>JAQAHW010000005.1:12665000-15187260 GCA_027580185.1 Tuta absoluta
GTAGTTTTATTTTTAGTGATTTTCTGTTTTTCTTTTTTTTTTGCAATCATTTCTTGTGTGTAAGGTGGATCTCTTATTGGTAAATTCCTAGGATGGCGAGGATCTACCAGTTCAGGAAGAATGCAGTCCATGTAAAATTTTATCAATTTTTCCTCCATTTTATTGTGCCAAAAATCATCGTCTCGTTCAATGATTTCTATTTTCATAGGTTCATTTTCGTTGGCCCAGACGGCAAATATACACCTTTGTCTTTTTGTGACATGCAATTGGCCCTGAACTTGGTAGAACCAGTTGTGTGTTTTGTTGACTTCCTCCTCACCTTCTTTGTTTATTTTCCAAAATGTTACTTTTTTCTGGGCTATTGCTTCATTTACTCCAAGTTTATGAGCCGTTATGGGACATTTCACCTCAAATAACTGCATCGTTGCCACACAGTCCATCGGGAGTAGCACCAAGAAATGGGTGCTCGGTATCTATAAATAAGCCACATGGCATTATTTCTGCTTGAATTTGGGCGCTCAGTTGAATGAGCGCTTTTTTTTCATGTTCTCTCCCGTGTTTTATTGATGCCACGTGATTAAGGTTCGATTTATATAATAATTCTTTTACAGCATTGGCACAACTCGTGTCATTTCTTCTCTTAATAATCTTTCCAAAATTTGAAGCCGTCAGTAGAGATCGCCGCAGCTCCATCCATTCGCCACTGTCGCTTTGCAGAATTGTATTTTTCTGGATTCGCTCCCGTTCTTCCTCGGTTTTTTTAAGGTTTTCCACAAATACATTTTTCAGTCTTTCAAAACTGTCTTCTTCCATATCTTCCTTCACGCAACTTTCTCCGTAGTTTTTATCTTTTTTTTCTTGTGTCTTAAATAAACGTCTTTTTGGTTTTTTATGTACCTTATTGTAGGCATTCTTATTAATCCGCTTTTCTTCAAGACGCTTTAATTTTCCTGTTGGGCTATTACCACCGTTCAGGGATTTGTATAAGCGCGAAATTGACTTTTTGGTATTAAACGCCACGGCAGCTGCATTTACTCTTAACTGGTACGAATCCTTTTTAGAAAAATTTATCCGCTTTCCACCAACAAATTTCGCGACCACGCTATGGAAATTTTCGACACGGTTGCTGTCAACATCCAGAATTAAACTTCTTGAATGTGCTGCCACTCCTTGCACAAGAAAGTTTATCCTCTGCCATAAGGCGCTGGTGAAGAAGTCGCTTGGAACTAATTCCTTATCAACAGTTCCAACATTATTGCAGAAATAACTTCTGCAGCGACTATGGTCTCCAAAGGCGTGAGCGTGGCACCGTAATATGTCATCAAACAGAAGCTGTATATCTGAATTTTGTTTGTGTTTTCGTATTGTTTTTATCACAGAACTGCGAAGGGTAAGAATAGATTTTTTTGTTATACATTTTCTGTGTTTTAGTAGATATTTTGTCTCTGTAGCCAGCGCTTGCAATTTATTGCAGAAATTTCTCATAATATGATTACGGCACTCCACCTTTTCTACAGTTGTTTTATTATAAGGCCGCGCTTCTAGAATCTTTGAATATGTGCTAGAATCGCCATCTGAAATAAGTCTGCCATACACAAGACCATGCTGAGTTATGGAGTTCTTAAACCCTTCTACTAAAATTTGGCTTTCCATGCCAGTTGAAGGTCCATTATAATTTTTGAAACAAAGATGTTCCTTTGCTTCTTTGTTTTCTTTTTCGGCCATGGCACATATTTGACAGTATTTGTTTTTTACGCCTAGAAACAAAATTTCACCAGTATTTTTTCCTATGATAGCAGCGGCACCAGAGAGAGCGGAATAGTTTTTTTTGTAAGATCTCTTACTCCAACAACCATCAACAATGACGTCCACAACACCATAACCATCATCTGTGACGTTTCCTTCAGCTATAGCAATTTCTTTTTCCCGCTTGCCAGCCTCCTGCATTTGATTTAGAGCTACTCTTTCCCAATGCTTACTGACAAGACTGTGATTAGAATTATATACCGGTTCCGTAAGGATAGGTATATTCATCGCAGAAAATAATTCCTCCAGTTGCGACTGACCACACCCTGTAGCTACAGTTCCAGCTACAGCACATGTATTTAAATTCAAATAGTTTTCCTCGCAGCAGTCATTATTGGTAACAAAATTTAAATTGCACATTTTGCATTTAAAAGTAAATTTTGATATCAAACCATGTTGCTTTTCTCCAGTTAAAATAATGTCACTGGCCGAGCAGCCTAATGGGCCGTGGTTGCATAAATCTAGTAATTGTTTACAAAAGTAGGACACATTCACAATTCTCCTCCCTATGTGTTTTTCATTAATTTCTTCTTCTTTTTCCGTTGTAATAAAAAGCTGAAACAAAAACAGACACATTTCATGTTTTTTTTCATAATTGTCGCTTTGTAGATATGAAAGTAAAAAGCAAAGCACAGGTAATCAAGATGATAGTGATTGTTGCGCACCTCATGCTCATTTTCAGAATTTTGACTCCTTATGGTTGAATCTTCATTAGTGAGTATCTCTGATGTTCCTTCTGAAGTTATTTCTGGCACGATGTTTATGACAATTTCATTCAATTTTACTGTCAAGTTTTTACGGGTACCACTAAAATTAAAAACATCAAGATGAAAATTTATGCATTACGTTATTTTGTGTACGAACCCTTTGCTATACGTATCAATATCAATCTCCCTAACAATTGTTCAGTTACAAAGAAAAAAAAATGCAAAAAACTGTGCATTTGTATGGTATAGAAGAAGATAGACAGATTATACTTACGAAACCTTTTCACTTGTGTTTTTGTCTTCTTGTCCAGTTATATTACCCTCTTTTTTGTTACTGCAAAAGATAATAAAAAGTTAAAACACGCCCAAAATAAATGGTAATATATAGGTAACTTTGAACTTCTTATACCTTTTGCCTATGCTATTATTCCCGTTCATGATACTAACTTTATTGCAAATTATTAATTAAAGTTGCCTATAGGTATACAAACAATCATAAAAAATATGCGTTGGCTTCTATAAAATCCATATAGGTATTTCCTTATGGTAATAATATTCTCACTTACTTCGAAACGGGATTGACACGAGGTTGTAACGAGTCCAAAAAAATATTTGCACTATTTGGATTAATTTCTATTTCCATCAAAGCCGACCGTCCCATTTGTTTCCTGTAAAAAATATAATTAAAGTAAAAACTCAGATACAAAATAGTTTTTGCCGCGAAAACAACTCTTTTTCCCACGATAAAAATATTGTGTCCACGGGCCGAAGAGCTTGTGTTAGCATATTAGTCCTTAGCATTTTAGTGAAAAAAAAGCACTCACTGTGCGATAGAATGAATAAAAAAACATAAAAATGTAGAAACCAAAAAAGCGCCGTGGTTGTGGGTTCAAATCCCGCCTGTGTGTTTTTTTTTGTTTCTATATTTGTATGTTTTATCTTTCTAAGCACATTCATTTGCCATGTAAAGGAAAATGAGTACAGTCAAATTTTACCACATGTTGCCATACATCCGCCATCTTTGATTGGCCGCCATTTTTAAAATCTACCACTTTGAGATGTCTACCATGTTTTTTTTACATCCTTATAAGCATATCTAACCACCCTGTGAAGGAAAGTAGCGACCTCCGATATAAACCGTTTTCAAAAATTTGGCCTACTAGCACACGGACTATATAGAACGGTATGACAGTCAAGGTTTTATTGCAATATTTCATAATGACATTCTGGAGTTCAATCGCCTGTACATATAACAGTAGAAAATATGCGTCGGCTTCTGGACTATAAATTTTTCATATTTACTTTAGGTATAATTTCCTTACTTACTTTGAAACTGGATTAACACAAGGCTGTAAGGGGTCCAAATTTTGATTTATTTCCTTTTCCAAAGCCGACTGTTCCATTTGATTCCTGAAAAAAAAAGTCCTATATACCTCGGAAAAAAGTTTCATAAAAAATATGCTGCGGGTGAAACCGCGGGACGGCTAAGCTAGTGTTTACATAATAACAACCTGGACTTTAGTTCCGCCTGTAGGTTTTCAAAATAACTGTAGCTCCTAGCATATTACTTACTTTGAGACATTTGCGACAGGATCTAGCTCTGGGTTTTGGTTGGAATTTGGGCAATTTTTTTCATGCCCATAGTTTTTATTTTTTCTGAAAAAAAAACGTCGTTATTGATTTACATCCAATATAAAATTAAAAAAGTAATTATCAATTTTGCAATAAAAAAAAAAGATGAATAAACAAAGTTCAGTGGGTGTCTCGAACTCTGCTCGGTACGCTTGGAAGGCAGACGCACTTCGAACCACACTAATCACCTTACAACGAGAGACGCGAAATTGTCTACTGCTCTTGAAAACTTTTGAAGGACTTTTGAACTTTGTAATTTTTTCGAAAACTAAGGTAATACAATTCAAAAGGTATGAACAGAGTACTAATTAGAAACAATAATTATTTACGTACTTACCGGAGGATTTCTCTCGCGTTTTCCATTATTTTGTGTCGAACTCTTTTTGCTTTCGATACTTTAGGCATTTTGTATGGAATTGAATGCACACACAATATAAATAATGACTAAGTTTATCAGAAAAATGTCCTGTCAATGTCACTTATTTAAATATTTACACATACACTAGAATTTGTACCTAAACAAGACCTAAACTAATCTAAAATGCCTCCTTTCGCGTATTTTACCACCACTATAAATCACTTCGATTGTTGTTTGTAGCATAAACTACCACTACTAATAAAAACAAGCTATACGAACACAAAATATCAAAAGGTCGAAAAATAAATAAGACGGAAAGAATATCAGCGATTTTGGGGCGACGAGCGACACAGGTTCACTGTCCGAAGGCCGTGGGCCGTCTGTCACCCGTCGCCCGCCCCCGCGCCCCGCGGCCCTAGAAGTATGACGTTTGTATTTTTTTTTTAAACTATTAAGGAAAATAAAAAATCTAATCAATCAGCTTTGTAGATTAGATAATTTCAAGCTTTTAAGTACAAATTTCATTACTGTGGGTTAGGGTGTCCCTTATTTTTCAAAGTTCTTATTTTTTAACGCATACCCCCCAATTTTTGTTTCTTACCCATAAAAACGTCAGAAATAAAATTTTACGTAAATCGGAACGCAGCAACCCGTGCCGAGTTGCATTTGAAACTTGTTCATACAAGTCGCGCGGCAGTACTCATGCGCACTTGCGGGAATTGTCATTGTTTTTCAATTAGTCAATAATTAACACGTATTTATTTATGTTTTCGACATGGCAGTAAAATTAAGAAGTGATAAACAAGACATATTTCTTGTAGGTAACGTAAACCACCAAATAACAGGTGCTAAACTACCTTCAAATCGACAAGTTCTTGCAGTTTTGTTTTTTAACATTCGGGAAGTAAAATTGAGTATTAAAGAAAGTGCAAATCTTGTGATTCGTGAGTGCATTATATACTGGGAAAAGGCTAGAATACCCACTAGGGCCACTCCGAACTGCGTAAAGAAACTAATTGACCTTCACCACACCTGGAGAGAGTTACAGAAAAATTCGACTAAACCCCAAGATGTTTACAGACAGCGTGAGAATAAATTCTCAATTAGTTTGGATAATTTATTCGATATCGCTCATGCTGATGCCTTGGTGCGAATAAAGATTGCGGAAGACAAAGCTTTCTTACTGAAACAGAGAGAACCTGGGCGTCCAGGTAGTTTAATAGGCGTACACAAAAAGTTAGCTGAAAAAGAAGAAAGGGCTAGACAGAGAAACCTAAGAGAGACACAATATCTGCAACGCTTGTGTTCTGATAGTACTGCATCATCTTTCGTTTCACAAGAAACCATACCACAGCTTCTAAACTCAACAGATTCTAGTTCCAGCTCCGAGGAAACCTTGGAGGAAGCTGCGCCATCGACATCTCAACCTGAACCAGAACCAACCTGTACAGTGAGTACCGAAACTTCAAAAAAAAGAGGCAGGACCAGCTTTATCACACCTAAACTAGTTGCAGTTTTAGATAGATGCCAGTTAAGCATCAGGGATTCTGTCTACGTTCTTCAGGCCGCAGTAGAAGCGTTAGGACTTGCCAGTGATGACTTCCCGATCAACAAATCTTCTATTCAACGCGTTCGCACACAGATTCGAAAAGAACGAGCTGAATTCATTAAATCCGATTTTCAGAATAATATACCTGATGTTGTTACTGTTCATTGGGATGGCAAATTATTACCTGGCCTGGACGTTAGAAGCTGTAAAGAGGAACGCTTATCAATCCTTATTACATTCGACGATAAGGAACAACTTCTCGCTGTGCCTAAATTGGAGAGCTCCACTGGCAAAGATCAAGCTCAAGCTGTTTCAAACGCACTTTTTGACTGGGATCTTGAAGATAAGGCCCAAATAATGTGTTGTGACACGACTGCGTCCAATACAGGGCGCTTGAATGGCGCTTGTGCCCTCTTGAAACAAAAATTGGACCGAGAGTTACTGCTATTTGCGTGTCGTCATCACGTTTACGAACTTGTATTAAAAGGCGTATTTGAATCAAAAATTCAACAAGTTTCAAGCAGCCCGGATATACCGTTATTTAAAAAATTTAGAGACAACTGGAAAAACATTAACCCAACCTTAATCGAAACGGACACGAATTTCATACAAACTAACGTAAGTGACACCAAACTTGCAGACCTGTTACAGTTTTATCATCAGGAACTTAAAAACTCTATCATTCGTGATGATTATCGGGAGTTAATTGAATTATCAATAATATTTTTGGGAGGAGATAACGAAAGAACGATCAAAATCAGACCACCTGGAGCGATGCATCAAGCAAGGTGGATGGCAAGAGCCATTTACTCTCTCAAGATATGTTTGTTGCAATCGCAATTTAAAATGAGCGTCAAAGACAAAAAGTCACTACTAGATGTTTGCCTATTTATTGCTGTTATGTATGTAAAGCCCTGGCTTGAATGCAGTTTGGCGGTAAAGGCACCAAATCAAGACTTGACGTTTTTAAAGGCTTTGAAGGAATATGAAAGTAAGGACAAGATTATTTCCAGGGCAGCTCTAAGCAAGTTTAGTCAACACCTTTGGTACTTAACAGAAGAAATAGTCGTTTTATCACTTTTTGACGACGAAGTTAATGAACAAACCAAGAAAGATATTGTACTGAATTTACGAAGGGAGAACTCGTATGATTTTGGAAAGAGATACATTCCATCAAAGACTGAGATGTCAAATTATTTGTGCGGTAAGAGATTTTTTTAATCCTATAAGTAGGTATTTATTTAAATTACTTGAGTGGTTTATTTATAAGACTAATATTCAAAATAATTTGTTTCAGATAAATCACTGGCTGATTTTGTGTCTGCGAAAAGCATGAACCTGTTTTATCGGTTGAAAATTGACAGAACTTTCCTGCAGAAACCTGTTTCCAAATGGAAAGAGGATGATTCTTTTTTGGCGGCAAAAGAGAAAGCTCTATTTCTACGAGCAGTCAATGACACAGCAGAACGAGCTGTAAAATTAATGCAAGATTTTCACGGTCTTATCACAGCTGAAGAAGAACAAAAACAGTTTTTGCTACGTTGTGTACAGGAGCACAGAAAGCTATTTCCCGACTGCAAAAAAGAGACTTTAAATAAGAAATATGTTAAATAATGTTAAAGTTAACCAAATATTTTATTAAATATTGATATTCTAGACCTTTATTAAATTTATTCAATTAAAACATAACACTGTTTCATATCATTTCGATACCATGAAAAAGACGCGAAATGCAGTTATTTCTGAAAACTTCAAGGTCAACTCGGCACGGGTTAATGTTTACGTAGGGACATAAAATTTGGTATTTTAGTATGTCTAGATGACTAGAAAAAAAGAAGCGGGTATGCGTTTTGATAACTCAAAAAAAAATTTTTTTGCTCATATAAGGGACACCCTACTGTGGGTCTTAAAATTAAAAAGCCTATACGGTTTTTGTACGAAAAAGGAGGTCGAGGAGAATTAAAATTTCTCATTATTTCAAACCATTTAAGAAATTTCCTTCAATCACAATTCAAGGTCTTGAACCAAGTAACAACATATATTTATTTGGTATTTTTTACGTAACGTTAAATTACATTTTATATAGGACTTGGAAATGGGTGAAATACCCATGGAGCCCCTTAAGGCTGTGCGTTGATGAATGAGTCAGTCAGTTAGGTTTTTATAAGTACAGATTGGCAAGAACAATGTAGTATGGTGCGACTGGAACTGGGTTGTTTGTTAACTGGTTAACCTACACACACACTAGTTTGTTTTTGCAGCTGTTTCTTAACTTTTGGGTAGTTCCTCAATCTTCAACCTTTGAGTTGTTTGTCGACTCAGCAAACTGTATCTTTATCTACTTTCGGGTTGTTCGTTAAAACTTTAACTCAACTTCGATCCACACAAAAGTTCGTCGACATTTGGGGGCTTTTCGTCAACGTGGATCTATCGCTCACTAGTTGTTCAATTTAATAGTGAAAAGTTTGTAATTTTACCTAGGTGAACTAAATTGTGATTCTAAAGTACAAAGTGCATACACATTTTATCAAAAACTGTATATTTTTTAGAATTTGCATTATTTCTACTTTTGGTTGTAGAATATCAGTTACATCCTATCAATAAATCTTATCTTCAATGGCTTATTGGGTTTGACTATGAAGGTGCTTGTAGGTTGAATGTCTCCATAGTGGTATTCCAGCTTGAACTTCTGGATCAACTGTTGGAACAAAAGTTTGTTAGTATTTACTATTTACGGGGTGAAATTAACCATGAGACTGATCAATTTTCCTCAAGGAACATAAGTTGAAATATATTGGACCTCCCATACAAATTGACTCGTTCGGCTGGTATATACATTTTAATGGGAAATTTTCTAGGGATTCTCGAGTGTCATGTAGAGGGCGCCAAGCTCAATTGAAATAACGTTTCTTTACACAAAATCTGTACCACTTTATAAATTATTCTTTATTTTGTGTTTATTGAATTGTTCTAGATGTATTATTGGTTATTTGTTTACTTACACGAATGACACTCAATATAATAGCAATGCGATAAGTTTATTTTGTATTAAATCAAAAAAACATAATTAATTTGTAACGAACACAACGTGAAACGGAACCTGTGACAAAACTATGGCTGACGCCAGCCATATTGAAACGTCAAAATTTCAGTTTAGCGCAGCGCCCTCTGGTTTGACATTCAGAACTATCAAGAGAACTGTCAATAGAAAAACTCCCATTGCTAGTAGTAGTAGGCGGTTGAAAAACTCTGACAGCAGGGTTCATAGAGTCGTTGGACGACTCGGTGTCCCAAGTGAAAAGAAGAATTGCTACATTTAAACAAACAACCTTGTTCCTTGGGGAAATATGTGTAGTTTCATGGGTAATACACACAGTTAAATATTTTCTTCTATTGCGGGCAACACAGAATTATACCACTCAGCGTAAAATGTCACCTTAAAACTTATATTAGCAAAATATTTTTGATATTAGCAAAATATTTTTGTAAAACATCATATTTTGCGAATGAAACATACTGATTTCCATTCTGCGACATACCTAGTGTCATTCATGACACGAGAGTAGGTAAGAACAATATCAGTTAATAAATGTTGAATTAAACTTTGAAGAATTATTTTGAATACCTTGTAAGTAAGGATCGACAGCATCGTTTCTGCAACGTTTTGTCCAAGGCACTTCCTGCTTCCAAATCCGAAAGGAATAGAAGCAAAGCCGTTGTAATATTTGGCATCCAACGAGAGCCATCGTTCGGGGTGGTATCTGTCTGCGTCGTCGAAATTGCTCTCTTTCAACGCCGCGTCTTGTGTAGACATAATGATAAGGGTGCCCCGGGGTATGCTGTAAATACAGAAGCTATATATTTCCCACAATACAAATTCATATGCCGTGTTTGATATTGCATGTATGCAACGCATATTCCTCTGCAAAAATAAGTCTAGTAGTCTTCGAAAATCGACTAAGGGATGTAACCAACCTGGGCATGGGTAGCAGCGTTTTCTGTGAATACAACACCTTGCACTGCGCTCGCCAATCCGCCTGGCAAGCGTGGTTAGTACAGCAAATACTCTCCTAATGGAGGAAGGCCCATGTCCAGTAGTGGACTTTTGTGGCTGTTTTAGTATAGAAGTATTGGTAATATTGTCTGTCCTTGAGTCTGGATCTTTTTCTGTTTCCAATGGCACCTACATTCATGTAATTTGATGAGGGCATGAGTGTGATCGTCTTTTTTTCTTATAAATCGTTTCATCGTCGAATCTTTTCCACAGATGTGTATTGTTACAAGACGAATAATAAGCATTATTTGGTAGACTTACTTGTATTTGTCCAGTATGGTGTTCTTTGGTAAAACTCGTGTCAAAATAGGTATAGGAGGCGCTAATCTAGAAACAGAAAAACGAACATTAGTTAACAGTTAAATAAAATACAGAATGAAAACTGAAAGCCATTACAGCAAGTATTTTGTTCCTTTTGTAACTTACACAAATTATTTCAATATTCTCCCTCACCTCAATGTCTCTTTTATACAAGCTTGAAGATATGGAGTATTTTGTTTGATGCCTCCAGTTCTCATTTCCTGCACCACTTGTTCTATTTCTTGGTGCAATTTTCTCTGGACTTTTTGATGTTTCGCCAGAAAATAGATCATAAATGACATTGAGCTACTCACCTGAAATGTAGTTTTATACGAAAGAAAATAATAAATCTAACTCTTGAACGTTCCAAATTTCTTACATACCTACCAAGGTCTTGGCTTTATATTTAAATGTAACGTATTCTTGCTTTTTAAGTTGGAACGAGGACGTTTAAGCTACATAATGACCTTAATTCGGGATATAAATTCTCTTAAATTAGAGCTGTCACTTTCCGCCAATAAATTTAGAATAACATAGGATATATCTAAAGTCTGTGTGGAAAGAGAATAGGCGTGGAAATTGCAGGCGCCTCTGTGCCTTAGTATGAGAAATGTACATACATACATAAATCACGCCTCTTTCCCGGAGGGGTAGGCAGAGACTACTTCCTTCCACTTACTACGATCCTGGCATACTTCTTTCGCCTCCTCCACATTCATCAATCTCTTCATGCATGCTCGTCGGTTTAGGGTACTCTTGACCTGACCTTTCTTTAGCACGTCCCCGATTTGATCGAGGTACGTTCGTCGAGGTCTTCCCCTTCCGACGTTCCCATCCACACTTGCCATATACACCTGTTTCGTTAATCTTCTTTCATTCATCCTCTCTACATGACCAAACCATCTAAGCATACCCTTTTCTACACCAGTCACTATGTCTTCTTTTATACCACAACGTTCCCTTATCACGCTATTCCTTATCCTGTCACTCAATTTTAAGTCAATCATACTTTTTAACGCTCTCATTTGTACTGTATTTATTCTACTTTCATGCTTTTTCTGCCACACCCAACTTTCACTCCCATACATAAGTGTCGGAACTAACACCCCTCTATGCACAGCCAGACGGGCCTTATCAGAAACTTTCTGGCTGTTCATAAAAGTGTGCAACGCTCCATTCACCATGTTGCCGGCATTCACCCTTCTTTCGATGTCATTTTCACACTTTCCATCTGATGTGAACATGGAGCCCAAATACACAAACTCTTTCACTTGTTCCACCCTCTCTTCTATCATAATTTTACACTCTGTCATATTTTCCTCTTTCTCAAAAACCATTGCTTTCGTCTTACTTACATTCACTTTAATTCCTTTCTTTTTCAAAGCCTCATTCATAATATTTACCATCTCCTGCAACCCTTCAGCCGACGACGCAAAGATAACTTGGTCGTCAGCATAGAGAAGACATTTGACGAGTAAACCATTCATTCTCAGACCACATTCACTCTCTTTCAAATCTTCCAAACAACTATCCATGAACAGATTGAACAGCCACGGTGACGCAACACATCCCTGTCTAACACCTTTCTCGATGTTAAAAAGTTCAGTGTACGCTCCGTTTATCCTGACACAAGCACCGGAATCCTTATATAAGGATTTCAGTGCTCGTATCAAGATACTGCTCTACCCATGCATGGATAGTGCCGACCACAATTCATTCCTCACCACTCTGTCATAGGCCATTTCCAAATCTACGAACGCGCAATAGAAATTTCTGGTTTTTGGCCAGGAATTTTTCAGCTATGCAGCGCAAGTAAAAGACCTGATGAGAAATGTCATAGCAACATAAGTAATTTATTTATTTATTAAAGACATAGCGCGTAATAGCACGTTCACACGATGCCAATATGGGCAGGGAAATAGTAAGGGAAGTGGGCAGCGCGAATGTGTGAACAGGTTGCTCGCGCTGCTACTCGTCATGCCGCTGCCACTTCCCGTGCTCCCTCGATTGTCGGCTTTCGTGCGCGAGTCAAAGGAACGGTAGCACGAACGCATGTGGAATGTATTGCTAACCCGCTTACTCATATTGATGCGAGAAGTGTGTGAACACTCACTCGCGATGATACTTTCGCGGAAGCATTTCGAGCAATATTCGCGACAGCGGCAGGAGCAGGTGCATGGTGTGAACGTGCTCTCAAAATTATTGTTTACGTTTGCCACGCCTATTCTCATTCCGCACAGATTACAAAATCGTGTAATCTCATAATCTGTCAAAATAAGGCGGCGATGAAAACAAGTGCGACTAGAAATTGCGAAGTACCCACTGTCATATTTATCCTATCCTTTTCTAAACATAATTGACGAAAGGTGACAGCGCTACTTTAAGGTAAGTTAAGATAATTTATTTCTGGAATTGAGGACAATGAGTAAAAAGTAACTTAATGATCTTGACTAGTTACAAGATTAGGAAATTGAGAAAAAGTTCAATAAGATTTGCCGATGATAGCAGCATTGGCAGAAAAATAGTATACAGTAACCGGAGCTTTTAGAAAATATGGACTTCATCTTTAAAAAAAACTGGGCTTAAAATTAACATAGCAAAAACTAAAACACTGATCAGATCACATCAAAAATACGACGACACAATAGCCCAACTCTTCTTCATTGTACTACTATAGAAAGTGTTGGTTGCTTCAGATATATAGGAAGTTTAATCACCCATGAGTTTAGATTCACAAAGAGCTTTGGCACAAGACGAAACACCTCTTTACTGTAAAAACTGAAAAACACGTGCGGAAACGTACATTTAAAAACTAATAAAAACATACATTTGAAGAATTTTATTGTATGGGTGTGAGGCGTTGACAATGACCCTAAGGAATGCTGCAAGCATTTGAGATGCGGTGATGGATCGAGAATATCAGTTGGACGGAGAAGACAAATAAGTAAGTACAAGCGTTGTTGCAGAGGAGCGTTGTCTTCTGGAGAATATTGAGAACCGACGAGGAAGATGGTTGGCCACTTATTACGACACCACGAATTCTTCAAGAACAATGCTGAAGGGAAGTTCAAAGAGGAAGACCAAGACGTACATACTTCACTTAAAGAAAAGGCTAGAGTCGTGTCGTACTAAGAGGTCAATTCCTGGTAGAAAGGAGACATGAGTAGAAAACGCTCTACCGACATGAGCAAGAAAAAAGAAGTATACTTAAAAGGAGATCGTATTTATAGTAATAAGACCGGGCTAAGGTTTTGATTACATATTTCAATAGATTTTTTCGCCTTGCTATGTTAGTTCATAAGATTAAGGTTGGAATAATTTGGGGTTCTGTCTGATAGACAATTCTACGTACAGTATTAATTCCCAGCAATAGCATGTCCATTACAACAGTACATATATCCTCTGTTGATAGCTTTTCCTCGCCAGTCAGCAA
The DNA here is from genome assembly GCA_027580185.1 of Tuta absoluta. Classification (NCBI taxonomy): domain Eukaryota; kingdom Metazoa; phylum Arthropoda; class Insecta; order Lepidoptera; family Gelechiidae; genus Tuta; species Tuta absoluta. Next base: position 12,678,840 of record JAQAHW010000005.1, read on the forward strand.
GGAACTTATCAGACTTCTTGTATCTGAGGAAATAATTAAGAAATAGTCACCTTAAATACCGTCACCATACGGCACTAGGTATTTCACGCCGTGTTGAGGTATCAACTAAAACTGGTTTTCCCATACAGTTGTTAAGAATAATATTATAAGCTGCTAAGGAAATGCTAGTTAATGATTAAAATTTAGTTGGTAGCAAATGTTTATTGCATTATTTTTCATAGCAAAAGAGCTAGACCTTCTACTCCCTATTTTGCCCTTTTATAAAAAATAAACAATTGGGTACTAAAAAGCAGTATAAGCATTAATTACACACCTTTGGCTTCTTCATATTCGTACTCATCATCAGTCGATAAAACTAGTTTCTGTTCAACTTCCATTACATGTTTGCCAATCAAACTAAAATATAAAAATATCCGTTTAACCACTTCGCTCAGGTCGAATTTTGTAACAAATCAAAATAAATATGACAAATAATGAATAGTGATACGAAATAAGTAGCTTACTTGTCTAAGATATTGCAATGTTTAACGAGCGACATCCAAGCGAATGTAGGAAAAATCTTCCACATTTGAAGACCTGATTCGCACTTGAGTATGGCTTCCGTGGATTTCTGGAGGCTATGGTAGAGCCAAGACATGTCACATTGGCTGTACACCGTATCTGTGTTCAACATTGTGAATTTTTTCGAGAATATCAAGTTTCCTAAAATGTACCAAAATAGTTGTGTAACACGAAACTTTCAACTTCGTGGTTATATGGAAATAGGGTACTTTTCTGTGGTAAATTACCCTTTTTATCCCTTTAGCGATCGTTTTGGTAGCGTAATTACCATCTTTTGGTGTAAACGTAGAAGCAAAGGATAGCATGAATATTAAAAATGCCTTACCCATACAGTCAAAAGCCCATTTATGTACTTCGTCATACAAATTACTATTCAATTCATCATGGCAGTTTCTGCTATCGTAAATCTTGTCTACGAATGTGTCGCAAACCTGCTCCAGACTGTTCATATTCGCAGCAAGACTGCTATGTAGCGGTTCGTAGATTAATTTCCTTTGACGGACCCATTCTTCACCATTGCTGTAGATGTTATAGTAAATTAGTTTAAAAAGTTTGCTTCCTAAGTTTTAATTTACTTAAGCTGTAGAAAATCCAGAAAACAACTCTACGAACCTTGGAACCCTAGGTGCCTCGTTATCTTAGAAATCCGCGACCGCAAAATACAACCCTTTGCGGTGGATTCCCATCCCACCATGCTGCGCATTCCAGATACATATATACATGTAGGGTAGGCAGAGCGTAAACGGCCATAAAAACGAACATTTACGCCAAATTTGACACACGTTTGACGGTTATTCAGAATAATTTGTATCATTATAGTGACAGGTTGTCAGTCCGTCGCCACAAATTGCAATGCACATGAAGCCTTCAAGTCCCAGTTGCCTTTTAGGACACCCACGGGGAAGTTATGGGACGACACTATTCTAAGCCGAGATCACACGTGTATTATGTCTTAGTTCTGTCTTCGACTATCTATATAGAACCACAGCATAAGTCATAGATTACGTTTTGCTAACCCACAAAAAACTCCACTCACAGATTATACAACCCCGAAAAAGTAGTATTCCGTTGATGTATCCGGAACTTCTGCAGGGAATCGAGCAGTGACCGCACCGGCTGGTCACCCTCCGCCGCGAACACTTGCTGGATGTGATAAGGATGGTTGATGAGCACTATGTCGCCGCCCACTGGACTCACGAAACGTACTACTGGGCCGTACATGTCGAATAATGAAGATAGCATTCCTGTCGGCTTGCGGTTCGTAATGTATGCTCCTGTGAAATGTTTGCACAAAGTAAGTTCTCGTTTTATGGCAAGAAACGCATTTGATACCCTGTGTGTTGCTGGATGTGATTTCGCCGCCCACTGGACTCACGAAACGGACTATTGCCGAATAATGTAGAAATCATGCCGGATTGTGGTTTCTGACGACATACTCTCCTGTGAATTTGTTTTGCATTTTTGTTATGAAAAGTTGAAGGGCACGGTTCTAAAATAGTTGGGTAAAATGTGTGTACAAAACCCAACGTCAGATGTTGGATGTAGTCATGATAAGTAAGGATGGTAGACCATTTCTTAATTTAATTATTATTGAACATATGACACAAAAAAGGGTACCTACATGTGCTGGATTATGGCCAGTAGTATTATCTACCAGTCTACCTTATCAAGTTCTTTTAACATCAATTTAGGTTAATTATCAAGGTAGATGTGCCTTGCATATTCAGAGGTAACAAGTATACAAGAATATTCATTTGTCATACATCGGTGGTATACAATTAAAAATAGTCACGCACATTCAACCAATACTAATTGGTGTTGGCAAATATTATAGAGGCGAGCGTTTAATAATTCATAATACCCTATGGTCAAAATAATAATTACAATGGTCATATTTAAATCACTGTCAGTATAAAATAATAATAACAAAACAATAACTAAAATATTAAATTAGAGATTAAAAGCAATAATAATTAGCACTTCATAGATTTACGACAAAAAAATTTAAACATTAACAACTTAGGTACCTACGTAAAACAGCATAACCTACGAGATTAATAAAATTAGAGACGTTTGGGGATCATAAATTCACGAACACTGTAGAAGCATCCCTCACAAAACAATGTAAATACTTAAACCAGACCAGTTCTAGACCTAGGTAGAGGCAACTCTTATATCGTCCGGTCGGTAATTTATTAAAAATAAGTACCTACCTAAGACGTAATAAGTAGTACGAAGGTAGGCATTCAAATTAATTATTGTGAATCTTACCCACGTTGATTCCTAATGTGAGAGCTCCAGCAGTGAGCTGAGTGCCTGTTTGGCCTACGTAGTTACGTGCCCGAGACAAGAGCTTCAAGCTACTCGGTCCAGGGACGTCGTCGAACGGCAGAACCATAGACTCTCGAGACATCACCATTGATAGGGAATTTGCAGTAGTAGCAGTTGGAAACAACTCTCCTGTAATGTCGCTGGAAGGCACAATTGTTTTTTCACTAGATGACTCCCCAGGACGAGGTGAAGCGAGAGCAGACGCTTCATTTATTTTTGTATTATGCGCAATACGGGTTGCTCCAAATAACCTCTTGTGAATAAAATACATTTTTATGTTGTTTTTTATGTGTTTGCAGTGATTTATAAACATTTTTCTTTCCTTTTTGGATGATCAATATTGTAGGGTACCAACTAAACACAAATATTTTTATTAACAAAATGACAACGAAACAAACAGAAGAGCAATGATTTGTCGGTGATTATTTCGAATTTGCCGCCTCCAGCGTCAGTATTGTCTATGCTGTAAATTATTGAATTGGAATCCACACTTTCAGCAGAATCGTGCGACATCTAGCTTTCCGTGCAACTTTACCTTTGAAAAAAAAATTTGGTGTAATGTCTGTCCACATGGCAACATTTCAAATGACCTGTCAAAAAATGTAGGAAGGAAGAAAAAAGAAATAAAATCTAGCAATGGTAGATGGCGGGAGTGATCTCGTGTGATATAACTGTTAGAATTAGTTAAATTTTAGTGTAAAATAAAAATTGTTGATAAAATGACTAGGTAAGCCTCGTGAATATTCGAAAAAAAAACTATCTGCAACCAAGTGTCGTGTTCTTTGTGCCACCAATGTCATCAGACGCAGGTGCAATCTCCAACCAATATCTTGCAAATTCACCTATAAAACGCCTCCTTTTCCTTTTCAGAGCTAAAATAGAACTGGGTGACGTGACTCCGCATAATATAAAACAATTGAAGAAGCTAAATACAGTAGTATTTCCCGTATCATATAATGACAAGTTTTACAAGGACGTGTTAGAAGCTGGCGAGCTTGCTAAGCTGGCCTATTACAATGATATCGTGGTGGGAGCAGTGTGCTGTAGAATAGACACATCGGAGAACTCTCGGAGACTGTACATTATGACCCTTGGCTGCCTGTACCCTTACAGAAGACTAGGAATTGGCACTCTCATGGTAGAACATGTGCTCAAATATGTTGAACAGGATGGCAATTTCGACAGCATCTTCTTGTAAGTTACTCAAAATATCAATTTTCCGCAATTTTCACACTAAGAACAGTGTGTGCCATAGTCTTTTTTATTGTTCTATGGAAGGTTTCATATCAGTGTATAGGTTATGTTTCATGATAATCAATTACCTATACAGTAGGTACCTACTAAAACAATGAATGTATATTAGATTTTTGCTTGCGAAGTTTTACAGGTTCATAAGTATGTACATATAAATCTGATTGAAACTGCATTTTTAATTGTGTATCTTTTGATTTGGCATACACCACTGGTACTGTTAGGTAGGCCTCTTATGTGAGCCATTCACTCAAGTCTTGTGTTATACTTAACAAATTTCTACCTATTGTTGATATGATTTGCAATACTCCTGTTGATATAGTGATTTTTGCAAAATGCCATGTAATGCCAGCATAGAATAGCACTAGCAGGTATATAAAGAGGCAACTAAGATACTCAAGGGGTTCATGTGTATTTATAATTTAAGGCAACAGGCTGGCAACTTGTCACTATAAAGATATATATGATTTTTCTGAAACAGTCCCCAAATATTTGTTACATATAGCAATAGTGACCATTAAATGCTGTTAACACTGTGTACCCGCCCAGGATAAAGGAGTGATATTAATGGCTTTCTGTTTTAATGTATATTGTATGAACAGCTGATGGTTTTTTTAAATAAATAAAATAAAATTATTATGTGTATGTATTCTTGCTTAAGAAATTTGGGTCAGAGCATACTTTTAGGAGCATGAAATGGAAGTTGGAGTAAAGGTTTTGGGGCCCTGTAAAATGTTGAGAAAAACAGATTTTTCTAGAATTTCATATAGAATAATCATTATTCAAATAGTGCTTTTGCAACCTGCACCTTTGAAACTAAAATTAATATTTTCCATATTCAACTCCCTCATATTGTCGACTGATGTGGTTGTTAACAAATGTATATTTTTTTATTTCAGACATGTCCAAGTAAACAATGAAGGAGCAATAGATTTTTACAAAAAGTTTGGCTTTGAGATTGTTGAGACGAAAGAGCACTACTACAAGAGAATAGAACCTGCAGATGCTCATGTCCTACAGAAGACAATCAGGCAACCCTCCGCACTGCCTCTAGTCAATGGGACAGTCCCGCATGCTAAAACCAATGGTCATGACTGAGAACAACACTGAAACACACTTTTGTATTTAGATGAAGCCTCGATATGGTTGTTTACGTGAAACAAGTGATACAAAGGTAATATATAAGAATCATAATCAAGTCACAGTGTTATACTACAGCAATGGTTTGCATTACAGTTTCTGTAATGGATGGTTTATCAATAAGTTGTGGTTGTGGATATTCGAATTGAGGCCATAGAGATAACTAGTACATACTAGAAATGACTGAAACATTTCCAATGATTATCTCATGTTTGTACAGTTCAAGCTCGAATTTTGTCTACACCATGTTTTGGAGGAAATGCGTTAAATTACTAAACAGGGTGATTTGAATGATGTACTGAACAATTTCCACCTTTCATACAAGTTAAGTTTTATTTTTCCATGCATGGAAAAATTTGCACAGTTTCATGGTCTGGATTATCAATTTATCATGCATTATTAAAAATATATAAATAAGGGCCAAAAAATATTTTTTATTATCATACTAATTCAGTATTGCCCTAAAAAAATATGTCAAATTTAAAGCATTTCCACTGAAACACTGTGTATAGTAATGTTTTGATGTGTGTAAGTTTAAAAATGTACCTAAATGACAATGAGTTCCAATTAGCTCCAGATTTTAAGTCATCATAATTTTAACATGTATAAAGTAATGGCTCTAGGCATTCTTAACAAAATTTTACTGTTTACTAAATTCTTTTTTACTGTATTTGTAAGTGAAAATCTGAGTATTTGTTACAAGTTTCACAATAATTTATGAGCACTTGTGGAAGTTGTGCGGTAAGCAGTGTCATTTTCTATGTCTTTCTGTTCTGCATGCCCTCTCCTACTTCCCCCACTGTTCATACACTGTTGCGGGGCTTGTAAAAGTTTCCATATATTATTTGTAACTCATAGTTGCAAAATTAATGTATTCAAACTCGAGTCTTTGTATATTAGCAGTAAAGGTCTTTGAGAAGGAAAAGTGGTAATAAAATATTGTTGATAAACTGCAGTTATTGACCTGCTACATTAATTATTCTTATCCTTATCTACCTTGATAAAATATGCTGTTTATGTTATAATAGCCTTGTTGAGTATTGAATTTTTTGTTTTATTTAACCTTAAATTTTTATTTTCAACTATTTGTTTTCATAGCATTTTGTATGTATTATATCAAAGGAGTAGGATTGTTACCAAAAATATGTCAATTCTTCCCTCTGAATACTTGAATAATTTGTTATACTTACATCATGTTCCCTACAACTTAGCATTAAAGTTTAATAATAAACATGACTTAACATAAATTTGATGTTTCATTTCATTTTCTTGTCTTATTTTATTTCTATACTAGCTGGTGCTGGCAGACTTCGGTTTGCTAACCGAATATTATGTTTAGCTTACTAGTAGTACCAGTCTTTCTTGCTTTTGACTTTAACTAAAATCCAACCAGGTTAACGGCATATCATGCTGAACTACTTTACTTTGCAGAAGTTACTGTATCTCTCATAATGTAGCTGGCCGCCTAAAAATTCCACGTTAAAGTACTATGATTTTATTATGCACTCACAGTGCTATATTATTTTCATACATGAAAATAAGAAATAGAAAAAAATTCAGAACCCGCCGAGACTTGAACCCGGGACCGTGGGGTACCGTCCCTCTGCTCGTGCTCTGCTCTGCCAACTAAGTATTCGTTACAATAACTTATACTAGATGTCGCTTGTACGTCGCTTCGAGACGAGTACCAAGAGATTGAAAAATTGGCAAGTGTCAGTCGGGGCGCCGGTAGCTCAGTTGGCAGAGCAGTGGGACGGTACCCCACGGTCCCGGATTCAAGTCCTGGCGGGCGCTGACAGTTTTTCAATTTCTTATTTTCATTTATTCTACGTTTAATCGTATTTCCCTTGGGAATGTGCAATTTTCCCATAGTAAAAAGTAGCCTATGTCCTTTCTAAGGTTCCTGTCTATGCTTATGCCAAATTGTTTCAAACTCGGTTCAGTGGGTTAGGCGTGAAAACGTAACAGACGGAGTACTTCGAATTTATAATATTAGTATGGATTGATTTTAGGCGACTGTACTCGTCAACGGCCTCGACAGTGGCGCCACTTCATAAAAAATATTTTCTCTTTATACAAACAAACATATCAGAATGTCCGTTGCAATTTTTTTTGTATTATCCATAAGTAAAATTAGAACCCACAATCTCAATTATCCATATTATGCCATAACTCTAATTACAGCGAATATTTCATTGAGTTTGCAGGTTCAAATTTTAGTAGTAGACATTCTAATAGATTGTTTGTATAAAAAAACTTCTTTTTGTGAACACATGGAAAAAAGGATAAGAAATATTTGTAAAAATAACAACAATATTATGTTTGTTGATCATTTTATTATTCCGTTATTCCTCGGGGTGGGACGCCTGCGGTGCTCACACACAGTACACATAAATCTTAAGATGCGTAGGTAATAAATACTTTCTCATAATGACTGAAATTGTAAAGGCATAATTTACATAACAACTAAAGTTCAAAAGGATTAATATCAAAAAGTTTAGATTACAAATACGACAGATTCTCTTATTGCTTCTTTTCGCCCAATTATATAAGTAAAATAGAATATATAAATACCTCTAATATCATCAAAAGAATACCAATCAATCATATACGGGGTGTAAGGGACAGCCCTCCGAATACTGATAGGGTGCATGCAGACCATGAAACTGAACAACTTTCCCCTAGGAACACATATCAGGAAACGACAAGAAATATTACCCCCCATACAAAACACGACCAGCTGACTGCATTATACTATGGAAAGTCCAAAATTTTTTGACTTTTCCTGAAATATTTTTTTATGGAAAGTTGTTCAGTTACATGGTCTGAATGCACCCTATCAGAATTCGGAGAGCTGCTCCCTTACACCCTGTATATTGAATAGTACATAGAAGCGGAATATTATTATACAATTAATATTCTTAGAATTACATGTTGATTTTGTTCGTAAATTTTGTTGGTTATATTGGATTTTATTAAAAAATAATTAAGTTCATTTAATAATCTACAATTTTGATTTTAGTTTTACATGACGTGAGTTTTATAATAATTAATGTACCTATTTATTGTACATCTTTATAGTTATTTTATTATATTATGGACTTTCGTTAACTTCTATAAAAATAATAAGATTATTGAATTTTACATTAAACAACATGCAATAAATATGATTAATTTATATTACCTAGTGCTTTATAAAATACTGTTCTGCTTTCTGAAAGCCTCAATTCACTATCACAGACTTATACATGGTAACTATTATAATTCATTTCAATTATATTTCTAAACTCCTTACGTTAAGATTTTTCTTTTATGAGTACGTGTATGTTCCGTTCACTGTAGAGAAAATGGGCCCAAAGCTAAGGATATTTTGTTAATTCAATTGCTCTATAAAGAAAAATGCACCAGTTACAGAATAACTTGATATGGTAGAAATTTATGTAAGTTTACAGGCTTTCCCGCTATCGGAATGTCGTGTTCGTAACTGTGTGATGCGTATGAGCTTTGCGCTCGACACAGCGTTGGGGAACGATTGCGTATCATACAATAATTTACTCAATTCATTTGTATAATTCGCTGCGAACATGTCTAATCTTGCGAGAAACCGCCTGTGTCCGATATTATCAAACTACAGGCTACAATTTTACAGGTGAAATTCGATGTTCATTGCGTTGTCGATTAGCAATTATGATACCAGGAATATGAACCGGCTACGCAATATACTACGAATTTCACCTGTAGACTTGTAGCCTGTAGTTCATAGGCCACTGACCTCTTTCGCGCAACAGCGGTCGAACCGTCAGTAATCCGACCCTAGATTTTGGTTTCCGAGTTGACAATCTAGTTTATTACGAAAGTAGCTATCAATTTCAGTGCATAATATGTATGTATTTCTTCCGCACAAACTCAACAAGCCTATGAAAATGTATAAGATCTCCTTCGTAGCTTGTAATCTGTGATGAATGTGAGTGTAGAAGACTAGCAAACAACAATAAACGACAAAACACTTTACAAAACAAATAACAGTTAAATATCACTAGATTACCGCTAAAATTTGATCATGTATAAAACGTATGAGAAGACAACAATTTATAATAAATTATTAAAGTTAAAGATTAAATAACGATCAAGACACATTATTGACGCAAAAATAAAATAACGGTCAGTACCCGTGTTTGAATAAAAAGAAAACACGAAAAGGTATTTAAAATGTTATTATACACACAAAATTTCACATAACTAATTCATAAATTATTAAAATGAAAGATACACACTACGTATTTGTGATGTAAATCGCCTTATTACAATTATTAAAATGGGTAAAAGCTATCACCGCGACCCAGCGCTTTCTTCTGTCTATTCCTTTTGTGGTGAGTGTAACCATCAACAACATCGACGGTGGCGCCACTTCACAAAAAAGTTTTCTCTTTAAACAAACAATCAATCAGAATGTCCGATGCCCAAGTTTTTAGTATTATCCTTATGTAAAATTAGAACCTGCAAAGCCAAAAAAAATTAGCTGTAATTAAAGTTATGGCAATTAATACCAAAAGTGACCGTTTCACGCACTTTTTTATTGAGTTTGCAGTTTTAAATTTTACTTTAGTATAATACCAGGAACTTGGGCATCGGACATTCTGATTGATTGTTTGAATAAAGAGAAACCTTTTTTTTTGTGAAGTGGCGCCACCGTTGAGGTCGTTGATACATCCTAGAATCTGCATGGGGAAATTTGTTCAGATTCATGAATACCTCGACCTCTTTTCGGCGCTTATGTCACTCCGAGTATTTGCCTCACATTTTTACAATAAGTAAAATTTCAGCTTACTTGTGGCGTACCGTACTGGATGATTTATACATTTCAAGGGACACTGTTATTTTTTTTACTAGGTTCATAATTGTGACAAGGTAAATAAATGCGTTCTGCCTTAACAATGTATTTACTTGATTTCAACCATGCTTTTATTGCACACCCTTACATATATATTAGACAGACATTATACTGAAAGTATACGACAATATTCGATATATTATTCACAATTTACGTGATACAAGAAGGCATCTCAATGTTATTTTATAATAGTACAATAAAACATTATAATTATAATCTTCATAATTCCATCTTTAAAATTACGCATATCTTTGGTTTCAGAACAATTAGGCATAGGACATCATCTCAATATAATGAATCATTTTTTATGTACAGGGTGTAAGTGCTCTCCGAATACTGAATTGCATGCAGCCAATGAAAGTGAACAACTTTCTGACAAATATGCTATCAGGAAACGCCAAAATAATACAAAATAATGACCAGCTGACTGCCTTTACTATGGCATGTAATTTTTTGACGTTTCCTGAAATATATTACTTGCCATGCCACCGGAAGAGGCGACTAAGGGATTCGAGGGTGTGTATTGCAATTTTAGGCGATGGACTGACAACCTGTGTTTGGAAAATTGTGTATGGCGATACACAATTTTCCAAATGACCCTCAAATATTTGTCAGTCGTGGCGTAAATGTCCGTGTTTTGCGTCCGTTTACGCTCCGCCTACCCCGCAAAGGATTATAGGCGTGATATGTGTATGTGTGTGAATGGAAACATAAAAACAGAACTTGTTCAGTTTACTGGTCTAAATCCGGCCTATTAGTATTCGGAGGACTGTCTCTTACACCCTGTATTTATAGAGGAATATAATTTCTTACAATTTTAAACATATAAAGCTAAAGCGCCACGATTCATTTTCATTTTACCTGCATCTTTGTCCCAATAGCTTTTAAAGCCTTAGACTAGTTTACATAAGATGAGTCCGACCGCCCTATACGAGTACAGTTAGCTAGTGATCACAGCAGAGACAAAGGGAGTATGTTCATAAATGGTTGTCATCGCTGGAGGGCGCGTGCTCTAAGTCCATCAGCTGCTTTATTCGCTCCACGCACAGCTTTGAGCCTTCGTTCGCTTCTTTAGCCATCTAAGGAATTCAAATAAAATAATAAGTCTTTGCCCAGCAGTGGGACGATGTGTTTGTGATGAGTGGGTTTATGTTTATTGCGCACCCCTCCGGCTTTACGGCTACTCCCCTATCCTGTACCCTAAGGTTGCCTGGAAGAAATCGCTACCTAAGCGATAAGGCCGCCTTATGTACACTTGTTTAATTTATATCTTGTTTTTACTGCATTTCCTGTGTACAATACAGTATTATTGAATTGACGATGGAGGCTTTTAATTATAAGATAAGACAATAAGTCATTGTATTAAATTATTTGTTCTCGAATTATACAGGGTGTGAGGGACGGTGTACCGAAACTTTGCAGGTAAGATCAGACCACGAAACTGAACAACTTTTACAATGGAGCCTATTTTGGGAAACTATTTTATTTTTGTCTTTTCATAGAAAGTCAGTCAGCTGATCGAGAATTTTGTATGGGAGGTCGATTTATTTTTCTCGTTTACCAACATATCCTCCAAAGAAAACGTTGTTCAGTTTCATGGTATGATCATGCCCGGAAAGTTTTCTGAGCACCGTTCCTTATACCCCGTAATAAGTTCGCCGGTCGTCGACGGCCAGGTCGCTCCAGCACCCACGGGGTACAAAATCGACGAACGATCCAATAAACTCGGGTGTCATGTGGGTTTTTAAAACGCCTTCCAGGCCTCTGACGTGATAGTGCAACCACCCATCGTCATCTAAGTAAGCAATCGCAGTTAGCAACCGCGATCTACGGCTTAACCGGCCCACCACCAAACTAAATTGCCAAAATATCACAAAGTAATAAACAAAATGATCAATTTATCAACTTTGAGACGTGAAAATCTGATACATTGTTATAATGGGTTTCTTACCCATGGGTGTCGTAAGAAGCGACTAAGGGACTCGAGGGTTAGATGTGTATTGCAATTTTAGACGATGGGCTGACAACCTGTCACTATGGTGATACACAGTTATCTGATTGAGCCTCAAACTTTTGTCAGACGTGGTGTTAATATCCGTTTTACGGCTGATAACGCTCTGCCTACCCCGTAAGGGATTTAGGCGTGATTTAAGTATGTATGTATGCTATAAAGGGGACTTTTCTCTGACAGATCTAGAGCTTTTTTTATAATCTCATACCAGATAGCGTAGTGCTGAAGTGAAATTTTGACATGTTTGTTTTAAAAAATATTTTTCAGTTTAGCTCAGCGCCCTTGTAGATTGACTAGAAAATTAACCCATTGTAATTTTTCGAAATGATTCCCATAGTATGTAAGGAGGTGTTACCAAGGAGAAGTTGAGGAATCCGTGCGGCAGTCCCTCCAGCACATCCAGGCCGACCACGTTGCCCAGCCGCTTCAGCTTCTTGGCGAACATCACACAGTCGTCCAGGCACGGGTCCAGGTGCACCGTCTGACACAATTACAACAACGTATACTTATTATTATAATTATTTATTTATTATGTAACTGTGACACAATATGGTTAGTAAAATACTATAACCTACGGTGTTATAATCACATTTATTTATGTTTGTTTTCGTTATTTCTTATTTCTAACCCCTGGGGTGTGTAGCCCTCAGCAGTGTTATATGTAGGGACAGTCCACCCTGTTTCTTATTATTTTTTTTTTATTTATTAAAACATTTACAAAAAAGATAAACAACAATTACAAGAGAACGCAACAAAAACCTGTCAAGGTTTGTCCGTGCGGTCTGATATCGCCACTACGGTGGCGCTTCACGATACAAATTATAAAGTACATGACATGTATACAGAGTTGTTTGTACCAGCGTTGAGATCGCAAGTACAACCACGACATACATAAAATCTTGTTAACTATACACTAACAATTGCTCATGTCTCATTATTTATTACTTTTGCACTCTGCTCGATTTAATGTGTTTAATAACTGTAGCCGAAGGCTTTCTGTAAAGGTCGCCTTTGTGCATTTTTTAGTGAAATATATCCTGTATTCTGTTTTCTTCTTACTATGTAATAAGCAAACTTACTTACATAGTATAAAACAAACTAGCTTTTCGACTTCCCGTGTCCCTATATAAGCTTAGATACTTAAAACTACGCAGCGGGTTTTCAATGCATGTTTTTTAATATGAGTCATTTAACAGCAAGCTTTTTTGTGTTATCTACCGCGGGAAAAAGCTTTATTAATCCAGGAAAATGGGTAGAAGCGTGTAGCGGCGCGGATTGCAAAGAAAGTGTAGGGACGATTGATGAGTTGTAGCCAGAAGGCTCAATGCTGCATGATGGAAAACGGGAATTCCCGCCGAGGGAGGTCTTCAGCCCAACTGGTAGGACGTGGATTTTGTTTTTATGCCAAGTCTTCGACAAGCTTGGTAACCGCGTTTTAGGCCTTGACTTCTGATTGGCTAATCTTCTATGACGAGTATTTACAATGTGCAGGCAGCGTTGTCGTTGTCGCCTCGTCAGCAGTAGATGCATCCAGCGAAGTCAGCATATTCTGTGTGCGGCGCGCGCTTCATATTTCTTTGCAATCCGCGCCGCTACGAAGCGGCTGAAACCGCTGGGCTTAAGGCGCCATCAACCCCGGTACATACAGCATGTGTGTGTACCATTAATTTTGAACTTTACTACCTTAATTAAGGTTCAGAACCTATAAAAATCCAGGAAATAACATAACTATAGTGAATACACCAGGGCAGGCTCGTTATAGATAACCATCATCATATACATATTCGGTTCCGTTCCACCGGGAATATGAACATGTCCGAGGGCAACCGAGCTACCAGCGCGTCGAGGGTTGATCAACTCACCAGGATCCTGACGGGAGGGAACCGCTGCAGCAGTTGGTCGTCGGCCCAGTACGGCGACAGCAGCGGGTCGCGCGGCACTGAGAATATAAACTCGTCCGAGGGCGACCGAGCTATAAGTGCGTCGAGGTTTGAACGCACCGCTTGTCTGGCAAGCAAAAATAACATTCGTTGTCAAGCAGAAGGCACTTAAAGAAGGCGGCTGGTAGCGACTGGATGGCAAAAACGGGAGATCGTGCTTTATGGAGTTCCTTATGGGAGGCCAATGGACCGCTTTAGGCTGATATAATAGTGATGATCAGGCAAAATGTGCACGATGTAACTCAGTTAACCAGGCACATTTTAAGCAATAATAAGTCACATGCTTTGGCAGATTTTTATACAGACAGATGATAATTAGGCTCGACATCAGTCAGAGTATCTTTCTTAGTAATTACGATGTGTTGGGAAGGAGTTGGCGTTTTTTTGGACTCAGCGTCTTGCTCTCAAGCTATACTACAATATGTATTAGATGCTGTGATTAATTTTCCTCATCTATATTTTTTCTGGCTTTTTGAATCCACAAACGCAAACTTTACACGGTGATTGTATTAAGGCAAGTGTACTCGTGAACGACCTCGACAGTGGCGCCACTTCACAAAAAAACTCTGTATGGAAACAATCAATCAATCAATGAATAGAGTGAAGCGATACTTTACGCCTGGACAGCTTTTAACTCTTTACAAAGCACAAGTCCGATCCTGCATGGAGTATTGCAGTCACCTTTGGGATGGCTCAGCCAAATACCAACTTGCCGCTCTTGACTCGGTTGTTCGGTGGAACGCAGGGCCAAGAGGCTCATAGGCGACATAAAACTGGTGGACACCAAGCTACATAGCCTGGCACATCGCCGCAAGGTTGCCTGCTTGTCGGTTTTTTACAGATTGTACTTCGGAGAGTGTGCTCAAGAGCTTCACGACCTTGTTCCACCAGCTCCCTTCTACCATCGGACATCCAGACGCACCGCCGGATACCATCCGTACCTGGTAGTCATTCCACCAATTCGGACTAAGCGCTTCCAGTCATCATTTATAATGCGCACTGCTAAAGAGTTGAACTCACTACCTGCGTCTGTTTTTCCAAACGCATACAACTTTAATCTCTTCAAAGTAAGAGTGAACAGGCTTCTTCTGGGTGAGCTCGCTCCATCTTAGACCCTGTCTCTATCCTATGACCTAGACTAGAGTCAAGAGCAAACCCACATGAAATCTCCCATTGAGTAAGCATAGCCAATAATGTAACCCAATATGTAAATCCGTAAATATGTAAGTATATATACTTACTCTTCGTGTGTCTTGTTGATTGAATTGGATCCAGTGATATACGCGAGCCGTGACGACATCGCGCCCATGATGCCCGTCGCCGCCTCGCTTATCCTGTAACACACATACATATGTCAACATATACATAACTAAATTATACAATGGAGAGGAAAACTCGCAACCTTATTGCAGGTGGGAGTCTCTATAATGTACGACAGTGTTTTGCACATCATAATAATGAACGACAGAGCTATGTACAACCCAAGCATGCACGACAGTGGCAATGTAATCAAAACAATGTCGCCAAAAACACCCCTGTACCAACAATGTACACCCCCCGCATGCATGACACAATCATCGAAGACATCACGTGACCATTTTTAAAATCTTCTAGTAGTGATGTGACTTAATCGATAATTTTACATACATGCATAACTGAATAGATTTTGTTTTTTTCATACATAATTTCATATTCTTTATTGCGGCTCGGTCGCTCACTTCGTTCACTCCAGTGGGTCACAACTCTAACCTAACCTACTGTGTCAGAAAGTTTTATTTTTGATGCATCCATCCACATTCAGATTCAATACTTTTTTTTATCACATGATTCTAATCCCTCCTCATAACATGCCCATACCACGATAAACGACTACTCCTTATCTTTTCTGTAACTGGCGCTACTTTCAAACTTCCTCTAATATACTCATACGCTATGTTTGTATGGCATCTTAATTGTATAATTACCTAGATTTGATCTTCTTCTTGTCTTTGGAGTCATCCTCGTCTATGACCAGCGGTGGTTCCCCAACCAATGTGCAAGTACTCTCCGATTCAATTTCCCTACAAACAAACGAACAAACATGCCACTTAAGCTTTGTACGCCCCGTTCTTGGGATTTCATACTTGCGGTTTTATTTCAATAAAAGTAAAAAAGAAAGATTTAGTTGGTCTTTAATAGTTAAACATGTTTAAAACGGTTTCAATTCGTTAGGCATAATTAGGGGAAGATACAATAAACCAATCGTCACACTGCCACGCAAGACACAGCGTGGCGCGTGAATGCGTGTTCGAACATTGCTTGTAAGTACCTCCGTTTGCATAAAAAACACGTACAGTCCAGCACACAGAAAACGCATCCACGCGCGTTGATGCGGATTACGCGCCTACATGGGGAGAAAAAACGCACCCCCGCGCGCAAGTGCGGGGCGAGACGCAAGGTATGGCACACCGAGTCCCACATTCCCATGCGTGGTTTTGGAAGCGAAAGACGTGTAGGTTTAAAAATGGAAATCGATATCGAGCGATTTATATTCGAAATCGAAAACCACCCAGCTGAGCTGAGCTTTGCTGAGTAAATAATCAAAAGATGTATTTGACATACGAGTGTAGTTGAAGAATTTCTCTACATATTTTTTAAGTCCCAGTAATTTTGAACGAAGTACCCATTTAACCATCTTGTTTGTAAATAATAAATATTGCTATAAATATTGCTTTATTTATTTATTTTGTAATCAAGTCTTTGAATTTTACTATTTTACTTTAATTACTACAAACTGTAAAATTGTGTAATAAATTATGGGTCTGTGCCTGAAATACAACATATTTAATTTAATTTTTAATTTAATTTAATAAGGAACAGAGGGAGGCCTTTGCCCTGCAGTGGGACATGTCTGGCTCAAAATAATAATAATAATAAAAATAAGGATGTACTCAGTATCATCTATAGGTAGGCACGATTTCTTTTAATTTAATTGAATTAGATAGCAAGGTATTTAGCTTCTTCCGCACTTATGATGGCTAGTAATGCAGCTAGTTGAATGCACCACGCGTACGACCGCAAGTTAATGCAAATGCACAAGCGATGCACTTTACTCGCACTACTTCCACCGTTTTACAGTCTACACGTGTTTCGCCCCTCCACGGAGCATCATCAGGAGATGTTCGACAGTCGAGTTCCGACTTTTAATTTGACGGTACAAAAACCAAACAGTTGGTATAACGGCAGCATCCTAAATGAGTTCCACAGCGACGCTCAGCACTGTACTATCACTACAGAGAACGGCTTTGAATGAAATGAGAGCCGCCGTGCGTGAATCCATAAAACACACCTACGCGCGTGGGTGCGTTAAAAACCCGCACGTAGAAGCAGATCTGCGCTCCCGCTAGTACGCGCGTAGGTGCGTGACACGCATCACGCAGCGTGATGCGGGGCAGTGTCATAGTCGCCTAATAATTAATCTTAAGATAAAATTACGCTATACAATTTGTATGCAACATCACTAACGGCGAAGATAACACGATGCCAAAATACTATATTTTCATTGCATCGCAAGATAAAATATTATCGAATCATCACTGAGTGATGGGAACCAGAAGACGTTTTGTTTTTTGCTAACACTCAGTTATTTTTTTATTATTAAACGAACAAGTATCACTCATGATGTGGGTTTACACGACTTACTTGTTTTTTAGTTGGTAACGAGTTTATCCCTCTAACACTCAAAGTGTTCGGCAATCACAGCTGACGGGCGGGCGTATGTGATCTGTCGACCTCCGGTAAGCAGCCGAAACTTAGAGGGATAACCTCTCTACAAACTAAAAAACAAGTAAGTCGTGTAAACCCACATTATAACACTCAGTTACTCACAATTTCTGTATGGAAGCTATAACCCTACCTCTGCGTTTGAGACTCATCCAGCACGTTCTGGTTGGGCTTGAAGAGCGGTATCCGGCGCCCCTCGGAGTCCGTGTCGCTGTCCAGCACGTAGCGCTCCAGGAACTCCGACACCACGCGCTGCGATCTGTCTTCCGTAGGGGTCATACCTGTCAAAAATAAGAGTTGAATTATATTGGGCTACACGGCCGCTGCGGACTGGATTCTTGTCGCGAATTTAAAAGGATTTTTTGTAATGATTAATACTGCGTGTCATATATTAAAATACTCAATTTTTTCGTACATTTAGCTGAAAACATGTTCTTGTAATCTCGCGAGAAACGGCCTGGCCGTTTTTGCACCTTAGCGACCAAGCCGCTCTCTTCAATTTTTGCTTTGTAGGGTTATGGACTTGTATTTGGGTATGTACGCCAGTTATAGTCATGAACGTTTAGCTATCTGAAATCTGGTGGAGACCTATCTGGCCGGAAGCTATCTGGTCGAAACATATTTGGTCGGGACCTATCTGGTCAGAAGCTATCTAGTCGAAAGCTATCTGGTCAGAAGCTATCTAGTCGAAAGCTATCTGGTCGGAAGTTATCTAGTCGGAACATATCTCTAGGGCCACTAGAACCACTGAGTAGAACCACTAGCAGTTCTCTATTTGGTCGGAAGCTATCTAGTCGGAAGCTATCTGGTCGGAAGTTATCTGGTCGGAAGTTATCTGGTCTTAACCTCCTTCTAGAATAAATAGAACCCCCCGAAATACACGTTACGAATACAAGAAGACCAAAATCATCCAATTGACACACAATTGCACCAATTTCCATTTAGCAGACTTCAATCTCTGGTCGGAAGCTATCCGGTCGGAAACTATCTGGTCGGGACCTATCTCGTCGGGACCTAGGTCTAGGACCACACCAAGTAGAACCACTAGTGGTTCTCTATCTAGTCGGAACTTATCTGGTCGGGAGTTATCTATAGTCTCACCGGCGGCGGTGTGTTCGCTCTGTAAGGAGGCGGCGCTGATGGTGGTGTCGGAGGACTTGCGGCGCTCGCTGCCGGACTTGTGCGCCTGCAGCTCGGCCAGGTCGGACGGCGACACCTCCTCGAACGACGACGGGCCTTCGCTGAGGCCTTCTGGAATGTTATTATTATTATAATAATTCTAATTCTAGCCTGTAATGTCGCACTGCAGGGCAAAGGCCTCCCTCCCTTTCTTCCATTCTTCCCTGTTTTGGGCCTCCTGCATCCAAAAAAAGGCGTGTGCACGTAGTTCATCCTTTCACGTAGTTATTATTATTATTAACCATTGATAGCAAACAAGAGACATAATATACAAAGAATGACTACACAACAGGACAACTTATTTCTACTAAGAAAAAGAAGTGAGACCTCTACAAAACAGGCGGATTGGGCGTGCACAATTACGTACTTAAATAAATAAATGCCAATAAAATGAATCTACATGCAAATATACTAAATATGTTGACATAAATAAACATACATAATATATTTCATACATTTATTATACGAATACTACCAGTTTAGGTAGTACCTAAACTGAATTAAACATATGATTATACTATTCTACATACATAGCTATAATATACCTATTTTACTAGATAGTGCTCTCTTACTCTCGTTTGTTATAAATGCTACAATCGGATAATCTGTAAAGCTGTCTCTCATGCTATGTTCACACCATGCTCCTGCTCCAGCTGCTTCCACGAATATTGCTCTAAATACTTCCGCGAAAGTATCATATTATACTATTTCCCTGCTCGTAGAGGCATTGTGTGAACGTGTCATTGAAAACATACATAAAACGTTGCTGAGACTTACAAGTTTCTTTTTACACGGAACCATTGTACAAATACTAATGAAACTTTGGTTTCATTTAATTCAGTGCGAATATTATACGATAAGTTCCACTCGTGAAAAAAGAACAACTTTTCCCAAAAATATTATGTCTAAATAGAAAAAAAATGGACCTCCCATACAAAGTGAAGATATATTTTTTATGCTTGAATTATTTATTTACTAACCTTGTGATGTGCTAACTTTAAGGAATCCATTACTTTCTAAAGGCGTAGTCGCATTTGACATAACACTATTTTGTTCTTTGGTTTTAGCTGCGGCTGACTTTTGCCTCGTGCCTGGACACGCATACGCTGAAAAGGAACATATTATTACTATTCATGTACAGATAAAAGTAACAAAACCTTACACAATAATTTGTTCTTAATTATGAAGTAAAGAAGGAAAGATCCAAGGTGCTACCTTGTGGTACTCCCAAGAGAATATTATTAGTTTATGTCCTATAATTATTAAACAAAATACTTTTACCTTGAATGACTTTCATTACATACCTTTAACTTATCGACTGAAGTCATTTCTGTTAGCTAATTTGGCCATATTTAACCAAATTTGCTAACAGAAACAAACAGAAACTGTATCAAAGGCTTTTTCCAAATCCGAGATCTAAAATTTTAATTTTCTCACCTTTAAGGCACCTCATCATGAACCCGAAAGGCAGCAGCGGATCCATTAGGCACAGCAGCCGCGCCGGGCTCGGGATGAAACTCACGTCCAGTGGCGCGTACGCCATGAACAGTCCGTCAGGCGGTCGGATACCGAATGACAGTATTTTTAACGTACAACCCGCTATGAGATTCGCACCGGCCGAGTCGCCGGCGAATATTATTCGTTTACCTAAAAGTAGAAACATTTCCATTTTGAAGGGGCGTTAAGTATTTACGTTTCGAAAAGCTAAATTAAAGGCCTATCCCACAGAGCAATTTTTCATAAACTCTCATCACTTAAGTTTTTTACCATCAAAAATAGGACAATAGGGTTGTGTCCTGCGTAAGTAATAAAATACTAGACTTGGATGTATAAGATTAGCATCCAAAAGTAGGATAGTTCTTATTCATATTTTTTCAAAATATGCAAGATAAGATTTATTAAATTGAGAAACAATTGCCGTGTGATGCCGGCTTAGAATAGCATCACCCCATTTCTTGCCCGTGGGAGTCGTAAGAGGTGACTAAGGGACTTGAGGGTGTGTATTACAGTTTTAGGCGATGGGCTGACAACCTGTCACTATGGCGATACAGAATTTTCTGGATGACCCTCAAATGTTTGTCAGACGTGGCGTACGTGTCCGTTTTATGCGGCCATTTATGCTCTGCCTACCCCGCAAGGGATTGTGGGCGTGATATGTGTATGTATGTATGTGAGAAACAATTCAAAAGTTTATATTTTGACGCAATCCTAAATAGTGTAGTTACAAATTAATGTTTCATACAAAATATCGTTTTAAAAAGTAGCTCGTTTGACCAGTAGGATTCAAGCTTATTACTTACCAGTCGTGCCGATCTCTTTGAGATTATTCAGCATCCAGCAGTACGCGTAGAACACTTCCTCCGCCGCCCTCGGGAAGGGCGCTTGCGGCGCTAGACTGTAGTCCACGGATAGTATGGGCACGTTGAGCTTCGCCGCCCATTCTCTGAGGTATGTCTCGTGCGACTTGGAGCTCTGCGCCACGAACCCCCCGCCGTGGCAGTGGAACAACACGCCTTCGGACGGGGGGAGTGTTGATGTGCCTTCTCCTGACTGCAAAAGTATGTTAAAATATTACTTGGTAAAATCCAAGATGTCTTATAGCACGTTCACAGTTCACACTATGCAATATAAGGTGTAAAAAATCAACTGCAAACACAGACCATAAAATTGAACAACTTTCCTCAAGAAACAAGTCGAAATACGAAAAAAATATTTTGTCCTCCCATACTAAGTACTATTTTTTTTCATATTTCGTCCTATGTTCCTTGGCGAAGTTGTTCAGTTTCACGAACTGGTTTACCCCTTGAAATATTTTGTATATGGGCGGGGAAGTAGTAAGGGAAGTGGGCAGCGTGAGCATGTAAACAGGTTACTCGCACTGCTACTCGTCATACCGCTGCCACTTCCCGTGCTCAAAGCGAGTGACGGATTTTAGTGCGCGAGTCAAAGGACCGGCAGCACTAGCGCGAGTGGAATGTATTGCTATCTCGGTCACTCGTATTGCTGCGAGAAGAGTATGACTCACTCGCATTATTACTTCAGCGGAAGTATTTCTGTCAATATTTGATACATCGTGAAAGTTTACAGAAAAGGTTGTAAAATGTAATCTCTTACCATGCCAGCTCTCTTATTAGTGCTGATCAGTCTGACGTTGAGTCCTGCCAAGCCAATATGAACCGTGGGCGGTAACACTATTTTCTCTACCTCCTCTAGAGTGGTGACTGTGATCGGCTCCGGGGGGAGGGTGATCAATTTGTTAACGGCTACCGTCGATGACATCAAGCTTGGTACGCGCTTCATTATTTCTGCAAAATTGTATATAGTTTAGTCATAGAATTGCCGTGTGATGCCGGCTTAGAATAACATCACCCCATTTCTTTCCCGTGGGAGTCGTTAGAGGCGACTAAGGGACTTGAGCGTGTGTATTGCAATTTTAGGCGATGGGCTGACAACCTGGCGATACACAATTTTCCTAATAACCCTCAAATATTTGTACCTAGTTTTGGCTACCCCGTAAGGGATTATAGGCGTGATATCTATGTGTGTGTGTCATGGAATTCTATGACTAATTACACGATTAAAATTACAGGCCCAACAAAAATTCCCGATATTTGGGTGCCATGTAAATACACAAAAACACGCACAAAGAACACCCAGACCCGAGAATCATTCAAATTCAAACCAATCGTCTTTGTACTTACCACTTTCAGCCAAAAACCAGAACGCTTTACAAAACTCCACGCTAGCCGACTGCGATATGTTGACAATCCGTCGCGCCCTCATCTCAGGGTCTATGAGGTACTGTCCCCCGGTCCAAACTGAGCTGATGAGATTCCCGTGGCTGTAGTAGGCCTCGGAGAAACCAGCCATGCATATCGATATTCCTTTTAGTATGCCGCGCATTGAAGGTAGGAACTAGAAGGTAAAAGTGACATGTAGGTTTTTTAAATTTCTCTGATTGCATCTATGTCAATGTCATCATGTCTCATTGCATTCAGGCAAAAGTTGTTTCGTCTAAATCTAATGCAAGTCTAATGTCATGTCGTCTTGAATCCCATCCTATTTAATTACATAATTTACAACGAGCATTTTGCGTAAGGATCTTTAAAACGTTTTGTACAGAATACATATTGGTAAAGTGGTCATTTTGGGAAATAGACATTTCGGAAAAGTAGACTTTATGTGCATAACGGAGGTAAAAGTGTTATTTGATTTCATTATTCAAAGTATTACGGAAATTGTCCAAAATCCATCACTTATGTGTTGTTCATTTTCATTTCATTGAGTTCGCCGAACGAGTGGTGTTATTTTTAAAGAGATAAATTCGCTACACCTTAACGTTACATTACAAACCCTACACGATGAAACATCTACCAACGTACCTGAAAACCAAGGCACCGTCCATAGAAGCAATACTGGTTGATAGTGTCGGCCTGCGAGAATAGTTCTTCTGGCGAATGCGGCTCGGCCGGGAACAGATCTCCGGGCTCTGCCCAGCCGAGCAACGTGTGGAGGTGGTGCAGGCACGTGCCGAGCGAGGCTAGTAGTTGACTACATGATTCAACTTCTCTGAAAAGATTTTTAGAAGTTTGAAGTGAGAAGATAATAGTAGGAACTTCACCGTGGGAAAAAGCACTAGGCAGATACGACCTGCTGTCTGATCGATCCAGAAGATGACTCAGGTAATCAGGTTTCACTTTTTTTCTAAGATTTCGGCGTCAGCGTTTTCTGGGTGAGCTCGCTCCATCTTAGACTCCGTCTCTGTCCTATGAACTAGACTAGAGTCAAGAGCAAACCCATCATTAATGAAAAAAAAAAAAAACAAAAAAAAAACAGTCTGGGTTCTTGTTGTGCGTGTGAATATGGCAAGGAAGGAACTTTTGGATTTCTAGAAGATAAAGCGAGCTCTTTTTTCTTATTGTTAGGGTGCATTATCATTGAAGCGGAGCATGTGCATGAATAGACCAATCATAAACCTCGAAATCTCCTCTACGCATCAGTCATTGGTCAATGCATTCACAACTGAGCTCCGCTCCGTACCGACCCGCCTCAATGGAAACGCACCCTTAATCAGGACTATACTAAAAAGTAAACCTATGAAATAAGAACGCAGTAGGTTTTCGTAAATTGAAAAATGCCTCTAAACATAAAGTTTCGAGCGTAACAATATGGAAACATAGCATGTGGTCTAAATATAGCCGGTGGGCGATTTATCGGGGCAAGGTCACGTTCACGTCTTGTCTGTTCTTGTATCGATTCGAAAGTATTTTACACTTTTTCTAATCGTAAAACAGTTGAGTATCTACATGAAATCTCACTCTACTTATATCTAACCTAACTATTGGTAATATGGTTGACAGTCTTATTTGAGTTCCATTAGCATCCATTTAGGGAAGTAAATAGTCTATTGACAATATACATTAGGTCTAAGGTTGTACGGATAATGATTTGCGGGTTGCGTTACCCCTTTATGTCTAGCCTTGTGTTGTGCCTGATCAACATGTATAAATAGGAGTCTATAGCTTTACATACATACACACATCACGCCTATATCCCTTGCGTGGTAGTCAGAGCGCAAACGACCGCAAAACGGACATTTACGCCACGTTTAACAAATATTTGAGGGTCATTCGAAAAATTGTGCATAGCCATAGTGATAGGTTGTCAGCCCATCGCCTAAAATTGTAATACACACCCTCGAGTCCCTTAGTCGCCTCTTACGACTCCCATGGGTAAGAAGCTAGGCTAAAAAGAAAAAGCTATAGCTTTCACAAGCTAATTATAATTAGTAGACTATGGTGTAACATTTTTCCTCACGCCTATTTCTATTACGCCTTAAAACTATGTTTTATCTTTGATAAAGTATTTTATAATATGTAGTATATTCGTCATTGTTGAGTTTAGTAGGTAGGTATAGGTAGTTGGTTTGAGTAAATACAATAGTAAGCTCCCGCTGCTTCTAAAACTTTTTCCTGTACCTATGTTGCCTGGAAGAGATTAGTGTGAAAGCGTAAATCACTGTAAAGTCTCTTACTTCATTCACTACGTATGAAAAAAAGTCGCTTCCCATGTCCCGGTGATGTATACAACGGATTTTAATGCGCTTTTTATAGATGAAATGATTTAACAGGAAGATTCATATGTAATCTGTATAATATATGACGAGAAAGGATCTTATTTCCGAGGAAAAACCGTTAGCAGCAGGTGAAACCACTGGGCCAGCCGCTAGTATTTACTAAACTTACAGAAATGAAAACAAACTGACTTGACAAAGTATCCCTTGCGGAACAGCAGGGCGTCTCTTCCAGTGCACACTTGTCTGCTTAGTTTGAGGCCGTGCAGCACGCAGGAGTCCACCACTGACACAAAGCTCCGGTATCCATTGCCAGGGGACTTGGCGTCGAAGTCATAGAGAGGTGCCACCTGCAAAAAACATAAGAAGGTAAACTTAAAAAATCTTAAAATGTTTTGATTTAACCTTTTCGCCGCCAAGCCATTCGAGTAAAAAATTGCAACCAGCGCCACGCCAATTTCTTGGTAAAGAAATACTCAATAAAATAGAGATGTCCAACAGTTCATATCGATAGTAAATCTTCACTTTTTAAACCGAGTTTTAATTAATCTAAAACCATTATTTTGCCCCCTACTTTCAGTTCTGATTTCATATAGGTCAAAATAGTAATATAGGAAAGTGGTAGTAGTGGTGGCCTCGTAAACAACACTAGGCATATTCAACAAGTTTATTTTTAGTTCAGTTTTCGATCAGCACTGGCGCATCTCTATTACGCGTCTCTCTATATCGCGTTGTCGGTTATAGACGACTGTGGCGTCGGTGGCATTTCTATATTCTCAAACCCTTAGAACAAATAAGGATGTAATATAGAATATCGATAAAAAAATTAGAACATCATAGGATTTATGCTGGTATTTATTTTAATATTTTATTGTGACTATTTGTTTTCTTTCATTTCTTTTTCTTATTTTACTTACGTTGAATATTAATTAAAAACGATTTTAAATGGCACAAATTTCATGTGAACTTAATTTAACGGGTCAAATTGTATTATATTCAAATTATCTAATAATAATCTTGTATCACAATTTGACCCGTTAAATTAAGTTCACATGAAACCCTCCCAAACTCTCTAAATTTATTTATTACTAGCTGTTACCCGCGGCTTCGCCCGCGTACTCATAGAGTTTTATTAATTAGTTGTGTATTCTAAACGACACATCGTAAGGCGAACAACTGTGTAAACTGGGAGGGCACTAAAATCACTATTCACCGATACACAGACGACACTACACTGGAATGGTTCACTTCCTTGAAAAAGTATATAATTTGTGGTACCTGGGCGCTACCATCACTAATACAGGCTATTGTAAAATCAAGTAATGAGGCGCAAGAATGATCCTTGAGTTCTTTTGCCACTTTGCACTCATGATCACTGGAAAAGTCGATGGCAAACGACCAAGAGGTTTCAGTACAATTAGGTGGTCTCATTAAATACACTCAGCGCTCTATGTCGCCAAAGATACGCAGCGATGGAAAAGAATCCTGAATGAGAAAAATATTTCCCATCAGGGGAATTACGACCTTCAATAATGAAGATATTACGACGCTAGAAAGAAGATTATGACACATTTATAGTGTAAGGAAAAACAGGCATTTAATGTTAAAAGTAAAGATAACGTAATTTTAATAGAGACGCAGTCACTAAACCGGAAAAATTATCGTGAGTAATATGGAAGACATATCTTGATGGAGAGCGCGTATACAAAAATTGTCTTTCAAAGGGGAGGGATTTATGCTTTTACAGTGTTTCGGAGCGTTTGTTTCCAGAAGAGTGTTAAAGACATAGTACACAGCTTAATGGACACAGAACAGAGCACTATTTTAATACGCTATTGTAAACGATATTGTAAGTTTTACCATCTGGGGATAAAATGAAGAGGTTCTGAGCATTGGACACACGCGAACATGCTACATATAGCTGGCCATGAGAGAAGCACGGTTTTTCTAAGTGGACCCCCGCTACCTTTAAAGTTTGTCCCTGCGCTTTGTTGATTGTCATTGCGAAACTAAGCTTGATAGGAAATTGCAGCCTCTTGAATTGGAATGGAAGATCTGTGGGAATAATTGGGATCCGTGGTATTATTACATTTTCACCCTTGCCAACGCCGGTTAAGATGGTGGCTCCAATTATGTTCCGTCCTAGTTGTGTCACACGAAGTCTCGTTCCATTACATAATCGAGGGGCATCTAAATTTCGCATAAGCATGACTGGAACGCCTACTTTTAATTGCAGCTTATGTGAGGGCACACCTGACAACTCCAATGAATTTAAAAACTCGACGGGGTATGAAGTGCTCTGTTCTGTGTCCATAACCGTGTCTACTTGTATATAGCTTTAATTTTTTCAAGTACATACCCACATCACCCTTAAAGCCACATTCATATCCCAAAACTCATATTCAAGAGACATTCTCATAGTAGTGCTATACAGGGTGTAAGTGACAGCCCTTCGAATACTGATTGGGTGTATTCAAACCATGAAACTGAACAACCTGCCATAGATTAAATTCTTTTTTTCTATATCCCATACAAAATCACAATCAGCTCACTGCATTTACTATGGGAATATCAGTATTCGGAGGGCTGTCCCTTACATCCTGTATATACATCTTTTTTATGTGGTATGGATGTATTCTATGCTACACAATAATCAGTTTTCCGATGGGAAAAATATGTTTTTCCGAGATAAAAAGTAACCTATGACACTCACCAGCTTTTCATCTAACTGCTTTCCAAAAAAAAATGCTTTACATCGCTGCATGATACTCATTTATGTATGTAGTATGGATGTATTCTATTGCTAAACATTAATCGGTTTTCCGAAGGGAAAAATATGTAATATAAAAAATAACCTATGTCACTCACCAGCTTTTCATTTAGCTGCTCTCAAAAAAAAAAATGCTTTACATCGCTGCATGATACTCATCTATGTTCGTAGTATGGGTGTATTCTATTGCTAAACATTAATCGCTTTTCCGATGGGAAAAATATGTTTTTCCGGGATAAAAAGTAGCCTATGTCACTCTCCAGCCTCTCACCTAACTGCACACCTAAAAAACACTGCATGATATCGCTCTGTTGTAACGTGAAAGAAAGACAAACAAACAAACAAACAAACAAACAAACACACTTTCGCATTTATAATATTAGTATGGATTATTTATGATTATTAGGTATTTACTTAACTCTAAATCTTCTTCTTCGAGTAATCTAGGTTCAAACGACAGATCAACGTCATCCTCTACGCCTTCTAAAATCTGTAGAAGTTCTGCTGAACTAAGCTCGTCGGCACTCATTTTCCCATCACTATTTTTATGTCACTACTGCAATGACGTCAGAGCGTGTCGTCTTTACCCGACTACGGCGTACAGTGCACTCACAATGGTCAAGCAATTAACGCTGTGCACGAGTCGCCGAAACCGGTTTGTCGATACTCAATCAAACAAAGAAAATAATGTCTAATACTTGGCGTATTTCTACAAATCGATGTCGGGAATATTTTCAAAATACATTAAAATAATAAGAAAATGTTATTGTTATGACAAACTTGACAAATATCTAGGCATAGTATATTCCGTATATATATTATAGATGTATCGATATTTCACATTTGTACTAGTAAGGAACAACACTTCCAGTCGTGTGGGGCCGACTATGGCGTGTGCGAATGGTACTTCTGACAGCTTCAAAACGTAATCAGTATTTTTCTTATTTATACTACAAATCTAATAAATATCTAAGCGCAAAAGTTCAGAAATGAAAGTAGAGGGTACAATAAATGCAATATGCGAAAAAATAAAAGAAAGATACGGTTTTAGAATGCTAGTTTATGAACATAAACTTTAACGACGTTTTGTCGGCTGTACCCGACCGTGGCGCTGACGGCAAGTCGCGGGTTGTCGGCTATACCCGTCTGTGGCGGTGAAAAGGTTAAAGTAAAAAATATTGTATTTGAATTAATTAAAATTTAAAAATCTAAGTAGATAGACTAATCTGAGGTTGTTATTCAACACGAACTTATCTGAGTTCATTGTTCAAGAAATTCACCTCACTAGACGAACTAATTTGAGGTCATTATTAAAGAAAGTCAGAAGAGGTGAAAGTGGTAAGATTATAATGATGTTTCAAAACAAACTTGAATAGGATGCAGGCATTATCAGTTGTTTCAACTGCCTGCCTGTTCAAATAAATAATAATAATAAATGTTTTTTCCCAAACAAAGCCAAAACATCAATAGACATTGCGGCCTGGACATAGACATTTCTTTGTTCCACAACCAATGGAATGCAATATTTTTTGTGTTTTGTCTGAGGATTGTTGGGAAAAAACATGTGCAAGAGACTGGCATTTAAACTCAATGTTAAATCCGTCAAATGAGTTTGGTTGATGTTCTCTCTCTTTTCATTTGGGAAACCAAGTTGTCCAACGACCCGATGAACCCTGGTGTCAGAGTTTTTCAACCACCTGCTACTAGAAGTAGGCCTCTGACATGGTTGTGTAATGACCACCGTCTAAGTAAACATAGAAAGCAACCAGGACCGATGGCTTAACATGCTCATGGCTGATGCTGAATAAAACAATATTATTATTATCTTACATGATTTAATTAGTTGATAAGACCTAAGCACTAATTCCTCTCATTAAGTTGCTATTAAATAGATTAGATAAGATGATTTTTTACATAAATTAAAGAAGGTAAAATGATATAATCTCTCTTCTCTTCTTTCTCTTTCTCTCTTTTCGTGTGGGAAAACGAGTCGTACAACGACCCGATCAACCCTGTTGTCAGAGTTTTTCAACCGTCTACTACCACTAGTAGGCCTCTGACATGGTTGTGTTACGACCACCTTCTAAGTAATCATAGACAGCAACCGGGACCGACGGCTTAACGTGCCCTCCGAAGCACGGAACCATTTCTTTTCGGACAATCAGTTGGTTCACCCTGCAATATCCTAACCAGACCAGGAACAAATTCACAAAGTGATAAATCGCAACTTTGTGAGTGTTCCACCGAGAATCAATCCCGGAACCTTTGCGTCGCAGGCAGTCGCACTACCACTGCGCCACAACGGCCGTCATTAATATCATTGCACTCATAGCATTACTATGGCAAGGTTGAATTTACTCAAAAAGATTCTACACCTTGTTCTTATGTCAGTTTTGCTAAAAAAACTTCTAATTTTCGAATGTGTAAGCAATTTTAAAACATATCAAAAATGTGTGTCTGTTTTAATCTAGGGTCCACAGCTTATTTCAAGATTCTGCCTTCACAAACCTTTTGTACCGTTGATGAGATAGCTTATTTTGGTAGTAAGAACATTTGTACCGCAAAGATTTTAGAAATATCGCCATTTTACAGTGTCACAGGGTCCAAATGATTTTATAACCTCAAAATTGGAAAAGCTTCAATATCTCTGCAAAGGATTGATCTACAAACAAAATGATCGCATGGATGCCGTTACAAATCGCAAATCTTTATTTGTACCGCTTTTTTATACCTTGTAAATACCAGATAGAGGAATAAAAGGCGATTAACGCTCATATGGCATTTGGTTGTTGGGCTTTCGTATATCTCCGTAAATATAGCGGTACAAATGTTCTGAAAGAAATCCCAGTAACAATACAAGCGGTACATTACATAGCTACAATCAAAAAAGCCGTATCTGCTCTAATTTACGAGAAAACAACACTGTAAAATTTGCAAGAAAATGATATGTACATGACCAAAGCTCGGCCACGGCACAGTATAATTAATAGTACTAGCGTACAGTATGGTCACTCCCTGCCTCCCCCTAAAAGCGCCGCCCACCCGCGCTCGGAGGACGCTCAGACACCGGCTAGCAAGGACGTGACGACGACTTGGTGCAGCGCAGCGTAAATTATACTAAGCTAATTAATATTAGAAATAATTTTGTAATCGGTGTGTGTTGTGCTATGTACGGTTGTTTGAGCACTGCAAACGACAAAACTAAAAGAAAATTCTACCAATTCTACCTGTCTTTACAAATCTAAGTATTTTTAAAGAGTTGTATGTTTTAGTAGCAAAGAATAGGCGCTTATGTTTTATATTTCTTTGAAATTATCCGTTTAAGATCTTATACTATCAGTTCACGCTGAAAACAAAACAAATTCTATAAGAACAAAAAATCATGTTTTCAACTTACGTAATATTTTGGTGACCGTCATTTTATTTCGTTTATACTATTTGAAATAGGAAACTATTGTAAAAATTGAGCATAGACATCCACCTTACAGCATATGTACCTAAATAATGATTCCTAATCCGCGCGCAATAAGTTTCGAGTAATTGGGGTCATCGAACTTGAACTGGCCGGGCAATGGCGGCGGCCGGCCAGCCATTTTTTACAAGCCCGCAAATCAAATTCAAAACCGCTATTACAAGGTCATTTCATATTGCCGCTCATTTTATTCCCGATTCGCGAACGCACCACGAACAAATTAAGGTAAAATGGTGGCAACCCTGACATGTCTTATCTCACACACACAAGCATTTTATCGTTAGCGTTCATCTACGCGAGCTAAGACTGTGTGCGTAGCAACGCGTTTGTTTCATACATTTGAGCGCCAGTGTCCGAGGTGTGGCGACGGCGTTTTTTTTTTAGACTTTTAGCAGCGGTAATATGCGGATTTTGGATTCTGATTCCGATTTGCACTTTATACCGACCGAAATATATTTCATTTTCTTCAAACAAGTAACTAATACATAGATGGACCGTCAAAGAAATAAAGTTTGTGTGGTGAAGGCGAAAATTGAAATTCAGTCGCGTCAGTTTCAAACCTTAAACGTTTTACACACATATTGCTTTCGGTAATCGTTCCTGTAGTTTCGGAGATTAGCCCGGTGAAACAGACAAACAGACAGACAAAAATATTGAAAAATATAAATTATGAAATTTGTTCTAATCATATTTTAACATCATCTACGATTAGTTTTTCGTAAATTTGTTCAATACACGGGTTTTATTGTTTTATTATATGTATAGATTGGTACTCTTTTTTTTATTATGGTCACCCTACGAATTGACCATAATGACAAGTTGCCGCAGGTAATATGAGTGTTAAACGCTTCTCGTTGGTAAACTGACGCAGCATAATGTAAATAGACGAATAATACTATATTTGGCCTGCGCCATACAAACTTTATTCCTTTGACGGTCAACCAATTTATTAGGTACTTGCTTGAAGAAAATGAAATATATTTCGGTCAGTATAAAGTGCAAATCGAAGTCCAGAAACCGAAATCCGCTGCTAAAAGTCTAAAAGTAGAACACCGTGGCCTAGCTTTGGTCATGTACATATCATTTTCTTGCAAATTTTACAGTGTTGTTTTCTCGTAAATTAGAGCAGATACGGCTTTTTTGGTTGTAGCTATGCAATGTACCGCTTGTATTGTTACTGGGATTTCTTTCAGAACATTTGTACCGCTATATTTACGGAGATATACGAAAGCCCAACAAGCAAATGCCATATGAGCGTTAATCGCCTTTTATTCCTCTATCTGGTATTTACAAGGTATAAAAAAGCGGTACAAATAAAGATTTGCGATTTGTAACGGCATCCATGCGATCATTTTGTTTGTAGATCAATCCTTTGCAGAGATATTGAAGCTTTTCCAATTTTGAGGTTATAAAATCATTTGGACCCTGTGACACTGTAAAATGGCGATATTTCTAAAATCCTTGCGGTACAAATCTTCTCATT
Organism: Tuta absoluta; assembly: GCA_027580185.1. Taxonomy (NCBI): domain Eukaryota; kingdom Metazoa; phylum Arthropoda; class Insecta; order Lepidoptera; family Gelechiidae; genus Tuta; species Tuta absoluta. The sequence continues at coordinate 12,711,704 of JAQAHW010000005.1, forward strand.
ACCAAAATAAGCAATCTCATCAACGGTACAAAAGGTTTGTGAAGGCAGAATCTTGAAATAAGCTGTGGACCCTAGAAAAAAATAGACACAAAAATGTTAGTGTGAATAGTTAAAAGGCAGTTCCTACAACAGATAGGAAAATGAGATTAAAGTCCATCTGATTATTAACAAGTGTGCATGAAACTAAACTGTATATCGTCGCCCGGCAGTGAAAACCTCGTAAAGCACAAATTCATGATTTTTCTTTTATTTTATTTTTGGGAAGAAAAACTCGTAAGGCACATTTACGAGGAACGTGGGTGGGGCTGCGATACTGGGAACACCTTCTATTGATGAAAATGAGAACCTCGGTATCGATCGATATGCACATTTTGTCGAGTAAAACCTCGCATTTGCTTAGCCGTGTTTAACGTTGTGCTCCAGGATGTTGTGAAAAACACGTAATTTCTCTTACAAGTATATTTTATTAAAGTAAGACTATAATAATCTCGCATATGTGGTTGTAAGTTTTTCATTGATACTACCAAACATTAAAAAGCATTGTAATAAATACTTTGGCGAGGTTTTCGTTATTGTATAATTCCATTATCAAACTTAGCCTATTAGGTCACTAGAGCGCCGTGTGGTGCGGGCTTAGAATAGCATCAGCCTGTTTGTACCCGTGGGTGTCGTAAAGGCAATCAATCTCGGGAATAATGGGCAGCAGCTTTACCTATGAATGCAATACCCTGCGTTGCACTACCTAACCAAGGCTAGCCACTTGTTTGTTGTTTCAACTCACTTTCTTCAAAGGTACGAGTGTCTCTGGGGTGTCGCATAGGCTCCTGAGTCTGCATTTCTTGGGTGAGTAGGTCCACTTTCACACTGCAATGAGGTCGAACCAGTCGGGTGATTCCCTAGTGAGGAAGGCAAAGCTCGTGTCCATCAGCCATCGATATCTTACTAAGATATCCTGTGGTTGTCCCGACGATGGCCTCCTTGAAATGAGGTGGATGAATCACAGGTTGTTTTGTCCTTTTTTCCGCCAGGTGGCGTTGATATGTGAACACGTATTTTTGTAGAGTCGTTCAAAAAAATTCAATTTTCTAAGTAAATTCTCGCAAAACCTTGACTATTTTTAGTTTTCTAAGTTGTTCGTATCTTGGACCATACCAGCGAATGTTATCCACAAGAAGTGAAGTGTATTAGCGACATAAAATACGAATCAAAAAGTGACGCTCTATAGAAACTTATGCAAAACATTTTCAGAGAAAAACAATGTTTTTTTTACCTAAAACATAGTGCTAAAAGTGACTCTAAGCAGTGTTGAACAGTTATTTGATAATATTTGTTAATGTTTTTGCTACAAATGTGCATTTATAGATGTTTTCTCATACAAACAACAATTTCAAATTCGAACTTCTGTTAACGAACTTTTTTTTTCAAGTGCAAAATATTGTTAAAGGACTGTGATTAACCGTGATCGTATTTATCATTATTTATGCAAGCCTTTACAAAACTTTTTAGTAACTTCTGTGTAATTTATAATATAAAGAATACTTTTTTTGATATTTGTACACAAGGTATACTTTTTCACAACGAGCAGCGCCATCTGTTATCGGGTAGCAGTAATATTGATCTCTGGTTCAGGGTTCTCTTCTCCGCTGACTCAGGCACCACCATAAAAAATTTTGTTCCGCTTCTCGCTACTAGAGGGTACCAGTAATTTTTTTAATTCTGCGAACCTAAGCCACAAGAAACGTTAACATGCCGAACAATACGCAAACATATTGTTGTAAAATATGTAATAAAGAAATACAAGGCCGGCAAAAGTTAAAATGCTTCCAATGTCATAACTTTTATCACATAGAATGCGCTGCAATTGAAAAAAGATTTTACCTGATGACTTCTGATGAAAAGTCGAACTGGAAATGCCGTAGGTGCTGGGACACGCCTCGACACACTGGCACCCGAAGACCGACCCCACGAAATTCATTATCATCGAGAATACCAAAACCTGCAACTAAATCGCCCTTTGGCCACACTGACACACGCAAACCCATAGACAAGCCAGTAAATAAATGTTTTATTACTTCCACCCCTTCTCTGCTAAGTGAAAGCGATATCCAGCACGACAACATATTAAACGCAAACGTATTCAGCCTCAGTGTTTCAAATATAGGACTAAATGAAACCGTTCGTGCTGGTAATCCTGAGCAACGGCCAAATGCGTCTACTGAAAATAACACAATGCTTTCTCTATCTTCACCTACCTTGCTAGAGACACCATCAAACCATACCATACTCATGGAACTTCGAGAATTCCGCCAGCAAGTATGTGAACAATTCAAATATCAGGAAGCTAGATTTCACGAAATTACAGAATCTGTGCGCGAACTGAAGGCAAATGTTTTAGAACTAACAAGCAAATATTTTACACTAAAGACAGACGTTGAAAAAACTCAAAATACGGTCTGTAATTTGCATGAAAAATATAAATCACTCCAAATAATTGCTGAGAATAACTGCAAACATTTACAGGCGCTAGAGGAAACATATAAGACATCGCTGTGTTCTTCTATACAGACGTCGCACAAAGATACATTAAAATACGACTCGAAAAAAGACCAGACTCCACTCGAAAGTGTGAACTCTAATAAAAACATTCAAAAATTGCGACCATACCTCCACCAATGCAAATAGTTGACCAGTATATCTACGACCATCCTAAAAATACGTACTCCAACGATCTTCACTTTACAGAAAACCCGAGAAATGATGACAATGCACAACCGAATACAGCGCAGCTACCAAAAATCATTAGAGGAACTTGTACGGTTGATACAACTTTGCAAGCTATCCAGAGAAGAAAACAAATTCACGCCTGTTTTTTCAAACCGGAGACTACATCTGAATCTTTATTGACCCATTTGAAGAAGAGCTGCCCATTAAAATATTTAAGTGTCACTAAACTAAAACTGAAACACCAACATTATGCATCATTCGTCGTCACTGTCCAGAGTGAATATTTCGAACTACTAATGAACGCTGAGTTATGGCCAGCCGAAACGAGAATCAGCGAGTGGTTTCGTCATAGCGCCGCCGCCCGGCAGGCGGCACCAAGACACCCCTCGCATAGACGAAGTTATCATGACTCCAGAGCACATGCTGCACCCAGAATCTGGACCCGATCTTCACCATCCAGCAACAATGTCTACCTCCCACCACCCACCACACCAGCTCAATAGTACAGATAATTCCGCCACTTCCCCTACAGCTAAAGTTAAAAAATACGACCTATATTACCAGAATGTACGAGGCCTGAAAGGGAAGAAAGACCAAGTAAAAAATGCTCTATTTTTACTCTCATCTAATCTTATAGCTCTTACTGAAACCAAACTAGACAGTTCTGTATATGACTCTGAAATATTTACTGAAGACTTTAATGTACTACGCTGTGACCGCTCTAGACACGGGGGTGGTGTTCTCTTAGCAGCGCGCTCTCCGTTCACCTTACGCAAGCTGGAATGCGACGCTGCACAAGACGACGAGATAATTTGCGCACTGGTGTCGAAACGTTCAGTGCGGTTTATTTGCTGTGTCGTGTATATGCCACCAAGTGTACCTGACGCTAGATACTATTCCGTATTTGCTTGCATTGAAAAAATTGTTAATAATAATGATTCTTTGCCTTTGGTTGTAATAGGTGATTTCAATTTATATTCAACTTCTGCTAATGTACGTACAGATTTCAACTTGTTTCTAGAGTCTTGTCACCTAACTCAAAATAACAGTGTATTAAACTCGCGGGGCCGTATTTTAGATCTAGTTCTTACCAATCCTGCGATGCTAAAAATCACAGTCACTGAAGCCAACAATCAGTTGACTTCCTCAGAACAACATCATTTGCCATTAGATGTATTATTTAAATTAAAGACAAGGTTTACTAAGCGAACCTCTCAAAAATACTATCAAGTTCATCTTACTGAAATAAGAAACTTTCGTAAGGCCGACTTTGTTCTCCTGTACCAAATGTTATTTGATGCAGACTGGAGCGAACTGTACTCTATATGTGATATCAATGAAGCGGTAACCTATTTTTATTCAATGTTAAATTCTTTCCTGTCAGAAACCGTACCCTACAAAAAACTTACCAATTCCTGCCATTTCCAATACCCCAAATGGTTCAGTCAAACAGTAATTAACTACAATAAGCTAAAAAATCACTATCACAAGCTATACAAGCAAACAGACAATCAGCTCTACTACGCTTTCTTCACATACTATAGAAAACTTGTAAAAAGCAATACTGAACCCGACTTACAACAGTTTATTCAAAAAATCCAATCTAATATAAAAAATGATCCTTCATCCTTTTGGTCTCTTATGGCCAGTAATCGAAAATCGCTGGAACCTGCGAATTTCGGAATATCATCCACGCAGGAACTTGTAGACCTATTTGCCGACTTTTTCAAAAGTGTTTTCTTACCAACCTCACCAGCTCTTGACGTAGCGACCGCCTGTTCGGAGGCTGCTCAGTATTCTTCTTCTACCCTTAGGAATATTGATGTCAAGCAAATTACTGAAACCGATGTTCGTCGTGCAATAAGGCGACTGTCACCCAAACTCACCCAAGGACCAGATGGAGTAGCTCAAGTTATTGTTAAGGACTGTTGCGAATCATTTGTTAAACCTCTACACTATCTGTTCAATTTATCTCTTAGCACTAAATTGTTTCCAACACTTTGGAAGAAATCAAAAGTAATCCCGATCCACAAAAGTGGCCCCAAAAATGATATAAAAAATTATAGGCCTATCGCCATTCTTTCCATCTTTGTTAAAATATTTGAATCTATCATCCACCGCCATATGTACGCACAATTAAACGGCTGGTTTTGTGATCAACAGCACGGTTTCCTCCCCAATAGATCAACAGCTTCTAACTTACTTAACATAACCACACTAATAGCTCACAATATGGATAATAAAACTCAAACAGACGTAATATACCTTGACTTCAAAAAAGCCTTCGACAGAGTCAATAACGATACCCTCCTCAGAAAATTGGCAATAGCTGGGACATCGGTCTCACTTCTAAATTTCTTGGCATCATACCTTTCAGATCGAATTCAATATGTCGAGTATAAGAATACAAAATCTGCTGAATACAGAGTAACCTCCGGCATCGGTCAGGGTAGTAGCCTTGGGCCATTGCTGTTTTTAATACTAGTGAACGATCTGCCATCAGTCATTTCAAACTCTGTATGCTTAATGTTTGCTGACGACGTTAAAGTCGCAAAGTCTATTCAGAGCCTTGAAGATTGTCATGTATTACAGTATGATATAGACAGGGTATACTCGTGGAGTATTGACAACTGTTTAGAACTTAATCTCACCAAATGTTCAGTAGTTTCTTATAACCGGGCCCACCAACCAGTTGAAAATGATTATACAATTGGTAATGTTCCATTGAATAAAGAAGTGGCAATCCGCGACCTCGGCACTTGGTTTGACCCCCAGTTAAAATTCAACATGCAAATTGTAAAAACGTGTGCAAGAGCTAGGAAAATTTTAGGCTTTATCATGCGCCAGTCTAAATTCTTCTATTGTAGGGAAGCTATTACTGTCATCTATAATGCATACGCACGTAGCGTTCTTGAAACTAATTCAATTATATGGTCTCCCCATGAAGAGTATTACAACAGTATGGTGGAAAAAGTGCAGAAAACTTTCTTAAGATTCCTATATAAAAAACTGTACGGGTATTACCCATTCCTATATCCAACTCCGTTTATAATGGGTATGGTCGAATATAATTCATTAGAAGTGCGACGGAAGCTATCATTAGTAAAATATTTTTATAGGCTCATCCGCGGAGATGTAGCTAACCCACTACTTTTAGGACAAGTTTCCTTTTATGTTCCCCCTTATCGCACACATGACCTACGTCCTCGTCGAACGGCGACGTTCCTCATTACGTACGGGCGAACAAAGTCATTATTAAAAACACCTTTGGTGGAAGCCTTAACACTTCTGAACGAAGTTATGATGTATGCTAATGTCGACATTTTTGTATTAACAGAGAATAAGTTTTTAGCATCTGCAGGACATTACTTGGAAATAACTTTTACAAGAAGTAGCTTAGTAGATTTAGATCTTAGTTAATAATAATAAACTAAGATGTAATTAAGGCTTACATGTTTGGCTTGTCTGTAAATGTAAGTTTAGAAAAAATAAATAAAAAAAAAAAAAAATAGAAGTAGCGCGGGTGCCAGAAATAAAAGTGAAGGATCCTAACTATTGGACGGGCAGTAGTGGATATGGACAGCTATAGGTCACGTCAGCAGTGCCCTGTGAAGCCTTATCTGAGTCAAAGAGCCTCCAGCTAGCAAGCAAGCTAACAGCAAGTGCCTAGCCTTAGGATGAGATGAGATTGATCGCAATTGCTCTTGTTGACGATGCCTAAAGTCTTTCTTCTCATGCCTAAAGTGTACGGACCTCAGTTAAAGTCTTTATTGATCACTCTGGCCTCTTCTTGGGCGGCTGTTATTTGACTCATTTGTCTTGGATCCCGCTGACGCTTCGGTATCTATCGCTGAGGAATACAGTGAGGAACGCCTACTGCATCAAACAGGCTGTTTGTTGGCTCTTGTCGTGGCTGACTCGGGTTTTCTTGTCCTAAGGGGGAGCAAGCCTCGTCTACTTCCGTTTCGTCTTCATCGGTTGGATTGGGTTGGGGGCCCAAGATAGAACCAGCGTTTATATTTTTCTGCAGTAGCCTCCTACCTTTCCACATTGATAGGCTTGGTAAGCGGTGTTGTGCTCCCTTGTAGGTGCAGTTCTTCGCGACATGATGCGGTGTAGTTGGCGGGATACTCGTCGCCACGTTTAGGAATGTGGTCGGCTGCTTACACGAATTAGAAGCAGTAGGTATGCTGCTTCCTGCACTTTACGCAGGCGAGCTTGCCGTTACAGTTCCTCAAGATGTGCGAGAACTGCTGGCAGTGGTAGCGTTTGGCTGTGCTGGTCGTCCAATCCAAGCAATCTCTCAATCTACACTCAGGGCATGCAGAGCGACTAGGTGTCCTCCGCGCACCTTGATTTGACGCAAGCAAGTATAACTTCGTAGGTGGTCAGCAGCTCCATAATTATTTTCGTTAGCAATGTGTTGGTAGTTTTTAAGGGTCGTTTTTGGACGTCTGACTCCGGTACCGGTGACTCTCAATGCCGTAAAATGGCGCTGGTATGCTCAAAATTTATCCTCGTTCTTGCCAGGCATTTGAAACCCACCGGTATATACGGCCTCACGGTATCCGAGGGCCTGCTTGAGCTCTCTTAAGTGTTGTGTCCAGTTAGATTAGGTTATCGAATTGAAACTTAAACCGCTAGGGTAGTCCGCTACAATCAGAGGTGTTTTTTTGTAGCTGATCAGTTTCCCAGGTGTGGGAGATCCTGCTGGGTCTGCTATGCCCGCTGAAACCGAGTGGATTCACGGCGGAGGTGTCGGTGAGGTGAAGTGGAGAAGGAGGAAGATCCTTCCCCGTTTTTGTAAAGGCGCCATGACAGCTGCCCTCCCTTGAGGGCATTCAGGGCTTCGTGCCGTGAAACGGCGCGTTATAGTGCAGCGAGGTCTTACTGCTTAGATAATCAGCTCACGTTGAAGCTTCGGAGGTGACGAGTAAATAGGAAGCATCGGTACGGGTGGAGTGGCAGCAAACGCAACGGTAATAGCTGTAAATCTTATTGTTTTATGGTGTCAAACCTCGTATTTGATAGTACGCCATAACCTAATTAGTACGAATTCCTCGTAACTCCATTTTAATCTATTTTCGCTATTAGAGGGTCTGTGTTTCTACTACCACTTGAAATATAGTCATGTGGTTGTAATAAAACAACAGAACTTGTGTCTTCTGTTCATACAAATTTTGTCACCAGACAGTTTTTACTGTCTCCTGTAAAGTTGTTGCTTTTGCCTTTACGTGGTTTTCACTGCCGGGCGACGATATGCCAAACAAAGAGAAACATCTGTGACACAGCTGTGTTTCTGAAGATAAAGAATCACTATCACTACATAGTATAAAATGAAGTCACTTCCCGTTTGGTGTCTCCTTATATCTTTAGAATTACCCAACGGATTTTGATGAGGTTTTTTTTATTAGATAGAGTAACTTGAGAGGAAGGTTTATAAGTATAATTTTTTCCGGGAAATTGTCACAGTCCCATGGGAAAACGGGTAGCCCAACTGGCAGGAAACTTTTGACACCCTGTTGACACCTTTAAAGAGTAAAATTTCAAAAATGCTGAAACACGTATTTAATTATTTTAAGTTATGAGTCTAATCAGAAATTTTGAAACAGATCACATTTAAGATAAAAAACTTTAATACAAACTTTTAACCCTTTTTTCACCCATTTAAGGGTTAAAATTTCAAAAATGCTCTAACACGTGTTTTATTATTTTAAGTTATTAGTCTAATCACAAATTTTGAAACAGATCACATTCATTTAAAAAAACGTACTTCCAAACAAACTTTTAATCCCCTTTTGACCCTATTAAGGGCTAAAATTTCAAATATGCTGAAACACGTGTTTAATTATTACAAGTCCTAAGTCTAATCACTAATTTTGAAACGGATCATACTTAGGACAACGAATTTCATACAAACTTTTAACCCCCTGTTCATCCCTTGGGGAATTTTAAAACACGGAATTTTATCTTTAATAGTTGCTTCATTACATAAAAAAACTTCAAGTCCAAATTTTATCTCTCTAGCTTCAGTAGTTTAACATTTATACTATCACGAAAACTGAGAATAGTAATATTTTAGTTCCATAATACAAACATAGATGTCGCTGTTAGTTTTCAACGCACTATCGTGATGTGTTTTTTTTAAACTATAAAATTTATATTTGTTGTTATAGCAGCAACAGAAATACAACATCTGTAAAAATTTAAACTGTCTAGGTTTAACGGTTCAGGAGATACAGCTTCGTAACTGTAGGACGGACGGACAGACAGACGGACAGCCGAGCCTCAGTAATAGGGTTTTCGTTATTACCCTTTGGGTATTGAACTCTAAAAAATATTTTGAGATAATAAATACCTAAGTGTATATAATAGTAGCTGTAAGTAAGGATAAAAAATATATAATAAAAAACCTCCAATGTGAAAAAAGGGTGTAAAATTTAAAGTGCATTTATCACTACATAGTATAAAATAAAGTCGCTTCCCGTTTGGTGTCTCCTTATATCTTTAGAATTACCAAACGGATTTGGATGCGGTTTTTTTTATTAGATAGAGTAACTTGAGAGGAAGGTTTATAAGTATAATTTATTCCGGGAAATTGTCACATTCCCATGGGAAAACGGGTAGCCCAACTGGTAGGAAACTTTTGACACCCTTTTGACACCTTTAAGGAGTAAAATTTCAAAAATGCTGAAATACGTATTTAATTATTTTAAGTTATGAGTCTAATCAGAAATTTTTAAACAGATCACATTTAAGATAAAAAACTTTCATAGAAACTTTTAACCCCCTTTTCACCCATTTAGGGGTTAAAATTTCAAAAATGCTGAAACACGTGTTTAATTATTTTAAGTTATTAGTCTAATCACAAATTTTGAAACAGATCACATACATTAAAAAAAGAACGAACTTTCATACGAATTTTTAACCCCCTTTTGACCCTATTAAGGGTTAAAATTTCAAATATGCTGAAACACGTGTTAAATTATTTTAATTCCTTAGTCTAATCACTAATTTTGAAACGGATCACACTTAGGACAACGAACTTTCATACAAACTTTTAACCCCCAGTTCATCCCTTGGGGAATTTTAAAAAACGGAATTTTATCTTTAATAGTTGCTTCATTACATAAAAAACTTCAAGTCCAAGTTTTATCTCTATAGCTATAGCTTCAGTAGTTTAACATTTATACTATCACGAAAACTGAGAAAACTAATATTTTAGTTCCATAATACAAACATAGATGTGGCTGTTAGTTTTCAACGCACTATCGTGATGTGTTTTTTCAAAAACTATAAAATTTGTATTTGTTGTTATAGCAGCAACAGAAATACAACATATCTGTAAAAATTTCAACTGTCTAGGTATAACGGTTCAGGAGATACAGCTTCGTAACTGTAGGACGGACGGACGGACAGACGGACAGACAGACGGACAGCCGAGTCTCAGTACTAGGGTTTTCGTTATTACCCTTTGGGTACTGAACTCTAAAAAATATTTTGAGATAATAAATACCTAAGTGTATATAATAGTAGCTGTAGGTAAGGATAAAAAATATAGAATAAAAAACCTCCAATGTGAAAAAAGGGTGTAAAATTTAAAGTGCATTTATGTAAAAAATAATTGTCCATCCGTGCGAAGCCGGGACGGGCCGCTAGTGTAAAATATAATTGTCCACCCGTGCGAAGCCGGGACGGGCCGCTAGTTATGTAATATAATCAAATTATGTTACAATGTAATTAGTACATGTGTTGACCTGTAATCATGCAATCTTAAAATTGTTTAGGTGGAACTTATTAATTTATATAATTGTTCTAAAGCAATACTCTATATTAGGGATGCAACAAATACTGATTTCACTGAACACTGAATATCCAATATTTGGTAGTACGGTAGCAGACTAATATTTAGCAACCGAACATTCAGTATCTGACCAAAACCACTGCTGAATATATAGCTGGCACCAGGTGGTGTGTGTGTGCTTAATTTCTTGCACATGCAGAGGTCACCTGGACCAAGGCAATAAGTGCGAAGGCACCCGGGATTAAAATAGATTTTATTTACCACAATTTGTCTCTTTTTAATTTCGATAACAAAATTTATATTAAAGAAAATGTTTTTTTCATACATCAGGTATTACAGTGTTAGTTGGCAAAATTCGGGCAAGTACCTTATATAAGAAAATGGTCAATTAGTTGCTGAATATTTGGTGCATGTCCACCAATTTATATTAAGAAATGATATATTTTTTTATTATTTGAGAATTTATAGATTTTACTAAAAGTTACAGGCCAATAAAAGCAAAAGAATGCATTAGGCATAAAATATGTATTATATATGTATTAAATAGAATATTGCACAAACTAAATTAACTAATAAAGTTCTGAGTTCTGAAAAAGTAAAAAAACAGTAAAAGATAATAGGTATGTACATTAGGTATATGCAGTAAGGATTAATGAATTGCCAATACAATGCGCCTAAATGACCCCACTAAGCCCAGATATAAAATTATAAAATTGTTTTATAAAGGTTAATATTTTTTGTGCATAACATACCTTTCTCACATGATCCACAAGGGGCCAAACTGTGTCAATATGATCTATAAGGACCATGAAGCCTTGATACAGTCGCTGGCCATTCTCACTATTATCTGGCTGGAAGTACGATGCGTTATTCTGGCAGGAATCCTTCAGCGCCTCATACATCGCGTAACTCGGTGGAGAACCTTCACCAGACTCCATACAGCATAGTCCGGCCTTCGCAGGCCCCTCTGAAAACTGCATCATCTGGGACAAAGCTCTGACTCCAGCTCGAACCTCTCGACTCAGCAAACTAATCTTCATCTGCAAACATTTTCATTTATACATAGTTACAAACACCACTTCCATGCGCTCAAAAGAAAATAATAACACCGTTAAATAATATTACAAATTTTTTTGGGCGTAAATTTTTCTATCATTGTTCGGCGGTTTAAAACTGTTTCATAGAAATATCGAGTAATTACACCTTAATTTCAACGTTGGTTGCTACGAAATAAAATTTTCGCGAAAACTGGCGAAAACCATAACGAAATACGTCAATGAAATGAAGCATTGAAATGAAATGAAGTCAATTTGCAGTGAATGAAATGAATGACAAACGAACGAACGGTTTATCTTGTTAGTGTGTCAACGAAATTATGCCATAAAGGCCGTAGCACACCCAAGTAATTAATCGGACGTAGGCACTTTGTCAGTGAGTAATGGATGATCAGTGAGCATGGTGAGCAGGTGATGATGAATCATCGTGTGAATCATCCATCACTCAAAGCATTCACAACCAAAAGAAACAAAGCTCTAAAAGATATGCACTATATCTCATATGTAATAAATAAAATGGCAGCACCGGAAGTACTAAAAATCAAGTAGCCTAAGTCAAAAAACAAACTTCTGTTGTCCATGGTATAAAAAATGTATACTGTCAAGTTGAGGTCTTACCTTTTTGGAAGTGCCGACTATTAAACTTTGATTAGACAATTATTAATAAAATAAGGCAGAAATGGACGAACTTTCTATGGAAATAGACGACAACATTCAACAAAATTCATGCGTCAGTGATGGTAAAAACTTAGAAGATGTGTCCCTCGTCGAAAGTAGTGATCAATGTCTTTATCAGTATCCAACTTTGTTTACAAGCAAAACTTTGTTAGAATTGTGCAATTCTTCTTGGTCTCGTGCTTCTAACGCTAAGGAAGATGTGCAGCCGTATCTGAGGGGCTGCAAGTGGTCGCCAGACGGAACCTGTTGTCTTACTGTTGTAAATAACGATGGAATGCACTTAACCGAGCTGCCGCATGATTTGTACAATGGAAACGTAAACCCACAAAGAAATGTAGACATTTTGGAGTCAGCAGTTCACGTGAAAGAGGCTGGATTAGTCTACGACTTTTGTTGGTTCCCAGGGATGAACAGTCAGATTCCAGAAACATGTTGGTAAATAAGTATTTATTTTTGCTCACGATTTTCGTAAGTTTTACAAACATATTCTGATCTCTATAACGTGCCTTTTCAGCTGGATAACAACTAGACAAAATGCCCCTGTACAGCTGTGGGATGCCTTTGACGGCTCGCTGCGGTGTTCCTATCGAGGTTTTAATTCAGTTGATGAGATGGAGCCAGCAATCTCTGTCACATTCTCCTCAGATGTGACCAAGATAATTGCTGGTTATAAGAAAGTTTTGAGGACTTTTGATATTGATAGGTGAGGTTTAAAACTTATACCTTGTTGTTATTTTAAGAAGTCATAGTTAGATTTAGGAATTTATAGAAAAAAAGCACATTGCAAATGTGTTAGATATCCTTAAATCCCGTTTTTTTATTTGTTAATCAATTATATAATGTTAGTGAGTTCTACACTTCTTCTTCTTCTGTGTCGTTTCCTCAAGGCTGAGGGTCGTGACCACCAAAAGCAGCTCCAGAGATGGTTTGTCTCCAGGACACTCTACACTCTCTCTTCTCTCTTCTCTTCTCTTTTTTCGTGTGGGGCACCGAGTCGTCCAACGACCCGATGAACCCTGGTGTCAGAGTTTTTCAACCGCCTACTACCACTAGTAGGCCTCTGACATGGTTGTGTTACGACCGCCGTCTAAGTAGTCATAGACAGCAATCGTGACCGACCGGCTTAACGTGCCCTCCGAAGCACGGAACCAATTTTTTTTTTTTCGGACAATCAGTTGGTTCACCCTGCAATGTCCTAACCAGACTGGGAACAAATTCACAAAGAGATAAATATCAACTTTTGTGAGTGTCCCACCGAGAATCGAACCCGGAACCTTTGCGTCGCAGGCATTCGCACTATCACTGCGCCACATCGGTCGTCAAACTCTACACTAGTACACCGCAATTAATGTTGGTATGAATATATTTAAGCATAGAGTATTAAATGTGTTTATATTATGTTTCAGGCCTGGCCGTGACTTTGCAGAGCACAAAATATCATCCTCGGCATCATGTTTAGCCACAGACAGCAACCTCCTAGCTGTTGGCTCATGGAACACCACTATCAGTCTTTACAATGTCAATGAAATGGGCACTTATAAGAGTATAGGCAAAATGCATGGACATTCAGGTATAGAAGGGGGCGTAAGGGACAGCCCTCCGAATTCTAATTGGATGCATTTACACCATGAAATTGAACAACTTACTCCAAATGATATGTATCAGTAACACATCAAAAATCAGGAAAATCAGCTGATTTTGTATGGGAAGTAAATTTTTTTGTGGAAAATTGTGTGAGGAATTTTGTTGTTTCCTGAAATATGTTCCTAGGTAAAAAATGTTTAGTATCATGGTTTGCATGGACCCTACAAGTATTCAGAGGGCTCTACCTCATTAAATAAAAAATTTATTAGGGAAGTAATATGTTCATTAGAAAAAGAGGTCTATCTCCAATATATTAATTATTTGTCTATCTAATTAATGTAATTTTTATTGAACTCTTTTATGTATTATGAATTTTCCTCTTCTTGTAGGTGGAGTAACCCACATAAAATTCACTCCAGATGGCTTAAAGCTGGTATCAGGGGCTAGAAAAGACCACAGACTTCTAGTGTGGGACATTAGGTATTACAGAAGACCACTAAACATTCTTACAAGAGCTGTGGACACTAACCAAAGGGTATATTTTGATATATCACCTTGTGGAAAGTACTTGGTGTCTGGAGGCACTGATGGGGTTTTCAAAGTATGGGATGTGGACCAAGTAGATTGGAAAAATGAACTGGACACCACTGACCTTGATAATGACAAATCTGTAAAGGTAAGGGGTTTACCTTTTTAAATGTAATTTTGTTTTAACATGGGTCTTTTTCATTCCTGCATTTCTGTTGAACCATTTCATTATCCCTCTGTAGAGGAACAGACAATAGTAGTCTGGTTTCTAAGATTATTCTTAGAAATTACTAGAACTTGACAGACCGAAAATCTACACAAGTTAGTATTTTCTGCTAAAGTTATGTTTGATTCCTATACAAAAACACATTTGACGAGGTCGACTTACATTCATCTGTTAAATTTTTGTGTCAAAGTGTCAGCCTATGCCCCCCACCCTCTGAAATCTCTGAATCCCTAATTCTTCCACTACAAAATCAAGTTAATAATGAATAATTGTTTTTACATAAAGAGAACTATAATGGCTCGCATCACACTAGTTCTAACGTGAAAAGTCAAGCTAGCTTCGCTCGCAATTCGTTCTATACTGTCATGGCACACCTCGGACACTGGCGCTCAAATGTATGAAACAAACGCGTTGCTACGCACACAGTCTAAGCTCGCGTAGGTGAACGCGGATCATGCTTGTGTGTATGAGACAACATGTCAGGGTTGCCGCCATTTTGCGTTCGCGAATCGGGAATGCAATGTGCGGCAGTATGAAATGACCTTCGTCGTCGCGTCCCCTTGCTAGCCGGTGTCTGAGCGTCCTCCGAGCGCGGGTGGGCGGCGCTTGTCGGGGGAGGCAGGGAGTGACCATACTGTACGCTAGTACTATTAATTATACTGTGGTCATGGTGCCTCTCTCACTCTCCCATAGTGATGCTTGCACCAAGGGCACGTTCATGCTGTTTCTCCTAGTCGGTATTTTCTCCGATGACAGGTCATAAAACCGCGTTTTAGCACGCCATGCGCCAGTCAGGAGAAATTTTCTACCATGCGCTCCAAAACGCGGTTTTACGAACTGTCAAAGTATAAAAGAGCGACGAAAGATATATTATCCGTGGTCAATTGAACGCGCCCCAAATTAGTTTAAACGTACAAAGTTGGCTCGCTTCGTTCGCGAATAGTTTTGTGTTGGTGGGGCTTATTTCTGACTCTCCCCGCCACACTGATTTTAACGTGGATATTAAAGCTCGCTTCGCTCGCAATTTGTTTTGTGTTTGTGTGGTGCCTCTCTCACTCTCCCTTTGTGCTGGTCGCACCACACCAGTTTTTACGTAAAAAGTCGGGGTCGCTTCGCAGGCAAAATGGGTAAATTCTTCTTTTCGACACGTTATAATTTTCTCAAAAATTAGTGATAATACATAGAGGCAGGTAAGTACTCGAATTTTTTTTAGTGCTATTCCCACTTTTTGTTATCAAATCAAAACACGCCATCGATTATAAACAGAAATTTAAAAGGCACTGGTTGTCTGGCTCGAAAATTTATATGAGTTTAATAAAAGCTTACTCAAACTTTATTACTTACGTCTTCATCTATCTCGGTGACTGGTCTACAACCACAACAATTTAGTATACTCCACATTTCACCTTGTTGTTTTGTTGACAAATTGCAATTCACTTCCTTACCATATTACTTTTAAAATCACTAATAGAGTTCATGCACAAACTACAATTTTGATGCACACTGTTTGGCGAGTAATCAGAAGGTTCAATGTTACATGATATGCACAATAATAGGTTATCTACATAGAAAATAATTTATATGTAACTAGATGAGGGCATTAAGTACATGTTTATATTTGCCGTCCGTTTGTTATGTTACGCTTATGTTGATGCCATAAACTTAACTACTAAAAATAATTGTCTGGCAGATAGACCGGTCTATTCAAACAAGTTACAAATGGAACCTAATAGCCTCACTTTGATACCATGCACTTAATTATACAACATTGTTTTTCTTAATGTCTATGAAATCGGGTTTTAATTAAAGTCGTAAAAAACTAGTAACACGCCCTAGCTTAGTATGATTGAATAGGATTACTATAGGTGTTTTGTCAAACGGATCAATAAGGCAGCGTTCTTAGAAAAGTTAGATATATCCAGAATTTTACAACCATACTCATATTTCTTCAACTTTTACAAAATCGTGAGCAAGCTTTCTCCACTCCAGCAATCACTCTGATGAAAGAAGGAATCGATGCTACCAAATGATAACCGCACGAAATTCATGATTTAGGTTTACGTGACTTTCTTGCTATTTAGATAGATACACACTTTTTTGCTTACAACAGAAACAAAACAATACAGAAAAATTTAAACTAAAAAGTAAGTAAAGGCGGCCTTATCGCTTGCAGCGATCTCTTCCAGGCAACCTTTACTATAAATAGAAAAGATTTGCAAGTAGTTTTTATTTGGTAGAGTAAGACGCGTATAGCACAGAAAAGTCTCGTCCCTCAGTCATGAGGATACGACGAAGAAGAAGAAGAAGACGCGTAAACCTACATCATGAGTGATACGTGTACTATGGTTTATTTTGCACTCACAGTGCTTTATTACAAATATAAATTAAATAAGAAATCGAAAAAATGTGAGCGTCGGCCGTCCCACAGGTCCACAGGTACCGGGTTGAATCCCCGGCTCATTGTATCGTTAGACGACTTGGTGTCCCACAAAAAAAATGTGTGTCTCTAAATAGTTTTTATACGATATCCAGATACGCTAATGCTATCAGCACCACCCCCTTACCCATCTAAGGTTCATCTAGGTCTAGTTATACCTATAAGGGGCCAACGGTTATGGCACCAATCGTTACATAAAGAAACTAAGAATAGGTCGCCATAGGTTGATCCCTTAGTTGGGTAACTCGGGGTGGTGCTGATATAGCATTTGCGTATCTGGATATCGTATCTAGATATTTTGAATAAAAATATATTTAGGGGCAGGTCAATTTCTTTTTATTTAATTTTTCTTGTTGGACACCGAGTCGTCAAACGACCCGATGAACCCTGGTGTCTGAATTGTCGTCGCAGGCAGTCGCACTACCACTGCGGCACATCGGCCGTCGAGTTCAATTAAAGCCCACGTAGGAGTTTGTAGGTAAACGGACAGGCTCTTTTTTGTACCTTAAACGGATTTTCAAAATTTCAATTTCCGTGATTTAGTATTCTAAATAGGTAGCTAGATGGTTGTCCATAATCGGATTTTCGTGATTGTCACATATTTTATAGTCAAAAAACGTGAGGCAAATTACAAAATATATCTAGCGCTCTAAAGTATCTACATACACTGATCAGTAGAGTTACGTACGTGTTAGTATAATTTTTAGTAGTAGGTTTCCGCAAATAACTTTGAAATAGACTATCTAGTTATCTACTCGTAGACAAATGCGGGCCAATTTTATATAAACAAAATCAATACTGGACTGTATATTGCGGACAACTTGAAAAAAATTACAAATGCTACAAGTGTGAGCCTATCCACTAAAAAAAACATATTATCTACAGGGTGGTTGGGAGAGAATGGTAAATATTTTCAGGGCGTGAAACTGAACCACATTTCTCAGTACCAATTTTTGAAATATGAAAAAGAATTTGTTCTTTATATACTTTTGTCGCTACTCAAGTGATTTTGGGAGGGATTATGGGAGCGCCAAAATGTTTGTGAGAATAATGGATAGAAGACGGCATTTAATAATAGAAAGTGCTGTGAAGATTTCACGTCTCTTCGAAATGGTTGGAAGAAGGCATATTGTGCGCCGCTCCAACATAAAATGTTGTAAATAAGGGCTGATGATGTTGAATAAAAATTTTCTCTTTCAGTTTCCACTACACAAAGACTGCTGCAACAGTGTCTCGATACACCCACTGAGGCCTATTCTCGCGACCGGCTCTGGGCAACATCATTTAAAGGACCCTGTCAAACTACTGGAACACGAAAAAGATGAACCAGATATCGAAATTAATTCTACTATTGACAATGACATTAACAATTTCAAGGAAACTAAAGAATCAACTACAATATATCAGGAAGAGATGAAATATTCGAGTTTTGCGGAGAACTGCTTGGTTTTCTGGTGGATTGGCGACGTGCCCGATGAAGAATCATGATGACTATGTATTATTGTATAATATTCATTATGCCGACAAGAATGTGATAATAAAAATATTGCGATCAAGAAACAGATATGTTAGTATTATTTTGAGAAATGACTGAATTTGTATTTTGGATATGATATACTTTTCTATTATCATCACTTCATAAATCTTGGGCCTAAGAATATCTCGTTATCCTTACACGTATTTTATATGGACAGTTAAATAGGGTGAAATTTTACTAGTGACCGAAAACAAAAACTTAAGACAGGCTGGTGATAAGAAACTACTTTCCCCAAGGAATATAGGTAGACTTTTTTAAAATAAATTGGACCTCCCATACGAAATTGCTGATTAGCTGATTTGAATTACTATGGAAGCTAGAAAAAAATTGTAATATTTCAACTTATGTTCCTTGGGGAAAGTTGTTCCTTATCACAAGCCCGTTTTCTGTTTACAGTAACGTATCGGTCAAATTTCATTGTATTTATTTATCACCTTATATAATACGTAGGTATAATATGATCCGTGTGATGCCGGCTTAGAATAGCATCACCCCATTTCTTTCCCGTGCGAGTCGTAAGAGGCAACTAAGGGACTTGAGGATGTGTGTTGCAATTTTAGGCGACTGGCTGACAACCTGTCACTAGGGCGATACACAATTTTCCGAATGACCCTCAAACATATATCAGACGTGGCGTAAATGTCCGTTTTTGCGGCCGTTTACGCTCTGCCTACCCCGCAAGGGATAAAAGGCGTGATATATGTATGTATGTTATACCTCTATAATATGACAATGAAAGTAGCCACTCACGGATACAAGGAATCTGGATATAATTCACGCGGCTGTCATATAAATAACGTATGCAATAATTTACGTAGACTCTCGCATTCGGGCAAGCGTCTCTTGAATAAATATGTGTCACAAAATACGCTTTTTATCGGGTGTACTACATTATTTGTGCGTTTTGTTCGCGACAAATAAAAAGGAAATTTTGGATGATTTAGTTGTGGGTGGTACCTAATAATGCTTTTGCTTAGTTTTAGATTTCTTAAGGTAAGTACATTTGAAAATATAGTACCTAAGTTACATCCGTACCAATATTATAAATCTGAAAGCTTTTCTGATCATTATTGAAAGTGAGTCTGAAACTGCTGGGCGGAAATCTATGAGGTAATATTTTTAAGTAAAGTCAACATGTGGACCTTTTATATTGAACACTGGCTCGCGCCCGAGAACTTCGTTTCGCCATGGGATGCCTAGGTACTTGCCAACAGAAGCGGTACATCATTCTTAAATGACTGTGTCATAGATCCTGTCTAATTCCAAGCTAAACTCCCGCAGTGGAAGCGATTTAGACAGGTAAATTTCGAACAAAATACCAGGAGTTCAACTGGAGGCAGACAATGGCCGCGTTACGCAGCGCTAAATAGCATACGCTGCACAATATAGCAGCGCATACTATGAATTAAACGTGAACCTAAATCTATTTAACTTAATTAACTAAGTTGAGTGAAATTGGCAAATGATGTGTTCTGACCTTTACATAACTCAAGTCGGTAGTAAATACCGTCTGCCGATCTGGCGTTACGTCACACGTATTAGCACTAGATTATAAGTAAGTACCTCCAAATTATATCACCCCACGAATTCCGCAATTCGTACTAATGAGTCACAATGATATGGTACAACAAATATGACTAAAGGGAACACACCATTAACACGAATAAACAGTTTTATACTAAACAACCAGGTTTAATACTTACAGTCAACGTGCCGGTCCAAATGCATAAAATACCCAACGGAGAAAGGAAGTTCAGGGAATGGATCAAATGGGAATTCCGTGGGTACTTACAGGGCTGGGTGGAAAAGATATCGACACCCAGCATTCCACTACAGCCTTGGCGCGTTATTCACGTCAAACCACTCACAGCTTCTGTTCGTATTCCACTTTGATATTAGTCATTACGCGTGACCCAACCCGAATTTGGGCCGTACAAACGCGGGCCAAAATGGCCACCTGATGCCTATTCAACGCGACGCTCACGTGGAAGACGTCGAGACATCCAACAATCACTAAGCCTGGCATTCCAGTACAACCCAGGAGAAACACAATAATACGATGCATCAACACGCGCGATCTCAAATTGAATCGTCCATTACACGCGGCATCACAAAACGCGTGGCGGGAAATCCGCACGATACGCGATACCCTCCTGTCCGAACGGTTTTGAGTGACTGACTGCGGTGCAGAAATCACCGCTTGGCGCCTACCAGCGGCCCGCGCGCATGCCGCCACCCTCGCCCCGCGAGCGAGAAAGGGACAACATATGCCCAGAGCGATGCGTGCGAAATCGCGGCGCATTCATAGACCGCCATTAATACCTAACCCACCCCAGCATAGCAACGCTAAATTAAACATTCACCCGCCCTAGGCCGAATCCCTTAGGCCTATTCACTACTGGGGAGACGAGATAGCGTTGCTATTGCTCGCTTAAGAACTGAATCCCCTACCTGAACTGTCGCGACTCGAGGAGTGCCATCACTACCTGGGAACAAGTTGAGAATGCGCCCTCTGCGCCATCGCAGTGGCGGCAGGTTGGCATCCTTAACCAGAACGAGATCTCCGATGCGAGGGGGTTCAGTTCTGTCCGTCCACTTAAGGCGTTGCTGCAGAATGTGCAAATACTCAAGCGACCATCGCTTCCAAAAATTCTGAGACATTTGCTGCAGCAACTCATAACGCGTCAAACGATTGCTACTGACCTCTGTGTAGGGGTATTCTGGCAAGGCGTTAAGTGGTCGGCCAATTAAGAAATGCCCTGGTGTCAGGGCCTCCAGATCATTCGGATCTGAGCTAAGCGGACACAAAGGACGTGAATTGAGAACGGCCTCAATTTTACAAAACACGGTCGCTAGCTCCTCAAAGGTTAATATCGTTAAACCTATAACGCGCATCAAATGCGTCTTAGCGGACTTTACAACCGCTTCAAATATACCACCCCAGTGGGGGCATCCTGGTGGATCGAACACCCAGTTAATGCCCTGACGGGAGAGGCTCGTGCCGATAGCTTCCTCGTTTTCCGATAAAAACGTTATAATTTCTTTCATACATCGATCAGCGCCCTTAAAGTTGGTACCACAGTCCGACCTGATCAGCGCTGGTCGCCCTCTTCGCGACACAAATCTATCTAAAGCTGCTAAGAAGGCCTCCGTAGTGAGGTCGGCCACGAGTTCCAAGTGGACGGCCTTGGTTGCTAGGCACACAAACACGCACAAATACGCCTTGATTGACTTCGCGTTGCGAAGGCGTGATGCCTTTACCATAAAAGGCCCCGCAAAGTCCGTTCCCACACCCGCAAACGTCCAGGCTTCCGTCACCCGGTCCGGTGGGAGGTCTCCCATCTGAGGTTGCATTGTGGCTGCCTTCAACCGATAGCAAGGCAAGCACCGAAACACAATGCTCCGTACCGTACGTCGTCCAGACAAGATCCAAAACTCGCGCTGCAGAATAGCCAAAAGTGCATTGCAGCCCGCATGCGAGTTTTTCTGGTGACGATCCCTAACTATAAGTTCTACCAAAGGTCCCTTCTTTGGGAGTAACAGCGGATGCCGTGCTGAAAAGGGCAGGTTAGCGTTCCGAAGTCTACCTCCAACCCGGAGCATTCCATGCTCGTCCACGAACGGGTTGAGGCGCACAAGACCTCCCTTCAGCTTTCCACGGCCATCCCTGAGCAGCCTGACCTCTTCCTCAAAATGTTCCGCCTGGACGACCCTAACCAATAAACTTAGAGCCGCATTCCGCTCCGCAGGCGAGAGGACAGGTGCCAAGTTCCGTTCTGCTTGAGGTTTTCTACAGTTGTTCACGAACCGTTTGATCCAACCTGTCACCCCTAGAAGTTTGTCGAGGGAGCTGTATCGTTCCAGCAAGAAAGCCGCACTAGGCTTAGGTACGATCTGCCCTACGTTCACTCGCAAACCTCGATCAGGTGGCCCAAGCGGCGACCCGCACTCATTGTATGGCCATCTCTCAGGTGACTCAGTCAGCCACTGAGGTCCCCACCACAGTGAGTGACCTACTAAATCAGGGGCCCTACATCCCCGTGAGGCGCAGTCCGCTGGGTTCTGTTCTCCCGGTACGTGTCTCCATACCAACGGAGTTTCCGATCCTTTAATCTGTGACACCCGATTTGCCACGAAAACCTCAAGAGTATGTACCGACGTCTGTAACCAGCACAGAACTATCCTACTGTCGGTCCATGCGTACACCGTTTCATCCAAAGTGATGGTACCGCGTAGATTACTAGCGACATGATGTAGCAAGCGCGTGAGAAGCGCTGCTCCCGCCAATTCCAACTTTGGAATGGTCCATCTTGTCCTAACCGGAGCCACCTTACTCTTGGCCATAACTAGACGCACGTCTACAGTTCCCGTTGAACTGACTGTCCGCAAATAGACAGCTGCCGCGTACCCTCGCTCCGAGGCATCACAAAACCCATGTAGGGTAGCCTTACATCCCACCGATGGGAGCAACTTGCGAGGTATGGCGATGCGTACGATCCCTGGTAAGGTGGTCACAAACTTGGTCCAATCATTCAACAGCTCTCCGGAGAGCTGGTCGTCCCAACCCAAGTTTGCTATCCACAACCTTTGCAAGAAGCACTTCGCCATGAACGTCACCGGTGCGATCCACCCGTTAGGATCGAAAGTTCTGGCGATCGTCGATAATACCGAACGCTTCGTCCAAGTCTTCTGCAATAGGTCTGGCTCGATCTGATACGTAAAGACATCATGCGTTGGCCTATATTGCACCCCTAGGATGCTCAACGTATTTGGATTGTCCGGGTTCTCGAAAAGGTGCGGGTCCTGCTGGAACTCACCTGGCAACCCGGCCAGGAGCTCTGGACAGCTGGACAGCCATTTCCGCAACTCATAACCTCCTGATTCCATGATCGCGATCAGCTCGTCTCGTAGTAGCAGTGCTTGTTGCACGCTATCTGCACCCGTGCAGATGTCATCCACGTAGACGTCGCGATCCAGTACTGCTGCGGCCCGAGGGAATCTTACCCTTTCCTGTGCGGCCAACTCTCGCAGCGTGCGTACTGCCAAAAACGGACTTGGCTTCAGACCATACGTTACCGTGTTAAGCTCATAAGTGACCATCGGCTCGTCAGGGCTCTCACGCCACAAAATCAGCTGGTACCGACGGTCATCCGGGTGTATAATTGTTTGGCGAAACATCATTTTGACGTCTGCGACGAACGCTACTTGGTGCAACCGAAAATCTGTGAGGATGTCCACAATGTCCCGGTTCAACTTGGGACCCGCGTGCAGACACTGGTTCACAGACACACCATTCGATGTAGGAGCAGAACCGTCAAACACTACCCGTATCTTCGCCTCCGGTGACTTCAAAACAGCCAGGTGTGGTATATAGTAATGCTCGACACACCTCCAATCTATGCTGGACACCGACATGTGGCCTAACTCTAGGTACTCCCTCATGAATTCGATATACTTCTGCCGAAGTGCTGCATCTCGCTTCATCTTTCTCTCCATAGCCAGTAGTCTCCGTTCCGCGATCTGTCGCGAACTACCTAAGGAGGGGCGGTTTGGGAGAAATGGCAGCCTGGTAACAAACCTACCTGACGAACTTCGTGCAGTGTTGTACTGATAGAACAGCTCGCACTCGTCATCCTCTGGCTTCCGTCTATCCGCTGTAGGTGGCTCCTCAGACTCCCAAAACCTCTGCAGCACCTCCGACAACACACTACCATAGAGCACCGTATCGCCCTCTGGTAGGTCCTGAGATCTCCAAACTGGGCCAAAAATAACATACCCCCCTGTGGTATCAACGGCCACTAAACCAGTTTGCTGAAGTACCCGTTTTCTGCCACACCAGAATCTCCCGAGGACGTCTGACCCGAGGAGAACGTCCACCGTACCAGGAGTATCAAATTCAGGATCAGCTAGCTCTAAGCCTGTGGTTAACCCTCGTACCGTTGACGGTAACCGAACCTGAGGAAGTTTCCCTACCACATCATCCAGCACCACTGCTGAGGCATGATAGCTGACCCCTGTACCTGTATTACCTAATGTGAACTCGAAGCTCACCTGACCCCGAACGTCAGGCACATCTACACCTCCAATACCTACAGCCCCATCCGTTGTGGGCCTTATATTTAAGCGTAGCCTACTCACCAGCTTACTAGACACAATACAACCCTGAGCCCCTGTATCTAACAAGGCTCTTACCTGTATGCTGCGGCCACCGTATCCCCATACCCAAATCATTGCCGTAGGCAACAATACCGTAATTGGCCGGGGGGCCGAAGCTGGCGTGTAGGCGGCGATTACCTAGCAGGAATCTAAGCGCGGAGTGTCCGCGTCCTGCGGGGGGGTCCCCTCTCTCCGTACACCTTCGAGTGGGTCCCACTCCTGCTGATAGGGACCTCTGGTCCTGTACGCCATGGCTGGCAGCCTATAGTAACCCTGCGGCAGGCGCGCGTACCGTGGATGCGCCTGTAGCCGCGGGTGCTCAGCCAAGGGGAGAGGCATGCGTGGGTCATGAGACCTCACCATGTTGTTCAGTCCCGCCGAGTACTGCATGTACTGGCCCTGGTATTGGCACCCGCCCGTAGCATCACGTACTTGTGATGGGTGCCCCTGACCTTGGACCTGTGACCACCTACCCTGTTCCGGCACCTGCTGCCGAGGTGGTGACTGTCTCGCGCGTGGTGAAGGGGGCATCACCTGCTGATGTCCCTGGCCTCGTCCCTGAAACCCTGGTGGAAGAGGACTCCTCCTTGGAGGGGGTGGGGAGCGTTGCTCCCGTCTAGGTAGGGCAGACTCCGTCCGCTGACCCGCGTCAGCTCTGCCTCCGTAATCTCCGCTGCGGTTCATGCATAGGAGCTGATGGTGGGCACCCTGGCAGTACCTGCAGTTGGTGCTTGATGGGCACTCTCGCACCTGATGCGGCCCCATACACCTAAAGCACCAACGCCGTTGCTGCACCACACCACGACGTTTCTGCACCCGCTGTGCAGCGAACTCCTCACACGCAGTCACCTGATGCCCCGCCTCTCTGCAGTAGGCACACCTCGATTCCAAATTAGCGACATTGTATCGCCTGGGTGGCCTACTCTTACCGTCTCGCGCCTGTGCACCCGGCCGTTCCGGGCGGCGAGCGGCCGCAGACTCCGCGTGAGGCGACTCTCCAAATTGGGCATCTACCCGCCTGCACTCGGCCTCGAGGAAGGACTTGAGCTCCTCGAAGGTCGGGAGGTAATCAGATGTCTTACCTCCGTGTGACTGTTCAAAACGAGCGGCCATGTCGCTCGGCAGGCGGCGCAACAACGTGTGGACCAGGATATAATCATAGCCTGACACCGGCATCCCCTGTCTCTCAAGAGCGTTCACTGCAACGCAGACAGGGTTGAGGACCTTGGCCCTGAGGTCCGTCCCTCGTGTGATGGTCGGCACGGTGAGCCACTGTTCCAGGAGTTGGTCAATCATGAGACGTTTGTTGCTGTATCTCTCGATCAGCAAACCGCGAGCCGTCTCGTAACTTGCATCATCGACTGGTAGATGCTTTACCAGCTCATGGGGCTCACCTTGCAGCTTGGCCATCAATTGTGCCATTTTATATGCCGGCTGCAAGTCAGTGCGGTTATGAATCACACTGTCAAACAGATCCTGGAATCGGGTCCAATCCGTGTAGTCCCCGTGGAAGACCGGAATAGCCACAGCCGGCAGGGGCACTTGCACCCCCGGTCCCCGCGGACCATGGGATGGGTCCGGCTCCCCAGCCCTACGCCTGGTGATCACAGCAGCCGCCTGCTGGATCTCCTGCCCCATCTCCAGGCACTGGGTCACATTCGCCCGGACCATAAGTTTGGCCTCCTCATCAGGCGTCCCATCAAATAACTCCTCGCATCCAGTGAGGCAATCCAACACCTCCGCGACCTGTTCGTCAATCCGTTGCGCACAAGCGATGAGTGCGTCCTCTCGGTCCCCGCGACCGACCATCGCCTGCTTAGTCGCGAACCACATTAGGTGCGCTCTAATTTTCGCCTGAAGCTGCCTAATTGTGGGAGCCATGGTACCAACTCAAAGTAACACCGAACCTTACAATAAAAAAAAAACAATAATAAACAATCGGCCCTGATCCTACCGTTAGGATATCCGCACAGGGTAAACACAACGATAATAACAAGCAATTCACTAATTGAGTGGCCCTGATCCTACCGATAGGATATTCTACACAGGGCACACACTACAATCACAATAAATATATTTTTTTTTATGTAGGTAGATTAAAAATCTTATACTAAAATAATCTTAAATCTAGTGGTTTTCTGAACCACGCTCTGCTACCAAAAATTGTCT
Source organism: Tuta absoluta (assembly GCA_027580185.1). NCBI lineage: Eukaryota > Metazoa > Arthropoda > Insecta > Lepidoptera > Gelechiidae > Tuta > Tuta absoluta. The sequence continues at coordinate 12,738,602 of JAQAHW010000005.1, forward strand.
AATTCCAAGCTAAACTCCCGCAGTGGAAGCGATTTAGACAGGTAAATTTCGAACAAAATACCAGGAGTTCAACTGGAGGCAGACAATGGCCGCGTTACGCAGCGCTAAATAGCATACGCTGCACAATATAGCAGCGCATACTATGAATTAAACGTGAACCTAAATCTATTTAACTTAATTAACTAAGTTGAGTGAAATTGGCAAATGATGTGTTCTGACCTTTACATAACTCAAGTCGGTAGTAAATACCGTCTGCCGATCTGGCGTTACGTCACACGTATTAGCACTAGATTATAAGTAAGTACCTCCAAATTATATCACCCCACGAATTCCGCAATTCGTACTAATGAGTCACAATGATATGGTACAACAAATATGACTAAAGGGAACACACCATTAACACGAATAAACAGTTTTATACTAAACAACCAGGTTTAATACTTACAGTCAACGTGCCGGTCCAAATGCATAAAATACCCAACGGAGAAAGGAAGTTCAGGGAATGGATCAAATGGGAATTCCGTGGGTACTTACAGGGCTGGGTGGAAAAGATATCGACACCCAGCATTCCACTACAGCCTTGGCGCGTTATTCACGTCAAACCACTCACAGCTTCTGTTCGTATTCCACTTTGATATTAGTCATTACGCGTGACCCAACCCGAATTTGGGCCGTACAAACGCGGGCCAAAATGGCCACCTGATGCCTATTCAACGCGACGCTCACGTGGAAGACGTCGAGACATCCAACAATCACTAAGCCTGGCATTCCAGTACAACCCAGGAGAAACACAATAATACGATGCATCAACACGCGCGATCTCAAATTGAATCGTCCATTACACGCGGCATCACAAAACGCGTGGCGGGAAATCCGCACGATACGCGATACCCTCCTGTCCGAACGGTTTTGAGTGACTGACTGCGGTGCAGAAATCACCGCTTGGCGCCTACCAGCGGCCCGCGCGCATGCCGCCACCCTCGCCCCGCGAGCGAGAAAGGGACAACATATGCCCAGAGCGATGCGTGCGAAATCGCGGCGCATTCATAGACCGCCATTAATACCTAACCCACCCCAGCATAGCAACGCTAAATTAAACAGATCCATTTTAGTATCTCTTATAATTCAGCCGTGCTACTGGTATACAACATCAGGTATACCACATGTAGAAACCATGAATTTCCATACATACTTTTTATCTCCTTTTTACCCCTTTAGTTAAACTTTTGAAAACGCTGAATCAAGTATTTGATAATTCGTTCGTATGTAAAGTTAAAATATATTTTTTTCTGAGAAAATATACCATTTTAAGGAATTAATTTGTTTTTTTTTGTTTCTTTGATCATCCGTGAATTTATAATTAATTATTTTGTTTGTTCATGATCTAAGTAATCACAATTTTTTAAACAGATCACATCGAAGACTACGAATCGTAGTACAAACTGTTGACCTTTTTTTACCCGTTTTTGGGCTTGAAATCTAAAAGACCGTAAACTCGTATTGGAATATTTTAGCTTTATGATCTAGTCACCAACTTTGAAACCGATCACATCAAAGAGTACAACAAACTATTCCCACAAATTTTTAACCTCTTTAGGAGTAACTTTTTGTAGGTAAATGCTATAACACTGGTTTTATAATTTTCATTCCTTGTCTAATTATTCTAAAACAGAACGCATTTAAAAACCACAAACTTCCAATGCTTTAGGGGTTAAAATTTTGAAAATCCTGAAGCACGTGTTTGATTATTTTAGTTCCTTAATTGAACCCCAAACTTTGAAACAGATCGCTTCAGAGTCCACGAACTCGACATACAAACGTTTTACTCTTTTCTAACCCCTTTAGGGGTTAAAATCATAAAAATCTTTCCTTAGCGGATAGTTGTATAGTAAAATTGACTTACTGGCAACATTTCATTAGTAGTTAAAACTGTGCGTTGATGAATGAGTCAATCAGTCAGTGAGGACATTAGTTTTATTAGTATGTTAGCATGAAGTACAGACAGCGACCCGTTACAGTAGGTATTATTGCAGGCCTACTTATAGATAATTAAATGACAAAGACCTTTTTCAGAAGTAATTTCAACTTGACACGAAATAAAGCAATATTCGCCATTTTTCTTTTGAAACGAAATTAAAAAGCTCATGTTTAAGCTTGATGGACGGGACACGCTTTGCTATTCTCACGTATGTGGGTCAAAGGCGGTGACCTAGAAAAGTATTGGACCATTCGCTGCGTGACGTTTTTGACTGTCTGATAATTTTGTTGCTATTTTCGGCGAGTCGTGTTCGGCCTTGCGTGTCCTTATATCTGGGACGGGAAACGGACAGGACGCAAGGACGTCAGCCTGCCGGGGGACATCTAATTAATTGAGCAATTCCGTGCGACACCATTTCCAGACAATGTACAATGAATTTCACACCAACTGCACTGATTATACACTTGTGTTACCTGATTTTTAAATGGGTACCTACTGAACACTTTTTACTATTTATTGATTATCCTACCATGTCAAATTAGTCATGCGGAGAGGCCAGGAGTAAACCAATAGCACACTGACCACTCAGTATTTAGTATTTATTTATTGCACACCATGTTACATTGTATACATTCAGTAGGTCTTAAATAATAAAGGTAATGAGATTTAAACATGGACCCGGAGAGGGCATAACAATTTAAAACCCTAATGTCTTCAAAGTAAGAGTGAACAGGCTTCTTCTGGGTGAGCTCGCTCCATCTTAGACTCTGTCTCTGTCCTATGACCTAGACTAGAGTCCAGAGCAAACCCATCATTAATAAAAAAAAAAAAAGTAGAAAATAAAATTTAAAATATTGTCAATTTTACTTAAATTCATAAATAAAAAAAAATATAGAAATATATGATATAAATTAATTGGATTCAATAACAAGATGAAGTAGGAAATAAACTAAGATTGATTTACAATTAGTTTACCTATACCGACTTACTTTACCTATACCGACCAAAAAAAGTACCTCATCAAAAAATTTTTAAATAATTATAAGGATACTTCTACGAGGGGTTAAGAGAACATTATGCTTAAATAAGCGAATAGTTCTACCTAAAGTTAAAAGGAGACGGCAACATTTTCGGTAGGGTATTTATGTGCTTACAAACGCTGAATAAACATGGCAGTTAGCCCCAACAAGAACTTATAAGCCCCTCAGTAACGGCAGGACGCAAATCACTGTCCTAGAAATTCTTGAATTTACAAATTAGCATAAACAAACGGACAATTTGTAAAGGCCTTATCTGAACTAAGGCCAGGCTACTGTCGTTTGTCAAACACTCGAAAGGAATAATGGGCTCGCTTTTGCAGAGGTGCTATAAATTTCCAAATACAATAGGTACAAAGTACGGAAATGCCTGAAAATTTGCCAGATTCCACCGGATTGTCTCCAAGTTGTGGTTCTGTGATTGACTTATACTTACCAAAACTATCAACTCCTGCTATAATCTGCTGCTTTCTTGTTGTAGAGTCACTTCCACGTGTGTGTTTTAATTTTCACCATAGTAGGTTTAGTATAGTGGTAATAGAGGTATGGTTGTACTGGACCGGCATTTATTTTATCCCAGTTGCTTTAATCAATGCTTGCAACATCTGCAGTCCAGAATAGTAAAATAAAATAGTATTGTTATTGGTAAGTTGGGCACGACATCGCAAAGCTAGGTACATAATGTGTTTTGGTAGAAACAAACTCGAAACTTTGCACGCCGGAGCTTTCTCATGTAGGTTGATTCACGGTCAATGCCCAGGTTCGGTGCTAGCATTTTTTTCTGTAAATGAATTATTTTTTATCAAGAGGTCAATGATGTAAATAGCCGTGTGATGTCGGCTTAGAATAGCATCACTCCATATCTTTCCCGTGGGTGTCGTAAGAAGCTACTAAGGGACTCGAGTATACATACTAGGTATTTCAGGTTTCAGTACTGTTTACTTTCGATAATGCAATTTCAGGCGATGGGCTGACAACCTGTCACTATGGCGATACACAATATTCCATCCAAATTACCCTCAAATGTTTGTCAGACGTGGCGTAAATATCCGTTTTTTACAGCGGTTTACGCTCTGCCTACCCTGTAAGGGATTATAGGCGTGATATATCGTCGGTTGAATCATAAAAGGGCGTAACTGTTTTTTTATAACTTTACAGGAGAGCAAATTAAAGAAATCAGCGACCAGTTTGACGGTCATACAAAAGTTATCTTAATATTTATTTAGAAGGTAATTAAATTATTTCATAGCAAATTTAATCCTTTGTAGCCAGTTATTAATAGATTTCAGATAACTTTATAAATTAATGAGATATTTTACTTTTTTTCACTGAAGATCCACTTACGCCTATTCGTGATGTAACATTTTGTTATAATTATCACTTGTGTCCATTTATATTAAAGTAAATTTGAACATAATGTATGAAATATTATATATTTGAATATACAATTAGACACTTATAATCAAATGAATCAGTCTGAACATCTCTCAAAGAGATATGCATACAGTTATAGGTAATCAAATAAATCAGTCTAAAAAAACATAAAAATAAAATGTATGGATTATTATATATTTTAACGTACAGTTAGACACTTATAATCAAATAAATCAGTCTAAACATCTCTCAAAGAGATATGCATATATTCTTTATTAGATGCATACATCAGCCTATTACAGTCCACTGCTGGACGTAGGCCTCCCACAGGGTACTCCATAGGGCACGATCTCCCGTTTTCGCCATCCAGTCGCTACCAGCCCCCATTTTTAAGGCCTCGGTCCATCTGGCCGGATGTCGTCCAACACTACGCTTGCTGAGGCGTGGCCTCCACTCGAGAACCCATTTACTCCACCGTCCGTGAGATCCACGACAAATGTGCCCAGCCCACTGCCACTTCAGTTTGCTACACTTCCAGACTTTGTCCGTAACTTTGATCTTTTTGCGGATAGTCTAATTTCGATTCTCATTTTATCCATTATAGAGATACCGAGCATAGACATTTCCATAGCTCTCTGAGTGACATGTAACCGGTAGGCTAGTTTTAATGTCAGGTTCCACGTCTCGGCGCCATAGATCATGACTGGCAGGACGCACTGATCGAACACCTTGGTCTTGAGGCATTGTGGCAATGACAAGGGTGATTCCAAAATATGACGCAACTTCCCAAATGCTGCCCAGCCCAGCTGCACTCTTCTGGTGATTTCAGCCTCAAAGTTATCTACCCAGCTGCAAAGTTTGCCCAAGGTACACATACTTCTGGACAACTTCAAGGGCTATACCTTTGACGGAGACCGGCTCGGGGATGATGTGTTGATTGAACATGACTTTCGTCTTGTCCAAGTTCATCCCGAGTCCAAAACTGTCCTGTTATCTAGGCTCCGAGAGGCACCGGCGCTCAGGGAGCCAAGGTAACCGCAGGTGAATACTTATAGCTAAGTATTTGTAGAGTGGTCTCGCGAACACGAGTGCCTGTGACCCCGGAGGGCGTGAGTGAGTAAGTGTGGGTAGAGTGTCCTGTGTGTAGGCACCCTAGCAAGCCTCGCGCCCGCACGCTAAGTGAGGGGCCGAGGGAGTAAAAGAGGGAACGTAAACGATAAGGCTTTATTAAAGAATTAACAGATAACCACCTCCTGATACGAAAACCAAAATTATAACCTGGCCACTCACACAGAAGGTAACGGCGGCGCGTCCAGCGCGAGGAGCGTCTTCGCAGCAGCTGTATCTTCAATCCGACGAGGCGTAGGCGCTTGAGGGGAGACTTTTAAGCTTCCGTCACTTGAGGGGAGACTTTTAGGACTAGAATAGACTGTTACAGTGGTTACTCAGTGAGAGACTATACTGGGAGTCTTCGAGATCACAACTTAGAGTCCAGACCAAACTGATCCCCTAGCTGCTTGACGTGGCTTTTATACCCTCGTCTGACGCTGACTGTCACAGTCTTCATTTCGATAGTCATGTTCATTTCCAGAAGCTTCGATGACGATCGCGCTCTTCATTTCGATCGTCATCCTCTTCGGTTCTAGAATCTTCGACGATCGTCGACCTCGTCAGCCGTCATTTTGAGATCATGGAACTTGTCAGTGGCCAGTCGTCGCTGTCCATGGAGATCTGTTGGCATCTCATGTTAGCTTGATGATGAGGTGGTTATGAGGATGGCTCCGAGGCACGCTGGAGGGCTCGGGACCTCAGTTCCTCCGGAGGGAGAGGGAGAGGGAGAGTGCCAGGCGTAGTAAATTTAGATACAAGTACCAGGAGGTCAGAAAATACGAAGAGGTAGATCAATGTATAATAACTTTTTAGTAGAAAGCTACGCGGCTCTATGATGTATAGATAGCCGTCAACTTTGAGAGGTTGACATAACATCAAGAAAGTAAACAAACAAATTGATAAAATTAAATGGATTTCAGGAAATATTTAGAAAAATGGTAGTAATTGTAGCAGAATGCTACAACACGTCTTGAGTCGACGTTCAGACTGGTCAGCATTTTTTGCAGATCCTGCAGCGATTCGGCCATTATTACTATATCGTCGGCAAAGCGGAGATGTGCGAGATATTTGCCATTGACGTTGATGCCTAGTCCATCCCACTGCAAAGTTTTAAAGATATCCTCCAGCGAATTGATGAAATGTTTCGGGGATATAACTTCACCCTGTCTTACACCTCGGAGTAGTTTGAAGGATCCTGTTTTGTGATTTTGTACTTGGACGGACATTGTTGCCATTTGATAGAGGGTTCTTAGTCCCTCCACATATCGCCAATCTACCTGGCACCGCTGTAAGGACTCCAAAACAGCCCAGGTTTCGATGGAGTCGAAGGCTTTTTTGTAGTCCACAAAGGCCTTACACAGCGGTTGGTTATACTCTTCTGACTTTTGTATAACCTGCCGTACAGTATGGATGTGGTCCACGGCGCTGAAGCCTTAACGAAACCCGGCCTGTTCCGGTGGCTGGAAGGCGTCAAATCTTAATGGCACCGCTGCAAGGACTCCAAAACAGCCCAGGCTTCGATGGAGTCAAACGATTCGTAACGACTCTCGAGAACAGCTTACAGACGTGGCTCAGAAGTGTGATCGGACTGTAGTTTTTGAGAAGTGGTTTGTCTCCTTTCTTAAAAAACAATGCCACAACAATTCTGCTTCACGTCTTCGGGGTTGTCTCATTGGCTATAACAAAGATGCCAGAGTTAACAGAATAGCCTTTACAGCTCCTTCAGAACAGTTTTTCCACCAGCTTTAAGTAGCTCAGAGGCCACTCCGTCTGCACCGGGAGCCTCCCCATTCTTAAGCTGTTTAAGCGCTGCCCCGATTTCGTCTACATCCACGTCCGGGAGATCGTCTGTAAAGTGGCGAGAGAGTGGAGCTTTGGGTACTGTGGTCGCGTCAGGTGGCGGTTTCTGCGCATGCGAGGCATACAGATTTCCGTAGAAGTCCTCAATTTCAGCGAGAATCTCTGGATGTGACAGTTACACCATTCGAGGTAGTTATGAGTTATAGTTACTACTACTAGAGCTAAAAACAAAAGACATGGAAATTTGTTTAACACCTTGCCTCACTTACGCTTGCCAACTATGGCCATTAACACAAATAACGTTGAACCAAATAAGAGTGTGTCAAAGAGGTATAGAAGGAAGCTAGCCAAGAATGTTGGCAAGCATGTAGTTCAGATGAAATGGAGATGGACAGGTCACGCCCAAAGAGTGCATGAACTGCAGTCGCCTATTCGTGAAAAATTATTGAAGTATGAAACAGTAGTTAAGTCTCTTCGTGATTGTTCGTGCAGTCTTCTAGGACAGGAATTCAGATAAGTCCTCTCGTGACATTAAAATATGCATATTTTTCAAAGCCGTGGTGTATAAAACTAAAAATCGCCATTTTGTTGGTTACGCCCTTTTGTGATTCGACCGACGATATGTATGTATGTATGTAGGTCAGTGATATGAATACATTCTGATTCAAAACAAAATATGTCAACTGCCCATATAGTAAGTGAACTAGGTTTGTATACTTACCCTCCTGTTGTCAATGGCGTACACATATTCAAGAGTTTACTAACTAATATTGCATATTCTGTGCCAATAGGGCTGCTGATTATGACAGAGACTAGGGGCTCAATTTCTAAAACGGTGATTTCTGATATCGTGCACGGAAGTGCCGTGTGATGTCGGCTTAGAATAGTGTCACACTTATTCTTCCCTATGGGTGTCGTAAGAGGTCAATAAGGGTTACATGTGTTTTTTCAATTTTAGGCGATGGGCAGACAACCCGTACCAGCGATAAACAATTTTCTGAATGACCCTCAAATGTTTGTAAGACGTGGCGTAAATGATCGTTTTTACGGCCGTTTACGCTCTGCCTACCCCGCAAGGGATATGGGCGTGATATATGTATGAATGTGCACGGAAGTCCGCAACAACTGGTCAAGACCCTTGTATCAGACTTTGTACTACTCGAATTTGTTTATGTGAAGGGTTTGTGTGAATTTATTCTTTGTCATAGCATCATGGCGGGATGTGACTAGGGTATGTGTGAATGTATAAGTTTAGTCGCACGGAAATTACTGCATTATTGCGTTCAGATTATTAGAGACCACTACTATCCTCATTGAGTGCAACGCTAGAAGCTAAGTGCTAAGTGCTGCGCAGATCTACTTATCATGCGTAATCAATAGATAAGAGCTAGGTATATTTATTAGGTCCTTACATATGAAATTGTCGTTTTGTCGTACTGGCCACTTTGATCACAAATTTCTCCTATTTGGTTAGGAATTCGAAATTCAAATTTATACAGCTATTTCCACATGTAGTTGTGTTTCGTAAACCGTCATTCATTTGATTTTTTACTTATCTTTTTCTGTTTGCATCGCTCAATTTACAAAATGGAAAATTTGAAATATCGCGTTATTTACGAGAACGAGTTCCACCGTGGCACCAGTGCTGCGGAAACGGCTCGAAGGGTTAATGATGTGTATGGCGGTTGTGTCGCAAAAGAAAACACAGTGCGTTTTTGGTTCCAACGTTTTCGTTCTGGAAATTTCGACCTGCAAAACAAGCCCCGTGGACGGCCGGAGACCCAAGTTGATAATGAAGAATTGAAGGCTATTGTGGAAGCGGATCCATCGCAAACCACGTCCGAATTAGCTGCAGGCTTCGGTGTTATTGATAAAACTGTTTTAATCCACTTAAAGCAAATTGGAAAGATTAAAAAACTTGAAAGGTGGGTTCCTCACGAATTGAGTGAAGCAAACCGGCAAACGCGCGTCAACTGCTGCGTTACATTACTTGACCGGCACAATAACGAAGGGATTTTAAATCGAATCATTACCTGTGATGAAAAGTGGATTCTCTACGATAATCGGAAGCGCTCATCGCAATGGCTGGACCCTGGCAAGCCAGCCAAAGCGTGCTCCAAGCGAAAATTGACCAATAAAAAGTTACTTGTAAGCGTTTGGTGGACTAGCGCCCGTGTCGTTCATTACAGTTTTCTCAAATCTGGCCAGACGATTACGGCAGATGTCTACTGTCAGCAATTGCAAACCATGATGGAAAAGCTAGCTGCTAAACAACCGAGGTTGGTCAATCGCTCTACGCCACTGTTGCTTCACGACAACGCTAGACCACACACTGCACAACAGACGGCTAGCAAATTAGAAGAGCTTCAATTGGAATGTCTAAGGCATCCACCGTACTCCCCGGACCTTGCTCCAACAGATTACCATTTTTTTCGAAATTTGGATAACTTCTTGCAAGGGAAAAAATTCAACTCAGATGGGGCAGTCCAAATCGCCTTCAAAGATTTTATTGATTCCCGTCCGAATGGTTTTTTTAGTAAAGGGATCAATGAACTACCTATGAGATGGCAAAAGTGCATAGATTACAATGGCTCATACTTTGATTAAATAAATATACTATATTAAAAAAAATCGACTTTTTGTTCCTCCCATACAAAACGCCAATTTCATATGTAAGGACCTAATATTTGCAATGAGCAGCCTGACCAGCGGTTCACCTGAGAAAATAAGACCTTTTCCCGGCTTGTATTATACATATCATATATGACTTCCTCTTGAATCACCGCATTTTAAAGATCTTATCATACATAGGGACAGCGGGACACGGGAAGCGACTTTATTTTGTAGAATGTAGTGATGATTGTACTTATTTTAGTCATAGTTTCATTTTGCGGAGGGCGTAGGCTAAACAACAAATACCTTAGAGCATAAATTTGTGTGACTGTGCAACGGGAAAAAGCATGCTACTTACTTCTTTTAAGTCATGCTAAATACTTAAAATTTCATTAAATCTACCCGCTTTCGATCTAACCTAAATACCATGGAGCACCCAAAAGACGCGCACGAATTTCTTGGTCTGTGCTAAATACTCTTCCTGCGAGTGACTTTTCTTAGATTTGTGTTAGGCCGTACGCTCGCTCACGCGGTTTCACGCGCGGGACGTCCCGCGCGGGCCAGATTTGACAAAACACAAGATTGGCGCCCCGTGACGCGGCCTGCGGTCACCCGCGCCGCGGCTTCAGCAACCCGCGACATAATATAACCCGTACGAACACGACGACACTTGCCATATTACAACTACCTAGGCACTATGCGCCTTCTAAATTTGGACGGGTAATAATGGCGGCGATGTCAGACCGCCGCGCGGATCCCGCGAGACCGCGCGCGGCCTCACGCGCGGGCTGGCCCGCGCGTGAAACCGCGTAAGCGAGCGTACGGCCTTACCATTTTCACATTTCCATTACCAACAAGGAAAGAAAGTTCAGCGCACAAACAGGGGGCGAATTATCTCATTTATTATTCATTTGCTGACCAATGAGGCATGCGAAATCAAACGATTCGGAATATTACTAGGGAAATAAAATTCACGAGATGTTTACCACCGTTATACCTACGAAGGAAATGTAAACACTTCCTATGATGTCGTCTTTGTTTGAGTCAACACAATATAGACACATTATTAAAATATCGATGTAAACAACATTCGTATATGTACAATGAGCTTATATAGGTATATTTATTTGCCCGAGGGTGCTCAATATCGCAGTGAAGTGTGTAAGTTAAAATTTTCCTTCAGAAAATAAAAAATAAAATTTCGTGGAAATTATTCGTCAACGTAGACTCCATGAATAACATAATATTGAATGTCGCTTCCCAATTTGCGCGAAGAAAGGCGCGAAGGATATTAAAAAAATAGTGTGCGGCCAAGTGTGAGTCGAACTCGCGCACGAAGGATTCCGTTCATCATCTGTAAATATTTCAACTGTCTATCAGGGTTTGAGATAAGGTATGGTTGGTTTAAGAAGGGACATCTTAGGCTCAGGGTTTCCGTTTTTACCCTTTGAGTGCGGAATCCTAAGTAGGATAAAATTAAAATAAAGGCATCGTCTAGCCTAGTTAACCTCATTTAAAATTAAAAATATCTATATCGATTGTCGATATTTGCTGGAATTAACAAACAGGTCTGGCTGACCCGTTCCGCGATCAGCCAAATATTGAATTTACTTAAAACACAATAAAGTTTATTTTCCTATGTTGCGAAGACCGGGAGTGCGACTGCCTGCGGCGCATAGATTAGGTTTATTGATTAATTTATACTTAAATCCGTTTACGGGTCTGGGTTTTCTGTGGCGCTCTTTGTGCAAACTGCTCGCGTCGATTACCTACCGCTAGATTTGTGCTGGCCCTTACGCGGACCGATCGCTTAATTTATTGCTGAGTTTTTCAGATTTATGCAAGATGGATTGTTCCGGGATCTGTTAGTGATGTTATTTGAGTATAAATCAACTGGTAAAGTGCGAATGCCGCAAGTTGAGGGTTAACCACTTAGTATAGATTGCGTGCGGGTTTCGCCGTTGAATAATTCGGCCATTTCGGCATGTCGCCGTAGTAAAATTGGCGCGGAGAGCACTAGACTGGCAATAAACGGGGCTAGAGTTCATATCATAGCCTTTCTGCGGGTAAATTGCGCAAAGAATGTGTTCTACGAGCAGTTTATGTGCGTGCGACAATCACAATTGAAATCGCCAGAATGTCAGGCAATGGGAAAACCCTAGTGTATGATAATTATACAGATACAAAATTACGCCTTTGCCTCTTACGGGGTAGGCAGAGCGTCAACGGTTGAAAATGTTGACAAAACTCTCAGTGTATCGGAGTGACAAAGATATCTATTTACTGATACAAAATTTAACCCCAAAAAATCCCTCGTCAGGTAGACAGGGCGTCACGGCAGTAAAATAGTAAAAACGGTCATCTGGCAAATGTATGACCTATGTACCTCATGAAAAATTATATTGTTTCTAACACTTTAGTGACAATTTGTCAGCCCCTCGCTTAAAATTGTACACATGAAATGTTCGAGTTCCCTTTTTCACCTCTTACAACATCTACGGCTAAAGAATGGACGGGGCGAAGCTATTGTGAGCCGGCATCACATTGGTCGTACGATAATGACTGCTATAAAATGCGATGTATCAATTTGATTGCTCAACGAATATACCTCGAAATCAAAAGTTAATAGTCTCCATAAAGCTGCAAAAGCTTCTTTTAATGCTTCATTATATACGTAATTCGTTTTATTTTCTGTTCATAAGTATTTTTCAAGCACAACACATTAGCGTAAGAACCTCTGATTTCTTTCCACGCAATATACGCTGTACTTATTACTTTTATTGTTCCTCTAAGGACGTGATTTATTTTTATTAACGGCGAAACAACGTTTCGCATGTAACAAAATGGGTCCTAATTCTTAACCGGCATTCAAGGATGCATGACGATGATAATCCCGTGCAAATTGTTATTTTTTCCGCTTTCTTTTGGTTGCGGTTTAATTATTATTACTGAGAGTTCAGTAAAAGTAATGTTCTTTTCGAGGATACAATTTATTTCCATGACGTAGCGTCGTCAGGTCGTATCGTAGATGCGCCTACGCCGCATCGTAGCTTGGGTCTACGGCTATACTTTGACGTAGCGATAAACATCTACGGCGGTTCACTCGCTTGTCGTCCGTCGTCGTTCCGTTTTTTTAACGCAACGTAACGCATGCGCCTGTCAGACGGAAAGAAATTGCGAATTTCAATCTTATTACCATACAAATTCGGCTACCCACCGTAGGTACGGTGTGTAACGGACGCGTGTGTCAAACGACTATACGACAAGTAAACTCAAAATGAAACATTTTGAAAATACCCACGACAGTAAATTTCATTGAAAAAAGATACAAATGTTTACTGACGTGTTCCCTTGTGAGTTGTTACTGTACCACCTGTCTCAGAACATGCAGTAATCTTAAGTTAACCGACCAGCCAAAACCCGCATTAAATTCGGACCAGTAGTGGTTTTGAAAATCAATGGTCACATTGGTTTGCATAATTAAATGTTTACTGCAGCGTGCCCTTATGTGTTGCTAGGTAACACCTACCTAAAAACATGCATTACTAATTAATCCCTAATCTATCACTGAAAACCGCCGCGCATTAAAATCGGATCCGTAGTGTTAGTAATAATAGAGATAAATGGTAAGATTGATTTGCACTTACACACACAGTCTCTCAATCTAAACACATATCCTTATAAACCTTCTTCGTTCCATCGTGGGTAAGACCTGTCTTTGCTATTCGTACTAAGTTGAGAAATTGTAATGCAACGCAACCCTCTAGTTATTGCCAATTTCCTAGATACAACTCGAAGAAGTAGGATTTGAACGAGTAGGTAGTTCCAATTCGGAATTATTCAGGTATAAAAGAAGAAAAGCTCACACATCCGCAAAAACAGCTTTTCATCGGGAGTTGAGTGGTTTCAGGTTCGCGCAGATCACGTCCCAGTTCCTTTTATTCGTCATATATGATTTATCCCTATGTGTAGGAATACGTATGTATATATTAGGTATACAATACAGTCACATTTTAGTAGGTTCACGTTCAATCACTTAGATCGTCAACGGCCGTCTACATTTTGCACTACTGTTGAAAGTTCAAAAATTTTTTATTTTTAGGGTTCCACACCTCAAAAGGAAAAAACTGAATCTTTATAGGATCAGTTTGTTATCCGTCCGTCTGTCTGTCTGCTTGGCAAGACCCTTTTCCCGGGAACGCTCAGAAATATCGAGTCACCACATAATCAAGTCTACCGCTGTTTGAAGTAAGTAGTAAAAAATCAAGGTTAAAACTTAACGTAAAAAAGATACATACGTTCATGCTGTAACAAACGCGTGTATTGACCCTCTACAAAGAACCAAAATTATGCTTTTGGTACTTGCCGTGGATCTAGAACTATGCAATTAGGCAAGTACAAGTTTAGGAATAACTCCAAAAATTATAAATTTTAAGGAGCCAATTATGTTCTTTTATGGAGCCTAAATAAAAATATTTTTATTGTGGATTCTAGTTCAAATGGGTATCATATGAAAGGGCTTGATGAGCATGTCACGGAACCCTCGGTGGGTGAGTCCGACTCGCACTTGGCTGTTTTATTTTTTCAGAATATTGTACTTTTTAAAAGTGTTTTTTCAACAATAAGTATATCAACATTTTCAACAAAAATTTCGTGTCGTCGCTTCACATCGCGCCTTTTTTGGTACATCACGTTTTCAACTCGTTTTTTCGGACTATCATGGTATTCATGGTGGAGAAAAACAATAGATAAGATGCGTCACGAATCTGTCCATAAAACTAAAGAACACTTCCCAAAAATATATGATTAAAACACGAAAAAACTAATAACAACAAAATCATTCGGTCATCTCAACCCGCAATTGTACTTGTTTTTTTGTTACTGTTTGAAAGCACCGTAAAAGCGTCATTGACAATGGCCCAGCATACTTCTGCACACTTGAAGAGATATCTGAGCCCTTATCGTATTCTTATAATAATAAAGGTTATTCCGAGAAAATGGGAGTAAATATATCCGTAAAAGTGAAGTTCAAGAACTCATGATCACGATTTCAGCCAATAGAATTATCTAGTAGGAACGTGAGCGTATTTAGGTCAATTAGGTTTCAGTCTTCATCAAGTTTCGTGGTTTGAAATGGATGTGGCACTCGTATTAATTAGTTATCTTAGTATCACTTTACTTTACCGTACGGTTTGTGTTTTACAAGGTGAGTAAAGCAAGTTATTTTTTTTATTTATTGTTAGAGAACAGAAATTGAATGAATGTCTGACCGATACGACTATAATAGATAAGATAAGTCTCAACATTTGTGTGACTACTCGTATCGGCGATTGTCAGTATCAACTACTACAATTTCTTACACAAATTGGTTGCCCCCCATGGGGAATGGGATTTTTTGGGTCGTCATGCTCGAACAGTGCCTTAAATTGTTAAAAACTTACTATCACTGCAGCAAATCAAATAAGACCTTTACACTATGTACTCACATCACTCAAAATAAGTTCGACAAAGCTTGGAAGACTCGTAGCGGCTACTCTATTTTATTACTGGACTCCAATTTATGAAACAATTTTGCGAAAGACTGCCATGGATAGTCCAATCGCTCTGATCCTATCATGATACTCACAGCACACGTTCTACTACTTGTGTATCCATTCAAACATACTATTATCCGAATTAATTCGAGTAAAAGAAAGTGTAACACGAGTACTCGTTACATGTTTTTTGTTCCAAAAATTGGGACCCACGGACAAATGTTGCAAACGGTGAAAAATTGCGCTGATATTTTAGAAGCAGGCACGGTTGTCAGCCTCGTGCGGGCCCTGTCCAAGTGCATCAGAATAAATGGGTTAAAAGCCTCACGTTTTCCACGTGTCGAAGTGAGTGTTTCCTAATAGCGTAGGCAGTAGTAACTTCCTGGTTCGCTGGTTAGGTGAATCGCACAAGCACCTGAAGATATTGCGGTTCGTGGCACCGTACAAATGACAACCGACGACAGCCTTAATTTGCTGCAGCGACGTGTGCCATGATAACTAGTTTATTTGTGGGATTTTTTCAACTTGTGTCATCAAAAATCCGGCAAAACTTCGGAAAATCATGCGGTGCGTGTGAGACGCTTTCCTTACAGCGTAGGTAGTGAAGAATGGTTAATTTACTTATTTGCTCTCGCAGGTATTTAAACTGCGCCGAATTGTATATTTATTTGCCGAATAATGTTTTAATTTGGAGAAGCTAATTGAAAATTAACTGTATCGTAATTAACAACTTCATGTGTATTTTTTACATCATATTGAAGCCATCCCAATTAGCCAGTTTTGACAGCTATATACTAAAAGAGAAGTCAACAACGGAAAATTTACCCTCTGCCATAGCATTAGCACGAAACTGACAACTGTCAAATTGGCTTATTGGGAGGCTTTTATAAATTGTTACTGTGGAATAAGAAACTTGTTAAATTCCTACATAAAATAAATTAAACCATTTAAACACTCGCTATTACTTTTACACATTTTAGTTAAATAACTGGGTGTATCGTTTATGTTTACCACAAATGTAATGTATGGCGATAGACCCGGTCAATCAACTAAATTGTATAAATAAATTATACCTTCCTACCTTCCATACCTTTATTTTATTATGAAACCGTTAATTTTCAATTAACTAGTGAAAACGGCGTATATTAAAATGTATATTAAATTGGCTTATGGTATTCGGTTTATTAATATTTTAAAGTCCAAAATTAAATAGCACGTACTTACCTACAAAGATAGTATCAAATACAAGTTCTCAATTACCTACATATAACCAATGTCTCGATAACAAATTATCTAGCTAATGAACTACATGTTTGAAACTGTTCTGTTCTACAGAGTTCGCTAATTGTTTGCGCGACGCCTTTGAGGGGCTACAGTATTGCCAACGTGAGACCAAAATGGAATATTATCCTTAATCAAGAGAAACAATCTGTATATTAATCAGTGCGATTGGTAAACGACCGTACAAACTTTTTGGCCATGTTCTGGAAGTGAAACTGAAAAATTTTTCTCTGTAACTTTTTTAATGCAACGTGTATTTTGTGTAAACAAGCAGGAAAATGAAAGAAGTAAACAAGAAAATTTGAAACTGTCACGTCTAAGACACGCCAGAATTTGTTGAGTCGGTGACCAAGACCAAACACACTGCATGAGAACTGTTTAAGGCAAGTGTAGTCGTGAACGGCCTCGACAGTGGCGCCTCTTCGCAAAAAAATGAATTCTTTTTATACAAACAATCTACCTACCAGAATGACTGTTGCTCAAGTTTTTAGTATTATCCTTAAGTATACTGAGAACCTGCAAACTCAATGAAATATTCGCTTTAAATAAAGTTTGTATAAAGAGAAATATATTTTTTGCGAAGAGGCGTGCGCCACTGTCGAGGCCGTTCACTTATTACATCAATGTAATATTTGATATTTTATCTACACTCGTCTCATAATGTTCGAATTATGAATTCGAAAACAGATGCATAATGACCTACTTTATGCATCATCACTACATAGTATAAAATAAAGTCGCTTCCCGTTTGGTGTCTCCTTATATCTTTAGAATTACCCAACGGATTTTGATGCGGTTTTTTTTATTAGATAGAGTAACTTGAGAAGAAGGTTTATAAGTATAATTTATTCCGGGAAATTGTCACATTCCCATGGGAAAACGGGTAGCCCAACCGGTAGTAAACTTTTGACCCCCTTTTGACACCATTAAGGATTAAAATTTCAAAATTGCTGAAACACGTATTTAATTATTTTAAGTTATGCGTTTAATCAGAAATTTTGAAACAGATCACATTTAAGATAAAAAACTTTCATACAAACTTTTAACCCCCTTTTCACCCATTTTAAGGTTAAAATTTCAAAAATGCTAAAACACGTGTTTAATTATTTTAAGTTATTAGTCTAATCACAAATTTTGAAACAGATCACATTCATTTAAAAAAACGAACTTTCATACAAACTTTAAACCCCCGTTTGACCCTATTAAGGGTTAAAATTTCAAATATGCTGAAACACGTGTTTAATTATTTTAAGTATGACTTAAAATAATTAAACTAATCATTAATTTTGAAACGGATCACACTTAAGACAACGAAATTTCATACAAACTTTTAACCCCCTTTTTATCCCATGGAGGATTAAAAAAACCGGAATTTAAAGTAAAGTCGCTTCCCACGTCTGTCCCTGTCTGTTTGTTAGTTTGGATGCTTAAATCTTCAAAACCACTTAACGGATCTGGATGAAGTTTTTTTTAAAAGATAGAGTGATTCAAGAGGAAGATTTTTATGTATGTATGTATGAATTAACGATTTGTGCCGGGATAAGGTCTGTTTCCCGTGGGAAATCAGTTAGCAGCGGGTGAAACCGCTGGGCGGGCCGCTAGTTTTGCCTATAAAAACTAGGGTTTACTATAAATTACAGAAGCGTAATGACTTAATGAGAAAACTCTTAATACGATAAAGTTGAGAAATGAAACGAAGTTTTTTTTTGCCAATACTCTTATTGCCAACTTCCGCCGCACCTGTCAGTTGTTGATGTATGGTAATGTTGCGTTTGTTTTATTAGGTTTTTGTTGAGATGTTGTTTAGTTGTTGTTCAGATGTTGTTTATTTGTTGTACCGTTGTTGTTCAGCTGTTGTTCAGTTGTTGTTCAGTTGTTGTTCAGTTGTTGTTCAGTTGTTGTTCAGTTGTTGTTCAGTTGTTGTTCATTTGTTGTTCAGTTGTTGTACAGATGTTGTTCCGATTTGGTTTCGATGTTGTTCAGTTGTTGTTCAGATGTTGTTCAGATGTTGTTCAGTTGTTGTTCAGTTGTTGTTCAGATGTTGTTTAGGTAAGTCACTCCACATCTAAACAACTGCTAAATTACAGAATTTTCAAAAATTCATATCAAGCCATATTACGTTCTCGTATTGAATTTGACCTTGTATCGAGCCTTGCAATGGCCGGTGCGTACGTTTAGAAAAGTGTTTCTGAGTTTTTTTTTGAGAGTGTAGATAAAATAGTGTATGCAACTGCTATAATTAGGCATTAGAATGCTCGTGTCAAACTATTATCACACTCGGCTGCACCTCGTGTGATAAACAGACACTCGCATTCTAATGACCCCCATTATACACGACAGTTGCATAAACTACTATTAGTAAATGCCATGAATTTTAAGTAGTGTCGATAATACTCAGTGTGCTGTTTACGTTGAGCTTTGAAAATTGAGCTTATAAACATAACATTTAAGTCTAAAATTTCAGTCAAATTCAACAAGCTAGATGATTAGGGACGGGGCACGACTTGCGTCAAAAAAGAGAAGACAATATTGAAATTATGCGAAGACACAGCGCAAAAGCAACAAATAGCGTTATAATATAATTGAGACCGAGTTTACTTTTAAGGCACTCAAAATTACTCTCTCGCATGATAATCATCTGACTGGGCCTATCGCAATAATTTTAAGGTAATATGTATTTTCAGAATTAAACGATAAATCACCTCAATTTTACAACGCTACGAGCTACGCCGTAGCAAAGCTACGGATTCTTAAACAGAACGCTACGAACGTGATTTGTCGGTTTTGAGTTGTTGTAACTGTGTGCAATTTTAATGTTCAAGTACTTAAAGAAAAAGTTCGAGTTTATTTAAGCATGCTTTGGTGAGTATGTACGTAAAAAATGTAACAGCGCAATACTCGCCATAACACTTTTTTCTGAGAGGTTTTAATGTGTTTATATATTTGTATTTGTACTTGGATAGTATATTTCTAATAATATACAGGTTTACTGCAATGGCCTCAATTCAGGAAGTAAAATCTTTTTCCTTACCTATTTATCTTTTTATTTTATTTCTATTTACTTACCTTTAATATATTTTTTTAAATTTAATTTAATTAGAGCTGTCACTTTTCGTCAAGAAGTTTTAGAAAAGGATAGGAGATATCTAAGTCCTGTCAACTTTTAAAATGTTCCTCGCCATTTCAAGTCAATTTAGTCGTCATTCTTTTTATAGTCGCCTTATTTCGACAGAAACGCGTATTTTGCCTAAAATTATAAGACATGCCATGACTTCGATATCTCCTATCCTTTTCTAAATCTATAAACGGAAAGTGACAACGCAAATTTTTTGTTAAGAGAATTTATGTCCCGACTTGAGGCCAATACGCCACGATCCCATCGAGAAGTGAACCAGGGCATGAACATGAACTTTGACGTGACGTTACGTTCCATTACGTTGCAAACTCTCCTAGCCAACTAGAACAATGCGTGCAAGTATATCGTAACTGCAGGGTTCTTCTGAAATATTATTCAGATTGACATCGAATTAAGTACCGAATGTCCAGCATATTTCAAAGGCACAATGCGTTGCTCTAGTTTGCTTGGTGGATACACGGGTCAACCTAGCAGTACTTATATTTATACGGGGTGTAAGGGACAGCCCTCCGAATACTCATAGATGCTCATAGGGTGCATGCAGACCATGAAACTGAACAAAATTTCCCTGGGAACATTTGTCAGGAAATGACAAAAAATTATTTGACCTCCCATACAAAATCACAATCAGCTGACTGCATTTACTATGGGAAGTCAAAATTACATGACGTTTCCTGAAATATCGTTTTATCTAAAGTTGTTCAGCATGGTCTATATGCACCCGGAGAGCTGTCCCCTACACCCCGTATAAATATAAGTGCTGCTAGGTTGACGCGTGTATACTGTTCCACCAAGCAAACTAGTGCAACGCATGGTGCCTATTGAAATATGCTGAACATTCGGCACTTTATTCGATGTCAATCTGAATATTTCAAAAGAACCCTGACCCTTACACCCAGTATAATGCTCTTCGTTTTCTTTACAACAGTGACCTAAATATGAGCTCTGGAGAGGTTTATAATAATGTGCAAATGCACTCTACGAGGGAGTAAGATTATGAATTGTTTATTAAATAACTGAACGTAAGCGGGTCTCGACGTGACCAGTATACCACTTGGTTGTGTTGTTGATACCTAAACAAGTTATGATTTTAAAATCCATCCGTTTACAAGAAACTGATTTATAAGAGCAAAACATATAAGACTTCTGAGTTGTGAGTGGGATACATGATCAAAAAAAAATCAAATAATTTATTTCTAAGTAGGAATTTACAAGATTCTCTTTTAGAAAGTCATATCTAGGTACTTAACATAATACATAAAAAAAAGAATAGTAAACTTACAGTAATGTAAAAAACAAATACATGTCAAAGTTAAACCTATGTCAATGTTATTAATTCTATGTCAAATTGAAGTTTAAATATGATATGTCTATCTACCTGATACATTGTGTTGGAGCTACAGTTGGTACTGACCAGACGTCTTTATCTGTAAGATAATTTTCTGGCTTGTAATATGCCTTTGAACATAAAATATTCTTGATTTTTGTTTTGAATTGATTATCATTCAACTGTAAAATTTCGTCTGGTATTTTATTATAGTGAAAATGAAAAAATGAAAAAATGAAAATGAAATAACTTTATTCAATGTAGGATAGCATTATCACTTATTGACGTCATGATCGGTCATTGTAAAAAAAAGAAATTTGCATAACGCAATTTTCTTCTCTTTATAACAATTTTGTATTGTCCTAATAGAAAACCGGCTCGGGCGGGATAAAAAAATAAAAATAAAGGCACTGCCTCGGGGCTGGCCAGGTTAATTACACAGCACGTAACTTTACGCCACCACCATTTGTAAACGACATTTGTTTCAAATTGAAGTCAAGATTTCCAAAGCGTGTTATTTACATGCGTATAATTAACCGGACCCCCTGAACAGGAAAAACCCCCCAAAAAACCTGCCCAGAAGTGCTCCTACTCTAAATTAACAATCTTTCAAGGCCCTAAGCTGCCCTAGCTAATTTTGGAAAAAACGAATAATATATATGTATAGGTATAGCCCAAAAATGGCTACATTAAAATATATATATATATATATATATAATAATAACAAAAAATTGCAGTAGATAAATCTACTTGTTTCGTCTAATAAAATATTTACTTTTTACATTTGAATTAAACCCATGGAGATTTATCTTGCATATAGTCTGATATTTCGTAATAGCCTTTCTTGTACAATTTTTGTTTAATTACTGGTTTAAATTTATTTAAGGGTAAGTCTTGAATATCTTTAGGAAGTTTGTTATAAAAGCGTATACAATTGCCCTTAAAAGTTTTGCTTACTTTACCAAGCCTGCTCATGTGCACAGCAAGTTGCTCCTTATTTCTAGTGTTAAAATTATGCCTGTCACAGTTTTTCTTAAAAGAATCTATATTTATTTTTACGTATACTAGGTTTTCGTATATGTACTGTGACACAAATGTCAATATGTTGATTTCTTTAAATTTCTGTCTCAAGGAGACTCGAGGTCCCAATTGATAAATTGAACGAACAGCCCGTTTCTGCAGAACAAATATATTGTTCACATCCGCAGCATGGCCCCATAATAGTAAGCCATAAGACATTAAGCTATGGAAGTAGCTAAAGTAAACTAGTCTTGCAGTGTCTACATCAGTGAGATGTCTTATTTTTTTAACTGCGTATGCTGCTGAACTCAGTCTCTTTGACAATTTCTCAATATGTGGCCTCCATTGGAGCGAGGCGTCCAAAGTTATGCCTAAAAATACAGTTGAGTCTGCAAGGTTCAACTTTTCATCCTTTACTTTAATAATTGTAGAGCTTGGTTTAACATTTGGTAATACAAATTTGATACAGTTAGTTTTCTTTTCATTCAATAGTAGGTTATTTACTGTAAACCATTGCACTACATCGGCAATAGCTTTGTTCACGTCATCATAGTTGAGTTGTTGCCTCTTTACTCTGAAAAGTAGAGAGGTATCGTCCGCGAACAAAACTATATCATGTTTTTCTTTAACTAGATATGGTAGATCATTAATATATACAAGAAACATAAAAGGACCAAGAATCGAACCCTGCGGAACGCCCATTCTTATCATTGATCCAGATGATCTTTCACCATTGACATCAACTTTTTGGATTCTATTGTTAAGATATGATTCCAAAAGACTAAGAGCCTGGTCTTTTACGCCGTAGTGATGTAGCTTCCTGACAAGAGTATCATGATGAACACAATCAAACGCCTTGAACAAATCACAAAACACACCTACTGCATCATGAGATTCCTCCCAGGCATCGATTATATGATTGATGAGGTCCACACCTGCATCAGTAGTAGAGCGACCCCGTGTGAAACCAAATTGCTGCAGGTGCATTAAGTTATTACGATAAAAATGTCCTTGCAATTGATTTAAAATAACTTTTTCAAAAATTTTACTGAGTGTTGGTAGTATTGATATAGGTCTGAAATTAGTGGGGTCAGTAGTACTACCAGCTTTAAACAAGGGAATAACTTTACTATGCTTCATCAAGTCAGGAAACTATACAGTAAGTAACGTATACAGTTCCCCATACATGATTTTCTGACCTTACTTAATCTGGTTTGCGGCTGTACAATTTTATTTTTATTTCTTGTGTTTCGACAATGAATATCAGTGTTTCTTGAATATGAATTAGAATTCTTACGCACATACATTATGTTATCAAAAACGTACTGCGAAGGAAGCGTAAGAATGCCTATTTCTTTAAACAATTCTCTTAAGGAATCACGACCTCGCAATTTATATATAGCTCTTATAGCCCTTTTTTGTAACACAAATATAGTTTTAATGTTAGCGGCTTGACCCCATACTAATAATCCATAGGACATTATACTGTGAAAATAACTAAAATACACAAGCCTGGCTGTAGCGATATCGGTCAACTGTCGGATTTTTCGAACAGCGTATGCCGCAGAGCTAAGTTTACCAGCCAATGCTAGTATTTGAGGGTCCCATTGAATATTTGCGTCGAGTGTGATTCCCAAGAAAACTGTTTCAGTTACGTAATCTAGTTTTTCATTATTAAGAACAATATGTTCTAGGCGTATCACTTGCAAGTAACATTTTTCTGCGAAACAACGACACAACCTGGTCATTTGAGAGAAACAGACTGACCGCGCTCTGTTTTGCATATTTCCATGAAAATCGCAGCAAATTTCCTGGCTACTATTTCATGCATCGTATAGTATAATTGGCGCATTTGGTTGCTGGATTAGATCATGTTCTCAGTCAGTGTTAAAATGGCAGAGAACGATGTCACCCTTCTGTTGCAACGATGAAAATGTCATAGGCCAGTATGCGCCCCGAGCGCAGCGCCGTCTCTTTTGTGGTATGATTCCATAGGACTTGCATCCTAGCGGTCCGCTCCACCTATGTCATGACATACATTTTTAATAAATCTGGCGGATCGATCCATTTAAATAGTAGATTTGAGGTTGTCTTTGACTTCGTAAGAGACCAGCTTGGTCCTATCCTGTCCTGCGACAAATAAACTTTCTGCGATTCGTCGTTAGAATAAGAGTTGATGCCCTCTTCAGAGTGGACTCGCTTTATCGTCGACTTTGTGTCAGTCTTATCTGGCCCTTAGATATTAAAAGAATGGCTGTTAATAAATAAAAGAGCAATGGAAATGCGCCTTATTTGAATAACCCTTTAAAGCCGTAGAATTCGCATGCCTGTAAATCCAATGTCGTAAACCTATTACCATTTCTAGTTCGCGTGGGAGTAAAACAAATTGAATCACTCTTGTTACGGGATTTCAGATAGCCTTTTACGGTCTGCTCACTTATAGCTCAGTATGGCTGGTTTTTTATATTTCAAAAATATTAAAGTCGTTTATTTAACGCCAACTTCAGCCCTTCGCCAACAACGCGGTTGGTATTTTTAGCTAAATGCATTGATGTAATTACCCACATTTTACTTTACAGAGTCCTATCTATCTCCGCAAAATAATAGTAAAACGTCTAGAAATGTAACAATAAAGCAAGAAGTGTGAATAAAGGCTGTAATAAACGTTGTTCTGAAGACCAGACAGACAGATTTCATCTCAGCACCGAGCTCTTTTATTAGGTACATTTCTGTCTAGGAACGCTGTGTCGAACAAGCAGGTATATTATTAAGAGGAATATCTGCTCCTATTTTGCAAAAAATATTTCTGAACAATATTTTTAGTTCAGCAAATCATTCAACTTACTTTGTTTTCTACAAGAGTCCTTAAAAACCCAAAACTTTTACTAGAAACTTCAGAAGCTACCAAAGGTGATAACAAAACTTATTCGATTAGTAAGGTTGAGGTGCCCTACGAAAGTTTTTGCTTTGTGTGACATGTGTCAAACACCCTCACTGTAACCCTTTGCCGCAGCCATGGCCAATATGCTGGCCACTCTACCATTTTGGGATCAAAGGGGATGTTTGGCGCTCGTTTGATCGACCTTGACTCCTAGATCTTAATCCAGATGTTAGCAGGAGCAAAAAGCAAATTTAAACGCAAATAAAGCTGTAGGCAATAATAATAATAATAATAATTTATTTTCTTCCAATATTTTACAAAGGCAAGACACAACGAAAACGGCTATTCGTAGAATTAATTAGTAGTTACTATTAAAATCGGGCCTTATTGTAGAGGAGCTCTAAATTGAAATTTGATTTATGAATATCCGTAAACGTAAACATTAAACAGCGTCTAAATGCGCGTTTTACTTTTTTGTTATATAAAACTGTGTCCGTGCATCATGTTTTTTTTTTTACTTCTGAATCATCCCAACGTAAGGTCTGCCGAAAGTTGTAAAGGTGCGGAAACATGAAGATCTGCTTCCCGGCGCTTTCTCATCTGCAAAGCAAAGCAATCTTGTTCCTAACCTAAAAAATATATTTTGGAGTAGATCAAACATGTACTTAGTAAGTACCTATCTATTCGGTTTATAATTCGCTTCCTGTGAAAATTCTCGTAATTCAGGCAATATTGTTATCGGACCCGCGCCAATAATCCATTTCTCGGGAGATCGCTTTCCGGTATAAAGGTTTACCCTAACGGATTAATGAAAACTGAAAACCCAGCCTTCAATTATTTGTAAAACATGGCGATGACGACCGTATTTTTATGGCCGTAAACGCTCTGCCTATTCCACCAGAGATAAAGGCGTGATATGTGTGTGTGAAAGCCGCTTTTTATATTGGTTACCTACTGGTAAACTTATTTTCAATTTATTTTCCTGTCTTTATCTCTTTAAAATGCTGCGCGTGTCTTTGGCCTGGGCCCCGATTCTCAAATTTTTTAGTCATTGTAATGCCATAAAATGTCAATGGTCGTTATAATGCCACTGTGACTTTTTATACTTCAAACTGTTATCAGAATATAAATTGATCAAAACTGTCCCACTGACAGGCCATTAACGCACAACTGACACGATTTTCATTTAGCAGACAACACAGTGACATTTATTTTAATACTGATAAGCTTGACATCGAGTCCAAGGTAGAAAAACCTGGCACTCCCTTAGAGCAACGCTAGTTAGTCTATACTTTATAAGTATCAGGTACTTACCTTTTTGTTAACAAACCAATGCAGGTGTTTAATTATCTATGTTTGCACGCACTACGGAGTTTTATATATTTCCAATAAAGCTGGTCTAAGTTACCCTCTACAAAACATGCGAAAACACAAGTAGTCGTTATTTGACGCCGCTTTATACAATCAAAAGAAAAGATTAAACAAGTTATATTCTCATTTTAAGTATTAGACTGGGTCTATCGCGATAGTATTTAGGTAAATATTAGTAATTTACCTGTGTTTCAATACATAGACCCGGTTTAATACTTAAAATAAAATGAGTGAAAGTGATCGCGAGTGCTTGAAAAGTTATATTTTGCAACTTTGTGCACTTTAAACGTAATCGGTGTACTTACTGTTAAACACTGGCTCGAGCTGATTTAACGCAGCTAAGATAAATAGGTCAGCACTTTCATGATGTCATCTGTATTATTTATTACTAGCAGCCCGCCCAGCGGTTTCACCCGCCGCTAACAATTTCCCCCCGGGAATAAGACAGTTTAATATAGCCTATGTTCGTCAGGGATAATGTAGGATTCTAAAAATCTTGACTTTAATTTGAAACAAATATCGTTTTCAGATGGTGGTGGCGTAAAGTTACATGCCGTGTGATTAACCTGGCCAGCCCCATGACAGTGCCTATATTTTTATTTTTTTTATCCCGCATGAGCCGGTTTTCTATTAGGTCATAACAAAATTGTAAAAAAATAATTATGTGTTACAAATTTCTTTTTTTAGAATGACGGTTCATGACGTCAATAAATGATAATACTATCCTACATTGAATAAAGAATTTCAATTTCAATTAACGGTAAAAGAATTTTTGAAATCGTTCAGTAGTTTCGGAGCCTATTAAATTCAAACAAACAATAAAAAAAAACCTGTTTCTAATATTAGTGTAGATTATAACTTTTTAAGCACTCGCGATCACTTTCACTCATTTTAAGTATTAGACCGGATCTATCGGAGGGACACATGTAAATTACTAATATTTACCTAAATACTATCGCGATAGTGTTGATTATATTATTATTATTTAAGTATGATGACGGCTTAGAATAGCATCACCCGATTTCTTTCCCGTGGGAGTCGTAGGAGGCGACTAAGGGACTTGAGGGTGTGTATTGCAATTTTAGGCGATGGGCTGACAACCTGTCACTATGGCGATACACATTTTTCCGAATGACCCTCAAACATATGTCAGACGTGGCGTAAATGTCCGTTTTTGCGGCCGTTTAGGATAATTGGCGTGATATTGTATGTATGTATTACTTTAGTGTAGATTTTTTAATGCATTATTTAATGTTTTTTGTCGTCTTTTTTTATACCGAGTATGGTCCAGCCTTTCGAATACTGATAGGTGCATGAAACATAAAACTGGACAACTTTCCCCTAGAAACATATGTCAGGAAACGCCAAAAAAAATACAAAATACAAAATACAAAATCACAATCAGCTGACTGCATTCACTATGGGAAGTCAGTTTTTTTACATACATACATATAATCACGCCTCTTTCCCATAGGGGTAGGCAGAGACTACATCTTTCCACTTGCTATGATCCTGACATACCTCTTACTCTTCAACATGCATCAATCTGTTCATACATGCTCGTCGGTTTAGGGTACTCTTGACCTGACCTTTCTTTAGGACGTCCCCGATCTGATCCAACTACGTGCGTCTTGGTCTTCCCCTTCCAACGTTCCCATCTACACTCGCCATATATACCTGTTTCGTTAATCTTCTTTCATTCATTCTCTCAATGTGACCAATTCATCTCAGCATTCCTTTTTCTATACCAGTCACTACGTCTTCTTTAATACCGCAACGTTCTCTAATCACACTATTCCTTATCCTGTCACTCAATTTCACTCCAATCATACTTCTTAGTTTTTTTACGTTTACTGAAATATGTTCCTAGGGGAAAGTTGTTCAGTTTCATGGTCTGCATGTACCCTATCAGTATTCGGAGGGCTATCCCTGACACCCTTTAATGATTATATGTAATCATTACACTGGTACGAATAATTTGGCGTAGTTTGTACATTTTTAAATGAAAAAGTAGTTATTTTGGCATAATTGTAATAGTTAGACATATGGTATCGCGAATATTATTATAGATATTGATGTCCTCTATAAAACTGTAGTACATCACTTTGCTCTATTGTCAATAATTTCCACAGCGTACGCGATATAAGCTATTTTTTTGGTACATTTGTACATTTTTAAATGAAAAAGTAGTTATTGTGGCATAACTGTAATAGTTAGACATATAGTATCGCGGACATTATTATAGATATTGATGTCCTCTATAAAACTGTAGTACATCACTTTGCTCTATTGTCAATCATTTCCACAGCGTACGCGATATAAGATATTTTTTTAGTACATTTTTCACACGTTGGGTTACATAATCGAAATTTTCACGCGGATCCCTATTTTTTTCTCGTATAAAATATAGCCTATGTTCATCAGGAATAATGTAGGATTCTAATGGTGAAAGAATTTTTAAAATCGGGCCAGTAGTTTCGGAGCCTATTCGATGCAAACAAACAAACAAACAAACAAACAATCAAATCTTTCCTCTTTATAATATTAGTGTAGGTAGACTAGCTGGTGTCTGCGAACTTTTCGGTTTCGGCTTTCGTCAACTTAATTTTATTACTGACATATATATTTTTGGTATTTCTTTAATGTCTATTTCTGCACCATCGTTCTTCAATAAAGTTACTTGCTCTGGAAGTCAGACAAACATCGTACATTGAGTGCTTCATCGACCTTATCAACAGTAAGAGAAACATTACTTTTTAGCTGGGCTCTCTGGGTTCCCCATTAATCGCCTCGATTCATATTATGTACCAACAAAAGTGGCTTATAACACTGTTTTTTTTACTATAAAGGCATTTCCTTATCTTGTAGAGCTTAGCCTAGCTCCTGGTGTTCCACATCAGGTACTCCAGACTCTTAAGACTCTGAAGTTTATGTACCTGCGGTCTATCATGTAGAAAAACGTTTGCTATGGTGCCCAATTGTATCTCTTATATTTAAGCCGTGTCTTTGCTTTTCCGCACCAGGTACTACAGACCCTCGATGTTTGTGTGTTCCGTCTCGTACGGAAAACCGCGTTGATCAAATCAGTCAACCAACATAATCTATCTACTTACCTTTTATGTTAAACAGTTTGAATCCCTTCAGCCGTCATGGCAACGAAGTTTTGTCAGGCAAGAACGGTTCATCACACTAAACCCAGGTTCGGCTGGAATGTTTTTGTATTCCCTGCTCGCTCCCTAACAAATTAATTATGTGTTTGATCATTAGCCGTGTGCCCCCAAGGACCGATTCGCTGATTCTTTCTCTTGCTAAATATTTATTACTTACTTCGTATGATGTTTAGAAGTAGGCAGATTTCTTTTGAATTATTGATAAAAGTACTGCGACATTTTTGAATTTACCTACATAGATGCTTGTATTTTCAAAGCCATCAATGTTTTATTGTTTTTTTTTCTGTACCTGTTAGTTGTCTGTAGCCTGTAAGTGCACCCGTGTTTACGGTATACTTAACTCAAGTTATTATTAAGCTCGAGTGCAGGCTATCAACCTAAGAGACCAGGCAGCGTAGGTTTGCTTTTAGGACATACGATGGTGATATATTAATATGTAGATCTAACCCTTACAGTTTAATATTAGGTATTACCTATACCTATTAAACTAAGTAAATATGCTTATAAGTATACGATTGGTTAAATTCCTTGAACCATGACAGGATTTCTCACAGGTCGCCTGGCCCCAAAATTGTACCCTCGTACAAGGCCGTCGAAGCATCAAATTGATTCAGACCGAGCTGAATCTATGGTTCGTCCAGAGACCATCAATATTACGGCAAGCCAGGGTTCATGCAAGATTATACTCACCCTATAAACCCTTTACTGGCATCCCTAAACATAAGGGGAAAATTGAATGTGACTTCTCTTATGCAGTATTATTTTTCACGGAAAGTATTTTAAGAAGTTCGAAAAATTTACTTCTTAGTTATGTTTTAGTGTGGATTGTATGTGGTCTTGGGTGGGAAACACGATCACGTAGGATATTACAGTTATTCATATAATAGTTGAATACGGTTGACTGAATTTGTAATCACTATACAAAGGCTTAGAGAGCAATTAGCTCTGTAATTTAGAGTGAAGATGATATTTAATAATTGACAAGGATTCGAGTTTCGTTCATAAGTATTATGAACGAAACGAAAACGAAAGTTCATATTATTTGTTCATACATACCTATCATAGTAATATTTACTAAGTACAAGTAGGTACATTGCGTAAACCTTTGTGCGAACACATTCTAACAAAAAAAATTAGGCGAAACCTGTTTGTATAATTTTTTGACAGATACTTGCAATGCGATGCGAATTCGCAATTATTTGTGGGAGCTCTGACTCCGAAGTTAGTAATCTCGTAGCAACCATGTTAGAGAATTAATAAGGCCAACTTTCGCAGGTTCTTGATTAAATATATCTTTGACGAGAAAAAGTTTTTATCGAACCTTATCTATGTGACATACCAGCCAAATGAATCCTTTGAATGAGAAAAAATAAATATCCGCAAAATTTATTGTCGCTTGACATGTTGCCGAAAACAAAGTACCTAACGAAAATTTCAATTTGTATCTACAAAATATGTCAGCTTTGATGTTGCTGGACTACTGGAAATCTTGAACGATTATGTCATTAGAAGCACATTGACATAGAAGCACCCTTCATACCACAAAAGGAAATATATCTTTAAGTATGATATTTTTTCTAAACATAAAATTATTCCTACCACGGGCATGATTTAAACCTGCGACTTTCGCTATCAGAACTAGCGACGCCTCGAACCAAGTGCATGTTTAATTTTTGTACTTAGACTGTACTGTACTATTAACCCGTTATTAGTATTTTATGAATACCAAATTTTAAAACACTTCCCGTGTTAGGTATACAATTTTTGAAAACTTGCAAAATTATTTTATGATTTGATATTTTAAGTGGATCCAAATAGAAGTTGTAATTTATAAAATATGTCCGTTGTTCTTCGTATTCAACTGATACGGCGTAGCGCGCGCGTAGCAACAAATTCCTGTAAAGCGTTTCGGTAAATAAACAACATCAACCATTTGCATTATATTACTTAGCTTGTTACAAGTATTTCAAACTTAATAACAATCTCTTAAAATATTTAACAGGGTATTTTTAACACGATAGATGTTATTTTTTATTTACCTGTCGTGGTAAGAATCCCGCGTTAAGCATATATTGAGACATGTGTAACTGAGAAAGTTAAAAACTGTTGATGTTTAAAATTGGGCTTGCAAAAAGGAGCCCTGTTATGGGGTGTTAGTTAAGACTAGTTTCGGACTCGAGAATAGATCTTTTCTTACTGGCTACAAAAAGCAGGATATTTTCTGTAATTTTTTACTGGCTTCTAAAGATGTAACTCAAAAACCCAACTCCACAAAAATGCAAATTTATCGTAGATTCAGTAGGTCTCTTTATCATGGTGACTACGAATAGCATATACTCGAGCATATATGCCACTTTTTATGGACATCCAAAGATGTAACTTAGAAAAATATAACTTCATAAAGAATACTTCCACGCGTAAAGGGCCTAGTAGTCGGCATTTAAAGCCCGATCTATTTGCAATTTTATGAAGTTTGGAAATTTCCAAGTTTAATTTCAAGAAAAGTTTTTATTCACCGAACAAGCCATACAAAGACTCTTCCATTTGAAGGAACCATAACTTACACTGGTTTAATATTAAAAGTTAGAGTTTGAGAGTAAATATCTGCCAAATGTAAGAACGAGAAAGTTTTAAGTGGACTGACTGCTCTATAAACTTGCCTTTTAAGCGGAGTGCGGTTTTGTATCACTTATTTCTCTAACCATTAAAACAATATTGTAAATATCTTTAAGTAAAGTAAGAGTAAGTAGGTAAGTAAAAACAATAGCACATTCAAAACACAAATAAATAACAGGAAAACTTATACTAAAAATGCTGTATTTTGTTTTTTACTTTGGGTAGTTTGAAACTTCTTCAAATTTATTTGTGATTTTTGGCCAAGTGCGAGTCGGACTCACGTACGAAGGGTTACGTACCATTATTTATAAAAATGGCATAAAAATGACGTTTTTTGAATGGGAGCCCTCTTAAATATTAATTTTTTCCTTTTTGATTAAAACATGAATAGATTAGATTAGAGCGTCAACAGAAATACGGCATTTGTGTTTCAACTTTCTAATTATCACCTGTTCACGGTTTATAATGGGGTTCCGATTTGACCCTTTGGGGACGGAATAACAAACCCTAAAAACGACTGTGATCGAACGCTTATTTTTCGGATTTTGTTGCATGTATACAAATGTTTGGTTATGATTTTATTAAAACTGATTACAAACTCTTGTTATTTTGGCTCACGCCTTATACCTACAATTTAAATTCTTTAGCTTTAATTCAGGAAAAAATATGCCGTGAAATTCAATATAACTCGGTACACAACTAAAAAGGTTTACTGTACTAAATTACCCAAAACACACACAAGATAAACGCCGAAATGCCGAACATCGAACTTTATTCAGCACAGATTAAAATACAATTACTATGGATTGTTTTTTGATCTTCTTTCGGAGAGTTTGCGAGCCATCCCATGAATTGAAATAAGGGATCAATTCATTGTATGTAGGCTGTAAATCCATTCTTCGTTCAATTTGTTTCCGAAATTTCAATTCACAAATAACAGGATCGTGACACAACGAGCTTGAGCGTTGCGAGCTTTGGTTTCAAGGTCCAATCCAACCTGATTGAAATTACAGCTGGGTTCAACCCGGGTAAAATAATTTAGGCGGGGATCACACTTGACGTCCGTTTCTATGTATGTATATTTTTTCGCATCCAAAACGCATGCGTCTGTCAGACGAAAGAAAATTACAAAATGCATCTTATTCCGATACAAATTGGCGGCATTGCATTGACGGATATGTCTGTCAAACTATGCAAACAAGGCATCTGTTAATGAACTGACGCCTTATTTGTATGGGAATAAGATGGGAATTGCCGTATGACACCGGCTTTGATTAGCATCACCCCAATTCTACCCATGGGTGTCGTAAAAAGTGACTTAAGGATAAATTCATCCACCGGCGGCGTTTCTCGCACTGCCCTCGCAACTCCGACTGCCAATCATAGTGAGTATGGCAATACCCTCCGATAAGAGGGGTGCATGTCCAGCAGTGGACTGTTGCGGCTGTTATTGTTAATGTTAAGAAGGGAATTGGCAAGTCCGTTCGTCTGACAGACGCATGCGTTTGCGTAACGGGTGCGCAATACGCAGCAACGGACGTCATTTGGGAAAACTGCCTTCACTTTTATTTGCGCTTCGTCAGAATACACCAAACTAGATTTATCATTTATTGTATCTTGTAAAAACTACTAAATACTTCGAAAACTCCACAGGAAATATCCAAAAATAGTCATGAAAATGCACAAGGAAAGGAAAAAAGGAATATGAAAAACCTAGTCACTTTCATTCAGCATTATCTTAAAACATTTTTAAATTTAAATAACTATAGACTGACCTCTTTTTTTAACTGAATACTTGCCATTTTTTGGCGAGTTAGCCGTTTCAGCATTTTAATCAATCGCAATGATCACAGCTCACGTATTCCGTTTCGTGATCATAATTAATGTTAATCACACTCCAGCGATTGCGCTTCGCCAATACTACCTACTCAACTTGTCATCGACAGCGACAGGAGACAGGTGACAATTTGTTAATTTCTTGTTTAATAAAGAATGTCATTGACAAATTTGTCACGGTGGAAAATCAATAAATATATAATTGTCGTGAAAATTATTACACATTTCTGTTTAATAAACAATTTTTCTTGACACGCGACACTTTGTCCGAAAAAACTTGTCAATTTCGATTTATTTAATACTAAACTGTCATGACGGTTTGGCATATTAATAGAATTGTCGCATATTGTCGACAGAAACCCTCACCCAATATCAAGGCAATTCGCCAGCACATATCTACCTTTATATCAATTATTTTATAGTATTTTTAGTATTAGTTATTTTGTAGTAGTAAGGGTGAATTTGAGAAGCTAACAAAATGATTTCGCACATTTTAAGCAAGAATTAACTAATCTCTTAATGACATTGATATTACGAAAAAAATATTTTAAATGTCTGAAACTATCACCAAATACTAAGTTA
This sequence comes from Tuta absoluta, assembly GCA_027580185.1. NCBI lineage: Eukaryota > Metazoa > Arthropoda > Insecta > Lepidoptera > Gelechiidae > Tuta > Tuta absoluta. The sequence continues at coordinate 12,773,268 of JAQAHW010000005.1, forward strand.
CCCAAATTGGACAGTAACTTTAGCCGAAAACTAGTTTCAAGTAATGCTCACACCACTTGTATTATTTCATAATAAATATGTAAAAAAAGTGAGAAATGTCAATGACCTTTACAAAGAAGTCGAGAATATTTTCTTAGAACTCGACAGGCATATCACCTTTATTAAACGGGTTTGTAATTTGCAATACTTATAATATGACAATTATGTTAGATTTTGCCTGTCGCATTTCGACTTACTTATTTGTCAAAATGTGACAAAATTGTCACCTGTAACGCTTTATTTAATGGGCTCCAGTAAATAAATCTACGTCCCGTCTTTATCAAATCTGGAGAGTCGTTTTACAGTCAAGCTCAGGCTTGGTAAGACAGTTTGGACTTCGAACCGTTCCTATGCCGCGCGCATAAGACTTACATTGGCGGTTCGAGTGTCTAACCGGACGGGAGCTTGACTTTACAATCTCAAATCAAAGGGCCGGCCAATCATGCATGTTCTCTACGCTGTACCTATTGGTTCCACAAATCCCTCGCTGAGACCTGCAACTAACAGAAAGTTCCGATAATAACTTGGGACGTAACAAGAGGCCTAAATCACTGAAGTTGGGAATTATCCCCGGGAGGCCGTTTAGTGGCTTACTCGCTTAACCTTATGAAACGTAATACCAGTGGCGTCCACAAAAAAAGCTTAGTTTGAAGATGATTTGCGTTTTCAGTAAGAAAATATTTTCACTAGTAGTGGCGAAACAACGTCGCTTGATGAATTCATTTTTAACGGCTGACTGAACATTCATTTAATCTATTGGAAACAATACAAAGTATTCAGTATCTAAGCTTTGATTGTGAATTTCCTTGGTTTCTGTCATCATCAAATATAGATAATGTATAATTGAAACTAACAGCCTTTGCCTCACGGTATGCTTAAGTTGCTTAAATTTTTATGATGGCTGCAATCACCAAGGGTAAACATGGGTAACCGTAGTTATTGCGAACAAAGTTATTATCGCCCATTCATACAGGCGGTTCTCCCACTATGACGGACTGCCGGACCTATTGTTGATGCATCCGTTTGTCAGACGAAAGGAAATTTCAAGTTATCATGCAAAAAACGGATACCAATGCACACTGCAACGCTGCAATTTGACCAAGCTTTTTGACAGACGGATGTCCGTCATGGGGTTTGCCTTAGATGTTAGATAGGTTTGGGAATGAATGACGTGTTCAGTTACCCAGAGATTTTTTCCTGTTTTGGGGCGCCACAACTCTTGCGTGTAACTTTAAGTATTTAAGCTACGTGGGGAACACCCGCTATACGGTTCATATGCGCCATGAGTGCTCCGGTCCGTGGGATAGTTCTATATATTCCAAGATGTTTCCTTTACATTCGGCGATAAAACTCACTTAAACCCGCCGTACCTCACTTAACTCCGGCCAGATGGACCGATGACTTATAGATGGACCAATGACTTATAGAGGGAAGCTCCAGTTATCCCTTGTTGGTTATAGATTTATACATACACACATCACGCCTATAATCCCTTGCGGGGTAGGCAGAGTATAAACAGCGGCAAAAAAAATATTTGAGAGTCATTCGGAAAATTGTGTATCGCCGTAGTGACAGTTTGTCAGCCCATCGCCTAAATTAGCAATACACAACCTCGAGTCCCTCGAGTTATAGATTTATCAAGTTTGTTTTTAAATTGGTTCGTGGATTTAGCATTAACAATGTCTTCTGGCTATGTATTCAATCGAGACCTCCACCACCATGTTGCTCAAAAAGTGCTTTCTTGGGTTGTTATTTGCTCTAGTCTTGAAAATTTTAAATTTGTAGTGTAAAGTGTATTTTGAGTTGGTAAAAATATTTTCCCTCCCTTCTGTATGTCATAGTGGCAATCCAGAAATTGTTTCAATGAAGTCCTTACTACGCTCTCTGCGTCCTATAAGTAGAAGTAGGCATATGTTTATAAATTATTTTTAATTGTGTTATATTATTTCATAATACTTATATGAAATAATACTAATAATACGCAAGGGTGTGTACTGCAATTTTAGGCGATGAGCTGACAACCTGTCACTATGGCGATACACAATTTTCCGAATGATCCTCAAATATTTGTTACGCTCTGCCTACCCCGCAAGGGATTATAGGCGTGATATGTTTATGTATGTGTGTGTGAAATAATATTATATTAAATGTAACGTTATAAAGAAATAAGCATTATACGAAGTAAATTAATGCTAACTGAGTTAACCGATTATATCAACTGAGTGTGATGTCGTTTGAGCGCTATAACAAACGAAAATATATGAACTGTTTTCATAACAAACGTCGCAGCCGTATCTGTTTGTTTCGTATCGCTACACAGATCAGTAACGCCTACGATAATAAATATATATTTTACAAATCTAAAATCAAAAGTGGGATATTAGAACATTGATATATTATGTAATATATAACCGTAGATCCAACGCGACATTTAAAACAACGCTAAAAACTTGTTACCTTCTTGACTATAAATTTATACCTATACAGCTATAATGTGATGCCAATTCGAAACGTCACAACGAATTTAACATTAATTACACTCAACCCTACTGTCAATACATGCGGTGGAAATTCCTGTGTCTACGCTCCCAATTTACAACTATTCCTGAACCAATATTAGCAGTAATTACTGTAACCTACAAGGCGACTCTAATTCAATATACATTGTTGCTTATGTGGCAAGTAAATCCGGATAACAGCAATGTATTTAGCCAAACAAAGAACACTAGCACTGGCCTTTTCGCACGCAATACCAAGTTGTTGCGTTGGAGAAGGATGGCTACAATGGCGCCGTCTGATGGTTTTTTAAATACTTAGTTATATTCTTGGATATTACTGCATTGACTGCAATATTTAATCACCTGAAATACGACACACGGTCCTTTTTTGTTTTTTTTGTGTACATATTTCGTCATGTTGATAGTTCCGCTGGCAACCACACGAACTGGAGTGTTCCTAGGGGAAAGTTGCTCAGTTTCATGGTCTGCATGCACCCTATCATTATTCGGAAGGCTGTCACTTACACCCGGTATATCAATGTATTGGAGCTTTAAAAATGTACTTAATAAGTCAAAATTTAAACATCGAGTTTTTAATTATTTACTTACTATTTTTCAGTGCTTTATTTTTACGATGTTTTCCTTTACGTATTTTTTTTATAATGTTGTTACTCGCTAATTGTTACCATTTAACATTCATTAATTTAGTATCTTCTGCATTCTGTTTGTACTGTACATATATTTGATATAGTTGACAGTATCGTATCAATCCTATGGTATCCTATCCTATGACATCTCTTAGGCACATTCATGGCCATAATAACGTGACATTATCTCAACCATTTCGAAGGCATCAAGATTATTAGCTGCTTTATGGCCTGGAAGAGGTCGTTTAGAATTTTATCCTCAAATAACGTACAGAATAAAAAACCATATTACCAAGTTTTTATATTTTACTTATAAATACGGAATACCTTATGCTAAATAGGTCCTATTTTTATCAATTCAATGTATTATTAAAAAATATCTTTTGCACACTTATCTTACGTACATTTTCTTTAAAATGTTGTCACCGCATAATAGCGTCTGCGGCTAATTTCACTGTGAATCATTTCCGCACTTTATTCCTACTGAAGTTCTGCGCTCAAAGACGTAAAAATATGTCGTGGCACGCATGTTAGCTCGGCAGGTCTCGGTGTAAAAAGGACAATAGCAATCGATATATTTTTACGCCGCCTTTTTTGAACAAGCGAAACTCTAATTTACGGAACAAAACGACATTAAACATCCGACGAAGTTCGCTAACACACCACAATCGCCGACCGCTCAACGTACCGGATTTGAACCGAACTTTTTTAATAAAAATATAAATGACTCGCAATCACAAATAAAAATTGAAAACCGTGAACTTTTGCCGGCAAAAATAAAACGACTAAATAAATATTTGTTTTCGAAAAAATCTGGAATTGATAATAAAAACGTAAATCCGATATTGGAAAACGAAGTAATGGCAAAAACACGTTTTTTGAGGAAACAATAATTTAGGTTTCTTTTCTGCGCGCGTTTTATTGCTTTCTTCAGGTACCTGTTGTGAGCCCATTTCTTGTTTCGACCACTTCAAGATTTATCCATCTGATTGATCAATGGTTTTTCTCGAACATTTCCGATTTTGACTATTTGTGACATGAAGATACTTCAATTAGTTCAATTAGTCGTTACTAGCAGAAAGTTCGAACGCTACGTTTAAATTCGACTTAACATATTCTTACTCAACTCCTTCAATCTAGCAGTATAGAACAAGCATAGAAAAGGTCATTATTATTCTTCTTCAACTTGTTATTATTTCCTACAATTGACTCTAAAAATACGCCTCTCACTCTTTTGTGCGTCAGTGTAGCACTTCAAATCAGAATTGGGTTTAAGTGTGGTTTAAGTCAAATATAAAGGCATTAACATTAAGCAAGCTCGAAAAATTATTGAGAATTTCATTTTTTTGGTCTAACCTTGAATTGCCGTTTGTACTAACTAATTCAGTTAAACTTTTCGATTTTTATTTCTACTTACTGTCTGTCTACTTTTTTATGACTGGATTCTTCGATTTTAGCCCCGGGGCTTTGAAATTTACTCCTGACTGATTGATGGGGAGCAAGGGCTCACCCGGAAAAGTTTGTGTGGTAGTTCAAACAACCAGCACAATCACGCCCTTGGGACGCGGCTGGGCTTAGGAGTTGTTCTGGGAAGAACGGATCGGACCAAACTGTCTGCCTACTTAAATGGTTCTGAAGTTTTAAGTCCGGTTTTATGTAGTTGTTTCTAGTTAGTTTAGGATGTTAGAAAGTCAAGGGTTGATCTTCATTTACTTTGATTGGTTGCCTTTACGATAAATTCCGGTCGGTTAAAGTTATAATAATACACGAATACGAAAACCAAAGAAATATATTAGAAGAGTAAGAAAGTTAAGAAATTTACTTTACACATAATTTTGTTTTATATCAATAAACCACAGATAACTTAAGTTCACATCTCCCCGGCACAGCATACATCAGTAATTTTGAACTAATAATACTCTCACTTAAAGTTCAAACCTATGAAAAAACAAAAAATAGAGGTAGAGAAACATCATTAAATATTACTCGTTTTTATATAAAACACAAGTTTATTATATACCGATATTTTTGTTTTATTAACCCGTGATCATGACGCTTGCAACAGCGTCAAAATATCGGAAACTCGGAATAAAAATAATTCGTCGGTTAGAACCCGTTTAAATTATAATTATGAATAGTGTAAACAACTGCGAAAGTTTAAAATTTAGTATCAGAGCATGATATCGAAATCAACAAGACAGTGTTTTATTCATATTACGCATCCCACAAAATACCTACGTACCTTCTTTCTTTTTTTACTTCAGCTTGTAAACGAGTTGCGATTCGCTCGTGTTTTTTTTTTAATTTTCTCTAAGTCTACTCACAATGTCGTAACCGCTACACTTAAGTAGATCACATTGATCTCAAGATATCTCAACTCCGAGATACTTCAATATTTGCTACATAAAACTCATCTAATCTAATAATCAGGGCTAGACGTCGGTCTCGCTCTAGTTCCCACTCGTCGGAGGCGATTCAACAGAAAACAATTAACGATAAAAGGGTATTAATGGACTCGATCCTACGAACTGTCAACTAATATATTTCTTTTTATTGAAAAGGTATGATAAGTTATTATAGTTAATAAAATATAGTTTCATGATTAAATCATTAATAATACACACGGAACATAAATAAGTTTACTGACAATCTATCCTAGATATATTAAACTAAAGTTAACTGAAAGTGAGAAGACATTTTAATTTTCGCCCCACCACTGGTATCATGAATTAAATCCAATTTCAACGATTAAGTGAAGTGAAAAAAAACCCTGACGGGAAACCGATAGGATATCAAGTAGATAGGTCAACGTAAGAAAAAAAATAGAACGTATTGTTCAAGTCGTTCAATGAATACGATACAAATTAGGGAGACGGCGCGCAGGACGCCTCTACAAGTAGCTCACTTAGTACTATGCGGGCATATTGCTCACACACACATACACACCCATGTTTACAGGAATCTCAGCGATACTCAAATCCACCTAGAATGAGATTGCTACGCCTAAGCGATCGCCGCATATCCCAGCCATATTACGTTCTCATATTGAAATCAGTTTAAACAATTGTGGTCAAATCGAATGTTTTCATTAGAAACTGGTTTATAACAGCTGTCATAAACATCATGTTAGCTTACCGGTTTCTTAGAGAAAATTGTCGATACTGACGAGATATGCCATTTAGATGACAGCTGTGAATCTCAAAACTGATATGGATTAACTGTTTTGAGACTCTGCAACTTAGGTATTTTTATACTTAAAATTTTTCCACTTCATAATTTACCACTTTGACATTTTGCTTCTTTGACATTCTGCTAGTTTGACATTTTGCAACGATTATTTATTGCACCTTTGACAGATGGCGACTTTTTATTTTTGCTCCTTTGATGTTTTGTAACGTTAACATTTGTTATATTAATATTATGCGAAGTTGTTACTTTCCGACTGTTTAAAAAAGCTTGAATTATTGAATACTAACAGTAAGCACGCTTGCCAGCCCTCGCCTCGCAAGTAATTGGTGCAACCCTAGCTACTCGTACTTAACAAGTGATAATCGCGTGAATCGGAAAAAAACCTCTGTATTTTGTGAATACGATGAGTAAGTACGTAAGTATGAACAAGTAAGTACTATATTATAATTTACACATATCTGAAATATGCGTTAATTTTATTTCTTTCTCACATATTAAGAAATTTTAAACCATTAATTTTTTTTCCGTTCTACTTATTTTCCACGTTTTCCCCAGTAAATCAATCGCTTCCCATACATTATTTTGCAAGTAACTGTTTACGGAAAACATTCCTGCTGTTATTTTCGTGTTCCAAATTCAGTGATCGGAAATTTTCAGGGAGAGGAGAGCGCAGAATTGAGCTGTTCCTCACATGTGCCGCGCGATATTGCGGTATGTTACCGTTCCGGTGTTAAGGCGGGAAATATAGCGCTAGCAAGATTTTAAAACCAGTTTTATTAAGACAACTCACAACCATAAAATTCTAAAAAATTTACATGTTATTGTCGAGGATCTAACAGATAACATATACACAGTTACATAATTTGACAAACTTTACTGGATGGAAAAATCCAAAGTAACCTAGATTTGAAACATTTTTTAATTTTATGACTACAATTTGTGATAAGTATCTTTTTTTATGAAATTTCCCCTATAACTTTTTTATCATATTATTTTAATTCAACTTTTTAAATCATAATTATAATTTTAAATTCAGTTATTGGAGCTATTGGACGTTTAAGTTATTACAAAAAATATGCCATAATTTAGATAAATACATTTTCAAGTAAAAATACCTAAATTAGACATTCCAACGGTATTTCTCTAGTTTCTATGTCGGATAAACCTTAAAATCTCGCGAAAATTTGAGCGCAAAATGTCTGGCACAGCGCGACTGAAAGGGACAAACTTTTCAGGTGAATCAGGGCCTTGACGAAAGCATTTGTATGAAGCCACATGTAGAAGCACATACGACGCTGTGCGCGGCGGCCACAGGCTGATGGGTGGCTGACAAATACCGCGATACCGTGCGGCACGTGTGCGATTGGCGTAGAGCTCGCAGTTAGTCACAGAAAACATCGATCATTCTTTGTGTTCCGCTCGACGACGGATCATACGCGTGTCTGCACAATGATGCGGGGTTATGGAAAATAGAGAGCAATAAATAAAAAATATCCTTTTTTGCATTCTTTAAAAAAAACTTTAATGATTTTGAAACTCAAAGTACAACATCCATCCATACCACGCTAACACCAGGTTTATCCGGATACTAACTCCAGTTTTATATCAAGGTCTTGTTTCGTGTGGTCTCAATGGAGCGATAACTTATTAAGTTTACCAGGCATTAATGTATATATAACTTATTATGTCTGTTTATAATGGAGTACTTTAAAGATAAAGATGCTCAGTAAAACGGCTGCTTCCGGTCCATATAATGGCTAATAAAAGACCCAATGTCACGTTATGGCCCTAAATGTGGGTAAATGAAGTTATTCGACACGGTAATCTTTGCTCGTAGGGATTACGACTTGCTTACATTGCATTAATATTGTTAATGACATTTGTTGGAATACCTAATTTATCTGGCTTAATTATGGTACACTTTTATATTAATATTTAAAATTAAGGCAGTAGAGCCTTAATCAGGAAAAAAAGGAACTTGAAGTTTAACATTTTGTGTTAGTTGGTTCATCGCATATTTTGCAAACTTAGTATTATGAGTGTATGTAAATGCTTTATCTATATTTTATAGGACACAACAGGCAACGGGCTCACGGTTCAGTTTTTCTAGTGAGATGTAATAAAAAAACCTTGATATTTTGGACGCTAAGTAAGTTTAAATCACTGCTTCGACATTACGTTATTTATCATACGTATCCTGAGTTATGTATATAATTTCATGAATTTCTATCTTTTATGTTTTAATTCATAATTCATCTTTATTTTGCATTGCATCTTTATTTATTTTGTTGATTCACCTGCCTTGATCCTTTCCATATTCCCCAAGGCAGACTGGGAGATAACGCCTTTGGCGTTAAGACCGCCTTTGGCGTTAAGACCGTACGTACATTTGTGCATAAGGTTAAATAATTTAATAAAAATAAAATTATGAGCATAAAGTTTTACTTTACTGTATTCTCTCAAATTAATGTTTAGGAAATTATATAAAGTATCTACAGAGCATCGGTTGTTGACTTTTAGTAAACAGGTAGGATAACAATTAATGGTTTTATGTATAGCCATTACGAAGTTTCCGGTCTACAAGTTATATGATCCCAACGAACCGAATCCCCTTAATGGTAGTGAATCCTTGTTTCCGTTCAATGATTTAGCTTTTGCTTTTGTTCGCCAGAAACATTAATGTTACTTATAATAAAAAACGCACGTATATAGGTTAGGTAAGCACCTATAATCTTCACAAGGCAGTTATCTTTCCTTTCTTGCCCAGCGAACCCAGTTAAATGATCTGAAAATGTTTCGGCTAAAATACAGATACATACCTGTAGGTAATAACTAAAGTTCCGTTTTTTTGTTAACACGGTCCGTTGACCTCGCGCAAAAGAGGCGCGACGATATGTTTGAAATATGAAGCTTGGGCGGAAAACCTTTATTAAAAAAATAATAAATACATCAGCGATTTACGATAGGAGTTTCGCGACGGAATTTTCTGCAGGTGAGTTTGGACCACCATCCCGCCTAACCCGCACCAGCTAACGAGTGAGCCACTAAACGGCCTCGAGGGGATTATTCCCAACTCCAGTAATTCAGTCCTTTGCTTGTTATGATCAAGTTGTTATCGAAAGTTTGTGTTGTGGTCTCAATAAGGGCGAGATTTGTAGGGCCAATATCAACGGTCGTATCTTTGGGCCCAAATTGGTTTATTGAATTTTTGCTATGAAAATAAACTTATTAAAAGTTTTCTTATTAAAGAATCACGCACCACAAACATGGCGTCGCAGCAAGGCGCGTCCGCACTCTGTAAAGAACCTAGTGGAAATTAAGATGCCGACAATCCGATTTTTTAGATCCAGTAAATATGAGTAGCCATTTATCTAACAAATTGGTTGCTGAGGTTTGGGTGCGAAATACCTATCCGCAGAAATTCAATACGGATGGCAGACGGCCACATTTATCCAGGACTTTCGATTTCTTGTCGATTTTTTATGAATGTTTATGTTTAATTTTATAGTATAGTATATAGACGTCTCGCCAAGGGCATAGACAATGCTATTTTTATGTTTTAGTCAACGACTTAGTTCTCATAATACTTTTAATACAATGTAGAGCGCACAACATGTGCAAATATGTGGGTACTCAATTTTCTAACATGAACTGTTGTTAGTGATAGGCCATGGAAGTACTATATAAGTACTCCTCATGGAACTAGTATGTACTCCTACGTCGTTCAAAGTAGGGGTAGGTACTTGTAAACTCATGGTGCTAGGCAAAGAAAACTCAAAAACGTCATGCGCTGTCACCCGCGCGACTTCTTTGCTGTATGGTGCATATAAAAAGCTTGTAAATACATTAAACATTACATTTTAAAGGCAAATACGTAAGGTAATATTTATTATTGTAAAAGTAAAAAAAAATGCTTGTAGTATTTTTTTGTCATTTTCTGAAATATTTTCATAGGGGAAGTTGTGCAATTTCATGGTCTGAATGCATCCTATAAGTGTTCGGAGGACACACCCTATATATAGTTTGTTTCTTAATTTTGTTAAGTACAACAATATTTTCAAAAAAACTACACCGCTCTCCGCGCTAAAAGAAACAATCAGAGACAAATTCTTGAACTAACAGGTTTGGCTCATATTTTGTGACTTAGAAAGATTACACCGCCTGCTCTTGATTTAAGCTTGTTTTTAGAGCAGGGTCTGTAGGGAGGGTGACGTCCGTCATCTGTTGAAAAACTGCCCTCCAATCTTGACAAACGGCCTCTCGGATATCGGATACTGGAGGGCCGTTGTAAAACCCATTCACTTATCCACTTGGTAGGTAGGTACTGGCGTTTTTAACCTGAAGGATTTATTGATTAAGAGTAGTTACTGCTAAAATGTTTTGTGGCCTAATTTTGCCTAGACGATTGAATGAAACGTTGCAGTCCAAAATATTAAATGTTTCAAAGCCAGTCATTATTTATAGGAAACAATGTTTTTTTAAATTTTACAGCCTGTATAAGAAGTGCTACCAAGGATTCCAGATACTTCGTGTAATTAGTTTAGCTCAGTATCGTAAACCATGTATCAATCATTAATGTGTATGTAAGGCTGAGTGCGCGATATTCTGCTTAGCTAGCTGAAAGTGCTTGATTAGATTATGAAACCTGGATTATAGAGATGTTGAAACAACATTGAAATTAATTATTCCAATATCCTCGTAGGTTGTTTGTGCAGTCGGTGCTGGAAACTCATGGCTCTGGAACAGCATTATTTGGTGCCATTTTTGAACTGTTTGAAGTAAATGAAAATAAGTAAAAGAAATTGAAAAAATGTAAGCGACAGCCGAGGATTGAACCCCGGGACCTGTGGAGTACCGTCCCACCACTCTGCCACTGAGCTACCGGCGCCCCGACCGAACACTTCAAATTTTCAACCTTTTGATACGATGACAAGTAGAACGAATGTAAGAAGTAATTTGATATTGGTCAGCGCGTCATGTCCGCGTGCGTTCACTGTTGCCAGTGTAAAAAACGTCTGTACCTACTCGTGCTTAGACCACACTCCTATATTCCGTATAATTTGGCGATAAATTATATCTAGGTGGACAACCCGCTATTGTTATGTCTAAGTAGGGTCTGGTATAGAATCAAGGAGCTTTGTGCTTGGTATAATTTTAAGATAAAGTAAATTGCTTGTAGGTTTGAAAACCGGAACATTAAACTTAGGCAGACTTAACAAATTACTGGCCCTTTGTAAGTTTTATGCAATTGTTTAGACCTTTTGTAAAGAAAGTTACAATTTATTAAGTTAATAAGAGGTGCTTTGTCCGAGTGATGGCGTTTGCCCTTAAATTATCCATTTCATTGTAAGATACAGATGTAGGCTATTTTAGGGGTTGTAAGATAAAGGTTAGCTCTGAAAGCATCTAGGGCAAAAAAGGCTCAAATCCCAACTCACTGCCTCCATGTATGAATCCGAGGTCATCAACGACATTTCGAATTAAAACTTATTTTGATAAAATTTATAAAATGCTTGTACATTTTTCTTGTTTTGTACTGATATGAGTAGGTGTCATCCAATAAGCAACTGCTGGTTCATTAAATAGATAGATAGGCACGTGTGCAAGTCCTTTGGTAGTCTGTAAACAATACCGTATAGATAGGTATAGAACTGCATATGCGCTTTCTGCCGGCATCCTGTGTACCTTATCGTTTGGAAAGTCTAAACTTAGTGTCTGAATTCAAAAAGACACCCACATTCCAACATTAAAGTAGACGTAGGTACATTTTGTATACACATTTGTTCTAACAAACTTTGGAGTTCAATGACAGAGTCTTTCTTAGAGTTTACCCACCAACGGTATACCTATTGGGGCTGTATTCGGCTATTTAAAAAGCGTCTCATTTTTGTTTCAATAGAATGTCAGTTGAATGGTTTTGGCCGTTTTATAATACGATAACAGTATGAAGTATAAATAATCATAATGACAATACAATGACATTTGAGTTTCGATGGCATTACAATGACTAAAAAATTACCGAATCGGGGCCCTGTACTTACCTTGTGTTAAATTCAGTATTCTTTAAACAAAGAGTTGATATCTAACTTTTAATTAATGAGAACATTTTGGAATATTTATAATTAACTTTTCATTGAACAAATAACATTACATACACCTTTTAATAACGAACAATATTTTATATTCAGTAGGTACCTACATATAATAAAGTTACGTAGTCTTATATACATTAAAATCGTTTCAGAACTTAAAATAATTTGTCAGCAGTCAGAAGCGGACCATAATAAATTGGAGCTTGATAACAACTTAAGGGGCTCTAGTATTAATAGAGCTATTAACAAATCGCTGTCTTCGGTAGGGGAGATGTTATCTGCAAGATATACCTTTGTCAGAATACGCTCGTTAGTCCATCCTATTATATCTTAGTTTTACTTAAGGTAAATACATGTTTGCTCACTTGGTAAAGATAGAGATTAAGTAGGACCTCGAGTTGATATCAACTTAAACTAGTTTTTCTTACAACTATTAAAAATAACCAGTAAAAATTGATGCGTAAAGTATCTCGATTGGTTGCTGATACTACTTACAATGCTCAAATTAGGTATATTTTACTAATATAATATCTACCTATCCTGGTAGTTTACATATTTTGGTAACGATGATTAACGGTGACATAGCCCAGAAAAATATACGAACATTTTATTCACGCTAGTAGGTACCTAGTCATATAAAAAACAGTTGATTAAAGACCTGCTTTATGCATTCTGCCTAAAGGAATTATAGTTTCTTCTCAAATGCTGAAGCATGACGTCTAATGAGCCTTGCAATAAAATGGAGAAATGAAACGAACTGTTTTTTTCCAATACCTACTCAAATTTGCCGCCCATCTTCCGCCGCACCTGTCAGACGTTTCGTTTGTTGTATGGTTGTTGTTAAGTTGTTATTAAGATGTTGTTCAGTTGTTGTTCAGCAGTTGTTTAGCTGTTGTTCAGTCATTGTTCAGATGTTGTTCAGTTGTCGTGCTTCAACTTCTTAACAACTGCTAAAGTATTGAACATTTAAATATTCACCTCATGCCAAAATACGTTCTCGTATTGAATTTGATGTTATATATGACCTTGAAATGGCCGCCGGTTGGAAATAAAGTATATTTCCGAGTTTTTTGTAGAGTGTGGACAAATAAGTATTTGCATATAATAAGGCATTAGAATGCTCATGTCAAACTATTATCACACTCGGCTACTAATGCACCTCATTATAAGACAGTTGCTTTATCTACTATTTCAATGTTCTTCACTTGTCACTTGTTTCAATACAATCTATACGACTCGACATGTCTGAAGTCCTCTGGTATGCGAGATAACTATTGTGCACATCATGAGGATAGTTGGTGAAATCAGCAAGTACATCTAAATGCCAATAACGGCAGGTGAGCCGCGGTGGCCCAGTCAGTAGAGGCGTCGGTAGTACTGATACCGAAAGTCTCAGGTTCAAATCCTGCCTGCGGTGCAATTTTTCAAAAATCGTATACCTAACACGTGACAGTGTTTTAAAAGTTAGTACACAAATTGTCGCGGTTTTCCATCCCTTCGTCTACACACTACTGCACTGGGAATTAGTTTCAAACTAACCCGGTAGATGAAGCCAGGCTACGCGTTATTGGCATTAAGATATACTTGCTAAGTTTACCAAAGGCAAGTGAGCCGCTGTAGCCCAGTCGGTAGAGTCGTCGATAGTACTGACACCGATAGTCCTACCTGCAGTGCAATTTCGCAAGTTCTGAAAAACTGTATAAAATTAACTAAGTCGTTATTACAACTGCGTAATTTAACTACTTGAGCGAAAAATCTTTGATGTCAAAATCAAACTTTAAACTCCAGGTTTGAACTTGACGCAGTTTTGATTCTACTGGTTCGACGCAACCAGTTATCCGGTAATAGTACCGTATAGTGCTGATAGCAGCAGCACGTCAATCTACCCTTCAAGGTGTCAATTTAAATTGGTATTTTATACAGTTTATAATAAAAACTAGTTTAAGTTGATACCTTAAAGTGGTAGGTTGACGTGCTTCTGATTACCGTTTATGCTGAAATGTATATTGTATAACGCACTTACGGGAAGTTATGGCGGCTCCAATGCAAAATAAAAGTTGATTCAAAGAAAGACTTAATGATTTCTCTTTTCACGTTTCAAAAGACAACAAAAGTTAAAACAAAACATTCGGTGAATTTCCGGTAAGTACAAAATATATAAATTATATCAAAGAAATGTTCCTTTTGATCGCAAGATTTTCGGCAAACTGATTCTCGGGTCGATCGAGCTTAACTCAATTAGGTATATTGTTTTTGACATTAAATTAGAATAATTAGAGTTATTTCTGAGGAAAACTTTTACAAAACTCGCAATTATAAGGTAAGAATTGTTATTTTTAAGTAGCATTATGCTGTTTTCCAAGTAGTAATTTGTATCTAGTGTCATATCGAATCGGGTCAACTTTCATTATTAAGTAGCAAGGTGTTGGTTCTTCTTTCCTTTTACAATCACTTATGATGATTTCGCCGCACTCATCAAAAAATACTTGACCGAACGGAATAGTCACCCTACTCCTAGGACTTAAGATTCGTAGCTCCTTAATTTTCTTGTTATCTGGTGATTTGCATAAGTAATACCATTTTCTGAGAATAAATGTTATTTCTTCGTCGACAATACTTGAGACGAGTATGGCGTCTATGGGGTAAGTTGATTTAAAGCAACGGAATCCTGTAGGCTTCTTTGACCGGTTGCAAACAGTTGCCTTGCCGTGTACTGAGGCTATGAGAACAAACAATAACGCAGTTCTGGAAAGTTCCATATTTTCCTTGTGTTTAAGCAATTACAGCTCTTAGGTACACAGTTTACACTTGACGTGACTCTACGTTGATGATGCGAAAAATGAAATGAATACTGGTTTTGGTTGCTGGTTTTTATACCTCGTTGAATATGGTTTTGTTTGTAAATTATGGATAGAAAAGAATGAGTTTGGTTGAAAAACTTTCTTAGAAAAGTAATTGGTTTTACCTGTTCGGCGTGTTTATTCCCAGAACCGTTCTCTTTGGGAGATAGAAGATTAGTAGGTATTAACCGATTCTAGGCATACGCCTGATTCCTATACTTAAATAGCTAAGTTACCTTTAGTTATCTTTTATATTTTCTAATCTTACATATAATAAAGCTAAAGAGGGTCGAAAGTCTGTAAATAGAAGAAATGCGAAAAAGATTTATAAGGGATACCTAAAATTAATAACAAAACACATTCCAACAGTTTTTTTAAAGTTTGCCTCTTTGACTGTTTATTTGTTTTTTAACGATGATTCGACGCTGGACGCCTTTCGGCCAGATGGACCAATGACTTAAGGAAGGGTCTGGCAGTGACAGTATGGTGCAAACAAGCGATCGTGCCTTATGAAGGAGGCCTACGTCTAGCAGTCGACTGCTATTGGCTGATGTGATGTGAGTAACAATTCATCTTATGCTATAATAAAATAAAATAAAATAAATAATAATGGTGCTGTAGATATACGTAAACTATGTATGTAGGTACTCGTAATTTGGAAACCTCATAAGTATTCCTACTAAATACCACTAATTTGGCTTCTAGTACCTACCCAGGTATTTCTAGCACCTAGATAGTTTCCAATTAAACCTCCGAGAATGCCGAGGTATTTTCACTAGTATATGTAGAAAGATAATAACTTTCAGCACGTGTCAGCAAGATTGCCCACACTTCAGCAAACATGTTTTTTCGCTTTCAAGCTAATATGAATGGGGAAATAGGAAACGCGGTGAGTACGTACCTAGTTGGAATGGAAGCAATATATCCGCGTTGCTTTTTGCGTTATCTATATGCCGCGGGCGCACTGCGACGCTGTGTCATCGTTTTAACAAGGGGTCGGTTTTTTGGGTGCTCAGTGTTATTTCCTTCAACATTTCTTTTCCTGCCTGTCTCTATAATTTGCTTATAAAAATTCTTTGAGACGTAATAATGCAATGACTTTGTAAAACATTGGTAATTCATTACAAGTACATGCATCTTTTTAAGAATGGAATCCCATCCTCACGCGGTGCAGAAAAAATTGCTTTAAAAATAGGTTTGACATATTCCAAACCTCCAAAAAATAAGTGTGATATTAAATATGTCGCAGTATAATGTCTAAATCAGGCACTCAGTCTAACTCCTAGACGATTTACGCTAAAGGCCGGAATATGGAAAAGTTGTGACTTCATTCTGCCATAGTCCTAAACAGATCTACGAATACTGACAAATTCCAAGAATTTTATCCAAATTTTTTTGAAAGACTTGTTTTGAAAGAAATGAAGACAGCGATTATGACATATTCCGGCATTTGGTACAATTCCAAGGAATTCAGACGAATTCCTAATTCTAATATATTAGTGCGACATATACTTACGCACTCGCAGCTTGCTACAATACCATAAGAATAGATAATAATACTGCGTATAGAAACGAAACTCCTTTGTCTGGGCCCCAAAAGCCGCGCTTTAAATACCTACTTCCCCCCGCAGCCCGTAACGCCCCTCACTCTTCCGCGCTTTAAGTCGGGGCTGTCACGTGCCAATAATTTTATTCCAGACTAGCGGCCAGTCAAGCGGTTGCGACCGCTGCTAACAGTTTTCCCGTGGGAACAAAATATTTACCCGTTTTAAAGTCTTACCTTACCATTTTATTGTTAATAGGTAGGTACAGAATTTTAAAATAGGTGCAAAACATACCTACGATATGAATGTGCTTATTTATCATTATCAGCTAACAATGACTTAGGCACCTAGGTAGTTTAAATTAGAAATGGAAACTAGGTACCTACCTAAGTAAAAATAGGAGTACACACAACAATTACGTATAATAACGAATGGTTGGTACCTAGGTATTTACTGTAAAATCATCACTTACCTTGGCTCATCTTTAGGCAAATTAAAAAAACTTACTTTTGCAGCCATACACACCACAATAATTCGGCATTGCTAAATTTTTCACAAAAAATGAAAATTCGACCCGCACGACGAACGTTTCCGCGGTGAAGCGCACTCCCGACTGAATTGTTCTCCAAGAGACAGCCAGACGGATCGACCTTGAGCGCGTCTGGAGCGGGAGTGTCATCTCTATGTGATTTCTACTCTATGACAATACGTAAAAAAGAAACATAGAGAACCACTTTTCTAAAAATATACGTCTAAATAACCGTTGTAATACTATATATATTTTTGTAGTACCTTACCTGTGAAGTTGGGATGGATAATTTTATTTTTCGAATTTAAGGGTGATTTCTTTATGTTAAATATTTTATCTGCTTTTGTTGACTATGTCCAATTGAAAAACTGAGTAATCTACCAGTTGGCTGTCGGTTTAATGGTGTCTCCGTAAATAACTTTAACCACGCGGATGATATGATCCTATTGGGACCAATAAAAGGATCTATCACCTCGATGATGGAGACATGTAAATAGTTTGCGAGCGTGGACTAGTTTTCAATGTTAAGAATAGTGTAGATTATATATGATTTTTGGGAGCGCGGTAAAAATCAGACTATGTGTCTACCCTTTAAATACTTGGGACACTCTGTTTCCGAGGACCTCAAAGATCAGAAAGATTTTGAGAGGAATAACAGATTTTCTGCAGATGTAATATGTTGGCCCGCAGGTTTGCTCGCTTTAGTAACGAGGCCAAACCAGGCCTCTGTCACTCCATGTACTTGCGCGCGATAAGTACCTACCGGCCGCCGGGCAGCCGGCTGCCCATAGCTCAGTGGGTTGTCGAGGTATTATACATTATACCTCTATTATACATAATACCTCTATGGTTTATTCAAGTGATTGTAAATAAATATTTTTCTACTATGGAATGCGTGTTTTATTTTTATTTAGAAGTATATTGAACACCTTAACTTTATTAAAACATAAAATAAGTAAAATATTGCATGACCATGTAACTAGAATTTTCTAAATAAATATATCCTCATTTTTCCCTAGTTCAAAGTTTACCAGAACATATTGGCTGATAAATTTGGCCGATTGTAATAAATTTACTGTCATTCAATAGAATAGTTCAATAACATTTAGAAAAAGTACACTTTATTAGTATTGTTCGAAAAAAGCCACAATTAGCGTAATAATGAACAGTAGGAGCCGCGAGCTCGCGCGCAGCCGCCGGTGCTCGGAAATCACGGGCAATCGACGGTGGCGCGGCCGCGCGGGCCGGGGCAATCTACTGATTTTTGACCGCGCGACTTCGGGCAACTGACCGGATACGTTAAATATTTTATCTGCTTTTGTTGACTATGTCCAATTGAAAAACTGAGTAATCTACCAGTTGGCTGTCGGTTTAATGGTGTCTCCGTAAATAACTTTAACCACGCGGATGATATGATCCTATTGGGACCAATAAAAGGATCTATCACCTCGATGATGGAGACATGTAAATAGTTTGCGAGCGTGGACTAGTTTTCAATGTTAAGAATAGTGTAGATTATATATGATTTTTGGGAGCGCGGTAAAAATCAGACTATGTGTCTACCCTTTAAATACTTGGGACACTCTGTTTCCGAGGACCTCAAAGATCAGAAAGATTTTGAGAGGAATAACAGATTTTCTGCAGATGTAATATGTTGGCCCGCAGGTTTGCTCGCTTTAGTAACGAGGCCAAACCAGGCCTCTGTCACTCCATGTACTTGCGCGCGATAAGTACCTACCGGCCGCCGGGCAGCCGGCTGCCCATAGCTCAGTGGGTTGTCGAGGTATTATACATTATACCTCTATTATACATAATACCTCTATGGTTTATTGGTATTATATAAGACATGACACGACTAAAATATCTTCTATCCTTTTCTAAACATATTTGACGGAAAATGACAGCACTAATTTAAGGCAAGTAAGGAGAATTTATATCCCGAATTGTGGCCAATTATTATACATAATACCTCTATGGTTGTCGACAGCCGCGTTGAGCGTCCGTACGCGCGAAAATATTTTGCTTGACTTTGACGTTCGTTATTTGTAACTTGGTAACTTGACATGGCGACTAATAATAATAATAAAAGTGGCACACTATGTGCAGTTGAAGGATGCAGATCCAGCAGGAGAAGAGACAAGAACTTATCTTTTTTCCATTTACCTACTGATGAAGAAAGGTGAGTACCTACCTACTTTTTTAAATCATTCATATGAAAATACGCATTGCAGGCGAGATATTTAGGTGATACAATTTAGTAGGTACTAAAAATATTTTTGGTGTCTAATTTCGTTCCTACTTGTATGTTTTGGTACTTTCAATGGCATGACTATCTACCGAATTCCCGAGTAATCAGAATTGGCCGGTTAATCTGAATTATTTGGTCAGTCAATATCGGCGGGGTGTCTATTTTATTCTAGGGTCCACAGCTTATTTCAAGATTCTGCCTTCACATACCTTTTGTACCTTTGATAAGATTGCTTATTTTGGTAATGAGAACATTTGTACCGCAACGATTTTAGAAATATCGCCATTTTACAGTGTCACAGGGTCAAAATATTTTTATAACCTCAAAATTGCAAAAGCTTCAATATCTCTGCAAAGGATTGATCTACAAACAAAATGATCGCATGGATGCCGTTACAAATCGCAAATCTTTATTTGTACCGCTTTTTTATACCTTGTAAATACTAGATAGAGGAATAAAAGGCTATTGACGCTCATATGGCATTTGGTTGTTGGGCTTTCGTATATCTCCGTAAATATAGCGGTACAAATGTTCTGAAATAAATCCCAATAACAATACAAGCGGTACATTACATAGCTACAACCAAAAACGCCGTATCTGCTCTAATTTACGAGAAAACAACACTGTTAAATTTGCAAGAAAATGATATGTACATGACCAAAGCTAGGCCACGGTGTTCCACTTTTAGACTTTTAGCAGCGGATTAATGTGGATTTCGGATTCTGGACTTCGATTTGCACTTCTTACTGACCGAAATATATTTCATTTTCTTCAAGCAATTGTTTGAAGAAAATGAAATATATTTCGGTCGGTATAAAGTGCAAATCGGAATCAGAATCCGAAATCCGCATATCATCGCTGCTAAAAGTCTAAAAGTGAACACCGTGGCCTAGCTTTGGTCATGTACATATCATTTTCTTGCAAATTTTACAGTGTTGTTTTCTCGTAAATTAGAGCAGATACGGCTTTTTTGGTTGTAGCTATGTAATGTACCGCTTGTATTGTTATTGGGATTTCTTTCAGAACATTTGTACCGCTATATTTACGGAGATATACGAAAGCCCAACAACCAAATGCCATATGAGCGTTAATCTCATTTTATTCCTCTATCTGGTATTTACAAGGTATAATAAAGCGGTACGAATAAAGACTTGCGATTTGTAACGGCATCCATGCGATCATTTTGTTTGTAGATCAATCCTTTGCAGAGATATTGAAGCTTTTCCAATTTTGAGGTTATAAAAACATTTGGACCCTGTGACACTGTAAAATGGCGATATTTCTAAAATCCTTGCGGTACAAATCTTCTCATTACCAAAATAAGCAATCTTATCAGAGGTACAAAAGGTATGTGAAGGCAGAATCTTGAAATAAGCTGTGGACCCTAGAATAAAATAGACACTCGGCGGGGCGATCGTTGAGTGTGGATCGTACGTTCAGGTTCATGGTTAGGCTGGTCGACTTACAAAATGTATGCAATGACCAGAGCGATTTGAACCGCTGCTATCATAAGTCGTGGGACTTGTGGGGGCGTCTCGACCACGTTCGGTTCGGTCGAAACGCCTAATCTCAAAAAAATATTTATTTTCGTGGGGCGTTTCGACCGAATTCTTGTTTTTCATACATTTACCGAAAAAGTAACATCAGCAAGAAAAGTTTTAACTTTTAATGTGAACTGATGACTGATAGTAAGCGATGTGATTTATTTTGATTGTTGGATATTTTTAAAGTTTCACTAGATTATTTAGATGTTAGAACTAGGTATGAAATCCCAACACCAATTTTTTTAAATCATATTTCAAAAATAATAATAAATATAGTATGAAAATGACTGTGATTTTACTTTGATCGTACATCTTTTGTTGATTTTGAAGTTCGGTACGTATGCACTTTGTATGTAGTCCAGCTTAGCCATGAACCAGAACAGCTAGCGTTCATAATAATGTTAATGTACCTACCTAACCTAACTACATAATAATTCGTTTTGAAAATGATGACACCAATCGTGGTACTTATAAAAATCTCGGTTGGTAGGTAGATGCGCCAATAACGTTACATTACTTACAATAATGCACATGCCACTTATTGTTGATTTCGGTTCGGCTCAGTGAGGGTATTTGACAAAGTATGTGCATAAATCGTCTCTTTTGTCAATTATGTGTGGTGTAAATAAATACATACGCTTTTTTGAGTGCCCCCTCTTTTTATGGTTCCGTAGCTTATGTCTGTATAGGTATCTGTTACTGCTAATATAATATTAACCAATTGTAAAACTTCATAAATAATAAAGGGGGCTTCCATACAACAAACGTGATAATTTTCACATTTTTATTATTGTACGGAATCCTTTGTTTTCCATTCAATGAATACATATCATTTAATTTATTTTATTGTCTACAAGTAGGTACCTAGTTGTTTGAGACGAATGAAATAAAAATATGAAAATTTATTTTATTTCAGGCGCAAAACTTGGACAGAATTGATAGGGAGACCAGATCTAGCAAGACCAGAGACAAAAAGAAAATCGCATTTCGTATGTTCGCTACATTTTGACCCGTCTGTGATTAAATATACAGCACAATTATTACCTAAGGCATTACCTACAGTATTCATCCCTTTGTCTCAACCATCAACATCCAACTACAGCAGCGAACCAGAAACAAAGGAAAGTTCTACACAAACTAAATATTCAACAGTTAACATCATATCAGCCGTCACCGTTAAAAAAGCTGATCTGAAATCTGAGTCAGTACAGACCACTAAAGCTCTGTCATCCAACACGCCGCGGAAAAGAAAATTAAATAAAGATTTGAAAGAGTCCAACCTCAAAAAAAGAAGACTTCAAAATGAATTGGACAAAATCAAAAATGAAGTTCAATCCAAAGAATTAGCAACTTATGAGCGGTTTTCTTTCCAAACTGAGGATGAAGTTACGAAACGATTTTGCAAGCTCATAAAGTGGCAAAGCAGTTTAAAAAGTAGATGCAAAGGGAACCGTTACACTGCAGAGTTCAAGTTATTTGCTTTAAATTTTCATTTTTCTAGTCCGCAGACATACAGAAGTTTAAAGTCTTTTTTATCGCTTCCTAGTGAAAGTACACTTAACAGATTTCAAATGATTATTCCGCCAGTGATTGAGGATCGTACCTTGGAATTTTTGTCTGCGAAGTTGAAATCTATGCCCAAAAAAGCCAGTCATTGCACTCTGTGTATAGATGAAATGGTCATCAAACGACATCTACATTACGACACTAGAAGAGACGAAATGATTGGTCTGCATAACATAAATGGTGAAGTAACGCCTGAAATAGCGTCTCATGCTTGTGTTGCTATGCTCCGAGGCATTATAGTCAACTGGAAGCAACCTATAGCATATTCATTCCTAGGATCTCCAAAGCATTATGAAAGATTGGAACTCTGGCTGGATGAAATCATTTTGAAACTTTCAAATATAGGGATAGACGTTAAAGCGATTGTGTCAGATCAAGGGTCAAATTTCGACAAGTATGCTAAACAGGTCAAAAAATAACGAAGGAAAAGCCTTACTTTTTCTTAAATGGTAAAAAAATTTACTACATTTTTGACGCCCCACATTTAATTAAATGTATACGAAACAACCTATTGACAAACGATTTTGTATACGAGGGTAAAAAAATATCTTGGAAACATATCGAAGAACTGTTTTCACAACAGCATGAAAAAAATTTGAAGCTCATTCCCAGAATCACTGAAGCTCACATTAAACCAAACAATTTTCAAAAGATGAGGGTCAAATATGCCGCGCAGGTATTCAGTCACTCCGTTTATTCCGCATTGAATACCCTGATACGCTTTAAGAGTCTACCTGAAGAAGCAAGACCAACGGCAGAATTTGTAGAGAAAATGAACAACTTGTTCGATGTTTTAAATTCAAGTTCAGTCAATGCCACATATAAATTTCAAAGAGCTTTTTCATTCAAAAAATACCAACTGGATGTGCTAGAAGACGCTATAACAACATTCACACATTTGAGAGCCATCGATTCAAAAAAAGGTGCTGATAATACTAACAGGATAAAAACATTCAAAAATTTACAAATAACTATCCAATCCATCAAAATGCTATGCGAAGATATGAAAAAAGAAGGATTTAATTTCGTTTTCACAAGACGTCTTAATCAAGACTGTCTTGAAAATTTTTTTGGCACCGTGAGACAACAGGGGGGTAACTGCCGCGATCCTACGGCAATTCAGTTTCAAAGAGCTTTTTCAAAGTTGTTCCTGTCAAATATGTTGAAAAACTCCCCAAACACAAACTGTGAAGAAGACGTTTGCGAGCTACTTCAAAAACAAAATGATTTTTTGGAGATGTCCAGAAACAGAGATCCTACCCGCCGTCGTACTGCACCTTCAGCTGTCGCTTTAAATGGTGAAACAGACTTTCGGTTTGACTTGCCAACTGAAAATGCTTTAGTATATATATCCGGATATTTACTTTATAAATGCAGTAAGAAGCATGCCTGCGCAGAGTTCACTTCAGAATTAAATAACATTCCCAGTGTCGATGAATCCAGAATGTTCATTCATTTTAAAGCATTCAACAAAACATCATCTTTCTATGGAAGTTTAAAGGTACCTTCAGATTCCTTTTACGATTACGTAAAAAATCTAGAGATCACATTCATTAAAAATTTTGAAATAAACATGAGACAAAAACCCGGTAGCAAGCTATTAGATCTTTTACAAGACATCCCTTTCAATTCCCCTTGCCCTTGTTTCCCACAAGAGTACCTACTAAAACTATTTATACGATTTAGAATATTTTCCACAATCAAGTTCAATAACCGAGAATTTCGTCAAGGCAAAAAAATTATCAATCATTACATAAAAATAAAACATTTGTAAATTGTGTACATCATTATTATTAAAAAATAAAACATGTCAAAACAGTAAAAATATTTTATTCTTTCATTTATAAAGTGTTCAGTAAATACCAACTGATTTAAATATCGAAAGAGGCAGCCCTGGCAATCGACCCTCAGCACATGGCGGCGCGCAACTACAGAGGAAAGTTAACTTTATGTTCGTGAGTTTTGTTTCTCTTTGGCTTGCAGCGACTAGCTACTCAAAAGAGTAGGTTATTATAGCAGAAGGTATTGACATTTTTCCTTGGAGTGATTTATCTGTTACGTAGTAACGTAACTATTAGGTAATCTGTGGCCAAACTAACTTTGATTAAATCGTATTGGCAAACCTTCTACACGAGTGATCTGTGTGCCAAATATACAAAAAAGAAGACAAGTTCAGCGTGCATGCAGGGCGTCAAGCATAGTCGCAGAAGTATGAACTGACGACTATTATACTAGGATGAGGAATAAAACAGTTTCCCTTCTGAGCTGAGCGCGGGGCAGTTCCAACTTCAACAGCATTCTGAAAATGTATTGTGTTTAAATACTTGATCCTCGCTCCAGAATTTTATTCACATTCTTGTGTGGGATGCTGAGGGTGTTACTAAATTTTAAATTTAATTATGTTTCATAATGTTATTGCTATGTATTTTTTGTTTTTATAAACCATTGTGGTGGATCTCCCACCAGTCCCACCATCACGGACGGACGGGTTTAATTTTGACGTTCAGTTTGTCAGACGAAAGGAAATTTAGATTGCTTATACCTTATACAAAAAACTCTTACAACGGATACCATGCATGGCACACAGTCACGCATGCAAATTGACCAAGGTGTTTGACAGACGCATCCGTTAGTCCAATATAGTGTGGTGAAATAAGCCTATATCGTGGATACTATATAATGATGATAGATTAAGAAAAAACATCATTAAACGGTAAATTTATTTATATTTCAATTACATCTTTGGTATAAGTACAATGGCGTAAGGGTTATTGTGGCCCCAGGAGAAATTGGTCTTTGGTTCTTTTTTGCGTTCGGAGCTCTGAGTCTGAATACCGAATTAAATAAATGCATAACATCCAACAAAACGAAACACCCTAACGTAGCAAAATAATAAATTGGGAAATACAGAAATAGAAATAAGTTTTACATGTTTTTATTAGTTACGTCATAATACCAATTATTTTTTCCTCCCTGTAAACAAGTTGTCCTTTGTTTGTTTGTTCAAACCACGGATTGAGATACTTAACATTCTTATTTTCCTTGTGTGAACAATATTTAAGAACTACTTATTTAATTTTATATTCTAATAAAATAAATAATAAATACTTTAAACATTTACAAACTTAAATATTTAAGTTTCCGGCAAACGAGTATCAACTTAATCACTAAATACAAACAAGTATTTTAAAATCTCTTTGGAAATTAACACACATACTTTACCACTTATAAAGTATAAACTATTTAGGTTGTATGTATACCCACCTAAATAATAATTATCGATCCCAGGGCTCTTGTATTAACATTTATATAAAATCTAAAATATATACCTACTTACATCGTATAGCTTAATTTATAGTAAGTATAACAACTATTGAGATGAGACTCTTTTCTATTTTCTCAAAAACAATATTCTTACTTGTAAAATAATTTAAGTTTGACATAATACAGGTTATATAAAGTGTTTTTGCAACGACATCTATTTTAGGTAACATTGCACAAGTAAATACCTATATATTGGAAATTACATGCTACAAAAAGTAAAGCAAGAACGTTTTTCAAATCAACCAAAGTCTATACGAGTATTGAGTTAGGCCGAAATATGCCACGAGAGCAGTTAAGTCTGAAGAAGCAATAATAAGTAACAGGCCCAGTGTTACCCCTAGTACTATTATATAGAGGTATATACTCTGTGCCAGTGC
Source organism: Tuta absoluta (assembly GCA_027580185.1). Taxonomy (NCBI): domain Eukaryota; kingdom Metazoa; phylum Arthropoda; class Insecta; order Lepidoptera; family Gelechiidae; genus Tuta; species Tuta absoluta. The sequence goes on from JAQAHW010000005.1 coordinate 12,799,705, forward strand.
TAATAATAATCCGTTTAAAAACACGTACTTTGAATATTTACGTACCCTACGTTTTTAGGGTTCCGTACCAAAAAGGTCAAAACCGGACCCAATCACTGAGACTCGGCTGTCACCAGTCACCATGCTGGTAAGAGAGTTGAAATTTTTAGAAGTGCTGTATTTCTGTTGCCGCCATAAAAAACAACATATACAAAATCATAGAATAAAAAATAGAATAAAATAAAAACTAAACGAATTCCCATACAAAACACGTGTTTTTTGCGCGTTTTTAATTTATGATCGTTCGAAGAACGATTGAACGCTAATTTTCAGACACTTAGTTACAATTTTCACATAAAATGCAGCCGCTTATACAGAAAATAAAGTTAATTTTTATGGTGGCTTCCAAACAATAAACGTGATTTTTATACAACATTTATACTTAGTAGTACGAAACCCTATCCTCGCAAATCCGACTCGCACTCGGTCGATTTTTTAGTATTCTTCAGACTAACTAGCACCTCCCTTTGAATCTTAATTGCTCTTCTATTGAAATACGATACAAATTTAAAATTCTTAATTTTACCAATTCTTCTAGACCAACGCGTGGAATATCTCAATGTCTGTTAGATTTAATAGTTAGTTACACCACGCGTTGATCTATTTGGCTTGATGGAGTATTACATCTTAGTACCTATTCTCTTGTTTCTTTCAGCACCTATTCGTATTCGAATCGACATCTATCTCATCGAGACCTTGCGTGTCTTTGACAACATCCTAATCTATAATAATATCACATATTGATATTGTACACATCGTGCTTAATATCGCATTTCATACGCGGAAAGTACTTATTGATTACTCCTTTCATTGCAGACCTACCTGATCATCAATTTTATTTATGGCTAGAACAGGATACTTTTATGGTGCAACTCTTTATATCTTACAGATTATTAACCATTTATTATGTTTCCTCTTAATTATCATAGTTAAGTTGCTTTACAAATATATATCAACCACAATCTATTTTTGTGCACATAATTTTAAAACACTTGAACGTGTTGGGTATTAACTTTGGGAACTTTTAAAATTGCATCGCAGGCAGTGGGTTCAAACCTGCGAATTTCGGTATTGGTACTACCGACGCTTATACTGCTGTGCAATTTTGCAAGTTCTCAACAATCTTAGTTTTTGTAAAAGTATCGCTACATGTTTTAGTTAGCTAACATCAAATAAAGAGAAATACGTTAACTTGGAATGTGAAATGCAAAATCTTGAAGTTAGCATAAAACGAAACTGAATTGTAGAGAATACTAAAGAAACAATATGTAGGTATACCTATACATGAACATCTTGTGTAGTGTAATTTTATTTTCTTTTCAAAAATAATACCTTCCACTTATCGTCCGTCGCTGCGTTATTTTAACGCACCGCCCGCATATGTCTTCCAGACGAAAGGAATTTACGAATTTCGAATTTATTCTCGTACAAATACGGCTGCGGTGCGTTTACAGATGCGTCTCCCAAACGATTTGACAACCGCATGCGTTACGGTGCGTTAAAATACGCAGCGATGGACGACAAGTGGAAACACCGCATTAGGTCTATCTTTGAAAAAAATACGATTGGAATTACCGGTAGACTAAATCCCAGTCTCTGAATTGTGATTTGTATGAAATATCTTTGATTTGACAGTTAACAATTTTGCGACTTGAGTTTCTGCAGGTAACTTCCGATTGATAAGATTAGTTTTACATAGACTTTGGACAGTACAAATACTTATGTACTACAAGTACCTCACTCAAGTGGTTAGCAAGCAAGACGCAAACGGAATTCCAATATATGTACAAGATGTCGCCACGTGACAGATTGGCAGAGAAACAAAGGGCATGAAACGCGGTATCGAAGTGTTTCACAGCGCAACGCATATATACAACTTCAAATTCTATCCAAGTGGACTAGTCGGTCCCCTGGCCACAACACCCGGCCAGGCAGGGAAGCTACCCTTTTCCCGACTCCACCTGGAACCCTCCATTCAGCCTGTTGGCATCACTCCTGTCACCAGCCATACTTACATCTCTTTATGATTTATATGTTTACAGCTTGCTCTACCTATCTTTGTTAATTTAATTATAAAAAGAAAACATTTGGTTTTGTTCACACGTATTTAAATATTAAATATTATTTGACTCGGAAGTTCTAAGAATAGAAAACAATGTAGCTTTGTGCATTTCTACAAGTAGGTATATAAAGTTCCAATCTACTGTCTTCCTATTTTGAAATAGCTGCACCTTACGAAAAATTAGATATGCCTTGACATTATCATTGATTGCTTTTTAATAACATAGCTATCTTGGTAAACACGATTGATTTTTACAAAATCGTATAACTATCGATTTATTGTACGCTTTCCGGTACTCATGTGACATTAACACGTAAATAATTGGGTTTATGCACGCAGTCAGATATCTTAGCAAATAACTCCAAATGATTAATTGTGGATTGTAATCTGTAATTTGATTGAACACCTTGATTATGGTGATCGGTAAGTGAGATGCGAAGAATGCAATTACGATCACAGAAATCATAGTCAACAGTCGTTTGTCTTTTGATGTTGGAGCTATGTTCAGTATCTGAGACTTCCTTAGGTTTATATGTCTTGTAAAGTTTAGTTTATTACTAAGATTACTACTGGAACCTGAAGATATTTCGTCATTGGCGATTGAAACTTTGGAGAGTAAGTTTGAAGGGGGTCGCAAAGACTGAACCCTTGGGTGCTCTATTGGCTGTTCGACTTGCTGCTGAACTGTCAGAACTTGACTTTTTGGACGTTCATTTGAGGTAGCGAAAGACGAATCATCGTTTTCAATTTTAGGTCTACGAATTGTGCCACGTGATTTAGCCGTCGTCTTTCTTACAATGCAAAATATTCTTCCGTAGCAGAAGCTTATTACTATAAGGGGTATTATAAAAGCTAACAGAAATATAAGTTTCATGGGAGAGTGCCCATTTGTATCATCCAAGACACCGCAGAAACTTAATTTAGGATCCATTCCGAGCCGACCCCATACTCCGACCCATATCGGTATCATGGAGCCGATGGCACCTATCCATATGCATGCTATGTGAATGCATAGATTCCTTGAGGTGTATGTCCTGGGAATAAAAAAAATATAGTGCTGTGAGACAATAAGTCGACAGAAGACTTGATGAGCTCGGTGACTCTAAACCATCTCATTGTTATTTATTTGAAGCTGAAATAGTTAAGTGTTAAGGCGTATAATGCATAGAATATGTGCCTACTTAATTCAACAGATGACAAACACGTAAATTATCAATTAATGATTCAGCCTGCCTTAACTAACTCAAACAGGGAACATTCTCATAAAGGGATAAATTGGCACCAGGATTCGTAACCGAACTGGATTGCTAGATAAGAATCAAAGCATTAGATCTCAGATGCAACAAATATTGAAACATTCATAGTAGTAGATTCTTACCTTGCATAGAAACGGGAAAATGAGATCATGATGTATCTGTTAATAGTGATGGCGACGATGGTGAACACTGCGACCCCGGACAACACAAATCTGGCAAAAACGAAGAACTGGCAGGTGACCACCCCGTGAAGCCACCTCCTTGTCCAGAAGGTGGACACGGCCAGTGGCAAGTTGATGCAGCAAAACATCAGGTCTGCAGCGGACATGTTTATTATGAATATTGCTGTTGCATTTCGAACCTGGAAACAAAACATGTCAATGTTATAATTGCCGTTTAACACTCGCCTAGAAGGAATTTTCTTTTCTTTTCTTATATCGCCCATGGATGTTAGATTAAATTGTCTTTCAATAATATGAGTTTTAGACGGAAATTGGTCTCCTTTTAATCATTTTATGGAAAGAGGATGATAATGATGAGGTTGTGTAGGTATGTGCACCCGCTTTGACTCTTTCTTTTGGTTGGCCGGTAGAGAATGCCGCGTGGCATTAGGCCCGCTCTTTGTACTTCCTATGCAATAAAGTTAAATAAATAAATAAATGATGATGAATCATTTTGGCCGACAAACTTCAGAACATGATATTGACTGCAGAAAAGAATATAACATAGAATACTCCATATCTACTTTAATGAAAGGGGAAACCGCTAAAGTAAAATATAACATGACCATTGAGCTAAAACACGATAGCAGAATAAATTTAATCCAAAATTTCCTCTGTACCCATACATTAAATACAGTTAAGAAATTGTTATGATGATTTTAATTAATAAGTAGACGATTCTATCATCAATAATGTAGTGTTGTGTGGTGTAAACTAATATGTGTGACATTTTGGATTTAGACTCAATCTTATTAGGGATCAATTATATTTGATTAGCACCTTTTTTATTTGTTTGAATATGTCAATAACATCAAAGATTTCAATTCAACTCAACTTGAATTTCAAGATGACATATCCAAACAATTCGAAGCTACTGCAATAATACTTTCCTTCGCGGTATGTTTCGACCGTTCATTCATTTAATAGTTATTTAAATGTTGTCGTACTTGTTACTTTAATTAAATTTTTGATTGTGCGTGTGTTTGTTGTGCAAGATAGATCCTTGACCTCACACATCCAGATTGTATCTACGTCCACTCTACAAGGTTATTTTTAGATATGTGTACATGAGGTAATTTTTCGGCCATTTTACAAAACTTTGATATAGGTTTTATTGCCGGTCTGTTTTTTCTAGTATTATAAATTATTTCCTACTAATAAATTATTAGTATTTTGAAAAGACTGTAAAATTAAAATAGAGTTAATAAGGTGATTTAAAAAATGTACCTTTTTATATCGTGCCAGTGAGACAATTGTGATGAGGTTCCCAGGGATGCCGATGATCATGAAGATGGTGCATGAGACAGCAGCGAAGTTTAGCAGAGGGGGCGGATAGTCAGTGAAAAGCTCCATGGCGGCCAGGCCTTCATCAGTGTCCATATCGAGACCTCCATAGCTCCAAGTATCATTCTGCACTATTGACTCGTTAGCCATTATAATATACACAAAATAGGCAGCTTAGCAGTAACCATCGCTTGTTACAAATACAATACGAATGAACGCTTGACATACATGTAGTTATTGTGTACAACTTCCCTTTATGATTCAAACATGCTGCGCGTCGGGTAAACCACCAGCAACCAGACCATGATAAGTCACTCCTAATTTTTAACAAGCTTAACGTTATATTGCTTTGCAACTTTATTATTTCATTCTCCTACCTAATCTTAAATTTACATTAAGGTACGATGATGAGACAATTATTTAAATTGTTGACGTGAAAGATAATACAATTATCTCGAGAACAAATTACGAGTATGATTATGATATGGCGTATACAGTTTGAAAAATTAACATAAATTTTATAATACGGAATCTACTACCTAATTTGTCATGGAATGTCAATATCCTAACAATTAGATTTGTGAACGTAAGTCTATGTACAATACCTAAGTAGTAGGTACATCAAACAAGGATAATAATAAATTAGCCCGGAATGATCACTTTGTTATTAAATAATAAATATTTTATTACATTTGGGAATTTAGGTCACTCATTAAGAGTTAAGTACGTATGTTTTGATTTATCCTAAAAAACTTTTTTCAGTGAATATTCTAAATTACAATCGAGATAGGAGGACGATAGTATAAAAATAACTATTTGAGAAATAAAAAAAGATGTACCTACCTATAAAATATCAATAACTGTTGTTGAATTAGGTATATGTTATTACAATTACAATTAGGTACTTAACATTACATATGCTATTTATTTCACACCTACAGAACAATTTCCCAAAATCTTCCCTTACACGATCACGGACGGCTCGCGAGTCTACCCAATGTACTTACCTATACCTACTTTAATAGTTACTTATACTTATACACTTTTTCACGCTGCTCTTACATTTTCGATTCACATTGAGGAACATTGTTTATCAATCTTTGATCACGTTTTCATGACTGCAGGCAACTACCTATTCAAAAAGTGACCTAAAAAAATTGGGTCATTAAATCACTCACACGCAGTAAACACACTTGAGTATTGCATGAGTTCACAGATAAAAGTTTATAAGAATGTGGACTGAGCCAACACGTCGGCTTCTCAGCCGGTAACCAGTAGTCACGGCGGGCGCTTCTCAGGGACGCCGTCGCCGGACGAGCGTCACGCCCAGCGCCGGCACATCAGCAGGTTCTTGTACGCCTGCCGGTACTCGCTCGACATCACCACGTAGATGATCGGGTTGATGCACGTCGTCAAATATATCAACAAGTATCCAGCGATGTTCGCCACTGGGTGTGAAGTGAACTCCCGGAATATCTTCGTCAAGGTAATAGGCAGGTAGCATACCCAGAACGACAGCATTATGGCCATTATCATTTTAAGCAGTTTTCTGTCTTTGTGCGTTAGACGAGGCGGCTTAATCGATGCGGGCGATCTTTTCAAAGCTACGGCTGCTTGTCGAAGTCTTTTTGCAGTTTCGGAGCTCGGTGTGCGAGGTTTGCCGTCTAATGCTGACTCTTCATCATGCCCGTCCAGAGTGTCTACTCCCGACGACGAAGACCTTTCTGGGGCTGGTGTGGGAGGATAGTGCAGCGTGGGAGGGGCAAGTAAGGCTCTTTTAGGTGCAGAAACATGCATTGTCCGGTTTTCAGGGCACGGAGATGGCGCCAATGCGGTTGAAGCAGAACCTACTGCTGAGTCTTCATGTCCAGACCTTCCTCGCTCTTTTTCAGGAGCTCGTGACCTCTTAGCAGCTTCTCGAACTATAAAAAATATTCGAGCGTAGCATATTACTATAGCTAGACAGGGTAGCATAAACGCTCCCACAAAGAGAAATTCTTTTGGCGATCTATTGTTTTTATCTGGCAATATAGAGCAGGATCCGATCGATGGATCCAGCCCAAAGCGGCCCCACTTTTCAAGGAATGTTGCTATTAATGCTCCGAATGAGAAGATCCAAGTGCTCGCGACCATTACAGCTAGGTACTGCTGCTTGTATAACCTGTTGGATAAGCAAACACGCTTTTATAACAGGCAAAAAAAAAGTCAAAGAGCGGTATAATACGATTTTCCTCTGAGGACGAAAAAGTAATTTCCTAAGTAAACAGATTAACTTATTATATGACAAAGTTTATCCTAAAGTCTTTGGGCAGATATTTCATTTACGACAATATTAATAAAACTCAACTTTGATAGGTATATTAAGTAAAATAAGTAATACAAGGACAAATACTTCGAATACCTACTTAGACAATTTACTAGTAAAAGTAGGTTTATGAATCTTGCTCTATAAGTTATGGATTACTACTGTACAGTGTGTTGGTTCAAAATTTGATTTTCCCATTACAAAATGACTTGAGGAGCAATGTAATGTTCAAGAACTGTGTTTTTGTTTTCGAACTCTTTACTACAAAAAGCTGTACAGTGTCATGTCTAGAGCACGCCTACATAGATTGGTAAGTCATTGACCGGACACACTCGACCGGATAATCTACTAAAACAGGTAGGTAGGTACTAAATAAAAATTTAGGACTAGACTACACTAGGTAGGACTTACTTGGGATATACTCTGGGGTGCGAGATCATGACGTATCTGTTAATGGTGATGGCGAGCACGGTGAAGAGTGAGACAGCGACGAGGGCGTAGCGGGCCAGCGGGAACAACTTGCAGAGGGTCCTCCCGTGCGCCCACGCCCGTCTCCAGAACGTGGACGCCGCGAGGGGCAAGTTGAAGCAGCAGAACAGCAGGTCTGAACACGACAGGTTCATTATGAACACTGCGGTCGCATTACGCACCTGCAATAAAAATTGATTTCATTTACTATTACTGACTAAGGTATACAGGGTGTAAGGAACGGTGTACCTAAAACTCTGCAGGCATGATCAGACCATGAAACTGAACTACTTCTACTATAGAGCCTATGTTGGGAAACAAAATATTTTTTCCAGCTTCCATAGAAATTCAGTCAGCTGAACGGGAATTTTGTTTGGGAAGTAGTTTCTTTTTTCTAGTTTACCAAAATATTCTCCATAGAAACTGTTTTTCAGTTTCATGGTCTGATCATGCCTATCATTTTCGGTACATGGTCCCTTACACCCCGTATAATTAATATAAATTAGATAGATTGTCTATAACGTCGCAGCAGTGCAAGGTCTTTAAGAGGCTAGCAGCATTGCTAGCTAAATTTATTCTCTGGGAAGAGAAACTAACAACAGCCCTCGGGTCGTGTAAAAGTATGCATCAAAACAGATTGAACACAATTATTTTGCGTAGCATTATATTCTCAGAGTATCATTTTCATTCCAAGTTAACGAGATATGGACTTCTAAAAACAGTTTTACACTGTCGTTTATAACGAAACAGGCGATAAAATACAATCTCCGCTTTAAAATGAAACATCCATTAACTTGGTAATGACAAAGATTTTGCTAATTTGATGTCGAGACGATTTTAACCACCCTGTCTCGATATCTGAGCTCTGTTATTAGTCATTTAAAAGTCCAAGTACATCTTAACGAGAAGTTTTAATAACGGTTTCATTTTCTTTCAATTTACTGCAACAGTGTTGTATAAATTATTTATCTTTACAATATAGTTATTTTTAAATTGGAAAATCTGCTGTGGACATGTTTTTAATTAGCTTTTACTTAAAGGAAACTTGTGGGTAGTAAGTAGGTAGGTACTCGGGGCTAGACAGTATTTTAAATAGTCAAAACTGCGTGGTGAATGACCTGCCTCCTCCTATCTGTGTATGTTGGACTATGGGCGTAGAAGTACTTAAATAAGTGCAAATTGTAATTGCAGTTATGCCGTGTGATGCCGGCTTAGAATGCCGTGTGATGCAAAATTTTGTCAGACGTGGTGTTAATATCCGTTTTACGGCCGTTAACGCTCTGCCTACCCCGTAAGGGATAAAGGCGTGATTTATGTATGTATGTATGTATGTATGTAATTTCATTCATCATTTTCTCAATTATATTCCCGTTAAGCGTATACTGACCTACGCTAAAAGATATCATATTTCAATGCCATTTATCAAGAATACAGAATAAATCATCTTACTGCTCAGGAATTCCAAAAGATACGATCACAATGGAATGATTCATTCATGTTATAAAGATAAATTCTTAATATTAACTGAAGTAAGATATATTTTTATTTGAAATATTCTTACTGACTGTCTACCTACATTTTCATTTATTTTGGTAATAGTTTCGTATTATAGTTATCTTGAAAAGAGCAAGGAGGTAGGTAACTTCTGTCACTTTAGTATTGTTAGTACCAATCTATGGGTATTTACATGAAATCGTAGAAACCATCAAATGAGTATAGGATCCTAGGTGAATTATATGGACTGTTGTACGTGGGTTCAAACTCTACCTGCTTGAAATTGTTTTTATCTAATTTCTTTTGGGACAGTACAGGCTCTGAAATAAATAAAAATCATTGCTAGTTCGAGTTTTTTTAGTTCGTTTACCTAAAGCAAATATGAAATAGTACTAAAAACGCTTGACGCAAATAAATTAAATACAATTATTAGTTTCGCGGAGCTTCCAATAAAGTTATCTCTCCGTTGTATTAACGAGCTGTCTGCTTGCATAACAATTAACTTAGCTTAGATAATGAGAATTAATAGTTTCCCGAAACAAAAGCCACAACGAAAATTAATGATAGATGATTTATCTTTGACAATTGGAACTTACATAAATAAAGTTCTGTTGTTAGCTTTTAAACTGTTGAAAAAGTACGAATATCAGAGATCTTTCACCCAAGTTGTCATATTCAGAGAAACAGAATAAATGAACGACATTTATCAATCATCAAATTGAGAAGTACTTGATAGGCATAACAAAGTTAAAAGTACTTTAATCATTTGATAGGAAGACAATATTCATAATGTAAGTAAATACTCAGTCCGAAATATTGTTATCAGTTCGTCGCTGAGTAAAGACTATTAACCAATAGCTGATAAATAAATAAACTTAGTCGTAACTTGTTTTGTCCGAAGTCTTAAATTAAAATTTGAACTGTGAATGGAATAACTAAATTATATGAATCGTCTACATGATAGGTATGTTCGTTTATAAATGTTTTATGTGACTAAATCCTACGAAAGTGCGTAGTAAATTATATGATATTTGAAAAAAAGCAATACTTTAAAGAATTTTGCGGTTTTTTTTTAATTACATATCAATAATTTTTTGAAACTATTTACTGCCATAAAACCACATATTTACCAATTCTTATTTACACGCGCGAAATTATATCTTTAAATATGGGTTCAGTGTAGGACATAGGTACGCCTCCACTTAAATATTGTAAGAAATTGCTCCCAGAGCTTTTGCAGAAATTGACAATGAGGGTAGACACCTATTGAGACGAAGAGAGGCTTTGCCAAGCTAGAGAGCTTTAGCAAAAAATTTACCGTACGATTTCTGTATGCAATAGAGTTTAGTAACTTAGATAGTAATTTGTATTTCTTTACCTTCTTACAGCGCGCTAGAGCGACGATCGTGATGAGGTTCCCAGGAATGCCGACCAGCATGAACAGCACACAGCACACGGACGCGAACCTCAGCAGCGCGTCAGGGTAGTCTTTGAACAACTGCACGGCCGCCAGCTCCGCGTCAGACCCATACGTCTCGTATGCACTCGCGTTCCCGTCCACTTCACTCGCAAATGTACTCTTCGGTATACTCGGCAGCAGGTCACCCATCTTAACCCGATACACATAGTTCTTTCACATCGTATTTATTTCTCGTTTCCATGTTTAGGTAGAGACCGCGCGGGCTTCAAACGCGACTGATTGATAGAGCTGCACGGTCGAATGCTTGATAGGAGAGTGCAGTGTGTGCACTGATAACGCATTCTGTGGTGTGCTCGGGTCACAGCTGCTCAGGAAGTGGCTCGTATCGCCGCTCGGGTGCGATGAATGTATCTGTGAAGATAAAATAAGATTTGTTTAGTTCATACTACTTACTTAATGAGTAGATTGATAAATAGCGTATGCCAACGGCCCGCCGTAAGTACTTAAGAAATTAGTGATTTGTGGGGTGCGCTGGGGCTAAATCGGAATATATGAATCTATGAGATATGAAAACTTTTTTAGTAACCGTGTAGGGGTTAGGTATTATACAGAAATCATTATTTGAAATTTAAGATTGAAATAAATAGGTGCTACGTGCCCTAGGGTGTAGTATATTATCTCAGTGTATAACATGTAAGGTAATACAGGATGAGGTTCTCACTTAAAATTCCTATGGGAGAGATCTTACCAAGTAGATATGATTTATTACTGAAAGCTTGAAAATGTTTCTATTTCAGTATAAAAACGGGGTTAGGTATCTGGTAGGTCAGCCTTAAATATAATTGCGATTTGTTAAAAAATAAATACAAATTATGAACCGATGGTATCGATGCTTCTTAGCTTATCTAGTTGTATCTATTTTCTCAATTATCTTTATGAAATCTCAGGTGTGCAGGAGGCAAAAAACTACTTAATGGCATTTTTAGGGTCCATCACAATCCTTTATCTCAGGAACTATTGGAAATATCCAGTTGAAAATAAACTCGGGTTTAGGGCCGCTTGTAGTTGTAAAAAAGACAAGGCCCTAACTTTAATAGTAGATTATGCAACTGAACTGTCAGGTTTCTTTCCCGCAGGTGTCGTACGAGTGACTAACGAACTCGAAGGTTTTATGTGTAGTACAATTTTAGGCAACAGAGTACGACCTGTCACAGTGATAAACGATTTTTCTGAAACGGTTCTCAAATATTTGTCAGACGTGGTGGTTTGCGTTACGTAGTAGAGAATTTGTCCAAGACTGTATTTAATTTAATTTCGATAGACATGCACATAACTATGATGAAGTTAACAACACTCTTGGACAAATTCATAGATTAGATTAGATAGGCACCGTCCCAGCCAGGCATAAGCCAGTCCCCAGCAAGCTGGATAATACCGGGGGGTGCAGATTTGTTCAGGAGGGACACGCTCTGGGATGGGAGAGGAAGATCAGCAAATCGCAACTCAACTGATCACATCCGACCGACTGTGCAGCCTAATTAGCCAGAATGGGATATCAGGATAGACGGGTAAATTCGAGTTGGAATGAGCGTTGATGCTGGGCGGTTGGGCCGTCGTTGCCATGGGTGGGTTGGAAGTTGTATTCTTTATTTTTCTTTTTTCGTAGTTATTCTGTGTTGCCTCCTGTCTGCATTGGTTTCGTTCTCCTTTTTCTGCTTCAGTTTCTTTTTCTTTCATCATGAAAATCTCCTGAGCCGCCTTTAGTTCTATTTTTTTTTTTCCTCTGCCAGCTGTTCCCAAACAGATTTTGTTTTGCTGAGGTACCGCAAGTCCTGTTTGAGTCTTTAGAGGTGAATATCGGACGGTCGAGTTTTTTGCTGTATATTTTGATGCCGCATGGAGGTGGTGGGGTTGATTACGCCTTTGTATGTGTCCAAAGTAACATAAACGCAGATATTTGATTTGTTTTGTAATAGTTTTATTTTTTGCCTTTTAATAATTTATGCGTACCTTGATAAATGCGTGAATATAAAATTTTCCTATCGACAAAGTTTTGTCGACTTTTATTATGGCTGCCGCTTTTTAACCGTAAGTAGTTATTGGTTTTATCACCATTTTATAAGTGAGGCGGATGGCCGGCCATTTTTGTTTAAAAAAGCGGCCTGTGTCCGATATTATCAAACCACAGGCTACAATTCCACAGGCGAAATTCGATGTTCATTGCGTAGTCGTTTAGCAATTATGATACCAGGAGTATTAACCGGCTACGCAATATACTACGAATTTCACCCGTAGACTCGCAGCCCGTAGTTTCATAACATAGGCCACTGTTAGTTCTTCGTGTTTTATTTTTCTAATCTATTTAACAAAAATCTTGCATGTATTCTATATACTGTACTGCAGATAGAAATTCTCCGAAAGTTATTAATCATTATGTGCGTTTTTTATTTTTGAAATAGGTACTTGAATAGTTAGTGTCCAAGAAGTTGGAATTATACTATCCCTCAATGCTAAGCATATAATATGTTTAGAGAATTCGCCTATAAATTTCCACCGCGGTTTATTTTATGAGGTTCATATCCATAACTATTTGACCTGCCCCCGGGGCAGTTCCATTACGCATTTTTGATTGATCATTCAGCTTCGTGGGGTCTTCTTCCAGGTCATTTAAGTTTTCTTGAAGGTGGTGGGAATAGCAGGGGCTTTGCATTTTCTCAATTCTTCGTCTCAATCGGAATAAGTGCTGCTTAGTTCTTTTAGTATCTGTCTGCTTGTGGCACCTGTAGAACTCGTAGGTGATTTTCATTCGTTGGGAAGGTTGAACAGATCCAATGTTTTCTTAGCGAATTCCAATAGCTGTTTCCAATTCCTCGCGATCTTCCGTAACTATTACAGATTGTAGTTTGCACCTAATGTCTTTGAATTTTTGTTTTTTTATCAATTTCTTTGTTATTTCAACTTGCTGTAACGCAGCCTGGCGTTCTTCTAAACAGACTGGTACGCCGGACAGTTCTTCTTGTGCTGCCGTTTTTTGAAAGATAATAAGTGTGTGGAGTTATCGCATCCCCTTAGATTCATTCCCCTTCTTAGATCATATTTTTCCTCGTAAGTTATCGCGGTATTTTTTCTGGTGTATTTATCATAGTTAATATTCGTCATTTTTATTAATTAAATTCTGAGCTTTCATAGTAAATATTTTTATAATTCATAGTGTTTTTTTTAAGTAATCAAATTCTGGCCTGTGTTTTATTATTATTATTATGGTACGTGATTTTTGTCCTAAATCGCTATTACCTATGATATTTTTATGGTCCGATACCCCCTTGACAAATTTCTCGCGAGTGGTTTGTCTTATGTGGTCTATTTGTTCTACTCTTCGTACTCTTTTGCTAGATCTCCACGTCGTCTAGCATTTGTTTTGTAAAAATGTAGTATCCAGTCGCAGTTGATGCCGCATGGCGTCTTTTTTTTGGCATATTTTAAGCTTTCTTCTCTCTCTGCTCTGCGACATAGTCTTTTTCTATCATTTTATATGATTTCGTCGGCAACAGTTTCCGTCGGCTAAGGTTTCGTTAATTGTTTTGTTTTCTTATTAATGTAAGTAATTTTTTTGTCGAGTACCAAATTTTAAAACACTTCCCGTGTTAGGTATACAATTTTTGAAAACTTGCAAAATTTTCGAGTGCGGGCAGGATTTGAACCTGCGACTTTCGCATTACTAGTGGCGACGCCTCTTCCATCTGGGCTACCGCAGCTCATTTCTTGCCCGCCAATTTTGCAAGTGTATTTTAATGCCAGTAATTTTTTGTCTTTTCGTATTCTCCGGTTTATTGGTAATGCCCATCTGTATTGTTCCATTGTCGCCAGGGTGTTTTAGTTGTTTTCAGCTGTTTTACTGAGAAGGACGAAAATTTATTGCGGACACATGTGTGCTTCTCGGGGTTTACCCATGCGGAGTTTTGACAAGGGGCGTCGGAAACAATACAAAAAATGCAGTATCTTTTGTTTATTTGTTTTTTTGTTTCTGGGTGTGATTGCGTTGTAGGTAGCGCGTTTTCTCTCGCCGTTACGTACTATCCGATGTATTGTTTTGAGGTTTGTAATTTTGGGCTTTGTGTTCTCTTTATTTTATTGGTGTTTTTTGTTTTCTCCTTAGGCCGAAGGATGTAGTCCCAGCAGCAGAACAAATATTGCTTTGTTATTTTTTATACCTAGTTATTTTAGTTAGGTAATGTGGTGATTCTAGGCGTTTAGAGCGCGGTATTAGAGTTTTAACCTAGTTTATATATGTTTAGCTTTTTGTTACGTATTTTTCATTAGCATAAATTGTACGCCCGAAATATAAATGTTTGTTTTAAGTTTTCGAATTCTTCCCTTTAAAGTTTTGACACAATTCTTTTCTCCTGAAAAATTAATCAATGATTTATTATATTGTTTGACAGGTCTTAGAACTAACTTGGTTGCCTACATTATTACTTTGTCGTTGATCGGTTTATATGTCGCTGCTCGCCGGCTGTGGTGCTGGTTACGTGTGTCTTTCCCCGCTATCTTGATCGGCTATGTCTATAGTAACTAGAAGTCGTAGAACAAGTGGGCTGGTGCTGTTATAGGAGGTTCAATTGTACTTACCTACTATGATATTAATATTTGTTATGCTGAAAGCGGTAAAATTTCTTTTGCCAATTCCTTTTGGGTAATCTGCCTTCGCCGATGGTGATCTTGGTAGTATGTTGTTAGGGAGTTGTTCCTTGGCGTGGATTATTGAATCTAGTTAAAAGCAAATGAGTAAATAATAAATAAATGAAACGATCTCACCGGGATTCTGCTACTCTGAGTTTCCTGCGATGTTATGGGCATGAAGATTTCCCCTATTTAGGATTCTGTATTTTAGATTAATTTATAACTTTTTATTGTCCGATAGAGCGTTCTGAATGAGGAATTTTGGATATTAGTTTGTAAGTATTATATTTGTTAGCACAGTTCAGTAGTATTGGCACGTAAATCACTGATTATTCTAGCAAGGTAGCGGCGGCTGGCTATAATTTATCGGTCACTAGCTTTTCGGATAATTTTTAAGAAACACGTCAATCACAGATTTTACGGATCACTTAACAACAAAACATAAATACAGCCAATAAATACAAAAATAACCACTGACACTTGCACTAGATAATCTACAACCACAAGTTAAGAACTTTGGCGCTCGGGCGCCGTGCCGGCCGTTGCAATAGATAGAACAATGCGCGCTAACAAAGGGCTCTAGCACGTGCACCGGGTACAGCGGGAGCAGCGGGAGCAGCGGGCACGTCCGTCCTTTACGGCGGTCAACGAAAGATCACAACACTCTTGGACAAATTCATAGTTGGACAATTCATGCAGTAAGCATACAATTTAGTTCTTATGAGAAGTAAACGAAGTGTGTAGTCACTTTGCCTGTCGTAGATAAATGTGTAATAATTATGTCGTGCTTAATAATAAAAAATAGAGTTTACTACCAGTACAGTTTTCTTAGGGATAACTCTTAACTCAATTCTCCAATGGGGCCCTCGCTATTACATCTCTGCTGGGAAGATTAAGCTCGGCTGCATTATGCGGTACGTAAAATTAGAGAGATCAAGGATATTGCAACTGCACGACTTGTTTACTTCAGTTATTTTCACAGCATTATATCCTATGGAATTTCCCTGTGGGGGGTGGGGGGGGGGGGGGTATGGGCGCGCAACTAATATTGCAACAAGTTTTGTTCTCCATGAAAGGGCCATTAGAGCAATTAATAAACTTTGAAGTCGTGATTATCTAAGGGAACTGTTTACGAAAATTAATATTATGACTGTTCCATGTCAATTTATTTACGAAAATATCATGTATGACTAGAACTTGTGACAGGTATAACCGCAAAACAAGGAGTTAAAGTAAAATAGATCAACCTAAGTATAGACTAGCTAAATTTGTAACTTCATTTGAAGGTATGCGATACTATAATAAAATACCGGAAGATATTTTGAATTTATCAGAAAGTAAATTTAAGTCTAATTTTAAACGGATTGAATTAATTTTTAAACGTAGGAATTGTAAAATCCAAAATATACCTGCACAACTTAAAATAAATCCTCTCAAAATTGTATTATTGTGATGAGTAATAGTTGTGCAAACTCAAGAAAATATTCAATTAAAGTCTGTCATTAAATAACATTATGTTAAAAAGCTTACTATGAGTTAGATGATTACATTAATTAAAAAGAGGCATGGATCTCTGAAATTCTAGTACAGCACAAGAAACACGCACAAATTTTTAATACTAAAATGGGGCGTGTGTGGAGTTTATAACTGATATACTTTTACTAATATACTATTAGGTAGTTTTTAAAATTGATATTCTGAAAGTAATCATTGTGAATATACTTAAAAAATAAGTTTTGAAATTTGTGAAAAAATGAAAATTTAATACGAAAACATAATATGGATCTTAGCCGATTTCAATACGAGACCTAAGATTGAATAAGAGAACTAAATGGCTCGCTAAATTCTATACGAGAACGTTATACTTATAGCTCCAAATTGTATTTATAACATTATGCATTACTGCTTCATAATGAGTCTCCTTTTAAATAATCCATTTTTAGGGTAAAAAAATGGCGCTAGTAGTTCAAGTCGGATATCATATGAAACAGCATGATGTGCATGTTACGAAATCGTCTGTTGGCGAGTCCAAGCCGCACTTGGCCGTTATTTACTGCTTCTGCATTTTTTTAAATATTTTACCTAACAATGAGTTGTTCAAAGACTGAATACCTAGGTAGAGTTCTGTTATCGCAGGGTTTGGTAAATGCCGTGTAATGCCTGCTAGGAATAGCATCACCCTATTACTACTCAACGTTCCATTTGAAAACATCGTTAAAAGTCGTATTTTCAGATTAAAAACTTCATACATCTACTGGAACATTGCAGGCAAAATGTATGACTTCTCAAAAAATATTCTAAGAAAGAAAGAAAGTGATGAATACGTATACTCTCAATCAAAGTATCAAATCATTGTAAAAAAGGTAAGTTTGATATCTACTTGTAGGTTTACCTTGGGTGACGTTGTCAATATCGAGGAAATGCCGCTGGAGATTGCAAATGCAGTACCTATTTATAAACTCCTAAGTAGGCGTAAAGTAAACCGATAATGATAGCTGAGATCAAAAAATACTCTATATTACTTACAAATAATTCTTTACTTGTATGTAATATGTAAATGTAATATATTTATTGTTACGACTTAAAATGATTGAAACTTCATAAATTAAAAATCAGTATCGCATCTCATTTATGTTTGGGCAGCCTTAGTCCAATTGAAAAGTAAAGAAACAACTTGTGTTTTAGCAATTCTGCCAAGCGACAAATTTATGTACATAAATACTAAGTACTTAGAATTTGCCTTAGAATGTCGTTTGAATTAGACAACAAAGATTTTTGACTTAAGTTGTCATATTTCGTACAAATTTAACTTACCGCAAGCGAGTTCCGATCCAAGATAATGTCTTGTTTTAAAGACATTATTATGAGAAAGTTTTAATATCCATTCAAAATTTAAATCATAATAAATTTTAAATGTAGGTAAATCACAAAGATATTTTACAGATTTTTATCAAACCAACTACCTTGAAAATCTAAATCATTTAGGCATTATAGGCCCAAAGGTTATCGGAAATTCATGAGATTTATGTAAAAAGGATCTCATAGAAATAGATCGAACATTTATTGAGGTGTGACATTTAGTGGCTCTGAATTTCATTTGTGCCTTTATTCTGCTCTTTCATACAAAGATAATTAAATTCCAATCTACCTATTCAGTATTTTTGTTGTCAGTGTTCTCGATCACCACTTTCCATGACCATGGAAAAATTACCTAATGGTTATTCTTGTAAGCTGTATTAAGGATTGGGCAGTAATGTTAAAAATTATGATATTTCAGCTTAGTTTATATCAGGATCTTAGCAGTCACAGCGTCTCATTATTTCTATAGTTGAGGCGAGCATGAGAATTTTTACCCATTGGGTGCCGTAAAACGCGACTAATTCATAAGTCAATCTAGAAAATGGGCAACAGTGGTTGGCACTGCTTGACATGGGTGCATGTATCTTTCTATAACTTTAAGGGTCAGGTAGCTGATTCGGTATAACGGTATGCCAGGGTCTCGGGATGAGACAGTAGAATTTAGGTGGTCCGATACTTCTGTCAGACGTTTGACAGACGGATGCGTTACGGTGCGTTAAAAATATGTTGGGGAACCACCTTATTTATATTTGGTTATTATTTATATTTAAGCTTAAATTACGATTATTCAGTCAGGGGATATACAGCCAAGCTGCCTGTCCGGTGGCTAGGTTTTGATATTACGGGTATGCGACCCCGGCTTCCCGAGCTACTACGGCCTCAAACCTTGTCCTCCGAGGTAGTAGTATCCGTAACCTTTCATCCTTTCCCAAGTCACAAAGTCCTGCCTCTCTTCTTTCCCTCCCCTTCCTTACTCCTTACCTCTCCGCCAATCCAAGGTCTGCCGCGCCGATGGATGCATAGCTAGGGGCGTGCCTAGTTTAGCGTGCCGATTTGCCCTGGGACCGGGTGACCCCAGATTCAGGCTAACCTTGTCCTGGTATGCGGGGCTCTGCCAGGATCGACACTAAATTTCCCTAGCTTCTCGTGGGAACGCAATGATTGTAAATTCGAACCAAAATCTATATGGCGGCGATGTAGGAGTTCGCGACTCATCACGTCTCGTTCCTGTCGGGTGCGGATTGCGGGCTACAGAGAGCCGCTTTGCTACGATGAATGTTAGGGGAGGAATGGTGGATAAAATAGATGAAGTATGTCAGATGATGGATAAGAGGCGCATAGATGTTTCGTGTGTGAATGAGACTAAGCGGAAAGGTTGCGACACGACGAAACATGGCCTTTACACAGCGTATTGGTCTGGGGTTTCTAGTTCCGACCGAGGCTGTAAAGGAGTCGGCGTGATTCTTTCCGCACGAATGGCTGAATGCGTGACTGAGTTCGAATGTGTGAGCCCTCGACTCCTCTGGATTAGGCTGAAGGTCGGAATCACTCGAATCTTTATCCTAGGTGTCTATGCACCGACGGATGTGGGTTCGGGTGGCTCCACAAAAGCAAAAAAGGAAAATGAGGAGTTTTGGGACAATGTGAGAGATGTTTTGAAAAACTGCAAGGCGAATGAAAGAATTATTATGCTGGGAGATTTTAATGGATGGGTAGGAATAAAGCGACATGGGTATGATAAGGTTCTTGGTACGTTTGGTGATGAAAGAGTAAATGAGAATGGAAAGAGTGTGTTAGAGATTTGTTTGCAGTGGGATCTTTTTGTGTCGAATACAATGTTTCAACACAAAAAGATCCACACTTATACAAGAGCGGAAGGTGCATCAAGAACAATGATTGATTTTGTGATTGTGGATGAAAGATTGAAGAGTAAAGTTGTAGACACTCGAGTGTACCGCGGTGCTGGTATTGACACAGACCACTTCCTGGTGCTATCACGAATAAGTGGTCTCTTCAAACGGTGGCGGCACAGGGTAACTGAGCGAAGTAGTGCGTTGGAAAGAGTGAAAGTAGAAAATTTGCAAGATAAAGAGGTAAAAAAGGAGTATATTAAAAGATTGAAAGAGAAATTTAACAACCAAGAGGAGATGTCTGACATTGAAGAAGGATGGAAAGGATTTAAAAAAGGTGTTGTGGATGTCGCGATAGAAGTGTGTGGAGTTTCAAAAAGGATGAAAGGGAAAACACAACGGAGTGCGTGGATGACCAAAGAGGTACAGGAAGTTGTGCAGAAGAAGAAGAAAGCATGGTTGGATTGGTTAGCTACCAAAGCTAACCGAAGAATGTTAAAAGCGACGGATGAAGATGTAGTGAAAGCAAGAAAGGAGTATAAAAGTGTGAAGGATGTAGTTAAAAAGACTGTTGATAAAATGAAAGATAAGAATAAGGATGAATTTGACAGGAGGCTATCGGAAAACTTTCGTTCCAACTTGAAAGTTTTCTGGAAATCCATAAGGACAGCTCGAAGTAAAACCACGTCGTCCGAGTTGAGTAGGATTCGAAGCCAGGATGGTAGTGTAATAAAAGGTGAGGAATGTGTGTTGAAAAGATGGAAGGAATATTTTGAAAGCTTATTTGAGAAAGAAGATCTAGCGCAAGAAATAACTACTGCAGAAGTGAATGAAATTGAGAACGAAAATGAGATTGAAATGGATGAGATTGTGAAAGCGTTAAAAAGTATGAAATCTGGTAAAGCTGCAGGGTACGATAGAGTGTCGCTCGAAATGCTGAACGCTGGCGAAGGCGTTGTGGCTAGTCAGCTGTACCTCCTTTTTAACCTTTGTTGGAGAAGCGGTCGAGTGCCAACTGATTGGTGCAAGGCTGTAATAGTGCCATTATATAAAGGAAAAGGGTCACAGCTGGACTGCAAGAATTACCGCGGTATAAGCCTCCTCAGTGTCGTCGGCAAACTGTATGCAAAGGTGTTGATTGAAAGAGTGATGAAAGAAACGGATGAGAAAGTATGGGATGCTCAGGCAGGATTTCGTAAGGGGATGGGATGTACGGATCAGGTCTTTTCCTTGCGCTGCATAGCTGAAAAATTCCTGGCTAAAAACCAGAAAGTCTATTGCGCATTCGTGGATTTGGAAAAGGCCTATGACAGAGTGGTGAGGAATGAATTGTGGTCGGCACTATCCATGCATGGGGTGAGCAGTATCTTGATACGAGCACTGAAATCCTTATATAAGGATTCCAGTGCTTGTGTCAGGATAAACGGGGCGTACAGTGAACTTTTTAACATCGAGAAAGGTGTTAGACAGGGATGTGTTGCGTCACCGTGGCTGTTCAATCTATTCATGGATAGTTGTTTGGCGGATTTGAAAGAGAGTGAATGTGGTCTGAGAATGAATGGTTTACTCGTCAAATGTCTTCTCTATGCTGACGACCAAGTTATCCTTGCGTCGTTGGCTGAAGGGTTGCAGGAGATGGTAAATATTATGACTGAGGCTTTGAAAAAGAAAGGAATGAAAGTGAATGTAAGTAAGACGAAAGCAATGGTTTTTGAGAAAGAGGAAAATATGACAGAGTGTAAAATTATGATAGAAGAAGAGAGGGTGGAACAAGTGAAAGAGTTTGTGTATTTGGGCTCCATGTTCACATCAGATGGAAAGTGTGAAAGTGACATCGAAAGAAGGGTGAATGCCGGCAACATGGTGAATGGAGCGTTGCACACTTTTATGAACAGCCAGAAAGTCTCTGATAAGGCTCGTCTGGCTGTGCATAGAGGGGTGTTAGTTCCGACACTTATGTATGGGAGTGAAAGTTGGGTATGGCAGAAAAAGCATGAAAGTAGAATAAATGCAGTACAAATGAGAGCGTTAAGAAGTATGATTGACGTAAAATTGAGTGACAGGATAAGGAATAGCGTGATAAGGGAACGTTGTGGTATAAAAGAAGACGTAGTGACTGGTGTAGAAAAGGGTATGCTTAGATGGTTTGGTCATGTAGAGAGGATGAATGAAAGAAGATTAACGAAACAGGTGTATATGGCAAGTGTGGATGGCAACGTCGGAAGGGGAAGACCTCGACGAACGTACCTTGATCAAATCGGGGACGTGCTAAAGAAAGGTCAGGTCAAGAGTACCCTAAACCGACGAGCATGCATGAAGAGATTGATGAATGTGGAGGAGGCGAATGAAGTATGCCAGGATCGTAGTAAGTGGAAGGAAGTAGTCTCTGCCTACCCCTCCGGGAAAGAGGCGTGATTTATGTATGTATGTATGTATGTTAAATTACGAAATGTAAAAAACGGTTTCTTAAAAATTACACAAAAAGAAAAAACTCGACGCTTTACAATTTACAACTAGCTGGTGCTCGCGACTTCGTTTGCACGGCGCGGCATGAATTCGATTTAATCTTACTATGGTTTTAATTTAAGATATTAATTTATTATTGCCAGTTTTTGAATGCCTCCATACAAAAAACGTTCTAAAACATGAATAATAACGCAGTTTTGTCCAGTCCATTTTGTTTGTTTTTGATCTCATTTACGCAAGAAGACTCATGATTAGTCTTTTTTCTCAGCGACCCTACAATACTGCTCATTTGTGACAAGCCCCCCTCAACTACTCGTGTTAAATGCTGGTACCACTGCCAAAAAGTTGCTATTTATTGTTTTTGTATCTCGCACTACCTCCCTTGTTTGCTAGACACTGAAATGCTGAACTTAGTATCACATCTAAAAAAGATATACGATTATTGATGCTGGTCATACTTCCAATTATTATTTCTAATGCTGGTATGTCTTCCAAAACAGATGTCTAGTTTCCTTTTTTCTTTGAGCGCGGCAAACCTCCCTCAACCCCTTGAGTTGTTCGCTGATGCTAGTATTGCTTTCGAAACAGTGTCCACTTTTCTTTATTATCAGAGGGGGACAAGCCTTTCCAAATCCCCCATGTAGTTCGCTAATGCTGATATTCCTTCCAAAACATCTGTCCATTTTTTGTTAGGGAGCAAGCCCCTACCTCAACCAATGCTAGCATCTCTTGCAGGTGGTTTAGCTTGCAATGTCCTAACTAGACTGGGAATCAATCCGGGTTTTCTTCTCGACGGCCGTGAGGCCGTCGGGGAGACGCCATCGACACAGGGCCTCCGGGCGTAGTTTCTGCCGCCGACCGCGAAAGCGGGCGGGTCACGGGGTTGGGGCCGTGGAGAGTGTGGGAACCCTTCGCCACAGCCCGAAGAGTGAATATTCGGTCGAAAGCGCGGCCGGGCAGAACCGTCAAAGACACAAAGTGTCAGAGTGGGTCTTGTTTGAGGGGGTCCATCTAGTGGGATCCGCCGACTGGTGAGCGCTATCAAGGTGACAGCGCACTACCAGCCGGCGACCAAGGTCAGTCCGGTATGTCAGTATCCTCCGCGAGCTCCTCCACCACAGCGAGCTCGCGAGGATACGGTTTCCAATCTGGGGGGCGCGCGTGGTACGGGGTCAGATTTCGAAGGTGCTCGAAATCTGACCGGTCAGCGCGCGCGAACATCCCGGTCGAGAGCTTGGAGACGAACTCATCCAAAGTCTCGACTTTCAGGTCCCTCCAAATGACTTCGTTGCGGACGAATCTCATCATTTAATATAATGTGTATCTATATATATTGATATTTATTATTTCATATAATAAATATAGTTGTTTATATATAATTTCAATGTTTTAGAAAGTAACTTCTTATTTTACCGTTTTCACTTTTTAGTGCACCCGTTTCGAGCTCTCTGTTTACCCTATGGTTGGCCGGTAGAGAATGCTGCGAGGCATTAGGCCCGCCATTTGTACGTTTTGTGCAATAAAGTTTTATAAAAATAAATAAATAAATAAATCTCGGCTTAGCTTGCAATGTCCTAACTAGACTGGGACCAAATTCAAAAAGTGATAAATATCAACTGGGAGTGCCCAACCAAAACCGAACCCGGAACCTTTGCATCGCAGGCAGTCGCACTACCACTGCGCCATATTGGCCTGCAAAACTCTGCTTATTAATATTATTTCTGATGACGCCGGTAGCTGAGTTGTTAGAGCAGTAGGACGGTATGCCACGGTCCCGGGTGCAAGCCCCGGCGGGCGCTAGCAATTTTTCAATCTATTATTTTCTTTTATGAAAATAAAATAAAGAGTGCATAATAAACCATAGTACACGAAAATAATGTTAGAAGGAAAGTTCATAAATGAAACGACTTCATAAGAAAGCTATCTACCATAGAAATAAATTCTCCAAGGGGAATGTATGGTCAGGCTTACTTAGCCGTTTGTCAATCCCATTTCAACCTGTTTTGGAAATAAGAAAAATGGGCATCCTAACGTCGCCTGCAAAATACGTGACTTGACTCCAATGAGGACTGAAAGCACCCAAATCAAAAGCCCTTTTTAAGGAAGAATAGACTATGATTTATTCGATCACATGAGGATAAATCGTATGGAAAAGCACTTTTGGACAATATACCTAGAGAGTATTTTTTATAATGACATCTCTACTTCTGTGAATTGAATAATGAGACTTTTATCCAACATTGAATAAACAAGCATAATATTTTTTTTAAAACACGGCTGCTTTCTAAGATAAAGCCTAGCCATTACACTCGGGATAATGTAAGGATTCTTCCGATGCGATTCCCACTTTAATCTGTTCAGTGGTTAACGAGTTGCAGTACTTTAAAGAATCGCACATATATGTATACATACCACGGAGCAGAAAGAAAGATACATACATACATACATGAACTCTAAAATATTACACTCCTTTTTTGGTTGGGCAGTCGTGTAAAAAATGAATTCACATGCACTCAACGCACTGCATGATTTTTGATATTTTGCCGGTCCGGTCTTACTGACGAAAAAAGTGTGAAATCGCTTTTCACGTTTCATTTCACACGATGCCTTATCTCCGTACGGTTATCACAGGCTGTAATTTTTTTACTGGCTGTCTTAAACACGTGTCTGATCGCCTACATCCAGCATAGCAAGTCAAGTCACTATTATCTAGGGTGACAGAAATAATTACACAAATATATATAATAATTATACAAACATCTCATAAAAAACCATTGCCATTTCTCACATAAATGGCAGATCTTTTTTCAGAAATCCGATTGCTAACATTACAATTTTCTGAAACTCTAAGAAACGAGCATCTCTTTTACAATAAGAGAGAATTGTGAGATATATTATTGTTCCCAGTCCAGTGCGAAATTTACAAATTTATTAGAGTCGTTGCGTAAATAAATACCTATTGGAAAAAAATACAATCTGCGATTTTTTCGCAATAGGAACAGAAGAAAAATTAAGGACAATTACGGGAAGCTTTGTTGATAAAAGTGGAAACTGGGAAACGAAACGGAACGCGGCAATCAGGAATTAGGCACGAAATTGAGATCGGAAAAATGGCGTGGCGATAGCAAGTAGAGCTTGAATACGCAAAACAGCCGAGCGATGAGATGTCCGCTAACCCACTTTTGCGACCCAAAAACGAGCCCTAATGAAATACAGGGGTTATTCTTACTATTTATCTTCAAAGAACAGCTTGGCTGTATTAAAAAATAATATGATCTATAGTATTTACTGCGGGATTCTAGTTGTAAATTCCATTATCCTATTTTTACCCTTGGATGTCAGGAAAGACGACTAATAATAAACTTAAAGCCTTAGGCAAAGTTGTAGCGTTTTAGGTAATAATTTTTGCACTGTGCTTGCCTAACCGTTTGCTTAGAATAATGTGAAAAGGGTCTTATCAGCAAAATTGTATTCTTATCAAAACCCTGTATTTTTTAGTATTCATCATTTATTCGCACAATATTACAATATTTTTAATACATATTGGTTATGTTGGTACTACTAAGTGATATTTGCAATAATTCACACAACTACGAATATAATTAATGAACATGGAAATTACCTGTCCGCCATTAGGAGTAGATGAGGCAGGCCCAGGGCGTATTTCACATTTTAAATTACTGCCGATTTTATCAGCTACCACTCTTCCTAGCTTTAAAAACAAACATGTCTATAACACCCAGTATATTGTTTTCCATTTGAGCCGTTTTATTGGGTGCTCGCACGAGTAAGTCTAAGCGCCTTATGACGTCACCGTCGTCGGCAACTTCCATGAATGTGCAATATTATGATGGTCGTAACAGCTAGTAGGGCAACAGGTGGGCGTTCCAAACTCAGCGGGTTCATATGTAATAAAGCCTGGTAGACATATGTAAAGGGTTGTGCCGGCTAAGAAGAGCATCACCTCATTTTAGCGCGGGAGTCGTAAAGATTTAGTCGCTGTATGCCGACTTTCTACACTTTGACTACTCTAAAAATCTTTCATACATATAATTGCACAATGCCATTTTTTTAAAATGTATGAACATAAGATCGCATTATGGATAGTTTTGTTAATTTATATGTGTATTAAGCATCAGAAATCGGACTTTTAGGAATCATTTTCTGAAAAATTCCTTAAATATTTGTCAGACATGGTGAATTGATTACTATCGTATTTTATGGTCGTTTAAGCTCTTTCTACTCTGCATGGGATACTGTGCGTGATTGTAGTGTATTTATGTAAAGGGTGTACATATAGGGTAAGAAACGAGCTAAAGTTTATTTCTGTTTTTCTTACCCCTACTCTGTCAATAAATATATCTTACTATAAACTGTTTGAAACTTTGCGGTCACAAACTCAAAATACTAAAACGGGGTCTTACCGCGATACTTATTTTTGTTGAATTGTCCGGAACAACATAGTTGTTCTCTGATCATGGCCCTTGCAACAAGGTCAAAATATCGGTCAATTTAACAAATATAAGTACTACGGTAAGAACCCCGTTTTGAACTGTCGTAAAATAACTGGCTAGAAAGGTCACCGAAATTACAATACATGGTAAAAAAAACAACTTGATAAAAGGCGGTGGTGTAGCTGCAAAGAACAAGGTTACAAGGGCTGTGTTATACTACGAGTAGTGTTGTATTATCTGTGGTTATAATAAAATGTATTTACTGTTTCATCAATTTATCAGTTAGCGTCAGGGTTTTATTATGACATCTTGGCCTTGTTAACTGGAAAATTCAGTCGCGCTATTAAGTACCTTCTGTTTTAATATGACATAAAAATATCGCACTAGATCTCATATTAATGCAAACATGAAAATATTACATGGCAAATACAATACAGATGTTATTAATGCTAGTGCAAATTCTACGACAGATCTTACGCAGGGGAGTAAAAATATGAAACGGTTTTTTTATACAATTTTAAACTTAGTTAAGTATTAAAAGCCTTTCATTAATAATAATAAATCATCCTGACCAGATTTATGATAACAAATTATAATTTACAATTCAATTGTTAATCTAATCAGCCAAAATTAGCATTGATTAAATATTCCCCATTGAACCTTTTCGACAATTCAGTTGGGTTCAGTAATAACCACATTCCAAACACTAATTAACAAAATGACGTCGTTATAACAATTTCAACATATTACTTCCTCTTTTGTAACATAGAGTAATTTAGGCTACAAAAGCTTACCTATTCGAAAAATTAAGTCGTGGAAATTCAAACTACTTATATAAAAAACGTGGCAAAACCTTTCATTAAATCTGTAAATAAATTTTGACCCACAAGCGAGTATGTAATCAACCGGAAAATTTACCTAAGTTCAGCTACCAAGTCCTCGTAGCACTGTAGCCGCTTCGCTACGTTTTAGCTACGCCGTAGTAGATCTGTAAGGCTTCGAAATATCTGTTGGTGATTTCCTATCAGAAGTCTTACTTTGATTGGGTTAAGCCGAGCATTTTACTGCTTTAATATACTGTTTTTTTTTTCAGCAGGTCTAATAGCAAGTTGCATTTCATACAAAGTAGTCGAGTGGCAAAGCGTTACCTTTATGTGATTCTAGTTAAAAA
Source organism: Tuta absoluta (assembly GCA_027580185.1). Taxonomy (NCBI): domain Eukaryota; kingdom Metazoa; phylum Arthropoda; class Insecta; order Lepidoptera; family Gelechiidae; genus Tuta; species Tuta absoluta. The sequence continues at coordinate 12,827,734 of JAQAHW010000005.1, forward strand.
CGCTATGGCTAAGATAAATGCATAGGTATGCATTACGGTAAACAAAAAAAAGAGAAAGTTCTTCGATTGAATATTATCACAAAATAGAGAATGTACAGAAGGATCACTCGGGCATTTTTTCGATTATTGCCGCTTTCGGCAAGGGCTGCCACAGTTTTCTTACCGATTTTATTCAATGTTTTTGGTACCTAAACATACAGGGAGTAACATAAAGGGTATATCAAGCCGAAAGGTGCTCATGAAACTGAACAAGTTTCCCCATTTCCGCACCTTGATATACCCTTTCTGTTACTCCCTGTATTTACATTACAATTACGTAGCACAATTATTATGAAATGGGGAGTGACGAGTCGGTAAATATCTGCTCTGGGGCTGTTGAGATCTTTTTAGCTGGCATGGTGACTCTGGTGATAGCATCACCCCATTCCTTTCCCGCGGGAATCGTAAAAGGCAACTAAGGGACTTGAGGGTGTGTATTGCAATTTTAGGCGATGGGCTGGCAACCTGTCACTATGGCAATACACAATTTTCCGTATGACCCTCAAATTTTTGTCAGATGTGGCGTAAATATCCGTTTTTGCAGCCGTTTACGCTCTGCCTACCCCGCAAGGGTTAATAGACGTGATATGTGTATGTATGTACATCAAAAATGAAAAGTTGTTTTTAGCCTTTATTTAAGTAGAAACTAAAATCTTTAAAAATATTACTCATATCATTACTTAAAAAAATATACTGATTAGAGTTGTTAATCTTGTTTGTTCTTTTATGAAAGCAAGTTTTTATTTAAGTTGGTACAAAATATTATAGGAACATTGTACACATCACATCGTATACTAATAAACCTATTTATTACTTTTTTATATTTGCGTGAAGCCATTTTGCACGTTCGCACTAAACGCGGTTGACACTCGACTACAAGTGTGTTTGGATTGGTTTGGATTTCCTTGTAACGGCGGCGTGTCAAATTGTGCGAGAGTTTCTGACGTTTGCTTGAAGTGAGCTCTCTGTATTCGGCGCGCAGCCGCCAATACTTACTTTGTGATATTATACTTTAAAAATTATTTGTTGGAACGTACGAAAAATAACAATTAAATGTTTTAGGTATGTTATAAAGTATAGCTGAGGCTCGTAATACACCTGTGGAAAAGTACACGTAAGTAACATCACACTCCTTGTTTTCATATTCATACAATTAAAAATTCGTTGTATTTCGGCTTTGTATATTGAATGAAAACCTGTAAAATGTTATATTTCATTCAAATAAAAAAATACGATTAAAATAACGAATTTAAACGAAACATCCTTTGTCATGTGCAGGTAGAACGGGCAATAATCAGGTTATTTGTCACCGTGGGTGTCAGCAGAGTGATCGAGCGGCAAATATTCGAGACACAGGTGTTTCGACAATAAACCCCTCAGCCCCTCAGCAATAAGCTCCTGCTAATAAAGTCCTGGGCCAAACAGGCTTTTACAGATCTGAATTGTTTTATTCACATTTCGAACTGTTGAAATATCCAATACGACATTTTGAAACTCTTTAATATGTTGGGTAAAATTGCAAAATTTTACTTGCGGTTAAGTTTTGTATGTGGAAAACATCATGGTAAATACTCGTATTTTTTATTGTTGGTTACCTAGACGGCTGATATGACGCAGTGGTAGTGCGACGGCCTGCGGCGCAAAGGTTCCGGGTTCGATTCCCGGTGAGGCAATCGTAAAGTTGATATTATCATTTTGTGAATTTATTTCTAATCTGGTAAGGACATTGCATTCTGAACCACCCGTAAGAAAGATGGTTCCGTGTCGGTTGCTGTCTATGTGATAACGTAGACGGCGGTTGTTATACAACCATGTCAGAGGCCGACTAGACTAGGCAGTTGAAAAACCGACACCAGGGTTCATTGGGTTGTTCGTCGAGTCGTTTTCCCACACGAAAAGAAGATTGTTGCTTTTATTAAAAGAAACTTTTTAAAATCGATTTTCCACAATCTGGGTATATACAAAAAGTTTCATCTTTCCACCTCACAAACTGCCTTGCCAATAAAAAACTAAATGTTATCTTCCGTGGTGTAAATCTCCAGCATAATTTCACACCAAAATACCTTGGTGTAACACTCGATCGTTCATTAACTTACAAGCAACACTTAGAAAATGTCAAGCAAAAGGTAAAATCACGGATTAACATTATTCGAAGGCTAGCAGGCACAAGCTGGGGCGCATCTGCATCAGTTCTCCGTACATCTGCCTTAGAGCTCGTGTACTCGACTGCCGAGTATTGCGCGCCCGTATGGAGTCGCAGTGCACACGTACACAAGGTTGATACTCAGCTCAACGAGACCATGCGCCTGATCACGGGAGTAATTAAGTCTACCCCCCTTCCATGGCTGCCTGTTCTCGCACACATACCATACCTCCACCAGCGCTACGCAGATGTGCGGCAACTGCCAAAGAATGGGAAAAATGTTCTCAGCCAAACCGCTCTGGTTCCATGCCCATTAGGAACACCCTGGATGACCTTCCTGTCTCTCGGTTACTGTCAAGAACACCCATTTGGACCGACGAGCGTATCCGGTCAGTTGCCCGAAGTCGCGCGGTCAAAAATCAGTAGATTGCCCCGGCCCGCGCGGCCGCGCCACCGTCGATTGCCCGTGATTTCCGAGCACCGGCGGCTGCGCGCGAGCTCGCGGCTCCTACTGTTCATTATTACGCTAATTGTGGCTTTTTTCGAACAATACTAATAAAGTGTACTTTTTCTAAATGTTATTGAACTATTCTATTGAATGACAGTAAATTTATTACAATCGGCCAAATTTATCAGCCAATATGTTCTGGTAAACTTTGAACTAGGGAAAAATGAGGATATATTTATTTAGAAAATTCTAGTTACATGGTCATGCAATATTTTACTTATTTTATGTTTTAATAAAGTTAAGGTGTTCAATATACTTCTAAATAAAAATAAAACACGCATTCCATAGTAGAAAAATATTTATTTACAATCACTTGAAATAACTTTTAATTTCGGCAGCGCGCGCTAAATTTACTTACAGACAAAATAAATCATTTCTTATTTATTCTTACAAGTACCTGAAAAATATAGTTATTTCCATGAAGCTAGTTATATTTTACAATCTTTATGTAAAAATCATATTAATAACATGGACCAATACAGAGAAATATGGTTTTGAAGAATTGTACTGCCATTTTCATGTAAATTACCCTTAGGGATTACAATCGGTTTTTTGTTTCGGTCTATTGATGTATCAACTAAAATGATTTAAAAAGACATAAATAATAATCAAATCTTAAGATATAATACAGTAATTATCAGTTTAAAGTGCACAAACCTTTAAAATTCAATTAAAATAGCACGAGCACTTTTTCACTTGCGAACTTTTGCATAGACTAACTTCAACATTTTTTTCTTTTTTTTTCGCCGGCGTCTGACAGGCGTGTTCCATTTGAAGCTCTGGTTTAGTTCACTCCGGAAAGGAAGAAAAGGACGAAAATAGTACCAATTCATTAGATAATAAGGGACAGACAGTTTTTTGGTGGTAAATCGTTTTTTTCCGCGTGGGTATCCCCAGTACCCAGGGTCACACTACTGACAAAAAAGTACTGGGTACCTCCCGTACCCACGGTCACACTACTCGAAAAAAATGCTGGGTATCCGCGGTACCCATGTACAACTGACCGGGTATTAAACAGAAGATCTCTATAAATGAGGCGTGGAAAACGGAGTGGGGCCTATTTGAGAACACGAACACGGAATTGGTGACAGACCCTACGAAAAAGCAGCCCGGTTTTGACGCCAGCAGGAAGACTTGGACCCGGCTAAACCGGTTTAGCACCAATCACGGGAATACAAATTACCATCTTCACAAATGGGGTCTAAAGGAGTCACCACAATGCGACTGCGGAGCACCTGACCAAACCTTAGCCCATGTTGTGAACGAATGCCCACTTCGCTGTTTTCCCGGTGGTATAGCCGATCTGCACAAGTACACTCCTGGTGCAGAAAGCTGGCTAAAAAACCTAGACACTGATGTATGATCCAAGCAGGGATTGCCATACGATATGATGATGATACAAAAAATATGATTGTTTTTTGAAAAAGTGATTCCACACTACAGAATAAGAAGACAGTATTCGGAACTTTTACTGACTGATAGCCAACCAAAATACAATCCAAGTAGATCAACGAAATGTATAAGCTTTCTTCCGCGACAATCGTCTTCGAGCTTTGATGGCGGCGTTAACTTTTCTCTGGCAAAACGGATATTGAAAAATTTTTACACACTTAGGTAATTCTGTAACAGTCAACTAGGATATTGATTTATTTATGTATTTGTATGGGTATTAAACAATACAGCCAGTTTACAATTTTCATACAAACATTTTTGTGAAAATCAAAACGTACAAACCTAGTTTTCAGTCTCAGAATTTACCGTATCTGTGTACAAAAAATTATAATACTTAGAATGAAGTAATCGTCGCTGTGAATGATTGTACATGTACAGATCAGCTGGGTTAGACAGATGTTTTCAATACAACGTAGGTATATTTTTCGGAAATAAATAAACTTGAAACTTCCCTTAATTTGAATCAATAGTCTGAATTAAAATGAATCACGATCATGATTTTTCCTTTTTACTTGTCTTTGTTCTTACCTTATATGGGGTGCCTTGGAGGGACCGACTTTACCGAAAACGCTAAAAGCTCAACCCGGTCAACTGAATCACATTTCTCAAGGAAAATTTTACCTCTCATACAGAAACATCAGCTTTATATGGGAGCGAAATAAAAGAAATACCTATGTCCCTTTACAAAAGTTATTTTGTTTTGTGGGTTACCTAGTACCAAGACCATATTTCTACCTATAGGCTATCCAAGACAATGATTGATGAAAGCTCATTCACAGAACAAATAACAACAACTCTCATTTCCAGGAGAAAAGTATTCGATTTGTTTACGTTTACTCAGTCAATACAATCTGTTGTCTTTGTTGGATTTTTTCAGGATGTCTATAGGTTAAAGGTAACGACTTACTTAGTACCACAGTATCGACAAATCGAACACAACTTCTTATGTCATATTGATTCTATTTATTCTAATACATAATTTGAATTTCTCATATTTACAAATACTTTGGCAGTTATCATCTCACATTTTCTCGCCTGTTTTATGGGAAGTAAATTTAATATGACAGATAAAGTATCATCATACACAAATAGTGTCGTATATCTTAAGCATGCCATATCAAATATACAGTTAAACATAAGTGTTATTAAGTTATTTATTTCTATATTTTAATAAATATGTTGAATACCAAATTTTAAAACACTTCCCGTGTTAAATATTAAATATTTTATTTATTAATTTGTATACTTACAGCACATTGTACAAAAGGCGGGCCTTATGCCACGCGGCGTCATCCACCGGCTAACCAGAGAGTAAACAGAGAAGATGCGGGTGCACTAGAGCGTTAAACGAAAACAATAGAAAACCCACTGTCAAACTACTGTAAAAATAAAAGCCGTACTAGAACAACTGCTAGTTACTAAGTAGTAATAAAATTGTAAGGTGTACGTGTAACAAATAAAAGCCTCAAGTAAGGAATATCATCCAAAGTATCGATCTTCCGTCACATGCAATTGTCCGTGTTTAGGTATGTACCCCAGTTTTACAAGGCTATCATTCTTCGCCAAGGGGTCTGGATCTCAGCCAAAACACCCCAGGAAGTGCCAAATCCACTGTTGTACGTAAAACTGGTACTGATATTTGGCAAAATTTAAAGTCTGGAAACTAAAGTTTGGTATGGTGTAAACGTAGAAAAATATAAATAAAACTTTAGCAACAAGCCAAATACCTTGCTTAAAATGTATTTCACCTTTCAAGTAAAAGATATTTCCACAATATCCCGCTTATTGCGGAACATAAAACGGAAAAAGGATGTTTCGAAGGAAACGATCTGTGTAAGTGAAAATGAGATTCAGGGAACGTGCGTGCGCATAAGCCGAGAGAAGATTCATGATTCATTGATTGTGTCCTATTGTGCAAATGTACACATTTTTGCGCCTTAACTTTTATTTTATGGTATGCTAACATACATACATACATACATACATACACAAATCACGCCCATATCCCTTACGGGGTAGGCAGAGCGTTGACGGCCGTAAACGGATATTAACACCGCGTCTGACAAATGCTTGAGGGTCAATCAAGATAACTGTGTATCACTATAGTGACAGGTTGTCAGCCCATCGCCTAAAATTGAAATACACATCCCTCGAGTTCCTTAGTCGGCTCTTACGACACCCATGGGTAAGAAATAGGGTGATGCTATTCTAAGCCGGCATCACACGGCGCTAACATACATTTATTATATTTGCGCGCTACGCAAAATAAAGGTATAAAAGGTGTAATATAAAAATAAATTTATGCCGTTTGTGGGTTTTCATTAGCGAGGGCGTTTTTAAATACAGCTCCCGATTGTACTGATGCAGCTATCTTGTAATGTTCAGTTGGATTAAATGTTATTATTTTAAATTAAATATGTTCTTAATTTAAATGTCTAGCAGTCAAAAATTGGTTTACAATTGTTACTTCTAGTAATAAGTAAGGTCCCGGTCACGGTCCCGGGTTCAAGTAATGGCAGACACTATCATTTTTTCAAAGTAATATAGCTGCGATGTTGGCTGTTAGGGGAGGATCAAGAGAAACACGTATGTGCAGTACATAGCAATGTGTGTGCATAATGAAAACCATAGTATATTATCTGTACTATTAAAAACGCTGAGGCTATGTACTACTTTCCTACAAACTGAATGGGTATTTGATACATGATATATTCACGAATAGGGGCTACGAACTCACGACTTTGCGATACGTATGCGACCGTTTGAATTTCGGAATCTCTATGCAACTTTACGGAATTTTCGACGGCGAATATTCGAAGAATATGACACGATAAAACCTTTCGCAACTTTCGAGCCTGTATCAAATAAAAATTATGAATGTGCCGACCATAGATTCTAATAAGATTGTTCTACAAGTAAAATTTATGCTTTGTTTCGTAAAAATCAATCAAGTTATAACACTTTTGAAAATCCTTTGATTTATGTTTTTGTTCAATTACCTACTTTTCTTTTAAATTGGATGTGGCGTGATCCTAAGTGCTGGAAGAGGCGCCAGCTCGGCGGGACAAGCTGTTCAATTTGGGAAAGACGGGCTTTAATGTAGGAATATTACGTTTGCGGACTGCTAGTTGCTATTTCATCTAGTAGTAGCTTTAAGAGGCAAAGAAGAAGAGAGGATTAATTGATTAGGGAAAAATATTTTAAATTATCTATATAAAATCACAGTCGAGGCTCCAAATGACGAACAATGCACTAACTAAGTTTGTATTCCGCCGATTCCTGCTATTGAGCTCTCGGTCTGCCTCGCTGCGGCAACGACAACCAGCAAACGAGCTTTATTGTGACGTTGGATTTCTCGATCATTTCCGAGGCAGGAAACAAGATCAAAGCTTGGTAGGTTTGCTTAAAGATTAACGAGGTTTCGCTCGTTCAAGTGTTTACATCATTAATTTCATTTCAAATATTCAATGGTATTCACTGTTGGTTATTTGTTAAATGACATGACATGATCGCTGTATTTTGATATGAACAGTTAAAATCTCATAAAGACTACTGTAACCTTGCGCTATTGAGCTATATGTACTTAAACGTAAGTACACATATTATGTTTTCTTTTAGATTTTTTGGCAGTAAATAACAAAAGTAAGCCAGTGTCAGTTGCAGATTGTTGAATAGAGGGAAAGATTTTACGCTCAAATTAGCTAAATTTTGATTTAAGAAGCGATCGATATTCACACGGGTGTGACATTTGTAAATGAGAGAGAGAAAAAACTTCGTGCGTAGTTAGGTAAACAAAATATTCACACGAAACTGGTTACTTAGCTTTGGTTTCTTAGGGCAGAATACAAATAATTATAAAAAAGTAAAATTAATTGGGCCTCCCATAATAAATTTAGCAGCTTCAATTTGTATGGGACGTCAAGTTTTTGTTTTCATATTTCGACCCATGTTTCATGGGGAAAGTTGTTCAGTTTCATTCATTCATTCTTTGACCTTTTTTGACTTGTTATACCCTTTTTGTTACTCCCTGTATGAGTAATAGCAACGATATTCTTTGACATGTTTTGTAAGCAGTTCTGGATTAGAGGGCGATCTGCCAAATCGCTTTTGATCGCGTTGTTTGAATCAACGATCGCTCAAAGTGATTGATTTATTCCAATATTTGTCTTCCAGCTCATTGCTGAAGCGACAAGGAAGTGTTCCACAGAGATTGCCTAGCTTATATAGGTCGCACTTGAGTAATACATGCGCCAAACTTAGAACGCCAATGAGGAAACAATGATAGAAACTCGGTAGCCATACAATATTTGAAAACTTCTAAAATGTTCATGCGCGGACAGGAATTGAAGCTGCGACTTTTGTCTTTCGCCTTCACTAGTGGCGACGCCTCTTCCATCTAGGCTACCGCGGCTCGTCTCTTGACCGCCTCACTTGCTAATTGTCGGGCAAGGTAAAAATGGTATTATACCTAACACGGGGAATGTTTTAAAAGAAGTATTCAATCGGTTGTCATAGCTTTCTACTTTTCGACACCATAGACTTACTACAACGCAGCGTCAGCATTAAATTAGGGTAGGGTGGTGTAAGATTGCGCAATTTTAAATCAACGGCTCATAACATAAAAAATAATAACGATATCTGAGATCAATTATTTATTTATTTAAAGTTATTCTTATGGCAACAAATCAACATACTCAGTATTGCAAAAAATTTAAAGTAGCTTTAACAATTAAATAAAAATCACAAATTGGGAACTGCGCAATTTTGCACACCCTAGATCGATAAGATTGCGCAGCTATATTATTTGCACGTAATTTATAAAATCAACATACTTATTATTGCAAATAATATACATTCGCCTTAGGAATTAAGTGAAAATCACATAATAGAAATAACGCAATTTTACACACCATATAGTGTAAAATTGCGCGTTGAGATCGTTAAGATTGCGCGACTTTGTTTATTTGCATTTACTGAAGGTGCGCAATTTTACACAATAAGGTAATTTTGCAAACATTGTACTACTACTGCCATCTCTTAGAAAATATTTGAATAACTTCCCATGTGACTTTAACCTGAATGATTCCGCCGCGACAAAACAAAGATGAATTAGCAAAATTACTGCGGGTTTTAGTACAGTAACACATTGAAAATAATAAAAAATAATTCAAAAGTGAATAAAAACTTTGAACTCACGTATTTCTTTGGTTTTCCACTCATTTAAAATATTTATTTTCGGGAGCACGTTCATGTTGCAACCGAGAACAAAATACAACTGAAGTTGGCTGCGAACTTCACTCCGTTGTCCTGTTACGACGTGTGCGCAATTTTATCGACCGCGCAATTTTGCACCTTAATACCCTATTTACCCTAAATAATTGAGTAAATTTTTTCGGATAGAAATATTTCATTGCAATGTTCATTCCATCTCATAAACTTATCCTCTTTACTTATCAAATCAAGTACTTACTTATCGAATAGTAAAGAAAATGAAAAATAACATTATTTTGTGAAAGGATAAGAAACTCCATAGTAATAATGTTTTAGTATTATATCAAAAGGCTTTCGTTCAATATTTCTCCTTAAGGGTCCGGAGAAAATGGAATACGCAAAAAGTTACACACTCTTTTCGATGTAAATGTAGTTTTTGATATGTGATTTTATCCATTCCCTATACATATTGGAAATAAAGTTATAGGTGTATACAAATCATTTATAAATATATATATTTAGATATATTATTGAATATGTGTTTGCATATGATTATGTCCCCCCCATGTGATGCCGGCTTAGAACAGCATCACCCCATTTCTTTCCCATGGGCGTCGTAAGAGGCGACTAAGGGACTCGAGGCGAGGGTGTGTATTGCAATTTTAGGCGATGGGCTGATAACCTGTCACTATGGCGATACACTATTTTCCGAATGACCCTCAAATATTTGTCTGACGTGACGTAAATGTCCGTTTTTTGCGGCCGTTTACGCTCGGCCTACCTCGCAAGGGATTATAGGCAAGATATATGTATGTATGTGTGTTTGCAGAACCTATCGATAAAAAAATCAAGTAATCTTTTAGTTACAAACTTGAAGAAAATACCGGAGCAATGTTTTGATGCGTAATTTATTTATTTATTTACGATTTATTGTACACAGGAACAGTAAAGAGACAAACGCATGATAAATACAGACACAACAGGCACTGTTTATTTCTAATAAGAAATCTATTACAGCAGATCTAAGGGAAGAGTATTATGACATACAAGATTTTCGTTCCGTCCTATCTGTCTTATTCCATACAAAGCTGTGCCGCGGTAAGATTTACACCGACCCGAATCTGTGAAAAATTGTGTCGCAGAATTAGAGTCTTCAAGATTTTTCGCCCAATCATTTTGGTATACAAGTAAAATAGACAAAAAAAAAGTTTTTTGGCGATAGTTGATCACTTTCGTCGCAGTTTCAATTTATTATTTTTCCTGTCTACCCAAGACATTTTGAAGTACACAAGTCACATCTTTGGGCCTCCGTTTGCGAAGATTTAGGTACTGGTAATTATCTCTTTTCGTGTGGGACACGAAGTCATCCAACGACTCGATGAACCCTGATGTCATAGTTTTTTTAATCGCCTACTACTAGAAGTAGGCCTCAGACATGTTTGAATAATTAACTAATTAGGTACTAATGTTCAACCTACCCCTTTGAAGAGAGTGGTGGTGGTTCAACTAGCGCCATGTCACAAAAAACACATAATTGTCTTCGTGCAAACATTACCTTAACATTTGCTTAGCACAATTTCTTGGTATAATATTAATCTTCAATTAGACCCTTAAAACACAATTACATACTCGCGGTAATTTGAGTTTTACTAGTAAACCACTTTGAGTGGCAGTTTTTGCCACATTTACCCATAACTTTAATTACAACAAATATTTATATGTACAGTCGGTTATAGCACTTAAGGTACCAGGGGTATTCCAAAAGAACTGAATTATTTTTATCCCCAGATCAAAATTTAAACTTATTCTCATAAAATAAGTAATTTTCTACTAAATCAGGTTCATGTTAAGGAAAAAATATTGCTAGGGACAAAAATAATTCTGTTCTTTTGGAGTAGCCCTGGTACCTTATGTGCTACAACCGACTGTACGTGTGAGGCCGGCTTAGAATAGCATCACCCCATTCCTTTCCCGTGGGTATCATATCAGGCGACTAAGGGACTTGAGGGTTACATGTGTTTTGCAATTTTAGGCGATGCGCTGACAACCTGTCACTATAGTGATACATAATTATCTGAATGACCCTCAAATGTTTGTCAGACGTGGCGTAAGTGACCGTTTTTTCGGCCGTTTATCCTCTGCCTACCCCGCAAGGGATATAGGCGTGATGTATATATTTATAGCGTTAGCAGGTTTTAACATTGCTGCTTGTGCAAATGGAAATTCTGATATTGTTTTCATGAAGAGATATGATTTTCATCGTGTAATGGCGCTATTTTTGTGGCACCACTCGTCTAAAACGATCAACTTCGGCTGTTTTTTCATACAGTTTGTAAGAAAAACCAGTGTAGGAGTAAGTTGATGTGTTTCTGATAGAACCTACGTATAATTTTCCAGTGTATCCTAATCTCGATTGTGTTGTTTCAACACGCCGTGACTGGATCATTCGAGTTGATTGTTTCCAAGTAACGACTGTAGGTATTCGATAAATCAAACACTCAAATCCGACCAGCAAACAATTAACACTGCTAAAGTCGAAACATTGAATCATGACCATCGCGGGAAATAAAATGCGCGTCAAATTGATACAATCTTGCTACAATGTACTTTTTCTGTCAAGTGCTACACTGAGATAACGAACAACTCGTAAAGCCTGTTGTCAGTTTTTCAACTGCCTGCTTCGCAACCTCAACCTCTGACAAGGTTGTGTAACGACCGCTGTCTAAGTAAATAGACCGGGACCGATGGTTTATCAATCCCTCTAAAGCACGGAGCCATCGTTATTACGGATAATTGGGCAGGACACCCTGCCATGTCCTAACTAAACTGGAAAACAAATATTTATACCTCTTCGAGCATCGAACCAGAGACCGCCGAATAAACTAGATAAAGAGGGACAACATTATACCTTGCGACAGATAAGGTCAGAAGGTAATAGCTGTCACTAGGCTATAGGAAAGAATATATAAATGAATACCTCCTTGGAATGAATTAGAACAAGTATAGATACAGTGTTTAATCAATAGAAATTCAAATTTTCCGTAATTTTCTAAAGGCTAAATTACCTTATTCTAATCTTGCGTTGCTATTTTAAGCCGGCATGGCTTAAAATAGCAATACCCAATTTCGTACGGGTGTCGTAAGAGACGACTAAGAGACTCGAGGATTTCATGATATCTATGTACAATTACAGGCGACAGGCTGACCAGCTGTCACTATAGTGATACACGGTTTTGCCTGTAAAAGCCCTAAAATATTTGTCAGACGTGGCAATACCGATAGAGGCGTGATATTCGATGTATGTATGTATGATTGATTACTAAAATAGCTTGACGAACTTTGCTATTGAAAAGCTCATTTCACACGTATCTTAATTTACTTGGAAATTATATTTTCTACGCACAATATTAGAGGTATACATAAATGCTCTTCGTTTTCAGCGATTTAACTGTTTTTATTACTTTGTGGTTTATTTCATATTTTTGTCGTTTTAATAATTTTGCTGGAACTTTCTTGTCAGGCGTATTAAAGATTTTTGAGCAGTACTTTCGGCCATCATTGATTGATTACATACTAGCATATATGTATGCTTAGTTTCTACGGCACAACAAACACACACATATCAAACTTTTATCCCTTGAGAGGTAGACAGAGCGTTAACAGCTATTAAAAAACTATCGTTTTCGCCTCGTCTGACAAATATTTGAGGGTGGTTTTAGCAAAAGCGTGTATCACTATAGTGACAGGTTGCCTGTCGCCTAAAATTGTACAATTGTATTGACACCCACGGGAAAGAAATGGTGTGATGCTATTATAAGCCGGCATCACATGGCACAACTAACTAACTTGTGTGTACAAAAACGTGAACATACTGTGTTCATCGTAATTATCATCACCAAAGCGTGGGTATATTTACATGGGTATAATTAACCGGACCCCCTGAACAGGAAAAACCCCCCAAAAAGCCTGCCCAGCAGTGCTTCTACTCTAAATTAACAATCTTTCTAGGCCCAAAGCTGCCCTAGCTAATTTTGGAAATAACGGATAATATATATGTATACCCAAAAATGGCTAAGTACATAAAAAAAAAAATTATATTAATAACAAAAAATTGCAGTAGATAAATCTACCTGTTTCGTCTAATAAAATATTTACTTTATACATTTGAATTAAACCCATGGAGATTTATCTTGCATATAGTCTGATATTTCATAATAGCCTTTTTTGTATAGTTTTTGTTTAATTACTGGTTTAAATTTATTTAAATCTTGAATATCTTTAGGAAATTTGTTATAAAAGCGTATACAATATGAAAGGACACCTAGAAACATATGTCAGGAAACGACAAAAATATACGACTTCCCAAACAATTTTTTTTCGGAAAGATGTTCAGTTACGTGGTCTAATTGCATCCTTTCAGTATTCACAGGGTTGTCCCTTACATCCCGAATAATGAAATTCAACGACAGTTACTCAGCTACGTAAAGATAATTTATTTTAGATAACCTAGTTGATGTTCATAATAAGGTCCTATTAAATTCAGTGCTAATATTTTAATGGTGAGTTCTACTCGTGAAACTGAACAACTTTCCTCTATGAACATAGGTGGAGAGATGAAAAATAAATTTGGAACTCCCATACAAAAAAGTTCAAACACGTGCAATTTTGTATGGGAGGTCCAATAATCTTTTTCATATCTCGACCTATGTTCATAAAGGTTCAAAAAGATTTGCACTGTATTGAATAGTAAGTACCTTATTTTATGACAGTGCCCATCTAGTCTTAAAACGAATATTGTGTTTCAATGAACACGTGTAACAAAATAAATATAAATTAGGTAGAAATAAATTAACCGAGACAAATGCTTAAATATTCCCAAGTCTGGGTTTACAGATTTTAATCTCCACTTCAATCAAGGCCACCGCAAGTGTCAGGAGACAACCAACGCCTCTGCCGGATCGGAGCTTTACAAATTGTTTATGAAATTCTAAGTAACACAATTCTGCTTTGTCAGTATTGTGAAATTGTGGCTGGATGGCTAAATTAGGCAGAGTAGAATATTGCTTTGTTATTTGATACCGGTATAGACTATAAGATAGCGAATTTCAGAATTTTTAAATATACAGGACAAAAAACTGAGCGGGATGGCATCAGAAAGTAATTTTCGCCAAAATGACGTTTACGCTCTTTGAGCCCAGAGGTATCGATGTTGCTTTCAAATAATCGTATCTATTTATACTTAGTGCACTATAAATACTGAAGTAGTATAAATTCAGAGGAAAGCTAACGAGCTCAACACAAAAAGTTGCAACTTCATGATACTGGAATCAACGTTGCGATAGATTTCTCATAATTAAACCATTGCTCAATACTGCGATCGACTGCTGGTAGAAAAGCTGCAAAACAAAGGACAAGGACAAAACTGTATCAAAAGAAACAACTTAGATACTACCTTATAACATCCAACATTGATCAGAAATGAGATACTATGAGTGTACAACAAAAGCTCAAATCGAGTATAAAACGTAAAAAGGAAGTCAAAGGAGTCAGGCACTTTGAACATGATGTCTTTTATGTTTTGAATTTGGAATAACGAGATTCGAAAAATGCAGAAGAAATAATATTTATGATGGTAAGGCCACATAAATGTAGGTAAGTTACCTGTTTACTTGGTTTGACCAACTAAGTCAGAAGAAAGGCAACATTCTACAAATTTAAAATTTGGTACGATTCTATTAGAATTGTTATTTTGAACGAAAGACTACTTCATGCCAATTTTAAGATAATTAATCCCTTGCGGGGTACGCAGAGCGTTAACGGCCGTAATAATACGGTCGCTATAGTCATGTTTGACAAATATTAGAGGGCCCTTTCGAGGGTAAAAAATCTGCCGCTGGATATAACGCAGGTGAGTTCCGTCTGTCAGTATTTTTTTAACGTTTAAATTCTATTGTAGGTAATTCCTAAACTAAAAGAACTTGTATCAGAATTTTTTTAACAAAAAAAGAAAAAAGTAATTGCTAATAAGTAAATATTTTTCTCCATTTCCTGTGTTACTGAGGCAGAAACACGTGTAGCGGAACCATTTGTTGCTGTTCGTTCTCTAGTTTACAAAATACGTCTTGCGTCGAATGTTACTCGAGTTACGTCTATATAATATCTATAAAAAGCATTAGTCCACATCAATTAACCGCTGTAACATGACCTACATGCTTCTGCTAATAATAAATATATGAAAAACTTTGGTCTTGATTTTAGTGTGATTTGATTTTTAGCTGGGATGCGATCTTTTATTATTTTGTTTAGTTATTATTGAAATTCGACAGGAAAATAAGTTTGATGTTTCAGATTTTATGAGGACAGTAAAAAAATTACCCAGGTAAGAGGTGGAAAGAAAGTGAAGAAGAGGGAAACCAAATCCAAGAACATACCTGCTCATATGAATTTTCAGCGTGTTTTTCTAACCAATGCTCGCTTCGCTCATTTTAGTTTAATTCTACGCTATATCCTAAAGTCAATCTAGAAACACTCACAAGCATTAGGATTGGGGGTACATATTTGTAAGCACCAAATTTACAGTAAATGGTTATACGCTTGAAAGGAGTGGAATTACTTGTAATGAGGAATGAAATTGGTTGTTATACGACTGAGCCTGCGAACTCTCGCTCTAACACGAATTAATTCAATTTACATGCAAACATCTACGCCACGTCCTATATACGAGCAGGTACTTGTACCAATTATACGATTGCTTGTACTGACAATTTAATTGTTAAAATATAGAACTAACGTTTGAATTTCTATAGTCCTTCCAAAACAATGTGTATGATTCCTCGTAATCCGTGAATTAACCAATAATTTCATAGAAATGAGTATTATTTATGCAACAATGCATAGTGTTGAGAATTAAGCCTTATTTATTAACGCTACTCTGTCTATAGTTAAAAAGAAAACACTTGTATTGAAAAATTTTCTTTGCCTAAGTAGTTTCGTTTTCTCCTCGAAGATACTGTGTTGTGAAGGTAAGTTCACATGTTAGTACATACTGTGTAGCAAAATTCAATTGGATTGTGATATATGTACAACTATCAATACTTTCTTTAAACCTTCACGATGAAAAGCAAATTGCGTTAGAAAAACTGAAGTACCTTCAAATCTGACAAGTAATAGTAATACACGCACGAGAAAGGTTGTGGGATATTCATAGTTGTCCTTAAAAATACACAAGTTGGACTTGGACTAGAGTTTGTTATTTGATCTATCTTGAAGGGTATCCTAAGTTGATTTGATTGCTTATTTAGTATTGCGGTAGTGCGCTGAGCGCCCTCTGGCGGTTTCAATCGGCGTCCCGCTACGTGCTCAACACCGGATTGGATTGGATCAACCGTACTAGAGATTTTGTCAAACTAAAGTAATTGTATTTTATTCATAGAACTGTTTTTGAGATGGTAAAGTTATTACACCAACACATATCGACACCATTTGTATGAAAATAACTAGTCCAAATACCAAGAGTACCTATCTATATTCCAAAGAAAAGATTTATTTTATGAATGAAAATAGATATATTTTTTTCTTGCCTGAGGCCGGGACAAAAAGGCTCGAAATTTTTGTATCTATCTCTCAATTTCATTTAATGGAAATACCTATGTGAGTGACAAAATAAAACCTAGTACATTACATAATAGTTAAACAGTTCAAGTCACACAGTAACACAACACAATAACTAGCACATCAATATCTTTGGTAATCACATAAATATAATCCGATTTGACTAACCTTGGTTATGAATAATTATGATGAGAATCATATTTCACCTTTCACTACAGCATGACATTCGAAAGCTACTAGATTTCGCGTAACAGATATCTTGTGCAAATTTTTACAGCGCAAGTATTTTTGTATCAACCTATTTTACGTAAACTTCTTGTAATTAGGAGGAGCGTGCGTATTTTTAACGCGTTACGTGCTGATGTGTCACGATTCCGATACACCAGGAATTGGGTCGGTCATTGCCATCTTATCGTCATTATTATCTTTTCTTTGAAAAGTGAATGTTTAAAGCTATAATTAAAATCGACTAAACTTCCTATACGACTTGTTACACACACAGTGAGTTTGTTACGAGATAAAAATGACCACGACTACGACGGCGGTCACAGTTCCCAACACGGTTTTAGAAATATGTCAACATGGGTCAAAAACTTTGATATTCTTTTTTCTAGACTAAAATAATAAGTGGCATATCATATTGAATATAAACCAGTGCTTTTTCTTTTTTAACACGCTTTTATTACGCGGTTGACTTCCTAAGTATTTAAGTAAAAACTAAGTAATCCAAAAGTGACTATCCAGCCAGAAAACTTGTATGTGTTGGTTGTGCAATGGGTAGAGTTATGGGTCGAAGTTCAACAATGTAGCTATAGGAGCTAGGGTAAATATGGCAACATTTTGTTCGGTCAAGCAAGACGGTTGACATTACCAATGTATGTCTTCGGGTCGGCCTTCAAGAAGGGATTTATAATAATGTCAGGGATAATTTATTACCGTAAGGTATATACGCATGATTAATAACATGTCGAACGAAACACAGAAGCAAATCGACTGGGTTGCTAACGATGCGTATAGAGAAACTCGAATACGTTATTTACGAAAAGCTAAAAATATGAACTTTTTTACCTCTAGATACAACATACATACATACCTACAGACTACACGCCTACATCCCATGCGAGGTAGGCAGATCGGAAACGGCCATAAAACGAACATTTACGCCACGTCTACCAACATTTGAGGGTCATTCAGAAAATTGTGTATCATCATAGAAACAGGTTGTCAGCCCATTGCCTAAAATTGAAATACATATTACATATAAGGTGTAAAAAAATTTGAACCAGTACGTCAAACTGAACAACTTTCCCCAAGGAACATAGGTCGAAATATGAAAAAATAATTTGACCCTTCCATTCTTAGTGTGTTACCCGGCCGGGATAATTTGTATGGGAGGGCCAATTTTTTTTTTTACACCGTGTATACAACCCTCGAATCCTTTAGTCGCCTTTTACAATTGTATAATACTGAAACCACGAAATAGTCATTTTGTGTTATTTACAAGTATCTTTTTCAGAAATTTCGGTGTGTACAGATTTTACTTAAGATCTTTCGAAACAATTTCAAGGTGTTCTCGAATAGCTTTTCCACGAAATATTTGTGGAAGTAACGAAATTCCTGATTCGTGTTCCAGTTTCCTTTTACAGCTGAAGCCTGAGAAACGTAATCTGTCTTGTGAATCAGCTACTTGTGGCTACATGTTGAGCTACCTACTATGGGCACATTGCCAGACATAAGATTGAATAATTACTAAAGTTTTGTCAGGCGAAATTCACATGTGCTTTTTAATTGTGTCGCAAAATTTTACATTATGTACCTCTAGTAGGAATGTAGGTATGAGATATTATAACTCGCGCAGAAAGTCTTTGATGTCATAATTAAACAATCCGAATACCAGTACAAAACATTGAGCTTGTCAAAAATTCGTCCCTTAATTTCGTTATCGCTTCCCACCGTTGATGCTATAAAAAAATCCCATTTGTCATTGAATCAATTTCCAATTCACCGATAAAAAATGTAGCAGACTGTAGCTATCAATTTTTATGAACTTTATCAAAGTAAAAGGTTATAAAAGGGACTCTCTAAGTTGTCCTCGCCGTCTGGAAAGTAATATTGAAATTGTAACTTGTAACTCAATTTCAAAGATAGCAAAGTAATGTTGACAATTGGTCACAAGTTCTAATAGTGTAAGATTCTAGTTGTATAAATTAGTCAAAGGAATGAAGTACCTAGTTAACAGTGATATTGATATTACTTACAGTAGGTTGATACAGCCAATTCGTTCAGTATATCTGTAACAATATAAATTAGGAAAGGTAAGTTATTATTCAATACACATAACTACTACAAGATGAAAAATTGAATAAAAATAAATAAAATAAAATAAAGTCACTTTCCGTGTCCTGCTTGATTCCGGGCGGGTGTTGTATGCTTTGATTTTTTAAAATACGAAACCGGTTTCGATGCGGTTTTTTAAATAGATGAAGTGTTACAAAAAAGGAAGGTTTTTTGGTATAATACATTCCAGAAAAAATATTTTTCCCGTGAGAAAACAGTTTGCAGCAGGATAAACCACTGGGCGGACAGCTAGTGGATGTTACTGTAATAGTAGAGATCATGGTGTGAAATTCGTTGCTTGTGGTTGTTTTCAGGAAATAATTAGGTTACTTGACGAAATCATATTTATAATGTGTCAATTTCTCGGTTTTCAATTTGATATTTCAATACGTATACCTACTCATTTCACTTGGTCTTCATCTATAGGTACTAAACAAGCAAACAAAACCGTCAACCGTATCGTTTCTTATAATTTAATAATAATGTATTTCTATTTTAATTAGCGTTCAGTTGTTCTCAAAATTCACACAGAGCGAGTTACCCCAGTGCACACACGTGTTCCGGCGACAGTGTTTTGTTCGTTTTTCACCCACCAACCACCGTCGCGTCGCGCCGGCATGTGTGCAACACAACATGTGGACGTGTTGCACCGACTCAACACATCACCACAAGTCTCTCACTAGCTGTCTGTAGTCATTATAAGTAGAATTTATCGTACGGAAACATTCCATTGATATTTACGACCATCCATCTGGATCGAAGATTTGTGTCGTTGATTCGGGAGATTAATGGATTTGAAGAATATCTTGAAAGCGTTTTGTGTCTTGTTATTTGTTACATTTGTACTTACGTAGCGGATTTCTCTGTCAAATAGGTACTTATTATTACTAACCATTTATTGCACTCAAGAAACATTACAAGAGACATAATATACAAAGAATGACGACACAACATGACAACTTATTTCTACTAAGAAATTTCTTCCAGCTGAGCTACAGAAAGTGACCTACAGTACTTGTCATTATTATATTTAACTAGCGACCCGTTCAGCGGTTTCACCCGCTGTTAACTGATTTCCCACGGGAAACAGACCTTCTCCCGACATGAATCAAACATAAAACCTTCCTCTTGAATCACTCTATCTTTCGAAAAAACTTCATCAAGATCCGTTTAGTGGTTTTGAAGATTTAAATCTCCAAACAAAAAAACAGACAGGGACAGACTTGGGAAGCGACTTTACTATACTATGTAGTGATAATCCGTCTCGCTTCATTAACGCATTGCTGGCTATAGAATGTAGATAAAATTATGTATGAAGCCCAGATAAGAGGTAATTTAAAGATTTTATATTGGCAAGATGCATTGACGAAGGTGGACGCTAAAATTGTATCACTACATCGAACTACATAGTATAAAATAAAGTCACTTCCCGTTTGGTGCCTCCTTATATCTTTAGAATTACCCAACGGATTTTGATGGTTTTTTTTATTAGATAGAGTAACTTGGGAGGAAGGTTTATAAGTATAATTTATTCCGGGCAATTGTCACATTCCCATGGGAAAACGGGTAGCCCAACTGGAAGGAAACCTGACCCCGTTTTGACACCTTTAAGATTAAAATTTCAAAAATGCTGAAACACGTGTTTTATTATTTTAAGTCATACGTCTAATCACTAATTTTGAAACGGATCACCTAGAGAGATTAAACTTGGACATGAAGTTTTTTATGTAACAAAGCAATTATTATAGATAAAATTCCGTTTTTTTAATCTCCCAAGGGATGAAAAGGGGGTTAAAACTTTGTATGAAAGTTTGTTGTCTTAAGTGTGATCCGTTTCAAAATTAGTGATAATTAAGACTTATGACTTTAAAATAATTAAACACGTGTTTCAGCACTTTCAACATAATTTGAAATTATAGCAATTAATAGGGTCAAAAGAGGTTTAAAAGTTTGTATGAAAGTTCATTTTTTTAAAAGAGTGTGATCTGTTTCAAAATTTGTAATTAGACTAATAACTTAAAATAATTAAACACGTGTTTCAGCATTTTTGAAATTTTAACCCCTAAATGGGTAAAAAGGGGGTTAAAAGTTTGTATGAAAGTTTTTTATCTTAAATGTGATCTGTTTCAAAATTTCTGATAAGACTCATAATTTAAAATAATTAAATACGTGTTTCAGCATTTTTGAAATTTTAATCCTTAAAGGTGTCAAAAGGGGGTCAAAAGTTTACTACCAGTTGGGCTACCCGTTTTCCCATTTGAATGTGACAATTTCCCGGAATAAATTATACTTATAAACCTTCCTCCCAAGTTACTCTATCTAATAAAAAAAACCGCATCAATATCCGTTGGGTAATTCTAAAGATATAAGGAGACACCAAACGGGAAGCGACTTGATTTTATACTATGTAGTGATAGTGATAGTGATAGTGAAGCTTATCAGGTCTCACTGTATAACTTACCAGTGCAGTATTCATTAAGGCAAATTGCGCGAGTAGTAAAACTCTATTTTAGCTGTAAACCCCACTTACGAGTCGGTCCTAGGGGCTCGTTTGTTCCACTTAGCGCGAACGTTTTGAAACACCAGGTACTAATTGCGGTCCGACGCCTTCGCACAAAGCTATTGAGTCTTGCTATTTAATGTAGGTGCCAAATTAAGTAACCTCGTGATTTCTTTATCTTACTGAATTTCACCGCATGTAAATAATAGCTGTTTATTATTTTATAATGTATTAAATTTATATTCTTATGTTAAAAATCAATACTTAGTTAGTTACCTCGATAATTCCTTCCAAGATACAGGTATTAGACCTAGTTTGGGAGAAAGTGTTTCAATTTTGTTTGTCATCTTGACCTAAAATAAAAAAAAAAGTTATTGAAAACTTGCAAAATTTTCAAGCGCGGGCAGGATTTGAACCTGCGACTTTCGCATTACTAGCGGCGACGCCTCTTCCATCTGGGCTACCGCAGCTCGTTCCTTGCCCGCCGATTTTGCAAGTGTATCTTAATGCCAGTAACGCGTGGCACGGCTCCATCTACCGGGTTAGTTTTTATAGAGGCGTCGCCATTAGTATTGCGAAAATCGCAAGTTCAAATCCTGCCCGCGCTTAAAAATTTTGCATGTGCTCAAAATTTTTATACCTAACACGGGAAGTGTATTAAAATTTGGTATTTAATAAGAAAAAGTGTATTTTTCATTGTATATACGAGTATCTTATAAAAAGTTTCCTGCTAGCTTTGTTTTCAATCATAAGTGTTCATGATAATGCTATCAATACAATTTCTGCAATTAGTCTTAAGAGAAAATACACTGCTGTCATTTGCTTATTTTAAGTGAAATTAAATTCTTTAATATCAGCCTATATGTCGTGTTTAAAATGTACGAATAAATATTAAATTAATATTATTAATTAAATATTAAATGAATATTTATTAAAATATCCTAAATAGGCAGAAAATTGCACAAACGATATTGAATGAAGACTGAGATGCAATGAATAAATTCTAATTTGTATAAATAAAATAGTACCTAACAGGGTTATTTTTTATTCACTCCGGAAATTTTACAGGCTGATCCTACTTATGATTCTGAACAACTTTTATTATGGGGTCACCTGCGAAATCGCGAAAAATAAACAGCTGCTCCATAGAAAAATTCATACCTACTACTCGAATAAAATGTATGGAACAGCTGGTTTTTTATCGCGATTTCGCAGGTGACCCCATAATAGAAGTTGTTCAGAATCATGAGTAGAATCACCCTGTAAATTTTCCGGGTGAATAAAAAATAACCCTGTATACAGTTACAGTCACGCCGATGTCAACTTGTTTTATTGTGGGGCAAATTGGTTTCAGCCCATGTTTTTTTATTAGCCAATTGATGGATTTATTTAATTTGCCCCACGTAGATCCAATTCTTTGCTTTTAACGCTCCCAAGGACTGATTTAGATGGACCTAATTGTTCAAAGAGAATAAAAATAGATTATTGTTCTCAGATGTTCTAAAAATACCCGATCTTTGTCTGGGAAAATAGTAATGATTTTTGTTTACATGAACAATTACAACACGGGCGGAGAATCTTTGATAACGTAATCAAGAAATATAAATTGTTCGTTTTATCTAAATAAGTTATATCTTGCTTTTAGCATATCACGATTCCATTGCTACATGTGGGTGGGTGTTGGAAAAGGAGAATAAGGGAATGGACAGCAGCGTTCCCTGTGAATACAACACCATGCACTGCGCTTGTAGTGTGCCAACATCTACCATACAAAGTAGACATACATAGCATAGAATAATATACCTAAGCATAATATAAGTAATAGGTTTACACAGGGCCCTGGTTGATACTCGTACCTATGTTGTTAGGAGCTAGGATTTTAGTAATAAATCCGCACTTGAAGTAAACAGTCGTGTTTGTTACTCATTAGCTAATAAGTCCCCCCTCTACACCCTTCATCAGTTCATGGCGATCAAGCCACGTCGAGTCTGGAGCGTTTGCGCAGCGTCAGCATAGGAATTCTACAGCGCCCTGCGGCCCCGCCACGTGTAAGGAACGCAACGCAAGCAAAACGATGGCGTGGGTCCCGGCTTGCTACGTATCTGCGCTAAGCGACGGTCGTGTTCAAGTGTGCAAATTGACAAGTACAATCATTCAAAATGGGCAAGCCCTATTCGAAGACTGAGGACAAGGAGATCATCATCGCACAAACAGCTGGTGCTGGTGGTAACAGCGCCGGTATTTCGGACCAGGAGGTCCATTTAACGACCAACAATATTTTGCTTTCAGTGATTTTAGTTTTCGGCCTGCTACTGATCTTGTACCTGGGGTACAAACAATATTATCGCTGTCACAAAAAGTGGATCCATAAGGAAATGCAGACTAGTTTTCTGAGGCGTGTACGGGAGCGATTGTCGGGAAGACGTGCTCGTGACGAGGATGAGGAGGCTGGACCCGTTTGATGGATGACGTGCGGAAATCATGGAAAACCGTGAGTGCAGTGAAAATAAAAAATAAATAAAAATAAAAAACTTCATAAAAAGTGCGGTAACCTAGAGTTAAGTATCGAGCCATTTGCAGTAAGTAGGTTCTAATTTTATTAAATGTTTTCTTTACATTTCTGTCCTTTCAACTTAGAAAAACTGTTTTGAGAACAGTATTTTTTTTTCTAGTAAGTAACTAATCCACGGATACATTTTATTTTTGTGGCAAACTATATAACTGACATTTTATATTCACCGACAGTTATTAATAGGTATTTTCTGTAAAATTAAGTGTAATTCGTTCACCTTGAAAGAATGTTTTCATATAATAATTAATGGAAACTATAGTTGATATATATCAGCAAATAGAAACAATTCGTGTGAGTTTAAGAAGACTCGGTAAGAAAAGAGAAATTTACGTTGATAGAGTTAAGAAAGATATTGATGAAGCCAAACAATTGTATTTAAATTTCCAGACATTAACGAGACAATGTTTACAAGATAAGAATTTAGTAAAATTAGAATTAACTGAAGTAATTTTAGAAAGTTACATAAATAAGGTAGACGTTGCTTATAACAAAATATTGTCTTATAGTCCAAAAATTTTACACCCGGATTTTGACACAAACATAAACAGCACCATGGACAAGTTCGACCTAAAAACTGCGTCTAGTTTAATACCAGTAATGGATGCCAGTGAGGACACAACCGAAAAAATTATTGATGCGGTTGAAATGTATAACAGTTGTTTAACTGCGGCTGCTTGCAAGTCATTATTAGCAAAATTTGTAATAAAAACCAGATTAACTAAATCTGCAAAACTTAAACTAAAATCAGAGTATGATACTTGTGAGAATTTAGTCAAGGATATGAAACAGTATTTATTAACAAAAAAATCTGCAAATTCTTTACTGACTCAGCTTAACAATATTTCCCAAAATGAAATGTCTATTTCGCAATACGCCGAAAAGATTGAAGATTTATTCGTAAACCTTACAATTTCACAATCTAATTCAGATGAAAAAGCAAGTGAAATTTTAAAACCTATAAATGAACAGCTGGCAATTAAAAAATTTGCCGACGGATTGCGAAACAGACGTTTGAGTACAATTTTAGCTGCTCGGAATTACTCCAATTTCAAGGATGCTGTACGAGCGGCACAGGACGAAGTGGAATCGCAGCCATCAACATCAAACACCATGCTGAGCATGCGAGGTAGGTCTTTTAATAAAGCTCCGGTCAGAGGTCGAGGAATTTCCAGAGGAAACAACTCAGGTAGGCCCATGCGATTTAATTACAACCAAAATCGTAGTTATCAACCTGCCGTATCATACAGATATTATGGCAACAGGGGACGCCCTAATTTCCGATCTGCTGGACCTCGATTCCAAGGCCGCATGACACGCAACAGAGGTCAAAATTATCGTGTCTATGTGGCACAAGGTACAGGTGGCCAACAGGATCAGGATTCCAATAATGAACAGCAGTTTTTTCGAGCCTAATTTAGAAAACATTTTTACTTTTGATACAAGTATCGGGTATGTATTTTTGAACACACATGACAAATTATGTTCTTGGTTGTTAGACACGGGAGCTTCACTCTCGGCTATCAAAAGTGAAGCTTTACCAGATCACATCCCAATACACAAAGAAGATAATGTGATTACAGGTGTAGGTGGTATTGTACATTCCAAGGGTTATGTTTACTTATCGCTAGTTGATTCAAATGGAAAAACTTTTGAGAATAAATTTTTGGTGTTTGACCATTTACCCATAGTTTCAGATGGTTTATTAGGCTATAATTTCCTAAAACGGTATAGATCAGTAATTGATTTAGATAAATCAAATCTTTTCCTTAAAGACTCAGATTTTCAATATGTTTTACCTATATTTGGATCACCACATGTCAGTCCGAATTATATTACACTTCCTGCTCGAAGTGAATCAATACATTACATACGTTTGAATGAAATAATAGAGGAGGACTGCGTAATTATTTCCAAGGAATTACAAGAGAATATTTTCCTTGCAAGTTTAATTGTCAAACCTAATAAAAATATAATTCCAGTACGAATCTTGAATACCAGTGAAGAAAATGTAACCCTTCCTGTTTTTGTGCCAGAAGTACATTTATTAAATGAATATAACATATGCACGTTTGATAAATGCACTTCATTGCTAAGCCGTGCCAAACAGTTGCTATCATTGCTGAAACTTGATCACCTACATTCCAGTGAGCGAACAACAATCGAATCCATTTGTTCGAAATACGCTGATATATTCAATTTGCCCGGTGACAAACTCACAACCACTAACGTTTGTGAACATTCAATTAAAATTAAATGTAATTCTAAACCAGTTTACGTAAAACCTTATAGATTACCGAAAAGTTTGCAACCGGAAATAGAGAGACAAATCGAACGTATGAAGAAGGACGATATAATAGAGGAATCACAGAGTGAATGGTCGAGTCCGATTCTACTAGTACCTAAGAAAGTAGACCAAAAAGACAGCAAAGGATGGAGGCTTGTGGTAGATTACAGGAAATTGAATGACGTAATTGAAGATAATAAGTTCCCGTTACCGAATATAACCGAGATTTTAGATTCGCTTTCGGGAGCAGTATATTTTTCACATCTTGACCTTAGTCAATCCTATTACCAAGTCAAATTAGAGCCAGAAAGTCGAAATTTCACTAGTTTTACTACGAGTACAGGACAGTATAGGATGAAACGTATGCCGATGGGATTAAAAACTAGTCCTAGCGCATTTTCTCGAGTTATGACGATAGCCATGTCAGGTTTAAATTATGAGAAATGCTTTATTTACCTTGACGATCTCGTTGTTTTTGGAAGAAATTTAGAGTTGCATAATAGAAACCTTATAGACGTTTTCGAAAGGCTTCGAAAAGTCAATCTAAAATTAAATCCCAATAAATGCCAATTCTTGAAAACAGAACTATTGTATCTGGGTCATGTTGTATCGTCCGAAGGTATTTTACCCGACCCAAACAAAATAGAATCAATTAAAAACTATCCAGTTCCACAAAATTCTGATGAAGTCAGACGATTTGTGGCTTTTTGTAACTATTACCGAAAGTTCGTAAACAGATTTTCAGAAATAACTGCACCATTAAATAATTTATGTAAGAAAGATGTACCTTTTGAATGGACATTACAATGCGAAGAAAGTTTTCAAAAATTAAAAACAAAACTTATGTCACCACCAATTTTACAATACCCAGATTTTTCCCCAAATAATGAGTTTATTTTACAAACAGACGCATCAGGAATTGCTGTGGGAGCAGTTTTATGCAATAAAAACATGAAGCCAGTAGCTTATGCGAGTCGTCCTTTAAACAAAGCAGAGAGAAATTATCCAACAATACAGAAAGAATTAGTTGCAGTTGTTTGGGCAATAAAATACTTTCGTCCGTACTTATTTGGCAGAAAATTTACGATTTTAACCGATCACAAACCATTAATATATCTATTCAGCATAAAAGACCCTTCCAGTAGACTATTGAAATTTCGTCTTATTTTGGAAGAATATAGTTTTGATATTAAATATATAAAAGGTAAAGACAACGTAATAGCAGATGCTTTATCGCGTATAATAACATGCGATGAATTAAAAGAGATGAATGAAAAGGTAATGACAGTGATGACACGAGCGCAAAGACGAGCGGAAGAAGATAAGATGAAAGCAGACGACTTGGTAGAGACAAATGATATCCATAATATTAATACAGATAATCGGACTGATCACCCGAGAGTTGTAGAAATATTACGGATACCAGAGAATTCGGTTGAAATGATTTTAATGAAAGGTGAAGAGTTGAAAGAACTAAAAAATAAAGGATTAATAGGAAAAGAAAAAGATTGCTTTAGTTATGATTATAATAGAAAAATAATATACATTAACCTCAACTTTAGGTTACACTTTAAGCGAGACGAATTTGTAACTAAATTGAGTGAATTTTGTAAAGGTATTAATGTAAATGAGATATGTATAATCAAAAATGATGAAAATGAACTTTTTATCAAAGGGATTGTACAAACAATTCAAGAAAAAGAAAAGTGGTCCGGACCCCACCTTTGTATTTTAAGAGGAGTAAAAAGAATTAATCATGAAGAAGAAAAACAATTTATTATAAATGACTATCATCTACTACCTACTAGTGGCCATGCAGGGGTACGTAGAATGGTAAATAATATAAAACGTCATTTTTATTGGCCAGGGATAGAAAAAGATGTTAAAAATTTCGTAAGAAGGTGTGAGAAATGTCAAAAAATGAAATATTCTCGACACTTAAAAGAACCTATGGTAGTTACTAGTACAGCGAAAGCTGCCTTAGAAAAGATTTTTTTAGATATAGTAGGACCTTTAGATCGTGACCTTGAAGGTAATGTGTATATACTTACACTCCAATGCGAGCTCAGTAAATTTGTAGAGGCATATCCACTCAAAAGCAAGAATGCAGTTACTGTGGCCAGAGCGTTCGTGAACAACTTCATATTAAGGTACGGTATTCCAAAAACAATTGCAACGGATCGTGGAGCAGAGTTTATATCTTCCACAATGACCGAGGTATGTAAACTTTTAAATATAGAAAAGTTGCAGTCAACATCCTATCATCATGAGTCAATAGGATCCCTGGAAAATTCTCACAAGCATCTAGGTGCATTCTTAAGAATACAGTGTGACAGTAATCCAGAAACGTGGAGTCACTGGTTACCATTTTGGTGTTTCACATATAATAATACAGTACATACATCTACTAAGTATACGCCGTTCGAACTTGTCTTTGGAAAGTCCTGTCCATTACCTAGTAGAATAAGTGCTAACGTTGAACCGTTATATAATAGCGATAATTATAGTTTAGAATTAAGGTATAGATTGCAAAAGGCTCATAAAGATGCGCGCGAAAACTTAATTAAAACAAAACAGTGCAGAAAAAATACGTATGATAAGAAAGTGCATACAGTGAACTTTGAACCAGGTGACTTAGTGTTGGTGAAAAACGAGACTGGATCAAAACTGGACAATTTATACAAGGGACCGTATAAAGTGCTGAAAATCGCGGTACCGAACATTTTGATCGAGGTTAATAATAAAAAAGAGTTAGTTCATATCAATAGAATTAAGGCTTTCGTAAAGTAGACATACCTACTTACTATAAATTCAAGAAGATAATATTTTTAAAACATTACTGATAATCCCCAATGATGTAGTGTCAAGCTTTCTAACTTGTAATTGGTTATGTTAATATTACATTACTATAAAAAAATACATGTTTGTTAACATATATTTTTTTATAATAATTACCCCAATGATGTAGTGTGCCAACATCTACCATACAAAGTAGACATACATAGCATAGAATAATATACCTAAGCATAATATAAGTAATAGGTTTACACAGGGCCCTGGTTGATACTCGTACCTATGTTGTTAGGAGCTAGGATTTTAGTAATAAATCCGCACTTGAAGTAAACAGTCGTGTTTGTTACTCATTAGCTAATAAGTCCCCCCTCTACACCCTTCGTCAGTTCACGCTCGCCAAGCCACCTGCCAAGCGTGGTAAATGAGCCTAATACCCTCCAATGTCCATGTCCAGCAGTGGACTGTTGGGGTTGTTGATGTTGATCTACATACTGTGCAATTTATGGGATCCTACAAGTAGTACCTTACTTAATCATTTTGGTAGGTAGGATGAATCGACTTGCCTATGGTTAGATTACTGTTTAGAGCGAGGATTACATGTGTTTAACAGGCTTAACGATTGCTTAACATTATCCAGCCAACCTGAATAATAGGCCACAATATGACATTAATTCTGCCGTGTGATGCCGGCTTAGAATAGCATCACCCTATTTCAATTTAATTTCTTGGGTGACTAAGGGACTCAAGGGTGTTTATTGCAATTTTAGGCGATGGTCTGACAAACTGTCACTATGGCGAAACACAATTTTCCGAATGACCCTCAAATATTTGTCAGACGTGGCATAAATGACCGTTTTTTGCGACCTTTTACGCTCTGCCTACCCCGCAAGGGATTAAAGGCGTGATATAACACAGGTCTTATAGGTCTCATAAGTAAGTATTTATAATACTTTTCAATTAATTGCCATTTGTCCCTTTTTGTTACCTTTATTTAACTGAATAAAACGATTTTTATGACCAATTGACTTGTAAGTAGACACCATATCTGCTGTTCATCGGGTCGTTGGACGACTCGGTGTCCCTCACGAAAAAAAAAAAAACTATCTGCCTAGAGGTAGGCAAAATTAAAACTATATACAACAGGGTCATTGGGTCCTCCTTTTACATACTCAGTTTCCCGCACGAAAATTAAACAAGATAACATGTTAACGATTAGTGTAAAAGCTTTTCCCACAAGCATATGTGTTCCTACTTAGGTAGATTTATTTATTTTTATTTTTGAGAAATTCTAACAGCACCAATTTACAAAAAGTAGTATGAGTTTAGGTATAAACAGGCTAATTAGAATATAAGCATCCACATAATATGATAGAAAAAGTTACTTTCATGCAAAAGCGCTAAAAAATACATCGACGTCAATGTATTTTTTAGCGCACTGGCACCCCAGAGGTAATCAGCGGCAAAATAATTCTTTATTTTGATGATGTGAGTATTATACAATCATTGAATTCAGATGTTTAAATTTTCTGTTTTTTTTTCTTCATATTTTTACTGACATGTAATAGTGGTACTCATCTTTGTCGTCAAGTTCCTGATCAGAACATTTTCTGCTAGCCTTGTCCTTCGGGGTATTCTTGGCAGAACACGCTACCGTTCTAGACTAGAATAATGCAAATAGACGTTATTTAAGTGCATTCAGTGATTTTATATTCATTTGTAACCTCGTGTCTTTTCTCGTGCGAAGTTTAATGAGATTTCTAGTTGATAAAATAATATAGAGCAAAAACTCAATAAATAGCGTGAGGGCAATAAGTAAGAAGGTAAATCAAAATATAGTAAAATGATTATGTAACTAAAGTACCACACTAAACAAACAACACAAAGATTGATTACATTTCCAACCCATTTAATTGACTGTAAACCCCATTCATGGTTCATCCCGTTTGTGTCATAAAATGTACGAAAATAAAATCCACCTTAAACCGTAACCTTAAACGTAAGCAAATTAACCCATTTTCGTAGCTAGCATGTGAGCGAGGCTGTTTTTTACGAGTATGATACAATGTAGCACGGGGTGTAAAAGGAATTAGGAGGTATTGTTGTAAAAGGTGTCCTGCTTGAAGAGGTCTAAAGATAATAAGGGTCCGAACGGAACCCACCAGCATGGAAATAGTTCAATCGCGAATTTTTTTGACACTGAGTTTGGGTTAATGTTACGACAACACTCCCCGAAATCTGATCTGAAATTGATCTGATTTGATCTTTCGTGGGGAGTTAGAACTCCCAAAATCGATTCTATGATGGACCCCTGAAATTAATTATTATGGACCCCCGGCGGATCCTTCAAGGGTTAAAAAAACCTGCAATATTGTGTAATCTTGGGGTTAAGAGGGAAGTTATTTTAATAACATTTTATCAGTTTAATAGCCAACAAACAGATAAGTAGTTATAGTCATTGTCCTACTTTTTTTCATTCTTTAAACCAAATCTAAACAGAACATCCTGTTTTCATCCTAATAAAGCGGGACTTGCCCATAACCTGCTGCCATATACATGGTTTAAAGTAAGTACCTACCTCAAGTAATTAGTCCCTTGCTTGATAAAGGGTATTAGGTAAATAAGGTCAATGAAGGGTAGAAAACAGTGATAGGCTCATTACATACAGACTTGGCAGTATAATATAAGTTACTCTATGCTAGGCAGGAACTCGTAGTAGGACCTTATTAAATTATAGCAAATAATAGCATTCATGACGGTGACAAAAACCAAACATAGTCTGAAGAAATGACGTAAAGTTTTCAAGGTTATATTATATATTCGAATAACGTTTTTAAAGTTGTCAATTATGTATTAAGCCTGATAGAGTTAATTCTAAAGGATTATTGTGCCATGATAGGCATGGAAAATCTTTCCAAGGTCTGAGTACTTTGAAAAACGTCAAGCAGTTTTCAGTGACATAGTAGGTTACATGGGCTCTGCTCTATCTAGAACACTAAAACAAAGAACCGTTTTTTTAGTCTTCGAATACTTATACTT
Source organism: Tuta absoluta (assembly GCA_027580185.1). Lineage (NCBI taxonomy): Eukaryota > Metazoa > Arthropoda > Insecta > Lepidoptera > Gelechiidae > Tuta > Tuta absoluta. The sequence goes on from JAQAHW010000005.1 coordinate 12,860,220, forward strand.
CAGAGTAATAAAGTGTAAATCACAAGTAATCTTAATAATAATTTTCTATTGTAAGTTAGAACTTTTCCATATCTCATGCATTGTTAGTTAGTCATGTCTAACACAGAACCCTTGCAGTAAATGCGATTTTCTCCAATTTGCTCGAAAATGGCTTCATTACTTTAAAAAAAGAATACGTCAATGGGCTCATTTATGTAGAAATTGAAATTAATACCACAATAAATAATATTATCAACTGGACTCAAAATAATAATCTTAAAATTAATTTAGGAAAAACCAAAATAATGTACTTCCGGCAAAGGACGCCATCACCAATTTTAAACATAAATTACATGGGACAACCTCTTGCTGCTGTACAAACTACTAAATTTCTTGGAATTATAATAGACAGCAATCTATCTTGGGTCTCCCATGGACATGAGTTGTGCAATAAACTACTACAACATTCCTACGCTCTGTACAAGTTGAGAAAAACGGCTCACTTGCAAGCTTTATTAGCAGCATACCACGGTTTCGTTTCATCAAACTTGCGGTATGGGATAATTTTCTGGGGCAACTCAACATCCATACCTATGATATTTAGGGCGCAAAAAAGGTGTATTAGAGCAATATGCGGTCTTAAACAGATTGATAGCTGCCGTCCACACTTCAGAAAACTAAAAATACTTACGCTGCATTCGCTCTATATCTACGAAGTATCTGTCTTTGTTAAAACTAACTTAAACTCGTATAAAAAAGACTATGAAGTACATAGTAGAAATACGCGTCATCGGGACGGTTTGTGTTTGGTCTCATCAAGCACTGCCATGATGCAAAAAAGTTTTATATGCCTGGCCCCTAAAATTTATAACCACTTGCCGCCATTGATAAAAAGTCTTCCATTACCTTTATTTAAAAATTGTTTGTTTGCTCTGTTAGTGGATAAGTCGTACTATAAATTAAATGACTACTTTTTAGATAAATTTTGATATTATGTAATATTATTGAATTATAATTATGACTATAAATGATTTTAAATTGAAGATGGCTGACATAATGTATTGTTTTGACTATGATGAATTTATTATTGTATTGTGTAAAATTGTAATGAAATATTTGCATACTGACATAGTTGGTAAGGCACATTGAAACTTTAATGCTAAACTTAAGATCTTAAAAACCCTGTACATGTGTTTAAAACAAATAAATATTGATTGATTGATTGATTCTATAAAACTGTAGTACATCACTTTGCTCTATTGTCAATAATTTCCACAGCGTACGCGATATAAGAAATTTTTTTGGTACATTTTTCACACGTTGGGTTACATATACAAGCTAATTATTAACAAACAAATACCCGACTTCAACTTGTAAAAAAAACATTTCAAAGTATTTTTTTTTTATTTACAATAGCTAGAAGGCCGCCTTGTTGTACCTACTTCACATATTTCTATGTTAAGGATGTTATTTGCTTTTTTATATGTGCAATAAAGAATTTTATTATTATTTTGAATTTCTGAAATATTTAATATAGCCAGTGTCACATGTGTTGCTGAGACGACTCTTACGAAACCTCATATGTCATCATCCGTCAAGCCGTTTGTGAAAAATAATTTACTCAATAAAACATTATCCTCCTTCTGAGGCAGTCTGGTAAATATACACAGAATTTCGTGTAGTTTCATGACGATTAAAAATACCTGTCAACTTTAATTTCAAAGTCAAATTAATCGAATTTTTGGTATCCATAGAAAAAAACCTTGTTGCTTTTTACCCACTTTCTATTTTAAATGTAGAGCATCCTACCGCGGTTGTTAAATCAAATGTTACGTCTTTCATTGCGTAATTTACTATTCACTTGTATACGTTGCAGCTTATCTGACCAAATGTTCATTTTATTTCAGTCATAAAAGAGATAGGACCATCGAATTTTCCTAAATGTGTGAAAAGGCGTGATTGTGTCCAACATTACCGGTTTTTTTACCGGCAGATAAATCGGCGGGAGCGTGCGATCACGCGCGTGTAACGTTGTTAACCACCCTTGTTTACTACGAGACGCCCCAAATTTTGATAAATTGCTGTCAGTGATCGGAACATGATGCGTGAAGAATAAGGCTTTGATCGAAAGAAAATATAAAAATAATATTGTAGATACTTTTTAGAACCATATTTGAGATACTGATCGGTTTGAAGTTAAAGAAAAAGCTTATGGTAGGGGACGAAATTATATTTCAATTATGCTTTTCGTACTCTTTTAATAATTCAGCGTAAAAACTAAACTAAACTTCATAAAGAAGGTCCAAAATTCACTCAGTTCGGCATCGATATCTTACCTACTTAGATTAATCTTTAGTCTTTTATGACATCAAAGATCTTGCATAATATACTAAATGTCATACGTACGTATATGACAAAAAATCGTCTCTTAACGAGTCACAGGTGACTCTGAAACATGATTGCAACCGTTATATAAAAATGGCAAGTAAAAGCAAACAACACAACACACCTTTAACTGTTTTTATGTACACTCGTCCCATAATGTTCGAATTATAAACTCGAAAACAGTTGCATAAAGTAATAATATGTAATAATAACCTCCTTTATGCGTTCTGTCTATAGAAATTTCAGTACAATAGAAATTACAGATGCGTTAAGCCTCAATGAGAAGGCTCTTACTTTGATTAAGTTGAGTAAAGAAACGAATATTTTTTTTGCCAATACTCAAATCGACATTTTCCGCCGCACCTGCCAGTTGTTGTTGTACGGTAATTGTTCGGTTGTTGTTCAGTTGGTTTATCAGATTGTTGTTCAGTGGTTGTTGAGATGTTGTGCAGATGTTGTTCAGATGTTGTTCAGTCTTAAGTTAAGCTGTTGTTCAGTTGCTGAATCGACATCTGAACAACTGCTGAAGTTTAGAATTTTCAAAATTCATATCAAGCCATATTACGTTCTCGTATTGAATTTGACCTTTTATCGGGCCTTGTATAACTGATGACTGTTGTTTTTTGGAGAGTGTAGATAAAATTGTGTATGCAACTGCATATAATTAGGCATTAGAATGCTGGTGTCAAACTATTATCACACTTGGCTACGCCTGGTGTGATAAACAGACTCTAGAATTCTAATACCCCCCGCTATTATGACAGTTGCATAAACGACTGTTGTAAATTGCAAAAGTTTCCTCGCACATCAAAAGAGTATTTTTTTATTTAAATTCCATCTGAACATAAAAACACCAATTGTTTCTAATAGTAAAAGTTTGGGAAATGTGCAAATTACAGGGAGAAGAAAAGTTATATTCGCTGTAAAAGGAATAAAAGGATTAGGCAACAAGTGACATAGAATTTGTCTAGAACTAGTCTAGACGGCATGATGTTGAACATCGACGACAGGGTTGATAACACGTTGATAACGAATTTCTAGAAAACCCGCACTCACTCATTCAATAACCCCAGCGAAGCAATCAATTTCGTCAATACTTTTCATTGCAAGTTTTCACAGCGTGAGGAAAATCAAATATTCTTACGGAGTGCAGACCCCAAGTGTTTAATCAGAAAAATCTATCTACGCAAAGTTTAGTTACTTAGTACCTACATAGGTAGTAGCAGACAACTTTACCCCATATTGTATCGAGCTAATTAATAAAAACAAAAACGCAACTGCGGATCGTGAAAAATAAATTACAAACTTATAGTGTACAACGTGTATGTTGAAAATCCACCATTTTAAATGTATGTTTTTTTATAACTATTGTTTTTTGCCCTGCGGAGACGAATCTAAAGACACCTCATATCGACGATATAAACCAATTTTGTCGGAAATAAAATAGATACATTTGCCGTGTGATACCAGCTTAGAATAGCACCAGCTTAGTATTGCAATTTCAGGCGATGGGCTGTCACTATGGATGACGATACACAGTTTTTCGAATGACCCGTAAATATTTGTCAGACGTGGCGTTAATGTCCGTTTTTTTGCAGCTGTATACGCTCTGCATACTCTACAAGGGATAATAGACGTGATATGTGTATATATTGTGAAAAAAATAAATGTCGGTATACTAAATGTCTCACTTCTATCATAAATATTTGTTAAAGTTTCATACAAAAATTCACCCCCGGAGGTTCGTGTGAGGAATATAACAGGATTTTAATTTTTTGTTCGTATACTAAACTGATCTTTATTCCACACTAGATTTCCACCCAGCGGTTTGACCCGCTGCCACTCATTTCCCCGTGGTAATAGTTGTTTTCCTGCGGTAAAAGTGGCCAATGTGTCATTCCATACTCTACCTGTGTTCCAAATTTCATAAAAATCGGTCAAGCCGTTTGAGCGTGAAGAGGTAACAAACATACATACATACACACACACACACAAACACACAAACTCTCAGATTTATAATATTAGTACGAATTACACCTTTCTAGCACTTGAAGAGGTAGGTACCCAAACATTTTGATGATTATCAGTGGGTCGTCAGTGAGTGTGTCTTTTTTTGTGACACACTCACTGTCAGTGAGTGTGTCAATTGATATTGAAAATACACCGATTTCGTCACTCACTGAAATCGGTGTATTTTCAATATCAATCCTTTACTCTAAGGCTGTCTGGAAGAAATAGCAACCTAGCTATAAGGCCGCATACATTGTACTCTTTCTTTTCTATCTGTATGTCCATATCTTGTTTTTGTGCAATAAAGTATATTTATGTTTTTGTTTATTGAGATTTCTATTGAATCATCCTGAAAATTTTATAAATCTGGTATATCGCAAACCAAAGTTATAAGGGTTAAAAAACAATACGTAGCAATTTCCTTCGTCTCGTCTTGGGAGGGCACGACCGTGCCTTTAGATAAAGTAAATGGGTTCAGTCAAAGTTCAGAAATTTCATTCAGAAGCTTTCGAAAAGCACTGTTTACTTGAATTTATTTACTCAGCAGAAGTGTTGAATGTAGCAATGTTTTCCTACAACGATACAAAGTTTGAATATTATTCATATTGTCGTATCCAGCCTACTCTATATTGCCGAGATTTTTATATATTCGAGGTAAATGGACCAGAATCTCGTTGTTAAGCATTATTTTCTGAGATTTGCGTAGGATTGAATTTATATTTGGAAAAAGATACATTGTAGCTACGGCAGTACTTATTACAATTCTTTTTCTGCTACGAAATGAAAATGAATTGATATACTTTATTTTTGGATTTATTTCTATACCGGTTTTGATTAATTACGACTAAACTAAACCAAAACTGGCAGTTGGAAGCGCAAATTCGAGACGGTTGGCGCGAAAGAGGGGAGGCCTTTGCCCTGCAGTGGGACACTGAACAGGCTACTTAAAAAAAAAAAAACTAACTGAGGTGATGTAAAAGAAACTTATGCCGACGTCACTTTTTTCCACTAGGTCATTTCACAGTTCACTCCCACATCTTAAGCGTCGACAGCGTCATACAAGCGTCATATACACGTATCCTTATTTGAGGCTCGCTATCTCGGTCGTGGTGGAGATTAGCCCCATTTCCATACAAATTCACAGTCGAGATTACTCCATCTCAAGCAGGGTTGCCAGGGTTGAAGTGAATAATAAATTAAGAACTTGCAACTTCTTATAATTTCTTTAACTTTAGGCGTAGGATAACCATCGTCACTACATGGTAAATTGTTCAATTCAACAAGTATGAAATTGATTTCTAATTTTAACCTCTCATGCCGAAAGTGCAAAAGCCCAAAATGCCGAAATTTATATACCACTGTTTTTTGCCTTGATACTGTAGGTATATTAATACTCTAATAAAGGGCTAAAGGCGTGATTGTCATGTTTGTGTGGATCATCATATTGGGCTTATTGTCTATGATGACTGCCTGGGTTGAAAAATTTTTATTAGACCGCATGCCTGGCAAACCGGATTTTGAATATCTAAAGTAGCTATTATCGACTCCAACCAATAGTTAGCAGTTAAGAACTCAATGAATCTGAAATATGCTTACTGCGTAATGTCACTTAAGGCGAGTGTAGCCGTCAACGACCTCGCACTGTCGGATTCAAAATTAGCAATTTTATTAGTCTTAGCAACAATAAATTTGTACAATCTCCTTGTACAAATAACTATTTTCTTTAAATGTTTTTGTCTATTTACGCAAATCAATCTTAGTGATTTTAAGGCGAGTGTAGCCGTCAACGACCTCGACGGTGACGCCACTTCACAAAAAAAGTTTTCTCTTTATACAAACAATCTATCAGAATATCCGTTGCCCAAGTTTTTATTATCATCCTCAAGTAAAATTAGAACCTGCAAACTCAATGAAATATTCACTGCAATTAAAGTTATGGAAAAAAGTACCTAAAAACGGCCACTGATTGGTATTAATTTCCATAACTTTGATTATAGCGAATTTTTCATTGAGATTGTAGGTTCAAACTAAAACTTGGGCAACGGATATTCTGATAGATTGTTTGTATAAAGATATTTTTTTTGTGATGTGGCGCCAATGTCAAGGTAGTTCACGAGTACGCTCGCCTTAACCTAAGCTTAATCTACAATAAACACGTTTACAGAAACCTCATATTTTTAGGTTTGCACTGCATAATATGATCAAAAATGTTTTTTTTCGTGCAAGAAACACAGGAATTGATCGGACGTCCTATGTCACTTTTGTAAAATTATTTAATTTATTTTAGGTACTGCAAAAAAACTCCAAATATATATGAATAGTTTCAGAAACTAAATACTTTAACTTGAAGCTTAATACCAAATTAAAAACACTTCCCGTGTTAGGTATAAAATTTTCTGAAAAACTTGCAAAATTTTCTTCAGGATCCTCAAGGTGCTCCCGAACCTAAGTCGGCGACTGTTCCCTACAGTCGGCGACTGTTCCATACATCCAGTGTGGGAGCGATGCCGGCATGTCGGCCGCCGACATTTTCCTACATTCTCCGACTTTTCTCTACATTTCTATACATATGACGTCACAGCTATTCGATTAATTTTATTTGATTAAAAAGGGATGGGATACCTGTTAAACTTCAATACTTGTTCTTACGTGGCATAAAAACCTGCTAAGAGTGTGTCGGTCACACCTAAATATAGGGTTTTTGTAATCAAATACGTCGAATCTTATTATAAAAAATATAAAAAAGTGATGAAAAACCGTGAAAGCCTCGAGATGATTCTACATTTGCTACTGCTACTGTAACCATATTTTAGGATAGCCTTTAATTACAAATTTTTGGCTTTGCTGGCCTGTGTCGCATGCGTAAAATTTAAGTAGGTAGAGTAAAACCAAAGACAACATTTATATGCGTTATACTGAGGGCTATTTATATCACCCCCATGTATGTTCTGCGACTTTTGGTAATTTCCAAGTTATTCAACTTTTGAAGTTGTATGAGAAAAACATGACTGGCAGGCCTTTTTTTTCTTTTTTTGTACGCGATAAATAAAAATGCTACAAAAACAACAACTCAAAAAGCCCTTTTATGGAACTAAAGAACAGAAGGAAGGAAGCCTGCCAGAAATGTTGAATAACTTGGAAACTACAATAAATTGCGGGACATACATGTTAGTGATTTGGTTACCCATCAGTATAAGGCATTTGAATTTCGTCTTTGGACGTCACTTAACAGGCCACCCTATATACAGTGTGTCTTAGAAATGAATGCAAACTTTCAGAGCGTTTCCTGGACGTGAAACTGAAAAACTTTTTTTACTTTTCTAAGAACGAAAAAATTTGTCCTTCCAAAAATTTGGAGGATATTTTTTGATAGAGGGGGGGGTTAAGTTAAGTGTTGCTGTGGCGCAAAGTAAAAAGACAACAGGCTCCTCTGTTGTCTTTCTAATATGAAATTTAGAGCTTGCTTCGCTCTATATTATAAGTTATATTCGTGGAGCGTGGTTTAGGTCCTCGCCTTGCTTTTTTAAAGTCAAATGTCAAGCTCGCTTTGCTCGCAATATGTTTATTGTTGCTGTAAGGCGGAACTCTCTTGGCTTTTAAATTTTCAAGCTTGCTTCGCAAGCAACTTTTAGTACGTAAATGTAGAGCTAGATTCGCTCGCAATACGTGTAATGGTAATGTGGTGTAGAGTGCATCCCTTGTCTTTTTTAATGTGATGTGTCTAGTTGCTTTTCTTGTCATGAATATTTTCTTTCACCCGACGGTAGTCTTGCTATGGTATGTGTTGTGACCCCCCATGATCAGAAGCTGTATGCGCCACTGGACTAGACCAGCATAGCGATTAGGTAAATTATGAGCGTTTTTTGCAGCCTGCAAGAAGTTGACAACGGAACTCTAAAACTCTCATAATTTCGATTTACACCGCATAGTTACCTATTGTGTCAAATTTGTTTATGAATTCATAATAATTTGTGTATTTTTATGGATATCATTCATCATTCTGATAGTAATACTTAAATACGGTGTTTCGGTGCTATAAATAAATATAGAGGTTAGTTTTTCAATTTCTGATCATCTCGGTTTACTTCAATACTCGGTATCTTCAGAACTGGATGATATTGGATCTTTTGCGTAGCAGAATCTCAGCAAGATTTCGAAGTTCGGAGGATAATAAACAACGAATAGCTTATCAAGCTTCTATCTGGTTTTGGAACTTGTGGACGGTCCTTCAGGGAGAACTGCGACCATCTTTCCAAATTAATGTCGATCTTGTTCTTCAATAAGAGCGATGCTTATGTCGGTGGACCAATATAACAGTAAAACCCAATCTAAAACCAGCAGCGGACGACAATTTGACGACGTGAAATTAACACCTTATACCCGTTTTGTCGTCTCAATTCTTCCTGTCTACGTAATAGGTACAAAATGTACTAAGTCAACTAAATACCCGATGAATATCTGATTATTATGCATGTATCTCTTTCTAAATAAAGTACCTATTTATAACAAATATGTATTTTACTTGTATTACGGTTGAGTTACATAGCCGTTACTGATAGATAGAATAATTTATTCTATAAAATAAATAAAACAAGTAGGTAGGTAAGTAATTTTCACAGTCTAGTTTTGTTATTACAGATAGCTTAAATATAACAAACACGGCTGCATAAAACACCTGCATAATATTTGTCGTGATGACACAAATTATTCCAAAAATAAATAAAATATAGGATTGAAATTAATGTAAATAAAAACAATAAATTGTAAAATTGTAAACATAAACAGTCAGAGTCCAAACAATGTATGACAGTGTTTTGCACAGCATAATCATGAACGTGAGAGCTATGCACAACCCAAGCATACACGACAATGGCAATGAAATCAAAACAGTTTCGCCAAAAACACCCTTGTAGTAACAATTTACACCCCGCGCATGCACGACACGATCATCAAAGACATCACTTGACCATTTTGAAAATCTCCTAGTAGTGATGTAACCTAATCGACAGTTTTACATTCTCGTATAACTTAATCGATATTGTTTTTTTCTTATATATTTTTTATTATATTTTTATGACTAGCTCACTTCGTTCGCTCCAGTGGGTCACAACTCGTACCAGAACTAACCTACTGGGTCGGATTTGTGTCAGAAAATTTTAAGGCTTCGTTTCACCCCCCCTCCACGGCCTTATCAAGAAGTCGATTATAGCCAACACTATAGTATATGAGTTCATTTACTCGTCGACGTAATTTTATTTTCTTCATTTTATTTTATTTTATTTACTTCGGTATATTAATTGTCCGGGCCAGTTACTGAACACGATCCAATGACTGTATCGTACATAGCAATATGTGCCGTTCCTACTTTAGTAATTTACTGGGAATATTCCCAAGGGAATGTTTACGAACTAAAGCAAACATTTAAGTATTCACTTTTTAAAATACACCCTACAGAAATACATGCCTACAGCATTATATTCTTCGCATTGGTAATTCCTAATCTCTCACTACAATATTTAACTTTAAAATTCCTAAAATAATCGTATTTTGTCTCATTCTGTCTAATATACGATTATGAAATGTTTACTTACTTATTATTTATACTTATTTTACTTCAAAAAACACTTAAAATGAATTGTCTTGGATATTTATTTATTATCTATTAAATATTGTTGATTAATAAAAAAAAGGTAACATTCGTATTTTTTTAAATATCCAGAACAATTCACATAGCGCCATCTGGCCCCAAACTAAGCAAAGCTTGTACTATGAGAACTAGATAGCTGATATCAGTACTTTTTTGTAAATAAATACGTATTATACATATAAAACACCCAGACTAAACACAAATACTTGAAAATCGACTTAACAAATATTTGTGTCTTGTGGAGATCAAACCCACGACCCTTGGCGTAGCAGGCAGGGGTACCCGGGTTTCCGGGGAATATTTCCATTGTTACCGGGAACGGCACATTCCTAGTCGTACATAGTCATTTTGTACAAAACATTGTCGGGCGTAATCGTTTTGTGCATAATCAATGTCGTACAGTCGGTTGTAGCACATAAGGTACCAGGGGTACTCCAAAAGAACAAATATTTTTTTGTCCCCAGTAATATTTTTTTCTTGAAATGAATATGTATTAGTAGAAAATCACTTCTTTCATGAGAATAAGTTGAAATTTTTATTATGTAATAACTAGGGATACAAATAATTCAGTTCTTTTTAAGTGCCCCTGGTACCTTATGTGCTATAACCGACTGTACATTTATGGTTACAAAAGTCAGCAAGCAGCCTACTTTGACAGCCTATAAGTCAATATCAGTGATCCAGAGAGTTATGTCAACATACAGGTCAATATCATGTCAGACTCAGAGCAAGTAAAAGTGAAACCTACCAATATTATACTTGAAGCTATGAAAAACTCATCTCACCGCAATTAGACTTGGCTTGTCTACACTAATATTATAAAGTGGAAAGATTTGTGTGTTTGGTTGTATGAATTGAATAGGCTTCAAAACTACTTAACCAATAAAAAAAATACCATTAGAATTCTATATTATTTGGTACGAGAAAAAATAGGGATCCGCGTGAAAATTTCGATATTGTAACCCAACGCGTGAAAAAAGTACAAAAAGAAATCTTATATCGCGTACGCTGTGGAAATTATTGACAATAGACCAAAATGATGTACTACAGTTTTATAAAAGACATCAATATCTTAAAAAAAGCCACAATACTATGTGTCTATCTATTACAGTTATGCCATAATAACTACTTTTTCATCTTAAAATGTGCAATAGTACCGTCGCGCCGGTACAAACTACGCAATATTATTCGTGCCTGAGTAATAGTTGTATTTAATCATGAGTGTAATAATTGGGATTGGGATGGGATAATAGGCGTGATATGTGTATGTATGTATGTATGTAATAATTATCAAAACCACCAGTTCCATAAAACATGTAAACAAGCAACATTTTGTTACATGTCATGTGTGGAGTGGCAGAAGCGGGGTTTATCACACTATAATTTGCTGTTTTGGCTAGAAAAAAAAATCCGGTCAGACGAAATTCATAGTGTCATAACGTGTTAACTACCAAAAATACCTATACCTATTAAAAATATGGTGCGTATATTCTGTGTAAAGATTAAACATGCTCTATAAGCTTGATTAAATAAGTAGTAATTTGTGTCTTTAAGCATTTGTTTTTGTTTTATTTTAACGTATGCCTTTGATTGCAATGAGTATTTCATGGCTTCATTTTACTTGCTTCTAGGGTTCTCTCTGAAATCTTCTCTTGCCCTGAAATACCATAGAGAATGTACTGCGAAAGAAGTAGGAGTACATAAATAAGATTTTCTTTGGTTTTCTTCCTTCTACTAGAAAAGACGTAATTTTTTGTCAAAAGCGTTAAAAAGGGGAGATAACGTTCGTGATCCAATGTTCTCTCAATCTTATCAATTATAGAGGTAGATTATATCTTTAATTGTAATGTGGGTAAGTCTAAAATCAGAATAACAATTCTATTCATCTTCTTCTTCTCTTTTAACCCGTTGCCACCTAATGCTGAGTGTAGGTAGCCTCCTTACTTACCGCTATATTAGCGCTGCCTCTTTCTGTCAAATAGGTATGGAGAAGGATATGAGATATCTAAGTCCTATCATGTTTAAAAACTTCAATGGCTTCTACGCCATTTCTAGTAAATTTAGCCACCATTGTTTTATCGTCGCCTCATTTTGACAGATTACGCGCATTTCATGACAAGACTTACATATCTCCAATCCGTTCCTAAACCTAAGTATCTGACGAAAAGTGACAGCGCTAATATAAGGCAAGTAAAGAAAATTGTTATCCCGAATAAAGGCCATAATGTTCAGCTTGGCTACTGAGTCCATTTCAATGAATCAAGTTTTAAAAATTTGGCTTGTTTATATTTAAATAAGTCAATATGAAGTCTTCGCTTGCCCTCCTGAACCCTCCTCAAAGGTGCATCATTCTAGGCCAATTTTATTTATAACTAGCTTTTACCCGCGACTTCGTCCGCGTTAGATAGTTTTTTTAGGCAGAAGTTCTAAAGTAGGTATGTGTATTCATAGTAAGTTTGACAGTGATATTAGAACAGTTCTTATCTCTACTGTTTAAAGATGACTTGCTTGCTTCTGTTGTTAAAGGGATAATTCAAAATTTGCTATCCGGACTGAGAGATCAATATTTATAACCATTGAATACAAAAGTCAGTAGATAACAGAGTACTTACTCCAAAAGGTTCCGATTTGAGCACACTAAAATGGTAAGCATAAGTAGATAAAACAGATAAGAAGGTAATTTAAGTTACTGTAATACATTTTTATACTTCTATACCACATTTTTTGTTTTTCTGTCCTCGGTAAAGATGGCAATGTCCTTTCTCAACTTATTCCCATCAAACTGAACATCTTTTGATTTGGAACCATTTCTGTATCTCCAATAGTTTAGGTGGGCTCCTGCTGATAGACCTGGTGGTCTACATAAGATACTCCAGATCCCCAATGTCCTTGTGTTAATAAAGCGGCCCATCATACTGAACAACTTTTGTTTTGGAACCATTTCTGTATCTCTAATAGTTTACGTGGGCTCCTGATGGTACACCTGGTGGTCTACATAAGGAACTCCAGCTCCTCAATGTCCTTGTGAAAAGAAGCGGCCCATCATACTAAACAACTTTTGTTTTAGAACCATTTCTGTATCTCCAATAGTTTAGCTGGGCTCCTGATGGTACACCTGGTGGTCTACATAAGGTACTTATGAGCCCCAATGTCCTTGTGAAACGAAGCGGCCCATCATACTGAACAACTTTTGTTTTGGAACCATGCCTGTATCTCAATAGTTTAGCTGGGCTCCTGGTGGTACACCTGGTGGTCTACATCTATACTCCAGACCCTCAAATGGTAATAAAAAGTAGCCCATGTCCGTTCTCGGTATGCTAGCAACTCTGTGCCAAGTTTCATGAAGATCGGTTCAGCGGTTTGGCCGTGAAAGCGTAGCAGACAGACAGACAGAGTTACTTTCGCATTTATAATATTAGTGTGGATAATATAATGTACTCGAGGCGACTAAGGGACTCGAGGGTGTGTATTGCAATTTTAGGCGACGGGCTGACAACCTGTCACTATAGTGATACACAGTTATCTGATTGACCCTCAAACTTTTGTCAGACGTGGTGTTAATATCCGTTGAACGGCCGTTAACACTCTGCCTACCCCGTAAGGGATATAGGCGTGATTTATGTATGTATGTATGTATATAATGTAGTATAAAAGTTAATATAATGAATAAATAAATAATAAAGTTATTAGGTAACGAGAAAAAAATTGGGATAGATATCCCATGAAAATTCATTTTCAGTATTTTATGATTTTCGTTTATTGGTGATTTTATTCTTGAAGGTGGTTTAGTTTTTTGTTAAAAAGTACAACTATAATCCCATAGAGAACTAGACAATGATCCATGATGGAACTATTTCCATGAAGATTTCTATGAAGTTTTTGTATCCATCAGTCAGTTAGTTTGTTTAACGACTGAAGCAGACCAACTGTACGAGCAAAACGCGTGCGTGCGATTATACGTTGCAGCAAAAAAATAACATACAGCACAGCATCAGGATTGCGCAATAACATTTATGTTTACAATTATCAGTCACACACTCGCCCTCACACAATATACGCCGAGGCGTTATCAGTCGATAGAAATAAATTACTTTTCCCTGACCTATACTCTTTATCAAGTTTAAGTTAAACATTTGATATGTAAATGATAGAGAATATAATTTGCAACAATGCAAACTTGCAGACTTTAACATTTCGCGAAATAAAATCTTCGATTGAATGAAATGTTGCAAAAAAATATGTTAAGTATGTAAACAGTGGTTTTAAGGGCATGGGAAAGATGACACGATTGGCTTCACGCGTACCACACGATGTTGCGGTATTGGACAGTTAATATGGCAAACATATTTGATCTGGTAGTGCGGCAGTGGTCTGGTCACATCTGTCGATGCCGATGTATGGTAGAGTAAGCCGGTTTTTGGGTGATTCCCATGCCTTAGCAAGCGTAGCGGCGGGACATTCTCCAAGCAAATATACCGAAGACTTAAAAACTTCCGACTTGATGGCGGAAACGGGATATCGTGCCTTATGGCATATCCATATGGCACTTACGTTCAGCAGTGGACTGCTATTAAGCTGATGTGATGCGTGATGTGTCATATATGACATATGATTACGGCACAACGATGCAGTGTGTAGTGCGGTTACATTTAACTATTGTCATCAGTAATTTTGGACCAGAAATATAACCACAAAATTGTGCGGGACGTCAGAGGGGCAAAATGTTTGGTTACGGAAGGACTTCACATTGATAAGAGATAAATATATATAAATACATGTGCAAATACATTTATCACACTTTCAGTACAACATAGTAGATACTTCCTCTACTGCAACGTACACTGTTGCACACGCATCCAGTGTGAGTCGGTCTTTAAATTTAAGATTTCAAATTGATACATTTATCTTGGTGGCCAGTGTTATAGTTTCTGTTATATTTTATCTTTTCTTATAATACACATCACTATGTACACGTCATCAACGTACCGTCAAACGTAGTGTTATCAGCACAATTTAATCTGTCTGATACTATATATATTTATAAAGGATTGTTTACAAATTTTATCAAAGATAGCAGCACAAAGAATTGGTTTTAAACACGATTGAAATGATTTATTTATAAAGTCAACATTTAAATCATAAATGAGTAAATGCTCAATGTGTATTATTGTCAAAGAAAGCAAAAAATATAAGCTTTACTGAAAAAGTTGATACGTTCAAAGAATATTTTTTTGTATTTGTGAGTCGATAGTGAAGATTGTAGAGTATGTGTTTAGAAGTTATTTTAATGGTATTTAGTGTCGATAGTCAAAATGATTTTTTCCCTTTTTTGTTTCTGTGCTGGCAACACGTGTTTTTCAAGAACCGACGACAACCGACAACAACCGACGACATCCGACGACAACCGTATACAACCGATGACATCCGACGACAACCGACGACAAGTTCGGATGTATCTAAATGTCGGATACAGTCGCCGACTTAGGTCCGGGAGGACCTTTAGGAAAACTTGAAGCTAGTTGATTAATAAATTTTGTAGGCATCTTCAAGTTAGTTATTCTATGAAATCGATTCTTGAGAATCTTATTAGTATTACATAGTAAGTAGCCAATAAGTTATCTTCAGAGAAGTACTTAGAGGAAGTTAAGAATCTCGAAAGGCTGCAGGGCTAAGATGGCAGCACGACTCTACAAAAGTTCTATACGATTTGACATTACGGCGCGACTTCTAGTCTTCGATTGAGTCTTCGCGTTACAAACTGGACATTTTGCCGTAGACGATTATCACTATCAAGACCATAAAGATTTTCATCGGAGGTTTTCACCCACTCAAAAACTGTAGTTTTTTCAAATTTGCTTATTGTGTAATAAGTTTGAAGAAATCACTTAAATGGAAGTAACGTTACACTGTGATTTTGACTTATTTATTCCTTTTCTTTGTAATTTTACTATTATAGTCATCATCATCTACAAAAAACTGTGATTTATTATCACGTAATATTTACGTACCGAATTCGACCTCATTGTTCCTAATCCTAAGAGCCATATAATCTATTTAAATAAAATACCATTTGACACTTGCCAAAAAGTTATTCATAGGGTTGCCTAGCTGAACAAAAATTTACTATCGATAACCTGAATATATAGGTACACATATCGCGGCTTTATTCCTTGCGGGGTAGGCAGAGCGTTATCGGCCGTAAAATACGATCGCTATCGCCACGTCTCACAAATATGTAAGGTACGTTTTAGAAAAATCGTGTATCACAATAGTGACAGGTTGTGAGCCTATCGCCTAAAAATGTAATACACATAAAACCCTAGAGTCTATCAGCCGCCTCTTACGATACCCGCAAAAAGAAATAGGATGATGCTATTCTAAACCGCGGAGCCTGGAGGAGTTTGGCGGAGCAGTAACTCCCCATGGTTACTGCTCGGTCGTTCCTAAGGGACGTGCCTTAGGAATGAGGCATCGACCGAGAAGAAGAAGATTCTAAACCGGCATTACACGGCAAATCGATAGAGGCGTCGGTAGGACTGATTTCGAAAGTCGCAGGTTCCTGCATTATTTGAGATTTGAGATAATACTTTTATTTATTTAATCAATTATTAGTTATTTTTGTATTACATTTCTTTCACGTGGTGCATGCCGTGTGGTTTTAGAATTTGAATGACAATGCTGCGTCTGAGTGACCTCTTTCGTGGCGCGAACTAATGGGTATTGCAAAAGTAAATCGCCAGTGGAAACAAGTCCATCCAATCGTCATCAATAGCTACAACCATAAAACCATTAGCCTTTTCTTATTGAGGCGTACAACGAGTATAATACCACGCTTTGTAGGCGACCCAAATGCAAGGCGTTGCATTCAATAAGAATTTGAGAACTGTACTGTTCGTTACTACTGCTGATACTTGCCTTCATTGATTTAAGGACACCTAGAGCTAGAAATGGGTGATCAAATTCCGCCTGGCACTACTTGCAGTTTTTTCCTGCATTGAAATTGTTGAAATTCACTGCTAACTAAGAATAATAATGGCTTCAATTCGGGATATATTAGAAATAAACTATTCTTCCTTACTTACTTTCTATGAAATGAAATATTGAAGAACACCCATTTTTGACTAGGGGTTAGCTTAAAACCAGCAGTGTGCTGTGCCTACACCCATTTCAGCTCATATTGTATATTTGTACTGAATTTATTTATTGTTGTGCCTAAGATGTGATGCGAAATAAATATATTTGTATTTGTATATAAATTCTCTTAACTTAAATTAGTGCTGTCACTTTCTGTAAAATTTGTTTAGAGAAGGATAGGAGATATCTATGACTTAGATATCTCCTATGCTTTTCTAAACCTATTTGTCTGAAAGTGACAGCATTAATTTAAGGTAAGTTAAGAGAATTTATATCCCGAATTGAGGGCGATATTATACTACTCTGAAATAGGTACTACTTTGAAACTCTGATAATCGATATCGATAGTCTATTGAAAGTTTTCTATCATCGGTAGCACTACTAAAAATGACGTTACTTACGTTGTCAAATGCTTGGATTGAAGGAAAAAGTTATACATAGGACAAAATCGATCAACAATCTTGGCTGTGTATAAATACGTTCAAAAGATCTTGGATGTAGTGAATGACAAAAAGTATGCCATCGGCATCTTATTAGACATGAGTAAAGCGTATGACAGAGTCTCTCATAACATACTATTGCAGAAATTGTACCGATCCGGAATTAGAGGCACAGCATTTAAATGGTTTCAATCGTACCTTGAAAATCGCGTTCAATACGTTCAAATCGAGCACACAAACTTTGAAACCGGGGTGATACAACCAGTAGAGTCGGACAAACAGTTAACGAACGGCTCTATTCCGCAGGGCAGTGTGCTCGGATGTATCCTATTTTTAATTTACATTAATCACCTTCCTGATATTTTAGACAGTTGCGTGCTTTTTGCTGACGATGTCTCATTACTTACCCCCTGTGTGAGCGCAAATGAACTGGAATATAAACTTAATAATTATTTGACAAATATAGAGCAATGGCTAGAACACCACAACCTAAAACTGAATCTAAATAAAACTAAAATTATTCAATTCAAGCCGTATCAGAAGAGAGCTTTGCAAATTAATTTTGCTTATAAAGGTAAAACGATAACAACAGTCGAATCTGCCACGCTGTTAGGAATCGATCTCGACTCAGGTATGAACTGGAAACCGCATATTCAGAAACTAGCGAATAAACTAAATTCCTTTATATACGCTCTTCAACACCTAAAACGAGTCACTGATTTTGAGACCACACTAACAGCGTACTATGCTTACGCCCACTCCAGGTTAGCTTATGGGATAGTTTTCTGGGGTAGCAGTACAGACGTGGATGACATATTTGTTCTTCAAAAAAAGTGTATCAGAATCATAACTAATATAGGCCAGATGGAATCATGCAGACCCCTTTTTAAGCAACATAAAATATTAACGGTAACATCAATGTACATACTCGAATCTTGTATGTTTGTTAGGAAAAATCCCACCTTGTATACGCCACTTCAGAACACAAAGCGCAACAATCGCAACCTCAACAAACTAAAAATCCCTTTTTCAAAACTACAATATGTCTCATCTGGTCCCCATGCTATGGTAATAAAAATCTATAATCATTTGACGAATACTTTAAAAAACATTGAAAAGCTATCGACATTTAAGACAAAGTTAAAAGAGCTGTTAGTTGAGAAAAGCTATTTTAATATGACAGAATATTTTAATGATAAGTTTCCTGAATTTAATGTATAAATTTTGAATGTATTGTGATGTTTTGGTAAACTATAATTTTGACTGTATTTTAGTTTAATGAATTTTAATGTAATCGTATTTTACTTTATTTTGACATTTGTATAATTTGACTAATTTTATTGAATTTTACTGCTTTTGACATTTGTATTATTTTGATTAATCTTACTGTATTTGACTATTTGTTTTTAAATTTTTGTTTCTTTGTTTTTTATATTTTTTGGTGACATGTATTTTTTTAACGTATTTTTAATTGTAGTTCTTCTTTTATAATTATTGTAATAACTGTAAATATTAAATTTAGTATTTATTATGTGCGCCGTCCGCCTTTACATGATTGCTGCGCCCTTACAGGGCGTCACATTTAAACTAAGTCTTATTTATGTAACAACCTCATACTTATGTGACATGCAATGAAATGAAATAAATAAATAAAATGATCATACTATCGAAACTTTGAACAAAAAATTTAATGTATGAAACGCAGGAGAACTTTCATGGCGGCTATTATATCTGTTTCACTTATTTCCGTTTTCTTTCTCTTTTGTTGGCAATAATGTCAACATCATTTGATCTGTGGACTCAGTTCAATCATCAAACAAAGAAATTGTTTTTAAGTTAATACTGTTTATTTTGCTTTGTTTCTTATCAAATAATTTTAAATAAGTAACAAAACCATAGTATTTGGCAAAAGCAAAGGAATAATGAAGTATAGGAAGTGTGAAATTTGTGAAATTGAAACCGAAAGAAAGGATGGACAGAAATGGTATTTCATGGCTCAGTTTCCTCTGGATAAAGAAAGGTAAGTAAAGATAATTATAATGATAATGCCTAGAATATGACTCATAAACATCGTTATTATAGCAATAAACATTAATTTGAGTTAATATGTTTATTTAGCTTAAGAAGTTACTGTTATGTAGTACGACCAAAAATAATATATAATCGATATCGATACCATGCGTTGTCACTTGGCACAAATTTACTTTTAATGGAGAATGTTTCTAACATTTCCTTACAACCGAGTTCTGGGTCAGAGTACCTATGTTTTTCGGGGCGGGGGGATATTGGAGTAAACGCTTCTGGGCCCTATAAAACGTCGAAATTTACTATTGGCAAAGCCTCTTCCATCTGCGCTACCGCGGCTCGTCCCCTGCCCGCGTAGGATAAGATACACTTGCAAAGTTCACGGGCAGGGGACGATCCGCGGTAGCCCACATGGATGAGGCGTCGCCACTAGTAAAGGAAAAAGTCGCAGGTTCAAATCATAGCCACGGTTGAAAAAAAATGCGGGTTTTCCAAAATTTTATACATAACACGGGAAGTGTTTTAACAATTTTTAATCAATTAAATGTATTTATTTTTTGATAAGATATAATTATATGTTTCAGGTGAAGAAGAAATGTACCGCCATATAGCCCGGAACGAATGGTATAACAAAAAATCTTCGATCTACCCTACAATGAAATTATGTGCAATGATTGAAAATATTGTCAAAGTTTTTGATGAAGAAATAGGACCTACACTAAAAATTGTAGACGATTAAATGCATGGACATGCTTGTATGAACTCCGCCAAACCAGTCGCTCTCTTTTCCTGTGGGAATGGGGTGTGAGATTTTTCTGAAGTTAAAGTATCCTCTAAGTGTTGACCAGTAATACAAAATTTGGTAAAAATTCGTCTAGTAGTTTTTGCTAGAAACGTGGACAAACAGACAGATAGAAACAGTAATTTTTTTACTGTTGTTTTAAGACCTATAACTTGAACGGAATTTTAAGTATTCAAATGTACAGACTTGGTTGAGTTACTGTTTTATTATATTTATTTAGAATTTTACAAAATTAATAATTATTGAAATCCTTTAGCTTGTTTTACTTAGAAAAAAGTCCATTAGTTATGTTTCGGCAACTTATTCTTATTGAAATATTGAGTTAAAATTGTTTCGATAATATTCAAATACGGGGAGGTTCCGAACGACCGTCTTTCCCGAAAACGCTAAGCTCCACCGGCTAAACTGAACAACTATACCCAAGAAGCATAGGTCAAAAATTTTAAAAAAATTACCTTCCATCGAGTATTATTCGGTCAGCTTAATTTTTGTATGGGAGGTACTACTTTTTAATGTTGTCTATCACTTTTGATCCTCGGTGAAAGTTGCTCAGTTTGACGGGCTTAGGGTCTTCGGGAAAGTCGGTTGTTGTCGGAACTTACCTGCTGCTAAATTGCTGAAACATAATTATTATTAGAATAAAAATATTATTTTGAGCTGCCGCGCCGTTTCGGCAGCTACGTTGTCGATATGGATAAATTGCAGACTGTCGCGTAGCTACACCACTACGTGTGTTCTTTATATTGGCTACACTAGACTTGACTTGTTTTGTCATGTTGGCAATGATTTGGGAACTGCGTTTTGACGTTTTGCGTCGTTCATTTTTTTTCTTCGGAGTCCCAACTCTTAAAACGCTAGTTCTATAGTTCTATTATATTCTCTTTGAAAATGATTGTAAACAATAAAAACAACAACAAAGAAAAAAAATATATTATTTTTGCAATATGTGGTTATATAATGGTCATATACCATTGATTTACAAAATAATATATCTCAAAGTGATCTCAAATCACGTAAATGCTCAATAATATGTAAGTAACTAATAGCACTATTAGGAACTTTGATCTTATTATCAAGTATGGATTTTTTGTGTGATTTCCTCATCTCTCAATTATACCTATCCACCTACTTTACCTATTGATTACATACTTTGTTCACGACTCTTGTATTTTGTGATATTTACAGAGAAAGAAGCTTTACAGGACATAAAAACCTTACTGTTTCATGAATTAATCAATCAATCATATCATCCTCAGCGTTCAGTGCTGGCTTGGATATCTAGTTCTTGTATTGAACGCCACTAAGCATGATCCGCGATGGCCTTTCTACGCGCTTACCTAGCCTGAGCCTATAAATACGTTTTTGGATTAGCGGTTTCGACTCAAGAATATTTCAATCAGCAGTGGTTGTCGGATCTGCTTTGCTAATGAGCTGACTAAGGAAGGTAGGTACTGCTTATCTGCTGTGCTGCGTTTCATACTTCCTATTATATTTACTGGCGATTTTTTTGTGCAGTGATGCAATGCCATCAAAACAATGAAACATATTTCTCCTACAGCTACGGTTATTTATTTATTAGCCATGGTTTTATAAGAGTTTATAGTGGGAGTATGGAGAGTCAGACTCTTGTGCATAAATATACAATAACAGTTCGTAAATAACAACATTATTTTTGTCTTTTCAGAATACCCTGCCACCATTTCATTTTGTTGTAATCCGCAATAAAGTAATTGAATATTTATCACATGAGGATAAGAATACCTAATGATTCATCAGCTTCAGCAAGCCTCTGCTAAAATTCGGCCTCTCTCTCGTGTCATAAATAATAATTTAAGCTCTACAATTGTTTTATTTATTTATGTACCATTTCAGTTAAAATAGAACATTTATGGCTAACGGACAAAATAAATGGAAAAATAAGTTAATAGCTTATTCCTGACTGAATACCCTGATGATTTTTGGATTCGTTGCCTGTTCAGACAGGGATGTATTGTCTTAAATTAGCGCACAACTGGCGTATATGAGCATAATTACAGGTGCGCGGGGGAAATGGTTTCGTGACTTGCATTGCAGCGTATTAGACCGTAACTATTACTTTTATTAAAGACGCTTCCAAAGGCTTGATGAATCCTTCCGCTGGTCGAGTCGAAGTTCAGATACTGAAGCTTATTACAGAATCAGTTTAGTATTTGCACTTTACTCTGGACCACCGGTTTTTAATAAAATACCTTCTTATAGAGGTAAGAATTCCGCCTACCCCGTAAGGGATATAGGCGTGATTTATGTATGTATGTAAGAATTCTAAAGTAAAGGGGTAAGCACCTAGCCTATGGAGAAGTGTTTAAGAAAAAAAACTATTTACGAAGTGTATTAACTACAAATCCTATCAATATAGGGATAAAACACACATCGCCATCTAGCCCCAAAGTCAACTACGTAATATGTTTAGGAACTAACATTCACCTTCAAATTTTCATACTGATTTAAACAATCTGTGCCATCTATTTCCTGTTAAATAAACGGGTATAAATAATAAATTTTATACAAAGCAAGTAACGTTTCATGTGTTGGGGTGTGAAATAATATTTAAAATTCTTTTTCACCTACTCCTTTATGTTAATCTTTATCTCATCTACTTACTTTATTTATTCCCATTTCTTTTTGCCGTTTATGCGCAAATACTGTGTTTTCCTAAAATTTAAGTGGTTACCTACGTGCCTGTAGGGCATTATAACAACTTAGAATAAGTAAGTATGAAGCTAATATCTATAGTTAGATAGGTACTACATACAAAGTAACAGCAAAAAGAATACTAAAGCGTAGATAATATAGATTACCTGCTTGGTAGTTGTAATTTTTTTATACAGAAACTATAAGTTTAACGTGCCCTCCGAAACACAAAAGTCCGGCGATATGATCACGTGATTTAAGCCAAAGCAGACTAGAAATTTAAAAAATATATGTTACCAAATTGGAAACAATCTCATAGTATAATAACTTATAACCCGAGCTGAGCTTGATTGTACTATCAGCAGTTTTTTGTAGACATTTTGTGTAAAAAAAAGTTTTTAATGAACAAAATCACCTCATTCGCTATACTAAAATAAATATTTAGACATAAATATTTCGTATTTCTTGAATGCGAACTTGAAGAAACTGCTACGAGATTTCTAATATCTAATTCTATTAATATCTTTTATCTTTGGATCAAATATCTCATATTTCCTATTTGTCATATTATTTGCCGTGTGATGCCGGCTTAGAATAGTATCACCCCATATCTTTCCCATGGGAGTCGTAAGAGGCGACTAAGGGACTCGCGGTTTATTGCAATTGGTGCATCGGTGTGTATTGCAATTTTAGGCGATGGGCTAAGAACCTGTTACTATGGCGATACACAATTTTCCAAATGACCCTCAAATATTTGTCAGTCGTGGCGTAAATTTCCGTTTTTTGCGTCCGTTTACGCTCTGCCTACCCCGCAAGGGATTATAGGCGTGATATGTGTATGCCATATTATAAGATACACGATTACGTTTCATATGCTTCTACTTCATAATTGAAATTGTAAGTAATGTTTTCGTCTTAGAAATTTAAAAATGGCAGCTTTTATTCTGAATTTGGGTTTCATAAGTAAGTTTTGCTGCCTTCTATCTACAGCCTCCGAGATCGCGTACAAAGTTATTCTGTCTTTGTTTTTCAAAGATATTTTACTCCGTTAGCCTTCTAATATTTAATTTTTTATGAAAGCCAAAAAGAAATTCTGGGTTTATCCGTAAATTATTTCACTTTGTACAATGACATGCTAAAATTATTAAGTTAGGTATATCAATATATTTCTTAGGTCCTACATATTTGTCAAATACATCTATATTAGACAGTCAAATATAATATTATCTTAGAACTAAAATATGTGTGTAATGTTTGTGTGTAAAATAAATTATTTCTTTTCGCAAGAAGTTTTTTAATACCTACCCATGATTCAATTAAATACTTATTATAAATACATTTTATATATCATACATTCATACATAATAGTAATGTTCCTAATTTGGGTAAAGAAGCGTGGTAAGACCTTTTTCCAACACTGAGACAAAATAACGACAAAAAACCGGCCAAGTGCGAGTTGGGTTCCGACCACCGAGGGTTCGAAACATGCACATTTAGTCATTTTATATGATACCCCACTTAAACTACTAGCCTCATTGTTATTTAAATAAATAAAACATTATTTATACAGTTCAAAATTTAGTATTTTTTTTCTTTAACTGGTACTTTGAAACGAAGGTTCTTGCCAAATTTCATAGTTCTAGGTCTAAGGGAAGTACCCTATGAATTTTGATAACAAAAACACGAGCTTATTACAGCATAAAGAATCGTATCCTTTTTAAAATAAATACATGCATGCATATTTTTGATATCAAGCAACAATTTTGGTTAAAATAATAAAGACACGCATTATCTTTAATGTAAAATAATACAATAATTATATCAAATATATTGCAACCAATAAATTGAGTTACGTTTTTATTACTTAAAATTTTCATAATCTTAAGGAACGTTTTAATTGTTATGATAAATAATCATTCAGATATAATTTTTCCGAAAACGAGGTAATTAAAGTTCCCAACAGAAAAAAAGTTAAAAGTAGAAAGTAAATTAAAAAAAGGATAGTAAACTGCTGAACCCAGTGTATGTTATGTCCTTTTTTCAAGAGTGTATTTATTTTCTAGTACCTTGTTTAAAAAAATAGTAAGTTATTAAAACCATCATCATCATTCAAAACAGTATGCAGTTAAATCAAAATTACCGTAAAAATAAGATAACCAAACTAATTGAGATATTTTTTATCTATAAAACTTCGTACACTATGAATATAGAAAGACACACAGGATAAATTGTTTTGCAAGGAAACACTGCAATCCAACGGGATATATCATGAAGTATAATGAGATACTTTAGCCACACTAAAATGTGGACATTCCTCGCATAGATCACTTGAACAATCTTGTCAAGAAATTTGCCCATTGTCGTTTGGCCAGCACAAAGGGCATGGTCTTGCCCCAACTGGCGCTGTTACCCTCCATTAGCAAGAAATTGGACAGAGGTCAGTATCTACAAATAAAAACTCAGTCTCATTATTCAAGTAAGAAGTAATTATTGTAAAGAAGCCCAGCGTTTTCCAGTGAGAATAATACTTTTTCTCAGAGTTTATTATAAATAATGATATTAACCTATCTCTTAAATGACTCGATATATAAAAAGGCATTAAAATCGGTTGTGAAGTTTGAAAGATCGAAGAATATTTACATAGTGACAAAGAGACAGCGGGAAGCGACGTATGTGTCGAATTGCACTGTTAGTGATGATTTAAAGGTAATGATATTGGCAGTAGGCCTAAGTACTTATGAGTTATTACTCACTATAATATGCGTTGGCATACCTTCCCCATTATGCGGGTCAAGATCAACGCGTAAGGTGTCTACGAGATAGCGACCCATATACTTATTTATGCGGAATAGAGATTAAAATTCGCTATTCGGGATAGAAAATGGATCGCATATATCTCTAATTCTGCCTCTTTGCACCTTACGCGCCTTCCTCTCCTCATAAGTAGTAAGAAAAAAGTTGTATAAAATATAACTTTTTTTAGATTCAGATTCATATTCTTTATTCAGCTTTAACAACATCGTCAACAGAGTAAACATAAATTATTCAAACATTTACAATAATTTGATAAATAGCACTCGCAATAAATTCTTTGAATATAGGCAATTTTTAATATTAATATCAATATCAATAAACATAATTTCATTTCATTGAAATCAATAGTACTTACGTCACGATTACCTCGACTTTTATTATTTTATTTTTTGTGATAACTAGAAGACTCGCTTCAGTCTATCGAGTCGCCCAAGCTTAGATAGGAGACTCGAAATGTCAGATTCACTCTATTTGTAACTTCAATTGAAAGTCAGTTGATAATATTCTCTATGGTTTGTATGAGATTTTAGTCCTTTGTGTAACTTTTTGACAACTCGAAGCGACTCGAAGATCATTTTGCCATCTTAGCCCTAGTAAGTGCTATCAGCAGCTTTACAACCAACCCATTTCAGGGATCAAACTTTATTTACGCCTTTTGATAGCTACGAGTATATTGCCTGATCATATTTCTGAAATTATAATCGAAAATCATTTTCCACATCGATTATCAAAAAATGAATCGGGTCGTACGTAAGTCGTAATAGGATTCATACCATACACACACGAACACATAAATATCACGCCTGTTTCCCTTGCGGGGTAGGCAGAGCGTAAACGGCCGTAAAACTGTCAACGTCTGACAAATATTTGAGGGTCATGCAGTAAATCGTCTATCACCTATGTATCACCATAGTGACAGGTTGCTAGCCCCTCGCCTAAAATTGCAATACACATGTGACATAACATAACATAAATATACTTTATTGCACAAAAACAAGAAATGGACATACAGATAGAAAAGAAAGAGTACGTACAATATAGGCGCCTCTTACGACACATACAGGAAAGATTTTTTTATTTTTTTATTTTTTATTAATGATGGGTTTGCTCTTGACTCTAGTCTAGGTCATAGGACAGAGACAGAGTCTAAGATGGAGCGAGCTCACCCAGAAGAAGCCTGTTCACTCTTACTTTGAAGAGATTAGGGTTGTATGCTTTTGGAAACACAGACGCAGGTAGTAAATTCCACTCTTTAGCAGTGCGCATTATAAATGATGACTGGAAGCGCTTAGTCCGAATTGGTGGAATGGCTACCAGGTACGGATGGTATCCGGCGGTGCGTCTGGATGTCCGATGGTAGAAGGGAGCTGGTGGAACAAGGTCGTGAAGCTCTTGAGCACACTCTCCGAAGTACAATCTATAAAATACCGACAAGCAGGCAACCTTGCGGCGATGTGCCAGGCTATGTAGCTTGGTGTCCACCAGTTTTATGTCGCCTATGAGCCTCTTGGCCCTGCGTTCCACCGAGTCAAGAGCGGCAAGTTGGTATTTGGCTGAGCCATCCCAAAGGTGACTGCAATACTCCATGCAGGATCGGACTTGTGCTTTGTAAAGAGTTAAAAGCTGTCCAGGCGTAAAGAATCGCTTCACTCTATTCAGGACGCCCAGCTTTTTAGCCGCCGTCTGAGCCTTGTACTCGATGGTCGCGCCGAAGTTTAGATTTGATGTCAACTCCATGCCTAGAAGCTCAAGCCTGTCAGTGACTGGGACAGATGTACCCCGAAAAATAGGTGTCCAGTCGAAAGGACTCCTTTTTGCAGTGAAAAGACACGCCTGTGTTTTGGTGGCATTGAATGAGACCAGATTGTCGTCGCCCCATTAGGAGACAAGACTTAAGGTCAGATCTGTTCGCTCTACCATGGCCTTTCTTAACGAACGTATTTCATCCCCACTGGTCCCTGTACCTGTCAAGTATCTCTCTGAAACGGTACTATCATCTGCGTATCCAACAATACCATGCCGAAGGAGGTCATTGATGTGCAGCAGGAAAAGAGTTGCAGAGAGAACAGACCCCTGAGGAACTCCGGCATCAATGGCCATTAGGTCAGAGGAGCAGCCGTCAACGACTACTCTGATGGACCGTTCACTAAGGAAGTCTGAAATCCAAGTACAAAAATCAGCTGGGATGCCATAAGCAGGAAGCTTGCTGAGCAGACTTGCATGCCAGACCCTGTCAAAGGCCTTCGAGATATCGAGTGAAACGGCAAGTGCTTCGCCGTTTTTCTCGATGGCTTCGCCCCAGCAGTGCGTGACATACACAAGAAGATCACCAGTAGACCGCCCCCGGCGAAAGCCATATTGACGGTCACTGAGAAGATCATTGTCTTCAAGGTAGGTCAGCAACTTACTGTTAAGTACCCTCTCCATGACCTTGCATAGGATGGAGGTAATGGCAATTGGACGGTAATGGGCAGGGTCGGCACGGTCGCCCTTTTTGGGAACTGGTTGCTCATTAGCAAGCTTCCAGGCCCCCGGCACCGTTCTTTCTTTAAGAGAGAGGCGGAACAAGCGTGTCAGCACAGGAGACAGTTCAGGCGCACATAGTCTTAACACTCTCGCTGGTATGCCATCAGGTCCGCTGGCCTTGTTCACGTCTAGACTGCACAATACTCTTCGAACCTCTTTAATGTGTACTGCGATCTCCGACATCGAAGAATCGCAACGAGGTACAGTAGGTGGTTGCTTGGAGCCAGCGTCCAGACGTGAGTTGCTTGCAAACAAGGAAGCAAACAAATTTGCTTTCTCACTTGCAGAGTGAGCCAGCGATCCATCAGGTTTCAGCATCGGAGGTAAGGTTGGACGACAGAAATTAGTTTCAACCGCTTTGGACAGGGACCAAAACTTTTTACTACCCGGAGGGTGTGATGCTAGTGTGGCCCCTATTCGTCCGACATGGTCAAAACGTGCCTTACGTAAAACCCGTTTGCAGGACTTGGTGGCAGAGTTGAAGGTTCTTTTCTTCGCGCGAACCCTACGTGCTCTTAATTTGCAGTCGCGAGCCTTGACCCAAGCTTGGTATGCCGATTCTTTACGCGCCTCAGCTTGGGCGCATTCTGCGTTAAACCAAGGCTGGGCTTTGTGACCGAGCGGGAGAATGAAATAAAATATTCCATCCCCTGCCGAATCTCGTCCGCAACCGCATCTGCACAACACGAGGGGTCACGCGAAGAGAAGCACACTTGACGCCACGGGTAAGATGCAAAGAAGTGCCGCATCTCTTCCCAATCTGCTGACTCGTATCTCCAAACTCGCCTCGTGCCCCTGGGGCTGTCATCGAGAGGAGAGCAGGTCGATACGGATTTCACCAGACAGTGGTCGGACGTTCCCAGCGGAGCTGAGACCGAAACTGAATGACTGTCTGGATCAGTTGTCAGCAGCAAGTCCAAGCAATTGGGTGTATGGCCGTCGATATCCGGTATCCGCGTAGCTATATTCACCAGCTGGGTCAGATCTAGCGATAATGCAAACTTGCGCGCCTCTAGCCCAGCATGGTCAGTTTTCTGGAACGGGAACAACCACTCCTTATGGTGGGCATTAAAGTCCCCCAGAAAAGTTAGCTTCGCTGTCGGGTATCTTTGCTGTGCTACGTCTGTCGTTTCAACGAGGTAATTGAAAAGCGCTGTCGTCTCCTGGTCACCGCTATGCGATCGGTAGACGCCGACATATAGAGTTTTCTCCACGCCAGAGTCCTCCAGTAGCCAAATGGCAGAAAAACCCGATTTCTCAAAGCAACGGAGACGACGACAACAAATGTCATCGCGGACATACACACAGACCCCAGCTTGCTTTTTGAACTTATGCTCAAGAGAGTAACCCGGGTAGTTGAGGTACGCCACGTCCGACGGTGTTGTTATCTTCGTCTCCGTTAGGAAGAACAGGTGCGGCTTCTCGGTCTCAAGGTGGTGATGGACCGGATCGAGATTGGAGTGCAACCCTCGGATGTTAGTGAGGTGCACTTTTTTTGGGAGGAAGTGCAGCCGTTGTATAAACCTATTCTTCTTTTTTACTTTTTTCATAATTTGAGAGTTTGTGGGGAAAAAGTTGAATTGTCGAGGCGCATTTCAGTTAACCACTGGAACACTAGAGCTTAACCGACCTATGGGAAACTCATTTGGAGACTGCGGGGACGCCCGAACCCCCCCGAATATGGCCACCGGGTCCTCCCATCCAGTCGCCAGCTGGCACGGAGCATATCGGGATTTTTCGCGAGTTGGCGGGGCAGCCTTTGGCACGTGGCTGGCGTGCTACTTGGGCCCCCTACTGACTGCGGTCGGCCAACGGCTGGCACCGTGCTTCGGATCCCGCTACCCTCCAGAATGAGTTACCCGGTACAGTATCGCCCAGAGTCCAAGACCGGTTCTGAATAGCGCAACTGACATCCTCCAATTCCCCCAAAGGCACTGGCACTCCCACACACTGACGGAACGCAGCAAGCTACGTGGCGCCAGACTTCGGTGGGATGGTGGTCGCGAGCCAGGCGGCCCCTTACGGAGCCTTCCACCGCTTAGTGGGATCGTTCAGCCGGACTTATTCACAGGCAAGCCTGTGTTGGCGTTGCCCGGGGTGGACCGCTAGGAGGTAGATCCCATACCACCCCACTAATGATATTAGAAATGGGGTGATGATATTATATGCCGGCATCACATGGTATACCATCTGTAAAACATATTACCTAATAATATTATACTAACCATCTTTTTTACCCAATAAAAATGCGGAAATAAAGTACCTTATCCCAATCTTTTTGGAGAGCTTGGAAAAGATAATAATAAATGTAGAAATCACCTTTGATTTCGTGTAAATAGCTTTCTCAGTCCTTTTGGGGTAAGAACGGCTACTCTGATGAAAATGTATGATATTGTGGCGTTTGCCACTTGCCTGAACGTGCTCGTGTATTTGAACCTGCATGAAGTAGTTAGAACATAACTCTATGTAATCTATGTATTGACTGTTGTCTATGCTATTGCGGGAAGCCCGCTAGTGTTTTGTTCTTGTTTGGGTGTTGGATTACATGTGATAGTAATATATTATAATTAGTGAATATAGCTGTTCCTGCATGAACCCGGCTTTAATTTCATTCCACACTTAATGGGGCGTGCAGACCCCATAGTGGTGACCCCGAAGTTGCGCAAGAGGCGCGAGTTCTTACGCGCTACCTGCACTGCTGCGTGTTGGCCGCTTTTCCATTCCGGCCAGAGTATCCAAGAGACTGCAGCAGCAGCAGCGGAGCGACGCAACTTTTTCCACAGCGAGTCTTAGACGGCGAGAATCGTCGCGGCGCAGTGGAAGTTTCAAGCACTGTTTGTGTTCTTAGATGTGGATGACAAGCCTAGTTTGTCTGTTTGGAAACAGCTGTTATGTGTGACTCTAGTGCATTGCAATCATTACTGAGTGTTATCTGGTATAGTGAGTGGATCTTAGAACTTATTTTTGTTGCAACAAGCAAACATTCGATTTATGTTCAAATAAAGTTCAGTATCGCCATTTTATTTTCGTGCGTGGTTCGTTCGCATTGACGGTGGCGCCGCCTCGCTCATCGGATATGACTGGTACTACTACAGCCCAACGCGCCGTCCATCTTCGAGCATCATCTGTCAGGGTGACTGACCTTTGACAGCTGTGATAGCGCGGTTTCTTCGGGTACTTCAGCACTTGCAGCATCTGAGGCTTTTATTCGAAAGGTTGCGTCAATATGGAGTTGTCATAAACACTGCGAAATGCGAATTTGGGGTAAAAGAAGTTACCTTTCTGGGATACCGCATTAGCGCAAGAGGTACTCAACCACCGTCCGAACGTATCAAAGCTTTGCAGGACTTTCCCCCTCCTAAGACGGTGCAGGGTATGCGACGCTTTTTAGGTATGTTAAATTATTACCGTCGATTTTTACCAGACGCTGCACGTCATCAGGCCTCGCTTATTGACGCACTCACAGCAATAAACGGTAATGGTGCTAAACCATTTGAATGGACGGCCGAGTTGCTTGAAAAGTTTGAAGCTTGCAAAAGCAGTTTGTGTTCAGCTACCATCCTGGCTCACCCTGTAGGTACAGCTCGTCTTGGCTTATTCACTGACGCATCTTGTTCGCACATAGGTGCTTGCCTTCAACAGCTAATTGATGGCCATTGGCAGCCTCTAGCGTTTTTTAGTAAAAAACTAACCGCTAAACAAGCTGTTCTGCCAGCCTACTACCGTGAACTTCTCGCAGTGTACGAAGGCGTACAACACTTTCACCACTTTTTGGAGGTCCAGCATACGACCATATTCACTGATCATAAACCCTTGCTGTACGCATTTGTACAGCGGCGGGACAAGCTGCCGCCTCCACAGTTAAATCAGCTTTCCTTTATTAGCCAATTCACTACCGATATCCAACATATAAAGGGGGTAGACAACGTAGTGGCAGATACGATGTCTCGAGTGGAATCAATTTTGTTGCAGGAGGATCTCAGTGAGCTTTCGCGAGCCCAAGAAGCCGATAACGAGCTTCAAACGCTGAGGTCTCATTCTAGTCTTCAAATTCAACCTTTCGTATTTGCAGGAGCGGACACAAGTGTTCTCTGTGATTTTTCCACAGGCAAGCCACGACCTTACCTTCCACCCTCATTTCGTCGATCTGTTTTCAAAAAATTGCATGATCTGAGCCATCCTGGAGCGCGCGCAAGTGCTCGTCTGGTGGCTGATCGCTATGTTTGGCCAGGGGTAAAAAAAGATTGCAGTCAGTGGGCCCGTTGTTGCTTAGCTTGTCAGCGTAGCAAAGTCACTCGCCATATCTCTTCGCCATTAGGAGATTTCCCAAAACCATCTGGACGATTTCGTCACGTCCATATAGATATCATCGGACCACTTCCTTTATCGAATGGATTCGCATACTGTTTGACAGCAATTGACAGGTTTTCTCGTTGGCCTGAAGCCTGGCCTATGACTACAATCACAGCTGAGGAAACGGCCAACACTTTTGTAGTTGGTTGGATTTCCCGTTTTGGGGTTCCTAACATTGTAACCACAGATCAAGGCCGTCAGTTTGAGTCCACACTCTTTCAGGGCCTTATGGATGTATGTGCCACGCAACGCATTAGAACAACGAGTTACCATCCGCAAGCGAATGGAATTGTTGAACGTTTCCACCGGCAATTAAAGGCGGCTCTCATGTGTCATGGTGATACGTGGTACAGAGCGTTACCACTCGCACTTCTTGGTATTCGCACGGCTTTGAAGGAGGACATCGGATGCTCTTCTGCAGAGTTAGTGTACGGCGAGCCTCTAAGATTACCCGGCGAGTTTTTACTGGGATCGGCTAACCAAGGACAAGACAAGTGCTCCAGCGACTTTGTAGTCCAACTCAAAGCGAAGATGGCTACGCTGCGTCCGTCTCTTGTCTCACGTCACTCGCAGCCCTCGACATTCATCTTTAAGGATCTGGCGTCAGCTACGCATGCTTTCTTGCGAGACGACACCACCCGCCGTTCGCTGCAACCGCCCTACACTGGACCATATAAAATCTTGGCAAGATCTCCTAAAACTATATCACTTGACGTGGCTGGTAAAAAGTACGAGGTAAGCATTGATCGCATCAAGCCGGCCCATTTAGAAGCAGAGTTCAGTCTAGGTAGGCACTCTGATGGATCCACTTCGCACTTATCGACTGCTACTCCTCTTGTTCCGCAGAAGTCGCTTTTATCTTCTACACCTGTCGGTGGTCAACATCCCGCTCCGGTAATTGCATCTCCGGCACCAGTTTTACCTCCCGTTACTACGCGTTCAGGACGTACCGTCAGATTCAGGGATATTCTTGATCTGTAGTACCTTTTATACTCCGTGGGGGGGTGATGTGGCGTTTGCCACTTGCCTGAACGTGCTCGTGTATTTGAACCTGCATGAAGTAGTTAGAACATAACTCTATGTAATCTATGTATTGACTGTTGTCTATGCTATTGCGGGAAGCCCGCTAGTGTTTTGTTCTTGTTTGGGTGTTGGATTACATGTGATAGTAATATATTATAATTAGTGAATATAGCTGTTCCTGCATGAACCCGGCTTTAATTTCATTCCACACTTAATGGGGCGTGCAGACCCCATAATATATTATCGAGTGGGATACCAGTTTGTTGTTGATTAGCATCACCCCATTTCTACCCGTGGGGGTCGTAAGAAGCGACTAAGGGGTAAATTATTTTAGGGAATTGGCAGCAGCGTTCCCTGTGATTGCAACATATTGCAATGTGGTCGCCAAATCGCTTTGCAAAGCGAGTTGACTGTGGCAATACCCCTCAAAAAGGGGCATGCCCGTGTCGAGACTTTTGTGGCTGCTAATTTTAATCTATATAATCAAGATGCTTCCCACGCTTCACGTGCTAATCGAGTTTCTATAGGAGTTGTTCCTTCCATTGACTATACAAGTATACAACTGCTTCAAAATATAAAGCTAAGTAATCAAAAATAAAATCCCGTCCGTAGAGAATGTTTTTGTTTTTTCGTTTTAAGGACCTTTATTTCTTTGCCTTATATTATCGGATATAAAATTCTTATGAAACGAGCAAAAGTTGTAAAGAAAATGTTTGTAAACATTATGTTATAGCTGAGCTTATTCAAAGAAACATTTTACAGATGTCGGATTTATGATAATGCTACTCATGGTCTATAGCGATAAGGCCGACTTTGCTTGGGTTACGTTGTACCTAATGTTTTGGTTCTTGTGTATATTTCGTAGGTGTAATGTAAGCAATAAAGTGTTTTTATATATATTATTATTTATTTATCTGTCTATCCAATTCCCTCTGGTGGAAATAGTTCAATCAACAAAAACCACACTAAGCAAGTTGCTGAATCAATAGCTGAACCTAATCAAATATCTAGAGAGACAAAACTAAACTAAACAAAACATTTGATGGATTGCCAACAAAGACAGAGTCAAAACCAATAAAATAATTAATAAACAATTGCTTTTTCAACAAGAGCCTACATACAATGAGTCTCCCTCGTATCAACCTTATTACGAACGACTGAAGATTTTAAACTTAGATTTTATCGTATCACACCTGCGGAAAGTTTGGTTGCGGATCTGTAAGAAATGAGAAAACAGTCGTGTAAAACCTAGCATGTCATTTGAAACAGGCCGAAAATTCCATAGTTATATAAAAATTATATTAAGCGCCGTGTGATTGCCGGCTTAGAACAGCATCACCCCATTTCTTACCCATGGGTGTCGTAAGAGCCGACTAAGGGACTCGAGGGATGTGTATTGCAATTTTAGGCGATGGGCTGACAACCTGTCACTATAGTGATACACAGTTATCTGATTGACCCTCAAGCTTTTGTCAGACGTGGTGTTAATATCCGTTTTACGGCCGTTAACGCTCTGCCTACCCCGTAGGGGATATAGGCGTGATTTATGTATGTATGTATGTATATTAAGAATAACCAACTAGTATTGATTGCTGTATTTACAATTAATGGATATTATATTATAAAGTCATAAATGTCCATTATAAGAATTCGCATAGTGCTCGTCAAAAGTATAGGTTGATCCCTGAAATTGGTAAGTAGAAGTACTGTTGATAGTGTATAGTTAGGACCCAATTCATAATATCACGTTTCGCAACGTATCACATTTCTCTAAGAAGAGGAAAATGTAGGTGGACAAGATAATTCTAATTTTATTCCTTCGTTAAGTAAGGGCAAAACTGCCATGCACTTATTTTTCCTTTTTTTAGGTTAATCTTTTGCTAAACCTTACTTAAACGGGGATTATTTTAAATGCCTGTGAATGTGCCAATTAGGGTTTCGCTCTCGAGAACCGAGACCCGTATCAAGAATTCCTGGGAAAGTCATCGTTCCGAGCGACGGGATTTTTTTTTGTTTCCCGGGAAGTTAAAATTGTGCTTTTACAATCTTAAAACCTACATATTGATCATTATTTATCGACGGTACCTCAAAATTTCCGGATGTAAAATTAAACAATAATAAATCTTTATGCTTCCGTAATGAGCCTTGGTTTCAGGGTCCGAAGGTATCTGACGTGGTTCTCAACAGAAACACATAAAGTTGAAATTTGTTAATTTATAATTTTCTGAGTTAGTACCCAGTTTGTTTCGATTGGGACATTGCAAGTTAATCGTGATAGTCTGCAAAAAAGATAGATTGGTGCTTCGGAGGGCACGTTAAGCCATCGACCCGATTGTTGTATTTAAATGCTTAAATAGGGTGTTGTTTATTATGATAGTTTCAACTTAAACTTAAACTCGGGCAGGGTAGGATAGGATGTTCAACATCTCAGGCAGGATAGGATCGTTCTGTACCTTTTTGACAGAGTTAACTTTATGTTTATGAATATTCAATTTTAAATGATTTCATAACGTGTTATAATCAATTTATGGATCAAAATACAGCAAAACAAAAAACATTAAAAGATCCCGAAAAATTTAAAAATAAATTTCCTTTACCCGGGAACGAAAAAGACCTGGAAAAGCGAAACCCTTGTCCCAATCTTTTATTTGTTTTAGAGCCTTATAAAAATTGCCTTTATGAATTTAAATGCTTTGTTATACGATTTTACATGGAAAATCTAATAATTATGAATATCATATAACTTCGTAGTTTAGTAAACAGGAACTCAAAAAAGTCTTTAGATAGATAAATAACAAAAAAAATGATTGTT
Organism: Tuta absoluta; assembly: GCA_027580185.1. Classification (NCBI taxonomy): domain Eukaryota; kingdom Metazoa; phylum Arthropoda; class Insecta; order Lepidoptera; family Gelechiidae; genus Tuta; species Tuta absoluta. The sequence goes on from JAQAHW010000005.1 coordinate 12,896,840, forward strand.
ATTCAGTTTATCTCAAAACAATATCAAATATTATTTTTTCTGTCTCCTTGTCCACGTTTTACGCAAATACTTCTGGATTTAGGTTAATACTCTGGTCAACATGTAGAATACTTTTTATTTCAGGAAAATATAAATAGCAAATGGTTCGGTGGAAATCATTCAAAAATTTTATCATTTACTTTATTGAATGGGGTATAGGTTATAAAGGTCTTGTAAAGCTAAAGAATGGCCTCGTTGTACAAATATAATTGCTTCGGCAGTGTAACCAGCTTCAACCAACAACACGGAGAATGTAGGGGGGCTTGCAGGGTTTACAGAAATTCTTATGAATCCTATGCAGGAGGGTTTGCCATACATAGCCATAGGCATCCACTTGACCTATAAAAGTCGCAACGCCGTATTTATTGCTGTGCATGGTCAGCATGCAAATCTTTGTGGAGACTGATGAAAATAAGTTATTAATCAATATGCATACATCAACTAAACTAACTCAAAGTCACTAAACCTTGCGTACGAAGTAGCGGGCAACAGCTACTTTGGAATAAAATATAGGCCTAAAATATGCAATAAAAACGTGTCTACCGGTTCAATTGCGCGTAACTCAGTCGTGGAATTTCAGTTTTTTATATTAAATACCTATGACCAAATATAACTAACTTCTTTTCGCGTGGGACACCGAGTCTTCAAACGACCCAATGAGCCTATGAATAGATTTTGTCGGCTTTCCTGTAGAATAACTCATCCAGAATAGTCGGTCACACACGCACTGAGGGCCCTTTTCGTTAGATACGTATACCTACGCCAAACGCAGGTCAAGGTGAAATCCATGCCTAAATAAATACCTAAGTGTCACGTATATTGAAGAGCTTATTATTAGACGATAAAATATACTCTTCAGAACATCTGCGAAAAACCTTCTCAATATAAATAATGAAAGAATTAATAGAGTATATCCTTACACCGTTGTGGACGTGATAAAGGATAAAGTGTTTAAAAAAGCTACTACGGCGTGATAATTATCTTCCACATAAATTATGGACCGTCAAATAAGAAAGAAAATAAGTGACTGAAACATAAAACCAGGAGTGTTTTACGTTTCAGTCATTTATTTTCTTTTTCGGATTCTAACCAACTTAACACTACATCAGCTCTCTAGACTACCTAGCAATAAGTAAATCTCCCTGAATTTATTAATGTTAGCAAATCATTTAATAAGAGAACAGTTTACTTTTTCGTTTGAGATAGAAATCTTCATTGCTTTCACTAGGTAAACGTTAAACGCAATTAGCTCTAAAGGTGAAAAAAGGCAAGTATTAATGAAAAAGCTGCATGAATTTCTTTTTTGTTCGGTTCTTTGAGATAAAATGAAGCTCATTTATTGCGATGTTACACTACAAATAGATTAACACAATGTAAAGAATGTAGATAGATTAGCTAACATTAGGTGCATTCCATAGAAATAGGTAAAATAGAAGGATGACCCAAACTTTCATAGATCAATATCTTAAATAGTGTATAATAAAGAGCAGACTTAAGGGCATAATAAAATATATAACAAACAGCTAGATCATCATTATTATTAAAACATGTCTGGAACGTAACAGATATTATTGTTAAAATTAGTTTAAAATTGCTGATGGGAGTCTTTTTAAAATTATTATGTCCTGAAGATGAATTATGATAGTTTCAAAATATATAAAACTTATGGTTGTGTAGGCACATATTTCAGAGGGAAAGCCTTATTGACAATACACATTAGGTACAAATGTCTGGAACGTAACTATGGAATGCACCATTACATGCTAGCAAACTGTAGTACTGTTACATATATGAATGTTTAATACGAAGTTCACAAATGTCATTCAGAATGTGGAAGACTTTCTATTCCTTTGGGAGCAATTCTCTGGGACAATGGGGTCGCTACGATGATGAAGTGGCTATGGCAGGACATTACGGGACATTATAATGACCCAAATGTCCCGTCATGCTGGATAGCTCTCGATTTCCTAATGGTTCTAACAAACGTCGTAGGGAAAAGTATTGCGGTCGTGCGTGAGGGAACGGGCATTCCTATTGTGTGGAAATATTTCTGCTGTCATTAATTCCTATTTCCAATAACAATATTAGATTGAGAGTATTTCTATGTAGCATCATTTGTTTCAGGTGGAGCTCACACTTGTAATACTTCACCATTGCCTTTGCAGTTTTTTAAGAGCTTTGTATTAGAATGACACACTTTTCCACTTCCTCAATATATACTTTGTTCTACGGTCTTTCAGCAAACGAAACCTTATTTTTGCTCCAATAATAGATTCAATTAATTAGTTATCCTCACTCAGAAACCGTTACATTAATAGAGAAACTAAACCAATATGCTGCCGAGAAAATCATTTATTCACCGCGGGGTTAATGTAGGAGGTGTCATAAGGCGTATTTAGCCAGTGTTCAGCATGACTTAATAATATATTTTTTTAAGTAATATTAATAAGTTTGGCTAGTCGCTGTTTACGTGGAGCAATCACCTAAAATATGATAGGACATCCTAATCTATATGGTACGCAGTCATAAATCCCTATTAATAAAATTTACCTACCCATCGTTAATAGAAATCCCAGTAAAATGACTGACTTCATAGGAATTCGTCCAATAATCGAAATATAGAAAAATCGTAAGTTCATTTTACTATAGCCTCAGACGGATTTTTTTAATATTGTTTAAGAAGATGGCAAAACGAGGATCCATTTTTTTTTGCCATGACTATTTTGGTGTTTAGTTAAAAAAAAGAGCTTATCTACACTGGAAACAAATGATTAAAAAAACATACGAAAATAAAATAAACTTCACGTCTCTTAGTGATTGTTGAATTGTGTTTGAAGGTTTTCAGAAATATGGCGTAGGAAATCAACCCCTCTGGAACATTTCATTACAATTCAATTAAGGGATCAATTCGTAGAATATATCTCAATAAAATTAAATTTGATGATCTTTCGTAACTTATTGTTTCTTCATTAAGAAACAAGAAATAGCCAAAAAGTAAAACTCAAAATAATCATGACGACATTTAATTGGATAAAGGTAACTCTTAAACTTCGTTTCGCCGCATTCCTAAAGCTCTTTAAATTCGTACAAAATTCTAGGAAGTTGGCTAAATTCTTGGTTTTTTAGGACGATTGCAGAATTCATCGATTTTGTCATATTCCTGCGACATAGAAATACTATATGAAGTACGAGTGCAAAACGTTTTTCATAGTCAAGATAGATCTTATGGAAACATGAATTTGACATAGGTTTAACTTTGACATGTAAGTATTTGTTTTTTACATTACATGTAAGTTTACTATTTTTTTATGTATAATTTTATGATATTATGTTGATTTGCCTTTCTAAAAGAGACTCTTGTAAACTCCTACTAAGAAATAAATGATTTGATTTTATTCTAAACGTTAGGAGACGTGGTAACGTAAGTCAGTAAAGAAGGTTAATGAGGTTCAAATACACTTAGAGCTATAGACAACTGTTGTTTGCATTACGAAACTCTACCAGACCCAGACGATCCTAATTGTTCACACACTCATTAGAATTATAAAAACAGACACTACCATTTGGTTCACCAATTCAACCTAACTATACTAATACTCTATCTTCTATTCATCATTGGCCTCACACGTCTGTGACAGACGATTTAATCAGTGTCTGAGGCAAGACTTTTCATGGCTGTATAAGCCGATACGGGAGCGGCATAATTTTCCGCACACTCTACAAGTGAAGGTGGAATTTGAGACTGGCACATGCATGTTTAGATGACGTTTTTGCCTTTTGTTAGCGAGACCAGAAAACCAGGCATTATCGTGTGTTTTACGCCCATCAAACACACGCTTACGCCATTCGTCCCTATCCTCAGCAAGCTTCTCCTAGTTTTGATGGTCAATGTTAAACGCAGCCATGTCCTGCTTGGCGCAATCTTTGAAACGCAGCATAGGTCTTCCAACCTCTCTTTTAGCGTTTGCTACAGCGCCAAGCAGAACTTGCCGTGGTAGACGCGGAGGTTCCATCCGGTGCACATGCCCTAGCCACCGCAATCGTCTCTGCTTAAGCAGGGCGGTAAAACTAGGCAGCTGCGCAATTTCTAGAACTCGCTCGTTTGTGACTCTGTCCTGCCAGGTTATTTGCAACATATTTCTTACGCAGCGCATATGAAATGTATTGAGTCGACGTTCCTGTTTTGCATATGATGTCCAGGTTTCAGCTCCGTACAAGAGTATGCTTAAAACGCAAGTTTGATAAACAATAATCTTGGGTTTTTGTGGTCAGGTGTTTATTGTTCCATACTCTTGTACTGAGCTTGCCGAACATGGTCCGAATATCTTCTATTATGACTATAGTAATACTACTATATGGTTACATATATAATGTTTTTATTGTGTTTTATTGTTAAATGGAAAAGTTCCACCTGCAGTGCACATGCGTAGAGGTAGTTATTATACGGGATGTAAAAGACAGCCCTCCGAGTACTGATAAGGTTCTTCTTCTTCTTTTTGTAGGTCACCGAGCCGACGAACTGATAGGGTACATGCAGGCCATGAAACTAGGTAAACAAATTACCTCAGAAATATTACGTCAGGAAACGATGAAAATGTTCGCCCGACAAAATAACGATTATCTGGCTGCATTTACAATGGGGAGTAAAAAAACTTATGGGAAGTTTTTCAGTTTCGGGGTTTTAATGCGGATTATCAGTATATAGAGGGTCAGTATAATGTCTCTTACACCCAAAATAAGATGCAGAAGTTCATATTTTTTAATAAGTACCTATTCGCTTATGTGCCGTGTGATGCCGGCTTTGAATAACATCACCCCATTTCTCTCCGTGGGAGGCGTAAGAGGCGACTAAGGGACTCGAGGGTGTGTATTGCTATTTTAGGCGATGGACTGACAACCTGTCACTATGGCGATACACAATTTTCCGAATGACCCTCAAATATTTGTCAGACGTAGCGTAATGTCTGCCTGCACCGCAAGGGATTATAGGCGTGATATGTGTGTGTGTTATGACATTTCAGATTTTCCATGCGAGTAGTCAGAGTACTAATTCAAAGACAATTCTGTGATTAGACTTTCCGGGTTATCTATCAATCGGGTGTCGTATTCCTTGAAAACGACGGAATACAATAACAAATACGTTTACCGTAACAAAATACCTATCTATAGGTCGGCACTGCTTTTGAAGCCTGCTGAATAGATATTGCATCGGAGTAGGAGCAGCCCTCGGCTTTCAAACATCCTTTCACAGGAGATCACTGAACATTGCATTGTAATATTTTTAATATAGGAAGAAATGTTAATTTATCTTAATGTGAAATACTAAAAGATAATTTTATAAATTCGTACTTAGAAATAAATGCTTTGAATCTTTGTGTTCGATGGTGCTTCTGGACTGTGCTGATGGCTGTTATTTGGATGCAACTGACGAGCTGCTACAATATTCAGTTTATTTTTATTTATTTAGAACTCTGCGACATACATTGCTATTAAAGCCACTGCTATTGGGAGGGTATTGCCATAGTTTTACGGTTGGCAAGCAGATTGGCGAACGCAGTGCAAGATATTGTCTACATAGGGAATGCTGCTGCCCATTCTCTGGTTGAATTTATCCCTCACAGTCGCTTTTGACGACACCTAGGGGTAATATTATAGTGATGTTATTCTAAGCCGGCATCACACGGCATACTCGCATACTCTGCGACATAACTGCGGGTATTTTACACACGATTATCCCGACACTTATGATGGGATTGTACCGGTCTATCTGTTGTGGGTTAGGTAGTGCAATAATAGCCTCGATTCTGACAGGACATTTTTTTAGCTATTATTGACCCTTTTCAAAATAAGTAAAAGAATACACAGAATCGACTCTCATTTGTATTTTTATATAAGGTATTGAATAGCAGGCAAATAACCGAATGTCCGAATGAATCTGTCTCTCTTCTTTCGCTATTAAGTTGGTGACTAGAATCACTGATGAATTAGCCTGTTATAATCGACCGCAATACAATTCCACATGCACATATAAACAATTGTGTATTCTGTTCACGTGTGGTTGATGTTATATCAGCGACGCGATGTGCAACAGTACCGGTGGCACTTCCGAACGACGCGTCGTAATAACACAAGTAGGTACGCAACAACTTTGACGGCTAATGTGACGCAGTGGTAGTGCGTCTGCCTGCGACGCAAAGGTTACGGGTTCGATTCTCGGTGGGTCACCCATTATGTTGATATTAATCACTTTGTGAATTTTTTACCAGTCTCGTTAGGACATTGCAGGTTGAACCACCTGATTGTCTGAAAAGAAAGATGGTTCAGTACTTCGGAGAGCACGTTAAGTTACTGTCTATGATCACTTAAACGGCGGTCGTTACACTACCATGTCAAAGGCCTAGTAGTAGGCGGTTGAAAAACTCTGACGCCAGGGTTCATCGGGTCGTTGGACGATTCGGTGTTCCACGTGAAAAGGAAGAAGTGGTTTCACCCGCTGCTAACCGCTTTCCCGTGGGAAACAACATTTTCCCGGTATGAATTATTAAAAACATAAAAACCTTCCTTTTGAATCGCTCTATCTACTAAAGAAAACCGCGTCAAAATCCGTTGCGTACTTTTAAAGAGCCAAGCATACAAAGGGACATAGGGACACGGGAAGTGACTTAATTTTACGCTATTTATTGATACATAAAATTGGGCTAAGTATGTACAGTCGGTTGTAGCACATAAGGTACCAGGGGTACTCCAAAAGAACGAAATTATTTTTGTCTCCAGCAATTTTTTTTCTTGACATAAAAATGTATTTGTAGAAAATGACTACTTTTATGAGAATCAGTTGAAAATTGTATTACTTACTAACTGAACTGGGGATAAAAATAATTCAGTTCTTTTGGAGTACCCCTGGTACCTTATGTGCTATAATCGACTGTTCTACAAAACATTATTTTTCTTTAGCTCAATTAAAAAGGGATAAAATTCTGAAGGGACAAAAGAGTGGGTCTGCAGAAACTCGCAACTGACGCAGATAAATTGCTGAAAAATCCTGATGGAAAAACGTAAATTTATTATATCATTGATCATATCATCATCATTTGAAAAGAAGAACAAAGAAACCCATTTGTAAATTAATAAAGTTACTAAAATATTATTATCAAAAAAATTATAGACGAGGTTTGTTTTTTTCACTATCGTACAGAAGTATATTTTAAACACTGCCTAAAAGCTCCACTAGTAAAGCTGTAATAACAATAACTCGATAGTTATTTATTTGTAGCAAATAGAGACCCAAAGGAACCCTCGTTCGTGTCTCGGGAAAGTAGCGACATCTACCGAAAGTAGACGAGGAGCCGAATTATTCTTGTACTCTTTCTTTATTATCTTTATCGGTTAGCTCGGTGTGAGTTCGTGTAGATAGTAGACGTAGTACTCGCAGGTACAGTCGGCTGTAAAAGCAATTTGAAGAGTGGGAATAAGCTGTTATTGGAATTTGAATACACAAGTAAAAGAGTACACCATTCAAATATGTTGCTTGGTTTTGGCAAAGGAATGTCAAATTGCCGTGTGATGCCGGCTTACAATAGCATCACCCCATTTCTTTCCCGTGGGATTCGTAAGAGGCGAATATGGGACTCGAGGGTGTGTATTGAAATTTTAGGCGATGGGCTGACAACCTGTCACTATGGCGATGTACAATTTTTCGAATAACTCTCAAATATTGGTCAGACGTGGCGTTGACGCTCTGCCTACCCCGCAAGGGTGCCGTGTGTTTGTGTGTGTGTGTGAATGGCAAATTATGTCAGTTTATGGTTGAGCCATTGTAAACAGACGCCAGGTCAAAATTTAACATTGGCGTTCTTGCGATCCATTTCATAACTAAAGTTCTGAGGGCGGTATCATTAACATTCACCTCAATTTACATGGCGGATTTACAATCAGAATTAGGAGCGACCTAATTACACCTCTGTCCGACTCATGTAGTAAACTCTTATTTGCGAGAGAGTACATTGCATTTTTGTCAGCGACAGTCGTACAATCCCTACAGCAAGTTTAATGGCAGCCCCGTCGCGCTCGCGACCGCTTGCTGTGCACTGAATAATGTATGGGATCCAGAGATTTCACTTATCCAATAAAACAACGCTAAAAATATTGCCACAATTCAGCAGCGGTAGGGGTAAACGATCCTCAGACACATTGAATAAGCTGTTCTGCCTTAACTTTATTTGAATTTGATTTTGGAATGAAGACAGAAATTCAAAAAATATTTTCTCTTTGAAATAAACGTTTATATTAGAATACAGTCTTGTTTTTTAGTATAGTCTTTTAATCTTACCGAGACTTAAAAACCCGTTCCTTTATAAATTTGTTAGAAAATTGGTTCTGGCTTCTGAGCAAAATAAGGTCATAGTTCAATATAACTTGGGCGAAACTGTTCTGTCTTGTTTTATTGTAGGTATTATAAACCGTTCATATGTTTGTTTATGGCTTGGTTACTACCGTTTTAACTCATCCTCCCATTATTATTACTAAAAGATCTTTATTTTATTAACCTCGTTACAACCCTTCCTAGTGGTTTCTGTGATCCCTTTAATAGATTCCTTCTTTACAATAAAACTATTTTAAAACACTTTTACTGTTATTTTATGAAGGTAAGTTTTATGACAGGATGGTGCGATGTATTTCGTTTTATTAAAGTATCATAAATAAAATACCTACCTACATTAAAGTTCAATAAAAGTTTTTAATTAATTGACTATGAAAATTTCAGTTCTGTAGATAATGTGTCTCTGTTGTCGAGGCACTGACAATTTACATTCAAAATTAAAAGTGATTACGAAATAGAAACGATCATACAAAATAAACTTAGTTCATACGCGAGATATATAAATGCCTAAGGACCAGCAGCGGATGTAACCCCTACTCTGGATTGTACCTGGTCCAACAAAATATCCCTCGCAAAACAGCGTGGTACGGTACAGACAGGGCTCTATCCCTAGTTAATATATTTTTTAAAGTTTATTTTATAAGTTACACATTACATTTATAACTACCTAGTGTCTAAAAAGCAAAAATGAGTATTGTTTCTACCAAGTAGGTACCTAAAATGTGAGGAGTATAAAAATTTCTATTATTTCTACCTAGAAGGTACCTAAAATGCGAGGAGTATACAAAAATAATACTATTTCTACCTAGGAGGTATCTAAAATGTGAGGAGTATAAAAATTCCTAAAATGTAGGGAGTTGAAAAATGAATACCGAAAGGATATTTTTCTTGTATGTTCGTTTTCATGATCATTTCATGGGTATCTAAATACCCATATATTTTCTAAATTCTAATATTTCGGTTTACCTAACCTAACCTCTGATATTATGTGAAAAAAAAGTTAAATAATATTGTAGTGTCTAGTTTTATTATTATTACAGTATTAAGTATGGTCCGCTTCAAAAGCAACTACGTCTTGCATACCAAATTTTTAAAACACTAACACGGGAAGTGTTTTAATAATTTGGAATTCAATTTATCGCGGGTTTTCATCGCTTAGACTACATTCAATCTGTAAAGAATAAATTTGTCGCCGGGTATTTGTTGCAAAACTAACCCGGTAGATGGAGCTATGCCACGCGTTATTGGCATCAAGATACATTTTCAAATTGGCCGGCAAGGGATGAGCTGCGGTAGTCCGGATGGCAGAGGCATCGCCATTAGTAATGGCGAAACTCGCAGGTTCAAATCCTGCCCACGCTTGAAAATTATATAAGTAAAATAAAATACGACTTGTCTGTTTATCTGCAATGAGTACTGTGGCTATGTTATTGTTGTTATATATTACAATAACCAGAAGATAGTGGCTTAGCTGTAACCATTTCCATGATTATTGTTAACACATATGTGCTATGAGGTCCAATGAGGCAAGATAATCGATTCAAATTACTATTTCTGGTTGAAATTCGTTAGGTCGCGTAAATTACATTAAGAGATATGACAACTTGTGCGAAAAATCTTTGGACGCGCGGCGGGCGTGTGCAGCAGTGTGCAGACGTGTTTTGACACAATCGTTTGACAAATGATAATTAAACTAAATTTTTGAAAATGTAGTTTCACTCTCAATGTGGCCAATATTATCTAATACACAATTTATTAATACTCATATTAACCATCACAGATTCACATACTTAAATTTGATTTAGGTTTCATATATTCTGTGATATTCGACCGCTAAAACCCCTGAGAATAATAAAATAATATTTATTATTAAGACCTCGCGTTGTTATGGCTAAAGAGGTAAACAGACCCAGGCGGGAATTGAGCTGGGCCTTAATAAAATCATGTTGTTAATATAAACATTCGGCTAAGCTGACTTCTTTGGTATTCGCAACATGTTTCTCTGGCAAGCCACGGGGACCAAGTAAACTTTGATGGTAATAGTTTTTTTTCTATTAACGAGTACCTAATCAAGCTTTATACGGCCCTTTCAAAAGCCCAATGAAATTATATAAAGAATGTGAACAATCTGGTTGTCTAAATGACAGCTATTATGATCCATTCCTATCTGTCATCTAGTATTATGCCAGTTGATCCTATCTTGTTTGGTTACATTATTTATTGGCATTCCGTTACACCAACAGCCCTTAAGAGAACTGGAATGAAATTGTAGCGTAAAATTTTACAATTTAATCTTATATAAACTTCAAAGTTTAGTAACTGTTAATTTGTCCCTTAAACATTAAAGCGGAAAAGGACCCTTCATAATTACAGGTTTTAACCATATTACTGAACTAGCGTCATTTTCATATAGACGTTCTGTGGATATTATTCAAATTGATTTATATACTTACTTACATGAAAATATATGGAACCGGTTTATTTAGGAACAAACACCATCAAAAGCGTACCGGCGCAAAATGAGAATTAACTGAAACCATTTTTTCATACTTTTGGCTGTGCTTTGGGATTTGGGCTCCTTAGGTGCGGCGCGCGGCGTAGAATGGGTTCGGTAGCGAGGTCGGTTCAAACAAATCCATTACTCTGAATATCTACTTCAGGGATTCTTTCTAGTCAGTTAGCAAACTTTGCACGGTGATCTACTCATCAATACGATCAACTTTTATGATTGTGCCACGAAATTGCAAAAAAAAAAGCTATATAGGCATAATATTTTAGTTCAGTAGGTATTTCTGTATCTAGTGATTTATGGTTTCACAATTTGGCAAGAGACTCCTTGTTAAATTTTTTAATCACACTGCAAAGTTTAGGCACTGACTGAGAATAACCTTGCATAAAATAAGCTCCTTCACCACTGAAGTTCAGAGTCATGCAGTCTTGCAATACAATCGACTGTACTCAGACTGTACTACATCTTTTCGTGTCAACGTATTAAGTAACTATCACTAAGGGCAGGTATGAAAATCCACTTTTAATCCCTACCATATCTAGAAGATCTTAAGGTTGGTCGTTTTACATACAACCGAAAAACTGAAATTCAATGGACTGAAACATGCGAATAGAAGAGCATTTTTTTACAAATGCTTAAGCTGAATTAGATTAAATGTTAAAGAGTATTTCGTCCACAATAAAATCAAACAAATTTTTGCGGCAGTAGTTCCATCTATTGGCGTAAAGTGGCGAATCGGAATCGGGTTAGGTACAATGCATTTTTATTATTTTGCAAAAATATAACATCAACACGGGAAATCCTATCGAGTTTTTCAATAAGACTTTTTTTGTTAATGATATAAATCCATTTTACCTTTGTATAAGAAACGACTCACCTAAATTAAGTGATCTTTTATATGAGGTAAAGATGAAAACGTAGATTTTCGTACCTGCCTAATCAGAGTTGAATAATTTTCCCAAGATTCTGTACAATCAAATACTGAAGAACAATAAGGGTATTCCCAATTCAGACATCTAGTGATTGTTTATTACCCAATAACGACTCCGCTAATACGGGGTCAAATTGAATTTGGTAAGATACTCCCTGTTGTTGACATGGGGTAGTTTGTGTTTCGGGATAATCTGATTGTTTCCCGGATGTCTTAAATTACTAAGAGTACGTAATATAGTACCCAATCTGAGGAAATGTAGCTAAGTAGATACAATCTACCCACACAAAATAAATTGTATAAAAACTACAATCAACGGTTAGACGGTGTACGTGCAGTCAAGCGCACGTCCATTAGACACTTGAACCGCCAATGTAAGTCTTATGCGCGCGGCATAAGAACGGTCCAAAGTTCAAACTGTCTAACTGACTCTGAGCTTGCCTGTACATAGGCCTTAGTTTTCAGCAACAACAAGAAATAAGATAGTCTTAGTGTCTAAAATATTGCAGTACCTAGTGGACTGTTCGGGCAATTATTGTAGGTAGGTATTGAAGAAGTTTGTAATGTATATGTCACCGGAAAATAACAAGAACCGCAAATTTATAAATTTCCTAGGTAATTTATAAACTTTCGTAGGATTCTAAATGAGACATAAATTGTATTATTTTACGTCCACATTTTCGCAAATTGATAAATTTACCGAACTCACGCGTAAAATAATAAGTAAGCAATAACCAAACGCCATGTGCGTTCTGATTGGTTGAATAAGTCACGTGTTCTTTCGCCGCCATCATTGTTTGTCACGGAGATAAACAAACCGGTGTTTTGTGTGTTTTTGTAAAGTTTTTAATGTTTTATTGTGAAAATAGTTTTATTTTGCTGAGGTTACTAAAGTAGACCCATAATGAGTGACTTAGAAGCTGCGGACAGCCAAAATGGTGAAGATAGTGCGGCAAATGCAAGAACATTCGTTGACGAAGAGAAATTTACCACAGAGCTACGAAGGCTAAAAGCTATATGGCCTAAAGATATATCGTTCTGATTTCCATGCTTTTAACGCCGTTTGCAGCTATTTCTGGGTGTACGACTAGCTACCACTATAGCGTCTGTTTGGCAATGGCAAGCAATTTTTCTGAGGCTCACGGTTTTTTTTAATTTAATTTTATAGTGTTTGTTTTTTTTTTTGGCAGAAGGCCGGTTATAATGTTTTATGATTGTTTTTTTCTTTTTTAATAAACCTCTTTAATATCGCAGATTTTTTCATATTTTCTGTTGTTTTATTTTCGTAGAGTGAAGTAGGCGGTCATTAGTGCATTATGTAAAAAATTCGCACGAAGGGTTCCGTACAATTTTGTACGAAAATGGCATTAAAATTAAAAAAAATCGTATGGGGGCCCCCCTTAATTTTTATTTTATTTTTAGTATTTGTTGTTATAGCGGCAATAGAAATACAGCTCCTGTGAAAATTTCAACTCTCTAGCTATTTGATTTATGAGATACAGCCTGGTGACAGACAGACAGACAGCCGAGTCTCAGTAATAGGGTCCCGTTTTCACACTTTGGGTACGGAACTCTAAAAAAGTAACCCTTTATTATAGGTACCTAACTACTTTGAAAGTAAAAATACTGTGAGGTAGGTAATCGAAACTGATAAATTTATTGTTTGGTAAGTCTGATTGTACTTAAGTCTATGACACAAGCATTGCCACTGTCAACATGGACCAATCAGAGAGCAGTGTCTTATTTTCCGTATTTCAAAGAAGCGTAAAATTAAAAGATCTTCCGTGATTGGTCGAACCGTTTAAAATCTTACGAATGGATATCCGTCAGTTTATAAATTTACCACGAGACGTCGTTAATTGATAAATTTGCGAAAATGTGGCCGTAAAATAATACAATTTATCTCTCGTTTAGAATCTTATGAAAGTTTATAAGTTTACTAGGAAATTTATAAATTTGCGATTCTTGTTATCTTCCGGTGACATATACATTGGAAACGCGCATACGCTTCACAAACGAGTCCTGAAACGTGGCATCAATTGCAACGTTCCCACCTACTCGGCACCGTAACAGAAGTGTAGCTAGTCTACTCGTCTTCCTACTACAACTGCGCCACATACATGAATCTACCTTATGAAAACCTCTGTATCGTATAAGTTCTGGAAGCATTGCACACTCATTTGCTTGGCTACTAATCAATCAAAGAGGTAATGTACTCGTACTTGATGAACTATCAATAATAACGAAATGGGAACAGCATCAAGCGTCCAAGTGAAAGCAATCAGCTCTGTTACAGCTGATGAGGGTCGCAGAGTGAGTAGGTACACGCAGTTAGTTAACAGGGTCAATGTACCAGCCCTAAACTACTTCATCTTAATGTCAAAACAAAAGATAAAGCTTTTTATATCATTAATGCAAAAATCAAAATTAAAACACTATTTAACTGTTATGCAGCATGCATCAACATGTGAAAGTGAAAATTTGTATACTAATTCAATGTAGGAATAAAAGATAATAATCATACATCCCAAAACCTATGTCCAGCTGTGGACAGTTGTGGCTGTTTATTTATGTACTTATGTATCCCCTAATAAAAAGAAGAAAATAAATAAAAGTTTTTGATTTGAAAATTACAACGGCACGATCAAAGGTCGAGAAGCCGTAACATCATCGTACTGAAAACATTTTACAAATTTATGTAATCTAAATTTTAAAAGGAATTTGCATTAGTTAAGTAGTAGATTCCTAAACTAATCTCACAGGTGAACGCCAGGAATTCCGTTCCTTACTTACTATAATAGTGCAACTCATTTTCACCAATTCTGGCGTACGCCTGCCTTCTACAGTTATCACTTTTGTTTACGTTGTACTGTACATATTTTGTAAAACTAAAGTCGTATTTCTCACTTATTTAGGGCATCTTATTTTATTTCTACTTTCGAATTATGGCTATACATTTTCTTGATATTTAAACTTCCGTAAGAGACAATCACTGAAATATTACTTACGAGTAAAAACACTCCGTTTGGATCAAGTTTTCAATATTTCGATGACGATACAATCATCAAAATTTTGGGAACTCAATCAATTCAAATTGTAAGCAAAACAAGTGGTCCGCTATTTAAAAAGCGTATCGTTGTGTTTCAATAGATTGTCATTTGGATGGTTTTGGCCGTTTCGTATTCTGCTAACAGCTTAAAGTATAGAAAACACAATGGCAAAAGACCGACAATTGAGTTTTAAAGGTATTACAATGACAAAAAAATAAGATAATCAGGGCCCCGTAAAATTTGAAATCGTTTTACATTACCTGGAACAAGTTACGAAAGTGTACTGTAGAATTGAGACCATTAAACGTGCTCCGTGGCCGTGACATGCTCCTAAACTACACGCATCGCATAATAGCGTCCAAGTGTCCCCTAAACTAAACCAGAAAGACAGGAATACGTAGGTACAAGTTTACAATAGACCACAATGTAGCGGCAACAGACGACAAAGTCGGGTGACACTAGATACATAGTTAAACACATACATACATATGATACATATATATATATATATATCACGCCTATATCGCTTGCGGGTAGGCAGAGCGTAAACAGCCGAAGAAACGGAACGTAAGAGATTACGCCGCATCTGACAAACATTTGAGGGTCATTCAGATTATTATGTATCACTATAGTGACAGGTTGTCAGCCTAAAATTGCAAGACACATGTAACCCTCGAGTGTCTTAGTCGTCTGATACGACACCCACGGAAAAGAAATGGGGTGATGCTATTCTAAGCCGGCATCACACGGCATTGTTAAACACGGTTAATACAAAAGGAACATAATATACGATACAGAAAATTTTAAAACGAAAAATAAACAATGGCGGCTCTACTATTAGGTTAAATTTCTGTGAGGTTCCTACAATTAGGACTCGAACAACAGCATACAAAAGCAAATTCATTCTTATCTCGGCGAAATACAAGTGCTGCTGCCACGACGACTTCATATAACAGTTATAAATAGAATTCATTTATAAAATTCATTATTCATATAACAGTTATAAATAAAATTCATTATTCATTTATAAATAAAATAAAATAAAACAGTGTAGTCTGGTGCTGCTGTGTGTCGTCCACTCCTGACTTACATCATAAAGGGGACAGGTTTGCGCTCGTGTGCTCTCAGCTCTGCTCATGCAAAAGACGTTTCCTCGGCGCTACAAAACTATAGCTACCTACCTACTTCCTTTGTGATCGAAATATACAAATAAAATCGAGCTACACAATTTTAGTCTGTGACTGTTTCAGAGTTTTTGAACAATATTTATACCTATAAAGTGGGTACGGTAGAGTTTGTACAAGTTTTTCTAAGGCAGAACGGTAGCTTCTGTTGTTAGCGATGTTTCTAGAACGTATGTTACGGAAATAACGGAGTAAAAACATTCAAAAAATCAACGCCTTCTTTATTTTGGTATTGTACGATTCATTATTGTATCGGATTAATAGGTAAATAAGTACTTAAAGGCAAACAATACATACTTTAGATAGCTACTCGCTCTATAGGTTAAACAATCGAATAAAGAAAATGATGATTTAAGATGTTTTGTTTATCTTTACTTGAAATAGGACTGAAACAGTTATGTGAAATAGAACGCTCTTTAAAAATGTATATTATGGAACAACCGTCTCTTTTAGATAGGAACGTGGGTCAACATACCCAAAACAAAATATATTTATTCCAACTTTTTTATTGTCAAGTTTTCGGTACTAAGTAAGTTTAGGGCTGTCAGTAGCAGTCGCGTCAGGGTGTTCCAATGCAAAATCAAAACTTCCAAACTCGCTTTACCAATTTGTTCGCTATTGGAAACGTCAACAGCACTGAAATTAAATAAGCGAAGCGTACCTACTCAAAAATTCCCGCTGATTTCGTACCAAGCTCAGAATAACACTTGTATTTAGAAAAAGATTTGTTTGACGCAAATTCAAATTGGATTTGAACTTGTTAAAATGTCACTGAACTATGAACTATTGAAGAAGTGTTCGTCATCTTTACCTGCTATTGGTAAGTGTGCAGTCACCGGACTCCGCTTGCGGAGGCAAGGACTCGAACTGCGGTTTTTCTAAACAATTTAGGAATTTTACGACCAAAGTTTGTAACCGGATCGCCCCTCACCGAAGCGGTGTCCGGTGCAATGTGAGATTCGCCTAAGATGCTGTGCAATACATATAAGGTGAAACAATTTGGATCTGACCTGTGTATATACTTATATCGTAATCAAATGAAACCTTATTTATTTTATCACTCAATGTTTACACGTGTTGAGTAAAGTCTGCACGTGTCAACATTGATAAATAATATACACGAAAATGTTTTTTCACATTTGTGTCGTTTTTGTCAGAAAACCACATTTCAGGGTGTATTTTAGATATTGAATTTTTTGTATATGATCCAGTTGTACACACGACTCGCTTTGTGTATTTAATCATTTGTCTACAAAGATAACAAAGAGCGTTTAGGTTGTGTTCCCTATTCATATGGCGTACCAACAATTGTAACGCAAAATTATGATTTTTGATTCTGACTCGATCGGCAACCACACCCTTTTCCTATATTCGCAGTTCAATTGATTGTACTAATGAGAATTTTTTGTAGCAAAAGCCTAATTTACGTCACATCAGTCGCGAAATAGTAACATCTTACTATGAAGTACTAATTTAGTAATAAAAACTTAAAAGAAATTTGAATCGGGAAAGTAAATACTTATTTTAGCCGAAACTAAAACGTACAGCAGTTTCCCTCATCACCGGTCGACTTGTATTTAGGGTAATAGCAGTACTGTACCTACACCTCACAAGCACTTATGGGCGCAAGCTTTCACAGTTCCGTGTCTAAAATTAGAACAATGAATGCGTAGGCAACTGTGTGCGGTCCATCCGGCAGGTGTGCCTGTTACTGGAAAAAACCGGAGTTGCAAATAGGTTGCTAGTGAAAAAGTTTTTACTGTTAAGTGAGATTTTTCATGCAGAGAAACGCTTCGATTCCACGATGCCAATAATGATGGAATGGAGGTATTTTATATGATTCCGTTTTTCGTCGAATTTGGAGATCGCACCTATATACCACTTACATTTTACAGTTTATCGTGTCGTAACACAGGCGATTCGCTCATGTATCGTCGTGTCGTTCCGTTTTTTAACGCAACGTAACGCATGCGTCTGTTAGACGAAATCTAATTGCGAATTTCGATCTTATTCAAATACAAATTCGGCTACGGTGGATTTTACGGTGCGTAACGGACGCACCTGTAAGATACGCACTGGCATTCAATAATACTGGGGTTCAATTCGTAAAAAGGTGTAATTAATTATACAGCAGCCAATGGATTGTTGTGGCTATTATATATAGATAGTTTGTTCGACAGCATTACAGTCCTCGTAAAAATATTTCCGTTTTATTTTTCCAGTATTAAGTGCCTGTTGATTTTCTATCCGCGAAAGTATTAATTCAGTCTTGCGTTTGCGCGCTAGAGAGTGGACGCATTTTTTACGCGCTCTGCGTGGATAGAATTGAGTAACGATGTCAACAACGCTTAAGTGTTCATCGTGTAACATAGTGATATGTGAGCTTCTTGCATTTATTCAAAACAAGCAAGATGTTATGGATGAAAAATCATTAGTGACCCTTTGTGTGTCTAGTTTTACCGAGTTCTCGAGTTTCTGGAAACACACAAAGAGGTTGAACCCGAGGCCAAGTGCACCAGTAAGTGTGGACGGTATAAATGGTTCTTCCCAGATAGCTGAAATGTTTAAAGAATATTTCAGAGTTCAGCCATCCTCTAACGCGAACCCAGCGGGGGAGGTGTCTAGTGATAAAGACTGTATGTGCATAGGCAAAGGGTCAGTTGTGATAAAGGCAAAGGATATTAGATCAGTTCTGAAGAAAATGAGTAGAGGTAAATCACCCGGTCACGACCACTTGAGTGTTGAGCATCTGCAGTATGCAGGTGTACATTTGCCGCGAGTACTGGCCATGTTTTTCTCACTTTGCCTGAGTCACAGTTACCTACCGGACAACTTGCTTAAAACTATTGTTGTGCCAATCATTAAAAATAAAACTGGCGATGCTAGTGATAGGTCCAACTACAGGCCAATATCTCTGGCAACAATTGTGGCTAAGATACTGGACAGACTGCTTGACCAGCAACTGAGTATCAATGTCAAACTTCATGATGCACAGTTTGGGTTTAGACCTGGTCTTTCCACCGAAGCTGCTGTCCTGTGTCTAAAAGAGACTGTTAGATATTACACTGCCAGGGATACACCCGTGTATGCTGTGTTTTTGGACCTGTCAAAAGCATTTGACCTTGTTCAGTATGACCTTTTGTGGAGAAAGCTTTCTGAGGACACTGATCTACCTCAAGAATGGACTACTATTTTAAAGTACTGGTATTCTCACCAACAAAATTATGTGAAGTGGTCTGGAGAATTATCTAGCATGTACACATTGGAAAGTGGAGTAAGGCAGGGGGGAATAAGCTCGCCGACACTTTTCAATTTGTACATGAACAGACTTATCGTTGAGCTCAGCAGCGCTGGCGTCGGTTGTTCCATTGACGGCACATTTGTCAACAACATCAGTTACGCCGACGACATGGTGCTGCTGTGCCCATCGATAAGTTCTCTGAACAAGTTGATTGGCATCTGTGAGCGATATGCGGTGGCCCACGGTCTCAGGTATAACACTATCAAGAGTGAGTTGCTTGTGTTTAAGGCTAAAAACCGGTCATATAAGGTTCCACCTGTTGAACTGAACGGTACTCCTCTTCAAATGGTTGAGAAATTTAAATACCTGGGACATTGGGTCACCAATAAGCTCAAGGATGATTTAGATTTGGAGAGAGAGCGCAGGGCATTGTGCGTTAGGGCTAACATGCTTGCCCGCAGGTTTGCACGGTGTACTAAACAGGTCAAAATTACACTTTTCAGGACCTTTTGTACCAATCTGTACACGTGCAGCCTGTGGACGAATTATACCCAAAAAGCGTACAAGACCCTGCGCACTCAATACAACAATGCATTCAGGATGCTGATGGGGCTGCGACGATACTGCAGTGCGTCGGGGATGCTGGCGGAGGCCGAGGTTGATAGCTTTACAGCTATTATAAGGAAACGCACAGCATCCTTGATTAATCGCGTACGGAACAGCTCCAACAGCCTCTTGAAGGGTGTCGCGGCGAGGCTGGACGTGGACAGTGCTGTCATGCAGCACTGGACGCGCGTGCACCTCGCCAAAGACACTAAAATTTCATATTTTAATGTTTAATTTGTAATTTTGTAATTTTAAATATGGATTTTAATGTCCGAAATAAATGATTTTTATTTTATTTATTTATTTATTTATTAAAAATGTTTGGTTTGGTTTTTCCTTAGTAATATGATTAATAATTTTCTTCAATCCAATCAGGGGGCCGATAGAGGTAATAACGACTCGACGCGACGGTATTAGACCTATTGCGGCTTGCATCAGTTCGACGCAGAGGCTAGAAGGGAAGGCAAGATAGTAACCACAGATAATCTTTTCTTTTATTATACGTTGAAGGTCAATGTATCAATTGCTTGAAGGTTCTATTTGAAATTCGTATATGCATAAATGTAGACTAGCTGTTACCCGCGGACTAGCCTGCGTGCTCATATTTTATACGAAGGGACCATGGACGTAAAAAAAAGTACGGACAGAATCCGGCTAATAACAAACTGTGTCGCTCAAAGTCGGCCAGTTCTCTGTACGTACAAGTGCACACGCACACATTCACACATTAGTCGGCCATAACGCACGCAAACGTCAACATAAGCGGACAAAAATACCATCGTCCGTCCATAACGAGTCATTCATTACATTATTATTATAATAAATTATGAATATTTTATAAAATATTATGTACAATTTGTGCCATTAGTGGAGCTGGGTACCAACCTTTACTGGTTTTTCTTGTAAACTGTACAAAAGCCAGTTTAAATTGGTGCTTTGTTATATTTATAATTATGCTGCTGAAAGTACTTTTTTAACAAAGGAATATATTGATGTTGATCATACAATTCCTTTTTACACGACTGCCCAACCAATTTGCAGTGTGATGCCGGCTTAGAATAGCATCATCCCGTTTCTTTCCCGTTGGAGTCGTAAGAGGCAACTAAGGGACTCAAGGGTGTGTATTGCAATTTTAGGCGATGGGGTGACAACCTGTCACTATGGCGATACACAAATTTCCGAATGACCATTAAATATTTGTCACAAGTGGCCCAAATGTAAGTTCTTTGCGGCCGTTTACGCTCTGTCTACCCTGCAAGGGATTATAGGTGAGATATATATATGTGTGTGTGTGTGAGCACAACCAAAAATAAGATTGTAATGTTTAAACTTTAATGTGTTCATATATGATGTGTGATTCTTCAAAGTGTAGTCTAGGTGCGTAACAAATAAACTTAAGTACTGGCAGAGTTTCTCTTTTTTTAGAATCTTTTTTAATCTGGTGGTTCGGTCCACAATGTTCTAACTAGACTGTAAACAAATTACAAATTACCAAAGTGATAATATCAACTTTATGAGTGTCCCAGTGGTAATCGTACTACCACTACGCTACAACGGCCGTCCGAATGGGTAGCTGAAATTTATCACTATCATTGAGCAAATCGGCAGAAACTCTACCAGTAATTCAGCTGAGAAGTGATCGTAAAACGTAAGACTATAACTACTGAACAGGACAGGATAAACTGAGGAACTGAGGCATTAGATACAAAGCTAAAAGCTTGAAACTTTTTTAATGCACAACATTCCAGCTTTGCAGTCATGGACACCATAAGAACAGGTAATTACGCGTTTCATTATGTCATCTTATCTTCTTATCTTAATTAGCCTACATCGTCCCACTGCTAGGCAAAGGCCTCCCTCTTCTCTTTTCATCCAGTTCTACTCTGGGCCTCCAAGTGTCAGTCTTTGCTAAAGGCATGTAGCTCGTCTCGCCACCTGCGATGGGGTCTTCCGCGGCGTCGTCTCGGTGTGGGTGGTTTCATTATAAAATTATAAAATAAAATAATAATAATTACACAAAATATTTATACTTTTGGTGCATCGCCACCATTGCTTTTTTATTTAGTTTATTTAAAGATTTTTTAATTTACAGATAGACAGCGCGACAACATGGTTTTTTTGTTTGTATATAGTTATTTCGCATCGGCGCGCGCGGCCTCTTCCTGTTGATTGGTTGTCATGGAGACTCGTTTGGTTATTTACGTTTTGGTTGTTACTTTTGGTTCCTAATTTTTTCTTGTAAATATTAAATAAACACCGAATTGTATAAGGCAAAGAACTGGTTTTGATTTACAGTATTTTTCCCCACGCGCTGGCGAAATACCTACCCACTCGTTACTAGAAGGTTAGATTTGTTTTTCTTACTATGCTGATGATCACATATAATTTTAGTTCCTACACAATGTTTATGCTAGATATCTTAGCAAACTCGTCGCTTACTCTATAATCGAACCGCTGTAGAAGTTAATCTGCATGGTTTATATTTCAGTTTTTGCGAATACTGGCAGAGTTCACTTATTAAGTTTGATGATGGTAGATGGTAACATTCATTAATATACTTTGTTTACATTGTAGCTCATCTGTCTCCAGGAAACCTTATAATTTGTGTGAAGTATTGCAGTTTTCACACGATTTGCCAGCGCAAATTTTATGACAAATTAAGACCTTGCTTGAAAAAAACTTAGCAGACGACCAGAAAGAACACTCAGACGCGACAGACTCGAACCTCGAGAAGTCAAGAAAGGATTTTTATGCATTCAATAGTTATGAACTTACGATTGTTCTACTAACATCACCTCAAGATACCCATTTAAGGTTTTACTCGAGGTGTTTTAGATGGCATCTTATTAGGGAGAAACGCTATAATGGATCAAAATTAATAAAAACAACCAACTTGAAATTCTTTTTGCTTTTCTTTAACATCCGCATATAAACACATAGCCAGCAAGACAAGCGGTCTCTCGTCTCGTTCCTTACATAAAAGAAGGCCGAGTTGATCGACGTACATAGCAGACTACAGTTTTTGATCGTGCAATTTCCCACTCCAACCCCAGACCATATTGTAGTTAATCTGTGCCCCGGAACACAAGTGGGAGAAATGTAGTTTTAATTAAATTGGATGAAATTTTGGTATGTTACAGTATTCAGTCATCTGAACAAAGTTTTATTCATAACGAGTCATGATAATTCAGATAATTTATTTTAATCATTAGGAGTAAATAGGAATACTGATGCAAGTTCTAATAGTAGAGGAGCCTAAGTGGGGATTGCTGGATCCTTTAGATCGACTTCGTCCATTTCCGAACTCGTCCTCTTCCTAAATATATTGTAACAGAAGAAAATGCAAGGTTAATGGTGGGTGCAGGGTAGACAACAGCAAAAGAACGAATCAAGCCTAGGTCTTATATCTTCTTTAGGTCTCTATTTTAAAAGCTAAGCTGGTCAGTTCTGCCATGAAATGAGTTGGGCAATTTTTTTTAACCCGTAGTCCACCTATAGGTTATTTTTTTTTTCTTCGCGTAGTTCACCAATAGAGCTGAGCTGGGATTTTTTAAAATAGATCCACCTGGTGGGCCATACCACATTTTTTTCGTTGCGTGGTCCACCAAAAATTTTTAACCGCTATTAACTCAAGTTCTATTGCCTGTAGTCCACCTTCTCAAATTTATGTCGCTGTCTTGTTCAAGACATGCGCAATAATCAGCGCGCATGCAAAACTAATTTCTTTGTAAAAGTTGTAGGTCTTGAAATTGTAGATGACATCTGTCAAACTTTGAACTAATTTATTTCGTCAACTATGCATGCTTAACTACTAGTTCTTTGAAGAAGTTGTTGGTCTTGCCGAGATGTATATTTTGTAGTCAAACAAAGAACTTATTCATCTCGCTTTGCAATATGTACGAACATATCATGGATAACCCCACCCATTATGTCAGGTTCGATAAGGCAGCAATCCTAGCGAGAGAGAAGAGATTCATTCCTAGGAAAGTACGGGAAGCCTTAGAAATTCAAAAACATCCAAATTTCAACAGAGATACTGGATGGGCACAACAAATTGACAGCTGTCATCTCAAATGTAGATCTTGTCAAGACCTACAACTTTTCCACAGAAATATACATGCATAGTTTCCAAGTTTGAATTAAGACAGCTATCACTAAATTTTGTCATGTATTGCTCTTAATTTTGAATCTTGGCTGATCTTATGTTAAGGTCACTGACGCTCGAGTAAAACCCCATTGAGCATTGTGGGCTCCTCTACAATAATGAAATGACTTATGATTATGAATTGTCTGACGTGACGAATAACACATTTTATTCTGAGTGACTGACATAAATAAAATTGATCAAGGATTGTTAAGTATGACGTAAAGAGTATTTAATAGTCAGTTAAAATGTATGGAAAATCTGTACCTTAGTATCAAGTAATTTAAAGTGATTATTCCGAAAACTGTAAGACTTAGGATGTTGGTCTATTAGGATGTTGGGCAGCTTTACACGAACGCTGACACCACGCGTGCTCTATGCATGTTATACGCCCGCGCAGCCCACGCGTTGTACACATGTAGAGCACGCGTTGCATACTAGTAAAGCAAGCATTGTATACAAGTAGAGCTCGCGTTATACACGTGTAGAGAACGCGTTACACACGTATCGAACACGTGTTGTACACTAGTATAATACGCGTCACCAACGTGTAAAGCACGCGTTTCACAAGAATAGAGCGCGCGTAGAAAACGTGTGTGTATCCTATGATAGAACGGACGGACGGTGGAGTAAGCGGGTTCTCGAATGGAAGCCTTGCCGCGGCAAGCGTAGCGTTGGACGACCACCGACCAGATGGACTGATAACTGGATGGAAAAAACGAGAGATCGTGCCCTGTACCTACTCTAGGGGAGTCCTACGTCCAACAGTGGACTGCAATAGGCTAATGAATGTATGTAGAGCACGAGTTATAAACGAATAGTGCACACACCGTACACGAGTACAACCTTCAACTTAGTCGTCTCTTTCAACACCCACGAGAAAAGAAAGGGGTGATGCTATTCTATGCCGTCATCACACGGCAATCATCATCACACGCATGTACGCTCGTTGGTGCATACATTTTAGTTAGTAAAAAATAAACCAACGAGCCTGCATGAAAAGATAAATGAATATAGAGAAGGCAAAAGAAGTATGAAAGGATCGTCGTAAGTGGAAGGAAGTAGACGCTGCCTATCCCTGCGGGAAAGAAGCGTGATTTATGTATGTTACGTAAAATTTATAAAATATCTTCTATAGATAAGTCTGTATTCAATATTTAGCAATCCTACAGTGATGTTTGTTGATACAGTACGAAGCAACTCCAACTATTGACAAGCACAAGAAGTACAAAGTTTGATCACGAGATCAAGCATTTATAACACATTTGTTATTGTAATGATATTCATTATAATATTGAATATCAACTATCATAATGTTATCATCATCACTCAGAAAAGTAATCGAAATAATTATTTATAATGTAAATATATGAGGCGTAAAACTGAACCCAAAAAAAAAACAGTTGCACATATAATCGAAAATCAACAGTAGCTGATGGCAAGTGGTAATTTTTATATGTAAGCTAACTTTACCGATTACTAATTTTTTAAACGAGTTTATTCTGCTCATGCGGTCTAAAATATCCTACAGATGCATTACCAACCTTAAAAATCTCATAGTTATGGGTAATTTTTTATAAGTTATCTTAATTAAATGAAACTCGACATCGGCAAGGCACCTATGCTTGAGACTGCTCATGGTCGAGTACAATGACAGAAACTTGGTTGTCATAGCTCGACCGCTTTTCGACACCATAGACAAAATAATCGTAGAAAGGGACAAAAACCCGATGACATTAAGAACTTTGTATGTAAATTACTTGTCATTCTGTTTGACACCTAAATGAAACTCGACCGAATTCCGTCCGAATTCCGACGCCGTAATGCCCGCATGTGTCATTCCATACAAAAACTCGACGCCGTTATACAGCTAAATAGGCCTCAATTTACGCTTCATAAGCTTATTTTTTGGCCGATTTGTTCCAAAATGGCTTTCAAATGTTTCAAATAAGAACGGTATTAAACGATAATTCCGTCATTATGGCCATTGTGCTTTTTTACTTCCCCAACCTTTCTTATTTAAGTGAGTTTCGTTGGTAATCATCGTTAGTCCAAGATTTTATACGATTTATACGCCGTGTGATGCCGGCTTAGAATAGCATCACCCCATTTCTTACCCATGGGTGTCGTAAGACCCGACTAAGGGACTCGAGGGATGTGTATTGCAATTTTAGGCGATGGGCTGACAACCTGTCACTATAGTGATACACAGTTATCTGATTGACCCTTAAGCTTTTGTCAGACGTGGTGTTAATATTCGTTTTACGGCCGTTAACGCTCTGCCTACCCTGTAAAGGATATAGGCGTGATTTATGTATGTATGTATGATATATCATTCGTCTGTTTGTAAGTGTTTGTTGTGGTAACTAAACCGTTTATGAGCTTCATTATTACGTAATCAGTGTTTGGGCAGTTGTATCTGTTTTGTCTGCGATTCTATCCTCATCTACCTGATTTCATCCCAATTCAATGTGTTCAGCTTAAAAAATATATTATTGAAATCATGCCGCCAAATATTTTTTTAACGCCGTTCGTCTTCCTGTCAAGTCAACCCTCTTTGAAAATGCTACCAACCGTAGGTAAAACCTTCACCACCATAGTCGGCTGATATTCAGGTCAAAATTTACAGTCTTTGACGCTTTTAACAAAACCCTTTGAGTTGACTTGGCAGTATTCGTAACCGCCACTTCATGGCAATATGTGAAACAACATCAAAAAAGAGGGTAGCTATGCTAATATAATATAGAAAATACATAAACTGTACAAAAAAACGTACCTATAGTTATATACTGTGTTAAGGCAACTGAAGCTACCTGTTCGTAAGTACGTACTACGTCAGCAAGGTTACATACATCTAGATTGAGATAATAAGCAGCAAAGCTAAAGTGCGTCACCAAAAGTGAGATTGGTGCGTATTTAGATAGTGATAATCACTTAAACACATCTAGTAGATACACAATCGAGTTGTAGGTGGTTTGAAAACTAACACCAGAGTTTAAAGGGTCGTTTATTGACTCTGTATCTGTCCCAAACAAAAATAGTAAGTTTTGACTGCCCCTTAAACTACCTACTTTTAAAACATCGAGGAACGATTCCCATTTTTCAAATTTGTGCTCATAAATCGTTGAATATTTTCTTTCCTAGTTGTCATATTTTTACTGAGAGAAATTATAAATTTGATATTGCTAAATATCTACAGCAGAAAACTCAAAAGTTTTAATACTTTCGGCTTAAGGGCTTGCCTCGAACTTTTAAACGTCCCTTTCCCACTAATGGCAAATCCCGTGTGTGAGAACAGAGCGGAATCACCATAGTTAGCCAATTTTTCAATGTTTTGGAAATTTCTCGCCACATAAACAAGTAATCAAAAAACTGAACGACAAAAAACTAGTAATTTACAAGACGTATCGTATTCGCAAAAAATAATGTGTTATGTTCTTAAGATTGCTATACAAAACGCAAAAAAGTGTGAAAATAGACTAAACTTTGAAAAATAAATCTATCGAGCAAACTTTCTTTAATCGTGTTTTCCTGCGACAAAAATCTAGATAATATAATGAAAAATCATTATACATAAAAATAAAGTGTTTATCGTATTCACCAACAAAATTGCGTGCATCCAAAAATACCCATTTTTCTCACGGCCCGCCCTTAATGAAGATAGATAAGTACTTCAATTATGAAACCGTCTATTAAAGTAACAAAAAACTGTGTCTAGAACCTGCCTAAGTATTTTATTGGTAGACCGGCATACGTAACATAATCGGTACCTATCCTGATATCTATAGTACAGAAATCGGTTCTTGATTTTTTGTATTGTTAGTACATTTTAGTTAATTAACTAACTTAGTAAATTAAAATTAAAATGTGTGAAAGTAATCGCGAGTGCTTAACAATCATAATTTGTAAGTGCTTAAAGTAGATTTTAGCATAAATAATTTTCAGTAGGTAACCCATCCTGAGTTATATTATTAGTAAAGATCAGTAGCATAACCATGTCAGAGGCCTACTATTGGTAGTAGGCGGTTGAAAAACTCTGACACCAGGGTTCATCGGGTCGTTGGACGACTCGGTGTCCCACACGAAAAGAGAAAGAGAGAGTAGCATAATTGAATTCTATGTTTTCTGTGGAAATAGGAACACAACATCTAATCTAATAATCCCAAACGAGACAGTAAAGTGCTGCTGTAACCGAAGGTATACCTCGTAATTTACAATTTAGCATATACTAATCCAGTTTATATCTCAGTTTATTATTTATGAGTAGTTGTTTAGAGTAGTTGAGAACTAGTGATACTGAGTAGGTACATACACGAGTCGTTAATCTCCGCAGACTTCAGCTGCTGAGGTAGTTAGTACAGTCATCAGCATATCATACACACGTACACACATCACGCCTATTATCCCTTGCGGGGTAGGCAGAGCGTAAACGGCCGCAAAAACGGACATTTACGCCACGTTTGACATATAATTTGAGGGTCATTCGGAAAATTGTGTATTTCAATAGTGACAGGTTGACAGCCCATCGCCTGAAATTGCAATACACACCCTCGAGTACTCTTACGACTCCCACGGGAAAGAAATGGGGTGATGCTGTTCTAAGCCGGCATAACACGGCACTAAAAAATATCACGCTAGCTGTAAAACCGTAAAAAGCAATTACCCACATTATTTATGTGTTTATTATGTTTGGAAGGAATTTTTGAAATACCGTACAATCCTGGATACCAATGCACATGTTGCCGCATCAAGATTGCGTTTGTTAGGTGAAACGAACGTTCCGATCGTCCGGTGCGTGTGCAACAGGAAATTGTATTTTCTTATTGCAAACTCATATTTGTAAGGAAAAGCGCTAAAAGACACTTTGTTTGAACTGATACAGTCGTGTAAAAAACGCCTTGTTTGAGCATAATTCGCCTTGAAAAAATTAAATTATCATTGATAGATAATTGTACAGTACATATACTACCGAAGCGCTCTTTCATACGAACGGCGCTTACTCGTACTCAGCTACAGCACTATAGTACTATTATTTATTCTTTGGCATGAGCACGTTTTTAGTTTTCGCCTTCCGACATTTTTCGGCGGTAATGATATTGGTAGGCAACTTTTTTACTTGATTGTGACCCTAATTATACAACACCACGTGTAAAACAACATTTAACATTACCAAAAGTTGTGTGTACTAAAAATAATAATAATTCTTTGCAAAACCTATGGTAATATTAGATTTCGTATTCTTATATACTTATGTGTCTTTGTTCTCGTTTAACACTTTTGTTTCGTTCGCCGAATATTCTACTGTCGCCGGCATCCCTCAAACTGTGCGGTTGTGAATGGCATCAGCTGCTGTTGAACGTGCCGACATTGCCCACGGCACTTGAAAACGGGCTGCCGTCGAGGAAAATGCCGTCCGTATGTAAAACACTTACCTTCCTACTCAGATTACATTCAAATCCCAGAACAAACATGCCACTTGAATAATATTTGGACCAAACAAGATAACATTTTATGCGAGACATACTGGCTACACACACTTAAAAATATTTCCGTGCTATTACAAAAAAGTTAGACATGGTTTAGGCTGTTTTGACAACGTCAAATCCAATGGAAAAATTATTAAAACACTGTCTTAAAGCTCGTCTAACTTTTTTGTAACTACGCCATTTGAACTTAAAGAATTCGAAATAAATCTTAAGAAGTATATGTAGATATATTATATTCCTATCATATCCTATGAAAACTTATATATTTTTATTTTTTCATATATGTTTTATATTTCTCCCCTGTTAAACACAGTCCCTGTTGTATACTAATCAGCTTCAAATACAACAATTCTCATACAAAAATATAAATAACGGAGTACGTTTAAAAAACCATTTGATTTCACAATTTACCCTTCAATTTAATCATAAGTTTTTTAATCAAAACTCTTTTTTCCACAGTGTTAATCAAAACTCGATATCAAACCCAACATATACCACAACCAGCCAATCTCTTTTCAAATATAAATTATAATGTTGTTAACGTTTGATAGTTTAAAATCGTAGTGCTAGACGAGTTTTAACACAACTGCCCCACCGAAAAAAGGAGTGTAATGTTTTAGTGTTCATATAGGTATGTAATGTATATATGTGCGATTCTTAAAAGTGCTGCAACTCGTTAACCACTTAACAGATTCGAATGGGAATTGTATTAGAAGAATCCTTACATTATCCCGACTGTCATAGGCTAGGCCTTATATAAGAAAACAGTCTTGTTTTAAATATTATTAAATTTATAATGCTTGTTCAACTATCGGGAAGTATAACTACTACGTGATTTACATCTACGTTCGTGGGCACCTTTATTATTCTCTTACATGACAGGGTAACGGGATAATTTCAATCTGCAACAAATAAAGTACGAGCCCAAACGGAAGCGTGTTTTGGCTTTAAATTAAACGTAAATGGAAATTGAACGTAAACACAGTGTACGAGAATATTACAACAATAGCTTGTGTAAGGAGATATGTAAAGAAGCAGATGGTGGGAGATGATGAGATAAAACAAACAACTTAAACTTGTATGGGAATTATTGATACAAATGTTAAACAGACGAAAGAGAAAAACCCATGTTTCACGCCCCAATAAATATCAATAAAATAAAACATCGATAATTTTCTCATGGAATAACAAAACAAGGGTATGTTACGAAAGACAGCTTAGGGTCATTGGATCGGAATAAAGTTCAGTTGAAGAATTTGAGATCGTATGACATAGTAGGTACATTATTACATCTGAATAACGCAAAAATCTTTGATGTCACATTAAAACCATGCGCAATTGCGAGATTAAAATACTTTATGAAGTTGTGAACATTTTCAAAATTGCGTCACATAAGTAAGTATTCAACCAATATGTCGCTTCAAACTTTTTATCGATAAGCTAATGGACAAATCGTGAGTGCGGTGCGCTTTTATCTGTGTACCAAGAAAGTTCGTCTGGAAGTTAAAATAGTTACCTCGTTGCAGGCCGTGAAGACGTCTATTTCCATGCACCGGCTTCCGCTGGGCGAGACGGGGAGTCGGGGACTCGGGAAACGATGCTCACAACTAAACTATTCACAACTGTCCGGTGTGAGCGATTGTTTCAAAACACAGCATTCTTCAACATGTTTTCATTACAATCATCAAGTCACATAACAGTTTAACAATCAATAGTCACTGCACTAATGTTTTAATTTTAAGTAAGTATAGTTGAATATTTTAATATGATGTTAAGATATCTATAATATTTAATTAGTTATTAATACTAAGTAATAGTTAGTTTTTTCACTTTCTCTACCAAAGTTAAACTTTACAGCATTAAATTATGTTGAAAATAAAAATATTACTCTTAAATTGAACTGACAAAAGTAACAATCAGATGGGTTTAAAAACTCGAAGTAAAGATCGATGTTTTATACGCGCGGCGTGATTTATAGCGCGGCGTGGGATACGTGCGCGTCCTTCCAGGGCACAATGCCGACTGGCGCTCGTTTCAGTCAGAGCCGGCTGAATCCGACCACATGGCTGCGGCTGTGTGCTCTACGCAGCCTCGACCTTTTTTTTCTGAAACCCTGACGGGGTCACTCAACTTCAGAGAGACAGCGGCTTAGGAAAAGGCTCTTGAAACCCTCTGAAAGGATCCTTCTACGACACTACTGTTTTAATTGTATCGATGTCGGCAAATTTATTGAGAGCCTACGCATCCAACGTATCGAGTGGATAGAGGTTTTAGGTACCTACTCAGCTACTCATGTAAATGGACAATCTGAAAACATGTCTGTCTAGGATTTAACATTATGCTCTTAGAAAAGAAGAGTTAAGCTATGCCCATAATAACTGAATGCGTTAGAAGCAATAAGAAAAACTTTAAACAAATCTAATAAATTTTTATTAAACCGATATCTACTACTACTCAAACAATTGGTTTTCGTACTTAATTAAATAGACGTCTGACTAGGAAACTGGATGTTAGGAAATTTATTAATCTATTTCAAAAAAAGAATACTCATTCACCTCACCGATCGCGCTGGCAAAGTTGTATGGAAATCCTTTGCTGGCGACAGCAAAGAAAATTCATTACACGCTTATGAAATAATTGATTCTAAAATAAACTCGATGAACTTCTCTAGAACGGAACGTAATTAGAAAGTTTACTCGCAATTACGTTCTTAGATGCAAAAATACTTCTGACAGAGGATCTGAACGTAATTTTGTATGAAAAGTATGAAGTGTAAACTAACAATGGCTGATTATCATTAATTTTTTGCCTGAATATATGTGGATTTAGAGGTATTTAAAAATATACCAATGAGACCGAAATCTTGTACTTATTTCATAGTTTGGTTGGTTGCACCTATTGTAGTCGCTCTACTAAGAAATGTTACGATATAAAATGAGTTCAGGTGATTGTAATTTGGAAATAGATTGCACGTTAGCAAATATAAGGGCCGAAATCAAACTGTCCATAGAAAATTTGTTATGCAGAGAAAAATACTTTAGGGCTTTTATGACAATTTCATGGCGTAGTGATTTGAAAACAATACAAATACTCTCTTGGAAACAAATATGAGCACAAAAATGTGTGGAAAAACGAAAATTTTTTGACTATGACTAATGAAGTTACATTTAATGAAGTTGACGGCCGATGTGGCGCAGTGCTAGTGCGACTGCCTGCGAAACAAAGGTTCCGGGTTCGATTCTCGGTGGGGCACTCACAAAGTTGATATATATCAAAACAAAATGAGCGATACACTCGTAGATATTTTTTCCACGAGTAGGTATCACCCTATCTCTACCCGTGGATGTCGTACAAAACGACTAAGGGTGAATCCAGGGAATGGACAGCAGCGTTCCCTGCGAATTCAGCACCATGCACTGCCCATGCTAAACCGCCTGCCCAGCGTAGTGAGTATGGGTAATACTCCCCAATAGAGAGCCCATGTCCAGCAGTGGACTGTTGTAGCTGTTGAAGAATGAAGAAGGTATATTAGTAAGTAGTAGCTATTATATAAGTATGCAAAATATATATCTATATACATATAATAAAACAGAAACGAAACCAATTCTGTACATGAAATAGATTCAAAAAAGGGTTTTTGCTTCTAATTGTGTTCAAGATACAGACATCAAAACAGAAGTAAAATTGATTTTTGTCTGTTTGTCTGTTTGTCTGTTTGTCTGTTTGTCTGTCGGTATGTTTGTTATTCTTTCACGTAAAAACTACTGCACAGATTTCTACAAAATTTTATACTGTGGTAGCTTATTACCCGGGTCAACATCTAGGATACTTTTTACCTCGAAAAATCTTTCATTCCCATGGTAAAACACAGTAACTGGTTCCGCAAAGCGAGTTCCAAATTTTTTTCCAAAAAAATAATATAGATGTCGCTGTTAGTTTTGTAAAACGCGGTATTGACCACGTATTGACATACGATCTGAACATCTAAACGACCCCGTGAAACGACCTAAACAAACAAAAAACAAACAAATCACACATTTAATCCTTGCGGGGTAGGTTGAGCGTCAACGGCCGTAAAATACTATCGCTATCGCCACGTCTGACATATATGCGGACCGTTCTACCTATTACAGAAATGTTTCGGACTTTTACTTTGACCTTTGGTCATGGTCAAGGTATGTGTTGGAAGACAGATGAATTATTATATTTTCTTGAGTTTGCACAACTATTACTCATCACAATAAAACAATTTTAAACGGATTTAAGTTGTGTTTATTGTGGAAACGTAGTGAAATCCAAAATAAACACAACTTAAATCCGTTGAAAATTGTTTTATTGCGAAGACAAATTGTGATTTGTGTTAATTTTTTTACCACTACAAGAGGCCGTAGGCCTGAGTTAAAGGTTATAATACTTTTAATTTTAACTCGACATCTCTACGTGTAACCGAGATAGTGAGTCTTGAAAGACAGACAAACGGACAACAAAGTGAGTGAACCTATAAGGGTTCCTTAATGCAGCCGGCCCTAAACCTATTTGCCTATATAGTTTTTATTTTAACTCGATATCTCTACGCATTCCCGAGATAAAGCGTCTTACGAGACGGATGGACGGACGGACGGACAACAAACTAATCGTATAAGGGTTCCGTTTTTTGTACCTTTCTTTTTGAAGTACGGAACCTTAAAAAATATAAATACCTTTATTAGTTAAAATCAAAAATCTTAGAGTAAAATTTGTTTAAAATTACTTCATAGATGTCGCTGTTAGTTTTGTGAAACCCGCTAATGAAATGTTTTCTCCAAAATTATATAACAAAGCCACTGACAGGCGGCAGGTTTTCTAAAACTAATATTATAGTATTGTAAACTATGCCGTGTGATGCCGGCTTGCAATAGCATCACCCCATTTCTTTTCCGTGGGAGTCGTAAGTGGCGACTAAGGGACTTGAGGGTGTGTATTTAAATTTTAGGCGATGGGCTGACAACCTGTCACCATGGCGATACACAATTTTCCGAATGATCCTCAAATATAATGTCAGACTTGGCGTAAATGTCTGTTTTTTCGGCCGTTTACGCTCTGCCTACCCCCCAAGGGATAATAGGCGTGATATACATGGTGTAAAAAAATTTGCTGAGAATATTTTAAGGGGTGCACCAGTACGTGAAACTGAACAACTTTCCCCTAGGAACATAGGTCGAAATATGAAAAAAAAAATTGGCCCTCCCATACAAATTATCCCGGCCGGGTAACACACTAAGTATGGGAGGGTCAAATTATTTTTTCATATTTCGACCTATTTTCCTTGGCGAGAGTTGTTCAGTTTCACGTACTGGTTCACCCCTTAAAATATTCTCAGCTAATTTTTTTACACCTTATATGTACCTATGTAAGTATAAACTTGGGCAACGGATATTCTGATAGATTGTTTCTTTAAAATAAATCTTTTTTTGTGAAGTGGCGCCACTATCGAGGTCGTTCACGGTTACACTCGCCTTAAACATTTTTGCAGATATCAGAAGGCAAGGAAGGATTGCACTTGCTGTAGCATCTTCAAGTATCGCTGCCACACTGCTTCCAGGAGAGAAAACGGCGCATACAACTTTCAAAATACCAATCGATTTGGACACAAACGAAACTCCAATATGTGCTGTATCACGTAACAGTTACAAGGCAAAAGTTTTCTGATTATTGTTGTCTGGTAGTTATGTGACGAGTGTACGATGGCCAACAAAAAAACGGTAGAAGCTATGGATAGGACTTTGAAAGACATACGCAGAGATAATAGGGCCATGGGCCATATCACTGTTCTTTTTTTACAGTGACTTTCGCCAAACACTTCCAATTGTTACTCGAGGTACCAGGGCTGATGAGGTGAACGCCTCACTAAAATCATCGGCTCTTTGGCCACAAATTTATAAGCTGACCTTGACGGTGATCATGCGAACCCGTATCGGAAGTAATCCACGGGCTGAAGAAATTTCACAAGCTTTATTAAAACTCGGCAGAGGTACTTTACCAGAGGATAACGGTCAAGTAAGTCTGCCTGAAACGCTTCTTCTGTGTATGGCGAGCCTTTCATCCTTCTAAAGATAGATTTCTGGCTACGTGGAAGAGCTATTTTTGCACCCAAAAGTTATCAGACTGCTTCAATAAACTATACCATTATGTCACAAATCACTGGGGATATGGTGGTATACACGTCAATTACCACTGTTATGAATCAAGACGAAGCCACTAACTATCGAATAGAATTCCTTAACTCCTTGAGTACAAATGGTCTTCCTGCACACCAAATATTACTTAAAGTTGGTGTTCCTATCATGCTTCTTCGCAATCTCACTCCGCCAAAGCTGTGCAATGGAACCAGACTGAAGATCTTAAGTTTAAAGATGAATGTATTCGAGGCGGATATTTTCACTGGTTGTGGCGCGTATACCACTCATTCCCAACAACTTTTTATTCCAATTTCAGGGCATTCAGTTTCCCGTCAGCGTTTTCTTTGCAATGACTGTAAACAAATCGCAAGGACAGACGCTGAAAGCCGCAGGCGTAGGTCTTACGATTCCCTGTTTATCACACGGGCAGCTATATGTCGCTTGCTCTCGAGTCTGTTCTCCTGAAAATTTGTACGTTTTAGCACCCGATGGTAAACCTACCAAAGTAGTTTATAATGATGTTTTGTAGCTGATGTCCATAGTATCTAAACCAAGTACCTAACCGAAAAACAAGTTAACCAGTACCTATTCATTGCACATCTTAAAGACTTTATAAAAACTTTATACAAACATGATATTAATATTAAACAATATGCATACATCAACTTCACTAACTCACAAGTCACTACACCATGCGTACGAAGTCGCGGGCAACAGCTAGTTTTGGAATAAAATTGTGAGAAATCACGGTGGCCGTAAGCTTGATGGAATACGATACGCAACTTTACCGAACACATAAAGTAAAATAGGCCAAGTTAGCTCACAACCTAGTCCCGGTTTGTCATGAACAATATCCATTCAATGAGTCCCGCTTCGCACTCAACAATGATAATAACATTTATTTTCCGGTTCGTCACAGCTTTAATATTCGCTTCGGAAGTTAAATTTTTCATTTGCTTTTGAAGTAGAGACTTCAAAAGCTTTTGGTAGATTGTGACGAACCGGTACTAAGATTTTTTCGTAGTCTTCTACAAACCCTTATTTATCATTTCAACTACTATTTATGTCCGTCTGTCCGCATGTCCGGGATAATAACATCATTAGTTTTGCTCCTAGTGATGTAATATGAAGATAGATATGGATAAAGACATTTTTGGCCCATACAAGTGAAAGGGGGGCAAAAGTAGTTTTTCTGTACTAGGTGTATTGAGTAAGATATCGTTAAATAGGTCTTGTAAAACTGAGGGAAGGTTTTTTTGGAAGAAGCCATTTAAATATTTCTGTCACGAAATATTTGCTTTAGCAGTAACTCCACAAAACTAAAAAATATATAAGTGCTATAACTACAAATATGCCCTTCTATTTATATTTATTATGAAAGTATAATGAAAATCGTAGCACTAATTAATTTCTTAAGTTATATACCTGACACTGGAACTGTTTAATAATTTGGTATTAAATTTTTTAAATATTGTAAAAATCAGATTTTAAAAACTGTACAAGCAAACATGTCAAGGTAAAATTATCTTTATGACTTTGGAATGAAGTTCAATTCATACTTTATAAATACGAAACCCGTTATTTGGGCGTATCGGACACGTATTTTTAATATGTGACAAACCGGAAGTGTACCAACCGGACCCAACTCTGAGTGACACACATCCGTTGAATCCTTACAATCTCCAAGTTAGGACTTATTTACGTCCCCCGCCCGGCATTCGGGCGGCTGTAGCACACACAACACGGTCAATGTTTCAGGCCAGCTCGTTTTATGATTAAATTTGACCCAGGCCGGTGGGTGTCTATGTAATTTATACTCTCCTTTGAAAATTTGCTCTCTATTTTTATTTTTGCATGTGAGTGTAATTTCGAGGGTTAGGTACCTACCTATTTATTTATTTTCAGGTTTGTATAAAAGGCAAATAAGTACAAGTTGATATTATACCTATGTTCTAAAGTCTTAATAAGAATTTAAATTAAGTACCTATAAAAAATATATAAGTACGAAAAACTATTAACAGAAATAATATTATTTAATGGAGTTTGTTTGTCTAGCAAGTATGTTACAATGAACAACGTGCAAATCGAGGATCATTTTCAAAGTTAACTGTAATTGTCATTTCCTCTGCCATCGTTCAAATTTTCGAGTTCCGTTCACGTGATCTGATTTCTAATAGCTGCGACTTGTGTAGGGTTGCCAAGCATCAGGACAACACCATACAGGGTCTTTCAATAATTGGGGCCTTATTTGCAAACAAACAATAAAAAGGATTGTGTTGTACATGATTATAAAACTTTCTTTTTTAGGGTTCCGAACAATAACCTTTGGTATGGGATCACTTTGTTGTCCGACCATTAATCCATCTGTCATGAACCTTTATCTCAGGAACGCGTAGAGATATCGTTGAAATTAAAACCGTATACTCACGTACATGGCCGCTTGTAATTGTGTTAAAATTAAGCTCCTGTAAAAAACGCGTGTTTTTGACACTCGCAAGAGATTAAAAATTCATGGGATACTTCCCGTGGACTTAGTACTATGAAATTAAGCGAGAACACAATTTATGAAAAAACATCGATTTCTTTATTTAACATGTTTTACGGGGCTAAAAAAGAAATATTAAACTGAGGCTAATAGTTCAAGACATATGAATGGACTTGATATGCATGTTATGAAACTGACAGTGGGCAAGTCCGACACGCATTTAGCCATTTTTTATTAATATTGCCAGTTATGACCAGATAAAGTGCGACGGCTTTTCTATTCGGAATTTCTATTTTATTGCCTGGCAACCATACCTGCGATAGTTCATTCAGACCACGAAGTCGTACTGGCCAGCAAAATTTGCATTGACCAATAAATCAAAGCTTTGTTTAAAAAGAAAAACATTTATCAAACTGAGCAACCGCCCGACGTTTTGAAGAATTGTATTTCATTGAGGTTATTGTTCTGAATCCGCAAAAAAAAATTTAAAATGATCATTGTTCGTTCATACATTGTTTTAGGTTAAACGTAATGTTCTGGAAGGTAACTCGTTTGACATTAATAAAAGCATTGCCGGACATCCTTCAGTCCAAAGAAATACAATATTATTATAGCAGTAAGTAAGTTAACAGTAAGTATACAACTTCAACAGCTACAACAGTCCACTGCTGGACATGGGCCTCCCCCAATTGGGGGTATTTTCCATACCATACTCATACCTATCCGCCTAGGATAGGCGAGCGCAGTGCAAAGTCTTTACAGGTGCTGCTGTCTATTCCATGGATTAACCCCTTAGTCTTCTTTTACAACTCCCATGGATAGAAATGGAGTGATGCTATTCAAAGCAATAATATAAATAGAATGGTATGTATCAAACAATGATATAAAAATAATGAGTTTTGTAGCAAGTTATGCCCGTGTTTGCAAGTATTTGTACTCACTAGGAACTCATCAGAAAAGTTGTTATACAATTCGAATACTTACTCTGATATCAAAGTACTTACGATGAAATAAATTGTGGCACAACTCATGAGATAAAAAGAAAAACAATATTAAAAGCTTGTCGAGTAGATGTTCGTACCACGCGTCTACCAGGTGAGCCAGCCAGACTACTAATTCATATTCACACATTGCCTTCCGCTCATCGTCCGGCGGCCAGCTATAACCTGCATAATACTTAGAATAGTGTTGTACCAATAAAAAACCAGACAAGTGCGAGTCGGACTCGACCACCAAGGGTTCCGTAACATTAAGCCCTTTTAGACTCAACTATCTAGAACTATTCTAGAACCGCCCGAGCCGGTTTTCTATTAGGACATTACGAAATTGTTATAAAAAAAAGAAAATTGTGTGATACAAATTTCTTTTTTTAATAATGACGGTTCATGACGTCAATAAGTGATATGATAATACTATCCTACATTAAATAAAGAATTTAAATTTCATCGTCTTCGCTCCTCTTCTTCTTCTTCTTCTCTTCGTGTGGGGCACCGAGTCGACGAACAACCCGATGAACCCTGGTATCAGAGTTTCTCAACCATCTTCGCCTCTCACATGATTTTCTCCCCTAAAAAAACTATATTTTAAAAATAATTGTCTTTTTTTCCTTTCCTTAATTTCAAAAGTACTCCAAAACGAAGCTAATCACCTAATTTCGTAAATCTAGGTCTCCGATTCCCTTGATGAGAGTCCAAAACACGCGTTTATTGCAGTACACTGCCGTAACTTTGTAGTAATAAGCCGTAACTTTTTTGGAAGTTAAATTAGGAGATAGAAGAACTAAAAGCAATATGGAGTTTTAGATGATTTCTAGATGCCAAAGCCAAAAGGCATGAAAAAGAAGTAATTGTTATTTCCGAATCTACCCTCGTTTTTCGCACTTTGTTATGAATTAAAACTCTGTTTTGTTTGTACGTTGTTTTCGTTGATGTCAGGGAAACCCATGACAGGAAATGTTTTTGTTATTCGAGTGATTTAAAAATGATTAATTACGTTTCGTTTACGATCTCATATATGTATCGAAGTGAAAAGAAAAACGAAAAATTGTGTAACGTCCCTTTCCGTTCGTTAACGTTCCAAGTCCATCTATTATAAGAGTAAAAATTTATTATTATAAGAATAAAAATATTTTAAACTCCCTTTTTCAACTCGATATCAACCATACGGACGGTCAACAAAGTGATTCTATAAGGATTCCGTGTGTTTATCTTTTGAGGTACGGAACTCTAAAAATAATAATGTGGTTTAAAACAATATCTAAATCACAGCTATATTCTATCAGCAGTGACACCTAAATCCACTTTCTTTGTCATTTATATAAATGACAATTTGAATGCATATTTAATGAAATCTTTTAGAGATAAGTAATTTTGAGATTTGAATTGGGAAGAAGCAGGTCTTACGGCGCTAATTTAAAGTTTGAAGTTCTAGTTTGCCCGATTTAAATGCCTAGCTACAACTCACACGCGTCTCCTCGTAATGTACGTCGAATATGGACGGTCACTAATTGTCACTGTCATTTGTTCATTCCTGACTAAAATGTATGTCGCATTTAACACATACAGACACTTAGTATGTATAATGTAGTTGTGTAACTTCCCACCTAAAATTGCGAAATTAGGAATGGCTTGGCTCTACTTTTTAAGGCGAGTGGTGCCGCAGAACTAGCGCAACTTTACGAAAAAAACATATGCATCAGAATGAGCTCTACACTAGTTTTTGGTATTACCGTAAAACTTAATTAGATCTTTGACGACTCGGTGTCCCACACGAAAAGAGATATAGAATTAGATCTTACTGACAAAATGAATTATTCGTGGTAATTTAAGTTATAACAATTTGTACCAAAAGTGGTTGTTTTTGGGACTTATTTTATTAGAGAACATATTTTATTGCGTTTACAGGCTATAATAAAACTTTAAGATAACAACAATAACTTGAACAAAGCTCATTCTAATAGGTATATTGCTTCCATAAAAAAAATTAAGTGGCGCTAGTTCTGCGGTACCATTCGCTCTTTTTTACTGGAACTTTTAAAAATTTTGTTTGGGTGTACGAATTGGCAAAGCAGTTTTTGTTTCTAATCAAATCACAAAACTGATACTGTACAAGTATCAGTTATATGATTAGAAAACAATATTATGTAACAAGCATAGAAGCTAATATTTAATCTATTTCCCTCAACATTCTGTAATAAGATTTGTAAAACATTCGGTAGATACAATACTTGCCCGTACGATAACCTCTCGTAAACCAAGCTCACTGCTTCTACCTATCCATCGTTAATGACATGAGCATCAATCACGCTCGATGCGTCTTCATTCATATCTTCAAACTATTTCGGTGACGACGAGACAGTCAGAACAGCTTTGCTTCGGATCGTCTCACTTTCATGATGATAGAGATTTTACCCCAGGGCTGAATCAACATAGGTAGGGTAGACGTACCGGT
This sequence comes from Tuta absoluta, assembly GCA_027580185.1. Taxonomy (NCBI): domain Eukaryota; kingdom Metazoa; phylum Arthropoda; class Insecta; order Lepidoptera; family Gelechiidae; genus Tuta; species Tuta absoluta. Next base: position 12,938,503 of record JAQAHW010000005.1, read on the forward strand.
CACAAACTTTAGCTTGAACTTACATACATACATAAATCACGCCTATATCCCTTACGGAGTAGGCAGGGCGTTAACGGTCATAAAACGGATATTAACACCACATCTGACAAAAGTTTGCGGGTCAATCAGATAACTGTGTATCACTATAGTGACAGGTTGCCGCCTAAAATTCGCCTCTTCCCTTAGTCGCCTCTTACGACACCCATTGGTAAGAAATGGGGTGAAGCTATTCCAAGCCAGCCTCTTTAACTTGGAATCACTAAATAGTATAAAATAAAGTCGCCTCCCGTGTACCTTTTGGCGGTTTTCTCACTTGTCATCGGGTCGTTAGCGCAACGTAATGCGTGCGTCTGTCAGACGAAAGAAAATTGCGAATTCTGACCTTTTTTCCATACAAAAACGGCTAGAACGGTGTAAAACGACTTGACAGACGATATTATTTGTATAGGAATAAGATTGGAATTCACAATTTCCTTTCGTCTGACAGACGCATGCATTACCTTGCGTTAAAAAACCGAACGACACGACTACAAGTGAGTGAAACGCCTATGTATGCTTAGATCTTTAAAATACACAACGAATTTTGATACGGTTTTTTTTAATAGGTAAAGTAATTAACGAGCGAGGTTTAATGTATAATTTATACCGGGAAAACGGTTAGCATCGTGTGAAACCGCTGGGCGGGCCGCTAGTAATCAATATTTTACGCCCATATTAAGAATGTTCGGGTTAATCAGATACTCATTTAGTTAATCGATTGGTTACATTAAAATCGGGAAGACTGATGATGTGGATGACATTTGTGTGGAACAAACTACAGACCTATCTTGTTGCTATGCCATACTTACAAACTATTTGAGCGCCTTCTTCTTAATCGTTTAACTAAGATAACCGACTCACAACTAATACCTAAGCAAGCTGGCTTTCGTCCTAAAATATTTTACTGTAGCCAGGTATTGAGTATAACACAGAAAATAGAGATCGGCTCTGAGCCGGGTATGGTCACTGGAGCGGTATTTTTTGACCTCAGTGCAGATTATAATACAGTGGAGGAACACCTATTTTTGTGTTTTGAAGTACTTCACAACCAATTACAACGAAAATTTCTATCGGTTTTACCCAGCGAATACTTGCACATTCCACCTGCGTAGCCCTCAGAAAATTTAAGATAGCTAACCCTGAATATCTAGAGATCTTTAGTCATGATTCATGAAGCTCCATCATTAGTTTCAAACTGTTTTGAGACAAATCTGAAGTTTCAGCACAGACGTCTGAGAAATTCTCAGCTGTGTCTCAGAAAGTTGTGGGGATCATGATGTTTTGCATAGTAAGTATAGGTACCTATCTACGCGATATAAATTAAAACTAAGTGTGATGCCATCAAACTAAATTTGGTTGGGGATAAAGATAAACGAAAACCAATGAAATAATTCTTTACACTTTTGCATTATAAGTATGCTACTACATCACATGAATTGAATCTGTAGATTTTTTTGTGATATCATAATGCTTGGTTTCCTCATTGCCTTTATCTGTAGGTTACTATTTTTTCCTGGATACTAATTCCACTCGTCAACTTAACTTATAGGTACGATATGTAATCAAAAAGCTTGTAACAAAGTCGCGTTCGTATTGCTGTAGGCTCGCGTGTAACTCAGTATAATGGAAAAGAACAGACAGAAAAACCGTCTCATGGTAGATATTTTTCATCAAGAAATGTAGACATTAAATCCAGAAACCAAAGAAAAGTGATCCATTTGCCCAATTTGTATGATGTTCTTAATACCTCAGAGCAAAGACACCTACCCAACAGCCCTCCGACTGGACAGAAAAATCAAAATATAGTAAAGAGATTTTTTCATCTTCTATGGATCGACGAACGACCCGATGGACCCTAAAATCAGGGTTTATCAAAGATTATATTATAAACAAATGGATTTAAAAACTTAATATTATTCACATAGAAACCTTATCTCAGTATTTAGGCACTTCAGGCTTTTTTGAGAAACCTTTATTTATCTGAGACTTAAACCTACTTTATATTCAGAAAACTTTATAAAAACAAATCCTCATAGGCACGTATCTTGTTTCGTGAAGCTTGTTCGTTTCTTGTTTGTAGAATTTCAGTTCGGATAAGAAAATAGGGGATAAAAAACACATGTTTCAAGTTTTTCCAACTTCCAGATAACTTTTGTGCTGTGTGGTTATTCCAGATAAGAACAGACTTTGTTAAAGTTTTGTTACTAGACTACCAAAAACCAATTTACAGAGTAGGTAGTAAATATTTTTAAATAATTCCTGTCCTAAGATTTAAGAAACGTTGCTCTTGTAAAGAGTAACTTCTGAGAAGGCCACAATACCAGAACAAAAATTACTGTATAAATGTTTTGCAAGAAAAATATTTAATTCAATACTCATACAAAATCTTAGGGAAATAGCGCAAAACCTCTAGTGTGTTTACACATCTCACTAATCTAAAGAGATAAAAAAAAATAGTAACATGCCTTCAGCAAAACCACGACGAGATGTTTTACGCATACTTCCGGGAAATATTCCGAATACCTAGCAGATATTTATCTTCATAATTTCCAAAAACCAGTATCGCTCGTGCAAATAACGGACAAAATTTTTCTTCCATTTGCTTTGATCCGACATTAAACACTGAAAGAGGAGGAGTAAGATGCGATAAATAACTTGAGAACCACTGTCCAACGGGAAAAGTAGGAAAGAACTCTCAAAGACGGACAGCCTGCGTCTGACAGATGCCTTTGTTATTTACGACCCACCAGCGACCTCTACAGGCTCAACACGGAGAAAAACCGTGAAAAAACAAGGTCGTTGACCTCGCAACTAAATTACTATCACAATAAAAAGTGTGCTTTCCATGTTTTTCGTTGTTTCATTAGGGCTGGCCGAATGAGATAACTTGTGTTAATGGCTAGTAAGAAAGTTTCTAAGGTTATAAGGTTCCATTTGACAGATTTTAGGTCACGAAGTAGAAGTAAACAGAATTTGCTCATAAATGAAGCGAATGACTCTTGCTGCGAGAGTAATCGTTCATCTAAGAATTTACTGTTTTAAGGGTACTAATATCACGTTTGAACTCCAATAACTTTGAAGTGATTCGATGCTCATATTAATTTACCAATAAGAATAGGTTCTTTTGAGTATTAATATCAATGACTAGCTGGTTCCCGCGAACTTCGTTTTGCTGACTGAATGTTATGGTTAGCATACCACCACCAGTTTTTCTTGCCATAGAATTTAAGTAAAGGCACCTTACTTAATTTGTAAACAGTTTATTTCTGCGCCATTGTCCTTCAATTTACTTGCTCTAAGAGGAAGATGATGTCCATCACGCTTTTGCTGAAACTTATTTTTTTTTTATTACAGTGCCTACATTCTAAATTGGGTTTATTATCGACCTAATGCACGGAAAGGAAAACATTTCTGCATTAATACGTACGGTTTATTTTTATTACTAAGTACGAGTATTATTATGATTGAGTATTTAGTATTGAACCGAGTGCCGTGTGATGAAATGGCTAGGAATAACATTCCGCGAACCCAACCCGTGGGTGTCGTAAAAGACGACTAATGGATAAATCCGAGAAATGGGCAGCAGCCTTCCCTCTAAATACAACATCTTTCAAGCGCTCTCCAATCCGACAGATAAGCGTAGTGGGTATTGCAATACCTCAATAATAGGGGGTGGCCCGTGTCCAGAGGTGGACCAGAGGTTTTTGGCTGTTGATGTAATAAGTTTAGCTGGGCATTATGAGTTCCTCATCAACATTTTCTATTCAAATGTACTAATTGAAGCAACTAGTATTATTATGGACCCATTCCCATCTCTCGAACCGGTTCCACTTCAGGTACTCCAGTACCTCAAAATATATGTGCCGGTAGAGCCGGTTAATTAGGATGAAAAACTTTTGCAATATAGCTATGTTCGTGTCTTGGTGTTTTACAAAAGAAATGTCAGACCCTATACAGGGTGTAAAGGACAGCCCTCCAAATACTAATAGGGTGTATGTCGACCGTGAAACTGAACAACTTTCCCCTGGAAACATATCTCAAGAAACAAAAAAAAAACTTCCAATACAAAATCACGATCAGCAAACTGCATTTACTATGGAAAATCAATTTTTTTTTTACGTTTTCTGAATTTTTTTTTGTGGTAAGTTGTTCAGTTGCATGGTCATACACCCTATCTGTATTCGATAGAGCTGTCCCTTATACCCTGTATATCTGTGTGCCAGCGGGAGAGGAAATTTTTCTTTCAAGCCATTTCGGTATCTCGTGAAGTTAAGTTTCGGTGTCTCCAAGTGTTCCTCATAAGATACTCTAGACTCTGGAACTACATTCGTTATCAACCAATTTCCTACTCCCTAATCATATCCGACTTTACAGAGCCCGTGGTCACGGATGACTAAAGTGTTAGACGTCATTATTTTGAATATAAATTATTTTTGTTCTAGCGCCATCTATTTCTTAATTGCCGAGTGTAACGTCCCGGTTCCACGCAAAATGCTGAAATCGTATCTTGTGTCATAGGTCCACACAACTTAAATCCGTTTAAAATTGATTTATTGTGATGAGTAATAGTTGTGCAAACTCAAGAAAAAATTATAAATGGTAGTAGTATAGGAAAATAACGCAAAAAACTCGTTTGGGTGGGACAAAAATTTTCCGCATAACACATTTCAATTTTTACAGTATAATGTGAATATGTGATATAACCCCACGACAGGTTTTGTGCATTTCACTTACATCTTATATAAAGTTTTCACGTTTTGACATGAAGTCCTGTGCAAATATTTTCATAGCGCAAAGAGCTCGAGGGGTTTTTAAAAACACAGAGCGAATAACACGATATTTTTCTTTACTCCGGTATCTAAACAGTACCATATTAAGTTGTTAGTAACTGAGTTATGCTTAGGTTAAAACATTTAATATAATACCTTGTTAAAAGGGTCTATATTTGAAATACTCACAAGTGAGCTTGATAAGCATCAAACAGAAATTTTAAAGCTTAGTATCCTCACTGTCGGGGATTCCATCTAAAGTTACATGATGTGCTGTTTACCTGGCCAGCCTCGAGGCAGTGCCTTTATTATTATTATATTTTAGCCCCAGCCGGCTCTTTATCAAGATGAAACAAAATGATTAAAACGAAAGAAGAAGAAATTTTGTGTATGTCAATCATACATTGAATAAACTTACAGTCATTTCAAAGTTCATATAATTTCTAATGCATTGAAATAAGTCATCCATGAAACAAGATCACATCATCAAACAAGCGTTCGATTCGACAGCACTCACACAAGAATGGACAGTCTCGGATAATAGCCGAGTATGGCTAGCTTTTCATGTTTCAAAAATATTATCCATGTCTCACTTTTTTTGTAATAACAAGGTTGATTTCTAGTTTAAAAATAGAGCCTTTTAAACGCCTAGGAGGCCTACCATGACCTTTTTAAAATCCTTCCCTATTCCATTCAGTTTCTATGCAGGCTTGAAACAGGATTGTTTAAAGTCGTACCATGACGACCCCTTTTTTGAACGATAACTGCCCTGCAACTGCCCTGATTCCAAAAAAGGTGAACGATTAGGCTTGTCTCTGACTTACTAAAATGTGATTGAGCGACGTTCTGAAACTTGCTTATTAGAAAATGCAGCAGTTTTGAAATGCATATTTACATAATGTTTACTATAAAAAATAACTCAAAAACGTAAAAGACTCGAAATAAAATTCACAAATATTAAACATAAATCGAAAAAACATAACAGCGGTTGCAATATAGTCTCTGAAAATAGGATTTTATTGACGCAAGAAAACCGGAATTTAGCTTAGGAACGCACTTCGGAAAAGTGACAATTCACCTCTACTATAATGCTACGTTCACATTACGCACCTGCTCCTGCTCCTGCCGCTACCGCGAATATTGCTCGAAATACTTCCGCCGAAGTATCAACGCCAGTAAGTATTCACACACTGCCGTCGTGCTCTTCTTGCAGTAATACGAATGAGCGAGATAGCAATACATTACACAAGCTCTCCTGCTGCCGTTCCTTTGAATTCACGAAATACCAACAATCGAGGGCTCACGGGAAGTGGCAGCGGCATGAGTTGCAGCGCGAGAAATCTGTTTACATGCTTGCGCTTCCTACTTCCCTTACTATTTCCCTGCTCATAGCTCGAGTGTGTGAACGCGGCAGTAAGGGTTTAAGGAATCTTTTGAATTGAAGGATGACAAATTTAAATAGGAATACAGGTAATATTAAATGATTTACTTATATTTAACTAAAACAAACAAGGTATCTACAAGTTACCTATTATCCTAATGCTTATTTTATCAGGCTATCACCAGATTTAGTGTACAGCCTCTGTGATGAGCTGGAGCCATTCATGCCAACAAATCCAAAAAGAGCCAAGGATTTACTAATAGAAACAAGCAATTTGCAAATGAATTATTGTATTTAGTACATAGCATATGTTAAAATATAAAGTCATAGTAAAGTCAATTAGCTGATTGTGATTTTATATGGGAGGTATTTTTGTCCTTTCCTGACATATGTTTCTAGGGGAAAGTTGTTCAGTTTTAACGGTCTGAATGCACCCTATTAGTATTCGGCGAGCTGTCCCTTACACCCTGTATATATAAGTTAGGATACAACTCTAACAGCCACAACAGTCCACTGATGAACTTGGGGGGAAATTGGCCATACTCACCACGCTTGGCAGGCGGATTGGCAAACGCAGTGCAAGGTGTTATATATGTTCACAGAGAACGAAGATATGGCTCTATTATAATCGGCGTCTATATAATTATAGACAGCAATAGGGACCGATGGTTTAACGTGCCCTTCAAACACGGAATTCGCGCAATTTTTTCTCCCTCTTTTGTAACATATCAAAAAATTAAAAAAGCTGTTTGGATACTTGTGTCGTTTTATTCTATTTCTTCTTAGTTTAAATTACGTATACTTGGAGTCGATGGCTCTGAAACTAATGCATTTTATAGCAATTTCTTTAAATTATCTTGCAGTCGAAATTGCCTCGTTGTTCCTTATACATACATACAAACATACATAAATCACGCCTATATCCCTTACGGGGTAGGCAGAGCGTTAACGGCCGTAAAACGGATATTAACACCACGTCTGACAAAAGTTTGAGGGTCAATCAGATAAATGTGTATTACTATAGTGACAGGTTGTCAGCCCATCGCCTAAAATTGCAATACACATCTAACCCTCGAGTCCCGTAGTCGCCTCTTACGACACCCATAGGTAAGAAATGGGGTGATGCTATTCTAGGCCGGCATCACCCGGCACTGTTGTTCCTTATAGATATGTATTATGTATTACAAATCAATGAACAAACAACAATGAAAAAAAAAGTTTTTTATAAAAATAAAATTTATTCTTATTAAATTTATGTTCAGGATATAACAAATAAACTTGACGACACCAAGCATATATTATTAAAGGTACTTAAGTAAAATAAATTGACTGTTACAGGTGATTCTGGTTATTCTCAAAGGAAATACCTGATAACACCGATTTTGGATGCTGAAGGGAGTCCAGAATCGCATTACACGAAAACGCACGTTCACACCAGGAACATTATCGAGCGGACTATCGGTGTGCTAAAAGCATGCTTTAGGTGTTTGTTGATGCATAGGGTTCTTCACTTCGAGCCTGACGTCACTGGTTCCATTGTTAATGTTTGTGTCATTCTACACAACATTTGCAATGCAGCTTGCCAGTTCCTGAGCTCACAGAAGAAGAGCTGAAGCTCTTATGCAGCCAATAACAACGAGCCTACAACGATGAAGGACGACAAAATCAACCATTGCAGTCCGGTTTTGTAGCTAGGCGTGAACTCCTATACTCCTTTTGTGGGTTCTGCGCCAGCGACCCTGAAAGTATAAAATAATTGTTAAGTTAGAATTTAAAGTAAAATTACTGAATTTACTTTAGTATAGACTCATATGCCATTCAAAATGAATTAATTGAAGAAGAAATAATTAATGTAAATAAGTTAAATAAAAATATTCAAACATAGTTTGACTATAATTTCAAATAAAAATTGGCCAAGTATGAGTCAGACTTGCCCGACAGATGGTTTCGTAATAAGGTGAAGATACATTTCTGTGATCCCATCCCGTCGCCATAAATTGCAAAACCCCATGTAGCCTTCTAGTCCCTTAGTCGCCGGTGTCTTTTACTAATAATATATTTTCTCACCTTGATTCTACCTCTATTCTCTCTAGAATAGACACTATATTGCCGAGAAATGCAACAGCTCGTCGAAAAGACCGACTATTGTTTAGCTCGGCACGCGCACGATCCCGAGATGCTGCCACCAGTAGCTCCCTCGCATCAGCAGCTGTCAGGCGTCGTCGTCGTCGTCTTCCGCGACGTAGAACAGCCAGTGGTGACCGCGGCGGCTGATTATTTTCCTGCTCTTCGGAAACACTTTCACTACTTGTTTCCAGTGTTTCAGCGGCTACTGGACCGGCCTGTCGAAAATAATACATAAATTATATGTAATACTTGTACAGGGTGTAAGGGACAGACATCCGAATAGATGCATTGAGATTATGAAACTGAACAACTTTCAGTAAAAAAAAATATTTTAGGGAACGTGTATATTATTTTGACACCCTGTAGTAAATGCAGTCAGCTAATCGTGATTATGGGAGGTCGTTTTTTTTTCTTTTCCTGACATATGTTTCTAGGGGAAAGTTGTTCAGTTTCATGATCTGCATGCATTCTACCAGTATTTGGCGGACTGTCTCTTAACCCGGTATAAACACAACACACACATACATACGCGGTGATAAACTTATATAAATATATATAGATCACGGTTTTGTTGTGTACATCTGGCTTCACCACAGTATAATTAATAGCTTCACGGAAGACCAGCGTTACAGGCAGCTCACTCTGCTTGTAACATATGCAGAGTGGAGACCTTTTTAGTCGTATAATTACCTACATTTCAGATATATGTATTTTAGTTTAGTATCCAATTAAATGTGACTCTGAATTATGTGGCGTAAATGTTTATTTTTACGACAGTTTACACTCTGCTTACACCGCAAGGGATATAGGCGTGATGTATGTATGTATGTGTATGTAATAGCAGAAATCAAAACCTTAACTCTTTTCGCTGTGGCCCCAAAATCACCGTTTTGCATCAAAATTTTCCAGTGGAGATCTTTCTCGCTGCAGGGGTGGAGTGAATACCTCCTCGGTAGCACTTGCACTACCGTTCGGCTGCTGGGTTTCTGCTACTGGTAGGCTTGCCTGTTCGAAAATTGTTGGGTATGAGAGCACTTATTATTTACAAAATATCCAGAGTTTCTTCTAGGCTGTAGCAGAAAAGGACTTGGCTCACTAACTTTCTTACTCAATTTCGATGGGTGGAACCTTAACATTTTTCGTTCTGGCCCCAAAATCACCTTTTGCCTCTAGGGTCCCGAGAGGTCATATTTTCCCTGGTTTTTTAGGCCAAGTGGATTCACAATCACTCTAGTCTTACTTCATATCAAAATATTAACATATATATTTTGTGAAATCGTGTTGCAGTCGCGATGATAAGTTTTTGAAGGATGAACAACAACGTAAACACAACTAAGAAAACGCATCTTGATTCAAATTAATGAATTGGCGTTAGCCAGCATAATTTGAACAAGGTAAAAAGGAGGTGGCGTAACGAAACACCACATAAGTAGGTAACTATTACTTACGACATCGTCGTTTATGACCTCTATTTATGCAAAATTGAATAATATAATTAACAATTTACAAATTTACCACCAATTCTCCGGAGTGCGTTCAAAAGTTATAACTAAGATTTTCTTGTGTTCATAAGAAAATATTTTAAAAAGGAGAATTTTTTAAGCTTTTGTTTTTGAAGTTTTAGTTTGATATTTATAACTTTGTTAGGTACGTTTTTTTTACATTTTTGTTCAATTTTCCAGTAAATATTCTGTAAACATCAAAATTTATTTATAAAAAACTCCAGTATAAAGTAAAAGTTTTATTTTAAGCAATTTTCAGAACGTTTGTCAATGACAACTGAAAAGACCAGAGACAAGCCCAAGCGTTCACCTTTTTTGGAATCCATGCAATTATCGTTCATCCAAAAATACGTCATGGTACGATTTTAAACAATCCTGTTTCAAGCCTGCATAGAAACTGAATGGAATAGGCACGGAATAGGGAAGGATTTTCAAATCTTTTTTTTTTTGGCACTAGTTTTGACTTTGTGCCAGTGTCGAGTTTTTTATTTTTATTGTATGATAGGCATTGAGATACCGGTGACACAAAATACACGGTGGCCTTGGGGTGCGACGCGTACAGGACACGGGCCCGTCAGCGTTCCTAGCTTCCGCAAACGGAGTCTTGAAATTAGCCGCTCTTATCCTGTCTTCACAAGGCGGCTGTCTCGAGATTCCTTTCGCGAAGGAAGCGCTGGCGGCGTGGACTGCAGCCTGCCCTAATTTGTTCCCCCCAGCCAAACCACATATCCAACGAGCATGGGATGACCTTTGGGCAAAGTCGGTGATCAACGCCCTCACGGAGACTGCCACCGGAGCAGACTTGGCCCGGCTCAAAGCCGTCTCCTGCCGCGAAACTGGGGCATGGCTCCATGCACTGCCATCACCACATATCGGGACGCTACTTGATAATAATTCTGTGAGGACCGCCGTAGCCCTGCGCCTGGGCTGCAAAATCTGCGAACCACACATTTGCCGCTGCGGCGTGCAAGTGGACGCGACTGGCCGGCATGGTCTCAGCTGCAGGCTCAGCGCTGGCAGACACTCGAGGCACCACGCCATCAACGACTTGATCCGCCGCGCCTTATCTACGGCAAACGTCCCGTGCGTCCTCGAGCCTCCAGGCCTGTCACGCGCCGACGGTAAGAGACCAGATGGCCTCACTTTAATCCCATGGGCGAGAGGCCGCTGCCTCCTATGGGACGCCACTTGCGCTTGCACGTTCGCTGCCTCCCACCTGCCCAAAACCACACGCACGGCCGGCTCGGCAGCTGAGCACCTTGCCACTCTTAAGCTGGAGAAGTACTCTGATCTCCAGCTGAACTACGAGTTTGTCCCTTTCGCTGTCGAGACCACGGGCGTGTGGTGCACTGCAGCCAAGGCGTTCATACGCGACATACAAAAACGCCTAAGGGCCCGCGGCGGCTGTGACCCCCGTTCTGGATCGTACCTGGTCCAACAAATATCCCTCGCAATACAGCGGGGCAATGCAGTGAGCGCCATGGGCACCTTCGGACCAGGCACGGTACAGACAGGGCTCCACCTCTAGTTTATATTATCTGCTTTTATTGATAGTTTATTTTATTTAAGTTATCTATAATTTATTTCTATTTTATATTAAGCCTATGTAATTATACTATGCAAATAAAGTAAATATTTAAAAAAAATAGAGAATGTACAGAAGGATCACTCGGGCCTTTTTTTGGTTATTTCCGCTTTCGGCAAGGGCTGCCACAGTTTCCTTCCCGACTTTTTAAAATGGAGTAGGTAGATACCTAAACATACAGGGAGTAACAGAAAGGGTAATGGTTCAGTTTCATAAGCGAAACAATTTTTCCCATGAAACATCTTATTTTATCTTATGTATCTTATCTTATCTTATTACAATTATTGTGAAATGGGGAATGAAGAGTAGGTAAGTACCTGCTCTGGGGCTGTTGAGACCTTTTTGTCTGGCATGGTGACGATCCTGGCCGGTGGTGGCAGACTGAGTGACACAGACATGACAAATACAGAAATTGACCTTCATTTCGATGAAATTTATGACATTATTGGCTATTATTTTTGCAAAAAACTATTATTATACATACATACACACATCACGCCTATATCCCTTGCGGGGTAGGCATAGCATAAACGGCCGTATAATACGGTCATTTACGCCGCGTCTAACAAACATTTGAGGGTCAATTGTGTATCACCATAGTGACAGGTTGTCAGCCCATTGCCTCAAATTGCAATAAAAATGTAACCCTCGAGTCCTTTAATCGCTTCTAACGATACCCACGAGAAAGAAATGGGGGTAATGCTATTGTAAGCCGGCATTACACGACATATTATTATAATAGTATTATATCTATTTCGATGAGACATAAAAGTTCAGATTCATGTTCAGGTTTATTCAGTAAGGAGTATTAACTCCTTTCTCCTTTTTTATATTTTAAATAATTATTTACCATTTAGACAAGGCTCATAAGAAGTGATTATCGCATCTGCCATTATATATTCTTCTACATTCTCAAACTTCAAATTTTCGCATAGATTCTCATTTTGGTAGCCGCTCTAGTAATTATATACTTATCTATAACCGCTGATAATAGACCCCAATTTGAGTGACAACTATATATGTAAACAAACAAAGCAAATCAGCTTATTTTGCAAATTCCATTAAACTTAGTTTTCGAGCATACAACAAGAAATTGAATTAGTTTTCGAGGCTTCTGTGTAGATAAATAAGTATTGTGCTATTGTCCAAGGGATTGTTGCTACTGTTCTATACCGTGATTCCGTCTGCCATCTCGCAACGGCCACCTCGGTAGAAATCGTTTTTGTAATGGCCAGTAGACAGTATAGCGAGTGGTAAAGTACTCAAGTAAGTTAATATTTGCTCATTTTACCTCCTTGCTCTATCTGAATTAGTTTTTGGTCGATGCAACATATTTTTAACTACACAAATCATGTTGTTGTTTGGCATAGTTTTACTACCAGCTGCCTGCTTGACGCCAACTCTCTTTGGGAATACTATCGTAGGTGTAATCACCGCACCATGCGGCTGGTCTCCAATCCAATCCACGTCGCCTTTTACTACATATTTTGAGTGAGGGGGGGCAGTACCTATTCATAGCCGCTCCCACACATGGTTGCCCGCAAATACCTATTAAAATTTAAGTATTGAATAACTATCGCATGTATTTTTCTTCAACAGGGCTATCAAGCTGCTGATACTTTTGTATAAAAAGCTATCTCTAGGGCATACTCTACTCCAGTATTTGCCAAAAATGTTTCTGTGGACCTCAGAACGTTGTTGGGGACTACTGGGGTAGCTCAGGGCGCGCGGTGGCGCGGCGTCTGACGGTTACCGACACCAGGGAGCGGAGCAGATGATGGCAGCAGTTTATTTTTTCATCAGAGGACAATATAAAATGGGCTAATATAGGCTAATTAGATAAATAGATATATTTATGAAAAATAAAGAAATATTACATCATTTTGAGTATTTTTATTTTAAATTTTTTGAAATATATATAAAACAGGTACCTACTTCACTATCTGAATCTTATTTATACAGGTTGTTAAGAAAAGATACTGCGTTCCTTTGAACCACGCATTCTATACGTATAACATGTGTGTTTACTATTTTTTTTAAATGTAAATGAAATGTCGTGCTTTTTCAGTGGACTTCTGGCATGGTATACTCCTTAGATACATGGTAGATAGCAGTTATAATCTGAAATAATAATTACAGAGTAAACGTAACTATACAAGGAAGAGTATAAAAAACGAATGCTTCGGTACTTACAGTCTCAGCTCATTTAGGTAGGGTTTGGCATTTTTTGTTTAAAATCACATCAATTATTGGATTGTTTTTTCTTGGTACGAAAATGGCATTCCAGATAATCCAGTATTTCATACTTCTCATACATCTGCAAGAGGTTAAACAAAACAATTAAGTAAGAAAATAGACTATATTGCAGTATATTTTACAATACCTAACGGCAATATTTACCTAAAAGTTTAAGGCTTTCCCCTTTATGAGCAATTTAGCAAAAAATCACAAAATAATATAGCTACAACCAAGCCATAACACAAAAGTCCACCTAAATAATATATTACCCACATGTTTTTTTACAAACCTTTAACGTCCAACGAAAGATACTGAGCCGCTTCATTAAAAATTGCACAACTCAATATGAGAAAAGTCTAAAAAATCATAATATAATGAAATATTTTCGCAAAATATTGTTTTACTAGCTTTTTAGCAATCGGTTTATTTGACGTTTCTGAAACGTCAAATAAACCGTGCAATATCCATTTTGGTGTCATAGTACGAATTTTCAAATATTTTCATACAAAGAAAAAGGTGAACGGTTATCAAATGTCAAACTAAGCAGCCTTGAATAAGTCCTGCTATAGAGGGGTGGTAGTACGAAAAATCTGAGCAGGCCTGTATAAGCCCTGCTATAAAAGCTCATGGTAGGCCTCAATCTGGCTTAAATACCTTGATTATTTTATCCTATACTCATGTATGTCTGATATTTGAATTAAGTGGGCTTTAGGTTAGTATTTCTTTTTAGATAGCGTCTTTTGTATGGCACCGGCTATTCAGAATGACGTTATACTTAGAATAAATGTCAGTACCTACAGCATAAGATAATCTGATTACCCACTTAAGGCTCATTGTCACTACTATTCATTCTCACATTACTATTCTACAAAGATGAATCGACTTGGTTAATCATCAAACACAAGCAGTTTGAAACAGTAGCCTTAGTATATTTTAGGAACTGGCCGCTCTGGCTCCATTCAAATACTAAACGATACGTCTAACTTACCCACAAGTTCCGAACTTAAGTGATTTTGGAGTTAGTCAAGCAACACAAAGACCTCCTTAACGATTCCTAATTGCTTAGGCCCAGATTGCAAGCCTAACTTAGCTGGAGTGTGTTATTTAGAAATTGGTGGTTTAGGTCAGCGAGCAGAACTTATCCATTACACTATTATAACTAGTAGTTATGCAAGTAATAAAACTTAATTGCACAATAAGAAAAACAAACAGATCTAGCAACCAGCAAGCTTGAAACATTATTCTATTTTCAATTTAGGTAGGTAAGCTTTAAATTACTTCTTCGTCATAAGCAAAATCAAATCAGTATTTATCATAGACGCGGTTAGGTTATTCAAACTCCCATACCGAACTGTAATTTATAAAAGGAAATTGTTCGATAAATAAAACGTATTTACTTCACATCTTGAAAATTTAGTTAATATAATTTAAGAATGTCTTTTCTGGCTTGTTAATGTGCAGAAAGTTTAATAATGTTATTACGGGACAATTAAGTGCGAGAATGCGTGAAAATGGATTAATGAAATTAAATTTTCAAAGGATGTATTATTTTCGGAGATTGTAAGACATGTAACTTAAGAGCCACGAACTTCGCATAAAATGAAATCCAAAATGCTACAATTTTGCACATTAAAAATAAATCTTTCTAAAGATTGTTGAAACCTTAAGGCGCGTTTTTTTACTGTATTTGCATCGATGTACATTGCGGCGTGGCCAGGCCATAGACATTTCTGTTTTCCGCGACCGATGGAAGGCAAAGTTTTTGTGTTTTGTTTGGGAACTGTTGAGGAAAACATGCGCAGGAGTCACGCCATTACACCAACCCCACAAAATAGAAATACCTATTTACAGAAGGACGGCTCACCCTCTCTTCGATGATTGATGCCTACTCTGCTAGGGTTACTACTGTTTTCTTACTGAATGTTTAGAATGGATTACTTAAGTAAAACATAGTTACAATACTTACAATAGGTACTGCTTGAAATTATTGTCGTCGGAAAAGAATTATTGTCGTGTCTATATGTATGCGTGAAATATTGACGTTTCCTTGTAGCTGTCCATCTGTCATGGTCGCGCCCGCGAATACTTAATTTATGACAACACGGTCTTACGTCCCGTTACCGAACGGAAGGCTGTGTTGCTCGAAAGTTGAAACCTTTGGTTAGAAAACAATTCTAAATTTTTTTTCCATTGTAGTTTTCTTTCACGTTGCTCAAAATTTCGCAGTTCGCATAATATTTCTTCGTAGCGAATTCGTAGAGGCAGCTACGATCGTAGATAATTTGCTGCATTTTATATTCTTACAAGCGTACGAGTATTTCTGAGATACATTGCGTGACAGCCTACGTGAAGTGACAAGATAACAAATAAAAAGTAGGTAACATCTATTTATGCTATGTTATAGCTGCCAGTGCGGCATACACTCGCTAAATCTGATAAGTTGACCCACGTAATGGGGCCCGTGGTTTTGACAAACGCATGCTTGTTTCAAAGGAGAATTAAAACGTCTATTACTCGAGCATACGTTCTATGACTTAAGGCCCTGATGCACCTAAATAGACCCTCATTTTCCGACATAGAAACTAGAGATATACCGTTAGAATGTCTTATTTAGATATTCGTACTAGAAAAGATATGTATCTGAATTATTGCAAGTTTTTTAAAATTTTAAAACTGAAGACATAATATTGAAAAAATGTTTCAAATAGACGTTACTTTGGTTTTTTTCTATCGAGTTAAATTTGTCAAATTGTGTAACTGATAGGTATATGGTATCTGTTAGATCCTCGACAATCACATATATATTTTCAGAATTTTATGGCTGTCTGAAAATTTTGCTCGCGCTTAATACCCGCCATAAGAAAATTTCTGAAATGCATATTTCATTAACATTTCTATTCAAACAAATAAAAACTCATAATTTGTTCAATCTTTATTTCGGATAATTTTGATTTCATGTTGTATTTAATTGTTGTACTCTAATTGGATAGGTACATGTAATTTATATTTATGTTTGTATAATATAATATATGATTTTTCACCTGATTTATGAATGATATAAGTACTTGCTCTTAACTACATATATTAAACTACTTATTTATTTACAAATTGATGATAATGAAATGAAATTGGACTTCTATACATACCTGCTACTCGTATTATTAAATTACTCAGGCGGCTCGAAGTGTACCTTCGGCAAAAAGCTCGTCACAGATTAATTATCTTTCCATTACATGCCGGGGCATTGTTTTAGTAAGTGCGGAACGAAATCAGGCACGTATTCAGACTAAGTGATTAATCAATTTACTCGCAAAATTTAATTCATTGGTTTTGTTATAGAACGCTATTGAGCAATGAAATGGAGTTCCAGGAAAATTGTATATTAGAGTAGGTTCTTATTTTGTGTGTTGAAAACTGTTGCCAAGACTTCTCTTCAATGTGAAACTAATAAAACTGAGATAGAATTTCTTCAGTCTCTAATTTAGTTACTCTACTTCTTGCACTAAGTACATCGTGAATCAGATTAAGCTATTGACACACACACAATACATTAGGGACACAATCCATTCAAGGAACAGTACACAACTGACAACACCATCTCCTTTTTATATTTAAGAGTATTGCTGTCAATGTGAGAGCTTGCCTGTTTTCGTTCATTAATCCGTTTACGAAGCGTAATTAGAATGACAAATATCTCCAGTTGGGGAGGCCTAAGTCCTCATTTCGTTCGCGGGACAGTTTCCACGCGATCAGCCTTCGCTTTCCGTGATTAATTTGTTTTTGCTCTCGACATTGCCTTTTCATTAATAAATGTTCTCTTAAAAATAAGAATTTGTCGATTTGTTAACAATAAATAATACTGTGTATGTCGCCAGCAGCTAGCTTCTCAATTTCTTCTTGAAACATATTATACCCCTGTAAGTGATATATTTCTATAATTCAAGGGTATATTTATAGTAGGTTTTAATGTTTTTAGAATACAGAATAACGTCCAATAATTTTCCACTTGAGGCATTGAGCGTAACATGCAATATGCTTACCAAGCGTGGCAACAACTCCTTCGCCTTGCTTGTAGTCTGAGTTGGTCCAATTTATCACTTTGAGAGTACGTTCGGCTGTTGGAACATGAACCAAAACTAGTTTCTGGCGCAAAAAAAAGCACATTAATCCGTTTGTGTCAGTTGCTGTCAATGATTATTTAGCAGACGTTACACAACCATGTCAGAGAGCCACTAGTGTTAGGCGGTTCTCCAGCGGTCAGTGCGGTTTTCCCACTTGTCGTTCGTTGCTGCGTTTTTTTAACGTCAGTCGAAAATAAACTTTATTAACTCCGATCATATCTCCATACAACTTCCACATACACACTTAAGTTCACGGCCACTTGTAGTAGCAAAATATTAAGGTCTGAACTAAACGTAAAAAACGCTAAAGCTGTATTGTATAAACGCGTGTTTTTGACCTTTCAAGGGAATCAAAATTCAGGGGCTATTTCCCGTGAACCTAGAATTATGAAATTTGGCAATTAGCTTTATTTTGAAGTACAAGCTTATAAAAATTTCCAAAATCTAGATGTTTTTAAATATGTTTTTGGGGACGATGAAAGAAAATAAAATTTTAAGATTAAGGCGAGTAGTGCAAGAAGGGTATCATATGAAAGCATTTGATGTGCATATCACAGGCGGGAGAGAATTAATAAGTAATTTCTTTCAATTATTTCAAAAGTTATAAACACACACCATCACAATTCCTGAAAACAGGATCATGAAGCCGAACTAACTAACTTTAGCTTATCCGAGCTGATGTAATTGGTCGTCAGTCAGTTTTTCTTTAGCCTTTTTGTTTCCTGCGAAATCCAGAGATCAAACTTGGTATTATTACAATTTAGCCTCAAAGGCCCTACCTTTACATTGGTAATCTATCATAGTATCCAGTATTTTAGGCAATTAATCAAAACGCCTAGTGCGTTCAGAAATATCTACTGTTACAGTGCTATTAGAGATAGCAGAATACTTTAATCCAATATTACATGAATGACAAGGGTTCCAGAGGTTCCAGAGTAATAAATCTACAAAATGTATCGATTAAGTAATTAGAGGCGACACAGATGCTACAAATCCTTTAAAGTGCTTATTAATTTATCGTTTATTTAAATAGTTTACACTAATGCTTCACATCTGTTGTTTGTTTCTAACAATTAGTTACTATGAATGCAGTGACTCTTCTAAACCTGAACTAAAAAAAAATTTTACTTGCAAAATTTTTCTGCGCGTGCAGGATTTGAACCTGCGACTTACGCCATCACTAGTGGCGATGCCTCTTCCATCTGGGCTACCACGGCTCGTTCCTTGCCTGCGAATTTTGCAAGTGTATCTTATTGTCAGTAATTAGTTACCTACTCTTTGAAATAAGGTGTAGGTGAGTACTGAGAAAAGCTATTATAACTTGAAGTTCGTATACTGTATTATATAGTATAATATTGTAACTCAATTTTAAAAATATAACAATAATTTTTTTTATCAGTTTTTACCACTTATAAATGGTTTTGTATACGGACTACAGTAAAACTACATATAATTAATGTAAAAAGGGTCGTACTTCTGCACATAAAATATATTTGAAAAATATTATAGGCAATACTTAAAATTCATAACAGAACACGTGCCAATGTTTATCTTTTTAAATGTGAAAATAGAAGAAAATGCTTTTTTACTGTTGATTAGGTCAATGACCATTCAATATATTATATATTGTCTTTATCCCAGTAAAAGTAACTTAATTGCAGGACGCTGGTCCGGATATAGCAATTCAAGAAGAACTAAGAGTTCTTGGCTTCCTTCAACCTAAGTACCTATACCTCTAAAAATGGCCTGGCTATACTTTAGATAGGCACCTAACAAAGTAAAAATAAATATCAGTAATAATATGTATTAAGTTGGCGAAACTAAGTTCGCGGGCACCAGCTATAAGAAAATATAATTAGTGAAGAATATTTTTGAATAAAATACCTTCACCACCAGTTTGATAAACACAGTTTCAAAAAAAATTAAAAGCGTGTTCTGCTAATTTAAAAGATATTAATTGGTCTCGTTAATCTCGTACCCTGCCTGGCGGTTTGTAATAAAATAAAGTAGAGCCACATTTTGAACTTCAATCTACGTTTAATTAAGGGTGGCAGTACGTTCCGAATTGCCGACAATTTGTTTTCTCACTTTTATCAACTTTTGATCAACGCTGAAATTTATTGGATCATATTTTAGTACAGCACATATACACACTTGTAAATAATTATGTATATTCCTTTTTTGTATTGGATTTAGCTTGTTTTGCTAAAAGATGTTTAAAGTTGACATGCCCGTGGGAGTCGTAAGAGGCGATTAAGGGACTCGAGGGTGTGTATTGCAATTTTAGACGATGTACTGACAATCTGTCACTATAGCGATACACAATTTTCCGAATTGCCCTCAAATATTTGTCAGACGTGGCGTAAATGTCAGTTTTTTTAGACCGTTTACGCTTTGCCTATTATAGGTGTGATATGTGTATATTAAAATTTACATGTAGAATTTAAGGCCACTGCAAATGCTACCATAGAGGAAATATAATATTTCCTGACGCTATTCCGTGACGCTACCTATACCTACAATGTATTAATTATGAAACGTCATTACAAATATTAAACGTTGTTCGTCTCGACCGTGAAACTGTCAAGTCGCGTAGTGCAGTTGCTGTTGTTAGAGAGATTGCACCTATATAAATCCATTTTGGTTAAATAACAGAAAACCTCCGATTTGAACAAAAATTTGTTTTAAACGACATGATATAGAAACACGTGTTGACAAAAGGTCAATGTCGACCCTCATCAGTATCAGGTAACTACGTTCTACCAACCTACGGTAAAGTATTATTTTTTATTACATAGGTATCAGGTATTTGATACGATTTACCTATTTTAATATAAGGTTTAAGGGTGACATGAAAGGGTATCAGTGTCATCTTTAACGCCTTGTCACTTCTGACCTTTGAGTATTACTTAAGGGTCATCTCGGGTGAAGGGACCTGCCCCTTTATTCCTGCTGCGTCAGTATAAGAAACATCTAGGAAACATCCAATTATAATTTCGCTCTTTTGCTTTTTTTTTCTACTTTGGCAACATTTGGATAAAGGACATACTCGCGAACTTTTCGTTCACTCATTCGCTACCTATAGTTTAGTATATAGTCAATTACCTATTTGTAAAAATTGGATCAAAAATATTAAAATACTAAGATGTAAAAGAATTCAAACCTCTTTTTGGATAGATTGAACAATTTGCAGATTCTTCGCCTTAAATTATACATTACTGTTGACTGAGTGGCACTCATTAACCTATGATAGATATGGGTTTCAACAGCCTATGTACAATCATGTAAAACTAGCGGCCTGCCCAGCGATTTCACCCGCTGCCAACCGTTTTCCAGCTGGAATAAGATATTTTCATATAGCATCGGGGATAATGTAGGATTCTAATCGTAAAAGAGTTATTTAAATCGGCCCAGTAGTTTCGGAGTCCATTCAATTCAAATAAACAAACAATCAAATCTTTCCTCTTTATAAAATTAGTGTAGATTATATGTAAATTAAATGTAAGTAAAAGTTTTAATTGTAACCTCAGTACCTAAAAGGCACATTGATATACAGTTATAAGCACTCATTAGTAAATTACCTAACCATATTACGTAACCCAAAACTTGATTGTTTTCTTTGGTTGATAATACAAAAGTACGAAGTCGATCGACTTTTTTTAATTGAAATGTAAGCAAAAAGCATCACATGCTCAATGTCTATGTACCTCTAGGTTGTGAGTTGTTGTTTAAATAAAAATAATGAGCTTTGTACTGGCTTCTAGCTTAGAGCAATACATAAAAAGTGCAACAGTACATAATTAAATTCCTGAACGCATTTGATAGAATGCTGGCTATTTTATATCCTTTAGGTTTTGAAAAAATATACTTAGATTTGTTAGAAATGTATTGTTGCAGAATGCATATATTTATTAGAGAGATTTTGATATTTGAATAAAATATATACAAAGCTAAAGAGGGTCGGAAGTCGTTTGCGTACCGACACCACAGACCAAAGACGTACGTGACGTTTGAGTGCTCTGTGGCCGTCACTTTCAGAGGATGCCGTCTGCGAAACAAAGGACGCGGCGTATCAGGGCGTATCACTACATTTGATTTTCACATGATCGAACCGTGGAACACCAAGAGCCTGGCTAAACTATAAGAGATATGAAAACGGCTTAGTAGCAAAAGTTGTTTACCATATGCCGTATGATGCCGGCTTAGAATAGCATCACCCCATTTCTTACCCGTGGGAGTCGTAAGAGGCGACTAAGGGACTCGAGGGTGTGTATTGCAATTTTAGGCGATGGGCTGACAACCTGTCACTATGGCAATACACAATTTTCAGAATGTCCCTCAAATATTTGTCATACGTGGCGTTTGCCGCTCTTGACTCGGTGGAACGCAGGGCCAAGAGGCTCATAGGCGACATAAAACTGGTGGACACCAAGCTACATAGCCTGGCACATCGCCGCAAGGTTGCCTGCTTGTCGGTATTTTATAGATTGTACTTCGGAGAGTGTGCTCAAGAGCTTTACGACCTTGTGCCACCAGCTCCCTTCTACCATCGGACATCCAGACGCACCGCCGGATACCATCCGTACCTGGTAGCCATTCCACCAATTCGGACTAAGCGCTTCCAGTCATCATTTATAATGCGCACTGCTAAAGAGTGGAACTCACTACCTGCGTCTGTGTTTCCAAAAGCATACAACCCTAATTTCTTCAAAGTAAGAGTGAACAGGCTTCTTCTGGGTGAGCTCGCTCCATCTTAGACTCTGTCTCTGTCCTATGACCTAGACTAGAGTCAAGAGCAAACCCATCAATAATAAAAAAAAATGACCGTTTTGGCGGCCATTTCCGCTCTGCCTACCCCGCAAGGGATTATAGGCGTGATATATGTATGTATGTATGTATGTTTACCATGCTTTTGCTGGCACATAAACTTCAAGACTCTTGAGTACCTGATTTGAAACACCAGCAGCTTTCCTAAACCCTGCGCAATACGAAGACGGCTTCGCAGCAGCCTAATAAGCCGCTTCTGATGGTACATATGAATCGAGAATATTCATGCGGAACTCAGAGAGCCCAGCTAAATAAATAAAAAATCTTAGTGTTGATAAGGTCAATGAACCACTCAATGTGTTATGTACTGTCCTACTCCCAGTGCAAGTAACTAAACTGAAAGAAACTGGTGCGAACAAACAAATTCAAGACAAAATAAGAGTTATTGGCTTCCTTCAACTTAAGTACCTAAACAAAGCTCTGGCTAAAGTAGGTACTTAAATCCCAAACAAGCATAATAAAATTAAAAAATAAACAACACGACTGGTTTCTAAAATAATGCCTAGCCACTCGGGATAATGTAAGGATTCTTCCTATACAAGTCCCATTCAAATCTGTTCAGTGGTTGACGAGTTTCGGTCCTTTAAAGAATCGCATATATTTACATACCTAATTATATAAACTCAAAAAGCATTGCTCTCCTTTTTCGACGGGCAGTCGTGTGGAAAGGACCACCACCAAACACCTACCAAAAATAACAGTCAAACATAAGTCCGCGGGCACCAATGTAGCATAAAGCTAGCCAAATTTACGTACCTACTTTAATTATATGATTAGTCTTAAGTAGTAGGGATAAGCGGGATTTGGACCACTCGTGACCCCCCTATCGAGGCTGTTTGGGGGTGCTTGACAAAAAGCTCGTCACATATGATTCTTGATCCGCGATTTGATATCAAATTAATTCGCGGTTTCATATCAAATTAATTCGCGGTTTCATATCAAATTAAGTCGCGGTTTGATATCAAATTAATTTGCGGTTTGATATCAAATTAATTCGCGGTTTTTGTACAAACTACTTGCTCATTGAATAACTTATCATGTTACATATTTTGATATCGCTATCAATTTCACTTTATACCTACATTTATACCTATCAATTATCAACATAACTTAACCTTACCTAACACCTCTACACCGATTTACCTGCTGCTACCTTCGTAATGAAATGTTAATTAATACCTATCGCATATCATATTTTGATATTGCTATCAATTTCACTTTATACGTACTTTTATACCTATCAATTATCAACATAACTTAACCTAACCTAACCTAACACCTCAACACCGATTTACCTGCTTCTGCGTAATTAAATGTTAATCAATACCAATCACATATCATATTTTGATATCGCTATCAATTTACTTTATACCTACTTTTATACCTAACACCATAACGCATGTTTACTCTACTAAGCATGTCGCTACAAGTTACTTCTTTTGAATTGGGAACAATGGCTTAGCCTGCCGCCGGTCTCTTTATCTCTTTGACTATTTCAACAACAAAGCATTTTTAAGTGTTTGCCCTGCCTTTTTTTTGCACGCACCGCCTGTTGTGAATATTTCTAAATTTATTTCTATGTAAATGCAATTTTGAAATGTTTTTATTATCCTTTGATTGTAAAACCTTCCTTTCATAAAGCCGTCTTCCGCTTAGGCATACAATGGACACGATTTTAACTTGTCGATACATGCTTACTAGTGTATCAGGCTCGGTGACGGTTAACAGTATTACAAAAAAATGCCACCGCGGGCGGTGGTCTTGCTATATAAGCGGAACTTACGCGTCAGTCTTCACAAGTTGTTTCGAGTTGTGACGTATAGTATTAAAAAATTTATCTAGTGTTTGTGAACGCCGATTATAGTATAAAAATAAACCTAGTGTTCGTGTTCGGAGTGAGGACTTCTACCAAACGCCATGTCCCGGTCTACAGCTAGCTGCATAGGAAAAATGGAGGTAAGAATAGTTTTATTTTATTTCTCTTATTTGTTTTATACTGTTTCAAATTTATCTAACATGCGTAGTACTTATATGTAAGGTAAATATTGAGGGCTACGTCCATCAGAGGACTGCTACTGGCTGTTGTGATGTGTGTGACGTGACATACTTATTTACAGTTGTTCAGGAGAAATATTGTTGTAATTATGTGATGATGTTGTCTAAATAATATAGATATAATATTTTCTTCAGTTTGCGCAACTATTACTCATAATTAAAAGTCTTTTTATAAAATTCCAAATAAACAAAGCTTTAAATCCGTATTTTTTTTATTAATTTTATTATAATATAGATATGTCAGCGTAAGTCATTAACCTGAGTTTTATTAAAGTAAATTTTATTTCAGCATTGTTCTCGTTACCATCAATAACATATATCCGTGTTTTGTTTTAGGGATCGACAATTAACGTTGATGACTTACCAAACACATTCAAGAATTACTACTTTGCCGCATCAAGCGATGATGAAACTGAGAATGCATTTACTATTGTCGAATCCGATCAAAAATCACCAAAGCGAGCAGGCAGCGATAATGGCATCGATCAATTTTTCGACACACCGAAAATCAAAAAACAAAAGAAAGTGCAATCTTCCACAGTTGGGATGGCGCGAAACGGTGGTGTATCTTATATATCATCAAACACTAATGACGCAGCAAACGCAACCCATCTGGTTAAAGTGGAAATCTACGATCTCAAGAAATTAGCCAAAGTGTCGTCAAACAACCACTGGAAGCATGCAGATGTTCGTGCCAAATACTACACAAAGGTCACGGACAATGTTTACGATCGCAGCAAGGAATTAATATACGACATCACGAAAAACGTTTCGCAATCACAAGATTGTAAAAAATACTTTTTTGATAACTAATTTCATAATTCTCAAGCAGCTAAAATAGAAAAAACAGTAATCACCAACACGCTTAACAATAGAGCAAATCCCTTTCTACCTGAGGCATATTTTCGGCGTTCACGAACACAGGATTTTAATACTTTATTACGCATGACAATGGGTTCACAATGCTCCTTAAACCAAGGATGGAAATGACAAAAGAGTCGAATTCACTACTTAAGCGAGTGATTTCAAGCTTCGCAAAACAGTCAGTATCAGACTTGTGCTTGTGCAGTACACATTTATAACCAAAAATGTCTTTTCTTACTAAGAAAATCATCTCAACGATACCAAAAGATGTCATTCTCACCGAATACGCAAGATACATCAGGTTTTGGTATATAAATAATCAATTACCCGAAGCATTAATTGAAGACAGTGATATCAAAATGTTTTACACCCCGTGCGAAGGACATTCTAAAAAGTTCAGTGAAGTGTCAGAAGATACGATTGATGGAGTATTTCGCATGAAGGCGTATTGTGGAGAGTGTCATATGTCATACTCGAAACCTGTAGAGACATGTAGTGACACCATACATCCACTCAAAATAGATTGGAGCTACGAGGAAGAGAAAGAACTTGAAGAAATAATGTATAGCGCCCAATCGGATGACTATGTTTTACCATCATCGACATATTCACCTACCTTGCAATAATTTTTCTGTTTTTTTTTTCGTATTTTAGTTAGGCTTCTTAGTTTGTATTATTCTTAGTTTGTATTATTCTCAATAAATTTAATTGAATTATTATTTTATGTCTCTTGTTTTCTTTCTCTTTTTTCTAAAACACTACATGTTACTTCTCACTTAATGCTAATAAAATAAAAGACCTGTTTATAAGCATATACCATTTATTTCATAAAACACACATTGACATAGCCGTTTCTTAAAGCTAGATACAATTTAGTCTTATTAGCTAAATTATAATGGTAACATTCAACTCAAAATACTACTTGAACGAGGCTTTAAAGATTTCGTTTAATAAAAAATCATTGTCAAATGAATCCTTAGTAAACATGTTATTAAAATCTTTAAGACTTAGGCCTCTGTATTTTAAATACAAATACACTAAACAATATTCACCACATAAAGATGAAAAAATGCTTTGAATAGCTTTATGGTTGTATTCCCATCTGCGTGAATTTCTTTTTAAATAATTTAAATGATAACCTTCAGGTTTACGACCATAGCTGTCGAAATATTCACCAACACCATTTGAATGAATAACAATTGCTACCCAGTGCGAACCCGGTTTTGTATCAGGATCTAAATTACTTATCAAATACACCGGTGAAGTCATAAAAATAGGTAGACGATTAGCGGGGAACACATTATCAGCCAAAGAATGATGAATCATTCGCAAGTATTTTTTTATGGCCAAAGTATTCATATTAAAGTCTAATTTACACAAAAATAAAAATGCATCTGAGAGATATTGACAGTCCATCATCTTATATACTACTTAACTACTAAAGTCTACACTAACATTTCTGTTCTTATCTATTTCAATTAAATTATCAAACTCAGCATACACAATACAATTAATTGTTTCAGTTAAGGCGTTTTCAAACCTTACTTCTAATCTGACACTTCCATGTTTAATCAAGTTCCAATGTGATGAAGAATTAGCACATAAATCGGGTGTTAAGTCAAAAGCCATCAAACAATAACCTTTTGCATATCTATCCTTATTTATGCCATTTCCTTCATTTAAAAAATGAATACCAGTTCCAGAAAAAAGTGTATGATACATAACAGTATGCAACCCACTACTGAATTGTGGTTGTAATGCTTTAGAAGGAATTTGGATTCCGTCAATATACAAACTAAACGTATTTAAACCATAGTTGTCGAAATCATACGGATTTTTGCTAAAACTACCATTAAAAGCTGTATTATTCACAAATCCTATAATACAGCGTTTAGGTATTTGACCTAGAAAAACATTATCTAGCGTTTTGCCTTGAATACCAGACGGAATGGTTAAAACTTTTACTTCAGCCCGTGTGATCGGATATTTAGCAGTTGTAGTAGCTAATACTTTTTGATGAGCGAGTAGTACACTTGGATTTATTCGAGCTTTACGCAACATTAACGTAGCATCAGTGATAGCTACTTTGACTTTGATATCATTTGTTGGTGCCATCAAGTTAAATGATTCCCTGGAACGTATTAGTTTGATACACATGTCAACACCATTAATTAAAAACTTTTCTTGATTAAAAATATCCCCGTGTAAGTGCCCTATCATTTCTACCTCTTTGCTATCTTTAGTATATTTCAGCCTAGATGAGTATCCTTTATTATTTTCATCAGTGTTATTCATTTTTCCTGCAGTGTCTTCATACCACATGGCACATGTAAGATGGGACTCTTTTGCTGCAGGCGCATAATTCAATAATGTTTCAATGTATGCACGATATCCATATGTGTTATTTGGTGGAGATATGAGCTTTTGATTTAGATATACATCTAACTGACTGAACATTGAATGAAGCCAGTTATTTACTGGTGCTACTGGCGTTTTTTCAGTTTCAATATTAGACAAATCTTGATTTAATATTTTAGCCTTCACATGAAGCAATGTATGTGATAAGTCAATATAATCATCTCCGGAACCAGGGATTTGAAATTCTATAGGTCCATCGTCGCTAAGAGATGAGATGGGTTTGTAATAAATCCATTGACCACTTTCTATACTTGTTTGTGTCGATGGTAAAGCGAATAAATCTAATTCTGATTTTGCACATTCACATGAATGATTATGTAAAAATGACATCGTTTATATTATTTTTAAGAGAAAATATCATTAACGGATGAACTTTTACTTTTCCTCCCCTTTTTCACTGTTCTTCCTTTCAAATTCTCTGAGTGAATGAGAGCTTTAAGGTTTCGTTTTCTATTTTTATACCCCGAGCCACTCATAGCTCTCACAATTTTATCATCAGCTTTTCTTTTGAGATTAGAAGTGGCTTCTTTAAAACGGTTTGTTAGAGATTCTTCTAAAGGCTTGGCACTCACTATATCTGATAAAAGCCCTACCCCCGCACTCAAAGCTTCTTTTCCAACAACTTTGGCTCCATTCGACAAAAGTGGTAGGACAGATCTAAACAAACCACCTAAAAAGCTTCCTATACCATGACCACGTTGATGTGATACTCCTTTATAAATTACCCCGATTCCAGTTCCTGCTTGATGAGAATAGTAATGTTGATATGGGCATAATGAATTATTTTGTTTTATGTACATACTGTTTTATCTTTTCATAAAATGTAGTTTAACACAGCTCGTTCCAAATTGGAATGGTACTTTATCTCCTGTGCTCGATCTTATATCTATTTCAATTGTATCAAACTCTCTACGCATGACTGGTACATAATGCGGTGGTGAAAAAATATGCATTTTGTTTGATCCATATACATATTTCACAGGATCTAATGATGTTATTCTCAATAAAGGGCACATGACATCTCCAACCATCTGAGGTTCCACAATATCACAATATATGTATAGTTGTGATGGTAATCCAAGGTATAAATTAGCTGGAAACTTTCCAGTTGTTTGTGTTGCAACGTTTGTATTAGGATCAAAACCAAGTTGAAGGCTTAAAACAGGCGAAAACTTCAAAGATATCAGATTATTCACATCGCCTGTGAGTGAGACCAATTTCGTTAATTTGTCATGTCTTAATTTGAAGCTTTCTCTTGAATTTAGTGCAGTTATAACATCGTTAATGTTTTCATAGCTGGAAGTAGGTATGTGACTTTTGTATGTTACTGTACTAAGTTCTGGTTGATCGGGTACTTTCATACGTTTTGTTATATACATTATATTATTATTATCCTGAACAGTAAACATAGTGCATGGATACTGAAATTCAACTAATCCTACTGACCATTCCCCATCCAACTTTATTGATTTTGGTAGTTTTGTGGAGAAGTTAGTGGTTTTGTTACTTGGAAAATATGTAAACGAGCTATTACTAGGTAAAGTTAAGTAAAAATTTTCGGTCCTCATGACTTCTCTAAATAAGATGCTAAAATCCAACTATTAAATTTATCAGGATAACCTTTCCACTTCACTAATAGTTCTTTTCTGCGACCTGAATAGCGGGTGCGCAATATTTTATCTATTTTGTATGTAGCGGTGGGGTCATATGTCACTTTCTGTAGTTCTTTTTCATAAAAAGTTCCAATTACATTTTCATTCTGCAAATCTTTTATTGTGTATACAACCCATGGTGATCTGTCTATAATCGAAGTTATTAAAAATATTTCATCACTCCAATTTGTTTCATAACCTTTTTGAAAAATGTGTTTGTACTTAGTAATTCTAACATGATCACCAACTTTAAACTTGGGTTTGCTTTTAATGTAAGTTTCTTTATTATTTTTTCGTTCATACAAATTGCGCCAAACTGTCATAATATTATTAAAATTAACATCGCAAGGACGCATTTTAATACTTCTATGAAAGCTGTTATTATATGAATTAAGTAAATCCTGCAAAATATCTATATATCGATACGTATTATTATGAGTAAAATATCTCCACATTTTCATTTTAAGTGTACGCTGGAATCTTTCAACTATGCTTGCTTTAATATCAGGATTATTGGTGGTGTAATAGTTTATACCGTTACTTTGGAGAAAAGATTGAACATCTTTTGCTATAAATTCAGTACCTTTATCTGATTGTAAATGTCTCGGTGTAGCTTTAGCTTCTAAAAATATGTCCCTAAAATTTTCTTTTATAGTTGCCGAATCTTTCTTTTTAATAGGTCTAGCAAAAGCATACTTACTAAAAACATCAATTACACATAAAATGTATTTAAAACCGTCATTATATTCGCTGTAAGTCCGCATATCGCTTAAATCAGCTTGCCAAAGTTCATTAAAATTTGATAAAATGTACTTATTTCTAGGGAAGCGACGACGCACTGGTTTATGTAGGGTGTATGTTTCTTGAGATTCCAGCCATTTCTTTGTTTCTTCTTTAGTCATTTTATTTTTCATAGCTGCTGTCAATTTACTGAGACTGCTGTAACCGGCTGAGTTAGATACATCGTAATAAATATTATGAATTTCTAGTAAGGGGTCCATTTCTCCCAATTAATTTTTTTGGCTGGTTTTACTTTAGATCCACTGCTAGTTAATTTTGGCGTGCTAAAATAATCAGGAGTACTGTTTTCTGCCTCTTTTGAAACGTCTTTTGTTGTTCTAGCATTAGCTGGGCTCTGAGATAAAACTCTTATGTATGTG
The DNA here is from genome assembly GCA_027580185.1 of Tuta absoluta. Classification (NCBI taxonomy): domain Eukaryota; kingdom Metazoa; phylum Arthropoda; class Insecta; order Lepidoptera; family Gelechiidae; genus Tuta; species Tuta absoluta. The sequence goes on from JAQAHW010000005.1 coordinate 12,969,241, forward strand.
GCTCTTTTTGGATTGCCAATAAAGCTTAAGGGGACTGATAGATCTTTGAGCACATGAGCAAAATCTTCCCAACCATATGGTGAACTGTTTTTTAGAGGTCTCAAGATGTCACCCAAAAGGTCAACGATATTACTTTTACGCACTTCTCTATTGCGGACGAACACAGTGCCTTTTTCATTCCAGGATATTTTATCTTTATTTTTCAAAAGTATATCAATTAACAATTCACCTCTTAATTTGTATGTCTTTGGAATAAAAGCAAGTAACTCTGATTTTGTATAACCATTATACGTTGTCTCAGTAGACGTCTCTTCGTTATCTGGAGCTTTCTCTGACTTTACTGTTTCTTTTATTTCATTTTCTTTTTCATCAAAAGGTAGTATAGGTATCTGTAACGGTTTTCGATCTTCTCCAATGAAATGAAGATATCTCTGCAATGTTTGCAAATAAAGTGGTCACTTTTCCCTGTCATCTATTTTAGTGTTTATTACTTTATGCATTTCTTCATCTAAACGTGATAAATTTTTAGTACTTGCATTATCGGATTTCAGTCTTTCTATGACTTCAGGCTCAATAAGTATCATTTTCTTTGCGCTTTCCATATTTATTTTATTAATGAACCTAACAATGTGCTAAGAACAGACCCTAGAATAATAGGTAAAAAAGCCCCACCTCTTTGCACGAAAATTTGTTTCCTTTCTTTACTTTTTCCTTTCAAAACATTTTTCCTCAATAAATCTTTATGTTTTTTTAATTTACGTCTCGATTTATCATCTAAGGGTACTTTTCCTCTTAAAACATTGAAAATACATTCAGTAATACAGTTGATTTCATCATCTCCACAATTTTTTAACAATGCTTCTCTATGTTTTGGTTTTAATGTTAATATTGCTCTTAATAAATCTTTATGAGGCGTTATTCTTTTAATCATTTTTTTAACGTTAGGACGTTACGATCTGATATTTGATTTTGTTCAATGCATTTACAAACTAAACAGCATCAGATGAAACGAAACAGTTAAATTTACATATATTAAACACAGATTCGTTGTTTTCTTTTATATGAATTTTTTCTTTAAAAACGTTTATTATACACTCACAAATTTGTTTTATCTCATCATCATTACAGCATTCTAACAAGGCTTCACGATATTGTTCTTTTATGATACTTAAAGCTTTTAAAAAGTTGTTTTTTTTAGATGTTTCTACTTCAGACATTATTTGTAACTGACATAAATTATTTGCTGAGCATCGTATTTATACCCCTTTTTAGGGACATAAATTGTACACTGCTCATCGAATGGAAAAATTTTACTTTTAAATCGACATATTTCATTTGTGTTTTGCTTAAGATCAATGAATAGATATCCATGAGCTTTTGTCGTTGCATCCTTGTAAGCTTCTTCAACGAATTTAGCATTTTCTGGATAAACCTGACGAGCTAAATGTCGTATTTGTGTTCTGTCTCGAGGGTTTTTAAAATAAGTTATATAACTCGAATTTAGAGAAATATCTCTTTGACCTTTTCCTTGATGAAATATGTTTTGAGTTATGTAAAATACACTGAGATTTCTATGATGGCTTCCCTTTGTAAAAATATCAACGATACGGCCATCTGACTCTCTCATAAGATCATCGATTATAAGTAGTCTAGGACATTTTCCATCAAACATACTTAAATCAGGGATACCTTGATTGTAATTTACATCACTCAAATTGTACAAGGGTTGCATTTCATCATAGCACCATATGATTTCGGAAAATTCTTGACTGCATATTACTTTACAGTGCTTTAAAAAATTTGTAACAAAATTTGATTTTCCACACCCGCTAGGACCTGCTACGATTGCAGTAAAAGGGTGAATAAAATGAATCATTGCGACGTGCAAGTTTGAGCTGGTAGTATAAACGAATGAAAGGAAACACTGATATTTGTCATTATATACAAATTAATATATTCAGATTATAATATGTACAATAAAAACAGCATGCATTACAAATCATAATCACTATAAACCTAACAAATACATATTATTTTTAAAACACGTTCTTATGTTTAAATATCCGCAGAACTGAAGTTACTAAAATGAAGTGATTGAACATATTATAAAAAGTAAAATTCATAATATTTACAATAAAAATACAGTTTCATTTTATGACAATCTTACTTAAATACACACATAAGTAGAAAAATTATTAAAATTATGCTATCTTAAAAACGATATGATTCCAATAATACTTTTATGTAAATATACAGGTAGATGTAAAACAACCTTACACCTTATAGTATCCTGAATCTTACAACTATTATTTTAATTATTTCTTATGCTATAATGCCCCCATGCTAAGGTGTCAGTGGAGTTTGGTAAAATGTATCTCTTACTATCACTATCAGACAGACTTACTTTATTCAGTTTTTGTGTAAAAACCACATGTTTAATCGATCTAAATCTATACATTGAAGCAAGCTGTACATTTTTGTTAAGCAAACAAGATTTGTAATCCTTGATTTTCATTTTCTTCGTAACATTTTTGTTGACACCCTTAGCTTTTGCAATTACTGTATCTTCCACCTGAATTGCATACATTTTTGATCGCAGACCGACAAATTCTTTAAAAATTCGACCGTTATTTTCATCTTTAAAATACCCAATCTTTTTTTTATTTACATTAGGATAATTGAATATATTGTTTATGGGATAATCTGAAGTGTCAAAGTATTTTTCCAAATCAGGTCTTATATCATCATAATAATCATCAGTAAATATCTGATAAATGAAACTATCAGTATCAGTATACAACAATTTTGCATTGTCATTGAATTTTTTTTTAATATAATTATAATGAAAATCGTACATCAAGGTTTTTGAAATGTCTAAAATGCAAAATCCTAAGTAGATAGGATTATCGTAAAATAGTTTAGTCTTATTTAATTGAACAGCTACTAAATTTTCGGAAAATACAGATAAACTGTGAAAATTCGGACGAGCTATTAAACTTTGTGCCCCCTCAACTTTACCATGATTTTCCCAATGCGTTCGTAGTTTTACATTTACACGTTTTTCTATATTCTCCATAGTTTTGCCGAAGACAGCATTATTCATGAGCTTATAAAAATCTTTTTCGAAATCTGTCTTTGCTTTTGTTCTTAACTGTGTGTTTAGCTCAATATATTTTCGCATCCAACAACTTTGCTTAAATTCCAAAACTCGATGAATTTTTACCAGTTTCATGCCTTTTTCTAAACACTGCATTAGGTTTCTATAATGAATAATGTACTTTCTTTTATTGTTTAGGTTTGGTACTAGCTTAGGTTGTGTACTTCCTCCAGTGCATATATTTTCCGGACAAAATGGTAGATCAGAATGCAAGTCATGCAAATTATCTGGATAATCAAGATCTACTTCTAGGATATACCCTATATCTGATGTGGGGGAGACTTGAAAATTTACAGTCGGTTCAACCCATTTAAAACCACCGTATGGGAGATACTGCGACTGCGCCCAACCATACATATTATTCGCATCCAAGTAAGCTAAAAAAGATTTGCGATCCTTTGCATTGTAATCACATAAATATTTATTATTAGCTTTCGCATGTCGGTTGCTACATACGGACACTCCACCTCTTATACCTGATTTAATAAACGCTATCATATCAAAATCTACCAACAAATCTAATTCAATTTTTGTGCACTTCAACATAGCATCCCAGCTTAGACCAGGTGCAGTATAATAATGTGCTGGGTCTAATCCATATGTTTTTAAACATACATCTCTGAAATTTTCAAAGATGTCAGCCAATAGTAAAACATCAGTTTTTAAATAAAGGTTCGAATAATCTCTCATATTCTGACATTGAAAATGCTGCCAGACATCTTGTGCATGTTTATAGTCTTCATCAGAAACATGCGATCCTGTTAAAGAGCTATAAAAATCCGATTGGTTTGGTAAAAATGTAGCATTTAGTGATTCATGTGATTGAATAAATTCATAGGGAAAAATACCTTTTCTGATCAGACGGTTAAAATCGTCAACTTTAGACACTTGTTTTTTTAACTCTCTAAGTTGATCAACTTGGAGATTTTTGGACAGGTTGTCTAAACTACTTGACAAAAATCTGAAAGAATCTAAAAATCTTAATTGCACATTATGTCCATTAATATTTATGTTTTTGGAGAATGATATATATTTTTCTTTATTTTGAGGAATAATTTCTATTTCCCCTTCTTTTAGATGCAAAGAATGTACAAGAAAATGAGCATCATAGTTACTCAGATTGTGCAGAAAAACCGGAACAAAAAATGGAGTTCTAAATTTAGATTTGCAGACTGGATGTGCCACCCCTCTAAAGAAACCCGTATGCCAGTCAAAATCTAAAGCTGATTCTGACTCGAGGTCTTTTAAACAAATATGGCATGTTTTTGTTTGAACAACATCAGCCTCTTGCCAATCTTTTAGAGGAACCGGTGGTTTCTGTATACAATTTTTTTTATGAATTTCCCTAACATCTTTACACAGATTATCCATAAAACTTTGAGTGCAATCAGTCCCTGTATATGTTTTATAAGTTGATAAATTATCGTCAAATGAGCATTTAATGTAATAACCATAACTATAAATTTCATGTTCATGTACATTAAGTGTATGTGACTTATTTGGATCCGCATCACAGCTAGAAATAGGCTTGAGAAGTGCTTCTGTGTCAGCATAAACTACAAAAGGCACCCTCATCTGTTTATGATAATTGTTAAACCGTATTTTATCCGTACGTTCATTATTACCAAACCAATCTTTTTTAGTTTTTGATGGGCTGGGCAATTCTGTAAAAACATGACTACAGTCGAACTTTTGGTGGTTATCCAACCTCGCTTTTGTGGTGAAATGCAATAAGCACTCATCACATAAAAAAACAGCCTGATTTTTCCTCGATAGCTGCTTACTTACTAATCGCGATAAGTTTTTAATAAAACAATAATGCCCATTACTGCCATTAGAAATATACAGCAAATTAACGTGTTTTTCACGTTTATTTTTAGACCAATAAAGTGGTCCCACTACTGAATTCTTCCTAGATATCTCGTCATATTCTAACCCAAAAACATTAATGCTAATATTGTTGTTTTCCTCAACCTTGACAATGTCCTTTAACTTAACTGGAAAAGGAACATTATCAAAATTCAGTTTGTTTTGATGTCTAGAATAAGATGAAACCCTATCTTTATGGTAGTTTACAGGATATAAAGCAGAGAGTAATGCCCACTTCAAACATTCATGATCATTATTTTTCACGTTTATTAAAGCTCTTTTGTTTTGGATATCTTTTGGCAATTTTACATACGTTGACCCTTGAAGAGGGTTAAACTTATTAACGTTCATTTCCAAATGACGAACAGATTTAAATGACCACCCGCTGTCTTTTTTTTCGAATTCACTCATTTTTGTGGAAATAGTTTCACATAATGTTTTGAAGTATGCATCCAACTCATCACCCATACAAATGTTAAAATTTGATGTTTGAAAATCGAATATATTATGCAAATTTTTTGTCTCTTGCACAAACTCAGCATGGATTATGAAATTTATTTTGATTATTGTGAGCTGTTTTAGATTCTCATTTATCAAAGTGGAAATCGTACCTTTAACTGAGTTGAAGAATTCAACAGGTGTTTGTAGAGTTTCGTCGTTATTCGGTGAAGTAATTTTGTAAGTTATTATTCTACAACCAAATGCAGTATTTATCACACTTACATTATTATCCCTACTTAAATTTAAAACCTTACTTTTATGCGTAGAGCTCCGAATATGATTAGAAAAATATCTACGGCTTACCAGTATTTGACAAGCATCGCACTTAATCATATCATTACTTGATGCAATGAGATCATTAGTAGATGATGAAGGTCCAGGGACAGCTTCCGCGTAGGAGTCACCATCATGTGATAATTTTCTTTTCAGGCCTCTCCCAGTTTGCAGCACATTCCTAAATAAAAAAATAGAATAAAATACAACCATAAATTTTAATATTAAATCATGAATAAATAAAACAGGAATGTTAATTTATCAAAATATCCATAACATAATATTTTGTTTGTAAACTTACGTTTGCTGATGCTTCATGTCGAAAGAGTTTTTAATAATTGCGCCATCATTTTGATTTTCGATCTCCTTTTCTCCCCCAGTTTGTATCGCATTTCTGAATAATAGCAAAGAAAATGTTAGAACAATTATATATAATATGTTATCAAACAAAATTACACATAAAAATTTGTAAGAAATAGTTTGATGATAAACTTACATTAGCTGATGTTCTATCTTAGATGCAATAGCACATAAAGCACCATCATTTTCGGATGAAAAACCATTTACTGTTAAGTTGAGCATGTCAGCATTATTCTGTTCTAATATTTCACATTGTTCCAACACTTCACTGTTGAAGAAATCACTAAACGGAAAGTCTTGTTCACTATTTTTGAAGAAATGACTAACAACACGTTCTTCTCCCATTTTTTATAGAAATAATCGAAATATTTTCGAAACTCTTTTTTCAACTGATTGGCGAGCATAAGTTATCCGAGCTCCAGTCTTGAGCTGACTGTTTTGCGAAGCTTGGTATGGTTGGTTTAAGTAGTGAATTCGGGTTTATTGATGTACACGTTTTTAGTTAACGAGCATTATGAACCCATTGTAACGGTGCATCATATAGTAGAGTTTGCGAAAATATGGTTCAGGTAGAAAGGGGAGTTGCTCTGTTGTTGAGTGGCGGGCGTGGTAGTTTTTTGTTTTGTTTTAGCTGCTTGAGAATTATGAAATTAGTTATCAAAAAAGTATTTTTTACAATCTTGTGATTGCGAAACGTTTTTCGTGATGTCGTATATTAATTCCTTGCTGCGATCGTAAACATTGTCCGTGACCTTTGTGTAGTATTTGGCACGAACATCTGCATGCTTCCAGTGGTTGTTTGACGACACTTTGGCTAATTTCTTGAGATCGTAGATTTCCACTTTAACCAGATGGGTTGCGTTTGCTGCGTCATTAGTGTTTGATGATATATAAGATACACCACCGTTTCGCGCCATCCCAACTGTGGAAGATTGCACTTTCTTTTGTTTTTTGATTTTCGGTGTGTCGAAAAATTGATCGATGCCATTATCGCTGCCTGCTCGCTTTGGTGATTTTTGATCGGATTCGACAATAGTAAATGCATTCTCAGTTTCATCATCGCTTGATGCGGCAAAGTAGTAATTCTTGAATGTGTTTGGTAAGTCATCAACGTTAATTGTCGATCCCTAAAACAAAACACGGATATATGTTATTGATGGTAACGAGAACAATGCTGAAATAAAATTTACTTTAATAAAACTCAGGTTAATGACTTACGCTGACATATCTATATTATAATAAAATTAATAAAAAAAATACGGATTTAAAGCTTTGTTTATTTGGAATTTTATAAAAAGACTTTTAATTATGAGTAATAGTTGCGCAAACTGAAGAAAATATTATATCTATATTATTTAGACAACATCATCACATAATTACAACAATATTTCTCCTGAACAACTGTAAATAAGTATGTCACGTCACACACATCACAACAGCCAGTAGCAGTCCTCTGATGGACGTAGCCCTCAATATTTACCTTACATATAAGTACTACGCATGTTAGATAAATTTGAAACAGTATAAAACAAATAAGAGAAATAAAATAAAACTATTCTTACCTCCATTTTTCCTATGCAGCTAGCTGTAGACCGGGACATGGCGTTTGGTAGAAGTCTTCACTCCGAACACGAACACTAGGTTTATTTTTATACTATAATCGGCGTTCACAAACACTAGATAAATTTTTTAATACTATACGTCACAACTCGAAACAACTTGTGAAGACTGACGCGTAAGTTCCGCTTATATAGCAAGACCACCGCCCGCGGTGGCATTTTTTTGTAATACTGTTAACCGTCACCGAGCCTGATACACTAGTAAGCATGTATCGACAAGTTAAAATCGTGTCCATTGTATGCCTAAGCGGAAGACGGCTTTATGAAAGGAAGGTTTTACAATCAAAGGATAATAAAAACATTTCAAAATTGCATTTACATAGAAATAAATTTAGAAATATTCACAACAGGCGGTGCGTGCAAAAGAAAGGCAGGGCAAACACTTAAAAATGCTTTGTTGTTGAAATAGTCAAAGAGATAAAGAGACCGGCGGCAGGCTAAGCCATTGTTCCCAATTCAAAAGAAGTAACTTGTAGCGACATGCTTAGTAGAGTAAACATGCGTTAAGGTGTTAGGTATAAAAGTAGGTATAAAGTAAATTGATAGCGATATCAAAATATGATATGTGATTGGTATTGATTAACATTTAATTACGCAGAAGCAGGTAAATCGGTGTTGAGGTGTTAGGTTAGGTTAGGTTAAGTTATGTTGATAATTGATAGGTATAAAAGTACGTATAAAGTGAAATTGATAGCAATATCAAAATATGATATGCGATAGGTATTAATTAACATTTCATTACGAAGGTAGCAGCAGGTAAATCGGTGTAGAGGTGTTAGGTAAGGTTAAGTTATGTTGATAATTGATAGGTATAAATGTAGGTATAAAGTGAAATTGATAGCGATATCAAAATATGTAACATGATAAGTTATTCAATGAGCAAGTAGTTTGTACAAAAACCGCGAATTAATTTGATATCAAACCGCGAATTAATTTGATATCAAACCGCGACTTAACTTGATATGAAACCGCGAATTAATTTGATATGAAACCGCGAATTAATTTGATATCAAACCGCGGATCAATTTTATTACATACGCGGATAAATTTGATATCAAATCGCGGATCAAGAATCATATGTGACGAGCTTTTTGTCAAGCACCCCCAAACAGCCTCGATAGGGGGGGTCACGAGTGGTCCAAATCCCGCTTATCCCTACTACTGTCTTAATTTTTTTTTAAGTGTCTGATATTTACATGCGTCGGTTACATAATTCACTACACGCGTAATTGGTCTCATCACGTTGCTATTTATCTACCTGTGTTGACCTTCGATCCCATTATGTTGGCCGGGTCGGGTGCTGCCATTAAATTAGGAAATGGTTTTCCGAAATTTGGTTGATACCTACTAATACCTACCTACCTATACAATTATGTTGGCTTGCTGTTTACATAACATACGTCAGGAATTTAAATTCTTAAAGAAATGGCTAAACCTCATAATTGTTTCATATAAGTATACCTAATGTTATTAAGTTTATTTTACAAAAAAATATTTCTTATTATCTCTTAGTATGTATGTAGGTAGGTAGGTAACATTGGCACTATACTATACCTACAAACATCATCATCAACAGCCGCAAAAATCTACTGATGTAATTTAGTATACCCTGAATACCTAAATAAACATAACCCTTGATATTTTCTTATAGCTATTTTATGAATATTCAAATATTACATGTTGGTTAAATATAATTTCCATAATGAGAACTTTGCCATTAAGAACAGAAAATCATCAAGAACATTAAGATCGCAAGTTTATACATAATTCACTTCTGCCATTATGTTTAGCATAATGAAGTAAGACTACGGTGTGACCCTGTTTTGTCTGTTTAAAATGTTCCAATTACTGGAGAAAGTCTGTAATCAATCTTCGGAGGGCATGTTAAGCCATCGGTCCCGGTTGCGGATTAGATTACTTACCTCAATATACCGATCGCTACACGTCGATGGCCAGATAGGAAGCTTAAAAGCTTTGCATCGTGAGCTGGTTCACCAACTCGGTGAATTCGGTGTTCCACATGACTTCTCAGCTCTTTTCTTGAAAGTAGGTTTTAGATTAAACCTTTTGAAATTTATAGAACGATACCACCACCGGTAAGTGGCTATCTAATTCCAATCAACCAAGAAACCGTCACAGGGCTTCTATCGGGGAACATCCAATTTCCTTCTGTATTTCTCTTCAACCTCAGTTATCATATTACAAGGTTATCAAGAAGCCCTTCAGTGGCTGATGTGATGGCATATTTATTTCCACTTATGGCCCTTTGTTCCGAAAAAAGATTTGTTCACGTACATTTTCATGTGGATGTTCATATCGTTTTCAGCATGTCGACATACGAGTACGATAACTGATATACACTGTAGAACATAGAATAATTAAGAAACTGGGAATTTATTCAATTCACTTAATTATGCAAAATGTTTTTTTTTGGAATCCGTACCTCAAAAGTATAAAAATCAGATTTCTTATAGGATCACTTTTTGTCCGTCCGACCATCTGTCTGTCACGACCCTTTATCTCTCTTCAGCTCCTATAAAACATACGGTCGTTAATGCTGTAAACAACGCGTATTTTTGACCCTCTCAAGGCCATTTAAATTCAAAGGATACTTCCCGTGGATCTAGAACTGTGAAATTTGGCAAGTAAGTACATGTGAAGGGGAAAATCAAAAAAATGCACATGGCTGCTTTTTTACCTACCTACCATTTCTAAAACTTGCCAATAGTCTAATCAGAGAACGCAACTCTGGATCGTAAAGTAATTTAATGTTTCAGATTCATTTAGACAGGTTGCTACGTTCAAGTGATTTATAATGCTACTATTGAGAAATACCGCCAAATTTCGGGTTGGATTTGCAAACTTAATTAAATGTTTAGTTGGGTTGAGATATTGCTTGAGGCGTAAACGCTCGTACTTAGTAGAATTAGTGGTGTTTCTGATACTAAAATGTTAATACAAATATTAAAATTAAGAGAAATAATTTGTTTTACTCCCTGTTTTTCTTAAGTTACTGCCTATTTTTCAAGAAAACGTACCAGTCTTATACAAAGTTTCAACACTTATAACAAACTTGCAACCTTGATAAAGTATTTTTATAAAAAGGTATTCCACTTCTTAGGTCTAGAAGTTTATGTGGTTTTACTCCATCAGATACCTTATTTTTTCATACAGGGATAGCTAAAATCGTAAAATTTTCCCCGTTTAAAGTAATAAAAAATCTTCTGTCAATAATTTTCTTACCGGTGTTGCTTGAATAAAGTTGTTCAGATTAATGAGTTAAGCTTAGCGTGATCGGAAAAGTTCGTCGTTTGGTACCTCGCTGTATGTTTAACTAACATGCAAAGAGTTTTAAAGCTGCATGTGTTTACAGGTGGCTTTACAGCAATCACAGGTGGGTTTACAAGCAGCTGAGGGACAAATGTCATTTAGACTAACTAATCCTCAGGTCAATGAGGCGGCATTTCATTTGCAGGCCATCTGGGACCATTCTGAGTTTTGAGGCCAATACTACAGTAGGAGAAATTGATTAAAATGCAGTAGTGTAACTCGCTTCGATACGCCCTTAAAAATGTTGATATTTTTTTTGCCATATCCAGCAAAGATCCCTTCTGATGCCAACTATCTACTTCTTTATGGCTAATTTATGGCTTTTGCAGACAAGCAATTCAGCCAGTGTCACGTGGAATGAGCTAATAACGTCATAGAGAAAATTTTAAAGCCAAAGGGGAAAATACATACGTAGGTCCTGAAACAAATACAGACATCACATGAACAACACAAAACAAACACAATATAATTCAACAACTAGTTATAATAACAACTATCAACTTACTGTCATAGAAATCAATTGCGATTGACAACGACAGTTTGAGGGTAGGTTTGAAGTTCTAAATTTCCCTTTTTATACAATCTGCAGTTAGGAGTGCGTTCAGCAATGAGACTCGAGAGCCCAAAACCAGTGTTTCCATGCACGGCGGGTAGCACACGGGTAAGTATACTAAATTTAGTAAACTTAGGTCTCATTTCATGAATGAAGTCCCTTTTCCCGATAGCGAAATCTCAAGACGGGATGGTGATAAAACACAACTTTTACCAAGGAACATTATGTTGAAATATGACAAAAAGATTTTGAGTTTCCATAGTTTTGTATGGGAGGTCCAAATGTCTTTTTCCTATTTCTACCTATGTTCCATAGGGAAAATTTATCTATTTTACCAGCTCATCTTAAGTTTGAGCTGTCAATCACTAATAAAATTTCACCCTATATACGAGACAATTGGGTACGTAGATTGCGTGATTCGGATAAATGGAGGTCTGTCGAGAGAATTTAGCTTTTTGACCGGAAATCACTAACATCTACTTATTTGGGATTGTGACCTATATTCAACAATAAGAATTTTGTTGTTTTATTATTTATAGTAGGTTTATCAAATAAAAAGTAGGTTCTAGTCTACTGACTATAGTTATATCAGATAATATCTTTTCACTTCTCATGCTCTGAAAGAGCTTATTGGTGCAGGATATAGGCTGCACAAAATTGCATTTTATGCACAAGTGCAAGAACGTATCTACTCATAAATGAAGGCAAAGAAAATGAGCCATACACAGCCAAAGGGCGTCTGCCCCGAACACCGATATCGGCCCGACATAGTGCTATTTCATTTTATATGTATTAAAAAATTGAAATAGCACTATGTCGGCTTAAATAGTAGGCTGTATAGGTCTGCAGCCCAAGCCTAATGCCAATGTCGTAAGATTTAAAAAAAATAAAGCGGCGGGAAACAGTTACTTATATAATATACTATTGTTTTATTTCCTCGCAATCAAAGTGAAAAGCAGAGTTTATAACTCGTCCACAAAACCATTTTAACCTCGACATTACTATCAGCCCTCGCCTTCGGCTCGGGCTGCTAAAAGTCTCGGATGAAGATGGTCCGTTTTGTGCACTTGTTGTAAAATCTACTATATTTATTCTTGAAGTGTAATTGAATAACTACAATTAATTTTTCAATTATTATAGCTTTTGAGATGCTAGCACCTCACGAGCATCTCAAATATAAATCTTTAAATCTATATATCTGAAATTGTTTGTTTCGTTTTCCTGTAACGTAACATAGGAGAGAATGATTTTTTAATAAAAACACGCCTGCAAATATTGGTAGAGCAATTTTTGTGGAAGCTAGTAACGTAGCTTCTTTTTTTTTTATTATTAATGATGGGTTTGCTCTTGACTCTAGTCTAGGTCATAGGACAGAGACAGAGTCTAAGATGGAGCGAGCTCACCCAGAAGAAGCCTGTTAAGGCACTGGCACTCCCACACACTGACGGAACGCAGCAAGCTACTTGGCGCCAGACTTCGGTGGGATGGTGTGTTCGTAGTCAGAGCGCTACGCAATTTCATTAGAATTAAAATGTATTTTCCATCAAACTAGAACAATGTTACATATTTTATGCTTTACCTTTAGATATATATGAGTCATGTTTAATCTATTCACTTATATTAGGAACTACAGCAACCTTAAAAAAACTCGATTTACCGTGATAAAAGACAAGCCAATTTTAATTTTTACACCGTTTTTTTTTGCTCTATTTTCATTATCCGTTCTGTACGTACACACGATCTTACACGAACAGAATTCGTATAATAAAACAATTAATAACACGAGCGTCCCTTCATGAATTATCGAGTACTCATCGACAAACTTGTATTTAGTTTCACAACAACCAAGATCAGTTAATATGAACTCTAATGTCAATAACACAAGGCTTACGTTATAGGAGTTGAATATATTAATAGTAGTGCATGTTGGTGAAAATTTGGTCCCTCATTTTAATCAAATTGATATCCCTGAGTTAGGGTCTTTGTCTTTAATCATTATGGAAGTTAACCACCCCTTTATATTGAGATTGCATAGGTATTCCTTTTAGTTAATGACCATGTCACAACCAAGTTTCAAGTGGGGGTTAAATTAGATCACCTTTACGGAGGTCAGTCATTATTTTGTTTGTTTATGTTCTAAATTGTATCAGGAAATTGACCCCTTACTTGGCCCTCCACTAAACATTACCGTGCCTTTTCCTGACCCATAACTTCATCAGAAAGATAGAAACAGTATCTTCGATAGTGATGAGGCGGCTCTTTGGTTAAAACTTAGCTGTTTTCTTCGTATTCTTTGAAAATTAAACGAAAAGCGATATAAGCGAATTTGCAGATAACACTTGTCTTCCTAAAGTCGTTTATTTCCTAAGAACTCAAATAGAATATAGCTAAGAAAGAGTTAAGGTAGCGTTGGGAGCAATTTTCTTATGTTCAGTCTTAGTAGGTACCTAAACAAAATCAGTTAGGTAAAACATACATCCAATTTTTTTTTGCGTATTACTTACCTGCATGAAGTAGGAATGAACTCCTGGGACACCCTAAATCACGACTCACTTACTTGCAATAAAATGTAGTACCTACGTAAGTAGTCTATTAAGTTACAGAAGTTCCTCCAACTTTACTGCTAACGCGAACTTTGATTTCGCCCCTCGCCGGCCAAAAATATTCATCGGGGCATTGCTTCTCAATTAACTGTAACTTAATTATTTTATCAAACTGTGACTGAAATGAATGAATCCGTTTTACTGGACTGTTGTACCTACTTAGTACCTATTAGTTTTTAGGATTCCGTACCCAAAGGGTCATTACGGAAACCCTATTACTGAGACCCGGCTTTCCGTCCGCCTGTCCGTCCGTCCGTCCTACAGTTACGAGGCTGTATCTCCTGAATCGTTATACCTAGACAGTTGAAATTTTCACAGATGATGTATTTCTGTTGCCGCTATAATAACACATACTTACTAAAAATTAGAATAAAGTAAATATATGAGGGGGCTGCCATACAAAACACGTGTTTTTTATTATTAGATAACGGTACGGAACCTTTCGTGCGCGAGTCTGACTCGCACTTACCCGCTTTTTATAAATTTGGCACTTTGTGGTATGTGAAAAAGTCACGGGTAAGAAATATTTGATCACTGTATTTTTCGGAATTTAACCGTGCCGACATGAAGTTAGACAAGTACCTACGTTGATTTAAATGGGACACCAAGAATTTAAACTAGAATAAATAAATATCTTGGACTATTCACAAAGCGCCATCTAGACCCTATAGGGGAACTAAATATCTGATACTAATACTTACACACTTTTTGTTGTAAATAAATACATAGAAAACTAAACTAGACTAAAGACAAATACCTGAAAAACTACTTAACATATGTCTGAGTGGTGTTGGAGGGATCAAATCCACGACCCTCGGCGTAGCAAGCAGGGGTACTATTCGCTACGCCATTGGGCCAGTCAACATCAAGAATCATTGTACATTTAGTTCAATTTTACATATCTTTATTAGATATTTGTTCATGATCAATTCATAAGAATTATAATACCTACATTGTGCTTTAAGAATTGGGCGTGTGATGCTGGCTTAGAATAGCATCACCCTATTCTCGTGGGAGTCGTAACAGGTGACAAAGGGACTCGAGGGTGTGTATTGCAATTATAGACGATGGGCTGACAACTTGTCACTATAGCGGTACACAATTTTCCGAATGACCATCAAATGTTTGTCAGACGTGGCGTAAATGTCCGTTTTATGAGGCCCTTTTTGCTCTGCCTACGCCGCAAGGGATTATAGGCGTGTTATGTGTGTGTGTGTGTGTGCTATAAGAAGGCTAAACAGTTCTAATCAGCTACACACTTGCACATAATTCAAAATAAATTGAAGAAAAACGGCCATTTAACCATTTAAGTTTAACGTAATACAGCAGTATTCTCCCAGAAACTCCTTCCAAGAAGTAAACTTTCACCGAAAGGTAATAACAAACAATAAAACTCAATAGAAGCTCCAAACTTCATCAGGAATCAAATTGTGAGCTAGCAACTTAGAAATGGCACGGAAGTGGATACTACGCCAGTCAGCAGAATATCCACTTAGACTCCAAGCAAAGTTAGACTGAGTGCTCAAATTAGTTTGAGTACTTTCCTGTAAGCTAGATTTAGGTGATCATCTCTGTTGTCAGACTTGCATCGACACATCATTACCTTAAATTAAGGCGACAACGATGCTATTTTGTAGATATATTTCTACCTACTATCATCATCATAATCATCACCTACTAACCGTGTGATGCCGGCTTAGAATAGCATCACCCCATTTCTTACCCATGGGTGTCGTAAGTAGCGACTAAGGGACTCAAGGGTTAGATGTGGTTGCAATTTTAAACGATGGGCTGACAACCTGTCACTATAGTGATACACAGTTATCTAATTGATCCTTTAACTTTTGTCAAATTTGGTGTTAAAATCCGTTTTACGGCCGTTAACGTTCTGCCTACCTCTGCGTAGGTAGGATTTCTCTATTCGGAGGAGTTAAAATATAATTTCCTTTTATGACATAATTTGGTTATTTTCAAAATATACCTACCTATAAACTTATACTAAATATTAAATTATCGAGGGTTGGTCCATTGCCCCTAAAATCTAATCTGTTTTTTCCCTTTCCGATAAGCTTTTCAAATTGGAAATTTCAAGCCTCCTATAAAAAGTGAGCAGGTAATTTGCTTCGTGATGGACAAAATATATCTTATCTAAAAGGAAGTGTACCTACGAAAATCTTTGCACTAATAGGGTATTTTTGATGTTAGTGTAAATAATCGTTATACATACTTACATTAATTACTGAATATTCATTTCATTGATAGATACTTCGAGCAACACGGTCTTCCGTCTCGTTCCGACCCGGAACGGAAGGCCGTCGTTGCTCGAAGGATAGATATATGCGTACAAATGCAAATGCGTAAGTTAAACTCAGACGAGTACCTAACTAAGAAAACAGAAGCCGAGACACCTGCGACTGCGATATATTTCATTGAGACATTAAGATAGAGATAGCGTTACTTGTTCTTGCTTAATCTTCTTAAACTAGTGAAATTACTGGCATACTATTTTACTGCGAGTTAGAAGTCTTTCTGGCCCCCACGTATGAATCAGACGTGGTCCTTATTGTACGATATAAATTCGAACATAATTATGGATTTGTTCTACTTGTCCTAATTGATCGCACGCGTCCTTCAACATTGTCGGTTTATGATATTTCAACCGACGTTTGGATGCGTCGTACGGCACTTGGTGGCAGATTTGAGTTGCAAATATCTATCTCCTCGTTTTCATCAAACCGGAAGCGGAAAACCTAGGCCTTTCTCTTTATTACGTAAATGGCCATCCAGAATTAATCTGCGCGATGAGCAGCATTATACAGAATAAAATTTGCGTTTCAACAGCTTTCCTTGAATTTAAATTTCATTATAAGTGACTGAGGATATACAGAAAGGGTAACGGTTATTGCAGGCCATTTCTGTATTATAACGATAATGAATGTTTGTGATTCTTTGAATTAAATTTTGTACATTAATTAAGCTATAGATCTCCATTTTGTATTTAGTCACTCATCGGAGATCTGACGTACTGCAGTGGACTTTAGTATGGAGGAGGAGGGGACTTTCAACATCTAAGTATTTAGTTACTAAGATTACTTAGACGGCGGTCGTAACACAACCATGTCAGAGGCCTACTAGTGGTAGTAGGCGGTTGAAAAACTCTGACACCAGGGTTCATCGGGTCGTTGGACGACTCGGTGTCCCACACGAAAAGAGAGAAGAGTATTTAGTTTAACCTATCAGGTAGGTATACAATATATGAGTGTAACAAAGCGGTTTAGAATTAGTCTATAGCGGCGGCAGCGGCTTTTGCGCCAGGCTAAGTCAGAACTGATAGCGCAAAAGTAGGTAAGCAGTATCAGAGAACAATTTGACCAGTGACAAGACAACATGAACAGACAATGTGCAGTCGGTCGCTGCGGTGAGGGCGCCGGCCGCCGCTTCCCGCAGCTGCAGCACAAGCTATAACAATAATGCTGTTCATCTCCCAAAGTAACAAAATTAAATCCTCCTCCTTTCGTGTGCGACACCGAGTCGACAAACGACCCGATGAACCCTACATCTACTTGTAGGACTCTGACATGGTTGTGCAACGACCGCCGCCGTCTAAGTACTCATAAGACAACAACTGGGACCAACGGCCTAACGAGGCTTCCGAAGAACGGAACCATCTTTCTTTTCGACCAATCAGATGTTTCAGCTTGTAATGTCCCTCAAACCTGAAAACAAATTACAAAGTGTATATACAAACATTAGTGTGTATATTAACTCCCCCGAAAATCGAACATGGGACCTCCAGATCAGAGACCAACGGAGGAACCGCTAGACCACGGAGGGAGTCATAATATAAAATAAAGTACTATAGATTTACAGAATTCATTCAATCAACCTCATTATTGATTGCGCAATCCTACTTTGAAATGACTTTTGGGTCTGACATTATAACCAAAACATTGTGCAAAACATTCGAAAGATGTCCAATGGACAAATAGAATAATAAATATAGGTATCTAATCATCAAGAAATTGAATTGAAAACCTATTTGGTACCTACGTTTTAACGAATAAATATCTGAATATACCCTCGAGACCTCAATATACTGAAGGTTCTTCAACTGCGATATTATTATGTTTGCAAACTATTGCAGTAGGTATCGAACTTAGACACAAGGAACTGTAAAATTAATGCCTTGGTATCCCTCAAGGTGGCTCAATGTAAGTAAATTGCTTAGGTACGTTGGTAATAATTTTTTTTATAGAAAACTAGTAATTAGCTATGCAGGGTGTACTGCCTTCCGAATACTGATAGGGTGCATGCAGATCATGAAACTGAACAACTTTCCCCTAGAAATATATGTCAGGAAACGAAAAAAATAACGACCTCCTATACAAAATCCTTCGAGCAACACGGTCTTCCTCGAAGACCAAATCACAATCAGCTGACTGCATTTACTATGGGAATGCAAACAATTTTTGACCTTTTCTGCAATATTTATTTATGGGAAGTTGTTCAGTTTCATGGTCTGTATGCACCCTATCAGTATTCAGAGGGCTGTCCCTTACACCCTGTAGATACACGTTTAAATGGCTATATTGAGCTGATAGCCACTAAACTATTTCGTGAGATCAATGAAACAGTAATCAAGATAATCTCCTAAAAATCGTAATACATAGATTTTAAATGTTTTCAGATATGGCAATCTATGGAAAAAGTCGGATATTATTTGAAACATGTGGCTGTTGTAGTAATGCGTATAATAGAAGGCGTCATCAGAGCAGCAGTAGTATTACTTATTGAATTGTTTACGATAGTTCTACTCTCCAGCATGGCGGTTGCGATGTTAGTGGTCTACGTGCAGTAAGTAAAACATTACTTTAATACGAAACATATAAACAACAAATTTGAAATTATTTTCTTTCTTTTTTGATTAGTCAAAAATGCCCACTTTTAGTCCCGATTTGTCTCAAGCGTCTAGATGATACCAATACCAATATTGAAATTATTATCATAATTAATCGTATGTATGTATGTAATAACTTTATTGCGCCAAATAAGTTACACAAAAAAACACAAATAACAGAAAAGGTAAGGCACAAAGGCGGACTTATCCTTAAGGGATCTCTCCCTGTCAACCTTTGATAAATCCAGAGGACATGGTGCGCGCAATCGGCATCGTCTTGCTGGATCTTAAAAGTATTGTGGCGGCGCGCATGCGCTCCACATACAAGTCCTGAAACGGTGTAGAAGTTATTCCGCCGATCGCTATATATATACGTACAACTTCCAAACATGTCCGGTTGGAACAGTCGTTCCCCTGGTCACAACTACCGAACAGGTGGGTAGCTACCCTTTTCCTCGCTGTCGTCACTCGGCCTACTGGCCTCATCATCACTCCTCCTAGAGTATGTTTGTTTATTTAAGTATAAATCAAATAAATTTCCGGTATAAAATAACTATACCGAATTTATTTGATTTATACTGAAATAAATTTTGTTTTGATTGGTCACGAACGAGCATATCAATCAAGCACGCTCTGGAAAGGACACACAGACAGACAGAAACACTTTATTGCTTACAAGAATATAACAACACAATACAAGCAAAGGCGGCCTTATCGCTTTAAGTGATCTCTTCCAGGAAACCCTGCACACTAAGAGAAAAAAACATAAAAAACACACTGTAAAGGACAAAGAGTTCTAGTTTTATCACAGACCACGTTTGGTTGCTCTGTATTTTTGGGTATATTCAGCATGTGCCTTTGTTCTCAGTAGTTCCTTTGCTAGTTCCTTTTAAAGGAACTGGTGTAACTTTCTAGTATCAGTAGTTCCTTCAAGGGAACTAAATTAACTAATAAAACCACTCACCAAACCAATTTTCTTTATCCTCTTTATGCAAACACAATTTAAATTATTTGTGGATCATAAACGTGAATAAATATATACTTATTACAGTTTATCGCCTTTTTCCTGCCTAATGAGATTGAGTATCAGTGCCAAACGAAAATTTTTACTTGTTTTTCATTCAATTCGAAGATTCAATCTTTTAATTTAAAAAGACCTACATCTTTCTTAAGATTCTTCTCTTCTATAAATAACATTAGCTACGCGGACGACATGGTACTGCTGAGCCCGTCGATTGGTGGACTGCAAAAACTCCTGCGCATCTGTGAGGCATACGCCGAGGCCCATGGGCTCAGGTATAACCCTAAAAAGAGCGAGTACATGATTTTTAAATCTGGCACCAAGAGCTACTCATCACCATCACCTATCACTCTTTGTGGTGCGTCCTTAAATAGGGTAAATAAATTCAAATATCTGGGTCACTGGGTCACGGATGATTTATGTGATAACGAGGATATAGAGAGGGAGCGTAGGGCGCTTTCTGTCCGGTGTAATATGCTGGCTCGCAGGTTTTCACGATGTACAGAACCAGTAAAAGTGACTCTTTTTAAAACTTATTGTCAATCGTTCTACACGTGCAGCCTGTGGACCGGCTTTACGCAGCGGGCATACAGCGCCCTGCGCGTCCAGTATAACAATGCGTTCAGGGTGCTGTTGGGGCTGCCGCGGTTCTGCAGCGCATCTACAATGTTCGCGCAGGCGCAAACTGATGACTTCTACGGAATCATTAGAAAGCGGAGCGCCTCGCTGATGCAGCGCTTTCGAGGCAGCACTAACAGCATTCTGCGCACATTGGCCGAACGGTGGGACTCGCCTATGTTACAAAGGTGGATGCAACTGCATGCCGGCTCATCGCCTTTTATAAAATAAAATTATTACTTTTTTTTTTTGTTAGTCCTTGACAAAACAACCTTCCTATTTAAACAATAATTGACATTAATAATTGCCTGGAAATTCTATAATTGGTTATCTATTTTAATAAAGTTATAGTTGAGTATTTTAATAATTCTAATAATTTTACTTTTTAATAAATTTGATGACATGTAGGTAAATGAATGTAAATTTATTATTGTACTGTTTTTTTTTTTTTTTTTTTAAGTGTGATAATTTATGACCTTGTAAAATGTATGGACTTTGTCTGAAATAAATGATTTTTAATTTAATTTAATTTAATTTAATTAAGGAACTTAATAGTTTAGGATAAATAGTGGCGGAGATAAACGGGTTTTTAGTTTGTCAACTGTCACCACAAATATAGATCTCGTCAAGGCCTATAACTTCCTCAAAGAAACTGATAATCGGGCATTTATAGTTTCCGAAATAAACGAATTTGTAGTTTAACAGCTGTCATATGAAATCGATTTCGTCAAGGCTAAATAACATAATATTTTTATGTTCTTCCAGACTATTTTTTGTTTTGATGATAAATTGAGTTAATCCTCTATCTTAATTTCTTTAAAGTTTTTTCAAAGGTTGCTGTAGTAATTTCAGTACCAAACATACTCGCATGTTATTTTGATCAATTCGAGCCTTTTTGCAATTCATTTTTCCTATTTTTTATACACTGAAGAATTCCTTTGGTAATCCATGGTTTTATAGGTCGTTTACCTTTTGGTACTTGGACCAATTTTTTTTTTTTATGTTAATATTACAATGACTTTGTATGGCTGCTTGTTTTATAGCGTCAGATATTCTTCGTTTAAGTCGTCTATCACGAAATCAGGGTCATTACTGTAAAGCAATTCTCAGAGAATTTCATTTTCAATTTATTATCCTAGTCTATTAGTTGTTTTGATTTTATATGGGATGGCTTATTTTTCAGTTTCGATGCAGAGAGGAATGCTGTAAAACAGTTTGTTGTTGTTGTTTTTAAAACCACTATTAAAGTCTATTACTAGGCAACTCTCTGCTCTTGTAGGTAAGGTGTTTAAGGCTGATAAGGGCGATATTTTACTAGTGATCGATACTTAAAACAGAGTCCGGGCTGGTTATATGGAACAACTTTTCTAAAGGTAAGTAAGTTTCCATAGCAACTTTAATCAGGTGATCAGCAATTTTTTATGGGAGGTCTAAATTTTGTTAGGTAAGGGAAAGTTGTTCGTTATCAGTTATCACCAGCCCGATCTGAGTTTTTGCTATCGTTCACTAGTAAAATGTCACCTGTATATTATATGCCAATTTCAGATATCCCCCGTTCGGCGACGATGACGCCAGCAGCATGAAAAAAGCGACCACACACCTTGCGTTCCTCACGGCGTCAGGTGTTCTCATCTACCTACTTTATCAAGTCATCATTGATTTTGTTATAAAAAGAAGAAATGAATAATATTATTTAAATCATTACAGATGTGTTATTATTGTACTTTGGTATTATACGCTCTGCCTACCCTGCAAGGGATATAGGCGTGATATATGTATGTATGTTCTTATTGTTCTTAAATTCTTATACTGTAATGTGATTTGAAGTACACTGAGAGCCCAGTTAAAATATACGGATACGAGTAGTTGTAATTCGTACATTTTGGCAATCACACCCCACCCGCATCTGCAACTGGGTAAACGAATAGAATGTGGTGATACTACCTACTCGAAGCCAGTATCACAAGGCGTGTCTGTGTTTTTGTATAAAATTATATCCCAGAAAACATAATAAAATAACTGTTTGTTTAAGACTATTATTATTACTAATTTTATTCAAAAAACTTCCGCGTGCACTATTTTTTACTTAAAACACAAAAACTAACAAATATTATGGCAATTAAAACGTTATTTATACTTATTCTGGTAGAGAACTTATAAGTCAAAAGTTAATCGAAATAAGTGATAGAATTAAAGGTTTAAACCTTGACCTAAAGGTGACCTTGACCTGAATAGGTCATAAATATTTGTAGGTGCTTGGTATTTGCAATGTAATAAATGTTTATAAGGCGACCATTGGATCGTTGACGTTAAGGTCAAATTTGATACCAATTTTAAAGTATTTTTACTAATACCCAAGTGCGACAATCGAGTGAAAAATACGTGTTAAATATTTTTTCAATACGATCAGTATAAGGCCTTCAGTATCGTCTAATGCCTTAAATCGGGTTAATATATAAGTTGAATGATTAAAAAAAAAGAAACTGAATCAGAAAAGAAAAATGTTATAGATTGATTTCTAAGTAACATTATTGGTTGAATAAAATAGATATTTTTGTTTAAGGGACTCAAGGGTGTGTATTGCAATTTTAGGCGATGGGCTGACAACCTGTCACTATAGCGATACACAATTTTCCGAATGACCCTCAAACATTTGTCACACGTGGTGTAAATAGCGGTTTTTTGCGGCTGTTTACGCTCTGCCTACCCCGCAAGGGACTATAGGCGTGATATGTGTATGTATGTATGTGTTTTTGTTTCTCGTGGTCGTTGCTCTGTTCGTTTTTACACACGATAAAAATATTAATAACTAGCTGTTGCCCGCGACTTCGTACGCATGGTGTAGTGACTTGTGAGTTAGTGAAGTTGATGTATGCATATTGTTTAATATTAATATCATGTTTGTATAAAGTTTTTTCTCTTTAAGATGTGCAATGAATAGGTACTGGTTAACTTGTTTTTCGGTTAGGTACTTGGTTTTGATACTATGGACATCAGCTACAAAACATCATTATAAACTACTTTGGTAGTTTTACCATCGGGTGCTAAAACGTACAAATTTTCAGGAGAACTGACTCGAGAGCAAGCGACATATAGCTGCCCGTGTGATAAACAGGGAATCGTAAGACCTACGCCTGCGGCTTTCAGCGTCTGTCCTTGCGATTTGTTTACAGTCATTGCAAAGAAAACGCTGACGGGAAACTGAATGCCCTGAAATTGAAATAAAAAGTTGTTGGGAATGAGTGGTATACGCGCCACAACCAGTGAAAATATCCGCCTCGAATACATTCATCTTTAAGCTTAAGATCTTCAGTCTGGTTCCATTGCACAGCTTTGGCGGAGTGAGATTGCAAAGAAGCATGAAAGGAACACCAAGTTTAAGTAATATTTGGTGTGCAGAAAGACCATTCGCACTCAAGGAGTTTAGGAATTCTATTAGGTAGTTAGTGGCTTTGTCTTGATTCATAACAGTGGTAATTGACGCGTATACTACCATATCCCCAGTGATTTGTGACATAATGGTATGGTTTATTGAAGCAGTCTGATCATTTTTGGGTGCAAAAATAGCTCTTCCACGTAGCTACGAATCTTTCTTTTGAAGGAAAGAAGGCTCGCCATACACAGAAGAAATGATTCTCTTTAGACCAGAAACTATTTGGCAAAGCGTTTCAGGCAGACTTACTTGACCGTTATCCTCTGGTAAAGTACCTCTGCCGAGTTTTAATAAAGCTTGTGAAAACTCTTCAGCCCGTGGATTACCTCCGAGACGGGTTCGCATGATCACCGTCATGGTCAGCTTGTAAATTTGTGGCCAAAGAGCCGATGATTTTAGTGAGGCATTCACCTCATCAGCCCTGGTACCTTGAGTAACAACTGGAAGTGTTTGGCGAAAGTCACTGGAAAAAAGAACAGTGATATGGCCCATGGCCCTATTATCTCTGCGTATGTCTTTCAAAGTCCTATCCATAGCTTCTACCGTTTTTTGTTGGCCATCGTACACTCGTCACATAACTACCAGACAACAATATCAGAAAACCTTTGCCTTGTAACTATTACGTGATACAGCACATATTGGAGTATCGTTTGTGTCCAAATCGATTGGTATTTTGAAAGTTGTATGCGCCGTTTTCTCTCCTGGAAGCAGTGTGGCAGCGATACTTGAAGATACTACAGCAAGTGCAATCCTACCTTGCCTTCTGATCTCTGCAAAAATGTTTAAGGCGAGTGTAACCGTGAACGACCTCGATAGTGGCGCCACTTCACAAAAAAAGATTTATCTTTAAAGAAACAATCTATCAGAATATCCGTTGCCCAAGTTTATACTTACATACTTATATCACGCCTATTATCTCTTGCAGGGTAGGCAGAGCGTAAATGTCTGACATATATTTGATGGTCATTCGGAAAATTGTGTATCGCCATGGTGACAGGTTGTCAGCCCATCGCCCATGTGAAAGTCCCTTAGTCGCCACTTATGACTCCCACGGAAAAGAAATGGGGTGATGCTATTGCAAGCCGGCATCACACGGCATAGTTTACAATACTATATTATTATTTTTTTAGTAAACCTGCCGCCTGTCAGTGGCTTTGTTATATAATTTTGGAGAAAACATTTCATTAGCGGGTTTCACAAAACTAACAGCGACATCTATGAAGTAATTTTAAACAAATTTTACTCTAACATTTTTGATTCTAACTAATGAAGGTATTTATATTTTTTTAGGTTCCGTACATCAAAAAGAAACGTACAAAAAAACGGAACCCTTATACGATCAGTTTGTTGTCCGTCCGTCCGTCCATCCATCTCGTAAGACGCTTTATCTCGGGAATGCGCAGAGATATCGAGTTAAAATAAAAACTATATTGGTAAATAGGTTTTAGGCTGCAATATGGAACCCTTATAGGTTCACTCACTTTGTTGTCCATTTGTCTGTCTTTCAAGACTCACTATCTCGGTTACACGTAGAGATGTCGAGTTAAAATTAAAAGTATTATAACCTTTAACTCAGGCCAACGGCCTCTTGTAGTGGTAAAAAAATTAACTAATTTTACCCAAATCATAATTTGTCTTCGCAATAAAACAATTTTCAACGGACTTAAGCTGTGTTTATTTTGGATTTCACAATTCCTACGTTTCCACAATAAACACAACTTAAATCCGTTTAAAATTGTTTTATTGTGATGAGTAATAGTTGTGCAAACTCAAGAAAATATCACAATTCATCTGTCTTCCATCACATACCTTGACCATGACCAAAGGTCAAAGTAAAAGTCCGAAACATTTCTGTAATAGATAGAACGGCCCGCATATATGTCAGACGTGGCGATAGCAATAAAATACTTACGGCCGTTGACGCTCAACCTACCCCGCAAGGATTAAATGTGTGATTGTTTGTTTTTTGTTTGGTTAGGTCGTTTCACGGGGTCGTTTAGAAGTTCAGATCGTATGTCAGTCAATACGTGGTCAATACCGCGTTTTACAAAACTAACAGCGACATCTATATTATTTTTTAGGAAAAAAATTCGGAACTCGCTTTGCGGAACCAGTTACTGTGTTTTACCATGGGAATGAAAGATTTTTTCGAGGTAAAAAGTATCCTAGATGTTGACCCGGGTTATAAGCTACCACAGTATAAAATTTTGTAGAAATCTGTGCAGTAGTTTTTACGTGAAAGAATAACAAACATACCGACAGACAAACAGACAAACAGACAAACAGACAAAAATCAATTTTACTTCTGTTTTGATGTCTGTATCTTGAACACAATTAGAAGCAAAAACCCTTTTTTGAATCTCTTTCATGTACAGAATTGGTTTCGTTTCTGTTTTATTATATGTATAGATATAGAATAGATATTATATTTTGTGTTGAAATTTTTATTTTTATCTCGCATATTACACATGAACAGTATTAAAACCCCCCAAAAATGCACGGAAACCTGCTAAAAATCTGATTGGGTGTTTCTCTCTGACGGAGCGGCAATGAAAGGGGCAGTCCAGTCACTTCACTCTACTTAGCGCCTTAAAACCTGATATAACTTAAACGTCAGACTTACTTGTTATTTACCTATTGAGTCTCAGGTGGTTGTGGCGACCTTCTAAGAACATATTGGTCGAACCGCCATTTTATTTGATGAATCCTAAGAAATTATATTACAAAATGCATATTTTCGTTGTTATTTTTGGGATGATATCGCTAAATAGTACCTGTACTGTCCAATATTCAGATACTTAATTAGTTAGGTTAAAGCAAGTTTATGTATCCAAATAGGTAGGTACCTACTACTGAGGCAATACAATGACAATTACCTATTATGTTTTTTTTTATTCATCTTTCCTTAAAATAATTTAATTCATTAATATATTTGAAGCACATCAGCAGATTTAATCGTAAAACCAACATAATGCACGAAAGAAAATCATCGCATATTTCGTCATAATATCGCGTTGTTATCGAAAGAGCAAATTTGGAAACTTTAAAAACCGCAATTATGTAAGACTTCAGTTTTCTAATGACTCATTTTCTTTTGGAGGAAATAGGACGTATTTTTGTCTGTTTTAATCCCCAGCACAAGCGAAACAAACATCACCTAAATATGAAAAATAAGTTGGAGTAAATAGTTATAGTTAATACTTGCGACTGTCGGCGCTTGGTGAAACTCCATGTTTAGTTAATTTTGATCACAAAAACATTTGTACTCTTTTCATAAATTTATTTCTGTAACCCGACCACCGATTTCGCTCACATGAGCATTTTTAATGGTTACATTACGGTTCAATTTTATACAACCACAAAATATTGTAAAGGTAACAACATCACACCCACTAAATTATTATAATTTATTTGTTTTTGTTGTGCGTTAAATGACAACCATATGGATGATGTAGGTAGGACAAATAAATATATTCGAGTTGCCCACTAATAAATAAAAATATAATTAAAAAAAGTGTTTTGAAACAAGCTTTTATCTATTTGAGTGAACTAAAACGAAAATAATAGCCCAAACTCGATAGGGGTACATAGTTCCATCTCTGAGATGCTATGACTACCTTCCGGCTCCATCATCATATCAGTTTTTTGACATTATAATATTGCAATGTCATCCAATTTACATGTCTATGCAAAATTTTAGATCAATCGGAAGTCGTTAACTGGCGCAAATTTTGCTTCCAGGTTTTGACCCGTACAAACTAACGAACACGGCAAGTCAAATAAAAGCTTGTAAAAATGAGTTGACATGTCAGAGTTGTAATAAAAACTAGATACTTAGGGCAGACCGTTCATTTGACTAAAAATGTTTGAAATTAAATGTTTGCTGGGATAACAAACAGGCACCAGCAAGCACGGTGTGTCATTCTTTTCGTCGTTCATCTTCTTGTCGTGTGGGTCACAGACTCAATGTATTTAATATGCCTTCTATTTTAATAAGCCTGTCATTTTTTTTTAACTAATAATACCAATAATATCAGCAGAATATGCATATTTTATTAATCACTAGTATACCTTTAGCATTATAAAGAATAATCAAAATCCTATCCTTAATCCCAATTATTATGATTTGGTTCGACAAATTTACTGTAAATAATTCGTGTGGGTCGCGGCAAACCTCCAATTTAACCGAAACTATGTTAATTTATCATTGTTCTTAAATGGGTATAATATAATATGGACCTGACCCGAAAGTTAAGACTTATCCTTAATCCTTTCAATGTATCGACAGTGTGTTAGGCTAAATTACGCTAAACCCTCTCTCACATGGGTTTCACCATACCATGAACTGAACCACTTTGGTAAATGGGATTTTAATGTAAATTAGTCTTCGGGTGCGGCGAATGCACATGAAAAACTTTTTCAAAAGTTGTTCAGTTTCATGGGCTGAGTATAGCAGAAGTTTTGTGCTAATTTCTTAAACTGGCATAATTTTTAGACATCATATTGAAAGCAGTGCAAATTATACATTTTGGCGTGTGGGACACCGAGGCAACGTACGACCCGCCCGGTGCACCCGCCCGGTCAGAGAGCAAATTTCCCTAAATAAAATAAAATTACAAATTATTACCATATCTCTTTTGCCAGTCGATTTTAAGTTCAATTATTGTATCTAATTTGTATATAATAGTTATTTGTACAACAAGAGGGCAAATGTCATTTTTGCTTTGTGTGCTAGTTTTGAAGTGTAGCGAGTGATTCAAAAGTTGTATCCTGAGCTCAGTGAGGGATTCAACAGCACGAGATGCGAATAAATTTGCTCTCGTGTACACATAACTTTTCACCTCTACCAGTGAGAAAATTCTGCCAATGTCAAGTTTTTGAAATTGGCTGTACAGCTCGAATGCCTCAGACAAAGTAAAAATTCCCGTCACATTATTTTTTTTAAATTCGTTCAGAAATATACCTATGTACCAATATTCAGAAATGTCAGAAATATTTAATAGAACAAAACGCTTAAAAAAAATAACTGGCTGAAATAGTCTTCAGAACGCACCGCTACCAGTGTCACGATTAGTTCTGATAAAATTAGATGTTCGAAATTCAAATCACTTTTCTCCATCGAGTGGATAAAAACGACTTTTGCCCACTGAATTTTCGCGGCAAAACTGTTCTTTTCAAGCTAGAGAGGTGAAAAAATTAATAATTATGTCCTAACAATGATTACTCGGCCGGGAATCGAACTACGATCTCCGCGTAGCAAGGATGTGCATACTACTGTACCATTTTAGTCGTCACCATTTGTAAAATGCAGCTCATTTTGTAAATATGCACTTACTATGTATAAATTTTGTTGTAAACGCAAGATAAACTAATTTTAACATGTCACCGCCAACAAAGGCAATCAAACTTGAATTCTCCAAGATATTTATTATAGTATTTTCGCATTATAAACTTTCATAAAAGGCAAGCGGAAATTACAAAGTTAGTATAATTTCGTCGACAAAATTCAATCAAACTTTGGCAAATGAATCGCAGGTGTAGACGAAAATTTAAACAGTTTTAGGCAGGTATTAATTAATGTTTCTTAACCGAATAAAACGTCGAACTTAATATAATAAGACTTTGTCATGTAAAAGTGAAGGCAGTTTTCTATGTAAAATAGTCTGAAAATATATTAAATATATCCAGAATATTCCTCTCAAATCGGAAAATAGGTAGTCTTAATAGAAATCTACAATCAAATTGAAACAGATGGGTATTAGGTACAGTGTATAAGCATCGAAATTCTAAAACCCGCAAGCAAAGTTTGCCCACTGTGCGATTTAAATTGAAGGCCCGATTTCTAAAAAGCAAGGTGTCTGTTTCTTCACTCACCGCCTTCTCAGATGTCTCTTCTTCAATAATAATACTAAAAACTTGGGTATCGGACATTCTGATAGATTGTTTGTATAAAGAGTAAACTTATTTTTTGTGAAGTGGCGCCACCGTCGAGGTCGTTGACGGCTACACCCGCCTTAAGTCAATTTTGACCAATGTGCAGCTACACGTACAGCTTCATCAGAGCGGTGGCTCTCCTGAGGTCATCCAGCGAGCAGGTGTCGGGGCATTCTGGACAAATTCATAAGTGGTCCTTGTTTTGTGAAATATATTTTTGTGAAGTAATCGATTTTCTTCGACCGAAACAACCGCTCTTAGAAAATTTACAACTTACCGTGATATTCTTGGGATCTAGGGCATCGTCTTTAAAGCTACCAAGGGTTCATTGAGTCGTTCATCAACTCGAACAAGGAAAAGTGTATTTTTACGTTCAAAGCCTTACTACGAACACAGCTACGACGTTGCTACGCGCGGCGTAGCCGTGTAGCAGTCAATTACTTAGTAGATATTTGGTAGATATTTATACGCGTTCCCTGAGTAATGTAGGTAATGAATTTTGGTCGTTGTTATTAAAACACGTATGTAGGATCGTTAATGTTAAAGAGATTCGTTTTATTTGTTGCATTGTCTTGTCCCCACAAAAATAATTATTCTCGCACTACCGAGGGGTTGGCTGGAAGAGATCTATTCTTAGAGATAAGGTCGTCTTTGCTCACACTGTTTGTACATTATTCGTTTGTTTTTTATGCAATAAAGGATATACATAGACATATAAAATCTATCTAAACAAAACTGAATTTATTGGAACCTTCAGTTCAGGTAACTTTTTAATGAAATTAGGGATCTTAATGCTGCTTTATCTTTTGTCACGAACCCTCGAGTAATTATTCGAACAGCCAATTAACAATTAGCCCAATTGAAAGATTGCAAGATAACGGACGTAAAACAATTTAAGTGAATTGAGACATTGATGACTAGGTACTTATTTGCTTAATAAGTCATTTAAACTTTCGGGACAACAGTAGGAAAGAAACAGTGCTCTTGGTTTATTATTTCACTGGTTTTCGCATACGTATAATTTCGCGTCGGGGCGCCGGTAGCTCAGTTGGCAGAGCAGTGGAACGGTACTCCACGGTCCCGGGTTCAAGAACCGGCTGGCGCTGACATTTCTTCAACTTCTTATTTTCATTTATGAAAGTAATATAGCACTGTGAGTGCAAAATAAAACCATAGTACTTCCAAAACCAGTTATCTTTATAGGTAGAACTCAGTGATATTTCTAAAAACTAAACATTATTTTTATTTTCAGATTTATCGGACAGTAAGAACAAATGTTTTTGTTTTGATTTACCTTTACTGTATTTGGAACAGTTTAAAAGTTAGGAAGCAGTTTCACAATAATCTAAAACGATCGTTAAAAACAAATTTAGAATATTGCCAAAGTTATGCCCAGCAGTTAATTACAGAGAAAAGTATAAAAAGTTTGAAAACATTATTCCCATTGAAGGAATTATTCTTTAGAAAGGAAAAAGTCGTATTCACATTGCGTGGCGGTAGATATAATTATCAAACAAACTCAGTAAACATTTACAATAATTCCACATACATTGTAATTTATTAAAAACAATATTTGAAAATCACAACAAAACAATTTGAAACGGATTTAAGTGGCGATTTTACAATCCCTACGTTTATAAGCTTGACTGTGACTGTAGACTCTCATACATAGGAGAAACAAAGAGAAATGTATCTACACGTCTAAAAGAACATATTGCTGATGTAAAAAACCGTCATGACAGACAGTCTGCAGTGTGTGAACATATCATGGATAACCCCACCCATTATGTCAGGTTCAATGAGGCAGCAATCCTAGCGAGAGGGAAGATATTCATTCCTAAGAAAGTACAGGAAGCCATAGAAATTAAAAACATCCGAATTTCAACAGAGATACTGGATTGGGAATCTCATCAACTTGGACTCCGCTGATTACACAGTGGAAGAACCAGATCCAACATACTGTAAAACCTACAACACAAGATACGGTTTCAGGATTTTGCGTGGAACCGGGACGTTACGCTAGGCAATTAAGAAATAGATGGCGGTAGAACAAAAATAATTAATATTCAAAATAATTACATCTAACACCTTAGTCATCCGTATCCACGGGCTCTGTAAAGAGCTCGAAACGTAGGAATTGTAAAATCCATAATAAACACAACTTAAATCCGTTTAAAATTGTTTTATTGTGATGAGTAAAAGTTGTGTAAACTCAAGAAAATATTAACATAATGGAATAGAAATCTTAGTAAAATTTAAAAATTGAGAAATATACATACTTAAAGTACAAAAGATGTGATAAGAGAAGTACAGAAGACGTTATATATAATGGTAAAGGATAAAAACCAAAAATTTCATGCAAACCTGCGATTTTCGTCGTGCCCGGTGTTTGCCTGTGCCCATGCTCTAACTGAGCCATCGTGCTTGTTCCGCTGGGTGAAACAAGAGATATGGGTGTGCTCATGACTCACTTAGCAAAAGCCTATCTTCTATATCTTATTTGCAACAATCAATCTCACTTGTGTGAAATTTTCGGTTTTTATTTTCTTTAACAATCAATCACACGAAAACTTGCAAAACTTTCTACTGCGGACAGTATTTGAACCTGCGACTTTCGCCATCACTAGTGGCGACGCCTCTAACAAATTGTTGAGTTTTTCTAAAATTGTATACCTTACACGGGAAATGTTTTAAAAATTGAATTGGTCGCGGATTTTCAACACTTATGCTACAGTCAAACTGAATTAGGGGCTGGGTATTCGTTCCCAAACTATCCCGATAGAGGGAGCTGTGCCACGCGTTATTGGCATCAATATACACTTGCAATATACGTAAACTTTCCGCGGTAGCCCAGATAGAAGAGGCGTAAGTCGCAGTTTGAAATCCTTTACACGGAAGAAAATTCTGCAAGTTTTTCAAAATTGTATACCTACCTAACACAGGAAGTGCTTTAAATTTGTAATTCTATCAAACGGCTCTTGGGCGTGTTCGAATTGGAATAGTATTAGCATTGATATTCCTTTTTCTCTGCATGTATGACTTCCATAGACGCCTGCTGGATTTGTTGCAGAGTACAATTATAGTCAGAGGCACTAGCCTTACTTGAAACATGATTCTAAGAATAAGGCATATAATATTTGAAATTACTCCAGTTTTACCATAATAATAGTTGTACTTTATTGTGATTTTTACTAAGTGTTCTATTGCGGCCGACACTTGGCACATCACTCCAACGCCAATCAACGATATCACATGACTCCAACTCCTGTTTGACATGCTTACACAACAGCAAGACATCACTCTAGCACATATTATTATAAACAAAACAATATTTGTAATAATCACTCCTAATAACATTGATACCAAAATTGAAGAAAAGAAATTTATACGGAAATAATAGGACATTACGTCCTCATTTTCAAAATCTTCAACAAAGTAGAAGAATAAGTTTATTAGTCCAGTACTTAATATCATTATAAACGCGAACAATCCAAAGCTGAATGCAGTCGCAATAATTTTCTCATAGCTTATCTTCGGTTGGAGCTTCACTAGTTTTAAAAAAGCGACTAATGACGCACACACTGACCAAGAAAATGATATTACTAAGCACAAGAAGTATGGCATTATCAAAAAATACCTGTGCCAATCCAATCGTCGGTTACCAATAACCCATATTTGCAGTATTTCTGGATGAACGCATAGTGCTATCGTTCCAAAAATGGCTTCATTCAGGCACACATAGTTTTGTAGCGTTCTCAAGCCGGGTAGCAATGTCCATGCTGTTACCAGTGCTACCACACACAACAAGGATGCCACTATACCAATCACACCAATCCACGGTTCTCGAAATTCAGCATTGACCACCGCCTGAGCAAGGAGAATATAGTGAAACAAACGCATCTTTTTAATTACTCTATCGACTTTTTTAAGTACCAAATACTTGTTAACTGAGTGACAAGAATAATGAACTAATTATGTTGGTGTTTATAATTTTGAACTTCAATTTATACCGCCAGCGTAAGTCATTAAAATTAACGATTGTATTAAAAATACTGCTAATTCCAATTAAACCAAAAATCTGTGCTTTTTAATAATACACGTACTATTTTTATCTCATAACTAGCGGTCCGCCCAGCGTTTTCACCCGCTGCTACTGGGGTACCAGTTTTTCCGGAAAGGAAATCTTTGTCCGTAGTTAAAGGATGATTACTATATGTATACCTGCGTAAGTGGCTTATCAACTTTGAAAACTTTCGCTATGTAGACATTTCTGCATCTCGTACTGTCTAGCTACGCTCCTGATGTTCCACTCCGGGTATTCCACACTCTCGATGTCCATAGCCAGCAGGCTCATCATGCTGAACAAGTTTGATTTGGAACCATTTCTGTATCTCCTATAGTTTAGATGGGCTCCTAAAGGTCTACATCAGGTACTCCAGCCCCTCAAAATCCATGTGCCAGCAGAGGCGGCCCATCATGCGGAACAATTTTCGCTATGGAATTTTTTCTCTTTTATAGTTTTGATGGACTCTAGGTTGTCAATATAAGGTATTTCAGACCCTCGATGTCTGTGTGTCAGCAGAAGCGAGCCAGCCCAGAGGATAACCTGCTTCTAACCATTTTCCACACAGAAATGAGATATTTTTCAGAGGTAAAGAGTGGCCTTTGCCATTCAGGGATGTTGCAGCTTTCTGAAGGGGAAAGAATTTTTCGAATCGGTCCAGTAGTTTCGGAGTTTATCGATTACATAGGTTACTAAAACAAACAAAAAAACAAATCTTTCATCTATGTTATTAGTGTAGATATAGATTAAACAAAATATTTAAAAAGCAAAATATTTTATTTTTATGTTGTACTAAATTGTGTATGTTGGTACCAATTGCAATCACTATATTAATTAATTAAGCCGACATCGTTGCTGAGCGATAGTGATGTAACAAATGTTCGCATTCACATTCACATTTGCATTGTGCGAATGTTTTGCGAATATGAACACTAGAAAATCTATAAAACTGCAGACAATATAAGGTTTATAAAGTTGAAATCAACAAGGAGAAATTGATTTCCTCATGTAATTAATTGACAGTAACCTGAAATCACTTGTTTTTATTACCCAGCAGACCTTAGTGTTGTGTCACATTAATTATATATAGTAATGGAACAAGATGCAAAAGGATTGCACCTCGTCCTAACAAATTCGTGTTCGACGCTAGACTGCCTCCAAACCAAAGACAATAAGCGTAAATTAACCAAAATCCGAATATTCGCATTCGCGAATGTCAATAGCAAATATTCGCATTCGCGAATGTTAAAAAAGATTCGAGATTCGTTACATCACTACTGAGCGACATATTTGCCTAGAAGCCGGCCCAGCGGTTTCACTTGCTGCGAATAGTTTTCTTTAACTACTAAATTGACGGCTGATGTGGCGCAGTGGTAGTGCGACTGCCTGCGACGCAAAGGTTCCGGGTTCGATTCTCGGCGGGACACTCAAACAATTTATATTTATCACTTTGTGAATTTGTTCCCGGTCTGGTTAGGACAATGCAGGCTGAACCACCTGATTGTCCGAAAAGAAAGATGGTTCCGTGCTTCGGAGGGCACGTTAAGCCGTCGGTCCCGGTTGCTGTGATAACTTAGACGGCGGTCGTTACACAACCATGTCAGAGGCCTACTACTGGTAGTAGGCGGTTGAAAAACTCTGACACCAGGGTTCATCGAGTCGTTGGACGACTCGGTGTCTCACTCGTAAAAGAAAGAAAACTACTAAATTTTTCCAAAGCTATGTCCATTAGGTAATTATGGGGAAAAATACAAAAAGTATGAAATACTTAAGTATTGTAGAACAAGAGAGCAAAGTGATCATGCTAAACATATTTTTCTTTTGAGTTATTTCCGTATCTCGTATATAGTTAAGCCGGGTTCCTGGTGTCCCCCATCAGGTACTCCAGACCCTCGATGCTAATGTGCCAACAGAAGTAGACTATCATGCTGAACAACCTTTCCTATGCGGATATTTCTGTATCTTCTCTCGTACTGTAGGTAACTGAACTCCTGGCGGCCTAAATTTTTAACGTTTAATCGTATTTCCCTTGGGAATGAGCAATTTTCCGCCGTAAAAACCTTTCTAGATGTTGACCATGCTTTATAGCTATACACTACAAAAAAAATTCATTCCAATCCGTCTAGTAGTTTCGGAGATTAGCCCGGACAAACAGACAGACAAAAAATACAATAAAGAAAAATGTGTTCTATTCTAATCCTATTTTAACATCACCTACGATTCGTTTTTCGTAAATTTGTTCAATGTACAGACACACAGGTTTTACTGTTTAATTATGTGTATATAGATGTAGGTAGCATACCTACATTGCGCGGTGGTATATTGAACAAATTCTAATAATCATAATCATTTATTCGGCAAAATAATTTACATGTAATTTGAGTACAGCGAAAACAATATAAAATAAAAATTATTTCTAATGCGAAGAAATATACATATTATGTCTAATTCCAAGCTAAACTCCCGCAGTGGAAGCGATTTACACAGGTAAATTTCGAGCAAAATACCAGGAGTTCAACTGGAGGCAGACAATGGCTGCGTTACGCAGCGCTAAATAACATACGCTGCACAATATAGCAGCGCATACTATGAATTAAACGTGAACCTAAATCTATTTAACCTAATTAACTAAGTTGAGTGAAATTGGCAAAT
Source organism: Tuta absoluta (assembly GCA_027580185.1). Classification (NCBI taxonomy): domain Eukaryota; kingdom Metazoa; phylum Arthropoda; class Insecta; order Lepidoptera; family Gelechiidae; genus Tuta; species Tuta absoluta. The sequence goes on from JAQAHW010000005.1 coordinate 13,006,124, forward strand.
GATGTGTTCCAACCTTTACATAACTCAAGTCGGTAGTAAATACCGTCTGCCGATCTGGCGTTACGTCACACGTATTAGCACTAGATTATAAGTAAGTACCTCCAAATTATATCACCCCACGAATTCCGCAATTCGTACTAAGGAGTCACAATGATATGGTACAACAAATATGACTAAAGGGAACACACCATAAACAGTTTTATACTAAAACAACTAGATTTATCACTTACAGTTAACGCCGGTCCAAATGCATAAAATACCCAACGGAGAAAGGAAGTTCAGGGAATGGATCAAATAGGAATTCCGTGGGTACTTACAGGGCTGGGTGGAAAAGATATCGACACCCAGCATTCCACTACAGCCTTGGCGCGTTATTCACTTCAAACCACTCACAGCTTCTGTTCGTATTTCACTTTGATATTAGTCATTACGCGTGACCCAACACGAATTAGGGCCGTACAAAACGCGAGCCGATATGGCCACTTGATGCCTATTCAACGCGACGCTCACGTGGAAGACGTCGAGACATCCAACAATCACTAAGCCTGGTATTCTAGTATAACCCAGGAGAACCGCAATAATACGATGCATCAACACGCGCGATCTCAAATTGAATCGTCCATTACACGCGGCATCACAAAACGCGTGGCGGGAAATCCGTACAAACCACAATACGTTCTCGTCCGAACGGTTTTGAGTGACTGCCAGTGCGGTGCAGAAATCACCGCGTGGCGCCGTCAGGCGGTCTGCGCGCACGTCGCCAGTCTCGCCCTGCGAGTGAGAAAGGGACAACACACGCCCAGAGCGACGCGTGCGAAATCGCGGCGCATTCATAGACCGTCATTAATACCTAACTTACCCCAGCATAGCAACGCTAAATTAAACATTATTACCTTTATACTTATATTCAGTATTCGGACGCTGGCCCTTACTCCGGTAGTATATTTTCCACACCTAGTTTCGTATTGTATTCAGCTTAAAAGTTGTTTCATATCTAAATTATATACGTAGTTGTTTATTTAATACTATGTTTGAGGCCTGCCCAAATTCATTACATCTACAGATAAAAAAAAATGATTTATATGAATTATGTTTTAGCCTTTCATTTATATTTAAAAAAGCGAGTCAAATTAACAAGTTTATTTAGCTACTCGAAATGTAATTACACAGACCAAGATTTCAGACTCTTTGCTGTAAAAATGTTCATTTAAAACTGGTCACCCGCCTCGTGGTTATACTCTCAGTCCTCTGTTTTCCCGGGGAAGTAGGTAGGTGATTAAAATAAGCTCTATTTTTCAGTCTTATATGTCTTCCAATATAATCACGTTCATGCGCCTTCCCCTATGTTTTGATTTGGCAAAGTAACAATTAACATCAGCATTCTTGTATAGATGAACTACATTAATTGAAACTTTTTATGGCTAGCTTTTTTCATGTTTAAAAACTATTAGAGTCGTTTAATTTTGGCTATTAGTTTCTGGACGCCAGTTACACCGTGTTAACTTTTACATAGACAATACTGGTATATATTATGACATTAGTTTAAAGACACTTAAAATTTTTATTTATTTAATGAGCTACCATACATTGAATAGATTGAATGAGCTACCACACATTGACTAAAACATGACACACAATGAAATACGTACTTTACAAATATGCATGACACAATCGTACAAAAAATAAGCGACTTTAGAATTTTTTCAAGTTATGCCATCAAATTATGCCAGCCGTATCAGACTTTTTTAAAAGTTTTACGATTTATCTAAGTACTGTCAGCAGCAAATCAATATACCCATATCAGGGATCAACTGATACTGGTTTTTCATAGAGTAACTTAGAATAACCATGTAAGTTGATCCCTTAAATGGGTAGGTTGATGTGCTGCTATAACAACAACTTACCTACATTATTGCAAATTCTGGTAAAGCGAAGCTTTATTAAATTCAACCTGGGCATGTGCCTGTGTGTTGCTATGTAGCTACGCATGGGAAATGGAATAGTGCATTTCGTAGCATTTCCTAGAAAGCACTTCAATATATAACACTTTGACTGCGGAAAAGCGAGCCTGTTTGAAGTAGATACTAGATATACTCGGTTCAAGTAGGTACTTAAAAAAAGGAAAACGAACTAGATAATGTTGTCCACATTATACCCTGCGATCGATCAGGACTGAAAACAGTAGCTATCACTCAGCCATATATATTGTGTACATTCTGTTAAATACCTGTTTGCGTCAATTTTAAGCACTTTTGTTCCGTCTCATTTTCACTTTGCATTGACATAACGTAGTAAGTCTGTCTGCAGGTGTAGCTTTATAAACTTACTTTGCGTTTCACGTGGATGTTATATTGTACTATTTAAACTTATGTGAGGAATTCTATAACTTTTAAGATTTGTGCCATTCCTTTACAAACACACACGCTAACTTCCGCCTTTATAATATTAAGTGGGATGGGATGTTATGAACTGGTAAGAAAACCTGTTCAACTTTAAAGCATCAAAAGCTATGAAATCTCCTTTCTAAAGTTAGCAGTAATGCTTACCTTAAATTAACTCCATTGAATACACTTAATAAATCAAAAAGTTACCCAAGCAGAGGTCGTCGGGAACAATTCGGAAACTGGAAATTAAAAGGTTGAGTTTAAGGTTGAACTTTCTAATTTAATTAATTTCCGCTTGCCACTGAAGTAAGAACTGTTATTTCAAATATGTTTTTTTTTATAATATAATTCATTGTATAATGAAAAAATTGGTCCGCGACCGCTATTATTTAAAAAAAATAGGTCACAACCTACGATATAAAATAACTAATATCTTTTATCAATCAATATCATTAATGTATTATCAATTATTAACAGAGGGAGATCTGTCTATACATCTAAACAGGTACTTTACTTTTGATCCCAGGGTCTTGAAAACAAATCATAACTATTTGGCCTCACGAATTAGTAGTGTGGTTGTTAAAACAACTATCCAAAGCACGTCCTTACGGAGTGAGACTGGGGTTTGCAGATGTTCTGAGTACATGCCGGCAATACCCAAAGAAGGACACAAACCTCCGCGCCCCCGTCGCCGCCGCCGGCTTAACGAATGAGACTGAATCTACCCGGTTCATACCGGTAATTCCCGGCTTAGAATAGTATCACCACATATCTACCGTGGATAAGAAAATAGGCTGCAGCGTACTAAAATAATCATCCGAAAATAGGCATCATCATTGCTTGTAAATGCAACATCTTGCACTTCGGCATCCCGCCTGTCAAGCCTGATGAGTATGGCAATACGGGGAGTATTACATTACATTGACAGGGGGAGGACCATGTCCAGCGGTGGACTGATGTGGCTGTTAATGTGAATGAGTGTGGTGGTACCTACCACTCACACACACCGCATCATTGGGAGTCGTTTTACGATGTTTTGCAAGATTCTGCTTTTGGCTGCCCGCACACGTCAGACTTTTTATAGGACCGATAATCGGGCAGATTTTTCCTCCGTTTTTTAAGACCGATTTTGTGACCAACTCAAAGCACACGTCCGTCACTTTGTCTGTTGGTTTCGAGGGAGTAGCACGTCATGGACGGCCGATTGTCGGTGATAGTGTGCGTTAACGCATACATTTCCGAGTGTTCCATTTTTCACCGACAATCGGATCGGTCGGGATGCACCGATTTTATTTCTGACCGACTATTTGTAGGATGTGGGCGTTACACCATTGCAATCAATACGTTCCATTTTACTCCTACAAAAAATCGGTCACCGATTATAGGACGTGTGCGGGCAGCCTTTAGGCGAGCGAAAGTAGTTTACGAAACGGAATCCCACGTATGATAGCTGGCACACATAGCCGCATCGAATTGCGGCTGTCACAGTTTGTCATATTTTGTAAGTTGGCCGTCACGAAACGCAAAATCGTGTGCGATTACTCGATGTGCTAACCATAACTTGTAGAGTATTCATAGTTATAATTTACATCAACATAGATTCATGATCAGCCACAACAGTCCACTATTGGATATGGGCCTCCCCGTATTGGAAGGAGGGGATATTGTCATACTCACCACACATGCTTGGCAGGCGGATTGGCGATCGCAGTGCAAGATGTTGTATTCACAGGGAACGCTGCTGTCTTTTCCCAGGATAAATTCAACCCTTTGTCGCTTTTTACAGGTAGAATCGGGAGAGTTACAATTTAAACGTGCTGAACATTAAATTATTTTCTATTTCTAGGATAAAGAAACAAGAAACAAACATACAATACGGTGGTTCTCCCACTGGTCGTCCATCGTTGCGTATATCAACGCACCGCACCGCATGCGTGTGTCAGACGAAAGGAAATTGCGAATTCCGATCTAATTCCCATACAAATACGGCTGCCGTGCGTAACGGATCCGTCTGCTAAGTCGTTTGACACACGCATGCGTTATGGTGCTTTTAAAATACGCAGCGACGGACGACAAGTGGGAGAACTGCTTTATTAAACTAGAGTGTTGGACTGCAGGCATTGCTACTGCAGATAACAAGGTTACTTGTAATGTTATTGCAACAAGACGAAGTACAGAGTACGGTTGCACTGTTTCTAAATGATTATGTGCTTGTTTGCATAACTTATATTTCTGAACATTATTCTTGTAAAAGAACGCGAGTTAACTTACTGCATTGCTGCTGTAGTAGGAAACACTACAAATTATAAAGTTGCTTCCCGATTCTGACCTTATGAAATTTTAATTGAAATTTACTTTATTCAATGTAGGATAAGTATTATCACTTGTTGACGTCAGGATCCGTCATTGTATAAAATTAAGTATAACACAATTTTTTAATAACAGTTTTGTATTTTCCTTATAGAAAACCGGCTTACCTAGGTGGGATAAAAAATAAATAAAGGCTGCCTTATGGTTGGCTAGGTTAATCACACGGCATGTAACTTTACGCCAACACCATCTGAAAACGACATTTGTTTCAAATTGAAGTCATGATACGATATGTCTCTACTACGTGGCAGATTTGGTTGCAGTCTTTTGGCATTAAGATACACTTGCATAATTTTTCGGGCTTTGAGCTGCGGTAGCCCAGATGGAAAAGGCGTCGCCTAGTACTGATACCGAAAGTAGCATGTTCAAATCGAGCCTGCGTTAAAAAAATGCAAGTTTTCCATAATTATTTACTCTTGTAACTACACAATCAACTTGTTCGTAAATGACAAAATGTTTTCATGGTCATTCGATTATATCATCATAAAATACTAAGGTCGTAAAAAGTCTCGTAAACTTATATTTTTTACAGCGCGAAATCAAAGCGATAAAATTTCCTAACATGAATTTATGAAAAACAAATAAAAATGTGAATATCATGATTGATTGTTTTTACACGACTGCACAACCAAAAAAGGAGTGTAATGTTTTTTAGAGTTCATTTATGTATATATGTGTGATTCTTTAAAGTGAAGTGAAAGGACAGATTCGAATGGGAATTGTATCGGAAGAATCCTTACGTTATCCCAAGAGTCATAGGCTAGGCTTTATCTCAAAAAGCAGTCGTGTTTTTTAATTTTTTAATTTAGTATGGTTGTTTATTTTTCGCCCATAAAACCATTTCGAATATAACCATTGCGTGTTGATCTTATAATTTATTTTGCTAATTTGAGCACAAAAACCTGTTTCTCTCGTAATATCACTATCACCATGTTTGACTAGAAGCTTCCAGGCCACCTTGTACCCACATATACTAAGAATACCTTTCTTCTTATCATTTAAAGCTTCAAAAAGTTACATCAAAGGACTTTACTTTCCAAAAACAGTCTCGTTCTTCAAACAAAGACTTATGTAGGTACTTATATGTATCCCTTGGTAATCCAGTTATTACTCGATCATTTTCAACAATTTATTTTATTTTTGTTCTCAAACAACTGTCGCAGTGTCACCTTGAGCGAAGTGTGTGCCGCGACTCCATCAGCGCCCCTCCGCCCGTAATGAGGATGTCACCGTTTCATCGAGGGAACGGGGACCTGTCACTTCATCATAACTCGCCTATTTAGAACTCCAGTGCATGGAACCTGGCGGACTTGCGCGAGGGGACCTGCATAGCCTGAACTGGGTATTTTTGTTACCGGCAGATAAAAAGTGCCGGCTTAGAATGGCATAACCCTATTTTTTCCCATGGGTATCGTAAAAGGTGATTAAGGTACTCGAGGATTCCATGTGCATTGCAATTTTAGACGATGGGCTGACAATCTGTCTCTATTGTGATACACAATTATCTGAATGACCTTGAAATGTTTGTCAGATGTGGTGAAAATGCCCGCTTTAACAGCCCCGCAGGGGCAAGTAATAAGGAAAAAGAAGAAACGTATAGATAATGAACACCGAAAATTTCTGTGGTGAACTAACAACAAACGAAATCGCGCCCTCGTCTAGACTAACCCTTATCCAGCAGTGGACGTCAGCTCCTGAAGATACTAAGATGAGGATCTACCACAAGAAGTTAATCCCCATAAAATATAAGGTGTAAAAAAATTAGCTAAGAATATTTTGAGGGGTGAACCAGTACGTGAAACTGAACAACTTTCCCCAAGGAACATAGGTTGAAATATGAAAAAATAATTTGACCCTCCCATACTTAGTGTGTTACCCGGCCGGGATAATTTGTATGGGAGGGCCAATTTTTTTTTTCATATTTCGACCTATGTTCCTAGGGGAAAGTTGTCCAGTTTCACGTACTGGTTCACCTCTTAAAATATTCTTAGCTAATTTTTTTACACCATGTATATGTTTTGTTTTCATAACATGGTAACCAAACTTCCATCATAATTGCTATATGAGTAGATTGTAGATGACTATGAAAGGCATTGTTAGAAGATACTTAATTATTCAGTTGTTCATCGTAAGTATGATCTAGGATACGAGACTCCACAACTATGTGTCTTCATCATCCTTGTTCCATTATTTCTATGCTAACGTCCTTTAAATAGGACATGCGGCTTATACAGGGCGCTACATAAATGTTTTACATGCTCTAAAAGAAATGCATGTAGGTAAAAACCATAGAATGAACAATTTGACGAAACTGTCCTCGTCAATATTTTACAAGTTATTAAGAGTCTGACTAGCTTCTTAATAACTACAATATTAGTTTTCTACAAATTATTCTTATATTTTTATAATTTGTTCTTGGTTGTTGTTGTGTTGTAATTTGTAGGAAACTAATAATCCGCAATCTGTTACTTTTCAGCTAACTATGAGTCATCTACGCTCATCACGACTGCATCACATGGTGGGAGCGTAACGCAGTGTGTCGCTTTCCTTGCCTTTTTAACTTGAAATGTTCAGCTTGTTTCGCTTGCTATATTTGTAGTATTTCTGTCACGCAGTGTGCCGCGTCTCTTGCCCTTTTCTGCGGGAAATGTCGTACTCACTTCACTCGCAATATGTGTAGTGCAGTTGCTGTAGCGCAGTGTGGCTCCTCCCTTGCCTTTTAAACGTAAAATGTCGAGCACGCTTTGCTTGCAATACGTATTATATATATAGAATTTCTGCACACTGTGATGGCTCATTTCTTGTCTATTAAACGTGAAATATCGGATAATGTAAAATGTTTAGTAATTCTGTAGTGAAGTGTTGCTAGTCTCTTGCATTTTAAACGTGAAATGTTGAGTTCGCTTCGTTTATAATACGTGTAGTATTGCTGTAGCGCAGTTGCCTTTTAAACGGGAAAGGGCAAGCTCGCTTCGCTCACATACTCGTATTATAAGCGCAGTGTGGTTCCTCGCTTTACTCGTTTAACGTAATATATCGAGCTCGTATTCGAGTCGAGCTTGTATTGGTTTGCCGCATTATTGTGGCGAATGTCTTGCCTTTTTTAACGCGAATTGTCTAGCTCGCGTCTCTCACAATACATATTTATCTGAGAGGGCAGGTACGCGCCTCTTTCGCCCGATAGTAGTATATCATAATCTAAAGTTGTATAAGCTACTGCACGTACCTATAATTTCGTTACTATTAGGTAGCAGTTGCATAAATATTATGGTAAGACATTCATTAACTAATGGCTGGTAATTTTCTCAGTATATTAACTAATATTTTGGAGAATATTACCAAGCAATGTTACCAGTAATGGGGGAAATTACAGGATCAATGCGCCATTGCCGTAGCATCCCGTATGCTCTACGGGCGTAATAATGACTCATTCTGCGGTTAACGACAGGGTGTCTATAATATAATGAGGGTGTAACTGATAACGAACAAATTTAATATGAATCTAGAAAATGAATTCTTTTTATTTTTGTTAGAGTGAACTTCGACTTTAATTTTCTTAAACTTAACACTTAAAGGCAAGGCAGGAAATCGGTTAACGATTCGATTTCAATGGAAATCATTTTCTTTTCATGTTTCTGTTACACACTTTGTAAATACCACGTCCAAAAACCTTTGTCGAATTTCTCAAATATTCGCAAATTTCTCAAATATTTATTTGCGAACTTTTGGTCACGAAAATAGCATTGGTTGTGGAGTTCAGACAAAAGTTCGAACTTTATTAAAAGTATTCCAGGAAAAATTATTCAGACCTGAAATATCAACCCCACGTTCAAAATAAAGGCCAAGTCACAAAAATCACACCAGAACCGGAACCTTTTTACATGATGTTTTTTAAGGGATTAGGTAATTGGCTTGAAAAAACACTTTTATATGTTAAAGTGGGTCCGAGCATTGTTATGATCATAGAAAAATAAAATAACAAACATGTTGAAAAACAAAGAAAAGTAGGTAGGATGGGTAACAACAATGTCAGTCTGTTGCCTTTCTCAGCACAACGACAATTAGTACCTACAACATAAAGCTCAGTCTATGCAGTTTCATGAACATTTTTACATTTCCCGCAATATTTCTGCCAACACGGTTCTCTTTTGTTTTCACGCGGGCCGTCCGCGTCTGTGATTAAGTAGAACGCGATAACACGTCCCAAAAAAAATATTATTCTCATTTCCTTTAGGGCGGAGAAAATGGCATTTTAACGAGTTGAATTATGAGGGCACACTACAGCATCCAACAGACGTTCGGCCTCCTCCCATTATGACTGCTATTCATGGCCTGGATTACTTTCAGGCTGTTTCAAACTAAAGTAGCTATAGACCGTCTCCTTGAGTAGGTATACAGCAGACGGATAGTTTGCTTGTTCCTGTCTCAGGATAAAAGAAAATGGCACGTAGGTAAGTACACTGACATGCAAAACAAAGTCAATTTACGATTTCTCCTTACCTGTACCCTGCTTTAGCTTATCTAGAAGTGTACCAGCTCGTCTTAAAGCAGTAAAGTCGCGCGCGTACCCGCGTCAGCTTATCGCGACCTTAACCACGCGCACGTAAATCTCGCTCCGACACACGAGCACAATCTTGATTCATTGCTGCCTGCTAGTTTTGTCATTTGACACGGCGACATGAATTAACGAGGACTTGAGAAACATACATACATACACATATCACGCCTATTATCCCTGGCGGGGTAGGCAGAGCGTAAACGGCCGCAAAAACGGACAATACGCCACGTCTGACATATATTTGAGTCATGGTCATGGAGTTGAGAAAAACTATCAAAAAACCGTCAAAGCAAAGAAAATTGGCGTCAAAACTTTTTATTTTTAATACCGATGGTAAAAAAAATGGGGAGCCTTTAAAGTCCTTATAAATGTTCTTATGTAAAAAAGAGCAAAATTATAAATGACCTATTAAATTGTACTTATCTTCCTGAATCATAGATATTAATCAGCAGTTGTAAGGGTATGTACTTAAGTATTCTTAAGTATGGGCGACACCGTGGTATAAGGATTAGCTATAGTTAACTAATTTGTTCTTTTCGGAAGTAAGTAATTAGGTAAGGCTGAACAGTTAATTGACTTCCGAATATGGACATCATAATTAACTTTTTGTGTTGTTTAGCTACGTGTGATTAAGTAATTAAATTTCCACTGAATGTTGAATAATTTTTTGTTGGTATTTTTTATAACATACTTAAGTAGCTAAGAATTCGAAACATACCTAATGCGTGTGATGTCGGCTTAGAATAGCATCACCCCATTTCTTTCCCGTGGGAGTCGTAAGAGGCGATCAAGGGACTCGAGGTTGTGTATTGCAATTTAAGGCGATGGGCTGACAACCTGTCACTATGGCAATACACAGTTTTCCGAATGACCCTCAATTATTTGTCAGACGTGGCGTAAATGACTGTTTTTTGCGGCCGTTTACGCTCTGCCTACCCCGCAAGGGATTATAGGCGTGATATGTGTGTGTGTGTACCTATTGCGGCCGAGAGTAAATTTGAACCCGGGACTGTGGAATACAGTTCCACCGCTCTGCCTTCTGAGCTATCGGAGTCATGATCAGCGTCGCTGTTGTCAAATTATCAATCTCTCACTCAATGCTCGTCTCAAAGCTACAGTTATAAAATACAACTAAATAATAATAATTAATATAAATTTGGGACTAACCGATTAGTCCAAAATACCTACAAAAAATACAGCGTTTATATGATTTTTATATGATAACTAATAAGTTGACTGAATAGGGAGTTTTCTTTTTATTATTTTTGTACTCCTCCTCAGTAGCTGGACAGATGGCGCTGTACTTGGTATGTTAACGTTAAGAACCAAAAAAAAAAACTATTTTCTTCACTTGGATGTATGAGATCGTCAAAAGAAACGTAACTACTCATTGTTGTATCACAAGAATATGTACTTTCATGGGTTATGCATATTAAAGAAAACCACAACGAAAACAACGTACAATCAAAACAGAATATTAATTAATACATACATACATACATACACATATCACGCCTATAATCCCTTGCGGGGAAGGCAGAGCGTAAACAGCCGCAAAAAACGGCCATTTATGCCACGTCTGACAAATGTTTGAGGGTCATTCGGAAAATTGTGTATCGCTATAGTGACAGGTTGTCAGCCCATCGCCTAAAATTGTAATACACACCCTCGAGTCCCTTAGTCGACTCTTACGACTCCCACGGGAAAGAAATGGGGTGATGCTATTCTAAGCCGGCATCACACGGCAAATTAATTAATAACAAAGCGCAAAAATCGGGGAGGTATTCAGAAAGAGCAATGACTTTTCTACATGCCTTTTGGCTTTGACATCTAGTACCGTAGTCAGTTCAACGCCATCTACAAAGTTCTTGGAATACTCAAATTTTTTAATTCTCAAAAATAAAATTTCCTTTTTAACTGAAATCGACTGAACTCTTAAAATATAATGTTTTTCTTTTTGCACTAAACAACGAGTTTAGTGAAAGTGTTAAATTGGTATTGCATGCAAGCAAATCCATCAAGCATGGAGGAACCAATAAACTCCTGATTACGGATCACGAATATGCAAAACACAAGAATATGCAAACGAAGCACTATGGTTACGTCACAGAAGCTACTTTACAATGGGTACAAAAAGGAACCACAGTAAAAAACTTAAACAGTAAGTAGACTATTCTATTCAGAATACAGTAATTGAGTTTCATTAATATAAATAAAACCGAGTCTGCGCTGGTAACAAGACAACACGCAACTTTTAGTAACAGAGCTTGAAATGTGGTAACAGAATTAAGACAGTTTACGTACAAGAACTCCAAAAATCGAGTTTATTTAAGATTTATTAAGTAATTGACGATTAGTTGATTATTGTTACTATCGGAAGGCAAATGATATATGTTAACTTCAAGAAAAGTCTCAGATATCGTAGATATGTATTATTGAATCTGCTTTGTTTTCGATTTGTGCTCGCTCACCTGCCGATTGTACAATCCAAGTTCCGATCTTTTGTAAATGGATGAACACTGTTTGTTTTCCTTTACTGTGCTCATGGTGACGGGGGCTGCCTGCATGAATGACTCATGGGTTTCAATGGCTGTATGACACAATGGGTGCGCTTGCGTCGCGGTGCGATACGGCTACCGGTACCGGGCTGTCAGTTAGCTACCAACCGGCGACGCGCGCGCGTGTGTGTGCTCCCGCGCAAAATATTTTTTTAATAAACATTGTGATGACAGAAAACGTCAAGTTCATAATAAGAATTGTTGTTACAACCACTCTGTATTATACTTTGATATGTGTGTTTAAGGAAATCAAAAAGTATTTTTACGGGATTGAATCTGCGGACGGTACCAGCTGATTTTGGTTTATAATTGCAAAGAAACCGGTGAGTTATTTGATATACATACATACTGAGATCGTTTGATTAGTTTACATATTTAAATTATTTGTTATACCTAGTTAAGGTAGGTTAAGTTGCTTTTAAATGAAAGTCTACCGTAAGTGATCTTGTGGACAGATAATAATATTAGTATCATATAAATTAATAGTCTAAAGTCTTTTTTGTTAATTGTAATTGTCACGTACATAAGGCTTGTATTCTTTACTCGTTTTCATAAAGAACAACGTCATTCATTAGCTGTAAGAATCAGTGTAAAAATGTGTTATTAATTTGTTTCCATAACTTCTTGCTACATACATTTCTTGGTACTTACTTAACATGACTAAGTGCGAGTCAAATGAATCACTAAGTTTTTACTTTTATGGCGTTAGGTATTTACCTGGTAAGTTATGTAGCAAGGCACATTTGCACGTGTTTAAGTACGGCATGTCAGCATGTTGCATAAATTATTTGCTTCCGTGATACGTAAATACCTACTTGATTACTGCAACTACTGTGACAAAAAAATTTGATGCGTGTTTTGTTGCAACGCAGGTAATGGGCTGACCACCTGTCACTACAGTGAAACACCAAAAAACTGAATTATATCACTCACAATTGTTAAAGAAGTAAATCTGTCATTGTGCTTGGTGCTTCGTCTACGTCAAAATTACATGGTTTAATGTATGTATGTCATGTCATACGTAATTGTATGTAATTCAATGATCAATTTCATTGTCAGTTAGCACACCTACCTATCTTTAAAATAATGGTTGGATGGCTGGAATAGAAACCCTTCTCCCAAACCTACCTACTTACCTAACTTTATAAGTATTAAATACGATTAGGTGCATGAACAGACCCTAATTTGTTTCGGTTAGCATCATTGCTATTCATTACTATTCAGTATTTTTACAATTCAATAACTAAATAAATAAAAACAGCAACGGAAAGTCTTTCCCAGGGTGTCCGACAATTAGAAAACCTACACAAGTATATTATCTTGATTCATTTAGATTCTTAGAAATACTAGTAAAACCTTAATATTTGTCCAACTGTAAAAATCACGCAATTATATAATTTCATTAAAAACACCTTACTTATCAACAGTAGGTACAATCCTACGCGAATCAGAGTCTTAACGTTATAAATTACAAAGGTATTTGAAAACTTAAATAAATAAATATTTAGACTGATTTTATATAGAAATAGTAGTTACGATTGTATAAAAGTCGATGCGAAAATTAAAATGTCTCGTTTTATGAATCATCAGTAGTCAGACATAATTTATTATACTAACATTTTAAACCTAGTAACAATACTATATGTACTTAGTTCTGTAGCGTAATCGGTCAAAAAAATTACTATGTCAAAGTCTTTTTAATAGGGAGGTAGGTACCTACTATTAAAAAGAATATAAATAAACTTGATTAATAGGCAACGTGGGATAGACATTATACCCTGCATCAGAAAAGAATAGAAAATAATAGCTGTCACTCAGCCATCATTGTACCAGTTTGTTTACATTGATTTAAATATCTATATGGTCAAAATATGGAAATAAGTAGTTACCTAAATACTCTGTTAGAATAAGGCACGTTAAGTCGAAGTACATAATAAGTACACTATAGAAAAAAGAGGTTAACCAGCCCATGAATTTGAAAAACTTTAAAACTAACTCCGATGCAAAATTTTCCAGCCGACCGGTTAGATTTTTATGGGACTCCAACTTTTTTTCGTGTGTCTGCCTATGTTCCATGGGGAATATTGTTCAGTTTCATGGACTGGTTCTTCCCTTAAAATATTTGCGGCTTAAATTTTTACATTAAATTGTATAGTTGGTACTTAACTTAGTGTCCTACCTACCCACATAGTTTAACGTGAAAGTCTCTCTTTTCTCTTTTCGTGTGGGACACCGAGTCGTCCAACGACCCGATGAACCCTGGTGTCAGAGTTTTTCAACCGCCTACTACCACTAGTAGGCCTCTGACATGGTTGTGTTACGACCGGCCGTCTAAGTAATCATAGACAGCAACCGGGACCGACGGCTTAACGTGCCCTCCGAAGCACGGAACCATTTTTTTTCGAACAATCAGTTAACGTGAATGTGTTATCTAGATATGGAAAAAGAACTTATTAAAAATATATGTGATCTTGTATTTTATTTTTCTTCACTGTACATACAAATAAATATTTTTTATTTCTGAAACGGAAAACGTTTTCATTGTTGATGTTCCAAGTATAAAACATTATTTATTTTCATCGCGACACATGTTATTCTTTCCAGGAAAATTCCAAAAATATATTTTTCTCTCCTTCTTTATAGCTACTCTGTGACATTCATACGATGAGGCGATGACATACAAACTACTGAATAAGAAACCAGAACAGCACATCAATAATTTTAGCCAGCCATAATGACGTTTATTCAAATCCTAAGCAGGTGACTGAGGGGCTCGAGGGATTAATGTGTGCCTCTTAAAAAAAACGCTTGGCTGACAGCCTGTCTTGATTGATACACGATTTTTCTAAAACGACAACCCTTAGATATTTGTTAGACATGGCGATGTATTTTGCGTGCGTTAACGTTCTGCCTACCCAACAAGAGATAAACGCGTGATATGTGAATGTATGTACGTACAAGCTGTTACCTGCGGCTTTGCCCGTGTAGTCATAAAAACTATCCTATGTGTTAATCCATGTTACCTTCTATACCTATGACAAATGTTATTACAATCGGTTCAGTAGTTTTTGCGTGAAAAAGTAACAAACAAAACATACAAAATTACGCATTTATAATATTAGTAGGCTTCTAATCCTACTACTTACGTGGCGGCCGATGGCACTAGGGATATAGCATAATAATGCTATACTGTATGGCATACTTACTGTGACTGGGGTTTTTGGTTTTTCTTACATTTACTCTTTAAACGAAAAGTTAAATGAACTAAGTAAGTAAAATTAAGCTGATGGTTAAAAAACTTGAAATTTAAATACAATTTTTCATATATAACACAATTTACTATGGAGTTTTTGCACATCAGTACATATAAATCATACCAATAAGGATGTATGCTATGAACGGAAGCAGTTCGAGTCACATTCAATTCAAGGCCTTATTGTACTGGAAAACCAGTATATAGACTCCATTTAATTCAAAGCAAATATATTTAGGGCGAGTTTTACCGAACTTTCCCCAAGGAACTTAGGTCGAAATATAAAAAACTATTTGGACCTTCCATAAAAAGTGTTTGATAAATGTGCCACTTTGTATGGGAGGTGTTTTTTCTTCTTTATGTCGACAAGTAGAAATCATTCAGGGTCGTTCGACGACTCGGTGTCCCACACGAAAAGAAGAAGATGAGTAGAAATCACTCAAAAAAATATGTGGAAAATCGCAAATTGTGCTATCAGCAGATTCTGCGGCACATCAAGCTACTCATTGGATCAATCTACACTGGTTAGTTTTCATAACTGTATGATAACTAGTATAATGTGGATCCCTCATTCCCATACAGTCCCAGCTCGAACAGTGGTAGCAAAGGAAGTGTCCAATAAAAGCCGTCGCGGCGCGCGTGCCACGTGGCGTGGGCGCGACAACGATGCGATGATTTATCATCTCTCCTTATTTAAATGACACTTTTATATTGGTTCAGTTCCTGTTAATATAGTAAAACAGTACTAAGTACAGATTCAAACCTGTAAGAAAGCATGATGAATATGTTTCGGGAAATTATAGTAATTGATTTGGAAGAGTTTTTCACTTCCAAAACAGTTAGAAATACTTACGTAGTTTTTGAGTTTTTGTTAAATGTAGATAGAAAATTGTCTAACATGGCTGTTGGTTCGGATCAGATTCCATCTGGCGTATAAAAAGGAATTAAATTTTCGGTTGTTATGTAAGTATGAATAATATGTATGATTTGTGACAACTAGCGCGTAAACTTTTTGATTTACTCAACATCCAGTTGAGTAAGCTTTCACATGTCATACAAATTTCATCAAAACATATTTAAAATCCATAAACGAGCAGATACACCTACTCATTTAAAATAAAACGGTCCGAAGTAATGTTTTAAAATTGTTATGATCATGAATGAAAAATAAAGACGATTAATGACCGAAATACATCCTTCGGCTCCAAATAGGCGGGTGCCAAGAACACCCAGCCAAGGCCAAGACCTCAGTGAGATAATATTGTGACTAATTACTATTGACTACTACAAATAATTCCTTGTTTACGTCGAACCAAGATAATACTGGTATATAATTTTGTCGCCGTGGGTTATCGGACCTCTCATGTGTTCTGCTGTGTTCAGCTTGAATATTTAAGGCAGTCAAGGTTCCATGATCAATACTTACTAACAATATTGTCATTAATTTAAACATCTTTTTATATTAATAATTTAGCTTTCCTCAGTGTTTTTACAAAAAAGTTCGACGCCCTTTTAGGCAGTGTTTTATATATTTTTTGTATTCGATTTGACGCTGTCAAAAACCTTAAACCACCTCTAAATTTTTGTAATAACACCGCTTACGTCTAACTCAGCAGCCAGGCTTAGGCGTTTTCTTGGGATTGTTCTATCGTGAAAAAAGGGACTTTTTAGGCGATAAGCTGACCACCTGTCACTATGGCGATACATAATTTTCATACTGGGCCTCAAATATTTGACAGACATGGCATGGTCTTCGTGTTTTGTGGCAATTTGTATGTACTTATCCTACTAATATTATAAATGCGAAAGTTTGCATGTTTGTTTGTTACTTCTTCACGTGCAACTGCTGAACCGATTGTTATGAAATTTGGCACACATATAGAAGGTAACATGGATTAACACATAGGACACATTTTAGCACTACTGATGCGGACAACGCGGGTAACAGCTCGTGTAAGTATATATATTATTTGGAGATTGAGCCTAAAAACATGATCTCATAGTTCTGAATGACCAGTTACCTAAGTAGCTAAACTTCATAGTAAACATTCGATGATTCGAAGAACCGTCGATGCGGAACTCATGTGAATCATGAGTCATTGGTCATTGCCTTCACGATCGCCATACTGTTATACCACCGGCCTACCGCTCCGACCTACCGCAAACAATGAAAACGAAAAAAACAATTGACACCTAGGGATGGTAAGGAGTTCGGTAACCGCCGAGACTATGGGATATCCGATATCAAAATATCCG
Organism: Tuta absoluta; assembly: GCA_027580185.1. Classification (NCBI taxonomy): domain Eukaryota; kingdom Metazoa; phylum Arthropoda; class Insecta; order Lepidoptera; family Gelechiidae; genus Tuta; species Tuta absoluta. The sequence continues at coordinate 13,023,503 of JAQAHW010000005.1, forward strand.
TAGTTGTAACCGAGTCCGAAATAAACTGATGAGTATTTTTTTGGTTTATTGTGCGTATCCGAAACAATAGCTTATTCGTATGTGTAACAAAAATGTATCTTTGGTACTATATACTTATATGTTATATCCTTATAATATGTGCATAATATCCCTGACCCCTTACCTACCTATTATTTATAGGAGTACGTTTAGATGACGATTTTGACTTCCACCTCAGCATAAGTATCTAAGTTCGTAGAAAACCTGATCTACAAATAATTACAAGAGAACATACTTACATATATCGCGCCTTTATCCCAGGCAGAGCATAAACGGCTTTAAAACACGGACAAACATTTGAGGGTAATTTAGACTACTGTGTTTCACTAAAGTGACAGGTTGTCAGTCTATCGCCTAGAATTGCAATACACATTTTTAGCTCTCTAGTTCTTTAGTCGCCTCTTACGACACCTTCGGGTAAGAAATGGGGTGATGCTATTCTAAGCCAGCATTACACGGCACAACACAAGAGTAGGTACTAATAAGTCTACTTAAAGTAGTTTAAATCATTAAGATGACTGATTAGTTAATTACGCACGGAAAGTATAAATATTTGAAAAATTATGTCACTTTTTAAAACCACATTGTCCAATTATGTATTTTTTTTTATGAAGTCTTTGTAGTTTTCTTTTCTGACACGAATTTATTTAACTTTTACCCAGGAAATAATGTAATGTAACATACTAGCGGCCCGCCCAGCGGTTTCACCCGCTGCTAACCATTTTCCGGCGAGTATAACACATAAACCTCTCTTGAACCACTCCATCTATAACAAAAACCGCATCCAAGTTTGTGGCGTAGTTTGAAAGATCTATACATACAAGACCTAGAACACCGGGACACGGGAAGCGACTTTATTATATAAGTACTTTTACTAATATTATTACACTGTGTGTTGCCGGCTTAGAATAGCTTCACCCCATTTTTCCCGTGGGTGTCGTAATCGTAAGAGAAGCGACTATGGGACACGAGGGTTACGTGTATTGCCATTTTAGGCGATAGGTTGACAACCTGTCACTATGGCGATACATATTTTCCGAATTACCCTCACACGTTTGTCAGACGTGGTGTGGGTAAATGTCCATTTTACGGCATTTTACGAGTATGTATGTAATACTATAATTTTTTTTTTTTTTTTATTATTATAATTTTTATTTACTTACAATATTTAATCTTACATTCTATAAATAAAATATTTCTCCCAGAGCGGCGCACCGAGGCAAAGTTCCCAAAAGACTGGCAGCATTGCCTCTTTGGATGGTCAAGCTAATTCTTTGGCCTAAATAACTGCCAGCTCTTGGGTCACCCGTTGCCTCAATGAGACGCCCTGACAGATCTTTTATAAAGTCTTTAGCTAATGGGCCCCAAGGACCCATTGTTTCAAACGCCAGGGGAACAAAGATAAACAACTCCCCCAGACTAGAATATTTCCTTGTCTTCAATATTTCGGCAGCGCTAGCGGCGGCACCAGCTCGCAGTGAAGTTGTGCTTAAATGGGATGGAGCCAGGGTATCTGTGCAGGTGGCATCCCAAACCAGGCATTTTCCATTCTTCCACGGTACTATGGACATGCCATCAGGGCGTTTGCCGTCGGTCCTAATTATTCCTTTTGGCTCCAGTACAGCAGGTACATTGGCTGTAACTAAAGCCCTTCTGACGATGTCATTTAAGTTCGAATGGCGTGGGATGCGACCTGCACTTTTCTGGCAGGAAAGACCATGATGCCCCAGCTGGCCTACCATCTCCCCACACTGGCAGCGATGACTTTCGTTTGTTTTGGACCCTAAACGAAGTCTTACAGCTATGGACAAACTGCAATTGTCCCAAAGCGTCCCTATGTGGGAAGACGGATAGGCATGGAGCCACATACCAGACTCCTTCTCGGAGACCGCCAATAATCGTGCGCGATCAGCAGCACTGGAAGACGAGGCAATTAAACTTTTTTGGTGTATTTCCTTTCCTTACTATAATTATATTTATAACCTATACATACAATAAACCTTAATTTTCAACAAATGCGTGTTATGTTCTGTCTGATGTGTAGAATTCGCAATTGTTATCATAACAGCCGTCTTTATTCCTTGTCAAGTTTTGTAACTCCGTTTCCACGGTACAAATATATTTTCAAATGTACCTTACTCATTTACAATCATATTTAGGTATATTTATAACTACAAGAATCCCAGCCCAGGGTGAACCTACTTAAATACAAGTGTTGCATTATTGCCGGAGAAAGGAAATCTACCTTCTTCATGATCATGAACAACAAATTATCCATACCATACAGTGTCCAGTGGTATTAGAAGTAATAAAACATAAGTGCAGTCCAGATATAAATTCCAACTAAGACAAATTAGGCGCCCCCAATAAACACGCTAACTAGTCTCATTGACACAAAGGGAACGGTCAGCTGTGTGAATGAGTGAGTGAGTGACACCCGTATTGTGGTACCCTCAAGAGGAACAATTAGGTGCAATTGCCAGTTACCGGCCGCAGTGCCGCTGCCGCCGCGCCGCCGCCGCCGCGCCGCGCCGACCCGAAGCGCTGTCTGGATCTGGATGCATATACGATTAAAAATGTCAAATGTCGTTTTCAGATGGTGGTGGCGTAAAGTTACATGCCGTGTGATTAACCTAGCCAGCCCCGAGGCACTGCCTTTATTTATATTTTTTTATCCCGCCCGGGTCGTTTTCTACTAGGAGTCTAGGACATTACAAAATTGAAAAAAAGGGACTTGTGATAATTATACAAATTTCATTTTTTTTGCAATGACGGATCATGACGTCAAGAAGTAATAGTACTATCTAGCATTGAGTAAATAATTTAAATTCCAAAAACTAGATATGCCACGTAGGGCATGTAAACCGGAATTCCGGAATATCGTAAGTCCGGAATATCGGACCAATTTTTCCGATATTTTAATTCCGGTTTTGGCAGATTCAATATCGTAAAACCGGTTTTGAGAAGTTGAATTAACGAAGTTGTTTTGGTATAATTTTGATTATACCTAAAACAAATATTTAAAAAACATTCATTTTTCTACCACCTGCGCTCGGTACTTTCGTAGCACCCGTCGCGGTGGCAAGTTTTTTGTTGGAAAAAAAATAACTACCTACACTACTGAGCCGCGTGCGCCGCGTTCATTTTCGCGCAATCAATTTCGAAAAAGAATCTTAAGTTATTTTATTATGATCACCTGCTTACTTGTACGAGTATGCTAATGCTATGCTTGAATTATTTTGCATACATAAAATATGATTGTTTTTGTTTATACACATAATATTTTATCTTAGAAAAAGTAGTATATATGCCTAGAAGAACTATCTGATTTGATCTCATTTAATATACTAAGCAAGTTCCTAATTTGTTTTAATTATTACCATTTTAGAAAAAAATTATATTAAGTTATGATCAAAAATGTGCGTGCATAACTTTATGCTTAGTTATTTGCATACAATACATAGTACAAGATTGTTTTGTTACTGTAGATTACGCTATTAAATTAGTTTTGTGACAATAACTTGATTTAAAAGCTAGTTTAAAAAAAATAGTTTTTTTATATTTTTCAAGCAATACACCAAAACCGGAATTAAAACCGGAATTCCGGTTTTGAGCGTCCAATATCGGAACTTAAAACCGGTTTTGGGGATCTTCCGATTTTACATACCCTAATGCCACGTCAGCAATTGCGTCGATGAATTTATTTGTGACACCTAATTTAGGCAATTTTATACAAATACAATAAGATAATTTAAATCGGTCAAGTTATTTTAAAGATATGCTGCAACATTTTATCATGGGTTTGTAATATTAGGTCCTTACATATGAAATTGTCGTTTTGTCGTACTGGCCACTTTGATCACAAATTTCTCCTATTTGGTTAGGAATTCGAAATTCAAATTTATACAGCTATTTCTACATGTAGTTGTGTTTCGTAAACCGTCATTCATTTGTTTTTTTACTTATCTTTTTTCTGTTTGCATCGCTCAATTTACAAAATGGAAAATTTGAAATATCGCGTTATTTACGAGTACGAGTTCCACCGTGGCACCAGTGCTGCGGAAACGGCTCGAAGGGTTAATGATGTGTATGGCGGTTGTGTCACAAAAGAAAACACAGTGCGTTTTTGGTTCCAACGTTTTCGGTCTGGAAATTTCGACCTGCAAAACAAGCCCCGTGGACGGCCGGAGACCCAAGTTGATAATGAAGAATTGAAGGCTATTGTGGAAGCGGATCCATCGCAAACCACGTCCGAATTAGCTGCAGGCTTCGGTGTTAGTGATAAAACTGTTTTAATCCACTTGAAGCAAATTGGAATAATTAAAAAACTTGAAAGGTGGGTTCCTCACGAATTGAGTGAAGCAAACCGGCAAACGCGCGTCAACTGCTGCGTTACATTACTTGACCGGCACAATAACGAAGGGATTTTGAATCGAATCATTACCTGTGATGAAAAGTGGATTCTCTACGATAATCGGAAGCGCTCATCGCAATGGCTGGACCCTGGCAAGCCAGCCAGAGCCTGCTCCAAGCGAAAATTGACCAATAAAAAGTTACTTGTAAGCGTTTGGTGGACTAGCGCCGGTGTCGTTCATTACAGTTTTCTCAAATCTGGCCAGACGATTACGGCAGATGTCTACTGTCAGCAATTGCAAACCATGATGGAAAAGCTAGCTGCTAAACAACCGAGGTTGGTCAATCGCTCTACGCCACTGTTGCTTCACGACAACGCTAGACCACACACTGCACAACAGACGGCTAGCAAATTAGAAGAGCTTCAATTGGAATGTCTAAGGCATCCACCGTACTCCCCGGACCTTGTTCCAACAGATTACCATTTTTTTCGAAATTTGGATAACTTCTTGCAAGGGAAAAAATTCAACTCAGATGGGGCAGTCCAAATCGCCTTCAAAGATTTTATTGATTCCCGTCTGAATGGTTTTTTTAGTAAAGGGATCAATGAACTACCTATGAGATGGCAAAAGTGCATAGATTACAATGGCTCATACTTTGATTAAATAAATATACTATATTTAAAAAAAACGACTTTTTGTTCCTCCCATACAAAACGCCAATTTCATATGTAAGGACCTAATATTTTGCAGAATATCATATAAATAAGGGTGAACCGATAACCTCCTTTTGTAAAGTCGGTTCTTTCTTTCTTTTCGTGTGGGACATGGAGTCAACGACCAACCCGATGAACCCTGGTGTCAGATTTTTTTAACCGCCTACTACTACATGCCTACCTCTGACAAGGTTTTGTAACGACCGCCGAACTTAACGTCGCGGGTTTAAAAAATACAAGCTTTGTTTTAGAAATACCAGGTTCTGAATTGATAACTACGGACAATGCAATATCATAACAGTTATTTACTGTTGTTTTAAATATCCGGTATAAATGTTAGTTTATTTGATCCGGAATAATCTGGAAAGTACCGGAATGAACGTCGATTACAAGATTTGATTTTATAGCGTTTGTATATGACTGCTTCTCCTACTCATACATAATATTCTTATTGTTATATATTTTATATCGAATTGAACAACGTTTGCTTGTTTCAGCGGTCTAAAAAAAAGTTTGTAGTGTATTATTATTCTAAGCAATTTTTGCAGAAGGGTTTTTCAAAATCAATAATGAGTATGTTATTGTTCTTTATAACGAAGAATTGAAGGCTGTCGAAACATTACTTATTGTCTTGTCAATCAATTTACATTAGCTTTATTGAAGTTACTTTCTATTGACACAGCTAGGTACCTACTACTCATATCCATTCTGTGACACAGCCAGGAAAATGAAGTCCGCATTGGCATACATGAGGTTAAAATAAGTTTATAAACCATACCATTCTAAAATTTCACATAAACACATTCAGGGAAAGTCTACACAAAGGATGTTATATATTGTAAACTATTATTGATATGTTAAATTTAAATTTACAGGGTTATTTTTAGTTATGTCAATGTTTTATACCCACTAATTGCAATACCCTTGCAGGGTCTATGTCTGTGTCCAGAAATAGTGTTACCTAAAATCTTTGGACAAAACAAAAAGCAAGTTAATATTTGTGAATTTGAGTATTTTGGCTACTTACAAATTTGAGTGTTTGGTAACGGAACTTTTACTAAGTTTGTTCTCATAATCTCTAGTTCCCAGTGCTAGTACTAGCTTAACCATATGCAACAGGAAACGGATAGGTATACTGATTCAAACTTCAGTTCCTATCAATTCAATTTCTTGTTTACAAACCTCGAAAAACAGGATATAATTGCCAACCACTAATGTCTGTGTCAACACGGGAAAATATTTTGCTTATATTTTTCACAATTAATGTCATTGAATTTGAGTAGGTATGTACTCATTTATCCAAAGAGTATGAAACGAAGGGCAGATGACGGGCGAGTTGGGTTTCTACTGTGAGATAGGTATTAAAGACGTAAAGAAGTGGAATAAAATTCAGGATGCTGCTACGACAGCAAAGGAGTACCTACCTACGTAGTACGAGTAGGAGTACTTGACATTTCTAGAGCCTACTTTCCCGTAAAGAAAGCCTATCGATTTCATCTGAAAAAATCTTACCTAAACCTAAGTAGTATCTTAGTATCGTAGCTACCCTGTCTTAACCCACTCCCCCCCTGCCCCACACGAACTTAATGTCATCAAGATGAAGTTGTCAATGTTGCAGAATGAAGTAGACTGTTCTTTGAAATAGGCAAACCAAAATAAAATACTACAATATAATATTTTATGCAAATTGTAATTACCGGTATCAGCTGTTGATAATCTTTTCAAGATTTTGATCTAAACAATTGATCATTATTATTACGTTTAAAAAGATTCTCAAACATTATATTTTCGAGGGTTTGATTATTTCCTTAAATTTTAGGTAATACTCAATTTAAATGATGTCATAACCATAACCGCTGATAATATATTATGGCATTTCTCACACTTTTCCTCCCTCGTTCCGTTTGCAACGTAACGCATGCGTCACTCAGACGAAAGGAAATTGCGAATTCCAATCTTATTGCCATACAAATACGGCTACGATGGGTCAACGGTGCGTGACGGAGGCTTCTGTCAAGTCGTTTGACACACGCTTCCGTTACGCACCGTAAATCCACAATAGCCGTATTCGTATGGCAATGTCCTTTCGTCTGACAGATGTATGCGTTACGTTGCGTTAAAAAAATGGAACGACGGACGACAAGCGAGTGATCCACCTATATAGTAAGTAAATACCTTATAATGAAAATGACTACCATCTTCTAGAGCACTGTCCTACCGTTACTGTTGAAAATACTTTAATAATAGATGGGTACAGTACGTACATACATACTCATTAAACTATTGTCTACGAAACTATTTATTAGAATAATTTACCTAATCGCTCTATGTTGGACGATCAGATGTTCACTTTCAAAGAAGAGTGAAATTGTGTGGCATATTCAGAAGCTACAAGTCTCTGTGGACCTAATTTTGCTGAGGACCGAGCCACAAAATGTGCGGTCGTTTCGGTTTAGACAAATTACAATTTCACGCTTAAATTTTATTTGGTGGAATCTAAATTTTATTCCCAGGTTGGCTATTAGTCTTCTTGTTTGGTCACTTTTTACTTAAAGTACTAAATTAACAGTTTACATTGTGCGTTTATTATAGAATTACCTTATTTGGAACACAGTTGTGGGATTAATTTGACGGTGCGTTTACTGTGTAGTTGGAGAACTGCCTTAAATAGCCAATATTTTTTCTCCTCAAAACTTGCTAAAAACGTTGGACAAACCAAAGCGACCTCAAAACATAGCGATAAGGACCCGTGAGAGATTAGACGCAATAAAATAAACAACTTTGGCATTCCCTGCCCGAAAAGATTTGCGATAACAACCCGTGCTCAGGGCTATCAAGTCTAAACCCGAAACAAATGGGTGGCCATTTCCAGTTTATTACAAATCAATTCTATATAATACCTATTATTAGTATTCGGCTATTTGAAAAGTTTCAGCTGTCAGATGGACGATTTTAGCCGTTTCGTATCTAAAAGTTTAAGTCATAGTTACTATTTGATAAAAGGGCAAAAGGGTAACTTTTGTGTTTCGCTGGAATGGCGTAAATAAGATACTCATGACCCTGATAGCCCAAAAATGGCATCGATTTTTAGATCTTAGGACTTTGTCCAACTATGATGAGCTAACGGACGTATTTTAACGCAGCCGTCTGGTTGATGATAGAAAGTTTTTTAATTCCCTTTTATAAAAAAATTTAACCATGGCACGCGGTAACGCTACGATTTTACTTAAGCGTTTGGAGTCGCCTTATTTTAAAGATGGACAAACATTCAAAATCCCCGGAGATAATGATTCGAAGGTGAAGGACTGACAGCCCTACCGGAGCGGCTGATAGTGACAGGCCCGTCTTGAAATCACCAGAAATACGACACAAATAGAAAAATCCTTTGAGTATTTGCAAAGATTTTACTTCAACGACAAAGAGAATATGAAACACTCAAGAAAATAGAAAGAGGTCACTTATCTTAAAAAAAATAATTGTTATTTACCAACTGCCGGAACCAGAAATGATGATGAAAAAGTACCTAGAGTTTAGTGGATTGTAGCATAAATATACCTAAGTCACGAAGATTTTTTGAAAATAAATCAGAAACATGAAATATACATATGAATCGTTCTTCATTCGCATCACACGTGTAGAGCTTTGAAATGAAAAGTAATGTACGTTTTTTCGCGTGTTTATGTATATTATCTTGTCTACCGGTGATTTGAAACGCCAAATAGAAAAATAACATCGCCCGTCTTTACCTATTAAGTACATACATGGTGTAAGGGATAGCCCTCCGCATACTGATAGGGTGCATTCAGAAATGAAACTTAATCAACTTTTTCCCTGGAAACACATGGCAGGAAACGACAAAAAAATTCAACCTCTTATACATAATCACGATCAGCAGATAACTCAAAATACTGAAACAGGTATTTTACCGCGATACTTATTTTTGTTGAACATCAGTTGTTCCGTGATCATGGCCCATGCAACTGGGTCGAAATTTCGGACAATAAAACAAAAATATGTATCGCGGCAAGAATCCCGTTTCAATATTTTGAGTTATTATGTGTTTCAAAGTGAGTTTCAAACACAACCAGCTGACTGCATTTACTTATGGGACGTCAAAAAAATGTGACGTTTCCTGAAAAAAAAACTGTCTGTATTCTGAGGGCTGTCTCTTACACCTTGTATAGTTGCTAGTTAGATCCTATTTTAATACAAAAATTTAATGCTTTCAAAACTTCAATTGCTATACTTTTGAAATTACTAGGTACATCAAATGCAATCCATATGCAACACAGTGAGAATGATTCCGCTATGAATTTTAATGTGTCTGTCGCCGCCGGCGTTGGCCTAGGCCTCATTGTTCTAGGTCAAAAGGACAATATTCTTCTAGGCTTTCCGTTACATACGCATTTATGAATGAATCTTCTGTATTCTCTTAAATAACTGTATTTATTTTTACTACAAATGAGAGTTTGTATACTCACTCACATGCATTTTTACATGAGTTTATCCCGGAGAGAGTATTTTCTAGACGGTAACGTTCTCAAGGAGGTAAAGTCAAGACATAGAAGTAACGAAGGTGCTATCGGTAAATGAATGCGGGAAGGATGAAGTCAAACAGCTTTTATTTTAATGTAATAAATATTTTAGGGAACAGGCATTACAATAATTTGATGACTGTCTTCTAGGAAATATGATTTAAGTCCTGTCCCCACAGCGTTCTTATTTTCGCGCGATCTATAATCGTGTTCTATTTTGTATAAAATGACGCTAGTTTTTATGTCATCGCTTGTGCAGATACTTGCATAAGATTCAATGTGTTAATAAACGCGCGATGAAATATCGCTGTGTGAATAGTACTAAGGAGTACTTAATCGAAATAATTTTTCAAATACTGCTATGGTACCTTCGAACTGTACGAATATTACATCAAATACTGTATGAATAGGACATCAAATACTCAAATTTGAAAAATTATTCGCAGTTTCCGCAAAGTTTCAGAGAATGTATAGGGCTAGAGGATATAGGTATTGTGTTTTATTTCAATGTACGTAACATTCTTAAGATTACTTACTATTTCCATACAAAGTCTAACCTAAGAAGTCTTAAATACCAAGGAACCTGTTTAGTGTAACACGTTGAGTAAATACACCTCCTAACGAAACTGTTAGCATAATCGATACGTATTCTGTTTGTCAGTGAATTCATGGATTTGTAATCCGGTGTTAAAAAGTAAAGTAAATGTTTCCTGTGAAACGTGACGTAGCGAAGTATATAAACGATATACCAGGAACTTTTATCACACATGTCATTCATGATTATATTGGATTGCATGTCCTCTAAGGAACATATTGGCGTAAAGTTACATCAACTTGGCCAGCCTGAGGCAGTGCCTTTATTTTATTTTTTTATCCCGCCTGAGACGGTTTTCTGTCAGGACAGGACAATACAAAATTATTTTGAAAGAAAGAAAATTGTGTCATACAAATTTCTTCTTTTTACAATGACGGTTCATGACGTCAATAAGTGATAATACTTTCGTACATTGATAAAGTTGATTTTATTTCATTGGGTACAGAACAATTTTAGAATATTTTATAATTATATTACGTGCAGATGATTTATTGGTTTTACCTACTTACATTGCATTCTTTGATGCAAAATGTGCACGAGTTTCAATGATTCTTATGACGCAGATGGGGAATCATGTGTGTTGTATTATTACTATTATTTCATTGTCAGTAATGATGAGGTAATAGTCGTCTCGCACGCAAATGAAGTTGGTAGGTGTACAACTCTACAGTTATGTATGTGGTTCTTCTCTACTGTTGGCTAATTAGTATTGTAAGTAGGTACTTACATTGTTGGCATTCTTATTTGTTGTATATTAACTAAAATAACGATGTTATTGTCAAAGCTACCGTTTAAAAATTAGTTGCTAAAACAGGTTTGTTATTAGATGTTGGGATTACGTTAACTGCTTATAAATGTAGGTTAGGTAGGTACTCTCGTAACTTCATGTATCTAAGTTTATTTCTTGTTTTCGGAAAATACGTACAGCTTATGTTACAACACCTGATATAGAATTTTGACAAGCGTAACGAATAAAATTTTGTCAGCGCATAGTTTTCACCTGTTGATTGAGACCGATGACTAGACGGTGTCCGATCATCCGTTGTTGACGTGTATTGATCAGCATTTGACGGCAATTGCCCGCTTCTTGCTCCACTAATCCTGATGTTTCCACGCCACTAATCCGCTCATCGTCGGTGCTGGCAACATTCCCCAAGATACCACATTACGTCTGCCGCCCGCAAACCACATTATCTAAGAGCACCACTTACAACACGTATTCACGACACGTAAAGTTAAGTTTGCAAAACCGCAAGAGTATAGTTATCTTCGACTGTTTGATGCAAAGGATATACAACCTTGTGTTGAGGATTGTAGAGTGTGGTTTATTGTTGTTGTTTTAATGTTGTTCCGGTGACGGCGTAGATTTGGATAATGGTGCGTCGGAAGATCTATGTTGGGTTAAAAAGCGTGGAAATGAAGCCAATGGCAGATATTTACTAAATAAAATACAGATGTTGTTCCTGGTGTTAATAGAGATTGGTGATGTTTACTGATCTGATCATTACTCTGTGACGTCCGGGAGCCTCGGTGGTTCTTCTTTCTTTCTTTTCGTGTGGGGCACCGAGTCATCCAACGACCCGATGAACTCTGGTGTCAGCGTTTTTCAACCGCCTTCTACCACTACTAGGCCTCTGACATGGTTGTGTTACGACCGCCGTCTAAGTAATCATAGACAGCAACCGGAACCGACGGCTAAACGTGCCCTCCGAATCACGGAATCATTTCTTTTTGGACAATCAGTTGGTTAATATCAACTTTGTGAGTGATAAATATCAACTTTGTGAGTTTCCCACTGAGAATCGAACCCGGAACCTTTGCGTCGCAGGCAGTCGCACTACCACTGCGCCACTTCAGCCTCGATGGTTGAATCGTTATATGAATTGAATACGTCTGGAGTCGACATAAGCCTCACAAACGATACCATCATTATCAAACTCGAGCGAAAAAGTGTCAAGAATATTACCCATGCATGATCCACATTTACAAGATGAAAAATACAAATAATAAACAACCTATTTAAGGGCCTACAACATTATTTAGGGATAGGCAAAACAAATGATTAAAATGATTTTACTCCAGGTACCCTTCAGGTATAAAGACCGTATATGTAACGTAGGCAGGATGCATGTAAGAGGCGACTAAGGGACACGAGGGTGTGTATTTCAATTTTAATCAACCCGTCACTAGGGCGATTCATAATTTTCCGAACGACCTCCAAATGTTTGTCAGACGTGGCGTGTATGTCCGTTTTTTTGCGGCTGTCCCCGCTCTGCCTACCCTGCAAGGGATTAAAGGCGTCATGTGTGTAGGTAGGAACACTAAATACTGCGACTGCGACCGCGTTATAAAAATCAGAAATGTTATGACTGCTCCTTATCTTGCTTTTAACAGTAAAAGCCTGCCTAGTCAGCTTATCACACACCCTTAGCAATAAATAAGGTAGTTAGACTGAAATAACCATGAGAACCTCGAGAACCTCTTCCAATAATGGATAAACTATTGCTTTTTCAATAAACACTCTATCCAAGCTACGTTGTAGTATAGTCAAGATAAGACGTCAGTACCTTTAAAGTAATTGCCAAAGTTCGCCTGCTCTTTGATACGGAACTGATTAAGATTTTAAGAAGGAAACTAGCGACACGAGTACTTAGGTAAGTTTCGATCGTCTGTATGAAGACTTTATCTGCACCGTTGCTGCAATAAGTTGACTCTGCGTAGATACATTGATTTATGAATTGAATTCTACCAGCCAGAATCATTGCTAACTAAACACATCGATTAATCTGTTCTTTTTTTAGAGCTGATCTCAGCAATTATAGTCCCGGGGCTTTGAAATTTACAACTGACTATTTAGTGGGGGGCTAGGGCTAACCCGGAGATCATCAGTCTGTTTGGCGTCGGACTCCAAAGGTAGCTTGCGGAACTGTTCAGACAAACTCTACAATAGCGAGCACCTAATACACCTAATCCTAATACACAGTATAATTAATGTGTAAATTGTGAGCTCTCAAAGTGAACAAATTAATATTACAAATGTAACCTTTGTTAAAATATGAAAATGAAAGATGTGAATTCCATTGTTACTACTCAGGACTCTAAAGTTTGAATAGGCGACTACAGCCTTAAAACTGTAAGTACTTTATGTTTATAAAACCTAGGATTAAACGTACACTAGGTACTTTGTACAATGTATTCATATTTATGATTAATAAAGACATTTTAAAACAAAAAAACAATACAGGTGTAGGGAGATAACTGCATTAGAGCTCGAATATCTTTTTTCTTTACTGTGGTTGTGGCTGAAATGTAGGTTAACCCCTAACCCCCCTTGATCGTAAATCGATTTAGGGTACACTACATCTATGCAAGAAGTTTGAAACTTGCTTGATAAACGATTGCCATCTCTAAGATATACAGCCAGCTAAGCTATCCGTTTGGTTGTTTCTTCGCAATTGCCTATTTGTGTCAAGATTGTTTTTAAGGTCAAAGTCGTTATAGTCGGTAACTATGGCAAAAAGTTGGACTTGGAGCGCTCCAAACTCCGAACATAACGACTTTGCAAGTTTTAGAATACTGTTGTGACAACGTGGACGATAATTATGTAAATCTACGTACATATTTATGGACCAAAATACACCAAGCCTTGCGAAAATCTTAGGTAGGGAAGAGACGGGCTAGGCTTCAGATATGTCCATGTTTTACCAGCAGAGGCTCAACTTGAATTTAATCCAACACATTACAGAGCAAGCTAACCAACTGTCAAGTAAAATTTGTGAACAATGAAATAGCTAAGTAGATAAACCACTTTAAACCTGCTGATGTGGCTCTACGGGAATAAAATTGTGTCTGTTTGGAGAAATAAACTCACTGGCTAAAAATATTGCTTTTGTGCAACATTTGTTACGAGTTAAAAATTCTTTTTAATCTGTCGTGAACGACTAAACTTTAAATTGAAAATCTGGTTACTTTCGAAAGTAGAGCGATCTTGAAGTTCCAACAAGTTGCCTAGAACTTAGGTAATCGTTGTTTAAAGTTTAAACGTCAAAATTGGCCCGAAATTTATAGGTCTCCCCGCAAAGTGGTTCCTATAAAACTTGTCTATAATGGTTATATGGATGGATTTAGTGGACTAATCTTCTACCTGCGCGTGATTCACTAATTGTGACACTTAGTCAGCGAAACCTTCACTCTCATTTCGACACTCAGGTGATATGATTCACTCTTGTATAAGATATTTTCGTGACGTCAACTCCGTCAACAATTTCTTGTGACGAACTTAACACTATTAGGAAGGAATTACGTAAACAACTTAGTACGTCTGTTGATAGATGAATTTAACAAATATACATAAGCGTTTTATCTTTATGGTTGTCTGTAGTGCTCAATTAGCAACCTTTTTTACATAATTTGATAGTTAATAATATCTATGCTCCTTGGCAACTGTTTTAGTATATTATGATCAAATTGATCAAACACAAAAAAATAACTCGATAACATATTTTTTTAATGACTCAGCGCCGTGGTTGTATCGTATTCTCATGCAAAACACAGGCTTTCGAGCGGCAGTGATTCATAGAAGGCATTCAACAAAAGTGTGTCAGTGAGGCTTGCTTTAAAGTCACAGCGTAAATGCGAGGCGATACGGGCTAGTCGGTGTTCAAATTCAAAGTAGCAAAATAACCTCTAGAAATCTTACGTAGAACTTACAGTAGCTGGTGTTAGATTGATACGTAGGTACGTCAATTGGTAAAAACGTCAATATTGCAAAGAAAAAATGTCTTAATTGTTATATCATTCGGAAACAAATGTAATTGGGAGTAGGCACACACACATAACTAGTAGGCGTATATATTCAGCAAGGTTCACAGTAGTTCAATGACACATCTCATCAGCTGGTGAAGAGCGATCCGTCTTCTGGGATCACCATTCGTCGTAGATACCGAGCCGAGTCGGCGCCTCCGAGCATTTATCTTGTAACCGCCATATATACGTAAATGTAAACAATGTGAGCAAAACATCGGGTTCTTTGTTTACTGGTTTTTCACACAGTTATCAGAAATAACCAGTATTTTTAGGTTGATCCCTCAATATGTAACTTAACATAGTTCTGCGGATAGAACTTAATGCCGTCGATGCCTCTGTTTCTGACAGGCTATCTGAAGGGCAATCAAACTTTTTCTGTCTCATAGGTAAGTCACTCACGTTACAATTACCTAAGTTACTTATTCTACCTAGATACGAAACTATTCGACTTAGAACAACATTGTCAAGAAAACTTTGATGAACATGTTAAGAGCAAACAGCTAAAAAAGTGTTCATTTACCACCTTTACCTGTCCTCGCTTACCCATAACAAATAATATAATTATAATCAAATAAGCCTTTATCCCCCACACAAAAAAAGAAAGAAAAAAAAGTCTTTATGATATGATTGATCTAAAGCAGGAGATTAGACTAACTAGTCGCAAAGTGGCAAAGGTCTCGGACGCATCCTTCGTACATACTTCCTAGACTGCACGATCCGTGGGCGTCGCACAATTAGTTCATTTCTTTGTCTTTCTGGACTAATCTGGATGAACGTATCGTTACTAATAATTAACTTACAGTATAATCAAATGAGTCTTCATGACTGATCTAATACAGGAGTAAGATGATACTGATTAGACTAACTAGACGCAAAAAGGCAAAGGTCTTGGACACATCCTTCGTTCATACTTCATAAGCTGCAGGACCCGTGGGCGTCTGACAATTTGTCTTTCTGGACTGATCTGGATAAACGTCTACTTCCTTTAATTTTAAGTAAGTATAGCAATGATATACGTTATCTATGGTCAATAGAGATAGAATTATTAAATTCACCACCTTTTATTGTGGTAGGTTTTTATACTCGGCAGACGTATCATAAGAATATATTTAAAAAGAAGTAATAATTGTTTATGTACTCAAATCTTTTTTTAAGAATTGTTTATTTGGAATTTAGACCTTTGACTCTCATAAGACATTTTGTACGCCTAAATAAGTAATTACTTGTACGGATTCAGTCACTTACGGGCATTGTCCTTTGAAATGTATACTTGCTACCTATCTATGGCTGCCCGCAGAGTTCTTTTACCTACTTACTTATTGTTTTCAAAACAAACACTTTTGTTCCTCAAACAAAGATCTTTTTTAAAATCAAAACAAAACGGTACTGTACGCGGTACGACCTTCTAATGTTTTAAATAAAACAAAAAGTAGGTGGTAATAACAAGCTCTAAATGTCGACTGTGGTTGTGTGGTTTCTACATTAGAAAGTTAACACCTTCAAGTTTACCTATGCCCGTTTTTTCACTATCCGGAAAAATTATTTTATGATGTACTGGATAATAGACTTATTCAGTCAATAATAGGTATTTGAGAAACAGGCACAGCTGCGTTTCTACCGTGATTGGTTCCATTGTTCGTCCTAAAATAAAACATAGCGATCGTAAAAATCTTTTGAAGTAACATAAAAGGAGATTTTATTGTCGATCGGATGTAAATCGTAAGGAGATATTTTTGTATATGTATAGCGCCAGAAATGGTGCGCCCATCAAGTCGCCCATGCATAGAACACTGGCAGGCGACATTTCCGTTCGATTTTTAAAATTTTGGAACACATTTCGAAACAATTAAAAGCTACATTTCCGTTCATTTATTTTTTGTCTTTGTGGCTAGTTAGACTAACTTAGGAAAGAGTTTAAACGCTGACTTTCGACAGAGTTTTTTAACGTAATAATAACTTCTGGGATCGTTCAAAGTTCTAAAGCCAAATCTTTTACAGGTTATAAATATTACTTCCTTTAGTTTTCTTAACTCAATATTAAGACAACATACACATGATAAAGCAAATGATACATACATACACATATCACGCCTATTATCCCATGCGGGGTAGGCAGATCGTACACGGTTGCAAAAACGGACATTTATGCCACGTCTGACATATATTTGAGGGTCATTCGGAAAATTGTGTATCGCCATAGTGACAGGTTGTCAGCCCATCTCCAATTGCAATACACACCCTCAAGTCCCTTAGTCGCCTCTTACGACTCCCACAGGAAAGAAATGGGGTGATGCTATTCTAAGCCGGCATTACACGGCATGGATGAGGCTATTCTAAGCCGGCATTTCTAAGCCGGTACCTATCACACGGCATCATGTTTATGCAAATTATGTTTTCATAATATTATTTTCTTTAAGTTTTATATCATTCATCATACCTAGAGTTTTACTAAAGCAGTAGATTTCATTGGGCGAGCCAAGACGGGCCAGGCGTTGTCTGCGTTAAATGATCTAAATTGGCTTTTTAAACAATTGTGGTGCGAACGGCCCACGTTAATTACAATCACCCTAGGGTTGTACAATACCTAATTATTTTTGTTGGATATTTATCGAATACTGAATTGATTTAACGTAACGATTCCGTACCTACAAATAATAAAAAACCGTATCGAAATTAAATTTTCGTAACCTACCTAGGTACATACTTATATATAGTGTTTTAATTTATTTCCAAATCAAATAACTAGTATTATTTGCAACGGTGCATCCCATGGAATTTGCTAGTACCATAAGAATAGATAATAATACTGCGTATAGAAACGAAACTCCTTTGTCTGGGCCCCAAAAGCCGCGCTTTAAATACCTACTTCCCCCCGCAGCCCGTAACGCCCCGCACTCTCCCGCGCTTTAAGTCGAGGCTGTCACGTGCCAATAATTTTATTCCACACTAGCGGCCAGTCAAGCGGTTGCGACCGCTGCTAACAGTTTTCCCGTGGGAACAAAATATTTACCCGTTTTAAAGTCTTACCTTACCATTTTATTGTTAATAGGTAGATACAGAATTTTAAAATAGGTGCAAAACATACCTACGATACGAATGTGCTTATTTATTTATAAATGACTTAGGCACCTAGGTAGTTTAAATTAGAAAATGGAAACTAGGTACCTACGTAAGTAAAAATAGGAGTACACACAACAATTACGTATAATAACGAATGGTAGGTACCTAGGTATTTACTGTAAAATCATCACTTACCTTGGCTCATCTTTAGGCAAATTAAAAAAACTTACTTTTGCAGCCATACACACCACAATAATTCGGCATTGGTAAATTTTTCACAAAAAATTAAAATTCGACCCGCACGACGAATGTTTCCGCGGCGAAGCGCACTTCCGACTGAATTGTTCGCTAAGAGACAGCCAGACGGATTGACCTTGAGCGCGTCTGGAGCGGGAGTGTCATCTCTATGTGATTTCTACTCTATGCTAGTACCTACCTATACTTCTCTTATATCTACTTGCCCACTTCTTACCATTTTGCCTATCCATATCTTATATCATATTTAATTTTAAATATTTTTTATTGTTTTCAAAAATGTTCAACCCTATGTTAAGTACCTCCTATACCCTTGTTCATTGCGTTTTTTCTATCGTCTTGAGGAAATTAAATGGACGTTGTTCCCTCTCTCGCTTTTCTTTTTGATTTGAAATGAGAACAGTTTTCAGCGTGGGCTCTTGGGATCTTGTGCTACTTTGTTCTTGCGGGTTTGTTACTAAACTCACTTTGAGGTAGACCAACAATAGGTAACAATCCTCAATAAGGACCTTATTCATACATTTATACCCCGAAGTAATATAAGACTAGTGACAGACTGTTGGACGACTCGGTTAGTGTAAACTGTCAAACACCAGTAGCTCTACATTTGAATACCAAATTTTAAAACACTTCCCGTGTTAGGTATACAATTCTTGAAAACTTGCATTTTTTTTAGTAATGACAGAAGTCGCAGGTTCAAATCCTGCCCGCGCTTGAAAATTTTGCAAGTTTTCAAAAGCTCTACATTTGTTTTTCTTCAATAATCGACGTGATTGAGAAACCTCTCTTTATGAATTCATGAGCTCGGCTCTTGTCCATGGTGTCACCGCCATTCTTGTCTTCCCATGATTGTGAATAAATTTGTTCATTGTTTTTGTTCTTAATATTAAATATATTTTTAATAGAATAAGAGCTTAACTTTTGATAGATATGCCCTATTGGATATATCAAATTTTACTTCGGGCTGAAATAAATTCATTCAACATTGGACTCACCGTGCTGACGACGAAGAAAATATGCTCCGTTTCATTAGTTCTATCTAGATCTAGGACGGTTTTTTTTTATCCCGCAGTTTAGTTTCACCTGGCCAGTATTCCCATGAACAGTGAAAGCGATGTTGCGTACCCAGTGTAGTAGGTAGGTACCAACCAAGTACCTACCTAACAAATGTATTGGATTACATGCTCCATCGACCATGTGCATGTATGGGCTTGGCGAATGATAATCAGATCACAATAGCGGCCGATACCACCGTTACAAAAAGAGAGTTTTAGTAAATTACACGATAGTTTCTGTAGGTGAGGTAAATAAGCTGAATAGTGATCGATAACTGAGGATAACCTAGTGATAGGAAAATCTGTTCCAAAGGAATCTTAATAGCAATAGTAAAACAAATATACCGCCGCATTGAATCAGCAGTTTGCATGGAGAGTATTTTTTTATGATTCGACCTTAAGGGCGGGGCACACCGGCTCCACGAACTGATGACGTTGTAATGTATGGGATAGTATGACATACGGCACACCTCTTGCGTGCAGCACGGAACGGATACGCAACGCAAGCGGTGTGCCGTATCTCGTACAGTCCCATACATTACAACGTCATCAGTTCGTGCGTGACTACGGACGAGAGCTGGATACGGAACGGATACGGAGCCGGTGTGCCCCGCCCTTTATGGAAAGTTGTTTTTTAACACTAGCCCATTCAAAGTTTTGTTTTGCGTACCTACCCATCGGTTAAGAAAGAGAAAAGTCACTCTAATCTCTCGTGGGGTCAAACCCCTAAGCACAGGCCTATGAAGCGAAACTTTTTAGCGATCCATTTTTTTTTGTTTCATAATTACCGTAACAGAACAGAACCTTGTTATCTTAAGTTCTAAATTTTCGTTTCAAAATTATTTAGAAAGAATTACAAAACTTTCTTTTCAAGTCTACCGGCTTACGTACCTTATTAAGCCCTTTTTATTTGCTCCGTTCGCAAATTTTTAAACAAAGATTGATGCAGGGAAGTTTGACAAAGCAATCCATCTTTTACTTCCACTTTGAAGTAAGTACAAAGTAGAAGGTAGTTACCTACAACAAGAATAAGTTTCTATTTGATAAAATGTACCAAACGATTGTTACGATTGACTCGATTAAATTCTTTTTTTGAAGTCTCCAATTTGGTACTTTTAAATAAATCAAATTTTACTTTAGGTATGTATGTAAAATAGCCGTGTGATGCCGGCTTATATTGCCGTGTGATCTTCGCTTAGTCGGAAGAGCCGACTAAGGGACTGGAGGGCGTGTATTGAAATTTCAAGCGATGGGCTGACAACCTTTCCAAAAAATTATCCGAAAGACCCTCAAATATTTGTCAGACGTGGCGTTAATGCCCGTTTTTTGCGACTGTTTATGCTCTGCCTACCCCGAAAGGGATTATAGGCGTGATATGTGTGTGTGTATGTATGTAGAACAGTTCATGATGTCCTGTCTGTTTTTTAGTTGTTTTCTTGTACATGTAAAGTTTTACTGTCTGTTTTCCAACTGTTTTCTTTTACATATTAAAAACGTGACAAGAAAAGCCACAAATCATCTAAGGACAGCCTAGTCCAACAAGAATCCAGAGCAATGAGTCGCAAATATACCCCAATTGTCGTCTCATCTACCGAGAGTCGGGGTCACGATGAATTGGTCCGGTGACCTCAGCTGGGACACGCTGGGACATGATGCAATGCACAGAGCCAGGCTTATTGACCCCACCGTCTTTTTCATAGGAGAAAATATACCTAGACTATCGATAGAACCTCGAGTTACCCTAGGGATTAACTAGTTTTTTCAACAGTTAATACAAAAAATCTGTAGGTGAAGAGGGTTAGATGCCTACGTCCATAAGTTGGAAACTAGAATTCTTAAATGGTTCACAATTCTTATCCATATAGATAGAGGTTTGAAGCAGAGTTTTCTCCATATCTGTATGTATCTCTATTGACGTTTTTAAAGTCCTATAAGGCTTCTTGGTCTTTAATTTGTCTTATACCTTTTATTTGCAAAAAAAAGGTTCTCATCACGTCACGCATGCGTAATTTACGCCTTTATTTAAAAACACTCGCAATATTTACGAATTAAACGTTATTTTAAGGAATAACATTTAATTGCCTATCATACATAACAATGAGTAAACAACATATTGTAAATTTTCCTGAATTACTGTATATGTATACCTATTAATTATCAGTATTTAATGAGTGAGCGTCACCGAGCTATTAAATTTTATCATTTTCAGGAATATTTTGTCCTCAAACAAGAAGTTCGTATGTAATTGACTGTTGTGTACAAAGTTATAGTTATTTATTATATTAATTTCGTTTTAAGTGTTATAAATTATTAACTAGATATCATTTTATTACAAATTACATTTTATATCTTGTATTTTACAAACTGGAGTAGAACAATATATGACTCGTTGACATTGTTACCAAATTAACTCAATATTCAATCATTAATTAACGCAAACTAACCTTGTAAATAATTTGTTTCAGGTCAATCAAAATGGACGACATAGTAAAATTAGCAAATGAAATTAACGCAACGCTGACGGAGAGCGAACTTTCAAAGTAAGTACAAATAAACTACATATGGCCATTTGAGAAAAGAATTAAGTGGAGAAGAGAGAGCCCTGCCTACCAATAAACTGAAGCTAGTTATACGAGTACCTACCTACTACTCATCACAGCTTATCAGATACTATGCAGGTAAACAGTAAGTGTGGAATAAACAAACAACATTATGTGTTTTCTATACTAGATAGATCAAAAAAAAAATTGTATGTACTCGTTTAACCTTGGGTTTTCCTTTATTCATATGTAGGGAGGGCACCATCTTCTTCATTCCATGCTTTCAGCTGTGACCCAGTTACCCTTGCCTGTTATTAATTGCAATTTCAAAGTATAATGTTAGCAATAGCAACTTCAAATTATATTTCTGTTTCTTGAATTTCTGTACCTATAAAGCAAAAATTTAATTTTAACTGGAAAATTGCAGTTTGCAGAGGTTAGGTATAATGTGCTCAGATGTTAGATGAATACCTTTGGCTTGTAACGTAGCTACCTCAGATGCCTTTCCTTGCACAGGAAAGTTGTTATGAAGCTGATTTTCGAGAGCTGAAGCTTTATCATCATAAAAATGTGGCCATATAAAACTGTTGTAGGCAGCTAGCATAGGTATTCAATATATTACTTTGGCTTCTCTGTTCTCACAAAAACCCAGAGGTTTATCTGAATAGCATGGTTAGGAAGTACCTAGTATCATATCTCCTTTGGTCTTTTGACTGTGGGTACAGTGGGCGAATAAAAGACATCCGGCGGCAGCGAGGCACCAGAGCGTTCTTTTTACATGTCGAGCACTGTACCTCCAGGCAATTCAAGCCTCGTGCCCTTTGTCACCACAATAAAAACAGAAATAAAAGTCCATGGAACAAAAGTTTTCCGCTTCTTTCTGAAGTCAGAATGTTTAACTTAGAGGTCCATTGAGGTATTTATTGCATTGTTCTGAGAAGTGTGAAATGTACCCTGGGAAATAACCCCTTTCGCTTTTGTCTTGTTTCCGGTTTCCCGCTATCAAGTATAGTTTTTTTTTTTCAATTTTCAGAGGGTACCTTACAAAAAAGTAAGTACTTAGTTTCAGAATAGGCCACGATAAATTAACAAATTTCATTTTGCAAGATAGACCTATTAGCTTCTAAACTCCTTTTGTTCATGCTACAGCAACCCAGTTACTTTACGAGTAACCTACCTATTATAAATGCTACTTGGTATCAATTTTATATGCGCAGATGTGTCGCACGCATTGGTACCGCAGCCGCCTACGTCGTCTGTTCGATTTTCAGCCGGGGAGGTGATATTTGAAACTTCTTTTTTTATTCCATCACTGTGGCTCTACAAAATATTAGTCAACAATAGTCAGTTTTTTGTTGGCACTTTTGTATGGAAGATATTGGAAACATATGTTTTTTATGTAGAGCAAAACCAGTATAGTATTGGTAATCTGTAAGTTCACCTGAGCCTATATCACCCGGTAGACACTGGCTACCCCGCGCCAGGTGGGGGGGAGGGGGGGTCAAAGTGCAGCGCGTCCGGCGCTCAGAAAAAAAAATCTATGGGATTGGTTTGGACCTTTGAGATAAGTTTGGTGTCGTTTTCAGGTAAATAAATGATGCTGAATTCATTCCCCATACCAGTTTTTTAGGGTTCCCTAGCAAAATAAGTCGCAATCCTTAAAATAATAAAATTTTAGTCGAAACGAAATGTAAACAAACCCACATATTTTAATAATTTTGTATGAAACTTTGTTTAAAAAAAATACTTTTCAAAAGCTCATTAAATGCATATTATAAAAACATTAACATTGTATATACATAATACTACTTTTCAACTAAAATAAAATAAAATTGCACGTACCTTTCTCATTCGTGTGGACGGCCTGCGGACGTCACTCGGTTTTCTATTCAGAGTTGGAACGAGATTTTGTAGTAAAACATTGCCATTTAAGTACTAATGATATACACGCCCATTTAAATCCATATCGGCCGGTAGGAAGTTTCTAGTGGTGAGACAGATATCCGGTAACTAGCCGGTATCCGCCCTTACTTTTACTATCCGGCCGGATACCGGATAGCACATTACTATGTATACCGGAACGTAAAAAAGAGAGATAATCGCATTATTTTACAGAAGGAAAATCATATACCAATAATTTATGGACACTTTTAAATTTTTCTCCGTCATGAATTATTATTTTACATTTATATTTAGTATTCATAGTTCACAAAAGGGCAAATTGTGGCGAAAATGAATTACTTTTCCGCTTTTGTTGGTAAAAATAACAGATCAATTTAGGCCGAATATCGCCATCATTCAGACATCACTTCCGAAAAAAAATAGGTTTGTGTCTGGGATAAAATCTCTTATTTTGACTAATTTTTTTTATTATTAATGATGGGTTTGCTCTTGACTCTAGTCTAGGTCATAGGACAGAGACAGAGTCTAAGATGGAGCGAGCTCACTCAGAAGAAGCCTGTTCACTCTTACTTTAAAAAGATTAGGAAACCATGACGCAGGTAGTGAGTTCCACTCTTTAGCAGTACGCATTATGAATGATGACTGGAAGCTTTTAGTCCGAATTGGTGAAATGGCAACCAGGTATGGATGGTATCCGGCGGTGCGTCTGGATGTCCGATGGTAGAAGGCAGCTGGTGGAACAAGGTCGTGAAGCTCTTGAGCACACTCTCCGAAGTACAATCCGTAAAAAACCGACAAGCAGGCAACCTTGCGGCGATGTGCTAGGCTATGTAGCTTGGTGTCCACCAGTTTTATGTCGCCTTTGAGCCTCATGGCCCTGCGTTCCACCGAGTCAAGAGCGGCAAGTTGGTATTTGGCTGAGCCATCCCAAAGGTGACTGCAATACTCCATGCAGGATCGGACTTGTGCTTTGTAAAGAGTTAAAAGCTGTCGAGGCGTAAAGTATCGCTTCACTCTATTCAGGTTGCCCAGCTTCTTAGCCGCCGTTTGAGCCTTGTACTCGATGGTCGCGCCGATGTTTAGATTTAATGTCAACTCCATGCCTAGAAGCTCAAGCCTGTCAGTGACAGACTGTCGTCGCCCCAATAGGAGACAAAACTTAAGGTCGGATCTATTCGCTCTTCCATTGCCTTTCTTAACGAACATATTTCATCCTCACTGGTTTTTTGCACCTGTCAAGTATTTCTTTGAAACGGTAAAGAGTTGCAGAGAGAACAGTCCCCTGAGGAACTCCGGCATCAATGGCCATAAGGTTAGAGGAGCAGCCGTCAATGACTACTCTGATGGACCATTCACTAAGGAAGTCTGAAATCCAAGTACAAAAATCAGCTGGGATGCAATAAGCAGGAAGCTTGCTGAGCAGACTTGCATGCCAGACACGGCAAATGTTTCGCCGTTTTTCTCAATGGCTTCGCCCCAGCAGTGCGTGACATACATAAGAAGATCACCAATAGACCGCCCCCGGCGAGGGCCATATTGACGGTCACTGAGAAGATCATTGTCTTCAAGGTAGATCAGCAACTTAGTGTTCAGTACCCTCTCCATGACCTTGCATAGGATGGAGGTAATGGCAATTGAACGGTAATGGGCAGGGTCAGCACGATTGAGACAGCAGGAAATCCTTTTCTCGAAAACTCTTCTGAATTGTACAACATTAATACGAAAATGGTGGCGCCTATTGAAGTGGTTCAGACAGTAAAACAAATTGAAAGCAAAGGAAAATAATTTTACCAAAATGTTTGCAAAGAATGATTTATTGAAGGCAAAAGTATACACGACCCATTACCTCAGAACATATTCCCTCTTTTACATAATATAAATAAAAAACGAGAATCTAAAGCCAAATCTAAAATATGTTCCCTTAAAAACGACTCAGTTTAGTAAACTTTATATTGCAACCTGAGAACATAGAGCAAGAGACGTTGATACATTATTGTCGCATGAAAATCAAAGCAGTCCTCCTGCTCTATCAGCTTTAGGTTTGATGAGATCTAGTGTGAAATCTGACATGCTGAATGTCAGATTTCACACTAGATGAAGAGTTGGATAATGTTGAAAGACTGGACGTGGTTTGTGATACATACAAGAAAGACAGTTTCAAAAATTCAACCCGAAAAAAACGAGGTACTGGCACACGTGTGTTAGTTGGTGAACAAACAAGAATTCCAAAAGGCTGGTGAAACTTCCTTCGCGAAACATCAAATAAAGGAGAGCTTTACAACCTTTTGTCATCTCATTGGCACTCAGAGATAGACTTACAAATGGGTAAAGAGTTCATCATAACCGATGGCGAAGAAGCTCTAAGTAAAACCACTCCAATTGAAAATTTGGCACCGTGCAACCACGAGGAAGCCGACACACGGATAATGCTTCATCTTGCTGATTCCGTGCTGAAAGGACACGACAAAATCATAGTACGAACAATCGACACGGACGTTGTAGGTACTAGCCATATCTTGCGTTCCAAAGTTAGAAGGCCGAAAGGAACTATGGGTACACATTGGCCCAACAAAAGCGGAAAGTAATTCATATTCGCCACAATTTGCCACTTGTGAACTATAAGTACTAAATATAAATGTAAAATAATAATGTATGACGAGGGAAAAATTTAACAAGTGTCCATAAATTATTGGTATATGATTTTCCTTCTGTAAAATAATGCGATTATACCTCTTTTTTACGTTCCGGTATACGTAGTAATATGCTATCCGGTATCCGGCCGGATAGTAAAAGTAAGGACGGATACCGGCTAGTTACCGGATATCTGTCTCACCACTAGAAACTTCCTACCGGCCGATATGGATTTAAATGGGCGTGTATATAATTAGTACTTAAATGGCAATGTTTTACTACAAAATCTCGTTCCAACTCTGAATAGAAAACCGAGTGACGTCCGCAGGCCGTCCGCAAGAATGAGAAAGGTACGTGCAATTTTATTTTATTTTAGTTGAAAAGTAGTATTATGTATATTCAATGTTAATGTTTTTATAATGTGCATTAAATGAGCTTTTGAAAAATATTTTTTTTTAAACAAAGTTTCATACAAAATTATTAAAATATGTGGGTTTGTTTACATTTTGTTTCGACAAAAATTTTATTATTTCAAGGATTGCGACTTATTTTGCTAGGGAACCCTAAAAAACGGGTATGGGGAATGAATTCAGCATCATTTATTTACCTGAAAACGATACCAAACTTATCTTAAAGGTCCAAACTAATCCGGGAGATTTTTTTTTCTGAGCGCCGGACGCGCTGCACTTTGAGCCCCCCCTCCCCCCACCTGGCGCGGGGTAGCCAGTGTCTACCGGGTGATCTGGGTTCATGTAGGCGTATATTACATTTGTTCCAAATGGCATTGCTCTACATAAAAAAAACAATGTTTCTCTACATAGAAAACCAGCTACAATGCCAATCTTGCCTGATATTCGGTGCAGAATCAAACGCAAATTCTAATATCTTCGTTGATTGTAAAGCTAGTGTACCTAAATTATCCCTGAAAATTTATATTTTAATTTCTTACGCATTAAATAAATTGACATACTTGACACAAAATTTAATTATTTCTACCTAGGAGTTTGCTGTTATCTGATATACTGTACTGGTATATGTGGGTAGGTACCTATTTTTATGTCCTGAATAAATACGCCTTTCAAGCCACCGCACAGGTACCTAATAATTTGTTTGCATCTATAGTACGTTAGGTCAACAACTTTATTACGTGCATGTCACGTCGGTGTTATCTAAGTAAGTAGACAATGCACGCAATACGTGCATAAACGTAGTGTGTTCGCGTGTGGCCATGGATCCTGCACTAAAGACATTAGCCAGAGAGTTGGGCTCGATTTCCGGTATTGGAAAAGCATCGCAGTTGTGTTTTATTAGAATGTCAGCTGGATGGTTATGCCCGTTTCGTATTTCGTTAAAAGCTTGATTCATAGTGACAATAGAATGGCAGTTTATTGTCGATGGAATTACAATAGCAAAAATAAGAGAACCAGGGCCCTTGCTGAATCAGGGTATGTCTTTTATGTAACGAGCAAAAACACTTCGATTGGTAGGCTGTAAGCTATTCTAATGTTGTACAAGTTGAGATGCCTGCTTCCTTTGCGATGGTGGGTTAAAGAATAGCAGAAATTAAAAGAGCCCTATTACATTAAATCTGGCACTAGCAGGCACCTTTTTTGCTGCTCGTCAAATCGTACGCCTTCTAAAGTAGTCAGCTCACCGGCTATAATAACTGTCACAATATGGTGGGCGCGCTAAACGAATAAATCTGTTTATACAACTCTTTCTGGGTGTGAGGCACTCTGCGCCCAATAGCTCCGGTTACTTTTTTAAACCTTTTTTAGGCTGAGAAAACATTACCTAAAATTGAACAAATAATTTACCTAAATTAGGCCTTGAAAGCTGTGGAATTTGGGAATTTAATACGTTCTAAAAAGGGTTGGATTTACCTTAAAATATATTTTCAATGGCTTTGCTAATGAAGGGTTAGTTTAGAGCAATGTCAAGTCCAGACTAGAGGCACAAGCAAAACTATTAGTAAAAGGGAAGCAGGCTTCGACGTCACGTACTAAGAGCGTTTATCGAGATTTATCGATCAACCGATTAGGAGCAAAGAAGTGCATCCGCTTGGCACGTTCGATTCCCGGTGGGAGCAGATATTTGAATAGTATATTTAGCAAAATAATTGTTTCCGTATCTGGCTGGGTATTTCACGTGAGTTTTTTTTTTGAGGTGTGTGCACTGTACACAGAACCCCGGCGCAAGAAATCTTGGGGGATGTGGGTGGGTCTATGCTATGATGTATGCTCATTAAGTGGCTGACACGAGCTAAAAACTTGTTCCTTTTTGACATGCGGCAAAAAGCGCGACGACGGCATCCTGACTATTTGACCTTTTTTAGTATTTTTGATCATAACTCAGTCAAAAATAAGTTATTTGATAATCGAAAACAATTGCTTACTAGCGTATGTATGTTGCACACAATACACGATATAATGGTTTTTGGAAGTAACCTTGCGGTTAATTTCTATCGAGCCGAATTATCAGAATCATGTCATATCATTTATTTCAGAAGGTTTCTTGCCCTTAAAGTTGGATGAAAATCACTTGCTTTTAGGTCTACTCAGCTCCTTAATAATACCCATTTTCTTTGCAGGTTCTCGCCCGCCCTCCTTACCTTCGCGGCTGTTATGACAGGCTTCATAATGCTCATCGGGCTGTTCGGGAACCTCCTGACGGTGGTCGCGCTACTCAAGTGTCCTAAAGTCAGGAATGTTGCTGCGGCTTTCATCATCAGGTAGGTTATGAGTAGGTTTATATCCACACACACTAATATTATAAATGCGAAAGTAACTCTGTCTGTCTGTCTGTCTGCTACGCATTCACGGCCAAACCGCTGAACCGATCTTCATGAAACTTGGCACAGAGATTGCTAGCATACCGAGAACGGATATAGGCTACTTTTTATCACCATTCGAGGGTCTGGAGTATAGATGTAGACCACCAGGAGCCCAGCTAAAGCTATTAGAGATACAGGCATGGTCCCAAAACAAAAGTTGTTCAGTGTAATGGGCCGCTTCTTTTCACAAGGACATTGAGGATCTAGAGTAGGTACCTTATGTAGACCACCAGGTCTGCCATCAGGAGCCCAGCTAAACTATTAGAGATACAGGGATGGTTCCAAAACAAAAGTTGTTCAGTATGATGCGCCGCTTCTTTTCACAGGGACATTGGGGATCTGGAGTACCTTATGTAGACCATCAGGTCTACCATCAGGAACCCAGGTAAACCATTAGAGATACAGGCATGGTTCCAAAACAAAAGTTGTTCAGTATGACGGGCCGCTTCTTTTTACAAGAGCATTGGGGCTCTGGAGTACCTTATGTAGACCACCAGGTGTACCATCAGGAGCCCAGCTAAACTATTAGAGATACAGGCCTGGTTCCAAAACAAAAGTTGTTCAGTATGATGGGCCGCTTCTTTTCACAAGGACATTGGGGATCTGGAGTACCTTATGTAGACCTCCAGGTGTACCATCAGGAGCCTAGCTTAACTATTGGAGATACAGAAATGGTTCCAAAACAAAAGTTGTTTAGTATGATAAGCCGCTTCTTTTTACAAGGACATTGAGGATCTGGAGTACCTTATGTAGACCACCAGGTCTACCATCAGGAGCCTAGCTTAACTATTGGAGATACAGAAATGGTTCTAAAACAAAAGTTGTTCAGTATGACGGGCCACTTCTTTTCTTAAGAACATTGGGGCTCTGGAGTACCTTATGTAGACCACCAGGTGTACCATCAGGAGCCTAGCTTAACTATTGGAGATACAGAAATGGTTCCAAAACAAAAGTTGTTTAGTATGATAAGCCGCTTCTTTTTACAAGAACATTGTGAATCTGGAGTACCTTATGTAGACCTCCAGATGTACCATCAGGAGCGTAGCTTAACTATTGGAGATACAGAAATGGTTCCAAAACAAAAGTTGTTTAGTATGACGGGCCGCTTCTTTTCACAAGGACATTGAGGATCTGGAGTACCTTATGTAGACCACCAGGTGTACCATCAGGAGCCCAGCTAAACTATTAGAGGTGCAGGAATGGTTCCAAAACAAAAGTTGATCAGTATGATGGGCCGCTTTATTTACACAAGGACATTGGGGATCTGGAGTACCTTTTGTAGACCACCAGGTTTACCATCAGGAGCCCAGCTAAACTATTAGAGATACAGGTTTCTAAAACAAAAGTTGTTAAGTATGATGGGCCGCTTCTTTTTTCAAGGACATTGAGGATCTGGAGTATCTTATGTATACCACCAGGTCTACCATCAGGAGCCTACCTAAACTATTGGAGATACAGAAATGGTTCCAAAACAAAAGTTATACAGTATGATGGGAATAAGTTGAGAAAGGACATTGCCTACTTTTTACCGAGGACAGAAAAACAAAAAATGTTTTATATAAAAATGTATTACAGTAAATTAAATTACGTTTTTAACTGTCTTATTTACTTATGCTGACCATATTAGTGTGCTCAAATCGGCATCTCTGGAGTAAGTACTCTGTTATCTACTGACTTTTATATTCAACTAGCGGCCCGCCCAGCGGTTTCACCCGCTGTTAACTGATTTCCCACGGGAAACAGACCTTCTCCCGACATAAATCATACATAAAAACCTTCCTCTTGAATCACTCTATCTTTTAAAAAAACTTCATCCAGATCCGTTAAGAGGTTTTGAAGATTTAAGCATACAAACAAACAAACAGACAGGGACAGACGTGGGAAGCGACTTTACTTTAAATTTCGGTTTGTTTAATCCGCCAAGGGATGAAAAGGGGGTTAAAAGTTTTTATGAAAGTTCGTTGTCTTAAGTGTGATCCGTTTCAAAATAAGTGATGAGACTTATGACTTAATATAATTAAACACGTGTTGCAGCATATTTAAAATTTTCACCCGTAATAACCCGGGGTTTAAGTTTGTATAAAAGTTCGTTTTTTAAAATGAATGTGATCTGTTTCAAAATTTGTGATTAGACTAATAACTTGAAATAATTAAACACGTGTTTCAGCATTTTTGAAATTTTAATACTTAAATGTGTCAAAAGGGGGTCAAAAGTTTACTACCAGTTGTGCTACCCGTTTTCCCATGGGAATGTGACTATTTCCCGGAATAAATTATACTTATAAACCTTCCTCTCAAGTATCTCTATCTAATAAAAAAACCGCATCAAAATCCGTTGGGTAATTCTAAAGATATAAGGAGACACCAAACGGGAAGCGACTTTATTTTATACTATGTAGTGATGGTTATAAATATTGATATCTCAGGCCGGATAGCAAATTTTAATAACAGAAGCAAGCAAGTCATCTTTAAACAGTAGAGATAAGAACTGTTCTAATATCACTGTCACACTAACTATGAATACACATACCTACTTTAGAACTTCTGCCTAAAAAAACTATCTAACGCGGACGAAGTTGCGGGTAAAAGCTAGTATTATAATAAAGAGGCATGCCCTGTGATTAACCTAGGCAGCCCCTTTATATATTTTTTAATATTCCGCCTGAGCCGGTTTCCTATCAGAACAATACAAAATTGTTAGAATTCAAATGTGTTATACAAATTTCTTTTTTTACAATGCCGGATCATGACGTCAAGAACAAGAAGTGATAGACTCTGTGCGAAAAGAGAATAGGCGTGGAATTTGAGGGCACCTCTGTGCCTCCACAAAATAGGCGCCGCCGCCAATACGCCTCAGTATGAAAAATGTCATAGCTGCCTATGACCTATGTAAATATGATTAGTTCACTATTTGTCCACGCCCATTCTCTTTCTGCACAGGCTCTAAAAACATGGAATAAAGTTCATTCATTTAATTTCATAACTTTTAAGCACTCACGATTACTTTGTGCATTCAACCGGGTCTATCGCGATAATATTTAGGTAAATATTAATAATTTACCTGTAGTCCCGCCCTGACGTTTCAACACAGTTTAATATCGTGTGTTGTGGTCGCGGTTTGACTGATGTCACAGCGAGATGTCATCTAGGCGGTGGGTGACGAGATTTGTTGCTATCCACATTTGTCTTTTATTAGTATTTAATTAATGTTTTGTAAACACTGCATTTGGCCGACATACAGCACTACAGCTATCCGACGATTATTTCGAAGATAAATCGCGCGGTATCAACTTGACAATGACTAGACTCCACCTGGTATAAGTACTTACATTTTATCTATCCAGTTTATAAAAAAAAAACTGAAAATTTTAACATGCGTGCATTAGGTCAATAATCAACCCAATGTAGAATGTAGGCTCTGAGGTTTAAAAAAATTAAGCTGCAGCAAAAGCCGAGCCTAAGAAGCAGAACTACTTTCAACAATTGAGTTAGGTCAAAATAGGTTGAATAAGTTTTCCTCATAGGTACAAAACATTCATTTAGTAGACCATGCCCTCAATTATGGATAAATTTGTGCTGTCACTTTCCATCAAAAAAAAGTTTTTTTTAGTCAAGGAGAGTTTAAGAAAAGGATAGGAATTTTAAAAATGACAAAATATTCTTCGTAATTCCCAGTCAATTTAATCGCCATTCTTGCGATTGTTTTCATCGTCGCCTTATTTTGACAGATAACAGTATTTTGCGTCAAATCAAAAGACATGACATGACTAAAATATCTCCTATCCTTTTCTGAATCTATTTGACGGAAAGTGACATCACTAATATAAGGTACCTAAGTTCAGAAAATTCATTATCGCAAATTGAGGCCTTGTAAGAGACACCAAAATTAAAGTTTCCGGCGTCGCGTCATACATTAAACTTGTTTGTATTGTGGGGTGTAGGAGAGTGAATTGCAATTAAATTTTCGTTTGCTTCTATGGGTACACTAAGGCCATCCCAATAAGCCATATTTGACAGCTGTCATTCAATGCTAAGAGATGAGGCAAATCGACCCTCAGCTATAGCATTAACACTAATCTCAAACAAAAACAAAACAGCTGTCAAAAAGAGCTTATTGGAACGGCTTTACTGTAACACCTGTATCATTTTTGATCAAAGTGAATTTATCCTGTTGTATACAGACGTAATGATGTGAACGTTTACTCTGTTTTCTCGTTATAGAGTAATGTAGTCTAATACAGCCCAACCTATTTTGTGCCCACCCACCCACATATCTACCAACATTGAATGAACATAGACATACATACTTACCTAGGTAAGTTTATTGTTCGGTATAAATACAAACTACACACAATAAATAAGTAGTTCATAGAAAGGAATACACTGACGGTAGTGTAGCTACCGTAGAACGCAATGTAGGTAGGTACCTAGCACAGATCACAGAACTCAGGGGTGACAGGGCATGACGTTTCGGTGTTCTGTGGTACCCAGGGTATAATCTACCATTCTAAAGTACTTAACCAGTTATTTAATTTTACAAAAAATCATTGCTCAAACGTACAAGTGGTGGTACTAATGCCTCGCAGCATTCCCTACCGGCCAACCATAGGGCAAACAGACAACTCAAAGCGGGTGCACTCAAATTTAGAAAAAGGTTAAATGAGAAGTTACTTACTAAAACATAGTAATTATATTTATTCTATTATGAATGCCAATTAATTACCACTATGCGATTGTTAGTTAAATCCTGTGATTGAACACCGCATTTTAAAACACTTCCCGTGTTAGGTAGGTATACAGTTTTTGAAAACTTGCAAAATCCTGCCCGCGCTTGCAAATTTCCAAAAAAATAAATACCTGTTATAGTAGGCACTACCTATAGAGTCACGTACAATCGTGACTAAAATACATAATACACCTGTGGAACAGATAATACCAACGATGTTTATGTGAATTTTATGTAAGGTACCTGGGTCAAATATGTGCAGTCGGTAAATATGGTCAGTGCATACTATTTCCAAAACTAACAGCGAGCGAAAGTCGACAACTTCACTCCGTATACCTGTTAACAAATGGCCTTGAACGGCATGCCAACCGCGCCGCTTGCGCGCTGTTCAGTCGGCTAGAATACACAGTGCACAAATGTCATGTCAATCTTATTAAAAAATTACATCAAAATTTGCTGCAAATCCTTATAATAAAAAGTATTTACTGTGAAATTCATATCGTGTCACAAGCTTTGGTTAATATTTTACTCATGGGTAAGTGTAAATTGAACTTATTTAAATATCTGTGTTCATTATTTGAAGGTTATGAAAAAACGTGTTGCAGGTAAATATGGTCACAATGTGACCATATTTACCTGCACGTTGTGACCATATTTCCGGTTCGTACACAAACATTTTTTGTTTAATGTAAGGTGTTTTTTTTTTGTCTTTCAATTTATGTTAATGTTAAGGATTGTAATAATTTTAAACTAATCTCAGAAATACCACCAAACATTTTATTTGTTAATTTCAGAAGATGGGTATTTTAGTTTTTCGATCTCAGAAGATGAGTATTTTGTTTACTGAATGTTTTTTTACGAATGTGTATTAAGTATCTTTCTTTTCAATTGTAATTTTTTAACTGTTAGCTTATTGTGATAATGTTGAAACAATCTCAGAAGTGCTTAAATCATTTTATCTCAAAAACTTAAATACCCATATTTATATCAAATGGGTATTTTAGGTTTTTTTTTATACAAAGTACCTAAATACACCGTAATTAAAAAGAAACAGTACACATAGTGTACTATGGTTTTATTTTGCACTCACAGTGCTATATTACTTTCATAAATGAAAATAAGAAATTGAAAAATTAAGCAAAGCTTCATCGTATGGTTCGAATTTCACTCTTAAGTGGACTGACCATAGTATTAGTTTCAAATAACTTATACTAGATGTCGCTTGTCGTCGCTTCGAGACGAGTACCAAGAGGTTGAAGATTTCGTCAGCTTACGTCGGGGCGCCGGTAGCTCAGTTGGCAGAGCAGTGGAACGGTACTCCACGGTCCCGGGTTCAAGTCCCGGCGGGCGCTGACATTTTTTCAATTTCTTATTTTCATTTATGAAAGTACACATAGTTTTTAAAATTATAAAGTGATTAAATACTGTTTAATTCTACTTAACAAGTTTTATTTTGTACCTTTTTATTATTGATAAATACAAATACAGTTAATATGCCCACACTATGGGCATATTAACCAACATGGTCGGAAATATGCCCAATTCATGAATTTTTTTAAAACCAGCAAATACGCAATTTCATTTATATTTTGAAATATTTGCTATAGCCATATGGTACATGGTTAAAATACTTTACAGAAAATAAATAATAGCTACTTCAGAATATAGAAACAAAGAAGATATAGGACGTCAACCTTAAGGTGACCATATTCGACCCAGGTACCTTATTTTTATCACAAAAAATCGGTTCTTCATAGGTAGGTAAGTTGGTACTTGTTTACCTACGAAATCGGTAAACTTCGAGTTTCTTGTAGTTATTACATAAATCTTGTAGTTATAGAATTGTATGCGTAGTTTTCACAAGCAGGTACACGAGACCATCAGGCACCTAGAAACAATTTAACCAAATTAAGTAATAGTAAAAAAAGTAATTAGTAAGTAAGTAATTAAATATGTTGCTATTCTGAATGTTATATAGGTAATATTTACTTTATATGCATATTAGATTTCCGCCACCCGCTACCACTCATTTTCCCGAAGTGATAGTTGTTTTCTCGCGGTAAAAAGTGGCCTATGTGTTATTCCAGGTTTTACCCTACCTGTGTTCCAAATTTCATCCAAATCGGTCAAGCCCTTTGAGCTTGAAGAGGTAACAAACATACATACCACACACACACACAAACTCTCGGATTTATAATATTAGTACGTATTTGACTACGTACGGAATTCAGACCTTCACTCATCCTCGTTATTAAATTTCGGGCAGTTTAGGCACCAAGGCAAGGCACTGTTTGTCTCAGATATTTCGTATAGGCAATTAATTGGAAACTCAGCTTTACAATACAATACAATACAATTTATTTGTACAAAACACAACAAAACAAACAGATACAAAAAATTAAAAAAGATCGGTACAATTTAGGCGGCCTTATTGCTGAGGTAGCAATTTCAATTTCATTGAGGCAACCTTTACCTCGAATTGTAGCTGGTATCTCTCACATGCCTACCTAATACGATATGAGCTACATGTTTATTAGCTAAGTACATAATTCATTGATCTTGCAAAAGAAAGTGATAGAGAGATACGAATCGCTCGATGGTGTGATAACGAATTCGCTCCACTTTCATCAGAGCCTTTTACAAGTGGTGAGAAAAGGTACATCTTCTACCTACATACTTAATTCGTAGGTACTTCGATAATACGTAAATTGATGGTAGGTTATTATCTGCAAAAGTGAAATAAAATAAATGTGATTGTCTACACCTAAGAGGACCAGAGATCTTTGGCTAAGTTTTTCTGTCTATGTCCTAGGTGGCGCTCTAGTTTAGATAGCACGAAACTCTCGCCTTTGTAGAATTGTATACCTATACCACGATTATTGACTAAGTACAACTGATTAAACGAATGACTGCTTAGTTAGAAAAACTGCTCGAGTGTGAGAAATTAAATATTATTTTATTATACAGGTTAATAAAATTCTTTACTAATTCCAGTTTGTGCATCGCCGACTTCCTATTCTGCGCCA
Organism: Tuta absoluta; assembly: GCA_027580185.1. Classification (NCBI taxonomy): domain Eukaryota; kingdom Metazoa; phylum Arthropoda; class Insecta; order Lepidoptera; family Gelechiidae; genus Tuta; species Tuta absoluta. The sequence continues at coordinate 13,060,574 of JAQAHW010000005.1, forward strand.
TGGTGCTGCCGTTCGCCATATCGGGCTTCTGGACTCGAACCTGGGCCCACGGGGACGCTCTATGCAAGCTGGTGCCATTCCTGCGCTACGGCAACGTCGGCGTGTCACTGCTGAGCATCGCGCTTATCACTTTAAACAGGTATTAGATTTAAGAATCATCATCATCATTGGCCTCACACACACGTCTGTGACAGACAATTTAATCAGTGTCTGAGGCAAGACTTTTCATGGCTGTATAAGCCGAAGTGTCCTCTCCACAGACACTGCGTTGCCTGGGACGCAATAATGGAAAACGCAGGGCTGCCCAGGACCTGCGCCACCCTCTCGGCCTTCCTGGCTGGATCCGCAGGAACGACTAGTCGATACGTGCGGAGCCAGGTCGGCTGCAGGAGTCTGCCGCGCGGTAGATCTCTGTCACACGCGCTATGGAGTTGGCCTCTCCAGGACCGTTGTGTTGGGTCGGATTTATCCCTTAGGTCGCTTCTTACGACCCCCACGGGAAGAGATGGGGTGGTGCTATTCTACTCTGCCGGCACCACACGGCTAAGATTATCTATATTATCTATAATATGATATCTAATTAGGTTTAAGAATACTTAATTGATTAATAAATAAATTCATTCATTCATTCAGGTACATCATCCATGCGCGCGTTTATCTGTATCAGCCTGTATTAGACCTCATAATGATGATGTGGCCACAGTCCTTTGGTCATTTCATGGTGTGGTCAATTTCACGATGTGGCCACGACAATAACGGCATACGCCACCACGATTAATCACGTTGTTTTTTCCCATGTATAGCACGTACGACGTGCCTACACAATGTAGGTACCTAAGTTCAAACGGGAATATGTGCGTAAAATTTTTACGTATAGCTACCGATTGAAATAATTCAGAAGTTTTCCGCACGTGCCGGGCGGTGCTGCAGTATTTTTGCCGTCCGATTTAAATTACGAGAGGCGCCGTGCGGTGGTCCAGCCAGGGTGTCGCAGTGATCGTACCTCTTCTACACACAGTTGCTTACAACCAATTTTGAGATATCTTCCGGCATCGTGTAAAGACCAGGCTAAATTGACAGACGTAGGTTTGATAGCCTCGGGGTTAAAAGTGTAGAGTAAATTTCTAAAAAAAGAACCTCTTTAGAATCTCTTCTCCTGATTTGCGATATTCCACATAAATGCGTTTTTTTCCGTTCCTAGCATATTAATTCTTTTAATATCGCTTGGATAACAATCAATGGCAAGTCTAAGGATTTCCTCAACAATACCACTATAATATACTCAAGAGAAATGTTGAGCTTGTAGTAGATAAAGATAGAATCGCACTTAAATACTTTTTAAATACCTACTTACAAAATTACCTAGTTACCTACTAATTATTTTCTTGGAAGTTATTGTGTCAGCCATTATTTCACAGTAATTTTAGCAAGTCGTCCATATAAGGCACAGAATTGGAAACCCGCTTACCTATCCACATATTCGGTCCATAGGGACCACGCACACAATGAATTCTGTTTGTAGTTAAGCCTCGTATCTTTGTGAGGAATCTCTCGAGGTGTAACACAGTAACTGAGTTACTCAGTACGTTACTTATTTTGTACTATAGGCACCTGAGAATTGCCCGTTATTTCCTCTCGTCTCTGAGGACGATACGCTGGAGCCCCTAGGGCCTAACTAACTTATATACCTAAGCTAGTATGTTGCAATAACGTTTGTACTTAGGTAGTAATCTACTAAGTAGTCAATTTTCAATATTATTCCAACCCAATAATCGAAGTTCCTTGAAATAGATAAATTGTCTGAACACGGATATTTATAAGTTTCTTTATTTTTTCTAACTGCGGTACAAAAAATAGCATATAGTGATAATTTGGCAAATTTTCAATCAAGAGTTGATGGCCAGCGATCACAGCAAAAAACAAAGCTTTGCATTAAAAAGTTGGTAGATATTATTCAAATTAAGCCACGTTAGAGCATTAACAACGACGTGACTTAATTTTTTCTCAAATTTGTTTGCCGTCGAGCTTTGGTTTAATATCTATACATCTTTGTTTTAATTAATTTCAAAACAGTCTAGGCTCTGATCCTATTCTTCGTGGTAGGTCGAAGCGATCTGAAAACACCTTGGTGGATCCAGAACCATCATCAATTTAAGAGCGTCACTCTTGTGGATAAAGAATTTTCAGCATTTTCTATTATCCGCCTTCTCTTTGACAACTTTCTAGAATTCCACGCAAAAGAAGTTTACTGTTACCATTATCAACTATTTAGTATGATAAATGTTGCTCTTTTCAGGTACATAATGATAGCGCATCATAGCTGGTACGCGCGCGTGTACAGAAGGCACAACATCGCGCTTATGATCGTGTTCTCGTGGATGTTCTCCTACGGCATGCAGGTGCCCACCCTCATCGGCATCTGGGGTGAGTTTAAATCTTTGAAAATCTTGACTTCAATTTGAAATAAATATTGTTTTCAGATGGTGGTGGCGAAAAGTTACATGCCGTGTGATTAACCTAGCCAGCCCCGTGGTAGTGCCTTTATTTTTATTTTATTTTATCCCGCCCGAGCCGGTTTTCTATAAGGACATTACAAAATTGTTATAAAAAAAAAGAAAATTGTGTGAGACAATTTTTTTTACAATGACGTCACTAAGTGATAATACTATCCTACTTTGAATAAAGAATTTCAATTTTAAAAAGAAAACACATGTTGGTCCAATATCTTGTTAGTTCGAGAGTTATAGGTATAATAGGTGAAAACTTAGCCATGTTGTGAAGTTGACTTATACACTAGACAATTTTATAAAATAAAACGAAATTAGTAGAAAATTTCGAGCAGCGACCCCGTTCTATATAAGCACATACTCACAAACTTTATCGTGTAAATGGATGAGGGGAAACTTGGAAAACTAACTAAACTAAATTAGTTTTTGATTACTTTGATAAATCAATCCCTTATGCTATCGTGCCGTCATCACAAGGAAAATACAAATTAGTTTCCTCGATTAAATAACAATGGAAAATTGATTTGCTTTTACTGACTACTTACCTACGAGTGAATTCGTGCATTAAAATTAAGCAAATTGTAGTTTTCCTGTACACAGTTATACGATGAATAAATTTTAGGTGATTGATATGAAAAAGTAGTTGAGTACTGGGAAACGGAATTCCTACGAAAAACATTCCAACTTTGTTTAGAACTTAATTTTTGGATTAGGGAAGTTATTCCAGTCCAGGGCCATACAAAAAATGATCGTTTTCATGAGTAGATTCATTTCATCCCTGAACTGAAACACCCAGTACAAATTAGGTACATATTAATAAATAATATTGAGCTTGCTGGCCTATTGCTTTAAATAAGGTTAACTGCTAACTGGAGTAAAGTTTTCTCAATACGCCGTGTTTAACAGCTGTCTGTTCCATACTAAAAGAGATTTCAGCAAAGGAAAATGGACCCTCTGCCATGACATTAGCACGAGTCAAATATGGCTTATTGGGGTGGCCGTACCGTATCTTCGTATATAAACCAACGATCGAATTACCGAATGTCGACTTACAATACCTACTTTTTAACGATTTCAGGTAAATTCGACTTCGATCCTCAGCTGGGCACCTGCTCCATAGTTCCGGATGAGTTCGGCCGGTCTTCCAAGACTGCGCTCTTCGTGATAGCCTTCATTGTGCCAGCTCTGCTGATCTTCATCTGCTATGCGAGGATATTCTGGGTCGTACACAGGTATGCAGTACACTAGACACCTAATCATACGCTCACCCGGGTGCGCACCATATGCGACAAATACTGTTCAAACGAAAATGTTCGACACAAAATGTGCAGCAAATATTCAGCGTTAATTGACAAGTGTCATCTGAGAGCAGGACAGAAATATGAAACTTGCCTAACTGTGTTATGGATAGGTTGTCTTGTCTGGCACAATCCTTGTCATGACGCGAAATATTTGCTGCACATTTTCGTTTAAACAATTTTTGTCGCACACAGTGCACTCCACTTAACCTCACCTTTATATCCATAAAATACCCTATCTACATATACCTACTTAATCTGTGGTACCCTCGAAAAAACTGAAGACTTTTTTTATTCGCCTTGCCTGTCTGAGCTTGGTCGCTTGTAAACAATCGCGTTCAGAACCAACCTACATTCTAAACAAATAGTATAGGCAGATGGATAGAATAACTGTCTTCAAAGTGTTGCAAAGGCATAAAAAGCCCATAAACCTGTTGGTTGTATATATAGTCCTTATCTGGGAAGTAAGACGTTTGAAGCACAATTTCGCATTTTATTGTTTTTATGACTCAATAAAATTCAGTATTCGAAGGTGGAATTGATACCTACTGCACGGTATTGAAACAATCTGCTTTACGTACCTAAATAGGTAATCGTAACAATTATTTACCTTTAAGCAATTGAATTTTCAGTTAATAATTCAGGTTTTCTCTCTCGTGCTACGTTTTTGCTACGATTGATAAAGTTTCATGCCTGAACTGGAAATTATAGATATATCGCCAGAAAAAACAAATTTGATAGATTTAATGAGATGAAATTATCGAAATAAAGGATCCCATTCCTCCATACCTATCATATCACCCTTCTGACGACGCGCATTTACATGACACATCACATACCACGCAAATATGGCTTAAGGCCGTACGCTCGCTCACGCGGTTTCACGCGCGGGACGTCCCGCGCGGGCCAGATTTGACAAAACACAAGATTGGCGCCCCGTGACGCGGCCTGCGGTCACCCGCGCCGCGGCTTCAGCAACCCGCGACATAATATAACCCGTACGAACACGACGACACTTGCCATATTACAACTACCTAGGCACTATGCGCCTTCTAAATTTGGACGGGTAATAATGGCGGCGATGTCAGACCGCCGCGCGGATCCCGCGAGACCGCGCGCGGCCTAACGCGCGGGCTGGCCCGCGCGTGAAACCGCGTAAGCGAGCGTACGGCCTAAACATAGCGTATTTACATAAAATATTTCATAATTCTTCCCTATCTACCTAGGTGTAATATCTATAAGAATACGTAAAAGTAAGTAAGCAATAAATTTTGCCTAAGACAAGAACATTAAACTATCTTTGTTCAGTCGGTCCGCTTGACTTATAAATTACACATCAATTTCACAGAAGAGCGCCTACAATCAGATATGAAGCGTCGGTTGGCTTAATTTAGTGTTGCGACGAGTTATTCTAGATAAGCAGGCCGAAAGTTTTTTATAAGACCATCATTTTTTCACGAGTATTTTATCCATATTTTAACACTTAGGTAATATGTTTACAGGGGGCGCTAACTAGGTAGGAATAGGAATGTAGGTAAATTGCATTAAATTTAGATCATCTCGTAAGTATTTTTTATTCAGGGTTCGTCCAAAAAATACGAAATGAAATTAAGCGGGGGGAGGGGTCAGACCAGACGTTCTTTCTTTGGGACACCGAGTCGTCCAACGACCCGATGAACTCTGGTGTCAGAGTTTTTCAACCGCCTACTAGTGTTTTGTGGACGACCCCTCAGAAGGTTTTTCATTTTCATGTATTTTTAGCAAACGGCGTGCAAGAGACAGCTCTCTGTACACTGATAGGGTGCACGCAGACTATGAAACTGAACAACTTTCCTCTAGGAACATTATGTCACGAAACGAAAAAAAACAACCTCGCATACAATATCACGATCAGATGACTGCGTTCAACCATTTTTTTACATCTACTGATGTATAATCTTACGGGAAATTATTCAGTTTCATGGTCTGAATGCACCCTATCTGTATTCGGAGGGTTTTCATTTACACCCCGTACAGGAACCTACTCGAAAAATCATTGAAACGACATAAGGAAGCCTACTAATACATCAGTCATCACAATAAAACAATTTTAAGCGGATTTAAGTTGTGTTTATTTTGGATTACGAGCTCAAGAAGCTTTGGTCACGGATGACTGACCTACTAATACCACAAAGTAAGTATTGGCGCGAGAAAACAACTTATTTAAACAATTTTCTATACATTTTTCAGCTCTGAACAGCGCATGCGTGAACACCAGCGTTCTCAGCACAGCGGGCCGGGTGCGCTCAACACCAGCACCGACAAGCGGTCCACCATCAAAGACAACAGGGAGACCAAGGCTCGGAGAAACGAGTGGCGCATCACCAAGATGGTGCTGGCCATCTTCCTCTCGTTCCTCGTGTGCTACCTGCCCATCACTATTGCTAAGGTGGCCGACAGCCATGTGCATTATCCAGGTTTGTTTTTTTTTGTTTAGTAAAAAAGGTCCTGCAAAATCAAGCACGTCGCATTCGCAGCGAATGGTGCAGGCATCGCGTTTGCGTCTTTCCATCTAGAGGTATATAGGAATAGCTACAGTAAAACGTATTTACGTACTTATATCTACTTGCCAGGTTTGCAAGAATTTTATTAATATCGAGAGGAAATTGTAAAGCTAGGTATTCTTTTGAAAATTCTAAAAGCTTTTCCTTTTCCTCTTCTATGTTTTATGTCGCCGGTACAATAAAAGGGAAACGCAGCAAAAAAGCTTCAATTAAGTACTAAGGAACAACATTTTTCCCGTAACCTTTTCAGTAACATTTGTAATGAAACATTTTCTAAGAAAAGATATTTACAGTAAATAAAGCAATGAGAGAATCTGCTAGCGTTTAATTAACCGATAACTTGCGCGCGAAATTACTCTTTATTACCGCACTGAGCGAGACTCGAGTGTCAGGCTCCCGACTAAGGAGGATTGCACACGTGCCTCACGATATTGCGGTGTAAACAGACAGCAAGCGAATGGTAGCCGATAAGGCGGCTTCGTGTGCCATATTATTCGGTACCATCTATGGTTCTGGCTAGTCGATTAAGACTAATTGGCTTAAAATCAGCCGACCAATAACCGACTTTCCCGACTAGCTGGCTGAGCCGACCAATACTCCGGTCATCCCAGCGCGCAGCCGCCAATACTTACTTTGTGTCCCAGCGACTTTTGGGAGTTATCGTTTCGCGAAATTGAACCCTACAGTGGTGCTGTTATTTGAAACTTACTAAGGCGAGTGGTGCCGAGTGGAGAGCTATGATTTTTTTCGTAAAGTGGCGCTAGTTTAAACTTATAATAACAGCCGACTATGAAAATGGCCGACTAGTCGATGCATCTTTGTTATTTGGCTTTTAGCTATGCGATTTCATTTAAGTACCTACATATCCACAACTCTTTTCGTCAATAAAACCGGATCTGCAAAATCAAAATCATTTGTCTGTACGGTGCGCGTGAGAACCACCAAGAGAATGGAACTCGTGATAAAAATGGAGAAATCACCGCGACTGAAATTGTTCCTTCGGGATAAAGGTTTATTTATTAAGACTTCAGATTAAAGGACGTAAAACGACAGGAATGTTTAGGTGGTAAAAATTTAATCAGGCTTCTCTGGGACACTGGTGTTAATATGAGAGAACTTCTCTGGTGTTAATATGTTAGCAGAAGCAGAAGAAGGACAAAAAGAGGCAAAAAGGGAACGTTTTTTCTTTTCATAGGTTGCTATGTATGGCATTTCTAAAAATAAGGCTTAGGGTCGTATTTCCTATAATAGGTGAGCGGCCAGACCGTTTCTCGTTAATTTACAAGGCATTTTTGCCATGACTTACACTGCGTGTCATACACTAATTTACTCAATTCATTTTTATCTTTAATCATTTCGTTCGTCCATGTCTTTTTAATCTCGCGAGATACAGCCTGGCCGCTTTCGCGCTGCAGCGGCCGAACCGCTCACTATAATCCGGCGCTTAGAAGCGCTCTCCATTTTAACTCTTAGGTACCTACTTATTCTTTCTGCACAAGACATCTTGTGGATAAGTGATATTATGTAAATGTATTTCTTTTGCCGGCTAGCAGATCGTGTTCCCCAATAAAATCACTTAAAACCCGTTTGGTAGGCAGCGGACCGGCAGGTTGACCCGCTGCCAACTGTAGGTACTGATGCTCTTCCGGACCTCGATGTTTCCTGCAGCAATTTCTAATTTCTTAATTTAAATGAGAATGAAGTTAGCCTAGTAACCACATTTATTTGATTTCAGTGTTCCACATCGCAGGCTACCTCCTGCTGTACGCGAGCGCGTGTGTGAACCCAATCATCTACGTAATAATGAACGCGCAATACCGCGCTGCGTACGCGGCGGCACTGTGCTGCCCCAGGGGGCTGCTCTCGGGCCTCACCAGCGGTGCGTATCCCTCCTCGCCCGTCGCATGCCCGCCCAACCAGGAGCGAACGAGAACCTCCGCCCTCAACACTTACGTACGCCCCTGAAGGTACCTTGTTGTGATGTTGTCACGGTTGTGGGGTCCACGTTGTGTTGTCTCACGCTGTATCATAAACACGCGACGCTTCGAGGTATTGTTTGTGGTACTTGGTTTTTTCCCTCGACTATTATAAAGGGTCGACCAGTGTTGTAGTTTTTATGAGACTACTCAGGTCCATGGACCGCAGTTTAAGGTAAAAAGAGGTAGCAATTATGTAGATAAAGTTCGCCCACTTAAGCCGTCGCGTCGCTACAATGGTGTCCACAAGTGTTCACATACAAACATGCTTCGGACCTTCTCGGGGGCGGGATGAATCATGTCACAATCCATTCAACTTAACTTCTTCAAAAACACTAATGAGTCACTCTGTATGTTGCATCATCATCATTGAATGAAATCATCATATTTGCACATTTTCATTTCGATAGATAGAGCACAAAACAGGCATGCAGTACGCTGATTATAAAATACACGCTTTTTTCAATCTGTCCAAACTTGCACCTGTCACAGATTCTAACGAGCAGTGTTTTAGTGATATTTAACAATCTTTTTAGAGAAATGGAACGAGCGTCACGGGTACAGCTACAGCAATACACGAACGGCGCTCAGCCAAGTGTCACTGGGGGAGTCGAGAGCAGACCCTCGCATGGCCCCCGCCGGCCGGTAGACCCCCGCCCAGGGGGGCCCCGGGGCAGCCCCACCAAGACCACTTCAGTCGTGACCTCGGTCTACTCAGCCGCCCCGAGGAAGCCCTCCCTGCTGAGCCAGGGTGAGACGGAGCCGAAACGCAAGTCACCCGCGAAAATCACCAGGTTCCAGATAGGCAGCTACGAAGGAGATTATGATAAGACGAAGATGTAGCGCTTGTCGCTCGTTACTTGGTATGCCAAAGATGTAAAACGATACTGGTTATATTTCAAAGGGTGCGTGTACAGATCCTTGAAAGTGAACAACTTTCCCTAATGTAGCATATCTAGCCCGGGCATCACAATATAAGCAGGTATAGGACTAAAGGACTAAAATAATTTTCATGTTTCGTCCGTCCCCGAAATTACTTAGGAGAGTTGTTCAAGTGTCGTGGGTAGAGTAAATGCACCTTATAAATTTCCAGCATAAGTACCTACCAATTTTTTTACACATTAATAAATATACAAAGCTTTGAACCAAATATTTTGCATGTTGCTTGAGTTTTGGAAGCTACGAAGATGTATGAAAGAGATGCACGAACGAAGATAGAAGTATTATGAACATACCGCTTTCTTAGTATTTTTACCATTAGTATTATCGAATTATTAATCGCACCTCTAGTGATGATATTAGATCTTTACAAAGATGCTAGAATAAAAATCATAAGTTCTACTTAAAAGACATGTCCGTCCAGATAACGAGCGACAAGAGCTTAAAAACTGTAAATAATTAATTAGGTTTTAAGAAGGTGTACCTTTTTATAATTATGTAAGTGATTTTAACCAAAATGTAAGAAAAGTAACAAAATACGTCATGTTTCTGTTAATGATTGGTTCGTATAGAAAAGAAGCGCAGGGTAGGTGCGCATGAATTACCATGACATGACATTCCATCAAATCCAGAAATTCCAAAAAATCTATAATGGATCTTCAATTCAATACAAATGAGTACGTTTCGAAAACTACCTATCATCAGATAGGTAGGTAAAGTATGAAAACCATGACATTATCTTCAAATAGGAGCGAATTACGTTGCGTTTTCTGTTTTATAATTTGTGACAGTTTGAGTAGTATATAAGACCAACTTTGTTGGAACATTCCAATAATTTTAAGTAATGTTTTAAATGACCAAAGAGATATGTTTTAATGCTCAAAGAACTATTGTAATAATAACTATTAATATGAATTGACCAATGAGCAAACAGTATTGATTGATTTTGATTAGCGAGTGGTTTTAATGAAATTCATAAGAATGCCATAATAATTTAAGATTTTTGCAATAAATTCATAATTTAAGGGTTATTTATTAAAATGTCAGGCAAGATACAAGTGATAAAATATTAAAAAATATTATGATTAAAATGTTTTTTATTTTTATCAAGAATGGGTTTGCTCTTGACTCTAGTCTAGGTCATAGGACAGAGACAGAGTCTAAGATGGAGCGAGCTCACCCAGAAGAAGCCATGTCATGTTTCATTTCCTTCTAAAAATAAAACAGCTGAATTAATTAAAAATGGGCACGTTTATTAAGACTAAAAGTATCCTTAACTGATACACTTAATTAGGTAAGTAGGCACTTTCATGATTGCAGAAATCACTTAATAATATCAATTATTGATACATCGTCAACTTCAACATACTAGACTTACCATTAACATATGAAAAAGGCACAAAATCTTTATATTATAATTTGTATTATAAAAATCCCTTTAATTTACGACATTTAACAGAGTTTGGCATATTCACAGCAAAGTTGAAACTATGGTTATAATTACTTATTTTTTTACATACAGCTTCCTTAAAAATAAGGAAGACCTGAAATTATAGGTATTAGTTAACTATTCAGTCTGAAAATACGAGAGGTTTAAAAAATCGCACCTCGATTCTGATTTACCTGATTTCAAAAATAACGGCAGTAGGTAAGTAGGATATATAAACAGAATTCATACCAAAAATATATAAGTGCCATTCAACTGATATTCATGATTCTTGAAATAGAAACATAACACATAACATTCAAATTAAAAAGCAAATTAGAAAAGCAATTTTGAATAAGAAAAAAAATAAAATTACATTGGAATATAAAAATCAATAGATTTCACAAGAAATCTTTCAGGTTCCCCTGAATGTACTTAAGACAAGACTGGACGTCTTCACTGTCGGCCACCATGCCCTGCAGTTTGTCCTGCGTGTCACTTAGCACAGTCTTACTCAGTCCTCCTTTCTTGAGAGCACTCATGCAGAAATTAGTAAGTGCTCTGAAGCACTGCCTTCTCTGTATATTGTGAGGCTGATTATCCCACACGGGAGTGGCCTTTACGTAGCTCCAGGCGAGGAAAACGTACTCGAGTACGGATTCCCAGTGTTGCGACTCGACCAACACCTTCCCCTGCTCGATGACGCACTTCTTGAAGGCGGCGAGGTGAGTGGACGCGCGCGAAAACGCCGGAGAATCAGTCTTTGAGGTCAAACGCGAGACTGGTAGACTCTTGAAGATATTTGACTTCAAGTAGCTGAGTTTCTCCTCCAGAGGGGCTAAGTCCGGTCTCGGCATATCTTTTCTAATCTCTTGCTCGATTTCTGGATGTTTGTGAGTGATCGTCCTGATCATGGTTATTAGCTGAGTGGGACTTAGCCCCTTAAGAGCGGTATCAATCGGTCCTTTGAACTCCGATTCAATGGTTTTGTCCAGCCTGGTGCGTTTAATCGGCGGTGTACCTTTAACGGGGCTGGTTTGAAGTTTAAACTTCTGTGGTGTGCTGATGTCCGAGAAGTCAATTTTCTCCGGTGTGAGAGGGATGCGGTCAGAGTCGCCTAGCAGCAATCTCTTCCTCGGAGTAGATCGCAGTGTGACGCCAAGTTTTTGTGGAGATGGGCGATTTGGCGAATCCTTTGGCGGAGTGCGGACGACGGAATGGAATGAGGAGTTCCGTTTTATGTCTATATCGGGAGACCATTGTACTGGAAGGCGTTTGCGACCTGAAAGCCGAAAATATCCGGAACTCTTATAACAATTTAAGACCTTAAATATCGTCAAATCGCTACAATCGCGCAAATATAAGTCGAATGTTTAAATAAACTAGTATTTGAATCAGTAAAGAAAACATTATAGCGATTCTATAGATAAACATTATCTTTTACCTTACCTTATTTCGGTCAACAATTGCAAATGTTCTATTATCCGTAAGTTTTTAACAACCCCCAAAACGAGCGGAAGTTTGCAAGATGTTTCTCTGACGCAGCGGCAATGTAAGGATCAGTCGCTTCGCCCAACTCGGGCTACCTACCCAACCTACTAAGCAGCAATGTGAACTTGAGTTTGTCTCTTTTCTACTTACCTCTTTGCTGTATAAGCATCTCGTCAGGAGAAGGCGCGGGGGAGAGGTAGCCGGCGGGGAGGGCGGGGGACAACTCGCGGGTGTTGGTGAGGGCCTGCAAATAAAAACATTAAACAGAATGGAAATAAGTATCTTACTGCTTAAATTCGTTTAAACGTAAAGCAGCTGCGATACTACGTGAAATAGTTTTTCTATTATTTTATTACAATACAAATTGCTAAACTAGATCTAGTAGGTATTTCTAAAACTGACGCTGCTTAGGACGTGTAGACACAGTCACGAAGACCATTCACGAATTACGGCCTAATCTTTGCAAAAAAAAAACAAACACATATCATAGGCTTAACTAGCCCATCAAATTGAACAATTTTCGAAACATTTTGCACTTGAAATAATTAGCCCTTTACATCGCACTAAAATGAGAAGGCGCCAACCATTCCAGATTTTCCTTACCATCAAAAATAGCGCAAAATGTCTAAACAAAGTCAGTCAAGTTATGTACTGTGCCTTCTGAAGCACGGAGCACATTGTTACCTGTAGCGGAGTGACCCTCAGCCGGTCGAGACGCGCGGGTATCTCCTGGAGCGCCGCGCGCGTCCTCCGGCCTCCCTCCGGGGTCAACGCACCCTCCATAGCTGCTTAGGTTATGCCCTGTAAGTTTTGTAGGTTTCTTTATGTGAAATGTTATATTCAAAGTGTTAGGGATATAGAGCAAAAACTCTTGTTTGTACTTAGCCCATGAACTAACTGAACAACTTTTGTTCTACTATTAAAGCAAAATTTGATATAATTTAATTTGTGTCAGACCACACTTTATTAGACTTGCACGTACATTTGCAAAATTAATGTGCAAGGGATGAGCAGAGGTAGCCCAGATTGAAGAGGCGTTGCCACTAGTGATGGCGAAACGAGCAGGTTCAAATACTGCAAAGAGAATTTGTAATTTTTTCTGAAATTGTATAGGGAGGTGTTTCACAATTTGGTATTCAATTATACCTAATTGATTTTAATTTTTTAGTAAATGCAACAACATTGATTTGATATGAATCAACAAACTTAACACCTTAATGGCCTGTTTTCCCTCATATTCTTATTCATATTTTGGGAATTGTTCTCAGCAGATCTTTATTTATTCATAATTAGCGTGCTTGAACCCACTGCTGGGCAAAGGCCTCCCCGCAATCTTCCATTCTTTGTGGTCTAATGCCCCCGTCATCCACTCCTGTAAATGGGCGTCAAGATCGTCACACCAACGTTTTCGGGGTCTACCTCTACATAGGGACCTCTTTTGAAGAACTTAAAAGGAGATAAAAAATATTATGTTAGAAAAAGTTTAACTCATGTAGTATACAGCCCGGAACCCATACTACTAATTATTTGGAGCAGAGATTAGTGATGAATTGGTGATGGGGTAAAACTAGCAGGCAAGTATTAAAACTTCAGAATGGATCTGATTTGAAGAACATGATTTCAGAAAACTGCAAAAACTGAGCATAGTTTACATAGATGTGAGAATGGAAAGTCAAGGAGTGATATGTTGGTATCAAGTTCTCACATTAGTAGAAACATAATTAGTACACATTTGTTAGTCAAGTCAGCTGGTCAGTGTGCCTACCTAGTCCATATTAGTCTCGAGTTTAGGTAAAAATAATAAAATTTTAACAAACTTCAACAGTTTTTAACATAAATGCGGTGTCTTCAGCCCATACAGATGCTGTAAGACTAGTGAAGACAACGAACGCTCCTCGACGCAAGGCTCAAGTAGGGCGATCTTCTGAAGCTGTAATATAGGTAGAACTAATACTCTGAGAGCATACGTTACTTCAGGACTGCTAATAGAGTATTAATATTTTAGAAAACATTATTTTAAACCAGTGAGATACACTTCAAAGCTGAAAAACCAGAGATCAAATTCAAAAATATACGATATTGAATTTTACGTTGTAATCAACTGTAGCAAATGAATATTTATGACGACCTTTGATAATACGTTTACCTGCAGGGTTGTTTCGTATTTTGCAAGGCGGAACGTAGAAAAAATCACGAATTTCAGTAAAATAATGCGTAACTGAAAAATATAAATTGGCGCAAAAATTGACAGATGCGTACACACTAGGGATGGGATGATGGGGGGGGTGTTCTTTCGTTAAAATAAAAGAAAAAAAGAATAGCGTAAAAACACATTGGTTTGTGAAAAAAGGAGGCAAATGTTTAAAATATACTACATTTGATCTAGGTTTTATCAGTTATGCTATTTTACAATTTATTTATTATTTTAAAATATTTATTAAGTTTGAATAAAAAATCGAGTTCCATAAATTTCAAACAATCATTTTTGGGGTTGATTGAATCCCTAGTACCAGTCTGAAGTTAGTTTCGTTAAGTTCGGAGCATAGACGCGATCTGGCTAGCGATCTGGCAACACCTGCAACAGCTGTCATGTGTCAATGGAAGTTTGTGCATGTGTGTGTGTGTGTGCGTATTATTTTGATTCACGTTCTCCTCGTTCATGAATAAAAAATAGTAGCGTCTTATTTACAAATTCTCGGGAACACTGAATAGAATCCCTTCATAAACACTGCTAGTTTTGTTATGTGCCATGTGAAAGTTGTGTGTAAAGTTAAGATAAGCATTTGTGGACCGGTTACAATCGCGAGCGTATGTTCTAGAAGCTAGGCTTTGTGACGATGGTCCTAGGTGGGGGAGTTTAGAGCATGGAGCGACTGTCGCACGATCTGAACCTGGCACTGGAAGAGAGTAACTGCGGTCGCCAGGAGCGACGCAAGTTTGGTCTTCGACGGCGGACGCGATCCGCTGGAAACCTGCGTTAGTATACCTTTGTTCCACTTGACGACGAATAGAATAGGTACTAATGTCAGAGTTCACACACTACTTTTCGCAGTTTTACCGTGATAGCTTTCCCTTAGCTACATTATTAAAATTAATTTTATATTTATCCCAAGAAAGAACACAGTAAGTACGACAGTGCATTTTCTAGTACCCTGTAAATTTAAGTAAGGTATTGAAATGCCATATGTACCTTTTTCATGAAAAGAAGAAGCTTCTAATTCTGATTTGTTTTTTAGCAGCAGCAGTGTCTGTGAGCATCGCAGAAGATGGCAGCTCCAGCAGCCCTCCGCAGGCCCCACTTGTCACACAACCACTCTCAGACTCTGACGATGCTCACCTCAGTGTGCAGAAGACCAACAGCCTCAAATCCAGACATTACTGCCAGATAGGCAACTTTGAATCAGATTCATTCAACGAAAACTTTTCTCCAACTCGGCCAGCAAACGTCAGAAGAAAACGCAAGTTCAAGAAAATACCTGTTGAGTACATGGATGGCAAACATTCTCCACCTATAGAGATACTAACAGTTTCTACAGAGGTAATGTACCCTGTTTATGCATTTCAAAACAGAAGTTATCATTCAAGTGAGTGAAAGTGATCGCGAGTGCTTAAAAAGTTATAGAAGTTATCATTGTTTATTGAGATATATGGATACACTATTTAGATTGCAGGTTAAAAGTCAAAACAAGTTAACTTCACTAAATAGTATCAAATGAAGTTTTAAAGTATTGGAATTGAAACAAAGAGTTAAGAGACAAAATAACAAATTTTATACTATGTACCTGTTTTTCATGGAAGTTGTATGATGAGATCTATACTTCAGATGACAGATGGCAGATAAAACTGATTTATCTAGGATCATCATCCCGGAAACTCTGCATGCTAGATTATAAACAGTTTAAGTAAATTGTAGGACTTTAGGTGTTAAAGAGGTCTCCATTTTAATCAAAGAGAATATAAAAGAACTAGCATTTCAATGACAGCAACTAGATATTTATAGACTTCATCATTTAGCAACTGAAAAATTTCGCGACTTTAAAATTTTGCGTCGTTGACAATTCGTGAAATATGGAATTTTGTGTTTTGTATTTTATATATTTAAAATTTATATCTCTGGTAGATACTGGTGGTACACCAGCATGTACCACTAAAATCACCAGTGGTTCTACTTGGTGGTTCTAGAGATCCTATTTCGAGGGATCAATTTCAAGAAATCTTGCAGATTTTAATTTCTTTTTCATTAAGGAGACAAATGTAATACCTAATTAATAATAATAACTAGTAAAAAGCTTTACTCCACGCTACACTGTGGCTGCACCAAATAGACTAAATGGTTTCTTTTCATATTTCAATCTATGTTCAAGATTATGGCAAAGTTCTTAACTAACATGACTACAAAAAGACTCCTTAAAGTTTTTATACCTTATTTTGTTACATGAGTCATTTATTTATTATCATCAATACCAGTCTCTGCCTACCCCTCTGGGAAAGAGGCGTGATTTATCAATACCACAACGCTCCACTGCTAGACATAAGCCTCCCCCTGTTGTAAAGTGGTTGCAATACTCTCGAATTGACGACATATGTATCTTAATCTATTAACCGCAATGACAGATTGTATATCATGCAGTATTTTTACCTTCCCCTACATTATTAATGCATGTGGTCATCAATCATTACAGACAAATGCAGTACCAGCTACAATCACATTGCAAAGTCAGGGACTCACGCCCATTGTCAACATGAACAAACACAAAACTGTTGTGAAACAGGAAAGGTAAGAAAATACAACATTTTTGCAACCATTTTTAACTGAAACATTTCCTGTTAAGTAACGCACTTGATTGGTTTCTTTCAGAAATGCTTTTTGTGGTAAAAGAAAATGGTCGCATAGAGACAAAGATGTGTGCGAAATGAGGGAGCGATCTTTCAGTGGTGGGTGTTCTTCTAAATCCTCATTTTTTGCCAAAAATGACTTTAAACCCAAAAGGCACGATTTGGATAAAAAGAAAAAAGAGATGGTTATACAACCAGGAAAAATTGTGTTGAAATCACAAAACGCGGAAGTTTCAAAACCTTCAACGTTGAACACTCCATCTCTCCCAGGCAGTTCGAGCTTTAACTTCGTTCACAAAAGTTCTAAAAACGGCAGCCCTACGCTCGCTAAAACACTAGGATACAAAATTGCTACGGATCTCCCACCGTTTTTTACCGCCACCACAAGTTCAGGGAAAAGTAGTGACGGAAAATATCACAGAAAATTTAAATTGCTGAATAAAACGCATCCGCCGAAATCGCTGAGGAATCCGTTACAGTTTGACGATTCCAACAGCGGGATGGAGTGTGCCGGCAACGAATCAAGTTCGCTTAGCAGTAGCGACTCGGATGGTGTCGTCACAAATGACAGTGACAGAGAGGGCGACGATGAACTCACGGACTGGCCCGGTATAGAGGAACTTAAAGTGTTCAACAAAAGTTTATCTTTCAAGTCGTCCAAGACATCAATAAACAACAATTCCCCGCAGTCAATAAGCAACATGCCGCCGCCGAAACGACTGAAAAAAGAGAAGTTTCTAGTTAAAAGTGGGTGGGCGAGCTGCAAGAACAAATTCAAGAAGAAAAGAGCTAAAGTGGAATCTGGAAATGAAGACGACGCGATGATGTCAGATTCGAAAACTATCGTTGATTTAGAAGACGAGATTCTTAAAAAGGACATCCTTCAGCCACACTCATCATTCTCCAGTTTCAGTGATATAAAAAACGCAGGGGTGTCCGGTCAGAGCGCGAACGAGACGTTTTTTCAGTCATTTCAAGCGTTTCAAAAGAGTTCGATACGGCCGGAGACGTTTGCTCAAAGCGCGCGGTCGAATTTCTCACTGCAGAAGACATCATCGAGTGACCTGAACGTGAGCGAGCGCTCGCCGCAGAGCGACTGCTGCAGTGAACCACTCATGGGAGCTTCCGGGACTGAGGTGCGAGTACCTATATGTAGTTATATTTTTTAATATGAGTCTGTAGAATGATATGAAAATATAGCTGGTTCTGAATGTTTTAATTGAAAAACTTCTTTACATCTATAGGTCCGGGAAATCCGTGCTGGTTGCCGGCGGGTGCGTGACGAGCGACCAGGACTGCTGATCCTGAGCGCAGCCAACGAACAACTGTCACGGTTCCTTCAAGACTCCTGCCAAGCGGAGTTACTCCTGCCGCCGCAGGCTGACGACCCCGCAGAGAGGTTGAAGCTTGAGTCGCTCGCAAAGCTGTACTCCCTTGAGCTGCAACTGGTTATGGGACAACCGGTTCTCAGGAAGACCAGGTAAAAAATCCTTAATATGTTTTTCTATTATTTCTAGGGAGTCGTAAGAGGCGACTAAGGGACTTGAAGGTGTGTATTGCAGTTTTAGACGATGGGCTGACAACCTGTCACTATGGCGATACACAATTTTCCGGATGACCCTCAAATGTTTGTCAGACGTGGCGTAAATGTCCCACGGTCCCGGGTTCAAGTCCCGGCGGGCGCTGATATTTTTTCAATTTCTTATTTTTATTTATGAAAATAATATAGCACTGTAAGTGCATAATAAAATCATAGTACATATAAGTACGCAAAGTTTCATCACAAAATAGAGAATGTACAGAAGGATCACTCGGCCCTTTTTTCGATTATTGCCGCTGTCGGCAAAAGTAGGTATTGGCAGCTGCGCGCCGAATACAGAGAGCTCACTTCAAGCAAACGTCACGAAACTCTCCACAATTTGACACGCCGCCGTTTACAAGGAAATCCAAACCAATCCAAACACACTTGTAGTCGAGTGTCAACCGCGTTTGGTGCGGAAGTGCAAAATGGATTCACACAAATATAAATAGGTAATAAATAGGTTTATTGTATACAATGTGATTTGTTTAATGTTCCTATAATATTTTGTACCAACTTAAATAAAAACTTGCTTTCTTAAAAGAACAAACAAGATTATCTCTAATCAGTATATTTTTTTATAATGTGATTTGAGTTTCTACTTAAATAAAGACAACTTTTCATTTTTGATGTACATACATACAACAACAAATCACGTTTATTATCACTTGCGGGGTAGGCAGAGCGTAAACGGCTGCAAAAACGGATATTTACGCCACGTCTGACATTGGAAAATTGTGTATCGCCATAGTGACAAGTTGCCAGCCCATCGCTTAAAATTGCAATACACACCCTTAAGTCCCTTAGTTGCCTTTTACGACTCCCACGGGAAAGAAATGGGGTGATGCTCAGTCTCAACAGCCTCAGAGCGATATCTACCTACTCGTCATTCCCCATTTCATAATAATTGTGCTATGTAGGTAGTATACGTAATGTAAATACAGGGAGTAACAAAAGGGGTATATCAAGCCAAAAGGAGGTCAAAGTGGGGAAATGGGGAAAGTTGTTCAGTTTATATAGAATTTCTGTTACTCCCTGTATGTTTAGGTACCTACTCCAGTAAATAAAATCGGTAAGAAAACTGTGGCAGCCCTTGCCGAAAGCGGAAATAATCGAAAAAAGGGCTGAGTGATCCTTCTGTACATTCTCTATTTTGTGCTTATACTAGATGTCGCTTGTACGTCGCTTCAAGACGAGTACCAAGAGCTTGCTAAATTGGCAAGTGTCAGTCGGGGTCGGGGCGCCGGTAGCTCAGTTGGCAGAGCAGTGGGATGGTACCCCACGGTCCCGGGTTTAAGTCCCGCCGGGCGCTGTCATTTTTTCAACTTCTTATTTTCATTTATGATAATAATATAGCACTGTGAGTGCATAATAAAATCATAGTACATTTGTTAAAGTTGCAATAATTTTTCATTTTATTTACAGTAACACAATGCAAGCAATAGAAGTGGAACATTCTTGCTCGATCCTACCCACGGACCACAAGCGTCGTTGCTACGGCGATGATCTCGACACCAATCTCAGTCTGAGCGACAACTCGGGCAACTCAGTCAATGAAGACCATCCCGTCAACACTGTGAATATGGATATCCCGCTAAAGAAAGGCATGAATGGTTTATTTGTAGATATACAGCGGATACCGAGCGCGTTCTCTGATAATTTGGTAGATAAGTCGCTGTTGGATCCGGGTAAATTGGACTAAGTCGCTGTAGGATCCCGGTAAATTGGACTAAATCGCTGTTGGATCCAGGCGAATTGGACTAAATCGCTTTTGGATTCAAACAAATTGTTGAATGCAGGTAGATTGCACCGAGTCATTTTAAGTATTAAACCGGGTCTATCGCGATAATATTTAGGTAAATATCAATAAGTTTAAATTCTCTCACAAGACATGGGTTGGCTGGAAGAGATCTCTTCTTTAGAGATAAGCTCGCCTTTGCGACAAAAATTGTATATATATTTTTCCTGTGTATTTTTTGTGCAATAAAGAATATTATAAATAATTTACCTGTGTACCGAGACGTTGAAACATAGTTTCATGTGTTGTGGTTGCGGGTTGATCCGTTTTAATTCTTTAAATGTGGGAAAGAAACCGCGAATGCTTCAAAAATTATACTGAACTTAGTCGCTGTTGGATCCAAGTATTTTGAACTTAGTCGCTGTCGGATCCAAGTATTTTGAACTTAGTCGCTGTCGGATCCAAGTAAATTAAACTAAGCAGCTCTTAGATTCAAGAAAATTGGACTAAGTTGATGTTAGATCTAGTCTCAGTTTGTGTAACAATGATGACATTGGCCTTAAATTTACGTTACACGTTGACCTATTTGTCTGTAAGTGACAGCAATAATTTAAGGTAAATTAAGATAATTTATTTAATGAATCGAGGCCATTGATGACCATTCCGTGAACAGTATGGAGGATCTGCTAAAGTGAGACAAGAATGTACTATGGTTTATTTTGCACTAACAGTGCTATATTATTTTCATAAATGAAAATAAGTAATTGGAACTTAACAATAGATGTCGCTTGTGTGTCGTTTCAAGATGACTATCAAGAGATTGAACATTAAGAAGGGTTTGGTCGAGACGCCGGTAGCTCAGTGGCAGAGCAGTGGGTCGGTACTCCGCAGGTCCCGGGTTCAATCCCGGCTGCAACAAACTTTTTTTTTTCAATTTCTTATTTTCATTTGTGAGACAGAATGTTTTTGTTTCACAAAAGTCCATGTTGTATCCAGGTGATTTGGACGAAATTTTATGGTTTTGCATAGTGGGTTATCTAAAATGGTCACAAAATCACATCACTAATGATGGTTATTTACAGCACACCACACGTATCATGTAAAAATAATACTTAAATATGGTAGCTCTTCTACTCAGATATTAATACGAAGAATACTGAGTGGCAAACTTTTTTTTTCAAGGTGATGTATGGTCAAGATTAGGCTTTTATATCATACAAGTTTTGGCAAAGCCAGAGGTTTGTCATTCAAGTATTTATATAGGTATACTTTAAGTCGAGTCTGTTACGGCTGAACTAAATAGTAGTTTATGCAACTGTCGTATAATGGGGGTCATTAGAATGCGAGTGTCTGTTTATCACACGAGGCGCAGCCGAGTGTGATAATAGTTTGACACGAGCATTCTAATGCCTAATTATAGCAGTTGCATACACTATTTTATCTACACTCTCCAAAAAAAACTTAGAAACACTTTTCTAAACGTACGCACCGGCCATTGCAAGGCCCGATACAAGGACAAATTCAATACGAGAACGTAATATGGCTTGATATGAATTTTTGAAAATTCTGTAATTTAACAGTTGTTTAGATGTTGAGTGACTTACCTAAACAACTGAACAACATCTGAACAACAACTGAACAACAACTGAACAACAACTGAACAACATCTGAACAACATCTGAAAACAACTGAACAACAACTGAACAACACTGAACAACATCGGAATAACATCTGAACAACAACTAATCAACATCTGAACAACAACTGAACAACATCTGAACAACATCTCAACAACAACAGAACAAAAACCTATTAAAACAACTGAATAACATCCGAAAAGTTACCGTACAACAACAACTGTCAGGTGCGGCGGAAGATAGCGATTTGAATATTGGAAAAAAAAAACTTCGTTTCATTTCTCAACTTTATCGTATTAAGCGTTTTCTCATTAAGTCATTACGCTTCTGTAATTTAAAGTAAACCCTAGTTTTTATAGGCAGAATGCATAAAGTAGGTCATTATGCATCTGTTTTCGAATTCATAATTCGAACATTATGAGACGAGTGTAGATAAACATCTATATACATTGCGCCATGGCCACTTTCGTTTTTCACGACCGATGGAAAGCAAAGTTTTTGTGTTTTGTCTGGGGGTTTTGGGGAATATCATGCCCAAAAGAATCGCCTTTAGACTTAATAAAATTAGGGACAGAGACTGTCACGTATTATAGAAAAAAAAAACATATTTTTCAACACATTTGTAGTATTGAAAACTTTCTGAACTATCGAAAAATGTTGCATTTGATGTAAGATTAGCCTAAATTTATCGAAATAAATCAATTATTTTCCGAAACTTACCAGGCTATAACTTAGATCTCACTTGCTGTGGCGAAATCGACTCGAGATAGGTACGTCAAATTAACTGAAAGTTAAAGATAAAAATTGTATGTGCCGTATTTTATGGTAGTAGATTCTTGATTTTATTTAACATAGTTACATCGATATTTAATTTAGAACAGTAATATTGTGGTGAATGAGGAAGAGCTATTTTTCTAGTGCATAAGATTCTGGGTGAGCTCGCTCCATCTTAGACTCTGTCTATGTCCTATGACCTAGACTAGAGTCAAAGCAAACCCATCATTAATAAAAAAAGATCTACATGGACGGATCACGGATCGCAGTAGTACAGCAAGCTTATAAAAATGCGCAAATAACATACCTACAGACTTGGAGTTTATGATAATTTTTGTACATATTCTATAACTTTTTTTAACCTAGGCAAAATCCGTCCATATTCTCTATCTTTTCCGATTATTAAATTAAATTACATTTAAACGAACTATCTTGTAGGTATTGGGTATCAGTAGGTACATACTAGAGCTTCCAATATCGGGATCCCGGACATTTTTGGCCTATTTTAAAACCGGTATTGAAAATCAAAAACCGGTATTCGAAAGCCTTAGTACATATCCCATTTTACATATCACAAGTTTCACTTTCTGCTCAGTCCTTTCAGTCCAATAATAATACCTTTATTTTATTTATTTACTCTGTTGTTCTTGGATTGGCATGCATTCATTTTTCATTGTCATCAGATCGCGTCCTCTATACTGGAATGATAGTCCTTAATAAATAAGCTTTTGCGCACAATGTTACTCACGCAAAATGTCACACATCGAATCGCATGTCTAGACTGAAAGAGCCATGGCACGACTTCTGTATTACAAGTACGAGTCCATGTTTTTTTTGTTTTCTTTTATCAGTTGCTACAAATAAATCTCCGTCTGATCAAATCCACTACCACAGCTTTTACTACTGAATTGGTTAAAAGTTTTTCAGTACTCTTCCAAATCACATTGCATTATCATTAACAGCCACAACAGTCCACTGCTGGACATGAGCCTCTCCTTATATTCGTAGAAATGAAATGAAGTTTCAAAATTAAATAAAAAATTGAGGCAAATATCTATATTTCACAGGGCACTTTCTTTTATTTTTGTCACGTTCTTAAATAAGTATTTTAAATTATATCGACATCTTCTAGTTCTCATCTCAGTTACGTATTTTGCCTAGAACTATGGACTATGGTATGCTCTCCATCGCTCTCTATTTTTGCCTTTAAACTTCACTCTAACAGGCTAATAAAAATAATCGGCTAAGCGCGAGTCGAACTTGCGCACGAATAGTTCCGTACCATAACGTATAAAAATGGCAACCAAATCACGTTAGTTGTAGGAGCCCCCTTAAAAATTTTCTTTTTTTATTTGTTATCATAGCGGCAACAATAATACATGTTCTGTGAAAATTTCAACTCTTAACTGTTACCGTTCATGAAATACTGCTTCCGAACTATTGTAGATCAAATTGAGATAAAAAAGGCGTGTAAGAGGAGCTCCTACACAATAAACGTTACTAGTCCGACCTTGCACAGCATACATTGCTGATTTAAATATTTATTCAGTTTAATATAATTTCAGTTTTAATTTATATTGGGGCCCCTCTTAAATTTTTTGTTTTAATCTCATCTTTAGTATTTGCTGTTATAGCGGCAAGTGCGGTAACAGAAATACTAACTATCACAGTTTATGAGATACAGCATGGTTACAGACAGCGTCTCAGTAATAGGGTCCTGTTTTGATCCTTTGGGTACGAAACCCTAAAAAAGTGACAAGACTAGCTAAGAGTATGACCTGTGAGAATTGGGAATATTCTGTGGTCTTACATCTGCTACGTTATTCTAGTTAATTATAATTTTGAAATAATCATCCGAATGATTTCTTACACGCACTTTCTACAATTTCAGCGTTTTTTTGCAGGAACATGTGAATTTCTGATTTCATCATAAATAATATGTTTAGTATGTATGTACTTATGTCTTCTGTATATAATGTGCGAAATGTAAAAATACTGTATTTTGTATGATGACGATAGCAAATATTGTTCGATATTATTTAAGATTGTATAATAGTTGTATTGTTATAATAAATACACACAGATAATTTAACTAAACATGTAGTTTCTATTGGTGTTAAATAAGTATCAATGACAACATGTTTACAGGTAACATTTTTTATTGATAAAAATATAAATATTAAAAATGTAACAATAAATGAAGGTTTAACAAATGAGCACCGATAAATAAATTGTGACAAAAAATTATAAAATACAAGCCGCTCAAAAACATCAATTTACATCCACATTTCAAAACATGGAATGAATATCTACATGGATGGCTTTTCTATAAATTTGTGAGTACAATTTCATTGTTTTTGTACTAGAGGCGATTTAAATTTTAAAATGATCAATTGTGACTAGGTATTAACTTTAGGAAGCTGGAAAATTGATATTTCTTCGATCGAACCAATAAAAAATACACTTTTATCGAATACCACTTTTCACAATATTGTCCAGTTTTATAAATCGCCACTATTGTATAGTGACTATATCACAGGTTATTCCTAATAAATATTAATCAACATACCTACATTCATAATTAGCCTTAACATTATCAACAAACTGTCACATATACCCTTCATACCATTTTTATAAATTTAAATAATATAAATATGCTTACATTTCTTGATTGGATATGATAATCTTCTGGACAAATCAACAAAAATTTTAAGGACTTTGATTACCAATTAAATGCTATGAAGGAAAGCAAACGAATAGAATGCTACTCTAAATGCTACTAGTAAAAACATTTGTGCTGATTAGATTATCATATCACGATGTGATGATAAGTTAACACAAAAATTATTTCATAATTCAGATAAAATAGTTTCTTATGTAAAAGCCTGCAACTAACATGCACGCCACAACGAATGCGGCACATACAACGCAACTTAGTCGGATGCTTCAGATTTAATACAAATCATACGGACATTGAACATTTGTCTGTAGCTTGTACGGAAATCCTAACCGATGCCTTAATGCTGGCACTTCACTTGGCTATTTGTGTATTTGGCAAATAATTATCATATGCGGACAGACTTGACAAAGTTTTGGTCTATTAGTCAATTTGACAAATAAGGCCAATACCAAATACGCGCACCCGTGCGTTTGTCGGCTTTCGAGGCACATCAAAGGGCTCCTATTTGACAGGCATGTGTGGGGGCGTATTTGCTTATATTTTGTCTGAACGTCATACCTTGTCAAAACTCAATACGACAACGACTAGTCGAGTGAAGTGGCAGCATTACACAAAGAAAGTTTGGGGATTGGGCATGATTAGGCGAGGTCAATGGCATGGTGGCATGTTAGCCCGGTCAGGCTAAGGAGTGTTTCAGGCACGGCGGTGTGTACAGTGGTTTAAAAATCTGAAAATGACTTAGCAAATTTTTGTATGTAGCGGGGTGTTTACTTGATGGTGCAGATGAGGTCATCGCCCTCGAGCTTCTGCCCGTTGGTGATGTGCACGGAGCCGACGGTGCCGGCGCGGGGAGCTTGCACGATCATCTCCATCTTCATGGCGGAGAGGACGGCTATAGGCTGGCCCTTCTCCACTTTGTCGCCTTCCTTCACTTTGATTGCTGTACAAATTATTATGGATTTGAAAATGGTGTTGTATAAATTCATGGTGTATGGTGAAAACTATAGTCTTTCCAAGCGTCAAACTGATTTTTGACTGCTGTCATACATACATACATACATAAACATATCACGCATATAATCCCTTGCGGGATAGGCAAAGCCGCAAAAAACGGACATTTACGCCACGTCTGACAAATATTTGCGGGTCATTCGGAAAATAGTGTATCGCCATAGTAACAGGTTGTCAGCTCATCGCATAAAAATTCAATACAGACCCTCGAGTCCTTTAGTCGCCTCTTACGACTCCCAAGGGAATGAAATGGGGTTATGCTATTCTAAGCCGGCATCTCACTACATCTTGCCTGCTGTCAAGTGATTAAAGTTTTTTTATCCCTTTCAGACCAATTAGGATGTAATTAACCTTACTATAGAAGACTATATGGCGTCCTGCTGTCTAACATACAATCATCTTCCCGACTCCGAGTAGACTAAATTAGCTTAAAACTTGATAAACACTGTATTCCTCCAGTACTTACTGAGTACGGTTCCTGGCATGGGGGCTCCTACTTGGTTCTTGTCTCCCTTGATAGCTTTCGGGTGGATCTTCATGTCCTGAAAATAACAAATAGAAACAATATTTTGAAAAGTAAGCAACTGTTTTATCTATCCGAGAAGTTATCGTGATTGGGAACTGAACTTGTTTTTACTTCGGAACTGGTGTTATTTAACACATACACATATCACGCGGGGTAAGCAGAACGTAAACAGCCGCAAAAACGGACATTTACGCCACGTCTGACATATATTTGAGGGTCATTCGGAAAATTGTGCATCGCCAAAGTGACAGGTTGTCAGCCCATCGCCTAAAATTGCAATAGACATTTCCCTTAGTCGCCTCTTACGACTCCCACGGGAAAGAAATGAAAAACACGGCACGGTGTTATTTAACTTGGTACTTATGTTATTTAACTTTGGAACTGGTGTTATTTTACTTATGAACTAGTGTTATTTTTACTTTGGAACTGGTGTTGTTTTACTTCTGAACGGGTGTTATTTACTTCGGGCCTGATAAAATATTTCTTTGGAAGTGGTATGATTTTACTACGTAACTGGTGCTATATTACTTCGAAGCTGGTTTTTATATTATCTCGAAACAAGTGTTATTTTACTTCAGAACTGGTGATATTTTTACTTTGGAACTGGTGTTGTTTTACTTCAGAACTGGTGTTATTTACTTCGGGCCTGATAAAATATTTCTTTGGAAGTGGTATGATTTTACTATGTAACTGGTGCTATATTACTTCGAAGCTGGTTTTTATATTATCCCGAAACAAGTGTTATTTTACTTCAGAACTGGTGATATTTTTACTTTGGAACTGGTGTTGTTATGCTTCAGAACTGGTGTTATTTACTTCGGGCCAGATAAAATATTTCTTTGAAAGTGGTATGATTTTACTTCGTAACTGATGTTATATTACTTTGAAGCTGGTGTTATATTATCTCGAAACAAGTGTTATTTTACTTCGGAGCTGGTGTTTTTCAATTCAAAACTGATGTTATTTTACTTCGGAACTGGTGTTATTACTTCGAAACTGGTGTTATTGTACTCCGAAACTGGTGTTATTTTACTTCTCACCCCTTGTCGTGTAGTTTTACCTTAGAAGCGTTATCATCCTTTATGAAGACTGATCTGAGTTGTCCGTTGAGCTCGAAGAAGACTTCTCTTTCTCCCGCAGCTGTCATTTCCTCTGACACCGCTACGGTTCGGATGTCTAATGTCTTTCCGCGCTCGATCTTTACTTCTAAAGTGCCTCCAACCTGTAATATGAATAAAATAAAACGATACTTTTTGTAATTACAAAAAAAAAACAAAATGCAGAATAATAACTATGTATTGGTAGGTATTTATTTTCTCTTCCGTCCAATCTTCGCTACGAGCAGACGTGTTGCTGGTTATCGCTCTGAAGCTGTGTGCGTGCGTATACCATAAAGGACACACACTAACCCACGATTGACCAACATAGTATATGCAAAATAAACACATCGTGTTTCACAACACGTAGCGATGCCGAACAGTACGTTTAACCCGTTTACCGAAGGTAACAACTCTTTACTATCCAAGGAGTCTCCACTTAACTACGTTGCTTTTCGAAAACGCCTCCAACAAGGCCAACAAGGCAAGAACGCTGTGCTGGATCCTTTCCAGGATTCTGTGCTGCAAATTTTGGCTGAAATGCAACAATCGCAGGAGGATCAAATGAGTGCGCAGCAGAAGAAACTAAACCAAATCGCAGCGGATGTTACTGTGATTAAAATGCAAAACTTGGAAATCAAGAAAGTCCAACAGCAAATGGAAGAGTCCATTAAATTTATTGGAGACCAGTACGAAGAGCTCAAGAATAAGGTGCAAATTCACGAAGAGAAGCTGCGAAGCAATAGTAAAATTATCCAAACACAAGAAAACCAAACCTTAGCACTGCTAGAAATGGAAGAGAAAATTGAAGAAGCTAATAGAAAATTAAGGAAGAAGTCTATTGAAATAAGAAACATTCCTTTTACAAGAGAGGAAAATAAGGACGCCATGGTTGAAAACATCTACAAGGCTCTTTCACTCGACTACAATTCCGCACAAGTTGCTGAAGTCTATCGCATATCCACTAAGAAGGATAAGAACAATAAACCACTGATAATTGAAATGACAAGTCTTCATGCCAAACGCGACCTACTGAGTGCCTTCAAAAAACATAACAAGACTAGATCACCTCTTAAAGCATCACATCTCGGATTCAGCGGTGAGGAGACGTCGGTTTATGTCGGTGATTTCCTGACAACCCATGCAAGTCAAATGTTCTTCAATGGACGTGAACTTAAACGTCAATATGGCTACAAGTACTGCTGGTCAAGCCATGGTAAGATCTACGTTAAAAAAGCAGATGACTCCACGGCTATACTCCTAAAAAACTTGTGCCAGATTGAAGATTTGAAGAAGGTGCCTCAATGACTCTTTATCTTTAGTAAGTTATATCACGCTATATCTGATTTTTTACCCGCTTTCACCATGATTTGTAATTCAAAAAGAACACAGTACCACAAAACACTTCTACTACAATATGCAGCTACCGCACACTACCCACGACTAGCCAACCAAAACAAACATGAACTTTTTATTGAAAAACATACAACACGCCCTATCACACTAAAAACACGACAGTACAACCAATATCAAGCACTTTGCTCTTCCTCCAATAAATCTTCACAAAATAACTTTTCATATTCTTCTGCTGACGATCGCGTTGATGAATTCGTATACTCTTTGCAATGGCGTCTATAGTTGAACTTATTCAGGACGTTGATGCTACTGATCTACACCACAGCTACTATGTCTTAAATCCCGAAGACTGCAGATCAAAACTTAACCTAGACTCAAAAAGTATAACCATAATATCACAAAACATCCGCAGCATTAATAAAAACCTAAATGATTTTTCAGTATTCCTTGCTAGACTCGGCTTTGACCCAGATATCATCATTCTTACAGAATGCTGGCTTGATGATAAATATTCACACTTTAAATTAGTCAACTATGACTACCACTGCTCTAAGAACTATCTGAATCAAAATGACGGCATTGTTATTTATTCCAACAAAAACCTAAATGTTATTGTGACAGAACCAAAGTTTACAGATGGGAATTGTTTAGTCGTCAAAATTCAAACGGACTTTGCCGTTGTAGCTTCGTATCGACCCCCAAATATGAACAAAGATACTTATATAAAATCATTAGATGATGTATTGCAAGCACAAAATGAGAAAACTTGTATACTTACTGGAGATATCAATATAGATATCTCTGAAGAAACTATCGACAAACACGCTGATAAATACCTAAATCTGTTAGCTTTCCATGGATACTACCCTACATTTAATATACCTACACACGATAAAACCTGTATTGATCACATCGCAGTTAAATCTAATGACTTAGCTAAGGCCGTAGTTTGCGCATCTACAGTAACAGATCATTACACCACTATGGTATCTGTCAAATCTAGCCTTAAAAAGCAGTCTAAAATACGGACATATAAGAAGACTGACTTAGAACAACTTTATCAGCAGCTATCCAAGACCGATTGGAGTAGCATTTATTCATTAACAGACCCTGATGAAAGTACAGATATGTTTACCGGCACACTAGCATCCCTCATTGATAATAGCACTAAAACTCATACCATAACTCATAACAAATTTAATCTTAAACAATGGATAACTCCTTCTCTAATTAGGTGTATACAAAAACGAGATCGTTTACATCTTGCACATAAACGCAATCCTAAAGATGAAGTAATTAAATGCATTTATAAACAGTACAGAAATACCTGTAATTATGTGTTACAAAACATGAAAGATGCGCACGATAGTAAGGAGTTTGAATTAAATATCAAAAATCCAAAAAAAACGTGGTCTAAAGTTAAAACCGTTTGCAACGTTGACAGTCCTAAAACCACAAACCATGGTTTACTAAATATTGGTAAATCTACAAAAGACTCAGCTAATATAATAAACAATTTCTTTACTTCAATTGGGCCAAACCTCGCTCAAGAAATCATGTCTAAAACGAAACAAACGGAAACTGAACTAATCTCCAAAATAAAAGATCGTATAAAAACTAATGAGAAATCTATATTTTTGAAACCCACGGATGCCGGTGAAATCTGTAAAATCATCCAAACTTTCAAAACAGATGGATCACCAGGCTGGGATGGGATCACACCCAAAATTCTTAAAGAAATGAGATATCTGGTCGCGGAACCTATTGCTCATATAGTGAACTGTAGCATTCGAGCGGGGATTGTGCCCGAGTCGCTTAAACTGGCGCAGGTATGTCCTATATTTAAATCTGGGAACGCTGAGGACGTAGGTAACTACCGACCCATTTCCCTATTGACGCTAATGGCGAAAATTATGGAAAAAGTTGTGAACAAACAAGTCCTGTCTTTTCTTGAAACCAACAACATTCTTGCTGGAAATCAATTTGGTTTTCGATCGAAAATTTGTACTGAAAATGCTGTAATTCAACTGACTGATCTCGTGGCCAAACACCTTGATGAAGGCAACAAAAGTATTGGGGTTTTTCTCGATTTGAAAAAGGCCTTCGACACTGTATCAATACCGCTACTCCTACAAAAATTGGAGGCATTAGGAATAAGAGGCATTGCTCAGACTTGGTTTCGCAGTTACTTACAAGGTCGTAAACAGTTTACAAAACTAGGTGATACACAAAGTGATACCAATATGACGCTATTTGGGGTTCCTCAGGGCAGTGTTCTCGGGCCGACGCTATTCCTTTTATATATCAATGATCTCTGTCAGCTGAATCTAGCGTCGGCTCAAATCTTTGTCTTTGCGGATGATACTGCGATCGTCTTCAAAGGCAGATCCTGGACTGAGGTCAGGAAACTAGCAGAGGACAGCATGAAAACGGTAGCTGGTTGGCTCGAAGATAATCTTTTAACCCTAAATACGAGTAAAACCAAATTCATATGTTTTCACATTACTGCAAGGACCCAGCCTGATGCATCCCTAACCTCAATCAAAATTCATAGCAACACCTGCAAAAATCAAATTTCATGTTGCTGTCAAGAGATAGAGCGAACTGAATACATTAGGTACTTAGGTGTTATAATTGACCAAAACCTAAACTGGAAACTACACATTGAAACTTTGGCAGCTAGAGTAAGAAAAATGCTACATATATTTAAAAAACTGCGCAGAGTTGTTAGTATAAATATAGTCAAGACAGTTTATTTCTCGCTATGTCAGGCGTTACTTACTTACTGTATCTCAGTCTGGGGCTCTGCAGCTAAAACATTTATTATAAAATTGGAACGTGCACAGAGAGTTGCATTAAAAGTTGCATTTAAGAAACCATACAGATTCTGCACATATAGTTTGTATTCAGAGAGTAAACTTTTGACAGTCAGGCAACTTTACTTACACAAGATACTACTATTGTTTCATAAGACTTCTAAAACCAATATAAGTCCCACTAAAACAGAACTTAATCTTCGGAAAAACCCTGCTAGAGAGCGCCTATGGCCTATTCCTAGAACTCAAACCTCATTCGCTCGAAGATTCCACTTCTACATGAGTCCTTTTATATACACACATGTACACAAACTTCTATCTATTGTAGAAAAACCCAAACAAACAGCAAAGAAGATCATTTTTCAATGGCTAATTGGACTCGATTACGAACAAACCGAACTCATAATTTCTGGTCGGTAATATGATAAATTATAAATTATAATAATATACCTACATGCTATATAAATTCCGTGTCGGCGACCTGTTCAACCAATAGTACACAAACATACTATTGATTCCAAGATAAAATCGTAGGAGTTGGACAGTGTTGCCGACCAATGCACAAATGGTAGACAACACCTAGATATCATAAAATTGTACAGACTATGTAAAAAAAAAAAAAAAAACCACACATTTTGCATATCATTGTATACCTACCATATACAAAAAAAAACTATTCGAATATATACACGTAAACCAATTACCTATTTTAAATACCCACTACCTGCTTGAAAGCAAAGCAAAAATACAATCAGTTTTTGACAACATTGAATAGTCTGTTGTCTCTGCGTATACTGTAAATATTTGTCGATCCTTACGCCTTCTACCAAATCGTTTATTGCGGTCCAATTAGATGAAACATTATGTAAATTGACGAATATCAACCGCAAAATGTAAGGTTGGCGTACATGTTGTTACAAATTTATAATTTGCAGTCGGATGGTAAAAAAGGCAGTTAATGTTGTACTTACTTTAGTGTGTGGCAGCCGAGGTTTGTTATTTGTGTTTTAAATAGTACTGGCGGTTACTTTACTTGTAGTGTTGGTTAGTAACCTACCCACCTTTATTATTACTAGCTAACATATATATATTTTTTTTATTTCTGTATAATCCAAGTTTGTAAGACTTATTTACTGTGTTACCTATTATTGCGAGTAGACTGGAAGACCTGGTCACCCATAGTACAGGGTATCCTAGTTTGGGGACCAGAAACAGTGACATTGTGTAATGAACCATGTTACCTACCTACACTTACTTTATAAGAAACAGCAATGTAACCTGGACAATCAGAGACAATAAAGGTATTTTTTATTTTTATTTTTATTTATTATTTATTTTGATAGTAGTACGACATGTTGTTTTCCATTAGTGTTTTTTCTCATTAGTGCACCCGCTTCTTTCTCTCTCTGTTTACCTTCTGGTTGGCCGGTAGAGAATGCCGTCTGGCATTAGGCCCGCCTTTTGTACGATGTGCAATAAAGTATAAATAAATAAATAAATGCAGCTGGAATGGGATGGTAGCCGAGAAAAACATACAAGAAAAAGAGGTACGTCAACCAGAAAGTCAGTCAGTCAGTCGAGATTTTTAGTCTGAAGTTCTTCAAGGAAAGTCAATTTCATGGGCCGGTTCAAACCAAAAAATATTTCAATCTATTTTCAATCTCGTATAACCGAAGTATCGGTTTCGGAAGGTTCTGGAGATGCGGCCACGCATCGGAAAGCGCAGTATGGGACGGCCTTCTACCTGGTTGGCAACTTGTACGGCGTTGGATGCAGTTGGTCCAAGGTTACGATCTATGCTATAACCAGCAGTGGACGTTTCTTAGTTGTTGATACATACATACATACATAAATCACGCCAATATCCCTTACAAGGTAGGCAGAGCGTAAACGGTAGTAAAACGGATATGAACACCACATCTGACAAAAGTTTGAGGGTCAATCAGATAACTGTGTATAACTATAATGACAGGTTGTCAGCCCATCGCCTAAATTGCAATACAGATCTAACCCTCGAGTCCCTTAGTCGCCTCTTACGACACCCATGGGTAAGCAATGGGGTAATGCCATTCTAAGCCGGCATCACACGGTTTCTAAGCCGACATCACACGGTTTCTAAGCCGGCATCACACAGTTTCCTAGGCGGCATCACACGGTTTCAAAGCCGACATCACACGGTTTCTAAGCCGACATCACACGGTTTCTAAGCCGACATCACACGGTTTTTAAGCCGGCATCACACAGTTTCCTAGGCGGCATCACACGGTTTCTAAGCCGGCATCACACGGTTTCTAAGCCGACATCACACGGTTTCTAAGCCGACATCACACGGTTTCTAAGCCGACATCACACGGTTTCTAAGCCGGCATCACACAGTTTCCTAGGCGGCATCACACGGTTTCTAAGCCGGCATCACACGGTTTCTAAGCCGACATCACACGGTTTCTAAGCCGACATCACACGGTTTTGATTGGTTGATGATGGTGTTTTTTTTACAATCTGTATAATAAACTGACCGAGGGTCCGACGAGGAACGTCTTGGTGTCGAGATGCTTGACGGGGCCGTACTTGTCGCGGATGCGGAAGAAATCAGCAGCCACTTGCGGGTACATCGCCGCCGACATCACATCCGTGTCTGTCACCTGCAAATAAACAAATCATTACCACTAAATAGTAAAAAAACATATGATTAAATAAAGTCGTGTCGGTTGTTGTATGCGTAGATCTGTAAAACTACGCAACGGATTTTGATGCTGTTTTTGTAATAGGTGGAGTGTTTGAAGAGAAAGGTTTTGAGGTATAAAACATGCGGGGAAAGTCTTATAAAGGGTTTACAAAAGACGACATCGCTAACCGGGCCGCTAGTAAACTAATATTGCAAAGGTTCCATTTGTTATACATGAGTTCTAAACTGCGCGCGGACTTTCCTCCACCGCTTGCGTGCAGCACGGAACGGATACGCAACGCAAGCGGTGTGCCGTATCTCATACAGTCCCATACATTACAACGTCATAAATAAGTTCGTGCGTGACTACGGACGAGAGCTGGATACAGAACGGATACGGAGCCGGTGTGCCCCGCCCTTAAAGTCTACGAATCGGCATACCACAACTCTCTTGGATAAATGATTCGTATAAAAGAGTGTAAACAGCCCTCCGATTACTGATGGGGTGCGGTCAGACCATGATACTAAAAAGCATTTTCATATGAATATATATCAGGAAACATATTTGTCAGACGTGGTGTGTCCGTTTTTTGCGGCCGTTTACGCTCTGCCTACCCCGCATGGGATTAAAGGCGTGATATGTGTATGTATGTATGTATGTAAAAAAAAAACATTAAATGATCGTGTTTTTGTATGGGAAGTAATTTTATTTGGCGTTTCCTTACATATGTTCCAAGGGGAAAGTTGTTCAGTTTCATGGTATTCATGCACCCTATCAATATTCAGATTGTCCCTTACACCCCGTATAAACAAGTAAAAGAAAGAGTCTTTCATCGCACGCGGCAAATTTGTAATCAATTTGTATCATACAAGTGTGCTTTAACGATGTTTTTCGGAACTTAATTCACAACATTTACAGATCACATGAAATAAAATCCATGCCAAAACAGGAAACACAGACGTCGAAACTCAGGAACACAAAAAACATACAAAGGGTAACAATAGTTTTCTTTTGAATGCAGGAAACTTAGACGCACCTGCTGCAATATCCGAACCTCGCCAGATTTAGTACTGAGGTGGATCTAAATACAATAAATCAAAGTTCAGTTTGTGCAAGTAAGCTGAAGCGAAACATTGTGATAGCTTGGTTATCGTGTGGGATATCGAGTCGGTAAACGTCCCAAGGAATATAACTTTTTAAGCACTCGCGATCACTTTCACTCATTTTAAGTATTAGACCGGGTCTATCGCGATAGTTTTTAGGTAAATATTAGTAATATTCCCAAGGAACCCGGGAAAACATCGTGGTACTATCGTGTTACTTACTTCCGGGTATGACTCTTGTAGTTCCTTCTTGAGTTTGTCGAAGTCTAGCGGAGGCATCTCCTCGCCGGGCCGGCCCTCGATTCTCTTCATGTCCTTCAGCACTTTAGTCCTGTGAGGCACAATCAACTCAATATTTATAACGATGTACCTGAGGGTAGTGTCCTAAGCCCTCTTTTCTTTCCTTTGTTACTCAATAATTTAATTAAATAAGTAAATCATCATCATGTTAGTCTTCTCTATTAATTTGTCCGTCTGTATGAATAGATAGGGTGACTGAAAGCAAAATCTCAAGACTTGTGATATGGAACAGCTCTCCCCAAGGTACATAGGTCGAAAAACTAAAGAAAATGTGGACATACATACAAAATTACCAATCAGCTCATTTGAGTTACTGTGGAAACTCAATATATTTTATTCTTTGTTCCTTGGGAAAAGTTACTTGGCATCAGCACATTTTGAGATTTCGCTATCGGTCACTAGTAAATTTTCGTCCTGTATAGAGTCAAAAAAATTCACACGAGTGTGACATTAATCCATGTTTCGTGCAATCCATCCGATCATTCGATCCGGCTGGTAGCTACTGAATGGCGAAAACGAGAGATCATGCCTTATGGCGTACCCTGAAGGAGGTCTACGTCCAGCAGTGGACTGCTATAGGCTGATATGATCATTTGAGCATTCGAGTATTCAAATTCTTTACGCAATAGAATATTGTGATTCCTTTTTAACTAAAACAGAGTTTTACAACTTTAAATAGACTCTCCAAAATTGCCTTGAAGATTAGTTGAAGTGCTCGAAATGCAAAATCTTCATCTGCCTGCCGTTATCCCAATTAATTTAAGGTCGGCGCAACATTATTTTTTCTTCCATTCATCTCTATCAGCTGTCAAATCTTCGTTTACACCCTCTTTTATAAAATCCATCCAAACTTTTTAAGGCCGTCCTCTCCTTCTGCATCCATCCACATTCACATTCACACACATATACTTTACCTGAGCGGTTCAGGGAATCCTCCATAGGGAATGCCAATAGCGCCCTGCAAGTACTCCACCACAGATTTGGGGAAGGAAAGCTCCTCGGCGCGCTTCTCGATCTCTTCAGCGTTGAGTTTGTTCTGCACCATGAACTGCGCCAAGTCCCCGACCACCTTCGACGATGGCGTCACTTTGATAATGTCACCGAGAAGGAGGTTGGCTTCTCTGTAAAGGAAATACATATTTTAGGCTTAGAATATATGTCGAGTTTGAGCACCTGTGATGGAGGTTTGTAATTAGGCAAATGTGTGGTTCATAGGGTGATCTGTTTATCACCTTATGAATCCAATATTCTACCGAAAATTTTAGTTCGTTGGGGTAAATGTCTGTTTGTTGAGGCAAAACTATGTTTGTTGAAATGTTTGTGTAATAGAGCAAATATATTTTTGTTGATTTGGAGCAAGTGCCTATTTATCGGGGTCAATGTCTGTACTGCAGTGTACTATCCACCGAGGGTCTCATTGATATAAACATCTGCGTTTCCGCTCTTTACAGTCGCAGTGCCTTCGAACGGTGCGTAGTAAGTCCGACATAAATCTGGCCACATTTTAAAACCCGTTTTAACAGAAGAAACATCGACAAAGGAACTTTATACCAGCTGTCAAAATGGGCTTTTAAAAAAGGCCGATGATTCGCAGTGCTTTCGAACGGGTCGTACTAAATCTTACTAAAATCTAGCCACATTTTAAAGCCCGTTTTGACAGAAGAGACCTCGACAAAGGAACTTTATGCCAGCTTTGGGGTTTTAAAAAAGGCCGATGATCGTAACTTTTTTTTGAAATCGTGTTCTTTCGTACCTGTAAGCCTTTTTGACCTCCTCGAACTGGCTGCCCAGGCCTAAGCTGAAGGCCTGGAACTGCAGGTTGGTGTACTGTCCACCGGGGATCTCATTGATATACACATCTGCGTTCCCGCTCTTCATAGTCGCGGTCGCTTCGAACGGACCGTACAATGTACGCGCTTGCTCCCAATACGCTGAGTATTCCGAGACTTTCTGAAGGGGAATGCCTGGAGAGAAAGATAAATGCTTGTAAGAAGTTGTTATTTCAAATCATTGGAAGACTCGGAGTCCCACACGAAAAGAGAGAGAGATTTCAAATGGCTCGCTAATCCGCTTACCAAGCGTGGTGAGTATGGCAATACTCTCCAATAGGGGAAAGGCTCATATCCATCAGCGGACTGTAGCAGCTGTTAATGTTAATTTGCATAAATAGCTAGATATTAAAAAAAACATGTCAATGCAAAATATAGTGGCTCTAAACTGTCTACACATTGTCTATGTCAATCTCACCAGTGTGTAAGGGCGTGCCCTGCAGCGAGGCGACCAGCGCCCCCATGCTGGGCTGGCTGGTGAGGCCGCCCCGTGCATGTGTACTCACCAGTGTGTAAGGGCGTGCCCTGCAGCGAGGCGACTAGCGCCCCCATGCCGGGCTGGCTGGTGAGCCCGCCCCGTGCATGTGTACTCACCAGTGTGTAAGGGCGTGCCTTGCAGCGAGGCGACCAGCGCCCCCATGCTGGGCTGGCTGGTGAGGCCGCCCCGTGCATGTGTACTCACCAGTGTGTAAGGGCGTGCCTTGCAGCGAGGCGACCAGCGCCCCCATGCTGGGCTGGCTGGTGAGGCCGCCCCGTGCATGTGTACTCACCAGTGTGTAAGGGCGTGCCTTGCAGCGAGGCGACCAGCGCCCCCATGCTGGGCTGGCTGGTGAGGCCGCCCCGTGCATGTGTACTCACCAGTGTGTAAGGGCGTGCCTTGCAGCGAGGCGACCAGCGCCCCCATGCTGGGCTGGCTGGTGAGGCCGCCCCGTGCATGTGTACTCACCAGTGTGTAAGGGCGTGCCTTGCAGCGAGGCGACCAGCGCCCCCATGCTGGGCTGGCTGGTGAGGCCGGACATGGAGTCCACGGCCACGTCGACCACGTCCGCGCCGGCGTCCGCGCACGCCAGCATCGACGCCACGCCCGCGCCGGACGTGTCGTGCGTGTGCACGTGGATCGGGATATCTGGGTGCTTGTCGCGGATCGCGGTGATTAGCAACCTGGTAGGGAATAGAAACATTT
Organism: Tuta absoluta; assembly: GCA_027580185.1. Classification (NCBI taxonomy): domain Eukaryota; kingdom Metazoa; phylum Arthropoda; class Insecta; order Lepidoptera; family Gelechiidae; genus Tuta; species Tuta absoluta. The sequence goes on from JAQAHW010000005.1 coordinate 13,099,885, forward strand.
AAATATCAATAAAATTCATTGTACACTACACATATCACGCCTATTATCCCTTGCGGGGTAGGCAGAGCGTAAACGGCAGCAAAAACGGCCATTTACACCACGTCTGACAAATATTTGAGGGTCATTCGGAAAATTGAGTATCGCCATAGTGACAGGTTGTCAGCCCATCGCCTAAAATTGCAATATACACCCTCGAGTCCCTTAGTCGCCTCGTACGACTCCCACGGGAAAGAAATGGAGTGATGCTTTTCTCAGCTGACATCACACGGCACGGCACAACCAAATCTTGTGAACTGGACCTTGCGAGAAATCAGATTATTTGCATCACTAGAATACAAACATAAAAGCAATTTTGCTAAACCGGTAGTTTAGCTTTGTAGCCAGTATTTACAAACATATGATCAGGCTGACTGACCTGTTCAGTATAAAAACTTGTTTGGTAGCTTGAGGTTTCAATTCAACAGCCATATCTAATCTTAAGTCCACGAGTTAGATTTGTTTTATTAAGATTCGCATTTCTTTTAATTTAGAGCTTTAGAAGTAGGCAAAGGGAACTTACTTGGCAGCCTGAGGTTTCAGCAGTCCAGCCATATCTTTGATGCACAGCACATGAGTGCCAGCCTTCACCAACTCATCAGCTAAGTTGGTGTAGTATTTGAGGTCGTATTTCTTCTTGTTAGGGTCTGAAACGTCGCCGGTGTATGAAATGGCAGCTTCGACCACGCCCCCGGCTTTGCCCGCCGCGTCCATACCGAGGATTAAATTTGGCAAGTAGTTCAGAGAGTCGAATACTCTGAAGATGTCCATGCCGGTTTTCACCTGTAAATTGTTGAACGAATATTACGAATGTATACAGGGTACTACAACTTATCCAAGAGCATGTATCTTCGTACGTACGTAGTCATTCATAATAATAACCACTATCACAGAATATTAGTATTAATGTGCCTGTTCAGTATTAAAGTAGTAGCACAGAATATATAATAGTACTAACGTACAGAAGAATCGCTCCCTAAGAAATTACATGTTTAGGTATAAATTAATACCTACGCTCGGTGTACCCAACCGCTCACAAACAAAATTGAAACTTATGAACGCGCGCGAACGCTCAATCTCCCTTGCGCATCGCAGTTTTATGACTGAGCCGCCGGCGAACTCCAAGGGTTGTAACTTGTCATCATGTTATTCGTGCACGAAGATTTTTTGTTATTGATTTTGCTATAATATCTTATTTCTTCACTTAATCTACGAAAGGAATTATAAGATTTGTAAATATTTATAAACCTAAACGAAATTATTAATGACTACTGTTTATATAGAAAAACAATTAATTATTCTTGTGTCTAACTGTTCTTTGTATCGAGTGGGACACCGAGTCGACGACTCGATCGATTTTTTAACGAATAAACGTACTAAAACACAGAAAAAAATCAAGTAAGTGTGCGTGCGAGCAGCACGTGCGTGCGAACAGTGCGGCGGCTAGCGGCACACTGGCGGTCTGGCGACGACAAGTGACAACCCGCGGAGATTAGTCCCCGTAGGGGACCCGCCGGCGGAACATACCTAAACCGTGGAGTGAGACCCCCCTGGTAGTAGACCTAGAAAAGGTCCTGTGCCCGATATTGTCAAACTGCAGACAACAAGTTTACAGGTGAAATTCGATGTTCATTGTGTAGTCGGTTTCTCATAATGATACCAGGATTATTAACCGTCTACGTAATGTAATAAGAATTTCATCTGTAGACTTGTAGCCTGCAGTTTCATAACTATGTTATGTTTAAAGTTGGGTCTATTTTTAAACTTTTTTGTGTTGTGTATGATAATCTCATGAACATAACACATTATTTTTGTTAATACGATAACATTACTAGATTCTTGTCGTACAGTTTTTTTATTACTTCTTGAGTATGCGAGAAATTTCCGAAAGAGTGAAAAATCGTCTAAATATGGTGTTTCCGCTATGTTCAGACAAACAGGATTTGCCATTTGCAGGAAAGTACGTTTAAAAGTTCGAGCCAAGATCTTAATAATATATTAGTGGCTCGGCCAAACATGCAGCGGCGGTTCATACTTATATGCTGTTTAATTAAGTACAAATATTTACAGGGTGATTTCTACTTGTGAAACTGAACAACTTTCCCCAAAGAACATAGCTCGAAATGTGATATAATAATTGGTCCTCCCATACAAAGTGTCTCATTTAATAAAAGATTGTTTAAATCCATACTTCTATGATCCTTGAGGAGAGTTGTTCATTTTTACGAGTAGAAATTACCCTAAAAATATTTGCGATGCATTTAATTGGACCTTATATATTCTTCATTATATGTATAGTTGTGTTTAGTTGTAAGTGGGCCTCAGATTTATGTGTGTATTTTTGTCACTGAATCTTGTCGCAAGATTAAAAGCAAACGAAACTTTATGCACTGTGATGCCGGCTTAGAATAGCATCACCCCATTTCTTACACTTGGGAGTCGTAAGAGGCGACTAAGGGACTCGAGGGTGTGTATTGCAATTTTAGACGATGGGCTGACAACCTGTGACTATGGCGATGCACAATTTTCCGAATGACCCTCAAATATTTGTCAGACGTGACGTAAATGTCCGTTTTGCGGCCGTTTGCGCTCTGCCTACCCCGCAAGGGATATAGGCGCGATGTGTGTATGTATGTATGTATGTATCTGTTGCCTATAACTGAACATATTGAAATAAAATAAAATAATATATATGAAACACTCACAGCCATTTCACAGAACTTGTAGACGACATTGTCTGGGTAGTTGGTGTAGCCGACCGCGTTGGCTCCTCGCAGCAACATCTGGAAGGGGATGTTGGGGATCAGCTGACGCATGTCCTCCAGACGCTCCCACGGACACTCGTGAAGGAATCTGCATGTAAACAATAATACCGTTACAAAAATTATAGACGGTATTTGCTACTACTCAAACGAGCTACTTTTTAAAACGATAGGTTGTATTAAAAAGTAGGCATATGACGTCGTAATCCAGTATAAAAGATATCGTCAAAATAGAAACTTATAAATTTTTATTAAGTTTAATATTTCTAACTTCGTCTTCTTCCTTCCGTGTCGACAGCTTATAAACAATCTTTGCAGCCACACGTACAGTTTCTTGTACACCTTTAACAACATTGAATGAGAATAGTATAAAATTTTTGTAGGTACAATAATTTTAAACCATAGTGTTTTTATTCTATTAGCTACCCATGAAAATTTCTCACTTGTAAACTACCATGAACCGTACGCGCATTAACTATTAATTTGCGTGAGTAGAGAAAAATAATTTACAACATCTCAGTTGTATGTCACCGGCACGTTTCATAATATTGTATTCAAACCAATAACAAGAAAGGGCATAAAAACACGATATGAGGTGAACTCTTTCAAAAAACTGAATAACTTTCAGAAAAACGGTTGAAATATGCAAAAAATAGCAATTATCTTCACGGCAAAAAGCTTTTTATATTACCTGAGTGCGACATCAAAAGTAGCTCCTCCCCAGTTCTCCAAGGAGTATAGATTGCTGAAGTTATGTGCGACGTACGGCGACACGGCCAGTAAGTCGTGCGTCCTCACGCGAGTGGCCAACAGCGACTGGTGGGCATCCCTGAAGGTCGTGTCCATGAGCAACAGCCCTTTGTGTTGTCTCACGGCCTTTGCGAAGGCTTCCGGACCGCCCTCCTTGAGGATCTGCTTGTAACCCTTCGGGGGTTGAACCGCTGTTGAAGTAGTACAGATTTAATATTCACTTAAACGTTATATTATCCATTAAAACGTTACAATAGTGAAGTAGTACATATAACATTTTTAGACATCAGTAATATTTTAAATTAAATGATTGAAATTAAAATAAAGACGTCACAATAGTGATTTTGAGGCGCTATGGCATCTGCATCTTATTGATTCGCTGCAAACAACGATACCAAAGAAAGGCCTTTTGCTCTGGGATAAAACGGCTGAAAGAAATTTCCCTCATGGACGGGCGTAACATGTAGTAGGTTCCGAAAGACGACTTAGTCTTTGGGTTATCGCGCCATATCTTCGGAGTTTGGTACTAAACAGCTTGTTGTGAGGGAATTGGATTGCCTGTCAGTACCTCTTTGGACTACTGGATCAGCTTTCTCCGCCTACGACTTCATCTCAACCGAATAAGGCTTAGATTTAAGTCACGAGCAAAACCATCATTTATAAGCAAATAAATATTCTCATTTGTGCATCTTTTTGACTCCCAAGATAACAAAGAATGTAAAAAATTATATCTGTAAAATGGTATCTACTCCGTGATTGCTACTTTGCTATGCCATATGAGTTTCTAATACAAGGAATTTGGATAGTAATTGAAAGCCCATTGATGACCATTTTGTTTTATTTTGCACAAGAACAAAAAGGTGTTGTACTTGTGATAATAAAAGAACAATATTTAAGTTCCAGTTGGTTTAACATTCAAATATTATTCACGGACTTTACCAACAAATACTTTTCCGGAAACTTCGCTTCAAACTGTTATTAGTTGCAATTACAAAAAGAATTTATCTTTATCAAAGAGAGTATCAAATGAGCAATGTAAATGTTTCCTTACCTGTGTTCTCGCCGGTCATCTCTTGCCGCTTGATGGCTTCAGGCGAGAGGTCTGTAAAACATGATTAGTGAACACCGCGAGGCGAGGTGGCGCAACGTCTACCATGCGCACCGTGATGACGTGACATGTTACACTGCTATAGCACGTCGACGTCAGACATGTGCATGAAATATTGTAATGTAAATGACACGGAAAGCTTTGTAATGTCTCCTACGCCATGCGCTTTCAGCAAAAAACGGCTTGCAAAAAAGTATTTTTATCTCTCCAGCTTCATTGGGCACTAGATGTAGAAAAGTGATTTGAATTTCGAACATCTAACTTATCAAAACTAATCATAACAATAATGGCAGCGGTGCGTTCTTAAAGTTATTTCAGTCTCTTATTTATTACTTTTGTAAGCGTTTTGTTCTATTAAATATTTGTCATTTCTGAATATTAAGATAGATGTGATATTTCTGAACGCACCTTTAAAATATTATGAATATTATCAATAAAAGCAGCTGACAGCCCGCCGCCATGCATAAGCACAAAACGGCATAAGAATTACAAATATAAGCACAATATTTTTCTAATCCGATTTTATCGTCTGACGGCGACGTTAGGCTAAAACCAAATTAGTTACTTACGTTACTATTCATACAGATTAAAATTATGGTAATAGAGCGCAATTAAGAAGAGTGTAGCTGTGAACGGCCTCGACAGTGGCGCCACTTCACAAAAACAATATTTTCTCGTTATATAGCCAATATATCAGAATGTCCGTTGCTCAAGTTGTTAGTATTACGCTGAAGTTAAATTAAAACTTACAAACACAGTAAAATATTCGCTGCAATTTAAGTTATAGGAATTAATACCAAAAGTGTCTGTTTTTAGGCACTCCTTGCCATAACTTTAATTCCAGCGAATATTTCATTGACTTTGCAGGTTTTAATTTTAGTTAAGGATAATAAAATTTGAGCAACGGTGACTCGGATATATAGTTTGTATAAAGAGGATAGTTTTTATTGTGAAGTGGCGCCACTGTCGAGGCCGTTCACGAGTACTCTCGCCATAAGGTGGGACGTTTTACATACAAATACAAACGAAAAAATTAAATTCAATGGAATTAAACATGCGATGAAGAACAATTTTTAACAAATGATTTATGCGGAATGATGAAGGCACACGTAAATCTGGCGTAAAAGGACTTTTGGTAAAAAGATAACGAGTATTTCGTCCACGATAAAAAACCAAATTTTTTTGCAGCAGTACCGCCATCTATTGGCGTAAAGTGGCGAATCAGTTTTGACAATTAAATCTTATGGTTTACAATTTCTATTATTCTGCGAAAATTTTATATTTACACGGGACTTCCCAGCGAGTTTTTTAACTTTAACTTTTGTCTCCTTTAAAGACGTAAGTCTATTTTACTTTTGTATGAAAAACGTCCCAACTTAAGGAAATTCTTAAGTTTTGCAAAGATATTTATAATATAATCACAAAAAAATTGGTTACACGCAAGCAAAATTTGGAAAAATTTATTACTTTTCATTATAACTTCGTATTCATGAAGCATGAAATTTTAGATGGATTTGCAAAGTATGTTAAACTTATATTGAATAAAAGCAACAAAAAGTCCGCACATCCCGTGCTTTGCGATATGCATAGTGTTCCCAAAGTTACAACACAGATTAAAAATCAAATTAAAAAGCTGCAAATATAAAACACTGCAAATGAAAAATAACAAAGTCACATGAACGTACCATACCCAGAGGGGGCTGTAAAAATAATCAGAAGTTGTAGTAACATTTTAAAAGTATAAATTTCATCCTCCAACTAATACGGCAAGTAGAAACGTTCTTACAAATGTGCACAACCTTCTAAAATACAAGAAAGAAGCATGTTTTTAATCAAGTAACTAACAGTTACTTTTTAGCTAACGAAAATACTGAATTGCACGCTACATTTGCTGACTAAATTAATCTTGTTGAATCCGTAAAACTAAACTGCCTTACTGAATCATTAACTATTTACTGAAAGTAAATCTAATCTATTAAATTAACCAACAAAATACTGAATTGCACGCTATATTTGCTGACTGAATTAATCAAACTGTTGAATCTGTAAAACTAAACGGCTTTACTGAATAATTAACTATTTTCTGAAAGTAAATCTAATCTATTAAGATAACCAGCTAACGAAAATACTGAATTGCACGCTATATTTGCTGACTGAATTAATCAAATTGTTGAATATGTAAAACTAAACTGTTTTACTGAATCATTAACTATTTACTGAAAGTAAATCTAATCTATTAAGATAACCAGCTAACGAAAATACTGAATTGCACGCTATATTTGCTGACTGAATTAATCAAACTGTTGAATCTGTAAAACTAAACTGCTTTACTGAATCATTAACTATTTACTGAAAGTAAATCTAATCTATTAAAATAACCTTTGTCGGTCCTGGCTCTTCGCCGACGGGGCCTGATATATTCTGGTTTCGAGAACATGTTTAGGTTATTAAGTAGGTAATTTATAGTGACAAGTTGATCTGGTGTGCAGTAAGATTATTAGTAAAAATAGTATGCTTAAATTATTTAATAGAGAAGAGATATATTTAAAGATTCCCAAAAAATCCACGACGGAACGAGAACCTCTGAATTTGACGCGATTTTATGAATATGTCATGCAATTTATATTTTTCGTCTCGTTTCGAATACCCGATCCTAAACTACGAAAGCATTGAAGCCCTCATCTACCGAACTTAAAGTTCAAAACCTGTTTAAAAACCTAACAATAGTGGGCACACCGGAGGTTAAACGAGTTGATTACTTGTCAGATGCCCCGTAGTAGTGGGCGGTGGAAAAACTCTGACATCGGGGTTCATCAACTCCACACTACATAATAGTACATTGTTGTCGAGGTATGGAAAATAAGACCTTGCTGGACGAGTATAGTTTGAAGTCCGAGCCGCAGGCGAGGACTACAATTATACAAGTCAAGCAAAGTAATTTTCCCCGAGGCTTACATAGTGCTTTTCTCAAAAAAAGGCTAGGAAATGAAAGATTGTACTTCTTATAAAAGTTAGCTAGCGACCACAACACAACGAAACAAATAAAAATTTACAATTTTCCCACCAATTGTAATTTTTTTAAATAAATTCGCCTTTAAGGCACAGTATTTCGTAATATTCTGCCATACTAAATGTTTAGTTCATTCTTTTCTTTTTTAATTCTGGACAGGCAAGGGTCTTCACATCATACAGCCTCGTCTTTAGTTACCTGTTTCATACAAAATTACGTTCCGTTTCTATGAGAGTCATCGAGATAATTTTGAAATCAAATTATGTGGGTTTAGCGTATAACGAATTTATCTTAATGGACACCAGCAAAGGATTTCCATACAACTTTGCTGGCGTGATCTGAGACGTGACAAACAATGTGAAACTTCGCGGTTTCTTTTTTTGAAAGAAATGAACACATTTCCTAGCATGTTTGAGAAAAAGAGATTTTGTGGCAGTGGTGTTGTATTACCGAGCGGCACTGGCGGGATGTAAGGCACGACATCGGCGGGGGGAATGCCCGTGGCGAGCGGCGTGGCGGGTCCGTTGACCAGCACAAAGCCGAGGTAGTTGAGGATCTTCTGCGCGCGATTCAGTGACGGCTTGAACATGAATAGCTGCGGGTGCTCGTCGATAAAGTATGTGTCTAGTACGCCTGTAAATAAATTGATAGGAACACTTTATTGCTCGAAACATATACAAGGACAGAAAACATTATAACATAACACAAGCCAAGGCGGCCTTAAGCGATCTCTTCCAGATAACCCTACATTCGAGAAAATAAAAATCGTAACAATGTCAGTAGCTGCGGCAACACACCACATTATTTCCCTCACTTAAAGTTCAAAAGTACGAAAAAAACATAACAATAGTGGGTACAGGAGCCACTGCCATAAAAATCTGGTTCATTATATCTGGTTCAGTATACAAATGTGAAATATATGGTGAAATTTTACTAGTGACCGAAAGCGAAACCTCAAAACGGGCTGATGACATCTTTTCCCAAGGAACATATATGAACATATAACATCGGTATTCAAATCAGCTGATAGTCAATTTTGTATGAGAAGTCCATATATTTATTTTAATATTTCTTGAAGAAAGTTTTTCAAAAATTGTATACCCAACACGAGAAGCGTATTATAAATTTTGTATGAAAAGTACAAATGTTTTTTTTAAATGTTTCTTGTTGTTCCTTATAAAGTTGTTGCCTTTATGTTTTCGCAATCGGTCACTAGTAAAGCTTAAGCTTATTATAATACCTAACCTGATTGATTAATACATACAGTAACTACCAAAGAGGATTTGACATGCCTAGCGCTAGTTTCTACTTAATTCTCCACTGGTATTTTGACATTTCTCGGGTGAGGGCGGGTCGGGGGCTGGTGTGCGGGGAGGTGAGCGTCCGTTCTGTATGTATAATAATATACTACATACTATTGGTTATTCTGTGATTATAGGGTGAACCCTATATACGGTACCGGTGAGGAACTTCTGGTTCTCGAGTACATTAAGCAGGAAGGGGATGTTGGTCTTCACGCCGCGGATGCGGAACTCGCGCAGCGCTCGATTCATTTTAGCCGCGGAAGATGGCAGGTCCGCCGCGTGAGATATCACCTACGAATACACAAATACTACAAAAATCTTTATTAAACAAAATACCTAAATGTTGATATAAAGTTGCTGGAGCTTCCCTTTAAGTATTTTATGAATACCTGTGTTGGGAGACACCGTAAATAAAATTTCTAAAGATATTTTGCATACATGTAAACCTATATAAATTGAAAATAATACAAAACAATAATACAAGTGAATTAAACATACTTATATTTAGGGTGAAATTTTACTAGCGACCGATAGCGAAAACTCAAGGCGGACTGGTGATAAGGAACAACTTTCTCCAAGGAACATACGTCGAAATATTAAAAAAATAGGTTACTATTGAAGCTCAAAACCTATGTTCTTTGGAGATAGTTGTTCCTCATCACCAGCCCGTCCTCTGCTTTTAGTATCGGTCACTAGTGAAATTTCCCCCTATATAAACATACACACACACACACATCACGCCTATAATCCTTTGAGGGGTAGGCAGAGCGTAAACTGCCGCAAAAAACGGACATTTACGCCACGTCTGTCAAATATTTGAGGGTCATTCGGAAAATTGTGTATCGCCATAGTGACAGGTTGTCAGCCCATCGCTTAAAATTGCAATACAAGCCCTCGAGTTCCTTAGTCGCTTCTTACGACTCCCACGGGAAAGAAATGGGGTGATGCTATTCTAAGCCGTAAACCACACGATAAAATTGGTTTAACACGTTACCTTGACAAGTAGAGAGTCGTAGTATGGAGAAATGACGGCTCCGGCGTAAGTAGACGCAGAGTCCAACCGGATGCCCATACCTTCACCAGACCTGGGGACAAATCACAGTATTAATATACAAATATAATCTAGTCCTGTGTCTACTCTAGTTCCTTTAGCGTGACAATCATGTGTCACATAGAGGAATGTGTTAGTGTTACACAAAGGATTTTTTTTCTCTACCCTCTAACAAATTTATTTCTACGGTTCGTTTTTATTTACTTTTATAATGCCCGTGGGTTATATATGTATATTTATAAAAGATAAAAGTATATGTGTAGTATTTATTGTTTATTGTTATTATACGTATGTACATATTGCTGAGTTATACAGGGTGTAAGGGACAGTGTACCGAAAACTTTGCAGGCATGATCAGACCATGAAACTGAACACCTTTTACTATGGAGCCTATGTTGGGAAACGAAATTTTTTTTTCGAGTCTCCATAGAAAGTCAGTCAGCTGATCGGGAATTTTGTATGGGAGGTCGAAAAAGTTTTCTCTTTTACCAACATAGCTTCCATAGAAAAAGTTGTTTAGTTTCATGGTCAGATCATGACTGCAAAGTTTTCGGTACACCGTCCCTTACACCCCGTATATATTCAAGCCTTTTTTTCATCTTTTTTTTGTTTAATAGTGTGAAAGGTCAGGTCAAGAGTACCCTAAACCGACGAGCATGCATGAAGAGATTGATGAATGTGGAGGAGGCGAAAGAAGTATGCCATGATCGTAGTAAGTGGAAGGAAGTAGTCTCTGCCTACCCCTCCGGGAAAGAGGCGTGATTTATGTATGTATGTATGTTTTTGTTTAATGCACCTGCCTTGACCCTTTCCACATGCCCTAAGGTAGTGCCGTGGGAGCCGTGTACATTTTTGTGTATAAAGTTGAATAAATAAATAAACAAAGGAACATATAACAATTATGAATGTGTTACACAAGGGAACGTGTTTTACATAAGAATGTGTTTCACAAAGGAATGTGTTACACAGAGGAATGTGTCGCACAAAGGAACGTGTTACACTTTTGAATGTGTTACCTGAATACTTCAATCCTGCCAGTGGAGGGCTGGAAGTTGTTAGATGGATCTTCAGTGGTAACCCTGCACTGTATCGCGTAACCGTTGGGCCGGATGTTGTCTTGTATCAGCCCCATTTCCGGCAGCGTCATCCCCTCGGCGACGCGGATCTGGGACTGCACCAGATCGATTCCGGTTATTTCCTCTGTGATCGTGTGTTCAACTTGCAATCTGGAGGGAAAATGTGATTCATACGTATGAAAAATTTCAAGCAATTGCTAATTATATCATAGATGATAACCGGGACTGACGGTTTAACGTGCCCTTTGAAGCGTGGAACCATCTTTCGTTTGTACAATCAAATGGGTAAACCTGTAGTGTCTTAAACGAACTGGGAGGAGTATTACAGGGTTTTTATAACACATAAGATATTGGCCCACAAATCGGGATAACAATTATCTTAAATTAGCGCTGTCACTTTTCGTCAAATAGGTTTAGAAAAGGATAGGAGATATCTAAGTACTATCATGTCTGAAAATGACAATGGATTCTTCGCCATTAGTAGTCAATTCAGTCGCCAATCGTTTTAATTGTTGCTTTATTTTGACATATTGCACGCATTTTGCGTCAAATTATAAGATATGATAGGATATCTCCTATCCTTTTCCGAACCTATTTGACGGAACGCGACAGCGCTAAAATAAGGTAAGTTCAGGTGGTTCGAGAGCCCAGTAGCGCCCCCAAACAGGAAAAAATCGCTGGCTGGACACGCTAGTCACCTGGAAACCAAATCATCAATCCGAGGCAATAAATACCTATAAAGGTTATCTAGAATCAATAAGACCTTGTAAAACCTAAGCACTTTAGTTTTATATTTTTTGGAATAAATAACTAAATCGCATAGTTTTTACGAGGTCATATTGATTGTAAGAGAATTGTTACCCCTACTACCGTAAGAGAATTGTTACCCCGAATAAGGGCCATTAACTTCGTTGTTCCTATAAAACGATCAGTTTGCTTACCTGGCGTTTACTTCAATAAAGTAGAAGTTGCCTTTATCATCGAGCAGAAACTCAACTGTCCCAGCATTTTCATACCCGACGTTGCGGGCCAAGTGAACGGCGCAATCTGTCATCTTTTTACGAACCTGCGCAGTAAAATATTCAAAATAAGGAATAAATTTATTCTAGAATCCGATTCTCTTATTTTTTGACACTGTACTTCCAGCGATAATCAACTGCCTTTGTATTGCCAGTTTGACTGCCCGAACTTTTTGCAGAATACCCAAGGCCAAAGCTAATACTATAACCACAATATACCAAGCTTTAACTTCATACTAACGCTCGGGTTCCGCACCCACACATACACACGGCCCAGCCGACCTTTACGTATACGACTGATGCATAGAATCTCGTTTCGCTCGTATCACAGCGAAATATACTGCTGCCGCGGTTTTGTTTGAGTATCAAGAAACAGGAAAAATGAATACCAAGAAACCTAACTATTCATCAAATAAAATAATGTAATTCATTGTTTTCCCACTGTAACTTGGTACCCTCCGTTCAATTAAGAATTGCCTATAATGTAAACAAACTTTGTATGAATCTGACAGTCGCGAGCTGTCAGATTCATACAAATTTTGTTTACATTATAGGCAATTCTTAATTGAAAACAAACTTTGTATGAAAGTATAAGTGTGACATCACTTAAATTCGGGTTCACAAAACCAATGTGTTGACATCCCTGCTTTGCTGTAGGTAGATTCAAGCGGAAAGGTGCTCGAGTTTAACTACTGCTCTTTGGTATATTGTGCTCTAACTTAAGACTTATTATATGGATTTTGAAACTAAGAAAATAATGAGAACTATCTAACCCATGAAAGGCGTCATATCTGTTACTCTCTTTACCTAAAGTAAGACCTCTAATAAAAATGAGTTATAATTGAATTCTCACCTCAGGGTCCAGCCTTGGCGCGGGAGCAATTTCAACAACCTTCTGATGCCGGCGCTGCACGGAGCAATCACGCTCGTATAAGTGCACCACGTTACCGGCCTTGTCACCTGTCAAATCAAATACATTAGTACATTCAATGTACTAAGGATTATTTGCGCGTCGGCTGGGGCTTGAACCCGGGACCTAAGGAGCCCATAGTATTAGTTAAAATAGCTTACACAAAATACCCCAGTATTAGGAGGTTGAAAATTTTGAAGAGTTTGATCGAGGCGCCAGTAGTTCAGATGGCAGAGCGTTGGGACGGTATTCCACAGGTACCCGGGTTCAAGCAACGGCCGACGGTAACATTTTTTTAATTTTCAACTTTCGTTTATATTCAATGTGTGAATGAGCTGGAGTACGGTACACAGTAGACAGTGCTCTGTCACTTTTGACTTATTCATGTGTAAATTGTTATTAATATCAATGGGCACTATCAAGTAACTGCACGTTACAAAATTGTATGGAACATTTGTAACACCGAAGGCCACTGAATGAGTAACAGTACCTTACAAATTAAATGTAACAGTTGTAACAACGAAGTCTATGAACGAGTGACTGCACCATACAAACTTAAATGTAACAACTGTAGGAACAAAGGCCACAATCCACTAAGTGTACGTCGAACAAACAAAAATGTAACAATTGCAACAAAACCTACTCACCAAGTAACTGCACTTCAATGTGTCGTGGTCTTTCAATGAACCTCTCAATAAACATGGAGCCGTTTCCAAAAGCACCCAAAGCTTCAGACGACGCGCGCTCAAACGCTGAAGGAACTTCGTCCATTTCCCGCACCACACGCATACCACGACCGCCGCCGCCATATGCAGCCTGCAATGGATAGTAATGTTAGCAAATATAGAATATGGTCGAGTTAAAGAAGTTGTACGTCTATGCCGTGCGATGTCGGCTTAGCATAGCATCACCCCCCATTTCTTTTACGTGGGTGTCGTAAGAGGCCAACTTCAAGGGTTTCATGTGTGTTACAATTTTAAGCGACAAGCTGTCACTATAGGGAGATTTTTATGTTTCTGAATGGTCGGACGTAAGGTAAATGTCCGTTTCTTACGGCCGTTTACGCTCTACCTACTCCGTATCGAAGTTGTGACTTGTTTGCGTCTGTTTGCATTACCAACTTATAAAAGTGCTGTAATGATTACGGCCGAGAAAATAACATGAATAAGACAGTAAATAAAAATAGCAGTGATTTGTCTTATTAAACTTTATGAAATTCTGTAACGTTTTTCACAGTGCTTATATAAATAGTATAGCAATCAATAAGCGATCGCTAGTTTTCTATGGTGCAAGGTAAGAAAGAATGTTAAAAGAATACTTATTTAAAGTTTACCTTGAAAATAACTGGTAAGCCATGTTTTTTGCAGAACTCCATGGCCTCTTCTTTAGTATTCACCGGGCCGTCTGTTCCGGGCACGATTGGGACTTCTGTAAAAGACAACATTAGATATGTATTTAATTATTTGCTTTTCGGAGCGGGTTGCATTAACACTTTCAGGGCCGGCCGTTTTTTAATAGGCAATCCGCTCCGCGCCGGCCGTTTTCCGGTAATTTTAAACGGACATAAAAAAAGAAACAAAATAGATAGCTATCTACTTTTTTCTTTTACTTTATTTTTGATATTTATATTTTTTATTTCTAAAATAAAACAATATAATATTTATTTATTTATATTTATTTAGATCACACAAAAAAAGGAGGTTTTACAAAAATAAAAAAAGTCTAACGTCATTCTTGATGGTATCCGTACATTCGTATGCCACCGGCGCACTGGCGGCGCGTCACTGTTCCCGCTCTCACGCCTACACTTGACGCACCACACACATATTTTTTTGCATGTGTGCTCCTAATGAACCGAGCTACAAGTACGATGAACGCCAATCGCGGTAGGTCGACGTGATTTTGCACTAAACAATATGAAAGTCAGATAACGTGACATCCTCGTGATCGGCGAGTGAGAGGAAAAATCTCATCACGTGAATGGTTCGTGATTGGCCCTTAAAGTGTTAAAAAAGCAGAATTACTAATATGTGGGATTTTATCGGCTTATTTTTCAACTAGTATGTACCTTATGTGGATCTTTTACCAAAGAATAACAATTGAGTGTAAAACTTTCTCCTCCACCCAAAGGTTGTCTGGAAGAGATCGCTTGTAGCGATAAGGCCGCCTTTGCGCATGATATCTATGCATTTTCCTGATATTTTTATTTGTTATTTTGTGCAATAAAGTGTTTTTACTTACTTGCTTACTTAGTGTGTATAGAGGCTACAGTATCTACAGCAAAATGTATAAAGGCTTATCTTAGACTTGTACCTGGTTGGAGCTAGTTCGCTCGGTTAAAATTTCTTGTAAGTTTTTAAAAATATGGCGTGTATGTTTTTCGGATAGAAAATATTTTTGAAAACTGGTAGAGATATCCGTTTCCGAGATGCTGATTATTAATAAATGAACAAGAATTGCTCTCCAAAAAGGATAGTTTGTAGTAAAGGAAGCAATAAACTCGTACCAGCATCGATAGCGGCTTTCCTGGCGGCGACTTTATCGCCCATCTGCTGGACCACCTTCGGCGAGGGTCCGATGAACCGTATACCTGCGTCGATGATCGCCTGGGCGAAATCTGCCCTGTAACGTTGATTTGGATTAGATTTTTTTTCCATGAAGAAGTTTTTCAAATACAGTTATGCATATCGGGAAATCCGAGTTACTACGCACATTCAAAACTTATTCTAAATTATAACTAAAATATCTATTAAATTTCCATAAAACTAAAGATTATTTTTTATTCTTCCGAAATTGGTGAAACACACACCCCCTAAAATATATTTACTTATTTTATTTTTAATTAGTTTCCTAGAACCAATAATACACTTGAGCTCATTAGGTAAGGATTTAAATATAGTAGCAACTAGGTACTCTGCCGATCGTCTACCATACACATTATTAACC
Organism: Tuta absoluta; assembly: GCA_027580185.1. Taxonomy (NCBI): domain Eukaryota; kingdom Metazoa; phylum Arthropoda; class Insecta; order Lepidoptera; family Gelechiidae; genus Tuta; species Tuta absoluta. The sequence goes on from JAQAHW010000005.1 coordinate 13,115,857, forward strand.
CTGGGCTGCTCGAGATAGGTGCATGGTTGTTATAAGTATCATCACCCTGCCTTTATCATAATTCATTTGGAGTTGGCGCAACATGTTTTACACTAATTTAAAAAATTATTAAGGTGGCCGGGTCATAATTTTCTAGTGACCGATAGCGAAATCTCAAGACGGGCTGGTGATAATAAACAACTTTCCTCAAGAAACATAGGTAACTATGATAAAATATTTTGATATTCCATACTTACTGAAATCAGAAGATCGGCAATTTTGTATGAAAGATAATTTTTTTCTTATTATTTGACCTTTGTTTCTTGGGGAAAGTTGTTCCTTATCACCAGCGAATACTAAGTTTTCGCTATCGGTCACTAGTAAAAATTCACCCCATATAATATAGCACTGTGAGTGCAAAATAAACCATAGTATGTTTTACACTCAAAATCATATTGTAATAAGATTGGTTTCATTTAACGACCAGCTGACCACCTCTCAACCCTTTTTGGGAATGCTATCGAACCTTGTCACTATGGCGATACACTTCTAAATGACCCTTAAATGTTTGTCGTGGCACGTGGCTGTTTACGCTCTGCCTAGCCTTTAAGGGATAAAGGCGTGATATATGTATGTATCGTAGGCGGGTTTGGTTAGGTTTTGGCTGTAATTCGGACAAAAAACTTCCTTAAATCTTAGAAAGAGGCAGGAAATTTAGGGCTTTCCCTTTTTCCCATAACGTTAGATTCTTTATTATACGACATTTTACGGAAGCCTAGTTAGATTATTTATGAAAACAAAGGGCTGAGTACATACATAAATAATTTACATAACATTGCTACAGTAATTCATTTTGCATTGCAATGAGACCATGATAAATGAACTTATGTAAATTATCATACACTCGTAAAGGAAATTTTATTTTCAAGGACACTCGCACAAATTCGCATATTACTGTCATGCATTGCCGTCGCAAATGAGTATGTAATTATTCTAACAAGCGGAGTTTTACTTTGTACAACTACATTGTCAATATTTACTCACGCTTTCAAGTGGTCTGTGTTTGCTTTTACACATTGATACGCCGATATCCGCTTTTAAAAACAAGTATTTAACAACATTTTAACACAAATATAACAACAAAAGCTATCAAAGCCAGAGTGAGTCAAGTTGTTTAACCGTGTGATGCCGGTTTATAATAGCATCACCCCATTTCTTTCCCGTGGGTGTCGTTAGAACAAAGGGACTCGAGGGTGTGTATTACAATTTAAGGCGATGTGCTGACAACCTGTCACTATGCTGTTACACAATTTTCCGAATGACTCTCAAATGTTTGTCAGACGTGGCGTAATGTCTTTTGTTTAATGGTGTTTGTTTTTGAGTCATGGTGTTACTAGATTATACCTTTACGGAGCATGATTAGGATGACAAGTGTATGCTTAGGGTATGGATTGTACGATTGTGGAAGGCGGTTCAAAAACTCTGACACCAGGGTTCATCGGGTCATTCGTCCACGCGAAGAAGTCGCTTTTTACGACACTCACGTCTAGAATCGGGGTGATGCTATTCTAAGCTAGCATCACACGGCAAGATACAGAAAAGGATCTATAAAAACAAACTTTTTTTTTTTTTTATTATATCATAATTTTTTTGGCGATTTACAATATTGAGCCCGCCAAACTGTAAGAACAGTTTGTTGGCGGAGACACTACTCTCATTTATATACACTCGTCTCATAATGTTCGAATTATGAATTCGAAAACAGATGCATAATGACCTACTTTATGCATTCTGCCTATAAAAACAAGGGTTTACTATAAATTACAGAAGCGTAATGACTTAATGACAAAACTCTTAATACGATAAAGTTGAGAAATGAAACGAAGTTTCTTTTTCCAATACTCAAATCGCCATATTCCGCCGCACCTGACAGTTGTTGTTGTACGGTAATTTTTCGGATGTTGTTCAGTTGTTTTAATAGGTTTTTGTTCTGTTGTTGTTCAGATGTTGATTAGTCGTGGTTCAGATGTTATTCCGATGTTGTTCAGTTGTTGTACAGATGTTGTTCAGATGTTGTTCAGTTGTTGTACAGATGTTGTTCAGTTGTTGTTCAGTTGTTGTTTCGATGTTGTTCAGATGTTGTTCAGTTGTTGTTCAGATGTTGTTCAGTTGTTGTTCAGATGTTGTTCAGTTGTTTAGTTAAGTTATTGTTAAGACTCCACATCTAAACAACTGCTAAAGTATAGATTTTAAAAAATTCATATCAAGCCATATTACGTTCTCGTATTGAATTTGTCCTTGTATCGGGCCTTGCAATGGCCGGTGCGTACGTTTAGAAAAGTGTTTCTGAGTTTTTTTGGAGAGTGTAGATAAAATAGTGTATGCAACTGCTATAATTAGGCATTAGAATGCTCGTGTCAAACTATTATCACACTCGGCTGCGCCTCGTGTGATAAACAGACACTCGCATTCTAATGACCCCCATTTTATGACAGTTGCATAAACTACTATTACATATTAGTTTGCCAACACTTATATTAGAATCTACTTAAATTGAATTTATATAAAAAAAAGAAAGAAAAACATGCATGACATATTTTTTATATATTTTAAGTTACATATTTAACTGTTTTCAATGCTTGACAATAACCATTCTGTAAATTTACGTTTAAATGTAAATTTTGACACATCATTTTCATTTACTGTTATTTCATTAAATATTTTTGGTACGAGATATAGTTTTGTTCTTTCACCAAAGTAATTAATGGCCCTAATAAGACTATATTTATTATTACTGACCGCTCTAGTAGAATATGAATGTGTGGCAGTAGTCTTAAACTCTGATCTTCTATATTCTTCTAGAGCAATCAGCAGCTTTACTTTTTCATGTACTGGTAATACTTTGCAGATAGGAAACAATTGTATATAGTTTTTGTTACACTTTTCTTTTACTTTAATATCAACTAGTGATTTGAGAAATCTAATTTGAAGTTGTTTTATGTCTTCGAGATACGAATCAAAAGTACGTGCTCAAACCATATGAAAGAATAGATTCGACTAGAGTGTGATATACAGTATACATAGTAGCCTTATTAGCAACAAACTTTAAGTGATTGAATTTATCCAAAGTAAGTCTTAGTTTTGAGCAGACATTTTCGACTTGTAATTTCCATGAGAAATTATAATCCACTATTAAGCCAAGATACTTATAGCTATGAACTAGCTCTAATGCGCCACACTGACAACCTACTCCCCCCGCATGAAGGCACTCATAGGAATGACCAATCAAAACCGGTTTTGCACCTACTTTTTGCTATAGGGGGAATAGATGTGCATACCTTTGGTCTTACTGATGTTGATAATTATCCCATTATCGTGGGCCCATTTCACAATATTATCAAAATCTTGTTGCATTTTATGTTGTATAACTTGTATATATCGTAATCAGCATACACCAAACAAGTATCATCAGCATACATAAAGATTTTGGAGTGTTTTACAACATTAGGCATTGAATTTACATGCATGATATAGCCTACCGGGCCGTAGACCGACCCAGTAGGTACCCCATACGTGGTATAAGCCTGTTCACCAACTTCACCACCAACTACTGTTTGAAGCGATCTTCCACTTAAGTAAGCCTTAAACCACGCATTTAGGGGCCCCCGGACTCCACATTCTTCCATAGCAAGTTGTGCTCACCTCTCAGAGAGTAATCCATATCCAGGATGCACAGCGTCAACATCATTCTCTTTGGCCACTCGGATGATCTCAGGAATGCTCAAGTATGCCTCGACCGGTGGCAAGCCTTTGCCGACTAAGTAGGCCTCGTCAGCTTTTTGTCTGGAAACAAAAAACTAAACATTTATTGTGTCACGTGAAATCCACACTGCACTGCATAGTGGTTTACACATGATATCCACTACAGGACAGAGCTCTCTAAGCACCAACGCTGCGTCGAGCGGCCTGCTCGCACGATCCGGCCGCGGCAAAATACATGAGAACAGCGGGCTGGGCGACCAGCGTCACTGAATTGCCCACGCGTGCAGCTTGCTCGATGCAGCGTTGGCGCTAAGGACCTTCAAGGCGATCGTGATAATGCCAGTTATATTGCAGACGACCATGGACCAGGCGAGCGATATGTACCTATTGACTATCTTTTTGGAAGGCCCACCTAAGTTGTATCTTTTATTTTTATTCGCTGTTAGGTCTTTCCACAGCAGTCAGCAGGCGACAACGGTTATCTTCCGCTCCTCTTTTATATTGAACTAGAGGCCAAGATTGAGGCTAGCCCACCGATTTTACCAGCTGCTTACTGTCTCCCGTGAGAATCAGACATTTCCCCGAGGTAAATAGCCAGTGTTACAGCCTTCTAATGGAGAATTATTTTTTGAAATCGGTTCATTGGAGTTAATCGATTACATACACATAAAAAAAAACTTTTTTCCTAATTACATACAGTGAAATTTTACAAGTGACCGATACTAAAAACAGAAGACGGGCTGGAGAAAAGGAACAACTTTCCCCAGGAAACATTGGTCGAAATATTACAAAAATATTTTGAGCTTCCATAGTAACCGAAATCAGCTCATGGGCAATTTTGTGTTGGAGGTCCAATTTTTCTTTTCTTCATATTTTGACCTATGTTCCTTGATGAAAGTTGTTCCTTAACATATCACCATTCTATCTTAATTTTTCGCTATCGGTCACTAGTAAAATTTCATGTTACACGGGGTGTAAGGGACAGCCTTCCGAATTCTGATAGGGTGCATGCAGACCAACTTTCAACTAAAACATATGTAAGAAAACGACAAAAACAAATTGACCTGCCATATAAAATTGCAATCAGCTGACTGCATTTACTATGGGAAGTCAAGATTTTTTGACGTTTCCTGAAATATTTTTTTATGGGAAGGTGTCCAGTTTCTTAATCTGAAAGCACCTTATTCGGAGGCTGTCCTTACACCGTGTATAAGTGTGGATATACTCTTGGCCCCTACCTGTGCATCTGCAGCCGATCCTGTTCGCTGTAGATGGCCACGGAGCGGATACCCAGCTCCGTGCATGCTCGGAACACTCTAATGGCGATCTCCCCACGATTCGCCACCAGCACGCTCCTGATCGGGTTGTATTCTACTGGTTTTGAGACCTGGAAAATAATGAAAGAAGCATTTGAGAGGTTTTCTAAACAACGATAAATTCCGGTATACATACATACATACGCTCATACGCTTACGCTCTGCCTACATATGTATGTAGGCAGAGCGTAACCGGCTGTAAAAACGGACATTTACGCCACGTCTGACAAACATTTGAGGATCATTTGGAATAATGTGTATCACAATAGTGACAGGTCATCGCCTTAATTTACAATACACATCCTCGAGTTCCCTAGTCGCTTCTTACGACACCCACGGGAAAGAAATGGGGTGATGCTATTCTATGCCGGCCTCACACGGCCTAAAATTCCGGTATACCATCGACAAATATGCTAACTGCTAGACTCTAGCTTCATTTTTCAAACTCTCCGTTGAAGTACTAATCTGAGTATGTGTGTGTGTCAGCCCTCAATTCATTACATTTTTATATGCTAAGTAGGAATGAAAATATTTTGAATGCACTTGTTTATCAGTACCTAAACAATGTAGTAATAATTACAACGTTTTAATCGTTGATTAAAGAAAAACACCAACTTATCAAAGAGAAGTACATAATCACTTAATCACTGACGAAACACAATTATCTTTAGGCTCGGAATTTAGCCGTTAACCTGAGTACTTATTAAATTGGGTATCAGCGGCATAAAAAAACTTGCATTATAAATATACGATACGAATGATAAGTCGTATCGTAGTTGATTATTTAGTTTAAAGTACAAACTCCAGCCCTGTTGAAGAGATACATGCCTCATATATCAGAGATAGAACTAAAATAAGGGGATACTTGTGTTACTATTACCATAAGAATAGATAATAATACTGGCGTTTACTACAAAAAGCCGCATTTGACTACTATAGCAAAAAATGTTTATCTATCTACCTTCATACTGTATATGTGCTGTGACACAGGCTTAGAATATCATCACCCAAATTCTACCCGTGGGTATCGTGAAAGGCTACTAAGACAGCAGCGTTCCCTTAGAATACACCACCTCGCATTGCGCTCGCTAATCCGCTAATACCCCTTACGGGCGGAATCTCATGTCAGGCAGTGGACTGTTGTAGCTGTCGATGAGAAGGGCCAAGGATATGTACAGTGAAACGATAATGAGGATGACGAATAATCTTCTTCTTCTTCATCGTGTCAATTGATCATATAGTCATATTTTTGACTGCTTGTATTTGGCAACCGCATTGGCATTCTCAGTCGCTAAATTCATCGCAATCTATGGCGCAATTAACATCATGCCCTCTTTTGCCAGTCTCTTGCAGCAAAGACGATGACGAATAATAAAAATGTACATACTGTTGTAGTCGCAGAACGACTTTTCAAAGTACTCCATGCTTGCAATCGGCCAGCAGACGCGCGCAAAGCAAATTTAGCGGTAAGTATTTGCATTTTGGCTTAAAATTACTAAAATGTAAAACTTAAAAACAAAAAATTTATAAGTACAGTCTTAAAACTTGTTTATACGATAGCACCGAAATTTATTTCATCTTTGTAATGTGGATTGACTAGATTATAAGGTTTCGTTTTGATTCGATATGGGTTTAATCTGAAACAAAGAAAAAAGAACATTAATACATATTATAATTATGGAAAATAAAAGTAGAGAACACAAACCAACTAGGTACGTGCCTAACTCTTTGAACTATCAGGCCAACCCAAAATTTTATAAAAGTAACGCCTTGGCAGGTCCCAATACAAAACGTCGTAGCGGAAGGAATATAGTTTTCCCATGGACTACATAAACTCTCAACCCATAATAGTACTCGTAGTTTATCTACACTAGTCTCATATTGTTCGGATTATAAACTCGAAAACAGTTGTATAAAGACCTGTTTTATGCATTCTGCCTATAGAAATTACAGTTTCTTCTCAAGCGCTGAAGCGTAATGTCTAATGATACGGCTCCTCTTTTTGATAAAATTGAGAAATAAAACGAAGTATTATTTGCCAATACTCAAATCGCCATCTTCCGCCGCACATTGCAGATGTTGTTAAGTTGTTGTTCAGTTGCTGTTTAAATGTTGTTCAATTGTTGTTAAGTTGTTTAATTAAGTTGTTGACTCGACATCTGACTACTGCTGGGGTGTAGAATACAATCAAAAAATCATATCTAGCCATATCACATTCTCGTAGTGGATTTGACCTTGTTTGTATTAGACCTTGCAATCGCCGGTGCGGACGTTTAGAAAAGTGTATTGCTTGGGTATTGGGTAAATAAAATTGTGTATGCAACTGCATATAATCAGGCATTAGAATGCTTGTGTCAAAATATCTTCGAGCAACGACGGCCTTCCGTCCCGGAAGGGAGTAGGCATAGAAAGTATTTCCCCTCTGTCAAAGTACAAGCCGAAATGGGCATTGGTGTTTATAAAAACCAGTTCCGTTCAGATTTTTTCCTAGACCGAGTCCAGTCGTGCAAGAGAACACATGTTAGTTTTTTAATGTAAAAAGTGGTCTGGAACATCAAGTTTACAAAAAGATGGTGTAACATTTCACATGTAAGTAAATTCTTAACATATTATTGCTATTTAATACATTTAAACACTAAATTCTTAAATAGTTGTTGGATTTTTTCAGCAACATCTGGTCCGCTCGCCCGTACAAATTACAGATCGATCGCACGATAAATCCGACTTCTCGACGATAGCAACAATAGTGATGTTACCGTTTCATGTCATAATGTTTGTCGATGAATATTATAGGAGGCGGGTATTATTTAATGACATGTATTAGACAAAGAATTGTTATCATGTACCTGGTTAAGCGAGATATCAAGGGACCCGAATATTATTCTCGCTCATAGAGGTTTTTCACTAAACCAGTTTGTCATTTATGCAGGTTTGGGAGTAGTAGGTATCTCTCATATATAGATGTGAATGAAATATTTTTATCAAGAGTTTGTTTAATCCATTCTATGAGACACTTTTCAACTTCGGGAAATTCAACAACTTTGTCCCTTTGAATATTTCCATGTCCTTCCGCACACTGCAGTTTTATAAAATCTTTATTTTTTTATATTTTGTAGGTAGATTCCGGCAAGTCAAAATCATTCATAATAGCGTTACGCCCGGCTTCGAACACCACATCTGGACTGTCTTCGATAATGTCATCATCTAGACATGGCGGCTGATGTGGCGCAGTGGTAATGCGACTGCCTGCGACGCAAAGATTCCGGGTTCGATTCTCGGTGGGGCAGTCACAAAGTTGTTATTTTTCACTTAGTGAATTTGTTTCCGGACCTGTTAGGACATTGCAGGCTGAACCACCTGATTGTCTGAAAGGGGATGGTTCTGTGCTTCGAAGGGCACGTTAAGCCGTCGGTCCTGGTTGCTGTCTATGATGACTTTGACGGCGGTCGTAACACAACCATGTCAGAGGCCAAGTAGGTAGTAGTAAGCGGTTGAAAAACTCTCTACACCAGGGTTCATCGGGTCGTTGGACGACTTGGTGTCTCACACAAAAGAATTTATCTAGATACCAAATGTTAAGCAGCTTTTAGTTGGTGATTGTGTTTTGTAGGGCCATGGTTCTTATAATTACTAGATGACCCCTAAAATGGCATGATTTGACTACTTAAAAGTTTATTGTTATGTAACTTGCTTTAAATATCAATAAAAAAACAACACAAGAGTCTTAGTACCTACACTTTTGAAATTCATCGATAGTCAAGCATCGATATTGTCAAGCACTAACTTGACAGCTTTACCTACCTCTCCCCCCGCGCCCCGCAAAAAACGACAGAACTATTTCTATGAAGTAAAATGGCTAAGGCTCCTCCCTTCCGGGTCGGAACGAGACGGAAGACCGTGTTGCTCGAAGCAAAATATTATCAGACACTCGCACTCTAATACCCCCAATATACCTATGACAGTTAAAAAACACTATTATGCAACTGTCTATTAGAATACGAGTGTCTGTTTATCGGCCACGCCTCTTGTGATAATGATAATTGTTTAACACAAACATTCTAATGCCTAATTAAATGCAGTTGCATACACTATTTAGTCTACGCTCTACAAAAAAAACTCAGTAACACACTTTACAATTTTTCATACACTTTTTTTAAACTCCGAACCGGCGATTACAAGATCAATACGAAGTCACATTTAATACGAGAACGTCATATGGCTTCATATGTTATTTTGAAAAATCAATACTGTTGTTCACCACTAGTAATAAATATAAAAAGTCGTAGGTTCAAATCCTGCCCGCGGTAGAAAAGTTTAAAAGAAAACTGTTGTTCAGATTTCAAATCAACAACTAAATAACATCTGATAATAAGAACATCAACTTAACAGAACAACTGAACAACAGCTGAAGTATAAATAAAAATACTGTTATCCAGTGAGTGAAAATTCTGAGCGGAAAATTTGGAATTAATGATAGACTATTGGTTCATCAGCTTTTAGGACTCTGGAGATGTACATTGTGGGCACGTGGTGGGGTAAATCGTGGTTAAATCAAGACTGTCTCTGTCACTTTTGACAAGAAATTACTCGCGTAAGTCTTCATCACGTTCACGCGTGATAATCAGATCAGAGCATTGATTTCAATAACCGTATGACCTGATTGACATTGTCTCAGCGTCCATAATAGCTAACTTAAGACGAGATGGTGATGATAACAGCACATCCAACCGTTACCAGACACTACTCTAGGTACTTAACTAGCCGACGACGGTTACAATGTGTCATAGAAAGCGCTAGGGAAAATTATTTTATAACATTACACTCCTTTTTTGGTTCGGCATTCGTGTAAAAATTACGATAAAGTAAAATAATTATTTATTACCTACAAGCGGCCCGTCCAGCGTTTTCATCTGATGCAAACCGTTATCCCACAGAAATAAGACTTTTATCTGGTATGTGTATACCTAAAAACCTTCCTCTTGAAACACTCAATCTAACAAAACGCATCAAATGTTGCATAGTTGCGTAGTTTTAAAGATCTAAGCACACAAGACCCTGGGGAAACCACCGGGACATGGGAAGCGACTATATTTTGTAGTGATAGGGACACAACTACATTTATTTCATCCGTATGTTTTTTATGTACTCGTATATGTTAAGCAGATACTGTTCACTTCATAGTTAAAATCACCCTTGTATTTAAGAGCCAACGCTGCGTTGAGCGGGCTGCACGTGCGGGCTAGAAACGGCTAAATACTAGAGCAGTGCAGCGCGACGCGGGTCGCCTAGTCCACGGTAATATTATCTATACAGTATTCTAACTTCATACAAACGGACGGCGCGCGAGCTATACCTACGCGCTCGGATCTCGGCATGCGCTCGGCATGCTAACAGTCGCGGGTGAGGCGGGTGTGCCGCAGACCGCAGTGATGAATGGACGGTGTGCAGGTTTTAAATCAGTAACCGCACAAATTTTCACTCGAAATAAGTACAAATAGTATTTAAAATGATAAGTAGAATATATTGTGCTGTTTTGGTTGCATGAATTCCTCAATAACGCACCCAGAGTAATATAACTTTTTTTTGATTACCTGGAAACTCTGAAAGATAAGCCTATAAATTAAATTTACTTACTATTAGGTAAGTAGGTACCTACCTACTACGTAATTTGTGGCTTGTGTTTAAATAGATAGGTATTTCCCTGTATTTCCTTTTTATACAACCGTGTTATAGGTTTGACGGATCTGCAGGTCGGGGTATTTTAATTTTTTTATTTATGTGGTTATTTCTTAATAAATAAATAGAATAGAGTGAAGGAAAGTGATTAACACGAGTGAACTGGGCGACAGTGACATCCCCATCACATGCTTACGTACCGCGCGGCTGTAGGCACTTATTTCAAGGACACGGCCGAGTTACAATACTGTATAGATAGTATTACCGTGCCTAGTCCCAGTTTTTTTAACCGCCTAATACTAGTAGGTCGTGTAACGAGCGTCCTATAAGTAATCTAATCATAGACAGCAGCGGGACCGACGGCTTAACGTGCCCTCCGAAGCAAGGAACCATCATTCATACGGACCATAAACTGCTGCTGCCTGCAATGTCCTAACCAGACTGGAAACAAATTCACAAAGCAATAACAACATTATGAGTGCCCCACCGGGAATCGAACCTGAACCTGTTGTGCCTGTTGCCACATGTGATTTCATTTATTCAAATGTATACCTTCGGTCATTAAACATACAAAGACTTGTCATGTTATGGAAAATTTACCGCAAAATACGCTCGCGGTCTAGTAATGAACATAATAAAAAGCGGACTTTGTTCTTATTAATTTACTTACTGGAACTGACTACTGTCATCATAGCATGTTTGAAACAAGATGTATCGCTGTATATTCTAAAACCTGTAGGTATTATTGTTCTCGCAAACATAAATTTACTTGGTGCTACTCATATTTGTGATTGCTACGACGTTTAGTAGCTACAAAACCTTAATCTTTTGATTTGGTAAAATGAAACTCTGTTTATGACTCTGTGCAAAGCAGATTTTCCGAAACATAACACAAGTAATTAAAAGTTCAAGAACAGGGTTAAAAAAAAGTAAAAGGGTACGGAAGATCTAGAAGATACGGATATCAAATGCAAATTAAAGTAGTATTACTTGAACATAAAACCTCGAAACGATTTAAAAATTCTTTAACCGTATAAAATAATCTTGGCCTCCGTTTCGCATCAAAACCTCAGGTCTGAAATGTAATTGACGTAGATAATTCGAAAATATCTAGCGATTAACTCGTATATTTGCTTTAATACAAACTTAATAGGTATTCGAAACCTACAATTATGAAGTAAGTGTAATACACTTTCGGTTTGTCCATCTATCCACAATACAGCCAACGCCTTAATGTGGTTAAAAAGTAACGTGGAATGTCTGACAAACTGAAAGGAAAACCAGTGGAATAAAATAACCGCAAGACGACAAGCAAGTGTGAAATTAAATTGAGTATCATGATTATGACGTGTTTAAATTAATTTGAAGTTGCTGGCTTGCTGTTCACAATGTTCATATACTTATTTATATAGGGTTACATTTAATTAGGTACAAATATTTAAAGGGCTAGATCTACTCGTGAAACTGAAAAACTGAAACCAAAGTCTTATGCGCGCGACATAAGTGCGGTCCGAAGTCTAAACTTATACAGCCTGAGCTCGACTGTACTAAATTAGATGTAACCTATGTTGTTATGTGTCGCTTTGAAACCCTATGAAAAGTATAGTCTCAAACGAGACATAGTACATACATTGATTAGACAACAGAAGCAAATGTAGATATAGTATTGCTAGTATTGTTCGCTTCATTACATCCTCTCATTGTTACAACTACTCTCTACGTAAGGTTTCAATTAATATTGCCAATCACTACCTAGCACAGAATTCTACCTACAGTCTCTTTATTCCTATGCGAATCTTTACCAACAAACAAATAAACAGAAATTACCATATTTTCTTTATAATGGAAATAAAAAATAAGTTAAATATACATACATACACACACATATCACGCCTATAATCCCTTGCTGGGTAGGCAGAACGTAAACGGTCGCAATGTATCTGCGATCTTTTATGTTTGTAAGATTGAAACTAGATGTGACTTACAAAGTTAACTAAGATAATTAACTTATCATTCTGATCACGAAAAAAGGCAGAAACAGATAAGTTATAGATACCTTTGTACTTGCTGAAACAATAATGTAAGTACGTAATTTAAAAGTTAAACTAGTCATTCTTAAATGATCAGTATGTTTACTAATATTACAGAAAAGTAATATCAATTTTAAGATAGCACGGACTAGCAGCCAGCATATATGTTGTAATTTACATCAGTTTTACTTATTAATGTAAAAAAATATCTTTCTTCTCATATTGTTTGTATACAAACATGTATGATAAGGATCTTTTATTATTCTAGCAACAACTAACATCGTTTTGCTGATGATAATGCCAAAGAGGAGAAAATGTAAACATAAAGTACTAAAAAGACGCGACTGGTTCGTAGGTACGTAGATATTTGAATCAGTTAGGAAAAGATAGCGATAATTGTGGGTTTTTTATAATTTCAAAACTCTGAAAATAAATACAACTTTATACAATTAAACTCAAACTTATCTTATCTTTAAACATATATCTATCACCAACTCCACCATAAAGACGTTTGTTTTTTCACCTACTGATTTTAGAAAGACATTTTTCACATAAAGTTAGGTTACTTGTAATGTTATTTTCATTGGTTTCGCTTCGCAGGTACAAACCTATTTAGACGGTGTTATACCTAACTCTTACTCTGATTCTTACGTAACAAGCTGACCATGACACCGTCTTCGGTTGTCATTCGGTCATTGACCCACACCTGTAGCTATTCTATCACCATTTGTTACTGCATTTTGTTTGGCATGTTTGTTTGTTTGCACCTACCTGATACATTACAAACAGGATATATATTATCTTGCGATTAAAGAACGTTGTCCGATCAGGGCAGGCGGCAGTTATAAAAGGGCGCAAAATGGTGATTAAAAAGGAAAATACAATTATGATTACCTAAACGCTTAAACGATAAGCACGTAGAACCTGTGCTAATAAGAAGTACCTAATATTCAAAACAACCAAGCACGCAACCAAGCTACGAGTAGTACTGGCCTGAAGACGTAATAATGCTGAAAAAAGACGCGAGCAGAAATGAAACAATCAAATGAAACCTAACACATATCATTCATTTCATAGCAATTACCGTGCAAGTAGGGGACTAAACAAGGGACGCATAGTCGTCTTGCTAGCTAATTGGAAAACAGTAAAAGAAAATTGGAAAACAGTATAATAAAACCTATCAAAAAGTTTAGCTTCAGCTGTTTAAAATAAATATTAATTTGTATGAGATATCGCTCAATAAATCGGCATTTAGATTTAAACAGCTAAGAACTGGTTTTCAAAGTAAGTACATACACTGCAATAGGCTGTGTGTATGTATGTACACATAAATAAGTAAGTAGGTACCTGTATAATAAGTCTATAATATACCTATTTAGGTACTTACAGATGTTAGAATATATAGAGCGAGACCTCTTGTCTAGATATGCACATGCAAGGACTGCAGGATATACAAATGCCACAGAATTTTTTCATATATTATACACTAGCTTATACCCGCGACTTCGTCCGCGTTAGATAGTTTTTTTAGGAACAGGTTCTAAAGTTGATATGTATATTCACAGTAAGTATGACAGTGATATTAGAACAGTTCTTATCACTACTGTTTAAGGATGACTTGCTTGCTTCTGTTGTTAAAAGGACAATTCAAAATTTGCTGTCCGGTGTACTGCCCTGAAAGATCAATATTTATAACCATTGAATACAAAAGTCAGTAGATAACAAAAAAATCCTCGGTAAAAAGTTGCCAATATCCTTTCTCAACTTATTCCCATCATACTGAACAACTTTTGTTTTGGAACCGTTTCTGTATCTCAAATAGTTTAGGAGGGCTCCTGATGGTACACCTGGTGGTCTACATAATGTACTCCAGATCCTCAATGTCCTTGTGAAAAGCAGCGGGCCATCATACTGAACAACTTTTGTTTAGAACCATGCCTGTATCTCTAATAGTTTAGCTGGGCTCCTGATGGTACACCTGGTGGACTACATAATGTACTCCAGATCCTCTATGTCCTTGTGAAAAGAAGCAGCCCAACATACTAAACAACTTTTGTTTTAGAACCATGCCTGTATCTCTAATAATTTAGCTGGGCTCCTGATGGTACACCTAGTGGTCTACATAATGTACTCCAGATCCTCTATGTCCTTGTGAAAAGAAACAGCCCATCATACCAAACAACTTTTGTCTTGGAACCATTTCTGTATCTCTAATAGTTTAGGTGGGCTTCTGATGGTCCACCTGGTGGTCTACATAAGGTACTCCAGATCCTTAATGTCCGAGTGAAAAGAAGCGGCCCATCTTACTGAACAACTTTTGTTTTAGAACCATGCCTGTATCTCTTATAGTTGAGCTGGATTCTGATGGTACACCTGGTGGTCTACATAATGTACTCCAGATCCTCTATGTCCTTGTGAAAAGAAACAGCCCATCATACCAAACAACTTTTGTCTTGGAACCATTTCTGTATCTCTAATAGTTTAGGTGGGCTCCTGATGGTACACCTGGTGGTCTACATAAGGTACTCCAGATCCTCTATGTCCTTGTGAAAAGAAACAGCCCATCATACCAAACAACTTTTGTCTTGGAACCATTTCTGTATCTCTAATAGTTTAGGTGGGCTCCTGATGGTACACCTGGTGGTCTACATAAGGTACTCCAGATCCTCAATGTCCGAGTGAAAAGAAGCGGCCCATCTTACTGAACAACTTTTGTTTTAGAACCATGCCTGTATCTCTTATAGTTGAGCTGGATTCTGATGGTACACCTGGTGGTCAACATAAGGTACTCCAGATCCTCAATGTACTTGTGAAAAGAAGCGGCCCATCATAATGAACAACTATTGTTTAAGAACCATGCGTGTATCTCTAATAGTTTAGCTGGGCTCCTGATGGTACACCTGGTGGTCTACATAAGGCACACCGGATCCCCAATGTCCTTGTGTACAGAAGCGGCCTATCATAATGAACAACTATTGTTTAAGAACCATGCCTGTATCTCTTATAGTTTAGCTGGGCTCCTGATGGTACACCTGGTGGTCTACATAAGGTACTCCAGATCCTCAATGTCCTTGTGAAAAGAAGCGGCCCATCATACTGAACAACTTTTGTTTTGGAACCATGCCTGTATCTCTAATAGTTTAGCTGGGCTCCTGGTGGTACACCTGGTGGTCTACATCTGTACTCCAGACCCTCGAATGGTGACAAAAAGTAGCCTATGTCCGTTCTCGGTATGCTAGCAATCTCTGTGCCAAGTTTCATGAAGATCGGTTCAGCGGTTTGGCCGTGAAAGCGTAGCAGACAGACAGACAGACAGACAGAGTTACTTTCGCATTTATAATATTAGTGTGGAAGTGTGGATAATAGGAATTTTGGCAGCCCTAAAAAGAAAAGTGTAAGTTACGAATGTTGAAACCGCAACCTTTGGACATAGCCCCAGAGTTGGCCAAGATAAGAAACAAACACCGAAAACCGGCTTTTTCGGGGCGATAACCTCTCAGTCCACATGATACGTAAATATGTATTTTGAACCTGTATTTTGGCTGCATTGCCAAGTTTACCTTAAGACATGCACTCAGTACAGTTAAACATAAAATGCACTTCTTGCGATCCGAATAAAATCTACTTTAGCAGTCCATGTACCAAGTAGTTAGCAAGTAGGTTAAGAGATAAAATCATGAAATAGTAACGATAAATGGTATAATTAAACACTTTAAGGTCAAGTTAGGCACGTTCCGATTCTAGGTTAACGTGGAAAATTTGGTTAAATTTCGACGGCGATTTTGCGCTCGCTTGTTTATTATTTATTTTGGGCTTACCTTTAGGGAAAGTTGCGTAGGAATGTAAATGTAAACAAATATCGCGTACTAACACACGTCCTCGCGGTTCGGCTGCCGGCACGATACTGCACAGCAGTTCGGTTGGGACACAGCAGGTCAAGACGACCTCTAAGCTTATCACAAGGGTTCAATGGCAAGAGGGTTAAATCTACCGGTTTCATAATCTAAACAGTAGGCTTATTAAATAACGGAGTCCTACAAGACAAGCAGATCTGCGCCAATTAACTTTATGTATGGAAATAAAAGTGAAGTCGATCGGTAGTTCAGTTTCGTTATTTCGTGAAAGACGTACAAACAAACTCACTTCCGCATTTAAAATTATGTAGTTAAAAATAGGACTTTTCAGTTGGCACAATCACAAGACAACGAACTATCTATCATTCCCGAAATATTTGGCTTATCACAAAAGTCTGGCAATCAAAACCATATTCTCCATCTTCTGCTTGACAGTATTAGTCTGATAATGCCAGTCTGGTCTAAGGCACGCCAACCACTATGAATAGTATATAGATTGGTGCCTATATCATGACTAAAACACGTGTTTAAGATTTATGTAGGTATGTGTTACTGATGACATCTAAGTATCTCTCAATGTCGAAGATGTATGTATTTCTGAAGTCAGTAGGCAGGCAGAGCATTATAATTGAACTGTTTTATTTATAGGAACAGCGGGATCTTTTCTTCTAACCGTATAGCCCTTGCAGATAACTAAATATGAAATGAATCATGACTCAAAAGCATTATAGCACATTATAGGCATTAATGGGATTTTTTATTCTTGCCTAGCCTACCCGACTACCCGTGCATCATAAGAATTAACATTGAATGAACATTGCCAAAACACATTTGCACACTAGAACGGCGTACGAAATACAATACATTTTTGGAGCGGTAAGAACCACTTTCAGCCTGAGTCTGAGTATGAGCAATGGCACCATAGATGGCCAACCGATTTTCCAGGCAGGATATTTTTTTTGTCTTCTACGGCGCCAGGCCATGACTTTCAATTACAGGTTTTTATTCACAAAACAAGTGACGAATACATATTCCTTTTGTTCAATGTGACCTTTGACGAGCTTTTTTTAATAGTTATTTGTCAATATGGAGTTTTAATTCTGATTTTGGTAGTACAACCAAATCTGAAATATGTTTGGCAGTGAGGCAGGGGCCAGTTGAAATGCTTCGGCGGGCCTGGGGTTGACCTTGCCATAGAGCATTTCCACCAGAGTTGGACGCCAAAGAGCTTGCTGTGTTCCAATGTCGTATGGGGATGTGATAATACCAGTGCCCTTGTAATAATTTGGATGTCTCGTTACATCGTCAAGTATTGCCTCAATTCCAGTCAAAAGACGAACCAATATAGCCTTATGTTACATAGAATGAAATTCTCGCAGCGCAGTTATAGGTAGGAGTATCTACTATCTAGGTTAACTAGACTAGACCATGCTCCGACTATTTTAATTTAGCAAATGCAAGACAGTGCAAACAAAACAAAGCAAACTATCAGCGAGGAAGCAATCTCTTCAGTCAACAAATGGAGTATTTATAGGTATCAATCGGAGGTAATATTTGCGCATGAAAGTGTATTGGCATTTTACTTGATGTGTGTTTCTAAGGTTTTCCATACATTCTTAAATTACCAACAACAAGTTCTATTTCATCAGTCATCTTTTCAGTGGTGGGTTCGGTCTGGATCTTGACTCTCTAGCATTAGGGGTTTAGCTGAGGCTGGGATGAAGTCAAAGATGGAGTGAGCTCTTTTAGAAGACCATAAGGACAGTGGCATTACCATACGACGACAGAACGGAACACAGTAGTAGCAGTTTGGTGACGCACTCCGACGGGGGAGTCGCCATACATTGGTTGAAATATCGCTGGCCGCCTGTGGTGCAGTCTAGTTAGAAAGCAAAGTGCAAAACGAGGTTTACGAAAATGAAAAGAAAGAGTCTTAAAATCTTAAGTACCGTAATATGCCTAAAATCGCGTTAATTTAAGTGAAATGTTAGGAAAAACTAGTAATAGAATCAGTAAAAATATATAGTGGTATAGATTTATTTTCTAGTAACATTTTTGGTTGAATAGAATTACATTTATATGTTGTGTTCCTCTAGAAAAAGAAGTCCTAATTTCTGTCATTATTTGCAAATATTCTACAAAACAGCTTTAATTATTTAGTTCGTTTTTAACCAAAATAAAAGATAATTCACAATATTAATATTTTGTTTAGTTTTATTTTTATTTTGCATGTTACAAATAAAAAATATAAAAAATTGCTAAGATCGCGAAGAAATTTGCAAGAAATGTGAATGGGTGTTCCTCTCTGACGCAGCGGCAATAAAAGGGACAGTTGCTTCACCCTACTTAGCACCTTAGTTAACTGAAATTACTATCTATAAATATTTTTATCGTCTTGCGGAAAAACGCAGATCATTAGCAGTCATAACGACAAATGTAGATTTTCTCTATCTTGTAAATCAAGTTGTATGTACGTAAACAAGAAGCTTATAAGGCCACTTAAAATTTTCTAAGGAATGTGTTGTTAGGTACGTCACGTTTGCCAGAGTCAATTTTTTTTTCTATTTTCTCCTTCACTGCGCCTCCATTTACAGGCGCCGCATATTATATTGCATGTGCCAGAATGCAGGAACTAAAATAGACTCTACTGTCGTTATAATAGGAATGTTTATTTCCGTCACAACACTACTGCACTTTTGCCAGAGGACCGCCATTTTTCCATGTGAATGATTGTGTTCTGGTAATTCTACACAATTTTAATTTATTTATTTGTCTAATCGATAATCGCTGAAATTACTAAGGTAGAGGTGAGGGTGCAGTTGAAGTAGAGGATAACATTTTAATCCCCAGGGAAACCGGGAAGTACACTTTTTTTTCTTGAAATAATTTAATGGAATATGCAAATAGCATGCAAGTGACTAACAAAAGTATCTTGGTAGATAGAGATATCATATAAAGATAGGAATTACATCACAAAAAAAAATGTTAAGTAGAAAAAAAAACTTTTTATACCACACAAGAACCAGTCAACCACGGACCTACTGTAACAGTTTTAATTTCCAACCATGCTTAATTTATAAGTCATCATGCATGGGTCTGGTAGGTACATAGTTTTTCACAAATATTTAATACAACAGTAGTACAAGTAAAATCTCAAAACAAGTATTGTATGAGTAGTGTAATGAATGAGTATGCACTTGAGGTCATATAAAAAATAAGTGTGAGTAACTGGTAGGCCTTGAACTACATTTCTCTCTGAAATAAGTAAGTATAAGTAGGTAGTGACAATTTTATGACTTTGCAAGCATATAAGTATTGGATTACTACAATATACTCATACTTAGTGTATTCATAATCATTTATGATGTAGCTAGATGTGTTGTATGTAAAAAAAAACGAAATGCAAACAAATGATATTATGTCCTGTACAAAATGCCTCAGTAGCAGTACAAAATACAGAATTTACAGAAAAACAGCTCACCCTTTTTTGTTATTGATACCTACTCTACTAGGGATGCTACAAAATGTTTGAAATGGGTTGCCTGAGTTAAATACAGTTACCCTTCTTACTACACACCACATGACTATTATTTAACAGGAAAAATAAAATTTTTATGTATGAGCTAAACTATCACCCGCGCCGACTACCTAATTTTAGTTCAAATTTACTTTAGTACTCACTCAATAGAGAGAAGTATACTTAAATAAGGGAACAAACAAAAGATAAAAAATGCATAGATCCCAAGAAAATCCAAAGTTACTGATGCTTTCAACACGCTCTACACCAAATTACTCTATTTATT
The DNA here is from genome assembly GCA_027580185.1 of Tuta absoluta. Lineage (NCBI taxonomy): Eukaryota > Metazoa > Arthropoda > Insecta > Lepidoptera > Gelechiidae > Tuta > Tuta absoluta. The sequence continues at coordinate 13,136,277 of JAQAHW010000005.1, forward strand.
CTACACCTAAAAATTAAGTGAACAGGCCACATTTCAAGGTACTAGGACAAGAGCTAGTGTGGAGGAGGCTTTTACCCAAAAGGAAAATATAAGAAAAAAAAATGGTAAAAAATATAAACTAAGTTGTAAGAATATATTCTTCTTCTTTGTCATGTCAAATGGTAACTTTTTAGATAGCCTTGGACCAATATTTGGCTAAGGCAATAGCTTTATGGTTCGCCTCTTTTAAGTCCTGAACTGTGCAAGGCTTATAGAATAGATTTAAATTTAATGTTATTTAGGCTACCTGATTTACTTGATTAATTAGTGCATTTGAAATGTAAATTACTATAATTATGGAAATTGAAATAGAAGTTTATGCAACTGTCGTATAATGGGGGTCTACGGCTCGCCTTGTGTGATAAACAGACACTCGCATTCTATTGCCTAATTATAACAGTTGCATACACTATTTTATCTACACTCTTAAAAAAACAGTTGAACACTTTTCCAAACATTCGCACCAGCGATTGCAAGGCCCGATACAAGGTAAAATTCAATACGAGAACGTAATATGGCTTGATATGTTTTTTTAAAAATTCTATACTTTAGCTGTTGTTCACATGTGGAGTCTTAACAATAACTTAACTAAACTACTGAACAACATCTAAAAACAACTGAAGAACATCTAAACAACAACTGAACAACATCAAAACAGCAACTGAATAACATCTGAAAAAAAAAAATGAACAACAACTGAACAACAACATCTGAACAACAACTCAACAACAACTGAACAACAATCTAATAAAACAACTAAACAACAACTGATCAATTACGGTACAACAACAACTGACAGGTGCGGCGGAAGATGGCGGTATGAGTATTGGCAAAAAAAACTTCGTTTCATTTCTCAACCTTATTGAAGTAAGTCCCTTGTTATGAAGTCATTACGCTTCTGTAATTTCTATAGGCAGAATGCATAAAGTAGGTCTTTATGCAACTGTTTTCGAGTTCATAATTCGAACATTATGAGACAAGTGTAGATAAATGCATTATTATTCTTACTTAGCTAAAACAAAAGTGTCTTAGGAGTGTTATTAGGCCTCAAGAAAATAAACCCCACCATTTCTGCTATAAGTATTTGAAATGGACTGGAGGGTTTCATATGTATCACAATTTTGTAACCTGTCACTATGATACGCGACTTTTCTGGAACGATCATCGTATATTTGTCAGATGTAGCGATAGCGGCCGTTAACGCTCTGCCTAACCCGCAGGGCGTAAAGGCGTGATATGTGTTGTTGTAATTCAAGCATTTGAGGGAAACATAATATCGTTGAGGACTCCTAACGACCATCTGTGTAGTGAAAAATATCAATTATGATGATAAAAATCTGAAGTTAACCGCTTTTGGAAATAAAGTTCTTGCAAATTCCTGCCGGAGCAGGATAACCACATAAAGTAATGGGATTTGGGCAAATAAGTAAATAAATAAGAAAACCGCTTACCGTTGAATGCGCCGCGCCGATAGTTATTTAAGAACACCAACTATACGAATTTGTTTTGTAAAAAATTAATTTGATTTTTGTTGATTTGATTTGGTTTTGGTTTGATTACACAAGTAACGCTCACTCGCTCACTCACTCTCTCTCTCACTCGCAGATCTCAGTATTGCCAATATTGGTTTTACCATTTCCTCACAAAAACAGCATTTTTAACAAATGAGCGCCAATAGATGGCGTTAAAGATATGGGGTTTCACACACAACTAGCTTTGCAAGGTAATAAATTAAGCGTTTTAGTTGTAGTGAACTGTTTTCTTCCTCGTTTCCTTGCTGGCGTTGTACACTAAGGACAAAGAATTACGACTCAAAAACAGAAAAATGTCAAGTCCACATACGAAGGTTGAACAGACATCGATTCCAATATGAAACTCTGAGATTATTGCTGAGACTATCTATAGATCGGAGAATGGATGGCCCTATCACTGGGCAACAATGAGACTGCTATGTATATACCCACGGATGTGGATGTTAGTTATTATTTTTTGAATGATCATTTTCACACACACACATATCAAATACCAACAAAACAACTGCTCTTTTACAGTCTCGTAAATACCGTAATTATTATTTTTTTTATTATTATTATTAGCCCTTTATTCAGACATAATTACATTCAATATATTAACACTCTATTAATTACATTTCATTTTATAAATTATAACAGTATAATACTTATTAATTAATTACAATAAATTTAATTTCATTTTGCATTTCACTTTGTATTTATTTATTTAATATTTTTTTTTATAGTTTATCCTTATCTATCACTATCACTAATGTCTGTGTGCCATTTGGCAAAGGCCTCCTCCAACTGCCTCCACTTGTCCCTATCTCTGGCTTGCGATGTCCAAGCACTGCCCGCCACAGCCTTAATCTCGTCGACCCATCTTCTGAGTGGTCTGCCTCGTTTTCTTTTCCTGTTGCCTGTGTACCAGTTCATCATTAGTTTCGACCACTTGTCTATTCCTCTAATGGTATGGCCTGCCCACTTCCACTTGAGATTTTTAATGTTTAGCGTGACATCTTTTGTTTTTGCGTATTTTCTTATTGTTGTAGTTCTTATTTTGTCTATCAGTCTTTTCCCCATCATACTTCTCAGCATAGCTTTTGACAGGTCTCAAGTTTCTTGTAGTGTATTTTGTTGAGTGCCCATGTTTGGCATCCATATGTGAGTACGGGTAGTACGCATGTGTTGAACAATTTGCGCTTGATGTTCATGCTCATTTCTTTGTTTTTAAACACTTCTTTCAGGTTCCAGTACTGTTTCCAGGCATTTGTTATGCGCTTATCGATTTCTGCTGAGGTTATGTCTGTGGTAGAGATAATTTGGCCCAAATAAACATATTCGTTTACATATTCAATTTTATTGTTGTTTACATATATAGGGTCCTGTTTCCCATTTGTAATTGCCTTGGTCTTTTCCGTATTCATGCTTAGCCCTACCTTGCGGCTCTCTCTTTCTAAATCGTTTTACATTATTTGGAGTTCTTCCTTTGTTGTTGAGATTACCACCAGATCGTCTGCAAACCTCAAGTGAGATAGGTTCTCCCCATTGATTGTTAGTCCATATTTGTCCCAGTCTACCTGGCGAAATATCTCTTCCAACACAGCTGTAAATAGCTTTGGCGAAACTGGATCCCCTTGGCGTACCCCTCTTTCTATTTTTATTGGTTCTCCTTCTTTTTCAAGTTTTATTTTGGCTTTGCTATTAGCATATATGTTTTTGAGAATTCTGATGTATTTCTTTTCTACTCCTTGTTTTAGCAGTGCCTCCCATATCTTGTTATGTTCCAGTGAGTCAAAGGCCTTGGAGTAATCTACAAAACAGCAGTAGATGGTTATGTTAAATTCTTTACTTTTTTCGATAATCTGGCGCACTGTGTGTATGTGGTCAATAGTTGAGTAGCCGCTTCTGAATCCAGCTTGTTCTCTTGGTTGAAATACCGTAATACATTTATGTTATTTAATATTGTAATCTAAACTGAGCTATTTTATGCAGTACCTACCTACGCAAAGTTTGCAGGAGATTCTATTGCCTATGTTGGCGGTTATCCTGAACGTTTCAGCTACGCACTGTGGGCTGACTGCAGCCAGTTGTCGTCATCAAGAGGACAACGAGTACACACGGCACTGGTTGTTCCATTTAAGTTTCCGTAAAATAAGGAAACTGTGGTATTAAATAGCAACATTATCTTAAAGCGGGAACTATAGTTACAGCTCGCTCTTGACATTAGAGATGAGATGCCGTTCTTTTTTGCAATAAAAGATCGTTTGTGTTATTGAAAGCGATTTAAAAAAATTGCTACACTTAGGGTTAGTACTATTATAAATTCTGTGACTTAGGCCAAATCTGACCCACAAAGGCTATAGCGTTTATTCTTATTTTATATTGGAGTAATTATAATAATAAGGATTTCTGTTAAGTAAATACCTAATATATTAATGCAATTTAATAGCATCGTAGGTAGGGGACAAATTTGAGCTGGGTGGGGTTAAAATTTCCCAAAATGAAAACGACGACTGGGGTGTGTTCAATGGACCACGAATAATATAACTTTCGTCGTTCTTTTATACTTTGACAGTTCGTAAAATAGCGCTTTTTTTCTGACTGGCTGCTAAAACGCGGTTTTATGACCTGTCATCGGAGAAAATACCGAAAATACCGACTAGGAGAAACAGCATGATGCCCTGAGTATGGTTTCTTATTTGACTTATGTTTTCAATTTTAAAAAAGGGGGAGCCACGAGCGCCTATTATTTTGAAAGCGTTATTCACAAATTAACTATAATGTAGACTAGCTAGCGTTATTTAGGTACATTTTCGGTTGTCGGCCTCGGCGTGTTTTTTTTTCTTGATAAAGACAAAAGTTAGATAAGTATTCAGTTAAGATATGACTATTATTGACTGCGAAAAAATGCTTCTGTCATATAACACACCTACCATGCCAACTTCCACCGACTTCAATAAAAAACAGAATTACAGAGGTACATAGTAAAATCTGTACCATACCGCGGTAGTGTTATTGTTTATTCTAAGACCGTAGGTACATTGTATTGTGAACCTATTTGGTATTAGGTAATAAACTAATAATCTTTTATCTTATATTATCTAGCCGTCAGTATCCCACCGGTGGTCAAGGCCTCCCCTTCTACAGTTCGAGACCTGTGTCTCCGCATAGGTACCAATCTTCGGAAAACCCATCCAGTTCGTCTCGCCTTTTGCTGGGCCTCCCGTGACGACGTCTGTCGGCTTTTGGCTCCCAATAAGTGGCGGTTTGAGCACATGGAACCTCAGGCATGCAGCAGACATGACCAGCCCAATCTGCTTTGCGGCTGTATAGGCTACATCGACAATTCAAATAGGTCTTGGAAAATTTCTGAACCAATCTACGAGTTTCAGACCTATATAGTATACTGCGTTCCATTGCTCGTGACAAACTTTGAGTCAGGTCTTTTGGACTTCCGTCAAAGACCATGTCTGTGCCCCATATGTAAGTATCATAAAATACACAATAATATTTTAAATAAATTAAGACCATGGATGGATAATTTGATGATTAGGCAGACTTAATGTGCTTAGTAATGTAAGTATTATGATTTGCGTGATTGTTAATTTAGCGCCGCCGCGGCCGCTTCCCTCATGCATGCGCGGTATGTGTCTAACATGCGCATGACCACTTCCGAATGCTAATAAATTCAATAAAAGCAATGAAAGTTATTTCGTAATTTGCCACGTTAATAATGTTTATTATTCAAATTGAATCGTTTGGATAGAGTAGATAGGTATAGTAGAATCATTTTTTAAAGAAGAAAGCGCTATTTTAGCGTTAGAGCTGATACAATGTAAAACTTAGGAAAATAAGCATCTTACTTAGAATCCAACCTGATCCTCAGTAAGTAATATTTTTATATAATTCTTATTACATATATTATCTATACATATAATAAAACAGAAACGAAACCAATTCTGTACATGAAATAGATTCAAAAAAGGGTTTTTGCTTCTAATTGTGTTCAAGATACAGACATCAAAACAGAAGTAAAATTGATTTTTGTCTGTTTGTCTGTTTGTCTGTCGGTATGTTTGTTATTCTTTCACGTAAAAACTACTGCACAGATTTCTACAAAATTTTATACTGTGGTAGCTTATAACCCGGGTCAACATCTAGGATACTTTTTACCTCGAAAAAATCTTTCATTCCCATGGTAAAACACAGTAACTGGTTCCGCAAAGCGAGTTCCGAATTTTTTTCCTAAAAAATAATATAGATGTCGCTGTTAGTTTTGTAAAACGCGGTATTGACCACGAATTGACTGACATACGATTTGAACTTCTAAACGACGACCCCGTGAAACGACCTAACCAAACAAAAAACAAACAATCACACATTTAATTCTTGCGGGGTAGGTTGAGAGTCAACGGCCGTAAGTATTTTATCGCTATCGCCACGTCTGACATATATGCGGGCCGTTCTAACTATTACAGAAATGTTTCGGATTTTTACTTTGACCTTTGGTCATGGTCAAGGTATGTGATGGAAGACAGATGAATTGTGATATTTTCTTGAGTTTGCACAACTATTACTCATCACAATAAACCAATTTTAAACGGATTTAAGTTGTGTTTATTGTGGAAACGTAGGAATTGTGAAATCCAAAATAAACACAACTTAAATCCGTTGAAAATTGTTTTATTGCGAAGACAAATTATGATTTGGGTAAAATTAGTTAATTTTTTTACCACTACAAGAGGCCGTTGGCCTGAGTTAAAGGTTATAATACTTTTAATTTTAACTCGACATCTCTACGTGTAACCGAGATAGTGAGTCTTGAAAGACAGACAAATGGACAACAAAGTGAGTGAACCTATAAGGGTTCCATATTGCAGCCTAAAACCTATTTACCAATATAGTTTTTATTTTAACTCGATATCTCTGCGCATTCCCGAGATAAAGCGTCTTACGAGATGGATGGACGGACGGACGGACAACAAACTGATCGTATAAGGGTTCCGTTTTTTTGTACGTTTCTTTTTGATGTACGGAACCTAAAAAAATATAAATACCTTTATTAGTTAGAATCAAAAATGTTATAGTAAAATTTGTTTAAAATTACTTCATAGATGTCGCTGTTAGTTTTGTGAAACCCGCTAATGAAATGTTTTCTCCAAAATTATATAACAAAGCCACTGACAGGCGGCAGGTTTACTAAAAAATTATAATATAGTATTGTAAACTATGCCGTGTGATGCCGGCTTGCAAAAGCATCACCCCATTTCTTTTCCGTGGGAGTCGTAAGTGGCGACTAAGGGACTTTCACATGGGCGATGGGCTGACAACCTGTCACCATGGCGATACAAAATTTTCCGAATATATGTCAGACGGCCGAAAAAACGGACATTTCCGCTCTGCCTACCCTGCAAGAGATAATAGGCGTGATATAAGTATGTAAGTATAAACTTGGGCAACGGATATTCTGATGGATTGTTTCTTTAAAGATAAATCTTTTTTTGTGAAGTGGCGCCACTATCGAGGTCGTTCACGGTTACACATGCCTTAAACATTTTTGCAGAGATCAGAAGGCAAGGTAGGATTGCACTTGCTGTAGTATCTTCAAGTATCGCTGCCACACTGCTTCCAGGAGAGAAAACGGCGCATACAGCTTTCAAAATACCAATCGATTTGGACACAAACGATACTCCAATATGTGCTGTATCACGTAATAGTTACAAGGCAAAGGTTTTCTGATATTGTTGTCTGGTAGTTATGTGACGAGTGTACGATGGCCAACAAAAAAACGGTAGAAGCTATGGATAGGACTTTGAAAGACATACGCAGAGATAATAGGGCCATGGGCCATATCACTGTTCTTTTTTCCAGTGACTTTCGCCAAACACTTCCAGTTGTTACTCAAGGTACCAGGGCTGATGAGGTGAATGCCTCACTAAAATCATCGGCTCTTTGGCCACAAATTCACAAGCTGACCATGACGGTGATCATGCGAACCCGTCTCGGAGGTAATCCACGGGCTGAAGAGTTTTCACAAGCTTTATTAAAACTCGGCAGAGGTACTTTACCAGAGGATAACGGTCAAGTAAGTCTGCCTGAAACGCTTTGCCAAATAGTTTCTGGTCTAAAGAGAATCATTTCTTCTGTGTATGGCGAGCCTTCTTTCCTTCAAAAGAAATATTCGTAGCTACGTGGAAGAGCTATTTTTGCACCCAAAAATGATCAGACTGCTTCAATAAACCATACCATTATGTCACAAATCACTGGGGATATGGTGGTATACGCGTCAATTACCACTGTTATGAATCAAGACAAAGCCACTAACTACCTAATAGAATTCCTAAACTCCTTGAGTACGAATGGTCTTTCTGCACACCAAATATTACTTAAACTTGGTGTTCCTTTCATGCTTCTTTGCAATCTCACTCCGCCAAAGCTGTGCAATGGAACCAGACTGAAGATCTTAAGCTTAAAGATGAATGTATTCGAGGCGGATATTTTCACTCACTACCAACAACTTTTTATTTCAATTTCAGGGCATTCAGTTTCCCGTCAGCGTTTTCTTTGCAATGACTGTAAACAAATCGCAAGGACAGACGCTGAAAGCCGCAGGCGTAGGTCTTACGATTCCCTGTTTATCACAAGGGCAGCTATATGTCGCTTGCTCTCGAGTCAGTTCTCCTGAAAATCTTTACGTTTTAGCACCCGATGGTAAAACTACCAAAGTAGTTTATAATGATGTTTTGTAACTGATGTCCATAGTATCAAAACCAAGTACCTAACCGAAAAACAAGTTAACCAGTACCTATTCATTGCACATCTTAAAGAGAAAAAACTTTATACAAACATGATATTAATATTAAACAATATGCATACATCAACTTCACTAACTCACAAGTCACTACACCATGCGTACGAAGTCGCGGGCAACAGCTAGTATATACTAAACTTATTTAACTTAACAACTATCTACATCTTTATCTGAACTTGACAGCAAAGTCGTAAAAGTTAATACCTACATAATACAGGTAAATATTTAAATAATAAACACGAGTAGGTACAATTTAAAATAAATTTATAATAAAAAGCAGTCTTTTATTATCAGTTCAGTTCAATTTTACAATCATAAACCTAATTTTAAAGTTCAAGAGCGATGGTAACGCAATACTATAATTTAGATGGTATGATATTCGGAATATCGGTGCTTCGTTCGTTTTAAATTATACCCAATCACTATGTAGAGTAAGATACTTACAAATTTTCAAATACTTACACTTTACTTACATTATTTTATTTTAGTGTCAGCTGTCGAATTTGTACCCATACTTTCACTACACCAGAGATTTAAAATACTAACTACATTAGTAAGAATGTACAGAATCTGATCATATTCAGGATCAGATGTATTTCGTAAACTTTTACAATATAACAAAACTGTATAGCTGTTTGTTGACATGGTCTTACTTACAAACTAGATATTAGTTTAGTTATCTAACATCTGCAAAATTATTGCTCTTAGCACGGGTCCTTAGCAAAACATTTCCGTTCTAAAGTATATTTAATTGTTAGTTCCTTACAGATTTAAAAAAATACTAGAATTTTAATGTAATCTAATTCTACTTTATCTATATTATTAAGTATTTTTGGTCTAGTACATGTTTCAATGTTGTCATGTTATAATTTTTATAGTACCTCCTAACAAGAATAGAAATTAGATAAAGTTAAAATATATTTATATTTGAATCACTTCTACAACACACTCAATCCAGTTCGGTATATTTTAGTCGCGAATAACTCTGTATTTGTGTATCCGAATGATCATCGGCTCCTTAGGTTTTGCAGGTCTTCGCCTTTTAAGGGGTTTTTTGCTATACTCATATCCTCCTCCAGGTTTTGGCCGAGCATACAAAATTTCTGGTGCTGGTGCTGACTCAACAGGGCTCAAAACCAAAGGATCACTCGTTGGTTGCGGGGGGTAAGAGTAAGGACTTAATAAAACAGGATCTCTTGTTGGCGGTGGTGCATACCAAGAATGCGACATTGATGATGCGTAAATTCTCGGCGGTTCCAGATGTCTGATCAATCCACGATTGGGACGATGCAGTGGAGCGGAAGAGAGAACGTGCAGGACTGGCATGGGTGAGTGTAATGGGAGGGCCATGTAGACGTACGGCCGGTATCCTCTCGCGTAATCACTGGCGTAGATCCCAGGTCTATCACTTCTCCGTTGTATTGTAGTTTTCAGAGGCTCGCACATTGCGGTGCATGCCCACAGCAGTAGCAACGAAATCTGAAAAATACACACGCATTATGCAACTACGTTTTCTGATTTCACGTTAAAATGTGGATGCAAAGATATCGGGACTGAAATCTCGCATGCACTGCACCGAAAGAAACTTGTCACATTCCTAAATACAAAAACACTGCCGCGTGGTTATCGATTGCAAAACTATTCATGTTTTTCACTCACAAAGTTCCTCATACTGGCGTCCATGCTGTGGGCTGGCGCCTGTCCGACTGCGCCAGGCGTCGTGCTGCTTCCAGAAGCGCAACTTACGTTACACATTGAAGCATGTAGCGCCCGACTGTGAATGATTCCTCCAGTTCCGGCTTCGACTTAAGCCGACTTTCTTTTCAGCGAATTTCATTGATTCGTATTTGTGACTTAGATAACAGTTTTGGTCAAGCGTAACGTTACGTGCATATAATTCAATTCTTTATATCTCGTTTTATTTATTCATTTAATTGGCGCATACTATTTTGAAGCTTACATGCTCGTAACAATAAGCCACCCATAAGTAAAAAACATGCATTAATGAACTTGTTACATAGTTTGCATGCCCAACCTACTTCTGTTATTTACTTACTTAGATACCTATTCATTCACAAAAAGTATAGCGCTCACGCATGTTTTGTAAATGCCGTGATCTTCGTGTCCAGCAATTAAATGATATAAAACTTTGGTCAGTCATGACAGTGTTGCGCAACTTTCCAGCGGACGATACGTGCCCGTGCAATTCTACTGAACTTGGACCCAATACATGCGTCTGCCACAATTATCGTAACTTCTCGACCTTAAAGTCAGCTGATCGCATGATCGCTTAATTTATTTGCTACCCGTATCACTTTCGAAACTGAGATAGAAAAGGATACTTACTGAATTAATTTTTTACGCAATCTTAGAATTCAAGGTTCTGTTAACTTATATTTACGTGAATAATTTGTGGTAGGTAAGTTTAAGTAGGTAATTCGGTATCTCTATCTCGACGACGCGTTAACTGCTGATACACGGTATGATAAGATTTAAGTAGCTGACAAAACAAATTGTTAAAATTATTCATGTTTATGAATAATGTTTTAGCATATTCTACTCTAGTATTGCACTATTTAAGAGATTTTCTCTCATAAGCTCTCTTTTTACTTAATTAACTTTAATCAATTCAAAGTCAGGATAGTTTTAGGTAGTAAAAGATATTTTAAGAAATTAACTTAATATTTATTTTCTAAGTCATTTGGTACTAGTTTGAAATGTGGGGACGTTCACCACCAGCCATGGCCATGGGAGATGGGAGCGTGGGAGTATGAGATGTGCGCGGGTTCCTCGACGATCTTGTGGACCTTCACGATCTTGGGGACTGACACAACCTTGGGGACAGACACAATTTTCTTGATCTCGATGATCTGCAAAAGAAATATATTTTTTTAAACTTTGTCAGTTGGTTACTCACGAAATTTTTAAATAGGTAATTGATATTTAGAGAATTATATATTGACAATCTATACAGTTTATCCCAAAAAGTGTTCGACATTATAAAGAGCTATTTCAATCAAGTGATCACATAAACAGTTTGCCTAATGCATTGTTAATGAATATAAATTCAGTTGACGGGGTGAGTTTTTTATACAATGCAAGATTTACGTATTGAGATACAATATAAATATAATTGACAAAATGAATTATTACTGAGATAGGCCTCGGTGTGATGTGGGAATTAAAATAACAGCCTCGACTTGATAGAGCTGGTGCTTAACTTTTGGCGGTCGTCGGTGGTAAGGTCTTCAAATTGGTTTTATGAGATTTAGAACGCCGTAATTGTAAGGAATTTAAGTGGCAAAGTAGCCTTATGGTCGTTGCTCAATACGCAGTAATGGTCCAGCAAGAACAGTCCTTGATACCATGATTGTGGGTTCAGAGTAGTTTGAATAAATGACTTTGCGCCACAGGTGAACGATGCGTTCATTATGCACTAACAGCCATGATTAATGGTAGGATGCAGAATATTTGCATGTTTTGAAGTTAGAACAATGAACCGACCAAGTATCTATTTACATAAAAGTTTTATCTAGATTCGTAGATAATGAAGCAATGGCGTAAACTTAGACATTACTTGACCTCTGAATACATTACGTAGACTTCAGTTTTTTGGTCGAAAAATAATGGTGTATTAGGTGTTATATAAAATAACCAATGGTGATTTGATTCTCACCTTAGGGACCTCAACAACCTTGTTGATGGAAACGAGACGGTGGGAAGGAGCATGGTGGTGAATGATGGGCTCGTGGTGGTGGACGATGGGTTCGCTGTGTATGATTGGCGCGTGCTCCAGTTCGTAGGCTGAGAAACCGTGATGGTGGTCCCAGCCGTGGTAGTCGCTGTGGAGGAAACCACGCTTGTCACGCTTGCCTTCGGGGGCGGCGAGGGCGGCAGCGGCCAGGAGAACGATGCAAGCCTGAAAGATAAAAGTAGTATAACTTTTTAAGCACTCGCGATCACTTTCACTCATTTTAAGTATTAGACCGGGTCTATCGCGATAGTATTTAGGTAAATATTAGTAATTTACCTGTGTCCCGACGTTTCAACACAGTTTCATGTATTGTGGTCGCGGGTCTAATACTTAAAATGAGATAAAAGTAGGTTAGTATTTTGTGCTAGTGTTACAAAACGAGGTGTAAGCGACAGCCCTTCGAATACTGATTACTGATAGTGTACTTTGAGGCCATGAAACTAAACAATTTTTCCCTAAGAACATGTTATTATGTAAGTAAACGAAAAATTAATAATTATATAAAAATTAATTTAAATTTATTTGTTGGCTTTATAAATTATTGGTCGGTTTAAGAAGACGATCTCGGGTCTAACTAACTAAATAATAAGAGCATTTGTCAATTAAAACTATTAGTACAGTTTTTAATTAGTGTTGCTCGTTTGCATGCACTGCAATTAAGTGTCTCTAATCTTTTTAAATGATTCTAAACTGAAAATTTTATTATATATGACTGGGATTTTATTGATACAGAAATAATATAGTTTGTTAACATTATTTTTTTATTTAAAGCAGTAATTTAGTTAAATTTACTATTTATTTAATTAGTAAATCTGTCAAAATGCTCCTGGTAGATTTCATCAAATTAATCATTCATTACACTTTGTTTTTCTTTTATTAAGTCACTTTTTGACGCACTTCACTTTTATTAATCAATGTACTCACGAAGGCTTTCATGGTGGGAATGTGTTTGTGGTTGTAAGGAGGTCTAGAAGAGGACTGATGTGTAAAACAGTGCGTCTCCGACGTTATATACAAAGCGAACGCGAGGTCGCCAATTTTGCAAAACATGGGCCCGTGGGGTTGTTGCGCAAATATCTTATTAAAATTAATCCAACTTTTCTATATCATGCAAAAACGATACTTTAGTTACTTGACATTCATGTTCATATCATCATCGTGAAGTTGATTAGCCGGTTTTTTATTAGAAAGAATGCGTTCTGCGTAAAACTTTTCCAATTAAGTTACGTTGTAACTTTGCTCAATGTTCTATCACATATAAAATATAACAATATTAATAACTTTTACAGACACTGTATAAGCATTATCTGAAGGCTGATGTAGGTATATAACCAAGCTTCAAACCGGGAATGGTGTCTTTACCTAGAAAAACGATTTTGTATTTCTTACCTTCCCAACATAACATTATTTTGTTGAGGTCTAAATATACTTTAATATAGTACATTAGGTAAGATCCTTTATTACAGTACCTCAATTGGCGAATGCATATATTTAGAATGCAGAACGCACGTAAATGTTGCAGTGCTTGTCCAGAGATAATTTACGTAAAGGATGCAATAGACATTTACCGTAGTAGCTATGTCCATAGCGTCTAGCTATGTGCACTTTAGAATAATTTACGAAGTCAGAAAGGTCAAAAGTTCGGTTCCCGCGGCTACAGTAGGTATCGATGCTACTTGGGCTTCATTGATAAAGCCTTTCTATAATCCATCCTTCATATACTTTAATAAGTGTATCAGCAAGTACCAATAAGGCCGTAGTAAACCTCAAATACAGGCATTTAAAGAAAAAATTATCAATGTAAAAATTTAAATGGGGTATTTATATATTCTCTCTTTCTTCTTTCTAATAATAAAAAGGAAAATATTAAGTCTTATTATAAGAAAATATTAAGTTTTATTCTAAGAAAATCTATTAATTTGATAAGTAAATTTACAATACTGAAAACTGTTTACTCGACCTGACAGTAAATATACTATTACAATACCTATAAAGTATGTTTTAAAATCATAACGATTATAATTTATGTTGTTTTTTTGCAAGTAGTCGTTGTCACATAGCGAGTGTAAAAATCGGTAGGTAGGTATTTAAACAAATCACAATCGATGGTTTATGATGCGCCCATAATCCACAAAATTTCATTTTACGTTAGATACAAAAGATAGAGTGTTCAGGATGCTTATTAAGATACACATATTTTCATAACTTTTAATGCAATCATTTCTGAAATAATTTGAAAAGTTATAAAAACTTCCAAAGTTAGGATTACCATCAAAAAATCCTTTGCTTATAGTAGAAAAAAAAACAGTGGAGAAAACTTCATTCATTCATCTGTCAATGTCAATCATTATTTTTTTTAATAAAGGTAGGCAAATGAATTTTGTTTTCAGCAGCCTAGTTGTTGGAACTAAACTATCACTTTTAAAAATTTTAAATCTCTGATTATGAAACAAAATAAAATAAAAAGAACTTACCCTTTATTTAATTATGCGATAAACTATCTATTAAAAATATAATTTGAAATGTTGTGGATTATTTGTGTACGACATTAAGTAGGTATGAATATTATTAATGTTTATTTGTATTTAAAAGCAGTTTAGAGTTTTCAATTATTCTACTTATAACAATGAGTAGATATTGCTAGCCATTCCTACTTAATTTACTTAATATTGCTCTCACATCATCAGTTATATTATACACATAATACGTGCTTGCATTGTACAACCAATAATTATTTTGACAGCGACGATTGATATGATCGGAAGTTCACTTTCAGTGGCCATTATCGTTTATCGAGTTTGTTAAATATTTCGCGCACACGCAATGGTTGGCTGGCTGCTGACTTATTCTGGAGTTGTTTATAAATAGAGAAAGAAAAATAATAACAATAAAGGAAAATTATGTTTTTGCCAAATTTTAAAAAACTTCGTGTATAAATATTTTTTTTAATAATCATGCAATTTTTCAAAAAAAAACTTTTGTCATCTATTACTCTGAAAGCACCCCTAGCCTAGATATATCATTCCTCGTTTTTTTAAAATAAATACAAGCATACCTTGATAATATAGATATAATTAAATTGCATCATAAAATAGTTTGCTATAATTTTTATTGTACTTTTTTACTGCCCCCGCCTAATAATTTATTTAACCTGTCGCATTCGCATCGCATCAGTTCCATTGCATTATAAATAATTCGACTAACGAAGGGACCGTTATATTATGAAAATAACCACCCCCAAAAGAATGACATTGGGTATAAATTTACATATTTCTCATGGGTACTAAGGTACCCAATGTCACGCAAGCAGTTAAGATTATATAGGTAATACAAATAAGTAAAAGCATCACAGAATGTCATATGAACCACCAAGTAATATGAGCGAGATACGATGTAACTGTGTGACCTTCTTACGTTACAAGTGTTTTAATGTTTACTGGTTTTTGACGCAATGGCGAGGACATAAACAGCATGGCAGTAGGCCTAAATTTGTATTCCAACACGTTAGTTGTCATTAACTTGAACTTTTTTGACCATAGTATTTCTAATAAAAGAAAAAAGTACTGTACCTATATATAACATTATTTTAAAATAATATCAACTTACTCAGGTATAATTTTATTTGTAAGGGCAGAATAGGTTCTTTATTGATATGGGTGACAGAAAATTCGATACATTCCCAGAAAGGAGGTTCCAACATATTCTTCCATAGAAACTATGGTTCGGAAATAATAAAAAGTCATTTGAGCTATTGTTTTTTTTTGGGAAATGTAACGCCAACGGGCCGCAGCTGTTTTGAATCAATATTTTTGAATTGGCTTGTTAGTTTTGAATTGAATTGGGCAGTTTTGAATTAAATCTACTTTAAAGCTAATAATTTTTATGAAAACCTTTCTAGTAAAGATGTAAGTAACTTGTCGGTTCGCTGATGAAACAGTGTAGTAATTTATGTAGTTTATACGTTTTGTCAGTTCTTTTTTTGACAACAGAGTGCCCTAAATGCATCTTACTTTACTTTGTTTGTTAAACATTTCGCAAAATCAAAGGTCCTAATAATTTTATATTACAACTTATAATTTTCAACCCACAGTTCTGTAGAAGAAATGTTTGATAAAACCTCTTTTGTATGTATGTACGTATCGAATTACCTTTCACCCTAGACTAACATAATATTTTCTTTTTCATTTTAACGTCCTCCAACCCTTGATATTACATTTTTATTACAACTGAAGTCTTTTCACTGTGCAGAGGTTTTTGAAATGTTAATAATTCTAACTGATATAGTATATTTTACTTTCGCTCATTGCAAATAGGTTACTTAACTTGCAATTTGATACTGAGTAGAAACTATTCAAGTGAATATATCAACCAGTAATATACACCTGATTTAATTAGCCAATCTTATCTTATTCATGTTTGTCTAGTCTAAACTTATTGACTTTACTCATCATGAATATAGCTACATCATCTGATCTGGACTTTGGGGTCCGTTAATTTAGCAATTGCAAATTAAATTGTGAGTTGATAATAATAATAAAGAGATGTAAAAATAAGGATAAAATAAGTAAAACAATAGTTGACTTCAAAACTGTATCTTGTTGTTTAATCAATAAAATTAGATAATTTATAGCACATTTTCTTAAGATTTGACTAGACGATCACTGTTTGGTTGTTCACCACCATCCACTGGCGTAGCTCTTGGGTGCAGAGATGACTCTGTGGTGGACACGCGTGGAAGCAGCGGCTGCAGGGTAGTGGTAGTGGATAACCTTGCGGACGACAGGAGCAGCCCTGACCACAGGAGTAGCGTACCTCACGGCAGGGGCAGCGTATCGGATAGAACTGACGGCTGGAGCTGAGGCTACGTAAGAGTGGCTAACTGCAGGGGCCGCGTATCTGACAGAGCTAACGGCTGGAGCCGCGTAAGAGTGGCTCACAGCGGGGGCGGCATAAGAGTGGCTGATAGCAGGAGCAGCGTAACTGACAGAACTGACTGCTGGAGCTGCGTAAGAGTGGCTCACAGAAGGGGCAGCGTAAGAGTGACTGAGAGCTGGGGCAGCGTATGAGTGGCTAACTGCGGGGGCAGCGTAAGAGTGGCTGACAGCGGGAGCGCTGTAAGAGTGACTGACAGCAGGAGCAGCAAATGAATGACTGACAGCGGGGGCAGCGTATGAGTGGCTGACAGCGGGGGCAGCGTACGAGTGGCTGACAGCGGGGGCAGCATAAGAGTGGCTGACAGCGGGAGCGCTGTAAGAGTGACTGATGGCAGGAGCAGCGTATGAGTGGCTGACAGCGGGGGCAGCATAAGAGTGGCTAACAGCGGGAGCGCTGTAAGAGTGACTGATGGCAGGAGCAGCGTATGAGTGGCTGACAGCGGGGGCAGCGTAAGAGTGGCTGATCGCAGGTGCGGAATACGAGTGGCTTGCTGCTGGAGCAGCATAAGAGTGAGAAACAGCGGGAGCTGAGTAAGAGTTACTGACAACAGGAGCGGCGTGGCTTACTGCAGCGTGACTAACGACGGGAAGAACAGGAAGAGCAGAATGTGTGACATGGTGAACAGAAGTCGGCGCAGAGTAACTGACACTGCTTGAAACTGGTGCAGCTGCTGCGTATCTAGAGACAGAAGGCGCATAGCTGATACTGCTCACTGCTGGGGACGAGTAGCTAACCGCTGGTGCAGCATGAATAGCAGGAGCAGAGTAGCTCACACTACTGGCAGCGGGCGCTGAGTAGCTTACGGAGGCAGCGGGAGCGTGGTGGTGGTTACCATGAAGGTAGCCAGCAGAAGCAACCGCGAGTGCGGCACAAAACACCAACTGTCGACAAAAACACTTTTTTCATATACACGAAAACACATTCCAAGTCGTAAAGGACTGTCCACTCTTTTATAACACTTTTATATGATCTTAGCACTTCTGCAATCTAATACTTACAAAGGATTTCATGACTAATAGGATTCGTTGTTTCTCCCGAGGAACTTGCTGTCGAATGATGTTGAAATCATTTATATTCAACCATATATAGGTATCTGATGATGAGACGATGACGATGTCGCAATATTGTCCTCAAATCAAATAATATACTTAACTTAACAAAGTCAGTGATTAATAAGATGTTAATGATGAATTATTTATTCTGAATCCTTCGTGAACAAAGTTCCGAACCGTGAGACATAATTATTTCAATCTTGGTAATTTTAAGTATATGCAGAAACGACCAAAATTATGCCTATTTAAGTCAGGTTCAAATCTTTTAGACCATGACCGATGGGCGCATTAGTAAAAGATATTATTATGATGGTTAAAAAAGTAAAGGAGAATAAGACGTCCAAGTTTCTGAAATGTTGGGAAATGGCAAAAGTTTATAACTTGCTCTCTGACCTTTGTGTTTGACAGGAAATGCTTGTTAGCTTGAGTATCATTGCCAGTTTATAAGTGAATAAACAAAAAATAATTTAATTCGCATTAAATTTTATTCTTAATTTTGTAATATGGACTTTTGTGAGTTTGCTTCTCACTGATGGACTTAGTCATTTTTGCTACCAAGTTTCCTGGACTTAATCGTATTTTCACCTAACAAGTGGGCCATAAGACATTATTAGCGTTAGAGTACTTCAGTACTAGAATAGTATAATTTTTATACGATAAGCAGTTAGTAAAATTAGAAAAGGTTCTCAGATCTCACCCGCATTGCCTGGCAGCAAGAAGGTATTTAAATATTTTTTAAATTTAATACACCTTGCACGTAAAGTTTTGTGTAATTAAAATCAGTATGAGAATTTTACCCCAATAAAGTATGGAAAACACGAAAACTTCGTAAATTTTACGACATTATTTGGCCTTTTTACACTTTTCTGGTTGTCGCCCTTGTTTCATTTCAGTCTTTTGCAGTCGTCGGTTCAATTTCTCCTCATTTTCAAAAGAGCATAAATCAGCATTGAAAAATATGGACTAAGTCGTTTTCGCAGTCACAGTCTTGGACTCATTCATTTTTGCATCTCAGCCTGAATTTGATTCATGATTCACAAAAAACTAGACGTTGCACCTTCTAAAATTCATTTGAAATTGTTTCCTTGAACAAATCTTAGTATGGTTCCATACACATCTTACAAATGTTGACGAGTGGACTTATTCGCCTTTGCTTCTAGGGTGAAATATTACTAGTGACCGATACTGAAAGCAGGGGGACGGGCTGGTGATAAGTAACAACTTTCCCGATGGAACATCGAAAATAAGTCAAAATTATATGACGGGCATAATATGCAAAATCTAGGAGTATCATGAATTATTATTCATGTTACAAAATAAATGGTTGGAAAATACTGTAAAGATATTTCGTACGAACCAATATCGACACGTATTAAGATTGTGTGCCTCTTAATATTTATAAGGGCACTTTGATTGAATTTTATACCAACCAGAACACCTTTTGTTGTGATTTATGTAATAATACTATTTAATAGTTCTTGCAATAGTCAAAAAACACTTTTATGTTTTCTTATGACTGAAAGTATTTGATTTTTTATGCGATTTTGAAAAAATATGTTTCTTCTTACTTACCCAACACCAATCTATCAAGACGAGGAACGGAGGTTAGGTTAGCTATAAAATTAAATGTCGGTCGCAGTGTTGTTGCCGTGCGATAGTTTAAAATCGTAGTTCAAGAAAAGTCTCTGACTGACTATCGAAAAGTGAAACTACTACAACATTACGTGATTTATTGTTACGTTTGTGGCCACCTTTACTTTATTCTTCTTCTTTTTATGTGGGATGCCGAGTTTATTGAAGATTATTGAATCGGAAAATTTGGAAATAAAAAGAGTGTTCATGGGAACTTCCGCATGACATCACAAGCTGCAGCTAGATGAGTGAACGAAGAATTTAATATGGAATGGGGTCAAAACCAATGATTTTCGTATAAGAACTAGGGTCAACGGAAGGTTACTTATTAACATTAATTCAAATAAATTATAAAGAGTTTCAAAATATAGGGTCCTAAAAATGCAGACATAGCAACAAAAATACAAAGACTTAAATATAAAGACCTGTTTATAAAATATTTTGAGAAATCAATTTGAACTACTTCGCAGTTTGCAGTACCCGCGGCACAATATATAAAGTACTCTATGCCGCGGCAGTACTAAAAAAGTGATTCATCGTGAGGGTGACAGCACATGACATTTCGGTGGTCTGTGATCGCTACAATCTCAATGGCTACAATACGTAAATTTTACAAATTAGAAATATTGTCTATACTCTATTTAGACGAATACTGGCACATTCACAAAAAACCTGTTACAATTTTTTTTTAATATTCTGAAACGGGCAATCATAAGTGGCAAAAATAGAGCTGCAATGCCCTACATTTCAGAAATTTATTCCTTTATCTGACTGAATTGCAAAAAAAAACTGGATATTCACACATGGGGTGTACCAAATATCCTGTATAGCTTGATTAGTGAGTAACTGTTTTTATTAAAAGCTTTTATTTAACTTGCAGTGTATGTAAGTATGTAAGTATGTAAGTAAGTAAGTAAGTAACAATGTTTGTTCGGTGCAAATCTTGCAAGTTTAATTTGAACCACTTCTCGGTATCCGATTGAGTTGAAATTTTGCATGTTGGTCCAGAACCGATGACAATGCATGTTAATCATAAATTTGACCTGATGCTGCTGCCAGGATCGGCTCCGTACGAGAGATCTCCTCAGCGGTTTATAGCTGGGACACAAATTTTTGTATACGAATTCGTTTATTATAGGCAGTTGGTAGGCCCACCATGAATTAGACGCTACATCCAGGGTTGTCTTCGAACTATGGAACTCCTCAATATTCAACTGCTGGGACTTGCAATTTTGTATACGAATTCGTTTATTATAGGCAGTTGGTAGGCCCACCATGAATTAGACGCTACATCCAGGGTTGTCTTCGAACTATGGAACTCCTCAATATTCAACTGCTGGGACTTGCAATTTTGTATACGAATTCGTTCATGATTGGCAGTTGGTAGGCCCACCATGAATTAGGGTCACGTCAATAGAAGGCCTCCTGATAGAAGAATTAGACTGTTCGAAATTAACTGGGACTCGGCCATGTAATAATGACGCCATCAATGAAATGAAAAGACTAAGACATATTACAAGCTAATTCTTCTATTAGGGATGCCGGAGGAGTAGGTACCAACCTACTTCTATAGAATATAAAAGAGATAATTATACTTTATCCTAATGTTAGTTTTCCCCGTGCCTTAAGTTTTTCTATTGAAGGTCTCTCCGTTTTATAGAAAGACTTTCGTATTGATCAATAACTATCGTAACATAAACTAAAAAATATAAAATAAAATTATGTAAAAAAAACTTTTAAAACAAGCTTTTATTTAAGTGCTCTGAAAAGATGAAAATAAAATTTTGAATGACATTAACCACATTCATTTATGACTTTACAGAAATGAAAATATAATAAAAGCTTGTCGCGAAACTTTCAATTTGTGATTGAAATTTTGTAATAAGGTACGCACCTAACTGTAATTTGGTAGTTTCTTCTAGGCATCGCGACAAGCTTTTATTATATTTTCATTTCTGTAAAGTCATAAATGAATGTGGTTAATGTCATTCAAAATTTTATTTTCATCTTTTCAGAGCACTTAAATAAAAGCTTGTTTTAAAAGTTTTTTTTTACATAATTTTATTGTTTTTTAAATTAGGAGACGATCCAACAACTAATAACAATAAGTAAAATTTGTTTTTAGAATTAAAGTATTCGCTTTTTTATGCAAGTTAGGTTTTTCATATAAACTTTGTAAAACTTAGGAATAAAAAAGAAAAAGTATTTAGAATTTTCTTTCCAACACTGCATAATATTCATTTTAACAATATGAGTACTTACAACACTTAAACCCGTGTTATTATTTAGGATTTAGGGGAGAATATGATCTTTTGATGCAAGTAAAAACAGAACACTACTAATCATCATCTGCCTGTCCTTACCTCAATTTATTTGGGGTCGCCGCACCATTTATTTTTTCATCCATTCATCTCTATCAGCTGTCAAATCTTCGTATAAACCCTTTTGCTTCATATCATCTTTTATACAATCCATCCAAACTTCCGCATCCATCCACATTCATATTTAATATTTTTTTTGTCACATGATTTTCATTCCTCCTCAAAGCATGCCCAGAACACTACTAAATAAGATGCTATATTGTATTGTACGCAAAAGTTACCTATACCTGGGTATATAGTGTAACTATTAATAAATTTTAATTTTTAAATTGTTTTAAATATATCACGGCGAAAAAAAACATTGGTTTAAATTACATTTTTTTTTATTTATTTCAAAAACAAATGACAAACATTTGGTTACAATAAATACTAAACGAATAGTCGTCTGCATCTGCAAGTATGCTGTGTAGTTATGAGGTACGTTGCAATGTTCACCACCAACCCTTGCTCCATCCACCCTTGGAGCCAGTCCAGCCACTGTACGCTGGTCGCCAACCACTGGACACGCGAGCGACCTTATAGCTGGGAGCTGCCCAGCCAGATGACCAACCACTGAAAAGGAAATTTTTTATCACTTCTAGGCAATGGATCGATGTTGTTACAAAAAATACTTTTTTGTTTATATTTTTTGCTCTGGAAATGTCCATAACTATAGCATTCGTTGGAATTTTCAGTTATAGAAATTTGTGCGGATAACAAACCTTGGTTTGTAGGAGCTGTATGAGGGTGCCGCTGGCCATGCACTTGCATAAGATGGAGCAATTACACGATGAACAACGGGGACTGAGCGTGCTAACGCGATTGGTGTCGTCCATCCACTACTAACAGCTGGAGAAGACCATCCACTGCCAACAGGATTTGCCCATCCACTACTGACAGCTGGAGCAGACCATCCACTGCTGGCAGGAGCTGCCCAGCCAACACTAACAGCTGGAGCAGACCATCCTCTGCTGGCAGGGGCTGCCCATCCACTACTGACAGCTGGCGAAACCCATCCACTGCTTACAATAGGTGAAGACCATCCACTGCTTATCGCAGGGGAAGCCCAGCCGTGGCTATAGCTAGCTGTTGCTCCGCCTGCTAGGAGGAGGCTTAGAGCGAAGAACACCTGAAAAAAATTAAATGCTTTAATTTAATTAGGTAAATAAAATTCATCACCATGCCAACCAGTTGAGCAGGTAAAACAATTATAAAATGGATACTGTTATTAACTGGTTACTATAATGGCCAGTTTTTTAAACTCACAAAAAGCTGCATTGTGGAAACAATACTGACGACCTACTCGTCTCTGAATATGCGTTGTCCAGTGCATCTCGCGTTTTATATACAAAAATAAATTTGTCTGGCATTGACTACTCCTCTGCAAAATATGTAATGTCAATAACAATGAATATTTATGCATTAATCCACAATGAGTCATGCATATCGACATGAATAAAAACACAATAACCCCGAATGTAGAGAGACAAGAGGGGCATTACTATCTGACTGATGTTGCTGGATTAATGTAGATCTGACCACACCTCGAATTTAAAAAATAAACACCGAAACTGCTCAGGCTCACACATAGTGCCATGCGACGTCGCATCGCATAGCAGTTGTTTGTGAGCAGCGGTGAGCAGCCTTACGCAATGCTATGTGAGATGCCTAAGATTTATTGAGCGATTCTACGAAAGGCTAGATTAATAGAAATTAACAAAAATCTGACATGATAACTTACCATAATCTCCTGAATCCCGAACCATACTTACTAACAAAATTCAATAAACGAATCCATTGAACATTAATGAATGATTGCCCGAATAAGCAAGTGATTTGCATTTCCGCGGATATTAAACCAGTTACATGAAATAGCATGGAGTTATCTAACTTGCATGTGTGTATGAATGACTATGAATGCACGTTAATAGGTTTAATTTGGTAAATTATGAATTTTCCTTTATTATGCGCTGTGGGCCATTAGGTAAATTTTTTTTTTTTTTTTTTTTATTAATGATGGGTTTGCTCTTGACTCTAGTCTAGGTCATAGGACAGAGACAGAGTCTAAGATGGAGCGAGCTCACCCAGAAGAAGCCTGTTCACTCTCACTTTGAAGAGATTAGGGTTGTATGCTTTTGGAAACACAGACGCAGGAAGTGAGTTCCACTCTTTAGCAGTGCGCATTATAAATGATGACTGGAAGCGCTTAGTCCGAATTGGTGGAATGGCTACCAGGTACGGATGGTATCCGGCGGTGCGTCTGGATGTCCGATGGTAGAAGGGAGCTGGTGGAACAAGGTCGTGAAGCTCTTGAGCACACTCTCCGAAGTACAATCTATAAAATACCGACAAGCAGGCAACCTTGCGGCGATGTGCCAGGCTATGTAGCTTGGTGTCCACCAGTTTTATGTCGCCTATGAGCCTCTTGGCCCTGCGTTCCACCGAGTCAAGAGCGGCAAGTTGGTATTTGGCTGAGCCATCCCAAAGGTGACTGCAATACTCCATGCAGGATCGGACTTGTGCTTTGTAAAGAGTTAAAAGCTGTCCAGGCGTAAAGTATCGCTTCACTCTATTCAGGACGCCCAGCTTTTTAGCCGCCGTCTGAGCCTTGTACTCGATGGTCGCGCCGAAGTTTAGATTTGATGTCAACTCCATGCCTAGAAGCTCAAGCCTGTCAGTGACTGGGACAGATGTACCCCGAAAAGTAGGTGTCCAGTCGAAAGGACTCCTTTTTGCAGTGAAAAGACACGCCTGTGTTTTGGTGGCATTGAATGAGACCAGATTGTCGTCGCCCCATTGGGAGACAAGACTTAAGGTCAGATCTGTTCGCTCTACCATGGCCTTTCTTAACGAACGTATTTCATCCCCACTGGTCCCTGCACCTGTCAAGTATCTCTCTGAAACGGTACTATCATCTGCGTATCCAACAATACCATGCCGAAGGAGGTCATTGATGTGCAGCAGGAAAAGAGTTGCAGAGAGAACAGACCCCTGAGGAACTCCGGCATCAATGGCCATTAGGTCAGAGGAGCAGCCGTCAACGACTACTCTGATGGACCGTTCACTAAGGAAGTCTGAAATCCAAGTACAAAAATCAGCTGGGATGCCATAAGCAGGAAGCTTGCTGAGCAGACTTGCAAGCCAGACCCTGTCAAAGGCCTTCGAGATATCGAGTGAAGCGGCAAGTGCTTCGCCGTTTTTCTCGATGGCTTCGCCCCAGCAGTGCGTGACATACACAAGAAGATCACCAGTAGACCGCCCCCGGCGAAAGCCATATTGACGGTCACTGAGAAGATCATTGTCTTCAAGGTAGGTCAGCAACTTACTGTTAAGTACCCTCTCCATGACCTTGCATAGGATGGAGGTAATGGCAATTGGACGGTAATGGGCAGGGTCGGCACGGTCGCCCTTTTTGGGAACTGGTTGCACATTAGCAAGCTTTCAGGCCCCCGGCACCGTTCTTTCTTTAAGAGAGAGGCGGAACAAGCGTGTCAGCACAGGAGACAGTTCAGGCGCACATAGTCTTAATACTCTCGCTGGTATGCCATCAGGTCCGCTGGCCTTGTTCACGTCTAGACTGCACAATACTCTTCGAACCTCTTTAATGTGTACTGCGTTATGATATGGATAATATGGATTTGATTAGGTGTTTCTCCCACTTGACGTCTGCAGTTGCTGTGTATTCTGCCTTCGACGCAAACGACACATCCGTCAACGCACCGTCAACCCTCGCCGTTGTTGTACGAAAATTCGCAATTACCTTTCGTCTGACGGAGGAACGTTATGGATGCGCTCAAAATGCGCAACAACGGGTGTCAAGTGTGATCCCCGCCTTAAACTAAGGTAGGCACACTTAATTTTGCTATAGGTACGTAATAGTATGTTTAAGAGCTACTAAGAAAGTGAAACTAGGCTCCTACGAAATTATTATTTTATCCGTCGTACATACATCAGCCTTTTGCAGTCCACTGCTGGACGTACTCCATACCCCAGGGTACTCCATAGGGCACAATTTCTCGTTTTCACTATACAGTCGTTACCAGCCGCCTATTTAAAGTCATTGGTCCATCTGCTGAACCCGCTTACTTTTAGCTCAATCCATGAGGGGTATTGCCCATAGTGACCATGCTGGGCAGGTAGGTTGCTGGCTGCATTGTGTAGTTCTGGACTATGTTGTCAATACGGGAAGCGCTGCTATCCACTTCCCGGGCGTCCTTAATTTGACTCTTACGATAGCCCTTATGCCTATTCTGCCGACAGCACAAACTTACTGTAACTTACAGTAAGCCTTGTCTGTCGTACCGTACTTACTGTAATTGGAAGTAAAAAACGCAGTCATTTGTAGTAGGTAAAAAAGGTTTTAATTTTTTATTATATTCTAGAATGCGAACATACATACATACATAAATCACGCCTTTATCCCTTACGGGGTAGGCAGAGCGTTAACGGCCGTAAAACGGATATTAACACCACGTCTGACAAAAGTATATAAGTTTCGCATTCTAGATATGATACACATAGTATAAATATATAGTTTCAGACTTCAGATTAAACACTAAAAATTTAATGCAATTATTTCAGGCACATTTGTCTATAAACTCCATTACAACTTCTTGTAAGTTTTGGTAGAGATGGTCCATTTTTCATTTCATAGTGAGGTTTTCGATGGCATTCTTTGGCCAATACAAACCTGTTATGCTATGTTATGGTGAACTTGCGCAACTTGTTGCCGTCGCATCGTATTCCCCCAAAACAGTTAATTTATAACAAACTTGCCCAATAAAACATTATAATGTTAACTTATTAAAATCGGATGCTCATTCATCCAAGGTTGACCTTGTTCAGATATTAAATGAATAAATTTTATATTAGTTCTACGATTTTCTAGTGACTTCTTTCTTATCTATTTTGATTTTGAATCTATTGTTATTTTCAGATATACAAATGACTGATATTAAAATTTAAGTATTTGGGTAGGTACATATGTGATCAAATAATACACGCAATACATTAACTTTTAACTATTTAATTTATTGGCACTAATCAATTATTATCTTGTTTCATTTGGTAAATGTGATAAATCAGTCTCGGAGATTGAGTTTGTCAATCTACCACCAGCCGGAGGCGTAGCGTGCAGGTTTGATGCGCAGGCGGATTGGCGCAGCGTGGACGTGATGAACTCCGTGGTGATGATGGCTGTCGTGTAGAACAAGGGGAGCGTGGTACGATGCTCTTAGTACTGGGGCAGCATGTGCATAAGAGCTCACGATAGGAGCATGATGGTGATGGTGCAGGGAGGCAGAGCTCAAAAGGGGTGCGTGGTGAAGGGACGATGAACTCAGAATGGGAGCATGGTGAAGGGCCGATGAACTTAGAATGGGAGCATGGTGAAGCGACGATGAACTCAGAATGGGAGCATGGTGAAGAGAGGATGAGCTCAAAAGGGGAGTGTGTTGCAGAGAGGATGAGGTTAAAAGGGAAGCATGATGAATGGACGGTGAGCTTAAAATAGGAGCGTGATGTAAGGACGATGAACTCAAGAGTGGGGCGTGGTGCAGGGAGGACGAACTTAGTATTGGAGCATGATGCAAGGAGGAAGAACTTAAAAGAGGAGCGTGATGCGAAGAGGATGTGCTCAATAGGGGAGCGTGGTGCAGGGATGATGCACTTAAAAGTGGAGCGTGATGCAGGGACGAAGAGCTCAAGAGAGGAGCAGCGTGGAGTGAGTGTGAACTCAAGAGAGGAGCCGCATGAATAATCGGAGCATGGTGCAGAGGCTCAGCATGGATAATAGGAGCGGAGTGAAGGGAATGAGAGTGAGAGCTCAGGATAGGAGCATGGTGGACTGCGTGAGAATTCAACAGCGAAGAAGAGCTTAGCAGCCCACCTGGCTCTCCAAAGATCCCGCGTTTTTCACGCGAGGCACTTGTCCCTGCCACCAACGCCAACACAGCGCATATCTAGAACAGGAATAATGTGGATAAGTATGTATAAAATTCTTTTGTACTTTATGAAAATACCTATGATCAATTAATTTATAATTATTATCTGTGCCTACAGAAATTAAATTAATCCTTAAAAATTAAATCAAAACTTACAAACAATTTCATTTTGGTTGTTGTCTAGTAGACGTAAAATATCAGTTTAATCTGCATTCGACATTTGGGGACATTTATATAGAAATTCATAATTAATTCATCAAAGGGTTGCGTAAGGGAGATCTTAGAGAACTAGATCGATCAACAAACTACGTCTTATATTCGGCGTGAGGAAATAGATGAAGCAATCAAAAGTTTCATCTTCTGAGGCCAGTGATGCCTTTTTGACAGCAGTTTAGGAACTAAAATCATCGATAGATGGCGTTGAACGTCTGGGAGTATCTTTGTTGTGGAGTTTGATTCTTCTCCTTTCGTGTGTTCCAATGAAAGTCCTTCAAAATGTATGAAGAAAGTTTTTAATTATATTTGCGGTAATAGGGCGCTTATTTACGCGTATTTTGGTATCGTTAATAAATATAAACGAAGATATTTGAATATAAATATATGGTGTTGCTTTTTCGGACCCGTAGTCCTTATTCTTTGATAGAGTTATCAAAATACGATAAGCGCCACTAGCACTGCAAATATTAATTCCAAACCTTCAATCAAACTTCAATGGGAAATTAAGAATGAAATTCGAGTGTGATATAGAGGGCGCTGAGCTTAATTGAAATAAAGTTTCTTTACACGAAATCTGTACCACTAAATAAAATATTCTTTATTGTGTGTTAATTGAAATGAATTGTGAATGCGGAAACCTCTTGTTAAGACGTACATTTTGGAGAATCGCGTTATATGGGTGTGAAACGTGGACAATGACGCAAAGGGATAGAAAAAGACTGGAAGTATTCAAAATACCACATGCTGGAGAAGAATGGAAAAGATAAGTTGGACAGAGAAGATGTCAAATGAGGATGTGCTAACGTTGGTTGCGGAGGAATGTTGTATACTAAAGGCAATTGAAAACCGTAGAGAGAAGATGGTTAGTCACTTGTTACGGCACGACAACTTTATTAAGAACATCATTGAAGGAAAGGTCGAAGGAAAGAGAGGAAGAGGAAGACCTAGACGCACATTTTTTACTCAAGTAAAGGAGAAGATTAATGCTGTGTCATATCAAGAAGTCAAGTTGCTGGCAGAAGATAGAAAAAAATAGCAATTACTCCACCGACAAGAGCCAAGCTCTTAAATTTTAATGAATAAATGAATTGAATTGTTACCTACAAATTTCTTACTGATTATAGGGAGACAACAAGTTTATTTCGTAGCAAATCTAACTATTAGAATAAAGTAACGAACACAGCGTGAAACGGAATCTGGGTCAAAACTACGGCTGCCGCCAGCAATATTGAAACGTCAATTTTTTAGTTTAGCACAGCGCCCTCTAGTTTAAAATTCACAACTATCAACAGAAAAACTCCCATTATAAGAACTTAATATTTTTTTTACAACGTTCATAGTACATAAACGACTCGGTGTCCCTCGATCTTCTCTACCGATGATATTTAGTGTTTTTCTTTTTTAAACAGCTGCCAAAAATTTATGCGGTCATTTATGCTCTGCCTACCCCGCAAGGGATTATGTGCGTGATATGTGTGTGTGTATGTAAAAAGGACCTTATTATATTATAATTTCTATTAAATAGGTATAGCAAGGTGTATAACACCTTGAAAATTAATAACACTTTGTTCCAAAATGCGTGTAAGTACCTAACAAGTTTCTTTATCCAAACTTAGGCCACTCGTTTCCGGATATTCCATTCCATAAAATATTGAGCGTTCTCATTCTTTGCAACAGACAACAGAATACAGTATGGTATGGCATTTACAATGCATGTGTAAATATTACATTTCCTACAATGGCTTCCACTCGATCTTTTAAGTAATCGATTACGTACATAGGTTTGTCCCAACTCTATTCAATGGCTGACTTTCCAAGCTGTCAAGAGTGTCAAACACAATAAATTTATAATTGTCTGTGGTCAAACATTGCAGAAAAGAAAAATACCACACAGCGCTTCTATGATTTTCATGTTTATCGGAAAATGCACGAAAATGAGGACGAGCTCACGACATTTTGTGACTCAGCGGTAATTATGTTGTACAATTTCAGTGTGATTCCAGTGTTTTGTGAGTACCAGTTCATTCACAATAACCATGTTTGCAGTCTGCCTTGGTGGAGGGATGTCGCTTGCCCGTGCGGATGCAGGGAGGCGACGACTGGCCCTTGGCTGAGATTATAAGCATTAAGGAGAACAAAACAGGACACAGGGAGAGAGAGCGGACGTATTACGTACATTACGTGGACTGTGAGTAATCTTGTAATTTTGATCAGTGACATAGGTAGTTACTAGTTTTGCATTTCTGACTCCTAAATCCCTATTTTGACTGAAGATTGTAATAACTTTCTAGCCCATTACAATCCTATACGATAGAGACAATAAAATTACAATCCTTACCCATTCCTTACCATAATGTTTAAATTATTCCAGGTATTTTGTTTATTAGAAGACCAATATTTGTATTTGCAATAAGTATGTTCATCTATTAAATGCCTGAAGTCTGTTAGTGTTCGGCATATAAAAATTTTACTTATATTTCGTATAGGAATCAATGCGCTTGAGCTCGAAAACATGACATGAGATAAAATTTTATCTCTATTGTGCTACAATTTATAGTTTAGTTCAATATTAAGTTAGTATAGTTCAATATACAAAACAGAATTCAAATATTCAAGATTTTGGCAAATGGTGTGAAGGTCAAGAATATTAGGGGTTAAGGTTACTATTTAATATTTGCCGTGTGTTGCCGGCTGAGAATAGCATCACCCCATTTCATGCCCGTGGGAGTCGTAAGAGGCGACTTAGGGACTTGAGGGTGTGTATTGCAATTTTAGGCGATGAGCTGACAACCTGTCACTATAGCGATACACAATTTTCCAAATAACCCTCGAATATTTGTCAGACATGGCGTAAATGTCCGTTTTATGCGGCTGTTTACGCTCTGCTTACCCCGCAAGGGATTATAGGTGATATGTATGTAAGGTTACTATGTAAACTATATATAAAATATTGCATTGTAGAGCTAGTTTGATCACTGCACTCGGATAAAATATAATAAGTCATCCCAGTTCAACCCATGGGTGCTGTTACAGCACCCATGTGTTGAAAAATATGTATCTTTTGATTAGCTCTTAGATTGGCCATATTTTCAAGGGAAAGGGCAGCAACAATCTAAGTAAATACAAGGCAGTGCCCTGGCACTTATGAGTAGTGGTCAGTATACTGCAGAGGCTCATGTCCAGCAGTACCTTTTGTTGCACAACCATAAATTTCAAGAAATGTGAGCAAATTAGGGGCCTGCCTGCCTGATAAATATAATATAATAATATATGGGTAGTTCCATGGAAAATGTTACTTTAGGATTTTTTTCTAAACTTCAGTATTTTTAGTTATACTTTAGTTTAATATAATCTATGTGAACTATATTTTATTAAACACATAACTTTTTTAGGCTAGTTTTCAAATTTATCGTTTTTCATTCAACTAAACTCAGATTGTAGGGGAGGCAAGAGGTAGTAGTATATTTTTTCCGATAATGGCTACACTAAAAAAAGAAAAAAGAAATGTTAACTTGACAAACCGTTAACCATCATTCGAAAACAAATATTTTCATCTGCTGGTGTGTGAAGAATAATCTGGTAAATTTTCTCAATTAATTGTGTTATCCAGCTATTAAAACAGTCCCCTCACATGGAAACGCCCATTATGCAAATAGTGGAAAAGTTTGTTTAACATTTAGCATGTTGCATGCATTATAAAATGCATTGGTGAAAGTAAGGCTGTGACTGAGCGAAGAAATCATGTAACACCCGTTACGTAAAGGGTGTTACCCTTTTTTTGTGTCATATTATTGGTACCAATAAAATAACGATATGTGTTCAATGGCTTGATTATTCGAAACTTTTCAACGCCGAGGGGTCTTCCACAAAATACGAGTTATTTTTTTACACTTTTAGCGTTTTCTAACACCAGTAACTTATTTTTATCCCCTGCTATATAGTTTGAATCTTTTTAACTAAGAGGGGGATCAATATATTACATACAAGCCCTTTTTATTAATGTCATTTTGTCCTGAAATTACTCATGGCACATTGCCTAGTCCTGAACTAAAAATTAGAGGGGACCGTAGTTACTACAGCTTTTTAATTAACGTCGATGTTTCAGAACAATAAATTCATTTAATTTCATTAAATATTGTGTTTTAAGTGTTTCCCCCTGACTAATAAAAATAAATTATAGTTTAATATGACCTAATTAACTGCAAAAATTGCTTAGGAATCGTACTCGTAACACCCGTTACACCAATCTGTAACGTTCGTTACAATTACAAATCCCTAGAAATAAAAAATCTGTCGGTATTTTTTCGCTTTAAATATCCCATATTACAAAGCGGTAATTTAAATTTAAGGTGACATATGTTTTTTTAATGAAAACTAACACATTTCGCAGAGTTTTCCATTACTGTCTGACTACCTCAAAGTAAGAGGCCAAATTGTGTAACACCCGTTACACACATAAATTGCTACGTATTTTTGTGTTAATGAATAAACTTACTGATTTTACTATATTTTCCGAAAGTTTAACACAAGTGGAGTATATTGAAACAGTAACATTACCAGGTTTTCTTTATAATTTAGTGACTTTTTGTGAAGTAAAGCTGTATGAACTGTAACACCCGTTACATGGAACTACCCATATATAATATAATAATGATAAATTGTTCAACCAAGTCTTTATTATTTATAGTCAACAAACGGCTTGACGAATGGGTGGGTGAATCATGGCTGGACACCCGCAAAGTGCAGTTTCCCCGGAGAGACGGGGCTCCGTCGGCCACTGGAGGCACCACAACTCCAAAGAAAACACATATTGGATCAGGAGGTGGCGTGATGCCTAGTTTTATTAGTATGTGTGTTTTGCTATTTTAGTTTTTTAAGCAAAGGTTTTGTTCAGCTGCTGTTACTTTTGCAGTTGTTATACTTGGAATAGCTGATAAGTAGGTAATTACAAAAGAAAAATAATAATGAATCCCTACAGTAGTTCAAAATAACTTGTTCTGATATAAAGACTGTTGACTTTGGTTTTAAAATTAAATAGAGCTACAGTATGGCCATCCCAATAAGCCATATAACTCAGCTGTCAGATTTGTGCTAATGCAATGGCAGAGGGTCCATTTTCCTTTGTTGACATCTCTTTAAAGTTGTTAGTTTAAAGTTGACAGCTATTAAATATAGCTTATTGGGATGGACTTACTTAAGTTGAATATTGCATGCAAAATGCCTCTTAATACTGCAGAAGTAAACAAATTTTAGAAGCCTTATTATTTACATAGTAGTTTTTATTTAGTACCTAAGTTAATGCATGTGGACTGTAGAGTTATTTTGGTTTTTAACTTTTGGTTAAAGTGTTAAATTTATGCTTATTACTAGCTTTTTTAAACCTAATTTGCACATTTACAACAAACTGATATTTATTAAATCCGTCTTTACACCACTAAGTTAACAAAATATTTTTGGCTAGTTGTTTTTAATATTTCAATGGTTATAGCTGCACTGTGATAAAAAACATGTTATCATAAAATTACCACAGTGGTGTAAAGAAAATAAATTACTATTACTATTAATTGAATCGTGCAGCATTTTTTAAACAGGTTTATATTTGCTGCATCATCAAATGCAGTAGAATGAGTGATAAATTTTGTTGGCAGATGACAATAATATCTGCCCAGAAATTCCGAAGTCTAGTAGCAATACGGCTAGCCAACCCAAATCTCACGAAAAAATCCTTAGTGCACTCAATGGTTCAACGCATAAAAGCACGCCTGGTATGTCTTTCCTTTTTATACTTTTCTGTAAATTGTTACATTAGACAGAGTGGCAATCAATTTATGTACTGGCATTTTGGCTTTTTGATTAGTAGCAGCTGAAGTAACTTTAACTTCTAACTGCTTGAAATTCTTAATGTATCAAAAATCTATACCATATAATATTTATTATTAAGGTCTTCCATTGATAAATAATTTGACCTGCTTAAGTTTATGGGCAACTTAAACCCTACCATTTTAATGTTTGCTTCTAAATATAGCCATTTTATTCTATGATTGCCATTCTGATTGCTTTTTTCTGTGGTTGGTAAAAAAAACATACTTGGTTAATGGTATTATTTTAGCATATTAGTTATAGGCAGTAGTTTCGCATTTTAGTTGCCAAGAATACATTTGGGAAAAGGGATTATTTCAAGTGTGTTCAAGTTTATCAGAGGCCTACTACTAGTTGTAGGCAGTTAAAAACTGATACCAGGTATCATAGGCATGTTGGACAACTCAGTGGATTATACATACATACATACATTCACACATCACGCCTATAATCCCTTGCGGGGCAGGCAGAGCATAAACGGCCGCATAAAATGGACATTTGCGCCACGTCTGACAAACATTTGAGGGTCATCCGGAAAATTGTGTATCGCCATAGTGACAGGTTGTCAGCCCATGGCCTAAAGTTGCAATACACACCCTCGAGTCCCTTAGTCGCCTCTTACGACTCCCACGAGCATGAAATGGGATAATGCTATTCTAAGTGTATTGGTTTAGTATTATGTTGCATTGATGTATTTTGGATAGCTAAGAGAAAACAAAATTGTGTTTATGTTCCTCTACTCCACCTACATTATGATTGAATCTAAGATGTATTGTGTTGTGGCATTCTTCTATCTCTGCTACTGTTTTTGAATTCCATCAACTCCTTTTCATACGCATTTCTACCATAACATAATAAATGTATACAATAAATTCGATTAATATTCTTTTAAAAGAATGTGCTTTTATGCCAGAAAGGTAGGCTTCGAGATTTGTTTCACTACCTTAAAACCTTAAATATTATTTTAATCTTAAGTTTTTGTATGAAAAGGAGTTGAAATGACACAACATATTTTACCTTTCCCCTCATTTTCAAACGCAATTACTAACCAGTAGCGACCGGGGAGCCACGGCAGTTGGTGTCCCGCCCAGCCAGCCCCACCTTCGGCCACGACACCTCCTCGCTGGTGAACGGCGGCGCGGTGCTGGCTGCCGCGCTGCAGAAGAAGATCAGCAGGAAACGGAAGGCCAACTCCTTGGACCATGAGGTGTGTGTGTCCTGGATCCGATTCAGAACTGAACCTAAACCTTAAAGCAGATTTGATTCGTGATTTATGGTTGCAGGCTCGCATCGGAAAATGTCCTTGATATAAGCTGATATGATTATTATGAATATTACAATACCGTTTCATGACTTCAACTATCAGCGTCATGTAAATTAACCTACATATGATATTAGAATACCTTCCAGGCTGAACCGCTGTTGCCGGCGGCGGATGAACCGGACGCTTTGCCGAGCGGCGCGGCCACGCCCACCGCCCGACCGCGCACTTCCGGCAGCATGGTCGCGCACGGGCACGACGACCTCGTCACGCGCATGAAGAACGTCGAGATGATCGAGCTGGGCAGGCACCGCATACGCCCCTGGTACTTCTCCCCATACCCGCAGGTGAGTTCATCATTATCATCAACATCATCATCATCATCATCATCAGCAGCAGCATGGTCGCGCACGGGCACGACGACCTCGTCACGCGCATGAAGAACGTCGAGATGATCGAGCTGGGCAGGCACCGCATACGCCCCTGGTACTTCTCCCCCTACCCGCAGGTGAGTTCATCATTATCATCATCATCATCATCATCATCATCATCAGCAGCAGCATGGTCGCGCACGGGCACGACGACCTCGTCACGCGCATGAAGAACGTCGAGATGATCGAGCTGGGCAGGCACCGCATACGCCCCTGGTACTTCTCCCCCTACCCGCAGGTGAGTTCATCATTATCATCATCATCATCATCATCATCATCATCAGCAGCAGCATGGTCGCGCACGGGCACGACGACCTCGTCACGCGCATGAAGAACGTCGAGATGATCGAGCTGGGCAGGCACCGCATACGCCCCTGGTACTTCTCCCCCTACCCGCAGGTGAGTTCATCATTATCATCATCATCATCATCATCATCATCATCAGCAGCAGCATGGTCGCGCACGGGCACGACGACCTCGTCACGCGCATGAAGAACGTCGAGATGATCGAGCTGGGCAGGCACCGCATACGCCCCTGGTACTTCTCCCCCTACCCGCAGGTGAGTTCATCATCATCATCAACATCATCATCATCGTCATCAGCCGTATGATGCCAGTTAAAAATAGCATCAACCTGTTCTTCTTCCTATGTGTCGTTAGAGGCGACTATGGGACTCGAGGGTAACATGTGTATTGCAATTTCAGGCGATGAGCTGACAAATACATAATTTTCGAATGACCCTCAAATATTTGTCAGACGTGACGTAGATGTCCGTTTTTTACTGCCGTTTACGCTTTGCCTGATCCGCAAGGGATACAGGCGTGATATATGTATGTATGTTATTTCAGTTTCTACTTTACCTGATCAAAAACTTTCTATTACATTCTGATAGTGAATCAAATGATGAGAGAATAGTAATTATTTTCACACTTAAGTATTAAAAAAATGCTAGTAATAAAATAAATATTATAAACCAAAAACAATAATAATTATGGCAATATTTCGGCGGGACACCAATCCGTGTCAGTAAAATCAGACCAAGTAATTTTCTTTGGTTTAAGTATATTTTTTATTGTTTAAATCCGTACTAATATTATATTTCTGAGAGTTTTTGTGTGTGTATGTATGTTTGTTACCTCTTCACGCTCTAACGGCTTGACCGATTTGGATGAAATTTGGAACACAGGTGGAGTATAATCCAGAATAACACATAGGCAAAAAAACAACTATTACCACGGGAAAATGAGTGGCAGCGGGTGAAACCGCTGGGCAGGAATCTAGTATATTATTAGGCTGCCATATTGCATAATTATTATTTGTTTCAGGAAATGGTACACCTACCCTGTATCTACATTTGCGAATTCTGTTTGAAATATAGAAAAAGTAAAAAGTGCTTGGAAAGACATTTGGTAAGAATCAATCTTTATTTACCTTTCAGAAAATATGATATTCAATAATGTTTTCGTGAAATGCTCTATAAATAGATATAACTATCAGATTTGACATGCTGTGGGCTGCCGGCTTAGAAAAGGATCACCCCATATCTTTTTTGCGGGTGTTGTAAGGGACGACTAGGGGATTCGTAGGTTTCATTTGAATTACAATTTTAGGCGATTGTTTGATTAGTTGTCACTAAACAATCTTCTGATATGACCCTCAAATATTGGTCAGACGTGGCGACAATGGGCGTTTACTCTCTGCTCTACCTTACCCGCAAAATATAAAGAGCGTGATGTTTGTTTTGTAACTTTCAAATATAAAGGGCGTGATGTTTGTTGTGTAACTTTCAAAATATAAAGGGCGTGATGTTTGTAATGTAACTTTCAAATATAAAGGGCGTGATGTTTGTTATGTAACTTTCAAATATAAAGGGCGTGATGTTTGTTATGTAACTTTCAAATATAAAGGGCGTGATGTTTGTTATGTAACTTTCAAAATAAAAGGGGGTGATGTTTGTAATGTAACTTTCAAATATAAAGGGCGTGATGTTTGTTATGTAACTTTCAAAATATAAAGGGCTTGATGATTGTTATGTAACTTTTAAAATATAAAGGGCGTGATCTTTGTTATGTAACTTTCAAAATATAAAGGGCGTGATCTTTGTTATGTAACTTTCAAAATATAAAGGGCGTGATCTTTGTTATGTAATTTTCAAAATATAAAGGGCGTGATGTTTGTAATGTAACTTTCAAATATAAAGGGCTTGATGATTGTTATGTAACTTTTAAAATATAAAGGGCGTGATGTTTGTTATGTAACTTTCAAAAATAAAGGGCGTGATGTTTGTTATGTAATTTTCAAAATATAAAGGGCGTGATCTTTGTTATGTAACTTTTTTGCATATTTCAGGTGAAATGCAAGCTAAAACACCCTCCCGGCAACGAGATCTACCGCAAGGGCAGTATATCGTTCTTCGAGATCGACGGACGCAAGAACAAATGTTACGCGCAGAATCTCTGTTTGCTTGCCAAACTGTTTCTCGACCATAAGACCCTGTATTATGACACGGACCCCTTCTTGTTCTACGTTATGACTGAGTTTGATTCTAGAGGTAAGATTTCCATTGCTAAAAAAAGTTAAACACTTTACTTATGTGAACGCCTAAGTGAGTGTTGGAAAATGCAGTTTACAATCGCTTACTGCAGTCATAACCTTGCATGCTAACTGACATTTGAATTATTTTTCCGGCCAATTTTTTCATATGGTAATCAGTTACTCCGGGTAGTATAGCATCACCCCGTTTCTACGCTTGGGTGTCGTAAAAGGCGACAAAGGGATGAATTCAGGGAATGGGCAGCAGCGTTCCCTGTGAATTAAAGACCTTGCACTGCCCTCACCAATCTGCCTGCCAAGCGTGATGAGTATGGCAAATTCAGTGGATTGTTGTGGCTGTCTCTCCCTTTTGGGGGTATTGCCATGATTGGTATTGGTAGCGGATTAGTGAGCGCAGTGCTAGATGTTACATTAATAGGGAACGCTGGTGCCCAGTCATTGAATGAATTTATCGCATTACTGCTTTTTATGACACCAACTGGTTGAATCGGTGCCATGCTGTTCGAAGCTGGCATCATATAGAAATAAACAGTGTCGTTATTATTTTTGTGACTGTTCTTTTTTTTCAGGGTTCCACATAGTGGGGTACTTCTCAAAAGAAAAGGAGAGTACTGAGGACTACAACGTGGCCTGCATCCTCACGCTTCCTCCCTACCAGAGGAAAGGCTACGGGAAACTGCTCATCGAGTTTAGTAAGTTCATCAAATGTTTCTTCTTTCTCAATTTACACCCTTTTGCGTCTTTATTTTCGTGATAATTCATATGTTGCCATCTTCTGGAACTGATGGTACTAATTTTATCTACACACGTCTCATAATGTTCGGATTACAAACTCGACAACAGTTATATGAAGACCTGCTTTATGCATTCTCCCTATATAAATTACAGTTTCATCTCAAATGCTGAAGCATTACATCTAATAATAAGGTATGCCTTTCGATAAAAAAGAGAAATGAAACTAAGTGTTTTTGCCTATACTCAAATTTGCCGCCATCTTCCGCTGCACCTGTCAGATGTTGTTGTATGGTTGTTGTTCAGTTGTTGTTTTGATTTTGTTCAGTTGTTGTTCAGTTGTTGATTAGCAGTTGTTCATTTATTGTCAAGTATCATTGTTAAGTTGTTGACTCGTCATCTGAATGACTGAATCTTTCAAAATTCACATCAAGCCTTATTACGTTCTCGTATTGAATTTGACTTTGTATTAGACCTTGCAATCCCGGTGCGGACGTCTGAAAAAGTGAATTACCGTTATTTTTTTGTAGAATGTAGATACTATTGTGTATGTAACTGCATATATAATTAGGAATTAGAATGCTTTTGTCAAACTAAACGTATACAGACACTCGTATTGTAATGCCTCCCAATTTATGATAGTTGCATACACTACTATTATGAATCCTTTGTTTCATTACTTAACGGCCGATGTGGCGCAGTAGAAGTGCGACTGCCTGCGACGCAAAGGTTCCGGGTTCGATTCTCGGTGGGTCACTCACAAAGTTGATATTTATCACTTTGTGAATTTGTTCCCAGCCTGGTTAGGATATTGCAGGCTGAACTGCCTGATTGTCCAAAAAGAAAGATGGTTCCGTGCTTCGGAGCGCACGTTAAGCCGTCGGTCCTGTCTATGATTACTTAGATGGCAGTCGTTACACAGAGGCATACTACTAGTAGTAGGCGGTTGAAAAACTCTGACAACTGGGTTCATCGGGTCGTTGGATGACTCGGTGTCGTACGCGTTAAGAAGAAGAAGGTGAAAACCTGATGTTTGTTCCAGGTTACGAGTTATCAAAGTTCGAGGGCAAGACGGGTTCGCCGGAGAAGCCGCTGTCCGACCTCGGGCTGCTGTCCTACCGCTCGTACTGGGCGCAGACCATCCTCGACATCCTCATGCACATGCAGCCGCAGGGGGACTACGAGAAACCCATCATCACCATACAGTGAGTCACACATCCTCGACATCCTCATGCACATGCAGCCGCAGGGGGACTACGAGAAACCCATCATCACTATACAGTGAGTCACACATCCTCGACATCCTCATGCACATGCAGCCGCAGGGGGACTACGAGAAACCCATCATCACCATACAGTGAGTCACACATCCTCGACATCCTCATGCACATGCAGCCGCAGGGGGACTACGAGAAACCCATCATCACCATACAGTGAGTCACACATCCTCGACATCCTCATGCACATGCAGCCGCAGGGGGACTACGAGAAACCCATCATCACCATACAGTGAGTCACACATCCTCGACATCCTCATGCACATGCAGCCGCAGGGGGACTACGAGAAACCCATCATCACCATACAGTGAGTCACACATCCTCGACATCCTCATGCACATGCAGCCGCAGGGGGACTACGAGAAACCCATCATCACCATACAGTGAGTCACACATCCTCGACATCCTCATGCACATGCAGCCGCAGGGGGACTACGAGAAACCCATCATCACCATACAGTGAGTCACACATCCTCGACATCCTCATGCACATGCAGCCGCAGGGGGACTACGAGAAACCCATCATCACCATACAGTGAGTCACACATCCTCGACATCCTCATGCACATGCAGCCGCAGGGGGACTACGAGAAACCCATCATCACCATACAGTGAGTCACACATCCTCGACATCCTCATGCACATGCAGTCGCAGGGGGACTACGAGAAACCCATCATCACCATACAGTGAGTCACACATCCTCGACATCCTCATGCACATGCAGCCGCAGGGGGACTACGAGAAACCCATCATCACCATACAGTGAGTCACACATCCTCGACATCCTCATGCACATGCAGCCGCAGGGGGACTACGAGAAACCCATCATCACTATACAGTGAGTCACACATCCTCGACATCCTCATGCACATGCAGCCGCAGGGGGACTACGAGAAACCCATCATCACCATACAGTGAGTCACACATCCTCGACATCCTCATGCACATGCAGCCGCAGGGGGACTACGAGAAACCCATCATCACCATACAGTGAGTCACACATCCTCGACATCCTCATGCACATGCAGCCGCAGGGGGACTACGAGAAACCCATCATCACCATACAGTGAGTCACACATCCTCGACATCCTCATGCACATGCAGCCGCAGGGGGACTACGAGAAACCCATCATCACCATACAGTGAGTCACACATCTGATAACATTCCCATGCACATGCAGCCGCAGGGGGACTACGAGAAACCCATCATCACCATACAGTGAGTCACACATCCTCGACATCCTCATGCACATGCAGCCGCAGGGGGACTACGAGAAACCCATCATCACCATACAGTGAGTCACACATCCTCGACATCCTCATGCACATGCAGTCGCAGGGGGACTACGAGAAACCCATCATCACCATACAGTGAGTCACACATCTGATAACATTCCCATGCACATGCAGCCGCAGGGGGACTACGAGAAACCCATCATCACCATACAGTGAGTCACACATCCTCGACATCCTCATGCACATGCAGCCGCAGGGGGACTACGAGAAACCCATCATCACCATACAGTGAGTCACACATCCTCGACATCCTCATGCACATGCAGTCGCAGGGGGACTACGAGAAACCCATCATCACCATACAGTGAGTCACACATCCTCGACATCCTCATGCACATGCAGCCGCAGGGGGACTACGAGAAACCCATCATCACTATACAGTGAGTCACACATCCTCGACATCCTCATGCACATGCAGCCGCAGGGGGACTACGAGAAACCCATCATCACTATACAGTGAGTCACACATCCTCGACATCCTCATGCACATGCAGCCGCAGGGGGACTACGAGAAACCCATCA
Source organism: Tuta absoluta (assembly GCA_027580185.1). Taxonomy (NCBI): domain Eukaryota; kingdom Metazoa; phylum Arthropoda; class Insecta; order Lepidoptera; family Gelechiidae; genus Tuta; species Tuta absoluta. Next base: position 13,178,466 of record JAQAHW010000005.1, read on the forward strand.
TCACCATACAGTGAGTCACACATCCTCGACATCCTCATGCACATGCAGCCGCAGGGGGACTACGAGAAACCCATCATCACCATACAGTGAGTCACACATCCTCGACATCCTCATGCACATGCAGCCGCAGGGGGACTACGAGAAACCCATCATCACCATACAGTGAGTCACACATCCTCGACATCCTCATGCACATGCAGCCGCAGGGGGACTACGAGAAACCCATCATCACCATACAGTGAGTCACACATCCTCGACATCCTCATGCACATGCAGCCGCAGGGGGACTACGAGAAACCCATCATCACCATACAGTGAGTCACACATCCTCGACATCCTCATGCACATGCAGCCGCAGGGGGACTACGAGAAACCCATCATCACCATACAGTGAGTCACACATCCTCGACATCCTCATGCACATGCAGCCGCAGGGGGACTACGAGAAACCCATCATCACCATACAGTGAGTCACACATCCTCGACATCCTCATGCACATGCAGTCGCAGGGGGACTACGAGAAACCCATCATCACCATACAGTGAGTCACACATCCTCGACATCCTCATGCACATGCAGCCGCAGGGGGACTACGAGAAACCCATCATCACTATACAGTGAGTCACACATCCTCGACATCCTCATGCACATGCAGCCGCAGGGGGACTACGAGAAACCCATCATCACCATACAGTGAGTCACACATCCTCGACATCCTCATGCACATGCAGCCGCAGGGGGACTACGAGAAACCCATCATCACCATACAGTGAGTCACACATCCTCGACATCCTCATGCACATGCAGCCGCAGGGGGACTACGAGAAACCCATCATCACCATACAGTGAGTCACACATCCTCGACATCCTCATGCACATGCAGTCGCAGGGGGACTACGAGAAACCCATCATCACCATACAGTGAGTCACACATCTGATAACATTCCCATGCACATGCAGCCGCAGGGGGACTACGAGAAACCCATCATCACCATACAGTGAGTCACACATCCTCGACATCCTCATGCACATGCAGCCGCAGGGGGACTACGAGAAACCCATCATCACCATACAGTGAGTCACACATCCTCGACATCCTCATGCACATGCAGTCGCAGGGGGACTACGAGAAACCCATCATCACCATACAGTGAGTCACACATCCTCGACATCCTCATGCACATGCAGCCGCAGGGGGACTACGAGAAACCCATCATCACCATACAGTGAGTCACACATCCTCGACATCCTCATGCACATGCAGCCGCAGGGGGACTACGAGAAACCCATCATCACCATACAGTGAGTCACACATCCTCGACATCCTCATGCACATGCAGCCGCAGGGGGACTACGAGAAACCCATCATCACTATACAGTGAGTCACACATCCTCGACATCCTCATGCACATGCAGCCGCAGGGGGACTACGAGAAACCCATCATCACCATACAGTGAGTCACACATCTGATAACATTCCCATGCACATGCAGCCGCAGGGGGACTACGAGAAACCCATCATCACCATACAGTGAGTCACACATCTGATAACATTCCCATGCACATGCAGCCGCAGGGGGACTACGAGAAACCCATCATCACTATACAGTGAGTCACACATCGATTACTTTTGTAATCAGATTAATAATCTGATTTACTATCATGATTACTTATAATCCCAACTACAGTTGATCATGATTACGTGTAATCGTTAATCAGGACTACAGTAGTTTTTAATCAGAATTATATGATTAATAAATATGTTGCGCTGCTACTAGTCATGCCGCTGCCACTTCCCGTGCTCCCTCGATTGTCGGCTTTTCGTGCGCGAGTCAAAGGAACGGCAACACGAGCACGAGTGGGATGTATTGCTCTCTCGTTCACTAGTATTGCTGCGAGAAGAGTATGAAGGCAGTATATGGACACTGGAGTATGAAGGCAGTATCCCTCGCGTTGATACTTCCGTTCCGTGGAGTATATAGTATAGTATATCGAGCAAAATTCGCGATAGGAGCCTCCTGCTGCATGGTGTAAAAGTAGCATTAAAATAGTGGTCGACTCATATTGGTATGATATCACTGACTGCGAAGAAATATGGTGTCCCACACATGTGATCGATGAAATATGATGAATGCATTGTTAGCCCCCGAGGATTAACGTCACGAATAATGTGATGGATATGTATTAAAAAAAGCGAAGCGAGCACTAAACTCATTGCTAGACGTTACAGATAAGATGGACACATGGCAAGCGAAGTGAGCACGATATTTTATAGAAATGATGAATAATGGTGATGCCCGGATATACCTGTATATTGCGAGCTAATGTCTAAAACATCAGTCTGATCCTGACATACATAACATACATCTGTTTACGTTTCCAGTGAAATTTGCGAGATGACGAGCATAAAGAAGGAAGACGTGATAAGCACACTACAGAACCTCAACCTCATCAACTACTACAAGGGCCAGTACATTATTTCAGTCAATCAGGTACGGTATCAAATTCTATGCAAAATTGTTTTGTGGGGTGTCATTTTTTAGTTTTTTATTGTAGTTAGTTAGATTACCTATTTATTAACGTTTGTATTGAACAGATCAAGTGTGACTTTGGCATGAATATGATAACGCTTTTTCAAAAGAAAAAAATGCTATAATAATTTGTCTCGCCGTGTTTGTTTGCAATGTGGAATGATACGTTTTTGTGTGGGTTATGTTGCTTTTTGTCCAAATCTAAAGTGACGCTCGATCTGTTATAACTGATCCTAGAACTTCGTATTTTGAGCATTCATTTGCTAGATCTATCTACGAAATGTCACCCTTCACACCGCGAAATTATTCTGGTTTTGTTCCCAAAAAGAGAGCCATATTGGTTCTCATTTGATGCTTTCAATATTAGTGATACATTTTTTTGGTTGGCGTTATCGCGGATTTCTTGAAATAACACAATCCGCACGTTAGATATAAATCCTCGAGAAAAAAATGCACCAAAAGCTTGTCTCACCTCAATAAGATTGTTTTTGAACTTTTCCTTTTCATCTACCTTATTTCGAACTAGAGATCCAATCCAGAGTTTTTCTCCATATAGATTCCATCACACGGAAGGAGTTGAAATGGACTATAAATATAAATGGTCTTTAATAATGAACAGCTGAGCCGGTTTTCTAAATTTCCCCACATTTGTTATAAAAAAGGACGAAGATTGTGATAAACAATTTTTTTGTTTACAATGACGGATCATGAAGCCTTTGGTAGTATTTGGTAGCACTATCCTAAATTTAATAAATTGTATATCATTCCACACTATGTCAAGTATTAAACAGTTTAATGCCGAACGATCACAGATTTTCTTTAGACCATTGCGACGCGAATGCATGACAAATTTTGTGGTGTGATCTCTAGCACTCTAATTAGCGTTGTTTACTCGAAATCGCGTTGCGGGAACGGAGCCATTGTAATTTCGCGGTGCACCCCATGTACCCCATTCGATCTGATGTTCCCTGCATGTGGCAGGAGACGATGCAGCAACACGAGAAGGCGATGGAGAAGCGGCTGCTGCGCATCGACCCCAAGTGCCTGCACTGGACGCCCAAGGACTGGTCCAAGCGAGCCAAGTGGTCAGTATATGCACAATCAAATCTAATCTAACCACAAATTTTCATTCGAGATCGACTGAAGTATGCGCAATATCAGGAGTCATAAAACGTGCGCGCAGGGCTAAACATAAACGGGTTGTAAGGGACGGTGTACTGAAAATATTGCAGCTATGATCAGACCATGAAACTGAACAAATTTTTCTATGGAGTGAATTCTAAGGATTCTATCCATTCGATTGTCCGAAAAGAAAGATGTTTCCGTGCTAATGCATATATGCTTAGTCCTGCTTTCACCTTTTATGACTGTACATGTAGCGAAATATTGGGTTTGATTTATTACATCAGTTTGTTACAGCCACCAAAATTGTTCAGGAAGTGACCAAATTGGTCTTTACATGTGAACTCCAACTTTTGAATTAAATTACCAAGTGATGTGTTACTTGCCCCCAAATTATTTCATACAAAATCGCCAATTTAATCGTATTGACAAACAAATCAAAAATAATTTACTCTTTTCTCTTAAAAAAATTGTGATCATTTTCTATGCATGAAATACACATAGTTATGCCAAAGACTATCCAAAGGTATTTTTTGTTTTTTAGAATAATCCTGCCCACTGCCCAGACAAACAGTATGTGGTCACAGACTCAGTTTATAGAATAGAATGTCTGTTTGTCCGTTTGTTATGTCTTTGTGCCGTTCCTATCATGTTGAATATAGACACTTTGAAATGTGCTTTCTTGTTGAAAAGCATCGTGATTTCTATGTAGACAGGTGACGTCTATGGCCGTTGTGTTTCGTGGTAAATAGTAATAGTGATCTAAACATTAATTATAGTCCGATACGGCTGGCATTATTTGAGGGCATAATTTATAAAAACTCTAAAAGTCGCTTATTTTTTGTGCGATTGCGTAATTTGTGTCTTTTAAGCACATATTATATTTTGTGTCATTTTAAAGGCTTGCGAAAATGGTCTTTTCTATGTATTGTATCTCGTTTATCAAATTAAATTTATAAGTATCCAGTTATGTCAATGTGACAGTTAATATTTAGTACAAAACCAGTTTTATCCACTGAAAACGAAATATGTAAGCATACACCTAAAATGACACAAAATAATTAATTGGATTCGGCCAATAGTCCAGAAACTTTAAGCCATAAATGAAATATTTTTGAAACACGAAAAGCTTGCCATACTGGGCTATTATTATAAGAATGTAAAAAAAACCATTTTGAAAGCACATTTCCTAGTGACGTGACTTCTTATACTATTTTCCGAAACATATCATCTGTTCATGTCGTTATTTTAAATGTTCTTGGTGTTACTGTCACAGTACCTTCAGCTAAGAAGATGGTTTTAAGTACTTAATTTAAGCACATCTACGTATTGGGTATACAAGTTTGGGGAGCTTGCAAAATTTCACCGCAGGCAGGATTTGAACCTGCGACTGTCGCCATCACTAGTGGCGACGCCTCTACAGACTGGGCTACCGCGGCTCAGCTACCCTTGGCGAAATTATGCAAGTGTCATAATGCCATTATCGCGTGGCATGGCTCCATCTACCGGGATAGTTTTGCAACTAGTTCCCAGAGACTAATGGAGCCATGCCCTGCAATACTGCGAAAGACCCAGGTTTAAATCCTACTTGCAGTGCAATTTTGCAATTTCTCCAGATGGTATTAAATGTTAGTTAAGAAACGCATTCGTGAAAGTACCTATATTTTTTCTTTTTTTGTCGCCAGCGTTTGAAGTGGTAGTGTAAAGGAGATGCAAGATACCTAACGGCTTCAAAACGTACGCAGTTTGTCCATTTTGTACTTAACTTTATTTATGTGTCGTCTCTTTTCTTTTTACCCTCTCGTTCTTTCATTTCTCCGGCTTTGGGCTTCCTGGCGTACTTTATTAGATATATGGTGTTTGTGTATGTAATTTAGCTGTCATTCCAGCGAATTTATTGAAAGCAAGTTAGGAATTTATATTAGCCTCCATTCGGGAAATAAATTCTCTTAACTTACCTTAAATTGGCGCTGTCACTGTCTGTCAAATAGGTTTAGAAAATAATAGGAGATATCTAAATCATGTCATGTCTAATTATTTGTCGAAAAATCGTGTTATCTGTCACAATAAAGCGACGATGAAAACAATGGCTTATAAATTGATTAAAAATGGAGAAGAACCCATTGACTTAGATATCTCCTATCCTTTTCTAAACCTATTTGCCTCAAAGTGACAGCGTTAAATTAAGGTAAGTAAAGACAATTTATTTTCCAATTGAGGCCATTGCTTTTCCTTCCCTCTTTCTTCTTTATTTTACTAAGTAAAGCCTTAGATTCTTTATTTTTAAATTAATTTTTGCAGTAGCTGTAACACTGATTGTACAAATAAGCTCTCTTCTTACTTAAAAACTAAGAAAACGTGTTTTAAATAATGCTGTCTTTTTAATGATTAAACTGTTGTTTAATTTCGTATTTGACCTTTTAAGTTCTGAACGGATCCTAAATAAGAGAGCATGGTCTCAAACACAAATGACTTACTTTAATAAGTTAATTTAACAGGTAAATTTCCAGACTCTTTTTTCTACTTAGCTAAAAATAACAACGTTGATTGATCTTCATATAAACAAACGGCCTTGAGCAAGAAGAACTTTGTGTATGAATGAATGGCGGAGCTTTTTTGTACCCCTTTGTAGAGCGTCATTCATTAGTTTAAAATAAGCTAGTGAATCATTATCATCTACTCACTGCTGCCTACCTAATTATACTAAAACCGTGCCTTGTTCTATCTATGCACCTCCCACTTCGCTCAGGCCTTGCAAAGTTACAGGGAATTTTCAATGGTATTTTCAGTTGATACATTGGTGTCAATTCGATAATTTCTGTCAACTTAAAATAGCGCTGTCACTTTCTGTCAAATAGGGTTAGGAAAAGAATAGTAGGTTTTAGCCATATCTGGTTTAAAAATGTCTATAGTTTATTCGCAATTTCTTATCATTTGGTAGCCATCTTTTTAATCGTTGATTTTTTATAGATAACATGCTTATTTCGTTAGAAGCGATCATCTTCTATTGTTTTCTTAATCACATTTATTAAAAGTGACAGCGCTATTGTAAGTTTTCAGAATTATTGAATTGACACCAATATCTCACTCAGACGGCACGTTTTATTTACGTTTTTAGGTGAAAGTTGGTTAGTTTTATGGGCAAGTTCAACTTTTGAAAGGTTAACAGTTTTTTCTAACACCTGTTACCTACCTGCCTACTATTTGTGTAGCTCACTTGCTAGTATATAAATATTTGGTGCCTGTCGTAAATCTATTATTTTGTATTGTCTCATCCTTGTGAGAAATATTACTAAATAGCGGACAGTACACCGAATATGCAATTCTGATTCAGTTTTACAAAGTTTTAAAATTTCGTTTGCATTTGAATACTAGAAAATGTTATTAAACGTAATTTAAATGTGGATAATAGTAAAACATTATTTTGATGCCTGCTGCTGCTGCTAGAACGGAAACAAATGTGTACTTACATCTGATCACGTCTGTTTATTTAAATAATATTTGGTGGACTGTTCCATTCTCTAAATATTCATATTTATGCACAAAACAAGCTAACGTACGTGCTTTAGTTTACACGCACACTCAAAACTAGTACACGAACAAATGTTTACAAGGGTAATATTAGTTAAACGTGTAACACTTCCTAGTGGTTTCGTTTGTTCGCTTATTTTGTGCGTACTGAACGGTGGCTTGTAATTATTCTAGTATCATGGGCAACAAGTCAAGCTATCCACTTCACGTGTCTATCATACATAAGTGGCTGGTTCGTTATTCCATGCGGAATATTTGTTACCTTGGTAGTTAAAATTGGTGATGTTACATAATCACTGGCCTCAATTCGGGATACTAATTCTCTAAACTTACTAGACTAAACTAAACTTACTTTATTAGTGCTGTCACTTTCCGTCAAATAAGTTTGGAAAACGATAGGAGATATATTGCCTCATAATTATCATATCCTATAATTTGACACAAAAATACGCGTTATCTGTAAAAATAAGGCGACGATGAAAATAATGGCGACTAAATTGACTAGAAATTGCATAGAACCCATTCACATTTGAAACATGACATGACTACGATATCTCCTATCCTTTTCTAAACCTATTTGACGGAATGTGACCGCGCTACTTTAAGAGAGAGTTAATATCCCAATATGAGGGCAATGTCATTGTTGGTTGACATCGGAAGCTAGGTTGACTTGCTGGCCAGAGTGGTCGATAAAGCTACATATTCTTTTGATTTATATAAACAAATATATGGGACTTTTTTTAATTTTGGGTTTTCCACGTCCTTGAATACAAATTACATAATTTATTTATTGATCTCACATGTATGGTTGGCCCTTTGTAGCTTTATTAACTACCCTGAAACATGTTCGTGTCCTTTTACTAATCATTATTTTTGTATGTACTTCCAGGTGAGGCCGGCTGGCTTTCTACGGAGATTATTTAGCCAATTTACACAAGTCATTCTATTCTCAACATGTTACATAGGTATTTCATTTTTATTTTAAAGTATTTTAAATGAGGAAGCAAAGTGATAAATATATTGCCGCTATCGGGGACTAAAGCAACTTCAATGTTATTCTATGTGGTGTAGTTTTGAACAGCAGTACCTACAAAGTTGTGTGCAATGCAACCGATAGTGGTATATAATTGTTCAGTTTTCTCCCTATTTGTTGTATTTAGTACGATTTACGAACTCGGTGTTTTAAATTGAAACTAAACCTCCGAACGGTGTCCTACTATTTATTTGTAAACGATCACGCGATAGTCCGCCAGCGCGTTGCGGCAAGTAGTGTGTAGTTTAGTACATTTTGTATCATAAGTCTTTAATGTGATATTAAATATATCGTCCTTTTAAAAATATACGAATATTTTTTATTCAGAAATCAACAGTCTACCTTTGTGTACTAAAGCTTTTTCTGAAGTAGGTTTAAATGAAAATTTGTCTATTATGCAATAATATGATTTATTTTTCAATATATAAGCATATAATAATTTTGCTTTGATTGTCAAAATATTATATTTAAGCAGGTACAAGTGATGTTTACAACACAGAAATAATTTTACATATACAATTTAAATATGTATCTAAAAAGTAGGTTCATACATGTTACAGCCAACAAGCGAATTCATCGAAATAAGGTTTGAACTACATTGAAAAATATGTAGATAAATACTACGATAAATAAATAAAAAAAAAACTTTGTGACATGGGAAAACAGATGAAAGAGTGACATGACAAACTATACCTACAAAAACAAAACCTCTAAACTATAGTAAAAACAAGTATTGATAGTACTCGTTGAGCGTAAATCAAGTAGTCACCAATATTTTATTAAAAATCTATTGTTACAATTCAATAAAATATTACTTTATTTAATAAAAATAACAGTATTAAAACGTTCAAAGATCAATATTATTTTATAAATATAGCTTAGCACATAACAACAATATGTTAAACAAATTATAATACTACTGGTTTAACTTACAACCAAAATATGCAATAGTAATATACTATCACAACGATTCAAGCACAAAGAGATACGAAATTTAAGTCAAATAATAAAATAAATAACAAACGGGACGTTTTACATGAACTCCACATTTTTTAAGAGCAATGTGGACCTGAATTTGACTCTCCTGGAGACGTCAAAACAAAAAAAAATATTACAGACACTTTCTTTTTTGGAAAGTTGTTCAAACGCTCCCAAAGAAAATACATAAACAAACATTTCTTAAATAAAGAAACGAAAGATAAATATTTTTATATCAGTGGAAGAAAATCTTCTTTTCTTCATACAGCATACATAAGTATGAAAATAACTGAAAAATAGTTTTAAAAAGAAGTTCATTATATATTTAATTGGAAAATTACCAATCTACAATCTAACCTCAGGAGACGAAATCTTCTTGTTTCACAAAAATATGGGAAAAGGATAGAACATAAGAGGTAACTCTTAGAGGTTGTTTTTTGCCCTATTAAATAACATTTTCTTTCTATCACAATGCCTAGGCCTCTCAAAGAAAATAGTTTATAAATATGGCTGCAACATGGCAAATATTTTTTGTTATATTGTCGTAAATTTACAGGATGTTTTACAAACACGTAATATAATTATGATCACCGGGTCAGATACAGACATGTCTTCTAGAGCTGAAATGATCCTTTCCAGCAGGCTCGTACCGATTGAAAAATATGTACTTGAAGGACAAGTAAATGTTTTTATTTCATATTTTACGGAGACTATTCTAACGTAAAATATATTTAAAATGGCAATGGTGCAGCCATATTAATAATTAATTTATTTTTAGCGTATTACCAACAATATAAAAATAAATGCTCGTGCGACTCGGCTGGTTGCTGCGCTCAGCCACAGACTAGGTTCACTGGTTCGCAGAAGGCACTGGTTTATGACGTCATTACTTATCTGTACTTATTCATTTATCTGGCGCTACCATTTTACATAATAATCTTTATCCTATATTGTTAGCTTAGGGCTTCATGACCTAGAGTTTGTAGACTTTCTTCCCTATGGGAAACTTGCTCCATGAGCTTTTGTTGATTCTGGTAAATAAAAAAACAAACCTGTACTATGTACACTTTCTTTGGACATACTTGACTGTGAGTAACGTTCAGAATACATGTATCACGCATCAGTACAACTCCGGTTAATACGTGATGGTTTCTTTACGTTTTTATACTTATATTGTGCTCACTATAGTGTTCTCTTTTTTTATTTTAACACAGCAAACTTACAACCTACAATTTCATTGTGCGACTGTAGAATAATTTAAAACATTGTAGCCCAGATAAACTACCCATTACTAACATTATCAATACACTATACAAAAATATTAAAATTACAACATTTTTTTGTTAGAATAATTTGAAGTAGGCACTTTACAGTATTTTGTGGCGTTTTACATAATAGCTATTTCATTACACGAATTTTATTTTTAAATTGTACAACATGGAATATATCAATCTAAAATATTAAATATATTTCATTCATATCACTGCCCACTCTGAGTTACTCGGCTTAACCTACGTTACCTTAGTCGAAATTAGTTTAATATTAATTTTTTACTCATGAATGGAAATGGGATATTCAATAAAATGTATATATTGAACTGTGTTTCTCTATCTATATCATTTGTATAAATAACATAAAAATATACTCTTGGAATTTCAACAGGAGGTATATTATGTATCATTCATTTATTGTACTGAAATATATTAAATTATTATGTGATGTTTTCTGTCTAAAAAGAAGTTTAGGTCGGTCTTCGGCGACGCTAAATTATAAAATAGATATAGAAAAAATTAAATAATTAGAAAAGTAATATAAATCGCCAAAGAATAAATTGCACCATCCAAAATAAAAATCAGATCTCATTCTTATAATATTTTGAACAGATCAAAGCAAAATCATTAGAACCTATCAATGTGGTAAATTATGTTAAAAGTTAAACATCTAGATAAAAATTAAATTGTATGTGAAATACCTACCTACCTACCTAGCTATTAAACTCGAACATTGCTGAAGGTTACGCGACAAAATGATGACTTGAGTTTATTTCACAACACTTCAAATTAAAGTAAAAAATGATGGTCTTTTTGCCAGCTAACTTTTGATAACTTCTAAAGTGTAATATTTTTGTTGAAGTATTCTTTATGGAAAATTATTTATTCTTTCTGTTGGTTCCTAAATGTATCCCGTCAAAACATGACTTTTTCACAATTCTACAATTCTTGGGAGATTGAACTGTTTGAGGCATATTTCATGTGCGTATAAGTATTACAAATCCATCCTTTTCAGTTGTTGTTGTTCTACACAGTAGACATACGGTTTCGTTTCGAAATAAATTTCCCGCACCTCGGCTCTTACAATTTAAACATACAATATGAAGACACCCGAACATGAACATTATTGACAACTCCGTTTTATCACAACTATTAATTAGATGGTACCAACCTGAGAAAACAAAAAACGGTGACATTATTTCGAATTAATATTTTACAAATCCAATGCTTAACAAATACGCGTATACATGTCGAAAATTATAATTTGGACCCGGCGAAAGTGTGAGTGAGACGGCTAGACGAGGCAGCCGTCGTTGAGGCCGTTGTTGAGTTTTTGCTGCTGATCCGGCGCCGCGTTGTAGGAGTGACAAGCCGCCGCCGGTAGAGTGTAACCTCCTTCCGGCTCGTAATACTCCTGCTCCTGTTCAATGGGAACCAGTAGATTGGTCGCCTTAGGCAGATACCCGTCCGTAGTGACGTACCCGCCGTCCGATGTCGGCGGCAGACTCAGCACGCTGTCGGGCCGCGGGTAGTCCACATCGACGTACTGCTGCGTGCTGTACGTATCCAACGACGACATGTTATCAATAGAACCGTCTCCGCTCAGTGTAGCACCGCACGTGTAGCTCGACGCTAGTATGTTGGCTGACTCTGGTCTGATGTAGGGCGACTGCGTTTCGTAGGTGGTCGGGAATGTGTTGGGGGTGGCGCAGTCGTAGGGGCGCAACATGTTGTACTGTTGATGGCTGGGCGACTGCCGCGCGGCCGGGTTGTTCCGCACGCACGTCGCCGCGTGCATCGCGAGCATGTCCATCAGTTGACGCTTTTGCACTTCCAAGTCCTGGAAAACATGGAAATACCGATTAGTAAAACATTTGTCGATTCCAATCGATATTGTTACATCAATTGATGTTTTCCTTCCCTTTGCGTTACCTCCATAACTATTACCTATCGATCGATTTTGTCCTTCACTACGATAGACATTCGGTGACATTTGGGAACAAAAAATTGGTGGCAGTTTGTAATAACGGCTCATTTTACCTTAAGTTGTGTCTTAAGGTCGATGTTCTGCGTCTCCAACACTTCGCTCTCGGTGACCAGGTTGACGGTTCTTTCCCGTTTCTTGAGCCGGCATTTCGTCGCTGCGATCTTGTTCCGTTCTCTTCGGCGCCGTCTTCTCTCTTCGTCTTCTGGTGTTAACTGGAAATCAAGAAAGATTATTAGTACCTACATAGAGTCACCCCTATAATCTAACAATAAGTAGCTAAAACCTAGGAAAAGTACAGGCTTTTGGATGTTTTGGATTATTTAAAAAAATACTATCTTAAACTCTGTCTCTGTCCTATGACCTAGACTAGAGTCAAGAGCAAACCCATCCTTAATAAAAATAAAAAAACATTTTCGGTCCCATAAGTTGGCAGTTCATTAGTTGTTTTTATCCACATATTCTAATCTAATTGCCAATTGATTACATTTTCAAACCAAGACTTTCACGATTCAAAATGTTTGTTTTTATAAACCAGACGTCTCGCACAAGACAGCAGATATGTGTAGGTGGACAATCGTGTCAAAATACACATATGTTTTTGTTAAATATACCTAGAAATCTGTTTTTCTTCGAGCTTATCAGTTTCAGTAGGTATTATCAAAAACAGTTAAATTTAAATAAGTCAGAATGTAAAAGGCACATCCCGAGTGACTCCTAGCTTCATAGAAAAGTCTGTGACAACGCCTCCACAATGCGCGATCAATATCAGCAGCTAATAAACGAGACGGAACCGCACGCCCTGAATACCAGACGCACTTATATTTTACAAAGTTGTATTATTGCTTTCAATCAGGAAGTTCGCTCACGAACGCTCCTATGCACTATCTTCTCTTATCCTTCAGACATACATTGCGGTTTTTTGCGTTTCAAGGTTTAGATCTTGACTGTATACTGGTTTTGAGTTCAAGATGTTCATCAATAGAATCAATTCACGCAGAAGCCTAAAAAGCAGAGTGATGGATGTAAAAAGCGACTAAAGGAGTGGGCTGTAACTGCAACATGTTGTATACGCGTCACAAAACTGTTTGCCAAACTTATCTACTGGCATGCCCGTGGTTCTGTTTGTCTCTAGTTACTTAGCTTTCAATATTGGACACTACGTTTCACCAATGGTAACTAGTAAAACTTTCAGCCTACTTATAAATAAGTACAGTCGGTTATAGCACATAAGGTACCAGGCAGGGGTACTCCAAAAAATCTGAATTATTTTTGTCCCCAGCAATGTTTTTTTCTTGACATGAATATGTATTAATATAATGACTTCTTTTATGAGAATAAGCAAAAAATATATATTTTGTATTAACTAGGGATAAAAAAGAAAGTTCGTTTAGAGTACCCCTGGTACCTTATGTGCTATAACCGACTGTACATAATTTCAGCAATGCAGCATTGTACAGCATACTTAATAATATTAAAAGCGAACGTAAGGGAATAGACTCATTCGCAATGCACTAGCCTCCTGAGCTCGTAAAACGTCAATGGGTGCCGTTGAATCACTATGCACGGCGGCCATAAAAACAAGTAACACGTTGCAATCTTCGTCATATCTATGCAACTCTAAAGTGCCTATTTATGGTTCGCAAAAGTAATATCAGACCATAAAACTTTATGGACAACCTGTTGTAATAAACAGGTAAAAAAAAACCTTTATGGGTAATATTTTTTTACTATCGAGGTAGTAATAAAATAACTATTTCCTAAATACATGGTTTTTGAAAGGGTTTGATTAATAAAAAAAACAATAATATTTGCTATGCATTAACTGTATTTATGCCCCTTACAGTGTTCGAGCAACGCGGTCTTTCGTCTCGTTTGCGTTGATCGAAGCATTACCTAATTTACGTACAGTCTATTAATTATACTGTGGTACAGTCAAGCTCTGCTCGAACACTTTAGTGCCGTTCTGCTACCGCTCGCAATGAGAGTTACTTTGGCGCTTCAAGTGTTTAACCGGAGCTGAGCTTGACTGTATCTTCATTGCCTACAAGACGGGCTGTAAAACCGGCAACCTTGTACTAGCGATGGGCAAAGGTAAACTATATGTTTTTTGACCCGGATCAATCCGATAACTAAGAATTTTAGTTAATAATAGTCTCTTATAAAAATAATGCATGAATATTTTATAAAAATAAGGAAATTACACGGTCATTAAATAAAATTACACTCGATATATAAAGGTCGCTTATTTGTTCGCTTTTTATACTTACGTTAAAGTAGTTACAGTAGGTTGTAGCACATGAGGTACCAGACCAGGGTTACTCCAAAAGAATTCAATTATTTTTGTCCTCAGTTAATACATAATAAAAATATAAACTTATTCTCATTAAAGAAGTCATTTTCTACTAATACATATTCATGTTAAGAAAAAAATATTGCTGGGTACCAAAATAATTCAGTTCTTTTGGAGTACCCCTGTTACCTTATGTGCTACAACCGACTGTACATGCTAGGATGTCTTGTAGCAGCACCACATTGGTAATTGTAAATATTAGGTACCTATATGAAACACTAGTATAGGTAAATGAAACTCGAGGTACCTACAACTGAGGGTACTATCGGCAGCAGGTCAACTTACCCCTTGAGTGTTCCCCGTAAGCGTGTGACTGCTGTCATAGTCATCGTCACTGTCTTCCCGCTTCATTCGCTTGACTGTCCCGTCCGTGTCACTTCCAGACATTTTCCGCTTGGACTCGATTGACAGCTTCAGGCCAGCCTTTATTAGCTCCGAACACGTCTGCAAGTGAAAAATATATATATTTATATAGGCACCACGGATGTCATACAGGGTGTAAGGGACGACAGACACAAACTAAATATTAAACATGAAACCTCAGTTTTTTGGACCTTTTGAACAAAAGCTGCTACTTGGTACTTCAACTGAAACTTACAGCATAGTTGCTATTAACAGATGGATAATTACAGCTGATGGTCGTTTTTATTCTTCTTCTTCTTTTCGTGTGGGACAACAAGTCATCCAACGACCCGATGAACCCTAGCATCTTGAGTTTTTAACCGCCTACTGCTAGTACTAGGCCACTGACATGGTTGTGTTACGACCGCCGTCTAAGTAATAAACGTATTATATTCTCTTGGTAAGTAATCATAGACAGCAACCGGGAACGACGGGATAATTTGCCCTCCGAAGCACAAAACCATCTTTCTTTTCGAACAATCATGTGGTTTAACCTGCAATGTCCTAACCAGACTGGGAACAAGTTCACAAAGTGATAAAATATATCAACTTTGTGAGTGCTCCACCGAGAATCGAACAAGGAACCTTTGCATCGTAAGCAGTTGCACTACCACAACGCCATATCGGCCGGCGGTACTTGGTACTTTAATACATACATACATATAGCACGCCTATAATTCCTTACGGGGTAGGCAGAGCGTAACAAATAAAAAATATTCAATTGATGTTCGTTCCTACTGATATTTACCTACTTACGCGTTCTCTTACGTAAACACATAATGTTTATTTAATTAAAGCTCACGCACTCAAATCTCAAGTGTATGTACTTGAAAGTGTTTTTGTAGAATTTAATGATTGACTGATTCACAACCATTCTGCCTTGATGGAACACATTTTTTCTTTCAATAAAAATATTCTAGATTATAAATATTTTTTGGTGAACTTAATAAAACAATTTTAAACGAATTTATGTTGTGTTAATTTTGGATTTTACAATTCCTTCGAGTTATCCGTGAACATTCAGGGCTGTAAGGAGATTGAAACGTGGGAATTGTAAAATCCAAAATAAACACAACTTAAATCCGTTTAAAATTGTTTTATTGTGATGAGTAATAATTGTACAAACTCAAGAATATATTATTTGTTGAGGACGCGGGTTCGATTATGCTTGCAATTTCATACAATTACAATGATTATTGTAATCATGAATGAATTGTTTGGTTTTCTCACGATTCAAATGTCCGGCTATTGTCTAGGATAGGCTATGCAAACTAGACAGAAGAAAACACCGCCGCCTAGCTACTCATATTTATTTGAATATGAGGTCGAATGACAAATGTTATTGTTATAATGGACTTGAGGGTGTGTATTGCAATTGTAGGCGATGGGCTGACAACCTGTCACTATGGCGATACATAATTTTCCGAATGACCCTCAAATGTTTGTCAGACGTGGCGTAAATGTCCGTTTTATGCGGCCATTTATGCTCTGCCTACCCCGCAAGGGACTGTAGGCGTGATATGTGTGTGTATTGTAATAGCTTTATTTTGTATGCCTATGGCCGTGTGATGCCGGGTTTAAATAGTATCGCCCCATTTCTTTCCCGCGGTAGTCGTGTCGTAGGAGGCAGTTAAGGGAATCGAGGGTTTCATGTGTATTACCATTTTTAAGCGACAGGCTGACAACCTGCCACACGATGTTTTGAAACGGTCCTCAAAAATTTGACAGACGTGGCGAAAACGAACGTATTTGACGGCCGTTAACGCTCTGCCTACCCCGCATAGGATAAAGGCGTGATATAAGTATGTATGTACTTTTTTGTAAGTATGTTTTTGTGATTTATTTGGTGCAATAAAGTTATTACATACATACATCTATGTTGTATGACTATGGTAATTTTTGTGGTCGTTGTATGATAATAACTTGGAGATTTGAGGCATCATCGTCATATCTACCTACTACGTGGGTATGTGGTCTAAATAATTTTATTTAGAACACTCATTCTCTAAAGCGTGACTGTTGCTGAAGAGTGCGAATAATTCAGTGACCCATTTAATATCTTGTAACGACTTTCTCGGAATACTTTTATGACAGGCATTTCCTTGCAAATTATCCAAAATACTTATATTCTGGGATGCCACGAAATGAAATAAATATGTTTAATATTCAGTAAGTCCTAGAGAACTGTAAGAATAAGAAAAAAACATGCGTTGAGGGGTGCTTTCGAAGGCAGTAGGTACCCTTCGAAAGCACTCAGGGGTGAGTTGAAGAAAGAGTGTTTAGGGAAGGCCTGAGAGAGGAGAAAGAAGAGGAGTCAAGGGGGATTCGAAGCAAAGCTGAAAACCTCTTTTCCTCTTTTCAACTCCATCAATCATTACAACTCCGATGTGTGCTTCTGGACCTCATGCGCTGAAGAGATGATGGGAAGCTGGAATCATCAGTACTATATCATGCTCACCCAATAAGATCCTACCTTCTGTATACTCGGTGGAGTGGTGGACGAGGCTGGTGAGGTGACTGAAGAGTTTGACATCGAAGAGTTGGAGTCATTGCACGTCGGCTGTAGAAACAAAATAACAGAAGTTACTTAAAACAGTAAAGATTGTGAAATAATATTAAAGGCAAAAATTTGAGTTACCGACTGACTGTAAACATAACGTTTCATGCATACTCCGTCTAAAGATTTTTGCTTTAATAAGTATTTATTTATTTTCGAGTTTACTAATAGGAACTGAATCACTTGTCTTTACACAAAGTAATCATCCGAGTCGCCCCAATTTGTATAAAATCGTTACGTTTTCTTGTGATTTGTTAACCCACGAGAGATTTAAAGCTATTTGGCTAACATCCGGCCAAGAACCTTATCAACTTATCATTTAATCTTGGCCCAGATGCGTCAGTCTGATGCGACTTCCTAAATGCACCTAAGCTAAGCTAAATTGTGTCCGGTCACTTCCGGTTAAGCTAGTGCACATATATACACATATTACGCATATTATCCCTTGCGGGGTAGGCAGAGCGCAAATGGCCGCAAAAACGGTCATTTACGCCACGTCTGAAATATATTTGAAGGTCATTCGGAAAGTTGTGTATCGCCATAGTCACAGGTTGTCAGCACATCGCGTAAAATTGCAATACACACCCTCAAGTCACTAAGTCGGCTTTTACGACTCCCACGAAAAAGAAAAAAAAGGGGTGATGCTATTCTAAGCTGGCTAGTGAAGTTATAAAAAATATAAAAGGAATCCTAATTTGGCCTAATCGACCTTGTGGAACAATTAGCACGTCTGCGTGTAGCTTGAAAAACATTGCCACTAATGGTACGTTTTCCAGTTGGGTGCCCAGGGCAGGATATGAGGCTTTAACATTTTGACTTTAACAGAACTATCGTCGAGATATCTACTCTGCACAAAAAATAAGTGAATATATCTACCTACAGATAGGTACTCTAGTATTTTAATGAGCGGGTACCGTGTTTAAATGTGGAACTACTATAGAATTGCGTGTTTGTAGATTTCTAGGGGTGATGTTGGAATCACCTACCTACTAGGTAAGATATAGGAAGGTAGTACGATATAAGAACATATTTTTGGTTCCTTACTTACTAAATTATTTCTGACTTTAATACGTTTTCAGTGCTTATCGAATCAGCTAACTTTGACACTTTCACGACGTAATGTAAAATGGATTTAAAAATCGTTTCAGATCCTATCAGGTCCTATGTTGCCGGCCAACGTTGTCGACTGTCGCTCCAATCAAGATTGCTAATCTTTAATTTATGTTAGTTTTTATAGGTTTTTGCTATCCGGTGCACTTTATTAAATTATCTGCTGCACAGTATTGCAAAGTGCCGCGACATTCTAAGTGATTTTGATTGATTGATCGATGAATCGCATGTAACCAACGACAGGTTTTTTATCCGAGCCCTTTGATAACTTTGCACTATGACAAATAAGGTCAATCAGAAATAGGTTACAGGGTATACATAGTCAGTTTAGTTTCGCCCTCTGATTTTTTGATCCTTATTTTCCTATCAGTTTTTATTTATGCTACCCCGATGCATGGTTTGTATAAGGTAGCGTTACTTGATCATTGTTACAAATAAAGACTTGCTTGTCGTAAAATTTATAGATACCTACTTTTGTTTACTGTTGGTTTTGGTACTGTACAAATATAATTGTACTACTTGTATTGTGTACATGGATAAATATTATGTGCACATCCGTTAAGATGGTTATCGGCCAAATGGCTCTCGCACACCAACCAACGTGTTAATTTATTTGGCCGGCGCACGCATAATTATTGTCCGCATTGTGATTTCACGCTCTGGATGTCCATTCACAATCGCGGTGCGTATGCGCAGTGGCTACGGAAGATTTACTCCGCAAATGCGATAAAATACAGGATGTCATAAATAGAACTGCGATCTTTTAAAGTTGAAACCGTCATTGTCATGAATTTTAGAATAGTGCTCATGAAGTATTTTCCGTTGGTTTCTCGTTGTTCATGACCCCAACTTTCTCTATCCCTTCAATAAAAGTTGTCTAGTTAGATTGCTCTACTCTTCTTTTCAATTTCTCCTTCTATAATGAAGTTCTAAGAATATTTCTTTTTCTTTTAATAACTCATCGTCATCATCCCCATACAAGAGTTTTCTTCGGGCGTTAAATTCTTGTCGTTGGTAGAGCTATTTCCACGGTACAGTCGTTCTTTTTATCCTTGACAAGAACATGTAGATAAATAATAAAATCGCAGTACTTAATCCTACACCCTATAACAACTATGCGCACAAGACAGCGAATACGATAACTAAATATAGATAACTGAGAAATGTAGCGTGCGTTGCGCGGGCGCCGGTGCGTCTGCCGTGTTCATGTAAACACGCCAGCAATATTACCTGTGACGAGGATGAGTATGTTGCTACTATGGTTCACTTATGATCCAGATTCCTAAGCTACTGTAAATCAAGATTTTTAAGTCGGTTTGACTGATCTTTTAGTATGATATCATATCATTATAAAGGCTTTATACAACGAGTGCTGTTGATGTTGACCTATTTTTTACCTACCGAGAATAAAATAAAGAAGTATTTTTCTCTCTTTATCTCTTTCTTTCTATATCCCTTTCTTAGGTATCTAACCACTTGTCGTGTCAAAATTATTATTGAAATAATTTTATGAAGCGACCTCACGGACAGCTCAAAAGCCTAACTCAACCTGTTTACCTTTGCATAAGCTTCTGCCAAATATAATCTTGAACTTTAGCATTTACTTTATAACAAATATTATTTATTGCTTTATATTCGTGCTGAATCTATTTAATGTATACATTAAAGTATTTTTTATATTCATAGATAGTTATAGCAAGTCCACAGTTTCACCACTTTCGCCAGTTCACAGACGTTTGTAATTGTAACAGCGTTACAATATCGGGAGCTAATAATAAAAACATTTTCTTTGGTAAAAATCTAAATAATAACTAGGAATACTTGGTGCTTATAAACAATTGCGAGTGTTTAAAATTATTGTCTTATATTTTGCAATACCGGAACTGCGCTACTTAGTTAATAGATAATGTACTAAGTGCGCAATTCTCGTACTCGTCTATCTGCAGGGATGCATTAGGTGTATGACCTCAGCTTTGGCGACGACACGTATTATCCAATATTTATAATGGGGGACTGCGTTCACGTGGTGACGTTACGTGGCGGACTTGGCACTGTACCAGCTCATTCTGTATGCTGCCGGTAGGGCTCCGCTGACGGCCTGCGTGCATGCTTAGCAGGGTGAAATGCGTGAATACTAAGTCTAAACCTAACTTGATATAAGTAAGCCGGATTTAGAAATGTACCTACCTATTCTCCCGTATAGCCCACACTGCGGTTCGTTCGAAAGTTTGAATCTCAGCAGAGGAAAGGCTTAGTATGGTTTTGTATCAGGTGCAATAGGTCTTTCACGATAAGTGCAAATAAAGTCCTTGAAGTAGGAAATAGGTAACGCTGTCTGCAAGCAGCAGTGAATATTTTCCTGTGATATTCATCGACATAGCTCAGGTGCGCATATCTTACGTAGATACGTAGGTACTCTTTCGATTCCTAAGACCATAAAACTTATGTTTGGTACCATAAAGCAACTGGGTTTTATTCTACAAGATGAACACTATTATTAACAAAGGTATTAAGTTAATTGCTTGATTGTTTTAAGTTTGCCGTTTGCATCATGAACTATAAAATTCTCGTTGCAATTTGACTCGTGTGACTCTAAATGCCTTTACATCCTTGCATCTCAGTATCGTGATGCAAGCCCACATAAAACTCCAATTTACGAGATGGCTTCAGAGTGGCTCATACCTTTATGACCCTAGTTAGTACCTAGCTCTAATATTCGCAGTATTGTTAAACTAACCTCCGGTGCGTGCGCACTTAAGACTTTTGCAGTTTGCTTCATTTTATAGTGCAATAAAGCCATGTATAGCTAGGCAAGATATTATAAGTAATGCGCTAATATATTCAACGCGAAAAGCAAACACGGACTCACCTTGAATACGGAGTTTTTATCGTAGTTGTACTGGTCGAGGGGATTGGTCATGGTGATGACGTCGTTGACGATCTCCGGCGTGCGCAGCGTGGAGCCGGCAGCACCAGGGGTCTCCGCCGCCAGCAGGTTGATCATGGCGGCGCTGAGGTTCACGCTCAGGTTGTAAGCGCCCCCGGTGCCCCCAGTGGCGCCCCCCGCCTCCTCCTCAGCCCCCACGGGCGCCGCGGGCGACGGCGACGCCTCCTCGCACTTTATCGTCGGCACCGACATGCTCGACGAATTCATTATATCCTTGTACGGAGCCAGCTTGCTTTTTTTTAAACACTAATTTCTAAACCTACGTTATCACGGTTAGCACTATCACTAGCTAAGGCTAATTATCACTGTGTGGTAAACTGGTTACGATTACGAATGGCACTCAAGTCTTCTGCACTAGAAGTCTTCACGGGAAACGTCCGTTTCGCTTGTTTACACCTGAAACAATGGAAACTTGTGTTAGAATATTTTATTAAGATTCTGCACATGAGGCGTCGTTTCATTGACGATTTTAAAAATACGATATTACATGGAATGCGGGTCAGTTTTTAACCGACCTCGAAAGAAGGTTGTCAATTTTCGATTAGAATAGGGTTAATAGAATACGAAACAATATAATACAGCGATAAAAGCCAGTGGGTCGTAAAAGGCAGATGGGTCGTGGCGGCTGAATCGGTCAGTCGGCGCTTTCGCAAGTGCATTTAATTAGAGCTATCTGATCGCGGCCTCGAGTGGCCAGTTGGCCACACTGCCCAACAGGACGCGAGTACAATAAAACGTTTTTTTACAGCCCTCAATCTCAGAGCAAGAAAACTGTTCAAAGGGAACCCTACGTACAACTAGATTGAAGCCAGGAAAACCTTACAGAATTTTAGGATATTTTGCAATGTTATATTTTTTATGAATCAAAATAAGAATACGAATAATGTTGGCTGCAGCCGGGACTTGAATCCAGGACCATAGAGTACCGTCATTCATGCGGACCTCGTCTCAATTACCGTTGACACAAAATATTAAATGCATAATAATGCTTTTTAAAAATAGTTGACATCAATTCACGTTTGCATTTTGCACGTTGTAACACTTTAACAAGACTAATACTCGAGGGCAAGATCCCTGGCAAAAGAGCACAAGGCCGACCCAAGAAGAAGTGGATAGATGACATCCGAGACAGACTGGACTTCGGTACCTACTACCAGTTGAAAAGTGCGGCGCCAGACCGCGAGGGTTACTACATGCTGACCTCCGAACTTCAATTGAAGATGGCACCCCATGATGACAATAATTCTAAATTACTTTATATAAGTATAGAGTGCTCGCCAAATCTTTTTACTGAATTCAACGTGTTTTTATGCGTTTGCCTAGGTGTTTTTCAGCAAGCCAATTCTAATCAGGACGTGTTTTTCATGGTTTCATCATAATCGTTGTAGGGATCCCTCTCAAACACTATCTTGCTCTAAGACCTCAATTGAACCAGCGCCATAAAATTGAAACTATGCGCTTTTTACGACGCGTTTCGCTCTTCCGCGATCACAAGCTTGACCATTGTGTGTTGAGGATTAGCAGATACCGCGTCACAAGGACATACATACGACTTGGCAATTAAAATTCTGCCGATACCATCGCCAGACATTATGTGGTAATCTGGACATTATTCGCTGGTACACAATACACGATTCGTGACCAAAAAACTGTTTAATATGAAACGGGAGCTAGATCCTGTTGTTGCCATATATAGGAGTTGAAAGCTATGTGCCTTGACCCCTCGAGAGGTAGGTATCTCATATCTGCGGCACGTACTGACAATAAAGCACCGGGTTAACCTAGTTGCTGGATTTGCTTATTCCAAACGAGTGGCGTGAGAAGAGGATAATGCTTTAAAAGTACAAATATGGCTACTGTTTCTACACATTTCAATTTTTGGTGAGAGAATAGGTAGAGTCGGAAAGTAGGTAACGTGTTACACCAATAATTAATTATCTATTCTTATTAAATTTTATAATGCAGCTATCTTCTCTGAAACGTGAGTGATCCGTAATTTTTTACACGGCTAGTGGCATACAGTTTCCAACACCGACTGTACTACGGATGCATGTTGAGATATTTTAGAAAAATGTATAGGTACCGAATTTTGACTTGAATTTAAATTCCAGTGAGCTACCAAACAAAGTACCTTTATATCCAGCAATTTATAGGCATTGGGACGCTAGCACTAAGATGAGAAATTAAAACGCATTTGTAGTGGAAAATTCTGGCACTGAGTTCGGTGATAATTCGTATGCGCGTCATTGTAAGTATCAGTAATGATTCCTGGTTTTTGTTTTGTTACCTAACCTAACAGAAAATATTGTTGATTCATGCATTTTAACACACCAATCATCCAATTTATTATAATATTAATCGCTCCATAGTGAGTCGCCAAATAATAGACTAAATGAAACTAATTTAATCCATCTTTATTCCAATTCTAACTAATTCGTTTGTTGTCATTCATTCGTTCATTGTCAAAGTTGTCTTTAATAAAGTAATGTAAGACTTTTTCCATGTCTAAGACCACACTAGAATTGTTCGGGTCATTTATCGACTCAGTGACCCACGCAACACTCGTAATGGACAAACTCAAAAGACTGAAGCTAAGAGGCCCGTCTGGATTAGGACTTAATACTTTCTAAACAACCGTTTGCGAAGGAGAAGCAAGTTTTATTTCCAATGCATTTCTCATGTAAGTAGAGCATTATGTTTGTATAATATATGTTCTGTTAAATATGGGCAGTGCGCGTCGCCAAATATAATCGGCTAAACAAACCATGACTCTGAAAAAAAAAATAACTTAAAGATTGTAACTATAAAGTTTTTTGTATAATTACTTTACCTACAATCAAATCTTGACTTTAAAAAAATTATTATACCGACAGGCTGAAATTTGTAAAGACACCTTTGCTGAAAATTGAGGATGGGCAACGGGACGAACGAACTATTTGCTGGAGCGACATTACTGTTAGTTTTTTTATTATTATAGTAACTACCGTTCGTTCTGTAATATGATTCTACTTGATATTTTATTATCAAACATTTTAGTAAAAACCTGACTTCGTCTCTATATGAATTGAGCATGAATGTGAATGACTAAGAATGAAAACAAAGCCCCTCTTAGTGGGACTTGAAGCTTAACGACTCTACAAAAGGCACCCTTACCGTATTCTCACTTGAAAACACTTAGTTTCCTTCAAAAAGCAGCAGTCAAGGAAAGAGTCATTTGGAACTCAATACTGTGTGTGTGGGTAGAGTCCATATTGGTATGCTAAGCAGTCAGTAGGACGTCCGACCACAAAAATGGAAAAAGAAAATAAATGTATCCGGCCGATTTGTGTAGGCTGAGGATTAGTTGTTAATGGCATAGCATATACTTATTTTGTTATCATTTGATTTGAAGTTGTAACAAAATTACCTGAATTTTTTAAACGGATTTTAAGTGATGTGCCAGTCCATGCAACTAAACAACTGTTACACTTACACATTTTTTATGTAGACTTTGTTTACGAAATCGAATATCCCTGAGTTACGTAGCGAAAATCCTATTCAGAATAACGGCTAAGTAGCGGCAGGTGAAACCGCTGGCCCGACCACTTACGTTATATACAGGGTGTAAGGGACAGCTCTCCGAATGCTTATAGTGCGCATTCAGAACATGAAACTGAACAACTTGCAAAAAATAATATTTCAGTTAACGCCAGAAATTCTTGACTTCCCATAGTAAATGCAGTCAGCTCATTTTGTATGACACGTCGATTTTTTTGTCGTTTCCTGACATATGTTTCTAAGGGAAAGTTGTTTAGTTTCATGGTCTCCATGCACCCTATCAGTATTCGGAGGGCTGTCCTTTACACCCTGTATAGTGTGCCTAGAGTTTTATACTCTATCTATATCCTAATGGTAGGTCCGTAATCGACTCGCCTACTTATTTTGCCGCTCAAGGTACGTACTAATGTGTGAATTTTCATCGATGTTTACCCACGTACCAATGGTCTTATTGACTAAACTTGTGTAAAGACAAGATGCTCTTTTACAGGGTCTGGCGCGTGAGAAAAATATAGTTCCGAACCGAAATATAGTGTGGTTTCCAATGTTCGATTACACGTCTCTAAACGATTTTAACCAATGTTAGCTCGGCCCTACCGACAACCGGTATGTACTTATTCAGTACGTTTTCCTGAACATGGAAAGTGCGGTTGTAGCATCAAAAGTGGAAGTGGGGGGGGAGTTATGACGTAACAAAGATGGCGGCCGGACCAACTCAACTAAGCGGTTTTTCTAGATAATTACTGGGCCGATATACATAAATGAGGTGTCAAATGAGAGAGCATTCAATGTTCATTATTTGATTTCTTACATTTATGTATGTAAAACTAATACCAAATGAAATATTTCAAAAACATCGCATTTTATAAAATTTAAGTTTTTTTTTCTTGCCTATATCTCGGTATCCGTCAGAGTTATCAAACTTTTGACAAGTACAAAACATTTTGGAAATTTAATCAGCTCTCTAGTGAACCCCCAGTTATTGAATTCAGAAAAGAAACAACGGAGATACAGCAGTTTGAGTGGTCGGAGTCGTAGGTACAAGTGATTTAAAAAAAAATTTTTTTTATTTTTTTTTATTAGTGATGGGTTTGCTCTTGACTCTAGTAGGTCATAGGACCGAGACAGAGTCTAAGATGGAGCGAGCTCACCCAGAAGAAGCCTGTTAAGGCACTGGCACTCACACACACTGACGGAACGCAGCAAGCTACTTGGCGCCAGACTTCGGTGGGATGGTGGTCGCGAGCCAGGCGGCCCCTTACGGAGCCTTCCACCGCTTATCGGGATCGTTCAGCCGGACTTATCCACAGGCAAGCCTGTGTTGCCGTTGCCCGGGGTGGACCGCTAGGAGGTAGATCCCATACCACCCCATTTGACGGAGCTTGGCTGTGTGTTCATTTAAAATAATAATATAGTTTAAAATATAATGATAATCTTATATTGAACACGGGTCTTCTTCAATGGGGGGTACTATGTGTAGTATGTGTAGTATGGGTTGGCAAGTACAGTAGGTACATGGTGTTAATTTACTTATTTTCACTGTGTTGAGGTTAACATCGGCTTTAAACCACTTGATAATGAAATGAGAAAAACACTGTGGTATTTGAATAAATAAAATTGTAATCATTTTAACATTAATTAAAATAAAATAAAATAATCAAGTAATATAAACTACTTAATTATGATCATCATCATTCTGGATCAGTATCATCTAGAAAATTAAAATGGTTGAAACATTTGTATCCCACATGGCATATACATATGCCCTCCAAGCATTTCTGTTTTTTGACACTACATCCACAACGGGATGAACGACATCCAGCTTTGCATTGACAAGATATCAATTCAAGAACTTTTAATGAAATCAAATTCACGGATGATGTCATTGGCACTAGGCATCCCGTTTCTTCAATCTTCCAGCCGCTGTCCGTGGGTGCAGGTAAAATAGGCTCTGCCACGTCAGCATGCAGCCAACAAAACGTCTGGTAATTGGCTCTTAAGGCATGTTGGCGAAATGCTTCTCGTGTTGGCGGTAATTTGTCAAGCTCCCTTATATTTTGGAATATCGCAGCTCTCAGATCGTCTAAATTATTTGAGTTTTGAGGGCCCGGCTTCTTATTTGTGTACATAAAAATCACAAATCTCTCAGCATTTCAGAGCTGCACTTCCGTAGGGTGTGGGCTTGTACCAAAATCGGATAATAAATTATTGTGCCGTTGAAAAATAGGCCAGCTTGATTTTTTGTGTGCCCTGATAGTGCACTTGTGGTATCACACCCAGTTATGCTGCGATAGGCCAACAAAGCTTTCCTTCTTTCCTCTGACGCTAATAAATCATTGTTTGCGTTTATATGTTTCCGTCAATGAATTTTTGTTTCTTGGTAGTGCCTGATTTAATCCAGACAACACTTGGTAAACGTTCATAAAAATGCAAAATGAGTAGTAGCACGTCAGTATCGCGAGTCTTAACGATTAATCTCTCATAACCGGATTGTTTGATGTCAATACTATGTAAAACGAATCTGGTATCCGCTTCTTCTTGAGTAATTCGTAAATGATCCACGTTTCTCAGAGCATATGTGCTGACTTCTTTCGAGTCCAAGTAACCACCAGAGGTCAAAAGTTCTTGTCCAGCTGGGAGCATCGATGCATGCATTGCAATTTTTTTTGAAAGAAAATCAGACAGACGGGCTTTGTTTTCAGAAGAGTGTATGAATCTGTTCCATTTTGCAGGAAAAAGTGTCTCACGTCCTGCTATTTGATGTACTATTGGAGTGATAGTATGTCGTCTCTTGTCACAAGTACTAGACTTGATGGAAGTCTTATCGTATCGGTCGAAAAGAACGTGCACGCTCTCGCAACCATTAGACCTGAAATTTGACACTATAGACTTCAATATAATTTCACTTAAATCTCCAAATGTTTTGTCACTTTTCGGTTTTCCACTACTCTGCACTAAAGAGTCAATCAATTAGAGTGGCAGTTTTCATATCTGTTTCATTGTTCATAGTTTCAGATATGGATTCGCCTACTATCAAATTACCGAGAACTGCTTTTGGTGTGGATCTGATAAGGCCATTGGTGTCAAAAAGAGATGGTGGAGGATCACGTAACTCATTCTTTAGAATAATTTTGAGATCTATTTGACGTCCACTTCTTGCAGAAAACATGTTACGGAATAACATATTTGTGTCAACAGTGTTTACTATATTTTCAGATTTGCCAGCTACGTTTACAACGTGCAAGTGTTTAAATGTTTTTGATTTAACATTTTTTAAAGGGCTGTAAAAATCTGTCTGTTTTTCAATAACACGATCTGTTAAAAAATAATCCTCAGAAAGTTTAAAACCAACATGCCTTAAGAGCTAATTACCAGACGTTTTGTTGGCTGCATGCTGAGCCTATTTTACCTGCACCCACGGACAGCGGCTGGAAGATTGAAGAAACGGGATGCCTAGTGCCAATTACATCATCCGTGAATTTGATTTTATTAAAAGTTCTTGAATTGATATCTTGTCAATGCAAAGCTGAATGTCGTTCATCCCATTGTGGATGTAGTGTCAAAAAACAGAAATGCTTGGAGGGCATATGTATGTATATGCCATGTGGGATACAAATGTTTCAACCATTTTAATTATCTAGATGATACTGATCCAGAATGATGATGATCATAATTGAGTAGTTTATATTTCTTGATTATTTTATTTTAATTAATGTTAAAATGATTACAATCGCACTTTGTGATTGACTTTCTAGTTTTATTTATTCAAATACTTAGTTTTATTTATTCAAATACCACAGTGTTTTTCTCATTTCATTATCAAGTGGTTTAAAGCCGATGTTAACCTCAACACAGTGAAAATAAGTAAATTAACACCATGTACCTACTGTACTTGCCAACCCATACTACACATAGTACCCCCCATTGAAGAAGACCCGTGTTCAATATAAGATTATCATTATATTTTAAACTATATTATTATTTTAAATGAACACACAGCCAAGCTCCGTCAATTTTAGATCACTTGTACCTACGACTCCGACCACTCAAACTGCTGTATCTCCGTTGTTTCTTTTCTGATCTCAATAACTGGGGGTTCACTAGAGAGCTGATTAAATTTCCAAAATGTTTTGTATCTGTCAAAAGTTTGATAACTCTGACGGATACCGAGATATAGGCAAGAAAAAAAACTTAAATTTTATAAAATGCGATGTTTTTGAAATATTTCATTTGGTATTAGTTTTACATACATAAATGTAAGAAATCAAATAATGAGCATTGAATGCTCTCTCATTTGACACCTCATTTATGTATATCGGCCCAGTAATTATCTAGAAAAACCGCTTAGTAGAATTGGTCCGGCCGCCATCTTTGTTACGTCATAACTCCCCCCCACTTCCACTTTTGATGCTACAACCGCACTTTCCATGTTCAAGAAAACGTACTGAATAAGTACATACCGGTTGTCGGTAGGGCCGAGACAACATTGGTTAAACTTGTCTGAAAAGCTTCGGAGCCTATACTAATAGGTGTTGTCAATAAGTTATAAATAAATTTAATTGTCAGTTACACATTGTATTTCTGTTTGAATAAACTTCACATAAACGCCTAAAACACTCCACTTTGCAGTACATAGTTCTTTTTTGTCAGCTTTATTTTTTTTGTCCGCTAACAGTAAGAGACTATAAGGCTTTCTGAATGCTTATGAAAAAAAACAAAGGTACACAGGTACATTTCATAGAGGTTAGGGGGAAAATAAGTCCTTGAAAATAATGCGTAGAAATCTTTGCCCCTCAGTGAAAGCGTGAAAACTATCACAACTTCGTAGATCCAAAACAAAAGTATAACACGTCACTCTCTCTCCCATTTACATTCAAATACGCAAGAGAAGGACGTAAACATCCATTTTCCATCTTCATGCAGGGGGAGAAAGCAGTTAATTTTAAAAGGTCGTAAGGGTCGCTGCAGACTTGGATAGTAGCGACTTTACTGTCCCATTAAGCCACTGGCTCGGGAAATGGGTAACCTAGTTACGCCGCGCCCGACTCGTCCGATTTATAGCGAGTGCTCTTAATTGCATTCGTATAAGTACTTCAGTAATGTTGGCATTTATTACATCGTAATTATATATGAATTATAACGTAGTGTCCAGCTACGATAATTATGCCGGTTGTAAAACTTTTGGCAAGAAGAAACATAGTGCGATCAACTATTTCTTGATTCTTATTCTAACCGCTGTGCGATTCTATTTTATTGTGGTTACATACATTTAAGGATATCTTCAAGATTTCATGACCTTTTCGTCTCTAAAATTGCAGCTTTCGGATAATGTTAATTTAGTCTTGTTTAGGTATTAAATTTGATAAAGCAACATGTAACTTAGTCAATCAATAATCAATTATGTACAGTCGGTTGTAGTACATAAGGTACCAGGGGTATTCCAAAAGAACTGAATTATTTTTGTCCCCAGCAATATTTTTTCTTGACAGAGTATGTTTAAGTAGAAAATAACTTGTTTTATTAGAATAAGTTGAAATTTTCATTATGTGTTAACAGGGGATAAAAATAATTTAGTTCTTTTGGAGTAACCCTGGTTCCTTATGTGCTACAACCGACTGTACATTCTTAAGAGTATATGGATAATAATATAGATCTTAAACTTAAAACCAATAGCCATTACTTTATTTTATTATTATTATTATGCCCAAAGATTTATCTATTTGTCCCCACTGAATCCACTTTTAACATGTTCCGATATCTACTGCTATCTACTAAAGAGGTCAACAAATAGTGTAATTATATGAAAAAGCGACCACGTTGTTTTAAATTTACATTATCAAGCCCCTTATCTTAGCTTAATGCTTGTTTAATGAGAGCCACTATAGTCAACTTGTCAACAGTTACATGTAAGGTTAAAATAACATGTATATGTAAGGTTATAGAGCTATTGGTAGGTACTGTCAAGTCGGTTTAAGTAAGATAATTTATCTGCGGTGACAGTTCGTAAAACCGCGTTTTAGAGAAAATTTCTACTTGTCAAACTTATCCTGTCCCGTTCATGCACACACGTCAGATAAAAATTCTCAACCTCTCAACTGAGACAGAGCTTAGAGTTACGCAAACGTCAGTTTGACAGGTGCATAGTGTTATCCAGTGTTTTGGTGATATATTTCTGTTGCATAAAGTGTTGCACTATAAATTGTACTTTCATAAGTTTAAATTAACGAAAAAATAACAGACAAAGCGGCAAATCTTTAGAAATCGCTAATATGATGACAGCTGTCTTTCGTTGATTCACTTCGCCAAACCCTCGTTCAGAGGTGTGGTAGTTTAAATTTTAAGCTAAAGTTATCTTATCCAGAGCACGTTAAACGTACCCTAGGAATGTTCAAATTGGACGGAAACAATTAATTTGGTGGCAACACAATTGGTCAGTAGCATAGTACCTACATCAAAACATCCATTAGCGCCAGCGTTTTGTTTACGCGGCTATTATAGGTCTGTGACTTCCGAGCCGGTTTTCTATTAGGACAATACAAAACTGTTATAACGTGTTAAAATATATATTTACAATGACGGATCTTGACGTCAATAAGTCATAATACATAATACTATCCTACATTGAATTAAATAATTTCATTTTCATTTTTTAATTTTCGACAAAAGATACCGCTCACGTTTTGCTGTAGGTACCTAAGTAAAAGTATAAACACTCTATTACACAAAAATAACAGCAAAATTCATAGCTAATATGTGCAAAGGCGGCTTTATCGCTACAAGCGCTCACTTCCAGACAACCTTAAGTGTTATATCAAAGGTTGATTTTTATTCCCGGTGGGATTTTAAATAAATAAATGCTCTTTGTTCGCTGATTTGACACGCTGCTTATAGTACCTACTTAAAGGGTTAAGTACTACCTACTGACCCACTAAATGTTTCTCTCTAAAATCCCAAGCAATTTAGGCGCCATTTGACAATGCCAATTTGGCACGCCTGTAATGACGTGACGCGCCAGTGCTTAAATATACGCATACGCATCTAATCAAAACGACTAGGTACAGCGAATAAGCGCAACGATTAATAACAGTCAGATGTGACACTTATAGAATGCCAGTATAGTTCGATAGGTGTGCGAATTTGGCATAAGGAGTATTATTATTGTTGCGTGGTATGTGTAGTAACAGAAACGTGATAGTAATATTTCTGCATCACGCGGTGATCCGCTCGTCACTATTACCTACATAATGTCAGATATGTGACTTAATTACAATTTCCTATTTAATGTTCAGTTTAAGAATAGTTTGCTGCTTAAAAAACTAACAGATTTATTCAATAAACACTCAAAGAAACAAGAAAAACAAAATTATAACCAATTCACATCCGCCATTACGGAATAGCAACGAAGGAATTCTTTGGCATGGTAGCAATATCTTAAGTATTTTGATGGTGGATTCTATGACGTTTCGTTTTGTACGTTTTCTTTATTAGATTATAGATATTTGGTCTACCTGTTAAAATAAATACGTCTTTTAAAACGAGTGATCTTTGCTACGAAGACGCCTACGCCGTAGCAAAGAAAGTAACCTAATTGAAATCTATGACGCACTAAATACATTAGCAAGTCTCGACTCGAAATGTAGCTGATAGTAAGTTGACACTCTTGGCTACGAATTGAAGTCGAACGGACGACTAATATATTAATTACCTATAATTATGTCTCAATTATTTTAAGTAAATAATACTAATTAAAACTTTCCGGTCCAATAATGCTTTTCATTTATTTCTGTCAGTATGTCTCACTGGCAGGTTATAAACAAAATACACCTGTAGGTAGTTATATATAGGTAGTTAGTATCGATTGTAGGCAGGCCGTCGACACTGCCTTCATTTAAGAAATTATAGGGAATTATGAACGTATCTGACAACAACATAACGAACAAAAAATTCTTACCAAATTAAAATGTGTTCTGATCGTTCTAAGAACTGAGAGTCATATCAACAACTCATTTTAGACACATTATAGTACATATGGTTCTGTTGGTAGCCCTGTTGGGTTTTACTTTAATCTGTGGCTCATCCTCCCGTCCATTTTGTTTTGTCTTGGTTTTGTCGTGCAGGTTAAGTTGCGATATTTGCGATAAATTGTATTGTTTTGTCGTGTTTGGGCATTGTATTTACAAAATGGGGTGTAAATCTTTACGGAAATGTGAAGTTTGTGGTGTTAGAAGAAGAAGTTTGGACATATTTATGGCTAGATTCCCACCGGACCCCGACAGGTAAAATAATCGTTAAGATCTCAATATTTGCATATTAATGAGTTTGCAGCAGTTATAACATCTAAATCTAGTTGATTTTATGTCTGGTTGTTCATGTTTTCTGTTAATATACTGCATTCTTTTCTTATAAATTCAAATGAAACCTCATAACAAATAGTGATGTGCTTAAATTTATCGACAAATGTTATTTCAGTTCAGATGTCGGCTATGGATGGAGTTAACTGAAAATGAGGACTTGGCGTATTTACCCATACTGAGATTAAATGAAAACAAATTCATCTGTGGAAAGCTTTCAGAAGAAAAAAGATCATTTCATATTGAATTGGACAGTGATGTATGATTTTGCCTTCTAAATATTTGTCTTCTATTCTTCAAAATATCCTTGAATTTCAGTATTCTTATAAAATTATACCTTTTTTTCAGCAACAAAGAATAGTGTACGACGGTTCAGCTATAGTTCCATGTGTACGACGGATGTATTTGGTAGCTTAAAGAAGAAAGAAAGTAATTTCAGATAAAACTGGATATTGTTGTTAAATAGAAGACTAGAAAAAATTAATTGCATTGTATTTAAGACAAATAAACGAATGTTAGTGTGTAAAATTATTTATTTATATTAAATTACATTTACCTGTCTAATTTTGATGGTTCAATGTATCCAAGCGAGCGTAATCGCAAATTTATCGATATCGATAGAATTTTATTATATAGTGTGGCAATCCCTATCCCTAATGTCAAAATGTGGACAGTTTGATTCTTTATGTTGGTAGTAGATGATCGTAAAGTTGGTAGTAAGTACGTTCATAATTCGGTTCACTAGCTATAAGGAAAGTGCCAACTCTTAGATTGTAGGTATCGATAATTTAAATATGACAGGAATGATTTTCCGCATAATTTGATTCTACAGGCTCGCCAGCCATGCCTATAATTGTTTTTTCCTTTACGTTCGAAGAAAAAGAAATGATAGAGCTCGTTGCCTTATTTTCATTAAATAAAATTTCAGAAAAATGCCTCTTGGCTGAAAAATTATGGTTATTTCATACTATGCCTTACCAGTGGCACTGTATCACACAGTGGGTAAGTGGTTTGATCGTAGGCAGTTGTCGATAAACTTTATGATAAGAGCTATTGTGACCAGTCGACTGGTATGATTAAAGGTTATTTAAGATTTGATTCATGTGACCCGCGGCCAGATTTGATCTAAGCACGTTAGCAATTCAAATATGCTGTAGAATTTAAATAATTCATTTGATTACGTTTTATTGATTTTATAATTGGTTTTACTTATATTTCTATAATGGGTAGATAGAGTACGATAACTACTAATATGATACTGAGATTATTTCGCAAAATTAACAGCTAATTTGATTCTTTTCTAGATTTTAAAGCAGCTACCAGCTCTACAACGTGGAGTAGATGACAGTTTTTTGCGGCCATTTACGCTCCGCCTACCCCGCAAAGGATTATGAGCGTGATATGTGTATGTATGTATGTATCAGCTCAAAAACTCCATGTAGGTGGTTATATAGATTTTGATTTGTCTTTTACCAGTATAGTAGGTATTATGTATATATAGAATACAGAAGATAGGTGTGTACGTACACCTATCTTCTATATTCTACGCACCTACTCATTTCTAATATCTCTGAAAACTGTTTACTTATTATTTGTTTTGAACATTGGTGCTGAAACTATTTCATCGAAATCGAAAGAGAATAAACCGTCGTGTTCACGTGACTCCTCGTTTAAATAATTTTATTATTATGTAAAGTGTACGTAATTTAGTTGAAGTGCAGTCAGATATTAATGTAACTAATGTGTTCACTAGGTACAGCTGGATGCATGATGAATGGCTAGCTCATTGATCATATCGCCGTACTAACGAGGTGCATAGCTTGTATTGTATAATAGTTGCATAGGCACCTACCTACTTTTCATATATGTATACAGTGGTAATGACCTGTTTCTTGCTTTTCCATACTTAATAATATTGTAAATTCGAGTGTTTGTGTGTTTATGTTTGTTACCTCTTTACGCTCAAAAGGCTTGATGGATTTAAATGAAATTTTGTGCACAGATAGAGTTTGAATGGAATACCGCGTAGGTTACTTTTTTACCGCGGAACCATGCCATTTCTATGGGAAAACCGAAAAACAGCTGAGGGTGAAACCACGGGGCGGTAATCTAGTTAGTAGAAAAAGTGTAATTCTTTGCAATCAACACAGATTAAAATCGAACATCAGTGATTATAACTAAATCGGCAGTTTTTACTATAGGTACATTATAACGCAGCGTAATATAGTCTTTTGGAAATAAAATTATAGACAGAAATGATACATATATACACATACATATATCACGCCTTTATCCCTTGCGGGGTAGGCAGAGCGTAAACGGCCGCAAAAAACGGACATCTACGCCACGTCTGACAAACGTTTGAGGGTCATTAGGAAAATTGTGTATTGCCATAGTGACAGGTTGTCAGCCCATCGCCCAAAAATGCAATACACACCCTCGAGTCCCATCGTCGCCTCTTACGACTCCCACGGGAAAGAAACGGGGTAATGCTATTCTAAGCCGGCATCACACGGCGCACAGAAATGATAAAAGGTTATATTATTATTCTATGTTTCATACTTTTTAGTTTTTACTTTTCATAATAATTATAATAAGTACTATTTTTAAATTTTAGAAACGCTGTAAAACTTTACAATATTCTTAGAGTTATCTTTTTATGACCTATCTTTGCGGTTATCGTGATTGTAAACATTTCTAAGAACAGGTTTTCCTTTTCCTTTACGAGTAGAATAAATTAAGGCAAATCTCATTCACCAAAATCCTTATATAGTTACAAGCTAACAGTAAAATTCTTAAATGGTAATGTAATTTTTTTAAACATTTAAAGATTTGTCGCGGTCAATTTAACTGGTATTTTAAATTGATTTGATTTTGTATAAGAACGTTTAAAGGTTTAATTGTTGCGGTGCTTGATTAAGTTGAATCATTCATTCATTAATGAAGATACCAAATAAAATACTTAATGGTTTATAATTTGCACTGTATTTAAATTAAAATGCCTAAGGGATCAGTCAGGATTTTTTAAAATAGGTAGGTAGGTATTTCATGAGTATTACAATTTTAGGTAACAGGCCGACAACCTGTTGCTAAAGTGATACACGTTTTTTTCTAAAACACCAATAACATTAATGTCACACGTGGCGATAACGACCGTATTTTTACGGCCGTTGTTGCAAGGGATAAAGGCGTGATATGACATGACATGTGTATACGTGTAGGTAGTATAAGGTCGTATACATATCGGGTGGCCCGAATAGAGACGTCCAAAGACAAAACTTGAATGCCTTATACTGAGGGGTATCCGAATTACCCCCATGTATGTTCCGCGATTTTTTGTAACTTCCGAGTTATTTTGACTTTGGACGTGACAATACGGTCCACCCTGTATACACAGTTTCAAATTTTCCGAATGACCCTCAAATGTTTGTCAGACGTGTCGTAAATGTCCGTTTTTTGCTCTGCCAACCCCGCAAGGGAATATAGGCGTGATATGTGTGTGTTTGCAGGTGTAAAAATATTAGCTGGAATTATAAAAATTATAATTTAAATCTCCCATACGAATTGTGGTGGGAATTGTAGAGGTCCTCTTTTTTCATATTTCGACCTTTAAACTCCTCGGGGAAAGTTGATCAGCTTCTTGGGTAGGTTTGCCTCTTATAATATTTGCAGCTATTTATTATTTTTATATCCTGTATATCGAATACTCATCTCATACTTCCAAATATTCGCACAGTTGAAATGGTCGACAAACGCTGAAACATACTATGAGAAAAAGTCATACTCAAAAAAAATATGACAACTAAATACTGTCCATTTCTTTTTCTTGCGTAAGAAAGTTATTAAAGCTAAGATTTAGGTACCTAAGGTATTATCCTTACAGAAGCAAGGCTATTATTCATATCTATCTACGTGGGTAGGTAGGTACATATAGATAGCTGTTATTGAGCTTACAAAGTAGTAAGAGTGGGACGACGGCTCGCCCTTGACTCTCACATTCATACGACCTAGGACTAGTGAGGAATTTCCAGGAAGATCTTTTCGTTGACTTTGAGCTCGGGCTAAGAGACTGCTTGTTGGATTCTAAGGGTATTGGTAAGTGATATTAGGAGAGGCATATGCCCAACAGTGGGCGAAGAAGAAGAAGAAGAAGTGTACAATGTCAGTGGAGAAAAATATGTAACTAACTTCGATTTAAGCTGGTAATTTGCTCTGATACCTACGTGGGATGAAATGAAAGGCTTTATATTGTGCATAGTAAGTAGACGGAAAATCTGATTAGCTATTATAAAACATTAAGTTATATTATAACCAACGTAATCGTACATATTACCTTGCAATACAGTCTGCATGTTTCTATCATTGTACTTTTGTATGTATGTAAATTGAAATATAAATACCTACTCTTTAGAAAACCTGCAACATTTTCTACCGCAGGCAGGATTTAACCTTTTCGCCGCCAAGCCATTCGAGTAAAAAATTGCAACCAGCGCCACACCAATTTCTTGGGAAAGAAATACTCAATAAAATAGAGATGTCCAACAGTTCATATCGAAAATAAATCTTCACTTTTTAAACCGAGTTTTGATTAATCTAAAATCATTATTTTGCCCTCTACTTTTCAGTTCTGATTTCATATAGGTCAAAATAATAATATAGGATAGTAGTAGTAGTGGTGGCCTCGTAAACAACACTAGGCATATTCATCAAGTTTATTTTTAGTTCAGTTTTCGATTAGCACTGGCGCATCTCTATTACGCGTATCTCTATATCGCGTTGTCGGTTATAGACGACTGTGGCGTCGGTGGCATTTCTATATTTTCAAACCCTTAAGACAAATAAGGATGTAATATAGAATATCGATAAAAAAAAATAGAACATCATATGATTTATGCTGGTATTTATTTTAATATTTTATTGTGACTATTTGTTTTCTTTCATTTCTTTTTCTTATTTTACTTACGTTGAATATTAATTATAAACGATTTTTTATAGTAATGAACACGATTTAATATAAAATATTTATTAAACATTACTAGTGTCAACATCTTTAATTAACGAAAATAAACAAGTTATAGAATCATGTATAACAATGAAATTGGATCAATAAAAACGAACAAAATACAAATATTAGTACTGATCTGCTAAGTATTACTTAAATAAATATAATTATGAATACATAATTTGAAATAAGGAGTGCCGACATGCACGCTCACTTTTTCTATCGTAACATACAAAATTATACCTAACAGATATCAACTGCATAAAAATATACCTATAATATGAAACGAAACTAAATATATGATATAAAATTCACTAAAATCAACATGCATAATCAAAACTTATATTCAAATTTGTACTTAAAAACTATTTCGTTTGAGCTTCTTTTATGGTCGCATAGACTTCGTCCCAAACCTGGTCCAACTTCTCGTCGGGGACTTCTTTTAACATTTCTTCGTTTTGTTCAAAATAGTTTTTCTTTTGTCAAATTGGCATTCTGAAAAAAAAATAAGTTTCATGTCTACTCTAAATAAATAATTAAACTAATAAATTATTACAAGTATAATCAATAACATACGTCTGTTATCAGCATGTTTCTGCGTAGAACTAGGCAAAGGAGCTTCTGCAGCTTCTTTTCTTTTTTGCTTATCTGGAATACACAATAATTGATAAGGTATAAGTTTAGTGTAAGTAATTTAAATCTAATGATTTTTAAACGAAAATATTCAGTCGCGTATGTTGATTCCTTTGATGTGGAAGGACAAAATAATAATATAAAGAAACAATACGAGACAAAATAACAAAGAAATGAAGATAAAGTATATTATTTGACTTTTATTGTGTACATAGATAAGATATCTTAAAATGCCTTACAGAACTGCGACGGCATATGTCTATTTTACATAAGGACAACTTTCTGTTATTAAATTACTAAACTAAAATTTAACATAGTCAATTCCAGTAAATAAGTAAGTAGGTACTTAATAATAATAATTGTTAAAGCCCATAAATTTACTTGTTGCCATATAATTTGGAATAATAAATTCGGTCAGTATTTTGTACTCACTTTTCATCGCCTTTATTTCTGCTTCAGCTATTTTCTTCCACTTCAAATATTCGCGACGGGACATCATCTTTTATGCACTTTAACTTGACCGTACTCGTCAAAAGAAACTGAAGGAATGACAAAAAAACATATCTCATAACATAACACAAACTAAAAAAAAGCACGAGTGCCAAATACTTTCGTGGAAAAACTGCAACTTTGAGTAAACAGGGCCATAAAACACGTGCGCATAAAACAATAAATTGTTCCAGGCGGCGTTGGGTTCAAACAGCTCTTATCCTATGAGGTTGCGGTATTTCGTTTTTGACCACAAGAGACAAAAGAAATGCATATTTCTGGTTTTATTGTCATTTGCCGCTATTATGCTTGGTTTAAAACTATTTATGTAATCTTCATCAATTGAGGTTACGTGTCTGATGTATTTCAAAAAATCTTTCCCATTTTGGTAAATAAATTAAAGACAAATGTCAATGATTTCTGTCCGACAAAGATAAGGCTCAAGGTGTTACTCCGTGTACAGTATTGTACCTATTCGTTTGTAAATTAACATCCGTAACAACATTAAAGTAACTATGAAATGCTAATAAATAACCGCTGATATAAG
Source organism: Tuta absoluta (assembly GCA_027580185.1). Classification (NCBI taxonomy): domain Eukaryota; kingdom Metazoa; phylum Arthropoda; class Insecta; order Lepidoptera; family Gelechiidae; genus Tuta; species Tuta absoluta. Next base: position 13,218,845 of record JAQAHW010000005.1, read on the forward strand.
TACAATACCTTACGAAGGGCGTTATAAAAAGTAAATAGAAACAAACTGAAGTAATAATCAAATAAACCGGGTAGGAATAGAAAAAAAATATTTAAAGTATTGAATATAATATATAATAAATCTTAAAATAATAGTTATGTCGGTTTCCTATTTGCCTGAGATACAGGAATTCATATTCTTAGTTTAGGAAATGGTTAAGCCACAGAATTATTTCATATAAGTGTACCTTTTTGTAATTAAGTTTATTAAATAAATAATTATCTTATCTCTTATTATCTAATAATAATCTTGTATCAGAATTTGACCCGTTAAATTGAGTTCACATGAAACCCTCCCAAACGCTCCTAATTTATTTATTATTATTTATGATTATTAGGTATTTATTTACCTCTAAATCTTCTTCTTCGAGTAATCCACGTTCAAACGACAGATCAACGTCATCCTCTACGCCTTCTAAAATCTGTAGAAGTTCTGCTAAACTAAGATCGTCGGCACTCATTTTCCCATCACTATTTTTAAGTAACTACTGCAATGACGTCAGAGCGTGTCGTCTTTACCCGACTACGGCGTACAGTGCACTCACAATGGTCAAGCAATTATCGCTGTGCACGAGTCGCTGAAACCGGTTTGTCGATACTCAATCAAACAAAGAAAATAATGTCTAATACTTGGCGTATTTCTACAAATCGATGTCGGGAATATTTTCAATATACATTAAAATAATAAGAAAATGTTATTGTTATGACAAACTTGACAAATATCTAGGCATAGTATATTGCGTAAATATATTATAGATGTATCGATATTTCACATTTGTACTAGTAAGGAACAACACTTCCAGTCGTGTGGGGCCGACTATGGCGTGTGCGAATGGTACTTCTGACAGCTTCAAAACGTAATCAGTATTTTTCTTATTTAAACTACAAATCTAATAAATATCTAAGCGCAAAAGTTCATAAATCAAAGTAGAGGGTACAATAAATGCAATATGCGAAAAATAAAAGATAGATACGGTTTTAAAATGCTAGTTTATGAACATAAACGTTGACGAAGTTTTGTCGGCTGTACCCGACCGTGGCGCTGACGGCAAGTCGCGGGTTGTCGGCTATACCCGTCTGTGGCGGTGAAAAGGTTAACTAGCGACTTATGGTATCAGTACAGTAGGTACCTACTAGCGACGCCTCTCACCAAATTATAATAGATATTTTCATAAAACTTCAATTTCTTTTGATGATTTGCAGCAATGTAATAGTTGCTTGCATTGCAATAAAACATTTTCGTAAACGAAAATTTTACGCGGCACGTAGTAACAGTCTGCGAAAGAAGCGCACGGCCTTGACACTCGGCGCGCGGACAAAAAGCGCCGACCACAATTCTGCCGCACAAATCATAAACGCAGTAAGTCGCATTTTCGCGCCAAAACAGTTAAGTATAGGCGCGAAATGCTTGCAGTATGGCCAATATAAATCAAAGATCCGTTTTTTTATATCTACAGAATAAAGGTGAAATTCAAAAATCATAACCGCAGTATGGCTTAAGTTTTTTTTACGACAAGTTGATATAACTGCAGTAAGTGTACTTGCTGCAAATTTTTATTAAACTGCTCTAAAATAAACCTCTCGACGTATAACATATGTGCAGTATAGAACTTCTCGAGCGGATTATCAGCGTGATGTCGAAAAATCGAAGAAATCGAATGATGCAATTGTTTATTGTTCAGTAGATTTGCAGAAAGTGATCATGTTGCCACGTATGGATCAATTCAAAGCTGCCATATTCTGCCCGCGCGTGATCGTCTTTGATGAAACATTTGTCCCATTGGGAACAATTTCAGGAAAAAATCTTTTTTTGCTGCAGTTTGGCCAGAAACATTGGGAACAATTTCAGGAAAAAATCAATTTTTGCTGCAGTTTGGCCAGAAACAATCGCCGCTCGAAACCAAGAGGATATTATATCTACATTTAGGGCATTCTTTGTTCATAATCGAGACGCTAAAGATTTTGTTGTTTGGGCTGATAATTGCTCATCACAAAATAAAAACTGGGCATTTTTTTCATTTCTCGTTTATATCATTAACAGTGATTTAATTGCAGCTAAAACAATAACGATAAAATATTTCGAGCCTGGACACTCGTTCATGAGTGCCGACAGTTTCCATCACCAGGTGGAACTGTCCCTGAAACGCAAAAACAAAGTTTATGACTTTGATGATTTTGTGTCTGCTGTTCAGCAGTCCGATTCTAAAAATAACGTCGTAAATATTATGACAATTGATGATTTCTTTGAATACCAAGACTTTAGTTCGCAAGCAAAAGTCCGCAAAATAGTTCCTCGATGTCATTTAAAAAATATAATGTGAATTAGAGCACAGAGAGGCCATTTTGCCCTAAAATATAGCTCTGGTGAGCAGATTCAAACCACTTTGGACTTTCTTCACCAAAAATTTGTTGAATCTTACAACTTTCCCGAAATAAATAACAAAAAATCATTAAAGGGAATCACTGAAAGCAGAAAGGAGAATATTTAAAAAAAAATTGTTCCGCTCATGCAAGAAAACAGAAAAACGTTTTGGTTGAATCTGCCATGCCAACCAATAATGATAAAGATAGTGACGAAAATAGTTTGATCGTAGATTAGAATTGTTTAGGTTGAATAAATGTTTCTCTAATAATTTTTTTCTATGGTACTTTTATTTTGCCTCATAATTATCAACTACCTACCTACCTACACAATAAAACTTAGTCCTGATAAAAAAATACTATGTTCAGTTTATATCAAGAAAACTATGTTGTTATTATTAACGCAGCAAATACCAGAAATGAGAATTCAAAAGCGCAGTAAGGTACAGTTATACTGCGTTTATGTGGAAACTGTGACTATAAAATTTAGAGAAGTCTTAGTCATAACATGTTTTTTAAACTTTAGGCCACTTTATTAAAATACTTAAATTCTTTTTACGCTAAAATTGAATTCCCTGCCCTCGTATCCATAAAAAACATTAGTTGATATGTTCTAAAACTATTCGTAATATTATATTATTATAAGATTAAAAATCGATTTTTTTAGAGCGTTTTACTCGAAAGTACTAAAATGTTCCATACTGCACTTATAGTTTGTGCGGCAGAATTTCGGCAGGCCCGACCGACGCCCGACGCCCGACGCCCGACACGAAATGGGTGTGTTCATGCACACACGTACAAATATCATACACACAGACATAATTATTCGGCGATATAAACACCATAGAGTATCTGAGTATGTATACTGTAGATGGATGTGTGCGTAATGTAGTCGGTGATTTTATTATGTCAGTGTGGAAGTGGCCCCGTGTGTAATGGATTTTCTTTCAATATGAGGCTTTCAATCAACTTTTAAAATAGTTTCATCTAACCTAAACAGATCATGCCTTTATGTATGTATACTCGTATTTGTTAATTTCGACTGTTTAACAAACTTAGGTATTTATTTAGTTAAAACTATAATGGGTATATACAACCAGAGTTGGTCGGCTGCTACATTTTGTATGGGAGGTTTTTTTTTTTCTTCATGTTTCGGCCTATGTTTCTTGGGGAATGTTTTTCAGTTTCATCGGCTGGTTCATTCTTTGAAAGAAACGCAGTAGGTACTTTTCCTTACACACCCTGTAGAGAAGAACGAATATTTTTATTTTCGTTTCTATACGAACTAATATCATGGACCAATGCTAATATGTATATTTTGTCAATCCAATTATTAAAAGAGAAACAGGTATGTAAAGGGTTTAAAGGTACTTATAGAGTTATTATAGTACGCCAAAATGTTGAAAAATTTAGTGTAGAGCCTTATCGCCTCTACATACATCATATTTTTTTATTCTTTGCCGCACACATGTGGCGCTACATATAGATGTATGTACGTATAAGGAACAAAGGAAGTTTGGCAGTCATTGTTCAGTCAGTTTTCGTGGCTGTTCAACGTAGACGAAAAATTTGCAATTCAAGTTACACGGCCCATTGACACCCACCTTATTTTATTATGATGTAGAGTCGATCGATGAATATCAACAGTTTATTTTTGATTCATTGGAGACTTCATTTAATAATAGGTACTGTCAACAACAATTTAAGTTACTATTTAAGGGATCAACATTATGGGTTGCCATACATTTTATTTGGTTACTAACCAGCTCTAAGTAGTAATAATTGAGTATCTATATTCATAATAATCGTAAATATATAAGTGCTCAACAGAGTGAGAAAAGTATAAGAATAGTTAAATATAATGCCTTAAAAGGAGAAATGTGCATATTTGCTTTTGATAAAAGAATTAGATCCGTGATCCGTCCCATCTTACGCAGTACCTATTCAAATTAAATTTAAGTTTTAATGCGCTCAAAAATCAGTAAGTAGATAACTATCAGGAAAATTCTATTCTCATTGTATTATCGTAATTATCACTTACTAAACATGCATTTTCCTTATTAAAGCGAGGGTTGCCGCAGAACTAGCGACACTTCAGGAAAAAAATACATACCTATCTCTTACAAAACATCAGAATGTCCAACGCACAAGTTTTTATTTTCATAAAGTTAAATTAAAATGAAATATTAGCTGTACATAAAGTTATGGGTAAAAGTGCCAAATAAATACGTCCACGTTCAGTACTAATTGTCATAACTGAAATTGCCGTGAATATTTCATCAAATTACCTACGATATAATGTACTCAATGAATTAAGTATTTTATTTTTAAATAGTGTTTTAAAATGTGTTAATAATATTGGATGCTAAATACTGGCGCATCACGCATGAACTAAATTATGTAAGTAATGTTTATACTGATTTTAAGACCTTTATTAACATACCGTGTAGCTAGCTAATAAAATACTTCAAGTTTGTAGGTTACTCGGTTAAAACATTTTTTCGTGAAGTGGCGCTACTGTTGTGGCACCATTAGCCTTAATAAAATATTATGTACCTACAAGTAACCAGCGGTGAGAGATATAAAATTAGAATAGCCTTCGATTAAAGCATTATCTAAACTTAATAATATGAAACATTAAGTATAATATAGAGTTCTCGTTGGTTTGCAATAATTATAGTTAATGTGTTTGAACTTGGTGATTGCGAACCGCTTGCGCAGTCACGATTCTTTAATGGTGTGCTACAAGGTTAAGTAAACAAGCTGAACCCAAATATTGCAGGTTCGATTCTCAGAGTATGCATGAAAATTGTTCAAAAAGTTCAGTCGTGGAAAGTAGGGGGAAGGATGTGCTATTTCAAAAATATTTACCAGCGTCGTTTGCTTATGCGAGCTAATTTCGAGTTTATTTTAAGTTGGATCCAGTTTATTTAGAATTTACTACTGAAAAAACGCGCGCCAAATTTGCACAAGATGGAGGACGGCCGTAAAACGCGTACATGTATATTCTTGCACGTAGCATCACATAGACAGATATGCCCAGTATTTCCCTCCGTAATAAAATGAAAATGACACATCCATAAAATGCCTATAACATGAGATAGGCTGAAAACTTTAAACTTAGTATAAAATAAAGTCGGTTCCCCTGGCTGCCCTCGCGCAGTCTCGTATCCGGGAGGTGTCCTGGGTCATGTATGCTTATATCTTTAAAACTACGCAACGGACTTTGATGAAATTTTTTAAAATAGGTAGAATGATTAAATAAGATTATGTTAATGTATAAAACGTGCAGGTAAAAGGTCTTATTTACGCGGGAAAACGGTTAGCAGCGGGTGAATGTGCTCCGCGGGCCGCTATTGGTGGATTACAGTCTACAGCGGTGTAGTGTAGGCGCGTAGCTTTAGTTGGCTACACAAAGATAATGCTGCTTTTAATTATCAATACCTAAAGTGCTATTTACTCCGTAAGTCCTTAGATTTGCATGGATGACCTCATACTTTGATTGCCTACTAAAGGGACATTAATGATCTTTGTCATTTATTATGTAGGTATTTAATATATATATTATATATATTTTAAAACTGAGAGTTTGTTTGTGCATGTATGTTTGCTACCTCTTCACGCTCAAACGGAAACAATTAGGATGAAATTTTGAACACAGGTAGAGTATAACCCGGAATAACACATAAGCCACTTTTTACCGCGAAAAAACACCTATTTCCACGGGAAAATGAGTGGCAGCAGGTGAACCACTGGGCAGAAATCTAGTTGTTAATATAAATATGTAAGCAGGTAAATATTTCAGGACACGTCAGCCAGCGGAAAACTGCAGAATGTCGGAGTGCACGTTTGTTACCCGACCTTGCGCGGTTTACAACAGGAAACCAATAAAATGATAATAGTCACACGGACAAAGCTAAAAAGTAATTGTTGTGGATCACCATAAGTCTAGATGCAGTACTGGGTACCTTCTTTGGTATTCTTTTCTATTTCGTGTGGGACATCGAGTCGTCCAACGTACTGAACGTACAACGCGTAAGGCGTAAGGCATAAGCAACCGGGATCGATGGTTTAACGTGCCCTCCGAAGCACGGAACCATAATTATTTTTGGACAATCAGGTGGTTTAACCTGCAATGTCCTAACCAGACTAAGCACAAATTCACAAAGTGATAAATATCAACTTTGTGAGTGCCCCACCGAGAATCGAACCCGGAACCTTTGCTTCGCAGGCAGATATTCAATAATAGTGGCACTACCACTGCGCCACATCGGCTGTATCGTTTTTTCTAATGAAAAGATTATTTTATCCGGTGTTAATAGATGCTTCTATTGGTATTCTTCTTCTTCTTTTCGTATGGGACACTGAGTCATCCAACGACCCATTTTGATATTGTAAAGTATATATCGACGCTTGAAAGGCAAAATTATCTAAGCGACATTTTTAGCGACGATGCGACTAAAATTATGGGTACTCCTACTCTTCAAATTAGTCATTTAAGAGGCTGGTGATATTATACTGGTTATTCTCGATAACCGTAAAATCACTCAATTTTATACATCAAAAAAATATATATATATATATGTCGGAGATTGATCAAACTCTGGTGGGTATTGGCTGAAATTATTTGACATTTCGCGTTTTGTAATTATTTTCTTCCGTTCAATTGCTATTTGATTCTTGTAGAAACGAAACGCATAATCGATGGCAACACTCAAATAGGCGATGCGCTTTATTCGCGCGCAGTTAGCTATCGACTGTCAGATAGACTGGAGTGACGTTAAAGGCGTTGTAGTGCGTTCTCACAATTCATTGTTAGCTGTGTTCGTGATAAAGAAACGGAACTCAAATGGGCTATGGAGTAAACAACTTTGACAGTTCCGGTTGGTCTGTCGTTCGAGGTGGTCGTTTTGAAGTTAGGTTTAGAATCTGGTAAAATCTTGGGAATCCTGGAGTGTTTGGAGAAACTGTAGTCATCTAGCGATGGCGGAGCCCTAGATTCGTATTGCCAGTGGAATATTTGTGGAGATCATGAAGTGTGTGTTGGTTATTGTCGTATTTCCCCGAGGTTGGTGACAGTTGCTGCTGTGGTCTCTTTGTAATCCTGCAGGCTGTGGATTTCAATAGTGTTCGGTGTTGAAGGTTAGTGTCAATCGGTATCTTTGGTATTGTGAAGACACGTTGATGTTAATCAGCGTGTGTCTTAAGATTCTTAGGTTGGTTTGGTAGACAGGTCGGTTGTAGTACGGTTACACCGTGCCTGACGATGACCTGCCAGGTCGAAACAACCTCACCGTGGGAATTGACTGCGTAGTGATATCGACGTTGTGGTTAATCATTTCAGTGGCCAGCGATAGCATTTGGTGATGCAGTTTTCTACGGGGTTCGGCGAGTATACGCCCACGACGTGTTGTACTGTATCCTGACGTAAGGTTATTCTTCCTCAAGTGTTATTCTGTATCCTGACGAAAGGTTATACTTCCTCAGTGTTTAAGTATCATCCAGACTTGCTGGTTGATTAGTTTTGGGGTCCATTCTTTATTGTTTTCTACAGCGGACCTTATGCAGTGTCATCCTGATTTATCGGCATCCTGATGTTCACGGCGTGCGTGCCTGTATGTATCCAGGATCTCCTCCTTTTTCGTTGTGTTCGCTTCTTTTCTCTTTTCTTTTCTTATTTTTTCTTACTATCATCGACATCAGAAGTGGGATAGTGGACCATTCTCTGAACGTGTGTGTGAAAGAGGTGTTGTAATGTGATGGTGTTCCATTGTTTTATTGGTTGAAACCTCCATGTGTTACAGTTTTCTTATGGGATAGTGAACCATTCTTTAGACTGGCGCAAAAGGTTTTCTAATGAGATGGTGGAACATTCTTTTGTTGGTTATGATTGTGACTTAGTGAGTTTTCTCATGAGATAGTGGACTTTTATTTGATCGGCTGTGAAGAGTATTCCAGCGTGATAGTGTACCATTATTTTGGGTGGTCCTGAGAGGTATTCTAGTGCGACGATAGTGGACTTTTATTAGGACTTGTGTAAGAGGTATTCTACTGGGAAAGTGTACCATTGTTTTGTTAGTTGTGACATAATGAGTTTTCTTATGAGAATGTAGTCCATTATTTGGATGGAGACTGGTCTTGGCAAAAGCTCTAAATTCAAGCAGACCGCGTACGAAGGGTGCCAAACTGCCAAATCAAAAGGTTCTATTTGAGTTTAACCTAGTCGTGTAATGATGATTCTGACGTTGCAAAGTAATTTTAAAATTTAGCTTCACTAACGGGGTTGGCAGGTTGCCTGTTTGAGATAATTTGGTGGGTAGCTAGATTATATCAAAAATATGGTATCCTTTTTGAAATAATTTGGTGGGTAGCCAGATTATTTCTAAAATGTCTGCGACGCCTGATAACTTGGTGGTTAGCCAAGTTGTTAAACCTTTGGTGGGTAGCCATGTTGTTATTCCTTTGGTGGATAGCCAAATGTAATTGCGAGTGAGTCTAAGTAAACTAATTTGTTTTGATGTTTGAAATGCGAATTTAAAAAATTACCAGAGCCTATTGATTTGAGTACACCTTGATAATTGATTTTAGTGCGCTTTTGATTACTGATTTGACTACCCTTTGATTATTGATCTGAGATCCTTTCGCGACAACATTCTTCATTGACTAATGCCAGTGATGGCTATCCTTAAGGGGACATATTTCCATTGGAGACTATTAATTTAGGTCATGACATTGTGACATTTATGTTGGTTAGTGTTTTCATTCAAGTGAGTTGATTCAGTTTGTTATAGTCAGGATGGACGAGCGGTATGTCTAAGAATAGTTAGTTTCCTTCGATACACGTCAGCCGAGGACGTCTGACTTGTCAGAATGGCCGTGTCGGAGATTGATCAAACTCTGGTGGGTATTGGCTGAAATTATTTGACATTTCGCGTTTTGTAATTATTTTCTTCCGTTCAATTGCTATTTGATTCTTGTAGAAACGAAACGCATAATCGATGGCAACACTCAAATAGGCGATGCGCTTTATTCGCGCGCAGTTAGCTATCGACTGTCAGATAGACTGGAGTGACGTTAAAGGCGTTGTAGTGCGTTCTCACAATTCATTGTTAGCTGTGTTCGTGATAAAGAAACGGAACTCAAATGGGCTATGGAGTAAACAACTTTGACAGTTCCGGTTGGTCTGTCGTTCGAGGTGGTCGTTTTGAAGTTAGGTTTAGAATCTGGTAAAATCTTGGGAATCCTGGAGTGTTTGGAGAAACTGTAGTCATCTAGCGATGGCGGAGCCCTAGATTCGTATTGCCAGTGGAATATTTGTGGAGATCATGAAGTGTGTGTTGGTTATTGTCGTATTTCCCCGAGGTTGGTGACAGTTGCTGCTGTGGTCTCTTTGTAATCCTGCAGGCTGTGGATTTCAATAGTGTTCGGTGTTGAAGGTTAGTGTCAATCGGTATCTTTGGTATTGTGAAGACACGTTGATGTTAATCAGCGTGTGTCTTAAGATTCTTAGGTTGGTTTGGTAGACAGGTCGGTTGTAGTACGGTTACACCGTGCCTGACGATGACCTGCCAGGTCGAAACAACCTCACCGTGGGAATTGACTGCGTAGTGATATCGACGTTGTGGTTAATCATTTCAGTGGCCAGCGATAGCATTTGGTGATGCAGTTTTCTACGGGGTTCGGCGAGTATACGCCCACGACGTGTTGTACTGTATCCTGACGTAAGGTTATTCTTCCTCAAGTGTTATTCTGTATCCTGACGAAAGGTTATACTTCCTCAGTGTTTAAGTATCATCCAGACTTGCTGGTTGATTAGTTTTGGGGTCCATTCTTTATTGTTTTCTACAGCGGACCTTATGCAGTGTCATCCTGATTTATCGGCATCCTGATGTTCACGGCGTGCGTGCCTGTATGTATCCAGGATCTCATCCTTTTTCGTTGTGTTCGCTTCTTTTCTCTTTTCTTTTCTTATTTTTTCTTACTATCATCGACATAATTTACTATATTGTAAAAACCATTGCATATTGTCTTGATCGAGATGAAAACGAGCGATCGTGTCCTATGGCGTACTCTGGGGGAGGCCTACGTTCAGCAGTACTTAGACTGTAATAGGCTGATTTATGTATTCAAAAATATTAATCAAGACGTTTATTATATCAATTCCATAACCTACTTTTCTTCAAGGTACTTGGGAATTTTGTAGTTTTGTTGCCGTGTGTTGTGGTATAGGTACCAACCTACATAGACATTTAATAACAGTGGTATTAGCTAGCATACCAGTGCAAATAATGAGTACTGTGTGTATTCATTGACTTGATGTATGTTATTAGTTGCTGGCTCGATGGCGTAGCGGATACTACCCCTGCCTGTTACGCCGAGGATCGTGGGTTCGATCCACACAAGACACAAATATTTGTTAAGTCAATTTTCAATGATTCGTGTTTAGTCTGTCTTTTCTATTGTAAATATATATTTATTTACAAAAAAGTATATAAGTATTAATAATTCTCTATCTAGTTTCCATAGTACAAGCTTGGCCAGGTCCAGGATAATCATTTTATTGATAAAAAATAACTAATTAAATTATATACAGCTATACAAGGTGACGGCACCGAAAACTTTGCAGGCATGTTCAGACCATGAAACTGAACAACTTTTACTGAGGAGCCTATGTTACGCAAAAACATTCGCGTTTCCATAGAAAGTCAGTCAGCTGAACTGGATTTTTTAAGGGAGGTTGAAATATTTTCTCGTTTACATAAATAGCCCGTAAAGAAAAATTTGTTCAGTTTAATAGTCCGATCATGCCTGCAAAGTTGTCGATACACCGTCCCTTACACCCTGTATATCCTGAGATCATTATAGCATTGACATGATAGAGCACTTATTGATGGATTGAAGCAATCATTCATACGGATCTGTTATTTGTACAAAACAAACAAAAATGTAGGTACTTACCAATAATATTACAAGTATTTTGCTTTAATACGTAGTCATTATACGAGGAAAATTATACCTGGCCAGCGGATGTAAAAATATAGATAACTAGCTGCCCGCCCAGCGGTTTCACCCACTGCTTACCGTTTTCCCGCGGGAATAATATATTTTATTATAGCCTATGTTCAACACTGATAATTTAGGAATCTAATAGTAAAGATTTTTTAATCGGTGCAGTGGTTTCGGAGCCTATTCAATTCAAACATACAAATAAACAAACAATCAAATCTTTCCTCTTTATAATATTAGTGTAGATGATAAAGTACACTTTGATGCTACTTGTATTTTAATAAGTTTACTACGATTATAATGATACAATTTTAGTCACCAGACTGACAACCTCTCACTATAGTTGTACGGGATTTTTCTGAAACGGCTTTCAAACATTTGTCAGACATGGTGACAGCGACTGTTTTTTACGGCTGTGTACGCTCTGCCTACCCTGCAAGGGATAAAGGCGTGATATGTGTATGTTGGTTATTTGACCGCCAAAAACACTTTTTTAGAAAATGTACCCAATGATTAATGTAAAATAGATGTATGTATGTTTGTTTATCTTTGCTAACTGACTGGTAAGGTTAGATAAACTTGCAAAGTTTGGGTTTCGGCTCATTAGGTAGGTATTTTTTTCAACATCAGCACGAGGCACAAAAGTATAGGTGAAAATGATTTCCTGGAGTAGATTAAAAAATATATATCGGCCAAGTGCGAGTCAGACGCGCCCACCTACGGTTCCATAACATGTACATCAAGCCCAATCATATGAAAACACGCATGAACTACAATTTCAAAATGTTGGTCTTTTTCGGCCCCTTAAAAAGCCATTATATTCTTTTATCGAATTTTGGTTTTATTTCCATAAAAATGTTACAAAACAAAGCTTCTTGGCAAATTTTATAGTTCTATGTCTACGAGAATGAAGTACCCTATGGATTCCAGAGGGTCAAAACTTGCGTTTTTTACAGCATAAATCGCCGTTATTATTTTTAAAGTAAAGTTAGAAGCTAGATATTATTACAACTACAAGCGGCCGTACATTTGAGTATATATGTTACGGGCAACGTGATTAATCGGGCACTATTAATACTGACCGGCCATTATTAATAGTGCCCAAAAACAAAGGATAAAGTGATTAATTAATTACTTGGACCGGCCATTATTAATAATGCCCGAGTGCCAGTGGTCCATGTAATAAATCAGTCTTTAGAGTGAACTTGAATTTATCACTTGGACCGGGCAATGTGATAAACTGGGCTGAATTTATTACTTGAACCGGTCAATATGATATATTTTTTTAAACTATTGAAGTAACTAATATTTTTATCAAAAATAGTAGGTAAGGGCTCGTCCACATCTCCGCGGCGCGGCGCCGCCATCGCTCCGCAGCACGGCGACGCAGCGGCGCGCGACGCGTTACCGCGGGAAACGGCGACGCGCGCCGCCAGAACGCGCGGCTTCACGCCGTGGAAATATACGTTGCGCTTCGTGGCGCACTGCCACCGCCATTTTATTACTCCGTCGTTCTCTATTAATATATAATATTAATATATAGTAATGATAACGTGCCACAAATATTATATAATATTTGTGGCACGTTAAAAGTCCGAACAACACAAGAGAGAACGAGGGAGTGGCTAACACCACGTAGCAGAGCGCCACGGTGCGCAACGTGAATTCCGCGCCGCGGAGATGTGGACGCGCCCTTACCTACTAATTTTATTACTTTTTATAACTATTTGTTTTTTTAATTTCCATGTTCAAAATCGATAACTTTAATGAAAATTATGTAAGTTCAATTTCATTTCAATAATGTAAGTTTAACTTCATTTAATAAAAAAAAGTAGGTAACTACTGATTTTATTACATTTATAACTATTTGTTTTTTTATTCCCATGTTCAAATTTATCGATAACTTTAGTGAATATTATGTACCTAAGTTTAATTTTATTTAAATAATGTAAGTTTAAAATCATTTAATAAAAAATTACATTACAGTTCTATAATTTTATTACTTTGCCCTAGGAAGGGTGGGAACTATTAATACTGACCGGGAAAAGTAATTAATCGTGCTGTTTTAATCACATTGCCCAATTAGGTCGGGCACTATTAATACTGACCGGTCAGTATTAATAGTGCCCGGACTTATCAAATTGCCCGTAACATATACATTAAATTTCAACAGACGGACGGACGGACAACAAAGTGATCCTCTAAGGGTTTCCAATTTTTGCTTTTTTAGGTGCGGAACCCTAAAAACATGTAGAGCTCTTAAAATGCGTAGGATATTTAGCCTTGCCATCTTTTGAAATGGGAGTTTTTCTGTTGACATTTCTGAGTAAGCGCCATTTCGAACTAGAGGGTTTTGATCAAAGTAAAAGCTACTTTTTTATATATTTTAATTACTTGTCCTGTAACGGAACTCACTTGTAAGTGCCACACCTAAGTACAAATTAAAAGTTTAGTATTTGACGCATTTCACACTACGCATACATACTTTCAAGGTATGTGATCAGCTTAGGTAACCTAAATAACACTGTCAGTTTCATAGCTGGCTCTAGGGTATTTCGAAACCTGAAAACCAACTATTTGGTGGGGAACTAGTGCTCATCCGGAGGTAATTTGGCTGTTGTTCAAATAACCAGCCCAAAATCACTCTTTAGGCGCAAGTCCTTTAGTTGTTTGAGCCACCTGATTGTCCGAAATATAAATGGTTCCGCGCTTCGGATGGCACGTTAAGCCGTCGGTCCCGGTTGCTGTGTATGATTACTTAGATGGCGGTCGTTACAAAACCATGTCGGAGGCCTACTACTAGTAGGAGGCGGTTGAAAAACTCTGACACCAGGGTTCATCGTGTCGTTGGACGACTCGGCGTCCCACGCGAAAAGAGAAGAGTGGTTTAAGCGGAGCATTTCGCCACGGAACATGCCTCCGGTGTGGCACGACACTAAGGCTCTAGAATGTGGGCCAAGCTGCGCACGAGTCGTTATTTTGTCAACTTTATTGCGAGTGGGAATCAAAATGTCATTTTTAATATTAACAAATGTTGGGTTAAGGACGTTTTTGGTAGTGGTATGATTAAGGGAGAGTTGTGTGTAAAGAGAAACGGACAATGTTTACAAGAAATTAAATTTGGAATGCATTCGATGGTGCAAATGGACATAAATGGAAAATTTGAGAGAATCTGTATAAGAGGGCTGCGCTATTATGGCAATTTTATGTTTTTTTAGGGTTCCGTGCCTCAAAAGACACAAAATGGAAGTCGTATAGGATCACTTTGTAGTCCATCCGTCGGTCTGTCTGACTGACTGTGTGTCAAGTCAAGACCTTTTATCTCGGTAAAGCGCGATCCAGTTGAAATAACAATCATATACTTACTCAAGTCAACGGCCGCATGTAAATGGAAAAAATGTAATGCTGTGAAAAACGCGTGTTTTTGACCCTCTCAAGAGAATCAAAATTCATAGGGTACTTTAAGTGGACCTAGAACGTTAGAACTATGAAATTTGACATGAAGCTTCGTTTTGAAGTGCACGTTTAGGAAAAAACCCCAAAAACATGTTTTATTAGCATGACTGAAAAAAGAAACAATTTTAAAATTGAGTCTAGTAGTTCAAGTGGGGTATCATATGAAAGGGCTTGATGGGCATGTAACGGAACCCTCGGTGGGCGAGTCTGACTCGCACTTGGCCGGTTATGTTTCTCTTGATTTCTCATAGGTAGGTAAATATAGGTAGAATGGCAATGTATAGATTTTAAATAATATGTCACATGTTAATTTCTATGACCTATTTCCACTGACATTATTATTTTGAGTATCCTCAAATGACAAACCACAAATTACATGAAACGTCACAATCACAACTCATAGTCAGCCACACAGTTAGCTGGTCATATTTATACAATAAAGTATAACATTGTTAACTGATTGATGTGCATTGCAGGTCTAAAACCAACCTATACGCACCTTTATAGCAGAAGCAGCAATGGAAGTTTAACAAAGTTAAAAGCGCAAATAAGTAGTTAGGTACTATCAGCAGAGCCAGCTTTTGCTGGTTTTTCTTTGTAACTTTTATATGAAAACCAGTATACATTGGCCCCTTAAATGTAGCAAGTAGATAACCAACCGCAAAACCTGTTCCAATAAAACAAACATCAGCTCCACGGTTTGAGGTCATCGCGCAAATATAGAGGCGAAGTTTTTTTTAATGTGGCTATTTCTATAATCCGGATCTGCATATATTGATATTAAAATAATAAGAATTGCGTTGATGGGAATATCAGTTGGTATTAATTTTATTAACTATACTTTTTTCGGTGTAAGAAATCACTATTTAATAGAAAAGGGCCGCTTAGGCACTATGTATTTTAGTATTAAAGGCACTTAAAAACATGTTTTTTTCATGTAATGTGTGATTTGATTTACTTTATTGTAGTTATATACATACACTTACATGTCCGTAATCCATTCCGGGGTAGGCAGAGCGTAAACGGCCGCAAAAAACTTAGTTATATATATCTATCTATATATGATCTAGTATACTCGATCTGTAATTAAATTTAAAAAAGTGACTGGGTGCTTCCGTTCGTAAAAAATATCTTCAAATCAAAGCATTTCTAATCCTATAGTTAAATTATGCTAATCGAGAGGAAGTAGGTATAAAGTTTTTATTAATTCTCGAATGGCGGAGCAGTCATGTGGGCGGGAAACCAGTTCCGATGTCCTTACTTTTGCTAAAAGTCGACTGCGAAATTCGAAATCAGTCTTCGTAAAATTGTTGTACAGATAAAAAAGAGACACGCGCCTTTGGAGAAGGGAAGAATTTGGAGTCAATTTTGTCATCTCTTCAACAGGACACACAATAAAATTATAAAAAAGCGGCAATAGCCAACCAAACATCTAAAGAACTAAGTTTCATCTAATCAGTAGGTTACATTACAACCTCAATGCAATGTCTTACAGTAAAGGTAACGACGGCTGATGTGGCGCAGTGGTAGTGCGACTGCCTGCGACGCAAAGGTTCCGGGTTCGATTCTCGGTGGGACACTCACAAAATTGATATATATCACTTTGTGAATTTGTTCCCGGTCTGGTTAGGACATTGCAGGGTGAACCACCTGATTGTCCGAAAAAGAAACGGTTCCGTGCTTCGGAGGGCACGTTAAGCCGTCGGTCCCGGTTGCTGTCTATAATTACTTAGACGGCGGTCGTTACACAACCATGTCAGAAGCCTACTACGAGTAGTAGGCGGTTGAAAAACTCTGACACCAGGGTTCATCGGGTCGTTGGACGACTCGGTGTCCCACACGAAAAGAAAGAAAGAAGAAGACAGTAAAGGTCGTGAAATTATTATATTTCGCCTGTGCCTTCTTTTGATATCATCTCATCAGCCTATTGCAGTCCACTTGTCATATACTTATGTCTTAAACTGGTCATATCTGTCGCAGAATCGATGGACGGTGGAGTAAGCGGGTTCTGTATAATAGCGTAGGAGCTTCTGCTAAAAGGATTGATGACTCCGAAGAAGGCAGCTGATAGTGACTAGATGGTGAAAACGGGAGATCGAGTTTATGGCGTACCCTATGTATGTCTAGCAGTGCCTTATTTTAATTAAGGTTACCGAAATTCAGAAGTCGGATATCCTATCATATTCTGTATAAGATGTACCTATGACACGGTTCCTGAGTGAGCCACGAACTTCGACCTTTATGATGTTTGTTATTTTGCGATGTCGTCGAAAACTTATCAAAAGGTATAATTTAAGATCGCAAAAATATGATAATAATATCATAACACGTGAATGAAACGTTTGCTACAAAGTGGACATAAATATTTACTACGCATAAGTTTAATATGAAAATATTGTTATTCACGCGAAAACTATTTCGCATCTATGTTATAACGAATAATGCAAATTTTATTAAACGAATGAAGCTCAATCCTATTGAGTTTTACTGAGCCTTATTGCCAGGATCAGTGAAATAAAACGCATCTGAATATTTTTACTGTGTCGCGATATTTTGGGATCGAGCTAAAGCAAATATTGGTTTTGGCATATGATTTATGGCATATTTAACTTGTAATGTTTACCGGCCGCCGGTTCAGTTTCGACATTACGATATTGAGATACCTACCAGTACATGGTAATACTACCTTCTGTTCTGTGTGGGTCGGATTCTTATTTGTTTTCTTACATTTACATGTTACAACGTCCGCTTCTAGAAATGGGCCTCCCCTTGTTGGGGGATATTAGACACCCTGGGTAGGCGAGTTTTAGAAGGTGCATTTACAGACAGGGAACGCTGTAGCCCATTCCCTGGATTAATCCGATCTAGTCGCCTTTTGCGGCACCCATAGGTACAAAACAAATTGGGTAATTCTGTTCTAATCCGGCACAACATTGATAAAAAAACAAATGGATTACCGACTTGTTTTATTTAAGACGTTCCATTATACTCATTACCCCTACATATGTTAAAATACTCGTACTCTATGATACATACAGGTTTTTGAAGACCAAAATTTGTGAGAGAGTTTTTGTTCGTACTAAAACCGCAGAATCAACTCTTAGTACAGTACAATATACTTATTAAGTGTATGTATTATTACAAGCTCGCTAAAAATAACCTCAAGGCTAACACAGAGATGACTCTTTCATTTGCTGTGTTTATTCTGCAAAATTGGCCTAAAGAAACCTAATAACATGATGACCTATTTCGTTTCGTACTTAGGCAGGGAGAGACCAATGTGGCAGGCGGCACCTACTTACATAATATTATGCATGGGACGAAAACGAAACTTTCGGTTGACTTCAAAACGTGCTCAGATTATTTCGTCAGCGACGAACCTACATACTCGTATAATGCACTGCAAAATTCTAAGTTTTATTTTATGTAGTCACAATTTTTTTTCTTTGGTATCCCGTCCCGACATACATTTCCTCGGAAAAGGTTTGTTTCACTTTATTAGTTCCTTGGTGTTCTTTTCAGTATGCACTTCACTACTATTATTATTACAATACCTGCCCGTCCAAAATTTTCACCCCTTTATTATAAATACGATAATTTTTTTATATACTTCGCCTGGGATTTAAAAATAAACATACATACATATATCACACCTGTAGGTATCCCTTGCAAAGTAGGCAGAGCGTTAAGGGCCGTAAAAAACGGTTGATATCGCCACGTTTGAGGGCCGTTTCATAAAAATCGTGTATCACTATAGCGACAGGTTTGCCTGTCGCCTAAATTGTAATATACACGAAGCCCTCGAGTCCCCTAGTCACCTCTTACGCCACCCGCGGGAATGAAACCCGCCGAAACTCTCACTAAACCCGTCGACCCGAAGAGGACAGAGGAGGCACGGCAGGGAGAAACCAACGCGGCAGGATCTCTCACGGCGGCCGCCTACGGCCCCTCCGTAGCGATCAAGAGATGGAAGTCGAGAAGGCGAGAATCGCCCTTGCCCCCTCAGGACGTGGAAACACCAGGCCAGCTACGTCAAGAGCTACCTACGGGTCCGTTCGACGCGGTCGGCATCCTTCAGGGGGAGAACCGATGCCCCAACCGGTCCCAAGACAACCGATCACACGAGCAGCCGTCCTAGAAGAGAACAGAAAGGTCCTGATCAGGACAATCAGGACCTTCAACAACTCTTGTCGTATAGTCTGGACCGTGGGCACCTTTACAGCAATGCCCGGCTTCCGTCACTTACTGTATATGACTGCTGCCTTGCGACCTGCTCGAGGATGATGAGGCAGCCAACCACGGGATATGACTACCAGGAGGGAGCCGCTGGCTGACGGGCATAAGCTGGGTTAATGGGCGATCACCCTGCTCGTACGACCTCGCCGCGACATGAGGTTCCGTCTGAACAACCGGACGTGTGCCGTCGCTCACCAGAGCGACACCCTATCGCAGCAGTATGTGACGTATTGAACTCACGCTCATGAGGCCCAGCACCGAAAGGGTCTCCTCGCCGGCCTCTGCGCGACCGTCTAGAAGATGATCTGGATGATGATGGTGTTGCCAGTTGAACTTGGCATGATTTAAAAAAAAACAGGTCTCCTTTTACGAAATATCTTTAAAGATCATAATAAGGGTGAATACGGTTCATATTTTTGATCAGGCTAAGCATTGACAAGCTTCGGTCGTCAAGATAGGATAGTCAAGTAATAATTTATAGTTTCGGCCTCGACTACGGTAATGCAATACTCTGATTGGCTGTGGGTTTACGACTACCACTAGCCTCCACTAGTATGGCCACCATAATAATATTTATAGTCTGAACGCTTAACATGGTTCTTTTGAGGGTCGGCAGTCGCCACACGTAGTACTGAAGTCAATTTCAGATCTTATCTAGCTGTTGTGTAATATGAGCATGAGTTAGGGCGAGTGTACCTACTCGTGAACGGCCTCGACAGCTCAAAAATTATGGCAAAAGTGCCTAAAACGTCCATTTATTATTTCCCATAACTTTAATTACAGCGAATATTTAATTGTGTTTGCAGGTTCTAATTTAACTTAAGGATAATACTAAAAACTTGGCAACAGATATTCTGATAGGTTATTTGTCTAAAGATATTTTTTTTTTTGTGAAGTGGCGCCCCTGATAAGGTCGCTCACGGCAATACTCACCTTAAACATAAGAATACGTGATTCTAAACAAAATTCTGTTGAAAATAATTAAATAGGCTTCGCCTTGCAGATAGAGCTAGATATAATATGCTCGCTACTTTGGTTGACTACATACGTGCATACAATAAAAAAAAAGAATAGACCATTCTTCCAGTAGATTCTATTTACTGGAGTTTCGAGAGCTGAATTATTTTCTAATCATAAAGTAATGAATAAGTCGATATTAACTTACGACTTGATGGTTGCTATTTTTACGAAGAAAACATTGTTGTAGTAATCGTACCTGCAATAAACAAAAATATGTTAGTGAAATGTCCTACAACAACAGCAATATACAAAAAACTTTTTATTTCTTGAAAGTGGTGCCTACATTATGAGCAGTTTACAGTGTTACAAACAAGGCAACAAAAAAGGGAATAGCGTGCACCGATACATTGTAGCCCAAGAGATTTATGATAAACTACCGGCTGTAAAAGTAGTGTTTGATCAATTATAAAACAATGTGGCCTGCTCCCTGAAACTTTGTCTTACAAAGTGAACTATGAATAGAAGTTCAAAGGTAAGTTTTTTATCCTAGGCCAAAAGTCAAAAAATATCGGACGACTTCCGCAACATTAAGGTAATATTTTACTCACAAAAGGCTTTGAAAGCACTAAACATTGAGCACTATACATCAAAAATTTATAAATGTATAAAAATTATAATTTATATCCAGGACAATTCATACAGCGCCATCTAGTCCGAAACTAAGCAAAGCTTGTACTATGGAAACTAGGTAGCTGAAATTAATACTCACATACTTTTTAATGTGAATAAATACATATTATATATAGAAAACACTTCGACTAAACACAAATATCTGAAAATGTACATACATACACATATCACGCCTATAATCCCTTGCGGAGTAGGCAGAGCTTAAACAGCGTAAAAATGTCTTTACAAATATTTTTGTCTTGTGGGGATCGAACCCACGAAGAAGAACTGTAAGTACATATTTAAATCATAAATAACGGATATATACTGTAAAAGATAAATAGACTATAATCTGGATGGACATGTACACCTATACCACAATTATCAACTTCATTATCAGAAATTCAATAAAAGAAAATTTACATTTCATATTTTTTTATTTGTTTGTTGTTGAAAGAGGAAAACGAGCAGATGGGAATTAATAATGTCAAAGTTCCTAGATCTTTGCAAAGGTCAATGTTATGTTATAGGTTTTGTAACAATGAATTTAATTAGTTATTTTAATCAACCTTCATCTCAGACTGATTTTGTATCGTCAAATTATAAAGATACTATTAGCTTGAATATTAGTCATGCGCGGTCAATACTCATAGATGGCAGTCATTATCAATACATAACGCACCCAATAACAAAATCATAATTAATGAATGACAGGTACCTATTGTCTGTCTCACCGTGATCAAATCTTCTCAAGGGCGCAAAGTTACCTTGTAGCATTGATTAATGGAAAATAAAAACATTAACAACACCTTCTCACGATAGATATTACTTATTTCGAGATAAAAAACGCTTCTTTTGACACTTAATTAATGTGTTTCCGAAGTTTTGAATAATATGCAATCCAACCGGATCATAAAGGACATCGGTTTGTAAACAAATTTATTTTATTCACACTAGACAAGGAAGAAGCAAGGCATTTAAAAGTAATTAATTTATTTTTCAAATGTTCTTTACCTACTTTCTTTTTACACGAATGCCCGACCAAAAAAGGAGTGTAATGTTTTTATAATTCATGTATGTATGTATATACTAATATTATGTACCTACGATTCTTTAAAGTACTGAAACTCGGTAACTACTGAACACATTCGAATGGGAATTGTATCTGATGAAACCTTACATTATCCCGAGTATTATAAGCAAGACTTTATCTTAGAAAGCAGTCGTGTTTTAAATTGTTTAATGTTGCTTGTTACAGTAGAATTGACTAGTACACATTTTGGCCTTTTATTATATGCGGTAGAAATGAGAGCGCTAAGAAGTATGATTGGAGTGAAATTGAGTGACAGGATAAGGAACAGTGTGATTAGAGAACGTTGCGGTATAAAAGAAGACGTAGTGACTGGTATAGAAAAAGGAATGCTGAGATGGTTTGGTCACATTGAGAGAATGAATGAAAGAAGATTAACGAAACAGGTGTATATGGCGAGTGTGGATGGGAACGTTGGAAGGGGAAGACCAAGACGCACGTACTTGGATCAGATCGGGGACGTCCTAAAGAAAGGTCAGGTCAAGAGTACCCTAAACCGACGAGCATGTATGAACAGATTGATGCATGTTGAAGAAGCGAAAGAGGTATGTCAGGATCGTAGCAAGTGGAAAGATGTAGTCTCTGCCTACCCCTATGGGAAAGAGGCGTGATTATATGTATGTATGTATGTATGTATGTATTTTTGTTCTTACTGAATTAACAACTGTATACTTGCGAAAAGCTAATTTAATTATAAATCTTGTTTAAATACCAATAGTTGTATTGTTAGATGGGAATGAAATATAAAGTCGTGATCGCGATGGCCTCTTACCTAGTTAAACTATTGAATCATTATTATCAACCCATTATAGCTGATTAAACTAAGTGATTCAGTTTAGCTCCATTTGCAAAACACTTGCAATTTAATAATATTTGTTACTAACTGGTTCTAGGCGTCTTCGTACGAGCGACGTAAATTAGATAGGTATTACAATTTCCCGTGCGATTGATAGATTTTCCTGCGGTAAAAAGTATGTCCTTTCTTAAGGTATCAAAATCGGTTCTGTGGTTTAGGCGTGAAAACGTAACAGAGAGACAGAGTTAGTTTCGAATTTATAGCATTAGTTATAGATGAATTTTAAAATGAATAGTTTGTAAAAAAAACTGATAATGATCTTATTCATAAAAACATTATCATGCGCAATGAAACAAAGATGATAAAGTAGAAATAATTTCACTCATTCATTTCTTGTCCCAGCCACAAATCGTCTTAGCTATGCATGGTACCGGCTAGCTATGTATTATTAAGGGCATAGCTTAAAAAAACTAAAGTCTGTAAAGCAAATATTAAATTAAGAGCCATATTTTAATTTCATTTCAATTATAGGTAACTTCGTCCTGTAATTATAATAATGTTTGAAAATATATCAGTATTGTCTACGTGACCGCTTATATTGGGTAAACACCCAGTTTGAGTCATTTCATCCACTGCAAACGAAGGTATCTAAGCAATAAATTAAAATGACACAATATTATAAATTGGGTTCGGCCAATGGTCCTGAAAATATAAACAAAAAACACAAAACTTAACATTTTTGAAACATGAAGGTACTAAAGCTAGCCATACCGGGTTATGTCTTACGTAACATTATAACGTAGAAGCACAGTAAGCACTGTTCACTAGTCAAGTAGTCACTCACTAGGCATCGCAGGTAGATATTAGACATCACCTTGTTCTAGGTCAACGCAGGTGGGCGTGGCCTGTGAGCCCTGCCTTCCTATTGGCTGGGAGGATCAGCTGCATTTTCTCCTTACACTTGCTTTGCATGGCAATTAAAGATTTGAGGAAGAAAAATTTGAAGGGAAGGAAAAACTGCTCTTTTCATACATGTGTAGAAAAGTTTCTTAGTGGCTGATGGTTATACGTCGCCAGGGTGAGTTTATGACAGCCGTCGTTCTTAGAATGGGGCTTCTTCGCACTCGCTGCCCCATAACGACCAGTGCCGCTACCGTGGACCTAGGATAGTAGGGCAGCAGGGAACTAGGGGCAGTTTCTTTTTAGCTCTATCCATGAGGTGTGCCTAATAGTCGCCACGATGGGCAGGCGGGTTGGTGACCGTAAGGTGTAGTTCTGGGCTATGTTGTCAACTCGGGAAGAGCTGCTACCCACTACCTGGAAGCCCTAAATCACCTCTTACTAAACCCACGGGCAGACATGGTGGTTCTATTCCATTCTCCCGACACCACACGGCATGAGATTCAAAGTTAAATCTGTAGGCATAACACCGAGTACCTTGTACCCAATTATATTGTTTTAATTCATTAGCTAGCATGTCATCTTAATCCAACAGATACAGCAACTAAATAATCTCTCAGATATCAAACAACCCGCGGCAGTAAAATGAAATAATAAAATCTTGTCACTGCTTTGATCAACATCTGCTGCCTTTGAAATGGAGAGCAAAAAATATTTTCTTGGTGTAAATTAGAAGGGCATTTAAACTTAAACTACATCATGCATAGACACCTATTTTATAATAAATTAAAATCAAATCTGTAGATAAACAAGCAAGTCCCTTTGTGCGGCAGAAATAAGCAAGCATCAAACAATAGGACAAAGGTGGAGTCTAAACAAACACTAGCTATAGTTCTCAAACAATCTTCAGCTGCAGCACCGACTGGGCAGTATGTTCGATATGTTTTTTTTTATAAAGGTTATGATTGCATGTCCTGTGATGGCTCGCAATACTAGTCTCCTTCTCACAAAAAAACTCACACCTACTCTATGAACAAATATCTGTTATACTTTCGAGCTTTGTGCAAATTAAAAACCATATTAATAGTAAATCGTAAAAAGAGATGGAGATTTTTCATATAGAGGTATATATGAAAAATCTCATCTCTTTCTAACTTTAATTTTACAAGTTTCCCTCATTACTAATAGGAAAAAATTCGTGAAATGAAATCAGTGACGAAATATTCTACCAACAACTGAAGAATTAACGAATTTCACCACTCTTGAACTTTACATTAATTGACTACAATTTTAATTCTATATTTTTACTTCATTTTGCTATTAGATATTTAAATTTTTATACATTGTTCGTATTGCTATTAGATATTCAAATTTTTAAAAATTGTAATTATTATACATTTTTATATTTTACCCATTCAGTTCAAAATTTGTTAAGTTTGCTTTTGTAAGTTTTATTTTTGTAATTATTTTATTCTATTGCTCATCATATTATCCTCGGCAATTTAAATCGAATTTTAAATTATTTCGATTGTACACTTGTCAGTTTTCGTTGTATCGCGTTTTGTGCATTTTAAAGTTATGCAACTTTCTTGACCTGAATTTTACGACTTGTTCGCGTCAGAAAACATTGTCTGCAATATTCATCATGCCCACACAACAAAAAGAAGATAATGTTGAAAAGTTTGTAAGATAAAAGAGAAACATAGAGGCGCATAATTTCAGTAAGATTGTTGTAGAAAGATGTAAGTGTTTTCTGGAAGACTTATTTGAGAAGTAGTTCAGGAATGCGTAACTAAAACAAACGTGTCTGAAGCGGTCTGCACTAGCATGCACTCGACTCAACACACGTCAGATACCTACGTAAGTATGTAACTTACTATTTAGTTTGGTACCTAGAGGGTGATATTAATTTGCCCGTAAAGATTCGTATTTTTTTCGTGTGGGGCAGGTGGACGAACAATATTTTGAGTATTATCCTGAATATTATTACAAAGCGTATCGTTTAAATAAATACATTTGAATTAATATCCTAAAACATCACCGTGATTAATATCGCACGGAAACTTTAAGTTGTGGTAGGTAATGTTATTGGCTATGAGTGATCTCGGGATACCTATTTACTTTCTTTTTTAAGCAGGTATATCTCTCAGCAGCATTCTAACCTGGGATTGACATAAATTAGTAACTGTAAGACACAAATATTACTTAAGTAAATTTTCAGATATTTGTGTTTAGTCTGGGTGCTTTCTATGTAAGTATAATATGTATTTATTTACCAAAAATTATGATCTTAATAATAACAGCTATTTAGTTCCCATAGTACAAGCTATAAGGTCGCCTTTGCGCTTATTTAGTTTAGTTATGTCTTATAATCTGTTTTCCTTTTCAAATTGTGCGATAAAGTGTTATTACTTACTTACTTATTCACTATGTAGGCATAGTTTGGGGCTAAATGGCGCGAATTGTCCAGGATATTTAACCTTTTTTTTATGAACACGATCGAGTCTATGACACCCTGTGTATTACTTTGGTGACAGAACAAACGCGCTGATAATTGATGAATCGACACTCGAATGCCGGCAGGGCGTTCGCCTTTGAGATGTCAGCCTCTCAAGTTACATGGTTGTAGTTGTAGGTATCATTTTGGTGGCCTGCCGTCAAGTCAAGATATTATATCAAGTGACTTCTACTTGTGCCGTGTGGAATACCGAGTCGACGAACGACTCGACGGACTATGGTTATTCAATGTTTTTCTTTGACTTGAGAGGTCAACTAAATTATTTTTGACGTGAACCGCCGTAGGCTACTGGAACTCTATATATCACATGAATGACAGACTACTGGTAGTACTGTTTGGTAGGTGCTATTGCACCAAAGGGGAATGACACATTCATTAAAGTTCCTGCTATTACGTCTTGAGATGGACTGAAAATTGAAGTTGGTGGACACCAAGCTACATAGCCTGGCACATCGCCACAAGGTTGCCTGCTTGTCGGTTTTTTACAGATTGTACTTCGGAGAGTGTGCTCAAGAGCTTCACGACCTTGTTCCACCAGCTCCCTTCTACCATCGGACATCCAGACGCACCGCCGGATACCATCCATACCAGGTTGCCATTCCACCAATTCGGACTAAGCGCTTCCAGTCATCATTTATAATGCGCACTGCTAAAGAGTGGAACTCACTACCTGCGTCTGTGTTTCCAAACGCATACAACCCTAATCTCTTCAAAGTAAGAGTGAACAGGCTTCTTCTGGGTGAGCTCGCTCCATCTTAGACTCTGTTTCTGTCTTTTGACCTAGACTAGAGTTAAGAGCAAACCCATCATTAATAAAAAAAAAAGTTAAGGATTTGCACCGAATTAAATCGAATTATTGCACCTACACATTTAAAAAGAGATTAATTTGTAGTATGGAACACTATCTATAGAGCCTATATTATCGAGTGAAATTCTACTAGTGACCGATATTCAAAACAAAGGATGGGCTGGTGATAAGGAACAACTTTTTCCCCAAGGAACACAGGTTGAAATATATCAAAAATATTTTGAGCTTCCATAATAGCCGAAATCAGCCGTTCGGTAATTCTTTATGGCTGGGAGGGAGGTCTTAATTATTTTTTATATGTTTTTAGAGAAAGTTGTTTCTTATCGCCAGCCCGTCTTGAATTTTCGCTATCGGTCAGTAGTAAAATATCACCTTATACGAGTATATTCATATTTTTATTAATGTCGCATAATTTCACAAACAAATCTTGCTTAGTTCAGTACCGTTTGCAATTTTGTACCTTCGCACTAAACGGTTGCACCATCAATATGGTGCAGATGAGATGAGACAGTATCTTTATATCATTTGCATTATAAAGGTACAAGTAGAATTTTTTACTAAAGGCTAGGCTAAAGGCATACTTACTTGAACTTTTTTCAAGAAAACATTTAATTTTCAATTGTTTGAAAAATGATGTGGCTAGTTAATAGGTAGTAGTAAGTTAATATCGTGCTAGGCGTGGATGGACATAGACGCTCTGTCTGGCGCGATGCCCGGAGGATTTCCTGCGCAGGCGCGTACAGAACGTTATCTGTACTTTTTTTTATAGAAATATTTATTTACGATATGATACCCTGTGGCGTACCCTGGGGGAGGCCTACGTCCAGCAATGGCCTGCAATAGGCTGATGTATGTATGTATGTAGGATAAAATTTGTAACACCTTTTGATGATCTTTAAGTTTCTGACAGTGATCCATCACTTTTTTATTTTTTTTTCCATTAAGAACATGACTCTGCTACAACCACGCAGCTCAAACTATGGATTTATTAAATCATTTAGAAATAGGTAACGGGTCAGTTAGCTATTATCAAATAATATTATTAGTCGTGTACGAATCTGTAAGAAAATGTAGTAATCTGATGTTACCGGTAACCGGTTACCCTATCTGGCATCTTGCCCATCGTATCAACGTAGGTTGGTAGGTATACATAGTTGCTTGTTAATGGACCGTGCCGAAATAAATCAAACTGATAACAAACGCAGCTTTCGTGTTCTACACACTTTTTATTATTATTTATTAGAGGATGGAGAAATGTAATTTTTATAAGTGTTTTGCTTTAGGAATGGATCGTAGCAACGTGCTTTACGAGTCTGTACACAGGTCTACGAACAATGAATTTATTGTAGAGGTATACGATAACAAGTGGTCGCCTTGGGGAGTTTGTCATCATCCTATTTATTTGTTATTTATTAAACTTTATGCACAGAATGTGTACATGGGTGGACTTAATGCCAATGGCATTATCTACCAGTCTACCTTAGGGCGTGTGAAAATGTATAGGCAAGTGCAAAAATCATAAATACTCAATATACCAATACCAAATATACGATGTCAACATATAATATACACTATGTGATACAAATAATATCTACAAATATCTTAATCTTACTATGTATATGTACCTATTTCGTACAGAAACTTACGCTGTTATGGGTGGTCAATTCATACCTAAAATATTTTAAGACATTGTAAGTAATAAACAGATTAACAATGAAACACGTAATCTTCATTGTACCTTTTAGAGGTAATGAACTGATAACAGATTTAATTCGCCGTGTGTACCACGAAATTTCCACGAACGATTAAACTGTAATACATTGAGTGGCAAGCCTGCCAACTGCGGGCCGTCCCGCGACTGGCAGCGTGCCCAGCAGTGGACAGTGGACACCATAGCACGTGCGCCTCGCGGGCTATGTTAGCCATTTGTCATTATAATTGAAAACACTGCATTACACAACATATTTTTGAAAGGAAGAGTTGAAAAATGTGGCGAATTAATAACAACGAGTAATCATAACGCAAATCATATCGTGTGGTGTATGAAATGGACATCATTCAATGCTGTAATTACGTCTTTTCAGACATTATTTTTAGTCGACTTCACAAACAGGAAGTGGCGCTTAGTTACTCGAGGGTTCTGATTTACTGTTACTGCTCACACACATAAATCACGCCTATATCCCGTACGAAAAAAAAAAAAAAATCCCGTACGAATATAACACCACGTCTGACAAAAGTTTGAGGGTTAATCAGATGACTGTGTATTACTAGTGACAGGTTGTCAGCCCATCGCCTAAAATTTGCAATATACATTTAACCCTCGAGTCCCGTAGTCGCCTCTTACGACACCCAAAGGTAAGAAATGGGATGATGCTATTCTATGCCGGCATCACACGGCTACTCCTCAGGTGGATATATTCCTCACCTGATGATGAGATCTTACAGTAATCGATGGAAACTCTACTTACAACTTCAACAGTCACAGCACAGATAAAGTCGGTGCCAAAAGGTTTACCTATATTTTTCAATATTATTGTCTGACCCCAATGTAACATAAAGAAGTATGTTCAGTACGACACTTCCAGATCACATTGTCATCGTAGCTACTTGAATAGTTGAGCTAGATTTGACAGGCCAGTCTTCTTTGCTTACTGTATAAGTTACATAGCTATCGATATACATACATATATCACGCCTATAATCCCATGCGGGGTAGGCAGAGCCCAAACGGCCGCAAAAAACGGACATTTACGCCACGTCTGACAAATATTTGAGGGTCATTCAGAAAATTGTGTATCGCCTATCGCCATAGGAACAGGTTGTCAGCCCATCGCCTAAAATTGCAATACACACCCTTTCCCTTTGTCGCCACTTACGTCTCCCAAGGGAAAGAAATTGGGTGATGATATTCTAAGCCGGCATCACACGGGTTAGGTTTCCCAAGTGAAAGAAATTGGGTGATGCTATTCTAAGCCGGCATCACACGATATATCAGGTAAAATTTTACTAGTGACCGATACCTAAAAATTCAGGACGAACTGGTGATAAGGAACAACTTTCCCCAAGGAACATATGAAAAAATAATTGACTGCCATATATTGACTAGCCAGTGGGCACAATTAGTAAGGGAATACTAATTTATTGCGTATTTCGGCCAATGTTCCCTGGGGAAAGTCGTTCAGTATCACCAGCCCATGTGTGTAGTTTTAACTAAATAAACAATTTCTTAACATAAGTTTAATATAATGTTTTCTTGAGTTTGCACAACTATTACTTATCACAAAAAAAAACAATTTTAAACATAGGAATTGTAAAATCCAAAATAAACACTACTTAAATCAGTTTAAAATTGTTTTAAGTTTTACAGACAAATCTAAAGACGGTGTTTTCAACGAAAATCACAACGTTTAACGTTATGCTGTCAATCGTGCTAATTTATATAAACAGTACATTTTGGCCGCCATCCCAATAACAGATTATTTTCAAATACCAAGTTTAATGTATACTATGTTAGTTCCAAACTAAGCTGTATCGCAAAGCCCTAAAGAACACAGGTTACTTGTAAACTCTATCTGTAGCATTTTGTACAAACTAGAACAGAGTTTATGAAGACAGTTATGAGCTCTGGTAAGCGTGAATTATTCGAAATTTGTCACAACAGCAGATATCTTGCATTTTTAATAAAAGTTATAGTTTTAGGAAAAGTAAAAGTATTACTGTATGTAAACTCAATTTATAGTCGGTATATTTTTCATAATTTGTTATTTACCCTCACAATCAAGTGAAATGAATTAATTTCTTACCTAAATAAGTAACGATTTTTAATTGGTTTCCTGACATTTCGGTTGTAAGTCTGGGAGGTGTGCTGTGCACACCACACCTTCCAGATTTATTAGTCGGGAATAGAAACTCACCTGCGAAATGTTAATGTAATATCGTAATTACTTTTTGTATGAAATGTAACAATTTGGATGGAATAATTATAGGCATATTCTTTGACATATTTATACATACAATTAGATAATACGCAATCAGAATTAAGGACATTGTGTGAATATGACATTCAATATTTTTCAATTTACTTACATAGTTTTCCTAGTTATCATATTTTATCTAGTACACAAAAAAATATCCTTCGTGTAGCTTTATAACAGAACCCCGATTCCGTTATTTTTTTGGTTTTGTAATGTTATTGACACTTAATTGACATTCTATTTTGCCATTGTGATTTTCTATACTTCAAACTGATAGCGGAATACGAAACCACCAAAACAAAACCATCCAATTCTCACTCTATTGAAACACCAACTGAGCTGAGACGCTTATCAAATAGCAAAATAGGTACGGCCCATGATGACTTTCGACCATTAATAGAGCTCAATACAAACTCACGAATACAATCGTCCTTTTGGAAGATGATGACAACATCACAGTAGCCGCTGCTGCAGCCATTGCGAGTAGATCACACTCCAAAAGCTCCTCAAGCAACCGAAGCCCATATTAGGAACTACCGACATGTGAAGGGTAGATTCAGTCCTATCCGTTTTTCCCAGAACAACTCTTAAGCCCAGTCTTGTTTGAACAACCACAAAACTTCCCGGGTGAGCTCCTGCTTCCCACCATACAGTCAGATGTAGATTTTAGTCCCGAACTAAAAAAAAACACGATTACGACCCTAGACTAGGTACTATTTGTTAAGTACCTACAATCTTAAGAAAAAATTACAATCAAAGGCGTTTGAAAGCTTTCCTCTGTGTTAAAACATTCGTGTGTTTGTTTATTACTCGATGACTGAAAGTCTGACCCATATTCATAAATGAAAAATTGTATGCTTCTCATTTGCAGCGAAATATTAACAAGTGAAAAGAAATTCTAAATGTATTCCAACCGTTTACAATAGGATTAAACGTTTTTTCTGACACAAAGCGTGGGAAGATGTTTTTTCATCTAGACCTATAAGTAGGTTCAAAGAAATTTTGTTTGTTGTTTAGTTTATGATACGAGTTTTATTAAGGGATCAAAATAAACAGGTTTTTCAAAAGTTATTGAGAATAACCAGCAAGTATATCAAAGGTTGGTTAATTAAATAGTAACTCAAGCTACGCCGATAGTTCATTGTACAAAGTGATAATGTGCATGGCGGAGATGGATTTTCCCTTTTCTTATACACAGATACACATAACATCACACCTTAATTTTTTGTGGGGTAGGCAGAGCCGTAAAAACGGTCCTTCCAGTCTGATAAATCCAAGGAAAATCCAGTTGGGTTGTAAGCTAAGCCACGGGACAAACTAATAGCTACTCTGTATCAATATTTACTTGGCTCTGTGCCAGTATTACGTTCAACAGATTATTTTTAAACGAAAATTTCTTGTTATAGGTGGAACAATTAAGATAAGAAATTATGCCTTGATATTAACGAGATTAGATGCAAGCGAACAAATAGATAAAAAAATAAAATTATGTACCTACTGGAGCGATTGTAGTCAAATTCTGGGAATTGATTTCCAAACTATTTCTGTTTCTTACTCTTATCAAATAAAAATTTCATATCTTCTTGATTGCGTGAAGGTATCTACTAAGATAGATACTTTTTTTATTTATGTAGTTTAGTTCAGTTGGTCAAGTAAATGAGTACAAAAGACGAACACTCGTTTTTATATTCATAATGAGCGCGTACTTTCAATTATGAAGATTCTCCTTCAACCAAAGCCATAGAAAAAAATTATAGCACTAAAGTTCCAATAAGTAGCATTTGACAGCTGTCAGATTCGTGATAATACTATGGCAGAGGGTCCATTTTCCTTTGTTGACATCTCTTTTAGTATGGCGATAACAGCAGTCAAATACGACTTATTGAAACGGCGGTACCTTAGCTATCTGCTGCGTACCTAGGTACCTAAAATTATGTTTCAAATAAATTTTTGCTCAGTTTAAAAAATATTTTTACTCAAGTTGTATTTTACAATCAAAAACTTTGCGACTGAATTTTACCTCAAGAAAAAAATCTCACTAAAACGAACGGGGGGTGCCTAAAAACACACTGGTATTTAAGATTTTATAGAAAAAATAAATATCTTTTTGAGAAAAATGGGTTTATGAATTTTACATAGGTAATAATATCTCACCCCAACAAACGGAGGATAAATCAAACTGTTATCTATGATTTTAGGATATAAAATATTGTTATTTTGAGAAAAAATATTGTTATTCGCCGTGTGATGCCGGCTTAGAATAGCGTCACCCCATTTCTTACCCATGGGTGTCGTAAGAGGCGACTGAGGGACTTGAGGTATTACAATTTTAGGCGATGGACTGACAACCTGTCACTATAGTGATACACAGTTATCTGACTGACCCTCAAACTTTTGTCAGAAGTGGTGTTAATATCCGTTTTACGGCCATTAATGCTCTGCCTACCCCGTAAGGGATATAGGCGTGATTTATGTATGTATGTATGTATGATTGTTATTTTTCAATCCCATTTCTCAAACACGTGTGGTGAGTTGTTGACGAAACGACCGTCGTTCGCACCCGATACACATTAAAATTAAATAACAGCACAAGGCCGCCGTTATTTTCAGTTTATTATGACATTAGCGAACATCAAACTTCCGTTTTGTTTACCGCATTGGTAGTTGGGTAGTGTGACTATATCGACGTCAAACCTTTCAAAGCATGTTACAAAAATAGTACCTATACCTACATATAACAGCCGTTACGGATGTCAAGGCATTTTCAAAACTGAACCATAGTGGTTCAGTTTTGAAAATGGTGGGTCGAAAGATTTGCAAAAAGAAATTGGACCACACATACAAAATAAGTAATCGATCAGCTGGGCAAGTTAACAACATTAAAATATAGGTTTTACATAAGTAGATTAGGTAGTAGGTAGGTAACTCGTTAAGAAACCTAGGTCTACTTCTATTTCACCTTAGAAAACAACATAAGTAAGTACCTATATATACAGGTTGTAAGGGACAGCTCTCCAAATACTGATAGGGTGCATGCAGACCATAAATCTGATCAATTTTCCCAAGGAACATATGACTAAAAATATTTGACCTCCCATACAAAATCACAATCAGCTGACTGCAATTACTATGGAAAGTCAAATTTTTTGACGTTTCCTGAAATATTTTCTTATGGGAAGTTGTCCCTTACACCCGGTAGGTACCTATATATTTTACAGGTATGTAGTAATAGTAATCTATGTTTATTATCAACTAAGTAGAGTTTGCGTATCTATATTTTTAAGCCGTAGCAACGATTAACTAAAATTTTCCGATGTTAATGTCAAACTAACATTAAATTATCATGGTTTGTCGATAAATCTTTTAAAAACATAATGCGGAAATGTAAAAGAAATATTATGTATGCATACGACTAGTAATAAATGTATTTTTTTAAATATATTTTAGAATTTTGGCATGTTTTTATTTTTCGGGAAAAGATATCAAAATATGGCGGGCGAATAGCGTGCCAGTCAGTACGCATTAGGTAAACTCTACAATAAGCTGCCCCTTGGAGACTGGGCAGGTTTTAATTAATTAGGCTCGTTTCACCACTCGTAATTCAGGACTCAATTAGTATCTGTCCTTTATGGAAAGTAGGTATCAAGGAAAATAAATAAAGTCGTGAAAACCTAAGATCAATATAACTCATTAAAAAAAATATCAACACCTTTTTGAAATCGTTTAATTGTCAGTCGAGTTTCGGATATAAGCCCCAAGAGAAGAGCAAATTCAGCATAAAGTCATCATAGAAATACGAAAGAAAATGTCAGTAGTAATTAAACCCGAATTCAATCATATATTTGATTGCCTAGTATCGATTTTGTTGTTTAGATACAGTGATTTATTATTATTTTAGTCCGGTTCTAAAATAAAGTTCAATGTTATAACAATTTGTAACCGATGCATTCCATTTTGAATATTTGAACGTAACAGACTCTACCACAGTATTGATAAATGCAGAGCAAGATGTGTTCACAAATCTTTAGTATCCTTTGGAGTCCAAACTATGTTCGTAATGAAATCATGACGTATACATAACCTATATAGACGTATTTACGTTGCTTTCGAGGAACAACTAAGAAGACGTAGTAATTTTGCAAACTTTTGTAATAATTAGTGGCTAAGGCAAGTATACTCCGTTCATTTAAGAATTACCTATAATGTAAACAAACTTTGTATGAGTTTAGTTCGATTGAGACCGCTTCATGAAGGCAGGTAAGCAGGCAACGTTTTGGTTACTGTGTCTTAAATTTACTGTGACCCTAAAAACCAAACGACCTCAAGACATCAACTAGAAGACTCTAATTAATAATTGATAATAAAATTATATAAAAACGTCAAGTTTATGAGTAATTTAAAAGACAAATTGGATGTTTTCCTCTCGGAAGGGAAGGGGCAGTCCCATTAATGTAGTCAGATATCTAAACAAACTATGAAATTACCATATTCATGGACATGGTGACCATAGGAATATATTAGCGACGGATCCCACCTCATTATGGGCATATCTACTTCTAGTTATGGGAATTTTATCTCAGTTTAATGAACAAAATGTTGAATAAATTTGTTTAACAGATTATACCACAGATTATACGCATTTTTTACAATACCTTGGTGATAACTAGTTATACATATTTAAAGTGAAGAAATTGTAGTTTATGCAACTGTGATATAATGGGGGGTATTAGGATGCGTGCGTCTGTTTGTTAATAGTTTGACACGAGCATTCTAACACCTAATTGTATGCAGTTGCATACACTGTTTTATCTACACTCTACACAAAATCTACATAAAACAAACAACATAGAACCTAAGTTCACATCACACAACTATTCAAGTCACGTCCCGGATGACATTTGCTTTTTATATCTTTGCTTTATTGTAGGCAAAGGATATAAATAGGCGCCGAAAATTGTTTCATGCCTTCATTTATTTCAAAAAGCATGAAAAAAAATCTCTCGTACTATGATACTACGCTTCAGTTTTTCAGAAAAAAAAGGACTGATATTAAGGGGCAGATTTACTGTTTTCGAATCCGAACATTATGAGACAAGTGTAGATAAAATACTTAATGAAGTAAATAAAATACTCATACCTACTTAAAAGTCACTTAAAGGTATTTAATTGACCTTGTTATTTCCAAAGAAATTAACAGCTAAATAGCTTGTCTAGAATTAAACATACGTGATCAGAACAGCCTTCATGCAAATGAACAAATTACGGTTGAAACTATGAGCATTGGGCACGGTTGTCAAAATGCAACGAAACGTGGAGTTGTCATGTCAGCGTCAGCAAGTCGTGAGCAGCCACGCCTCGATACCTGCGCAGGAGACGAGCTTGCAAGGATATAGAGCTTTAGACATAGAGTAGGTCCTATACCAAACCATATTAGAGACTTTGTGACAATTTAAAAACAGTAAAGGTGTTCCGTTCTTCAATTTAGTATCTTTTAACTCCGGGTGAGCCCAAGCTCCCCACCAAATAGTCAGATGTAGATTTCAAAGCCCCGGGGCTAAAATTGCGGAGTTCATATAAAAAAAGTATCTTTTAAATAAAAGGTTGAATGAAAACCTTACCCCTAAAGTAAGTAAAATGAGTAATCATCATTTGGCTCTACATTAGATATTCGTCAATTTGTATTTTTCAGTTACGATTTTTTAAGTAGCTACAGGTCAGGGATAAATACAGAAACATCAAGTATCCATAAAATTATAAATACCTATTAAAATAAATAAGTAAATTTTTGTGAGGTGAGTGTAATACAAATAAGATTTATAAAATATAGAAAACACTATCTATAGGTACCATATATTTACCAAATCATTTATTTTAATTACACACCACATACCTAATTATAATTAATCGCATTGAGATGTTAGAGTTGGAACGTGCAAGACTCATTTATATTATTGCCCGAATTTACATAAACATTGCCAATCACATTATTTTAAATACTGAAGGATAATTTACTAGTTATTAACTATCTTGTCATATTTGTATAGATCTACATGGTGTTTGGCTAAGTGGAGTAAAGATGTTCAGGGAGTCGTGAAACTGAACAAGTTTTCTTTATACGACTTCTTCCATAAAAAAGAACTGCTAGCCTCAATTTTAAAATTTTGTTGTTTTTCGGCTTTATAAAAAAAAATTATTTTTATTAATTATTTTTTTTCCTATACCTGTACTTACCAAATTTCATTGTTCTAGGTCTCCGAACAAACACACCCCTTTTTAGCATAAACGGCCGTATCCTTGTTTAACGTTAACCTAGGAGCTTGATTTATTTTACAACTATAAGCGGCCGTAGACCTGAATATATGATGGTTTTAATTTTAACTCGATATATTTACGCGTTCCCGTTATAAAGGGTCGTGACCATTGATCTACAACAACCCTAGATTTAGCGCCTCATACAAAATTACGCTAAGATTTTGTCACCTACTGAACTATACAGTCATACATAGCGATTTATAGATTCATTGCGTCCGCCTGATTCAAAATATCACAACGAACCTCACCATAATCTATTGAACTCAGCCTTATTTGTTAGCCCGTACTTAGTCATGTTAACAGTTTCGCGGCCAGCCACGCACTGTGGGAAAGAAGTGCTCGCTTGCAAATTGTGCACTACTTTACCGGCCCACCTTTTGAGCGTACGCGCGTAATCTAGGGTTGTTGTTGATCAATGGTCGTGACAGACGGACGACCTGCTATAGCCCAGATGGAAGAGGCGTCGCCACTAGTGATGGCGAAAGATGCAGGTTCAAATCCTGCACGCGCTTGAACATTTTGCTAGTTTCCAAAAGTTGCAAACCTAACATGGGAAGTGTTTTGTAATTTGGTATTCAAATTGCTGCAATAATAGTTAGTAATACTAGTACCTAATTGTAAGAGTCTTTAAAAATCCTAGGAAAATGTTTTATGAGTATGTGATTAAATTTTCCATTATTTACAGATAATTACCAGCAGTTTTCGGTGCAGATTTGAGACTTAACCTTTCACAAAAATATCGAACAAAATATGCAAAATGTCCAAACAAAACAAGATAAGGTTTTAGGTACAGACAGTCAGACTTTGTACGTGACCGACGAGGTACCTATGAGACGAGAGCAATTAGCAACAACGAAGATAAGACGGCACTTTGATGTAGTTCCAACATGTGTGAACGTACCTTGTGCATTCTTGTCTAAATAGTTAGACCATGCAGGCTCGGCGGCTTGATAAGGCGAGGACCACACTTGTCGTCCGTAAACACACCGTAGCCGTATTTGTATGGGAATAAGATCGGAAATAGCAATTTCCTTTCGTCTGACAGACGCATGCGTTACGGGGCGTTAATAATACGCATCCACGGACGTCAAGTGAAAGAACCGCCTAACTTTGTTAGACAGTCCAGCATTTTTGTAACAAGTGGCGCCCCACAAGCCACATAACTATACATAATATTTTTGAAAATTTTGCTGGTTTTTGTACTCGTATCAGGGATGACGTCTGAAAACTTATTCAAAGGTCAAAGCACACTGTATATAATGTACAGGTACCTACTTACACTAAACACCCACACAAAATGGGTCTTATAAATAACTTCCGCAGTAGGTAGGTATGTATAATTAAAATCATGTTTCGGAATTAATAATCCGGCATAATAAGCTCTAATAATTAAAGTAATAAAGTTGACCACAAATAAGTAAAAGTAATAGAAACTCAAACTGTTTTGAAATACAGCGTACCTACTTAACTTATCAAATGTATTACCTCTTACAGTAAACAAGTATAGAATCTTAAGATGGCTCAAACACCGTTTTTTTAACGTCCTACACAAACATAAAGCATGAAGGTTAAGAGTTCGTCATTATAATATTAAATATATTATAGTAACAACTTTGTCACGAAAAAAGTTGTATAAATCTAGCTGCGTGCTTGTTGTTCCGTCATGGAATTTCAGATAGTGTGAATATGATAACAAAAAATTACAATCCTTTATATATATCCCTAATTTATGTCTAAACGCAGGCGTGCTTGCATCATTATTTATTTATTGAACTTTATGCGCAAAAATGTGCACGGGTTGTGAATGTGACTTAACGCCAAAGGCATTATCTTCCAGTCTACCTTAGGGCATGTGGAAAGGGTCAAGACAGGAGCATTAAACAAAAAAAATAATAAATAAGAAAATCTTTGTCTTTGCATGTACAGGCATTTTGGAGGAGGAGGGTAAATATTTTCAGGGTCGTTCTACACGTGAAACTGATCAATTTTTCTTAGTAGGTACCATTTTTCAAAATAAATAAAAAGGTTGGTCGACTACAAACACTTTTTGCTGTTCGACTGGATATTTAGGGTTCCGTACCTCAAAAGGAAAAATCGTATAACTATGCCGTCTTCTTAACCTCACCTTCCTTTCACACACTGGCACCATGTCTTCAATCGCCCCTCGCCATTAAATTTGAACTCCTGACATTCCAGAACACGTCCAATTTCCCAGGTGACGCCACACGTTATTGGTATCAAGATACACTTGGGAAATTCCAGAGCAAGGGACGAGCTGCTGTAGCTCAGATGAAAGAGGCATGGCCACTAGTGACAGCGAAAGTGACAGGTTCAACAAAATTGTTATAAAAAAAAGTCATTAAGTGATAATACTATCCTACATTGAATAATTGTTGAATAAAGAATTTCAATTTGATCAATCTATTTCAATTCAATTTCAGTTTGATCAAATCAAGCCCAAGCTTGAAAATTTTGCAAGTTTTTTAAAATCTTACAGTAATTTAATGTACAGCGTAAACCTACGTACCTACTCTACGAGTACAACTTTTCACCAACAGCCTGTCTATAGGTATTCTTCCATCTATAATATGACACATTTACATGCGTTTGTGACCCACAGACAACAGTAAATTTATCTCTTTAAGATAAGCAACATGTAAGTATATTCAGATTTGTCAACAACATAAAAAGAGCCGGCGAAATATAACATAAAATTTAATGAAACATTACATCGTGTTCTGTCGTTACCAGATCACATTATATTCAATTGCGTCACGTTATACATTGCTCCTTTGCGTCTAAACATGCAAAACACAAGCTATACAAAAAGCATTGATGAATATCACAATTTTAATGCGCCAAATACCAGACGTGGTTTTCATGTATTAGCTAGGTACAATTTTAGGCGATAGGCTGATAGCCTTTCAAATTGATTTCGTCTTTTTTTATACGGCCGTTTTGCTCTAATGGTTGAGTCTACCTCGAGATGTGTTTGTAGTTAACATACAAACATACATTAATCACGCCTATATCCCTTACAGGGTAGGCAGAGCGTTGATCGCCGTTAAACGGATATTAACACCACGTCTGACAAAAGTTTGAGGGTCAAAACTGTGTATCACTATAGTGTCAGGTTGTCAACCCATACCCTAAAATTGATGTACACATCTAACTCTCGAGTCCCTTAGTAGCTTCTTATGACATCTATGGTTAATAAATGGGGTGATGCTATTCTAAGCCGGCATTAACAATGAATATTATATCTATAGACTAACCGACCTTGGAACAATTAGCTATTTATCGAATCAGAACCAAAACAATAAGCTACTTATATTTATATTAAACAAAACATGCATCGCGAACTTATAAATAACAACTTGTTACTTATCGCTGAGCATTTTTTTTATTATAAACAGGATTGCATTTTTATCATCTGTTCACAAATAAAACATCGCTTGTAATTTTTATTTTCTAAAAAAGTATAGTTTCGTTTAGATGTCGCTTGTTAATCACTTCGAGACGAGTACCAAGAGATTGAAAAATTTACAAGTGTCAGTCGGGGCGCCGGCTCATTTTTTCAATTTCTTATTATCATTTATGAAGTATAGTTGCATTATAATTTATCCTCTCATCAGAAAATACGAATGCGTCTGTCTGTGGTCTACACATTACCTAATAAATAAATAAATAAATGCAATTAAAATTTACACCAAATAGCTTTTGAAAATGACATTGAAGATGATTTTTCTACTACTGACCATTATTTTATTAGCAATAAATCGAGAGAAGGGATTTGTAATTGAATATATAATGGAATGGAATCAACAGTTTAATGATCGCTTAAATGGGTAAGTCACTGTAGGTACTGAAATAATTGTTTTTCTTACACATACAAATATTACGCCTATAATCCCTTGCGGGTAGGTAGAGCGTAAACGGCTGCAAAAAACGGACATTTACGCCACGTCTGACGAACATTTGAGGGTCATTCGAAAAATTGTTTATCGCTATATGGGGTAATGATATTCTTAGCCGGCATCACACGGCAAAAGAAATGTGGTAGTGCTATTTTTAGCCGGCACCACACGGCAAATTGTTTTTCTTTTCAGAAATTTTCTGTCTCCACCAAACAGGTGTTACACAGCACAATTTGGTTGAACAGTCGTGACCCTGTGGTCAATTCGGACTTGCTAATAGAAAATGCAAGCATTCGTCTCAATGCCAGCCGGGATGTGAACTGCAAGTAGTGCAACTAGGTCGATCAATACGCCACCAGATAAAACCGACCACTTGTACGATGTTTGTATTTGCTGAGAATAATGGTCCTGGTACTATCAGCAGCACATAAACTTATCCTTTAAAGGATCAACTTATTCTGGTTTCCGATAAAGTTACTAAGGGTAACTAGAATAAGTTGATCCGTTAAATGAGTAGGTTGTTGTGCTGATGACTCGTCCGTTTTTTGAAGTCGATATGTGCTACGTATGTCTGTATACCACCGGTTGAAATGGTAAAGTTCTTACTGTTATCAATTATCATAGCCTGTTTCCGCTTGCCCGATTTTTGACATTCTTACCTAAAAAATATTTACTACAATAGGTAGGTACAATCCTTCTATCCTACTCTCTCTCTCTCTCTCTCTCTCTCTCTCTCTCTCTCTCTCTCTCTCTCTCTCGTGTGGGACACCGAGTCGTCTAACGACCATAATATATATATTTTTTTTCAGTAAATCGGGACAGCAGAAAGATTTCCCCGGGAGGATAAACTGTAAAAGTGCATTGGCTTGGCAGACTTATACCTCTATTTACGAAAGCGAAATATCGTTTTATTAGTCTCTCTCTCTTTTCATTTGGGACACCGAGTCGTCCAACGACACGATGAATCCTGGTGTCAGAGTTCTTCAGTTTTATTAGTAAATGTATGCGATATAAATATCATTGGAGTATAGGAATGCAATAGCCAATGTATTATGTTACGCTAGATATAGATTTTTTGCGACAATTTGTACGAAACGCGATAATAACCGTTCAAAAATAGTAGTTTTAGGTACCAATTTTTGTTATTGCCAAGTTGACGTGATTTAGATAGAAGGTTTAGAAGTGTTCAGCCATAATTTAAACAAAATATAGAATACAGTAGGAGAAGATTTATTATTGAGATACGGGCAAGTTTATAACTAACATAAAACAATGCTGTTTATATAGAGGATCGTAATTCCACAGACCATTAGTTGTGTAATTATCTCGCGTAGCCGAGTGACGGATCAAACGCGCCGCCCAGCTAACTTACTCGGCGGCGGAAGAATGCTTCTAACGAACGACGACGGCCATTTGCAATTTGCAGATTTAAGGGTTCCGTATCGAAACAATTAATTGCAGCTTTTAGGGTTCCCTATTTCAGTGTGTAAATGGTTTACGCGGTTCGCATGCCTAGTTGTTTGTCTGTTAATTTTTTTTTATGGTCCCGTACCGAAATGGTCAAAACGGAACCCTATTACTGAGACTCGACTGTAATTATATCTGTCACCAGGCTGTAACTGACAAACCGTTTTATCATAATGAACCTATTTACTCTTGCTTGCCACTATAAGCACAAATCATAAACATAAAACGGAATAAAAATATTATTTAAGATGGCTCCTATACAACCAACGTGATTTTCAAGCCAATTTGATACAAAATGGTACGAAACCCTTCACGCGGGAGTTCAACTTGCCTTTTACTGACTGTTTAACCCGACTGCTTCAGACGGAGGGTAATGTTTTTCGGGAGTATGTATGTACCTATGTACTTAGACAAATTAATTATTTTCACGGGCTTCTTTTTCATTTCATTTAATTTTAGCCTAAACGGCTAGAGCTAGACGCATGTTGACATGGGAGGTGTCCTTAGATTCGACAGACACTGGCAATGTTAAAATTTCATAGATTTTAAACAGAAAATATAAATATAACTTTAAAATTACTTTTTACGAGCCGCGGTCGGGGTTTTGATTTTTAATAATAAATTAGTTTGTTTTCCTTTGCAGCAACCTGCATAGTACCTATTTGCAGTGATTTTCTTGAGGTTGTCAAGCTACAGACAGGTGCTACGCGGGGCAGGACAAAGAGATCACAACTGCTAAGCTAAATCAGCAAGACCCTACTTACAAGGCATTTGGAAATACATAATACAGCTCAATTTTGCCAAAATTTATAAGATTGTGTTGTAATATTATATTTTCATACCTCCACCGATCGTTAGATGCGAGATCATCCTTTTGTTATTCGGCCAACATCAGATCTCCATCGTCACAAAAACTAGAAAAGTTCATAATCATTACTGTTCTGGCGGTTCTGTTGGCTAGTTTTACTCATTCTGCAGCACTTTAAATTAGATTAGTGCCACTAAAACTAAAGAAATCTCAGAAATGTTATAAAATGTTAATTTAATTAGTAGACTCGTTCCCAACCCAAGTGGTTTAATATGGCCTGCACATAAGGTAAGGCAATTAAAGTTGCCACGACTGCTAAACCTGGAATATTAAATAATTATAGTAAAATGTACATTATTATTATTTGCCAATAGAGTTACTTTCCTCGGCAAGCCTCTTCTTTTTGGCAGGCTTTCTGGCCTGCTATTGGGGTCATAATCGACCTTAATCCCGCTAGCTTTTCTCTCGTTTCCCTCAACGTCAATATTCTTCAGGGATAAAATCAATCTATCTTTCCGGGTTATCATCTACAGCTCACATGGCCAGCACAATCCCAACTGCAAAAATCTCAGCAGTATTTTGGATTTCAACCTCGTCGTAGGTAGACGGGTATCCCAGTATTCCCTGACCTGTGTTAATGGGGCCACGGGTCAGGCCAGGAATGTGGACTCTATTGACGCGCTAATGTACTGCAACACATTAGCCTTGTGTGCTATTTAGGCGTTCAATTCGCAGCGTCGGCGAATAAGAACTTAGCGGATTTGAAGGTTAATGCATGACTTCTAAGAAATGCCGATTGAAAATTTCCGTATCATATCATTTAATTAACCTAAGGTGTTTACGCTTGACTGTTTTACTTTCACG
This sequence comes from Tuta absoluta, assembly GCA_027580185.1. Lineage (NCBI taxonomy): Eukaryota > Metazoa > Arthropoda > Insecta > Lepidoptera > Gelechiidae > Tuta > Tuta absoluta. Next base: position 13,263,028 of record JAQAHW010000005.1, read on the forward strand.
CATCGCGTTTCATAGTAATTTTCATAATTTGCACGCAAAATACACATAGATTTTAACATTCAAGGCTCTTCTAGACTGCAGCCGTTAAATTTACAACAAGATGAAAGCAATAAGCGCTCTCAAGTGTATCTCAGAGCGATAAAAAAATAACAATAACTTTTATTATTACCGAATCTCGCGTAATGGCGGGCGGGATGGGAGCCATTACGCGGATCACGTGTAGGTGCCGGAATCGAATTCAACTCATTGTTGTTTTTGCGCGGCCTCACGCATTCACTACATAGCTGATGAGATTCTTTGATCTTCGTCCTGCTATCAGTCATTTTGAAAATAGAATGCCAGTACACTTTTTCTTTTTATTCGGTCAAGCTTCTTGATTCAGATTTTTTAACAGATTAAAAAAGTAACGCTTTTACTAGGTTTAAGGTAACTAAAATTCCTTGAGTCTATGACCTCTGACATGGTTGTGTAACGACCGCAGCTTAAGTAATCTAAGGCAGCAACCGGGACCGCAAGGAACAGTCTTTCTTGGTGACAAAAAAATGCAATGTCCTAATTTTATTAAACTAGGAATAAATTCTCAAAATTGTGAATCAGCAATCAACTTTGTCAGTGCTCGTACCTTGTCTCACTTTGGCTAGTTTTTTAAAAGTAGTATTCAGAGCAGGGGCAATAATTTAGCTGGCGGAAAACGGTTATCTTTATTTTATAATTTATAAGTTCATTGTTGTCGAGGCCGGGAAAATAAGTTTTTGCTGAACGAGTAGAGTTTGAAGATAAATTTTACGAGTCAAGAAGTCCCCGAGGTTTAAATAGTGCTATTCTCAAAAATTATAGGTAATAAAAAGCTATAAATACCTACTTTATAAGAATTAAACGCAATATTTGTCATTTAACACAAAAAATTGGTCATTTTCTCAGACACGCTAATATTTGCTTTCAAGTGAGTATATGTCTTGTTTTCAAATCACTGCGCCATGCGCTACGCCCTGAAATTTCTTCATGGAAGACCAGCGTTACAGGCAGCTTACTCTGCTTGTAACATAATTATGCTGAGTGGAGACCTTTTTTTGTCGCATAAGTACCTACATTTCAGATATCTGTATTTTAGTTTAGTGTCTATTTGAATGTGACTAAAATAAACGTATTTTATCTTTAAATTGTCAAAAGCTCTGAAGTATTTTTCTCTGCATATTTTCGACAACATATTTTCCATGGACAGTTTGCCTTCGGCCCTTATATCTGGCGGCGTGCAATCTATTTCCATATAACTCGCATCTGTACTCATTTTTTATCGTAAAAATTCTTCGCAGAGCGACTACAATTATGTACAACCAACCAAAAAATAGAAAAAAACTAAATTTCACTCCAACTTTTTTAGAAATAAATCACTATATAAGGCAAAGAATTAATTCATATTAGCCATTCTAAATGTTTAGTTCATAATTCATACAAAATTACTTTCCGAACCTCTATTATTAGAATTTTTCCATCTCAGAATGTAACGCATCTAAAGTAAACTTTTTAATTACGTTACTTTCAAGAGATATTTATTGAATTTTTTCATTTGAAATCTATTATGTGGGTTTAGCACGTAACGAATTTTCTTTAACTTTTTGGGTCATCAATGTCATCATTTATGACCTAAGTTGGTTCTCCAGCACTTTAGCATCAAATAAATAATAAATACTTCTCATTGTCATGAGGAATTTAGAAGCAACATTTGGCCAATAATCATAAAAGCTGTAAATGCCATGTCACAATCATACCTTCAGCAGCTTGTCGCGTCGTAAGCAATCAGTCATGTTTACCTTTGCCTCCAAATGGCATGCAACATGTGTGTACCCGAGCAGATCTAGTAGCCCCAATCTGACAGCAGTCAAATTCTTTTAAAACGACGTAAGCATTGTAAAATCAACCCCTTCTATTAACGCGGCCTTCCGTACCCGTACCGAAGTATCTACTGTGGCGGTAGAGAATTTTCAAATCGGCTTCTATCACTGGGGTGAACTGAAAGACTTCGAATAATATTAGATGGTCATTATCGTACGTTTCTCATTTTTATAATTACGCCTACTACTATTATTAAAGTTTTGATGAAATGAAAGTCTTGAACCCAGTGTAAGCCCGACTTACTGGTTTTCCTAAAGTTTCTATAGTTATCTGTTACAAGCTGGATTTTTGGATGGATAGATACTATTACCTATTCTCCGTATTGTAGAGTCAGTTGTCAGCGAAACCTCATAAAACGTGCTAAATTCGTAAGTATGTCATCAATCTTGGTAATTTCCAAGATATTTACTCCATTTACTCCCACTGGCACGTTTACGGAGACAGCTACAGACATCCCTATACTATACACTATGCCTACACAACAATAGGGATAGAATCGTATCAAGGTTGCTTATATTTTTTAAACATTAATATGTAGGTTTTTCTTTCATTTGTAATAAAATCACGTTTTCTTTTATTTAACTAAAAAAATGAGATACTTTTTACCCGACTACGGCAAAGCGAAAAGGAGGGTTATGATTTTGACCGGTATGTATGTATGTATGTGGAAACGAAAACGTTTGTTCCGTCCTAACTTCTAAACAACTTATCAGAATTTGATAAATGAGGTATCATTTGAAGCGTCTAAACAGTCCGCTGGTTATAGGCTAAGTTATGTCACTATACATTACATATGGCGCCCTCTAGAGCTAAGAATTGTAAAAGTTTATGCCACATGTAATATCGTGTTGGGTATCAAATGAAAGGGCTTAATAAGCACAGTTCAATAAAATTGCCAGCTTGATGCCAGCTAAGAATAGCACCACCCCATTTCTTTTCCGCAGGTGTCGTATGAGGCGACTACGGGATAACGGGACGCGACGGGTGTCGTATAAGGCGACTAAGGGACACGAGGATTTCATGTGTAGGTATTACAATTAGGCGCGATATCTCAGTAGTCGGGTGTTAGTTCGGCGACTTTTTGCGCGACCTGTACTTGTTCTAACATGAACCGTCCTGAAACGATTTCTTGAAAACAACCGTGCATCTTTTTAAAATTATATTCAGTTAGTACATTTATCTACTTAAAGAAGTACATTTACCTACTCAGGTAAGTTATTGCTCCACAAAAGCCTCGTCTTAGTGACATCCTTTTCAGCGTAAGCCCTAAATCCCTCCCTGTGACGAAGTAAACGGACTCGGATAAGGCTATTTGCCGTGGCGAGCCAATATTTGAGATCTCGCCACGCTAAACAGGTCACGCCGGCGACCCACCATTCGCCAGCGTGCAAATTTTGCCGAGATAAAAATAATCTCGTTTTATTGAGATTAAGTGGGGAGATATGGTCATTGATAAATTAAAATTTAGTGCCGCGAGATTATAATAAGAGCCGAGCCAAATATATGTAGACAGAGTTTCATAGATGATTAAGATGCAATGCAACGCAAGGACAAATATGTAAGGTTTGCGTACTTATTCTGTATTCAAAATTCCAAAGTCAAGAAACATAACTGTACAAAGGTACATACATATACCTACCAGTCAGAAGAACCTGGCTTCGAGCAACGCGGTCTTTCGTCTCGTTCCGAACGGAAGCCCGCGTTGATTGAAGGAACCTGAATATTACCTAGATTACATAACTCTCAAAACGTGAACGTAGGTAGGACTCGAAGAGGTTTCGATCTTCATTTTCCTATTTGAATGCAGATGAAAATTTCAGCAGACAGGAAGTCGTTAGTTGAAAACAAATGCATAGGTTATAATATAACGCTGTAAGAGTAGGTAATTTTATTTCTTTCAGCTATGATTCATGTATTGCAAAGCTACAGTTTTTATTTTATGCAATAATTATAATTATTAGTCTTACAGGTTTCTAGAAAAAACGTCAATAAATTTAACATGAATGAATAGGTCGTTATCTTAATTATACATTCATGGGCATAAACTGTTAAGCTCATTGGGAATAATGCTATTAACATCTATTATGTAGATATTTTTTCTTCTCTTCATTTTATTCAAATCATAAAATAATCGCATCTATCAATAGAGACCAACCTTCTATAGTTACTCAATAATTTGTATTATGTTTGTTTACGAAATGATTTATTTTTATGTTCGTGTATTGACGAGCCGCTAATTTGTTCCAAAGACGGCGAGAATGAAATCCCAGTGATATATTCAAGGTTTGCGTAGGAAGGTGCGGTTCGGTAACTAGGTACACGGTAAACATTCGAAGACCACTTGAGAAATTAACAAATACACACTACAAAAACACAGTTTTATAACACACGTGTCGCAACCATCCTCCCAAATTATAGCCGTTTAAATTGACCTTCCATCAAGGGCACTCAACACTAAACAAACTTAGTATTGAAACTCCAAAGTGTTAATTTATTATTTCTGTAAACGCATGACTTCCGCCCTTTGAGCTGTAGGAAGTGATTAACTGCTGGAGATTCGATAAAAAATAACAAAAGTTTGAACATATTATTCTCACGATTACACTTACTCCTACCAAAATGTTAAATTGGACTCTACATCGTCGGAATATTGTTTAATTTTGTCTAAAATCGAGTACCTAATATATGTATGCAAACGTGGGCGCGCATATACATTGCTTGATCTTAAGCATTGTTGTATAGAAGACGTACTTGAATGTCCAGTCGTATTTGTTTATGTTTAGTTTCAAATTGATGGTGTTTAAAATGCGGAGGCTCATTGCATGTAGTTGCAACCGTCGCCACCTGTATTATTTGAATGTGTGCCAGCTCTGTGAGTGTAGAAGTGATAAAAACAAATGTACACTAAACACAATTCAAACGTGTGGTGTGGAGGCCTTGTCGTTTCATGCATTAGTCGCGCCTTTTCACAGCTGTGTGAGTTGCACTGTTGAACGATGCCTATAAACCTCCAGATAACTGAATATATCGCATTCTTTCCGATATTTCCCTAGATATTACTGAATTTAATGAAATGGGTCTTGAGAATATAATGAATGAGGCTCTAACGTTCTCGCTAAAATTGTTTTGATACAACTGCTACTGTTATGTCATTATTATTAGGACAATGTTTTCATTCATTGTTGTTATTTAGTGGTCTATTCATTTGTTCTGTTCTGTTTTTTTATCCCGGTCGAATGTAAGATTTCGTTTCGGGGCAGAAGCCAGTACACAAATAAAAAACAACAGGGTATAGTATACCATATTTCTTTGTGACCTCTATTGAGTGCAAGGACGTAGTGTACACTGTTAAAACAATTATTATTTTGGAGCTTGTGTTCGGTCGCGGCTATAAAAACGTATGCGTGGGCGACGAAGACCCATTCATGAGTCTCGCTTATTATCACATACATTTTATAGTTCTACTGTGGTACAGGGTCTTATGCAATTGTCTTTTTTAGGTTAGTTCAGTACCCCTGCATCATTATCATAATGTTTATTAGTATGTGGTATACAGATGTTACTTATAGAGGTAGTATATTACATGAAACGCATACGAAACCCTTTAAGGGTACTGCTACTAAAAATTAGGTCGTTTTTAATAAATTATATGAATTATTAGTATTTCCGCACTTCATCTTTAAACCTTATTATGTAGTTATTTATAGTTTATAGGTATAGTATTTCTATTTAACATCTCAGAGGGGCTCTACCTAATACTATTTCTTTTCTGAAATAACATAATAATTTTATAAGTGCATGAGTATTTGATAGAAGTAATTATCAGCTGTTGCAATTACTATATTGATAAATAGTTATTAGATAGGCCTATATTTCCACATTTCCATTGTTAGGTGCTTCTACATAGCGCTGCTCTATTGTCACCGAATTTATCAAAATTTTTGACCTGGTCGTAGTACTTAATATTTGTCAAATATCTCCTAGATGTTATCAACACCCAATGTTGGTTCATACCACCTGTGCATTCAAAACAGATATCTTTAAATGCTTCATGCAAGTTGCTTTATTTATCATTTTTAGCTTTATGCCTTGCGTAATGTCTACTGTATGAATGAAAAAAATTATACGTTATTTTAGGTATTACTAATCTTTTTTAAAGATTTTGTCGTAGTTACAATTTATTATTTTCATTGGCGTTTATTAATTGCATCGAATACGCCTATGATAAATGTAATTTTAAGCGTATATGCTAAGAAATATAAAAATAAGATACATACACAGGTTGAAGATTCAAATTTAAGGTTGTGTTTATGTTCCAAAAACGTAATTTGGCCTTTTTTGCTTAATCATTGTCATTAATATGAAGGTTTGTCAATCATGAAAATTCATAATGAGCATTTGTTTTTGTTTATTGGGTGTCGTATCATATTACAATGCACCACACCCACAGATGAATAAGATAATGTACCACACCTATAGAATTATCTGAATTTAAGACGGCCCAACTTGTTAATTATATAAACCTCGAATCTATTGCAAAACATTATAACAGAACAGAATACCTGCTGCAAAGTTTTACTTTGTTTTATAGTATAATTTCTGTGAGTGCTAAACATTTTCCTTTTCAGTGGTATACGGAAAAACATTGTGAATTGCAACATGAATATCAAAATGACTGTTGTTTTCTAAAAACCTACGTATCAATAAGTTTCAAGTTTTTATTTGCATTACCACACTTATTGAGTGTGTTTTTCATAGTAAAGACTATTCATATTTTCCGCCGTAAAGTAAGTTTTTATCTTAATGTGTTTTTGATTTAAATGCATTCAAACACGGAGTTAATAATTTCGTAGTTAACATACATACATAAATCACGCCTCTTTCCCGGAGGGGTAGGCAGAGACTACTTCCTTCCACTTACTACGATCCTGGCATACTTCTTTCGCCTCCTCCACATTCATCAATCTCTTCATGCATGCTCGTCGGTTTAGGGTACTCTTGACCTGACCTTTCTTTAGCACGTCCCCGATTTGATCGAGGTACGTTCGTCGAGGTCTTCCCCTTCCGACGTTCCCAATCCACACTTGCCATATACACCTGTTTCGTTAATCTTCTTTCATTCATCCTCTCTACATGACCAAACCATCTAAGCATACCTTTTTCTACACCAGTCACTATATCTTCTTTTATACCACAACGTTCCCTTATCACGCTATTCCTTATCCTGTCACTCAATTTTACGTCAATCATACTTCTTAACGCTCTCATTTGTACTGCATTTATTCTACTTTCATGTTTTTTCTGCCATACCCAACTTTCACTCCCATACATAAGTGTCGGAACTAACACCCCTCTATGCACAGCCAGACGAGCCTTATCAGAGACTTTCTGGCTGTTCATAAAAGCGTGCAACGCTCCATTCACCATGTTGCCGGCATTCACCCTTCTTTCGATGTCACTTTCACACTTTCCATCTGATGTGAACACGGAGCCCAAATACACAAACTCTTTCACTTGTTCCACCCTCTCTTCTTTTATCATAATTTTACACTCTGTCATATTTTCCTCTTTCTCAAAAACCATTGCTTTCGTCTTACTTACATTCACTTTCATTCCTTTCTTTTTCAAAGCCTCATTCATAATATTTACCATCTCCTGCAACCCTTCAGCCGACGACGCAAGGATAACTTGGTCGTCAGCATAGAGAAGACATTTGACGAGTAAACCATTCATTCTCAGACCACATTCACTCTCTTTCAAATCTTCCAAACAACTATCCATGAACAGATTGAACAGCCACGGTGACGCAACACATCCCTGTCTAACACCTTTCTCGATGTTAAAAAGTTCAGTGTACGCCCCGTTTATCCTGACACAAGCACTGGAATTCTTATATAAGGATTTCAGTGCTCGTATCAAGATACTGCTCACCCCATGCATGGATAGTGCCGACCACAATTCATTCCTCACCACTCTGTCATAGTTAACAATTACCAAATTATACAAATTGATATTAGATTTTTAGTCATTAGTGGCTTAGAAGTTATTGTATTTTTGTACTGTTGAAATGAAAGATATTTGATTGATTAATCGATGGCAAGCTTCAATCAATTAGCTCTATCTGTGATTGATTATCTATATAATTTATTATGATGAATTTGAATTTACCAATAGGAATACTTATTGTCAAATTCATCATACTTATCATGAAACTAACTTAATGAAGTACCTAGCTACAAATATGTATTACAAAATTGCAGTTTCAAATAGATAAAGGAAACTTTATTTTATAATTGTGTTGTGGTTACGAGTATTAGGGAATTCAGGGTAAATGGCATTTGAACTATGTTAGTATGTTATTGAGTTTGGACGATAAATGGATGAAATGCTAACTTACCTTGAAAAATAAAATAACTATTTTAGCATCATGCACGAAAACGTTAGCTCTTCCGGGTTATCTGCAATTCACGTATGTTATGATGATAAACATGTATTTGTGTTACTATTCGTGAACATGCAAAGCAAAAGTAAAATTTCATGCATAAGTTACGTTGTAAGTTACCTACGTTACGTTAAGTTACCTACTTGTGAACCTACCTACAGTGAAAAAGGTAAAAAATAATGTACCTACACTGTCGAAAGTGTTTTGATTCGTTAGGACCAATGGACCATATACACACGAATCAGTGATCTCGTAAATTCTAGTAAGAATTTGAAGCCAAATATGTCATAAAAAAAAAATTTGCTTACGTAGGGACATTATCGTGCACATGCATACGTACAAAAGCAAAAATAAAGAAATTAGAAGCGCAAGCAGGTTAGTACTTAGCTATGACAAATCAAAAGTGTACTTATGACCAATTTTAAAGCAAATTCAGACTCACCTAGCAAGCGGCTGCTTTCAGCCGGCGAGTCTGCAGTTCACGGTGTGTACCGACGGAGGCCTGGAGTCCTAGGCCTGGGGGCTGTTGTAGCCACAGCCTTCCTGAGATCTGATCGAGCACATTCACACCCGCACCCGGCACTACCACCACACGCCGACCGATCAAAACATCATAACTCTCACGAACCTTTTCGACACACAGACTCGATTTGCAAAATTTATTCATCGCATCCGCCGAAAGCTCCTATAAATTTATGAGCCGCACCGAAAACGTTGTAAACTAAAACAAACCCGACGGCAGTGGTACCGAATGTTTTCTTTATAACCGGCACGAATTAGCACCATTAAACTGAAAGGAAAACACCATAGGACGGCTGCGATTCGGTATCCGTCGGGAAATGAGTGCGCGGAGCACGTGAACGCGGGCGCTCGCCGGCAGCAGCGCTGTAAACAGACGGCTCGCCCAACAACACACGCACACACGCGCGCGAGCAGCGCCCGCCGCACACACGCGCACCCGGCCGCGCGGACCAGCGGCGACCGAAATAGATATCACGTCACCTTCCACCAATCACGCTGCTTGAATATCACGCGATCAACTCTACTGATTGGTCAGGAGCTCGTTCATAGATTCGCGTACCTACCGCAGGCGTCTCGTCCGCGATTAACTGAAACTTTTGATAAATCTTAACTGATATGAATGAATTCGTTACCGATAGAATTATTACTATTACGATCAAGATTAAGGAACGAGTGGCAATCACAGGCAGGTATATTATGTCACTTGTAATAGGTTCCTCACAAAATGCAATGCGCAAATATTTGGTACGAACTCTACAAGGTCTCATTAAATTCAGTGCAAATACTTATTTTAGGGTGAGCTCTACTCATGAAACTAAACTACTTTTCCCAAAGAACATACCTATGCGAAAATATGGAAAAAGGATCTGATCAAAAAATGTGTCACTTATTATGGGAGGTCCAATTAGGTTTTTCATATCACGATCTATGTAATAAAATTAAAAAAATATATCCTGGACAATTCACACAGCGCCATCTAGTCCCAATCTAAGCAAAGCTTCTACTATGGGACTAAATAGCTGATATTAATACTTATATACTCTTTTTGTAAATAAATACATAATATACATTACATATGAAACACCCACACTAAACACAAACATCTGAAAATGACTTAACAAATATTTGTGTCTTGTGGGGATTAAACCCACGACCCTCCGCGTAGCAGGCAGGGGTACTATCCGCTACGCCATCGGCCCAGTCCATGTACCTTGGAGAATGTTGTTTAGTTTCATGAATAGGGTCAGGGCGGCAACAGTGACTCGGATTTTTTCGGAGAGTAAAATTTTATAGATAACGTTAAAGTAGCAAACTGAAATTTATAACTTATATGCATTGATTATTTGCCTTTCTCCTCGCATTGTCACTTGTTTGATTTACACTGCAGTAAAGTTTTCAGGCACGGTTTTTAAAAAAATGGGAATTGAGCCACTCTGTACCGGTACCAGACTACTATGACTCAACCCTGTAGTACACAATGACTCTAACATTTTTTTGCAGTACACACTGGCTCAACAATGACATGAGCCAGTGTTTACCAGTAAACTAGTCTTATTTCATTTCAGTAGTACACACTGGCTCGTTAATAAAACATTATAATAAAACAACAATTTTCTAATCAGTCAAATTATATTTATTATCACAACTTATGCCTTTGGTACATTAATCACATATTCATGTACCAAATCATTTATTTAACTTTTATGTTGAAAAAAAAAGGTCCTAATTGTTTTTGTTCTCAAAGTAGGAGTAGATGACGGTAGATTGACAGCACATAATCACGACACACAGTATTTCGACAGATTTCGACAAACGCTATCTCGACAGCACGCTAGTTTGACATCCTCAGTGTGGTTTCCAACTTTCCGTCCGGTGTCGCTTTTGCGACGCGGCATTCTAAAATAAAATAAAAACAAATATTGAGTAAATGATTGGATATTATAAATTGGCTATCACAAACAATTCGTTAAATCTATCGTATTAATAATACTAATAACACTTTTTAAGAATTCAAGCTTCCACATAATCTGTTAGAATTGAAAACTTTTGTATGGGATATTTTCTAGGGATTCTCCAGTGTCATGTAGAGGGCGCTGAGCTTAATTGAAATAACGTTTCTTTACACAAAAACTGTACCACTTTATTAATTATTCTATATTTTGTGTTTATTGAATTGTTCTAAATTTATTATTGGTTATTTGTTTACTTACACGAATGACACTAAATATAATAGCAAGGCGATAAGTTTATTTTGTAGTAAACAAAACTAACCTAATAAATTTGTAACGAACACAACGTGAAACGGAACCTGTAACAAAACTATGGCTGCCGCCAGCCATATTGAAACGTCATAATTTCAGTTTAGCACAGCGCTCTCTGGTTTGACATTTAGAACTATCAACAGAACTGTCAACAGAAAAACTTCCATTGGAATGACTTTAAAGCCATGCTTTAAAGATACCCTCTGAACATATGGTCATGGTCATACCTATATTTTTTATTCTAGCGATTTTGAAACATGACAGTAAAACAAAGAATAAGTAAGCATTTTTAGGTTACAAATGTGTTAAAAAAGATTTGTTTCCCGTTTTGATATCCTACGCATAGTATGTAATTAACATAATATATACTTCGTATGACTACATTTTTCTAAGACCATCTAAAGTTAACACTGACTCACAAAAGTACACACTGACTCGCGAGTCATTGTGTACTTCCTAAAATTGAGTCAGTGAGGTTTCGTCGCCATTTTGAATTTAATAGGTGACACATCTTACAATTCTTTCCGTACGGCTAGCAAATCTATCGCATTGCCTAGCATATTAACACCACTATCCAACAAAACAATGATAATTGTACGAATCTTTATTTATCAATGAATAAAACGAAGTGTAACTTACCTCGTAATTTTGTTTTGAGGGCACAAAAACTATCACACACTTTTTTCACTACTGAACGGCGCCGGAGCAGGCGGGTGACTGGTTTATGCGCGTTTGGCTATCGCGAACTACCAATGAGTGAGAGAGACAGGTAGATACTTTTGTCCATTCGGGAGATACAGCCGTGAGTCAGAGTACCCGCCTGAGTCACTGTTTCCTACCCTACCCTAGAAGTCGCCATAAAAACATTGGCACTGAATTTAATAGGACCTTATCACAAAGGTAGGTATATTTTTATAAACAAGAAGATTAGGTAAAGTGATGTGATCAACGCGGTTCGCCGGCAGAAAAGCTTGCAGTCTATCACATAAGTCACATAACATTTAATAACACGACTGCTTTCTTAGATAAAGTCTGGCTTATGACACTCGGGATAATGAAAGGATTCTTTCGATACAACTCCCGTTCGAATTTGTTCATTGGTTAACAAGTTGTATTATCTACTATATAGAATCGCAAATTTATACATACATTCATGAACTCTTAAAACATTACACAACACAACTCCTTTATTTGTTGGGAAGTCGTGTTAAGAAGAATAATTTTAAAAAGTGCATACATATGGCAGTAAATAAAATGTGGAGATATTTATTACCTACCATACCTACGAGTATTAAAATTATCTATTGCGGTCAAAATATGGATTATTTGTTGATTGGTTAGATTAAAGATTCATCAAATAATTAACTTAATAGGCCTAATTAAATTAGACGGCCGATGTGGCGCAGTGGTAGTGCGACTGCCTGCGACGCAAAGGTTCCGGGTTCTATTCTCGGTGGGACACTCACAAAGTTGATATTTATCACTTTGTGAATTTGTTCCCGGTCTGGTTAGGACATTGCAGGGTGAACCAATTGATTGTCCGAAAAGAAATGGTTCCGTGCTTCGAAGGGCACGTTAAGCCGTCGGTCCCGGTTGCTGTCAATGATTACTTAGACGGTGGTCGTAACACAACCATGTCAGAGGCCTTCTAGTGGTAGTAGGCGGTTGAAAAACTCTGACACCAGGGTTCATCGGGTCGTTGGACGACTCGGTGTCCCACACGGAAAGAGAATTAGCTTAAATGGCCAATATTTGAAATTGCTGTACTAACTAATAGTTTTTTGCGTGTAGGTAGAGCCAAAGTTAAAAGCTTTTGCCTGTAGATACCTGCCTATACTAATACTTAAATATTAAACTGTATTCCGATACTATTAGAATGACTTTGCGATATGGCTAGGTAGATAAGATTTTTTATTCCAAGGCCAAACAAAAGACTGAAAAAATATTCACCATTTAGAAGAAATATCTCCAGAACTAATCTTGGTGATTCAGCCCCTATTAATAGAATTAAAATATTATAATGATATGTGGAATGAATGTGATCTAGATATTTTTAATGATAGCTTCAAAAATTTGTTTCAAAAATAAAATAAAGAAATACTTATTCAACAAAAAATAACTTAATAAAATAAATTTTTAATTAAAATTATTAAATATACTATATTTTACATAATACGACTAATTTAAGATTAGATATATTACGGACCTAATAATTGTTTTACAAAAAAAGAAAAATTAATTTAGTACTTTAATTATAATTCAGTTTTTACGAAGGTCTGAATGAAATGTATTGCAAGCCTGAGGTAGCCTGTAGGTGCAATGCATACCAGCAAGTGTAAATTATGTTTTAGGATTTTTAATGTTTTAACATGTATGTATGCTATTGTATGTTGGCTATCCATATTTAAAAAAAGATATAGAGGGTGAAATTTTACTAGTGATAAGGAATAACTTTCCCTTTGGAACATAGGTCGAAATATGAACAAATATTTGGTTCTTCACCTGATTTGGGTTACTATGGAATCTCAAAATATTATTGCCATATTTCGACCTATGTGCCTAAGGAAAAGTTGTTCCTTATCACCAGCCCGTCACCTGTTTTCAGTATCGCTCACTAGTAAAATTTCACCCTATATACAATCTAAAATACCTCTAATGAGTTGTAGAAGCTATTATATGATTAAATTATGTTTCGCCGTGTGATGCCGGCTTAGAATAGCATCACCCCATTTCTTGCCCGTGGGTGTCGTCAGAAGCGACTAAGGGACTCGAGGGTGTGTATTGCAATTCTAGGCGATGGGCTGACAACCTGTCACTATAGTGATACACAGTTATCTGATTGACCCTCGAACTTTTGTCAGACGTGGCGTAAATTGCTGTTTTTCACGGCCATTTATGCTCTGCCTACCCCGCAAGGGACTATAGGCGTGATATATGTATGTATGTATGTATGTATTATGTTTCAATAAATTGAAAGCTCATGAAAATAAGTAACTCAAAAGTTTCAATACAATTACAACAATTTCATTGGTTTTGAATTTTATTGTGGGTAGTTAAAGTTCAAAATTTTTGTCCGGCTCCCGGTACGTGACAGACAAGCGGTTATGTGAATAAGTTACTTAACTTCAAATGAATAATCTCGATATAATGACCGTTCCTGATAGATTACATAAAAGTGTGTTTTTTAGAAACAAAATACGCTCGCCAATTATAATAAATAACAATTTTCTTAATTCTTTTTCGGGTGGGACACCGAGTTGGCGAACGACGCGATGAACCCTGGCTAATAAATAATAATAAAATTAAATAGTTATTCACTGTGGGTGAGAATGGCAAGACTTTTGCTTTATTCAGGTAAATAAAATTGATTTATTTTCACATGCCACTATGGAACGTCGTCGTCCTAGTCGTTGATATTTTTCAGCATTTAATTTGCCGAATGACCCTCAATTATATGTCAGACGTGGCGTAAATGTCCGTTTTTGCGGCCGTATACGCTCTGCCTACCCCGCAAGGGATAGTAGGCGTGATATGTGTATGTATGTATGTATGTAAGTATTTAATTTCACGAGTCTACGACCCGTATTTTATGACGCAACTCAGATCACGTTTGAGTGCCGATCAGGTGAATCTAGTTTTAAGTCCAGATCATATTATACAAACAATCTATCAGAATATCCGTTGCCCAAGTTTTAATTAAGTAAAATTAGAAACTGCAAACTTAATTAAATATTCGTTTATAAGTTATGGAAAGTACCAAACGGCCACTTTTAGTATTAATTGCCATAACTTTAATTACAGCGAGTATTTCATTGAGTTTGCAGGTTCTGCTTTTACTAAAGGATAATACTTTTTTTTTTTTTTTATTAATGATGGGTTTGCTCTTGACTCTAGTCTAGGTCATAGGACAGAGACAGAGTCTAAGATGTAGCGAGCTCATCCAGAAGAAGCCTGTTAAGGCACTGGCACTCCCACACACTGACGGAACGCAGCAAGCTACTTGGCGCCAGACTTCGGTGGGATGGTGGTCGCGAGCCAGGCGGCCTCTTACGGAGCCTTCCACCGCTTAGTGGGATCGTTCAGCCGGACTTATCCACAGGCAAGCCTGTGTTGCCGTTGCCCGGGGTGGACCGCTAGGAGGTAGATCCCATACCACCCCATACTAAACACATTCTATATCTAAACATCTTATAAATTTGTATAAAGAGAAAATATTTTTTTGTTAAGTGGCGCCACTGTCGAGGTCGTTCACGGGTACATTCGCCTTAAACACATTTATTTATATTATTAATATATTATTATTATTTATACATTTATTCGCCCACTGTGCCTTATATACTAGCTACATGCTAAATTGTAACTGTAAGTAGGTATAAGTTGTGGTTTTCCTCGCATCAATTTGATTCAATGAATTCGAAGGATGCAATGACAAGCAAGTTGTTAATCTTATTTTTTCTTCTTTAAAATTAAGTTGTTTTGAATATAAAATGCGCATTAAAAGAGTAATTTTCTAAATGTTTTACCTTTAATTGAATCAAACCATCACTATGGTGGTTTTCTCACTTGTCGTCCGTCGTTGCGTATTTTTTACGCACAGTAACGTATGCGTCTGTCAGATGACAGGAAATTGAAAATTCCGATCTAAGTCCCATTCAAATGCCTTGCGTTTACGGTGCGTAGTGGATGCGTCTGTCAAGGCTTTTGTTTTGGCGATGTAACGCACCGTAGCCGTATTTGTATGGGAATAAGACCTAATGCCTGACAAACACATACATTACGGTACGTTAAATAAACGCAACGACGGATGACATGTGAGAGACCTGCCTGCCATATCAATCAAAATGTAGCTTGCTAAGCTTAGATGATTCATAGTGGGTTCGGCCAATCCTGTTGTCCTTTATTGCATCAGCATCAACATTGACCATCAAGGGGCATTATGATTGGTAGATTTAGCCATCAGGCAAGTGTCTCTGGACGACGGAAACGTCTCGCAAGTTTACGTCGAGATAGCTAATATAATCCCTGATTAACCATAGTTTGTTTGTAATGACGCACATGTAATCGTTTCCTAAAAAAACATGAAATTTTCTTTTATGAGATCGTCTCCCTAATGTATGGAGATACATACATTAGGGAGACGGCGCGCGGGTTCCTTAAGCAGATGGTTCACTTAGTACTTTGCGAGCAATTTGCTCACACACACATACACACCCAAGTTTACAGGAATCTCAAAGGAACCCAAATCTACTAAGAATGAGGTT
Source organism: Tuta absoluta (assembly GCA_027580185.1). Lineage (NCBI taxonomy): Eukaryota > Metazoa > Arthropoda > Insecta > Lepidoptera > Gelechiidae > Tuta > Tuta absoluta. The sequence goes on from JAQAHW010000005.1 coordinate 13,279,407, forward strand.
GCTACGCATGCATGAGCGATCGCCGCGTATTCCAGACACATTACCTTCTCGTATTGAAGTCAGCTTAGAACCATATTACCAGCTTTACTATTACTTACCTACTTGTATTAAATTAAGCCGTATAACGTCCTCGTATCGAATTGAATAAAATATGTCAGAAAAAGAGTATAACAACCCAAAAGGAGGTCCATGGAAAAGTTTCATAAGAAACTGACATACATTGAATATGACAGCTGTCATCATCAACATTATCTTCATAATCCTTATCTATCGGAAACTACGTAGGCTTTCAACTTTATCAATGAAACTGATATAGACCATCAGTTTCCGTCAACGACCTCGACAGTGGCGCCACTTCACATTTTTTTTCTCTTTATACAAACAATCTATCAGAATACCCGCTGCCCAAGTTTTTGGTATTATCCTTCAGTAAAGTTAGAAACCTGCAAACTTGATGAAAAATTCGTTGCAATCAAAGTTATGAAAAAAAGTACCTAAAACGGCCACTTTTGGTATCAATACTAAAAACTTGGGCAAGGGAAATTCTGATAGATTGTTTGTATAAAGAGAAAATATATTTTTTGTGAAGTGGCGCCACTGTCGAGGTCGTTGACAGCTACACTCGCCTTAACACGATCTACATATCAGGTGGGAGATGACAAACAAAAAACTCTTTTTTCTCGGAAAACTCTATTTAGCCGAAATAGTTGATCCTGACATTCCTGACGAGATCTACATTTCAAAACAGCAAAAGAATATAGGTGTGTACGTGTGTAAAAATTGATTATAAATGTTTTCAACTACGGTTCTTCTGAAATTTCTTGTAACTAAACTTACACTCGCACTATTTAATTATATCTCAAGTTTTCGAGCACAAAGGAAGGAACACACTCGACTTATGGGCAATTACGTCGCTGTCAAGAGCTGGAATAGTTCCATATGAGTGCTCTATGTCACCAATCACCAGCTAAAGGCGCCTGCTTGACAAACTGACGGGACAAAGACACACGAAAGAGATGTTTAACAACAAAATGCCAATTTAATGTGAACTCTGACTTTTGTCCTAGTTTACGGGATTTGTATAGGAGAGATATGAAATTGCAAGGAAAGAGAGCACACAATGCAAGCAACTTTACCGTGGACGCTTTAAAGTTTTTCACCATTATCACCAATCTTTATGCTTTTTGACTTTGACTATTTCTTTCCCTTCTTTCTTCACCATCTATTATGAAAGTGCTTTTCTTTCTTTTCTTTTCTTGTGGGATATCGATTCGTCTAAAGACCCGATGAACCCTGGTATCGACAGTTTTTCAACCGCCTACTAAAAGTAGTAGGCCTCTGACATAGTTGTGTAACGACCGTCTAAGTAATCATAGACAGCAACCGGGACACACGGCTTAACGTGCCCTCCGAAGCACGGAACCATCTCTCTTTTCGGGCAATCAGGTGGTTCAGCATGGAATGTCCTTACCAGATTGGGAACAAATTCACAAAGTGATAGATAGCAACTTTGTGAGTGCCCCACCGAGAGTCAAACCCGGAACCTTTGCACCGCAGGCAGTCGCACAACTGCGACTGCGCCACATCGGCCGACGTGAAGTTCTAGGACATTTGATACAGTTCCTTGTAGATTTGTTACCAACCCCCTTTCAAATATATCTTTCATTTTCACCAAGCAAGATTTATTTGGCATGACAAAACCTTGGCGGTTACGGTTTTTCGATATGGAAAATCCGCCATGCAGAGTTTATGGAATAGTGAAGCTTCCATAAACTCTGCATAATTTAGGATAATTTAGATAAAACTAGGTTATTATGTAGGTACTTAATGAATGGGCAGGTCCCTACAATTACATTATTATAAGTAGGTACTTATTTAATAATAGCCTCTATGAATTTAATGTAACTAATATGTAAGTCAGTATTTATTTGTATTTAACAATCATAGCTTTTACTGGTAGTAATAAAGTAATAAATATTATTCTAAACAATTTAATAAAATTTTGTAGATTTTTTTTTCTTTTTGCGCAAGTATAATAGTGATGCGGGCTTAGAATAGCATCACCCTAATTCTTTTCGTGAGTGTCTCGTGAGTGTGATGGATAGCAGCGTCCCCTCTTCCCTGTGATTTATTTTTAGGGCTGGACACTGAAATTAAATTTTAGTCCCAGGGGTGAAACCTACACCTGACTATTTGGCAGGGAGTTAGGTTAGGGCTCACCCGGAGATATTTTTGTGGTTTTTCAAACAATAGCGGCCTTATTGGTAAGCAGCAATTTGAGGGCACAGGAAAAAATATTTGATATTGAAGCATTTCTGGCAATAAAGCTGCAACAAAAATACTATATACCTACATACACTCAAATTACTAAGTAAATACCCAAACTACCTACTTAAAATTAAGTTAAATGAATACTTACATAAACACAATAAATAAATAATAATGTATATGATTATGACGATGAAAGTGATAAGTAGTACCAAAGTAACAAGAAAATAAGTTAAAATTATTAAGCAAGAGAAAACTTGTGAGAGTACAGATCCAATTAAAAAAAAAACTGCGAAGGCCAGAGCCTTATCTTATTTGATTAATGCCTGATATAAATGTCATAAAATGTATGTTCCCAATTTTTATTTCTCCTTAAACCATGGTCACTGTATTACTTATTTAACCTCAAATGTTTCCACAAAGAAATCTGTCCCAAAGTTCACATGTCACAGTGAATTAATGTCCTTTGTTCTCGTTGTCTACTAGTCTAGTTGGGTTGGGGTGCGTGGCAGTCAACCATCTCCCGGTAATGATAGACCAGGGGCCGGAACACGAGATTGTCATGTTGACCTACTTTGGGTTTTCGTAGTATGCTCAATTTTAGTGGTTTATGTTTGTCTACATATAATTACATTAACAGGCACGACAGTCGACTGCTGGACGTGGGCCTCTTCCTGTTGGAGAGTGTTGCCATACTCAACACGCTTGGCAAGCGGATTGGCGAGCGTAGTACAAGATATTGTTTTCACAAAGAACTCTGCTGCCCATTCCTAGATTAGGTAAATGTATCCTTCAGTCGCTTTTTAGACATCCACGGGTAATATTGGAGTGATGATATTCTAAGCTGGTATGTTTGTTTATTTATAACTTATTATGTTTACTGACTCAGTCATACGCGTTCAGATAAATGAAGGTACCTAATTGGGATATCCTTTTATATATATTTTTATTGCCTAATATTTAAAAAGCTTTACTTGTCAGATAGCAAAGCTCGTGATTGGCCGCCTTGCTGACATTTCGCGGACACTGCATATTATGTTAGGCAGGTAACTTTACCTTCTTTATGTAAGTCGTTGTTATACCCAGCTCCTGGACTATAACCAAATGTCGGAATTCCCACTGTTCTGAACCACGTGCTCTCTGATAATGGGAAGACATTAGAACTGTATGAGCTTTGGAAATATAAATGAGTTGCCTCTTTGATTTACGGCGGCAGACAAATAAATGGATTTCGAGGGAATGCGTATTTCATACTGAACATGAATAATTGTTTGAAGAAACTTCGTTTAGTTTTTGTTAATATATAATTATATTGGTTCATAACTATGTCTCAAGATGGTACTCATTGGGGTAAAACAAAAAATATTTGTAAGAATATTTTATGTTAAGGCACTATGCTATTTTCAGTAAAATTGTTAATCATTCTCGCTCAATACTTATTTTAACTAAGTACATGTCTATTAATAAACACTAAACACTGGTCATAAATAGGTAGGTAAGTAGATATATGATTTAAGCTCTTCCTGAAAACCTACAAATCGATAAGTGGCAATTAATAACGTTCTACTCAATAAATAGCTTTACATCAAGGTTCTATCTTTAGGGCTATAATTAATTTTGTTCACACTACGATTTCAATGCGTTTTTGTAACAAATGGCCGAATTAATATGCTAAAAGGTTTTAAATGGGATGTCGACATTTAGAAACGAAGAAGACGTATTAAAAAGGTGTTACTGGGACCTTTAATTGTCAATTTGATTAAAGACACAATATTTAAATTTGTATGTTAGTCTTATATCCGGTACATTAATAAAGAGCTTGTTTGTTTACGGATTTGAAATTAACCTATGTAGGTAGATACCTACTTAGTCAATCTGATTTCAGGAAGTTCCTGCATATTTCCTAACATAAAATGTTATGCAATAAGTTTGAAAACATCTGTAGGTAAGCCACAAATACCTACCTAAGACTAACAGATATATGCTAACTTTTTTATAACATTTAAAACCTGCAAAAAAAATAAGTTCAGTTTACGTATTTTTAGAGTGCACATTTTACTTTTATTATTATACTACTGTTGCCCCGCATTTAGAAGTTGAAACTTTTTAAATTCTGAATGAACCACGTATTTTATAATTTTCACTTCTTACTCTAATTACTATTTATTATTTAAAAAAAAGTCACATCTAAAAATCACAAACTTCCATACAAATCATTTTGCTAAAATTTAGAAAATCCTGAATCAGGTGTTTAATTATTTTCGTTTCCTAATCGAGTCCTAAATTTCGAAACAGATTGCTTCAGACCAAGAGCTTTCATGCAAACGTTTCTAAGCAAACCCTTTATAAGCAAAAATCCTTAAAATCCTTTCTTAGCGTATAGAAACAGGTATCTTAAACTAATACTATAAAGAGGAAATATTTGATTTTTTGTTTGAATTAAAAAGGCCCCTAAACTACAGGACCAAGTTAAATTTCTTTTACCCTTAGAATTCTACATTATCCTTGATCAACATAGGCTATATTAAATGTCTTAAAATGTCAAATTTCATGTTTCTAGCGTTATTTAGTAGTTTAGGCCGTTCGTTGATGAGTGTAAGGGACAGCCCTCCGAATGCCTGATAGGGTGCATGCAGACCATGAAACAGAACAACTTTCCCGTAGGAACATACGTCAGGAAACGACAAAAACAAATCGACCTCAAAATCACAATCAGCTGACGGCATATACTATGAGAAGCTATTTTTTGACGTTTCCTGCATTTTATAGGAAATTGTTCAGTTTCATAGTCTGAATGCACCTATGATTATCGGAGGGCTGTTCATCCTGTATATTATTTTTTATAACTGTAGAATATACGTTAGTACTATATTTTGGTAATAATTCAAAACGAAAAGATTTTGTGCTATTCGAATTACGCAATGACTTATGGATAACTAGCAACGTCTAGCAATAAATTGCTTACAAGACGTCCGCCAATACTTAATAGCCCAGTAATCACTACATAGTATAAAATAAAGTCGCTTCCCGTTTGGTGTCTCCTTATATCTTTAGAATTACCCAACGGATTTTGATGCGGTTTTTTTTATTAGATAGAGTAACTTGATAGGAAGGTTTATAAGTATAATTTATTCCGGGATATTGTCACATTCCCATGGGAAAACGGGTAGCCCAACTGGTAGTAAACTTTTGACCCCCTTTTGATACCTTTAATGATTAAAATTTTTAAAATGCTGAAACACGTATTTCATTATTTTAAGTTATGAGTCTAATCACAAATTTTGAAACAGATCACATTCATTTAAAAAAACTAACTTTCATACAAACTTTTAACCCCCTTTTCACACATTTAAGGGTTAAAATGTCAAAAATGCTGATACACGTGTTTAATTATTTTAAGTTATTAGTCTAATCACAAATTTTGAAACAGATCACATTCATTTAAAAAAACGAACTTTCATACAGACTTTTAACTCCCTTTGACCTCTATTAAAGGTTATAATTTGAAATATGCTGAAACTGAAACACGTGTTATAAGTCTAATCACTAATTTTGAAACACTTAAGACAACGAACTTTCATACAAACTTTAACCCCCTTTTCATCCCTTGGGGGATTAAAAAAACCCTGAAATTTATCTTTAATAGTTGCTTTATTACATAAAAATCTTCATGTCTAAGACGGATTATCACTACATAGTATAAAGTAAAGTCGCTTCCCACGTCTGTCCCTGTCTGTTTGTTTGTTTGTATGCTTAAATCTTCAAAACCACTTAACGGATCTGGATATAAAGATTTTTAAAGATAGTGTGATTCAAGAGGATGGTTTTTATGTATATGATTTATGTCGGGAGAAGGTCTGTTTCCCGTGGGAAATCAGTTAGCAGCGGGTGAAACCGCTGGGCGGGCCGCTAGTGTTGGATAAAATAATAATATAGTATAGTTCCCTTATTCGATTTTCTTATTGAAGAACAATCATTAGGAAATATACAGGAATTAAAGATGTATGAACTCCGTAGGACCTTCAAAAAAGGTATTTTGTTTTAAATAAAGAAAATACATAAAAAAGGCTCATAACAAAAACTTATGTTAATATATCAAAACATCACTAATATGATTTAAAATATGAATATTTATCCCATCGCAATAATTCAACATTTATACTACTAACTTAAAAATGTAGGTAACTCAAAATGGGACTCTAGAAAATAAAATATGGACACATTCCTCGATTTTAGGGTTCCATTCCTAAAAAGGAAAAAGTCTTTTTTGTTCGTACGTCCGTCCATCCATCCAAAAATTAAAAGCACATATCTCAGGTCTACAGCCGCTTGTAGTTGTAAAAAATCAAGCTTCTAATTTAACGTTAAAAATAGATACGGTCGTTTATGCTGTCCAAAAAGCGTGTTTTTAATACGCTTAAGGGAATCAAAATCTATAGGTAACTTCCCGTGGAGTGGGGTAAATAAAACTATGACATTTGGCAAGTAGTTTCGTTTTGAACAAGTTCAAGATTTAAAAAAAAAGATAATTTTTTATTATGTCTTTTTAGAGGGCCAGAAATGAAACAAAATTTAAAAATTGTTTTATGCATCCACTTTACATACTGATAGAGAAGGCAAAAATATTTTTAAATTGCATTTGACATATTACTCATCATTTCATTTATAAAAAGAATAATAAATAGTTTTTAAATAGAAATGCATTGTTTCACTAAGGTTAGTCTTAAGCCCATTAATGACTTCCCGTATTTAGGATTTCTTAAAAAAAGAATCAGTGTGTACGCAATTCTAGACGACAACTTAAAATAAGTTTAAAAATTTTCATTCTACGCTTTTCATATACCTATTCCACAAAAAAATTTTGTTTTTTGGAAGGCAAGTGCTTATACAAAGTTATGTAAATTTCCTAAACTATAATTTGTGACAAGACTAAGACAGAAAGTAAGCTTGAGGTATGGTCATTGGTCAATCCTTCACATTAAAAGGTGCTAATTTTTTACCTACTCCCAAGCAAGGTCTTTGTCCAAGTGATTTATTATGTGTGAGTTTACCCAAAATTTACTTACAAACACGAATATCTGTTATGATTTGAAGAACAGCTTTTAACTAGTATTGACTAGTTTTAACTGGATGTAGAGGAATGTTTTTCTAGACAAAGATTACTACTTAAGTTTACTACCGTTCGAAGAACATAGGTTGGTTGTCTTTATTGAAGTTAGTCACTGGTTAAAACCTCGTTTGATTTCAGGTAGGAAGCAAAAAGCTAACCTATTTCTTTTTTTCTTTTGTGGTACACGTCTTACTCATGGTGTAAAAAAATTTGCTGAGAATATTTTAAGGGGTGAACCAGTACGTGAAACGGAACAACCTTGCCCAAGGAACATAGGTCGAAATATGAAAAAAAAAATTGGCCCTCCCATACAAATTATCACGACCGGGTAACACACGTATGGGAGGGTCAAATTATTTTTCATATTTCGACCTATGTTCCTTGGGAAAAGTTGTTCAGTTTCACGTACTGGGTCACCCCTTAAAATATTCTCAGCCAATTTTTTTACACCTTACTTATGTAAAAGTGTTGTTGGCAGAAGCTGCTCCGCTGAAAAGCTCTCGAAACATACCTACATGCAAAAATGTATATTATATGCCACGTCTGCATCTTTTTCTTACAAGCTGAGTTGGTATGACGGATCTTGGCAGAGACGAGATATGTTTATACATACAAATATACATTAATCACGCCTATATCCCTTACGGGGTAGGAAGAGCGTTAACGTCCGAAAACGGATATTAACACCACGTCTGACAAAAGTTTGAGGGTCAGTCAGATAACTGTGTATCACTATAGGGACAGGTTGTCAGCCTATCGCCTAAAATTATTAGTGTTGTCTTTAACCTCATTAAATTGTCGTTCATACCACCACATAATTACAATAGCCCATTCATAAAAATACTTCCCCCCTGAAATTTGTATCAAGATTTTTTGAAAAAGCACAATAAAAATCTTTTGATAGTAGACTGCTTACATACACCATACACCATATTTCTAGCAAATCGTGGACTTTTCGAAAAAGGGCAATATAAATGCTTTGATAATAGGCTTCTTTATAGCATTGGAAAAACAGTCCTTCGCGAAACCAAGGGGTGAATTGATAGCTAGTAAATTTATAAAGTCATGATGATTATAAATGGTAGGTATTAATGTCTAAACATCGAAGTTTTTAAGACGCCTCCCTAAACCTACTACAATACAATACTTATACAAATAATAAAATAAAAAATACACCTACTACTTTTTACCCCGGGAAAACTGTAAATCAGGTGTGGGTGCGGGGCGGAAATCTTGTCATCTTGAAATATTACCTACTTTTGATACATACCCCTTGCGAGACAGGCAAAAGAGTAAACAAACCAAACTTCACTCCACGTCCGACAAACATTTGAGGGTCATTTAGAGAACTGTGTATCGCCATAGTGACAGGTTGTCAGCCCAACGCCTAAAACTGCAATACACATGTAACCCCCGATTCCCTTAGTCGCCTCTTACGACACCCACGAGAAAGAATGCTATTCTGTTGCTGAATGATGCTATTCTAAGCCGTCATCACACGGCAAGCATTACCTTTAATTTACCTACTCATTTATTATTGAAATTAATAAAACAGTGTGTTAGGAAAAGTACCTACTGCTTTCATTGTTAGGTCTGAGCCTCACCGTTAAACTGAACAACTTTCCTCATAGAAAACCTCATTTTGAGAAACCTCAAAATCGCTTGCGCTGCAGTCAGCTACCACTTTTTGTACCTATGGGTCCATTCCAAAAATAAAAATTGAACAAGACTTTTATAACATAGGATTGTAGTTGTAATGATGACTAAAGGTCCTCTGCCTACGACGCAGGACGCAGCAGGTAGTGATGTGACCGTGAGTAATCCTGATGATGTAATGCATAAATCATAATATAGTAATTGATTGGATGATTCGCGCTCATAGTGATGCCAAAATATGGCAGCGCTTGTCGATGAGCGATGCGCATTTTAAGAAATGAGCTCAAACAGTAATAGCCGCCAAGAAAGTGAAAGATACACTCTGTAGACGTACTCCAGGGATATTGGGAATCATAAAGGAAAATAGCATCAACGGTCACCAATAGTTCTGCTGCTGATTCACTGCTAATGGATCTCGCCATGTTGGAGGTGTTTACACGGGGTGTCTCGAGCAGTTTTTAGGTATTTGCGTGACAAAAGCTTGCAAAAAGGGTTATGCTCCGAAAAATATAGAGAAACCATAAGAATACCAGTTATTTCCAAAACCGGTTTTTCCAAAGTCCGGATTGCATCCCCTGTCTACCAACACCCACAACCGGTACACTGTCGAGCGCAGTGCATACTGCTGGCCATATCTTGGATTCTCAGCTATTTCCATAAATTTATTATGTAGGTAACGTTCTTTCATTTGAAATACTAGTTATGCGATATAAAAGCTAAAACTGAAAGTTACATGAAAAAAAATCTTTACTTATACTACAGTTTGTCAAAATATCGATAAAACCATGGATCCGGCATCGATATCCCGAAGCCGTCTCTTATCTGATCTGCCTCCTCACTGCAGAAGCAGAAATGCCGTCATCCTTTGGCGGCGGCAGTGGCGGGGACGGCAACGTCATACTACGTCACAACCACAGAAGTTAGGTCAGGTGGCATCGAAAGCGAATATGTCATACAATGTCATTGTGATGTAGAGTTTTGGCAGCTCGCTGTAGTGAAAGTGTTAGCGAGCCAGATAAACAGATGGAGTAGCTAAATAGACGAAATTTTGATCATTCTAATCAAGAACACGGTGGAACTTAAGTTATGACTTGAGTAGGTTCTCGTGTGAGCACTTTAAATGTCACTTAATCTACCGATCGTTTAGGTATTACGTCCTGAAATGCGCTACCTACCTCGAAGGGGATAGAGACGATCGTGCCGATGTTATCTGTCTGACATCTGATACCTAGTTCAGTCGCATAAGTTCATATTGTGTGAATATGACAACAAAGATTTTCGAGGAGTCGTCGTATCGCAAGCCTACTCTTGGCGCTCGGGTAACTCCGATAAGCCTTTTTTGGCAGCTGTCAAACCCTTTATAGAAGACATATCAACAAAGAAAAATAGACCTTAAATCGATGCATTAGCATGATTTTAACAGCTGCCAAATTAGCTTAATGGAGTGACTCGAGAGTAGAATTATTCCATACAACTTATCTTGAATTCCGCTGTGCAAGTTATACATAAATACTATGATCTCATTGCAGTACATAGATGTGACTTACAGCGTAATATTAAATTTTACTACCTGGGCGGACATTGTAGCCTAATTGATTATTATTGCAAATTAACTTAGCCAAGCTTTGCTATACTTCGCCAAGTTAAAGTTCAAGCGTGGTAATGTATGCCACGAGCGGTGAGCTCATAGCCTCAAATAGAACAGGATAGCGCGCTAGCGCAGGATTTGTTCTAATTTGCTCTTATAAAACCTTTTGTGCTTTACTAAACTCTACAACGAAACAAGTTTTCTGTAGCAGCTGCAAATTTAATCTTGGCTATAACAACACGCCTATACCTACAGCTGGTGGTAGTAGCAGACTGCAGCCACAAATTAAGTATTGCAAATGGACGGCTACAAGTAAACGTCAACATCTCACGCACACATCCTCATGCCGGTGCTTACGGGCGAAATGGGCGAAATGGAGCCAAATCGAACACCCGAGTAGTCGAGTGTCAACAGTGTTCGGTGCTCACGGCAAATGACTTCTCGCTGATTTAAATTATTTGCAAAGTTACTGGTTGTCTAAATACAACTCAAGATTGTTGTTTATACATTTTTGAAGATCCCGGATGATATTGAAATATACTAAACTCAATATAGTGCAAAATATTCACATTCAGTTTAGAACTTAGAGTTTAGTTTGATAAACAATTTTATTTAACTTCAGATACAGTAGAAATGGAAGGGTATATTTTCTAGAAGCTTATTAATCGCTCGTAAAACACAACTGTTTTAGGTAAGTACCTAAATAGAATTAGGTAGGTGGCGCTTGAGATTTGGCTCAGGTAATCAAATAACTTCTTTCCCTGTTACAATAGTTTATAGGTGCACTGTAGTAGTGTAAGTATGTTTAACTCGGGTAACCCATTCCAAAAATTCAGTAAAAAAACAGTAACAACTCTAGGGGAGTAGTTATCAGCCATCAAAATGGGGGCGAACTATCCTTCTGTAAACTCTCTATGTTTGTGCCGCAGCGGTTTTAATTTCTAGTTGGTATCTATCAGTCGGCAGAGCGGTAGGACGGTAGCCCACAAGTCCCGGGTTCATGTCTCGACCGAAGCAAATATTTTTTAATGTCTAGTTTTCAATTATATTTGGTTTATATTTCAAAGAAATTGGTGGAATCCAAGACTTCATCTGCCTGGTTTTGCATAACTTACGAAAACATTCGGTGATTGCCTCTTCCTTTGTTGTGTCTTTTTACTCGCTTTCTGACCAGGGGGGGTCTTTTATGTCAATAGGTATAATTTGCATTATAGATTTTGGAACAGTAATTGTGGAGCCGTTTAGAATAAGCTTCCTGCGCACGCGTTTAAACTTTCAAGCTAAAGCCCGACTGGAAGGTATTATTTAATTCCGCGCCTGCAGGTCTGCCCTGCTGACGCTGACTTCATAATCAAAGGTGCGCCAAAGGAATTTGACATGACAATGCGTGGAAGCAGTGTGACTCGATTTAGCAACATTTTATTTCTAGCTTTTAGCTTCCTCTTACTAAGCATTACCTATAAACATGCGCTATAAACATAACATTCATATCAAGCTCTTTCGTATGATACCCCACTTGAACGAAGTTGTAGCGTTGTAGTCTCACTTTCAAAATTTTGTTAAGTATATTCGGCTCCCTAAAACTAAGTACATATTTTATAAGGCAAAATTTTGTTTTATTCGGCTCCCTAAAACTACATATTTTATAAGAGAAATGGCATTTCCAATATGTTTACTTCACAGCCATGCTATTTGTCACTTTTGGGTCGGATCTCACTGCTTATCGAAATTATAAATAATACGATATATGCGAATGCGCGGTAAATATTTGATGTCAAACTAAATATCCGTAATTCTACGACTAAACTATAGGTGCGCATTTTGAGATCTAAGTATGTTGTTACTTTAAGAAGTAAATCTTCTGTTCATTCATCCATTATTCACAATCTACACTGGCAAATAGCTATTTGTCACGTTGCCAGCTCCCTGTCACACTGTCACAATAGCACAACAAAAGCCAATAGGACACCTATCCATCATAATCAAATATCTAACTAAATATATAGGTAGATATTGGATAATACAGTGGCAATATAGGTACTGACTGTACCTAAATTGATCGCTGCTTCTCCTGGTGAAGCACCCTATAAACCATTATTAGAAAGGTGAGCACCTGTGACCTGAAGCAGCTCTATGTCCAGCAGTGGACTGCAATAGAATGGTGTGAGGAAACCAATCGTTTTTTTTTTGACGGCCGATGTGGCGTAGTGGTAGTGCGACTGCCTGCTACGCAAAGGTTCCGGGTTCGATTCTCGGTGGGACACTCATAAAGTTGATATTTATCACTTTGTGAATTTGTTCCCGGTCTGGTTAGGACATTGCAGGGTGAACCAACTGATTGTCCCAAAAGAAAAATGTTTCCGTGCTTCGTAGGGCACCCGGTTGCTGTCTATGATTACTTAAGACGGCGATCGTAACACAACCATGTCAGAGGCCTACTAGTGGCAGTAGGCGGTTGAAAAACTATGACACCAGGGTTCATCGGGTCGTTGGACGACTCGGTGTCCCACACGTTAAAAAAAAAGAGATAACTTACCGAATTGACACATTGTCATCTTCTTCTTTTCGTGTGGGACACCGAATCGTTCAACGACCCGATGAACTCTGGTGTCTAATTTTCATAAATTTTACAGCATACAGCGACCGTTTAACTTTTGTAATATTAAGATAGGTGCTTGATTTTTTGTATTTACCTACAAGTAGCCGTAGTATGCCAGCTTAGAATAGCATCACCCCATTTCTTTCCCGTGTGAATCGTAAGAGGCGACTAAGGGGCTCGAGGGTGTATATTGCAATTTTAGGCGATGGGCTGACAACCTATCACTGTGGCGATACACAATTTTTGGAATGACCCTCAAATATATGTCAGACGTGGCTTGAATGTCAGTTTTTGCGGCCGTTTACGCTCTGCCTACCCCGCAAGGGATAATAGGCGTGATATGTGTATGTATGTAGCCGTAGTAAGTATGTATATCATGATATCTCTACGCGATCCCGAGATAAAGGGTCGTTTCGTGGCAGACGGACTAACAGACGAACGGAAGGAACCCTAAAAAGGCAAAATGTCCTTTGTTAAAGGTAGGTACCTATATACCTACTTACTAGGATCTTGAGCGTTCTATAGCTAGACAAGTATGTATTTTATTTCATTAGTCATGCAAAAAGATAACAAATAAGCAAACTATTGATGGAATGAAATTGTAATTTATTATAAATTGTGATCTCATGAAAAATTATCAAACGTGGGGATTGCATATTTTTATACATATTTGTTGCCGATTGTAAGAATAAAGGGTAAAATTTAACTTGTGACCCATAGCGAAATCTCAAGACGGGCTGGTGGAAAAATATTCCCTAAGAAACATAGATAGGTAGTTGATATAAATGACAAAATATTTTGAGTTTCAATAGTAACTCTAATTGGCAATTTTGGCTGGAATTACCATTTTTTTTCATATTTCAAACTAATGTTCCGAAAGTTTATCACCAGCCCGTCTTGAGTTTTCGCAATCGGTCACTGGTAAAATTTCACCTTAAATAACATATACTTACCTAAGATATGGTTATTTAATTTTATTCGGTAAATACAAGGGAGAAGAAGGGTTAATTTAGTTACGGGTTACACAATAGGTACCTACACCTGCGCAATATTGAGATTTTGTTTTAATGCTAATTCTTCTTCTTCAACCTGTTGCCACCCAATGCTGGGGGTTGGTTTCCTCCAATGCTAATAAACTTAAATAACTCATCTAAATAGAACAAAGAAACAGTTGTCTCAAACCACGATACTTGTGTCATTTTCACTCTTAACCCGTGCTTAACCCTTATCATCATCATTAATTTAAGATCTTCGCTCTTGTCGGTGGAGTAATATCTAAAACGCTCTGCTTAAACCTAATTTTGTTTATTCATAATCACAATATATAAATACTTATCGTAATTTTCATTTATTTACTGGTACATGCAATAAAAAAACACGGGTAATTATGATACGATTGACGTGCCGGAACTCGCGGAAATTAAAGCTGATTTGTTGTTTATCCTCTCAACACCTACGTCTTAGTCACTGCGTGTGAAAAACATGCATTATCTGGTCATAGCTGTCACGTAACATGATATTTTTTTGGAACGAAGTGGTTTGGTTTTATTCTCCTCTCGATAAATTCATCCCCGCAAAGATTAATGGCAGTATATTCCTGCTTCGAAATGCCTTGTTGACGTTTCTCCTAAACCTGGTTGTTTCAAAAGTACTAACCCATTACTTACTCACACACCGAAGTAAATGAAGAAATGGAAAATACCCTCCTGAGATTCCGAAGATGTCATGGAAATAACAGAGTCTATAAATACACTGATCCAAAACTAAATCCATACTTTAAATACCCATTAGCGTGTTTCCGAATATTCGGATGTAAAAGTCTGCCACTATTTGTGCTTGTATCACAGGTTCTACTACGTACACTAATTAACACATACTCTAATCAATTCACACATTTCTTTGACAAGAATAATTCGGAGTAACAGAAGCGTGATACGAGTGGATAGAGCACTCGTTGCGGACTTCCGCATGCAAAATGTGATTACGCCATTTCAAAACTGCTCATCCAGATCTTGAATGAAATCCGGGATTCTCTTCGCATTTCTCAAGACGTAGATAAATAGTGCATTGTTCTTGCTGCATGGCTCGTAGACTTTGGAGGGCGATCCCGATGTGGCCGGTTTCAAATAACTTTTCGTGGAACCGTGCGCGCCGCTGCCAAGACCGTATCACTGCAGACTGCACTTGGCCCTGTTGGCTAATATGGATGATAGTCTTGCTATTTTGTAGTAAGAATAATTAATCTTTTATGAGAATTAATGTGCAAGATGCAATCTTACAGGATAACAGTAGGTATAAATTATAAATAAATAGTTACTCACTACGAGATTTAAAACGGATAGATCGCGTCCGATACACGACCCTTCGCTCCAAAACTCACATCATCATCACATATCACTTACATAAAAAAAATAAAAAAAATTGTTTATTTCCCAAATAAGAGTTACATAAGAACATATTACTTATAGACTCCGCACTAGGGCGAACCTGTATCGCGGCAGTCTACACGACCTTTACCAAAAAAAAAATACAAACTAAACATTACATAACACGCATAATAAAGAAAACTTAAACTTTTATGTTTTAAATAATACTAAACTTACACTTGTATGTATTATCTAGATAATAATGTATATAACATATATATTATACATATATAATAATATAAATAAAAAATGTACATAGCGAAACACTTTACATACTTAGTTATTTTTAGAACATCTTCAGTTCTAAAATCATCATTGACATGGGTAAAAAAGGGCACAAGACGCAAGTGCGTAAGTCTTGTCACACACGAACGCCGTCGTCGCCGAGGGAGACGAAGGAAAAGGTGGACTGTGAGGAGCTTTGCACAGGAGTGCGATAGTTTAAGGCCTAAACTTGAGGCTTATATTAATAATAATAAAAAACCTAATCTAACCTAACTGTCTTGAAAAACGCTGACACCAGGGTTCATCGGCTCGTTGGACGACTCGGTGTCCCACACGAAAATAAAAAGACCTAACTGTGGGGTTATGTATTAGTTTTAAGAATACTTAATTGATTAATAAATGAATTCATTTATTCATTCAACACTGATTGTTATTTTAAATAGGTAATCAAATCACTTAAGGTTAGTTAGTAAGAGAAAATGAAAAAAATTCACAAGAAATAATCAAGTAGTTAAGTACCATGAAAAGACATTAAACCTCCATAAAGTTGAGACACTTTAAAAAGTTTTGAATTTCCGCGGCTTTTTTAGTCCATTTAGTAAGCAAGCATTCATGAAGAATGATACGTTTAATATTCTTGTAACGTAACAAACGCTGCTACTGTAATGATATGATTAAAAAGATTTGTCATAACTTATTTTGTAAATGCCAACATAATGTCAAAATATGCAAGTGTTCTTGTAGAACTTACTTTTTTATGCTCAAGACACAACCACATAAAACTGGTTAACTTAACCCTTGGTTAACCCCTTATGTGGAGGTGTGGTTGTAGTAAAATACGTTTAGTTCAATATTACTAGTGGAACTTTGTTAACTGCATATTCTGTGGTTAGCAAGTGTCATCTTTCACTGAAGATAAACATCAGTCTATCGAAACTTCATACAAAAAAATTAATGTATGAAACGCAATAGCATTTTCATGGCGGCTATATCTGTTTCACTCATTTCCGTTTTCTTTCTCTTTTGTTTGTCAATAATGTCAACATCATTTGATCTGTTGATCTGTGGACATAATCTGGCAGTTCAAGTTTGTTAATACGAAGTAATTGTTGTTTGTGAAATTATTTTCAAGTTCCTCGTTTATTTTGCTTTGTTTCATTTTCAAAAGTGACAAACTTTAGTATTTGGCTAAACCAAGGAATAATGAAGTGTAGGAAATGTGAAATTTGTGGATTAAAAGCCGCAAGAAAGAATGGACAGAAACGGCATTTCATGGCTCAGTTTCCTCAGGATGAAGAAAGGTTAGTAAAGATAATCATTATAATGCTTGGAATATGACTCATAAACATCGTAATTATAGCAATAAACATTGATTTGAGTTGATATTATTATTTAGTTGAAGAAGTTGCTGTTATATAGTGCGACCAAAATAATGTATAATCGATATCGATACAATGCGTTGTCACTTGTCACAAATTTCTTTTTAATGGAGAATGTTTCTAACATTTCCTTACAACCGAGTTCTGGGTTAGAGTACCTATGTTTTTCGGGGCGGAGGGATATTGGAGTAAACGCTTCTGGGCCCTATGAAACGTCGAGATTTACAATTTGCAAAGCCTTTTCCATCTGCGCTACCGCGGCTCGTACCCTGCCCGCGTAAGATAAGATACAGTTCACATATAGTTCACGGGCAGGGGACGATCCGCGGTAGCCCACATAGATGAGGCGTCGCCACTAGTAAAGGAAAAAGTCGCAGGTTGAAATCATAGCCACGGTTGAAAAAAAAGCGGGCTTTCCAAAATTGTATACATAACACGGGAAGTGTTTTAACAATTTGGTATTAAATTAAATGTATTTATTATTTGATGAGATATTATTATATGTTTCAGGTGAAGAATAAATGTGCCGATATGTAGTCCTAAACGAATGGTACAAGAAAAATTCTTCGATCTACCCTTAATCAAATTATGTGCAATGATTGAAAATATGGTCAAAGTTTTTGATGAATAAATAGGACCTCACTAATAATAGTAGACGATTAAATGCATGGACATGCTTGTATGAACTCCGCCAAACCAGTTGCTTTGTTTTCCTGTGGGAACGGGGTGTGTGGGACTTTTTTGAAGTAAAAAGTATCCTCTAATGACCAGTTATACAAAATTTGGTAAAAATTCGTCTAGTAGTTTTTGCTAGAAACGTGGAAAAACAGACATATAGATACAGTATTTTTTTTTACTATTGTTTTGAGACCTATAACTTGAACGGAATTTTAAGTATTCAAATGTACACACTTGGTTGACTTACTGTTTTATTATATTTATTTAGAATTTTACAAAAGTAATAATTATTGAAATCCTTTAGCTTGTTTTACTTAGAAAAAAGTCCATTTATTATGTTTCGGCAACTTATTGTTATTGAAATATTGAGTTAAAATTGTTTCGATAATATTCAAATACGGGGAGGTTCCGAACGACCGTCTTTCCCGAAAACGCTAAGTGGATAAGTCCGGCTGAACGATCCCTTTAAGCGGTGGAAGGCTCCGTAAGGGGCCGCCTGGCTCGCGACCACCATCCCACCGAAGTCTGGCGCCAAGTAGCTTGCTGCGTTCCGTCAGTGTGTGGGAGTGCCAGTGCCTTAACAGGCTTCTTCTGGGTGAGCTCGCTCTATCTTAGACTCTGTCTTTGTCCTATGACCCAGACTAGAGTCGAGAGCAAACCCATCATTAATAAAAAAAAAAAAAAAAAAAAAACGCTAAGCTCCACCGGCTAAACTGAACAACTTTCCCCAAGAAGCATAGGTCGAAACTTTAAAAAAATTACCTCCCATAGAGTATTATTTGGTCAGCTTAATTTTTGTATGGGAGGTAATTTTTTTTAATGTTGTCTATCACTTTTGATCCTCGGGGAAAGTTGCTAAGTTTGACGGGTTTAGCTGAGGGTCTTCGGAAAAGTCGGTTGTTCGGAACTTACCTGCTAAATTGCTGAAACATAATTATTATTAAAATAAAAATATTATTTTGAACTGCCGCACCGTTTCGGCAGCTACGTTGTCGATATCGATAAATTGCAGGCTGTCGCGTAGGTACATCACTACGTGTGTTCTTTATGTTGGCTATACTAGAATTGACTTGTTTTGACATGTTGGCAATGATTTGGGAACTGCGTTTTGACATTTTGCGTCGTTCATTTTTTTTCTTCGGAGTCCCAACTCTTAAAACGCTAGTTCTATTATATTCTCTTTGATAAACATTTCGGATGGCGAGTTTTTAGACCTATTTTTAGTTTTATAATAATTCCCACGTTCTAGATTTACGCTTACTATATTCTTTCGTGTCGTAGTTTAGACCTGCAGTTAGTTAAGTTTTTTTAATCAGCAACAATGGGAAGAAAATCTCATTCAAAACAAGTTACGAAGAAGGAACCGAAGGAGAACAAGTTTCTTCTACTCAAACGGAAGGAGCTGGTGATTCTGGTGGATAAGTTGCTGAAACTGACCAGTATCTTCCAAGCTTCAAGTAACGCCGCTAAGAGCTGGGAACACCATTTAGAAATAGAGGCGTTGCTGAAAGAGGTTAAGAACATCGAGGCTCCAGTACACGCGAGCAAGCCAGGCGGTCGTCAGGGGAATATTGACAGATATCTAGAGTGGCTGCGGGAAAATGGAACTCAGTTTGAAGGTAACTATTCGCTTTCTATTTGTTGAGGACATTCCTTGCCTACTGCAATGTCTGTAAAGGTGACTTGACTGCCTGCCCCTAAGACATCCAATACTATTCTGACTAGACGGAAAATATTGTTTAGGGTGCATTGAGGGAGTTCACTTGTTTTATTCCTTTTAGCAATGGGTATCTACCTATGTTAGTCTAATTAAAGTGGAGTATAGGCCCATGTTAGTGGTCAGGGCCATGTGAAAGTCATGACATGACTGTAATGGTGTCAATAAATAAAAGAGTCAAGGTTTTAATTGTCTTATTTCAATTACAGTCCAGCTCATATATTTTCGATATTTATCTTAGGTATTTCAACCATTGACACCACAAATACAAAACATATTTAGTTTCATATCAGTGAATTATTTACTTGTTATATTAAAACCATTTTCTATTACAGGAGTTGAAATTGCCGAGTTTGATGGTTATGATCTTGGTCTGAAAGCCGCTAAAGACTTTCCAGAGGGTTCTCTAATACTCACGGTGCCAAGCAAAGTTATGATGACGGAGAAGAATGCGCAGGATTCCGATCTTTCTGCTTTCATTACCATGGATCCTTTGCTGCAGAACATGCCTAACATCACTTTAGCACTTTTTCTGCTGTTGGAAAAGACTAATCCAGGTATGTTAACCTGGAATATTTTGCCCTAACTATATATTGCATATTTGCATATTCAATAATTTTATGTTTTTTGGGGCAAGTTGATTAGTTTTACGAGCCAATATATATATTTCAAGCAATAATTTATAGATTGTGAATAGTAGGATAAGTATACAGCCTTAGAAGTGGAAAACCTTTTTGTATTCTTGTTTTTAATTTTAGTCTGATTACTTTTCAGATTCATTTTGGAAGCCTTACATTGATGTTTTACCTGACAAATACTCCACTATACTTTATTTTTCTTCAGATGAACTGACAGAGTTGAAGGTGGGTAACAAATGTAATAAATAATAATCATTGTCAAACATATTATTGGTTTCTAATCATTTGGTATTCCGAATATTATTAAATGTTTCTTAATCAAATGACTAATGAAATATCAAAATTGGATTCTAATTCAATCATTAATAGCTGTGTAGTGAAACCAAAGATGTTTGGAACTACTATGTTGTTTAATCTCAGTTGATTTGTTTTAATATATATTTTTATTTACATTGCAGCCATCACCAGTATTTGAATCATCACTTAAGCTGTACAGGAGCATTGCTAGGCAGTATGCATATTTCTACAGTAAAATAAATACCCTGGACATCCCTGTCTTGAAGAAACTTCGAGACATATTTACATATGACAACTACAGGTAAGTAAATAAACAAACACAACCCTTATCTTTATTTATTTAAAGACATAGCTAAAAAAAAACTAAATTAACATTGCAAATGCAATATAATATATTTTTTATAATACTGAACTTCAATATTATAAATAGGAATGAACAAATATAATATAGGCACAGAAAATTCTGAAAGCAGAGCAATTTTAGTCACAGATTTGATGAGATAGTTGTAACAGATCATAGAATTAAATTAATAAATATACAACTCCCTTACATCAAAATCAGGTCACTAGTTTATAAAATGTAAAACTTAAAAATATCAATCTAGGTATATCTAATACTTACAATTTCAGTCTAACTTTGACAACATTTCTATTGGAATGGTTTTCTTAAGCTGTCCCACATGTAGTCTGGCGATTCTTTACCATTTGAGTCTAAGGTATTGAGCGTGTAAATATTTGATGTAGCAAGCATTGGACTAATGCTTCTGGTACTTGAATTCATTTTACTGCTTTTCCTGTTTTCGAAAACTGGCGTAGGGATCCGATCATCAGGGAAAGTCTGCTTCTTTCTTAGCAAGTTCCTTTGCTGTTTCCATTTGAAGGCGGCATACGTCAGCAAAAACAGAATCATGGCGAGGCCTACAATACTCGCCGTCGCTACAGTGACCGATCGGGAATGACTAGGTGATCTGTCGAGGATGCCAGGAGTTGCTCCGTCTGATTCATAAGAGTTGATGTCTAGCTGCTCGCCCGTGTTGACGTCGAAGTCCTTGAGACGCTGTAAATCTTCTAAAACGATTAATCCATCTCCATCTGAGTCTTCCAACACAATGTGACGATGGTCTGGAGGTGAATCTGAAGTAACAGACAAGGTTATCGATTAGATTTATTCTATCCCTGAAATTTCAATTCTAATATTATTATTAAAATAATAAATTACCTCGGCCAAGAGCTAGGTCATCAGTCTCATTTAGGTGGTTTTTCCTCATTAGTTCAAACAATTCATTCCAACCGACTACATCATGCTTCAAATTATTTTCTTCGTTCTTCAATACTCTGCTTTCCCTTGTCGTGGTTTCATTAGCATCTGTGTTATTAACTGTAATTACAGTAGTTACATACGGTGTCCCCTCTGAATCTTTTCCGGTAGTACTTTCTTCTATACTACTAAGGTCGTCAGTAAATTTGTTGAATAAGGACATTATGCCCATATTCTCACCATTTTCATTGACATTATTGCCGAAATCCATGACTACAGGGATGTTCCCGGCATATGTTTGAGCTGCTGAATCGACCGTTGATGCTTTTGCTGCAGAATCATGAAGATTTGCTTCTAAAATAGCTCTTAGTGGATAAGTCTCTTTCGAAATAGGTTCAATCGAAGACTTGGTGAGGAAAGGTTCAGGTGGGTTCGGTTCTTTGGAAGCGTTATGGAATATGTCGGCCAAATGTACGTGACTGGAGCCTCTTTCTCTGTGTTCGACAAGTTCATTTAACGTCATGTTCCGTTCCATCAATATTCTTGATAGTCTGGCGCTTGCTGAAAAAAAAAAAAACAAGTAAGTACTTATTAAATCATCTTGTCTAGCCCACACCATCCCACTGCAAATCATAAATCTGGAAAAAAATCCTTAAAACATAAATTATGCATTTTGACATTTACAATATCAGGTCATAAGAATCAATTTTATTATTAGTCGTTTGAGGAGACCGAGTCAACAAACTACCCGATTAACCTTGGTGTCAGAGTTTATTGAAAGCAAAATACTTACTACGCGTGTCGTTTAGAATCTCTTCTATTTCAAATTTGGCTGTCTCTTCAGTAGTGCTAACGAATCTGGGTATTGTCACTGATCTTGTGGGTTCGATATCTTCGTAACTTACAGTCGAGTTTCGTGTGAATCTTGGTCCATTTTCTGAATGCAGTGATCTTTCTGTTGTCATAAAATCATCTAGAGTTGTAAAGTCTTCGTCAAGATGGTCAGCACGGGCAGGCTTTGGCGTTTGTGTTCTTGCTATAAATTCTGAAGATGAAACCAGGTTTGGATTTCCGAAGAAATCAATGCTATATTCTTCACGGACCGATGGTTCAGTTGTTGTATTTTTTTGTTTCATACGTTTCCTTTTTAGTCTATGATTAAAAGCTTGTCGTCTTACACCCATGCGATTAGCACCTGGGCGTAGTCGTGAAACTTTAGGCTTTTCTGTTGTTGTAGTCGCCGCTGTTGTAGTGGCTTCTTGTGTTGTAGATATAAAAATGGTTGTTTCTTTATCGAAAAACGATTCATCGCCTTCTGTACCAATAGGTATTTGAATTGTGGTTGGATTATCAATTTCTGCGTATTCAATTGTAGTGGTTTCTTCTGGCATGGAAGTTGTTGTTGTTTGTTCTGGCGAAGTTGTGGTTTCAATCACTTCATTTTTGCTATTGCTTATTTCTTCACTTGAATTTGGAGTATTCATCATCGGGATTACGTACTTCCACTCTTTCGATTTAGTCATGTTACGGCTGTTGTGGTATTTTCTAGCTGTCTGTGCTATAAGATCTCTGTTTAGTTGGCTCTTATATTGGCCATTTGCTGAAGGCCTCATTCTTAGTTTTCTTCGAACACCTGGGTTTCTTTTTGTTGTGGAAATCTTTGGCACAATTTCTACTTCGTTGTTTTGTTGTTTTCTATCCATTCCTGTACTTTGCGATTCTAAATCACTGGGCTTGTTTGTATTGGTTTCGGGAGGTCGAATAGATTTGTTGTCATTAGAGGCAACTTGTATCGCTGATATTGTTTCATTTAGTTCTGAGAAAGTTTCTGCTTTTATTTTTTCATTTGTTTTTAGGTTATTTTCTTTGTTTATCTCTTTGATTGCCCTTTTTCTGCCAGCGTTTGATTGTTCTTCCTGTTTTACCTCAGACTTGTAATCTTCTTTACCTCGAAGCAAATCAGACAGTGATAAATTATTTTTTTGTAGTATTTCGCTAAGACTCGCTCCGTTTGATTGTTTCAGGATCTGTTTTAGTGTCGCAGGATCTATAGGTTGGTCTCCCTGAAAATAAATAAAGTGGTAATTTATTTGTAAAGTGGTAACAAGTGAAACATTAATTATTAAAATGTAGTTCTAATTTGCATAAAAAGACAATACAATAATGTTTAGAACAACTTCGACTCTGAAAAAAATTCTACGAACATGATGCAAGTAGAAACGTCATTGTATTATTTAACAACTACATTATGTTAAAATTACGTATGCTATAAACTTTAAATATTATTATCCAATGTTAGGCTTTTACAATTACAAACAAAGACAGATACTACTATGTTTGAACATATATTAATACCAATTGCATGTCTTCTTCCACACTCGTATTTCTCAAATTTCTGAAGAGAGTACGGTTAACATCGAAAAAAGGCAATCCGATTGTCGTTATCATTCTTTTTTGATCCTCGGTTAAAATCTTTAGAAACATAATAGGCGTGGTTAGTTCAGTTTGGTCAGTGGTATATTCAAATAGATTCTTCATATCATCCGCAAGTTTATCGGTTTTTTCATAGCTTTTTCGACGTATTACATCGATTTTCAATTTAGCTTTTAATAACGGATGTTTTTTTATAATTGCTGACCGATAAATGTTTGCTCTTAAACGATGTTCTTGCTATAATTAACAAGTTAAATTAATTGAGTAATATTTTTTCTTAAAAACTCAGTTACGAGACAAAATATTTCATTTGCTGATGAATTTTGAAATTAAAATAAGATCTTAGTTAGTTTTTGGCAGAAAAATTGTCCTGATAATATCGTTTGGAGTTGGTATGACGACTCTCACAATAAAACTTGTGTAATCAATTTTTGTAAGCATCTGTTGGCAAATTATATTAAATGAACTATTTACTTACCCGTAATTTTTCTAATAAGTCAGACGCCCTGTCGGATGGTACTTTTTCAAAGCCTTTAGAATCTTTGATAATCTCGTGCTCATCGTTCTCTTGT
Organism: Tuta absoluta; assembly: GCA_027580185.1. Taxonomy (NCBI): domain Eukaryota; kingdom Metazoa; phylum Arthropoda; class Insecta; order Lepidoptera; family Gelechiidae; genus Tuta; species Tuta absoluta. Next base: position 13,304,251 of record JAQAHW010000005.1, read on the forward strand.
GGCGTGGTAGTAGTTTCAGGAGGATTAATTTTCTCTACTAAGGAAGCTGATTGTGAGTCCTCTATCATGTATAAGTTATCAGCCTTCATATGAAGATAATGCTGGTGTTGTTCAGGATAAGTTCGATCTTCATTAGCATAATCGTAAGACTTGTCTGGACCTGGTGGGTAATCTTGTAGACGTGGCGCTTCTTCCTCTGCCCTAAATTCTCCGAATTCTGCCAATTTAGGAGAGCTGTCGGCTGACGGCCTTTTTCTTCTTTGAACGCGTCTTTTTATAGGTCTTTCAATGTCTACATAGTCTTCGGTCCAACGGTTTCGTCGGTTATCTGGCCTCCTTCGTCGCCTCTTTGGCATTTCTGTTGTTGGTGCGTATTGCGTTTCCCGATACCTCAGTGGCTCGTCTGTCTCGTGGTATCGGTGCACTACATGTGTGTCCTCGCTTGCTTCTGGGAACGGATGTATTTCTTGAGGCATTTCAGCGATCGTTGGCTCGCTTCTAATGTTTTCTGTGTGTTTTTCGTGAGGCAGGTCGTCTGCATATGGACGGCGTTTTCGTTTGCGCCCAGGCTTGCGCCGCTTTAAGGGACGCTCTGGTGAGTCCCCCCATATGTCTTCTGCGGACTTGTGCATTATTGGTTCCGGCTCGACTGATCTCCATGGCTGGAAAAAAGAAAAGTGAAAGTTACAAAGGGTTCTATTAGAGTGGTTAATTATTTTGGAATTTTAAGTACAGTCAAGATCAAGCTGGGTTAGAAAGTTTGGACTTTGGACCGTTCTTATTCCGCGCGCATAAGACTTACATTGGCAGTTTGAGAGTCTAACCCAGCCTCATCTTGACTGTACCAGTCTAGTATGAACCTGGATAACTAATGTGAATCATAGGATATTTTTAAAACCTAAGCGGTTTACAATTAGATCTATGGTCTATGTCTATAACTCTCTTCATATTAATACACATTTATTCGTTGCCAGCATCAGTCGTTTATTTATCACAGTACAATAACACTTTATTCACGTGATTCCACGCCTTACATAATCATACGCTAGACAAATGAATCAATAAGTTTTTGCCGATTATCCCTTTTACTGTCATTGTTGTATGATTTCTCACGACTATAGCAATAGTCATGTTTTTGAAGATTAACATACAATGCACGCTGTTCTTTAGAGCACAAAACAAATTACGATACATGGCGCAGAATTAGCGCGATGAAATCTATGCAGTACACTAGATTAAAATAGACCATAATTGAAACTTTATTTTCTATATCTATTTGGAAATGTGTTAAGTGTTTAATATCAATACCCCTCGTTTCAACGAGAGTTGCTTTTCACACTTATATCGTGGCATAAAATGTTGCGCAAGTATGAATTTTCTTCGCGAAACATTATGTGTGTACTGCGTGTGAATCTTCGCAGCTGTCACAGAGGTGGCAAGTGCCGAGTAACGGTGAGTGTGTTGCAAAATTACCAAGAGATTGTGACGGAAGTTCCTAGCTGACTTTTGTTTTTATTCTAGAAGTTTGTAAGCTAAAAATATCATTAAGCTAACTACGCTAATAAAAATTACTACATATGCGTAAAATATGCAATCGGTCATACAAAAGTGTCGGGCGCATTTTGTATAGGAGAACAAATTTTTTATATTTCGACCAATGTCTCTTGAAAAATTTACCTATTTTTTGAATTATACTTTATCTATATCTCTATAGGCAGGTACTGTTTTACTGTTTGCTTGTTTTAGACCGATGATTGAACCCTGGTTCGCCACCCTCGTTATATGTATAGAATGAATGGATCAAACAATCCGTTTGAACTTGGTTAATTTTACTTAGTTAATTTGTTGATTTAATTTTACTCGTAGGTGATTTCTCTTGAAAGTAAATAAAATTAGGTTACGTAACAATTGCAATATGATAATGCTAATGAAATATAACGGAAACAAAAGAAACGAAGATAGCTACCGGGTGGCAATTGTTTATATCTTAAAGTTCACCGACCTCGATTTCCATTGACCTCTCTCTAGGCGTTTTACACACCACAGACTAATGACGGCAATGGATACAGTTCAGTAACCATTGCTTGGAAATATTGCAAAAGTATTACCGTACACCGTAAGCATGACTTGATAATCTTACTTTTCCATCTAGACCGTTAGAAGTGAATATTTTCATTTACCTATTCTCGCGGGGAAAACCACTAAACGGGCTATTAATAATCAATAAACTCTACAGCTACTGTTTTTTTTAATCCAATATAATAAAAAAAAAATCTTGAGACCCTGGAGTAGTGCTACTTTTGTCATAGATTGCCACGTTTTTTACTTTCAAGACTGGACTCTTGATTTTAGCCAGGGGCTTTGCAACCTACAGCTGACTGATTGGTGAGGAGCTGAAGCTCACCCGGAGAAGTTTGTGTGGTTGTTCAAACAACAATTGGGGTTAGGAGTTGTTCTGGGAAGGACGTTTTGGACTGATGGATTACCACAGGATGTAAGGGCTGAAGTCCGTGAAGACATGACCAATTTGGACTTTTTAGAGAGAAGCGGTGCCTGTGGTGTCCGTCGCATCTTTTTTTAATTGTTCTACCTTGAACATTCAAGGAATACGCGTAACCAGATGAAAATGTTTTTAATGATTAATGAAGAAGCAACATTATTTTTCTATATAAGTTGTTTGTAGTTTTTATTTTTAAATTTGTTTCGTTCAAATATGTTTGCAAATGAAGCAATAAGGACGATGCGTTTAATACCGACAGGTAAGTGCTTCCGAAGTTAATCCTCTGAATGAAATCGTTTAATGCGCTTTTTCCGCGTTCCAGTTAATACATAAAACTTCATAAAATTTGATATGAGTAGGTGCTTTTTGTGTTCCTTGTTACATTATAGTAACTTTACTTAGTAGTCTGTAGTTTTGGCATGGCAGCTTGCCACAGACCAAAAAAAACTTCGCGCACGCCCTGACAGGAAATGACGTTTCGTTGCTCTGTGCAGCATGCCCTTGCGGAGCTCATCCATACATTTAAATGTACACCAACAGCACTCCCTCCCCCTACTGGGGGTCATTTCCATACCCATCACGCTTGGCAAGCAGATTTGCGAGCGCAGTACAAGATATTGCTTTCACAGGGAACGCTGCTGCCCATTCCTTGTTTGAATTTATCCCTTAGTCGCTTTTTACGACACCCGCGGATTGTATTGAGGTGATGCTATTCTATGCCGGCGTTCCTCTCGGAGTTCATAATTTTTTTAGGTGAATAGGTTCGTTGATCATTTTCAAATGTATTTTTTTATGTTAGGTCTAATATTATGATCCACATACCTACTGAAGCGTAAATACTTCTAAACGCGATAGAAAACGAGCGCACAATATGTCATTAAAATCTAGCTGATTCGCTATAATCGATTGCGTGTGCTTTGCAGTTACGTAGAAAGTGTCTTGTATGTAGTCGTATGAAGTGAGTGATAGTCTATAATAATGTCTAAACAATTAGATACGGCTGAACTTAGAGATGCATCAATGAGTTTGTGAGATTAACCCATTTTAATAGTATCTACCAAGAAGTAAAATATTTGCGGAGAACTCATACAGAAGAAAAAAGTATGGATTGATTTGTGGTTGCAAACATACGTAAGACAACATATGGGTCGAATTGTAGTTACAAACATACAAAATAAAACATATGGGTACAATTGTAGTTGCAAACATGAAAAGAAAAATATGAATCGAATTATAGTTGCAAACATCAAAAGAAAAACATGGGTCGAATTAAGAAACTCCTCCTTTTGAATGATATTAATTATATTCTATTTTGCATACCTAATCCGCCTTATAAAGTCTCACTTTACGTGAAAAAATCTTATGTACCTATAAATGTCTCTTGTACCAATTTTTTTACAGTTAACGGTAAATAAATAAAATAAATAATTAATGTTTACTTTCTCACATTTTGATTCTTATGTAATAGCACCTGACAGTGTAGGTAATTTGTTGTGTAGGATGCTAGACTTATTGGCTATAGTAGAAAGTGGTCATAGCCATTAGTTGTAGTGAAGTCCGCCCCATCAGCCACGTGTGGTGGGTACTTATCACAAATTGCGACTCACATACTTTCATGGGCTTTATATAAGGGGAAAGGAAAATAATCTTCGGACATCGGTACTTATTGACTTGCTATTGTATGAGCATCGATCGAGTGATATAAATTGAATTTTTGCTGAAATCCTTCTTCACACCCTTACTTTTTTGAGAAGTAAGTCGGTTTGTTTTCGGATATGTGGTGCAAAAAGTTATTATTTTAAAGACAAAATACTAAACATCCTTCAAAAGAAAATATTTTGATTTTATTTTTAAACTGGTAAAAATTTAAAAATGAATATGCTTTCGTAATCGCCTGTATGGTGACTAGTGGTCTTCCCCCCGATTATCCGTACTAATGTGTGTGTATGTATGTATGCTTGTTACCTCTTCACACTTAAACAGCTTGACTTATTTAGACAAAATTTGGAACACATGTAGAGTATATCTGCGTTTCAAATTAATAATAGACCTGGAATAACACATATGCTACTTTTTACCGCGGGAAAACAACTATTACCACGGGAAAATGAGTGGCAGCGGGTGAAACCGCTAGGCGGAAATCTAGTATTACTTATACTCTTTGGTGGTCTCGTATCAGACGTTCTACTAGTCGCGCCTATTCAACTCAAAAGTTTTTTTTTGATGTTATAAAATAGCTGCGGAAGGGGGATCCTCTCTATACGTCTAAACAAGGAAAGTGTTAAGATTCTATCAGTTCCGTAACTCTGGCGGCTGATGTAAAGATGTACCTAAGTAAAGATTTGTACTACTAACACAAGTAAAAATCTAGATGCGATTCTTAAATATTACAATAAACTATAGAAGTGAGACTGAGATGAAAATAAAAATTGTTTATAATTAAAGTTGGTCACTTTTTATCACGCTACGACTGACCTGGTTTTACAATGCATGCATGCAACTTACATGCATGTGTTGTTGTGTACAAATCTCTTCACTCTATCTTTAGTAATTACTTTAAATTACACAGTAGGCTAGTAATAGCTTCATTCTTTGCGAACTATTTACATTCAAATGCTGTTGCTCTGCACTAGTTATCAAATATTTAAGTAGGTTTGTTTTATCATGATTTTTATTAACTTTTAAGACAGTTTTTTGTGTCAGAACTAAAATGTAGTTCTATGAACATACTCCTAAGCTAGATTTTGCATGTTTACAAATTTTTCCAAACGTAACTTTAAGTGTTGCTGGCTTATCAGACGCGTTAACTGAATTGTGACGAAGAGTTAAAATGGTGTCGGTCAATTTCTGTTATTTTCGTTTTGAATATTCATCTGTTTTGGAAAAGCAATTTTAACCTAAAAACTCATCCTAAAGGAAAAAAACCTCTTAGTAGCAGAAGTAACCGCATGCTGCTGTCGAAATTGACAGCGCGTTTCCTGCGTGCGGTTGCTGCTCGGTCTTTGTCTTTTTGGTATTTAATACAAACACATACAAACCTGTCATCGTAGCGCACTGTCAAATTTGTACTGCAGGTTTTTGCTGCTACTCGGAATAAGATTGTACCATAACATAACCAATAGTAACTCAAATAAGAAGCGATAGTTTGTTCAATATCTTTAAACATGTTATTATTTGGTAGTTAATAGTTATCTATGTCTGACAGGTTGTAAATACACTTAGTGAAAGTATCTTGTTGCTCTATCACAGAACAATCAACACTACTTGATGTTAATCTATTACGCAACATGTTGGTTTGGCATATTGGCCAGTGTAGTAGCGGATACACAAATTTCTGAATGTCCCTCAAATGTTTGTCTAACGTGGTGTAAATGTTCGTTTTTACGGCCTTTTACGCTCTGTCTACTCCGTAAGGGACAAAGGCGAGATATATGTGTGTATGTAGGAACTGCTAAGAATACTGCCATCCCCCAGTCTAAGTCTGCTTGGTGCCGTGTGGTGCCGGCTTAGAGTGGCTTAACCCAAACCTACCCGTGGGTGTCGTAAAAACCAACTAAGGCATGAGAAATAGGCAGCAGTGGCGTTCTCTGTGCATGCAACGCCTTTCACTGCGCTCGCCAATCCGTCTGCCAAGCGTTGTGAGTATGGTAAATACCTAATCGGTAAAGGCATATGTTCAGCACTGGACTGTTGTGGCAGTAGTATGTTTCGTAAAACGTGACGTGAACTCGGGTGAATATCTGCAGACCATGGTCAACAGCGGGGTTCCGGTGACTCCACCCACAATAGCATTCCCATAAAAGGTTACAGCCCGCCAAATGTAAGACAAAGATAAGATAATCGTCTAACAAATGTAATAATTACAGATAGGTGCAATTATACAAAATAAAGGTGTGGTGTGGTTAGTACTGGTAAACTATACGCATGTAAAAAACACATTCTGAAAATCTTGACTTTAATTTTGTGGTGGCGTAAAGTTTCATGCCGTGTGGTTAACCTAGCCAGCTCCGAGGCAATGCATTTATTTAAAAAATATATGCCACCCGAGCCGATTTTCTATCAGGACGATACAAAATACAGAAATACATACAAATGCAGAAGAAAACTGTGTTGTATATATTTAACTTTTTTTTACCATGACGGATCATGACGTCAATAGGTGAGGTAGAGGTATGTTAATTCATTTCATTACCTAATACATACCATACCCTCAATAAGGAAGAATCATGTTTAGCACTGGAATGTTGTGGCCCCGTTGTGGCTGTTGATTAATAATATGACCTAATGTTCCATAATGTTTATAGGAATACAACAATACAAACTTAAACAATCAATTGTTTGTAACGTTTGTTTATTTCCAATCCTGGTATAAGATGCAAAGGAAGTTTCATCATTATGTTATGATAGATTGAAAAGCAATACTCGTTCTACTATGCGTGTGCTCACATACAAGTCCTGAAACGCGGTATCGAAGTTATTCCGCCGATCGCTTATATTCAACTTTCAAACATGTTCGGTTGGAACAGTCGTTCCCCTGATCACAACTCCCGACCAGGCGGGTAGCTACCCTTTTCCTCACAGTCGTCACTCGGCTTACTGGACTCTTCATTACTCCTTAACGTGTAATAGGTAAAGTTTTTAATTATAATACTTCTTGTTCACCGGCTTTATAAAATTTGGTTATCGTTAATTTTATGATATAAGTATTCATCTTTAAAAGTTTAGGAGCAAGTGTGCAATATGTATCTATGTATGTTTGTCCCGTACATATCTGAAAAAACTACTTGTGCAATTTCGATGATCCTTTTTTGATGGATGAAGGAAGCGTCTTACTTTAAAGACACAAATCAATCAAAATTTCAAGAGTTTGCAAGATACCGGCTTTTAGAGCTTATCCATTTTCTTATTTACGAATTATTCTGGCTGTATTAAAACTGTATGATCTGATGCCTCGTCGTTCATCGGGTGAAAATTATTTAAGACACTAGCAAAGTACATAAGAATAATAAACAATTAATATTGTCACTTTCTGGGCGGTCAAATACCAATTAATAAGTAGGTAAAACAGAAAGTGTTCTTTCAACTATGAAGGTAATTATCACATTACGTCATAATAACGTTTACACAGGTGCGAGTAACCGAAGTTGTAATTAAGTTATCTCAAAGAAAAAGTGGTTACAAAACCTACGATGTGTTTTGGCATGTAGTGTGAGAAATCTCATTTACCTGTCATTCCGCTTGGTGATAATGTAGAGTACGAGGTGATTGAGTAATAGAAAAGACATCACCAATAACATTCATCAGTTACTTGCATGAAGGTGTCAAAAGTACCAGTGTCATTAATAGATTACCATTAATTACTAGACACCCTGTATAGCACGATTGATAGTACTAGCGACATAAATCTGTTTCACTAGTACCGTCAATGGTACTAAACTTCTGAAACCTGACGCTTGCATGGTAGACAGTACAGAGAGTATAAATATATCATTTAGAAGTATGCAGGATGTAAAAATATTTGCTGCAAATATAATAAAGGGTGAACCAGCCCATGAAACTGAATAACTTTCCCCAAGGAACATAGTTCAAAATAGGAAAAAAAATACCTCTTATACAAATTGACCAGCCGGCTGGAAAATTTTATATACATGCAGGGTTATTTTTTATTCATCCCGGAAATTTTACAGGGTGATTCTACTCATGATTCTGAATAACTTTTATTATGGGTCACTTGCGAAATCGCGCAAAAAAAACCAGCTGTTCCATGCATTTTGTTCGAGTAGGTAAATTTTTCTATGGAACAGCTGTTATTTTTTTTGCGATTTCGCAGGCGACCCCATAATAAAAGTTGTTCAGAATCATGAGTAGAATCACCCTGTAAAATTTCCGGGGTGAATAAAAAATAACCCTGTATATAATTTTTAATATTCTGACCAATGTTTCACGGAGAAAATGATTCTGCTTCAGAGGCAGCTTTACCACTTGAAATATTTGCAGTATGCATTTTTCGCCCTATTTTTCTTGGGGAATGGGAAAAGTTGTTCCTTATCACCCCGTCTTGAGTTTTCGCTATCGGTCACTAGTAAAATTACACCTAATGTAAAAAAAATACTTGCAGTAAAATGCAATGCAAAGAGTTTGTAGCATATTTTTGGACTGGTTGATATTATTTGCAAAACTTAACGATATAAATAAGTATAACCTCTAAGAAAAGTAGATAAGCACGTATACATTACTGTAGAGACCAAGCCCAGCATGACAAGTGGTCAGTTGTTGTAGCGACTCCTTTTACAGTATCGCAAATCATAACATTATTTAGGGCAGATATCTTTAAAGTCTACAACAAGAGCTGTTCGACTTTGCATGACGGAATGATTTGGCAAAAGAGCCCACGGTCAAAAACCGGAACGACTCCTCCCAACAAATTTGTAATTGAACCACAAATACCGGTTCACAGTTCAATCATAATTCAGTTATCTCATCGTTAACGAGAAGAAAGTTGTTACAAAACGATGGCATAATGCCGTATGCCGGGAGGAAAGTCAAGTCGGCTCGAAAGCCGTCAAACCGGTTCCAACTCGAACTTGGCCGGTCATCTGATACGACAATATGCTAATATCATTATTTTACGCAATATTGATAATTCCAAATATTCTCGATATGTTAGAATCGATTCTGAGTCTGATATTATGTCACAGTGAAAGTAGTTGGGCAGGTTGTGCCTTACTGTTGTAGGTATTGTATATTTTTTGCATTGCGAAATTTAACTTTAATAGGCTCATTATATTTTATTTATGGCACAATTCAGATTCAGGTTTGCCTCTACACTACAACTCTACATATCCTTTTATGATCGGCATTTTTTGATATAAGTAATATAAATAGATAAGTAGGTACTTACGTTATTATGACTGTACCTGCCTGCAAAATCAGACCAATGAATTTCTTCAAACTTCTTAACTATCATTACATTAGACAAAAGTTTATTGTCGTACATATTATGTAAATATCCCACTCATTACGAATGTATTTTTTTCCGACTTTGACCTATAAGGCTCCAAAGCCATAATATTAGTGTTCAAAAGTAAGAAGGTATATTTACTTAATTGGTAATTATGACGTGATATTCTTATTGTAAAGTTTTGTAAGTATTCAAATTCAGTTTTCTTGAAAATATTTGTTGTATAATTATAAAATCATCTTAAAGTTGTTTTTATCCTGCGATTTTGGTCGAGGATGTTTCAGTAATTAGATGAGTGAAGTCGGTTTTTAGCTATCTCGTACCAGCATTGATTCAGTCACATAATGAAGCGGATATTTTTTAAATAAAAGTTTACATACATACATACATATATCACGCCTATAGTCCCTTTCGGGGTAGGCAGAGCATAAATGGCCGTGAAAAACGGTAATTTACGCCACGTCTGACAAAAGTTCGAGGGTCAATCAGATAACTGTGTATCACTATAGTGACAGGTTGTCAGCCCATCGCCTAAAATTGCAATACACACCCTCGAGTCCCTTAGTCGCCTCTTACGACACCCATGAGTAAGAAATGGGGTGATGCTATTCTAGGCCGGCATCACACGGCACTAATTATTACATTAAATAAAAGTTTAGGGTTTCTATTGTAGTGACTGCAACTACAATACAATAAAAAATTATATTTTCGTGCGCGAAACATTCGCGTAGTTTATCTGATCCGTTTTTCCCAGAACAACTGCTCAGTCCAGCCTCGACCCAAGAGTATGATTAGGTTGGTGTTTTGAACAACCACACAAATTTAAGGGGTAAGCCCTTGCTACACACGAAATAGTCATTAGGTTTCATTTAATAAAAATTGTAATTTTGGGGCCATCGCCCAGGGAGAATGACTACCCACTCAACCCTGTCTGGTGGCATATCCAAGTTGCACCGCCTTTCCCCAGCGGCTGAAAAGTGGCTAAAGATTCTAAATTTTAACATATAGGGTCCGGCGCAGAGCAAATACGATATGATGATGATCGCCCCGGGACCAAATCGTACAGTCCAAATAAAATCTAGCGTAGGTTTTTCCTCTCCTTTGAGAACGCGATTTGACGTAGTATACATACATACATATATCACGCCTTTATCCCTTGCGGGGTAGGCAGAGCGTAAACGGCCGCAAAAAACGGATATTTACACGCCACGTCGGACCAACATTTGAGGGTCATTCGGAAAATGGATATCGCCATTGTGACAGGTTGTCAGCTCATCGCCTAAAATTGCAATACACACCCTCGAGTCCTTTCGTCGCCTTTTTACGACACCCACGGGAAAGAAATGGGGTGATGCTATTCTAAGCCGGCATCACACGGTACGGCACGGCATTGACGTAGTGTGTAGGGTACTTAATGAGCTTAATATATATATATATATATATATATATATATATAGCAATATATATCTGTTTAGGTGATGCTCCATACGTACGTAATGTGTATGTGGTTATATTTTTAGAGCACGAAAAAGTAGTAGCTTTACGACTTTAAACTATTGTAAGTCTACCTACCTAGTTTTTTGTATAGGCTAAATTTTAAAAGTCGTAGACCATTTGTTTACTAACATTGATATGAACTCGTGACTTTTTGCTTTATTTTCCTAAAACATTGTTAAGGGGCTAGTTCATACAGACCGACTCCACCCAGATTTCTAGACCGTTTCTAGACGAAAACTAGTCTACGTTCCGCTTCCTGTCTTTGTAGCCGGTTTGGCTTGTTTGTGATCGATGGGAGAAATGCTACCCTTGACATTTACGTACTACCGTACCACGGGAAACAAAATCTTATAGCGAGTTATTTATCAGTCACAATGCGAACTGTTATTAAATTATAATAAGTTATCCAGATATAAGCAAAAGGAATTACTTAGCAAAAATGAGATCGGCCGTCAAAATTGTGGTATCTACTTCGGATGTATTTTACCGTTTTGTGTTTTGTACAATTAAAGCATTAATATAATTTTAATACATAGACACAACAGTTCACTGCTGGATATGGGCTTCTTTGAATACCTACCAAATTTTAAAACACTTCCCGTGTTAGGTATACAATTTTTTTGAAAATTTCAAAATTTTCAAGCGCAGGCAGGATTTGAACCTGCGACTTTCGCATTACTAGTGGCGACGCCTCTTCCTCTTCTTCTTAGAGCTGCGGTAGCCCAGATGGAAGAGGCGTCGCCACTAGTAATGCGAAAATCGCAGGTTCAAATCCTGCCCGCGCTTGAAAATTTACCAAGTTTTTAAAAAATGGGCTTCTTTTTGACGGTGGGTATTGCCATACTCACCAATTGATGAGTTTGATGCCCAACATCTTGATGTTGCATTCACAGGTTACGTTGCTTCCCATTCCCTGTATGATCATCCCTTAGTCGCTTTTACGACACCTAGGCGTAGAATTTGGGTGATGCGTTTCTAAGCTGGCACCACACGGCAAGAAAGCAAATTGTTTTTCGATTCTAAATAATGCCTGCAAGTTAAAATGCGTATGACACTGCAATCAGCGCCAATGTTTTTTTTCGCCGATACTTGCATAGGCATGTAGTGAAACCCGAACAGTAATCTATTACAAAAAGTCCGCGCCACCAAAAGAACTCAGCTATTGTTTTGAAATTAACTGTGTGTACGAACAATTCCTAGTTAGCGAAAACTTTCGTAAACGTTTAAGTGTTTTCTTGAATGCCAATTTCAATTCATTGTTGCATTTCAGCCTACATGGCGGAACTCGGAATGTTTTTGTTCAATGTATCCTCTATAGCTACTACTAAGCTAATATCAGTTTATTGAAGATACGTTAAGCCCTGAAAAGCCGGCAACACATTCCCCTAATGATAATTTGTAGATGTTAGTAGGTGACAATGATAAATGATTATGATGAAAAATACAAGGGAATATCAAATAAACTAGTATGAAGCATGGTCCTTGTATGAAGGTAAAAATTGGCTAATATTAGAGTCGCAACGGTCGTGACAGTTAGTTAAGTAGTTTTCAGGATACAGAATATTAATATCAAGTGTTTTCCTCGGTGCAAATTTATTTTTTCTTTTTATTAAATAACGATATGTTTATTCTAAATTAATTATGTACAGTCAACTGCACATTTGGTTACACGCTCGAACCGCTGCCAGTGTAAGTCTTATGCGTATGGCATAAGAATGGTCTGGAGGCCAATCGCGGTATTTGTCAAAGGTTTTACCATTTCAACGTAACGTTAGCGGTTCGGAAATGGTTTGGCAATGGTTAATGTCAAAAACGCTATCGCGGTATTTTTTCTGAACGTATTAATCGTTAACGTTGCCAATGTAAAACCAAACTTGAAACGTTAAGAGATTGCAATGAGTATTCCAAAATACTAGGTGTTACTTTCATAATCGATGATCGATTATGAGTGTAAAACGGCTGTATAGCAATAATGACCTCAGGCTCTAGGCCTTTTCTTAGATTTAAGAATATTAACTGTACAAGTGATCTGTGGTTTTCCATGTTTTGTTGATTTCTATGTTTTATTTAGCTATCACTAAAAAAACAAGTGTATTAGATAGCCATCTACTTTTATTTAAAGATCCATAGGATTTCTAAACCCCATAATGTCGCGTAATGTACAGTACTATTTTTAAATGTGAAGTATGAAAATAAGATGAAATACATAAGAAAGTAAGAAATTGGATTGCCGCCGTGTATTTATTGGCCTTTCAGTAAGTACATAATATATTACTTAAATAAAGAACGTATGATTCAATGGTTTTATGATTCAATTTAGCTGTCGGGTGATTTCAGCCTCAAAGTTGTCTCTTCCCAACCGCAATGTCTTGTTAAATTTGTCTCAATGATGTACTATTTTTCAGGTTTGGAACAACGTAAGACAGGATGAGGTCTAAATTATCTAGCTTCATCCAGTCTCAACATGGCACCAGACGTGGAACTCCAGTAAATGTCACCCTTTTCAATGGAATTGAGTGTGGCAAATATAATAGGACAAGATGTCAAGGCCAAAGTGTTGTTGAAGATCCATTCCTACAGGTACATATACATTTGAATTTAAAATTACATAATTTATTTATTTTTGTCATGTGATGACTGCTTAGAATAGCATCAATTCATTTCTTTCCCATGTATGTAGTTTGTCAGAGGTGACTAAGGGAGTTGAAGGTGTTATGTGTATTACCAATTTACCACGTTAGGCCACAGACTGAGAACCTATCACTTTATAGATTTTTCTTATACAGCCCACACTTATTTATCAGACATGGCCATAGCGCCATAGCAACTGTATTTTTGCAGCTGTTTTCTTTCTGCCTACCCGGCAGGTAATATATGTAAAACATAATTTTTAATTTAAAATTTGCTAGTTTATTTAAGTTTTTTATCTAAACTGCAATACCCTAGCAAGGTGCATGTTAGTGTCCAATTAAATTTTAAGATCTTCTTGATGTAAGCAGAAATAAAGAATTGAGATAAAGGGTCATAACTGTATGTATGTAGTCTCGAGGAAGATAGAAATAATATATAGATATCAATAATAATAAAAGTTGCTTCTTTTTACAGCAGGAAAACATCCCATTTGCATGGGACATGGGGTAGCTAATTACACTATTATTATATTGTTACAGCTACCATCGTCTGATGCAGGCGATCCCCAACGAATTAAACAGCCACAACATGGATGTAAACTAGCTAAAGAATAAAATAAACAAAGTATATTATAATATATATTTCTTTTATTTACAAATTTATTCCACCATCGCTCGCTCCCTCAGCTAGGCTAAAAATATTTCTCTGTCTCCCCACTCACTGTCCACTTCACTCGCTATGTGTGATCAAGGCTTTTGGTGAGTAGGAGGCGATCGCACTGACGTTTCCTCTATTGTCCAATGTACTTGCTACATGTGGTCAAGGCAATCATACAAACAAACACAGCCAAGAGCACTGACTTGCCACTCTCTGTCCACTGCACTTGCTATGTGTGATCAAGGCTTTTGGTGAGTAGGAGGCGAGCGCACTGACTTTTCCTCTATTGTCCAATGTACTTGCTACATGTGGTCAAGGCAATCATACAAACAAACACAGCCAAGAGCACTGACTTGCCACTCTGTCCACTGCACTCGCTATGTGTGATCAAGGCTTTTGGTGAGTAGGAGGCGAGCGCACTGACTTTTCCTCTATTGTCCAATGTACTTGCTACATGTGGTCAAGGCAATCATACAAACAAACACAGCCAAGAGCACTGACTTGCCACTCTGTCCACTGCACTCGCTATGTGTGATCAAGGCTTTTGGTGAGTAGGAGGCGAGCGCACTGACTTTTCCTCTATTGTCCAATGTACTTGCTACATGTGGTCAAGGCAATCAAACAAACAAACACAGCCAAGAGCACTGACTTGCCACTCTGTCCACTGCACTCGCTATGTGTGATCAAGGCTTTTGGTGAGTAGGAGGCGAGCGCACTGACTTTTCCTCTATTGTCCAATGTACTTGCTACATGTGGTCAAGGCAATCATACAAACAAACACAGCCAAGAGCACTGACTTGCCACTCTCTGTCCACTGCACTTGCTATGTGTGATCAAGGCTTTTGGTGAGTAGGAGGCGAGCGCACTGACTTTTCCTCTATTGTCCAATGTACTTGCTACATGTGGTCAAGGCAATCATACAAACAAACACAGCCAAGAGCACTGACTTGCCACTCTCTGTCCACTGCACTCGCTATGTGTGATCAAGGCTTTTGGTGAGTAGGAGGCGAGCGCACTGACTTTTCCTCTATTGTCCAATGTACTCGCTACATGTGGTCAAGGCAATCATACAAACAAACACAGCCAAGAGCACTGACTTGCCACTCTCTGTCCACTGCACTCGCTATGTGTGATCAAGGCTTTTGGTGAGTAGGAGGCGAGCGCACTGACTTTTCCTCTATTGTCCAATGTACTCGCTACATGTGGTCAAGGCAATCATACAAACAAACACAGCCAAGAGCACTGACTTGCCACTCTGTCCACTACACTCGCTGCGTGTGATTAAGGCACTTGTGGTATTCTTCCTGCGGCTCTAGGCTCTTTATTCAGCCACGTCCACCTCATGGGCCCTATCGAGGGTGTGGAGATAGAGCTCAAGCATTTTTTTTTTATCAAAAACGTATTTAAAACGGCCAACGTCTCAGCAAAAGTTGCTCTCGACGAACTACAACAAAAACGTTCATTTGACAGCGTCTGAGACCTTTCCAACGTAACGTTAGTGGTTTAAAACGCTCTCAAAAAATTACCGCGATACCAAACGCGTACTGAAAGATCGAACGTTCGCCGCTCCAGCGTAACTTCCAAACAAAAGTCGAAACGTTTCCGTTCATGCGGTTACCGCGATACGAAAAGTGCGTAACGTAGCGTTTTTGGTTTGGTTTTGTTTTGGTATTTACGTTATAAATTACCGCGATTGGCCCCCTGAAGTCTACCGCGCGGAACTGTCTCACCCAGCCTGAGATTGACTGTACCTCTTCTAAAGGAAAATTTTAGAAGTAATAACTCCTCTGGGCTGTTGTAACAAAATAATACGAAATCTCATGCAACCTAAATAAATCTTGATTTCCAGTTAATCTGTTATACCTACAGAAAACAGAAAATTTGTACATATCGCATTTAGGAGCTTTAGTAAAAAACAAAGTTTCTAGACCAGAACCGAATGAATTAATAAATTATCATGTTTAATATACACGAACCCTAGTTGGTGTATAATTATTTTTTAAGATTTCATTAAAATGACTTAAGTTATATGGCAGGCCAATATTATGATACAAGTAATATTTTCTATGTTTGTCGTGTGATGCCGGCTTCGAATAGCATCATCTCATTTCTCTCCCGTGGGTGTCGTAAGAGGCCACCAAGGGAATCGAGGGTCACATGTGTAATGCAATTTTAGACGATGGGCTGACAACCTGTCTCTATTTTCTGAATGACCCGTCAAATGTTTGTCAGTTGTGGCGTTAATGTACGTTGTTACGGGCGTTTACGCTACCTACCCAGCAAGTGATATAGGCGTGATATATGTATGTATCACTACATAGTATAAAATAAAGTCGCTTCCCGTTTGGTGTCTCCTTATATCTTTAGAATTACCCAACGGATTTTGATGCGGTTTTTTTTATTAGATAGAGTAACTTGATAGGAAGGTTTATAAGTATAATTTATTCCGGGATATTGTCACATTCCCATGGGAAAACGGGTAGCCCAACTGGTAGTAAACTTTTGACCCCCTTTTGATACCTTTAATGATTAAAATTTTTAAAATGCTGAAACACGTATTTCATTATTTTAAGTTATGAGTCTAATCACAAATTTTGAAACAGATCACATTCATTTAAAAAAACTAACTTTCATACAAACTTTTAACCCCCTTTTCACACATTTAAGGGTTAAAATGTCAAAAATGCTGATACACGTGTTTAATTATTTTAAGTTATTAGTCTAATCACAAATTTTGAAACAGATCACATTCATTTAAAAAAACGAACTTTCATACAGACTTTTAACTCCCTTTGACCTCTATTAAAGGTTATAATTTGAAATATGCTGAAACTGAAACACGTGTTATAAGTCTAATCACTAATTTTGAAACACTTAAGACAACGAACTTTCATACAAACTTTAACCCCCTTTTCATCCCTTGGGGGATTAAAAAAACCCTGAAATTTATCTTTAATAGTTGCTTTATTACATAAAAATCTTCATGTCTAAGACGGATTATCACTACATAGTATAAAGTAAAGTCGCTTCCCACGTCTGTCCCTGTCTGTTTGTTTGTTTGTATGCTTAAATCTTCAAAACCACTTAACGGATCTGGATATAAAGATTTTTAAAGATAGTGTGATTCAAGAGGATGGTTTTTATGTATATGATTTATGTCGGGAGAAGGTCTGTTTCCCGTGGGAAATCAGTTAGCAGCGGGTGAAACCGCTGGGCGGGCCGCTAGTGTATAATAATAATGTGTTTATGTTTGAGAAAAGTTAAATAAACATGCCTGGGAAAGTTAAATAAACAGGCATGTTTAAGGGAGGCTTAGTGTGAAAAATGTCGAATCGACCTATTTTTGGTTGAGTTTTAAAGCATTATATAGTATTTTATTTGAACCAGAAAAAATATATGTTGTTGTTTATGAACTGTTCTTGATTATTTAATGGACAAAAACACGATTTCTATAACTTTTCTCGATCATAAAAAAATGCAAAGATACGTTAGCTTATGACAATTTTTCAAGTATTACTCAAAGATTATTTACACTTAAAATTTTTAAAATATGCCAAAATGTAGAAATTTACAAGATGTAAATGAAATAATGGATAGATTTTTAAAATTGTTTTTTAGGATTTTTTTAAACCCCATTATTCCTATTATATAACCAAACAACGCGCGCGCTGCGCTTCAGACGCCCGCCGGGCATCACCGGAGCAGGACCTATGCCAATTTTTCGACCGCGGCGTTCCGCAACCTGCTTTTTTCATCTTGCGCGTAATATTAATAAGATATGAATTTTATGATATCAAATGAGTTGGCTGGCGTAGAGATACTTTCTTAAGAGATAAGCTCGCCTTTGCTACTAAGTTTTAAATAAGTGTTGTACATTTTTTGACTGTAAATATTTTGTGAATGTGTAAATATTTCGTTAATTTATTGTTAATAAACGTGTACATAGTCTGTAAATAAGTAAAAATGGGAACTTAAAAATAAATACAAGAGAGTACCTATATGTCAAAAGCGGAAAGACCGGCAAACAATATCGTAAGTATCTGAGCATAATTCTAACCAGTTTTTGACCTACCAAAGTAACTACCTACTATGAAGTAAATGTATAGGTATCAATTTTAGTGAATAGGTAAGTTGACAAAGAATTGTATAGCTGATCTGGGTAACTAAACCAGAAGCAGTTTTAGGTTTAACAACAACAGACAGTAAAATTAAATAGTATTGCAACCACAGTATCTAACAATGTACCTACCATTTGATCTAGTGTCATTTTATTTATTTAGTAGTTCATAAACTGTTGCCATGTTAAAAGTAAACATCATAATACATACACAGTAGAAATAAAACCAGTGGTGCAACCACAGTACAAATAATACGACGACAATGTACGATTTTACATAATGTAATTTTATTATTTATTAGTGAGCCATTCTATAAGTAATTATCAAGTACATACACAGTAAAACAAAATCAGTAGAACAACCACTGAATTTGTTTGTAATGTAATAGTATATTTAATAAGACGGTAAATATTGTACCGATAACCTCGGCCTTCTAATCCTTGTAGTGCTTCAATACCAAGAGACAAAGGTATTCACATGCAAACAAATTACTAGGTACTGAAAAGTAAGTATAATTTAGTGAAACTGAAAAGGTAAGTCTGTTCAAGATAGTGTACTTTTTGATAAAAGACGTTCCAGGTCTTCAAGCCTTCATGACGATGACCAACTCTGCAAGTTCTGGAGTCACATACATCTCCAAAACAACATAGTCAAACATATCGCAAACTGCGAGGTTGTCCAATCCTACGTTTATCTGGGAGCGCTGATTTCCAACAACTGCGGTTGCATAGACGAGGTAAAAAGACGTATGGCATAGAGTAGAAATCACATAGAGATGACAATCCCGCTCCAGACGCGCTCAAGGTCAATCCGTCTGGCTGTCTCTTAGAGAACAATTCAGTCGGGAGTGCGCTTCGCCGCGGAAACGTTCGTCATGCGGGTCGAACGAATTTTGTGAAGAATTTAGCGATGCCGAATTATTGTAGTGTGTATGGCTGCAAAAGTGATGCGAGGAAGTCTCCGCATCTAAGTTTTTTTAATTTGCCTAAAGATAAGCCAAGGTAAGTGATGATTTTACAGTAAATACCTAGGTGTAGGTACCTATACGTTTCGTTATTATACGTAATTGTTGTGTGTACTCCTATTTTTACTTACGTAGGTACCTAGTTTCCATTTTCTAATTTAAACTACCTAGGTGCCTAAGTCATTGTTAGCTGATAATGATAAATAAGCACATTCGTATCGTAGGTATGTTTTGCACCTATTTTAAAATTCTGTACCTACCTATTAACAATAAAATGGTAAGGTAAGACTTTAAAATGGGTAAATATTTTGTTCCCACGGGAAAACTTATTGGCACGTGACAGCCCCGAGTTAAAGCGCGGGAGAGTGCGGGGCGTTACGGGCTGCGGGGGGAAGTAGGTATTTGGGGCCCAGACAAAGGAGTTTCGTTTCTATACGCAGTATTATTATCTATTCTTATGCGTATGGCGATAACTATATCCACCATGAGCAAGCTTCATAAGATTTGGAAAAATCGCAATATCACGAAAGCCACCAAAACACGACTCGTGAGAGCACTCATATTCCCCGTGTTCCTCTATGCTGCGGAGACGTGGACTTTGCGGGTAATTGAAAAGAAGAGGATAGACGCACTGGATATGTGGTGCTGGAGACGAATGCTTGGAATATCATGGACAGCATTCCCCATTCATTTCCCCATTCTTTTTTTTACAATGATGGTTCATGACGTCAATAAGTGATATGATAATACTATCCTACATTGAATAAAGAATGACTCCATTCTCAAGGAACTCGGCATCAAGCAACGCCTCTCCTCCATCGTGCAAACTCGCATCCTTACATTCTTTGGACACGTCGCCCGACGCGGGGACATATCTATCGAGCGGCTCGTGGTCCAGGGGAAGGTCGAGGGTGCGCACCCTCGAAGAAGATCAGACGGACCAAATTAAAGCCGCTACACAAGAAGGTTCCGTGACAGAATGCACCAGAAAAGCAGCCATCCGTGAGGAATGGCGACGGATTGTAAAGCGTGCCACCAACCCGGATTGACGACCACGACCGCTCTGTTAAGAGTGTATCGACGAAGAAGAGGACATCTCCACGCCAATCAACTCTCCAGTCTAATGAGTAAGTTACGAAAATTAAATGTTTTATTGTTCAGCTAATAAACGATTGTTTCTTAATAAGACTGATATTTTTCATATTTATATATAGATTTTCACTTATTTATACATACATTTTTCCTGTAGTTCTATACAGCAGCCTCACCATGTAGATATTAGCTCTCAAGCAGAAAAGGCAGATTCAGATAGAAATACGTAAGTTACACTGTTTAGGACAAAAAGTGGAAATGACGATTCTTAATGTTATTTAAATACTGCTCTGTGTGAATATTGATGTTTCAAACATGTTTCAGAGCTTCAAACTTATGTGATGATCAACCCTTATTGCAAGTTATGGACTCCCATACATTTCCAATTCAATCGACTTCTAAATCTCATAAGTAAGTTACGAAAATTATATGTCAAACTAGTGGCCCGTCAGCGGTTTTACCCGCTGCTGGTCATTTTCCCGTGGGAATATTTGTTATACCGCAGTAAACAGTAGCATATGTGTCAAAACACATGATAATACCTGGTTTTCTGGTCTCGCTAACAAAAGGCAAAAGCGTCATCTAAACATGCATGTGCCAGTCTGAAATTCTACCTTCACTTGAAGGGCGTGCGGAAAATTATGCCGCTCCCGTATCGGCTTATACAGCCATGAAAATTCTTGCCTCAGACTCTGATTAAATCGTCTGTCACAGACGTGTGAGGCCAATGATGATGATGTGTCATACCAGGTTATACTCTGTATGTGTGTGTACCAAATTTCACCCAAATCCCTCAAGCCGTTTGAGCGTGAAGTTCATTCATCATTTCACTGCTGAACGTAGGCTTCCCCCTCGGTACGCCATAAGGCTCGATCTCCCGTTTTCGCCATTCAGTCGTTACCAGCCGTCTTTTTTAAGTCATCGGTCCATCTGGATTCTGGCCGGAGGGCGTCCAACGTTACGCTTGCCAAGGCGTGGCCTCCACTCAAGAACCCGCTTACTCCATCGTCCGTCGGTTCTACGACAAATGTGGCAATCCCACTCCCACTTCAGCTTGCTACACTTCCAGAAAATGTCCGTCACTGGCCTTTTTTGCGGATAAGGTAGATGATGACTGGTAGGACACATTGATCGAACACCATGGTCTTGAGGCATTGTCTAGGATATGACGCAGCTTCCCAAATGCCGCCTAGCCAAGCTGCACTCTTCTGGTGCTTTCAGTCTCAAAGTTGTCTCTACCCAACTGCAACGTTTGCCCAAAGTAGGTACACATACTTCTGGACAACTTTAAAGGCTACACCTTCGACGGAGACTGGCTTGGGGATGATTTATTGATTGAATTTGACTTTTGTCTTGTCCAAGTTCATCCCGAGTCTATCACGTCTCGAGGCTGCGTTAAGACTGGATAGCATTTTTGCACACACTCTTCACACCCACTATATATAATATTAGTACGGATAGTAAGGATTATTTGTCATTGTCCTTCGATTTTCAATGTTTAGATGATTATAAGTAAGTAATGAAAAATTTCAGATGTACCAACGGTGATGATAATGAGGATATTTCCTATGCTAGTAGAAGCTGAAACCAAGGAAGACGAATTTCAAACTGTCACGGGACGCCGCCGACTTGTTGACATCAACCATATTTTAAATGAATTACAAGAGAAAGCTCATCATAATGAGTTATTCAACTGCGCATTGCATAATACTAACATTATTTTAATTTATATTTAAATAATATTACTACTATTTATAAGTATACATATATACAATAATTAAAAATTAATAATATAAAAACACATCTTCTCTGTTTAATTTTATCAATCCTACAATTGTACCAACATATTTTTCCTAAGTAAATTACGTAAACAATAAAATTAAAGCTATATCTTGGGAGTTATTGACCTACTGCCATAGTTTTGTATACTGTAACGCGCGCGCTCGCTGTGGAAGCTGCGCTTGCCGCCCGGTCCGTACCGCAGGGTCAAGTGAGTTCACCGCAGACTAGCTCGCGCGATCTTTTCTACGCGACGGGCGGGGGAGGCCGTAAATGCCTACTTTTCAGCACTAAGCTGCCCTTAATATTTATGATTTATAATAATATGAGTTATCTACTCAGGACAGTATCGGGCAAAATGTTATTTTACTATCAGTTTTCTGTTGCTACACAAACTGCGCAACACAGCCCCTAGTCTTAAGACTAGGTTCTCTGTGTTGTGGACTCTCCCTCGGCGTAATGCCACATACCTTACTACTTACGACTTTACCCACAAAACTAACCTTACTTAGATGACAAAATACGACTCTACAATAGAGTTGTGGCGCCAGTAGCTCTGCCACCATTAAATAATAAATAAATAATACCTGTTCATTAGAAGACGCTTCCGTATCCAAGACTCTCGGTCGCAGGTCGTATCTATACTCGTGATCGAAACTCCTGTCCAGGCTCCTCCCCAGACCTCGGTCCAGGTCCTCCTCGGCAGAATGCACGATTATCACCAGCGCAGCCAAAGTGCTCAGCAATGGCATGGCTTTCCAAGTAATACCCATAGTACTTCCAAAACAAATGGTCCAAGAACAAAACGCACTCGCGCTTACGTCCACTCGCACACGGAAACTAACACTGCACTCGCACTGTCTTTAGAAACCGTCAATTATCGGAACACGAAAAAAAGGAATTCCTGAAAAGAGGTGAAGATAAGAAAGGGAAAAGTAGATGTTTTTTTATGTTCAGGCTCCTAACTTTGTTGAGGTGATTTATCTCGACATTATTGTTTAACGGTTGGGTATCGCGTTGGCGGCGTACGGTGGTGGTCGCGGCAGTGGTGGAAAACTGGAGATCTCTCGCAAGTTTCCCGCGTTTTTTGCTCGCGAGCGTGAAAGTGACGGCGGTACACGTTAGCGCGCGGCGGTTAGACGCGTTCGAATGTTGAATGTTCGACTACTGGCCGAAGATTTGCGCCTGCGCAGCCTACGGTCTAACAAAACAAAGTATTTTAACCTTTATTTCTATGTCATATGCACAATCAGATAATCACCCTTATTTCGAAATTTTTACTCTTACGTAACTGATATTCTTTACCAAATAAGACACTTATTTCATGGATAATTATTGTATTATAAAAATTATACCTTTAAAATTAGTTAATAAAATTTCAATGGCACATATTCCTGGCATTAGCATAAAAGATGTGCGAGTATGATAACCTGTCGATATCGATTCAATAAATAAAACAACTCCGAGTGCAGCAGTTGTGCGGGGCTCCAATGCGTAGAATATGCATATTGCATAAGATTGATATCCACTCGTCTTCTCTTTGCAACGTAGATATATAGAGCGTATAGAGTTCTAGGAAAAAGAAAACACGACCATAACATATTATTTGTTGTTTTTTATTTTGCCACTCTAAAAGATATCAAATTTGCTGAAACAAATACAGAGAGAAAGTCGGCAAGCTAACGAAAGTAAGCTCTAAGTTCAGCAAATAAAAGCTTCTATCCAGTAGTCACAGTTTCTTGAAGTTACTAGTAAGTTTATTATGCCTTTTCATACATACAGACACATATCACGCCTATTATCCCTTGTGGGGTAGGCAGAGCATAAACGGCCGCAAAAACGGACATTTACGCCTCGTCTGACATAAATATTTGAGGGTCATTCGGAAAATTGTGTATCGCCATAGTGGCATGTTGTCAGCCCATCGCCTAAAGTTGCAATACACACCCTCAAGTCCCTTAGTCGCCTCTTACGACTCCCACGGGAAAGAAATGGGGTGATGCTATTCTAAGCCGGCATCACACGGCAAATGCAAATGCCTTTTCATCTTGTATTATTTAGAATTATTTGTGACAAATTGCACAGTCCGACAAATTGTAGAGCCGCCAGCGGCGACAATGCATAACCAAATTATAGCGGAAGATCACTGCTGATTGCTTCCTGCTTAGTAGGTAATTATTTCAGTCTTTTTCTGTTCTATCGCGTTAAAAATTAATTTCACAATAACTTTATGTAGATCGATAAAAAAATACCAATAACATGAGTAGACACATTGTAACAGTTACCTATCTCTTCTTACTAAGTAGGTACAAATCATATTTCTTTTTTAAAAAGTTGCAATTTTTTCTATCGTGTGCAGGATAATTGAGGAAAAGGATTCTTTTTTAAAGTTTTTTTTTAGTACCTAAAACGGGAAGTGTTTTAAAATTTGGTATTAAATACTATTACTTTTGCAGTGTCACTGCCGAACTTGAGCTCCTCGTAATAAGGTGATACTAGACCTACCTACCGTATTAGATTGGTGAGCCCGGTATAGAGAACGCTGCTTCCTATGTCCCGGATTAGTCCTTCATCTACCGACTTACATAGAATACGGTTGTTGCTATTCTATTAATAAGTAATTTTTGTTTGACCTAAAATATTGGCACATATCTACGCCGTTCCTTGCTCTGGTATTTCCATATGTATCACCGCTAGATCACATTATGTGAAACGGAATGTAGCCGCGAGACGCGCCGCCTCCCGCGCGGAATGCACGCTACGATCGCGGCTCGCGCGCTGGACGCCATTATAACATAATTCACTTTATTATATGATACACATATATACATATATCACGTCTTTATACCTTGCGGGGCAAGCAGAGCGTAAACGGCCGTAAAACACGAACATTTACGCCACCTCTGAGAAACATTTGAGGGTCATTCAGATTATTGTGTATCAAACCTTATATAGTGACAGGTTGTCAGCTTATCGCCTAAAATTCAATACACATGTCAAGTCCCGTAGTCGCATCTTATGACATAAGTGAGCCTGCAGAAAATTTGAATGTATTTTACACAGTGCTCTTTGTAGAGGACAAAACTTGTACAAGTTGTCGTTAAGTCACTCATTAGTTCAATTAATAAAACTAATTCGATTATTATCATTAAACCGTTTAATGTACACTAAAAACACATAGGACACATACATATTTGGAACAACTCACAACGGGTCTACTTATTTCTAAAAAACAATCTCTTCCATTGCTTGAAGGTCTGCACCTTGGGGAGCGAGATGTCATAAACTGAATTGAACTTTAGCTTCTGAAATTAATGATAAGTAGAGGTACAATCCATTAAACTGCGAATTGAACTGGTTGATAGCCGTGGACTTAGAACTATGAAATTTGGTTAGTAACTTCGTTTTGAAGTACAAGTTAAAGAAAACCATATAAAACAGCTTTATGTGCATTTTACAGAACCCTCGGTGGGGTCCGATTCGTACCTGGCCGGTTTTTTATTTTGTGTACTTCTCCAGGATTATATCCTCGCTACTACGAGTAAAACCAGGCGCTTCGTGTTTCGTCAACTTGTCAAATTGCATACTCTACTTATGAATACCAAAATTGTTCTTCGGTAGAGGGTAGTTTATAGCTGAACAGGGCATAAATATAAGTAATCGGGACTTTTACATGAATCTCCTTTAAATTAGTAGCTATTGTTTCCGGTAACTTATAACATAGAAGTAGAATAAAAATCATACCTGTATTGTATAGTGTATAATTTTGAAACGTTTTTCCTAAACATTTTATAGCATAGCAATCGTAAATGAAGTGCTTACCTAATTAGCAACATTATTAATAATGACTGAATATATTGCTGAATAATTAATAATGTTTCATAATATTACTTCCTTCCTACCTTGCTAGTAATATTTTAGTAGTTATTTTCATAAAGAGAATTAAGGTAGTTAATGAATTAAACTATGTGTCTTTAAGTTTTTAAAATGTGTATAAAGTAACTTCTTTACTAATTTTAAATTCAGTGCGTGTTACGTTAGCGTTGTTAAATTGTCTTACCTATATTCCGTGTTGAAAAAGAAACACTTAGCCGTTGCAACTTCCTTGAAGATATTGCCAAATGGTTTTCTATTTGAGGTGATTAGTCGCAAATTAAAGTCGGGTAGTGTGTTCCGCGTCTCATCGTGACAAGCCGAGATTCCTAGCTGAGGCCAGAGAATCGGCGGAAAGTAGAGCGGAGCGGAAGCGATGAGATTTCAATTTTAAGTTGTAAGAAGTAAATCTCTCATCATTAAATAGAACAAAGCAAGCAATTTTTAAACACTATTTTAACGTTCAATACTTGTAAAATTTTATATAGGTACTTACCTATCATGGAAATTGTTTTAAAATTTGGTATATCATTCAACGACTATCGCGATTGGATCTGTCAGCTATCACCGCGATAGAGGCGGTTAACCCCTCATCTACCCGTGGAACAGTGTATGATGTACCAGTGATTTTGAACCTATTAAAACCTATGAAAAACATAACAATAGGTGTTACACTAGTGGTTAATTGATCTCGCGAGTGTTTAAAAAGTTATACGACAGTAACAGTAGCATTAATGGAAAACATGTAAGAGGAAGCATTCACATAATTAATATTTGAATTCACCTAACATCGTGATTATTCCAATTTCGCTTTAAAACCTCCGCTACTTCTGGGGCCACATTTTTGCGACCACCTGCCATTTCACTCCATCACCACTTTTCTAACAATATCTCGCTAGATTATACATTACGCAACCAGTCAGTACTTCAAATAGAGATTCTCGAACTAAAAACTGCGAAGCGTGACCGATTTTTGTAAAGTGTTAAGCTAGTGATCAATTTTTGGCAGTCAATAGTGTGAGAACCTTTGCTATTATTTCGCCATATATATGAACCTATGGTAAGAATAAGAACAACCGTGCGTTCAGTAGCTCAGAACAAATACACATTTTTCTATGGTCAGGTCGAACCCTTGACCTATTAAAGAAGATATTCTTGTTTGATAAACAAACAGAGGCGACTAAGGGACTCGAGGGTGTGTATTGCAATTTTAGGCGATGGGCTGACAGCCTGTCACTACGGCGATGCACAGTTTCCCGAAAGACCTGACGTTTCTGAAATATGACAAAATAAGACAGCCAGAACAGTTTTCTGTAAAAGTAAATTCTAAATAAATCGATCATCAAATTGGGGATAAAAGTTAGCTGCAGATTTTCTATCCCGTTACTATACTTAGATTTTTGAATTCTACTCATCATCCATAGACATTCAAAAATAGATCTCCTATTGATTGATCGGTTGCAATAAGAATTAGAGTACGAAATAAAAAGTTATGTCGACTCTATTGTGTGGGTTGGCACGAATGGTTCAGAAGTGTTGTATGTTTTATAGTTTATTAAAGGCTTTACCGATGTATTAGAATGGTTTCTCTTTGGTGTAGTTTTTTTACAGCACTCAACTTTTTAATTGAGTTAGCCATTTTGTTAAATAATAAGTAAAGTTTATTGTGTAACACACTTGCAACTGTTAAATGCTACGATCAACAGATTAAAAACTACCTACTCATATTTCTATAAAAGGGATCTTTCTGATGATGAAATAAATGGGAACTTTGAAATTGCTTGAAAATTATATTCTTGTGAGTTGTTATTACTTCGAAAATAAAAGGTAAAGTTGATTCGCTTGGAAAATGTCGCGACCACAGAGCAGATACAATAGGTTGCGACTAGCGTAACTGCCTATACGTTTAAGTATCGAGCATGGAGGTCAAGTTACGCTTGTCGCGGCACCATCTAAGCGACTTTACCTTTTATAGACGAAACAATAAGAAGTCACAAAAATATAATTTTCAAAACACCATAGGTTGTGTGATGCTGGCTTAGAATAGCATCACCCCATTTCTTTCCCGTGGGTGTTGTAAGAAGCGACTAAGGGACTCGAGCCCATCGCCTAAATTTGCAATCTAAATTTGTAATACACATTGCAAATTTAGGCGATGGGCTAACAACCTGTCACTATGGTGATACACAATATTCCAAATGACCCTCAAATGTTTGTCAGAAGTGGTGTAAATGTCCGTTTTTACAGCCGTTTACCCTCTGCCTACCCCGTAAGGGATTATAGGCGTGATTTATGCATGTATCTAAATGAATGAGCTATAGCATAACCACGAAAAATTTAAATAAGGTGTTACGTGTTCATATCTTATTATGATACAGTATTGCATAAAGTGTTGAACATAATTTAGTCGTACGTGCTACTTGCGGTCGTACGCCATTTAAATAAATGGATTTGACGTGGTTTTTGTATAACATAACATTGTTAAAAACAGCTTCTTACTTTCTCAGATAATGCAGCTTTTTCTTTTTGTACAGATCATTATTATTTGACTCGGTTTCTTTAGTTAACAAGCTCTGTCTTATCACTACAATAAGTTTGTTTTACTTTTCGCTCTCTCTTCTCTTTTCGTATGGGACACTGAGTCGTCCAACGACCCGATGAACCCTGGTGTCAGAGTTTTTCAACCGCCTACTACCACTAGTGGGCCTCTGACATGGTTGTGTTACGACCGCCGTCTAAGTAATCATAGACAGCAACCGGGACCGACGTCTTAACGTGCCCTCCGAAGCACGGAACCATTTCTTTTCAGACAATCAGTTGGTTCACCCTGCAATGTCCTGACCAGACCGGGAACAAATTCACAAAGTGATAAATATCAACTTTGTGAGTGTCCCACCGAGAATCGAACCCGGAACCTTTGCGCCGCAGGCAGTCGCACTGCCACTGCGCCACATCGGCCGTCCGCTTTTCGCTTGATATGTGGTTTGATATGCTTTATTGTAAAAAAAAACCACTTATTATAGGTATCAAAACCACAATAAAAGCTTTATTTATTAAACTGGTTTCGTACTTTTAGATGCTAGTCTGTAGGTAATCAGAGTGATGGTAATAAATAGAGATTGGATTGCCCTGTTTACCGCAAATAGCCAAGTCTTCTCAAATCTTGGTATAATGCTTATTATCGACATATTTTCAATATTTTTCAAGCGCAGTGTACTTTTTTTCGGTATCCCTTCCGTCTTGCATACTTTGCTAAAATTGTTCTCGTTGTTGGCTCATTAATATGTTAAAATTTGTTAGCGGCCCTTGCTTCCCGAAAAACAAGGGTGTCTTAGTAGATATCTGACTATCGCCGGCGCGCCGCGCCTCCGCCGCCGTAAATACTTACTTTGTGCTAGGTATCTTAGATAATTTTCATACGGTGGAAATATTCTTCATTGTTACGTTTGGGAGAAAAATGTTTGTTATTTGGTTTTTATTCCTAAAACTTGTAATTTAATCTCATTCTGCCAGTTTTGTGCAAATTTCATGCATTTTTCAAGAATATTTCAGGTCTTTTATGTTGTATATAATCTGGTCCCTAGTAATAAATATGTTAAGCCAACATAAGTGCTGAAAAAAGGATATTTTCTTCTGATATCGTAGACGTTGTCCCAAAATACTTTCTTTCGGCAAAACACATGTACATTTAGTTTTGTATACGCAATTCTCAATGAATTCTCACACAAAACGCATCTTCTCATGTACTATACATACATGTATATTTGTATGCGTCTTTGTTTCATTTTCTCACACGTTCCCTCTTACTTTCCTGCGCAATGACATGTTGGAGACTCCACATAGAGATCTGCGCAAAAACCTCCTTACGCTAAATTGCATGCACGGTACGGCTGATATCTTGTTATTAGGTGCATTATATTATCTAGATAGAAATCAGCTTTTTTGCAAGTTGTTTGTTGTATTTTGATAATGGAGTTAAATGCGTCATGTCTACAAGCTTCCGTTTCTATTTTTTCTTACAAAATAAAAAATAGCTATAAAAATTATAACTAGATGGCTAAACAATATTGCTTACAACACAAAACATTAAACAATACAGATAACTTAAGTGTGGAAGCAAAGGCGGCGTAATTATTAAGGGAAGCTAGGAAAAGAAGGGAAGGAATACAAAAATTAAGAAGATTCTAAGACCCTTCAACAGCTTAGGGCAATTTGTATATTCTTCTGCGAGTTTTCAGAAGTCGCTAGACGTCAGTTGTTCCTCACAAGACATTTTGCGCCATTTACAAAAATCATCTGTATAGAAATTGGGGAAAATCTTCGCAAGTTATCGATATTATCCTTTGTCTAAGTAATACCACCGTGTAAAACAGCAATTTAGGGTTGATCTTGTAAGTGAAAAAAAGAGATGTTACTCATTTGATACACAAAACACAGTTTTCCAAATTACCTTCAAATATTTGTCAGACGTGGCGTCAATGTTCGTTTTTGCGGCCGATTACGCTCTGCCTACCCCGCAAGACTACCCTAGTCGTGATATGTGTATGTTATTTCTTATTTAAACCGAAATCAACTTATTCTTGTAAAATGTATAACCACGTACATTAGCGTTCAAATTCAAACCTGTCAAGAGTGAACTGACCTCACGCCTAGAGGTCCCTGTTATAAAACTTGATGGCAGGTTCACCAGTGAACGTAAAGATGGATATCGCTTTAACTCTAATTGGAGTTATGTAGATCTCTCTACATGTGATTGATGCTTAATTTAGTTAACTTTGTTTACCTACAATGTCAGTGAAAGCATAAGCAAAAAGACTATAGCTTCCGCAAAAGTAACCTACCAGATTGGTGAATAGATATTGTAGTTAGAAAAACCATTTAATAATATCTGGCATTTAAAATTAAGAGTAAGTACACCCAGTACAATGGGTCGTATAACAAAATATCAGTCATATTTCCAACCAAATTAATCATAAGAAAATATTAATAAATATAAAAAAATATATTAATAACTCTTATGAGAACTAATCTACACGGAAGAAGTTATAATAGTAATCTCTCCAAAGAAATTTCCCACCCTAGTTGGTTGAAGTTCATTAGCTAAACAATAGCTTACCACTCTTACTTTTATGTAATTCAATTACAAGATTATTCACTTTTGTTTTCAAACTATTGTCGGCAAATTATTTTATTATACATTATTATGACAGAAGTGAAAATTGGCGGTGCATTAACTTAAGCTTCGTTAAGCGTGGCTTTGGATCTCTGCTTTGACTAGATAAGGAATTTAATCGGTCACCCATCAATCTCACACAAACTTTGTACATTAGGTTCAAGCTACGACCATTGCTGGGGTATATTATTTTGCTAGGGTTGTGTTACCTAATACGAAATTGTTACACTATATTTAAGCATTACAAAAGACTTAAGACCATGGATGGTTAGGCTACTTTTTCCCAAGCTGAAGTTTAGAGCCATATTTAAGCATGTAGTCCAAAAATATCGCTATTTTTCGTTTTCGCTATTTCACTAGAAACTACCCTTCCCATTTTAGGGTTGCCGCTCTTTTCATTATAATCATAATGTCAAAATAAGTTATTGAATAACCATGATTAAAAATTCAATTATCCGTGGTACAATCGCGTATTTTATTCGATCTCGTTGACGTAGTGTATTGTGATAGGTTGGGTAAATTTAAGAAGCTTGTGGGTAAATGAGATCTCTATTTCGGCGCTACTCGTTAAACGTATTTTGTGACAGGAGTGTTTGTTGACAGATGGGCAGTATCAACAGTGATGACTCGGCAGAACAACATCCAGCTAGCGGACACTGACGTCACAGCTTTCATACCACTGTGGGATATGTGCAACCACGAGCAAGGAAAGGTGAGATATTTGAAACTACATTTACGTCTTTTCATCATCATCATCAACATCCGTGTGTGAGACATCCACTGCTACATATAGCTATCATATATCTTTCCCTAGGCGCTTCAATAAACCGCGTTTTCTTAATACACAATCTAGTGCTTATTTACGGCCAATGTGGCGCAGTGGTAGTGTGACTGCCTGCAACGCAAAGGTTCCGGGTGTTTATCACATTGTGAATTTGTTCCCAGTCTGGTTAGGACATTGCAGGGTGAACCACCTCATTGTTCGGAAAGAAATAAGGTTCCGTGCTTCGGAGGGCACGTTAAGCCGTCGGTCCCGGTTGCTGTCTATGATTACTTAGACGGCGGTCGTTGCACAACCATGTCAGAGGCCTACTACTAGTAGTAGGCGGTTGAAAAACTCTGACACCAGGGTTTATCGGGTCGGGTCGGGTTGGACGACTCGTTGTCCCACACGAAAAGAAGAAGTGCTTATTTTTATAATATTCAATAAAAAAGGCGATTCTGTACAATCGATCAGTCTGCAAAGAGATGCAGTACTCAAAGTGTATAATGTACAGGTATTTGCGGAAACAACATGCAAGCAAAAAGGCATACAAATCAAATGAGAACGTTTTCTCGGAGACATATCCGCACGCAATGACAACGTAGTTAGTAGAATCGCTGGTAGAATGTGAAGCAATGAAACACCGAGACGTATGACTTGTTAAACCGTATTCGGATGACGTCAGAAAACAAACGTTTCCTTGAATTCAGACACAAGCTTGAGTTATTATTTTCTTCATATAGGTAATATAAATGTTCATCCTGAAATCCCTGAGCTCTATCTTTCCTAGCTCTACCACAGTCAAAAAATAAAAATGTCCATATTTGTTTCGTTTGACTCTTAAATCTATACTTCTCAGTTGTACCCCTAAGGCTCTTGTACTACCTACTTAGTGGTAAATCGTAAATAAACAATATACCTACTTATAATCAATTCAGTGCAAATATTTTTAAGATCAGCTCTACTCGTAATACTGAACAACTTTTCCCATGGAACATTAGCATATGAAAAAATGGACCTCTGGAATGTTAAAAAACTGTTACTTCGTATTGGAGGTCCATAATATTTCAATATTCGATCTATGTTTCTTAAGAAACTTGTTCAGTTTCACGCGTAGAAGTCACCGTAAATATGTTTGCAGTGAATTTAATAGAAGTTAACATTCCCAGAATTTATGCCCTAGGTGCCTTATAGGTAGTTCGAGAGTGGCCCCGAAACAGGAAAACAAGCCCTGGCTGGACTCGCTATTTATCCGAAAACCGAAACTGTGCAATATAGTTATGTAGGTATGCCAAGAATTGAAAAATTGGCTACTTTAAGCAAAATAACAAAACATAACTAAAGCGCTTAGTTATATCAAGGTTTTATTGATTCTTAATAATATTTGTATTAAGTTATTGCCGCGAATTGATACTTTGGTTGACTAGCGTGTCTAGCCAGGGATTTTATTCCTGTTTCGGGGCCCCACTACCACCACTTTTTTCATAGTCAGTCAGCCCACTTCCTTATAGATGTTATAAATTATGACATTCCAGATCACAACGGACTTCAACAAGGAGTTGAGTCGCGGCGAGTGCTACGCTCTGCGCGACTTCAAGCCGGGCGACCAGATCTTCATATTTTACGGCGCTCGGTCCAACGCAGACCTGTTCCTACACAACGGGTACGTGTGTGGAAATACTTTATCTGCTGTATATAATTTAAGATTTGATAATTTGTTTGCTTTTCTAAATAGGTTAATTTTTATTTCATTGTCATTAAAAATACAAAATGTCACTTATAACTAAACTTGACCTACCTACTCACAAAGCCCGCTCCTTGTCGATCCAGGGGCAAAGGTCCCCCATTACGCTCGCCACGTTGTCGAATTGAATTGGCTCCGAAAAAAAAACTTTCACCATTAGAATCCTACTTTATTACCTACTACTCTAATATTATCAAGAGGGAAGATTTGATTGTTTGTTTGAATATAGAATGGGCTCCGAAACGACTTTTTTAATGGAAGGTCCTGTATAGACTGTCGCAAGTGATTAAATATTTTTGGTCCAAAATTTCCTTCTTCGTCGTATCCTCATGACTGAAGGACGTGACTTTTCTGGGCTACAATCGTCACCAGCTTCCTCCAAACTTCATCCAAATTTAGAAGACTTTTTATTCTACGACGACGACGACGGTCTGTTTATACTACGGCGCATGACGTTTAGGTGCTCTGTCATACTACAAATCAGCCTCGAAAAGGCTTTAATTGTGTACGTCTAAAACATAGAACGTTTGAGGGAACTCAATACTCTGAAAGACTCAAAAGACTGCTGACTTTATTTTGCTCATTGATTTGGGTATAAAAGTTGGCCAGTGACTTAACGCAAATCGAACCTTGCTTTTCTACTTTTCCAAAATGTCATGCCATATGACATAAGTCATAATTTTCATTGTCTTCACGCAAGTCACATTGTCACGGTAATTATTTACAAAATAATTGTATAAATTTAATGATTTTGGCACACAAAATCTTTTACGCAATAAATATGTAAGTAATATACGTAAAAGATTTTGCGTGTCCATTTTATGTTCTGGTGTTGAAATGGAAATTTGAAGTAAGTATTACCTAACATAGAAAAAGTTGATGTGTTGGCTGATATGCAGTGGCGGATTTGGCAACAGTTTGGCCCAGATGGCCCGGGCTTAGGGCGGTACAACCTTAGGGACTGCAAATCGTGCCAAAATATCTCCTTGACTTCTACAGCAAAGGACTCCATCACAAATCTTGCGCACTCTTGGAGCCAGCTGCCGCTTTTCTATCGTGATGCTGTTTGCACCTAACTTATTTTAAGTAAAATCTTGAACTCGCTTCGCTCGTATTTCGTTATAGCCTATGTTTATCGCAGTATAGCGCACCTTAGTGCTGCTTGTACTTAGCCCCCCATTTATGATGTGAAATATCGGGCTTGCAATACGGGTGATCTTTGAGTTGCGCCCCAATGCCAATTTTATAGAGCAATTTCGTATTAAAATCATTCACCTCGCTAGCTTTCATAAAGGCTGTTAGCACT
Source organism: Tuta absoluta (assembly GCA_027580185.1). Classification (NCBI taxonomy): domain Eukaryota; kingdom Metazoa; phylum Arthropoda; class Insecta; order Lepidoptera; family Gelechiidae; genus Tuta; species Tuta absoluta. The sequence continues at coordinate 13,339,309 of JAQAHW010000005.1, forward strand.
CCACCTATTTTAGAATGATATGCCAACCTTGTTTTGCTTGCAATACGTACGATGTGACGCCTCTCATGCCTCTTTTGACGTGAAATATCCAACTCGTTTCGCTCGCAATATAGATACGTATATTCCACTCTCGCACTCTATTCTAGTTAATGAGTGATTATACACGACATGGAAGGGACAAACCTTTTTTTATTGCCGAAATAGGTTTAGCGTTGCTAGAAGACAATCGGTACCCAAGTTACTTTTGGTCCAGAAGTTATCACTCCTGAAAGGCTAAAATTTCAATAATTTTCTGAAGTTACTCATAACTCGAAAATTATAGACATAAAAAGAATCTAAGGCAACCTGGAAGCTTATAAATTTATCACATGTTTCACTAAGACATGTCTCGTTTTCGTTCAGAAAATGAAAACATACAGAAAAAGGTAATTTGTCTAAGAGTTTACTAGCAATTTGCGTCAAGGAAGAGATTGCTGTAAAGTTGCGTAACACTCTTTGCGGTCTCTTACTTAACGCCTTGCTGTTGAATTGGTATAAAACAAAAACTACCATCCATTAGTTTAAAGTAAAAGGAGCAAGTCCAGAGGCAAATTATCATCATGTCTGTCTGTCATCCATCAGAGCTAGCATCAGACCGTTCTATTGGTAATGTTTGTTTTGGTACTTAAGGCTTTCGCCATTCACTCATACCAGGTAGCCAACTATAGGCAAGACAGCTACATATTTATGCAGGTTTTAAACTTGGTTTGTGATACTATGGTATAACGAGTGAACCAATTCTGGAGACTCCATAAGCCCGATACAAAAAATATGCTATCTGTGTAAAAATATTCCGTACATCCTACCAAAAATCACGAAAACTTTGAAACTGAGAATAAATATTAATATACTTAACATCTTATCTTACAGATTTGTCTACCCAAACAACCCTCACGATAGCCTATCAATCGCTCTCGGCGTGAGCGCTAACGATCCTTTGCGAGAAGACAAACTAGCACTACTCAGCAAGCTCGGGCTAGCCGGAGTGACGCACTTCACTCTGTACAAGGGAGACAAACCAATAAGCGCGGAGCTGCTCGCTTTCATCAGGATATTCACCATGAATCCAGGTAAATCAACACTACACGCTAGAGTGCAAGTTGTACGGTTCACGTACAAAGTATTACTTTTGTTTAGCTTGCAACCAAGTTTCGGCGCATCGGCTGTGCGCACCCAATTCACATTAGTTGATAATATTACGCTATCATCGCGATCGGTCACGGATTGGCATCCATAACTTAACTTTGTAACTTGTAAACGTAATAAACATTTGAGATTATAAGTTCGTGATTGTGTTTGTGTAAACTCATGAATAAACTCAAACTAACTAACTTAAGTACAACGACGCCCGCGGCCTAAACACAAGTAAAAGAAAGAAATACTTCGCTTAAAGTAGCATTCAGAAGTAGCGGTAGGCCAGCTTCATTAGTTGCGATGAACTGTGTACCAGGCTGGATCTCGAATGGCGACCATACATACATACATTTAATCCCTTGCGGGGTAGGCAGAGCGTAAACGGCCGCAAAAAACGGACATTCACGCCACGTCTGACAAATATTTGAGGGTCATTCGGAAAATTGTGTACCTATCGCCCGCCATAGTGACAGGTTGTCAGCCCATCGTCAAAAATTGCAATAAACACCCTTGAGTCCCGTAGTCGCCTCTTACGACCCCCAAGGGAAAGAAATTGGGTGATGCTTTTCTAAGCCGGCATCACGGCTACCATAATTAGATAAAAGTAGTATATTGTGGCGTCCCTTAGATAGATGGACTTTCGATGGATATAGACATCGTGCTCTGTGGCACGCACTGGGGAAGGCCTATGACGTCCAGTATCTGTGCTGCAACAGGCTGATATGATAGTATGGTGTCAATGCCAGTGCGATCATTCAATGTGAGCGATAAAATATGATTTCATGATTCTATTCTATCCTATAAGTACGGCCTGCCACATTAAATTACAATAACAGCTACAATAGTCCACTGCTGGACATCAGCCTCCCCCTATTGGGGGTACTGCCATACTCACCATGCTTGGCAGGCGGATTGGCTAGCGCAGTGCAAGATGCACTGCAAAATGTTACATTCACGAATTTGTCCCTTAGTCGCTTTTTACGACACCCATGGGCAGAATTGGAGTGATGCTATTCTAATCCGACATCACACGACAATGGCAAGTGTCACACAGTTCATAAATATGTCTTTACCCACGACGGAACGGAGACGGTATATGTGTGTTTATCTCTAAAACTACTAGTTCGATTTTAATGTCTTTCGTTTCGTGTTTTCAGAAATGGATTTAAATTTAAATTAGTGCATGTTTAAAATTTGTGTTAAGCTAACAATTAAGCAGTAAGTGGCGCTGTAGTAAACTTTTTTATCCTTATTCAATTACATTTTGACCGTTGTGGGTATTTTCAAAATGTTTAATTTTAAATTGAAATTCTTTAGTATTATCACTTATTGACGCCATGATCAGTCATAACAATTTTGTAATGTCCTTGTCCTAATAGAAAACCGGCTCAGGCGGTAAAAAAAAAAAAAAAACTGCCTCGGGTTAACCCGAGGCTCGGGTCTGGCCAGGTTAATCACACGGCATGTAACTTTCTTAACTCATTTTGTTACCATATACTTATTTCCCGTTTTCCAGACGACCTAACGAAATGGAAGTCAATCGGCATGCCGAGCGATCTGGTGTCCGAAGAAGGCGAAACCATAGTCGGCACTTCCAACGAGCGTCGCGCGTACAACTACGTGCTGACCAGATGCAAGCTCATCAAGTCCGCGTACAAAGAGGGCGACGCTCCCGAGACACAGTATCGGTGAGACATGTTGCATTCACCACGCAACCAAGCCAACTAGAGCAACGCGCGTACAACTACGTGCTGACCAAGCCAACTAGAGCAACGCGCGTACAACTACGTGCTGACCAGGTGCAAGCTCATCAAGTCCGCGTACAAGGAGGGAGACGCTCCCGAGACACAGTATCGGTGAGACATGTTGCATTCACCACTCAACCAAGCCAACTAGAGCAACGCGCGTACAACTACGTGCTGACCAGGTGCAAGCTCATCAAGTCCGCGTACAAGGAGGGCGACGCTCCCGAGACACAGTATCGGTGAGACATGTTGCATTCACCACGCAACCAAGCCAACTAGAGCAACGCGCGTACAACTACGTGCTGACCAAGCCAACTAGAGCAACGCGCGTACAACTACGTGCTGACCAAGCCAACTAGAGCAACGCGCGTACAACTACGTGCTGACCAAGCCAACTAGAGCAACGCGCGTACAACTACGTGCTGACCAAGCCAACTAGAGCAACGCGCGTACAACTACGTGCTGACCAAGCCAACTAGAGCAACGCGCGTACAACTACGTGCTGACCAAGCCAACTAGAGCAACGCGCGTACAACTACGTGCTGACCAAGCCAACTAGAGCAACGCGCGTACAACTACGTGCTGACCAAGCCAACTAGAGCAACGCGCGTACAACTACGTGCTGACCAAGCCAACTAGAGCAACGCGCGTACAACTACGTGCTGACCAAGCCAACTAGAGCAACGCGCGTACAACTACGTGCTGACCAAGCCAACTAGAGCAACGCGCGTACAACTACGTGCTGACCAAGCCAACTAGAGCAACGCGCGTACAACTACGTGCTGACCAGGTGCAAGCTCATCAAGTCCGCGTACAAGGAGGGCGACGCTCCCGAGACACAGTATCGGTGAGACATGTTGCATTCACCACTCAACCGAGCCAACTAGAGCAACGCGCGTACAACTACGTGCTGACCAAGCCAACTAGAGCAACGCGCGTACAACTACGTGCTGACCAAGCCAACTAGAGCAACGCGCGTACAACTACGTGCTGACCAAGCCAACTAGAGCAACGCGCGTACAACTACGTGCTGACCAAGCCAACTAGAGCAACGCGCGTACAACTACGTGCTGACCAAGCCAACTAGAGCAACGCGCGTACAACTACGTGCTGACCAGGTGCAAGCTCATCAAGTCCGCGTACAAGGAGGGCGACGCTCCCGAGACACAGTATCGGTGAGACATGTTGCATTCACCACTCAACCAAGCCAACTAGAGCAACGCGCGTACAACTACGTGCTGACCAGGTGCAAGCTCATCAAGTCCGCGTACAAGGAGGGCGACGCTCCCGAGACACAGTATCGGTGAGACATGTTGCATTCACCACTCAACCAAGCCAACTAGAGCAACGCGCGTACAACTACGTGCTGACCAGGTGCAAGCTCATCAAGTCCGCGTACAAGGAGGGAGACGCTCCCGAGACACAGTATCGGTGAGACATGTTGCATTCACCACTCAACCGAGCCAACTAGAGCAACGCGCGTACAACTACGTGCTGACCAGGTGCAAGCTCATCAAGTCCGCGTACAAGGAGGGCGACGCTCCCGAGACACAGTATCGGTGAGACATGTTGCATTCACCACGCAACCAAGCCAACTAGAGCAACGCGCGTACAACTACGTGCTGACCAAGCCAACTAGAGCAACGCGCGTACAACTACGTGCTGACCAGGTGCAAGCTCATCAAGTCCGCGTACAAGGAGGGCGACGCTCCCGAGACACAGTATCGGTGAGACATGTTGCATTCACCACGCAACCAAGCCAACTAGAGCAACGCGCGTACAACTACGTGCTGACCAGGTGCAAGCTCATCAAGTCCGCGTACAAGGAGGGCGACGCTCCCGAGACACAGTATCGGTGAGACATGTTGCATTCACCACGCAACCAAGCCAACTAGAGCAACGCGCGTACAACTACGTGCTGACCAAGCCAACTAGAGCAACGCGCGTACAACTACGTGCTGACCAAGCCAACTAGAGCAACGCGCGTACAACTACGTGCTGACCAAGCCAACTAGAGCAACGCGCGTACAACTACGTGCTGACCAAGCCAACTAGAGCAACGCGCGTACCAGTTTGGCTTTAGGAAGCACCACTCCACCTCATTAGCAGTCAGTAAATTTGTACAGGACGCTCTCAATTATATACAAGACAAATCATATGCTGTCAGTATTCTGTTGGATATGACAAAAGCGTATGATAAGGTGTCACATCAAATATTATTATCAAAACTTTATAATATAGGTATCCGCGGCAAAGCACATAGTTGGTTTAGGTCTTACTTACACAATAGAAAACAGTACGTAGAAATTGAGTACTATAATAATGAAACGCGTGAAATAGAACTGGTAAACTCAGAAATAAAGTGTACAAATTGGTCAATCCCACAAGGTACCGTAGTTGGATGTATACTTTTTATTATTTATATTAACGAGCTACCAAATACAATCACATCCCCCTGTATAATGTTCGCGGATGACGTCTCACTACTATTTAAATGTAAGGATGATAGTGAGAGCCGCAACACTGTCCTTAATAGTTTTAAATCAGTAGAAAACTGGCTAAAAGATCACAAACTAGAAATTAATTCAAAGAAAACGAAAATAATTCAATTTAGACCCCAACAAAAAGTAGAATTAAACATAACACCCTTAGCTCAACATCTTAATATTTCGGAAGCGAGCACATACAACTTATTGGGAATTACAGTCGACACGCATCTGACCTGGGAAGCACATGTACAACGCGTAAAATCTAAATTATCTCAGTTTACATACGCACTGTCAACCCTTAAAAGGAACTCACACATAGAAGCATCGTTAGCCGCATACTATGCATATGCCTACTCATGGATGCGTTATGCTGTCGTTCTTTGGGGTGACAGTGTCGCCGCGCATGACATATTTATATTACAAAAAAAATGCATGCGCATTTTATTCAATATCCAACCAAGAGTTAGTTGTAGGCCATATTTTATAAATGAAAAAATATTAACCTTCCCTTCAATCTTTATCCTCGAAGCCGCATACTTCGTTAGAAAAAATATAGACAACTTCTCATATTGTCAAAGAACAAGACGGAAAAATCAACTTGAACTACCTAAAGGCCAACTTACAATTTTTAGAAAAGGACCTCATTATAAATCAGTTAAAATATTTAATAAAATTGACGCATCTATAAAAGCTGAGACTAATGACAAAATATTCCATAATAAACTTAAATCTTTTTTAATAACAAAATGCTTTTATACAGTTGACGAATTTTTTAACGACATCAAATAATTATGCCATCAATTTAAGTTTTAATCAGTTTATTTGTTACCAATTACATTGTACATGAATGCCACTTAATTTATTTTTTATTATTACTTTTAAATTGTATTTTATAATCAAATCCTATTGTTATATGATCTATTTTAATGTTTATTATTTTGTTACGGCAAACGCATGCATGCCTCAATTGCAATGCCCTATCCGGGTGCATGTACTTATCTGTCACTATATTATAAGACCTTTTATACTTGTACTTGTAAGCAATGAATAAATGAAATGAAATGAAATGAACAACTACGTGCTGACCAAGCCAACTAGAGCAACGCGCGTACAACTACGTGCTGACCAGGTGCAAGCTCATCAAGTCCGCGTACAAGGAGGGCGACGCTCCCGAGACACAGTATCGGTGAGACATGTTGCATTCACCACGCAACCAAGCCAACTAGAGCAACGCGCGTACAACTACGTGCTGACCAAGCCAACTAGAGCAACGCGCGTACAACTACGTGCTGACCAAGCCAACTAGAGCAACGCGCGTACAACTACGTGCTGACCAGGTGCAAGCTCATCAAGTCCGCGTACAAGGAGGGCGACGCTCCCGAGACACAGTATCGGTGAGACATGTTGCATTCACCACTCAACCAAGCCAACTAGAGCAACGCGCGTACAACTACGTGCTGACCAGGTGCAAGCTCATCAAGTCCGCGTACAAGGAGGGCGACGCTCCCGAGACACAGTATCGGTGAGACATGTTGCATTCACCACGCAACCAAGCCAACTAGAGCAACGCGCGTACAACTACGTGCTGACCAGGTGCAAGCTCATCAAGTCCGCGTACAAGGAGGGCGACGCTCCCGAGACACAGTATCGGTGAGACATGTTGCATTCACCACTCAACCAAGCCAACTAGAGCAACGCGCGTACAACTACGTGCTGACCAGGTGCAAGCTCATCAAGTCCGCGTACAAAGAGGGCGACGCTCCCGAGACACAGTATCGGTGAGACATGTTGCATTCACCACTCAACCAAGCCAACTAGAGCAACGCGCGTACAACTACGTGCTGACCAAGCCAACTAGAGCAACGCGCGTACAACTACGTGCTGACCAAGCCAACTAGAGCAACGCGCGTACAACTACGTGCTGACCAGGTGCAAGCTCATCAAGTCCGCGTACAAGGAGGGAGACGCTCCCGAGACACAGTATCGGTGAGACATGTTGCATTCACCACGCAACCAAGCCAACTAGAGCAACGCGCGTACAACTACGTGCTGACCAGGTGCAAGCTCATCAAGTCCGCGTACAAGGAGGGCGACGCTCCCGAGACACAGTATCGGTGAGACATGTTGCATTCACCACTCAACCAAGCCAACTAGAGCAACGCGCGTACAACTACGTGCTGACCAGGTGCAAGCTCATCAAGTCCGCGTACAAAGAGGGCGACGCTCCCGAGACACAGTATCGGTGAGACATGTTGCATTCACCACGCAACCAAGCCAACTAGAGCAACGCGCGTACAACTACGTGCTGACCAAGCCAACTAGAGCAACGCGCGTACAACTACGTGCTGACCAAGCCAACTAGAGCAACGCGCGTACAACTACGTGCTGACCAAGCCAACTAGAGCAACGCGCGTACAACTACGTGCTGACCAGGTGCAAGCTCATCAAGTCCGCGTACAAGGAGGGAGACGCTCCCGAGACACAGTATCGGTGAGACATGTTGCATTCACCACGCAACCAAGCCAACTAGAGCAACGCGCGTACAACTACGTGCTGACCAAGCCAACTAGAGCAACGCGCGTACAACTACGTGCTGACCAGGTGCAAGCTCATCAAGTCCGCGTACAAGGAGGGAGACGCTCCCGAGACACAGTATCGGTGAGACATGTTGCATTAAATGAATAATAAATAAATAAATATGTTGGATATATCACACAACGCCATCTACTATGAGAACTATACGCTCTTCGAATACTGATAGGGTGCATGCATACCATGAAACTGAACAACTTTCCCCTAGAAACATATGTCAGGAAACGACAAAAAATATTTGACCTCCCATACAAAATCAAGATCAGCTGACTGCAATTACTATGGAGAGTCAAAAAAAAATTGGTGTATCCTGAAATATTTTTTAATGTGAAGTTGTACAGTATCATGGTCTTAATACAGGCTATAAGTACAAATACAAAATACAAATATATTTATTTCGCATCACATCACTTAGGCACAACAATCAATAAATTCAGTACAAATATACACTATGAGCTGAAATGGGTGTAGGCACAGCACACTGCTTGGTTTTAAGCTTACCCCTAGTCAAAAATGGGTGTTCTTAAATATTTCATTTCATAAAAAGTAAGTAAGTAAGAATAGTTAAGTAACAAAATTAAATCAATGATTATACATTTTAATATCAAATAACACATTTTGTCAATTTTGGTGACTCATACCATACCATCCTTGTTAGCATGATTAGTAATGTATTGTACTCTACTCTTAAAGGGACAGACGATATTTTCGAAATATTTTTGGGCATTTAGCAGAGTTTTCTGAGGGCTGTCCCTTACAGCATGTATACTTAGCTGATATAATACATGAATACTTTTTTTTGTAAATAAATAAATACAATACACAGTGATCACCCAAACTCAACACAAATATTTGAAAGTAACTTACAAATATTTGTGCTGTGTGGGGATCGAGCCCACGACCCTCTGCGTAGCAGGCAGGGGTACTATCCACTACGCCATCGAGCCAGTCCCGTGGGCCAAATTTACCGCTCAACCAAGCTCATCATCATTGGCCTCACGCGTCTGTGACAGACGATTTAATCAGTGTCTGAGGCAAGACTTTTATCCGCGTGACGCGGGCGAAGTGTGCTCTCCACAGACACTGCGTTGCCTGGGACGCAATTATGGAAAATGCAGGGCTGCCCAGTACCTGCGCCACCCTCTCGGCCTTCCTGGCTGGATCCGCAGGAACGACTAGTCGATACGTGCGAACCAGGTCGGCTGCAGGAGTCTGCCGCGCGGTAGATCTCTGTCACACGCGCCCCCAGGAGACCCCGTTCTGGGTTTAATTGTGGAGTTGGCCTCTCCAGGACCGTTGTGTTTGGGTCGGATTTATCCCTCGGTCGCTTCTTACGACCCCCACGAGAAGAGATGGGGTGGTGCTATTCTACTCTGCCGGCACCACACGGCACAACCAAGCTAACTGTTAATAAAAGCGGTAGAAAATTTTATTAACTTAATATTTTATAAGTTAAGCTTGAGGGTTTTTGGAAGGTTAAATTTGTTTTATAATTGTGTCTATTTTATATTTGACTTGACATTGTAAATTTTAATTTGACTAATAAATTAAAAATCTTTGAAAAAATATAACAATCAAAATAATATATGACAACTATACCTTTACTCTAAATTATAACCGAGCAGATATATAAATATAAGTTTTAGAAATGTTGTTTTAACTACGCAACCATTATATTTTTACCTGCGTCTACTAGGCACATTTTTCTAATTTGAATCTATCTTTTTCAGGCAGAAGATGAGAGCCCTGCATGTATGCGAAAACCAAGTATTAGACGGTGCCATAAAGTATTTAGAGACAACCCTACAGAAGCTGCCGCCCCCGCCCGAAGATGATGAGAAGAAATAGTACAACTATTTAAATTATAACTACTTTAATATCTATATGGGGTAAGCCAAATGCCAGATTTTTTATGTGTTGGCACAATGATGCAAAGCTTGAAAATCTTGTAAAGAAAATTTATTCGTACTCTAAAGAATTTGCTGTTCCTATGTTATAAAACCAAGGAAACAAGTCTACAGGTAAAATTTTAGTTCTTAATGTCAGTTGTATTGTAATGCATTTCTATCAACATCTGCAATACGGTCAGTGCCCGATATTATCAAACTACAGGCTACAATGTTACAGGGGAAATTCAATATTCATTGCGTAGTTAATATTCTTGGTATCCAAATGGCCGACCGACTACGCAATGAACATTGAATATCAGTTGTAAAATCGTAGCTTGTAGATTGATAATACCACTGGTCGTTTTTCTGAAGTTGATAGTAATTCATTACAATACAACTGACATTAATGTTAATAGTAATGTCGACGGTTCAACTGTAGCTGTAAACGCAGTAACAGCTTTTGAGGTTTACTTACCGGCTTAAGGCCCTGTTTCCATATCGATATTTAATCACGCGGTTTTTATCTCTCTTTTGTTACACAAATAATCTTATGCAGGCAATAAAAAAGTCGCCTACAAAATATAACGCCTAGAAAAAAACGGGGGACAGGGCCTAAGATAGTTGATTTGATACAAAAACTATATACGCTGGATATTTTGGGTATTGGACATTATGTACCTAACTGATAGTAGACACTATCTACAAAAAAATATAGAAACCAAATTTTTCACTAGAGCGGGATTTGAACCCGTGAGTTTCGGCATACTGCATTGACTCTCCAACCACTTAGTTAAAATGTGGTCTAACCCGGTCGATGAAATTACCTGCTTAAATTTCCTATCGCGTAGGTACTTATATAACGAATCTTATGTCTCTCTTATTTTTTATACCTAACATAAACTTTCAAGTGATTCTAGCTAGATTTTAATTATCAATGAACAAATCATGTCAGTATTGAAGTTATTTTTAAAACTTAATAGTTTATTTAGACTTTTGGAAAAATGCAACGAAAATCATTGAATTTACTGTGTGTTATTTATTGTTTTATGTTAATTTAAAATAGTGTGTGCAATAAAATATTCTTTGTTATGTAAATTTGTTTTACTGAAGTTTTAGAGAAATCGTTGGACGACTCGGTGTCCCACACGAAAAGAGAGAGACAGAAATCAAAAACTACAAATTCTTACAATAATTTATTCATGTTTTAAAGAAAAAATATAAAATCTTATAATATTTCTTACAGTAAGCTCAATCTTAACTAAACTATTTACAACACTAAAATATCGTATTTCTAAAATGCATTTTCATCTTTTATAGATTACATAAATTATGTAGGTAATTACATATTGATTATTTTATAGAGTAAGTACGCAACGTAAGGTACCGCCGTTCCAATAAGTCGTATTTGACAGCTGTCAGATTCGTGATAATACTTCTTCTTCTTCTTCGTCGAGTCGAAATGGTAACTAAATGAGATTGAACCAGTGTTTGGCCACAGCGATACTATGGCAGAGTGTCCATTATCCTTTGTTGATATTTAATATGGAGATGACAGCTGTCAAATACGACTTATCGGAACGGCGGCGGTACTTGTGTTTGTAAAAAAACTGTAGACAAAGAGGAGGGGACTTATTTTACACAAATAAAATATGAATCCTCACTATTCGTCAATTTGTAGTATTTTCAGTAATACGTAGAATACTTATAACAAAAGCTGCAGATTTTCGTAGAGTTAAAAATGTATAACTAAAGTAAACGAAATTGAAACTAAAAACTAAATTGAACTCATCTAAAGTTTTAGATAAACTTCTGGCAGGTTCCAAACGACGGACTTTTCCAGAAAACGCTGAGCACAACCCGTTCAACTGAACAACTTTCCTCAGAAACATCCCAATCCAATATATATATTTTTTTAATTGACGTCCTATGGAAAATTACTCGATCGTCAGCTGTTTTTCTGTGTATAGCACAGGTCGTTATATTTTATTTTGGCATATGTATCGTAGAAAGTCCGTCGATTGGAACCTGCCTGTATATTTTAGTACTAATAAACGTAATATACTATTTACAATCGGTTATAAACGAATTTCTGTAGAAAATTCAGCACATAATTTTCTAACGAGTATTATATGTATGGACCTGTAAGTGATATACTTAAACCTATTAATAAATACTCACACATGATATATTTAAATACTATCTTAATTGTCGAAGATCACAGTAATGTTACTGTCAAGATGGATTCAGGGGTCTTAGGAAGGATTCGTTTCTAAACAATGAAACGAACCATTCCACAAACCTCTTATCTACTAACTAAGCAATATAAATTGTCATTTGAGTTAAAAAACGTAGAAATACATGTGATACATTTCAATTATGAAGAAAAAATAATATGTTGTCATTTGGGTAACAAATGGCAATACAAGGGCGTGTTTGGTTCAGGAGTATTATATTATAGAAGTCACCTTAACGCAGGATACCACACAAATACGAGTATTGAACAAAACTACATACTCGTAAAAACATGTGGACCATTCTTTGTACAGAAAGAAAAGAAGAAACCTATCTTGGTATGAACGTTTATTTTTACCTATTCTATTCTGTCGTATTTATTTAATCCTCCCCTTATGCGGGACATAAGCATGATGAGGCGCAGTGTTTTCTCTACGCCGCCAACTACTCGCGGCCACCAGAAGTGCAGCTAGCAAGGCTGCTATGAGGATACCACACGACGCCATCATAGCAGACAGGGCTGAAGTCTTCATACACGTCTGCCCTTCGGTGGAACCTGGGAAGAGAGACGAGTGATTTTTTACGGGTGATCCTAGTAACTTAAACAGTTATCAATTCCCAATCATGGAAATCGTATCAGCTGAGTGAGAGACAGACGGCTATGGTCCTGCAGCCTGAATACGATCACATCGTCCTCTAGTGCTGGAAGAACTTTATGCATAATTTACTATCTCTTTTATTCCTACCTGGTCTTGTCAGCTTAAGAGTCCTCTTCGCGTTCTTGTAAGACTCGCAAAGACTGGAACAGTGAAATGTTCTCAGATGTTCTCGGCGCCACGTTGGCCGTTTGAGCGACAGTTGCTGTCTCTTTCTACCTAACAGCAGTGACCATATTTGCCATCCCTTTCATTCTTACCTGGTCTTGCCAGCTCGGAGTCCTCTTCGCCTTCTTGTAATACTCTCAAAGACTGGAACAGTGAGATGTTCTCAGACAGTCTGGGTGCCACGTTGGCTGGTTGAGCGACAGCGTCAATGGACCGCTTTTTGACATTCTTCATGTTACGCCAGTGGCAAGGTTGGGACTGAAAAAGATAATCTTCTGTAAGTAACGGATTCAGATATCTATCAATGTAAGCAGTTGAACCGGATTTGGTTTTCACACTCGTCGATGGCTGTGGTTATTTAGCAAAAACCACCAGTGGAAATATGTTGGATTTCTCCTCCTCCAGAATATACGGCAAAAACTGTCGATGTTGTTACTTAGACGGTGCACTAAACAATGGAGAAGACAAGTTCCCGAATGAGGACCATTTATTCGCAAATGTCGTAAGACGCTCCAATAATCCAGAATCCAAAAAATATGAACCAATGACCCGAAGAAAGTAGCGGACAGTGGCTGGATGGATAAATCGTGTTCTGTGGCTCAACCTGGGGCCTATGTCAAGCAGTGGACTGCAACAGGCTGATATGAATGGAACAGTGCTTACAGAACAGAACAACACTTGCGTCTCGAAGTCACCAGACTCCGGCCATGAGCCAGAAAGTAGTTGTTACTCACTGGACATCTCTCGTGGCACATCCTGACATCGCACTCGATGTAGAGCGCGGGCGAGCCAGTGAACCTGAATGTCTTTATGTACGCGAACACTTGCGTCTCGAAGTCACCAGACTCCGACCACACCAAGTAGTTGTTACTCACTGGACATCTCTTGTGGCACATTCTGACATCACACTCGATGTAGAGCGCGGGCGAGCCGGTGAACCTGAAGGTCTTCATGTACGCGAACACTTGCGTCTCGAAGACACCGGACTCCGACCATGAGCCGCGACGTAGTTGTTACTTACAGGACATCTCCCGTGACACATCCTGACATCACACTCGATGTAGAGCGCAGGCGAGCCGGTGAACCTGAAGGTCTTCATGTACGCGAACACTTGCGTCTCGAAGACACCGGACTCCGACCATGAGCCGCGACGTAGTTGTTACTTACAGGACATCTCCCGTGACACATCCTGACATCACACTCGATGTAGAGCGCAGGCGAGCCGGTGAACCTGAACGTCTTCATGTACGCGAACACTTGCGTCTCGAAGACACCGGACTCCGACCATGAGCCACGGAAACGGGATATTAGCTTGTCGTCTACAGGACAGCTGGAATGAGAGTAGAAGAACATAATAATCACATGTTTTGCATAAGATTAAGCTTGTTTTCATACATTTATGAAATGTAGGTAAAGCTGGAAAGGAAGTTATGTAAGAGGAGATAAAAGTAACGCCCAAAGGTTGGTGTAGGAACTACCAACTAAACGCTCTTTTTGTGCAAGAATAACTTATAAATCGCAACATTTTTTGGTTTCATAGTTTCGACAAAATCTTGATATTTCTTTGGACTTTAATTCTCAATTCTCAGATACACAATCATTCCTCTATCCCTTATGTAGCTGACATTACGATTGTCGCCCTTAGAGGTACATTTCAGAAAATGTTGTTGTTTTATGTTATTTCACATTGTAATTATTTAAACGAGTTTTTGAGGAATGAAAGTGAAATAACTTTATTCAATGTAGGATAGTATTATCACTTACTGACGTCATGATCCGTCATTGTAAAAAAGAAATTTGTTTACTTAACACAATTTTCTTCTTTTTATAACACTTTTGTACTGTCCATAAATTTCTGCATTACATACAATTACAGCTTACCCGTATTCATCAATGAGTTGTATCCGCTTGGTGGCGCCGTTGTGAGCGAAGCAGTCATTCACGACGATATCGAAACCGTCTGAAAGTAAACAACAGTTTATTTTTATTAGAACCGCCTTTTTTAAGAGCCCAAGCGTCTTAGCTGACACACTAACTGAGTCAACTGTCTGATCACGAAACAAATGAGGTGATTCAGTGCGATTCGTTATGGCCCAAAAAAAAGGTTCATATTACGACCAATACCGTGGCTTCTTACTGCCCACAAGTAGGAGAGTAATTGAGAGTAGTTCTGTTTGTTGTCTTTTAATTTTTTATTTATTTATTGATTATCTTTGTGTTGTTTTTGGAGTGCACATTTTTACTTATTTTGGACATATAATATATTGTAGGCTGGGTCCAGCGGCAGAAAAAGTGGTATAACACTGAAAAACAGCAGAAATGCTGAGTTGTTCTTTCTTTTACCAACTGTTATTTTTTAAAGATTTTGTTATTGTGTTATATTATTTTTTAATGTAAGCTGGGTCTGAAAAAGCGGCTGAAAAAAGTGGGATAACACTGAAAAACAGCAGAAATGCTGAGTCGTTCGTTCTCCCTTTTACCAACTGTTATATTAAAGCTTTTGTTTGTACAAATGTGTTTGTTGGCAAAAAAATATTTTTATTTATTTAATAAATTCGGAGCGTGTCTATGCTTAGGTGTGTATCTGCTTTGCAACAAACGTTAGCGTTGCTCTATGGCGTCGTTACTATAGTAATACTTACTGTAGCTGCAGAGCCATCAAACTAATCGCTACATTTAAAACTGATTTGATTAAGTAATTTAAGCATTAAAGATTAATATATGTCACTACTGGACTGGACACCAGCCTGGCTGTTTGCATGCCACTGAACAGTATCATGGGGTAGCTTTATCGAGTTTTTCCAGACATTCTGAATATATATCTTTACTGCACCTCTAACCTGCGGGCGCTCTACAATATGTTTTCCGATCCGCAGTTTATACTTAGGTACCATATTTACTTAGCTAGATGAAATCAAAGACTCTAACGTGACCAGAATTTATATACGGTGAAATTTTACTAGTGACCAATAGCGAAATTACAATTCAGGCTGGTGATAAGGAACTACTTTCCCCATGGAAGATAGGTTGAAATAATATGACAAAATATTTTGGTTTCCATCGTAACTCAAATCAGCTAATCGGAAATTTGGTATGGGAGGCCCAATTATTTTTCGTAATTCTACCTATTTTCTATAAGATGTTGTTTTTTTTCTTTATCCCAACTTTTGTAAATTTGTCTGAAATACTTGGAAAAGCCCACCCGCTGTCATCGTAGTTAAAAAGTAGTACAAATCCCTGCTCAGTCAAAGGTCGCCGACCCTGTCTGAATTTTTCGGATAATTTGGGATATTGCATGCTAGCACGCGACCATATCGATGCACCGGTCTGTCGGCAAATAACTGCCCTTGACGTTACGGTACCGATTCACTGTTACCGGTTCACGATAATCGATCATCGATTCTGCCATATTTTTGAGGAAAAGCGGGATTTGAGATAAAACCAAGAACCGAATTGTGTTTTGTCAGACCAGGAGAAGGACCAAAAAGTTATTTTGTGCGTTTTTATTCCTGATGCATAAATTAATAATGAAGCCTATATAATGAGTAGCTCGGCCGCTAAAGCGGTCAGGACGTTTATCGCGAATTTTTAAGGATTTTTTGCGAGTAATTTTACTACTGATTTCATTCGAATAATTCGTTGCTCCAATGTCTTTGAAATCTTGCGAAAAACGGCCGCAGCGCGCGAGCCGCTCACTATAATCCCACCCTAAGTGGGATTCTTTAGGTGGAATATTTTATAGACTCGCTTAGGGTGCCTTGCGGGTGGATCCTTTCTCACCTGTTATTCGTGATAAGTGAGCAGTTTAAAATTTTTACTTTCAATGTCTTACCGTAAGCACTCCTCATATAAATCAGTAGTGTCAGAGGGTCCCCCACTCGTACAGGGCCGGACACCCTTGCCCCTGTGGCCCCGTAGCCGGACCTGATCTCCATGTAGCACTCGGGGGGCTGCAGCGTGAACACCACTGGATTCCCTGTTGCCACCCTGGAAATTAATAAAAGACGTTGTAAACACTAGATATGTATGAAGAAATATCCTAAAGACTCCTGCGATTAAGTCGTTAGGATCGAAGGAATGTGGTTAGGGGAAATAGTAAGCTCTAGGTACCTTATATCTATGGCTTCTATGTAAGCTCGTTCTATCGTCGACTCTGTCTCAGTTTCACTAGTCTGGAGTAAAAAGCAAATCTGGAGAAGCCAAGGAACTATACCTACCTACAATGCTCTTAATTCAGGCTGCACATTTCCATAATTCTTAGCTATGCGGCTTTTCCTATTAGCAGTGTTTTCACGTATTTCTGTCATTTAATAAACAAAACAATAGAGGCAGCAAATAATATTTATTATTTTGGTATTTATAATACTAAATTACGGTTCATTAAATAAATTTGTCTCAATTAGAAAGCATAGTTCAATTATGATCGTTTGGAAAAAAACAATGGTAGCGGCAAATAGCTCGTTTATTATCCACCGAGAGAAGCTAAAAGGTATTTATCTATGTGACTCACTCAACATCTAAAAACGGAAAGGTGACGGTCTTCCAGAAGTCGTAGCCGTACTCGCAGGTGACCTTGAAGTGCTCGTCCAGCTCCTCCTCAATCAGCGAGTTGTACTGCACAGTGATCGTGTTCCACATCAGGTTCTTCTGCGAATACAAATTAACTATATTAACAGGTATAAGGAGCAGCGTATCCGATATGTGATAGTCATAAACTATAATATCAGGTATAAGGAGCAGCGTCTTTGATATGTCATAGTCTTGAATTTAATCGGTACATTCATTTCTTTCAGGAGTTACATAGGAACCTTGACAATTTATTTTGTTCATTATGACACCACGCAAGGTATCGCTATCGCTACGAGCTTTCCCGGGGCCCAAAAAAGTGACCATGCATTCCAGCGTTTTAATATCCATTTTCTTAAGTTTTAGCAACAGGAACAAGCAAATCACTTATTGTAAAGAACAGTCTTCTCATGAGTGTGCCAATATCACCACAGCCCACAGCGATATCTGATTTGTGTCAGCAGAAGGCTGTTGACGTCCTGCCTACCCCATAAGCCATGTGTTAAGCTTTTAACTTTCAGACAGGGAAATTCCAGACATGATTTCAGAATCTAGATAGAAAGGTAAAAAACTTAATCGAGGATTCTGTGTTTTAAATCGATTGAAGCTCAGAGTTGGATGATGCGAGCGAGACTGATTGTACGTTGCAATCTTATTCTTAGAGAACAGTCAGTGAATGTTACAATTTGAACCGCTAGTAGGTACCTACTTCCATACTGTCTGGCCTAATTTTATACTACCGTTGGGGCCGAATATGTTAAGTACCTAGTTTGTTTCCTTAGCGTTAGACAAAAGTACAGAATTTCTACCACTCACCTGGCCTGGCAAAATCTGATTGTTCGCAAAAATAGCGCATGCTCTTCACGTAGTAGTAGACTTTGGTATTCATAAGGAAATATGCTAGAGAAACTGATAACGCAATCAAAATGCATCTTGAGAACTTTGCTGCAGAAATGCAGCTATCATTTAAGATCGTACGCGCGTTTTGATGTTAACTTATGTCCGTGATTTAGGACAGTTTGATAACCCTACACTATTAACGTGAGAAGACGTCCTAAATCAAAAGAAGTAAGTAAATCATAGTGGTGAAGTGGAAGATCCCTTACACAAGGTCAAATGATTTCTCTCGTGAATTGGTATGTGGATTTCCTGCTTCAGAGATTTAACTATGATGCTACTTGGAATCGGGGCGCCTAGTCAAAAATGCTTGTATGTTAAAAACCGCACGGTTTCCAATATTCTAATTCGCGTATCAACCGTTTCGACTTGAATTGAATACCTATATATGGTGAAATTTTACTTATGACCTTATAGCGAGAACTCAAGACGGGCTGGTGATATGATAAGGAACAACTTTACCCTAGGAACATAGGTCAAAATACGAAAAATTAATTTAGACCTCCCATACTAAATTGCTGATCAGCTGATTTGAGTTACTATAAAAACTCGAAATATTTTTGTCATATTTTACCCTATGTTCCTTGGGCAAAGTTGTTATTTTTTACCGGTCACTAGTAAAATTTCACCGTATACGAGGTGTAAGGGACAGCCCTCCGAATACTCATAGGGTGCTTGAAGACCATGAAACTTAACAATTTTCCCCTAGGGACATAAGACATATGTCAGAAAATGATAAAAAAACGAAGGCACATACAAAATTGCAATCAGCCAACTACATTTACTATGGGAAGTCGATCAGTTTTTTGGTCTGAATGCACCCTATCAGTATTCGGAGGGCTGTCCCTTACGTATATTTTTAATAGCTGGTCTAAAGTAGCATGTTATATTATGCTATGCTTACAGTGGGATGTTTCCTATTGTCTGCATGTTCGCTGTTTCTGCCCAGCGTGCCGCAGCGGTTCAGCTGTATGTAGAACTCGTAGTAGTCGCGTCCTGAACCGTTGATGTACATGCAGTCCGGGTCGTACGAATACCCTACAACAAAATACAAAAAGCTTTATTGACAAAATTGCGATACAAAATTTGATTGATCCCAGTAAGTATTTAAAACTTGTGTTGGGAATTACTCCTCTCCCCTATGGTCATATACCTAAAGCAAAGACATCAAAATAGTCGTAAGCTAGACGTGGTGCGTAAGCAATGTACGTGGGTAAGAAGTAGAAAAATACATATATATCTCAGTTAAATCCTAACCTATCTTCGTGTGTGGGACACCGAGTCGTCCAACGACCCAATGAACCCTGGTGTCAGAGTTTTTCAACTGCCTACTACTACTTAGTAGACTGGGAACAAATTCACAAAGTGATAAATAACAACTTTGTGAGTAACCCACCTAGAATCGAACCCGGAACCATTGCGTCGCAGGCATTCGCACTACCATTGCGCCACATCGGCCATCCATAGTTACAATATTAATACAGTATCAAAAATCAGATGTAGGTTATGAAAATTGCACGTAACGATACTTCCAGGCCAAGTGACCTTTTGCTCCCTTGACTAAATAACCAGGCTTGACGATGAAATGAGCATTTAAAGTTGCCGAATTATCTTCAAGAACCGGAATAATCTACGCTAAATCGATAATATCCGCACTTTCATAGAACAGGTTAAGACTTTTAGGTATCACGAATTAAAGCATACGAATACGAACAACGGTTTTTGTGAATTCAATGCTTTTGCAGAAACAACAAACGTAAAAGAAGAAATGCTTAGAATAGAGGAATAACTCTGGCAAACCACTACCAATTATTATAATTTATGTTAGGGTTTCATATTTGGTGTAAAAGGGTTAATAGTAACGTCCGTGAAAGTACTCTAAAACACTTTCAAGATCGTAACTAACTAAAACTTAATATTCCCAATAACACTTTGTCGACATATTCATGAAATTGTTTTTAAAAATTTTATATTTAATGAAAACTCACTATGTACTAGGAAACCCCTTAAAGATTGTCCTAACTGTTAGTTTATTTACAAAGATAAAATGACGTTCGCCGATAGCTTGTTGCACATTTTTCTTTGAACTACATTCGTTGCACATAAGGCTCACCCACCCGTGTTTCCACACACGCACACCCAACGTCACCCGTCCACCGTTATCACAATGTAGGTCTGAGATGTCGGTTTAGGGTACATCATACCTTGCCGACCTCTATCTGCCATCTGAACAGTAGCTATGACCAGGGTTCCTGCTAATCTGTGATCTCTTGCCTCATCTCCAAGGCGACCGAGTAATGACTGCTTCTAGTTAGCGACGGGACAATTATGCTGCGTCTGTTGCTTGCGACAATAGCTGGTATATGGACCGAAAGATCGTGACGACTGATTGGAGATAGCTGTACCTAGGCAGCCGTGTGGTGCCAGATTAAAATAGCATCATCCCACTTCTATCCGTGGGTGTTGTAAAAGGCTACTAAGGGATGAATTCGAGGAACGGGCAGCGTTATATGCGAACATCTATCTAAAAGACCTTGCACTGCGCTTGCCAATCCGCCTGCCAAGCGTAGTGAGTACGGCAAATACCCCCCAAAAGGGAGTTCTTGTCCATCAGTGGACTGTTGCGACTAATGCAGTTGTAGTTGTAGAACCTAGGCCTGTACCTACTGACCCTACTGTACTTGAATTGAAAGATTTAACTTCAAACATCAAAAACTTCGGAATATTTAGCGCTAATTTACGTACCTACCTACTCCCATGTCTAAAAATAATGTTTATTTTTCACCAGTTTCATTGACCTATCAGATAAATACATATACAAACAAACAAACAATGAAACAAATTAAATAATAACATAGTCATAAAGAATATCTTGATGATATTTTGTTATGTGGATCTCCGGTTGATAAAAGAGCGGACGTTGCATGGTATCCATCCGTTTTAGTAGATAAACAAGTAAGTATAAAATAAACATAAGCAATTCTAAGCTGCTTACAAATACACTAAACGTAGGAATACCTTCTTTGTATACACCAGATCTTCCAATGCGTGAGTAGTTATTTGTACAACAAGAGATCAAAGTAGTCAATACTTCCGCGGAAGTATTTCGAGCAATATTCGCAGCAGCGGCAGGAGCAGGCACATGGTGTGAATGAAGCATTACGATTAGTTTTAAAAATTCAATGTTTGAATTTGAAAGCACTTTGCCTCACAGCACACCACAAAGTAAGTATCGGCGGCGACGCGTTCTCTATTTTGTGCTCAAATCAAACTATCAGCAAAAGTAACTTTGCCTCACTATTACGCGGCGAAACAGTTCTTTTTAAGCTGCAGAGGGGCAAATTTGGTATCACACTTTGCTGGTATTTCAAACTATGTTTACCGTCAAGTAAAAGACATCAACGCGTTTTATCATCCATTTTTCGTCAAGTAGGTGAAGGTAGGTTATCTTTGTGGAACTGAAATCGAATACTAATGTAATTTAAAACTATTTACTTATGTAAAAAGAAAACACTTTATTTTTGAAATAAAAAAAAACAGTCTCTTTCAGGAATTGGGAGATCTAAGATGTCCTTAGGGACAGACAGTGAGTGCCACTTATTATGTCACCATTAAAAAAACATCCTACAAAAGTGTATAAAATACAGTCAGTTGCTTCCCGTGTCTTTTTGTATGCTAAGAAACTTCGCATCGGATTTTGATGAGGTTTTTTAAAATATAGAGTGATTTAAGAGGTAGGTTTTTCAGTACCTTTTAGTAGCTGCTAGTAGGTACTAATTGAGTGAATAATATTTACTTACCGGCTGAATAGACAAGCCCTGAGAAAGAGCCGTTGAAACCGACTCTGATCTTCATGAAGTCGTCTTGGCACTCCGCTTCTATATCTGTGAAAGAATAACATGGCGTTTTATGTAATTTCGAACCTGAGAGTCGGCAAGTAACTTATTGGAGTTGGCGAGTGCTGTGCAAGATACTGCATCAAGAACATCAACAGCCACTACAGTCGTCTGCTGGACATGGGTCTTCCCTACTGGGGGTATTTGCGATACTCGACACGCTAGACAGGCAGATTGATAAGCGCAGTGAAATCTGTTTTATTCACAGGGACGGTGGTATTTTTAACGCACCGTTACGCATGCGTCTCCCACACAAAAGGTTATTGCAAATTCCGATCTTATTTCTATACATAAAACATAAAAAACGTACCATCCGTAGGATCGGAGTTTGCAAATTGATTTCGTCTGACAGACGCATGCGTTAAGGTGCGTTAAAAATATGCAGTGACGGACGACAAGTGAGAGAATCGCCGAACCTTGCCGCCTATTCTGTAGATTTATTCCTTCGTCGCGTTTTACGACACCCCATGGATAGAAAAGGCATGGCGCTAGTAGGTATTTAATACATAAACTACCGCGATATTATTCAGACTTAGGTTCAGTAGACCGCATCATTCGGTCAAGGTCTGCTCCAACGCAAGCCATTCTTCTACGTAACAATTATTCCGAATTCCATCTTCAATCTACAAGGAATAAGTATACAAGCATGCAAATAGTAATAATATCTCGACAAATCACAACACATTATTTGGTGCAAAAAGCCTCTGTGCTTGTTGGCTTCGGCCCCACCCATGCCTCAAAGGTCCCTGTGGGCCCGAGATTCGGAAACATACCAACATAATAATAGGTTTAATAGTATATACATATTAAGTTCAATAATTGTAAGTACATAATGTAATTTATTTTCAAATTCCCGCTTTTTGTCCTCTTTCATCTCTATTGGGTTGGCTAGAAGTTTCTTATAGAAATAAGCTTGCCCTTGTAACAAATTTTAAGTATTAATGTGTACAATAAAGTTTTCATATATTTAAAAAACTTGACATATTTCCAAGGGTAAGCAAATCCATGTAAATATTTAGTTTCAAGAAACTCTGGCTCTAACATATTTCGTATGGGAGGTCCATCGTTTTATTATCGACACTTCTTCTTTAAAGTCATGGCCTACTTACCAGGGTTGGCAATGTTTAAAACATTCGTTTAAAACATAAGTTTAAAACAGTGTTTTAAACACCTTAAAAAAACACGTTTGTTTAAAACAGATTAAAACATGTTTTGTTTTAAACACGTTTAAAACATCAGAAAAAAACAGACCCGTTTTAATGGTATTTTTATTCACAAGTGTTATAAAAATTAAAGATTTTTAGCAACCCCTCGGTATGTCAACCCATAAAATTAGAGCGCGGGGATTCACCTAACGCGCGGGGCGGGCACTGACCTGTATAACTGCGCAGGTATTCCCCAAACCAACACGCGAGAGTTTCTCTTTGGAATGGTTTTGTTCGGCAGTAGTTCAGTTGTCAGCATTTCGTCGTGAGCTCTTGAGTCGTGTGAATACGTAAATATAAAAAGTCGGAATTTTGAAGAAAAAATTTCGTCAAAACAAGAGTTTAATATTTATTTTATGTTATGTGAGCTTAGCTTGGTATGGTACCTACCTATGTTATGTTTTGTTGTTGAGTATGATCGTCTGTTTTAAACAGTTTTAAACAATAACTTTGAAATTTAAATTAAACTTTGATTTAAAACATGTTTTTTTTATATTTGAAATAAAACATTATGTTTTGATCTTTTAAAAAAAACATGTTTTTTTTTCAACTTTGCTACTTACCTACCACTGAAAAAAAAAATTGATATGTTTTTACTTTGTATCCTACCTTAACTTAGATGTTTTTTAACTTACGGCCGATTGAGGTATAAATTACAGCCTAATTTTGAACCCGGGACATCTTCGCTTACGCTCTACCAACTGACCTACTTCTACGAATTGAGCAACTGCAAGGTACGCACTGCTATCGATAACATCACAATTTGTCGTGTTACAACACTACTGTACTCGCTTTGCTAGTTATCGTGAATGAGGATTCGGATGATGTATTGCAAAGATCTACACTGATTAAACTCGTAAAATGCGAGATTTGTATTATTAGGAAATGGTGCAAGTTTTAGTGCGTTTTTATTCAAGTGGAATAAATGAGGTGTGGAACTCGAATATAGCCATCCAATTACTACAAATAGACGTGTCGTGAAAGATGACTAAGGAATATATCTATCCAGGGAATGGGCAGCAGCGTTCGTATGTAGATGGTATGTAGGGTGAGTGCCTATGACAAGTACGCCTCAACGAAAACTGCAATGGACTGCTATGAACAGTGGGGTGGACTGGCGGGCGGATGCTGAAATGCATGAGAGCAAGGAACACCATAAAGGCTGACTCACACTGCACGCGGCTGCCGTTGGTGCGGTGCCGCCGGTACTCGCGTTCCCAAGCCGGCGGTTCGCGGCCCCACGCCGCCTCTGCAGCGGTTGGCGACCGCGGTTTTATGCTCACTGGGATGTAGCTGTTCTTATCTGATAGAAACACCACCTGCAAATAAGATACACATGAATAAAATTGGATATTAGTGTCGGTAATGATATTTTAAATTACCATTGGTACCTACGGCCACTGTAGGTATGTCGATAGGTAAAATAGATCCTACCTGATTAATGGCAGAAATTATTCTGTTCATCAAAATTAAAAATTTGGGTAAATTTGGGTAAATATATATTTTTTTTACTTGCAAAATTTTCAAGCGCGGGCAGGATTTGAACCTGCGACTTTCGCCATTACTAGTGACGGCGCCTCTTCCATCTGGGCTCCCGCGGCTCGTCAAATGCCCGCCAATTTTGCAAGTGTATCTTAATGTCAATAACGCGTGGCATGGCTCCATCTACCGGGTTAGTTTTGCAACTAATACCCGGCGACTAATTCATTCTTTACAGATTGAATGTAGTCTTAACGATGAAAACCCGCGATAAATTGAATACCAAATTTTAAAACACTTCCCGTGTTTGGTATTATATTTTTAAAATATGCAAAATTTTAAAGCGCGGGCGGGCATGTGTAAATCAATTTTCATCTTATCGTTATACACGCACAACACAATACAGTGAATATATTGCGGAGAAGGTGCGAGAAAGCATTTATGCTTCTGTAAACAATACAATAACGCATAAAACAAAATGTGAGTACCTAACCCTAAAAACCTTGAAACCATCCATCCCCGGAAGAATCCCAAACTTTACGGTCATAGCTAATTTGTAAATGAGCTCTAACATAATGAGCGGAGGTAAGTTGTAACGCATAAGTCGCTGCCGGAAGGACGTTGTTATGCCGCGGCGGTGTAGCATAATCTTAAGGCTATCAATGTATTGCGCCACCTTCTTGTATGGGGTAGGTACACCGCACACGACGTGCGTGGAGATATGCCGCTTGCATGACGTGTGGATATGATTTCAACATGGCCAAGCCTGAGATCCTTAAATACCCTAAATGAAGGTTATGGTTGAAGGTTGGGTAGATTTCGTACTTTATAGTTGTAACCTCCTATATGGCATCGTTATAAGTTTCAGGAATAGAGCTCTGCAATAGAAACCTTAAAAACTAATTCGCATCGTAGTCAGCTGCCACCGGCCACGTTCACAATCCCCAACCTTATAATCTTAAACCAACATAATTGCCAAGATTGCGTCCATTACCTTTATCACAAAACACTCAAAACAAATATTTGAATCCGTTGGTCGGCCTCGGTAATGCACCATTTCAGAGTCACGAGTCGGGGAAAAAAAAACTCTGTCGGTTAGTGAGTTGAAGCCTAAAGTGTGTCAGGACGGTTCGCACGCTACCGGGCTCTTATTCTATCAAGCAACAGTGACTTTAAACCGCGTTACGCACGCCGCACAGCTTTTGTCTATCAAATGGTGCTTCAGATTGCATACCTATAATAAACAGTTTATGGCAAAAAAATACTTCTGTGGCATTTTAGATAGGCACTTTTATTCTTAGGGTGTTTGACGAAAAGGTTTTTTTTATTTGAGGTGATACTAAACCTGTTATAATTGTGTATTTACAAAATTTCTAAATAAGGTCTTCGACATTCTTCAAAAAAAGGTGTAAGTCAAAAAGTCGACCTTCTGGCTAATCTGATTCCGCATGTTCAAAAAGTTACCAAATTCTAGCTACTCAAAATAATACTGCAATCTTTTCTAATTTGTCCGATGCGTAATTTCTGCCATACTTATGTTACCAAAGATTTTTCTATAGCACGTATTTAGTACATTAGTAGGATACCATCTTATCGCAGCGCAAAATTATTTGATCAGGCGTGGCGTGATCCACAATTCGGCCAGTAACACAAACATAACCTAAATAATCCAACCTCACACACTTCGACAAATTGTTTTCAATAGATAAATATAAAAAACGTAAATTAACACGCACAGTAGTCATAAATTGCCCAGTGCTTTTGTATTTAAAATACTTTCACGTAGTTATTTATTTTCAATATAGATAATTTTATGCTTTTATGGATACCGTTATATGTAAAAAACGGGGACAGTTTAGTAGAATTAACTTCAAAAAATCATGTATATATGTGTTCACTTTTTTGAAAGCCTCATGTAAATACCCACTATTGCCATCTATTCGAGATGCGGCTTAAATTACTAGTGCTATCTATGACAAGGAAACTTCAACAAATTAATCATGTTTAGCAGGTACTAACTCATATCTACTATTGTCTAACTTATAATAGGAATTTTGCTTTCGAGCTATAATATTATTCTCATTTTCCTTTTTTATTGTGTGTCCCCCTGGTGTCTGAGTTTTTCAATGATACACTTGTGTAACGACTGCCGTCTTAGTGATCATATACAGCAACCGAGACCGACAGCTTAACGTGCCCTTCGAAGCATGAGACTATCTTTCATACGAACAATCGGTGGTTCAGCCTGTAATGTCCTAACCAGACTAGAAAAAAATTTGTAAAGCGATAATATAAAATTTCTGAGTGCCCCTCCAGGAATTTCTTTCTTTTCTTTATTCGTGTGGGACACCGAGTCGTCCAACGACCTGATGAACCCTGGTGTCAGAGTTTTTCAACTGTAGTCCTTTGACATCGTTGTGTTACGACTGCCGTCTAAGTAATCATAGACAGCACCCGGGACCGACAGCTTAACGTCCCCTTCGAAGCACGGAACCATTTCTTTTTGGACAATCAGTTGGTTCACCCTGCAATGTCCTAACCATACTGGAAACAAATTTACAAAGCAATTTAAAGGTACCTTCTATATGTGTGCTAAATTTCATCACGATCGGTTTAGTAGTGTTGCGTGAAGAAGTAACAAACAAACAAACATACAAACTTTCGCATTTATAGTATTAGTAGGATTTGATGGACATTTAACTATTCAAAAAAGTGGTTTAGTTATGTTCCTCAATACTGATAAATCAGGCTTTTTTACACTCAGCGGTTATTTTGTTACTGATTTTAACTACTCGTATCTTATAACAAAATAATTTATATTCTAAATAATGAAAATGAAATAACTGAAAATGAAAATGAAATAACTTTATTCAATGTAGGATAGCATTATCACTTATTGACGTCATGATCGGTCATTGTAAAAAAAGAAATTTGCATAACGCAATTTTCTTCTTTTTATAACAATTTTGTATTGTCCTAATAGAAAACCGGCTCGGGCGGGATAAAAAATCATATCATAATGACGACGTCTAACACCTAAGTCATCCTTGACCACGGGTTCTGTAAAGAGTTCGAAACGTAGGAATTGTAAAATCCAAAATAAACGCAACTTAAATCCGTTTAAAATTGTTTTATTGTACTCGTATGTTGTTATTAAAAGGGAACAGTGTTTTCAGGGCAGACAGTTTTTCTGTTGGTTTAATTACAAGTGGCAAAGTGAGGCGACTAACAGGAGCATGTGGCGAGCGGGTCAGATCACTATCAGATGTTTTATTGCATGCGCGCGCGCACTGTCATGTGTAAACAGAACTTACATGTGATCTTCCTTGCGGGGCAGGCGGAGCGTGAACGGCTTGATATCGGGGTTTTTATTTTGCCTAGAGCCTGGTGAATTTATTGAGGGCAGGTATATCCAACCCAATTCTTTTGTAAGATGTCATAAAGTTCCTAAGATGGCGAATGGTGCCCACTATTGTGGTAATTAGAGGTTATCCTTAAAAATATTACTATGATTTGATTACTTGGAAGGCGGTGGTCGTTACCCAACCATGTCAGATGTCTACTAGTAGTAGTAGGCAGTTTAAAACTCTTACACCAGGGCTCACACACGTAAACAAGAAGAAGATATCTTCCCTATCCTATATTATAATCGTTTCCACATTCGTCAAAATGAGAAATTACTAAATTATTTTCTTGTAAACTTGACCAAAGTTAGATTAGAATATCATTTGAACGGTTCTTATTATTTTGCAGAGTCCTTCATATCCAACAAATACTGGAAGTTAGTAGTTACGTGAGAATAAGAATAACTTCTCACAAACTATTTATACTTATTCCGAGAAAAGTTGTTGGTGTTGAACTTGGACACCATTCCCACAAAAAATACTTGTATAACAGTAGTGTAAGGCTTTGTAGTGAAGCTTGTCACGTTCTAAGTGCAGTATTATTGCTCTCTGATAAGAAGGCAATTAAAATGTTGCGACAGTTTGTACCACAGTTCGAATTTTGGATGATATTTCTTTTTCTTAATATCGAGTCACAAAATGTTGCCGTGCGATGCCGGTTTAGAATAGCACCACCTCTTTTTCCGTAGGTGTAGTAAGAGGCAACTAAGGGATTCGAGAATTACATGAGTGTATTACAATTTTAGGCGACGGGCTGACAACCTATCACTATAGTGATACACGAATTTTTCTAAAACAGCCCTCTAATAAATTTGCCAAACGTGGAGATAGCGACCGTATTTTTACGGCCTTTAACGCTATGTCCACCTCGCAAGGGATAAAGGCGTGATATGTGTGTTTATATGTATGAGTTACAAAATTATTCGGTCAGGTATTTTATACGTAGTATCTATGTTGCCTGGTTCACCCTTTAAGATAGTAACAGTAACAGTTATTTTTTTATGCTTCATTACAGAGTCGCTTTTTATTAACTTCGGCTATGTGATATTTTTTTTAAGTGATATAAAATTTTGCTATGGAATTACCTATCTATAATCTCACGGCCTAGGTGATTTCATACGCGCGATAAGAGCGTTTTCATTCCTGAAGTAGACCAGGCGCTACCGCTTAGTACGGACGCTTTTGTAAAGACAATAGCACGATAATGTTACTATCATATAATGAAATGCCATGCTTCATTATCTTGTTACATTTTATTGTAGGTACCTAGTTTAGATACCTAGTAACTACGAAAGAAAACTAAGATTGTGATAATTTGGACATTGTATTCGACTCTTCTTAGCGGATACAAAGGTTCTTATCTGATGGGGCCCAGTATTCCCTTGCAACGGACTACTGGCCTACTGATATTGCAAAAGATTGACCTCTCGTTTTGTACAGTCGATTACATATACGTCTATCTACACATACCATACCTTCAGCGTTAGTTTTTGTCAGTATTTACGCCACGTCTGACATAAATACATCTCTATTGAAAAAAGTGCTTAAACGCTCACTAGAGGAAACTGGCTTAATGAAGTTAAGTACAGATACCAATAATAAACTGCTTATAAATAATGTGTTGTTTTATTATTTATGATGAGGAAGAAGATCACACTCGTACTAACCTAGATACAATACAGTAGGTCTCCACGAAATTAAGATTACAAGAATCATAAAAAAACAACCTGAAAACTATGACATCAGGGTTAATCGAATTGTTCGTCGGCTTGGATTCACGAGAAAAACATTATCTAGCAGAGTGTACGTATACGTATGTATTGTCGAGTGCGTTGAGTAACCGTGCGGCGTACCTGCGTAAATGCGGGCGGTCATCCGTGAAACAAACCGATATGTTTCCTAGGTTTCACTTGAACTTTCCTGTTCAAGCGGACCCCATTTAAAGACTGTGATGGGATGAAACTTAGCTATTATAAGAATCAGAAATCGTAGTATAAAAATATTGGAGGTTAAATCGCCAGTTGTAACTGTTCCAGACACGTCTGATTATCTTATTTCAAAACCTACTAAAACACACGATTTAATCGTGTTGACACTGCCAATTTTTAGCAGCCAGCAGCCTAAAAAAAAAAAATTGCGTACCTACGGTATGTTATCTCTTACTTTCCTTTGAATTTATCATTACAAAAAGTAGGCAAAACGATGGTTGTAGAAATCAAATCAATTAGTTTTGCTACCGGTATCGAATACTATCTATATACTTTATTTATACAATTGCAACGTTCACAGAGTTTCACTTTAAAAAAATCTATATGGGACTCTACATCGCAAACAAAACTTATGGCATTTCTAATCGACATTGACCGGAAAGCTTAAATATTGGTTAAAAAGTTCGAGCTATTCTGTGTCCAATTTCGCTAAATTTACATACCTACTTAGTAGACTGAAACGTCTTGTCGATTTCTAAGCGTTTTTTTTTATATCTCCGGCTTCATTAGTTTTGAACTAGCATGAAATTGGGCCCATTACTTTAAACCTTTCACCTATTTACCAGTAATTGTAGTGACAACAGCATATTTTTGGGGCCAGTTTTAGACTGTGAGTCGGTCAGTCAGATTTTTGTTCAAAGTGCATGTAAATAGTTGTCGAGCGGTAACTAGAAAATAAAAATAAAAATGGGACATCAACGGTAGTATATTATCAGGCCATTTTACTCAAATATTTTGTAGTTAAAGTACCTGGGAAAAATACAAAGAATAACTATGAGTACTAATTTGCAAGGTTTTTAAAAGTAAGCATGACACGGACGAGGTTGTTTTTGTGTATTGGATCAACATTTGAACTTTTATTTAATAACAGTTTGGCTTGGATTGTAATTTTATTACCAACTACCTACATACTCTATAGTTTTCTAGATGTTGACCAGGCTTAATAGCTATACACAATCAAAAGTTTCATTCGAATCCGTCCAGTACTTTCGGAGATTAGGCCGGACAAACAGACAAACAGACAGAAAAAAGAAGAAGTGTGTTTCAATCCTATTTTAACATCACCTACGATAAGGTTTTTGTAAATTTGTTCAATGTACAGACACGCGGGTTTACTGTTTTATTATATGTATAGACAACTGAGGCATGTGCAGTGCCCACACAAAATTTTGTAAGGTTTAACGGCACGAGGTATAGTTATTGTTTTATATGTCTTTTTAATAAATAATAATAAATAAACTTAACGTAAACAGATAGAAGTGCGAAACAATTCAAAGACACGTTCTAAATCTTCTGAATAGACTAAACTAAGTAAAACCCACATAACTTAAATTAAGGTAAACGCCTAGTCGCCACCACTGCCATTAAATACGAAGAATGAAACATTACCAGCTTGAGATGGCTCATTGTAGGCCGCGATAGGCGCACCTACCCTAGCATAACATCTCAAGGTCGAGAATCATATGAAAGTGAAACCAAAATGGTCAGTCGGGTACATGCCCATATTGTGGCATGCTCTGATGGGTAAATAGGTGATTATGATAAGTAAAATGAAGTAATGTGTTGTTTAATTCAGTTGTAGATTTAACTTACCTAAGAAGATACCTGCAGGTACTCTACATCTTAATCTGCTTGTTACATATTATTTACTTTTGC
Source organism: Tuta absoluta (assembly GCA_027580185.1). NCBI lineage: Eukaryota > Metazoa > Arthropoda > Insecta > Lepidoptera > Gelechiidae > Tuta > Tuta absoluta. The sequence continues at coordinate 13,371,344 of JAQAHW010000005.1, forward strand.
GTATTTTATTAGAATCTGAGCAGGCGTTCTACATTGCCACGGAGTCAAGGTTTTAGAGGTTATCAAAATTTTCAAGAGTCGTGTACCTATGTTACATAAAAAATACCTTTAGGTACTTTTACTTCCGCAATATGAATTTAAACACTCACCGGATCCTGCTCACTGCCATCTGTTTTGAGGGCTTCTCTTGTCTCATTCAGATTCTGGAAATAAAAGATCATATTTATTAAGGTTTTGCTTAAATTTCTATTACTTACACTAAGTGTACTAGGCCATACCACAAAATGAAGCATTGGTGATTTAGTGACCGCTACAGTTTCAATTAGTCTAGGTTTCTACAAAGTGTTTCAAGCGCTATCGACTGGTAAAACCCTTGATCGGACTGGGAATGATAGTATTTGTGCAGTCTACATTTTTACTGCACAAAAACTATCATTAACAAGTAGTCAGTTTTATAAATGAAAAGTAACCCGTGTAGATTTTTCAATGTAGTATTTTCATTTATAAAAATAATATAGCACTGTGAGTGTGTTTTGCCGTGTGATGCCGGCTTAGAATATCATCACCTAATTTTTTTTCCATGGGAGTCGTAAGAGGCGACTCAGGGACTAGAGGGTGTGTATTGCAGTTTTAGGCGATGGGCTGAAAACCTATCACTATGGCAATACACAATTTTACTGATGATTATCTAATATTTGTCTGACGTAGCGTAAATGTCCGTTCTTTGCGGCCGTTTACGCACTGCCTACCCCGCAAGGGATTATAGGCGTGATATGAGTATGTATGCATGTATGTAAGTGCATTTTTTTTCTGTGTAAGGACCCAAGTACCTACCGCAAATTATATCCAACTCTTTAACTACAATGTAAAGTAAAGTCACCAGCACCGGCATCAAAATAGCCTCTGACCTTATTAATAGTTGGTGAGGGATCAGGCGGGTCATCTCCAGAACCCTCGTGAAGCTCAGCAGATGATGAATTGGCTACAGACACCACTGTTATTTCCGTAGACGAGTCTGACTCTGCTGATGAGTCTTCTGTGATCTTCTCTATGATCTTTTGTTGGCGTACTGCTGCATGCGATCGCTGGAAAGAAAGATTTGGTTTATTTAGGTTGACTTTATTATCTTCACAAAATTATAAAAGTAAAATAAATGCATTATTTCCTCCACAAAAATATATAAGTAATGCATTCCTTTCACCTACAAAATCTACATTGATAATTTGATAGGTCTTAATCACAAAGTAAGCGTATTTACGGTTTTTCAACTGTTAAGATGTTATTCAATATACAATTATTACTCATCACATCACAAAAAATAAACAATGTTAAACGAATTTAAATTCCTTATAAAAACGTTTAACACCTTAGTCATCGGTGACCACAAACTCTGTAAAGAGCTCGAAACGTAGAAGTTTGTAAAATCCAAAATTAACTTTTAAATCCATTTAAAATAGATTTATTATGAGCATTTAGTATTTAGTATTTAGTATTTATTTATTGCACACCATGTTACATTATATACATTCAGTAGGTCTTAAATAATAAAAGTAATGAGATTTAAACATGGACCCGGAGAGGGCATAACAATATAAAGTAGAGCCTAATAAAATTTACAATATTGTCAATTTTACTTAACTTCATTATTAAAAAAATTATAGAAATATATAATATAAATTAATTGAATTGAATAATAAATAGGATGAAGTAGGAAATATAATAAGATTAATTTACAATTGATTATTTTTTTCGCTCAGATATTCTTGTAATGAATAGTAACACATTTTGACTAGATGTTTCCTTAATTCTAACTTAAATTTACGTACAGTTTCTTGTTGCTTAATTTCTATTGGTAGGTTGTTGTAAATTTTGGCTACCATAGCTGATGGACCGCATGCAATCATTTTCATTGTTGAGAATGGCAGGGCTAGCCTGGTTTGGGGTCTCAGATTACTTGGGCGAGAGTACTGTGGGAAAAGATTTGGGTGTTTTCGTACTAACATGCAAGCTTCCAAAATATACAGAGATGGCAGAGAAAGAATTTGATATTTTATAAAGTATTGCTTACAACTCGTCATTTTGTTTACGTTTGCTATTATGCGAACGCATTTTTTTTGCAAAATAAATAAATCGGTAAAGTTTTTGCTATATCCCCACAGTACTATTCCATATTGGAGCCAGGAATGAGCATATGCATTATAAGCTATGAGAGCAGTTTTAATATCTGTGCATTTTTTAAGCTCATACAACGCATACGTAAAACTAGTCAACTTAGACGATACTTTCGCTATGTGGTCTTTCCAATTCACACTTGCATCAATGCTTAAAGCAGAGCTTTTGAGCAGTAAGTACTTATGTATTTTGGAGTTTATAAGAAATAGTTGAGTTGATATATTTTTTGATAATTTAAAACAACTTAGCCCTATTCAAAACTAACTACACAAATGTTTTTTCTGAAAATGCAGGTAAATCAGACTCTCAGTAAGTAGTACTATAGCGTGTGTTGTCGAAGGTATCAATCTATGGATCAAATAAACAAAACGTAAATCCCCGTTACTTACATAATTCAATTGATACAAGAAGAATTGTCAAAATTGCTTTACTCTATTACGGATTACGGTTAAACAATTTAATATTTTCGGACACTCACCTGGGTCACTAATAAAAAACTGCACAAGATGACTAATCTGAAACAAAACAATAGGAAATCAGTTAGTAAATCTATTTTAGGTAACTGTTCATAAAACCACAAATGTTCAAGAAATAGGCCCACGAAAACTGATTCACGGTGTTATCTATCGACGGCCGATGTGGCGCAGTGGTATTGCGACTGCATGTGACTCAAAGGTTCCTAGTTCGATTCTCGGTGGGTCACTCACAAAGTTGATATTTATCAATTTGTGAATTTGTTCCCAGTCTGGTTAGGACATTGCATGCTGAACCACCTGATTGTCCGAAATGAAAGATGTTTCCATGCTTTCGGTTGCTGTCTATGATGACTTAGATGACGGTCGTTACACAACCATGTCAGAGGCCTACTTCTAGTAGTAGGTGGTTGAAAAACTCTGACCCAAACGAAAAGAAAGAAGAAGAAGGTACCTATCGGAATCGGCCAGTTTACGTTGCGAGTACAGTCAAGCTCACTATATAAAACCGCAAATGTAAGTCTTGTGCGTGTGGCATTACGAGCGGTCTAAAGTCCAAATTGTCTAACCCAGCCTGAGCTTGACTGTAAATTTTCGAGTATAAGGAAGCTATCAGCTTACATTCTTTTCTTTCATTTCATTACTTTTCATTCTTACCACTTGTCATTGTCGCTGCGTATTTTTTACGCATCATAGCCGTATTTGCATGTTGTTTAAGATCGGAATTCTCAATCTCTTTTAGTTTGACAGACGCATGCGTTACGGTGCGTTAAAAATACGGAGCGACGGATGACGAGTGGGAGAACCGCCATGGCCAGGGTATAGTACTTGTTTGCACTATACAAAAACTATGACATACGTCTACCTTTGATACAAAACTTAACCGGTTATTAGGTTTAACAATTCAGGTCATAGATATGGGAATGAGGCAAGGATTTGAGTCTGTTTAAAATTGGTAAAATTACCCTTTTTATTATATTCTTACCCACCCATGAGCAAAGAAGTTTCACTTAATTAAAAGTATAGACTAATTTTAAACCCTATTACGAGGCCCGTACGGAAATCACAAACCTCAAGTCGTGACAATGCCACCCAAGATTAACCAAAGCGGAAAAGAGCCTTCAAATCAAGTAAACTTAGATCTCTTTTTAGTTTTCCGACTTAGTCTGAATAATAAAATTAAACCTATCTTCATAGATTTGTTTTTCAGAAAGTATATGTACCTAAAGGTACTTATGTAAACGTTGGTAGCACCTAACCTAATCAATGGCCAAAATTACCTAGAAAAGACCTACGAAAGTCCCAATGGGTACTGTAGAATTTGTAAGTGTTGATGGTTCATGATGTAGGTTTACGCGACAAGTTATTATTATTTTTTGTTAGTTTAGCACTCAACGTCCAGTATTCGGCGATCACAGCTGACTGAATGGCGTATGTGAGCAGTTGACCTCCCGTGAAGAAGGCTGTCTTAGACAGCCGAAACGTAGAGTGCTAAAATCTCGGCCAAATAATTAACTTATGAAAATTGACATAAGTGATACTTGTTAGTTTAGTGATAAAAGTGTTAATGGTTGCATGTACTGTTGCATCATATCTGCTGAGCGAATGTTTCAACAGTAGCAAAGCCAACAAACTATGTAAACGGGCGTTCACTCCCCGGGTCAGAAGACACGGTAAAATAATGACAGGGCACGAACCGAGAGATCGCGGGGAGCAGAATAGATATCAGAATATCCAATCATAGCAATATCCTAACCAATTACAAGGAAATTGTAGGCCCAGCTGTGAGGTAGCCCTCGCGTAGGTATATTGCTATGGTTTTACTTTGTTTGGCTTGCCTTTAGGCTTTTCTTCATGTGTGCCTTTATAATGTTTTCGTAGATATAAGGGGAGAAAAGGACAGCCCTCCAAATACTGACCATGACACTAAACAACTTTCCCCTAGGAACTTAAGTCAGGAAGCAAAAAAATACATTTCGTCTTCCCATAGTAAAGTCTGTCAGCTGATCGTGATTTTATATGAGAGGTCGTTTTTTGTTGTTTCCTGACATATGTCAAAAGTTGTTTAGTTTAAGGGTCTGAGTGCACACTATCAGTATTCGGAGGGCTGTTCCTTACACCTTGTATATATTGCCGATTTTATGTATCTATGTATGTAATATCTTTATCTAAAGAATATCATAACACAGGCACAGGTCTGACAAGGGTCTGACACTCTGGTTGTGATGACATCATTTTAACTTTTTGTCCTATACACTTACACATGTCAGGCCTTTATCCCTAGCGGGGTAAACAAAATATGGTCGCTATCTCCACGTTTGACAAATATTTGAGGTCCATTTCAGGAAAATCGTGTTTCACGATAGTAAGAGGTTGTCAGCCTGTCGCCTAAAATTGTTATATACATAAAACCCTCGAGTTCCTTAGTCACCTCATACGACACCCGCGGGAATGATATGGGGTGATGCAATTCTAAGCCGGCATCACACGGCCTTGCCCTACTCTAACTAATACTTGATTGGTCTGAGTTATACCTCTATAAAGATAATCTAAAGGAGACGAGTGATAATGAAGTCGAGTGTCTCACTAAGGTCAAAGATCTTAAAGAGTTGATGATAAGTTTATGTCGGATTCCTATACAATCTGCTGTATTTATTCTAGATTTTAATTTTTCTGCTGCGAGCAATAGCAGGTAAAAGTTATTTTTGCTAATGCACGCAATGGAAAACATTGAGAGCGCAAATTGCTACAAAGCTAGGGCAATTCAATTTCGACTGCTTGTTCTCTTGGTTTTATTTTTAAGATGAAACTCTTACTTACCTACTTTGATATTAAATTTAGAATGATGTACAGTCAAGATCAGGCTGGGGACAGTTTGGACCGTTCTTACGCCTATATAAGGTGTAAAAAAATTAGCTAAGAATATTTTAAGGGGTGAACCAGTACGTGAAACTGAACAACTTCCCCCAAGGAAGATAGGTCGAAATATGAAAAAATAATTTGACCCTCCCATACTTAGTGTGTTACCCGGCCGGGATAATTTGTATGGGAGGGCCAAATTTTTTTTCATTTTTCGACCTATGATCCTTGGGGAAAGTTGTTCAGTTTCACGTACTGGTTCACCCCTTAAAATATTCTCAGCTAATTTTTTTACACCATGTATAAGACTTACATTGGCGGTTTGAGTGACTAACCGCACTTGATCTTGACTGTTTCTACACTTTGTATTATTACTGGCGTCCTTGAAGAAAAGTTAGCATTATTTTCTGAGAAAGTTTACTAATAATAAATGAATAAATAATAAATATCCTGGACAGTTCACACAGCGCCATCTAGCCCCACACTAACCAAAGCTTGTACTATGGGAACTAGATAGCTGATATTAATACTTAAATTTTACTCGTGGAATCTACGGTATTCCCGTCCGCTGCACTGCTACACATAACTCTGCTGTTATTTTACTGATTTTTGAGACAGTTATTAATAAATAGCCGGGGTGCTGATTTTACCGTGTCTTTCCTGCGTGATGCCGGTTTAGAATAACATCGGTCCATTTCCAACCGTGGGTGTCGTGAAGGCTATTAAGGAAAGAATCCAGAGAATAGGTAGCAGCGTTGTCCAGCAGTGGACTATGTGGCTGTTGTAGTTTTTAATAACCGGTGTGCTGCGGATAGTACCTATCTCTGAAAACTTGTAAGCATACGATCTTCTATGGGGATAAACGTGTGGCAGTCAGTCAGTGACCGTGGTCGTCGAACCATGGCCCAAACGCTCAGTGCGGGAAATTCACTAATCGACCAACGAAGTGCTAAATCATTGTATCTTACTTGCTACTCCTTTAACGCTTTGTTACAATTCGACTAATAGATGTAACATTGATAAAAAACAGCTAAGTACGAAACGAACTAGAACATGAAGGGTTCCAGAGGTCTTATGTATTTCCCGAAATAAGCAGATCGAGCATGTCAATAAAACAATTTTAATAAGATTTAATTTGTGTTTATTTATAAACGTAGAAATTGAAAAATCCTAAATAAACATAACTTAAATCCGATTAAAATTGTTTGATTGCAATGGTTTATTTGTTAATTCCGGGGGATACTTAAGACCTCTGGAACCCTTTGTTTTAGTTTAATTGTTTTATTGAGATGAGTAATAGTTGTACACATTCAAGAACCGATTTAATTAGTAATTTCTTTCTTTACATTCCTTACTGAATTTGAAGTCATTATTCAGGAGGTTATATACTTCATTCGCTTAGATCGTGTGTTGACCACCGTAACTGTCAGTACGCGCTAGTACCTGCGTGTAACCAGCATGGAGTTCAAGTTACGCAGGCTGGCTGGATGTACTATACCTACCTACCAGTTTTTACCTATGCTAAGATCCGTATCTACCTTACTTCACTGGCTAAGTGACCAGAACCCGAACACTTCCAAACTAAGGCATTTTATCTAAAAAAAAAAGTTTTTATGACAGGCGTAACTTGACCAATCAAGATCTTACCTTATTCGTATAGAGATCCCTGAAAATCGCGATAAATAATTTTGGTAAATCTTAATTGCTTTGAACAAAAAAGTACTGCTACAGCTTTGCAGCTGTGAGTAACGACAGATCTGTTGAGAGAATAGATGAATCAATGGCTGAATGGAAAAGTAAGGCAGATCAGATGTAAGTTATTTAAGATTGTGCGATAAATTGAAAATTGGCATTTACACCGTTCTTGCGTAACGGTTATTTTTCTTACAATTGTTAGTGATCTAACTACGCGAGATTTTGAAGGTACTGTTGAATAGATAACTACTTTTAAACATCACGATTCGAAAACTGAATTTTGACAAGGGAACTCCGACATTATTTTATTTCGACGTGACATAAAGTCCAAAATCAATATACACCGGTAGTTTGGCCACAAGGAAGAAGGGATAATTTTTATGAGTGGATTTCTCAAGCGGAAATATTTCATGTCCTCGCTGAAAACGAGGTGACGCTTTGCAGATATGACAATGATATTTTTTTCCAAAATAGAAGACACTTGTTCTGATATGAAGCCATATAAATAATGTTTAGAAAGTTATTATGTTCTTAGAAAAAAATAGTAAAAGTCGAATTTCAATGTTCGGTGGCTTGTCCCCAATCCGTTTTTCACAACATATTCATCTCTCAGGAAAATTATGTCCAACATATTAAGGAAAATTAATATTGATTATGTTAAGGATTAGTGACCCTACGAGAAATTATTAAAAATTGAATTTTTAGACGAAAAGTTTATGAACTATGTCAAAACTAGATTTGTCCCAGCAAAAATAGCAATATCGGTGGCAATTTTGTTTCGACGCTGCCTGCTCACACTGTTGAGTATATCCAGACCTAAAACCCCTTCCCCACTAGGATCAGCCGAGCACTCACGCGCAGTGTGAACTGTTGTGCACTACCTCCTTGCGTCTTCCCGCCAAAAATGTTAGTAAACTATTTCCGTTTACTCGGAACAAAATTTTGCAATTCCGGTGCTCGGGATTAAAATGTTTCCTCAAGGTTTAAAAATATTACAGTAATGCACTTAAAATAGCCTTTAGGTATACTTTTGAGATATAAGTTGCAAACTGGAATAACCTTGATACTTTTGTATATTTTTTAAATAAATAACTTATTTGCAATTTCGGTGGGCACATTTCGGTGGCTTTTATGGCTTCTAGAAGCCCACCGAAATTGCAAAACTCCACCGAATTTGCTCAATTGATACAAATTACAAAGATATTTAGAAATATCACGCTTTCACTCCTTGCGGGGTATACAGATCGAAAAAGCCTGTAAAATGCGGTCGCTTTAGATCGTTTGTTTGACAAAAAAATGCGGTTATTTCAGAAAAACTTAAATCTGCGTCGTAAAAGAAGACTAAGGGGTAAATTTATTTAGGGGAATGGACAACAGCGTTCCCTCTGAATGCAAAATTTTGTACTGCGCTCGCCTATCCGCCAGCCGAGCGTGTAGAGCCATCCTCTATAATCCTCAATACTCCTGATAGGGGGAGGCCCATGTCCAGCAGTGAATTTTTGAGCCAGTCCGGCGATCCCGCGTGGCTTTCCTGCACGGCGATCCCGCGAGGACCTCCTGCCCGGCCATCCCTCGTGGCCCTCTAGCCCGGCGCTCTCGCGAGGTCCTCCAGCTCGGCGATCCCTCGTGGCCTTCCAGCCCGGCGATCTGTCGTGGCTCTAGCCCGGCGCACCCGCAAAGTCCTCCTGCTCAGTCATTGACACCCGTCAGCGATAGCCGAAGACGTGGCTACTATTTGTAGTCGCAGGTATCTGTTGATTTGTCGACCGGCAGGTGCTAACAGTTGTGGACGGATGCCGATAACAGCGGGGTCTATGGCTATCTTCAACACAATGCCATCCATTTTTAAGCAGCCAAACAAGGTATTTTTTTTATTAAGGATGGGTTTGCTCTTGACTCTAGTCTAGGTCATAGGACAGAGTCAGAGTCTAAGATGGAGCGAGCTCACAGAAAAAGCCTGTTCAAAAGCCTGGTGGAACAAGGTTGTGAAGCTCTTGAGCACACTCTCCGAAGTACAATCTGTAAAAAACCGACAAGCAGGCAACCTTGCGGCGATGTGCCAGGCTATGTAGCATGGTGTCCACCAGTTTTTTGTCGCCTATGAGCCTCTTGGCCCTGCTTTCCACCGAGTCAAGAGTGGCAAGTTGGTATTTGGCTGAGCCATCCCAAAATTGATTGCAATACTCCATGCAGGATCGGACTTGTGCTTTGTAAAGAGTTAAAAGCTGTCCAGGCGTAAAGTATCGTTTCACTCTATTCAGGATGCCCAGCTTCTTAGCCGCCGTTTGAGCCTTGTACTCAATGGTCGCGCCGAAGTTTAAATTTGATGTCAACTCCATGCCTAGAAGCTCAAGCCTGTCAGTGACAGGGACAGATGTACCCCGAAAAGTAGGTGTCCAGTCGAAAGGACTCCTTTTTGCAGTGAAAAGACACGCCTGTCTTTTTTGGTTTTTTGGTGGCGTTGAATGAGACCAGATTGTCGTCGCTCCATTGGGAGACAAGACTTAAGGTCAGATCTGTTCGCTCTACCATGACCTTTCTTAACAAACGTAGTTCATCCCCACAGATTCTTGCACCTGTCAAGTATCTCTCTGAAACGGTACTATCATCTGCGTATCCAACAATACCAAGCTGAAGGAGGTCATTGATGTGCAGCAGGAAAAAAGTTGCAAAGTGAACAGACCCCTGAGGAACTCCGGCAACAATGGCCATAAGGTCAGAGCGCAGCCATCAACGACTACTCTGATGGACCGTTCACTAAGGAAGTCTGAAATCCAAGTACAAAAATCAGCTGGGATGCCATAAGCAGGAAGCTTACTGAGCAAACTTGCATGCCAGACCCTGTCAAAGGCCTTCGAGATATCGAGTGAAACGGCAAGTGCTTCGTCGTTTTTCTCGATGGTTTCGCCCCAGCAGTGCGTGACATACACAAGAAGATCACCAGTAGACTGCCTGTTAAGTACCCCCATGACTTTGTATAGGGTGGAGGTAACAGCAATTGGACGGTAATGAGCAGGGTCAGCACGGTCGCCCTTTTTGGGAACTGGTTGCACATTAGCAAGCTTCCAGGCCCCCGGCACCGTTTTTTCTTTTAGAGAGAGGCGGAACAAGCGTGTCAGCACAGGAGACAGTTTAGGCGCACATAGTCTTAATACTCTCGCTGGTATGCCATCAGGTCCGCTGGCCTTGTTCACGTCTAGACTGCACAATACTCTCGAACCTCTTTAATGTGTACTGCGATCTCCGACATCGAAGAATCGCAACGAGGTACAGTAGGTGGTTGCTTGGAGCCAGCGTCTAGACGTGAGTTGCTTGCAAACAAGGAAGCAAACAAATTTGCTTTCTCACTTGCAGAGTAAGCCATCGATCCTTCAGGTTTCAGCATTGGAGGATCTGAGGCACAATTGCAACTTCGGTGGCACAAATCCAATTTCGGTGGCATGAATTCAATTTCGGTGACAAGGCAATTTTGGTGACCCAAATAACTCACTAAATACTATTGTTACATATTTCCCTGTTAATATATTATATTCAAAATGAGTATTGTTTGCTATACAGCTACAAAAAACACCAAAAGAGCAGAAAATTAAAAAATCCACCGAAATTGACAAAAATATGCAGTTGTTGAAAATGACTCTTATCCGACATATCTCTCCTCCGACATGACTCTATCTATCATGTATGATAGTCCGATATCATTTCACTCCGACATTACTCCCCATTTACACAGTATCCAAGATGGGTTCTACTAAAAATGACCCAACCTTACATCGTGTCCTGCGTGACCTAACATCTGCATGTAGGACGATCGAATTCCAGCGTTTGCCAGCGCTGTTGGCTAAGTTCTGGACCGTGCCGGTGAAGAGTCTGCCATCGACATGCTTTGGAGACGGGACGTGGGTTTAGTTAGATATTACAAAAAGCACAAGTAACTACCTACATGTGTAAGAATATTAGCTCGAATATTTTAAAAAAATTACCGGGTAAGTCCCAGATGAGAATTGAGAAATCACATATTCCAAGGTGTATTAATCTTTTTAATTATTTCTTTAAGTACAAACTTTTGGACACAAATCCACAATTTTATTGTGTGACAACTTCTACTAAACCCTAAAATGATCTATTTACGTTTAGTAAAATGATTTGGATGAAATTTTGAACACAGGAAGAGTATAACCCGGAATAACACATAGGCCACTTTTTACCGCGGGAAAACAACTATAACTACGGGAAAATCAGTGGCAGCGGTCGAAACCGCTCGGCAGAAATCTAGTAATTTTAATAAAGTTAGTGTTATTTAATTCAAAGTAACATTGCTGTATTTACTGCGAATATCACATTTTGTACCTACTCGCAGCAACCTACATAATGTAGCTACTGATACATAAAGCAATCATCTCCCTAAATAAGAGATATCTATCCAGCAGTGAATTTACCACGAATTTCAGTGCCTTTGCCAAATGTGACGATGATTGCACGAGCCTTTTAAAGTCTTTTCTTGTCAGCCCACATCATCCCACTGCTGGGAAAAGCCTCCCCTCTTTTCCTTTCATCCATTTCTATTCTGGGCTTCCGCATGCCAGTTTCGTGAGAACTTATCTAACTCATCGCGCCACCTACGACGGGGTCTGACGCGGCGTCTATTTGCGGTGGGTGGCTTCCACAAAGAAGATGATATTGCCCACAGCTCTTCTGGCATGCGACATACGTGACCGGCCCAGTCCCACTTTAGCTTGGCTGCTGCTCGGGCTACGTCAGATATTTGTGTTCTAGAGCGTAGTATGGTATTCCTGACCCGATCAACCAACCCGCTTCAGGCCTAACATACTGCGCTCTATCGCTCGCTGGCAAATCTTGAGGCTGGACCTTTGTACTTCCGTCAAAGACCTTCTGAGCACCGTAGGCGAGAGTGGTACGTAAATAGCATTTCATGTGTTCTATCATGGACCAACAGCTCTTCCACGCGTTTTCGGAGCGTCGAGCAACTTCTTTTATCTTGTCTCGCCTGGAAGGAGACTATTTTGCCCAGATATAAATACTTTTAGACATATTCCTTTTACAGTAGAAAATTAGAAATAAACTATTGTATATGGTTAAAAAATTCTGCCATCGCATTGGTACACCACACACCGCTATTCATGCAAAGAATACATCAGAATGTCCTTTGCACAAGTTTTGGTATTATCTTATAGTACAATCAGACCTTACAGACTTAAAGAAATATTCACCGCAATTTCAGTTAAAAAAAATTGTGCCAAAAGTGGCCGTTTTTGAAACTTAGACCCATAACTTAAATAACAGCGTTTGCAGGTTCTAATTTAACTTTAAGATAAAACCAAAAACTTGTGAAAAACACATTCGGATGCATAAAGAGGTATGTTCTTTTTTCGTGAAGTGTTGCTTGTTTTGCGATACCACTTGTTCACTAAATACGTTAGAAGGTTAGCAGAAACATACCCCAACCCAAACTCAGCTTGTTAGTAATTCGAGTAGATCGTGATCAGCTCCGATGGCCCCGTTATCCGAGGGGACACAAAAGCTCATTTACCTACCAACTGTTTCGCACAACTGTTCCACTGCTAAGTTTTTCAATTATTAGATCCACTGCCGATTAGACCCAGTGGGTCTAATTTGTCACATTGCATTTTACCTACCGGACCTGGCACTTAAACTAGACTTACTGTCAAATTAGGTAAAGTTTAGTATAAAGTACAGTTCGTCTTTCAAGTAAATTAAACAAAATACTTACCTTAGTAGTTATTATTTTCACTCACAAAGTAAAAAATATCTAAGTAACAAAAGTCTACTTCAACAACTACAACAGTCTACTGCTGGACACGGGCCACTCCCTATTGAGGGTATTAGCCATACTCACCACGCTTGGCAGGCGGAATGGCAAGCGCAGTGCCAGTTGTTATAGATGTTCACAGAGAAGGCTGCTGCCCATTCCCTTAATTCATGTCTTAGTCACCTTTTATGAAACCCACGGTTATAAATAATTAAGACAAATAAACTATTAATACGTGTTTGCAAACTGTATCAAACTTCACTGATTTTGAAAGTGGGTTTAATTAGTGACAGGTTCAGTGAGAAAAATGCAATGTCACCAATTAGACCCAGTGGGTCTAGTCAGAAGTGGGTCTAATGTGAACTAGTCCAACTGCTTAAGCTATAATTCGCTGTGCCCTGTGGCGCCACTCTCAGGAATCTGGATTGCATTGGGTTGAGACCTCGCCAAGTCGTGTCATCGGCGTATTGTACTTAGATGACTTAAGCTTCTGTCGTTTGTTTCTTCATTACAGGAATCACGCGTTTCGAAACCAGAATGAGGTTGAAACTCAGGATTGGTATGACGTAAATTTATGTCGTCAGTTTCAACAACAGCCTTATCAGTTCACTGCATGGTCACCTGATTTGACATGCAGGCGGGTAATATAATGCTGTAGTTATTTACAGAAACGCTTTGAAAAATGACTGAAATAATTATAAACATACATAAGTAAATACACTTTTCACACAGCCCTGCCATCAGGGGCCGAATTAGCATACTTGCTTTTTATACACACTATCACGCCTATAATCATTTGCGGGGTAGGTAGCGCGTAAACGGCCGCAAAAAACGGACATTTACACCACGTCTGACAAATATTTGAGGGTTATTCGGAAAATTGTGTATCGCCATACCTAGTGACCCTCGAGTCCCTTTAGTCTCTTAGAGTCCCTTGTTATATCCAGCAATGAATGCTGAATCGAGCTTTCAGGTGCATTTTATGGAGTTCATACACACGAACTCCATATTACGCATCAAAAACCTATCAAAAGGACTTTTAAAAGTGCTTTTCCGCTTTCTATCCTCGAAAATAACATGTATTCGAATTACAAAGTGTTATATTGCGTGAGGCATTCCCTCAACAAACGGAACACAGTAACAGTTTTAAAACAATTACAGATTGATAAGCCATTTATTATCCAGATATTTCTCACCACAATACGGCATATTTAAACAAAGCCATGTACGAGGGTATACTTAATTTATCAGTTCACTAAGTACAGCCTAGTAGAAGTGGTATGTAATAATTGCCTAGTATTATTGGTAATCCGATAAAAAGACGCATGCATTGAACTATATTGGAAGGTTGCCAGACAATCTTCTATTATTTTCTGAGAAATTTTTGTTGAGATGCTGTTTCTTACTTTAAACTGAGTGTAAACTATGTAAAGCTAATCGGTATGTAACTACTTTTTGGTGTAAAGAAAACCAAGTCAGCTTAATTTTTCGTAAAATATTTACAGTTATTGCTAATAGTTAGGTTGGTAAAATATAATTATTTCTAAATTCTACGAAACAAAACTCTACGAAAGTCATTTCTTTATTTCAGTGAAAAATTGTTTATAAACTTGGTACATATTTTATTCGTAAGCATACACGGTACATAATGTAAATAATAACTAATAATAATAAAATAATAGAAATTACAGTAGCCAATGCTTATTGCAATTTGGCATACCAAATTACTTATTTTAGAATATCATAATGACCAATGGCAAAGAATGAAAATAAATACTGAAGATTGCGCCAACGGACACGTATAGTAAGTGGGTATACCTACTTAGCTAGCGTACGCCATTTTTATCTGGGAAAACGACCAGGTTCGTCTTCTCCTTCCATCTACAGAAACAATAATAAGAGCGAATGTCGAAGACAATTTTTTGGTTACATAAGTAGTTATTTTGAAAAGTTCAAAATATTCATGGCCAATATTGACGTTATCATCAGTGAGGCGTCTCATAACTCTTCGTCGGCGTCTACTTCCAACACTTATTGTGTATTGTTTACACACCTCGCCACGCATTGTTCTATGGCCGCCATTTACCGACGGCGCCAAGAAAGAAACAATCATGTTTTTCACCTGTTTTATAAAAACTGTTACGCAATTTTCAGTGGATTGTGTTTTTAGGGCCACGGTGCGCTTTGAAAAACTGTAGTCGTTATCATCATCCAAAACCACAACAGTTCACACCTAGACGTGGGTTTTGCGTATATCGTTATAACTTATTCACCACGCTTGGCACGCAGATTAGTGAGCGCAGTTTAAATCTTTGCATTCACAGGGAACGCTGCAGCCTATTCTCTGGATTAATCTTATAGTGTCTTAACTACACTCACGAGGGGAAATGAGCTGAAGTAATTCTAAGCCGTCACCACACGAAAAAAGTCGGGAATCTACGAAAGCCACTACAACAACAGACCGCAATCGGGTCTGATATTTTTTAAAGTACACCATGTTCAACTACAGTTCATCATATTCCCTGGCCTCGGAGTTTCCTCTGCCAGCGTCTGTTGACCTCAACACTTCCCTCGCACTACACTAGGTCAGAGCAAGGACATTGTTTTGGAAAATTTAATTACAATATATCGTGGTTAGTATAATTAATTCCGAGCATTTACTTTGTCTCTATTTTGTCGTCTCTTGTCGTGGGACACTGATACGGCAAACAACCCTATGAACCGTGACGCTTTAGAACATATATATAAGTGATTTGTGCCCAGGTGGAACATTTTTTACCACTTTAAATGGGTAGGTATAAACTGGAACTTGGAAAATCCTGAGCATACAAAAATCCCCTTTTAAGTTTTATAACTATATACACTTATACCATCCAATGTTAGTAGAACATCGAGTTATAGCTTTACAGGGCTCTTATCTAACATGCCTCGAAATATGCCTAAACCATGACATAAAAGATAAAATAATTTAGGGGTCAATCGAATGATGTAGCTCAGCCTAAACATATTAGGTAGGTACGTAGGAAACCGTCAACGTATGGGAAAATTTGAGAGTTTGGGCTCTTCTGAGAAGCTTGTTCTACTAATATTTTGAAAAATAATTTAGGGCTTATATTTGACGGCATTTGGTGACCGGCGACCGCATTTCATATTATATTTTAATTTTACTTGAAAATATTTTTCCCTCTCTTCCTCTAACTTTATTAAGACGCACTAGGCCAGTGAGCAAGAGCAGTTATCTTCTTATGCAATGCATTGTTTTGTTTAATTATTTAATTAAACCAAATACCACGTAACAATAGCTAATTTGGCATGCAGATACTGTACCTACATGTGTTTTTTTTTTAACAAAAGTACTAGAATATCTAAGTATTTCTCTTAGACACCGTGGTTCATCGGGTCGTTCGTCAACTCAGTGTCTTACACGAAAAGAAGAAGAAAAAGCGGTATAAAGAATATTCAAAGCTCAACCTTTAATAAAACAATTTTTATTTACCAAAGTCGTTAAATAAAAGCTCAGTCGGATGGATAATTGGAGAGAACAAAAGACATAAACGCGTGCGCACATTTTTCACCTCGACTCCACCGTTAGACGATTTAATATTCATTAATACGGAACCCGCACGAAAACGAGAGTGCGCTTCGCTTGGAACAATTTTGAGGCATTTACCGGCTTATGAAATAGAGATTAATTAATCTGAGGTATTTATATTTTGTACCGAAACAAATAGAGAAGATATAGGTAAACGTACAGTACGATATACGTAAGCATAGTTTGGTGTTTTTGTAGAATCTATGTTTATTAAAAGATCCAGATGGACCGACGACTTAAGAGGGCGGCTGGTAGCAACTGGATGGCGGAAACGGGATTTCGTGCCTATGGCGTTCCCTGGGGGAGGCATATGTCTAGTGTGCTAAAGGCTGATGTGACTAGGTAGTAGGTAGGTACTGTGTACAAATCAATATCTCATCCGTCCAGGGCCCAGCTGCTGCGATTTCTATTAGTTTGTAAACCACGGAGACTAACAAAATATACAAGATATTTTAATGGACTACGTACACCCCAATTTTATTTGCCAACTTTTGAGCCAGAATGTCCCACTGCAGGAAAAAGCCCTCCTGTTTTTTCAATTTGTCCCTCCATCCAGGGGTTGTAAGATAATTTAAAAAATCGAATATAGTTTTGATAATTGGAAAAGAAGTTTAAGGATCCCGTTTTGGTATCACAGCTTCATGTTTCTTGTGTGAAATTTTCGAACTCGTTGCGCTCTTCTACTACTGCGTACCGAGAGTCCAAAACTCTCGATTTTTCCGAATACATCTCGTTGAAGTTTCACTGTTTTCTCATAGTTTGGTGCTAAACGGCGGTCGTGGGCCATGACGTAGGTACCGTTACGTTGTCGCACGCCACGGGCCGCGAGCAACGCGTTCATATATTCGCACTCGCAACACTTGGTGACACCAGCTCCCGAGGTGACCTTAGTGTTTATCCTGAACTGAATTCTAGGGTCACGTAGAGTTTAAAAAGACACTGATAATTATTTTGTAGGGGACCGCCTGCCTAGCGACAACATTCCTACTTTGCTTTTATTTTTATTACTAGATTAATTGTAGTTTCATCTGCTGCCACACATTTTCCCGCGATCAAAAGTGGCCTATGTTTTATTCCAGGTTATACTCCACCTCTGTTTCAAATTTCATCCAAATCGGTCAATCCGTTTGGAAGAGATAACAAACATACATACACACACACAAACTCTCAGATTTATAATATAAGTACGGATTTTTGACTGTCCCAATAGCGTAGCGGATAGTCTCCTGCCTGCTACGCCGAGGGTCGTGAGTTCGATCCCCACACAATACAAATATCTGTAAAGTTATTTTCATATATTTGTGTTAAGTCTGGGTGTTTTCTCTGTTTAATATGTATTTACATAGTTGATATAAGTATTAATATCAACTATCTAGTTCCCATAGTACAAGCTTTGCTTAGTTTGGGGCTAGATGGCGCTGTGTGAAATGTCCAGGATATATTTATTACAGCATCAAGGGTCCCACTACTGGGCAAAGACCTCCCCTCTCTTCCAGCCTTCTCGGTCCACTGGTTTTAAGGAGCAGTTAGGAACAAATTTACCTGCCCCTCAGACGATGCTCTTGTCCTTGGGATCCATTCAGTGCGTAGCTAATCTAGCCCACTATGCTCATACAGCAGAAAAAAAACAATGGAAAGATATTGATGTTTAAAAGCCTGAAACGGCAACATTAATGTTCCGTGTTGCCGGCTTACAATAGCATCACCCCATTTCTTGCCCGTGGGAGTCGTAAGAGGCGATTAAGGGACTTGAGGGTGTGTATTGCAATTTTAGGCGATAGGCTGACAACCTGTCACTATGGCGATAAACAATTTTCCGGGTGATCCTCAAATGTTTGTCAGACGTGGCGAAAATGTCCGTTTTATGCGGCCTTTTATCCTATGCCTACCCCGCAAGGGATTATAGGCGTGATATGTATGTTAATATTCACCACAGCTCTGTATTGTTTCTCTGCCTCAGTCTCCACCACACGCTACTCCTGACGATGACGATCTGAGACGTGTTGCGTTCGCGTGTTGCATCGGATGATAAGATAACACAAGTACTTGTTAGATAATCAGGCGCCAGAGAAGGTCATGATATGACCCTCATGTAGCGCGGGAATCAGGGTTTTGTCCTACTGATGGTAACTGGTTACTAAGATGGATAGTCCGAGACTGAGTCTGAATAAAAAATGTGATCCCTCAAAGAGTAGCAACAACAATCAAATCGTCAAGCAAACCAAATTCACCATAAAGTTAAAAAAGGACTTCTTCTTTTCGTGTGGGACACCAAGTCAATGGATGACCTGATGGTGTCAGAGTTTTTCGACTTACTAGGTAGGTTCACAAATGATTACCGTGAAGCAATATTTGAGAACACGCAACCATATTTCGCTGATTTATTGAAAACTTTAAATATAATGGATTGAGTTATTACTACACAGCGCTTTCAATGGCAAAGTCTGGCAAGTTTTCAATGTATCAAAAATATTAGTTTATTTTTTGTATACAGTTTCTTGACCATCTCTCTCTTTTCGTGTGGGACATCGAGTCGTCCAACGACCCGATGAACCCTGGTGTCAGAGTTTTTCAAGAGTCTTGACCATTGGCTGAACCTTATTTATTATTTTGTCTCATTTTAGGTATATGCTCAGGAAACTGGGTTTTTACACTGTGAAAACTAGCACATTTCAGAATAATAAATTAATGATAGACACTTCAAATTTTAATTTATTATATGAGCTACCATACACAGATATGAAAAACGCAAGCGTAAAAATGACACAAATTGTAATATGTGCTTTACAGACACACATGACGCAATCGCACAAAAATGAGGTACAAAAAATAAGCATGACTTCAGAAATTTTGTAAGTTATGCACTTAAATAACACGTGTAATGACAGCCGTACCGGACTATGTAATACCTGTCAACAAAATACTACACATATTGTTTTCCGGAAAAGCCTTGTTAGTCCCGACGACACGCGTGCGACCGTTTAGGGAACGCTACTTTAAACGCTCTTGCAGAGTTTACACGCAGAATTGTTACCGCAGCTACAGACAAACAATACCTACAGGATGTTTCAAATTGTGCTATTGGAAAACGTAACCACATACTGAGTAGAAGATAGATATTAACTATGATAAAATACATGAATGAAATGTATTATAAAATGAAAGTGAGAATTGACGTATAAAATGTATTTTATGGATAAAGGAATTGAATTGCTTAAGTTATGAATGAATACAAAACCTACGTTTCATAAAATAAAAAAATATTATTATTATCAATATTTTAATAATTATGGGTAGTTATTTATGGTATGCTAATAAATGCCGTGTGATGCCGGCTTAGAATAGCATCACCCCATTTCTTTCCCATGGGTGTCGTAAGAGGTAACAAAGGGACTCGAGGGTTCCATGTGAATTGCAATTTTAGGCGATGGGCCGACAACTTGTCATTATGATTGTTGTACCATGTTCTGAATGACCCTCAATTGTTTGTCAGACGAGGCGTAAATGTCCGTTTTTAACGGCCGCTTACGATCAGCCTTTCCCGCAAGGGATATAGGCATGACATATGTATGTAAGAAAGACAATAAAACAATGCAAATTGAAAATAAGTTTGCAGTTACTGACACTGTTGATCTCCTAAATAGGTAGGTAACTCAAGGTGTAGGGCAGCATTTTTTTTTTGTTGGAATTGGAACATACTGTATGATGATAATTGTATTCAATTGTGATAAGTACTTACTTTAACAAGACAAGTCAAGACTGAACAAGCTGTAGGTATAGCTTAAGAGTAGGTAGGTGATACTTGCACCCTGTAGGCTGCTGTAGCCACAGATTATACACAGCCATGCTATGACGGCAACACCGTGAGAAAAACAACATTTTACATTTTCTAGGACTTTCGCACAACGGTTAGTTTGGATTATGTTGTAGCTGAATTATCAGGTACGACAGGCAGGTTTTAGATTAGGTACATTATTGTGAACGTCTAGGCATGTTTAATACTGAAGTTTACTCTTGTATCATAAATTAATGAAGCAAGAAATTAAACCTTAACTAAGTCTCGAAGTCACTCAGCGAGCTATGGAGAGAGCTATGTTCGGTGTATCTCTACGTGATCGAATCAGAAACGAGGAGATCCGTAGACGAACCAAGGTCACCGGCATAGCTAAGAGAGTCAGTAAGCTGAAGTGGCAATGGGCGGGCCACATTGCTCGAAGGACTGATAACCGGTAGAGCAGAAGAGTTCTTGAGTGGAGACCACGTACCGGCAGGCGCAGCGTAGGACGCCCCCCCGCTAGATGGACAGACGATCTGGTCAAGTCCGCGGGGAAATGCTAGATGCAGGCCGCTTCTAATCGGGCGAGGTGAAAATATTTAGGGGAGGCTTATGTTCAGCAGTGGACGTCATATTATGGCTGATATTATGATGATGATGAAGTCTCAAAAAGGGTATTTAGGAACATATAAGATGTTAATACATTAAATTTGACAAGAAGGCATAAGGAAGCCTCCTTGCCTTCTGACGGACGGTGGACAAAAACAGTCACAGAGGGGTGGCCAATGGGACCATAAAGATAAGCGGGCAGATCATCAGCCCGGTGGTTCGATGAAATCACCAAGTCGACAGGATCTCTGTGGATGAGTTTATTGGCGCAATGAAGAAGAGGCCTATTCCCTGCAGTGGGTGGAAGTGAGTTGATAAGAATGATGATATAAAATTTGAGATAGGAGCCGCCGGCAGATGATGATGATGATCAAGTACTTTAATGCAGTTACTTATGCGGCTGAAAAACTATTGCTATGGAATAAGTTCTTCATCAACGTACAGCTAGGGCGCCTAAAATTGTTAAAATTATGTGATTCGCAGTAAATAGCGTTAAAAACTAATGTGCCCAGCGAAAACACACAATCACCGAAAGAAACAAAGACCAAGGTTCCAGTAACCGCTACATTTTAAAAATATTATATTTCGTTCAAACCGTAGAGTTCACGAAAGCAAAATAAAAACGACGACATAAAGCCAAAAAAATTGCCTAATCGTTTCTTAATCTTAGTTTATGCAAATGGGTTTGAATTCAATCTTTAGTTGGGCAGCTGCGATGGAATTGTTTCCGTGATGCCGTTTACGGTTTACCCCGTGAAGCGTGAAGAGGTCACAGAACTAGTACAAACAATTTGGCTGCTTCAATACTATCGGTGTTCAAGTAATTGATAAATTTTGATTGGAACCGCGGTCGGTTCGGACGTGGTGTGAGTATGGCACTGTCTGAATTACTTATCTCACTACTGGTCTAAAAAAACAGGATATTAGTAGAGTTCTTTTGTATCGTTTTCTACCCTGTTTTCTACTAACTCTGTGAGATAATAAAAAGTCCACACATATTTAACCAGAGATTTTTAAATGACTTTCTTCAACAATGATATAATCAGTAGATAACAATAACATTTATTTGAAAAAAATTGTTATTGCCGTGTGATGTCGGCTTACCATAGCATCATCCCATTTCTTTCCTGCGGATGTCGTACTGACTTACATTGTGTATCCAGGGCTTTATGTGTGTAATAATTTTACGCAACAGGCTGACAACCTGTCGCTATAAACGATTTTTCTGAAACGGCTCTCAAATATTTGTCAGACGTGGCGATATGGACCGTATTTTTAAGGCCGTTAACGCTCTTCCTTCCAGGGAAATAGGCGTGATACGTACGTATGTATGTATATTATGGAAAAATGGACAAAAGTTAATACAAATAAACAGTACAAGACGCGTAGACAAGCCGTGATCTTTCTGCCGAACGCCCGCCCTGCTCGTGTTGGCATGCGCACGCGTTGATGTCTTTCCTTCCATAGATTTCTCTTAACGGTGTTAAAAAATGCTGAAATATTTTGAAGGGGTGAGTGAACCACCACGGGAAAGGTTTTAAATATTTTGATCAAGTTTCGACTTGTACATACATATATCACGCCTATATCCCTTGTGGGGTAGGCAGAGCGTAAACGGCCGTTAAAAACGGACATTTACGCCACGTCTGACAAACATTTAAGGGTAATTTAGAATAGTGTTTGTCGGGTTTTCAGCCCATCGCCTCAAATTGCAATAAACATGTGATCATCGATTCCCTTAGACTGCTTTATTTTACGGAAAAGCTATTAAATGTGTTTATTTAACTCGTAAAATGTACCGCAATTTTATCATCATTACTTATCTGTATGCTTTTAATCGATGTGAGGGCATACATATTTCTATGCGTAAAGGTATTCCAATTGGTTGGCAAAATGGCTTTGTCAGCATGTCAGCAATCAAATCGACGGCCGATGTGGCGCAGTGGTAGTGCGACAGCCTGCGACGCAAAGGTTCCGGGTTCGATTCTCGGTGGGACACTTTGTGACATTGCAGGGTGAACGAACGGATTGTCCGAAAAGAAATGGTTCCGTGCTTCGGAGGGCACGTTAAGTCGTCGGTCCCAGTTGCAGTCTATGATAACTTAGACGGCGGTCGTAACACAACCATGTCAGAGGCCCAATAGTGGTAGTAGGCGGTTGAAAAACTCTGACACCAGGGTTCATCGGATCGTTGGACGACTCGGTGTCCAACACGAAAAAGAAGAAGTAATCAAATTTAAACCTACTATACAAAATTGTATGGAAGGTCCAAATCTTTTTTCATACTTCGATCTATGTTACTTGAAGAAAGTTGTTCAGTTTCATGGGCTCGTTCACCCCTTAATATATATGCAACTAATATTTTTAAATTTTGTATTTTATTTTGGGTTCTATATGGCACCGTTGTTGGTCTAAAAAATGGGGACACCTACAATTGATTTAATCTTTCCTCTTCTTTCTCATTACCTCAATGTCGATTAGTCCCTCACTGAAGGTAGTTCTATGGTTTTTTTTTACATACTTACAAAATCCAATTTATTCCTTTTCATACAATTTCGAAATGCTTTAGTTGAACGAAGTTGAAATAATAAATTAGACAAGCAAGTATTTGGTTTCTACGTTTTAATAATTTTAAGTTTCTGAAGCTAAAATAACTAGATTATGAGTGGCTATTTTAAAAAAACCTTGTTCTTCTAAAGTTTTTGACAAGACTATAACTTGATTTTGACAATGTTTAATATCCGTTTATGATATTTATGTTCTGTATATATCTTAGCAAATCTTTTAGATATTTAGTTTTTGCGTAAGGTCTACAACCGATCAATTGCCAGTTTCGATCTTTTTATCTTTTTAAAGTTGTAACGTGTATCCCCCAACTTAGACATTGGCAGAATTGTCCTTTGCTGACAGAGGCCATTTAAAAAAAAAGAATTGAAGGATATTTTAATAAATTTAGTGCAGCAACTTAAAAAAAACTATTATGTAAAAACTTTCCAATGAGTTGTTGTATGAAAAGAAATATACTTTTGGTATTTATATAGTTTAGTATTAGGTAAAATATTATTAATCTTAACTATGGAAACAAACCTGTGCCTGTTGGAGCGTATTTGCCAAACACACCATGCTTGCTAGGTCGATTGGCAAGCGCAGTACGCAAAAACGCTTCAATGTTTTTTTGTATTTTTATATAAAATCGCCAAGAAACATGAATTATAGATTAACATTCATTCGGTACCACTCCAAAACTTCGTTCGTTCGGTGTCAGTTTAGAACATTTCGATCCAGTGCCACTCTAATTTTTTCCTACCCGTTGACCCTCTAGAACCTAGCAACTCAATTTATCCCACTTCAAAACTCTCCTATCTAACCGAAAATCACACAGATCATTCCAACATGCATCGAGTTTTTTAACAGTACTATTTTTTAAGCGGGTACCCTTTTAGTAGCTGCTAAAATCAATTAATTTAATCGTTTTAAATAAGTATTCATATCGGCTAAAGTTAAGTTTAATTCTGTCAGCTATTTTTAAAGTTTATAATCCTGTCATTTGAATTTGACAGTGCATGCAGAGTAGGAAATGGCTTTAGAAACGTAAAAATAAACTTAGTAATTTAAGAAGCGCATCTGCAATAGGGTCTATTGTCTACCTAACTTAAATCATGTTTCTTCTAATACACACCCAAAATTTAAGAGACCGGAAAACCTCATATCACTTTCTTCACCGAATTGTGACAAAGTACAATTTTTTACACATTGACATACAAGGCAGAGCAAAAAAACTATTACAAACAATTGTCTCTACTCCACTTACTTGACATTTAACACCATTTTGCACTGATGCACTAGCGGCTCACTGTTCTATCATTTATTTAATTACACCACCACACAAAATCCACAATAAATAAAAAATAAAACTTTTAAAAATAAAAATTAATTCTATTTTTAAACTTTTCAGGTGTCAAACTTCCCGCGCGCGAATGCGTTTGATGTTCGAAAAGTCCGTGGTTTCGCGCGTTGCTTCCGCTTGCCGCGCGCGTCTAGCGTGGCTGCCAGCAATAGAGTGGTTGGTGCAGCCTCCACCGTGACTCTTCATCCGCGAAATGCTTCAAGCAGAAGTAAGCTCGGACAAAGGGGCGGTCAAAAGTCATCAAAAAGCTTGATGCGGGACAGCCACAGATAGTGGAAAATTGGAGTGGTATAGGCAGCGCTGTAGGTACCTACTTCTACCCACATTCATTCGACTTGCGTAAATGCGAAACGCAATTTGATTGATTACGAAAACCATCAGGGAAAAGTTGTTCAGTTTTATGAGTAGTGATAGTTTCATTAGTTGATTCCGAACGAGGTGTTCTTTTCTTTTTCTTTTTCCCACTTTCAGTTCCATTTTGTAGGCACACTTGTAGAAAGATTTTTAAGTTTTCTGTGTGTATGTTTGCGTTTCGTTATAAGCTACATATTTAAAAAGATAATTATTGACTTAGGAAGTACTACATTTACTTATTTTGATTTTTATGAGGTAGATCCGACTCCAACTGTACCATCTCAATACCATTTCGAAGTCTAAACTTCTGTGGCATTAAAATAAGGGGAAGTAGTAATTATTGAAAACAATATCCAGCTGCGTCGGTGTTCCGGCTGATCAAACCATTAGCTAGTGACAATGGCAGTCGACTGTCACACCTGGTAAAGGAAGGTCAGCCGATTATCAACTTGAACTTATTTATTTACTTTTACATAACGAATGAAACGTAAGCCATGCTTAGTATGCTTACAGACGCGCCGCAAGTGGTGCGGCACTGCAGTCAACATCTGTGTGAGTGTAAGCCAACCACTACACCTGTATACCAGGATTAAAGAAAATTTAATACAGAGCAATAATAAATAACATCAAAGTATTTCATATATCGTTATATTTCACTGAAACTAAACTCAAATTGTAGGTTCTTAAATCGATTAAAACACAGTCACATAATTATGTTAAAATGCCAATCATACGCTTTTCAGCAAAACTTAGCTCATATTATTTTATCAATTTTAAAGGATTATCTCAACGCGCCATTAGTTCAGAATTTTCATGAATCTTCCCCGAAATTTTACAAATACTGTTTTCGTATGTTTAGCCAAAAGAAAGACTTCCTAGATATAAAACATGGTGTCTTATTTTATCTAGGTAATGTTTTTTATCTGTTCGATGACAATTTGCTCAGTTTACTTCAATTTCATCACACCACCTTAACTTTTTCAATTGACTTAAGCTTGTCAATTTTCATTCAAGTTTAAAGCGATGGATAATGTTTTAGTTGTTAAATAGTCATAGCATACCAAAGGCGAATTATTCATTATGGCTACCAAAGTCATCCCAACGTGCCAGATAAATAAAACGATAATCAAGCTATTTAGAAGGTCCATGATGTGTATGTTTAAATCAATTAAAATTTTCTTGATTTATGGCGTTTTCATGCTGATTTCGCCAGTGTCAAGTTTCGATGACGTTTTATGGTCATAAGAAACTGCTTGATTTGTCTATGGTAGATATCTATATAGAGTCTGTGCGGAAAGAGAAAAGGTGTGGGCAAAAAGTGAACTAAGTATTTCATAAGTTGCTATGACACTTCACATACTGAAGCACAGAGTTGCTCTCAAGACCCACGCCTATTATTTTCCAAACAGACTCTACCAAAATCCGAGGTGATCACTTTACGCTGCGGTTTATGTGCACCAACCCTTATCAAAAATATTTTCCCACAATGTTTTCCATCCGATATAGCATGTGAAGTCCGAGGAACACGCTCGTCATAGTGACGAATGTTACAGTGATCTTCATTGGCCTGTAAGTAAATAAACATTGTAAAGGTAAACGAACCATTTGTTGTAAAACCTACTAAATCTCTATAAAAGGTTCTTAGTTAAACACAGATAAGTAAACTCCAGCTACCCACCACGCTACGAAGCCTACGAGTACGAAAATGTTCCAGACACAGATCACATACCTACGCCCGCCCATCGGCTATTATTGCCGAACACTGTTCAGCTGTGATTGCCGAACACTTCAGCTGTGATATCCGAACACTTCAGCTGTGATTGCCGAACACTTCAGCTGTGATTGCCGAACACTACTCAGTTGTGATTGCTGTGTAAGCAGTCGAAACGTAGAGGGCTAAACCCTCTAACAAATAATCAACAAGTAAGTCGCGAAAACCTAAATCATTAGTGTTATTTGTTACTAAATGTTACTAATGCAGACCAATCACAGAGTTATATAACGAACAACTGTCAACAAATTGTCCTATGCTGGGCGAGGCCTATTATAAAAAATAATTGTGTTATATGAAGCTAGTAAATAATATTCTTTCGATCTGTGGTATAAACTGAACCCTAGATTGCCCACTACCAACGCACAAGGAAGTAAGCTTGACTGATGCATCCGAGACGGCTCGGCGCGAGGCATTCCTGACATTGCGAGATAATCAACATCCACTATGATTGTGAACTATTGTGAAGCTTATTGGTGCGGAAGACACTGTCTGACTGAGGTTTTTTTGTACGGTACTATTTGAAAAAGCCTTCACGTCCACAGCAAGTGTAATTTGTTACATTGCAGTCACAAAGATAAATTCGCCATACAGATACATACATACACACTTCACGCCTTTATCCCTTGCAGGGTAGGCAGAGTGTTATCGGGCATAAATAACGGTCGCTATCGCCACGTCTGACAAATATTTGAGGGTCGTTTCAGAGTAATCGTGTATCACTATAGTTACAGGTTGTCAGCCTGTCGCCTAAAATTGTATATCACATGAGACCCTAGAGTCCCTTGGTCACCTCTTACTTCACCCGCGGGAAAATATGGGGTGATGCTATTCTTAGCGTCACACAGCTACAATTGCAGTCACAAAGATAAATTCGCCATAGGTGTAAAAGCCGTAATAGCTTGGTTAGGAAAGTTATGGAACGGGGCTCTATCAGTACCTACTACCTACTGGTGTAAAGTACTTTCATACAAACTATTAACCCTCTTTTTACCCTTTTGGAGCTAAAAATAAAAAACCCCTTAAACACGTAATCAACTTTTGTTCTGTTTCATCAAGAAACAGATCACATCGAAAACTACGAACTTTCATACAACATTTTATCCAATTTTTTACCCCCATTAAAGTGTAAATGCTGAAAATTATCTTTTTTTTTATTTTCACCCATGATTTTAAATTATTAATTTTAAAACGTTTGAATAAAAAACCACAAACTTCCATGCAAATGTTTTGCCCCTGAAAACCCTGAAACACGTTTTTGATTATTTTAGTTTCTCAATCTAATCTCAAATAGATCGAAATGTCATACAACGTTTTAATCCTCAAACTATTTTATTTAACGAGCAGAGACTTACAAATCATATGGCCAATATAGCCATATGCCCGATGGAAGAACACGACAGCCGCAGCAAGTAGTAGACGAGCTGCATGTAACAGTAGATAATGTAGTAGATGCAGTAAATAAAGACAATTGAGGAGCAGACTTACAAACCAGCGTGATGGAAGAAGACGACAGCCGGAGCAAGAAGTAGACGAGCTGCATGTTACAGTAGATTTTGTAGTAGATGCAGTAAAAAAAAGACAAGTGAAGAGCAAAGACTTACAAATCAGCGTGATGAAAGTAGATGACAGACCGCAACAAGTAGCAGACGAGCTGCATGTAACAGTAGATAATGTACTAGATGCAGTAAATAAATACAAGTGAAGAACAAAGACTTACAAATCAGCTTGATGGAAGAAGATGACAGACCGCAACAAGTAGTAGACGAGCTGCATGTAACAGTAGATAATGTACTAGATGCAGTAAATAAATACAAGTGAAGAACAAAGACTTACAAATCAGCGTGATGGAAGTAGATGACAGACCGCAACAAGTAGTAGACGAGCTGCTTAAAACAGTAGATGATGTAGTAGATGCAGTAAATAAAGACAATTGAGGAGCAGACTTACAAATCAGCGTGATGGAAGTAGATGACAGACCGCAACAAATAGTAAACGAGCTGCATGTAACAGTAGATGCAGTAAATAAAAGACAAGTGAAGAACAAAGACTTACAAATCAGCGTGATGGAAGTAGATGACAGACCGCAACAAGTAGTAGACGAGCTGCATGTAACAGTAGATTTTGTAGTAGATGCAGTAAATAAAAGACAAGTGAAGAACAAAGACTTACAAATCAGCGTGATGGAAGAAGATGACAGACCGCAACAAGTAGTAAACGCGCTGCATGTAACATTAGATGATGTAGTAGATGCAGTAAATAAAAGACAAGTGAAGAACAAAGACTTACAAATCAGCGTGATGGAAGAAGATGACAGACCGCAACAAGTAGTAGACGAGCTGCATGTAACAGTAGATTTTGTAGTAGATGCAGTAAATAAAAGACAAGTGAAGAACAAAGACTTACAAATCAGCGTGATGGAAGAAGATGACAGACCGCAACAAGTAGTAGACGAGCTGCATGTGACAGTAGATGATGTAGTAGATGCAGTAAATAAAAACAAGTGAAGAGCAGAATTACAAATCAGCGTAATGGAAGTAGATGTAAGACCGCAACAGTAACAGTAGTGATGTACTAGATGCAGTAAATAACAGACAAGTGAAGAACAAAGACTTTAGGTTCGCCGGTAGAGAATGCCGCGTGGCATTAGGTCCGCCCTTTGTACTTTCTGTGCAATAAAGTTTAATAATAAATAAATAAAACACTTACAAATCAGCGTGATGGAAGTAGATAACAGACCGCAACAAGTAGTAGACGAGCTGCATGTAACAGTAGATGATGTAGTAGATGATCAGAGCCGTAGCAGTCACTGACAGTTGCAGCAGTGACACCAACTCGTAGAACATAGTTTTGCACTTGTTGCCATTCTGTTGGAATACAACGTTTTATTATTCTTTACATCTACATACAAATTATAAAAATTCTAGATTTCAGCCACGCGTTTTTATCAACAACTGCGACACCCACTAGCTAGATAAAGGCATTCCCCAGACGCTTCCACAGACCAGGATCTTGGGTCGGCTGGCTGCATTCAACGACTGCCCGTTACCCTTACCTACAATAGCCACTACGCTACGATTTCCAACGTGTCGCCTAATCGCCACTCCAGAACCTTCTTATCACATCCATCTTCAATTTCACAAGTAAAACACTCATTGCTTTACACCGACCGAGTAAAACACTCACTTTGCTATATTTAGGTGATAGGCAACTAAAAGACGAATTCCTGTCTTGACAAAGGTATTCTTCAAGCAGCCAAACCTCGCCCTGGGAACTGTCGCAGGCGCAGGACTGCGGTCACGTCCCGATCTATATCTGCGCACGAGCTCCCATTACCGCCCGCGCCTCCCATCGGCTCGTTTAGGCAGCTCCAAGACGGCTCCAAGCCCTTTATGCGGCTCTAGTACCGCTCAAATGCCGCTTATCCCCGCATCTCGCCAATTTTTTCTAAGACCCGCAAAAGATGTTGGCTGGTTGTACTCGTGATGTGGATTGTATCGTGATTTGAATTATGAATTTGGTGAACGCAGAAGAATTTTGTTTAATTAACAGGTCTACTTTGAAAATACCAACAACAGTTAAAATATAATAGAAGCGGATAAAAAGTTTACTGCGGCACCCCTCCGTGAGTTGTTAACTTGTTACCGTTCCTTATGCAGTTTAATTTAATAACCAGCGCTGTACAGTACGATTTATCTAACAACATGCACCAATCAAACTCAAACCCATCACGCAAAATCGCATTACCCAGACACACACATTATCTTAACCCAAACTCATATTGTGGCATACACGGGTAAAAAATAATAGATTATCTGAGACTTTTTAGTTAATGTCACTGGCAGACTGGCAGGTTGTTTATTTTGATAGCATATTTTCTAAGCATATTTTCGTGGCATATATTTTAAAGCATGTAGGGATCAAACTAGACAAGTATTAGCACAGAATAAATAATATACATCTACACTAATATTATAAAGAGGAAAGATTTGATTGTTTGTTTGTTTGTTTGTTTGCATCGAATAGGCTCCGAAACTACTGGCCCGATTTTAAAAATTCTTTCACCATTAGAATGCTACATTATTCCTGATGAACATAGGCTATATTTTATACGAGAAAATAATAGGGATCCGCGTGAAAATTTCGATAATGTAACCCAACGTGTGAAAAATGTACCAAAAAATATCTTATATCGCGTACGCTGAGGAAATTATTGACAATAGAGCAAAGTGATGTACTACAGTTTTATAGAAGACATCAATATCTATAATAATGTCCGCGATACTATATGTCTAACTATTACAGTTATGCCACAATAACTACTTTTTCATTTAAAAATGTACCAACTACGCCACATTATTCGTACCAGTAGTGTAATGATTACATTTAATCATTACTGTATTAAAGGGTGTCAGGGCCATAGCCCTCAGAATACTAATAGGGTACATGCAGACCATGAAACTGAACAACTTTCTCCTAGGAACATATTTCAGGAAACGTAAAAAACTGACTTCCCATAGGTAGTAAATGCAATCAGCTGATTGTGATTTTGTATGGAAGGTCATTTTTTTGGCGTTTCCTGACATAATATGTTTCTCGGGGAAAGTTGTTAAGTTTTATGTTTCATGCACCTTATCAGTATTCGAAGGGCTGCCCCTTACTCGGTATAAAAAAAACCATTAATATCACGCCTATTATCCCTTGCAGGGTAGGCAGAGCGTAAACGGCCGCAAAAACGGACATTTACGCCACGTCTGACATATGTTTGAGGGTCATTCGGAAAATTGTGTATCGCCACAGTGACAGGTTGTCAGCCCATCGCCTAAAAGTGCAATACACACCCTCAAGTCCCTTAGTCGCCTCCTACGACTCCCACGGGAAAGAAATCGGGTGATGCTATTCTAAGCCGGCATCACACTAAAATAATAATTATATAATCTACACTAATATTAGAAACAGGATTTTATTTATTGTTTGTTTGAATTGAATAGGTTCCGAAACTACTGGACCGATTTAAAAAATTCTTTTACCATTAATTGAAATTGAAATTGAAATTCTTTATTCAATATAGGATAGCATTATCACTCATTGACGTCATGAACCGTCATTCTAAAAAAAGAAATTTGTATCACACAATTTCCTTTTTTTTTTATTACAATTTTGTTATGACCTAATAGAAAACCGGCTCGGGCGGGATAGAAAAAATAAAAATATAGGCACTGCTATGGGCCTGGCCAGGTTATACAGACATGTAACTTTACGCCACCACCATCTGAAAATGATATTTGTTTCAAATTGAAGTCAAGATTTTTAGAATCCTACATTATCCCTGATGAACATAGGCTTTATTAAACTGTCTTATTCCCGGGGGGAAATTGTTAGCGGCGGGTGAAACCGCTGGGCGGGCTGCTAGTAGTATAATAAAATAATGTCGTGGTACCAATGAATTCTTATTCCCTAGTATTTACTTTTGTATTTCTATAGTTATACCGGAAGTAGCCGTGAAGGTTGAAGTGGTATCACAACAATCTTCCTTTTACTTATACAAAATAGAATAGAACCTTGTTGGCCTAAAATTTAATAAGGTCACTATAATAATGTTGTTGAAAATGCTTAATTAACGCGATATACATCTTTCTAGGTTAATGACAAGTACTTACAATTTAAGTAAATAAACATTTGTTTTAAGGAAGTAAATAATTTGCGTGCGGCAATTTCGCAAAAGGAGTTCAGACTATGGCGATGCTGATGAGTATGTGACCAGGGGCAAGGGCACAGGTCACAAAATGATGAAGATAGTACGTGACAGTGAATATTGTCGCCCGCGCAAAACCGTTATTCGCCAAATTAGCAATGAAAATGTATGTAGGTAAAGTACCGCAGCGCCTCATGTCATTACGTACCATTTAGGCTTCAACCTATAGGTACTGGTTATTCTTAAACATCATCAGAATCCGTCATCACTACCTGCAAAACAACCGAGTGATAGCCAAGCAGCAAGAGACAGCGGGATCGATGTTTGATGATCTGACTGATGTTAATTATCGCATGTAAATAACACGCTTTGGAAATCTTGACTAAAATTTGAAACAAATGTCGTTTTCAAATGGTGGTGGCGTAAAGCTACGTGCTGTGTAATTAACCTGGCCAGCCCCGAGGCAGTGCCTTTATTTTTTTTTTATTTTTTTTATCCCGCCCGAGCCGGTTTTCTATTAGGACAATACAAAATTGTTATAAAAAGAAGAAAATTGCGTTATGCAAATTTCTTTTTTTTACAATGACCGATCATGACGTCAATAAGTGATGATGCTATCCTACATTGAATAAAGTTATTTCATTTTTATTTTCTGAAAAAGAACTGTGCAAAACATTAGTTACTAATTCGTCTATAACCGATCATTATGCTGTTCTAATAACACTTAGTCTAAAGAAAATGAGGTCACGACAAACGCAGTTTGTCAACAAATTAAATATAAATAAACTAGAAGAGTATTTATGCATGACCGATTTCAGTCCAGTTTACAATTTTGCTGATGCTGACTCTGCATTGTTGCATTTAATAAAAACTGTTCAACAAGCTATATTAGATAATACTGTGACCGTGAAAATAAGTAGGAAAAATTATAATATTAAGCCATGGATCACTCCGGGTTTAATCCGTTGTATGAAAAACAGGGATAAGCTTCATATGAAGGCTAAAAAACACTCTGAAAATATAATTCTACTAACAACTTACAAAAGATACCGCAATTTTTGTAATGACTTGTTAAAAAAGGTAAAAAGTAATTACGATAGGAGTGAACTGGCAAAGGCTGGAAAGGATAATAAACAAGTCTGGAAACATGTTAAGACCTTAACCTACACGTCAAAGCAGCATGAAACATCCTCAAAATTATTAAAAACACATGTTTCTGAAACAGAATCTGTTAATAATGTCAACGATTTTTTTGTTAATATAGGCAAAAACCTGTCTGAAAAAATACAGAGCACCGATGCCCACCTTCCATATACTAACACACAAACTACGTCAAAGTCTTTTGTATTGCTGGATACGGATACACAAGAGGTTGAAAGATTAATAACAGGATTAAAAGAGGATTGTGCAGTAGGCTGGGATGGTATCTCAAACAAAATACTAAAAAAAATCAAGCACTTACTGGTCCTACCACTCACACACATTTTTCAAAAATGCCTAACTGAAGGATTTTTTCCTAATTGTTTGAAAAAAGCGGTCGTAGTACCCATTTATAAATCTGGTCCTAAAAATCTTGTTACTAATTACAGGCCTATATCCCTATTGACATCAATATCTAAAGTGTTTGAGAAAATTATTAATACCAGACTAATGCAATATTTAGAGAAGTACTCCATTCTATCTAGTATGCAATTTGGATTTAGAGCCAAACTTTCAACTTCCGATGCTGTCCACCACTTAACCGATCATATTACAAAGGAACTTGACAAAG
Organism: Tuta absoluta; assembly: GCA_027580185.1. NCBI lineage: Eukaryota > Metazoa > Arthropoda > Insecta > Lepidoptera > Gelechiidae > Tuta > Tuta absoluta. Next base: position 13,405,805 of record JAQAHW010000005.1, read on the forward strand.
GAGAAAAAACTATAGGTATATTCCTTGACCTTGCTAAAGCTTTCGACACTGTTTCCACCCCAATCCTCTTACGTAAGCTTGAAAACATAGGCATAAAAGGTACGCAACTGAAACTATTCGAAAGTTATTTATCAAATAGGTGTCAATGCGTCAAAATAGGTAATGTAATGAGCTCTTTTCGACTTAATACATCCTTTGGGGTCCCACAAGGCAGCATTTTAGGTCCAACCCTATTTTTGATTTATATCAATGATCTTTGCGACCTTAAATTAGACTGCGGTAAGATTATTTCATATGCGGACGATACAGCCATAATCTTTTCCGCCAAAACTGATAAACAGGTTTTCGAATATGCACAGCGAGGTTTTAATGTTGTATGTAAATGGTTGCGGTATCATCAGCTCACCCTCAATGCCGATAAAACAAATTTTGTAAAGTTCTCAAAGAGCAACTATCCTTTAGCAAATCCCAATCCAAGCATTTACGCCCATCACTGTTATTCTCCAACGGACACAAATTGCGACTGTCCTGTAATTTCACCCGCACACCAAATAAAATATTTGGGCATCATAATAGATAATTTGCTTTCATTCAGACCACACATTGAAGCCTTAAGCGGTAGAGTTCGCAAGCTAATTTTCGTTTTTAAAAAATTACGCTCTTTTGCGGACTCTCAACTGATTACACAAGTCTACTTTGCCCTATGTCAATCACTTCTTACATATTGCATATCGTCATGGGGTGGTTCTTCTAAAACTTTCCTTCTAACACTTGAAAGGGCACAACGAGCTGTCCTAAAGGTATTAAGTTTTCGTCCGTTCCTGTATCCTACTAACCTTTTATATAAGTCATGCCAAGTACTAACAGTTCGACAATTATTCATTTTAAGCACTGTACTAAAACAACACGCAGCACTTTCCTATTGCACGGATATAACTAACAAAAGACGTAAAGATATTGTCTGCACACAGAAAACACAAACAAACTTCGCCTTTTCATCGAGATTTTTTGTGTTCTTAGGACCCAGGCTTTACAATCGACTAAACGCAATTTTAACGATTTACCCTTTATGTTACAATGAATGTAAAAGGGTACTAAAAGAAGCCTTACAGTTGTTGTCGTATGAGGAAACAGAGAAATTATTGACGGTCTTTTCTTAGACCCTGTATCAGAAGCTACTAGTAAAAAAGTCACACACCTAGTTGATAAGTATTAATATTTTAACTGTATTCACCTAGATAATGTAAACATTTTAGGTATTTTATATAATTTATAAAAAAGACGTATTATGTAATTAATAAATATGACCTTGTTTGCCTGAGATACAGGGTAATCCTAGTTCAGGCTAAATTGTAATATTTAAGTAATTCTAAGTATATTTCCTTTATATGTAAATACTGACATTAAGCTTATAAATAAATTATTCTTATTCTTATTCTTAAAGCCATCTAAAAGCCGGGATGACCAGGAATGTAGCCAAACCCCAGTGCAAACCGGGCAAGAATGTCTGAATACCTCTCGGGCCCTTCGTACTACCAGGGTACTAATACTACAACAACAACATCGCAATGTAAGAAGATCCTCTCATTTTGAGCTATTGTCTAATTGGTGGTCGGATAGCATCGTCCAGGGTCGACCCGGGGACTTTGCGGCGACGTCGTGACACGGGGTGGGGCGCTCGTGTCGACCTCTATCGGTCATCGCCCGCGCTAAGATACAACATCGCTTGTCGTTACGTCAAGACTATGAACCTGAACAACACTATTTATTTGATAAGTACTGAGGTACAGATAATTATTGCGGAAAGGTAGGTATTGATTGGAATTATTTTTATTAAAATTAAGTATCAGTTATCAGTATTAAATTGCTATACTTAAGTGACATTTAAAAACAGTTTTCAGCATCTCCATTTATTTCAATATTTTGCTCTATGTTCCGAATTGAAATTTGTTTTTAGTTTCTTGAGCAGAGTTTCAAATGTTTTCAATTTTTTACTATCCTCCATTTTAGCTACACTTTTTTATAAAAAATAAGTAGCGTAGAAATTTGTGTGTCTTACACAATGGTCTTACAGTAGCTAGTGTAGGGTGCGGGGACCTTGGCTTACCTTCAATACTCATAGCTCGGGTATTATGTGTAATCAAGGGAATTAATTTAATCACTTTGTGAATTTGTTCCCAGTCTAGTTAGATCATTGCAGAGTGAACCACCTGATTGTCCGAAAATAAATGGTTCCGTGCTTCGGAGGGCACGTTAAGCCGTCGGTCCCGGTTGCTGTCTATGATTACTTAGACGGCGGTCGTTACACAACCATGTCAGAGGCCTACTACTAGTAGTAGTTTTACGCCCAGAAAAAACTGGAGCAGAGAAAAACTCTGACACCAGGGTTCATCTTGTCCCACACGAAAAAAGAAAGAGAATGGAATTAATGTATGACGACCTTTTGAAAAGTTCTTGGCAGATTTTTATTTTGTGATTAGATACCTACCTGTAAGTATATATGTTCAAACAAACCCAAAAATGGGGAGATGATGCGGACGAGGTCAAGGGTCTCCCAAGATACTGATCACAAAATAAAAAACTGCCAAAGACTTTCTTAAGCCTAAAAGCACAGAATTATAAGTTCAAATTCACTTACGTCTTTTTCGTTTTTGTCTTCCACCACTTCACTTTTGTCATTGCTGTTTCTTTTCTGAACTTTATTATTTGGCTCCTGAAGTTCAGTCAGGTCGTGAATGTAAACGGCCGGGATGTTTGGAGACGGGTACAATGTGTGGGCACAAAATCTTCCCAATTTCTGTCGATATGGGGAAAAATAATAATGACGATAAGTAAGAAATATTAGAGCAGCCATTAAAAATAATTATTCAATAGTTAATTGGTTATAACTACTAAACCTGAATAAATAATAATTGATTATGGAAATACAATTTCGTAGTGTAAAAAGTCACTTTACACCAGGAATAATATTGGAAATATAAATATTCGTACCGGAAACAAAAATTCATTATATTTATAGGAAGGTAGGTATTTATTATTAGGTAGGTGAGTTGTACTCTGACCACTAGTAGATAATGGCCGATGTGGCGCAGTGGTAGTGCGACTGCGTGCGACGCAAAGATTTCGGGTTCGATTCTCGGTGGGTCGCTCACAAAGTTGATATTTATCACTTTGTCAGTTTGTTCCCAGTCTGGTTAGGACTGTGCAGGCTGAACCATCTGATTGACCGATAAGAAAGATGGTTCCGTGCTTCGGAGGACATTTAAAGCCGTCGGTACCGCTTGCTGTCTAAGATTACATAAATGGCGGTCGTTACACAACCATAACAGAGGCCTACTACTAGTAGTAGGCGGCTGAAAAACTCGGACACCCGGGTTCATCGGGTCGCTGGATGACTCGGAGTCCCACACGAAAAGAAGAAGAAGACTAGCAGAGAAGAGGGAAATATTGGAAGTTTCTCCACCGACAAGAGTTTGACTCTTAAATTTGAAGAAGGGGTTGTACAAAACCTGTGCCTGGTCTGCCTGCATGTGGTTGACGCAAATCCGTTCTTTGCAGGCTCCTGTTGGCGGAGGCGCCTGAGGGAAAGTCTTGAGGATATTCTTTAGTTTCTCACTAGTGCGGAGGCAGCCACACCGCCGACGTATGTAAAGTTTGTCTTCGCTGCTTGAAGTCCGGGCGTTGTTCGTGTCTCTGCTTACACAACGCCTGATATACAAGGTTTTCAGTTAAAAGTGGTTAACATACCAGAACAGTCCACTGCTGGGCATGGGTCTTCCCCACTAGTGGACTCCACTACTCTCCACGCTTGGCAGGCGGTTTGGCGAGCGCAATGCAAGATGTCGCATTCACAGGGAACGCTGCTGCCCAAACTACTGCCGTCACCACACGGCTAAAGAGTGGTAGTCCATTATTTAAATGGACACAGTAAGTATATATACTAGTTATTAATTTATTACTGTGTACATTAGAGTAGGTATTTATATTAAACTAGCTGTTACCCGCGGCGTTGCCCGCATAAAACTAAAACTACCCTATGTGTTAATGCATGTTACCTTCTATATGTGTGCCAAATTTCATTAAAATCGGTTCAGTAGTTGTTGTGTGAAGAAATATCAAACAAACATACAAACTTTTCGCATTTATAATATACTAGCGGCCCGCCCAGCGGTTTCACCCGCTGCTAACTGATTTCCCACGGGAAACAGACATTCTACCGACATAAATCATACATAAAAACCTTCCTCTTGAATCACTCTATCTTTTAAAAAAACTTCATCTAGATCCGTGAAGTGGTTTTGAAGATTTAAGCATACAAACAAACAAACAGACAGGGACAGACGTGGGAAGCGACTTTACTTTAAATTCCGGTTTTTTTAATACCCCAAGGGATGAAAAGGGGGTTAAAAGTTCGTTATCTTAAGTGTCATCCGTTTCAAAATTAGTGATTAGACTTATGACTTAAAATAATTAAACACGTGTTTCAGCATATTTGAAATTTTTACCCTTAATAGGGGGTCAAACGGAGGTTTAAAGTTTGTATGAAAGTTCGTTTTTTTAAATGAATGTGATCTGTTTCAAAATTTGTGATTAGACTAATAACTTAAAATAAATAAACACGTGTTTCAGCATTTTTGAAATTTTAACCTTTAAATGGGTGAAAAGGGGGTTAAAAGTTTGTATATTTTTTTTTAATCTTAAATGTGATCTGTTTCAAAATTTCTTATTAGACTCATAACTTAAAATAATTAAATACGTGTTTCAGCATTTTTGAAATTTTAATCCTTAAAGGTGTCAAAAGGGGGTCAAAAGTTTACTACCAGTTGGGCTACCCGTTTTCCCATGGGAATGTGAATGTGTGTAATAAAAAAAACCGCATCAAAATCTGTTGGGTAATTCTAAAGATATAAGGAGACACCAAACAGGAAGCGACTTTATTTTATACTATGTAGTGATAAGTAAGTTTATTTTAGTAAGTATTTGTGAAGGTATATTTTAGGAATGATATGTATGTTATATATTTATTTCGTAGTAGTATAATTTGTTATTCTCCATTATTGTGATTTCACACCCTAATGCACCCGTATCTTTTTCTGTTTACTCTCTGGTTGGCCGGTAGAGAATGCCGCGTGGCTTTAGGCCCGCCTTTTGTACTATGTGCAATTAAGTATAAACATAAATAAATAATTAAGCATAAGACGTTACTAAGAAAATAATATTTTCCCGCTAAGCTGAAATAAAGAAAGCTTTTTAGTTTCTTAGAGTAAATGGTATCCCTTGACGAGCTTAAATATGAAATTCAATTTTCCTTCTATAAACCAATGTTTTATTACTTCTACAAAGCTGATTATAAGAACCCTCGGGAATAATTCCTAAAGGGATCCTGTGCTAGGATACGGGACAAACTGTGCTGGGATATGGGGTAAACTGTGTTGAGATACTGGGTAAACTGTGCTGGGATACGGGATAAACTGTGCTGGGATATGGGGTAAACTGTGTTGAGATACGGGGTAAACTGTGCTGGGATACGGGATAAACTGTGCTGGGATATGGGGTAAACTGTGTTGAGATACGGGGTAAACTGTGCTGGGATACGGAGTAACCTGTGCTGGGATACGGGGTAAACTGTGCTGGGATACGGGGTAAACTGTGTTGAGATACGGGGTAAACTGTGCTGGGATACGGGGTAAACTGTGCTGGGATACGGGGTAAACTGTGCTGGGATACGGGGTAAACTGTGCTGGGATACGGGGCAAACTGTGCTGGGATATGGGGTAAACTGTGCTGGGATACGGGGTAAACTGTGTTGAGATACGGAGTAACCTGTGCTAGTATACGGGGTAAACTGTGTTGAGATACTGGGGAAATTGTGTTAAGATACGGGGTAACTTGTGCTGGGATACGGGGTAAACTGTGCTGGGATACGGGGTAACCTGTGCTGGGATACGGGGTAAACTGTGTTGAGATACGGGGTAGCCTGTGCTGGGATACGGGGTAACTTGTGCTGGGATACGGGGTAACCTGTGCTGGGATACAGGGTAAACTGTGCTAGGATACGGGGTAACTTGTGCTGGGATACGGGGTAAATTGTATTGAAATACGGGGAAACCTGTGCTAGGATACGGGGTAACCTGTGCTGGGATACGGGGTAACCTGTGCTGGGATACGGGGTAAACTGTGCTAGGATACGGGGTAACCTGTGCTGGGATACGGGGTAAACTGTGCTAGGATACGGGGTAACCTGTGCTGGGCTACGGGGTAACCTGTGCTGGAATACGGGGTTAAATGTGCTAGGATACGGGGTAAACTGTGTTGATATACGGGGTAACCTGTGCTGGGATACGGGGTAGACTGTGTTGAGATACGGTGTAACTTGCGCTGGGATACGGGGTAAACTGTGCTAGGATAGGGGGTAGACTGTGTTGAGATACGGAGTAACCTGTGCTGGGATACGGAGTAAACTGTGCTAGTTATATGAACTCCTTCGCCATGCTAAGGGTACCTACCATTGATTTATTTTTTATGCCTGTTTGTTAATTTGATAAACAAAATATCTGTTCTCTTACTTGGGACTTTCTGTATTTAGCGGTGGTGCATTCACTAAAACTGGATTCATGCTCGGCATTGTGTATATAAGTTTTAGTTCATCTTCCATTAATCAGAGTTCAGAAAAGAAAAAATATATTAGGTGAATAGCGTAATGCCTATTGTAAACTAATCATAGCACAAAAGATTTTTGAAAAATACAAAATATAACGATACAAAACTGAACGCAAAAATAACATAGAAAAAATTGACGGTACGCAGGTAGTTACTGACATCTGACGGCAGTTGACGTTTTGTAATATGACATAAGTACTTTCTCTGTGGAAGACAAGGAGGATCTTAGATCAAGGACACAAAGTAAGTATTGGCGGCTGCGCGCCGATCAAGGAGCACTTAACCGACGGCTACGCCGAGGGTTGTGGGTTCGATCCCCACACAGGTCAAATATTTGTAAGTTAATTTTCGAATATTTGTGTTGAGTGTGGGTGTTTTCTATGTAATTCATCTATTTATTTAAAAAAATGTATTTCTATCAGCTATCTAAATCTGAGATTTGCTTAGTTTGGGGCTAGATGGCGTTGTGTGAAATGTCCAGGATATTTATTTATTTATTAAATAAGTACGCACCATAATACTTATATGTAGTTACCTCAGTTGTAAATATGTATGGACTCCGTTAAGGGATAAGGGATTCGAGGCTTACATGTGTATTGCAATTTTAGGCGATGGGATGACAACCTGTATTTAGAGCCAAGTATGACGATACACAATTTTCTGCTTGACCCTCAAATGTTTGTCAGACTGGCGTAAATGTTCGGTTATACGGCTGTTTGTTTACGCTCTGCCTACCCCGCAAGGGATATAAGTAGGCGTGATATACAGGATGTAAAAACATTAGCTGCAAATATTTTAAGTGGTTAACCAGCCCATGAAACCGTTCTTTTTTGTGTTTGAACTTTCAGCAGCCTATGTTCCTTGGGGAAAGTTGTTCAGTTTCATTGACTGGTTCACCCCTTAAAATATTTGCAGCTTTTTTTTTATTTTAGTTTATATTTTGGTATGTAGTTACATATGTATAAATACGGCTGCAGCGTTTCTTCTCCTTCGCCATAGTAAGGGAACGAAAACGCCTTTTTTGGAAAACTTGCAAAGTTTTCTACCGCAGGCAGGATTTGAACCAGTGACTTTCGCTATCAGTACAAGCAACGCCTCTTCCATTTCCACCTCGGCTGCCGCAAACCGACTCTCCAATTTTACGGCGTGTGGTGCGGGCTTAGAATAAAGCATCACCCTATTGCTACCCGTGAGTGTCGTAAAAAGCCAACTTAGGGATGAATGCAGGAAATAGGCAGCAGCATTACCTGCGAAATCTTTTAATAGAAGCTGCACTGCGCTCACTAATCCGCCTGCGAACTAAACCTATGGGTAACACTCCCCCCAATTGAGGGAGGCCCATTTTCAGCAGCAGACTGTTGTGGCTGATGAAGTTGATGCACCTGCTTCCAGCTAGCGAAAACCACACTGAATAATCTCCGAAATGACGAACCGGTGGTCCACTCGGTGATCCATTACGATACTTCATGTTGATGGATGAATACGGACCAAATTACTTTAGTAAATCTAACACAAGGCTCTATAAACGAGACAAAATTCTAATTAAAAAACTCGATGGAAAGTCACGTATTGATATTAAATTTTTGCAAAATAATAAAGATGGATTGTAAACCATAAAATTCCCTTGTTTAAACCTGTTCTCCACTTTATGCCAATAAATGGAGCTACATACATACACAAATCACACCTATATCCCTTACGGGGTAGGCAGAGCGTTAACGGCCGTAAAACGGATATTAGCACCACATCTGACAAAAGTTTGAGGGTCAATTAGATAACTACTGCTGTAAAAAATGCGATTGATTTTATTGTGGACGAAATACTTTATATTTTAACCAAAAGTAGTTTTACGCCAAAGGACAATGCTCACAATGTATGGAAAAAAATCCCAGGCCCGGCGCAAATGAAATGTATCTCAGGTTTTAGGTATTCGTATGTGACAAAATATTCGGTAGGGGGCGTTGTCGAAATCTTTTTTTAAATGCCATTAATTGCTAGTTGTTTTTTGTAAGGAGATATATTTTATACTTAGAAAATGGGAAATTCTTTTTTCTTTCTTTACTTTTGTGCTAAATATGACATTTATGCATCTATTTTGGCAACGAAGCCTTATACATAATCTGCAATATAGTAAATAAAAAATCAAGGGTAAATGAAATATGTTTTATATAAAGATATTACAATGGCTTTTCCTTCAATGGTTATCTAAATCTAAGATGACATCTTCCAACGTATTGCCGGGATGATTGAAATTATCTTGGTATCTGGCCCAACCCAAGTAATATTCAAGTCCAGTGCAATGCAAAAGTCGTATGTAGCGGGATAAGTTAACAAATGTCAAAACAAACAAAAACGCACAGATCTCAACGAAGTACAACGAAGGACTGCGCGTAGACCACGTAAGGTGAGCGAGACTACAACAATGGTCAATGAGTGACTCATACGGCCTGAGCTGATAAGGTACTAGAATACAGAGAACCTTAAGTGCGAGTGAAATAGTGAAATAGCAGGCTTAATAACACAACCTAAAATGAAGCAACCTGTAAAAATACTTTTAAAATTGATTCTGTTTAAAAATTATTCCTGCGAAAAAAGAATTAGCAAAATATTACTTAAAAAAAAGAGTTGTCACTATATTTTATTTTTAGTATGTAACTAGCGGCCCGCCCAGCGGTTTCACCCGCTGCTAACTGATTTCCCACGGGAAACAGACCTTCTACCGACATAAATCATACATAAAAACCTTCCTCTTGAATCACTCTATCTTTTAAAAAAACTTCATCCAGATCCGTTTAGTAGTTTTGAAGATTTAAGCATACAAACAAACAAACAGACAGGGACAGACGTGGGAAGCGCTTTACTTTAAATTCCGTTTTTTTTAACCCCCCAAGGTATGAAAAGGGGGTTAAAAGTTTGTATGAAAGTTCGTTGTCTTAAGTGTGATCCGTTTCAAAATTAGTGATTAGACTTATGACTTAAAATAACTAAACACGTGTTTTAGCATATTTGAAATTTTAACCCTTAATAGAGTCAAACGGGGTTTTAAATTTTGTATGAAAGTTCGTTTTTTAAAATGACTTCGATCTGTTTCAAAATTTGTGATTAGACTAATAACTTAAAATAATTAAACACGTGTTTCAGCATTTTTGAAATTTTATCCATAAAATGGGTGAAAAGGGGGTTAAAAGTTTGTATTAAAGTTTTTTATCTTAAATGTAATCTGTTTAAAAATTTCTGATTAGACTCCTAGCTTAAAATAATTAAATACGTGTTTTAGCATTTTTGAATTTTTAATCCTTAAAGGTGTCAAAAGGGGGTCAAAAGTTTACTACCAGTTGGGCTACCCGTTTTCCCATGGGAATGTGACAATTTCCCGGAATAAATTATACTTATAAACCTTCCTCTTAAGTTACTCTATCTAATAAAAAAAACCGCATCAAAATCCGTTGGGTAATTCTAAAGATATAAGGAGACACCAAACGGGAAGCGACTTTATTTTATACTATGTAGTGATTACCATATTAACGAAAAATTTGAGATATGTACCGTTTATGCCGGGTCTGGGTTTTTTTTGAGCATTGTCCTTTACGTGGACCTTTACCATTTCACATAAACATTTATAAAAAAATGCTCTTCATCGCATGTACCAATCCATTGGATTTCAGTTTACTGTTGTATGTAAAACGAACCAACTTATTGCTTCGTATTCGCAAATATGTAGGTAGTATAAGCCATTAAGGAGCCATCGAAAATCCATTACTTACATTAGCAAAAATATTATTACCTATTCGCATTTATCCTCACCCCAAATACTGCGGAACTTTTGTAACTTTAATAGAATTTTAAGTGATATTATAACGGCATCTGAAATTGGTGAATAACTGAATTTGGTTACGTGAATGGTGGTATAACTGTTCCGTGCGAAATGCAGAAACGGGGCCAGTAGCAATAAGGGCATAAGTAACTACTCGGTCGTTGGACGACACGGTGTCCCACACAAAAAGAGAGAGTACTCAAACTAGAAATTTAAACTCCTTTAGGTATTACACAAGTACAACGAGTATTATACCAAGGAAATGGACAATAACACAAAGCGCCAATCTGATTAAATTGTCAAAATTCCATTTGACTTTTTTTATATTGTCCTTTTGACAAACGCCAGTTTCCAAAAAAAATATTTAGATGAAAGATTAATCAATCATTTATCCAAGAAAATAATATAAATTATAAAAATTGTATTGAATTGAATTATCAATTTATTTTTCGGAGTAGAAAATAAACAAAATCATGCATTTTTTTATTCAAAGGAGCTCTACTTTTCTGCGTACACTTAGTCTAAGTTTAAGAAGATACACCAATGGGTCGGGATCTGGTCCTAGTTCGGGTGGCAGTGGTGCCATCCGTGCTGCTGGAGGTACCTTCGGCAAGAAGGGGGCCGCACAAGAAGACCAATACTTCTACGAAAAGCAGAAGGAGCAACTGAAGCAAATGAAGGAACATTTAAACACGGAAATCGAATTTCATGAGGCTCAGATCAAGCGCCATCAAGAGGCTATACAACGGCACAAAGAAGCCCAAGAAGACATGAATAAAGGTGAAGGAAAATGAGTCAATTGAATGCAATTCTCCTCAAATAACACCAAAGGAACCTAGGTACACATAATTATAGACACACCGTCGACAGTGCTACGTAATATAACGAGTATGTTTTTTTTACAATTGTAGCTGAATTTCAGTGTGAAAGTAGGAAGTTAAAACAGCTTTATCAAAACTTACTTTTGGTACAATAAAGGTTCTATTAGGTATATTTTGCCTTTATGTTAACAATAACGTAGGTAAATAAAAACCTTAATGTCTTAAACTGCTGATATCATTGTCATTTAATAAAACAAAGCTGTTATTGTGTCTATATTATCTTAGGTGGCTATCAAAAAATATCTTCTGGATAGCTTCTCAGTTATAGTCAGTGGGACAATATACCTACCTAGGTAAGTAATACATCATTGTGTTTTAGAGGCAAAGTCACAGCCTTGCACTTTGAATTTACTTACACAGTAGGAAGGTACGTAATATAATTTTATAATACTTAATGATGTCGAGTCGACTATTGTGAAGGGTAAGAACCTGTGGCGGCGCGCATGCGCTCCACTTACAAGTCCTGAAACGCGGTATAGAAGTTAACCCGCCGATCGCTATATCTATATATAGGTACAGCTTTCAAATATGTCCGGTTAGAACAGTCGTTCCCCTGGTCACATCACCCGACCAGGCGGGTAGCTATAGCTACCCTTTTCCTCTCTGTCGTCACTCGGCCTAGGTACTGGCCTCATCATCACTCCTTTTAACAACTTTTAAAAATGCTAGAATGTTTAATGTGCTGGGTGGGATATGCTTCATGAGATATAAATCATAATAAAAATGTTAAGGAATACTTAATTTATTCTAGCTTCTAACTTTGATGAAGTTTTGCCGACGCGTTCCCGAACTTTATGTGGTTGAGGTCTTAAAGCAGATTCTGGAGTCTGGACTCCGGAAAGTGAAAGAAAAGAAGAAATAAATTAAGTCTGTGTGAGATTTTCTCTGGCTAAGCTTTCCTAACGGCTTTCCCCAACTGTTTTTGTTTAAAACATTTGTGTGATACAGTCACACCTGACTCGCAATTATCAATTCAACGGTAGTGTTACATAGTTCAGTTATAGCAGTTAAGTCAGTAAAAGTATAACGTTTTTGTTGCGTGATTTACGTATTCACGGAGAACGTAGTTTTTATGGTTGTCGAGGTCGCATGCTAGGGATAGGAATCCTGTATCTACTTATGTTTATTTTAAAGAAATACAAGCCTTTACTGCTTTCGTGACCTAGTCTACACGACTGAGGTTTGGCTCTCGACTTTGATGACAGGGAACGTATTTTAGTGTTTGATTCAATTGAAGAAATTGTGCTTTGGAGTGCATTTTCTTCATTAATAGACTAGCTATATCGTTTTCATAAATGAACCACAAGTACTAGCCTGGTTCAAGCTCCAAGCCCCGGCCGGAGCAATGTTTGAATTTCTTATTATCAAAATAAAATAGCGCTTTGAGCGCAAAACAAATAGTGTACATAGGTTTATCATTTTTCCCTCAGCCAGATAGAGGTTGAAGAGCAGATACGTAGAAATCGTATGAAACGGCTCGTAGTAGTAAAGTAGTAACTTTGTCATTGACTGAATCCAAGATTAAAATCCTTCGGTAAAGCACGGTTTGACATAGAGGGGAGGAACGAACACCTGTCGGTCACCGCATCACCGCACCATCGGTCGTTCACACCTGCTTGCGCAATACCAGTGGACATTATTTACTGATTGATATTGTGTATTGATGAAAAATCCTTCAATGATCAGCTGACTTGGCTTATCTGTAGGTGCGCCGTGAGCAAAATGGGTATTTTTAGATGCACGCAATTTTGTTGGTGAATACGATAAACACCTTATTTTTATGTATAATGATTTTTCATTATAGGTACTATCTAGATTTGGGTCGGCAGGATTAAAGAAAGTTTTCTCGATAGATTTACATTTCAAAGTTTGGTCTATTTTTACACTTTTTTGAGCAGCGTATAGCAATCTTATGAGCATAACACGTAATTTTTTGCGAATTTTAATACGTCTTGTGTAAGTATTACACGATTCTTGTCGTACAGTTTTTTGATAACTTCTTTATTAGGCGAGAGATTTCCAAAAGAGTGAAAAATTTATTAAATAGTACGATTCCGCTCTGTTCTCACACACAGGATTTGCCATTAGTGGAAAAGGGACGTTTAAAAGTTCGAGGCAGGCCCTTTATACCTTGAAGATCAAATACGAATCAATCCATGGCCCCGCTACGTATATGCACATTATATTTTATAGGTATAGGTAGGTACGCGTCACGAAGATTTTTTAACTAATGAATTTTGGAAACTACACGATAAGGTCTAGCATGCTAAACGGGACCTAAACTACGTTATTACTATTATATATTCTGTGCCTAAACTATCATAACAGCCGCTTTATTTTCTGGACCATGGGGTTGAAGAATTTGTTGAATTGAAGGGGTTTTTTGGCCTAGACTTTCGACTCCATCAAGTCTCCAACTGCTATCAAAATTTTGAATACGTAGGTACCTATGCCTGAATTAGATGATAGATACACACGTCTTAGGGCCGCTGCAGAGCAAGAGCAGTTTTTGCGAGCGACAGCTTGAGCAGTTGTGATTAGAAATTTGAATAAGAACTCATTATAATTTTATTTTGCTCGAGCTAGCGCTCACAAAAACGCACGTTTGGTCTGAGACAGCCCTTGTACATAAGTACATACTTACCTTATGTTTTGGGTATAACTTACAAATTGATTTTAGTTTAGCCGTGTACGTTGTAAGAGGCAACTAAGGGACTCGAGGGTGTGTATTGTAATTTTAGCCAATGCGCTGACAACCTGTCACTATGGAGATACACAATTTTCCAAAGCCCCTCAAATATTTGTCATACTTGGCGTAAGTTTCCGTTTTTTGCAGCCGTTTACGCTCTGCCTTCCCCGCAAGGGATTATAGGCGTGATATGTGTGTGTATTAAATATTTTCACTCGAATGAAGTTCCACTGTTTTTTAGACACTATCTAAACAGTAAAAAAACGAGTCGGACTCGCGCACAAATGATTCCGTACCATTATCTATAAAAACGCGCAAAAAAGCACGTGTTTTTTATGCCATATTAATTTTTTTGTATTTTTTGTTATAGCCGTTTTGTTATGTGCCGTAACTCATCTTTCAAGGCGAAATTTCATGTTAAAGCGAAAATTGAATCAACGGGTAGACAATAGGTGTTCACAAGGCCGCGTGCACAATGGACATGCCCCCAGAGGTTTTGGAAACCCAAAGGTCAGATCCCGATAAGTCCTTCCGACTAGTTAGCTGAGATAAGCTATTACACGGTCGGTGAACACGCTTCTTTATAATAAATAGCGCTGATTGTTTGCAGATGTAATCTGGTGTAGGTATTGGATGCTGTAGATAGGTAGGGGAGAGCGGGGTTCAACGTTCCGATTTTGAATCAACCTTAAAATTTTGTATTTGAATGACATCTCGTATGAACTTGTTATATACCATTAAAATGAATAAAGATTCTAGTTTCAAATGAGTCAACTAATTATAGTGAAAATTAAATACTTCTCTTTTTACAGATGATTTTTTGTCAAAAATTGGAAAGGCACTTTTTACCCCGCTTCGGGGTATCTTGTTCCGACCTTGGGGTTGGTTGTTCTCTTGGAATTTTCCCGCATTTCCTTAAGGAAAATTGCAAGGCTGTGTAAATGAAAATCGTTGGTTATTTATTGTATTTATCGTTTATTATTATAAATATTATATTATTAACGTATTTTAAGTTTTACCATATAAAGAACTAAACAGTAACAAAAATCAAGTAGGTTTTTCTTCGCCTTAGTATCTAACGTCATGCAAATCTACGGAGATCTTGTCTAATAGACCATCATATCAGCATTATTACACTAAAGGAACGATGAAAACAAAAAGTAATAGTCTTTATCTATCAAAATACATACGTATTTTGTCTTAAAATGTATACAATTAACTTTAAATTACTATAATTATAAATTTGTACTTAGTACTTTTATCAGGCTTCAAGAGATCAAGAAAAATTTTCAAGAGATCAAGAAATCTAATGAGAATGAGATATTGTCTAATGAGACATAGTAAAAGCATTTCCTCCTTTCTTTTGCATGAATCCCGTAAACCAGTCAGGTCCTGCCATTCTGTCCCGATGCCATGAAGGTGGAATATTAGGATGGTTGTATTTTACAGCTCAATTATATACCAACTCTTATACGTCTTCTGGCATGGAACCAAAGTATATAAAAGCACGTTTGGGAAGATAATCTGCAATCACTTTTTCTTGTTCTGGATTAAACACGTCACTTGGTTTATACCCTATCGCAATAGGATCACCCTTTCTTTTTTTTACAAATCTGTATCGTGTCATATGGCATATTATGAGTTCTCTTGACACAGTCTTTAACTTTCTGCCTTCACATCAGGTCCTTTCTCCAACAATTATTTTGAAATTCTACTCCTTTCTGTTTTTCATTTGTACTTTCGCATCCTTAAACAAACGAAATACTAAGTAAAAATCATCACATACGGCCCTACCGCGGAACAACAAGCCCCAAAGAAAAGGACTTATAACCCCGCAGACCCGTTTTTCAATTTAACCTTGACAATATAAAAAGTAGTTTGAAATCACGATAAAATGATAATGTCATGTCAACGGTAATAAATTCACTGCTGTTTGGTAGAATTGCTATAGAAGTAACTGTAAAATTGACTGATTTAGACAAAAAGTATATGGGCAAAAATATTTACTCACGTGTTATTTTCGTACCACTATCACACACCGGCTCCGGTAGCGCCACAAGCGAAACTGAATTGGCGGGCAAGGAAGCGCATCGACTCGATGTTTTGCGGCGCACTTCACACATATTGCTATCGCTTTCTGTTTCGGTGCTATTTCAATCGGAACAACTTACCCCCGGAACTTTTAACCCCGCTCTCCCCTACTCAAAAGACGATATATCTCTACGTAAGATTACATATACATATACGTTACGTAACGCCGCCATGTTGTAGCAGCTAAGGACACTACCACCCCGTGTCCACTCCACCACCACTATTTTCTTACCTTGGCTGAACAACAACCGTTGAATCCATTAACAAATGCATTCCCAAAGAAGATTGACGGCGGCCGGTTGTAAAACAAACCTTTTCTTTGAGTGAAGTATGTACGTCTTGGATTTCTACTTACTTTTTTCCCTTTGACTTGCCCTTCAGCAAAGTTCTTTGTGTTATTCAGTAGGTGACTAATCGAACTGATCTTCTCAATCTTTTTCCAGCACCACATTTCAAAATGCTTGCAGCCTCTCTTTATGCCTTTGCGTCATTGTACACGTGTCACACCCATACAATGCAATGCTTAAAATATATGTTTTTATCCTCTAGGACCACTAGACCCACCAAGTAGAACCACTAGTGGGGCTGGTGGTACATGTTTGTACCACTAGACCTACCAGTGGTTCTCTAGTGGTACATAGTGGTGTCCCACTAGAACCACCAGGGATCTAAATAGACAAATAAAATTAATCTCGATTTGCGACTTGCGTACTAATAGACTTGTCGAAAATTGCAAAAGTACAAAATGGAAATTGCCATAGTAGCGAAATGTCAAAGTCAAAGAATGTCAATGACACAAAATGACTATACAAAATATCTTAAAACATAAAAATAAATTAAACGGGTGTTGCTAAATAAATTAAGATAAGGGCAGGATGATAATTAGGTTGTAGATCACTGAATATCATCGACCCAAAGTCGTACACCAATCGTAGACTCTCCCCAGACTTGTTATGACGCAAAAGCATGATTTCTAAATTAAGTCGAGTGTAGCCGTCAACGACCTCGACTGTGGCGCCACTTCACAAAAAACAAAACAAAAATGGGTTGTTCATCATTCTAAATAAAAATAGCAAAAAGAAAAGACGAGTAGAAAAATTAGTACCTATACAAAATATTCCTACTTACTTACCTACTTTACATAGAAACGAAACGTTAATTAAAAACCGAATGAAAGTGTATTCTATAACCATAATAAAGTTTATAGTAAAAGGAAGTAAAATAATAATGCCGTGTTATTTCACCATAAGATTTATTTAAATAAATAAACATGTGATCATTACAGCGCATACAGATTAAGTAGATATGCAGAAGCATATTATTATGTGGGTGGAACCATCCATAACATTTATAATTGATAGACTTGATTACACAAACGTATAACTATACTTAGTTACATACATACATAACAAACGTAATACAAAACTCTAAATGATACCAAAAAAAAGGTAAGAAATCATAAAGTGAGACAAAGGTCACGGGACTGAGTTTCTAAAATTTTAATGCAGTTTCTGAATTTACTGGAATGTATTAAACTGAGTTTGCAATATTTTAAAAGGAAACGGGTGACATTATTTTGCAGCCGACATAAGTTTACCTTGTATGGTAATGAATACTTTCTTTCAATAGGCAAGGGATAGCAATGAATGCTATTGCATAATAATAATGTTATAACTAACACAATGCCCTGTACCTGCTCCATACGCATTTTTTTTTAATTCGTTATAACAAAAAAAGAGACTCAATATAAAAGTATACAGCATGAATACTTTCAAGGGATGAACCAGCCCATGAAACTGAAATTTTCCTCAAAGAACAGATTGAAAAATGAAAAACGAAATTAATTTCGATACAAAATATAGGCGACCAAGTCTAGTTGTATGTGAGGTTTTAATTTTTTAATATATTGTTCTATGTTCCTTGAGGAAAGTTTTTCAGATTTATGAGCTGGTTCATCCCTTAAAAGGAACGCAGTTCTTTTCCTTACACCCTGTATGGTAACAAAACAATAACAACCCAATTTAACGAACTTAATAGACAACCTAAAAAATGTGTAAACAAACACTGTAAACACAAATAAAATAAAAAACAACTTATACGTATAAGGAACGTTCTGAGCAAATCATAGTACCTACACACCATAGTGAGCGACTTGGCGGCGATCACATGGATATGTTTGCTACTAATTAGACGAACCAATTGAGTACATTAATGTATTACTCCTTGCAAAAAACTCTTTGTCAATTCACGACAACAATTCTGGTCGCTTTAGCGCCGCAGCAGCGGCCGGCCGCTCAATATACTTAATTCGACTCTAATAGTCCACAAGCGCACTCCAAAATTACCTACGTCAAATGTCGGAAAAGTGGTACTAAGTAAGAATAGTGAGCTATAGCCCCCCACCAAACTGTCAGGTGTAAATCTCATGGCCCGGGGACTAAAAATAGAGAGTACAGAGCTAAAAAAAAAGTAAATAACACTGCCTGAAATTGGCCGGAAGTTTTCTTGCTTGGAACTATTTTTCGACTTTGCCATCCGTTTTATTGTGATGATATATATGACGTAGGTAATTTAGGAGTCGGTTTGCAGACCTGAAAATAAATGCACAACGCAAAAGTATGACTAAAAGAAGGTTATTTATTTATTTATATATAGAGAACGATTTAGATTTCGTAAACCACAGAAAATAAAGCATATTAGAGAGAAATAAATTCAAATTGTATGGCTAAACACGTGTTTAAATCATTTTGATATAATATTTTAGCTCTTATTTTAGCAATAGCGTCTCCGGCGTATAAAAAAAACTATACAAATCATAAGTTTGTGTTATAACTAAGGTGACACTAAACAACTCACTTATCTAGCAATCAGGGTAAAAAATCGGAATAGGACTTTCACACATAGAGTGACAATTATACAAAAATGATTGATAATGAAATGAATGATGATGACAACACACGAACACTAACACCAATTGCTAATTGTGCTCAATAAGCTAACTATCTACCTATCAACTAGCGAGATATTCCAAGAAGGAAGATTTGGGCGAGCAGAGAACCGTTCTATATACCTGAAGTATATTTAATTTTTCGGTCATGTCCTAAAGTTACCCGCATTATAGAACCACGTTTTATTGTTACCAACATCTTTTAAACTCGTCCTGATGTCGCCGCCATTTTTCTAGAACTTTCTGATGTTACCAGAATCTTCCGACCTTGCCGCTTGCTACCCATATCTTCCATATTGAAATAAACTGTTGTAATACATTAAGATACTGGCAGATTCACATCTTTTGTACTGGACCGAGAATTGGTAGTGAAAATATGGATGGACGTTTTTCGTTGTTTACCTACAAGAACATTTTTCACCTCTTCAGCTTGAAAAGAACATTTTTGCCGCGTAAATCCAGTGGGCAAAGTCGTTTTCATTCACTGGGTGGAGAAAAGTGATTCAAAACTTTTCATAACAATGGCTGCGGTGCGTTCTTAAAATGATTTCAGTCAGTTATTTATTTCTTTTTGTAACATAAATAAATAACATAACGTGTAAAATTCTTACACAACTCGTGCTTTTGAATCCCTCAATAAGCTTTTTCTCGCTACGCTTGTGATTCAATTTTAGTATTCTTCGCTACCTCGGGATAAAAAATTAGCAAAGCAAAAATAAAGTTTGTACAAACAAATAATTATTTTCTTAAAATGTTTTTGTCTTTGTTATGCCATTGAAACTTAGTGATTTTAAAGCAGATAAAACTCTAGCACACCTAAAAGGTTAGTGAAGTGCACTCCCCATAACGAATAATAAACATCAGTACCAAACCTCAGAAAAACCTGTCTCTATTTAATTAATTCTCGATCCAGGCGTGACAATTTATAATTAATTACCTACCTACAGTCAATATACCTCTGTGCTACAGTATATTCTACGACACTATCCTTTCAAAAATATATTGATTTTGTATACGAATCATAGCTTGACAAAATATAACATTTTCATTACATGTTGTACGTGAAAGCATAGGCTTGATACGTTGGAGTAGCTTTTTTTTAAATATATTTTATGCTATCGACGGCGTATATTGCGCTACTAAATACGTCATGTATATTTTTTTAAAGTTATTTTTATAATTTAAATAGAAAAGTAACTGGAAAATCAAGCATCAAATTGGTGGTTATAAATGTAATCTTTATCAATTTATACGATTTAACCTGAACTAAATAAAATCTAAATATTCTACGTTGCTTGTTTTAAATGTAATTTGATAAAAGATACACATTACACGTTTCCAGTTACTCTAATGAATACAATTGTACAACGTAATAAAATATGGCAAGCATTACATTTTAAATATCGATATTAAGTGTTACAATTTTGTACGTGAGACAATGGCGCTGTTTCATATTTGATTTTATCACATATTTTAGAAGCATCTATTTAAATGTCGATTATAATACTGTCGTTTTATGTAACTGCTCATTAAAAAAAAAGTCAGCCTTATGACTATTTTATCTAAAACAACTAACATCGAACTACACTACGAAATAAATTGACACAATCTGAAACTTCCAGTCCTTGATTTGTGCCTAATCTTGCAGATATTTGAATATTAACTTTTTGGATGAATGTTTGTATCTTCCTGAAACAGTGGTTCTAACTTTAGGGTAAAAAGATTTGTCATTTTATGATTGAAAATAAAGACACAATACAACTTTGTCCCTCAGGCACCCTCAGGCAATAAATTCAATTCTACAAACCTACGTAATAATTCAAAATATCTTTTCATTTTAAGGCAAAAATAAAATCCCCTTTTTCTTTTGATAAGTAAACAATTTGTATGAAAATTAAGATTACAAGTACCTACTCAATATCATAGACAGTTGTAAATCTGATCTATAATGGTCTCAATTCGGGAAATAAAGTCTCTGAACCAACCTTACGTTAGCACTGTCACTTTTCGTCGAATAGGTTTAGAAAAGGAAAGGATATTAAAAATGACAATGGGTCCTTCGCCATTTCTAGTCAATTTAGTCGCCATTGTTTTCATCGTCACCTTATGTAGACAGATTACGCGTATTTTAAGTCAAATTATAAGACATGACATGACATTTCATCGCTTAGACTACATTCAATCTGTAAAGATAGAAGTAGTCGCCGAGTATTAGTTGTAAAACTAACCCGGTAGATGGAGCCTTGCCACGCGTTACTGGCATTAAAATTAAAATACACTTGCAAAATTGGCGGGCAAGGAATGAGCTGCGGTACCCCAGATGGAAGAGGTGTCGCCACTAGTAATGCGAAAGTCACAGGTTCAAATTCTGCCCGCGCTTGAAAATTTTGCACATTTTCAAAAATTGTATACCTAACACGGGAAGTGTTTTATTTATCGCGGTATTCAATTTATCGCGGGTTTTCATCGCTTAGACTACATTCAATCTGTAAAGATAGAATTAGTCGCCGAGTATTAGCTGTAAAACTAACCCGGTAGATGGAGCCTTGCCACGCGTTACTGGCATTAAAATTAAAATACACTTGCAAAATTGGCGGGCAAGGAATGAGCTGCGGTAGCCCAGATGGAAGAGGCGTCGCCACTAGTAATGCGAAAGTCGCAGGTTCAAATCCTGCCCGCGCTTGAAAATTTTGCAAAACATGACATGACTTTGATGACTTAAGTACAGCGCTAATTATATGGTAACTTAAGATGATTTATTTCCCGAATATTGACCTACCGTTGAATTAAATCCAATGTCAGAAAAGATACAAGTTCTCTTCCAAAATCCCTTGATAAGTTTCAACTTTATTTGTGGTATTTTAAAGGAACATACAATAGACATAGCTACTCTAACATTTATATGTACTTATAGTGTGGACGCATTAAAAATTTGTCATATCATTTATTCCTGATTGGAAAGACTAGGATGTTTTATTTTTTGTAGCAATTCTAAGTACTTATTCTTCCACTACTACTACCTATATTCTATTTCTTTTTCCCTAACGCCGACAAAAAGATATGCAAAAAGCTTATTATGTTACCTATTTTATAAAGCTGCATGAATGGAATGTTCAGTATATAGTTGCATGAAGAAAATTTGAAATAATCTTAAATCGATTGTCATAGTCTCACCAGATATATCCTTCTCACGTCAGCTTTACAAAATATGATATTGCTCATTAAACATTAAAATGGAATGCGTTTATCCTCCTACCTACTGTGGAATTATACGTCAGTCTCAGTCTTGCTGCTTGTGCGTCTACTTCGCGTAGAATCCGTCACCCAATGAGGACCGCTCAATAAGAATTTCTTCACATTGTACTCCATCCTAGCCAAGTCTTCAGCGGAAATTTCTTTATCACCGTTCGCTTGAATTTCTCTCAAGTTATTGCGCACTTGATCTCTGACCTGTTGATTGAATTTGGCATTGGCAGGGTCGCTTATTTCTGTAACTGTAGTCTGATCGGCATCTATACCAAAGGCAGTCTCTTTGGCTACATTGTGCACTGAAATCGAATAACTTGCGTTGTGTGCTGATTGTTCAGCTTTGGCTGAGTTTTGGTGCGTCCAGTTATTTTGGTCATCTTTTGTATACGGTTTTGAGTACTTGCTGACTGGGTGAGGCATGTTTAAAGCGAGCTCATTCAGTGTAGCTGTCAACCTGTTTAGTTTGTCATTTTTCCGGGCTATCATGCTACTGAAGCTAACTTCATCCTCTAGAGGGTCATTAAAGATGTTTTGCTGTTCCAAATTCTGCTCTACCCATTCTGCTACTCTCAGCAATTGCTGTTTTTGAAGTATAGCAGCGCTGTCATCGCTTGATAACGAACTAGTACTTTGCTCATTAGTAAACACTTTCTTGCTTTCATTCACTTTTAAATGTGTCTGTGTGAGATTCGGGTAAACATTTACAATAGCAGGAAGTACCGACTTAAGAGGAATATCAGCTTTTTTGTAAGCATTTTGCATGATCTGGGGAGCGAAATCTTTGGATATCTTTGTATTTTCAAGAGAATGTAACTGGGCCATATCTATCTTTCTTACAGACTTTGGAAACTGACTAGCTGTTTTATTTTGTTCGTAACGATCAAAATTGAATATTTTTACGTCGTGATTATCAGTAGGTGTAAGTATATCGGTTTGGTTCGGAGTAGTAGCTTGATTATTTTTTTGAATGCCATTTACATCTGGAGTGAAATCGGTGAGTAAATTATCAATTTCAGTAGTATTTGGTGGACTCTCAATACTTTGAGAATTGTTATTATTTTCCGAGCATCCCGAAAAGTTATGCGTTTTTAGCGGCTGTAGTGGCGATGAAGAAACGTTTAAAAGTACTGGATTAATAGCAGTGACCTTTTCAGCTGCTGTCGAGTTTTTGTTATTATTGTCTACATGGACATCAATGAGTGTACTTTCGACAACAGTGTTATCGTTTTCGGCATCATCTCTAGCTTGATTCTTTTCCATTTCAATAAAGTTATCTATATCGTTGAGATCTTTGAAAATTGGGTTTTCGTTGCATTTGCTTTGGCGTCTGTATAATACAGGTGGAACGTCAGGTTCCGCGTTGTCAAGCAGTATATTCTTAGAGCCAGCTTGCATACGTAAATGACAGAACCTTGGTCCTGGACCTATTATGGTGCCTGACTTGTGAGTGCTGACAGTTGATTTTGCTATGGATGAAGTTCTGCTCACAGCACCCATTGAGCTTTGGGAGTACTTTCTCAGACTAATGTTATCTTTGGGTTCGTGTTTAGGTAAAGATTCTTTTGCGCTAGATACGATATCTTTTAAAGTAACATCTTCATGTCCGATGCTTTGACTGCTACTTATTTTGCTTGATATCGAGTAGGTTTTAGTTCTATCACAAAGTTTGTGATGTACAGCTGGTTCCATACTGACGTTATTTTTAGTAAAATGTATATCTTCTTCATTCTTAGCTACATCCCTTAACAGCTCAGGTTTGATTTCTTCAAGTTTTTCGGATTCCGTTTTGTTGTCAGGTGTAATTGTAGAAGCAATCTGAGTGACCTCTTTTGTAGGCTCAAGTTGAGGTACAATATAAAGAGGACCGGTCAGACCAAGGTTTTTGTCATTCACTAGTTTTATTCCGTGAGGGGACCGACTCCCAGCGCTTAATTCAGATTTAACTGATTTAATTTCTGCATTACAATTAAGACAAAGAGAATTTTTCATCTCACCAGTCAATACGGTCTGCGTGCCGACGGAAAAATAGCTTTCGTTGTAGCAGAACGGTTTGGCTTGCGTTTTGGTGCAAGTGCACGAGTCGCAATGCTTCGTCATGCTGTCCTGAATGCTGTCTTCGAGGATTTTCGTCATCAGCGACGCGGAAATGTTGAACTCATACTCACTTGCGTCAAAAGAGGTGTCGTTTTCATTCCCATTTTTTGATGTAGTGCTGTTTGGTTTAGACGTGGATTTCGACATGACGTATTGCGAGACTCGGGCTTGAGTGTCGACGGGAAGCTGAAAGGTAACGATCTAGATTAAACGGATCGATCGACAGGACAAGACGAGGGTTACATTAAAATGCCAATGTTACCTTCTTGTTAGTTCATTGCAATAATTATTCAAAAATGTTGAAGGTACTTACATGTTCAAGTTTTTGTGATACAAAGTTATCTGGCTTGCATTGAAGTAACTGGATTGCCAGGTTCATGTCATTTTTGTATCTTTCCTGTAAACACAGAAATATTATCCATAATTGTAACAAAACATCAATAGATAAAGCTATAAACTCTAGTACATACTATAAATAAATCGTGCTAATGTTTATGTGCCATTATGTAGTAAATAAAATAGTGTTATGACATGAGTAAGAGTAGTCATAAAATGTGCTATTTTTTGCCTTGCTTGATAGATGTTATATAGGTAAGTATAGTTACCCATTAATAAAAACAACTAGGACAAATATTAGTTAAATCAAAAAAGATTATTGAACTGTTGCAACTAAAATTTCTCAGTAGCACAAACAATTGAACTGCCAATCCAACCACTAAAAATAGAGGTTTACCTAAAACCATCAGATAATCCCGAAAATGGGCAGCAGGCTTATCTGTGAATATTACATATTAAACTGCACTTGCCAACCCAACAGCCAAGCATGGTACATTTTTCACTTACATTTTCCTTTTGCAGCATACTATAGTTATACTTGGACTCTGCCAGTCTGACAGAAAGTGTGGCTATATCCTTGGTCAGTTGACTCTTCTCTCCTTTCATTTTGTCTACCATCTGGAGGAGTTTATCTTCCAAAACCTGGTTCAACTTCTGGACCCTTTTGTGTGAGTCATACAATCTGAAATTTGAATTTATTTCATTCCATAATATAGACTTCCTTGGTTAATGTTTGTCATTAATAAAACCTAAGTTTTTGAATATTTGAAAATGATGAAGAAGATATCCTAGACAAAAATTTGCTCTAAACAATGTGTTGACTTGACCAGAATCAAAACCAGTCTATTAGAATTTAGTCTTTTTGAGGCCTACAATTTCTTCTGATAATGTGGTGAAATAGTGAACCATATTCAGTGTTTTCAAAGTATACCAAATATATACTATGAAACACAAACTATTCTTCTGAAGGCGAGTAGTGTGCCAAATAACGAAAAAAAAGCACATATCTCTTCATGCAAACAATACATCAGAATGTCCTTTGCACATTTTTTTTATATAATCTTAAAGTAAAATAAGATTGTACAAACTAGATTAAATATTCACAACAATTTTAGTTCCAACAATTAGTACCAAAAGGGGCCGTTTTTGGCACTATTACCCATAACTTTAATTACAGCTAATATTTTATTGCATTAACTGGTTTTCTTTTAACTTTAAGATAATAGCAATAACTTGTGCAAAGGACAATCTGATGTATTGTGTGCAAGAAGAGGTATTTTTTGTTTGGTTTAGTGTCACTAGTTCTACGGCACCACTTGGTTTAATGATATAGTGTGGGTTGTGTGACCCACCTCTCATATTTCTCTCTCCAAGTGTCCACCTGCTCCTCTAAGTCACCGACCCTGGTGCTGCACTTGTGGAACTCTGCCTCTAGAGCGACCAGGTGGCCGTCTCTCTCAGCTAGGTGCTGCCGCAGGTGCTCCACTTCAGCCCGAAGCTGGGCCTCATCACCCTTGCACTCCTATTGATCAATGCAACAAATACTAGCAGTGTTTTTATGGAATCAACAATACATTTGGGTATCAAGTCCATTGTATGAAACTACATTGATGATGTTAATAAAAATGATATTCATTTGTACATTAAGTCGATGGTAACAATTTAGATGGACCAATTAAATTAATACAGGTTAATAAATGTATAAGTACTACCTACTAAAATAACATAATAATGGCTTACTACTAGAATTTTTAGTGAAACTACAAACAGACAGATTTAACCAGTAACTTTGCAGAAAATTACATACTTATTTGAAGCATTTGTCATATTTCAAATCAGGCATTTTAAAGTATGAATAGTAAACTGGTGCATTGAATAGATTTGCAAAACAGTGATTTATAGAATTATTTAAAGTGCAATAAATTAAGGAATATTATACATGGAACTTCAGAATAATGAAAATGTAAGAATGAAAAAATCAATAAGTAGCAGCAAAATATACAAGATAAGCTATGTGCTTTCTATTTACAGCTGAATAAACATTTCAGTACAATGCTACTAAACTTGGGTTGTTTTTTGTTTAAATGTTAACATGAAAAAAGAAAATACTCTTTGACTGCTTGAAAATATCTATTCAAATACAGGAACATCTTGGAAACTACAGGCATGATGTAGCATACCATGGTGTAGCAAGTCTTCAGAGAGTTATTGTATAAGAAACATGCTGTAAAAGTACACTCTGGCCACATTAGAAGACTAAACCTTCTATAAATAAACAAGGAAGTTTTATAATAGTAACTTCTTTACCACAATGTTTGATAGTTAGTTTCTAATACGGAAACAGACTAGAAGGGAACTAGAGTACCAATAAGTAGCCAATTTTTACCTCACAAGGGGAGTTTTTATTACTCTCATCCATGTCTCTTCAATATTGGTACTTCACATTTCACAAGTGAACCGCGTCCAATTCGTCAAGGTAAACGAGCTACGTCACAAGTAAGTGATATTTACTAGCAATTTGTACCAATAAGCCACATTTTTAAACAAAATAAAAGAAAAATCAATCTTCACATACAACGTACAATATTTACGTATTTTGTCAAGTTTAACCAACTGCCTATGTGGAATTTAGTGTAGTACTAAAGAAAAGCACTGATTTAAATGAAATAATCCAGATGAAAGTATGTAGTACTTTCAAAGATTTGGGTTTTCCCAAAGGAAAAAATCCAACCAAGAGGGCGAGCGAGCAAGCAAAGCTGATTTGATTTGACAGATGGCCGATGTTGCCGCTTAGTAAAAATAATGTCGCTAAAGATATTATATTATGGGAAAAAAATATGTGAACTTGTTTATTTGTGAATATCACAGAACTATATCTGAAGGCTCTGAAGCTTGTAGATATAGAGGTCAGAGCACGCCGCCAATACTTACTTTGTGGTTAGAGGAAAAAGTGAGCTACAATATTCGCTAGAAGTCGCAAAAAAGAAATAAATTTAATAAAATACTAGCGGCCCGTCCCGGCTTCGCACTGGTCGACAATTATTTTTTACATAAAAACACTTTACATTATACACCCTTTTTTTACATTGGAGGTTTTTTTTAATCCTTACTAACTGCTAATATTATATAGGTATACTTTTCTAATGGCCAAATGTTTTTTTATACACTATTTAATGTTTATTTTATTGTCGTCTTTACCGAGTGTAAGGGACAGCTCTCTGAATGCCGATAGGGTGCATGCAATATGAAACTTAACAACTTTCCCCTAGAAACATATGTCCAGAAACGCCAAAAAAATCGACCTTCCACACAAATCTCAATCAGCTGACTGTATTCACTATATGAATTCAGTTTTTTTACGTCTGCTCAAACATGTTCCTAGGGGAAAGTAGTTCAGTTTCATGGTCTGCATGCACCCTATCAGTATTCGGAGAGCTGTCCCTTACACCCTTTAATACGCTCATGCATGATTAAATATGCTTATTTTATTACTCTGGTACTAATAAAGTGACGTAGTTTGTACTGGTGCGACGTTACTATAGCACGTTTTTAAATGAAAGAGTAGTTACTGTGGCATAGCTGTAATAGTTAAACATATAGTATCGCGGACATTGATGTCCTCTATAAAACTGTAGTAGGTAGGTACATCACTTTGCTCTATTGTAAATAATTTCAACAGCGTACGCGATATAAGTTTTTTTAGGTATTTTTTTCACACATTGGGTTACATTATGGAAATTTTCAGGCGGGTCCCTATTTTTTCTCGTATTAAATATCGCCTATGTTCATCAGGAATAATGAAGTATTATCATGGTAAAAGATTTTTTTAAGCTGGACCAGTAGTTTCGGAGCCTATTCAATTCAAACAAACAATCAATTTTTTTCTCTTTATGTTATATTATATAGTGTAGATATGTAAATAAAAGGATCGTAGGGCAAAGATCGTCACCGAACAATGACAATGACTTTCTCAAAACGGGTCCCGACTCGAAAACGTTGGCGTGACGATCTTGACGCTCATTTACAAGAGTGGATGACGACGACGCGACGGTGGCATTAGACCGCAAAATAATGGAAGAATGCGGCGGAGGACTTTCTTTGCCCAGTAGTGGGATGAAGCAGGCTAATTATAAATATTATATTATGTTCCTTGTCCAGTATTTTTAGGTTTTACCTGTTCACTGTACATTGTACTAATAAATAAAAATAAATAAAAAAATGTTAAAGGGAAAAGAGTTTCACATTCGCACAAGTGTAGACGGATCCAGACAAAATATTTTTCAGACTAGATTCCATTCACAAAAAATACATGTCATTTCAAAAAAATATAACATAACCTCTGAAAACGATTGTTTCTTCCTTCAACAGCTTCAACTTGAAATAAATTTTGTTATTGGATTATATTGCTAAATATTTTAATTAAATTTGTGGTTTCAAGCAGTTTAATCAAATATTTCAAAATGGCTGAAATGATGTTAAATGATGCTGATCAAATGAAAACCGTATGTATTTGTATACTCAATAAATTGTAATTCTATACCAAGAACAAAAAAGAAACATGCCTAGGTCCAGTCCTAGTCTTTCTTGAGGCTCAATAG
The DNA here is from genome assembly GCA_027580185.1 of Tuta absoluta. Taxonomy (NCBI): domain Eukaryota; kingdom Metazoa; phylum Arthropoda; class Insecta; order Lepidoptera; family Gelechiidae; genus Tuta; species Tuta absoluta. The sequence goes on from JAQAHW010000005.1 coordinate 13,435,164, forward strand.
CTATAGGGAAAACAATTGTACCAACTATTAGCGAAAGTCCTAGAGTTTTCAAAAATTGTATACCTAACATTGGAAGTATTTTAAAAATATGTATTTATCCAAACAATTTTCAATTGACTACATTTTTATACATATATTTCTTATAGTTATATTGCGTTTAGTCGGCAAAGGCTTATTCGAACATAAACACTCTTATTTGGGTAACAAAAGCTGTTTAAAAAAGAAGTTATCAAATATTACAGCTTTATTCTCTTTTAAGATGAATATGTATATTTAAAAGATATAAATATGTGTATTAAAGATGTATAAGTATATTTTTATATGATAAACATATATGAATAGTATTTATTGTTTATTGTTATTATATGTATGTACATTGTACATATTACTGTGTTATAATTTTCAAGCATTTCTTTCGTTTTCTTTTTGTTCAATGCACCTACCTTGACCTTTGCCACATGCTTAGGGTAGACTGGGATATAACGCCTTTGGCATTAAGTCTGTCCGTGTTACTTTTTCGTGCATAAAGTTAAATAAATAAAAAATAAGATACAGTGCACATTTTGAGAGATTTTAGTTGTCTTAAAAAACCTTGTCAATAATTGAGCAAAAATTCCAAAAATAAATATGCATAGTACTAACGAACGAATAATATTAATAAGAGGTAATAGCAATTGCGTCTTTATTTGGTTGAGGCCTCCAATAGTTGCCGTGTGATGCCGGCTTAGAATAGCATCACCCTATATCTTTCCCGTGGGAGTCGTAAGAGGCGACTAAGGGACTCGAGGGTGTGTATTGCAATTTAAGGCGATGGGCTGACAACCTGTCACTATAGCGATACACAATATTCCAAATAACCCTCAAACATTTGTCGGACGTGGTGTAAATGGCCGTTTTTCGCGGCTGTTTACGCTCTGCCTACCCCGCAAGGGATTATAGGCGTGATATGTGTGTGTGTGTGTGTGTGTCCAATAGTGTAACAACAGTGTAGCATTATTTTGTTTAAATCAGTCTGTTTTTTCTAATATCTTTCAGTTCAAGGAATTCCTGATGCAGTACAACAAATTGTCTGAACTATGCTTCAACGACTGCATTCATGACTTCACCTCAAGAACTTTGAGAGCTACAGAGGTAATAAATCACTATATTTCCATAACTAAATATACATAACATGAAATTTTAAACCCTCGCGGTTGTTTACATTATTCATAAATTATAATTTAAAAGTCATTAAAAATAATTTGTGGGTAAGAACCCATTTAAATTATAATTATAAATAAATATACATACATATCAAGTGGTTTGCCTGTGGCTGCGGAAGTCTTTAAGTTTAGGTACTTATCTTTTTGTTAACAAATGCCAGCAGGTGTTTTAGTTTAGTGTCCAAGTTTCTATGTACTACAGAGCTTATTATTTTTTCAACAAAATGGACTACTTTCTTATCAACGAAACATACCTACATAAAAAACAGAAGTTGTTATTGAATGCTGTAAAATACAATCAAAAGAAAATAATGAAAACATATTCTTATATTTTAAGCACTTAAAATGTAAATAGTGTATTATTAATATAAAACACTCGCATGAGCTAATATTATGCAGCTAAATAAGAAAGGTCGGTGCTTTCGTAATAGCACCTGTATTATACATTTAAATTTGGTCACATGGCTGATCTGACAAATTAAAAAAAAATAAGTACATACAAGTAAGATACACATACAGACTGTTGCAATATTAAACTAAAGTCTTTTACTATCCATACTAATATGCATTAGAAATTCCAAAGTAACTGTCTGTTTGCTACGCTTTCACGCTTAAACCACTGAACCGATTTATATATGATTAAGCATACACATAGATTTTACCGCGGGAAAATTTCTCATTACCACGGGAGTTCTAAGTAAATCAGAAGATATGTACCATTGCGACTACCATATACCTACGTTACGAGAAACGATGCCATAGTCTAAAAAAGTGTCATAAAAAATAGATGATACGTTAAGGCGAGTGCAGACTACACTCGCCAAGTCATATGCTACTTTCTCTTGGCACCCGAGGATCTGAAGTACCTGACGTAGACCACCAAGAGCCCAGCTTACTTCTTAAGGTGGTTCAAGAGCTAGTGTAGTAGTAGTTTTAAAGTAAGCATTACAACAGAAAAAATAATTAAAAAGGGTTACTTTCGGAGCTGGTAATACTACATAACTGCATTCGATTTTGCATTTCTTTCAAATCTGTAATTCGAATGGGCATTTAAAACATGGCGAAAGTGTTCAGTATTTATTATGCAAGATGTAAGAATTTCACTTATCTACACCTGAGTAACGCACAAGAATACTTACTTATAATGCTGGAAACCGGCTGGGGTCAGGGTGATACTACCGGGACTGTCCGGATGTCGCTGACACCAGTTCAAAAAGTTCTCGGAAGTTACAAGAAAACTGGGTCTACATCTACACTCTACATCACGCTGACCAGAATGAGTTAAAACCAGGTGTACCATAGCAAGAAAAGATCTTAACTCGGTGAACATCATGCTTCATACTCGCTCTCTTACAGGATTTGAACCAACAGATAAGTTTCAGCACACACACAGCTAACATGTTGAAGCTCACTTGGAACCACTTACACCTTCAAATAGCCCTAAAAGCATCGTTTTGAATTACTATTTTCCGACAGATACACATATCACGCCTATAATCCCTTGCGGGGTAGGCAGAGCGTAGACGGCCGCAAAAACGGACATTTACGCCAAGAAGACCCAGAATGTATGCACAAATTTGTATCCGTCCGTGAACGTAAAAATCCGGTACGGCTGTCATTATTTAAAGGCATTACTTACAAACATTCTAAAATCACTTATTTTTTGTACGATTGCGTTGTGTGTCTGTGAATCACATATGGTGAATTTTTTGCGCTTGCGTTAATTTTCGATTTTATTTATGGTAGCTCATTTATTAAATAAAATTGTTATGTCTTTAATTAAATTAATACAATAGAATATACTGGTAGTGTCTATGTGACAGTTACACAGTCTAAAAACCCTTTATATACACTCGTCTCGTAATGTTCGAATTATGAATTCGAAAACAGATGCATAATGACCTACTTTATGCATTCTGCCTATAAAAACTAGGGTTTACTATAAATTACAGAAGCGTAATGACTTAATGACAAAACTCTTAATACGATAAAGTTGAGAAATGAAACGAAGTTTTTTTTCCAATACTCAAATCGCTATCTTCCGCCGCACCTGACAGTTGTTGTTGTACGGTAATTTTTCGGATGATGTTCAGTTGTTTTAATAGGTTTTTGTTCTGTTGTTGTTCAGATGTTGATTAGGCGTGGTTCAGATGTTATTCCGATGTTGTTCAGTTGTTGTTCAGTTGTTGTTCAGTTGTTGTACATATGTTGTTCAGATGTTGTTCAGTTGTTGTACAGATGTTGTTCAGTTGTTGTTTCGATGTTGTTCAGTTGTTGTTCAGATGTTGTTCAGTTGTTGTTCAGATGTTGTTCAGATGTTGTTCAGTTGTTTAGTTAAGTTATTGTTAAGACTCCACATCTAAACAACTGCTAAAGTATAGATTTTTCAAAAAATCATATCAAGCCATAATTATTACGTTCTCGTATTGAATTTGTCCTTGTATCGGGCCTTACAATGGCCGGTGCGTACGTTTAGAAAAGTGTTTCTGAGTTTTTTTGGAGAGTGTAGATAAAATAGTGTATGCAACTGCTATAATTAGGCATTAGAATGCTCGTGTCAAACTATTATCACACTCGGCTGCGCCTCGTGTGATAAACAGACACTCGCATTCTAATGACCCCCATTATACGACAGTTGCATAAACTACTATTTTGCCTCATGGACAAACTATTTTGATTTAACCCAGTTTGAGTAGTTTTTATCCACTGCAAACGAAAGTATGATAGGAATAAATTGAGTTGGGCCAATATGGTCTAGAAAATATAAGCCAAAAATAAACGACTTTAATTTTATTTTTGAAACTTGCAAAGCCATACTAGGCTATAACTCTTGACAAATCTTCAATAAAGGTTCTGGCAGAGAGTACGTATTATTTATTTTATGGTTCTGGGAATATTTGAATCTTGAAATACGATGCCCACGGTGTTTTAAGAGCTGTTTGCAGGTGAAAGTGGTCAAGTTAGCCTAAGCAAGGCATCGTCTTACTGTTCATGCACTTGGGCTACTACCTCCGAGGCGTCGAAACCTTTTGTGTTCAATTCCTACGGGAAAAGCGGTCACGAAGCTAGTGTTCACCCAAGAATCGATATTTTGTTGCTGAAGTACCCAAGGCTCTGCCTGTTTCTGGTCTGCGTAGATTGGAACCAGTTTCCTCGTAGCATCCGAGACTTTTTTGTACTGTTGACATCTACTAACCGACAGTCATGGCTGTATCTCCCTGAATCCAGCTGGTTACCAGCATTGTAAGTATTCTGTTGCGTTCCGCAGGTGTAAATGGCATGATTGCAGCTTAAATAACAAACATTGAACTTATTAACATGGTTTGTATACCACAATTCAATTCTACCCGTAGGTGCCGTAAGATGCGACTAAGGAATAATAACATTTGCACTGCGCTCGCCAATTCGCCTGCCAAGCGTGGCGAGTATGGAAACACCCCTCAATAGGGGGAGGCCCATGTCCAGCCTATCTAACACAACCTTCAAAGTCTGAATACCTTAATTAAGGAGTATTTAATTAAATTATAAAGTATATTCTGACAAAATGAGTTTTCTTCAACTATTGATGGAGTCTGATCTAGTACATTCAGAGTTTCTTCTACTTCAAATTTAAGTATGGTACACACCCGCCATTCCGATGATGACATACCTAATTAATATACAAACTAAACTGGATTTTGTAGTCTAAAAATCTTGAATCCTGAAAGTCTTGTTAGTTGTAACATTTTATTGTTTGACTGGCCCGATGGCGTAGTGGATAGTACCCTTGCCTGCTACGCTGAGGGTCGTGGGTTCGATCCCAACACAGCGCAAGTATTTGTAAGTTGTGTTGAGTCTGGGTGTTTTCTATGTATTGTATGCATTTATAAACAAAAAAGTATGTTTGTATTAACAGCTATCTAGTTCACATAGTACTTACAAGCTTAGCTTAGTTTGGGGCTAGATGGCGCTGTGTGAAATGTCTAAGATATTTATTTATTGAATTAAATGTTTTTGTTTTTCCAGACCAGCTGTGCGTTGAATTGCATGGAAAAATATCTTCGATCAAACCAACGAGTCTCGCAACGGTTCCATGAATTTCAGATGATTGCCAACGAAAATATGATGGCTTTAGCACAGAAATCTGGAAACCCAAGTTAAGCCACATTAGTAAATAGTACAAATTGTATTAAATTTATTTTGTTAGGTTGTTTTGTTGAATAAAGTTTCGTTGATTGAAACTACTATGTAGTGCATAACAACTTTATTTTTGTTAACACTTTTTAAGTCACTCATATTCTCTTAAGGCTTATTTTTTAAAATGCTGATAAGAACCCTTACGATGAGTCTTTAGCAGATGCTTTTTTAGCAACAGGTGGTGGTGCATGAGGGATGGCTCCACAAGCTGCGCATTTATTTTCACAAGGTGCTGTTTTAGCTGCACATTCAGGGCATGCCAACAATCCGTCCTCATTTTGGCACGGGAAGCACACCGTGCTCCTTTTCGGGCACGGCTTAATGCACTTTGGGTCTGGCGGCGAGAAGTCCAACACAAACGATGACTGAGAGCTCGTATAATCGAAATGCTGATCGTTGAATTTCGCTTCGATGGTGAATTTAGCGTCCTTATCGTCACCGAATTCATCTGTATCGATCACGTACTTAAGCGGGTAAGGCCCAGAAGGATGGTTGGTGATGTTATCCGGTTTTGTTATGATGCTGTACTTGCCGTTGTGTCGTATGATGCGTATCATAGGCTTGTTGCAAGGCAATTCACAAGGCTGGCAGCACATTGAAGGCGGACAGGTCGGGTGGCAGCACTTTCTGCACGAAGTAGGATAGCATGTGCCACACGAATTAGCATAGCACTTTTTTGGTGAAAGAGGAGGACACTTTCTAGCGGCAGAATTGCACTTTTTGCACCCAGGATCAAGGCATTTTGGCGGGCGAGCGCGTTTTGCATAACACGGAAGAGAGCAACTAGTTTTAGACGGGCACGGAATGTATTTAGGTCGTGGTGAGCACGCAACATGGCATCTGGATCCTGGTCTGCACGTGCCGCACACGGTTCTAGAAGGTCGCACAGGTGGAAACGGGATCACGCAGTATTTAGGTCCTGGACGGCATGATGATGGAACTGGATAGCATCTAGGTCTGGGCATGCAGGAGGTGGTTCTGGGCACGCATCTGGGTGGTTTACGGCACGAAGAGTATGGAACGCATTTCGAACAAGAATTAGCTTCCATTTGCCGAAGAGTAGGGCAAAATATATGGCCTGGACGCCATCCACAACGTAACTAGAAGAAAAAAAAAATTTTTGTACTTATTACCGACGGTAAGGTAGCATTCGTATTTAAGTAAGAAGATATCTAGGAATTTTACTAGGCAGTTAGTACGGTTGGTTGTAGCACTTGAGGAACCAGGGGTACTCCAAAAGAACTGAATTATTTTTGTCTCCAGCAACATTTCTTTCTTGGATGAATATTGTATTAGTAGAAAATTACTTCTTTTATGTTAATGTGTATTTTTTTTTATTAAGAGTAGGTACTTCAACTGAGGACAAAAATATTACGGTTTGTTGGAGTGCCTACCCTGGTACCCAATGTGCTACATACAACCCTGTCTAATCAATTATATTAGGGAAGGTGATCTTAAGCTACCACAAGCCATGCTACGCGTGCGTGACGTAGCGTCCCTTTCCGTCCAGTTGCTCATAATTATAGACTTGTACCTAGAAGAGAACCTTTTTCACCTAACTAAGGCAGTCGGCTGTGGTGTCTCACACGACAAGAAGAATTAGAATATCTACCTGATGCTCGGGAGAATCTTTTGCCGTATACAGCCATCCCAAATGAGCCGGAACAGGACCTGGGCCTATATCTTCACGATCTACGCATTTGTGTTTCGGCAAATCGCATCGCCCCAAGCAGCTCACTGCTATTTTGTCAGCTGCAAAAAATGGCGTCATTTATTCGTGGTTGTAAGTACTTGTTCGTTATCTCTTCGTTATTATGGAATTTTCAGCCTGGAAAATACCTTGCCCCTGTAGAAGCCAGTGAAGGGAACCTAGGTACCCTCGTCATCAGCCTCACTGCAATTACGTAAGCATCTCATTGCTTTATATTTAGCAGTATCCTCGGTTACGTTTTCCGATCCTTGGAATCCGTATGTCTACTCAAGAAGGAACATGTTCGTCAGCTCAGTGTCCGTGCCCCACACGAAAAAAAGAAGTAAGTAAGTACTAGTTTACGACAGAAGTGGTGGTTACGTTGGCTTTGCTAAGTAAAACCATTTATGTAGGTACTGCAATGACCCACACAATATTTAACAGACGCAAACACATGATTTTTCCCTAGACATTTGCCTCCCAATTGCCTAATAATAACTATAGACCTTTTTTGGATTTATTGTTTCTGACTGAATGCCCTAAAAACTAAAAAGATAAATAACACTTGATTATGCACATAATATTTACTTTCGCAGTTTGTACAGGCACAACAAGATGCCATGTTTTGAAGATGGAGATCGGGCTATGGATTATGGAGGCTATGGTGGATAGTCGACTACATTGCTACTGTAAATTATTAAAAATTATTAAATTATTCTCCCATTTATAAAAAACTTTGACTTGTTGAATGTTGGTGCTGTATGACTGAAAACGTCTCGTAAAGCGTGACTTTGACATGACAGAATTTATTCTTCTACCATCATCGACTATCATTCTATCAAGCTAAAAAATCTTTAAGTAAGTAGGTTTGTAAAGTAGGTAACGTACCTACTTACCTCCAACGGTAGCCGTAACGTAAGATTGCAAAATTCTTACAAATCTAGTGTAGGTTGGTGTAGGTAAGTAGGTACACAGCGTATCTTTTCATCTGGACGGGTCGGAACGTCAACTGAAGTCACGCGTGTTTTTTTATAGATCATCTACATAAGGTCTTGCTCGCTTTAGGACTCACAGAAAGCTAACTTCAGCGAGAGATCTAGCTGGACTGAAGGTGAGTAAGGCAATGAGTACCTAAGGGATACATACATACATACATTAATCACGCCTGTATCCCTTACGGGGTAGGCAGAGCGTTAACGTCCGTAAAACGGATATTAACACCACGTCTGACAAAAGTTTGAGGGTCAATCATATAACTGTGTATCACTATAGTGACAGGTTGTCAGCCCATCGCCTAAAATTGCAAAACACATCTAACCCTCGAGTCCCTTAATCGCCTCTTACGACACCCATGGGTAAGAAATGGGTTGATGCTATTCTGAGCCGGCATCACACGGCAAAAGTGAGAGATAGACTTCATAATACGTTTAAGTAGGTAGGTAGGCTTTCGGAAAGTGGGGGTTGTTAACAAAATAGGTAGGTAGATAGGTATATAATTTTTACACATTTCGACATATATTTTTCACGTCCTTCACATTGATAAAAATCACAGTACGATGAAAAATAACAAGGCTAGATAACTATTAACTTTGTGGACAACCATGTAACGTCACTTAAAAAGTCTTCCCATCTAGGTACCTATTCTCGTTTCCTCTTTGTCTTCTGCCGTTTGGACACTGGTGCACTTTTCTTCGATCCTTTGCACAAGGAAATCAGCAACCAGAAACTACTAAGAAAGCCTAAGAACACAGCCGCGATATCAAGGCAGTAGTACTGGTAGCAAGGTACGTCTGCCGAAGGTGCTCTGTAGGTCAGGCTGGGATGCCGTGCTGCAAACTCTGTCCAGAAGACGGCTGTTTCAAGCGATGTTTGCGGACGGTCCTGCCAAGCTGAGGAGACTTCTTTTGCCCTTGCTTGAAAGCTGAAAAAAGGTGGAAAGTTTCATGAAATATAAGTACCTTCATTTCAAATTGAACCGATGGCGTAGCGGATAGTACCCCTGCCTGCTACGCCGAGGGTCGTGGGTTCGATCCCTTCATGACACAAAATTTGTCAAGCTACTTCCAGATATTTGTGTTTAGTCTGGGTGTTTTCTATGTATAATATGTATTTATTTACAAAAAAAAGTATATAAGTATTAATATCAGCTATTTAGTTCCCATAGTACAAGCTTTGCTTAGTTTGTAGTACTGATATCATCAAACGTGTCTGATATTATGGATTTAATTAATCCGACAACGCTCTACACAGGTATGGCTAGTCTGCAAGGGGTTGATGGCATAATTTTTGTTGGTCAAATATCTACTAACCCAGGATCCAGCACCTTCTTCAAGGCTGCTACCAAACTGTCCTTGGTGAGATCTCTGAAATGCAGTTGCACTCCAAAGCCGCTCTCCTCAATCGCAGCGGCGTTCGAGGGCTGATCTCCGAAGGCAGGCATAGCCACCATCGGTACTCCGTAATGGATCGCCTCGCTAGTACCTCCCATTCCCGCGTGCGAGTAAAATGCTAGGGTTTTTGGATGACCTGCAATGGAAGTGAACTTCTTGTTAAGTTGGGTGTGTACTGAGAGCGCTGTCTGTCTTAATGAATCTTATTCTTTCGTGAGGCGGTTTCCCACACGCAGAGATCTACGAACCACTAAAAATATTCGTCGTGATTTATTCGACTGTTAGTGCTCTAGGTACCTACACCCGATAATTTAGTTGTAATCTTATGTAGGAACTCTAAAGTAGGTACCTATTAATATTATAAATGCGTTATTTTGTATGTTTGTTTGTTACTTCTTCACGCAAAAACTACTGAACCGATTGTAATGAAATTTGGCACACATATACAAGGTATCATGGATTAACACATATGATAGTTTTTATGAGTACCCGGGCAAAGCCGCGGGTAACAGCTAGTAGTCCATAAATACACAAACTAGAACTAGGGAGACGGCGCGTCCTATAGAGGTCAGGGAATCCCTAACAAACTTAAAAACTTTTGTTCATTACCTACTTAATATACCACTTGAAAAACGCCTTACATGGTTCGCATAGCAAAATATATACCGTTAGACAAAAATCGTATATTTTTTTTAAATAACATTCAGTTAATAAACCTTTGAAGTGGTTCTGATACTTGACGTCCGTCGCTACGTATTTTTAACGCACCGTAACGCATGCGTTCATCAGACGAATGGAAATTGCGATGCGATGCGTCGATTGCGAATACGATGCGTAACGGATGCGTCTGTCAAATCGTTCGACAGATGCATTCGTAAGATGCACTGTAGCCGTATTTGTATGGAAATAAGATCAGAATTTCTTTCGTCCGACAGACGCATGCGTTACGGTGCGTTAAAAATACGCAACGACGGACGGCGTAAGTGGGAACACCGCCAAAACGTACCTAATATGTCTAATTGCGGCAACCAGCTATCGATATACAATTTATTTTTATCATATTTCAGAGTCTTATCCTCCCATTTCCATATGAACCTGTGCGGGAATTCGTCCATAGCACCAAGAATGGCTTCCACTTTGTCAGCCGGTAGAGAAGAAGTCTTCATCACGGAACCGAAGTTGATATAAATTACACCATCTTTTGCTTCTTCTATGAATTTGTTTAAGTCCTGAAAAAAAGTCATATCTATTAAATAGATTGCGTTGCGTTACACACCCTCTTCAGTCTTCTACTGATTTTATTTATCTTATGCATAAGACTCCTTACAGCTAAAATTATCCTACGGAACATTGAATACATCGGTGTAACATCATCTATCAAATCGATTCGTATTCCGGAAGTCAGAAGCTGTGTGTTACATTAAATTTGTAAGTAATGTACCATGGAACAAATAGCCACCTATTAACATATTTTTTTGTCGTGGTCTTCGTGTTTTTTGCGTCAAGTAATTAAACGTATAATTTGATTTCATTTGTCGTATTAAAAGTTTTACTTACACCAGTCAAAGGTTTTGGTTTCTCCACGTGGTAAGCAGCAACATCGATCACATTTGCAGGCTGAATCCTCGAACCAGTCAACGCAAAGTTCTGATAAGCCAAAACAAACTTTATTTCTCGGGCTAGATCTTCCAATGGAGGGATGTCGTCAAAACATTTCGCCAGAGTATTCTGATTTGCTCTCTGAGAAACCCAATTGTTTTTGTCTGTAGCTGGTTTGTGTAGGGGCTGACTCCAGGGTTGTAGAAATGAGGCGTATATTTAAATTGTAACGAAAACGTTTTATTATAAATCTCAAAAAACATGAGGTGTTAACAAGTTAACGGTTTTGAAGTGAGTGTTAGCACAGAGCTCTAAATAAGTAAAATTGTAATTTGTATGGAAAGTAGCGCCATCTGTTGACCAGCAGCAGTAGTATGACGTTCTCTCAGTGTCCATAGATCCTTTGCTAATCTTCAAGCGCCTGCATGGGGAGTAAACGCGAATTGATGAAGTAGATGTCACTAACATATTCCCCCGCCTTGAGAGGCTCGACTCTCAACAGGTTCTTAGGATCCTAGCTGCTCTTCTGTACTGGATTCCATGCTGACAGGAAGGGGGCATATCTTGGAAAAAGCCCTCTTTATAATTCCAGTCGCAGTTCTTATATAGGCTACTCTAGCCACTCCGTCTTGACCTGGTGATAAAGACAATATTCTGCCCAAGCGCCACTTGAGGGGAGACAAGTTGTCTTCTTTTATAATGACCATGGTATTAAGCTTGATGTCATTGTAATTAGTCTTCCATTTCACACGCTTCTGAAGTTCAGCCACATACTCTTTGGACCACCGTTTCCAGAAATGTTGTCTCATTTGTTCCACTCTTTGGAAGCGTGATAGGCTGAGTACAGGTTTTTGTGTGACGTCATCTGATGCTGGTGCTGTAAGAGGCCGTCCCACCAAAAAGTGTCCAGGCGTCAATGGTGTGAAATCGTTGGGGTCTGTGGACAGTGGACATAAAGGACGGGAATTCAGGACAGCTTCTATTTGTACCAAAACCGTACTGAATTCCTCATAAGTGAGGTTAGAATTCCCTACAACACGTTTAATGTGGTGTTTACAGGAGCGAACACCCCTTTCCCACAAACCGCCAAAATGTGGTGCCCCTGGTGGGTTAAAAATGAAATTAATTTGATTTTCAGAGGCATAGTTAATGACAGAATATTTATTTTTATTTATAAATTCTTGAAACTCTCTGGCTGCACCTATAAAGTTGCGACCCTGATCAGAATGAATTTCTTTAGGTTTTCCTCTCCGGGAAATAAATCTTTTTAATGCTAATATGTAACTTTCTATGGACATACTAGTGACAAGTTCTAGGTGCAGAGCACGAGTAGAAAAACAAACAAACAGGCATACATAACTCTTGATCAACCTGGATCCTCGTCCATGTTTATTCAAATAAAACACAGGTCCAAAATTATCAACACCGCAGTATTCAAAACAATATCCTGATTCTAATCTTTGACTAGGTAATGGAGCCATAATAGGTTGAATAGTTTTACCTGACATACGAGTGCATGTTACACATTGTCGAACTGTCTTTTTAGCCAAATTCCTGCCATTCAATGGCCACCAATTCTCTCTTATATGTGCCAACAATAATTGGGGTCCTGAGTGTAAAAGATTCAGGTGTTCCTGTTGAAACAAAAGTTGGGTAAAATGATGTTTCCCACACAGCAATATAGGGTGCTTTTTATTATAATTAAAGTCAGTTCCGTATAAAATCCTACCACCTACACGAATAATGAAGTTCTCATCCATAAATATATTCAAACTTGAAAGTGAACTAGATAATTTCAGTGGTAATTTGTTTTGTAAACAATTGTATACTAATGGAAATGATTCTTTTTGTACAATTCTAGTAAGTGACAGCCTAGCATTGTTGAGCTCCTTTGCTGTTAAGGAGCCTGATAGGCATTCATTTCCTTGTTTTACAGCACGAATATTATGAATGAAGCGCATAACATAACCATAAACACGCTGTAGTCGTTTGTATGAAGAAAACTTGGTAAAATCAACACTTGACTCACTGTTTGATTTATCCGATTGCGACGTGGTGGTGAATAATGAAATATTCTCCCTAGATTTTGATTTCAGCTCGGGTAGTGTTACCTCTTTGTTGTGAAGGTATGTGCTTGTGTTAAAATCTGGGTCACGCAACATTGATGGACCATGCCACCATGTATCGCATTCGGGCAAGTCGTTGAGGTTTAGACCTCGAGACAGAATGTCAGCGGGGTTATGTTTACCGTCTATGTGCAAGAACATAGCATTACCAGCTAGTTCGTTTATTTCCACAACACGGTTTGCCACAAACGGTTTTAGTAAATACGGTGACGTTTTTATCCATCCAAGCACGATTGTGGAATCCGTCCACATGACGATTTTATCAAATTTCACTCTTAGGGCTTTAGTTATTTTATCGGCAAGTTTAGCTCCAATTTGTAAACCGCATAACTCCAAACGAGGGATACTTAACGATTTTAAAGGAGCGACCCTTGTTTTAGAACACAGTAACATAACCTCAACTTGTCCGTCAGAATTTACAGTGCGAATATAGGCGCACGAACCGTAAGCAACTTCACTCGAGTCGGTAAAGACGTGCAGTTCGATTTGATTTGGACTTTGACCTATAACGTGCCGTGGAATGCGAATATTAGGTAAATTTGCAAGGGAGTACAAAAATGATTCCCATTTTTTTACTATATCGTTAGGCAATGGGTCATCCCAGCCTACTTTACAAAGCCAAAGTTTTTGTAATAATATTTTAGCACTAATGATAGCAGGACTTAGCAAACCTAAGGGATCGTAAACCTGAGATACGATTGAAAGAATTTCACGTTTAGTAACTCTGGCAAGACTGGGGTCCGATAATTTAGTGGGGTCCGCTATTTTTGTGGAGTCCGCAATTTTAGTGATAAAATGTAACTCATCATTTTTATTATTCCAGCCCAAACCGAGTGTTTTACTGTAGCAGTTTTCGCCTAATGCCAAATGTTTTATTTGGTCATTATCTTTTACTACGTTTAATGCAATGTCAGGTGAATTAAAAATCCATTTCCTTAATGGAAAACATCCCGAATTACAGACCTTAGTAACTTTCCTACACAATTCTGACAGTTTATCTTTACAGTCGTGCCCTGTGATAAAATCATCGACATAAAAATCGTTTAACAGTGCCTCTTTTACTTCTACATCATCACACTCAAAAGCTAACTGACGCACGCAGCGAATACTAAGATAGGGCGCCGAGGCGGTCCCATACGTGACGGTGTTGAGCTGATAGACATTCACAGGCTCTGATGATTTCTCACGCCACAGAATCAATTGAAGATTTCTAAATTCTTCCTGTATTAAGATTTGCCTAAAAAACTTCTCTATATCTGAACAAGCTACATATTTGTACTGACGAAATCTTAATAGGATTGCAAAAAGGTCATTTTGAAGGGGTGGACCAGTCATTTGAATGTCATTGAGTGACTTGCCACTTGAAGATGGTTGACTTGCATTAAATACTGATCTACACTTGGTCGTAAGATTCGTCTCGCGAAAAATACCATGGTGTGGTAGAATGTAATAAGGCGAATTGTAACTATCGATACGCGTCATGTGTCCTAGATTTATGTATTCTTGCATGAACTCATTATACATTTCCTTATGAAGTGGAGTTTGATCTAGCCTGCGTTCAAGTGATAAGAATCGCTTGTACGCAATATTGTAGCTATCACCTAGTGAATCGGGTGATTCCTTTAAAGGCATTTGTACAGAGAATCGACCTTCTTCTGTTCTTTTGTGAGTAGATGCAAATAGATCCTCACAAACGCGATCTTCGGGAGTTAGACATTGTTTAGGGGTATTGGACAATTCCTCAATTTCCCAGAATTTTTTAAATTGCTCATCTAATTCTTTAGATTGTACAAAGTTACATTGTACATGAGTGATGCGTTCATTATGTACGTTATGATTATCAAGTGGACCAGCCACGATCCAGCCAAGTACAGTTTCTTTTAAGTATGTACCGCTAGACAAACGAATACTGCCTTTTAGGAAAAGATCCCAAAAGTAATAAATGCCGATTAATATATCTACTTCTGACGGGACATTGAAGGTCGGGTCAGCGAGCTGAATATTGTCGGGTATAAATAAAGCGTTTAGATTCTTAATTTCAGCAGGGTAATTGGTCGTTATTTCAGGCAAAATCAAACAAACAATCTTGCTAATAGGATAATTTCCATATAAAGATTTAAGTTGGACTTCACACGTGCGTTTAGATTCTGTAACCGAATTACCTACTCCTGCGATTTTACAAGTGGACTGTTTAGATGAGGCGTTTATTTTATTGCAAAACGAATTAGTGATTAAGCAATGCTCACTTCCACTGTCAAGCAAAACTCTAGCTCTATAGTATTTGTTGTCACTACCTAGTACGTCTACTAATGCGGTAGATAACAATGAAGTACCCAATTTGTGAGCACTAATCAAACTAGTGACCTCATTGGTTTGAATTTGCGATTCTTGAGTCAAGGTATGCAAGGCAGTTGAAGTATTGGTTTCAGTTGGCCCGTTAGGTGCCTGTAGCGGACGAGATATTGATGCGCTGTCCTTACTACACTCATTATGCAAAATGCTATTATGTTTTAAATTGCAATGTCGACAAGGACCTAAATAACAGATATCTGCAAAATGCCCAAATCTCATGCAGTTGCGACAAAGCTGCTTATTATCTACGAAGTCTAATTTGTCTTTATCGTTTAAATTTAGAAAAGCAGAGCATGTATACAATGAATGATTACCATTACACATTTGACATGGCTTAAAACGTGTAGCTTCTTTCGACTTTTTAGCAGATACAAAACTGTGAGATTTATGAAATGGTTTTTTAGCTACTTCATGAGCAATCTTAGGACCTGAGCTTGTTGAACTATTTGCCTTAATCATTTCCAACATATCAGCTCTGTCTTTCAAGAAATCAATTAGATCTTGCAACTCTTGGCAATCCTTAGAATGAGACGAATTTATTTTAAATTGTTCCCACTCTTTCTCTGTCACAGGATCCAATTTTGTAAGTATAATGTGTATAATTAGGGTATCCCACGAATCTGTGGGTTGGCCGAGTGATTTTAATGCGCGTAAATTCTTAAGAACAGTATCAATTAATTTTCTTAAATGTGACGGGGTCTCTTTACTTATTGATTGCATTGAAAACAAGGACTTGACATGGTTATGCACAAGCAACTTAGTATTGTTGTACCTATTCTCTAATAGATCCCATGCGGTTTGGTAACTGTCTGCAGAAAATTCGATAGATTTTATTACTTGTAATGCATTACCTGTAAGGGCTGAACGCAAATAATGGAATTTTTGAATGTCGTCTAGTTTTTCTGAGCTGTGAATCATGGATTGAAAGGTGTCTCTAAATTCGAGCCAATTATCATACGTGCCATCAAAAGACGGTAGTGATATAGTAGGCAATTTAATCAACGGAGTCGTTTCTTTTTCTGGCTTGCTCTTGCCACTAGCTACCTCTTTACCAAGTAACATATCAGCATCAGAAAGTATTGCGTAGTATGTATCTTCGAATTTTTGACGAATATCCAATTGATTTGGTAAATCATCATCGGTAGTTAACTGCTCAATTTGATCCTGGATGTCATTAAATTCGGAAAACAAAGAAATAGCATGATCTTTACGTAAATTTAGCTCAATCAATTGCTTTTTAGTTAACTTTTTCTTAAGTGCAGTCAGAGTTACTACATAATTTTGGAAAAACGTTAATCTGCCCTTAACTGTGCCTCGTTTCCTAGTTAACTCACTTATCACATCCTTTTGATCATCACTCATGATGACGGTTTATAAGAAGAGGGTACTCACGGTTACTGGAACCACCATGCGGTGAATTGATGCGCACAGCAATGTGGAACACACGGTACACCTTCAACCTACTAAAGTAAAACGGTTTTAGCACAATAGAAACCACTGGAGAGGTTGGAGAAAGGAACGATTTTCTTCAGACCCTTCACAGATGATGATGATGACGACGTCTTCTTCTTCAACATGCGGCTCAGAAGGTCCAATGTTTTTGTCTGTAGCTGGTTTGTGTAGGGGCTGACTCCAGGGTTGTAGAAATGAGGCGTATATTTAAATTGTAACGAAAACGTTTTATTATAAATCTCAAAAAACATGAGGTGTTAACAAGTTAACGGTTTTGAAGTGAGTGTTAGCACAGAGCTCTAAATAAGTAAAATTGTAATTTGTATGGAAAGTAGCGCCATCTGTTGACCAGCAGCAGTAGTATGACGTTCTCTCAGTGTCCATAGATCCTTTGCTAATCTTCAAGCGCCTGCATGGGGAGTAAACGCGAATTGATGAAGTAGATGTCACTAACACCAATAGAAGATAGATTTGATGTAAAAGTGAAATATAACACGCTCAAGTCTCTGAATAAGATTAGGTTTCGTGCCTCCTTCAAGGAAATGGAAAGGGACATACGATGGGTTGTAGGGAATGCCAAATCTGTTATAGTGGAAGGGCATAAAGACACTCGATGTAGTTCCAACCACGGGTGCTCCCAGCTTATGAGCTATACCAAGAGCACAGTCACTGTTAAACACTTCTAACACAATCACATCGAATTTTGGTTTACTCTTTATTAGATCTTGCACTTGCTTATTTCCAAGCATCACTTCACAAGTCGTCGCTCCAGAATCCACCAAATACCACCCGACCATTGCAATATTTAAATATCTATTTAACTGATTCGTTGGAAAAGGTATGGATACGTCTCCTTCTACCGCGTGCATTGATCCTGCTAAACTGATGTGGTGGTAGTTCTTATGAGGGTCTTTTTCTGGAAAATGCGATATAACTGTAACATTATGCCCTTTAGCCGCTAATTCTCTTAATAACACTTTGTATACAAGCCAATGGCTTTTTCCATTGTACGGATATATTGCTAAGATGTTAAGAGAGGTCACACTATTTATAAAGAACAGTAACAACGCAACGAAAGAGAACTTCATGTTTGTTGTTTAAAGAATACCGGTTACTTTTATTCATATAATAAACATTTAGCCCGTTAGTCTGAGCCATACAGAGCTTGGCCTTCGACTGATCAAAATGACCAGTATGATAAAAACAAACCGGTCTCGCGTGTTGCGTGCGCCTGCGCCGGCTCATTGTCATGATGACGATGACGTAATTCGGGTTAAACTTCGTCAAAGATAAATGTACATATTACCTATGCATTTTTATTTATCTTCGAACTGCGAACACCTAAATATTTCAATAGTTTAACTATTACCTCTCCTCTAAGTGAAATATCTAGGTGTGAAAGGTGATAATGATAATTGCTGCAAGTATTCTATTTGAGAGTTATACATATCTAGTAAGTAGGCAGGTATAGCATAAACTTATTATAAGAAGTTAGATTATATTACAATACCTATAGATATACAGGTATAGAAACTTTTCTTTGCCTATTGCAAGGATTTCATTGGTTCTTCTCTTGGCAGTTGGCAGCGAGTGCAATATAATAAAATGACGAGCTGGACTTTTCGTTCTTGAAAATTAACAAATAATTATACCTACAGGGTTATTTTTTATTCACCTCCGCAATTTTACAGGGTGATTCTACTCATGATTCTGAACAACTTTTATGATGGGGTCACCTGCGAAATCACGAAAAATAATCCAGCTGTTCCATACATTTTGTTCGAGTAGGTATGAATTTTAAAAAAATCTTACGTATTATAGATTGAAGAGATTCATCACGCAAAGTAACTAAGTAGCTGGTAGTGGTTTAATCCAGGAAAAATCAGTTGTTAAGTACTTTGTTATGTGTGTTTATTAAGTAACAAATAAAAAAGATTATACCTACTTAATTTCAATAAAAATAACATAATAATTGGCTGGCGTGCGTTCCATTGCCTACCTAAATTGGTTAAGAACCTTACCTATACCAACATAGTAGCAAAAAAATTATAATCATTGTCGATTATACAATTCTACTTATTTACTCACCTACTTTATTTTCTAGTATAAGTAGGTAGCATGGGTAGGTAGGTAACCAAATTCTATGTTTTGCGACTAGAAAAATCTTCCTACACTGCGATATAACTTTTTGACGTTGATTAGGCGAAAGAGTGTGGCTAGTACGTAACTTGCTTTTAATCATTTAGCCACAATACATTACAGGCCATTCGCTATAACACAGTCGCTGTTACGCTGGTCGCGAAACTATCTAAGCAAAATAAGTACTTAGTAACTAAGCAAACGTAACAAACGTAACAAAACCTTCTGCGCCTCTCGGGCATGCTCAACTTAGAATCCGAATTCGTGAAATATTTACAACTCATTCAAACTTTACTCTCTTAGTTTTTCTTTCTTCAACAACAGTCACAGAAGTGTCATCTACTGTACAACAACAGGTGCAGCAACACGCCGAGAGGATTTTACACGAAACTTTCGTCAAAATATACATCACTAGCGCCACAAACGCTAGCACATCTAGCTGGTACTGTTGGTACAGCGGTTTCTGGACAGATGTCGCTTGAAGGTTTGGCGCGCCACCGTAGCGCGCTACGTATTCTGTCCAGTAGATGGCAGTTTCTAAAGGTGATGTTGGCCGGTCATGCCATATTCGAGAAACCAGCTGAGCTTGTTGTTGTGACCTGAAATGGTTAAAACATTTAAAAAATAAAAAAAAAAACATCACCACTGTCACTCGCATCACAACAGTCTTTTGCTGGAAATTAATGAGCCGCACTACCGCACTACCCACATGACAGTACAGCCATCCATATAAGCCATCTTTGACAGCGGTCAGTTTCGTGCTAATGCTATGGCGGAGGGTCCCATTTCCTTTGTAGACATTTATTTTAGTATGGAGATGACAGTTTACTTTATGCTGGCAGGCCGGTTGGCGAGCTTGGGTGCCCATGGTCACAGAATAATAACTAGTCATGGTATGAATTTAAGATGTATTTTCCACTCTAACATATTTATTTTATGAGGAAATTAAGAGTAATATCTATATATTTCGCAGGAAGATCTAAACTAAACTCCATTTATTTTGGAATTACTAATAATGTAAACAAATTACAAAATGTATAAAACTTAGGGATCTTACTTACTTGGGATCTAAAACATCATTGATAGCATCCAGCAAATACTCCTTGTTCAGATCCTGATAGGACACTATGGTGGCAATTCCAGCGTCTTGCATTGCAGCGGCGTTTCCATACTGGTCTCCGAAAAGCGGTACGGCCACTACTGGTACTCCAGCGTCTATGGCTTCGATGGTGCTGAGGATCCCAGCATGAGAGATGAACACCTTCACGTTATCGTGCTCTGAAGAAGATATTATAGGTAGGTAAATAGATAACCATGTTTAAATGGCTAGTTCTCATTGATGAGGGAACTGATGAGTGGCACCAGAAAACACATTGATCTGATGATAATATATTTTTCTCGATTTTATATTTGGAAGTAAAGACCTTTAATTCCTTAAGCAAACTCACGAAATGGTTGTAATTATTATAGATATTTTTAAATATTTATTTAAAACGTCGTTCTCTAGATTCCGTAGGTGGTGTCGTGTCCAACCCTACTTTGCAAAGTGAAACTGAATTAAATCTTGTGTTTTGGTCATATGGGTCGGAACGAGACGGAAGACCGTGTTGCTCGAAGTACGTACTACCAAGGTACTACATAGGTTTACTTACATATTGTCACATATTGTTGGATAGTGATGGAGAGTATCATATGGTGACATTTGATAGTAATTGAAAAGTAATTTTGCCAAAGATAATCTCGTTTAATCATTGGTGTCAAGAACTCTTCTCATATCCGAACGCACCCTTTATGGCGCTTGTCATTCGTTGACAGTTAGAGTGAGACGTATGATAAGATAACCCTGCCTGCACGTTACCTTAGTCACTTCCCAGGATCTGAACGAGGCAGACACTTTGCAAATTAATGAAAATCCGCACAAGAAGGTAAGAAATTTCAGATCTGTCATTTTGTTTCATGATTTTGTCATACCTTTCATTGCGATTTTCTCTAATTCTATGTAAATGTGTGTTTTTCTTTCAATGGAATATGATGTACAACTGCTATTTGAAGGTCATTAATATTGTGTGTAACATTCGTACTTGCTTGCTATCACTTTGCCACAAAGCCAAAAAATATGCTTTGGTTATCAGATCCCTCATATCAGATCCATCACTTTCCGTCATCAGTGCAATGACGGATCTGATAAGGTGATGATGGAATTAAGAGATTCGGTAAAAGTAGGACTAAATCGGTGCCTACGGTTGGGTCTTTTGTTTATATTTTACTAATATATCCTTCCTACTAATATTAAAAATGCGATATGTTTGTTACTTCTTCACGCAAAACTACTGAACCAATTTGCAGGAAATTTGGCATACATATCGAGGTAACATGGATTAACACATAGGCTACCTTTTGTCATCACTTGAGGGTCTGGAGTACCTGATGTATACCACCAGGTGCACCACCAGGAGCCCTCTTAAAGTATAGGAGATACAGATATGGCACCAAAGCAAAAGTTGTTTAGCTTGATGGGTCGCTTCTGCTGGCTTATAGAGTTTGAAGGTTTGGAGTACCTGATGTATACCACCAGGAGCCCACCTAAACTATAGGAGATACAGATATGGCACCAAAGCAAAGGTTGTTCAGGTTGATGGGTCGTTTCTGCAAGCATATAGAGTTCTAAGGTTTGGAGTACCTGATAAAGACCACCTGGTGCACCACCAGGAGCCCACCTAAACTATAGGAGATACAGATATGGCATCAAAGCAAAAGTTGTTTATCCTGATGGGTAGCTTCTGTTAGCAAATAGACATGGAAGGTTTGGAGTATTTGATGTAAACAACCAGAAGCACAACCAGGAGCCCAGCCAAAGTATAGGAGATACAAATATGGTACCAAAGCAAAAGTTGTACTGCGTGGTGGGCCGCTTCTACTGGCAAACGAACATCAATGGTCTAGATTGCTAGATGTAGACCACTGAGAGAATTAAAAGAAAACCTATGAAGATAAGGCTCCATAGTAAAACTTATTTCGTTTGATGGTCTGATCACGCCTGCAAAGTTTTTGTAGCACCGTCTCTTACACCCTGTATAATATTCAATCAGTAAAAGTAGATTGTAGGTATTCATCACAAAAAATACAACATAATAAGAATAAGCAAGGAACAAGACAAGAACAAAGCATACCTAAATGTTCAGCTATTTTATTAAGCTACTACAAAATACATGATTATATTTTCTTTCTTTTTAGGCTCATCTGTAATTCATTTAAAATGAACACCAAAGAAAAAAGATTAGAGAAGAATAAAAATGCTCAAAAGAAAAGACGAGAGAAAATAAAACTCAATCCTTTAAGACACGAAGAAATGAAAGCAAAAGATAGGGAAAGAAAAAGACAAAAAAAGGAACAAGGAATACCAATACCAACTTCTCTACTGCCACCACGCCAGCAAAAATTTATAAGAAATAGAAACAAAATGTATGCCAGAAAATACTACAGAAAAAAGAAACAGGCGATGAAAAATTCTGACGCAGAAAATAGCTTATCGCGTAACGTTTCCCACTCTCCCGCTGTTCCAGAAACATCAAATGTGAGAAATCATACACCTGTGTCATCACAATCTAATATTGCGTTGCCACCTCGTTTTCGCGTGCATCGTCCTAGTACAGATTCTGATTCGTCAGCAATGGGTATTCAAT
Organism: Tuta absoluta; assembly: GCA_027580185.1. NCBI lineage: Eukaryota > Metazoa > Arthropoda > Insecta > Lepidoptera > Gelechiidae > Tuta > Tuta absoluta. The sequence continues at coordinate 13,457,973 of JAQAHW010000005.1, forward strand.
CACCAGTTCTATCTTTATGTGCATCACAACTGATATCTTCATCTCTTAACGAAGAATGTTCTCCAATAGGATCCGAGATTGCTGATGAAATACAATACGATATCCAGCCAATAGAGCAAATGTTACCAAGGAAGTCACGTACTTATTCGAGAGAAACATCTAGTACGCCTGATTCTGATTCATCAGCGATGGGTATTCAATCACCAGTTGTATCTTTGTGTGCATCACCACTGGCATCTTCATCCCTAAACGAGGAATCTACTACAAAAAGAGCCGTGGTAACTGACGAAATACAGGACGACATCCAGTCACTAAAGCAAATGTCACCAAGGACGTCGGGTCTTAATTTGAGAGAATCATCTATTACACCAGTACCAGCAAAAAGGACAAGACATTGTTTCCGAAATCTTCACCGCACAAGTACAAATACAAACAGTCCTGACTGTTCAGATATTGACTCACCAGCACCTCTTGCGCCTAGATCTTGTTCCAATCTAGAGCAAGACAACTTAACTAACTCACCAGTACAAAAGACAATCAGAAAATTAAAATACACGTATAATAAAAAGACTAAAGTATTACAACAAAAATTAAATCACTACAAAAGTTTGGCTCGAAGTTATCAAAAGCGACTTGTTAATATGAAAAGAAAACTTGGAAAAATTCAGAAAAAAAGTTTAAAGTTACCTGACTTGCAATCTCAAACTCCTTCCCAAACCCAAGTAGACCCTATACTTGTGGATAATATCCCAAATGTAATTCCATCTTTACCAACTTGAAAAATTCAGTCAATAATCATTCAAAATAAATATTCAGATTTAAACATATCCTTTTATTTCATTTATTTACTTTTTCTCACTTCTTTTACTACTATATATTCCTTTTTATTATAAAATAAACAAACTAAAACTATGTTTTACAAAAACACTATTACATTTTATCAGATCCGTCACCCAAATCGTGGGCATTTTTATCAGATCCGTCACCTGAATAGTGGGACTCAATTCTCTTCATGAAAATCTAATTCAAATTCAAAATGGATTTTAAATTTTTCATTATACCACAATAATTAATGTGTATGTATATTATGTTACTCGTGTTAATACCAATGAACAATTGAACCATATTTGTTAGATCTGTCATACACCAAATACAGTTCTCTTGATTCCATCACAGCTAATAGTGGGCTAGCTATAACTTTGTACTTACTCGACCAAAAAGCGGGCCTTTCACATAATTTTATCTGTATTCCTCTAAAGTATGACGCAATGCCCCCAAAATACCAAAAAACATAATTTGAAAAATGATGACGGAATTATCAGGAGAACGCGTTTCGAAGAGAACTAGCCAAATGTTCTCACAATAAAACAATTTAAGGTAAAACGGATTTAAGTTGTGTTTCTTTTGGATTTTACAACTCCTACGTTTCGAGCTCTTTACAGAGCCCGTGGTCACGGATGACTTAAGTGTTAGACGTCATTATTTAGAATATAAATTATTTTTGTTCTACCGCTATCTATTTCATAACTGCCTAGCGTAACGTACCGATTCCACGCAAAACGTTGAAACCGTATCTTGTGTAGTAGGTCTTTCAGTATGTTGGATCTGGTTCTTCCGCTGTGTAATCAGCGGAATCCAAGTTAACGAGATTCCCCATCCAGTATTTCTGTTGAAATTCGGATGTTTTTGAATTTCTAATTTCTATTCCCATATTTTCCTAGTAAAGAATCTCTTCTCTCTCGCTAGGATTGCTGCCTTATCGAACCTGACATATATAGAGGTATATATAGCTATCATCTCTTTTACATTAGCCAATAGTACTCCAATGCTAAACGTAGGCCTCTAGGGTAGATACGCCATTCGGTACGCTCTCCCGTTTTCGCCATGTAGTCACAACCAGCCGCCTTTCTCTACTATATACCTAGCTATAGGTATTAAAGTACTAAGATAGCAACTGAGTTAAAGGTCAAAATGCAATGCAGATATCAATAAACATGCAAAATCCGGATCATTATGTAATTTACCATTATTTCAGTCTATTTCGTTGTCTCTATATCACATATATACTTAATATTTGGAAAATGTCCCCATCAGGCCTACGTACGTACCTACGTATTTATATTAAGGCGAGTGTAGTCATGAAAGTCATGACAATTAATAACGAAAGTGGCCGTTTATAGGCACATTTTGCCATAACTTTAATTACAGCGAATATTTCATTGAGTTTGCAGGTTATAATTTAACTTAAGCATAATACTATAAATTTTAGCAACGGACATTTTGATATTGTTTGTATAAAGACATTTTCAAGGCCATTCACGACTACGATCGCCTTAAAAACATAATGTTTCAAGGCCACTTCACGATGCATAACAATAAATTGAGGGGTGGAAATGTAATAGGTTGTAAAATACAGTCATTGATAACGTCTGGATGTGCCATACATGGAAAAAATCCCCTCATTTAAATTTCAACATTTTAACCTATCAATACTTACTCAGGACATCGTACTGTGGAAACCACCTCATGGTCATAACGTTTTTCGGCAGGTTGTCAACCACGCCCTCCCACTTCCAAAGCACCCTGTGGGGCAACTTCCTGAACGTCGCCACCAGCTCATCAAGCTTATCCTTGGGCAGTGTGCTGTCAGTCACAGTTGACCCCAAGTTGACGTACACGACCCCGTGCTCCGCCTCCGATATGAACCTATCGATTTCCTGGAAAGGAAAGCATAGAGAACATATTGAGATGTTTGCACTTGAACGGATATGTTCTGTTTCACACACGTATGTCGTCGATTTATTTTCACAGGAAAATTTGAGCTTTTATAGCTTATTATAAAGTTTCAGTGCAATACAATGCGACTTATTTATAGGTATGAACCTATCGATTTTCTGGAAGGGAAGCATAGAGAACATCTTAAGATTTTTGCAATTGAAGGATATTTTCTGTTCCACACACGTATGTCGACGATTTATTTTCACAGGAAATTTATTTATTTAAGTTTTTATAAGAAAATTTCAGTGCAATACAGATGCGACTTATTGAAAATAAATAATTAATTTAATTAAGAAAACATATTTTTAGAGGTAAATAATAGGTAAATAAGTAAGTTTATTTATTTCCTTTTCTAAACTTGCTTTAGTTTACGAGATATATATCAGTCAGGTCTGGACAATACCTACCGGTTTCTATTTATCATTCAAAGTAATTTAAACAATGACGTTAAGTAAATATTTTGACGACATTATTGTTAACGTCTTATAAATTATTTCCTCATTAAGTATTTGGTACATAGTTATTTACAGGCTAGTTAGGTAAGAGCTGCAAATTACTTACAGTTGGTATAATCTTAGGCTGCCTTATATGTATGCCGCCTACGTCGATGACATTGTCGGGCCTCGGCACGCCTCCGAACACAGATTGATGTGTGTTTACAAACACAAGGCTGGCATTTGACGCAATGCTCTCCAACGTCGGAAGATCGTCTCCTAAGTACTTGTACAAGTACACATGGTCGGTAACTTGAGATCCGACGTAGTACACCCAGTTACTGACGTAATAAATGACGTAACTCCTTAATCTGTCAAGAAACCACGGCTCCTTTCCGTATGGTAGTCCAGGTTGCGGCACAGACGCAGAGTTGAAATTTATCCCCAGTCTGTTATACTGCCATGATTGCAAAGGCTGTGGGTTGAATGAAATGTACGGTGCACTCAAATTTGAGGCCAAAGCCAGTCCACAGTCGCTATTGTACGACTCCACTATAATCACATCGAATTTCGCCCGGCTGTTAATCAAGTGAAGCACTTGGTGGTTGTTCATTAGTGTCTTGCAGTCGTCGTTCCCGGCTTTCGTCGACACTAATGTTTCGAAAGGCACTCTTGACACTTCATTCGCTATCACTGAGTCGTACGACAGTTGTTTGTACACTTTTTTGTCACTGAGAAGTATATCCTTGTACGAAGCTGGAGCGTTGGGAAGCTCGAAGTGACTGATAAGAGTGACTTCATGGCCCCTGTTAGCCAGTTCTGCAAACAGTCCTCGGTACGTCAAGTAGTTGCTGCGATCGAGTGACGGGAAAATGCCGAGGATTTTATAGCCGTCTGTGGCGAAAATTGTCGCGACGAAGTAGAAGACGAGAAAACCGTATTTTGCCATTTCCACGGACGCGTTCGAGAGGCACTGGAGTCGGATGGTTACTAGGGCGTGAATACACGCTGCCGGCTTGCGTAGTTATCTAATAATAGGTGGTTATGAGGTAATCGCCGACGAAGCGTTTCGTAAGAATCAGAAATATTCGGTGACGCCGCGAGTGTCATTGATCATGACCTCGATTTGCATGGAGAGCACTCGCCGCTCCTATTGTTGTGACTGGAATGAGCTGTCACTGCGCCATTGTCTTTGTACGATAGCGTTTGTTGACATATAGATGTAAATAAATAACTACTTTATCTGTTACAACAACGTTTATCTCTTCAACAACAAACTCTATAATTAATTAACCCGAGATATGATTTCTCTTTTCTACTTTCCACAATGTTTACGGCATTAAGTATTTATTTACGCGGCGAACGCACTTTGTTTGCACAATCATGATTATTACGCGTAGACAAGGTAGAGTAGTTACCTACATTAGTCAGAAGTTATATAGTATATAAATTGCAGTGTTGCATAAAATGAAAGTCCATAGCAGTAGGTAGTAAAGTAATTGCCTACATTTTATGACTATTATATTATAATTAGTCATAAAATAGCTAATTAAATTATTCATTTTCTTTGTTAAGTAAAGAAAGACCTAATTACAAAAAAACTTAGATTATCAATTAAGTAACTAAACTAGTAATTTTGTGCAAGCACCTATCAAGCCATTCTTAATAATTAAGATTAGGGGAAGGTAGAAAATCTTAATATTGCACTCAAGTAAGTAAATAACACAATCCTGAGAGCAGCAGAAGAGCCCTACAACTTAACCCTAAGTACCAGGATCATATAAAATAAAAGAGCCGGCACAAGGAATGAGTAGTGTGAATAATGTAGAGCGTGTGGCGTTTCACCTCGTCTGCCGTCGCACCGCGACGAGACACTTTCGTGGGGTTTCTGGAATAGGGTTCCACACACATTATTTTTATTACTGTGGAAACTTTTTCGCAAGTTAGTTGACTTCAAATACTACAGCAACAGACTTGTCATCATAAGCATAATACCATCATAAGCATAGGTGCGCTGACATATTGTCTTCGAAGAAAAGGTTTTGGGTGTTAAGCGATAGGTACCATTGCCCTGTGATGCTGGCCTAGAATAAGATCAATCTGTTTTTTCCCGTGCGTGTAAGAAGTGCCTGAGGAATAAAACTGGGAACGTGCAGCTGCGTTTCCTGTGATATACAACACCTTTTCTACGTTCACCATCTCGCTTGCCATTGTAAGCATGGCAAGCACCCCCAACCCAACCGGTTTAGCCCACGCATGTCCAATAATAGACTGTTATGGTTCTTGATGATGATGTTGTTGCCTGTACCAATTAATTTGTTTTTACGACACATAAACATAATAATCCTATAGAACAAGTGGCAGCCCTGGCGGATTATCGTGCAAAACACGCTACGGATTAACAAGGTATTATGGTTTATTCGACGTCGGTTACGTGCGAATGCGTCACCCTTCCGTCATGTCCAGGGCATGTTTAGACTGGTTCCGTTTTAATTGGGGGATTAACTAGGTGGTGGAATGTACGAGTTTTCAAAAGAGCTGCACTTAAATCTACGAGTGCCTATAGATAGAGCCTCTTTCATGATAATATATATATCAAGCCAGTCGCATCGGGTGCATTTGTTCAATTGTACTTAATTCGTTCGTTTTTTTGTGGGACACTTAGCCAACGGAAGACACGATTAACCCTGGTGTCAAAGTTTTTTACCACCTACTGAGTTATGTGAGTGGGCTTTATAACTTTTTGTGCTACATCCATGTTGTAGGAATGCCGCTGTTGATTAGATCTGGTTGTCAACTAAATTTACCCTCCTATCACCTTCACTTGGTGGAAACATAATGCGGAAGTACTTATCGGACTCCAAGAACCTTCCAGTGTGTGCGCCAAGGTGCACACTGGTTGTTATGAATGTACCAACAACCGTACGGCCAATTCAGACGATAGTATGGATTTGGATCCTTGGGGAAATTAGGTCAGTTTCAGGATCGTAGTACTTTTCCTACTATCTGTACGAGTATTATCTATGTAGATATAAATAAGCGAGTTAAGTATATAAATTATCTACGTACCTACTAATTTCCTAAATGAAACTTAGTAAAGTACTAACTGAGGTAAAGTGGAGAAAGATATGATGGCGACCAATCGCGGCACCCCTGTCTATTAGATTCGCATTTGTACGAAGCATTAGTGCGAACCCAACCCTCACCATAAAAATGTAATTAGGGGGCTTTCATAAACTGCTAAAAATATCAAAAATATAAACATAATATAAAAAGTCCATAAAACTGCGATTTCTTACCACCTGTGTAGTGGATTTACGTTGACGTTTTATTATAAACAAAAAAGTTGAGCATTCCTACCGAAATTTTCTATGTTCACTTGACTTCGAGACTGAGGAAATGAGACAAAATTATATATTAGTGCCTGATTGTGCCTGCGTCTACTAGGTGTACAGGTTGCCTAACTGTATTACGATCTAACTTCGACGTACGAAGTTAAATATCCTTTGACTGCATCAACTTAATTCAACAAGGTTTTGTTCATATGATCTAAGTTATGGAGAGAACGTGAAGAAAACACATTCATCAAAACTTTTGCGCTCATAATAATAGGAACTTATCTTGGATCTACCCCTACTAAAAGTCGGTACGGTAGGTAAACTTGGCAGATATGTTTAAAGATACCACTTAGGTAATCGATTTATCTCTCCCCGTATTCTAACTCGTGGTTCACAAACAGCCCCCAGCTTGCTTGAAGGCACTTAAATATAGATTTACCCTTTCTGAAGAGTTCGAAGGGAGGTGCGAGATCCATCATATTCGGATCTTTGGATCTTACCTCTCAATTATACGCCCCTCGGTCCCGATAACTTGATCCATTTTTTAAGCTTCAGGACGAATTGGTTACAGATTTGGTGGTTTTCTGATCGGAAATCAAAACGGAAATAAGACATTAGGAACTATTTCAAACACTTTCTTATTAAAACAGCCTTAGCAGTAAAACATATACACACTCATAGCTCTCACTAAGATTCTTGTATCGAGAGCCATGGACATGCATAATAAACATACACAAAGAACACTCGGGCACGAGACCAGATATTTAAATTTTAAAATTGATTCTTCATGTATCTCTCCCGGCTGGGAATTAAACTCGGGACCTTTTAGGTGTATGCACTACCACTGCACCACATCTACCTAAATGCATTATATTAGGCTGATGTAAGGTATCACGGCATCATATTCTGCAAGGAAAACTTACCTACCGACAAGCATGTCGAAACTATCTTCTCCTTATTTCTTTTTTTTTTTGTTGGACATCAAATCGACGAACGACACGATGAACCCTGTTGTCAGAGTTTTTCAACCGCCTATTCCAAGTAGTAGGCCTGTGAAATGGAATGACAACTGTCTAAGTTATCATAGACAGCAACCGGCCCGACGGCTTGACGTACCCCCCGAAGCACGGAACCATCTTTTTTACGGATAATCAGGTGGTTCAGCCTGCAATGTCCTAACCAGACTGGAACTAAGTTAACAAATTGAAAATATCTCAACTTTGTGAGTGCCCCTTCGGGAATCGCAACCGGAACCTTTGCGCCGCAGGCAGTCACACTACCACTGCGCCACATCGGCCGTCAAGCTAGCTAATTGAGCACGTATGCACACAGGTAGACTTATAAGAGGCTTTTAAAGGCATCTAAAATTTATTGCCGCTGCTTATTTACTCAGTTATGGAACGAGAAGGGTAGGTTGCAAGCTAGCTGTTACAGGATCATCCGTCACCTCTATAACCATGTTATGGATATGTGTGAATTTTCCAGAATATTGTTTTATTATTATTGTAAGATAAAATCTTATTACGTTCTTGAAACGACTTACTGATTTTTTTTATACGGAGAGAAGCATTTACGTTTCGACTGTATACGTTCATCTTAAAGTCGACAGGTCAATCATGCCCGTTGTAAGTGTTAGTGGTTTGACAGCAGAACACTAAACAAAATCAATGGTATCATAAAAACTTAATTTAAGTACTTACTCTATTTATTCTTCAGTAAGACTTTCCTTGTATACGGTCAAAATATTAATAGAGACTAAGATCTCTGCCAATCAAAAATAAGTACAAAGACAAAGTCCTTTGAATAATCTAATAATAACTCTACTCCTCGGTAAGAAGACAAGTAATCTCAGCTAATAACAAAAAGTGGGAAATATTCACAAATTCGTTCACCTCCCATGTAATCGGGTTAAAACTTCTTGTAGAAGAAACGAGTTGTGGGTTGTTCTACTGAGCTGTAAATTTACGTCCACAGATCACTTATAATATATGTCCGAAATTACGTCGCGTCCGTCGAACCTAGAGTATGGATCTATTGTCCTTATAATTACGACGTTCTCGTTCCATGATTTTCATACTATAATTTTGTATTGTATTATGATGTTTTTTGACTGTTGTTTGTTTTCAACTTTCTTATTTCGTCGTAGAGTCTTTTCTTCACACACAATGATATGTAATGTGAAAGAATCAATAAGTTTTAGTTAAAACAATTATCACAAGAAAACAATTTAAACGTGTGTTGTAAACGTTTTTTTAGAAATAAATAATAAAGACTACTTAGATCGGTTAAAATTGTGAGTAAGTAGTAGCTGTGCAAAATCAAGAAAACATTATGTAGAGTCACTAACTAATATTGTGTAATGCTTATCTTGCTTATGGATACCTATAATTCATTGTCTAAGATAGTGTCGCGACCAACGTAAAGGCCGGTATTCACCCGTACATGCGTGTAACGTGCATGGGGGTCGAGTCGAGTTACGCTGGTCGCGAGAATATTTAAGCGAATGAGCTTTACTTATGTTCTACTTTTGCCGTTAGCGATGTGTCAAGTAATTGATCGCGACTATCATTGATATTGATAGCGACTGCACAACCGTTTAGGCTGTAGTTTTTAAATTTATATAAATATGAAGATCGGAAAATAATAAGGACGCTACGGAATAACCTAATTTGTAGAGTTAAAAGTTTGTGGATATCGAGACTTTGTTAAAAAATTTGTTCTTCTTTCTTTTTGCAAAGCATCTACTTTTTGATTCGGATAAAAAAAATGGTGCTTAGTTACGAAATTATGTGTTGTGAGAATTGTTTTTAGAGCGCTCAAATTAAAATTCTTTCCGCATAGGATTTGGTTGATCCAGAACTATCTTTAGTAAACTATTCTTTATGATTTATTTAAGCAACATTGATCATAAAAATCTACTCTCTACCTCAGACCCTTATCCGTATATTTAAGGTACCTTTAAACCTACTTATACCATGTTTGAAAACGCTTGGAAATGTACAGTAGGATACCTATTTTACTTTTGAGACGACCGATGATGTGGCGTAATGGTTGTGTGTGCCTTCCTGCCTGCGACGCATGCTTCTGGGTTCGATTCCCAGTCAGAAAATAATGAATTTTAACATCTGTTCTTGGGTCTGGGTGTTTTGAGGCGGAGCATGAAATGACTAATTCGGAGCGGAGATTTCTAGGTTTATGATTGGTTAATTTCATTCACCGCATGGGCTCCGCTCCGGACAGCTCCGCCAGGTAGGCTGCTACTGCTACTTAGTCTTTGCACTTATACTTAGTCCTCTAGGACAACTAAAACCACCGATACAACAGTAGATAATCCAGGGGCTTTGCTTGCTACTTAAATATTAAAATAGTTGATAATGAGAATATTATTTCGTATGAAATGTTTCGATATAATTGGTTATCTGATAAAATCAGTTTACCATTAGAAGTCTTGTAAGTTTATCATTTTTACTAAGTACTTTTGCTGATCCATTACTAGGTAAAGAAGAAGGGATGAAGCATCAGAATAACTTAAAGCTTGTACCTATACATACATACATACATATATCACGCCTGTAATCCCTAACGGGGTAGGCAGAGCGTAAACGGCTGTAAAATAAGGACATTTACGCCACGTCTGACAAACATTTGAGGGTAATTTGGAATATTGTGTATCACCATAGTGACAGGTTGTCAGCCCATCGCCTAAATTTGCAATACACACCCCTTCGTCGCTTCTTACGACACCCATGGGAAAGAAATGGGGTGATGCTTTTCGAAGCCGGCATCGCACGGCATACCTATACATAAATAAGCAAAATTTTGCAACGGCGGCGGCACAGTAAAACATAGAAATTGTTAGAACTCCAAGCAAAAATATAGAAGGGCAATAAATCGAAAAATAAGCTACACAGAACGCAGCAACATCGCAAAAACAGTGTAATAATTCATGTATGGAGCTAAAAACAAACATTAGCTGCGACGCGAGTAGCATAGGAAAGTGCAGGGAGGAAAACCCGAAAAAAGGTTCCTTTGTTTTTTGTGAGGGCAAAAGAGGAGATAATAATACAAAGCGGTAGTGCAGGAGCCTTAATCCTGGCTGTGAGCTTGCGGTGAGGCTGGGTAGGGAAACCTATTGAGTGTCCACTTATTTGTTATCCTTATTTAATTCTATCTTTTTACAATGATGTATCATGTCGTAAATAAGTGATATTATGTATTCTACATTGAATAAAGAATTTCAATATCTGTGGGAACAAAAATTTTACATTCATAATGAGAATAAATCAGGGTGACTGACTGATTGGAGCATAGCCTTCGAGGCAAAAATATCACAATGCTTTACAACTCACTTCTCACATCAGGAATACAATTTGTGAAAAATTTAATAAAATAAGGATAGAGCTAATTTGAAACTGTTCCGATAGGGATGTGTACCGTTGGAAACGTGTACCTATCACCGACATGTTAGCCAGCTCGGTTCCGATATGGATCTAAATACACAATTTGTTTAGAAATTTCCTATTTATGGTGCGCAGGGTAAAGTTCAGTTTATTTATGTTCCTTAAGTACATTTGTTACTTATGTAATTTCACGCAGAATACCCTTGTAAGGTGTTTCAGTACCACTCTTTTTTGTTACAACAACTAAAGTTAAATGCATTCAGTTGATAACGTAAAGTTTTTTCTTTGCGCCATCCGCAATTTCAGCTCCATACATTTCCCTGTTTCCGCACCGGGTCAAGTTTAAAAGAGGTTGCACTAAATTTTCGACTCCAACGACAAATCCACGGCAAAATACTGGGGCAGTTTTGTTACGGACGGGCAGATAGTACAGGGTGGATAAAAGTTGACCAACTTTCCTGAGAACTGCATGTTTCACTTACAAAACTCAAAATGGGTTGAAAATCGCTGAAATAACTTGTCATGACAAGAAGAGTTTCTGACTCTTTCAGAATTTTGTGGATCTTTCAAGTGTTCTTTGTGTTAATACAGGCTTTAATTTCAACCACAACAGTCCAACGTTGGACATGGGCCTCCCCCAATTGGTGGGTATTTGCCTAACTCACCACGCTTGGCAGGCGAGTTGGCGAGCGCAGTGTAAGGTGTTGTATTCACAGGGAACGCTGTTGCCTTTTACGACACCTACTTACGGGAAGAAATGGAGGGGTGCTATAGGTAGTAAGCCCACCAAACAATTTATGATCTATGGATGGTGCATGTATAAAATATCAGAAAGTACCTCTGATTCTTACTTATGCTTTTTGGTAAGATTAAATTGAATTTCAATCATGCTGTGTTCGTACGTTAGTTTTGTTTGTCACTTTCCTAAAGTGGCAATGTCGTAAACATGTAGGATATATAACAACAAAACCGCGAGTAGTGGTAGTACCTCACTATTTACTGAACTGAACTGTTGGCTGCTTCTATGATATATTGTAACTACCGAGAAGTGTGTCAAGTACCTACTCCTATGCTGGCTTAGAAAATAATAAATGTGCACTTGTCGACCACAGTTCCTATAAAAATGTCATAAATTGTTTTTGAAATAGAAATTGCATTTTTAGAAAACTTGCAAAATATATACGAATTTCGCTATTACGATAACGCTTTCCTTGGCGATATTAAGCAAGTGTATTTTAATGCCAGTAACGCGTGGCTCCATCTATTGGGTTAGTTCCAGAAACTGCATTTCCAAGATAATTTGGTACCTACCATGGACCAATTAATACTATGGTCCATGGTACCTACCCTAAAACATTATAATAATGTTAGGTAAGTATTAGTGAGAATGTGCATGAGCCTATTATATAATTGGTCTAGCCAACGTATGCACATAGCAGACAGAATACGAAAGCCTTAAAAATCAGAGTACATCATAATATATTAGATAATTTTATATTCTTGGAATTTAGTTGGTAATGATATTGTCGGCTTAGAATAAAAAACCCCACTCGAGGGTTTCATGTGAATTAAAATTTTAGGCGACAGGTTGACAACCTGTCACTATTGTTATACACGTTTTTTCTGATACGGCAAAAATTTGTAACACGTGACCGCAAGGGATTAAGGCATGTTATGAGTATGTATGTGTAAAGAATTTTGTTGGTAATGTTATATCGTAAAACCGTGTTTGTTGCCGTGAAGAATTCCACGTTTTGCACCGACGATGGATATGAAAGTAGCAGTTTTCCTGCCGGGCTGCGGGGTGCATTTTCATGAACCTGCCGGCATCGGGGTCGGATGCGGAAGCACGTCCGGCGAAAACTGGAGAGGTTTGAGAGCCAAATAAAAAAATGCTCCCCAAACCGTCCTAAAAGCTAGCACCGAGAGAGTGCTGAAGTTTTTGTTACAATGGAAAACAGTTTTATTACCTGTAGTAAAAGCTTTCGTAAGTAATGCCAAGGTAATGCCGTAGTCGTGGTACTGGGGAGCTTTCATTTATTTACAGATTTAAAAAAACTTGACTTTGCACACACACACACAGACACACTTCCAGTTAGCTTCTGATACCATTAAAGCTAAACATGCTTGAAAACATTCAATGAAGCACACAAATATTATAATTGATGCAAAACAAAGAATTGGTAATCGACACAATCACAAACGTATTGAGCAGGCAATTACCTAAATCGAATTGAACCTTTTACAGGCCTTAGGGTGTAATCCTTGCCTAATCAGAATGAATCAATATGTACTCATGTGACCCATTGACCCTCCGATACATTACGTTAATATTGTCAATCGTAAGCCGACTGTGAAGAGGACACGGCAAGTCGATTAGGATAATAGGGGTGCTGGTATGGATGACTACACATGGTGATAAGGAGGTACCCAATAATGGCCTCAACTTTGGGAACATATTTGCTGAAGTCAACGCACAAACCTACTTACCTTGACATCGGGGACGTTCTGAAAATGTTCAGGTCATAAGTACCCTACGAGCAAGTATTAAAAGTTTTAGAGATCGAATCTAAACGCCAGGATCACTATTATTGCCATCCTAGAAATCAGCCTAATAGAGTTACAAAATTCACGACGAATTGAGAATCTTCTCCTGTTTTTTGAAGTCGGGTAAAATTATTATGACAAGATAATACTATTAATAAACAAAGTGGAAAGGTCTGTTTTCAGTATGTTTATTGTATCTTCGTTTGCCCCCAGGAGCTCTTTCGCACTTTACGTGTCTGGTCTGTCTGCATAGAAATACTAACTAGCCAAGTACCACTATAATTTGCCTCAAAAGAATTCCTTCTTTTTATAAAGTTTTCACGTCTACGTCTTTTGCACGCATGCAAAACGCGGTAACGACTCTCCTTGTAAAAGGCTTTCATTTCAACCCTTTACCGCATTGAAATTAAAAGATTTCCTTAGCGCATTTACATCGCCTAGTGCCTTTTGAGTTCTTAAATGGCTTTTTATGAATAGCTTTTTACTAAACTACCGGTATTTCAGGGAATTCAAACGCTACGATCTTGTTACTTGCTTCGAGCAACTCGGTCTTTCGCCTCATTCCGACAGGTACGGAAGGCCGCGTTGATCGAAGGTAACTTGCATGGGCGTACCCAGGTTTTGGGCCAGTTTTTTTTACACACTATGACCACAAAGTAAGTTTGTGCTATGACATTCTAATTGTGTAAAAATTTGATCCATTGACAATTGCAGTGAAAAAAGAAAAAAAGGTGTTAGGGTAAACATTGATATTTTAGTAATCGATGTGAAGGTTCACCAATTTGAACTCAGTTCGCGTATTCGGCTAATCGGCCAAAGAAAATATAATAGAACTAAAATCGGCTCCACACTTAAGGGCGTAACAGACCGCGTCCGTATGCGTGTGTAATTCAACATAGGCTTACTATAAATTCTACTAAAGTAGGTATAAGTAAGAACCTAAAAATAAACATTTGAATATGCAGTTTAAAAAATAAAGAATCTATGAATTCGAAAATGTACAAAAACAACGTATATATAGTTATTTATTATGTTTATTCCTAAAATGTACCTATGCAAATTATAAAACAGAAAGATCACATTACACGGTTTTGTTTTAAGACACGCTTTGTCCGCATAAAGTTTCGACCAAGGCTTCTTGGCTGTAAGTCGCCAGTTGTCCGATGTAGGTAAGTGTACCGAGATCAGTGAAAAGTATTGAATAGAAAAGGTACAGATCTGTAGCACAAAAGAGGTTTGAGTTACGGTTACGTCCAAAAGCAACTTAGACCGATTTGTAATGAATCAAAGACATTTATACAGGCAATTCCTATAAGTATAATTATCTATAAACGGGATATTGGAAGTGGCAGTTTCTCGCGATTTTTATGTTTGTATGTATATAATTTATTGCATTATGATAATGAAAGGTTTTATTAAAAAAAATGAAGCAAAGGCTAGCTATAATCGCATGGTTCAATTAAAAAAATACACGTTATACCAACAACTAAAAACAGAGCAATGCTGAATGATTCTGATCAATGCCCCGGTGCTGAAATCGTAGTGTCCATCCAGCCTTAAAAAAATTATGAGTGGACCAAACATTTACTTCATATTTTGAAAAAAATGTAAAAAGAAAAGTTATTCAGTTTCACGAAAACCATACTAACAGCAACTCCTAAGTTTTTGTTCCTTACAAGGACTTAAAGGCTAGGAGAACACTGAATTTTCTACTCTTGTAACAAATCCACGTCAGACCGCTGGCGATAATCCAAGAGTTTGTGTCCTATAAGGATTGGTTCCTGTTCTACTTCGCACCAAAAAAGCAATGGTTTTGAACAGTTCCAAATACTTCTAAATTAGTTGTTATGTTTTTAAATTCTTCTTTTAAACTGATTTTTTTACAAGCCTGGATGTTGTCGCTCGCAAATATCGAGTTAATTATAATTTGATGGTAAACATAAAAGTTAAATTTTATAGTTCTGGTCTCTAAGATTTTAGCCCCGGGGCTATGAAAATCTACACATGACTGTTACAAACCTGACTGTAGCTACGCCTGACTGTAATTCTACACCTACCTATAAAAGTTAAAATAAATGAAGATGCATTTTAAGAGAGCTCAAATTAATACGTGTTTTTTATTACAGTACTGTCAAAAATTGTATGCCCTGGGAAAGTTATTATAGTGAGCACTTAAATGAAATTTTTGTATGGAAGAGGTGAACATGAATATAAATTTATCAGAGCAACCTGGATCTACCCACAATTGAATACATTCCACGTTTCCCTGCTACACGCCAGTTCCGAAACTGCTTATCTTGTTTGAGCCAATCAGAGCAGTAAAAATGTTGTGATTGGATGGCCTGCGATTTAACAAAATTTACATGAAGATTTATGTTTATTCTGTTTCCATATTTGTGTTTTTCATAGTTGATAGTTCGGTTTCGTCTCCCTATCTTTCTGCCAATTTAGCGTGTCAAAACAAAATGTTTTTGCGTGTCCCAGTCGCATGCACGCCCCGTAATTCACGGTAACGTAGGCGACCGCGGGCCTGAGTAATCACATTTTCGTGTCGTCCTTTTGTCCGCTGCCGCTGCTGTCCGCGCTGGGCTTGTGGACAAAAACCGCGTGATTTACCCGATTTGCTCAGCCAGTATGACGATACTGGGTGATAGATATAGCGGATACTGAGCTGTACCAAAAACGCTGCGCTGTATACTTTTCATAAAACAATGTATGAAAAACTGGTTTTCCTCCGTCACCAGACATTACTTAAAACTCTACTGAAACTGAAACAGATCCACTTTACTTTACACATGAATTTAAGCGCAAATTAGTAGTGACTGGATGGCGAAAACGGGAGATCGAGTCTTGACGTACCCTGAGCAAGTCTTACGACCGGGCTATGGGCTGATGTGATGTGAAGTAGCAAGTGATGGTAAGGTAGGCAGTTTGTTTGAAATTGATAAGGATGTCTTTTTTTTAATAGACAGACAGGCAGACATACCCTTTTAATCCGTTTAACCCGCGTCGGGACGAAGACGGTATACTTATGAGTACGTTTGGGGTAAGATAAAATGTGTTTGTACAAACCAATTTTACCCTTTATCTCATTTATCTACAAAACCTTTCGATTCTGTTTAGGTAGGCTTTGTTGTTTTATTTTTCGTTTGGGACATCGTACGATACGATGAACCATGGTGTTAAGAGTTTTTCAACCACCTTCTACTCGTGTAGGCCTCTTACATGGTTGTGTAATGACCGCCGTTTTAGTAATCATAAACAGCA
Organism: Tuta absoluta; assembly: GCA_027580185.1. Lineage (NCBI taxonomy): Eukaryota > Metazoa > Arthropoda > Insecta > Lepidoptera > Gelechiidae > Tuta > Tuta absoluta. The sequence continues at coordinate 13,474,737 of JAQAHW010000005.1, forward strand.
ACCGGGACGGACGGCTTAACGTGCCCTCTAAAGCACAGAACCATCGTTCTTTCCGAACAATCAGGTAGTTCGGCCTGCAATGTCTTAACCAGACTGGGAAAGTGGGAACCAATATACAAAGTGTGAATTTGTTCCCAGTCTGGTAAGTAAATTTCAACTTTGTGAGTGCCTCACTGAGAACCGAACCTTTGCTTCGCAGGCAGTCGCACTACCACTGCGCCACATAGGCCGTGTAGGTAGGTTGAATGTGATGACTAATGATAAAACCATATATAACTAATGTCTAGAGTGTTTCAATGGGCATACGTATCTAGCTATTTACACACGCGTAAGTGTAACCTGCGTAGTATACTATGTCGAACAAAATGGGTAAAAAGTTCCTTGTAAACAGCGAATAGCTGAGCTGTTAACTGTTCGCACTCGCTGTAAACCTGAGCAAACAGGGCGCGACATGTCCAGCAGAACTACTGGTGAAATACGAGTAAAAAAAATCAACGTGTAGGCTTACTACCAAGTCTACAGGGATATTTTTTAGTCATCACGCAAACTTTGCAGGTTGATTATATTCGTAATTTAGAACAACTTTTGCAATGGGGCCACCTTCCGTACCCGCAAAGACCGTGTTACTCGAAGGGGACACTAGCAAAATCGAAAAAAAGCTGCTCTATACGACTTGGTCGAGGTAATAATTTGCGGCTGTTTTTTTTCCATGTGGCCCCATAGATTGTTCAGAATATCAAGAGTTGATTCATCCTTCAAACTTTACGTATTACCTAAAAAAATTACCTACATACATCAGCCTATTGCAGTCCACTGTTGGACGTAGGCCTCCCCCAGGGTACGCCATAGGGCACGATCTCCCGTTTTCGCCATCCAGTCGCTACCGGCAGCGGTAACGGCTGCGATTAAAGTTCTCTGTGGATGTATGGTACTTGCACAGACACTGATCTCCATATATACAACGCTGGATTGACGATTCCCTTTAGAATGACAGTTCTTCAACGCCTCTGTTTGATACGCCATCTGCTCACCGTATAAGGAACTAAATCTGACATAAATTAGTCAAAAACTTTAATGGCGGTTGCACAGTTCAGATTGTTTATGTGGTTTTAATAGGATTTTTGAGATTTTCCGCGATCGTGCTTATCTTAAGTGTCGCTAAAATATACAAAATTGTTGAAAGTTATCAAGGGAGACCATGAAACAGTGCCTGTTATGCAAAACTCCGTATAAAACGGGCGGTGGGGTAACATTTCACCAGTAAGTAAATTTATGTCTAATAATCAACAAATAATAACTTGAATTTATATTTTAGGTACGCAAAGACCTATCGCCAGTCATATTTTACACGATACAATCATATTTTTCTTATTTAAACTACTTTTTACGAAGTTGGTTAGGCAATAAAACCATAAAACTTTTGATAGTGCTGTGAATGTTTGTTGTCGATAAAACTTGTCGATATTTTTCCTAACATTATTCTGTAGAAACGGAATTCACAATTCACTGATGACAATTTTTGTATTGAATACATTAACGTAAAAAAAACAATTACTTTCAGGTTTCCAACTGATCAAACAACACTGGAATTATGGTTGAAAAACATTAACAAGTCTAATTGGCGTCCGAGTAAATAAAGTTGTATCTGCTCAAAACACTTCTCTAATGACTGTTTTATTCAATATTGTAACAAAAGACTTTTGAAAAAGGCTAGCATAGCATACCAACAATGTTTTGTAGCAGTGCCGGTGAGTAGAAAAATAATCTTTTTTTTAGACTTTGTAAAATCAAAGAAATAATCACAAAATATATTGACATCCGTCTTTACGCAGCAACAAAAAATATTCACATTTCATAACTGGTACAAAAGTTCGTCATTTTTTGTCGCGACGAATTATTTGGGCTCGCCAATGATAGGTATAATTTGATAAATAATATACCTATAAGCTATCTAACACCTACAGATGCATATTCATAAATGCGCATCCTGGTTTTGTATTAAAAAAAAAATCGATTTAAATAAATAAATAAATATCTGGAGTATTTCACACAGCCTAGCCCCTTACTAAGCGAAGTTTGTACTATGGAAACTAGATAGCTAATACTAATTAATCTTATATATAGTCAGAGTTTTTCAACCACCTACCTACTGCAACCAAAACCAAAAAAGACCAATCCTACTTACATACTTGGAAAGTCGACCTAATAAAAGCGTCTTAATAAAAATGTATATTAATATGTAAATAAATACTCCATTCCTTTACAAACAATATTTGACTTTTATTTCCTAACATTCTCCTTTATTTTTAGATCTAGCTTGTCACAGACTAAACACCATCCGGATGGATTAACTTAATCTTCATCACTATTTGCTTTATCTAAATATTAATTTAATCAACTGCTCTCATATTTTATAAAATAAGATGTCATTTTGGAAATGGATCATAACTACATATTTTAAAGCATGGGTAGCATATGGACATTTTTATCGACGTTTTTTACTCACTACTCCATCACTACTTCACCGTATAATGGGCCAAATGTCAAACTCAAATATGGCCACTGTTACCCGGCCTATAAGCAGTCCAGCGTACTTGTATATATAGAGGTCAGTGTGCACAGAGCACCCAAACGTTATACGCTGTCATCCAACTGTCATCCCTACACGTGACTTTTTTTCTCTCTGGGTTCTTGCATGAATGAGTCTGTGTATAAAGAGAATAGGCTATGGAAGGAATAATAAGGAATTGTACGTCCTACCAGTTGGGCCGCGGTCCCCGAGCTGAACACCTCGCTCGGCGGGAATTCCCCTTTTCCATCATCCAGCATTGAGCCTACTGGCTACACCACTTCTCCTCAATCTTCCTTACAGAATAAATTGAGGACGCCTCTGTGCCTCAGTATGAGAAATGTCATTACAATCTATGAAAAAAATATTATTTCACTTTTTGCCCACGCCTATTCTCTTTCCGCACAGACTCTAGTAATGAATGTAAAAAAAACGAATTCACAGTAAGCTAAAATACGAATACAAAGAAAATATCTAGAAGTACTAAACTCATCAGAACAGTATCTCGAAATAACGTGGAAGGAAACAAACGCTAGTAGTAAATTCTGAGCAAATCCTCGAGATAGCAAGTGTTTTATTGATGTAGGTCAACCACCAAGAAACATGTAAGTACTTATTTTTTTACAAAAACAAAATAAGCACAGTTATTATTTTTACCGAGTATCCATTAAGTAGTCTATAGAAAAATCGAGCAAAAAGAATGTAAAATTTATAATAGTAGATTATGCAACTGTCGTATAATGGGGGTCATTTTAGAATGCGAGTGTGATAATAGTTTGACACGAGCATTCTAATGCCTAATTATAGCAGTTGCATACACTATTTTATCGACACGCGCGCAGCCGCCAATACTTACTTTTATTTATTTTTATTTATTTAACATTATGCACAAAAATGTACACGGGCGGACTTAACGCCAAAGGCGTTATCTCCCAGTCTACCTTAGGGCATGTGGAAAGGGTCAAAGCAGGTGCATTAAACAAAAAAAAAATAAAGAAAGGCTTGAAAATATATATAACACAGTAATATATACATATGTATAATAACAACAGCAATATACAATAAATACTACACATATACGTCTATCATATATAAATATTCATATATATCAATAATAAACGAATACATAAATATACTTATATTATACCTGACCACGGGCATTATAAAAGTAAATAAAAACGAACCGTAAAAATAACTATGTTAGAGGGTAGTGAAAAAAATGTTCATGACAACAATCAAGATGACTTAACTTGGTGTGATTTCAAAAAGTGTTCTCGCAATCTGGATTTGAACACTTGCCTACTAGGAGCATTCCTCAGATCCAAAGGAAGCATGTTCCAAAGACGGACCGCCCGAGATGCGAAGGAATTGTTCAGAAAACCGGTATTATGACGTTTGGGCGCTAAAAAGAGGTTATCCGATGACCTAGTTTGACGTTCGTGCGTATCGCAAAGATATTGGAAAAGGTCCTGCAGATACGGTGGCGCACTGGAATCATTTAGGACTGTATACAGGACACAGAGTGTTCGCACGTCCCTTCGCTCTCGAATTGGAAGCCATTTTAGCTGCAAGCGGTATTGTGACACGTGGTCATATTTGCGGAGTCCAAACACAAACCGTATGCACCAGTTCAACAGTCTATCAAGCTTATTTAAGAGATCGGCATTCAGGTCTACATAGCACACGTCGGCATAATCAATGATAGGGACCACCAAAGCCTGAACCAACAGCAGCTTCGTACGCATAGGCAAGAAGTTTTTTAAACGAGAAAGGGATCGTAGTGACCATGTGACTCTTTGGCTTACTTGTGCCACCTGCGGGATCCAGCTAAGGGAGGAGTCAAGATTGAGACCAAGATTGCGGACATTGGGACTAAGAGGTATGGCCATACCATCGTAGAAAATAGCGGGCAAGTCATCTTGAGTAATGCGCGCTAGTAGACGAGAGCTCCCAACCAAGATCCCTTGTAGTTTTGTGGGGTTCACCTCTATACCAAACTTTTCGGACCAAACTTTGATCGCCTCAAGATCTCGATTGACCTCATCAATCGCTACATCCACGCTGCCAATATCAGACTGAGCATAAATCTGGAGATCATCGGCATAGAGATGGTAGGAGCATCGGAGATCCGCAGCGATGAGATTGATAAAAATCGAGAAGAGCAAAGGGGAGAGTATCCCACCCTGCGGAACCCCTGCACCCACAGAACACCAGTCCGAGATTGTGTCTCCAATACGCACAGCCTGACTTCGACCTCGGAGATAAGATAAGAACCAGTTAAGGCTATTCGGATACACTTTTAGGCAGTTAAGGACAGATATCAGTATATCATGATCAACCGCATTAAACGCATTTGAAAAATCCACCACACATAACACCGTAATCTTAGTGGTATCCATTGCAGCTCTGATATCTTCAGTGATTTTGAGCAGGGCAAATGTAGTGCTGTGCCCTTTACGAAACCCAGATTGATACGGGCTGAGAAGATTTTTGGAAAAAATATGATCTGAGAGCTGTTTATGAGCACAGGCTTCCAAAACCTTAGAAAGAAACTTTTCTGTTTTCGAATTCATAATTCGAACATTATGAGACGAGTGTAGATAAAGTCTTTTTTTGACATTTCAATCATATTAAATTCTCCATTAATCAGCACAAGCTTAGGATAACCAGAATTAAGAATAATTTTTTTTCCAACCAAATAAGTACACATGTGGTGATGATGCCTCGGGTATTGCAGTAGGAAGCATCGTTATAAACAAAGAAAATTGTACATACTAACACAGAAAAAAATATATGGGAAAGATTCACAATAAAAGTTTACAGTGATTCTGACATTGTTTTATGAACAAATACAATTAATTTTTTTGTCAACAATAACAACATGTCAAAAATTTATAGAAGTTAAAGAATTCAATTAAGCCATGTTTATTATATTTGGCCTTTGCCCAGCAGTGGGACACAAAACAGACTACATAAAAATAAAAAAATTTACTTTATATTTTTTCCAGCATGAGGCTAAAATGTATTTATGCGCTATATTTTTGAAGTAGTCTCAAACAAAATAAAAGTTTCACGCTATTTTCAAAGGCAATTCAATACTTTCCTATCGAATGAGCACAGACCATTAAACTTATAACCAAAAGCTGCTTTGTAGAAATCGCTTAATCAATACTTAGCAGACTTCATACTGTATAAGCCTCTTCAATTATTCTCCACCATAAAGGCTTGTTTACATGGTAGCTAACTTATTATGACGCTCAGTGCTAGCTCAGAATAAAATCACCCCATTTCTACCCGAAGGTGTAATAAAGAATGACTTAGGTACTATTAATTATACTGTGACTTAGTGGTGGATCCAGGAAATAGGTTGTAGCATTATCTTTGTAAAACAAGCCCTTGCACTGCGCTTACCAACCAGCTTGTCAATTGTGGTAAGTATACCAAACATCCCCAATAGGAGTAGACCTATTACCTACTATTGTGATTTTTAATGATTAGTAATGACTTTTTGCTTTACAGTGATTTGATTAATCAGAGATTTGGTGATTAATAACTACGGTGTACTATCGTGTGCTGCGTAAAGTTACGTCACGGAATTTTTGATCGCATATCCAAACGCAGCTGTTTTAATTCCTAAACGCAATAAACACGATCCTTGGCCCTCAGTTTGATGCAAAATAAGAAAAAAGTAACGTTGACACGATCTCACAAAGCAAAGCACAAAGTTTTCATTATAAACGAGGCTTAAGCCCTCCCGCTGTGCCAGATATGGCAAAGTTTAAACTTAAAGTTTAAGATTTAAATTGGGATGGGATGCGGCGCGCTACCGTCCCTCTTCCTGACTTGTAGTTCTGTACAGTCCAATAAAAGCTATGTTCGATTTAAACGCGCTATTTATTTATTTTACATACATACATAAATAAATCACGCTATCCCTTACGGGGTGGGCATAGCGTTAGTGGCCGTAAAACGGATATTAACACCACGTCTGACAAAAGTTTGAGGGTCAATCAGATAACTGTGTATTACTATAGTGACAGGTTGTCAGCCTATCGCCTAAAATTGCAAGACACATCTAACCCCCCAGTCCCGTAGTCGCCTCTTACGACACCCATAGGCAAGAAATGGGGTGATAATATTCTAAGCCGGCATCACACGGCATAAATTTATTTTATATTTATATATTTGACTTTTTGCAAAAAAATTACATGGGTGGACTTCATGCCGAGGGCATTATCTACCAGGCTACTTTAGGTCATGTGGACATGGTCGAGGCAAGTGAAAAATAAATGCAATTAATGAATGAATGCTTTTGGACTGTATAAAAAAACGCCCAAATGCGATTCGGACTCGCCCGCCGAGGGTTCCGTAAAATGCCTTTAAATCCCTTTCATATGATAACCTACTTAAACTAAATGTGTTGAGGCTCTATATAGTTTAATTATTTTTCGGTTTAGGGTTTTTCTTAAACTTATACTTCACAACGAAGCCTTTTGCCAAATATCATAGTTCCGGGTCCACGGAAAGTACCCTATGCAATTTGTTTTTTACCGCATAAACGGCCGTATTCTTTTTTAACTTTAAGTAAGGAGCTTGAATTGTTTACAAGTCCAAGCGGCCGTAGACTCGAGTATATGGTTTTTATTTTAATTCAATATCTTCACGCAGTCCCTAGATAAAGGATCTTGTTGACAGACATACAAGCGGACGGACGTCAAAGTGATCCTATAAGGTTTCCGTTTTAACCCATTTGAGGTAAAGAAGTAAAAAAATTGAAGGTAATTTATTTACGTCAATAAATTAATATTTGTAACAATTTTACAAAACTTGAAAAAGTTCATTTTATTCTGTCAATATGACATTATCCACCTCGATAGTCACGGACGTCACGGTATCGCAAATTACTTCACAAGCATAACTTTTAACACGTGCAAAGATGTACAAATGTGTATTCGAATATAAATTCAAAGCGTTGTAGATTATATTAATCTTATTTTAATTTAAAATGTTTGTTCAAATATTATATAGGCTATTGCAATAGCCTGAAATGAACAATTTATTATTATTACTATGTACGGAAAGCAAATAGTGGCACAATGCTTCGGAGCGACGTGGAGCTACCCTCAGTAACTCCAAATTATAAAGGTTGTAAATCAAAGCAATAATTTCTTAGTCAATTAAGAGAATAAGCCGTAAATTTAAATGTCCGCATTTTAGTTACTTGTTCTATAGTGTTAGATTCGATCAACAACCCGATAGACCACGTTACACGAAATAAGCTTCGACGAGACGACTATTATCTGTCATTACATTATAGACACCAACCGGGACAGGCATGCATAAAAAAAACTCACAAAGCAGGCAGACCTAGATGACAAATTGTCAACTTTGTAAGCCAAAACAATTTTAAATATTTACAAAATGTAACAAAATCCTACAAAACTTTTATTCCTTTTCAGTAGACAGAAACTCATTTACAAATTCCCCAGTGGTTTTTTAGAAATAACAAAGTGCGACAAAAAGTCCGTGTGGTTCAGAAAATAAGCAACGTTGATTTTCAGAGCTAAGATAAGTATATATATAGGGATAAAAGAAGAATTGCAATGGAAGTAGGAATCCAAAAAGTCGTCAATTATTTTATTTATTAATAGGTACTTATTAATTGGCCTTTGCTTACTTTTAGTCTTAAGTTTATTATATATGTTGTAAGCAATAAAGTGTTCATCTATCTATCTACTTATAGATTTACATAAAGTTATTTATACAAAGAACTTTTTTGTTTGAAAAATTGTCTACCGCAGACAGGATTTGAACCTGCGACTAGCGACGTCTTTTCATCAACGGATTTATATTGTAGAAATATCTCATACCGACAGCGTTTATTTAGTAGGTACAGATAAAATCTCTATGAAGTTCCACTGCTGATGGCTTCAGTTTATTCGTAGGAATCCCTCTACTACCTCTTTTGTAGCTTCGAGGGCAGAATGCAATGGTGACCCAGAAAATCTTTTGCCACCCTTTGGGAGGGATTTCGCTTTGTCTCAGTGCCTTTCCTTTGTTGTTTTAATTTAATACGAAACGTGATACAACTGAAAATAACTCTATTGTTTCTGTGAAATGTTATAAGGGATTGAGTTTTTAAGAAAATATCAAAGTGCCTGATTGCAAAGTAGGACGCAATTTGTTTTGTGTTTAAAATATACCTTACCATTTGAACAATGTGAAACTCTCTAGATAAGGACATAAGTGAAACTACGTTTCGGTGAAGTCTGGACTACCACAGTACCACTTACATACAAAAACATAATAATATTTTAGGTACCTGAGCCACGTTTGTTATCAAAAATATTGTTGTTATTATTAAAAGCGAAATAAAATTTTTGAGCTACTCATACTCACAGCTTTTCTTTAAATATTATTTCATAAACAACTTTTCTGTGCCAGCATCACGTTATATATGTAAATCTTTTTCCTCGTATCAACTTTTCTACCAGTTTCATTATCAAGATACTGGTCATTGCCATAAAATAAAAAGAAAATCAAACGTCATAAATTTGTTTTCCATACGCAAATAGTTTTAAGAATGATAGTTTTTATTACAAAGGCAGTAATGTATTAATGGCGATTGCGCCATTTTGAATACGAGCAGAACGGGGGATTCTAGAGTAAAATGCCGAGCGTATTGAGGGATTTTAAAGTAGAATCCTGAGAAAAGCAAAGGATTCAATGTACGTCGCCCGAGAATAATAATTTTTTAGACCAAGTGATACGTAAGTATTCGTCCCTCTCTATGAGAGAAACGAAAAACATTAAGTACTCCTTTTCATCATGACTGGTACAGTGACGGTTATATTACTCTACATCTTATTAATTGCGTTAGAAGCATTCAATATTTACAAAAATATTGTTTTTGTGGATGCAATATTTTTTACACTTTTTAATTTCAATTTCTGAGAGGGATGAGAGGTAAATACTAGGTTGAATACTTATTAGAATAGCAATAAATACGTAGTTAATCAATAAACAGTGTCCATATAGATTCTGTCTCTAAAAATTTTTGATTGGGTGCAGATTTTCAAGTTCAAATTCAAATTACTTTTACCTACTTCCTACAAAGTGAAGACATAAGTATAAGGCGCATTTACACGCGAATCATACCTAGTTTCTTGAAAAGAGATTTCTTTTGCAGTATATAGCTGTCTATTAAGATTTTGATCCAAGCTGTGCTGTAGTTTTAAATCCAAATGATTTTCGGCGCGCCAATACGGTGACAAAAATGAGCAAATATTATTTTTAAATTTTGTAAAATGTAGATTACAAAAACACAAGTTCAAACAAAAATATTCACCTGCTGAAAGAGCTTACCACTGACCGATTATATTATCAAAAAGGTTAAATCAACTAAAATAAAAATAAACTCCCATCGAAAGGCATATCTACCTACATCTATCAATTTCGCTCATTAGCTTCAGCGAACTTATTAAATGTCGAGTAAAGAAAAATTCAAAGCAGGATGATATGAAAAGCCTTTTACGTAACAATCTAGAATTCTTAATAAAGTAAGGCGAATCAGATTGCTTGGGTGGATGGGTGCACCAGGTACGGTTCAAGGGAAAAACGTGTAGTAGGTAAGTAAGTCACTGAAGTCATTTTCAAACTTGATTTGGCTTTCAAGCAACATGCATTTTTATAAAGTTTTTTTTTAAAATAATATGAGCCAGTAAAAAAAACAGTATTAGGTACAATAGTACTATAGCAGTAATAGTATTTTCCACAATAAGGTATAAGTTATGACATTTTGAGACTCAATTCAGCAGGACATTTCCTTAGATAATTAGCTATTACAGTTACTAGTTTGTGCTGCCAACTTATAATAGCATAAACCAACTTTTTTCCTCTATGAAATAAAATTGTTTATCACTCGGCAAAATTATCTTCGAATATTGAACGTCGGCATCAGAAGTTTATATAACTGTTTTCGTTTACGCCGTGGAAAAAATGAGATAAGTGGTAAGCAGGCAAAAGGAAAGAATCAGGACATCCTTAACTTCTCCGGGTGAGAAACTCCTGCTCCCCACCATACAGTCAGGTGTAGATTTCATAGCCCCGGGGATAAAGAAAACAGGACATACACATACATACATACACATATCACGCCTATAATCCCTTGCGGGGTAGACAGAGCGTAAACGGCGGCCGCAAAAACGGACACTTACGCCACGTCAGACAATTTTTGAGGATCATTCGGAAAATTGTGTATCGCCATAGTGACAGGTTGTCAGCCTATCGTCTTAAATTGCATTACACACACTCGAGTCCTGTAGTCGCTTCTTACGACACCCACGGGAAGAAAAAGGGGTGGTGGGAAGAAATGTTATTCTAAGCCGGCATCATACGGCATTCCTATCTACGCAAGGAAAACCGAGATAAGTGGTAATATAGTCTTGCCAGCAGGCAAAAGTAAAGAATCCTTATAATTAAGTAGGTATTCCTTGAAGTTGGACCCTACTCCGGCCCTGGTCGTTTGCGTCGGCGCGGCACTCAGCACCCGGCACTCATCTTGCAATCGCTGTTGCATTTTATTACTTTTCCATTTCCACTGAGGTTTCAATTTCCTTTCTCATAATTAATAGCCTTCGAGTCTCGGCATCCAATCCCGGCCGCAAACTTTAACGTTCAATTTGCGTGCTATTTACGATCTTACATCGGCTTCGGTTTTTTTATTGAAGTTGTGAACACGGAAGGAGTAAAGGACACGAGAAAGCTTTGGAAAAGTTTTTAGTGGCTTACGAAATTTGAACCGCTTTCTGGCTTGCTTCCTTTTAGCTTTGAGTAAAAAGAAAAGTTTTTTGTGTGTCCAATATGCGCTCTTGCTTTGTAGCGTCAAGTTATAATAACAGCTGTATAGAAAACCCTACCTCTATATGGGTAAGTTGAGGTGCTGCCGACACCTTACTTAGTAGGTGGGTGAGCAAGCGCAGTGCAACATATTACTTTCACAGGAAACGCTGCTGCTAATTTCCTGGATTTATTCCTTGGTTGAATTTACCGTGTGATGCCGGCTTATAATAACATCACCCCATTTCTTTCCCGTGGGTATTATATCGGGAGTAACATGTGTACCTATTGCAATTTTAGGCGATGGCCTGACAACCTGTCACTTTGGTGATACACCATTATCTGAATGACTCTCAAATGTTTGTCAGATGTGGCATAAATGTCCGTATTTTACGGCCGTCTACCCGCTGCCTACCCTGCAAGGGATATAGGCACAAAGTAAGTATTGGCGGCTGCGCGCCGAATATAGGCGTGATGTGTGTATGTATGTTGAATTTTACGACAGCTTGCGGCCCAATAAAAAATAAAATAAAATAAAGAAATGCCACGTGATGCTGGCTTAGAATGGCATCATCACATTTCTTTCTAGTGGGTGTCGTGAGTGGCGACTAAGCAACTCGAAGGTTACATGTGTATTGCAAATTTTAGGAGATGTTTTGACAACTTGCAGGTGATATGTTCTATTTTTCTGAATAATCCGCAATTAATGTTTGTCAGAAGTGGCGCTAATGTTCGTTATTTACAGCCGTTTACGCTTTACCTGCCCCGCAAGGATATTCCTGTATGTATGATGTTTATGTATGTGTAGTGTAGGCATGATATTTATGTATGTATGCAAAAGAAAACATAGAATTATAAATGAGGGTTTCAGAGATAATAAAATTTTACGGGTTTTTATAGAGATAATAAAATTTTGTATGCGCCATAAACAAGTAGAACCTACTCGCCGTCATTACCTTTATGAGTTTGATGCTAAATTGGAATATTATGACTCTCCTAAACATGTTTATGTTACTTTTTTCTGCACACGTGTACCAGTACCCGATATTATCAAACTACAGGTTACAATTTTACAGGTGAAATTCGATGTTCATTGCGTAGTCGGTTAGCTATTATGATACCAGGAATATGAACCGGCTACGCAATGTACTAAGAATTTTGCCTGTAGTGTCATAACATAGGCACCTGGTTGACCGAGCAGTGTACGGCTATTTATAGGCACAAAGTGATTTTTGGTAATTGAAACCTAGCTAAATCAATTTATCGCACCCCCGTAGATACGAAATTTCGTGAAAATCGTTGGAGCTGTTTCCGAGATTCCGTTTAAGTACATATAAAAATTATATACCACTTAAATGTATTAAAAAAACTAAAATTTGTTTAAAGTATTTAGAAGATAGATAAGATAATAGAACTAATAGAAAAATCGGTAGTAGATACCACCTAACGGATCGAAATATTACTTAAATATAATGACCCAATGTAGTAGTACTGTAATGGTAATGTGCATACCTATATTTAATAGCGTTTAAAAATAATAAATAATAATTTTCTTAAATATACCTTCCCAAGTCGAGATCTCTTTCAAATAAATAAGGAAAATTCCAAAGTATTGAAGACATACAAGTACGTTGTTATCTTATAATGGGGATGAAAATGCCATTTTATCGAAAGAAGACAGACACAAAGTCGTATTATTTATTATAATGTTGGTAAAAGCGGTGACTAGGGTTGCCAAAAACCTGACTGCCGAGAGACTTACGAATGTAAATTTAATATATTTTTTATGTTTTTAGTTTTTACTTAACTCACCGCACGGCATCACTCCCTGTTCCTCACGGTTATAATTCAAAATTACAAACATTACGTTCAATCTGTTAAAAAACCCTCCAACAAGCCATAGCCTCCAGCAACTCTAACCAATTTACTAATTAATAAAAAATGCTAAAACCGGAAAAACTACGTGCTTTTACGGTGAATCCAACGATTAAAGTAAAAACTTTCATATCATGACTGATACGCCAGCTACGACAACGGTAAGTATTACGAATTCAAAGTAACGTACAGTTAACCAAAGTACTAAAACAACACCTACCAGTCCTTGTCAGGATTTTACCAACGCAGCCTAATGAGGCCAAGAAAATTTGTGCACGGCCCGCGGAGAGACTCGAGACAGTGTAAAGTTCCATCCGTCGTCGTTAAAAGTTTCCAAATGGAAGATTTGTGCCAGCACTAATTAGCTGGATACTTATTTTCAAATTTCAAATTTCAAAATCATTTATTTCAGAAAACTGAGTTCCATAGATAGTGTGTTAGTAAACAAAATTAAAATCAATACATGTATGTTAGTTAGTTAGTTATCTAAGTTATGAATGTCAAAATAAATATGTTGATAATGTCATTCAATTATTTCACATAATAACAATAATATTTCAATTGAAAAGAAAATTAAATAAGATAAAATTAAATTTAAAATGTCAATAATAATTTAGGGTTAAATTTATAATAAGTGAAATAATAATAAATGAAACTATATTTACAACTACCCTACTAATAGTGACGTCCAGTCACTGGCAATAGGACACTCGAACTTACTCCCGATAGCCTTCAGGATGGAGTTGGAGCTGCCATGTACTCTGCTCATCAATGACGCCACTTTCTTCCGCATAATTGCATGGAAATTATATTTATGAAAAATTTGTCGTTCCAAGAACACATGGGGCTGTTTCGAGTTCCAGAAAGTTTTAAGTTGGAGAGATCTTCTTTAGTTGTCTCAAAAAGAGACAAGGGGTTTGTACCAGTCTCGAAAATAATTATCAATAATTATCCTGATTTGTGCTCAGGATCCTTGTCATATTATGGGCAAGTTAGATTACCTACATTGTTCTACTATATTGTGGTAGGTAACTATACATATTTTATGCAACAGTTCACACACACATGTGTGGTCAAAAAGTTGGCAAAAGATATCTGCTGCGAGAAAACAAATCCAAAAAGTGAGCTCATTTTTTATTTAAAAGTCATTCTAAAAAAAGAACATGATTAAATATATTTTAAGACATCTTCGTAGCATCTAGGAAACATAATCACACCTTGTCTGGAAAGATCACCTAGAAGCTCAAACAAAATCCTGTCTAGAGTCTAGAACCAACAAATCTTTCCGCAATATTTATCCAGTCGCTTTTCCTCCTCAGCAAATGCGGAGCACAAACTGCTTGGAATAACTGCGCTACTTGTTTACCTAAAAGAGATTATTTCCTTGCGCAAATAGTAGGTATAACATTACCGCTGTGAGCCGTACCGTAGGGAATTTTCTATTTAGTTCAGTGTGCGGTGTTTTCTTCAACGTAGCTTCCTTCGGTGACATACAGCCGCGTAACTTAAGGCAGTAAAATCAGTAGTTTAGGGATAACGATTTATTTAAAGAGAGAGAAACAAGCAGGTTATTTTACGGACAAGCGAGCGTTGTTGAATTGGCAAATAAAATACTTAATGTCTTACCTGTATCAGAAGGCTATACAAAGGATATTACTAGGTCCTAAGTCGATGGCTATTGCAACCTCGCAACCTCGTCTCTGCTCCCGAAAGTGCTGGTTATTCTAATCGTCCGTGTTGGTCCGGATGCGAATGCTTGTCACATAGACCAAGAGCCCACCATGACGGCTGACCTACGTCATTTTAATAAACCTGTAATTTTGTATGTGGTAGGCAGCTTTGTTTCAGTATTTGTTACAGAAGCTGGCAGGAAATAAGGGTTCACACTGAACAACTTTCTCTGGCGAACATTGAACAAAATATTACGATACATAAAAAGACTTTCCATATAAAATCACTGTGTCTGAAACGTCATTAAGAACATTTTTATAGGAAATTTTCAAGTTTAAAATTTAACGAAGTCAACCTGAGGGTTTTTTTGTACCAACCAACCAGCGATTAATATGTTTTTTATTTAGTTTAATGAGCTGGTTCGCCCTTTAAACATATTTTAAATATTGTATTGTAGATAAAAAAAAACGCACCAAAACATAACACATCTGAGCATTAGATACAGCA
This sequence comes from Tuta absoluta, assembly GCA_027580185.1. NCBI lineage: Eukaryota > Metazoa > Arthropoda > Insecta > Lepidoptera > Gelechiidae > Tuta > Tuta absoluta. The sequence goes on from JAQAHW010000005.1 coordinate 13,490,197, forward strand.
GGCAAGTTGCCTACTATAGTGCAAACATCAAACGTATGAAACATTACAGCTCCATTAAAATGACGTATGTCGGTTAAACATAAGCCAGCCACGGGATCCTGGTCCAAATAGTTTTCGCTTGTAGAGGGCGCCACTGCACCTGCTGTTTACTACTTTAATTGCTATAATGGCCTGTCCGGGCCCCACTAGGGCCTGGGGGTATATTATTAGTCAGGTATTGGTTTCAATATTGACAATGACAAAGGGCTTCGACAAACTTACAAATGAGCTAAATTACTTTGTGTTATTGACATTGTTTCGTAGCTTGCGTTGATAAGTTATTTTTCAAACTCTGTTTTGTGAATTGTAACTTGGTAAGCTCGGCGCGCCACCGCCGCCAATACTTAAGTTTCAAGTTTCAAGTTTTATTGCTTACTTTGTGGTAAGCCGGTTATGCAAACTTCTACATTTGCTAATAAGTTAACATTTACATTCGTTCACACCACATTACGTACAAGTTAAATTCGAATAAACTTATTCACCTACACAATTCCCACATACTGCATAAATTTTCTAAGCTCAGAACTTAACCTACAAAGTTTTTTAAGTTATAACTTAAGGTTTATGATTTAATTGGAGATTGTGTAAACGGGCCTAAAACATATGTTTGTAATGTGTATGTAACTAGTTAGTTTTATAGTGCAGGCTTCGGCTGTCATGCTGTAAAATGTTTTTTTTTTTTTAATTTTGAGGAACTACCCAAAAAAAACTTTATGGGAAAATATTCGTGTTTTAAGGGAGGTGATTCTGATTGCGTCCCTGTCCAGTGCAGGGCCAGCTGCTGCCTTCTCAGGGTGTTTTTGCAGCTCCAGACCCTCGGTGCCGTCTCCCCGTTTGCTGCAAATTGTTTTCTTGTGGCATTTCGCCGGTCCCAGCACTAATCACCTATAAAACACCTTTCCGTAGGGAATACGTATAAGTAATGGTTACAAATTGCTCTACTTATATTGTAAGACTTTACTTCTATTGTAGTGCAGTGATGTTCGTGATATACATATAATAGGAAAGTTTCATCGTCATATTAGCCCACATCTACCCACTGCTCTTCTTTTTAGGAAAGGTTATTCTCATTATGTAGTAAAATTATAATTATTTTATTTTATAAGTATAGTTTACTACATGCAAGAAAATTAAGTAACTTAGTAAGAATTATACAACTAAAACTTAGATTACGTGTGATAATTCGCCAATACAAGCTGTTACAAAAGAACTCAACACAACAATAATAATATTTTATTATCGTCAGTCGATGGAATAATTATATCACTAGTCTAGGTCAGTACTACACTTCCCTTCCAACGAATTTCGATTTTGCATACATTGCTGGCTATCTTTAGTTTATTCTTCTTTCTTTCTTTTGCGTGTGGGACACCGAGTCATCCAACGACCCGATGAACCCTGGTGTCAGAGTTTTTCAACCGCCTACTACCACTAGTAGGCCTCTGACATGGTTGTGTTACGACCGCCGTCTAATTAATCATAGACAGCAACCGGGACCGACGGCTTAACGTGCCCTCCGAAGCACGGAACCATTTCTTTTGGGACAATCAGGTGGTTCACCCTGCAATGTCCTAACCAGACCGGGAACAAATTCATAAAGAGATAAATATCAACTTTTGTGAGTGTCCCACCGAGAATCGAACCCGGAACCTTTGCGTCGCAGGCAGTCGCACTACCACTGCGCCACATCGGTCGTCGTTTAGTTTATTGTAAGGATGACATGACACTTGGTGACACCCACCGTACCCACAAAATAAAATAAGTAAGTACACCGAATCTCGCTGCACCGCGTTAGCACCTTCACTTCAACTCTAAATTTTCAAAATAGTGCTGCGATGTCACGATAAAATTAAAGTGTAAATTTGATTTAAGAAATATTTGAGTGTCATTTGATTTAAAGACGACTTTTATTTTTTATTCTGCAACACGCGGTATAAGCAAGCAAAAGTCTGCTGAAGGTATAAATGAGTATCCGGTAGTGGGCCTACCAGGCAAACTTGGTTATCCTGAATTATCCTGACCCCGGACATCCGAGGTTTTTAAGGTTACCTACCCGTGTTTTACCCCCCTGCCGCTGTTAACTGAGCCACCAATCTTTCACTTGTACACCTGCCTGCATCTCAAATCTTTATGACGGCATTAAAATATAAAATTAAATTATAAATTTACCCAAATAATGCCAGATTAGAAGTAAATTGAAAAAGTGGTACTGTATTAATTGCAAATTATATTGCACACAGAGCGCAGATGTTGCGCGCGCGTTTCCACAGACTACAGACGCCTTTAGGATAATAAATACCGCATGTCAATCTGGTGGCATACAGAAGCTTACTCTAGTGTTGGCACTTAAGTATCCATACATACATATGCAGGGTAGGAAGATCGTAAACGGTCGTAAAAAACGAACATACTCCGTCTGACACACATTTCAGGGTCTTTCCGATTATTGTGTATCGCTATAGAGACAAGCCCATCGCCTAAAATTACAATACACATGTAACCGTACACACTTCCTGTATTTTGTAGGTATACCTTCGCCTTCCGCCATCACTAGTAGCGACGCCTCTTTCATCTGGGCTACCGCGCAGGAATTGTGCGTTTTGAGGCTTAACTTTGCAGATAATTACCTACTCTACGTATTTTTTCACTGTATTTTATAAATGCTTGTTTTATTCACAATACCACGTTTTAAATCACAACGACTACATCGCCGTCACGCGCGCAACACAAAAACGGCACATAGTTGGAAGTTAATTTTTCTTGCGGCGAGTCGCGCGGTCCGGATTTATGCCCGGGTCGTGCCGGCGGAACGGACACCCGGTCATAAACTAGCCTACTGACCGTTATGGATATTTTCCTGTTTAAGCTAGGAGCTAGTGAACAAATTTCCAAAATGATTTTGTAAAGAAAATGAACTTAAAAAGTCTGGCAGCCAAGAATTCCATTCAGGAGCAGTGAGCCGCTGAAGCTGCAAAAATAATGGTAAAGCTAGAAGTTGTTTTCAAAAATAGTTACAAAGATAGATACATAAAAAAACATAGATAGAAACTCAGATTTCTGACGCAGCTCGAACATATAATTAACACATATATAGAGGTACATACACATACACACACAAACTCTCAGATTTATAAGTATATAATATAGTACGGATATAGATTCAGCTTTCTTATTATCGGATCGTTGAACTAATACTTTTAAGTATTTTATTTATTTTCATTAAGTATACTTATATTTTGCTTTAGTACTAAGAGTTCCTAAAGGCGTCCAGCTCATATTATAATCTATTTTGCGGATGCCTGCCGCTTGCCTCGACGACGGCGTTTAGGCCTGACCTGAGTATCGCTGTACATAATTGATTGAATTTGTAAGCACGTTATTCTGGAGCAACGTTGAGGAACGTAAACGTCAGCAGACGTTTAGATACGAGTAGGCACGTGTTTATGGGCAGTAAAACGGCGGCTTGACTCAACGGGGCTTGGTGACTGAATGCTCTCGCTTCGAGTGGAGAAAATAACAATCACAGATCATTTAACAAGATTCAATGTGAGATATTGCCGTGTGATGCCGGCTTACAATAACATCACCCCATTTCTTACCAATTGGGTGTCGTAAGAGGCGACTAAGGGACTCGAGGGTGTGTATTGCAATTTCAGGCGATGGGCTGACAACCTGTCACTATAGTGATACACAGTTATCTGATTGACCCTCAAACTTTTGTCAGACGTGGGGTTAATATCCATTGAACGGCCGTTAACGCTCTGCCTACCCCGTGAGGGATATAGGCGTGATTTATGTATGTATGTATGCAATGTGAGATAAAATATGAAACTCAGCTTGTCAAATTTGATAGATCAGTTATACGACCAAATATAAATGTAATGACTACAGGTGGTTCAGCCTGCAATGTCCTAACCAGACTGGGACCATATTCACAAAGTGATAAATATCAACTTTGCGTGTGCCCCACCGAGATTCGAACCCGGAACCTTTGCGTCGCAGGCAGTCGCACTACCACTGCGCCAGCCATCCCCGCATCTACTGTTTACCGGCAAAGTCCATTAAGTTGTCCGTCCACCTGCTTGGAAAAGCGCTCATAACTTGTAAGATACATTTCTTAAATTTATTTTACAAGAAAAAATTATAATAGTTCTGTCCTAACAACTACATATACATACACACATAATATCACACCTATTATACCTTGCGGGGTAGGCAGAGCGTAAACAGCCGCAAAAAAACGGACATTTACGCCACGTCTGACAAATATTTGAGGGTCATTCGGAAAATTGTGTATCGCTAACCTAATAACTATCTCAATTCGATAAATAACTGAGATCGATAGCTATCGTCAAGGTATTACTGCGATCATAACTTCCAGAGACTGCTCCACTAAGTCGATTACTTCCTATGCAAAATTGATTTATTTTCATTCAGTACTCCCACGGGATGCTGCCAGCTCTGATATATTGTACCCTCCATCATATTTTATCCTGAGAGGATACTGAATTAATGTGTTAATTATAAATGGATAGTTTTTATCACATAAAAAGATTAAGAAGATAAAAAGTGGGCACGCTGTAAAGTCAGAACTGCCTTTTTTTGTTTTATTTATTTATTTATTTACCGTTTATTGTACACAAAAACATTACAAGAGAAACACATACAAAGAATAACGACACAACAGGACAGCTTATTTCTACTAAGAAATTTCTTCCAGCTGACCTACGCAAAGTGAGACTTTATAAGATAGGCGGATTAGGCGTGCACAATAGAATATAATAAGATGAAATAAACCTACACACGAACAGATTAAATATACCTAAATAAACTTATAATAAAAAATATATAAAATATAATTATACTTATTTTTGTAAATATACCTACTTACACATACATAGTCTTGCAATTTACGATAGTGAAAGATAGTATTAAGTATCTTTTACTCTACAGCGATGAAAGGGCTGTCACGAACAGTATGTGGTAGTGTATTCCATAGCCTAACCGCATGCACAGTGAAGGAATATGAGTAGAAGTCAGTGCGATGGTGAGGAATAGCCAGAACAGTTCTAATATTATATTAATACATGTAGACCATGAACCTGAACAACTTTCCATTTGGAACATATATTATGTCAGGAAACGACAAAAAAAATTTGATACAGAATCAGGATCAGCTCTGATCACTATGGTTTTTTACGTTTCCTGAAATATTTTCATATGGCAAGTCTCTATCAGTATCCGGAGGGCTGCCCCTTACACCCCGTTTATGATCAAAGTTAGGTTAATATTTTTACGTAACGCATGGCTGACTCATCTGAATAGCGGCACAACATTTCACTGTCGAAAATGAACTCAGTAAACACCATATCGGTGAGGAGCTTGATTTCATAAGTATTAGTAATTTTACCTACATTCAAATTCTTAACTCAGTCTCTCACGAAATCCAATTTGCTTAATCCAGTTTTTTTAGTATTTCCTAAATAGTAGAAATCTGTATTGCCATTTTATTAAAATCTCTTAAACTTTTTCGTTATACGCAGAAATATTGAAAACTCGCCATCACCATCCATAGCAAAATACATTGATCTAAAAAAACGGTAACGTACGTTTGGTCTGGGGCAGCCCTAAGCTTTAAGGATTTTTAAAGGAATAATTTTTCCTAGTTCTCAAAAGTGTCAAAACCTAGTCTCTTGACTTAACGTAAAGTAGTCCAATAGACTCACGTATCAAATACTCGGAAGAATTACTCTTTGTCACTTTCCTGGAAGCATCCGTGGGCAAAGGAAAAATCACGGTTCACAGGTTTTAGAGAATCGTGTACAGCGCCCCGGCTAGTCTAGGCTAGACTGATTTTAAAACTAATCACTAGCTACCACAGTCAGTATGCAGTGAATTAAGAAGGTACTTAGGCCCCCAGTTATTTAACAGCGCTTTTTCTAGGTTATTTTCAGTCGGACAAAGTAACTAAAAATCCTTGCCAAAAACGGTAGAGTTTAAATCAAGTTGCTAGAGAAAAAGATACTTGTGACAAAAACAGCCTATAGCAATTAATTCATCGCAATTGGATTTGCCTTTCTAAGACTAACTTTCTTAATAGAGTATGGCGGGTGACAGGAGTGATGCCAATAGGCAGAATGGAGGGTTCCAGGTGGAGTCGGGAAAAGGGTAGCTACCCGCCTGGCCGGGTGTTGTGGCCAGGGGACCGACTGGTCCACCTGGATAGAATTGGAAGTTGTATATATGCGTTGCGCGGTGAAACACTTCGATACCGCGTTTCAGGCTCTTTGTTCTGTCACGTGGCGCCATCTTGCAGCTATGTTGGAACTTCTGTTGCGACTTGCTTGCTCGTGAACCACTTTAAGTGAGCTTCTTGTCGTAGCTCCCAGAGGTCGCTACAGTACTCCCCCTCAAGACCGGAGGTCGATACCGTCAGCGAGCGAAGTGGGGCTGATGACGTCATGTAGCGTGATGATGCAGTCAGGCGTGGCGAAGCAGTGCTGGTTCCAATGTCCACGGTGAGTCGGGACGTCTACGGTGAGTCGAGACGATGATGGAAGACCAGTGAAGCTGCCGTGCTGTGACTGCGGTGGGTGCTGATGACGTAGTAGTTGGCTGCATGCTGTAGTGGTTGGTGCGTGGTTGAAGGCTGCGAAGTCCAAGGTAGGGGTCACCAATATGGCGGGTGACAGGAAGTGATGCCAGTAGGCAGAATGGAGGGTTCCAGGTGGAGTCGGGAAAAGGGTAGCTACCCGCCTGGCCGGGTGTTGTGGCCAGGGGACCGACTGGTCCACCTGGATAGAATTGGAAGTTGTATATATGCGTTGCGCGGTGAAACACTTCGATACCGCGTTTCAGGCTCTTTGTTCTGTCACGTGGCGCCATCTTGCAGCTATGTTGGAACTTCTGTTGCGACTTGCTTGCTCGTGAACCACTTTAAGTGAGCTTCTTGTCGTAGCTCCCAGAGGTCGCTACAAGAGGGTATTGCTTGCTACTTCAAAAGACATTGGCAATTTAGCCTTCGCCATACCAGAAGACGTAATAATAATATGCATTTTTTTCTAAGGAGCTGTCAAGGCCAACTGAAGCCTTGTACATTTAAGCATTTTGTATGCATTGTGCACTTTCGATGCATCCGACTGCAGATCACGAGGAATCCAGCGCCAATACTTGACAAACACAGCAATTGGAAGCACTTGCAATTTTGTCGGTAGCTTTCTGAATTGAAAAAGAATGCTGCAATGGAGTGGTGCTCCTAGGGTTGGAATTAGAATGTGAAAAGTAATATAGTTATGTCACGTCAAATATAGGTTTGATTTAAGTGATTATTATCTACGTACACGAAATAACTACGACCGTATTTAATTGCCTGAAATTGAAATCTACATGTAAACCCTAGAGTCTCTTAGTCACCTTTTACTACACTCACGGGAAATAAATAGGGGTGATGGTTGCCGTGTGATGCCAGCTTAAAATAGCATCTAATTTCAATTTATGAAAATAAGATAGCACTGTGAGTGCAAAATAAACCATAGTGTTTATCAAGACGATACACTGGGTGCCTTACCTACCTAATATACGACACTTTTTTGTTGTAAAAGCTCTCAAGCATGAAAGCGAGATAATTATCTTCTATGTGCAACAAAAATTCAGTGCAATTGTGTTCTACACTTTACCTGCCTGAGGCGCTGGAAAGATGGCTGCTTCCTTTCCTCAAAAATGGTACACATAATAATATTACACAGGCTCATTCATTCATTCATATTGTGTGGAGTCGATAACAAGGCAAAGAACCCTAGTAGCAACGAATAAATAAACAAAGATTGCCTCTCCTTTGATAACTAATTTGTCACGGAAATATTCAATCAGTTGTTGATTGCCGTGTTTATCAAATTTATATTAAAATAGAGCAAATGTGTTGATCAATTTCAAAAGCAATTCCAGCAGATATTTTTCTGCTCTATGAAGACCTCCATTTAGTTTCATATTTCCTCTTTATAACCATTTTTACAATGAATCAGTTTAAAAGGAAAATATTTTCTCTTTCCGTTTCTATTTCCTTTTGATATTTACCAGTAGCTATAAGTTTATTGGATTTAATGAAACGAGGAATTTCAATTTTAATAATAGGTAAGGGCTTATGTAAGTTATTACCGTCTTTTTTCCACCTTAACACAGTACTTAATATAATACAAACCATCAAATGCTAATATATTTTTTCAAATATGGGATTCCATTGAACTAGGGGCCTCCTAACCTAAGTATTTGCCATTTGGATTGCAAACCGAGATTCAGCCCTTATCCAACTTTTACGGCACTTAATAAGAATAGGGTTATGTTATGCCATGCCCTACCCTACTCTTGCAATAAAAATGCTTGCATTCCCATTTGTTGTGTATAAAGCACTTCCTAAGTAAAACAAGTAAGCAAAAAGATTCTCCTTTGTATTCAGCTTAAGGCCTTTTTAAACTGAAGTTTCATTTCGTTTGCCGGTCTAGACCGCTTCTAATGAATTTGTTATGGGCCGAGACAGTTTGGTGTCGCTTCTCAGAGTCCATAAATTATGTTTGCCTGGGAAAATATGTTACATTATGTATCTATTTTAAATTTAAGAGTCATTTTGCGATTGTCGTATAGTGCTGCTGGTAAGGAATAGCATTCCAATTCTACCCATGGGTGTCGTAAAAAGTGACTAAGGGATAAATATTCTTCCAGGAAATGGGCAGCAGCGTTTCCTGTGAATGCAAAATCTTGCACTGTGCTCGCCAATCCGCTTGCCAATTCAGCAAAGGACTGTTAAGGCTGATAAGATAATATGGGATGATACAATTGCACGATCTCTCTTTAACTATTTTGAGGCTGATGTAGATCAAAAGTCAGAAAAAACCTTTTAATTAGGCACCTGTGGCCCTAGGGTACGTTTTCAAAGCAATCAATGCTGGAGAAAGAGCACAAAATAGAATTGTGCTCTTCTGGAGATCAATGAAGTAGCTTTGGGATCAACAATTTTAGTAGTATTTTTTTAACGGACAATTTTGAGCAAATCTTTGGAATTGGTTCTGTTTTGTTTTGAGTTTGGTTCTATCAATAAAACTAATTAAGAATTTACTTATCTGTATGTTTGTATTCCAATTTTGTTGAAACTGGTATGAAAATGTTTCCCAAAGCAAAATCTTGAGGTCCAATTGCAGTGCAGGTTACCGTGGTAGAAGTTCATTCCAGGTATTGAAAACACCTCGCATTTGTCAGGAACATGGATCAGCTCCATCAAAGACTGGAAAAATGGCTAAAAACGACAACATTAGACATTGAGATTATCATCAACAGCCGTGCTCTGCTGGATATAAATGCAAATAAGAAAATGAAAAAGTTAGATTTGGCTGTGGCTGTCGATCGAGGCGCCAGTAGCTCAATTGGTAGAGCAGTACACCACGGTCCCGGGTTCAAGCTCCGGCCATCGACAACTGATTTTAATTTCTTATTATAATTTATAAAAATAATACAGCGCAAAATAAACCAATACTGGACATTGTAATTTTAGCTATTTTTGGTCATCTGCTGCATCTAAACAGTTCGCCCAATGAGCAACAAATTGGATTAGTTTTAGTATGTAAGTGAACCATGATACTCACGATTATGAATAATGTTTATATCGAGGTCATCTCTGAAATTGCAAGAACTCAATTTTCTATGCAATAGTTAAAACTTACCTAAATATTTTGTCGAGTCTGCCCTATGCTAACTCAAATAATATCACAAAAAATACTTTGTAAAACTTACGGTTTTAGTATCGTAAACTAAACTCATTGTGAAGGATTGAATGATTTTTGCCCCGTCAGTGTTTTTCCAGTATCTATATTTTTAGAGAAGGGATTTCGTTAATTTTAACAATAATTTCGTAGTCACTTGCGGTCATTGCGGTATATTTTGTTAGGAAGGTATATTCATCCAATAATCAACCGTTGTAGTAGATTGGACTGGATTAACAGTTAGATCGATAGATAGATTTCAATCATTATGTATGTAGTAAAATAAATAGCTTCCGGTCATGACGGCTAGTAAGGCAACTGGAGCTTTCTTCATCTTTACATATTTTGATTTTACTATTAGTATTTTTTATATGTTTTATTGATCTAAATTATTTTTTTAAATGGCCTCTGCACAAAGTAAGTATTGGCGGCTGCGCGCCTCTGTCAACAAAGGACAATTCTGCCAATGTCTAATATGACATTAACATATTAACGGTATGCCATTGATTATCTTCTTGTATAGATCATCTATACAAGAAGGAACCAAAAGAGTATCGTGTTTTGTCTGTGGTAGTACGTATACCGGGTTACTGCCAAAAACCAAAGAGGTCAATGTACTCATGAAACTGAACAACTTACTTAAAACATGGGTCAAAGAAAAATAAAAAAAAATACTGGACCTCCTATATTATAATAAAAAATAAACAGGGCGATCAACAGTTTTTTATGGCCGGTCTATATTTTGACCTATGTTTCTTGGGGAAAATTGTTCAGTTTGATGAGTACCTTGGCCTTCTTTCGGCTTGTGATACTCTTTTTGTTACTCCCTGTATAATAGAGGTCAGTTTGGTCTACGACTGAAATCAGTCGGAAAAATCCTTCGAAAAATGCGGTCTTCCGTCTCGTTCCACCCGAAGGCCGAATTGATCGAAGCAAGAATCGGATCAAGCAACTATTGTCACTTTTGTAAGAATAAAAAATCTATGTAAGTATCAAAAAAGAAGAAGCCTAACAGGCTCGCCCCTAATATTAGCGTGCAAAGAAAAAAAATTATGTCTTATACTGAGGGGTAACCGACTAACCCACAAATTATAATATGTTGACGACTAACCCCAATTGATGTTCCGCGTTTTTTTGTAGTTTCAAGTGTTTCAAAGTAATTAAAATTCTAGTTTGCAAAAATCTCCTTGCAGTTTTTCTTTCTTTTTCTTGTGATAGAAAGTACCAATCGTGAAGATTAGGTATGTTACAAGAACAACCACCCTATTCCAGAAGGAAAAAAAGAAAAATACTTGCCAGTAGAATGTTTCAAACACAACTTTAAAGTTGAATAACACGGAAACTACATAAAATCGCGGAACATAGATAGGGAGTGATTCGGATACCACATAGTATAAGGCATTCAAATTTTGTCTTTGGACGTAATTATTCTGGCCACCGTGTATGTACTGTGTTTGTAAATAAGTGAAAAACCATTATCACAAAATATGTATTGGCGGCGGCGCGTACAGAAACCTGAAAAAGATGATCACCTAAATGGGGTAGGTGAGGAATGCTGAAGAAACACAAAAATTTGTTAATACTCTTGTTATTATTACTGAGAATAGAGGCCGACCTACCTCAAGCCTCGACGCGCATGTGTCCCTATCAAACTCACAAAGGACGGCAGATGTGGCGCAGTGGTAGTGCGACTGCCTGCGCCGCAAAGGTTCCGGGTTCGATTCTCGGCGGGACACTCACAAAATTGATATTTATCACTTTGTGAATTTGTTCCCGGTCTGGTTAGGACATTGCAGGGTGAACCACCTGATTGTCCGAAAATAAATGGTTCCGTGCTTCGGAGGGCACGTTAAGCCGTCGGTCCCGGTTGCTGTCTATGATTACTTAGAGCGCGGTCGTAACACAACCATGTCAGAGGCCTCCTACTAGTAGTAGGCGGTTGAAAAACACTGACATCAGGGTTCATCGGGTCGTTGGATGACTCCGTGTCCCACACGAAAAGAGGGAGAGAGAGAGAGACTCACAATGCGTCATAATACCTTCCTCCTGTTTGTCCCTGCAGAAATAGAAGTCTCGATGAAAGTATTTTACAATTTTTATTTAAGTGACTGAACTATCAGCAAACGAGAGAGAAAAATTGCGATGCAATGAAATGTAAAGTTTCTTTAGTTTGTTTGTAAAATCGCGGCGCCGAGAGAGAAGCTTTAGTTTACGGTGTAATGAGTTCGCTTTGTTATAAAATTAATGGAGAACTTCTTTTACGTATTTTATAAACATAAGCCGTGTGATGTCGGCTTAGATGCAACCACCCCCGTTTCTTTCCCGTGAGTGTCATAAAAGGCGACTAAGGGACTCGAGGGTTACATGTGTACTGCAATTTTGGGGGATGGCCCGACCTGTCACTATGGTGATATACAATTTTTTAAATGACCCTGAAATGTTTGTCAGCCTCTGCCTATCTTGCGATGGATATAAGCGTGATTCATGTATGTATGTACGTATTAACATGAAACATGCCGTAAGATCGCAAGTGGCGACTCTAAGTGGTAAATCTAGGGTTGAGCAGCAGCGTTCCCTGTGAATCTTAAACTGCACTCACCAACCCGCCTGCCTAACATACGTCCAGAAATGTTCTGTTGTTGCTTTTGATAAACATTTTACAGGCGTTGTTGCTTCATTTATAAATTAACTAGCGACCTAAGCATACAAAAGGACACGGAAAGCTATTTTACACCATGTTGTGATATTTTTGTAGATTAGTGTCTATAAGTCATCAAAGTAATATTCTATTTTAGTTGCTCTTGGTTAATAAGAAAATATATCACCTTCCTTTCAATGTTATTACAGCAAGAAGTAGAATTTTCTACCAAGATATGAGCCATTCACACAATAACTATCTTATTTGATCATTAGTTTAATTAGATTCTTGGTTCTCACATGGTGAACTCCACCTATTGCAGCTATTCATGAAATAATTGTTTGCAAAATATACAAATCACGCCTTTGTTTCTTACCGGATAAGTAGGGCAAAAATGGCTGTTGTCGCCATGTCTGACAAACATTTTTATATTTACAAAGTGTTTTAATAAACCTTACTTAATGGTTAAGTAAAACCAGCCTAGAATACAGTTGGCAATGTTCAATTGATATTACGTGGAATACATTTCGTATAAAGCAATGTAATTGTGATTGCAAATGGTCAGAATAGCAAAATACGCTTTACGTGGTTATTCCACAAATTTGGGGCCGTTCAATCTGATTTTCGACCAATTTGTGATTCCGTAAATGTGGATGTTACATGCTGACTTGATTTGTCGAATAAAATCGAGGCAAATGTTTGAATTGGTGCGGACTGAAAATAAGTGAGTATTTAAATTTTATTGTCTATTAAATTGCCTATGATACCTCAGCATTAAGTTAGAAGGGTAGTAAATTATTTGGATGACCATATGCATGATTATTATTATCGCCACTATCGACAAATATGCATGCTGCAGTTTGATTTATTAGAAAAATCAGGAATGGGTGTTTAACAGCAAGTCATCATCTCAAAATCGGGGTGACTGATTTGGTAGGCCTGACTAAATCACACCATGAGTCGAAGTTAAAATTACCCACGTGCTGCCATGGAATAGCTTCGACACAATACCTTGAATCAACTCCATTACTGACAGCTATAAACAATACAATCATTTGAACGAAATGTTTCGTGTTATTTCGATGGTAACTTTTTTATTAACAGCTGATTTAATATTTAGATAGCGGTATTTGGCAATTTAAATCGAGATTGATTGTTCGTTTTCAAATGTAAAGTATTTAAACCTTTTGCAGTTATGGCAATTGTTTTTAATGATGAGGGATTTAATCTGTTTATACTTGAGATGTAAGACTGTAAAATAAAAAACGAACAGGATGTTCTCTCTCTCTCTCTCTCTCGAAAGAGATGTTTAAATATACTGATTGCGAAAGATCTTTCATGATACTCCTCTGTTTTGCCCGCTCCAAAATTAATCTATAAGTACTGTCACTGAATAAACACCTTCTACTTTTGTATTCTTACTGCAAAAATCTTCAAAATAGCTTTGCCGTTTATCATTGATTAAGTGAGTATTGCAGAACAAATTGTTTTTTTATTACAAAAAAAATTCTCGTATTTATTCAGGTATGCACTACGCGATAAAAGGAATTCGTTGATAGACTGGTCTGATAACGAGATATCCTTCACTGTCTGAGCCGAAACATGCAAATTCTTTGCTTAAAATCTAGAACACCAGATAAAACCTTTTGTTGCTAAGGAAATTAGCATAGTTCTGGCCCGATAAAGCTGCATTGCAGGTAGTACCTATAGGTAAGAGTCAAGTGGGGCGTGGTAATGGTAACCAGTTCTGCAGCAATATAATAATATCCTTGTCTTTATGATTGCTCTTGGAGTTAAGAATAGTACAGCGTGAGCCTGAGCTGATGTGGGTGAGTGAAGTTTCTCAAGCGAGGGTCAATAAACTGGGGTGACCAATTTTCAATAAATAGTATATCTGTCTATTAGGTTGACAAAAAAATGAAACACTTTTTTAAACACGTCTGATACTTAATTTCATTTGGGTTTCTGTAAATTTATGTAGCGTACATTGTTGAAGTCTGTAGAGCCCTTTTTTCTTCACTTCATGTCTTTGGGTTCCCTCTACTTTACTTTAGACTTAGAGCTGAGTGAGGTGATCTAGTTTGGGCCAGTGACTTGTGCAAGTGACTAGAATGCGGACACGGCACCCGCCCAGCCAGCAGCCTTGCCACCAGGAAGTACTGGTGCAAGTGCGTTTCGATCAAGTTAATTTTAGCTCGGCAGGCGACGATAAAATAACACGCGATAAATTGATAATAGCCAAATTGGTAACTCGATTTCCAGTTTGTTTCGGCAATTTTCGTTTTCAGTATACTATTCTAGGAATACGGGAAAAATGAAATAAAATATATTGTTTTAATTTATTTTTTACAGTTTTGGTAATTCTACATTTATTTACAAGTTCAGTATACTAACTGATGACGCACTTCTGCCGACCCACTTCTATTAACAACATTAACGGACGCAATAATACCTGTCCATTAACACACAATATCACAGCAAACAACAATTAAGAAATGCTTTGAGGCGACGAGTATGGGGTTACTCGCTACGCCCGTGGTGACTCGGCGAAATTAATATTGGTGCCAAGTTCGCCAAGTGCGAGGAATTTATACCTTGTGGAAGGAGTAAGTATAACCATCAGGCTGTCTGTTCAGACTGAATTTCCCGGGAGGGAAGAAGCGGGTTGGGGGAGGTGTCGTCGGGTCGTAATACTGTTGGCGAGCAACGGGCTCCGGCTGTGTGTATTGCTGAGGTTGACTGTATGTCTGAGGGGCAACTTGCGTGTGCAGACCACTGTACTGCGCTTGCTGTGTGCCCGGGTAGATGTTGTTCAAGTTGTAAGTCTGCGCTTGAGGCTGGGGCTGTTGGTATTGCTGGGGTTGGGGCTGGTACTGCGGCTGAGGAGCGACGTAGTTCTCCTGTTCGTACAGTTCAGGGTGGTATTGGCCGTCGTCTTCGTCGGGTTTGCCGCCGTAGTTGCGCACGGGAGCAGGGGCGGTGTATTGCTGAGGAGCGGAGTACTGCTGCTGCTTGTAGTCGGGAGAGTTATACCGCGGGTCCGGTGTGTATCCAGGAGTGGGCGCGACTGGCAGAGGCGCGGTCGGAATGTGGTCGCCGGTGGCTTGGAAACCGTTCTTGCCAGCGATGTAGTTCACAGTTTTAGTTTGTCCACTGGGATCAACGTAAGAGTAACTACCTCTTCGGTTTCCATCGGCGTCGGTTTCCTCTTTGAAGTTGATACCGTCTTCCTGTTGGTACGCAGCACCGAAAGCTCCGTTTCCACTGAGGTATCGAGCTTCCTGAACAATAGCTGCCGTTTTGGGGTCTCCAGCGTATTTTGGCACACGTCTTGCCCCCTCCTGCTGACACGTCACGGCCACGATCACAAAGGCGTACACTGCGAGCCTGTACATTTTGAAAATGTTCACTGCTCGCGTGAAAGTAACAAAGTGTGTCGTTGCGGGCCGGTGAACTCGTTATATACGGAGAGTGAAGGCCTTGAGGTAGTATTGGAAGGGCCCGTGGGTGCGACCGCGAAAATCCCGCGTACTGAGTCGGCTTCATCGGATGTGTGGACTCAAGGAAGTGACATTCAGGAGAAGAGCGCAGGTGTCGTCCTTTTGCAATCGGAGCGTTGGCCGGTAAATGTCAGCGAGCACGATGAAATTAAAGTTAAGGTTGCTTTTTTCCGAATGATAACAAAATTAAAACTGGGTTTTTTATAGTTTATACCTACGTATACAATCAACAAGTATATACTTTAGAGAAATTGCAATATTAGTATTGGCATCATCATTATAAATGAACACTACATGCAAATTAATCCCATGAAAAAGCACCATCATTATTGGATCTCATTCGAATAACAGGTCTCTGTATTTACATTTAATATTATTAATTCTCATTGCTTAGTTCAGGGTAAAGTAATACAAATTAGCAGCAATTCAAGTTATTATTTTAGATCAACATACAGTGGCTTATCTTAGTAAAAGTATGGTGTAGGTACATACTAGTATTATATTTATGCCTATAATAAATAATTGCTGATAGTACCTATGTTCATCGGTATCTATTATCAAGGGTAAGGTATTTTAACAAAATTTTCTATGAACTGTTTTACATTCTTTTAATGAACAAAACCGTGTGATGCCGGCTTAGAATAGCATCACCCCGTTTCTTACCCATGGGTGTCGTAAGAGGTAACTAAGGGACTCGAGGGTTAGATGTGTATTGCAATTTTAGGCAATGGGCTGACAACCTGTCACTATAGTGATACAGAGTCTGATTGACCCTCTAACTTTTGTCAGACGTAGTGTTATTATCCGTTTTACGGCCGTTAGCGCTTTGCCTACCCCGTAAGGGTTATAGGTGTGATTTATGTATGTAAATGTTCACCTAGAACATTTAAAATACAAACTATGACTTTTGTATTAATGTATAAAGTCTTAACAATAAAATTAAACTCCAATCCTGCTTGAAGTCATTAGATTACCATTATTTATTTAATCGTATGGCATTAAACAATGGGAGTCGCTATCTTAATCTTAGATTACCATGACACTGAATCAATCCTTTTTATTACTTCTTGATTATATATAACTATTAATTATATGTATATCTTTATTTTAAAAATTACCAAAATGTAAACTTTATTGTTTACTACATTTATTTATTAATTTATAGTGTTTTTCATTAAAATAAGTTTAACATTTTAAAATTTAGTCACTCTAAGTGACTCTTATGATCTTATTCTTACCATGCACATTGCGCACTTCATAATGTAACGGTTGACTGGACTATCACGTCACAGGTTCTTCCTAGTGTGAAGCCCGATTGTAATTTTAGCATAATAATTGAAAACTTGCAAAATTTTCAAGTGGGATTTGAACCTGCGACTTTCGCATTACTCGTGGCGACGCCTCTTCCATCTGGGCTACCGCAGCTTGTTCCGTGCCCGCCAATTTTGCAAGTGTATTTTAAGACATTGAGACATGTATTGTACACACAACGACTCTTACTTTATCATCTTTAGTATTTTCTTAGAAATGAACATACATACATATATCACGCCTTTATCCCTTGCGGGGTAGGCAGAGCGTAAACATACATACATACATACATAAATCACGCCTTTATCCCTTACATGGTAGGCAGAGCGTTAACGGCCGTAAAACGGATATTAACACCACGTCTGACAAAAGCTTGAGGGTCAAACAGATAACTAGAGCGTAAACGGCCGCAGAAAACGTCTGACAAAAATTTGAGGGTCATTCGGAAAATTGTGTATCGCCATAGTGACAGGTTGTCAGCCCATCGCCTAAAATTGCAATACACACCCTCGAGTCCCTTCGTCCCCTTTTACGATACCCACGGGCAAGAAATGGGGTGATGCTATTCTAAGCCGGCATCACACGGCAAACTGTCTTAGAAATGAAGGCTTTTCAATGTTGGTTTAAAAAATAAAGAACTGATGACGGCAAGAAGGAGCCTATCTTGAATATGAGCACCAATGTAAACTAATTCATTGCTAGTGACTGAATTATATGTATGCGCAAATGCATTTGCATATTTGAGCCCTTTTTTATCGCAAATTGCATACTTTCTTTTCCCTTTTTCTCTAGACACATATTTTTCGAGCACAGCGCGCCTTTTTTTGTTCTCCCTCCCGGTACATTACACATGATTTGCTAATTAAATTGTTCTAATTGTTGGCGAGTGCACTCATTGATCTGTCATAATGTATTAGCGGATCTTGCCTCCCGAGAAAAAACTGTGTCTTTGTGGATATCTGAATATCTTGGAACATTTATGTACGGGGAAAATATGTCTTCATTGCTAATTCAGGATAGAATTTTTTTTTATAAGCCTAAAATTTGTAATTTGATTTTGTAAATTTTGGCAGTTTTTGTGCATATATCAAGTTTTTTCATGCATATTTCAGGCGTTTCATGTTGCATATAATCCGATCTCTATTTATTACTTTAAAAGGTCACTGGTCACTGGTGCAAGCTTTTTTTCTCCATACTGGCGGTGCAGTGGCACAATTACTTAATGTTCTTTTTGTTATTATTTTGTACAAAACTGAAGACAAATGGCGCTATTAAAAATAAACCTTATTAGTTAGTTAATTAGGCTAAGGCGGATGCAGATCTAGCGCTATTCGACGCAATCGGTCTCGTTCTGTCTAATCCGTGTGATGTCGGCTTAGAAAAGCATAACTCAAAATTCTACCCGTGGTTGTCGGGAATGGGCAGCGGCGTACCTTGTATATTGCGTACCAAATTTTAAAACCCTTCCCGTGTTAGGTATAAAATTTTTGAAAACTTGCAAAATTTTCAATTTACATCGCTTAGACTACATTCTATCTGTAAAGATAGAATTAGTCGCCGGTAATTAGTTGCAAAACTAAGCCGGTAGGTGGAGCCATGCCAAGCGTTACTGGCATTAAAATACACTAAAAATTTTGCAAGTTTTCAAAAATTGTATAATGCGCTTACCAATCCCCCTGCCAAGCAAATACTCCCCTAATTGGAGGCGGCCCGTGTCCAGCAGTGGACTGTTGTAGCTGTGAACGTATGGATGTAAGTTCTCTTGCAAATTGTGCTGTTCCAGCCTGAGCATACTCAGAATTTATAATTTTCTGTTTGCCTTCAGCCCGCATCTTAAAGTTCGCACTGATGAAGAAAGTTAGGGTTCTAATTTACACGATAAATGCTTGCTCTCCTTTGAAGAGTTATTGAGAACTTTTACGTGATGTAGCAACAGAGGCATGTTTTTGCCAGTGTCAAGATTAGAGAATATACGTCTTCTGCAATGTGTTTTGCTCAATATTCCTCACTAGCTGTTACCCGCGGCATTGCCCGCATAGATACAATAAAAACTATCCTATGTGTTAATCCATGTTACCTTCTTTATGCAGATCAAATTTCATTTCAATCCGTTAAGTAGTTTTTGCGTGAACTAGTAACAAACAAACAAAAATTAGTAGGATAACGTAAGTCCAGGATAACGTAAGTCCAGCAGGCTAGATATAGTAGACGAGAGAGACTCGAAGGGTAGAGAAGGAGGTTACGCAGACACCTAAGAGGTTAGTGGGAGGGAGTATTGTATTCTCGGCCTAAGAGTAACTTTTTTCTTTGACATTATCCTAATAGCGCCCAGAGCTTTTTTGCGTCTACGTTAACAACGCTCCAAATGGCCTTCTCAAAGAACATAATATATTTTAGAAGTCCTTTTTAGAAGTGACGTCTTTAGGTTGTGACAGACAATGGTAGCATATCATACCGGAAACGGTCTACTAAACTATTGTTCATAGATCAAATAGGTAAATTATTCTATTGCTAATGCTGGAGTAGGTACCTCCCGCTCGCCTTTCAGAAACGCATATTATAAAATATGGAAACATTTTGTCACCATGTTTATTTTGGGTTTTCGAAAAAGCGCGTAGGTGCTAAGAGGCTATCACAAGTCCCTACAGAATACATTTTGATCGAATACTTAGAATCTTAGCGTTTCGGAAACAAAGAACAGTTTTCTGTTAGCCAAACAAAGGATTGTGTAAAGTTTATTAAGAGTTTAGCATACCAAGTACAAAACAGAGATTGAAAAAGTGAGATAAAGTGCGGTGCAAGTAAATCAAAGTAACCAAAAATCTAGTCTACATCAAATTTAAAGACGGTTACTGTTGAACTCCCTCTATGTATATGTCGTGAGAGATCCGAGGTAGGACTCCCCAACAGAAGTGTGCCAAAAGCTTTACCTAGAAACTGTAAACAGAAGTTCAGTCGAAAACACGAAAAGTTTTTGGTAACGTGTAGCGTAAAACAACTGTCTGTGCTCTGCTGTTTGTTTTATCTCCGTTACCATATTTTAGACTGGACTTGGTTGCCAATTCGGCTGGGCAAATTGAAAAAAGCTATAAAATTCGAACTTAAATGAAAAATAATGCTGAATCTTTTTACAGGAGTAAACAATCTCATAACACTAAACAACTTTCCCAAAGGAATGTAGTTCAAACTTTCAATAAAATATTAGCGTTCCTCTACAACATCTTCGTTGGCCGATGTACATATTTATAACAATGGGATTATGTATTATGTTGTACAGTTTTATGGGTTTCCCTACTTAATATATTAATATGTTTTTAAACAACCTGTTCTATTTAGTAATCCCAAACACATCCAAATCACCTCCTCAATCTTAAAAAATTACCATTTGGTATGAACGAATAATTATCCGTCTTCTTCAGCGCTGTCCTTCATCCAATTTTTTATACACTTTTCCCGACACAAAGCTCAAGATAAATGCCACTTAATTGCCTATCTGTTACCGTACTGCTATTTTGAGATCATAAATTAATTTTCATTATAAGCCACTGTGTCTTGCCGGACAGTAAGTTCTACAGCGCTCCAAAAATTACTTTTATCTACACTCGTCTCAAAGAACTTGAAAACAGGTTGTTTAAAGGTCTGCTTAATGCATTCCTTTATAAATTACAGAAGCGTAATGCCATAATGAAAAGGCTCTTGCTTCGATAAAGTTGAGAAATGAAACGATTTTTTTGCCGATTCTCAATCTATCTATCTATCTAATAATAATCGATCTATCTTCCCTATTTCTTTTTTTCTTTTCTTCTTCATCTTCTCCGCTTTTTTACCTGTCAGTTATTGTTTTACGGTAATTTTTCGGTTGTATTTTTCTATTGTCGTTCTCGTACCTATTGAATTTGACCTTGTATCGGGCCTTGCAATCACCGGTACGGACGTTTGGAAAAGTGTATGACTGAGTTTGTTTTGGAGAGTATAGATAAAATAGTGTATGCATAAACTATTTTATCTCGGCTACGCATCGTGTGATAAATAGACACTCGCATTCTAATGATGACCCCAATTATATGACAGTTGCATAAACTACTACTGAAACTCATTTATTACGGGTGTTACGAGGTCTAAAACTTTGACACCCGTTTATCAAGTTGTTTAATTATCCATCACTAGCTTTTACCCGCGACTTCGTCCGCGTTAGATAGTTTTTTTAGGCAGAAATTCTAAAGTAGGTATGTGTATTCATAGTAAGTGTGACAGTGATATTAGAACAGTTCTTATCTCTTCTGTTTATAGATGACTTGCTTGCTTTTGTTGTTAAAGGGACAATTCAAAATTTGCTATCCGGCCTGAGAGATCAATATTTATAACCATTGAATACAATAGTCAGTAGATAACAGAGTACTTACTCCAAAGATGCCGATTTGAGCACACTAAAATAGTAAGCATAAGTAGATAAGACAGATAAAAAGGTAATTTAAGTTACTGTAATACATTTTTATACCTCTATACCACATTTTTTGTTTTTCTGTCCTCGGTAAAGACGGCAATGTCATTTCTCAACTTATTCCCATCATATTGAACAACTTTTGTTCTGGAACCATTTCTGTATCTCCAATAGTTTAGGTGGGCTCCTGGTGGTAGACCTGGTGGTCTACATAAGGTACTCCAAATCCTTAATATCCTTGTGAAAAGAAGCGGCTCATCATACTGAACAACTTTTGTTTTAGAATCATGCCTGTATCTCTAATAGTTTAGCTGGGCTCCTGATGGTAGACCTGGTGTTCTACATAAGGTGATCCAGATCCCCAATGTCCTTGTAAAAAGAAGCGGCCCATCATAGTGAACAACTTTTGTTTTGGAACCATGCCTGTATCTCTAATAGTTTAGCTGGGCTCCTGATGGTACACCTGGTGGTCTACATAAGGTACTCCAGAGCCCCAATGTCCTTGTGAAAAGAAGCGGCCCATCATATTGAACAACTTTTGTTTTGGAACCATGCCTGTATCTCTAATAGTTTAGCTGGGCTCCTGGTGGTATACCTGGTGGTCTACATAAGGTACTCCAGATCCCCAATGTCCTTGTGAAAAGAAGCGTCCTATCATAATGAACAACTTTTGTTTTGGAACCATCCCTGTATCTCTAATAGTTTAGCTGGGCTCCTGAGGGTACACCTGGTGGTCTACATAAGGTACTCCAGGGCCCCAATGTCCTTGTGAAAAGAAGCGGCCCATCATATTGAACAACTTTTGTTTTGGAACCATGCCTGTATCTCTAATAGTTTAGCTGGGCTCCTGGTGGTACACCTGGTGGTCTACATCTATACTCCAGACCCTCGAATGGTGATAAAAAGTAGCCTATGTCCGTTCTCGGTATGCTAGCAATCTCTGTGCCAAGTTTCATGATGATCGGTTCAGCGGTTTGGCCGTGAAAGCGTAGCAGACAGACAGACAGACAGACAGACAGAGTTACTTTCGCATTTATAATATTAGTGTGGATAGTGTGGATGTGGATTATTTTAGTGTGATGCCGGCTTAGAAAAGCATCACCCGATTTCTTTCCCGTGGGAGTCGTAGGAGGCGAATAAGGGACTTGAGGGTGTGTATTGCAATTTTAGGCGACGGGCTGACAACCTGTCACTATGGCGATACACAATTTTCCGAATGACCCTCAAACTTATGTCAGACGTGGCGTAATTGTCCGTTTTTGCGGCCGTTTACGCTCTGCCCACCCCGCAAGGGATAATAGACGTGATATGTGTATGTATGTATTATTTTAGTGTAGATTTTTTAATGCATTATTTTATGTTTTTTGTCGTCTTTTTATACCGAGTAAGGGACAGCCCTTCGAATACTGATAGGGTGGGTGCATGAAACATAAAACTGGACAACTTTCCCCTGGAAACATATGCGAAAAAATGACCTTCCATACAAAATCACAATCAGCTGACTGCATTCACTATGGGAAGTAATTTTTTTTACGTTTCCTGAAATATGTTCCTAGGGGAAAGTTGTTCAGTTTCATGGTCTGCATGTACCCTATTAGTATTCTGAGGGCTATCCCTGACACCCTTTAATACAGTAATGATTAAATGTAATCATTGTACGAATAATGTGGCGTAGTTGGTACATTTTTAAATGAAAAAGTAGTTATTGTGGCATAACTGTAATAGTTAGACGTATGGTATCGCGGACATTATTATAGATATTGATGTCCTCTATAAAACTGTAGTACATCACTTTGCTCTATTGTCAATAATTTTCACAGCGTACGCGATATAAGATATCTTTTTGGTACATATTTCACACGTTGGGTTACACTATCGAAATTTTCACACGGATCCCTATTTTTTTCTCGTATAAAATATAGCCTATGTTCATCAGGAATAATGAAGGATTCTAATGGTGAAAGAATTTTTAAAATCGGCCCAGTAGTTTCGGAGCCTATTCGATGCAAACAAACAAACAAACAAACAAACAAACAATCAAATCTTTCCTCTTTATAATATTAGTGTAGATATGTCTAATTTAATTTTGATAGCTCTATGAATACATATACATGTATTTACATATATGTATTTGTATATACGGAGGTCCCATCCCAAGTTATATTCTCGATGGTGTAATTAGAGTAATCGACTCTCTTTTATATCCTATAAAGTACAATGACAACAAACAACCAACCAAAAATGCATCTTGATCGCAGTGACCCTTTTCAGACCATTTTTTAATTGGGGTCAATTCTGGAAGGTAAGGCTGGTGATAAAGTTTTTGTAGCGCAGTATAACTACCCTCCTGGAAATGAAGTAAAATGCTCTCATATTTTTTTCAAGACAGTAAAAGTAGGTCAATTAGTCTGAGAATAAGCTGCCATCAGTTTGATTGTGTGAGTCAGCTTGGATAATAGAAGAAAGTTCTAAGAGATAATAGCAGGAATGACTTCAGAAGTGGGATAGCAAAGTCGGATAGCAGTTTTATAGCGTAAAATAGCTTTTGAATGCACAATATTATTGCGTTTTATTACTCTTCTTTCTTTCGCGTGGGGCACAAAGTTGACGAAAGATCGAAAAAACATTAGTCTTAGTTTCTCAACCTTCTAAGTACTAGGTATGATATAGTTTTTTCACCTCTCCAGCTTGAAAAGAACAGTTTTGCTGCGTAAATCCAGTGGCGAAAAGTCGTTTTTGTCCACTTGATTGAGAAAAGTGATTTGAATTTTGAACATCTCATTTTATCAGAACTAATCGTGACAATAGTGGCGGTGCGTTCTGAAAACTATTTCAGCCAGCTATTTATTTCTTTTTGCAAGCGTTTTTTTCTATTAAATATTTCTGAATATTGATACATATTATGTAATATTTCTAAACAAATCTTGAAAAAATAATTTGACGGGAATTTTTATTTTGTCTGAGGCATTCGAGCAGTACAGCCAATTTCCCAAACTTGACATTGGCAGAATTTTCTCACTGGTAGACCAAGAGAATATAATACACTTACGTTTTACTGGTAGAGGTGAAAAGTTGTGTGTACCACACGAGAGCAAATTCATTCGCATCTCGTGCTGTTGAATCCCTCACTGAGCTCAGGATACAATTTTAGTATCCTTCGCTACCTCCGGATTCAAAATTAGCACTCGAAGCAAAAATGACCTTTGCCCTCTTGTTGTACAAATAACTATTAAATTGGGTTTAATAAATAATAGCATTTTACCATTGTTCAGCTGTGACGTTACCGGTTTCTCGAGTTGGCCATCCCACATACTTTCTATCTCACTTCGTTAACTACGAATAGGTAGGTACCTAGGTTACAGGTTCAGTAGGTTACTTTTGATCGTAATATCTAATATAGTAGGTATATCTAATAATTACAAGAATATGTATGTGTTAGTAGGTATATATATATAAATATATAAGTATTTCTTTTAAGGTACAATTTATTTAAATGTAGGTATATTTTTGATTGTAAGTTTATTTAGGTATACTTAATTTATTCGTGTCTAGGTTTATTCTATCATATTATATTATATTGTGCACGCCTAATTCGCCTGTCCAATAAAGTCTCACTTTACGTAGGTCAGCTGGAAGAAATTTCTTAGTAGAAACAAGTTGTCCTGTTGTGTCATTATTCTTTGTATGTGTTTATCTTCTAATTTTTTTGTGTACAATAAACAAATGAGTTTGTGGGCTGACTTTTAAGGTCAACTGGCGACGGTTTAAGGTTGAAAGTAGCCATTGGATGCTGAGCGAGAGGCGTGTGTGTGTAGTCCAGTACAGCTGCAATTTTTTTTGGGGCATAAATTACAAAAATTCTACGTCACATACTTTTAGTACCTACTAACGTCATTCGTCATTCATAACGTGTGTAAGCACAAATTATACTTGGTCTATTTTTTACGCTTGCGTACATTTTCGATATGTATGGTGGTAATTCATGTATAAAATGATATTTTAAAGGGTTCATAATAAAATTAATATTAAATAATGTACTAGCATGTCTATGTTACAGTTTACATAGGGTAAAAACCCAGTTTGAGTCGTTTTTATTTACCACAAACGAAAGTAGGTGTGTTAGCATATTATACATACGTAAAATGACACAAAATTATAAATTGGGTTTGGCCAATGAACCAGAAACTATAATATAAAAATTAATGACTTTAAACTGAAATATGAAATGCAAGGCATACTGGTCTGTAATAGGGCTTGTGTCTAGCAGCAGATGCCTACAGTGATGATGATGATGTTGATGTCCGTGGTAATGGCTGTAGATGGTGATGATTAAGATAATTATTTATTTAATAAACTTACTCATACTTCATTCATAACATATGGTGAAATATTACTTGTGCCCAATACTGAACACTCTAGACGGGCTGGTGTTATGAAACATCCTTCTCCAGGGAACATAGGTCGTAATATAAAAAAAAACCTCCCATACAAAATGCATTAGCTGACTAAGTCCAGCATGGCAGGCCCATTTTTTTTTTATATTTTGGCCTAAGTTCCTGGGGAAAAGTTTTGTCTTATCACCAGTCCGTATTGAGTTTTTGTTAACGATACACACACATACACATATCACGCCTATAGTCCCTTGCAGGGTAGGCAGAGCGTAAACGGCCGCAAAAACGGATATTCACGCCACGTCTGACAAACATTTGAGGGTCATTCGGAAAATTGTGTATCGCCATAGTGACAGGTTGTCAGCCCATCGCCTAAAATTGCAATACACACCTTCTAGTCCCTTAGTCGCCTCTTACGACTCCCACGGGAAAGAAATGGGGTGATGCTATTCTAAGCCGGCATCACACGGCAAACGATTGTTAACGATCACTAGTAAAATTTCACCCTAAATAAAATAATCAAGAAATCACACTAACAGAGTGTCTTTCTAGATAATTATTTGTATCTATTTACGGAAAGTAAACAGATAAATCAAACGATTCGTCTAATTGCTCGGGCGTAATATTTCAATTAC
This sequence comes from Tuta absoluta, assembly GCA_027580185.1. Lineage (NCBI taxonomy): Eukaryota > Metazoa > Arthropoda > Insecta > Lepidoptera > Gelechiidae > Tuta > Tuta absoluta. The sequence continues at coordinate 13,516,901 of JAQAHW010000005.1, forward strand.
GCGACAGAGAGCTTTCAAGGACTACGGTACAGTCACCAACGTAAGTTTTGAAATTTTTGAATGCTTACATTTCCAATGAAAAACTTGCTTAACAAAGACAAGTACATGTTTTGTGATTCCATTGTTGGTTCAATAATCGTAAGTACATAATTTAATTTATTTTCAAGTTCCCGCTTTTTCTCATCTTTCATCTCCATTGGGTTGGCTGGAAGAGATTTCTCATAGAAATAAGCTCGCACTTGTAACACATTTTAAGTTTTTCACCTATTGTATTAATGTGTACAATAAAGAATTCATAACCTGACATAGTAGAATAGAACTAGATGTAAGAAAATGCTTTTGCCCAGTAGTGGAACAAACAGTCTGGGATTAGGTTGGTATGCCTCATTTTACAATAATGAGGAAATTTCAAAGCTCATTCCAGATGGGAGCAGGCGCGACTGTGCTTAGACGTACCAATGAAAAGATCTTTGAAATTTACATAAAAGGTATAATAAATAAACTGTAAATATTTTAAGTTGTGAAGGAACCCTCAAGTTATCCCTAAGAAACATACAAAATGTTTCGCCGACCAGGTCAGTTTGTATGGGATTTCCATTATTCTTCATATTCCGTGGGAAAGTTGCTCAGTAGCAAGGACTGGTTTACTCCTTAAAGTATTTGCAGCGAATATTTTTTCATTCTATATTTACAACCAATCACAGAGAAACTACACAGTCGACAGTGGCGCCATTAGTTCCCCAGTTTGCAACCTTATTTCCAACCGCGACCGTACGAAACTCCGGGTGAGAAAGGGACGTTGCGGGAAATATTGATTCCCCGATACAGACTGAATAAATTCGAATATTAATTTCGACCGACAATGCCGACAAACTAATTAAAGTGCCAGATGTCTCTTTCAGACTTTCAATTTTATCCCTTGTTGATTTATTAAGAACAATCTTAATTTCAACTTTTGGTTATTTACAAAATGGCCTGTGGTGGGTGTAACAGTACACCACAGGTAATCCGGTCGTTCGTCGATACGATGTTTTACACGAAAGAAGAAGTAATTTATACTTCACAAAAAATATGGTTTTATTTAGACGTGATTTACGGAATGAAAAAAAAAATACTTTATTAGCATTAATTATTATTTATTATATGTTAGCCATATACCGAAGGCCGATGTGGCGCAGTGGTAGTGCGACTTCCTGCGACGCAAAGGTTCCGGGTTCAATTTTCGGTGGGGCACTCACAAAAGTTGATGTTTAACACTTTGTGAATTTGTTCCCAGTCTGGTTAGGACATTTCAGGCTGAATCACCTGATTGTCCGAAAAGAAAGATGATTCCGTGCTTCGGAGGGCACGTCAAGCCGTCGATCTCGGTTGTTGTTTACTTAGACGGCGGTCGTTACACAACCATGTCAGAGGCCTACTATTAGTAGTAGGCGGTTGAAAAACTCTGACACCAGGGTCCTTCGGCTCGTTGGACGATTCGGTGACCAACACGTATAAAAAAAGCATTAATTATTTATGAAATCAAACCACTTTCACATACATCCTATTTATTTTTTGACTAGTAAAATACTAGCATTATAACAAACACGGGTCTGTCTTTCAAAATAGTTTTTTCAGCGCGTAAAATAAAAGTTAACAAAATACGGTGGTCTGTCCATCGGCGGTCGACGGGGATATTTTCCTTGCAAATTGCTTGATATCGGTGTGGACCAACTTTTATTAGTATCGGGATTTTGTTCGTACATTCTGCTGTGTTGAACTACCTACAAATTACAATATGTAAGTACTCACTGTTTTAGTTTGGTGAGTCCAAAAATAATATGCGTTGCTTGCATGCAAAGTTAGACTGAAATTATTCGTAACTGTAGCACAGTAGGGTTATTATTTTAGTCTATGGCTGTAGGTATGATTTTTTGGCGGGTAGACAGGGAAAAGTAAACACCCAAAATTTTGCTCTCCCAATATTTAATTGAATTAATTAGCTATATAGAGTCTTAATGTTTTAAAACCTTACCAGCTACATAAGTTGGACTTCACCTCTCTATTTCAATAATAATTTCAAACACTATTACCTTCTTCAAAGTCACAACACAATGGATAGCACTGCACAACTTGCCAAGAACATTCAGGAACTCACAAGCTGGATGGACTCAAGGATGTCAGAGTTTGAGAAGTCCCAGCAACAGGCGCCCACAGCTGTTCCCACAGTAAAGGTATTATCAGCTGAATATCTCAATTTTAAAACACTTGTTTGGAAAGCATTGGGAATGTTGAAAGCACAACTGGAACTCATTGTCAATGGGCTAGACAGACTGGAGACGCATTCCCGTCGCAAGGTTCTACTGCTCCATGGGATGGCTGAAGATGATGCTGAAGATCTGCCCAAGAAAGTTAGCAGTATTATTCAGGGCACCATGAAGTTGTCTTCGGTCAATGCTGATGCGGTTGAAGTTTGTCATCGGTTGGGAGTGAAAAAGGATAAATCTAGACCAGTATTGGTTCGTTTCACTTCCATGAAGCATCGAACAGCAGTATGGATTGCCAAGACCGCGCTTAAGGGCTCCACGGTGTCAGTGTCGGAGTTTCTGACGAAGCCGCGTCAGAATGTCTTTGGAGCAGCCAGGAAACATTTCGGCAAGAAAAACTGCTGGTCTTCTGAAGGTGTTATTGTCGTGCTCTTGGCGGACGGCAAGAGAAAGAAAGTCGTGACCATGCCCGAGCTCCAGCAATTAATTACTTTACACCCACGACGTGCTGATTGAATTGATCAAAAGTTCATCTGTACTGTGTTGTGTTTGCCTTTTCCGCTTATATGTCGGATTACTTTTGTCATGACATAGCCATTAATTTTTATTTAGTGAAGTTACACAGAAATTTCTTTGTAAGGTACTCATTTAATGGGCTTAAATTTTCTTTTTTTTATAACCTCAAAACTTGTGTATATTTGTCCTGTCAATGTCAGCAGGGGTACGTTCAGAAATCTATCTCCTAATAAATTATAACTTCTTTCCCATAAAAGCTGAGGTTGAAGTCTATGAAACCTACTGTCTGGTTTATTTGTTTTTATTTTTGGCCTAAATTGTTGTTTTTTTTTTTTTAATTTAATTATTGTTATTTGTGTAGAATTTTCGTCAACTTGTGTGGTTGAAAGTAGTTGGATTTTTTTTTTGATATATAATTTTTGTTTTGTTAGTAATATATTTTATATATACTTATATTTATTAAATTATTATATTTGTTTACCTATAATGATTAATGATGATTATCAGTCTTGCTCGTCTTCTGATGATTATTTAAGTGCTCTTAGCGATAGTGACTGCTCTTCTCAGTCTGACTCTGAACCATTGCAAGATAAGCTTGCTTCGGTTTTTCAACACAGCTCTAAATTCCTCTCCCTAGTGCACATCAACTCGCAGAGCATTCCTGCTCACTACAATGATCTTCTCGCATCTTTTAGTAACAGCATAGTCGATGCTATCCTTGTTTCTGAGACATGGCTTAAGCCTTCTCTCCCTTCTTCATCGTGTTCTTTGCCAGGCTTTCAGCTTTTTCGAAATGACCGCGTGGGTGCTCAGGGCGGTGGGGTAGCAATCTACCTACGCAGTGACATTCCTGCGAAATTAGTCAGTAGTTCTCCTTCACAATATTCCGCCTCACTAGAGTGTCTATTCCTGGAGGTTCTCGTTCACCATACTAAAATTTTACTTGGCGTTATCTATGTTCCCAGTGACAAGATTGACTACTTCTCTAGTCTGGAGTCAACCCTTGAAAAGTTCAGCACCTTATATGATCACATTGTTATTATGGGTGATTTTAACACATGTTTGGTGAAGGAGGATATCTCCAGGAGTAGCAAACTCACCTCAATCGCGTCGTCACTCAATCTTGAAATACTACCACTTTCACCTACGCATAGAGTCCCAGGTAAAAGATCATCTTTATTAGATATCATCATTGTTTCCAATAGTAAATTAGTCAAGTCACATGGCCAAATGCTGGCACCTTTCTCTTATCATGATCTTATATTCCTCACGTACAAGGTACGTCCTCCAAAAGTAAAATCAAAAGTAACTCTTCAGCGTAATTTTCGCAACATGGATTTGGATCGTTTGAGGGAGGATGTGATGAATATCGACTGGACACCGGTACTTTTAGTAGAGTCGATTGATGACAAGGTGGTTGCATTTAAAACTATTTTGACTGGGCTCTTTGATAGGCACGCGCCGGTCAGACCTGTGAGAATCAAACATGCACCAGCTCCTTGGTTGACGCCCGTCATAAGAAGAACAATGGCTAAACGGGATAGGGCAAAATGCCGACTAAAGAAAGAACCGTCGGACTCAAATTGTGCCGCATATAAAAGGCTTCGCAACCTCTGCAACAGGATGTGTAGGGACGCTAAGCGTCGCTATATTCACTCCTCCATAGAAAACCTGTCTCAGGCTTCAACTTGGAAATTTTTAGCATCTCTAGGCGTTGGCAAGGACATGGATACCCCAAAAGGAATCATCGATTTAAATTCTCTCAACACTCACTTTTCTACTCCCCCCGTTATTCTTGATAATCAGACCAAAGCTTCTTCTATCTCTTATCTCTCTGACCTTGACCTGCCTAACTGTCGTCCTTTTTCATTCCAGTCAGTCACTGTAGACAGCGTTAGGAAAATAATCCTGTCCATTTCCACCAAGGCAGTGGGTAGTGATGAGCTAAGCCTTAATATGCTCATTCCAATTTTGACTGACATTTTGCCAGTTATTACTCACATTATTAACTTTTCACTTGCTACAAATGTCTTTCCTTCAGATTGGAAAAGAGCGTTTGTGATCCCACTGCCTAAAACCTCTAATCCAACCTCCCTTTCTCAGTACCGTCCTATTTCCATCCTTCCTATACTTTCAAAAGTTCTTGAAAGTGTAGTTCATCACCAATTGTTCTCCTACCTCACTTCCAACAATCTCCTCTGTCCTTTTCAGTCCGGCTTCCGTCCTTCCCACAGCACAGTTAGTGCGTTGCTGAATGTTACTGAAGATATCCGTCACGCTATGGATAACACCAAGCTGACCATTATTGTACTATTAGACTTCAGCAATGCATTTAACTCTGTTGACTTTGACATCCTTCTTGGTTCCCTTCGTTCTCTTAACGTTGTTCCTGCTGTGATTGACTGGTTTTACTCATATCTTCATGGCCGCCAGCAGTGTGTCAAATCAGAAGATGTTTCATCTGACTGGTCTACCTTATCTGCTGGCGTTCCTCAAGGCGGCGTTCTCTCTCCTCTTTTATTTTCGATCTTCATCAATAATCTTTCAAAAGTAATTTCCTCTCCCTACCATCTTTATGCAGATGATTTGCAAATTTATAGACACTTTTCACTAAGTGAAGTTGATGGAGCCGTTGCTGCTGTAAATAAAGATCTTGTTGCTGTGCAGGACTGGGCTAAGAGATTTGGTCTCCTTGTAAATCCTACCAAATCACAGGCCTTGATTGTTGGTAGCAGCAGGCTCAGATGCAAAATCGGGGTTGGTGATTGGCCTAAGATTTACTACAACAACGTGTGCATTGCATACCTTATACAAACAAGGCAAAAAATCTAGGGTTGATCTTGGATTCCGACTTGTCATGGTCGGCACAAGTCAATGCAGTAAGTAAACGAATGCATTATTCATTTCACTCCCTCAAACGACTCCAAAATTTTCTCCCCTTTCAAACTAAAGTCATGCTGGCACAAGCACTTCTCCTTCCCATTCTCGACTATGCTGATGTTTGCTATCTGGATGCGACTGAGGAGCTGCTAAACAAACTCGAGCGCTTACAAAACTTAGCTATTCGGTTCATCTTCGGCCTTCGCAAATATGATCATATCTCAGAGTTTCGTGCTCAGTTAAAATGGCTCCCAATCCGAATTCGTCGCGATGTGCATATCCTTACTGTCCTTTTCAAAATCCTGAAAGATCCGTCCTCTCCTGAATATCTCCGTTCCCGTTTCCGTCTGCTAACTCCTGACTCCCGATCTAGGCGCGCTTGCATTACAAAGATGCTTGAGTGTCCTAGATCGAATACAAAATTCTTCTTCAACTCCTTTACTGTGCGCGCTACTCAATTGTGGAACAAGCTTCCTACCTCAATACAAGGGAGCCCCACAACCTTCACTTTTAAAAAGAGGCTAAAAGAGCATTTTACATCATCATTATATTGTTAATTGTGGTGTAATATATTAGCATGTACTACATAGGTACTTATTAGTATGTATTAGTTTATTTTTATTTAAGCTATATGTGTATTAGTATTAAATTCAGTATTTTTGTATGTATTTTATTATATTGTAAATTATATTGAACTTTTATTTATTCTTTGTATCTGTTCCCGTGTATTCCCATCTTTCACCCCCGCTAGGTTGGCTGGAAGAGATCTCTGAAAGAGATTAGCTCGCCTGTTGTTTTAATTTAAGTTTCAACTGTATGTTTACTTGTTTCGTTACAATAAAGGATATATTATGATTTCTATCAAAAGCTAGTAGGTAGGTAAGTTAATTTTTTTGTCAGTGAGAGTTAGTGAAATAATAGGTACCTACATAGAGTAGAAATCACATAGAGATGACACTCCCGCTCCAGACGCGCTCAAGGTCAATCCGTCTGGCTGTCTCTTAGAGAACAATTCTGTCGGGATAGCGCTTCGCCGCGGAAACGTTCGTCATGCGGGTCGAACTTTCATTTTTTGTGAAAAATTTTGCAATGCTGAATTATTGTGGTGTGTATGGCTGCAAAAGTGAGGAAGACTCCGCATCTAAGTAATTCTGTACCTACCTATTAACAAAAAAATGGTAAGGTAAGACTTTAAAACGGGTAAATATTTTGTTCCCACGGGAAAACTGTTAGCAGCGGTCACAACCGCTTGACTGGCCGCTAGTCTGGAATAAAATTATTGGCACGTGACAGCCCCGACTTAAAGCGCGGGAGAGTGCGGGGCGTTACGGGCTGCGGGGGAAGTAGGTATATAAAGCGCGGCTTTTGGGGCCCAGACAAAGGAGTTTCGTTTCTATACGCCAGTATTATTATCTATTCTTATGGTACCTACTTGAATACCAACTTTTAAAACACTTCCCGTGTTAGGTATACATTTTTGAAAATTTGCAAAATTTTCAAGCGCGGGCAGTATTTGAACCTGCGACTTTCACATTACTAGTGGCGACGCCTCTTCCATCTGGGCTACCGCAGCTCATTACTTGCCCGCCAATTTTGCAAGTGTATTTTAATGCCAGTAACGCTAGGTACCTTCTTATTTAATTTGGATCTCCTCTACCTACAAAATGTCTCAATCGGTTAACACATTTTTTATCGAAAGTCAAAGTTTTTCGCATTACGACTGTATTTCGTAATATGATCCTTGAGAAAGGTATTTGAGATTTTTTGTGTTGATTGCGGAAACATTTTCTGTTTTTTACAAGCTATGCAAATATTGAAAACAGTTGAAAAATTATGGCACTTCTATCCTCTTGGGGCTTAGAAGCAAAACACGTGTCCATCCAAGTCTAGCTCATAATAATATTTAGTAAGCTCAGTAACCGTTGACTGACACGCGAACACGTAGTGTAATATATTAATGAGTAGGTTGAATTTGAATTGTATTGTAGTTGCTATTGTTACTTAATGCAGATTTTATACATACTTGCTCAAACTGTAAAATTTCTGTGATTCGCTAATAACTAAATTAGCACTCTTTTATACATATATGTAACAGAACCAAATAGATCGTTCGCAAGGTTACACTGCGCTCAAATCCTTCACGCAAAAAGCAATGTACACTCGTGTCATCAGCAGAAATCCGAGTGTACCTACTGGCAGGTAAGTGATTACACTGTGTCACCCTCGCATGTGTAAACACATTTCTGGCGTAACACGTCTAGAATGAGATAATGTAATTATTTTTCATGTCAGGCCCGCAGTGTACGGTACGGTATCATGTTACTTTTCAGTGTAATATTTGCGTGGTGTAGGGTTAATATTTGCTTATCATATCACGATATTTTTTTATTACCGACTTGAATGTTCACGTTACTCTAATTTGGACGGAAAAGTGATAAGTTGAGTAAGTTATCACTACATTTTTTTTTTTAATTTATTATCCAATATAAACATTTTTCAAGAAATAATTACAAGGTCATCTTCTGAAGCCCTACACAGGCTTATCTGTAGATGACGAGTTCTCTTAAAATAATAAAACTTAATTACTAAATTGCATGCTATGATAAAAACAAAAACTTAAATCTAATACAAGTATGAGTAATCTTCACTTTCTAAAGACATGTAATGTTTTTTGAGACGGTTCTGGTATTTATTATTATCATAGTATAAACTACAAAGTCCCTTTGTATATTTAGATTGTCGTGTTATCTAGGCTCCGAGAGGCACCGGTGCTCAGGGAGCCAAGGTAACCGCAGGTGAATACTTATAGCTAAGTATTTGTAGAGTGGTCTCGCGAACACGAGTGCCTGTGACCCCGGAGGGCGTGAGTGAGTAAGTGTGGGTAGAGTGTCCTGTGTGTAGGCACCCTAGCAAGCCTCGCGCCCGCACGCTAAGTGAGGGGCCGAGGGAGTAAAAGAGGGAACGTAAACGATAAGGCTTTATTAAAGAATTAACAGATAACCACCTCCTGATACGAAAACCAAAATTATAACCTGGCCACTCACACAGAAGGTAACGGCGGCGCGTCCAGCGCGAGGAGCGTCTTCGCAGCAGCTGTATCTTCAATCCGACGAGGCGTAGGCGCTTGAGGGGAGACTTTTAAGCTTCCGTCACTTGAGGGGAGACTTTTAGGACTAAAATAGACTGTTACAGTGGTTACACAGTGAGAGACTATACTGGGAGTCTTCGAGATCACAACTTAGAGTCCAGACCAAACTGATCCCCTAGCTGCTTGACGTGGCTTTTATACCCTCGTCTGACGCTGACTGTCACAGTCTTCATTTCGATAGTCATGTTCATTTCCAGAAGCTTCGATGACGATCGCGCTCTTCATTTCGATCGTCATCCTCTTCGGTTCTAGAATCTTCGACGATCGTCGACCTCGTCAGCCGTCATTTTGAGATCATGGAACTTGTCAGTGGCCAGTCGTCGCTGTCCATGGAGATCTGTTGGCATCTCATGTTAGCTTGGTGATGAGGTGGTTATGAGGATGGCTCCGAGGCACGCTGGAGGGCTCGGGACCTCAGTTCCTCCGGAGGGAGAGGGAGAGGGAGAGTGCCAGGCGTAGTAAATTTAGATACAAGTACCAGGAGGTCAGAAAATACGAAGAGGTAGATCAATGTATAATAACTTTTTAGTAGAAAGCTACGCGGCTCTATGATGTATAGATAGCCGTCAACTTTGAGAGGTTGACATAACATCAAGAAAGTAAACAAACAAATTGATAAAATAAAATGGATTTCAGGAAATATTTAGAAAAATGGTAGTAATTGTAGCAGAATGCTACAAGATCTCTTAAGCTACGCAACGGATTTTGATACGTTTTTTTTTAAATAGATAGAGTGATCCAAACGGCAGGTTTTTAGGTACCTTTTAACGCAAAAAGCTTCGTTCCTTCAAGAAAGCCGCTGCTGGGCAGATCGCTAGTATCTAATAAAATAACTGTACTTACTATTACGATATAATAAAATAACTGAGCTTTCGATATGTTTTATAAAGCCAAGCGCACAAGTGGGCTTTAACCTAAAAGAAGAGATTGAAGCTCTAAAATGTACGATTACATTTCCCATCTATACAATTTAAGATCGGTAAGTAAGTACATAAATCTCATCCTGACAAAACTGACTTATAGACCCTTAACTTAAACCCAAATTCACCCTAAAATATCACTTGTTACCTTCTTGCAAGCCCTGTCCAATCGAAAATTTCTTATTCAGTTATTTCTCAAGTGTTTGGGATTTTCATTGGGGGGAAGTTTTAAGCTGGTACTATATTTTCCTATCGACAGGTGTAGCAGTAGCAAAAGATTTACGTGCAGGGTTACGACGGCCAACCCTCCCTTGATAAGATGTTTATTACCCCGGGAAAATTGTATTTTTGAGCACACATCAGGAGCCTGATTAAACGTTTTGCAATGCATAATGTACTGTTTAAGTTTATTGAAGTTTTTTCGCAGTACCTTAATGTAATGAGGATGTTTTGCAGTGAAATCCTCGAATCTTATTAACATGCCTACAGTCCTTCGTTGCTCGTATCTTCAAATGACAGCAGCGAGCTTTTATTAAATAAATTTATAAAATATCCTGAACAATTTACACATCGCTATCTAGTAGTAGTCCCAAACTAAGCAAAACTGTACTATGGGAACTACCTAGCTGATATTAATGCTTATATTTTTTTGAAATAAATACGTTTTATACATAGAAACACCCAGACTTAACAGAAATATCTGAAAATTACTTAAAGAATATTTGTGTGTTGTGGAAGTCAAACTACGACCCTCGGCGTAGCAGGCTGAGGTACTATCCGCTAAGCTATCGGCCCAGAATTAGATCGCGTCAGAGAATTTGGATCCCGTTCTCATTTCGCACAATAAAGTTTGATTAAAACTTGGAAAGAGTTCAACTCGCTCACAACCAGAGCAGTCTTAATCATAGTTAGCATTTATTTTCTCGAAACGACGAAACGAGCTGTAAGGGAATTAAATTGGGGCTTGCAGTAAATGTTTTGTCAGCTGATGTCTGTTTTTAGTGTTATTGGTTGGCAGCGTTTGAAGCGCCCGCCAGCAACCACTACTAAGTTTTGAACCAATGGATTTTTCTTGGCGTTACATTCTGTTGAAGTTTAAGATTTGAATGAATCCCCAGGAACGCCACTACAGATTCGCTTCCTGGCTGGTGGTGCCCCGTTGTACGCTTAGATCTTCAAAACTATGCGTTTTAATTATAGATAGAGTGATTCAAAAGGAAGAATTTAAAAATAATTGATGCGTGAAAAGGTCACATTCTTACAGTAAGCGTGTAGCAGTCAGTGAAACGTAAATTATAATATACAACTAAATATGTTATACACTGTGGGGCCCGTAAGCAGGTTTACGTTTATTGTTAATTTTACAACCCTCTCGCATTATGGCTAGTACCCTAAGGTTGCCTGGAAGAAATCGCTACCTAAGCGCCGCCTTATGTACACTTGTTTTAAATTATGTTTTTTTTAAATGTATCTCCTGTGTACTTTTCACGGGGCAAAATTACCCATGAAACTGAACAATTTTCCCCAAAGAACGAATTCCATTTTTTTTAATCCTTAGATCTATGTTCCATAGGGAAAACTTGTTTAGGTTCATGAGTAATTTCATACCTTAAAATATTTGTCCCTGTTTTAGGCCGCATCTTGTACCTCTATATTAAAAAAAAGGACGTGAGACACCTTTGATAATCAAGGATAGTTACCAACAAACAAACATTTTCAAAATATCACTGTTGTAGCTTGTGAAATTGACGATGATTTTTGAACGTTCCCTTGTTACGTCTCACAACGAAAAACTTTGATTTTATTTTTACCGCTGCTTGTTCTGCTCACGTTTACCTGTCACTTTAAGATGTCGAAAGTCTAGTCGAACAAAAGTTAGTTTGACGGGTTGAAGAGAAGTTCGTTAGTGAGTTAGGTAGAATTCATAGACTATTATGATTAAGGAGTCTATGAGGGTTGGCAGGTGTCAGGGCACGGCAGGCAAATATGAATAGGCAGGATGTTTTGCGGTTTGGCACCACCACGTAGACAAATAGGGCAAGTCAAATTATTTGTGCAAAATATTGCCTTATGCCTGCATACAATTTACTATGCGCTGTGATTTCGAATACTTAGTATGAATGAGGCAATGAAGATTTAAATAAAATTTTTACGACTTATAAAAATTTTCCTAGTATAGCTGTAAAATTGTATACACTTATATTCCGTGTGATGCCGACATAGAAAAGTATAACCCGATTTCTTTTCCCCGAGTGTCATATAAGAGGCGACTAAGAGACTCGAGGGTTTCATGTGTATTAAAATTTTAGGTGAGAGGCTGACAATCTGTCATTATAGTGATACACAAGTTTTCTGAAACGGCCCTCAAATATTTCTCAGACGTGGCGATAGCCTTACCCACGCCACGTCGACAAACATTTGAGGGTCATTTGGAAAATTGAGTATCGCCATTATGACAGGTTGTTAGCCCATTACCTAAAATTGCAATACACACGTAACTCTCGAATCACCCACGCAAAAGAAATAAGGTGATGCCTTCCTAAGCCGACATCACACGGTAATCTTTCCCACGGGTTTTCTTCTTGTAAATAAAGGGAAGCAAGGAAGATGAAGTTTTCTAGTCTGTAGTTGCTGTCGAAACTATGGAAGCTGTCGAATTTTGCAAAGGCCGTCCCAGGGTAAACGGGGCGTGGTGAATGTTCGGCGTTCCGGGAAAATCAAACGTCCTACCCACACTACGATTCAGTCTGACAGTCGGGTTACTGCATGACCTAGTTTAAAATGTTGCAAGTGAAAATTCATGCCACCTTTTTAAAGACCCCTTGACGCTTTTCAATTTTAGGTTGATTGAACACTTTTTAGTTTTATCGGCCACGAGGGCGGCGAGTATAAAATATTTTTAAACGTTGTGTTGTTTGTTTGTATTTTTTTACCTATTTAGCTTGTTGTAGTTTACGACTTGTTGCAATAAGCCGATGCATTAGTTTGATTGAAACTGGAATTTTGTATACATACCACAATGTTCTAAGATGCTGAGTGATGAGAGCATTGTCAATTTGTATCCCAGGTTAGAACAGGTGACGTAGGAAGGTTTGTGCTTTTGGAGGCTACGTTAAGGTCAGTTTATAATAACTTGTTACATATTTTTGTGAGAGACTCCATAGCTAAGTGGTTTTAAACTGTTCTGAGATGTGTTTTTATATTTTTGGGAATAAATATAAAATTTGTATTTCTTATTTTAATTACTCTACGATTTAGCCCCATGACTTTTAAACCTACGCCGACTATTAAGTGTGGAGCTAGGGCTCACTTGGAGGAGTTTTTGTAGTTGTTCATAATAATACTGCTTATACTTACTTCTCTCTCTCATATTTAAGAGCATTGCTCTTGTCGGTAGAGTTTCCGCCAGTTTTCTCTGTCTTCTTCCTTCTCTTTGACTTCCCTGTACGACATGACCATTGCTTTTCTGTTATTTGGTATAAATAACTCATTTAACTTACCCATTTAGCTAATATTATTCTTTCATAAAAAAAATTGAAAATTCTCTTAAAGCGCAGCAGCACATTTGCTAAGAAGGTTTTAACGACACCCACGGGATGTGATAGCAAAATGGACTCTATTCAGAGTGCAAATGAAAAGGTAATGTAACGAACGCAACAATCGTCTATGTATATGGCTGTTAGTTCAAGTGATCTATTAGTTATTCTATTTTTATATAAATAAATCACTCCTTGATACGGAAACAAATAAAACTTGAGCTACCATTTTACACAAAAAGTACTCAAACTGGGAAAAATCAACCCACCCGAGGATGCTTTTTGACTACAACTTTTTCGACTTCTTCTGGATTTGAAAATTTAAACGTTGTGTGGACAAAACAAAAAGTAGTGGAGTGGCAAAGATGAAATAGTTCAATTAAGAAGTAAGCTCTCAAAATGAGCACCATTTCTTGTAGGCAAGATTTAAATCCGTGTGCCGTGTGATGCCGGCTTAGAATAGCATCACCCCATTTCTTGCCCGTGGGAGTCGTAAGAAGCGTCTAAGGGACTCGAGGGTGTGTATTGCAATTTTAGGCGATAGGCTGACAACCTGTCACTATGGCGATACACAATTTTCCGAATGACTCCAAATGTTTGTCAGACGTGGCGTAAATGTCCGTTCTATGCGGCCGTTTACGCTCTGCCTACCCCGCAAGGGATTATAGGCGTGATATGTGTATGTAAGATTTAAATCAGGCAACCTCTACGATTTCGTTAGGCCGTGTGTAAACTGTCGGCTTTGCAACTTGTCAACTCGATTACCATAAACAAACGAGAAAGACGCTCCAATGTTTTAATGACCCCGTTTTAAGCGTGCCCCCTGTAAGGGGAGGAACCATGGAGGAACCCAGATTTAAGGTTAATAGATGAGCTTCAAATATAATGGCCTAAGAAAGAAGTATGAAATATGTATGGGGTACTGGCAATTTATAACGGAACTTTAACGGAAAAAGTTAAACAGTGTCTTAGTCGTTTGACAACGTCAGATCGTATGGAAAAATAATTTAAACACTGTCATATTAACTTATTTGTTATAACACGGTTATATTTCATTGGTTTTATGCGTAGTTTTTATCAATTTGCCATTAAAAAGTCTAGTATAAAAATTTAATAGAAAAGTCTCTATTTACTAGAAGTTGCAATGAGTGGCAACTCTCATTCGCAATATATCTAGCTTTTAAAATCAAGGTCGTTTTTGTAACGTTCCGGTGACAAGATAGGTATGTTACTCATGTCGAGATCGAGTTTTTTAACAAGACTAGTTTTACCGGAACGTAAAAAAAACTGTTCCGGTTGAGTAAATGTTCTTTTATTGGTACAATATCGCCACTCGAATAAGCCAAATTTGAAGAATGGAAACACAGTAACATTGTTCTAGCGCTCAGATATAAAAAAGTTAACTTTCTCTATTTGAATAAAGTATCATAAATAACTCGCTATATTGTATTCCAAGAATTCAAAACAATTTGTCTAAAATTTGCCGTAATTATTTAAAATTAACGTAAAGCTAAAATTTGAACGAGACCGACTAGTGATGTTACTATAAGTAGGTAATCAAATTATACAAAGCAATATTTTTTCTGCATTGTTACTTATTTTATTTATTTAGCGCTATGGACTACAGTAGGCTGATGTGATGTGATATAGTAAGTTCGTACAATTTTAGAACGTATATTGTATTTAAAATAAGTCTTGAACGCGCGCTAGCAAATTGTCGTAAATCTAAGATCCAAATAAGACTTCCTACAACCAAAAACAGATATTTAAATAGATCATAATTATAAGCGTTTGCTCCGGCCCGGAATCAAATCCGGGACATCTGTGGCGAAAGCAGATGTAAAACCATTGCGCCGCCATGTTAGTCGTTCGTCCATCGTTACATCACATATACCCAGCAGAAGCAATTATTATTAATTAACTAGTATGCTCGAAATACTAGCTACGTATTAGGTAAGTCAATTTAGCGCTAATGTACATCACTAATTTCGTGAATATGCAGGTCATAATTGTCAAATATGCATTATTAGAGTGGTGATAGTATAGGTAAGTTAAGTAGGTACTGAAAATTTTTAATGTAATGGTCTAACTAACGTAATGGGACCACCTGACATATTATTACTATATTATATTATTAATAAATATTGACGAAGTACCTATGTAATAATAATTTTAATAATACTAACCTATACTTTTCTATAATAGGTAAAGTATCTTGCAGTGTGGTGCCGGCTTAAAATAGCATCACTCAATTCTACCCATGGTGTCAGAAGAAGGCAATAAGGTATAATCATCCAGGGAATGGGCAGTAACGTTCCCAGTGAATGCAACGTCTTGCACTGCGCTCGCCGTATGGCAATTTTCCCCGATAGGGAGAGGCCCATGACCAGCAGTGGATCTTTCTTCTTCTTCTTCATCCTCGCCTTATCTGGTTACGCGGGGTCGGCTTTCCTGATCCTGAGGCGCCAATTTGTCCGCTGGTAAGCATCGTCTTCAGAAAGGCCAAGTGTTTTCATGTCCTTTTCGACATTCGTCAGCCATGATGATTGGGTCCTTCCTCTACCTCGTTTTTTGGTTGCAATGTAAAGGATCTTTGTGCCTGTTAATGAATATATTTTAATGTATTTATACTTATCTAATATGGAAAACTATAGTCATCTTTACCTGGTTGCGGGCACCCTGTGCATAAAAACTCGGTCTATGGAAACGCCTTAAGGATACCAATTTATGAGGCCTGGAATTTTTTTTTCAATCATTTACCTAAACACAAAATACTAGATGTTAATACAATCTTTCCTGAATAATAATTTATCAAACCTTCATAGGACATTCCAGTCTTTCTTATACTTTAGATCTGTGTATTGGATGCAATAAATGTTTCGTTAGTGTTGTAGGAAACAAAACAAACAACTTTGACGATTAAAAAGCAATTAAGTAGATACAGTTCTACGAGTTCCATGTTTTGGACGTTACGCATGTCTACAAAGATATAAGGGTCATATCATAGTACTTGTAAAAGGTAATTTGAAATTGATCGGTTAGCTTTGTTAGAGCAAACAATAAAAATGTTATTTTTACTTTTTGTTTTTTTACCAGTTTGGTTAGGACATTGCAGGATGAACCATCTGATTGTCCGTAAGAATGGTGTTTCCTCGCTTTGAAGGGCTCGTTAAGCAGTCGACCTGGTTGCGGTCGTGACAGAACCATGTCAGAGGCGTATGAGTGGTAGTAGGCGGCTGATAATACTCTGTCACCGGGGTTTATAGGGTCGTTAGTCGACTTAGTGTCCCACATGAAAAGAAAAAGAAGCTAGAACTCAAACTGACGCTCTTGGCTCTAATACTGCGGTCACACGCCTGCCCACAGCACTAAACTTACCCCATATGTTGAAGGCACAGAAGTATGATAACTTTAGTCGTAGGTAGTTCTTTGGTTTAAAGCTTCTTTACTTAAAAAGGTTTATTATAATAAAATCACCATTTCTGGGAAAAGACAATGCAAATGAAGCATAGGCTGTACATATTTTACACCTATTTGTTAAACCTTGTTGACCAGTTAGTTTCAGTTCAGCATGACGAACCCGGCTCCAATAATTCGGTCACAGGCCTGCAAGAATCACTCAACTATCCGCATTTATTATGAAGGCTTCTATACAAATACAGGTTTGTTATAATTAAGTCACCATTTTGGGAAGAGACAATGAAAGCGAAGCACAGGGTGTACAGTCGGTTATAGCACACCTTATAAGGTACCAGGGGTACTCCAAAAGAACTGAATTATTTTTATCTCTAGTTAATACATAGGTAATATATTTTTTAACTTATTGTGATAAAATAAATGATTCTCTACTAATACATATTCATGTCAAGAAAAAAATATTGCTGGGAACCAAAATAATTTAGTTCTTTTTGAGTACGCTTGGTACCTTATGTGCTATAACCGACTGTACATATTTTATACCTATTTAATCAAAAGTGTCTGGAAGAAATGGCTTGTAGCGCCTTTGCGCATGTTAGTATATGAATTTTCCTGTTATTTTTGTGCAATAAAGTTTTTAACTTACCTACTATTTAGTAAACCTTGTTGACCAGTTAGTTTGAGCTCAGCATGACGAGCCCGGCTCCAATAATGCGGTCACGCGCCTGCCCGCAGTATTAAATTTCCCGCATATATTCCCGCTCAATGCCCATGCTCATGCGATGTTGTATTGAGATGAGAGTGGTAAATGAAAAAGTCATAGAACACGTTCGCTGAGTAATTCTACCAAAGCCTCTTCTGGGTGAGCTCGCTTCATCTTAGACTCTGTCTCTGTCCTTATGACCAAGAATAAAGTCAAGAGCAAACCCATCATTAATAAAAAAGATAGAAAAAGATACAAGTCCTTGCGAGTCCGTAGTGAGTCTAAGCCATTAGAACACACATTTCGATGCTCATTTAGTTTTCTTCCATTGAATATGAGGTAAAGGAGCGGATAGAATCTTCATTTGCATAACGTGTGCATTGTATTTGGGTTACAAACATTCCCGTAGGTAGGACTTCCAGAATCCATTTTGACAGATGTTACCGTTCTTTCGCAGAATTTGGGTATTATAAATATGAGGGCCTCCATTCGGGAAACAAATTATCTTAGCTTACTTTGAATTAGCGCTATCACTCTCTGTTAAATAGGTTAAGAAAAGGATAGCAGATTCCGGAAAATTTACAAATTCAGCTATTAAAATTTCAGCAAGCAAGTATGTTACGAGTTTTGACCCATAATTATTTTGCTGTCGCTTTGTTATTCTTACCTACAAACTGACAATATAATATTCAGAAATCCCATTATATTTCTCGTTGCAAAGTACACGTTAGACTTAACTATAACGTAACACAAATAATGATAAGTATTTTTGTATAGAAAAGAGCAGAGAATATACATGGCGCAGACATAACAAGTATTTCAGGAGATCTCATTAAATCTAACGTTACGTATTTTGATAAAACACGGATTCTGGTAAGGTACAGCAGTGTTGCTCAAGCATATATACAAATAGACTAGAGGCACACCGAGCGAAAATCTTTTAAAAATACATTATTTTAACTAAAATATTAATTAATCCGAGGACAACTAATTTCATATAATAAATACAAAACGAAATACAATTATTAGTAATTATTAAAACTACTAAGTATTAGAAATAATTGTATTGTAAAGTACTCTTACAAAAAAGACAAGAGTTTTGTAATTTTTAGAGCCAAAACTGGCATCATGGATGTAGGGAAAAAGTCCGCGAAACTGAAGTGGGACTGGGCGGGACATGTCTGTCGCATGCATCCTGACAGGTGGGCTATAATAGCTACACAGTGGGTGCCAGAGAGTGGTCGCCGACGACGAGGCCGGCCTCGAAGAAGATGGCGAGACGATTTAGTCGCATTTAGTAGCGACTGGCAATCAGAAACCGGGGACCGAGCAGAGTGGCGTAAAAGAGGGGAGGCCTTTGCCCAGCAGTGGGACACAGAACAGGCTACATAAAAAAAAAAAAAAAAAAATTAGTAATGTAGGAAAACTCGGGGAAACAACTTCCAGGCTGAGCATCGTGGGCAATGGTAGGTGGTAGTACGGGCCGCGTCGACCGGGTGATTGGCCATGTAGCTTGCCCAGCTAGTGGCCGCCAGCCAACGGCTTGTCCCTATGGTAGTTCATGGTCCTGTGGTTTGTCTGCCTTGTCCTCCTTGCGTTGAGTCTCACCCGAGGCAGAAGTCAAGTCCGGTTACAACAATCCTAAATACTCTCTCTTCTCTTCTCTTCTCTTCTCTTCTCTCTTTTCGTGTGGGACATCGATTCGTCCAACAACCCGATGAACCCAGGTGTCAGAGTTTTTCAACCGCCTACTACCACTATTTTAAATTTTATTAGGCTCTACTTTTATATTGTTATGCCCTCTCCGGGTCCATGTTTAAAACTCATTACCTTTATTATTTAAGACCTACTGAATGTATATAATGTAACATGGAGTGCAATAAATAAATACTAGTAGGCCTCTGACATGGTTGTGTTACGACCGCCGTCTAAGTAATCATAGACAGCAACCGGGACTGACAACTTAACGTGCCCTCCGAAGCACGGAACAATTTCTTTTCGGACAATCAGTTGGTTCATCCTGCAATGCCCTAAACAGACCGGGAACAAATTCACAAAGTGATAAATATCAACTTTGTGAGTGTCCCACCGAGAATCGAACCCGGGAGGGACCCTTGCGTCGCGAGGTGAGGTAGTTTGAGAAGCCGGACGGGGTGTACAGGACGGTGTACCGAAAATTTTGCATGCATATGCAAATATAGAGGATATGTTGGTTAACGTTTTATTTTTCGAGTTTCCATAGAAAGTCAGTCAGTCTTCGACACCGCGTTTTAGAACTTGCATATTGGAAGATGCGTGCTACTATATGTGTTGGATATTTGAAATTACTTGATGGTTACTTGGAATAACAAATCGTATTAGTTAAAATACGACTTTTAATCGTTTAGTTGCTAAGTGGTAGTTGCTAAGTGGTGGTAGGTGCAAAGGTTGCGGTCACTCGCAAAGTTGATATTTATATCTTTGTGAATTTGGTAATTTGTATATTTAGGACATTACAAACACCTGAATATCCGTAAGAAATCTCGGTTGCTATCTATGATTGTTTAGACGGCGGTCATCACACAACCAAGTCAGAGGCCTATTAGTAGTAGAAGGTGGTTGAAAACTCTGACATCAGGATTCATCAGGTCGTTCATCAACTCGTTTGCTCACAAGAAAAAAAGAAGAATATGACATTAAAGATTTTTCGCGAGTCGCGATATATCCATCAATCTAAAATTCTGCGATTGAACCTGGAAATAATTTAGTTTCGTTGTCTTACTTTTTCTGTCTGACCTTTGTTTCCTTACATCAACCACGCCTTTCCATATCGCTTCCCTCAAAACCTAATCTCTTAACCGACCATAGGTCAGTTGCGGGATTCCATCACCGACTGACCCCGATTTCTGTTCAATGTGCACCAAATAATGCGGCCGGTCTCAACCACAGACCGAAAATATTTAAATTTACTGTAATTACATGCACAGTAGTTATTATAATTAATATAATATAATTATTTTACAATTAACACAAATATTGCACAAAACTTGATTCTCACATTCACATACATATTATACAAAAACAATCTGCGATCCACAGAATTCTAATTCTGAGTAAAGTATTAGTACTGGTGTCGTAAGAGGCGACTAAGGGACTTGAGGGTTAGATGTGTATTGCAATATTAGGCGATGGACTGACAACCTGTCACTATAGATACACAGTTATCTGATTGACCCGCAAACTTTTGTCAGATGTGGTGTTAATATCCGTTTTACGCTCTGCCTGCCCCGTAAGGGATATAGGCGTGGTTTATGTATGTATTGGAGATTTTTTTTTTCTAGACAGGGATACTGAATCTGATCACCCCCTTCCTTGACAGTCTCGAGGCGGGAGATTGGGTAAAAACCGACTTTAAAAGCCGAGCTGTTACAAAACTTATTATTATAATTACAAAACACCATTATTCTAATAAAAAAATTTAATCCTCGGGTAACAGAAGAAGCAGCTATTAGTATGGCAACCCTCATTATTTCAGCCAGCTAGAGAAGCACTTTACAATAACATCGACAAGTATTTTATTTACTTCATAATTTGATAAATCGCATACATACAAATACACATATCGTCTTTATCCCTTGCGGGGTAGGCAGATCGTTAACGGTCGTAAAATACGGTCGCTATCGACATGCCTGACAAATAATTGAGGGCCGTTTCAGATAATCGTTTATATATCACTAATAGGTTATCAGTTTGTCGCCTAAAATTGTAATGCACATTAAATCCTTGAGTCACATAGAAGCCTCTTACGACACCCGCGGAAAAGAAATGGGGTAGTGCTATTCTTAACCGGCATCACACGACCACGTTTAATATTTAATATATTATGAATATACTAAAACTATTAAACATGTTAACAGATTTTTACTCAAGGTTTATACATATTGAGTTTCCGATATTTCGGTGATGATGCAATTACAATGTTCACGGGTAAATGTAAATCATGTCACGTGTTTGTTAATTTACATAGGTAAATATTATTGAAAAGTCTCAAACGGACGTTACGTAGCGTAACGCACCGTAAAACTATAGGACTATGATCGGAATTCGCAATTTTCTTTTGTTTGACAGACGCATGCGTTACGTTAAAAAACGGAACGCCACGAAGACGAGTGACAAAACCACTTTTAACCACCAGAAGCGTTATTTTTCCCATATTAAAACGACTTAATGTCATAATGACGACGCTATCCCTTATCATATCTTGGGTAAACTGTGATATTTAGAACTTACATTAATTCATGACTCTATCAGAATTATTGTTAACGTTACTTAAAATATTGGAGCTCGCACAATTTTTTCTTTCACCTTTTTGTATAGGAGGTAATTTTTTGTTATATTTTTGAAAAATAAATACTAGGAAATGTTGCTTGTACTTATTAAACATACACTTTTAGCATATTTATTTAAAGTTTCACAGATAT
Organism: Tuta absoluta; assembly: GCA_027580185.1. Lineage (NCBI taxonomy): Eukaryota > Metazoa > Arthropoda > Insecta > Lepidoptera > Gelechiidae > Tuta > Tuta absoluta. The sequence continues at coordinate 13,538,727 of JAQAHW010000005.1, forward strand.
CGACAACAACAATAAATTTACTATTATTTAACGATCTTGCCGTAGTAATTGCCAATTTACTATCTGTAACAATTAAAAAACATTTACGTATGTTTTATCTAAAGCTCTATATCTATTCTCTAACATTTGTTACATAAACGATAAAGAGTAAATTTAAATGTACAGAGATAAAAACATTAATTTTATTTTAAGATACTATCAAAGCAACGTAAACACCATTCGCCAAGTTCTCTTCAGCGGTGTTAATTATCAAATCCTTCAACGTTAACAAGCTCGATCTAACTTTTCTGATTCGAGGGTCGACAAATCGAAATCGCTTTTGGGCAAAACAAGTATTAAATTTGTATCGGCTGCCCGGAATTTCTCCAGTAGCAAGGAAAGTAGCAGGAGGGCGGGTAGCCGCAGTCGGAGAAGCGTGGATGTGAACGCAGCCCCGGCTTCCCCTCCCTGCTCCCGGCAGTACCCGACGCGACCCTCGCCCGGCGCCACGCCGCCCCGGCAACACTTCCAGTGAAACCTTACAACACAAATCACGACTCAAAAATATTAATATACCGGTACAAATCACCCCTACTCACCTAATCTCATTATCTCAAAACATTTCCTTCGTATTACAAGTGTTTTATCCGTGCTGTGATGACTGATTATTTACGTTTTTAGAAGAATGTAAATAACACTAAATTGTATTCAGAAGCAATGTGATTGTGCTATTTACTCTGATGTTTCGTTAAGTGGATTGTTTAAGGGATTCGATTAATATAGCGAAATCATGATAACTGAATACAAAGGTAAGCAATTATCTCGTTTGTGTTTACATGGACGCAGCAATTCGTTCCTGTCACTTATTCGCAAATTGTCTACTAAATAAGGAAAATGAGGCTCGTTATATCTCTCTATTTTCCTTTCTGTTTCATACCTGTATGATCTAACTAAACTAGGGATACCGGGGGCTTCATTTGGGGAGGTTTTGTGCCAATTTCTGAAACTTAATCGTTATTTTCATCAAGGGGCGAAGTTTGAAATGCCTAGGGGCATTTAAATATCAAGCTTTTCGACTATCTTCCGAAAATAGACCTTTGTTTTTTGGCAGTAAGGACACTTTAAGAGTGAACAGAGCTCTACGCCGTAGTAAAGTTCTACGGAACGTTTTCTTCGTAGCACGACTGAAAAGTTACGTAGATTATTTGTAACGTTTGAGGATCTAATGATAAGATTCCTCAAATGAAGCAATTGGTATTTTTCTTAATCTTGACTTTTGTTCTAACGAATGACATGATAATAAAATGAACATCATATTTACGTGAAGTATTTAATCAGTGATAAGATGTGGATTTCGGAAGATTATGCAGATTATTTCGGTTTATCGAAGAACCTTTATCTATGAATGCATTTAGATAGGGTGTTTTATGTTTGATGAAACTTGTGAAGCTTAATTTTATGCTAATTTACTATTCTCTCGATAACCAACAGTCGCCCACATTTGTCAACATTGATTTATAGCAAATACTTATAGTAAATAGTTTGGTGTCAAATCACTCCCATTATATCGCTTCACAAAAGTGCACCCATATAAACACTAGATATATCTATCTATATATACTTCAGAACGCACACTGAGAGTTGTAACTTTTCAGAACTTAAGTTTCCTTTTCGAAATTGCACTTCATCCACGGTTCCTACACATTACTACAACTTCCATCATTACGAAAGTTACAAGAGCACCCGCTTATGTAACAGTTTTGACCCATATTCTTATTATTCCATTAGTTCGAATAAACCCACTTATCAAAACTGTATGTTTGGTCATTCTCAACTATTAACGTGAACAATATCAGACAATTACTAAGGATAAGTAAAGTTAAATAATAATAATAATAATGTATCAACAGCAGTTTCGGACGATTTCAGACCTCCATACAGTTTACTGTCAGAATAATCTACGTTTTTTGTCATATTCAATATCAGACAATATTTTGATATTTATTATGATAAGTAAGTAAAATAATAAATCTAGGACCAACGTTCCTCTCTATCAAATACATTATTTCAGTTACACTTAAGCCAATACATGATTGCCGAGTGTTGCCGGCTTAGAAGAGCAGCACTCCAATTCTAACCGTGAGTGTCGTAAAAAACTACTAAGGGATAAAGAGACAGGGAATGGGCAGGAGCGTTCCCTGTGAATGTTACATCTTGCACTACGCTCGCCAATGATCGCCTACAAAGCGCCTATGTCCAGCAGTGGAGTTTTGTGGCTGTTAATGTTATTTTGTAATGTTAACTACATGATTGCAATAGATTACGTTTATCACCGAGTTTCCGCGGTAAGCTGGTTGGCTGGCAAATCTTTTTAAATCACAAAAGCCAGTCAAGATCGTATGTCGAGGGAAAACACCCGGTGGGGGTAATGGGTGGTTCCCGACAGCTCCAATATGCTGCTATAAATGCTAGCAATAAGAAAAACTGGCCGATTTTAACTGGTTTTTGTATGGATCAACTCAACTCAACTAAAGGAAAAAAAGTCATCTACTAAATTCAGTTTTCCATTAGTATTTGTCGCAGCAAATAAGTTTAGTAAAGAAAGTTGTAGCTTAATAAAGGCGTTATTGGCACAGCTAGGTCATTGATCAAACAACGCAAAACAGCAGTACACCTAGTTTTGTAGTAAAATTTTGGCTAATATCAAACATTTGAAGTGACAACTGACTAAAACACAGCTGTATGATTGAAGTAGTATGTTTCTCAGCCGCCGCGTCGCTAGTGTCTTTGTGTTTACAAAATTACGTCAACAGCAAGCGTTTTTTATTGTATTTACGTAGAAGTCATCATCGCCGTCATCACCATCATCAAAGTCATCATTATTATCGTCGTCATCGTCATCATCATCAAATTAAGATTAAACTGAACAAAACCTTGTGATGATGACGATTAATAAGATAATGATGATTATGGTGATAAGTATATATCTGTGCATTCTTCAAACTTATACAGAAAACACATTAAATCAAAAACAAAAAATGGCATAAAGGCGGACTCATTCCTTTAAGGGATCTCATCCAGTCAACCCTTAGGAAACTCTATGGATATGATGTGAGCAGGTAAACTAGAATGAAAAGGTGAACAAGAAGCTATTTATATACAAACTGAATACAATATTATCTACTTAATAATATAATACATCAATACGAATTAGATATAATATACTTATTTACAACCTTAATATACCTAACCTACAAATTGTTTGTTATTGATAAGAATAACGATGTTTATGATGGTAGCTATGGTGATGATGATGGCTATGATGATAAAGATGGCAATGAATATGCAGATGGAGCACCACTTCACCACTGTACCATTACAAATTGAACGTTTCCAGATTACATAAAATATTTTTTTACCAACGGGGAACACTCCGTGGGACCAGCAGCTGGTTAGATTGCGAATTCGAAAGCCAAATCCGAAATGAAAACACCCTCTAGATGTGGGCCATCTTCTCTTCTCCGCAAGATAAATTCTAAAAGGATTCCACTCTTTTCCGTATGAGGAAATAACTCCCGATGTTATGAACAATGTACTGCTTAATACCGTAAGGCCCGCTGACCTAAATAAATACCTACTTAATATTGTAAGTTGTTTTTTTCTTCCTTATTTGAATGAAATTGAAATGTCGTAGGTATTATAATTTGTCTCTAAAATATGATCGTTTTTCCTTCTAATGTTTAAAAGCAAGACGTATTTGTAGGTAGACTTTTTACTTTATATTATATTTACTTAATATATATACGTATTCACCAGTACCATACATAAAAAAATGATTTTTAGTAGTCAATCATTAAACTGTACTTAGATGGCGCTGAGCTCAACTCAAAGTTTCTTTCCATAAATAGCCGGTTTCCCGGCCACCAGATGTTTTCGGTCACTTCCTAGTTATTCGCTCCTAATAAAAAAAAACGCTAAGTAAATTATTTGAAATGACAGTGCCTTTCTGATTAATCCCAACCCATCACATTTTTTTAAGCACTCTAACTGTTCAATTTGTGTCGTCTATTATGTATAACTATAAAAAATTAAAATAGTTTCATGCCTCTATCCTATTCGTGATACACATATTTTGCGTTTAAGTCAAAAGTTCGCAAGATTGGCCAAAAACCGGCAAAATTACTCTACGTGAATAGATGAAATGCCAACATTCCAACGACATCATAGAAAGAGCTCGAGGACTGTCAGATAGAAAAGTCCCCAGAATAAGAATAAGAATTGTCTTATGTAACCTTTTTTACATAAGACAATTCTTAAAGAAAGTATCAGCAGCACTTAAGTTTATACTTAAAGAAAGGGACCCGATATAATCAAATTATTATTGATATCCCGCTTCTATGATTATAACACTATGTCATGTCACGTATAGTCAAGCTCAGGCTGGGTTAGACAGTTTGGACTTTGGACCGTTCTTATCTCACGCGCATAAGATTTTCATTGGCGGTTCCATTGTCTAACCGAGCGTGAGCTTGACTATACATATTATTATGAAAAAGACGCAAACAATATGTTGGTATTTTGGGTCCCTTTTTATTCATCGGTTTACAAGCTTGGGGTAATTTTTATGATTTTTGAGGTGCTTTTCAAATTCAGGGATAACAAAAATAAGATACAGTGTCTTTGCATACTCATAGACTTCTAAATTGCGTGTGGCTGAAAAGCTTTTGGGATCCTTTTAGTACTGTATTACTATAAGACCCAAAAAATTTTCGATCATCCCAGTAATATAGATAATTTGAATTTTTCCTTCCCAGTTTTTCTAAAACCATCAAAGAATATATATTTATCATACAATACGTGAGACACTTAGCGCCTCAAATGTCTGTTTAGAAATGGGTAGACGTATTAACCTGGAAATATCTAGATATACATATAATAAAACCGTAACGGGTCGCTGTCTCTGTACATTGCAAATGGGGCCTTTATATTCGCAATAAAATCTAAAACTACTTTAAAAAACAGTCTGTCTGTTTATCTGCGGGTTTGTTTACGCTAATCTCCAAAAGTAAAGAACGGGTTTGAATGAAACTTTGTGAGGTGTACAGTCACTAAGCCAACTTAACATATAGAGCACTTTTTACTGCAGGAAAATTGCTCATTCCCACGAAAAATACGATTAAAGGAATACCACAAAGAGCCCAGCTATAGAATAAGAGTTACGGAAATGGCTGCGCAGCAAAAGTTGTTCAGCATAATGGGTCGCTTCTACTGGCGCATAGACATCGAGGGTCAGGAATGCTCCACGTGTAACACCAGGAGTTCAGCTCAACCAAAAGGATACGGAAAATGCTCGAAAAGAAAAGTTCCTCAGCATGAAACGCCGCTTTAGCTTTCAAATTGTCATTGAGGGTAAGGAGTACTTAATGTGGAAAATCAGTAGCTCCGTTAAAATAATCTGTACAACATAATGGGCCGTACACAATATTTAAGGAAAATGTAGTGAAATTAGAAAATATACTTATACGAATAAAAAAAAAAACAAAAGCAGATCGATAAAAAGGTAAAAAATAATAATTTGAACCCGAGTCGCTTGCATCGGCGACCACGGCGCTATTCAAACAATGTCTAGAGGGGCAAAGTTAAATGGCTGTTCATACCACCGCATTCAGTTAATTTGACACGTAGATACATTAAAAAAAGTTTGTCCCTCACGCAGTCATTTTTTAAATATCAGAGGAAGATGAAATTCAGGAGCCGGGTTCTTGCTTCTTCACAGATAACAGTCACAAATGGGGGATAGCTCGGGGCGGCTCCAAGTTATTTTACATGTACGACAGCCGTTTCATCAGTATCATCATCATCTTTCTGCCCTAGCTGTCCCAATTGATGCATAGAATACCAACCATGAGTCTAAATTCGAAAAAAAAACAAAAAAACAAATACAAATCGAGAGAGCTTACGTAGCTATCTATGGTCTCTAGAACTTATTGTTGTATCAGGCATCAAAAATATGATAGAAATACTTATCCTTCATTGAAATCAAAAGACCTGTAATCGAATTCATGACGTACGAACAAAGTCGTGGGCATTTTCTATAAAACTGTAATGGATGCATTACCCAAATACTAAGAGCTGAATTTTGATGAAATTTGGTGTGGTTGTAGCTGAATGTCTAGATCAACATCTATAATAACTTTTGTCAGCACTAAGGATATGGAGTACCTGACGTGGAACACCAGGAGCACGGCCAAACTGTAAAAGATACGAAAAGGGCTCTATGGCAAAGATTGTTTAGCATAATTTGGCGTTTCTGTTTGCACCATCTTGTACAAAATATTTTTACTTCTACTGTCTTCAAATTTTACTTATGCTAGATTACACTTTCGAAGAAAAAAACAAAAAGATATTGTTGTATTTGTAGATAATGGCTGGTTCCGTGGTTTTACCTGCAGCAGCAGTACCAGTACCCGTTTTCCCACAGGATTAGATCTTTGCCAGTAGTAACAAGGTGATTACTCGTCCCATTCGGTTTTATTGCTAGGGACCAAAAAGCCGGTGACTTAGTCTTCTTCTACCTGCCACCTGCAATTAAAGAACCGTAGCGCATCCGTCTGTCAGACGAAAGGAAATTAGGACTTAATCTTAATCTGTCTCTATATTATATTGTAATTGTAGAAAAAAAGTTAGAGCTAGACCTAACAAATCTCTAAAATCTGTTATTATTACGATGGTTATAACATTCCTTGACTCGGTCATTCCTTTTGAGGTGTCATATTATTCCGATAGACATCAAACAACTTCTCTTTTTTTTGTAACCACTTTTTTATTACCTACCAACTTAAAGTCATCTATACCACGAGTCTCTTTGGTTCATTTTGTAAGACATTTTGTACTGGTTTAAACATTTTAACATTCACAATTACAATGAAAGCAGATAATATTTCCATTTTGAATTCCTTATAAATTCATGAACCTCGATATTTTCAAAGATTGTCCTTTGACAGCAAATAGCTTGCTGTTTCTTTATTTAAATTGTCAGTAAGATATTACTGAAAAGGGAATTGAAATTATAAACGCAACTATCGAGTAAAATTATCTTTGTTTTTACTTGGAATAAATACAAGACCGATTTATAAACGAAACGGGTCAATTTGTATGGGAGTAGGTGATATGTAAACGTAGACACCATGTTCTAAGAGGTAACATTATAAACATAGGCATTTCTATCAACACGAGATGGTCTGGAGGTCTAGTGTATCTCAAGTCTGTATAATTAAAATCGTTTCAGTTGTGTGTCGATAGCGTGTCAGTTGTATGGTGTTGGTCGTTTCGTATTCTAAGCTACTAACAGTCTGAAGTATAGAATTTCACAGTGGCAATAGAACGAACGATACGAGATATGGCAATGACTTTATAGCGAAAGTTGTTCAGCATGATGGGCCGCCTCTGTTGGTAGGAATCAATAAATGTTATGTGGAATTCAGAGGACTCAGCTAGTTTATATTATACAGATGCAGAAATGCATTTTTCCTATATGAAGGGTCGACTAACGGTATAAAACAGCTTTTTCTATTAGCGTTATTGACACTGTTTTGCTACCAGAGCATTAAAGAACATTCACATTATTTATTAGCTTCAACAGTCCACTGCTGGACATGGGCCTCCTCCTACCGAGAGTCAAACGCAACACTCTTGGCGGAAGAATTGGCGATCACAGTGCAAGATGTTGCGATTAAAGGAAGCTGGCTTGAAAGTATACAGATGGGAGTTCACGGTTAGCAGCTTGTTTTAGAGGTATATAACGTAAAATGCCAAATACATTAAATGTTGCGCTGAAACCGAAACTGCAAAGACAAAGGTATATTTTTGACGTACATGTTACTGATGATCTTATTTCGTTGGGATCAGTCTTTAAAATCACTCCCCTAATTATAAAAGCCACTTGAAATTCAACCCGGAAGCAATTCAGACAGTTCAAATATTCTAAAAACACCCACGGTGCAAAAAGTAGGTAACGTTGTAGATGCATGCAAAATTTAGGTCAAGTTGTCTGTCTGGAATAATTTGGTGAAGTCATCATCTCAGTAATAAAATAAAAATAAGTTTCTACCGCGTTTTTTATGTCAGGTGTTTTGAAGGAAAATAGTTTTGCGGAATTTTGCCGTTCCCGGTTTTTTGACCAAAAAAGGTTATGAAATCTTGATAAAAATAACGCATATAATGGCACATGCCAAGGTAACGACTTGCGGCTGTCACTGGCTTTCATTTGCTTGTGGTGAAAAACCGAAAAAACGTATCCATCTTCGTAAAAAATAACTTTTTGTGCTCAGCAGGTAAAGTTTATAAAAGCATTATAAGAGGTGTGGTTGAAAGTAATTAATTTTTGTTGCGAATTAAGAACCAAGCTATGAAGGTGCTATTCCGAAGGAAGCGGCATACAGCGACGGCGAACGGCATGTGGTACAGCAGCAGAGTTTGGTATTACTTCTTAATAAACGCTAACAACCCCAAATGCCACTTACAAACATGAAACCTAATGACCCGATGAACCCTAACGAACCGTTAAGCCAAAACGACCCAAAAATTCCTAAAAACCTGAATAATCCTAACCACTCGGCGAACCCTAACGTCCTGAGGAATTCTAACAACCCGAAAAGCCCTAAATATGAAAACCCCAACAATCTTTAGTTTCTGCAAGAAAATTGCAGAAAAATACCTGTGTATTGTACGGCAGTTGTGGCCATACTGGCCTGCAGTCGTCGGTGCCGTGCGGCCGTCGCAGCACTAGCAGTGGTGGGCAACAGCATGTGCAGTTGGGGTCGCGTTCTGATTGTATTTTATAGAAATCCGTACAAACCAGTAGTGCCACTGTGGCCAACGGACGATAGCTGCGGCACATGCCTTTGGGCGTCGCTATCGGACGCATCCTTTCGAAATAGCATCTCAACTCTACCCTGCCGACAGAGGCCCGGTGTAGCATACCTTGTTGGTTATTATATGGGGGACATTATAACAAACTCAGGATGACCAGGAATGTATACCAAATAAGCAGGGCAGGGCAGTGATAGCCGATTTAGGCAATGAAAGCTTGGTAAAGTTGCGTCGAAACTGCGCGCTGACCACAATCGACGAAAAGGATAGATTATTTTTATCTACCCAAATTCTATTGAAGTACGCAGTGAACGAAGCAATCTAGTAATTGGGGCACGGTAGGACATTCGCCAGTATTTGTAACGATAAAGCATGATACATTTTGAATGTACTGGGACGGACAGCAACCCGCCAATTATGCTCACGCAACCAATTGCGGTACAGACGGCAGAACAAGGTGTTGGGTTCGCGCCATAATTTAATAGGTCGGGTTTGATCACAAGTTAATTGTTAATTAAACGCTATAGGGTGTCTAACTGTCTGACTATAAATGACTCTTATCTTTTATTATTCCAAGTTTTCCTACTAAAACTAAAGAGTTACCTCACGACGTCCGTCTTTCTCTATTTCCTCTTCTTCTGTCCTTTCTTTCTTAACCACAAGAGTGAAGGATATGTTCGGTGGTTTGTCTTAAAAGACAGAAAATAAGTTGAACGAAACTTTATCCAATAGATGATCTAAGTAGCCTTCTGCAGATGCAGACAACCGAATAAAATCTGTGTACCTACATATATCATTAATGATTTACAGAGATTATGATTCTTGTGAAGAATAATCTCTTATCATTAAAAATACGGATTAAAATGAAAAAAAAAAAAAAAAACATTTGAATTGACAATAAAATGTGTTACAAAATGGATAGATATTGAAATATTTGGCCGATAATTTTTTGGTGTACTGCTTTGTGCGTCATAGAAATACTTAATTTCAAGGTTTATAAAATAAATAAGTCATATAAGTTTATTTGGGAAAGATTCAAGGCCGTCTACTTCCAGGCAGGCGGAAAACATTTTGGCTTTAAAAACTCAGAGAGTTGTATTGAATGACTATCAGTCGTTATTTCGAGTAGCTGTAGACAAAGTGACGAAAATTGCTACGACAATCGCAAACCTTCAGTGGGAAATGGCACCGAAAAAGATGGAAATTATGGATTTGTCATAATGCCACACATAATACCTTCACAAAACCCTTTAGGTAAGTTCAGAACCTACCACTTTTTTCCCGAAACTGCTATATTATTAATCGCGTTTTATTTGCCAACCGTACCGCCTTTACGAAGAAATAACTGTTTATTTATATTACACATGAGCGGTACACTTACAAGGGAAACGAGGTAACATGTCAGAGGTTATGATACTCCTGAGTGATGACTGATGTAAGCCCTAAACCAACAGCTGCGTCCTATCCAAGTACGGGTAAAGTACACATTGTAAATTAGAAGCATGTTAGTTAGGGCCAGAACTCACCTGGAAATTTCAATGATCGTGGAGTATAAGATATTATTCAAACAATCCAAAATTCTTCGACGATCACGACTGAACTTGTAGCCTATATAGGTGTAGTAGTTATTAAATGTTTTAGCTAGATTTCAGATTAACTATTTCGAGTCAGAGTGTCAATGAAATGCAAATTAGAAATCAGCTTGCTTAGTTTGAATAGTATGAAGTCTGAATGAAAGAAATACTTACTCTATATTTAATACTCAGTAACGAATCAAAGATTTTTCTTCGCCATAATCATAAATTGCAGCGTACTTAAAAATAAAAGTCAAATTCAATCAGAAACTTTGCCAGTCGAGTCAGAATTTACACAAGTCTTTCCGGTGCCAAGTTTTGTTCTGGTGCCAATTTTTTAAACAAACTTATTCCACTATCTAGCTTGACCCACCTGGTAAGTCGACCTACATACTCACAGAGATAATTTTCTTAGTTTCGAAGAGTGTTGAAAAATGGCACACGTCTCTTATGAATTTTAAGATCCCTTGTGATATACTGAGAATGTGGCAGTGGGAGTCGTTTGTAACATTTATTTGACACCGTATTTTTAAGGTACTAAAAACAGCAAATTTTAAATAGAGTTTTTTTAAATCTTTAATTAAGGAGTTTTGTCAAAATATGACAATGCCACTCCATTGTGCAACACATAGTATAAATCACAAAACAAAAAAGAATAAAGAAATAAACTATGAAAGTTCGAACACGTTGTGTGTGCAAATTGTTTTTACACATGAGTTTTACCCAATAGCCCACTATTGAGTGGAAATTGCATCAAAACGTCAACCTTCGCAATATTTCCTTTGTCCTAGCAACTTGAAAAGCCTGGAAAACTTATGTATAGATGTAGAGATAAAAACCTTCCGCTTCAAAGGCTGTTGATCGAACGAACGCTTTATAAAAGAAAACCCAAAACAAATTAAGACACAGCTCCGTCATTTATATTTTAATGAAAAGCTTTTCAATTAAAAAGGCAAAGCGGATTGTTTGGGTGGAAAAAAAAACGGAAATTCGCCGGGTGATGTGGATGGTCCTCGAAACAAACGACGTTATCAAATCACTGCGCCCGAGTTAAAGTGCCGGTGTAATAAAAGGGGGCACTTATTGCCTCGTCTACCCCCCTCATAACAGGGCTGGGGAAGGCTGTTTTTAAATGTAAGTAGTTTTATTTAAATATACTACTCACTGAAAGAAAAATTGGGCAATCTGTAATAGCGGCGGCTGCGAAGGTGGCAAATGTAGTCTAGTTGAGGCGAAATATATTAATATCATACTTTCGAGGTGAAAAGAGATCTACCTCCAAGCGGTTCACCCTGGGCAACGGCACAACAAGCTTGCCTGTGGAAGTCCGGCTAAAATAAACGATCCTATTATTTTCTTTCATTGTAGTGAGGAATATCGCTTCGTGACAGATTTAATTTTACCCGCAAAACTTCCCTTGTAATTTTACATACTCACTTTTACCTTTAGAAACTGTAGCATACTATGGTGTCAAAATTACATAAATACTTACATTCATCACGTTTTATACGTTGCGGGGTAGGTAGAGAGTTAACGATCTTCAATATTCGAGAATCAAAAACAAAAATTTTTGAGTATGCCTAGTTATTCATGCTATGAAATGAAAGCTTCCAACCAACAACTCTAGTCTAAATCAACTTCAACTGATACATAATTGACGTAGTTCATCAAATAGAAGCCTTTCTTCAAAGAGGCAGCCCTACCATACCCCCCCGGTACAGAACGTTCTCCGCCCTAGTGGCCCGAAAATCTAAAGGAGGACAAACTTAAAATGGATGTGAAAATAGAAAGGAGTTGAAATTACACCTTTTGTTTGACACATATCGATTTAGAACGAAGGCCATCGTGCACCAAATTAACCTACGATTTTTGTTTTGAAACTGTATAATTATACGTAGATAGAGTCGCGGTTCGATGGAATATAATTATATAAAACAAAACAATAATTTGTGGGTTGGGTATGTTTAAATATGTTTATAAATTGCACCTAATTAGAAATATATTTCTGGAAAATATCTAAAAATTGCAGTTTATAAAGGAAATTATAAATTATGATCCCGTTTTCTCCTTCTACTTACCCGGACACAATATCCTGAATTCAGGAAATAAATACTAAGAGTATTATAAGTAACAAGAGTATTATAAACGCTATTACTTTCCGTCAATGAGGTTTTAGTAAATGTCTTATAATTTGACGCAACATATTGGTTATCTGCCAAAATAAGTTGACGATGAAAACAATGGCGACTAAATTGACTAGAAATGGCAAACGGCCCGATGTAATTTTTAAAACATGACACGATTTAGTTAACTCATATCCTTTACTAAACCTATTTGACGGAAAGTGACAGCGCTGCTAATTTGCGCTACTAATAAATTTAATTTCTGAATGGTGGCCAACGCCTATTCAACTAACCTTTTTTCATCAGATTAATTTGATTAATATATTTATGACAATCTACAATTTCATTAAGATTTGTTACTATGACGGCTTTATATGTATGTGAGACGGCTTTATACTTTGACTCGAGCATGAAGCTAACTTACCTCGCGCATGAGAAGAAATTCTACGCTATAAAGAGAAAACCTTTATTGAACTGAATCTGAACGCCCACTACCGGCCTTCTCGGAATGTCACTATAGAAATGATCGGTCTAATTCCCGACTAGCCCAGATGCCGTGTCCGAGAAACCCCGACTGAGTGAACCGACACTTGAAAGCGGGAGAGGGTATTGTTGTTTAGATTGGAAATTATAATTCAATTTATTTCCGCGATTGCTCTATCTGCCTTAGTTTTAGGTAAGGGTGATGTGTTATTCGTTATTGCTGGGTTTTGATATTTTTTTAAATTGTCTCACCTCCAGGGTCTGCCTGATTAAATGACTTAATGTTATGTCCACATCAAAAGGTTCTATAGAAATATTAGTAATTTAACCTAAAGCCGTGTTTCATTCCATGAGAGCGTAAATGAAAAACTGGAGATAAAATATTATAAAATTGTGAAATGTTAATTTTTTTTTAAATTGTAACGTGTCTTCAATCTCGTCTCAAGACATATATACAACCAGTCCACTGCTAGAAATGGAACTCCCCCATGCGAGTATTGCCATACTCATTACGTTTTGCAAGCGGATTGGCGAGCGCAGTGAAATTTATTGCTTTCACAGGAAACGCTGCTGCCAATTCCATGGATGAATTCATAAATGAAATCCACGGGTAGTATTGGGGTGATGCTATTCTAAGGCGACATTATTCACACATAACACTACCAAACTACTATTATCTGCACGAACAACCGTTCACTCGTCACTTCACGTAAACGCACTACGTCAAAATAAACGCCTCAAGTACATAAAGCAGCGAACTACTTTTACTATGTAAATTGGGTAAAAAAGGGCCTCGTTTATAAAGCTCAAGAAAACGATCGGGGAAGGTTCGGAGGCCCAATCATAAAGGGCCTTGCTAAATCATGCAATAAATTATCAGCCATGAAATATTCAGAACGCCTCGACATACGGTTAGGTGTGAAGAACGCGGAAACAATGGAAAATATGGAGGCAATTTCCTTTTCGAATATGGAAGCAAGTAAGATCAGCGCTAGTGCCATGTTCTAATTAAATAACAGAATATATCATATTCACCCGTTAAGTTATCAGACGTGGCGCGAATATTCGTTTATACGGCCGTTTACGCTCTGTCTACCCCGCAAGGGATATAGGCGTGATATATATATATGTATTTAAGTTATGTAAAAACCAATATTTATACGCACACCAACCTACTCATACACTGTACGAATCGATGGCAAGAACACCAATTTTGATGAAAATTTCTAGGTAAGCTAAATAACTTAAATTGAATAAACTTACTTAAATAGTTGATAGGATTGGGTATGTAGTATCCACTTGGATTACATTACTTAGAGATTACTTCATTTGATGAAGATCTGCCATATTTACCCAAATTCCTGCTCGATAGATAAGATAGTTACACAAATTAACTAGGTATGATACAATAACTTATTTAATATTATTATATTTAATAACGATTTATTGAGTATATAACTTCAATAAACTAGCTACTATTATGTACTTACTTGTATTGTGAGATTAAATGTGGATAATGTGCGTTTACTCATTAAGCCTATATTTATTGCTACTGCAACATTAAAACAATTTTACGAACGACCCGATAAACTCTAGTGGAAAAGTTTTTCAATTTACTAAATTCTAAGTAGGCCCTAATGAAATTATTGTGTTACGATCTCTATATGACTAATCAGAAGGCATAAACTGGGACCAACAGCTTGACTGGCTCGGTGGCATAGCGGATAGTACTCTGCCTACTACGCCGAGGGTCGTGGGTTCAATCCCGACAAATCACAAAAAATATTAAGTATATTTTTCATATGTTTGTGTTTAGTCTGGGTGTTTTCTATGCATAATATGTATTTATTTACAAAAAAGTATGTAAATTTTAATATCAGCTATATTAGTTCCCATAATACAAGCTATGGTTCGTTTGGGGCAAGATGGCGCTGTGTGAATTGTCCAGGATATTAATTTAGCTTAACGTGCTCTTTGAAGCACGGAACTACCAGTTTTTTTTTATTATCAATTGGTGTCAATACTCTATTAATTATTATATATTTGTTACTGTACGCAAATAACGCATACAGTTCAAAACGAAAATTGAAAATACATGCGAGCTTATCACTGTGAGAGATTTCTTCCAGCCAACCTATCGTATAAGCAAGCTTCACTGTATTCGAATAGTCTCCGCTGTCGATCCACCACGCGTAAATCTTTGGACCGGCCATTACTCAACTTTATAGACTTTCCAGACTTTTTCGGTTAACTTTAAGGAGGGTATTAACTTGATTTTACGTCCGTTTTTTTTGAAAGCTCAAGATTAAGAGCACTTAACTTTGATAATATCAGAGTTCAAAATGAGATTATGTAGGTACCCTATATAAAAATAATGGGTTCAATTTTATTTCTTCGAAATTTTGCCAACATACATACCTACCGTTTCTCTTTTTTTGTTTTTCTATGAAGAGTGTCGTAGTTTATTGAATAAATACTTTCTATCTATCTTCTCTATTTATCTAGTTATGCTATTTGAAGCCTTGTATAGAAATACGCCAAGATGGGGACAATTCCATCTTGACGTGGGTAGACTTACATAAAAAACACCGATCATTATTCTATCGGGATAGATACCGTCTGATGCTGGCTTAGAATAGCATCACCCCATTTATTTTTCACGGGTGTCATTAGAAGTGACTAAGGAGAGAATTCACAATTTTAGGCGACTGGCTGACAAGCTATCGCTATAATGATACAAGATTTTTCTGAAACAGACCTCCAATATTTGTCGGACGTGGCGCAAGCGACCGTATTTTACGGCCGTTAACGCTCTGTCTACACCGCAAGTGATATGTTTATGTGTGTGTGTCTTAATGGGGAGCGCGTCGTAAAAATATTGTTGCCTACATACACACAATTCAACAAACACATTTACAGAAATATTATATTATAGAGGTATATAGTGTAAGCAAATTGCGTTCAATACCTATAAACTAAACCAAAGTTGGTATCGATAAATCGTTGAAACGCCACAATACGCTTAATTTATTTGTCAACAATGTCACAATCTAGGTCACGATGTTAAACGACTCCTTCCATTAGCTGTGACATGTCAAAAACATGGCCAAGTGTAACGCCACAGTATAAATTCACATTGGCGCAAGTGATGCAAAAATGTTTCTGGTTTGGTTGATATATGGTATACCGATTCACACCAGACCGAATTGATGTAAAAAAGGGAATTAATTAGCACAAATGTAACTTAACAAAATGCTGCACTCTGTACCTAAATACAATATCTACGCTATCTATTAGACTACGCTGATCCTTGCTACACCGACGCAAACGAAGTGCTAGTCAATAAACTTGAAAGGCTCCAGAACATGGCTATTAGATTCATTTTCGGGTTACGGAAATATGACCATGTATCTGAATACCGCGCAAAATTAAAATGGCTGCCCATCCGACTGCGTCGTAGTTCCCATCTCCTTACCGTCCTTTTCAAAATCCTCAACGCTCACGCTCCTCCGTATCTGAAGGATCGTTTTACTTACCGCTTCTCTCTGCACGGTCGTCCAACACGCTCCGGCACCGCAAACCTGCTCGTGTGCCCAGTAGAACCCACCAACTTCTTTTACCGATCTTTCACGGTCCAGGCGGTGCGCCAGTGGAACGCCCTACCGCCGTCTATCAGGCAAGCTAAATCCATAAACGTTTTTAAAAATCTCCTTCGTAAGCACTTTGAGTCTCAATGTGGATACTGTTGATGGTTGTTCGCCATCTTAGATTACTTTGTGTAAAGTCAGTATTTATTAATTAGTGTGTAGTATATTTATAGTAGTTATTATATTATATTTGGAGCCTGTATAGTATTGTATAGAACGTAGTATATTTTATGACCATTTATTTATTTATAATTTGTTCGTAGTAATTAGTTAACGTATAGTCCTATGCAAATACGATTATGCACTGCTCCCGCTGCTCCATATACAATTTCCTGTACCTAGGTTGCCTGGAAGAGATTGCCTGTTAGCAATAAGGCCGCCTAATTGTACGCTAATTAAGTTCTTCTTTGGCTGTATATATTTATGTTGTTTCCTTTTGTGTGCAAATAAAGTATTCTTATCTTATCTTATTCTTATCTTATCTATTCAGAAGCATTAGCATTTCCACATAATGCTGAAACATACTGTAACATTGTCAAGGCACCTTACTGGTTCTTTTATTTATACTGTGGCCGAATGTTTGCATGAAGCTACAGAGAAAAGCTTTCATTTCGTATACATAGCTGGATTTTATTTGTAGCACATTAAGGGAAACAACTATCGCACGGAAATGTAATCAACAGAATATCCTACGTTTTTTTCCAAAGGTCAGTTTTTCCGGAGGCTTGTTTGTTGCGTATGCGTATGGCGGTTCACCTACTTGTCATTTGACAGACGCTATTTAAATGTTAAAAATTTACTATTATACCTACATCGCTTGGTAAATATTCCGAAAAGACTCGGACACTAGTTAGATGTATACTTTGTTGATCTGAAATATTTTTCATATTTATTTTCGTCCGTAAACGCACCGTAGCCGTATTTGTATGGAGATAAGATAGAAACTTGCAATTTCCTTCCATCTTACAGACGCATGCGTTACGGTGCGTTAAATACGCAGCGACGGACGACAAATAGAAGAACCGTTGAAGAATTTTGTTTAATTTAGCGTTGCTATGCTGGGGTAAGTTAGGTATTAATGACGGTCTATGAATGCGTCGCGATGCTCGCCCGCACGCATCGCTCTGGGCATATGTTGTCCCTTTCTCGCTCGCGGGGCGAGGGTGGCGGCGTGCGCGCGGGCCGCCTGGTAGGCGCCAGGCGGTGATTTCTGCACCGCACTTTCAGTCACTCAAAACCGTTCGGACGAGAACGTATTGTGTTTTGTACGGATTTCCCGCCACGCGTTTTGTGATGCCGCGTGTAATAGACGATTCAATTTGAGATCGCGCGTGTTGATGCATCGTATTATTGAGGTTCTCCTGGGTTATACTAGAATACCAGGCTTAGTGATTGTTGGATGTCTCGACGTCTTCCACGTGAGCGTCGCGTTGAATAGGCATCAAGTGGCCATATCGGCTCGCGTTTTGTACGGCCCTAATTCGTGTTGGGTCACGCGTAATGACTAATATCAAAGTGAAATACGAACAGAAGCTGTGAGTGGTTTGAAGTGAATAACGCGCCAAGGCTGTAGTGGAATGCTGGGTGTCGATATCTTTTCCACCCAGCCCTGTAAGTACCCACGGAATTCCTATTTGATCCATTCCCTGTACTTCCTTTCTCCGTTGGGTATTTTATGCATTTGCGCCGGCACGTGACTGTAAGTGTTAAACCTAGTTGTTTTAGTATAAAACTGTTTCCTCGTGTTAATGGTGTGTTCCCTTTAGTCATATTTGTTGTACCATTATCATTGTGACTCCTTAGTACGAATTGCGGAATTCGTGGGGTGATATAATTTGGAGGTACTTACTTATAATCTAGTGCTAATACGTGTGACGTAACGCCAGATCGGCAGACGGTATTTACTACCAACTTGAGTTATGTAAGGGTTGGAACACATCATTTGCCAATTTCAATCAACTTAGTTAATTAAGTTAAATAGATTTAGGTTCACGTTTAATTCATAGTATGCGCTGCTATATTGTGCAGCGTACATGCTATTTAGCGCTGCGTAACGCAGCCATTGTCTGCCTCCAGTTGAACTCCTGGTATTTTGTTCGAAATTTACCTGTGTAAATCGCTTCCACTGCGGGAGTTTAGCTTGGAATTAGACAATTTTTGGTAGCAGAGCGTGGTTCAGAAAACCACTAGATTTAAGATTATTTTAGTATAAGATTTTTAATCTACCTACATAAAAAAAATATATTTATTGTGATTGTAGTGTGTGCCCTGTGTAGAATATCCTATCGGTAGGATCAGGGCCAATCAATTAGTGAATTGCTTGTTATTATCGTTGTGTTTACCCTGTGCGGATATCCTAACGGTAGGATCAGGGCCGATTGTCTAATTTTTTTTTTATTGTAAGGTTCGGTGTTACTTTGGGTTGGTACCATGGCTCCCACAATTACACAGCTTCAGGCAAAAATTAGAACGCACCTAATTTGGTTCGCGACTAAGCAGGTGATGGTCGGTCGCGGGGACCGAGAGGACGCACTCATCGCTTGTGCGCAACGGATTGACGAACGGGTCGCGGAGGTGTTGGATTGCCTCACTGGATGCGAGGAGTTATTTGATGGGACGCCTGATGAGGAGGTCAAACTTACGGTCCGGACGAATGTGACCCAGTGCATGGAGATGGGGCAGGAGATCCAGCAGGCGGCTGCTGTGATCACCAGGCGTAGAGCTGGGGAGCCGGACCCACCCCATGGTCCGCGGGGACCGGGGGTGCAAGTGCCCCTGCCGGCTGTGGCGATTCCGGTCTTCCACGGGGACTACACGGATTGGACCCGATTCCAGGATCTGTTTGACAGTGTGATTCATAACCGCACTGACTTGCAGCCGGCATATAAAATGGCACAATTGATGGCCAAGCTGCAAGGTGAGCCCCATGAGCTGGTAAAGCATCTACCAGTCGATGATGCAAGTTACGAGACGGCTCGCGGTTTGCTGATCGAGAGATACAGCAACAAACGTCTCATGATTGACCAACTCCTGGAACAGTGGCTCACCGTGCCGACCATCACACGAGGGACGGACCTCAGGGCCAAGGTCCTCAACCCTGTCTGCGTTGCAGTGAACGCTCTTGAGAGACAGGGGATGCCGGTGTCAGGCTATGATTATATCCTGGTCCACACGTTGTTGCGCCGCCTGCCGAGCGACATGGCCGCTCGTTTTGAACAGTCACACGGAGGTAAGACATCTGATTACCTCCCGACCTTCGAGGAGCTCAAGTCCTTCCTCGAGGCCGAGTGCAGGCGGGTAGATGCCCAATTTGGAGAGTCGCCTCACGCGGAGTCTGCGGCCGCTCGCCGCCCGGAACGGCCGGGTGCACAGGCGCGAGACGGTAAGAGTAGGCCACCCAGGCGATACAATGTCACTAATTTGGAATCGAGGTGTGCCTACTGCAGAGAGGCGGGGCATCAGGTGACTGCGTGTGAGGAGTTCGCTGCACAGCGGGTGCAGAAACGTCGTGGTGTGGTGCAGCAACGGCGTTGGTGCTTTAGGTGTATGGGGCCGCATCAGGTGCGAGAGTGCCCATCAAGCACCAACTGCAGGTACTGCCAGGGTGCCCACCATCAGCTCCTATGCATGAACCGCAGCGGAGATTACGGAGGCAGAGCTGACGCGGGTCAGCGGACGGAGTCTGCCCTACCTAGACGGGAGCAACGCTCCCCACCCCCTCCAAGCAGGAGTCCTCTTCCACCAGGGTTTCAGGGACGAGGCCAGGGACATCAGCAGGTGATGCCCCCTTCACCACGCGCGAGACAGTCACCACCTCGGCAGCAGGTGCCGGAACAGGGTAGGTGGTCACAGGTCCAAGGTCAGGGGCACCCATCACAAGTACGTGATGCTACGGGCGGGTGCCAACACCAGGGCCAGTACATGCAGTACTCGGCGGGTCTGAACAACATGGTGAGTTCCCATGACCCACGCATGCCTCTCCCCTTGGCTGAGCACCCGCGGCTACAGGCGCATCCACGGTACGCGCGCCTGCCGCAGGGTTACTATAGGCTGCCAGCCATGGCGTACAGGACCAGAGGTCCCTATCAGCAGGAGTGGGACCCACTCGAAGGTGTACGGAGAGAGGGGACCCCCCCGCAGGACGCGGACACTCCGCGCTTAGATTCCTGCTAGGTAATCGCCGCCTACACGCCAGCTTCGGCCCCCCGGCCAATTACGGTATTGTTGCCTACGGCAATGATTTGGGTATGGGGATACGGTGGCCGCAGCATACAGGTAAGAGCCTTGTTAGATACAGGGGCTCAGGGTTGTATTGTGTCTAGTAAGCTGGTGAGTAGGCTACGCTTAAATATAAGGCCCACAACGGATGGGGCTGTAGGTATTGGAGGTGTAGATGTGCCTGACGTTCGGGGTCAAGTGAACTTCGAGTTCACATTAGGTAATACAGGTACAGGGGTCAGCTATCATGCCTCAGCAGTGGTGCTGGATGAAGTGGTAGGGAAACTTCCTCAGGTTCGGTTACCGTCAACGGTACGAGGGTTAACCACAGGCTTAGAGTTAGCTGATCCTGAATTTGATACTCCTGGTACGGTGGACGTTCTCCTCGGGTCAGACGTCCTCGGGAGATTCTGGTGTGGCAGAAAACGGGTACTTCAGCAAACTGGTTTAGTGGCCGTCGATACCACAGGGGGGTATGTTATTTTTGGCCCAGTTTGGAGACCTCAGGACCTACCAGAGGGCGATACGGTTCTCTATGGTAGTGTGTTGTCGGAGGTGCTGCAGAGGTTTTGGGAGTCTGAGGAGCCACCCACAGCGGATAGACGGAAGCCAGAGGATGACGAGTGCGAGCTGTTCTATCAGTACAACACTGCGCGAAGTTCGTCAGGTAGGTTTGTTACCAGGCTGCCATTTCTCCCAAACCGCCCCTCCTTAGGTAGTTCGCGACAGATCGCGGAACGGAGACTACTGGCTATGGAGAGAAAGATGAAGCGAGATGCAGCACTTCGGCAGAAGCATATCGAATTCATGAGGGAGTACCTAGAGTTAGGCCACATGTCGGTGTCCAGCATAGATTGGAGGTGTGTCGAGCATTACTACATACCACACCTGGCTGTTTTGAAGTCACCGGAGGCGAAGATACGGGTAGTGTTTGACGGTTCTGCTCCTACATCGAATGGTGTGTCTGTGAACCAGTGTCTGCACGCGGGTCCCAAGTTGAACCGGGACATTGTGGACATCCTCACAGATTTTCGGTTGCACCAAGTAGCGTTCGTCGCAGACGTCAAAATGATGTTTCGCCAAACAATTATACACCCGGATGACCGTCGGTACCAGCTGATTTTGTGGCGTGAGAGCCCTGACGAGCCGATGGTCACTTATGAGCTTAACACGGTAACGTATGGTCTGAAGCCAAGTCCGTTTTTGGCAGTACGCACGCTGCGAGAGTTGGCCGCACAGGAAAGGGTAAGATTCCCTCGAGCCGCAGCAGTACTGGATCGCGACGTCTACGTGGATGACATCTGCACGGGTGCAGATAGCGTGCAACAAGCACTGCTACTACGAGACGAGCTGATCGCGATCATGGAATCAGGAGGTTATGAGTTGCGGAAATGGCTGTCCAGCTGTCCAGAGCTCCTGGCCGGGTTGCCAGGTGAGTTCCAGCAGGACCCGCACCTTTTCGAGAACCCGGACAATCCAAATACGTTGAGCATCCTAGGGGTGCAATATAGGCCAACGCATGATGTCTTTACGTATCAGATCGAGCCAGACCTTTTGCAGAAGACTTGGACGAAGCGTTCGGTATTATCGACGATCGCCAGAACTTTCGATCCTAACGGGTGGATCGCACCGGTGACGTTCATGGCGAAGTGCTTCTTGCAAAGGTTGTGGATAGCAAACTTGGGTTGGGACGACCAGCTCTCCGGAGAGCTGTTGAATGATTGGACCAAGTTTGTGACCACCTTACCAGGGATCGTACGCATCGCCATACCTCGCAAATTGCTCCCATCGGTGGGATGTAAGGCTACCCTACATGGGTTTTGTGATGCCTCGGAGCGAGGGTACGCGGCAGCTGTCTATTTGCGGACAGTCAGTTCAACGGGAACTGTAGACGTGCGTCTAGTTATGGCCAAGAGTAAGGTGGCTCCGGTTAGGACAAGATGGACCATTCCAAAGTTGGAATTGGCGGGAGCAGCGCTTCTCACGCGCTTGCTACATTATGTCGCTAGTAATCTACGCGGTACCATCAATTTGGATGAAACGGTGTACGCATGGACCGACAGTAGGATAGTTCTGTGCTGGTTACAGACGTCGGTACATACTCTTGAGGTTTTCGTGGCAAATCGGGTGTCACAGATTAAAGGATCGGAAACTCCGTTGGTATGGAGACACGTACCGGGAGAACAGAACCCAGCGGACTGCGCCTCACGGGGATGTAGGGCCCTTGATTTGGTAGGTCACTCACTGTGGTGGGGACCTCAGTGGCTGACTGAGTCACCTGAGAGATGGCCATACAATGAGTGCGGGTCGCCGCTTGGGCCACCTGATCGAGGTTTGCGAGTGAACGTAGGGCAGATCGTACCTAAGCCTAGTGCGGCTTTCTTGCTGGAACGATACAGCTCCCTCGACAAACTTCTAGGGGTGACAGGTTGGATCAAACGGTTCGTGAACAACTGTAGAAAACCTCAAGCAGAACGGAACTTGGCACCTGTCCTCTCGCCTGCGGAGCGGAATGCGGCTCTAAGTTTATTGGTTAGGGTCGTCCAGGCGGAACATTTTGAGGAAGAGGCCAGGCTGCTCAGGGATGGCCGTGGAAAGCTGAAGGGAGGTCTTGTGCGCCTCAACCCGTTCGTGGACGAGCATGGAATGCTCCGGGTTGGAGGTAGACTCCGGCACGCTAACCTGCCCTTTTCAGCACGGCATCCGCTGTTACTCCCAAAGAAGGGACCTTTGGTAGAACTTATAGTTAGGGATCGTCACCAGAAAAACTCGCATGCGGGCTGCAATGCACTTTTGGCTATTCTGCAGCGCGAGTTTTGGATCTTGTCTGGACGACGTACGGTACGGAGCATTGTGTTTCGGTGCTTGCCTTGCTATCGGTTGAAGGCAGCCACAATGCAACCTCAGATGGGAGACCTCCCACCGGACCGGGTGACGGAAGCCTGGACGTTTGCGGGTGTGGGAACGGACTTTGCGGGGCCTTTTATGGTAAAGGCATCACGCCTTCGCAACGCGAAGTCAATCAAGGCGTATTTGTGCGTGTTTGTGTGCCTAGCAACCAAGGCCGTCCACTTGGAACTCGTGGCCGACCTCACTACGGAGGCTTTCTTAGCAGCTTTAGATAGATTTGTGTCGCGAAGAGGGCGACCAGCGCTGATCAGGTCGGACTGTGGTACCAACTTTAAGGGCGCTGATCGATGTATGAAAGAAATTATAACGTTTTTATCGGATAAAAACCAGTTCAAAAACTAACACCCGACTACTGAGATATCGCGCTCTAAAAAGTAAGAAACAAGAAATCTGGAATATTAACTACAAACAATTTAATATCTATAGTCCACGAAATTTTTACGAAGATATGACATATAATTATATATTTAAATGTATATTTAATAAAAAATTATTGTGGTTTATAGGTGATAGCCGTGGACGTATGCCAGTTTGCCTTACCTAATTATGTTGTGCAAGTTTATGATATCACCTACTAAGTACTAGAGTAGGTGGCATACGACCACGGCTATCACCTATAAACCACAATAATTTTTTATTAAATATACATTTAAATATATAATTATATGTCATATCTTCGTAAAAATTTCGTGGACTATAGATATTAAATTGTTTGTAGTTAATATTCCAGATTTCTTGTTTCTTACTTTTTAGAGCGCGATATCTCAGTAGTCGGGTGTTAGTTTTTGAACTGGTTTTTATTTTAATTATTTTGGGGTTGAAGGTAAGTTTAACACTTTGGTATGTATTTTTTTTCTGGATAGAAATGCAGCTCAATTCACAATTAAAACATCACTCGTTAATCAAACAAAATACACTCATCATAATCTTATCTTTGTATGTAAGTATGTATGTTTGACCATGCATAACAGGGTAGGAGCCAACATGCAGCCTTGGCGAACACCTCTACGAACGGCTCGGATGTATTACCGTTAAATACAACAGATCCTTTCATGTCCATATAGAAGGATTTAACGAAGCTCAGAAGTTTTGGCGGGCACCCGATGTTTACAAGTGCAGTGTAAAGGCCCTCTCTGCTAACGGTGTCGAAGGTTTTGTTAAGGTCTACGAACGCCACAAACAGAGGTGTTCTCTGCTCTCTACACTTTTCCTGAAGTTGGCGAAGTGTAAAGATCATATCTGTTGTGGAACGCTGGGCGCGGAATCCACATTGCGATTCGGGATATACACGATCAGCTAGTTTCTGGAGTCTTAATAAGACTAACCGAGCAAATAATTTACCTACTATACTTAAAAGGGATATACCACGATAACAGTTACAATCACCGCGTTCACCTTTGCCTTTGTATAGGGTAACGATGTTAGCATCGCGCATATCTTGTGGTATATATCCCGCTTCCCAACATTTACACAACAGATTGTGCACACACACACACATATCACGCCTATTAACCCTTGCGGGGTAGGCATAGCGTAAACGGCCGTATAGAACGGACATTTACGCCACGTCTGACAAACATTTGAGGGTCATCCGGAAAATTGTGTATCGCCATAGTGACAGGTTGTCAGCCCATCGCCTAAAATTGCAATACACACCCTCGAGTCCCTTAGACGCTTCTTACGACTCCCAAGGGCAAGAAATGGGGTGATGCGATTCTAAGCCGGCATCACACGGCAGATTGTGCAGGATGGGTAATATGCACTTGAGCCTGATGATTTCGGCATGGGTACCTACCATCATTTCAGGAGACTTTCCGGTCTTAAGCTGCTTAACAGCCTTGTGGTATTCCCTTATGGTAGGAAGGTTATCTAACTCGGCCCAGGTAGCTAGTTTTGGCATGCAGTCTGCAGCTTCCGGCATTATATTAACTGGTTCCGAATAGAGACCGATATAATGTTCTATCCATCGTTCGAGTTGGCGTTGGGCATCTGTAATAACAGTGCCATCCACTTCTTTAAGGGGGGCTGTTTTCTTTAGGCAAAGGACCAAGGGTCTTTTTACTGCCAGCATACACACCACCAAAATTTACGACATCAGCGCACGATTGGATACTTTGGCAAAGCTCGGTCCAGTATGCATTAGCAAAGTACCGTGATTTGCGTTGTAATACAGCTTTTGCATTCGCTAAATCGACACGCGACTTTTCGGAAGGGTTAAGGCAATGAGTAAGCGCAGCTTGCCGTTTGGACTCGAGCAGGGGTGTTATGTGTTCGAGATTTTCAGCGAACCAGTCCTGGTTTTTGACTTTCTGGTGGCCGAAAGCCGTACCAGCCACATCTGTAAGAAACTTTTTTACTTTGCCCCAGTCTTCATCTATAGGAGCGTCTACGTCCTAGGTGGCAGTTTCATCGCGTACCAACTCTTCAAACTTTCGGACAAACTCATCATCCCTGGTTTTGGGAAGATCGATCTTCTACCTACCGGGCAGTTTGGACAAGTGGATCTTTTTGTGAGTTATAGCAACGTGCGAAGCCACCAAGGAGTGATCTGTGTCACAATCAGCGCTATGAAATGTAGGTACGCGTGTGTAGGGTCTTGCGGAGATTTTTCTTTTTGGTTAGGATAAGGTCCAGTTGATGCCAGTGACCAGAACGAGGGTGTCTCCAGGATACTTTGCGAGATGATTTGCCTTTGAAGTAGGTATTGGTAACACACAGTAGGTGTTTAGAGCATAGCTCTAATAAACGTTGGCCGTTTTCGTTTAACTTCCCTATACCGTGGTTACCTATACAATCAGGCCAAGCTACGTTGTCCTGTCCAAACCTTGTGTTAAAATCGCCCAGATTGTATAAGCGGTCAGATGGTCTTAACCCGTGTAGAGACTGGTCGAGCTAGTCATAAAACTGTGTTTTGGCTTCATCCGTTGAGGATAAAGTTGGTGCGTAAGCAGAAATAAGTGTTACGTATCCATGATTCGTATTTAACCGCACCAACATAATGCGTTCCGATATGCCGCAAGGAGCCTCTATTGATGTTAAGAGATCGTTGCGGATAGCCAAGCCTACACCATGCTCACACACAGCGCTGCTGTCCTTTCCTTTCCAAAAGAATGTGTAATGTGTCTCACGCAAGGAACCCTCGTCAGGGAGTCTGGTCTCTTGTAAGGCACAAACAACAATGTTAAGTCTGTTGAGTTCGGCGTCGATTATGGCAGTTTTACGCAGATCTTGTGCGTCAGTAGAAGGGTAGAAGAGCCTACACAGGTGTCAGGGAGGCCTGTCCTCATAGTACGGACATTCCATGTTACAAATCGCATGGATAAGCGGTGTTGGGAATTGTTTCTATTATGCCTTTTAGTCGCAGGTGTAAAATGTAACGGCGCTGACTGTCCAGTTGAGGCTGGTGCTCTCTACACCCTAAAAGAGCAAACCAGCACCGGGGCGGAACAGTACCTTATTGGTCGTGGGCTGCCCAACTTGGAGCAGGTGGTAACTGATCAGTGGGCCTACGATGGACCCTTCCACTGTCGGAAGCGACCCCTGGCGCCCGCACTTACGCCCATATGTGCGGACTTGTGAAGTGTCCTCTCCACAGACACTGAATTGCCTGGGACGCAATTATGGAAAACGCAGGGCTGCCCACCCAGGACCTGCGCCAACCTCTCGGCCTTCCTGGCTGGATACGGGAAGAGATAGGGTGGTGCTATTCTACTCTGCCAGCACCACACGGCTGACCGACCGATTTGAATAGTTTTTATAATACCGCCTGTTCTATTTGGATCGTTTGGTATGTGCTCTTGCTTAGGTATTTGTCCATATGTTTTAGACTATGTTGAAGTGTCTATTGCATTGATCGTATAGATTTTTGTTCATAATGCCAAGCGCTCTGACATTTTTTGGTTAAATTGGTCTACATGTTTTAAAGTTGGAAATAATGTACAATTTCATCGTTTTCAATTGTGTCGTTTACAATTCTTCTTGTGTCTTATATTGCTAATTGCTCCATTGTCAACTTCCCTACCCTGATGCTGTTCAACAGATCAACGAAACTGTTGTCATTTACTTGTCACATATTTTGACCCAATTCACAGAAACTGAATATTCTCCATAAATGTGGTTCAGCTGCATAAATGTCAGGTTGTTTGTAACAATATGCGCCTACACGAGTTGCAGATACGGGTGGTAATTGCATTAAGTCATCAAAGACTAATAGGTTAACCCTTAAAATCGTGTTTCACTTAAGTGACAGGTTGTCAGCTGTCGCCTAATTGTAATACATTCACATGAACTCCTCGTGTCCCTTAGTCGCCTTATACGACACCCGTCGCGTCCCGTTATCCCGTAGTCGCCTCATACGACACCCACGGAAAAGAAATGGGGTGGTGCTATTCTTAGCTGGCATCACACGGCAACTATTTTTTTGAACTGTGCTTATTAAGCCCTTTCATTTGATACCCAACATGACATTACTAGTAGTATTAACTTTTTCAATTCTTAGCTCTAGAGGGCGCCCTATGTAATGTATAGTGACATAACATAGCCTATAACCAGCGGACTGTTTAGACGCTTCAAATGATACCTCATTTATCAAATTCTGATAAGTTGTTTAGAAGTTAGGACGGAACAAACGTTTTTGTTTCCACATACATACATACATACATACATACAGGTCAAAATCATAACCCTCCTTTTTGCTTTGCCGTAGTCGGGTAAAAACGAGGAAGCTATCGGCACGAGCCTCTCCCGTCAGGGCATTAACTGGATGTTCAATCCACCAGGATGCCCCCACTGGGGTGGTATATTTGAAGCGGTTGTAAAGTCCGCTAAGACGCATTTGATGCGCGTTATAGGTTTAACGATATTAACCTTTGAGGAGCTAGCGACCGTGTTTTGTAAAATTGAGGCCGTTCTCAATTCACGTCCTTTGTGTCCGCTTAGCTCAGATCCGAATGATCTGGAGGCCCTGACACCAGGGCATTTCTTAATTGGCCGACCACTTAACGCCTTGCCAGAGTACCCCTACACAGAGGTCAGTAGCAATCGTTTGACGCGTTATGAGTTGCTGCAGCAAATGTCTCAGAATTTTTGGAAGCGATGGTCGCTTGAGTATTTGCACATTCTGCAGCAACGCCTTAAGTGGACGGACAGAACTGAACCCCCTCGCATCGGAGATCTCGTTCTGGTTAAGGATGCCAACCTGCCGCCACTGCGATGGCGCAGAGGGCGCATTCTCAACTTGTTCCCAGGTAGTGATGGCACTCCTCGAGTCGCGACAGTTCAGGTAGGGGATTCAGTTCTTAAGCGAGCAATAGCAACGCTATCTCGTCTCCCCAGTAGTGTATAGGCCTAAGGGATTCGGCCTAGGGCGGGTGAATGTTTAATTTAGCGTTGCTATGCTGGGGTAAGTTAGGTATTAATGACGGTCTATGAATGCGTCGCGATGCTCGCCCGCACGCATCGCTCTGGGCATATGTTGTCCCTTTCTCGCTCGCGGGGCGAGGGTGGCGGCGTGCGGGCGGGCCGCCTGGTAGGCGCCAGGCGGTGATTTCTGCACCGCACTTTCAGTCACTCAAAACCGTTCGGACGAGAACGTATTGTGTTTTGTACGGATTTCCCGCCACGCGTTTTGTGATGCCGCGTGTAATGGACGATTCAATTTGAGATCGCGCGTGTTGATGCATCGTATTATTGAGGTTCTCCTGGGTTATACTAGAATACCAGGCTTAGTGATTGTTGGATGTCTCGACGTCTTCCACGTGAGCGTCGCGTTGAATAGGCATCAAGTGGCCATATCGGCTCGCGTTTTGTACGGCCCTAATTCGTGTTGGGTCACGCGTAATGACTAATATCAAAGTGAAATACGAACAGAAGCTGTGAGTGGTTTGAAGTGAATAACGCGCCAAGGCTGTAGTGGAATGCTGGGTGTCGATATCTTTTCCACCCAGCCCTGTAAGTACCCACGGAATTCCTATTTGATCCATTCCCTGTACTTCCTTTCTCCGTTGGGTATTTTATGCATTTGCGCCGGCACGTGACTGTAAGTGTTAAACCTAGTTGTTTTAGTATAAAACTGTTTCCTCGTGTTAATGGTGTGTTCCCTTTAGTCATATTTGTTGTACCATTATCATTGTGACTCCTTAGTACGAATTGCGGAATTCGTGGGGTGATATAATTTGGAGGTACTTACTTATAATCTAGTGCTAATACGTGTGACGTAACGCCAGATCGGCAGACGGTATTTACTACCAACTTGAGTTATGTAAGGGTTGGAACACATCATTTGCCAATTTCAATCAACTTAGTTAATTAAGTTAAATAGATTTAGGTTCACGTTTAATTCATAGTATGCGCTGCTATATTGTGCAGCGTACATGCTATTTAGCGCTGCGTAACGCAGCCATTGTCTGCCTCCAGTTGAACTCCTGGTATTTTGTTCGAAATTTACCTGTGTAAATCGCTTCCACTGCGGGAGTTTAGCTTGGAATTAGACAAATTTGATGTGTGGGACAATTGTTTTCTACGAAAATTCCGCATCTGAACAAAATTACCTGTATATAGGTACTGTACTACGCACAGGTGAATTTTGTCACTAACGTGCCTTCCATAGCACACACCTATCTTTTTTATGACGTGGGTGGTTTATCTAACAATGGCCTAACGAAAATAGGTTGATGATACACATAGACAAACATAAATACACATATCACGCTTTTATGCCTGGCGGGGTAGGCAGAGCATAAACAGCTAAGTATAGAAAAGGTCATTCACGTCACGTCTGACAAACATTTGAGGGTAATACAGAAAATTTTGTATCACCACAGTGACAGGTTGTGTGATGTCCATTTCTTTCCTGTTAGAGTCGTAAGACTAAGGGAGTCAAGGTTGCATTTTGCAATTTTAGGCGATGGGCTGACAACCTGTCACTATGGCGATACACAATTTGCCGACTGGTCCTTAGATATTTGTCAGACGTAGCGTAACTGACCGTTTTTGCGGCCGTTTACGCTCTGCCTACCCCTCAAGTGATATGTGTGTGGATGCGTGTGTGTGTATATCACACGGCACTTGATGATATAAGGTTCCAATAACTGTCTTTTTTTTCTTTTTATATTGAACATACACAATATTAAATACGGTATCAAATGGCTCGTACTTTAATATCCTTCTCCTTCCTTGTGTGAAGTTATGCATACAAGACATAAATTTGGTGACACCTGCGTTAAAGTAAACGATTTTTTTTTATTTATGATGAGTTTGCTCTTGACTCTAGTCTAGGTCATAGGACAGAGACATAGTCTAAGATGGAGCGAGCTCACCCAGAAGAAGCCTGTTAAGGCACTGGCACTCCCACACACTGACGGAACGCAGCAAGTTACTTGCGCCAGACTTCAGTGGGATGGTGGTCGCGAGCCAGGCGGCCCCTTACGGAGCCTTCCACCGCTCAGTGGGATCGTTCAGCCAGACTTATCCACAGGCAAGCCTGTGTTGCCGTTGCCCGGGGTGGACCGCTAGGAGGTAGATCCCATACCACCCCAAAATATTCTTTTGGGTTTCGTAGTCCACGGGAAACGGGTGAAAATTTGATTCAGTACTGACTATTTGACCAGCTGTTTTGTAACTTTAGCACATAATGACATGATACAAAAAACATATATTTTCCATTTCGTACCGTAGGCACTACTCAGTGGCACTACTGGTAGTGTCATGGGATATTTATCTTTTCTTTGACTCTACCGGTACTATCGGTAGTGAAATGGGCAAAATTGCAGGAAGTCATATCTCCCGTGAGACGAGTGAGTTACCTAATAATTGTCTTGTTGTTTATTCTTTCAAAATTCTACTTTTTTTCAAGTTTAAAGTGTTTGGGTACCCAATAAGTATCAGTATTGATTCCAAATTTTAGGCGATGGGCTGACAACCTGTTACTTTAGTGATACACAGTTATCTGATTGATCTTCAAACTTTTGTCAAACGTGGTATAAATATCTGTTTTACGGCCTTTAACGCTCTGCCTACCCCGTAAGGGATATAGGCGCGATTTATGTGTGTATGTTCATTCCTAAAACATTTTATAAATTTTTATCTTATCACTATGAAGCTCAAATAAGTGTATAGAAATAATAACAACCTCTTAGAAAAGTCATTTTCCAGTCGCATTAGATATTTTATTTTTTTGCGCTTTTGACCTGTAGTTTACCTTTTTCTTCTCTTGGCCTGTTATACTTTCCTGGACGTTTACTCGTATTTCCTTTGCCGTCTCATTTTCCATTACGTGTTGTTGGAACTTAGTTAATATAAAATAGATATTTTATTATATCATTGCTTTTATTTTTTATTGTGTCCAGTTTCAGTGTCTCGTTTTCGTCGTTTCGTTTTTTTAAATATATTCTTTTCTGTTACAGGTAAAGTTCGGGATGAAAACTACCTACAACTACGTATCTATTTACGAGACACTGAACTCATAAGGTGCAAAACGACCTATACCTTCTTTCTTTTATTTTTTCGGCAAATAACTTTCCTGAAACCTGGATCAGCTTGCAAGTAAACCCGTGTTTGCATTAATAGAGATTGTATTATTATTAGAAGTCCAAAGTGAAGGGTTTTTTTTTTGTTCTATAGGCATAGTTGAAGTTGGTAAGTACCAAGGTTTGTTGATTTGCAATATTTACTGTCCCCACTTTAAACAATCTGTATGTCCAGAACCCACGACCATTGGATCAAGAGCTAAAGAATCAAATTTTTTAAACGACAATGATGACATAATAATCATATGACATAATGACATAATAATCTCTTAATTTGTGGTAAAACCTTATTTCTCTCGACTTCTAATTCATCACTTCCCCACTTTTAACAATTTGCCAACGATTGTTATTCAAATAGCTTATCTTTTATTTATCCACATTCTTTTCCGTATTTAGAAGGAATATTTTAAATAAGACGTATTTAAAACTTTACCGTTTCGAACTATTATTTTTTTTTCACATGAGGCAAGGAGTTTCTTCGTGAAATTCAGTTATGTTCCACTAGTAAAAACAGTTCTACAACGCCCAAAAGCCCAACCGCAGATGAAGTCCCTAACCCTGCATTGTTCTATAAACTACATCATCAAAAATTGTACGCGCATGTTTTCATATCTTAAAATCGAACTATACTCGACTGAATTCAACTCATATAACGTAGATATTGCTACGCCGTAGAAGTTTGCTACGACTGTACTTATAGATTTGTCTCGAATAAATAATTATCAACTTCACCCTATGTTTAATAATCCTTAATGAACATTTTGCATGCTTCTGTAAAACCTACTTTCATGTTTATTCATTTTGTATATGTACCGCCATACATACATATTTCATGCTTTAATCTCTTGCAGGGTAGGCAGAGCGTATGCAGCCGCAAAAACCATGTCAGACAATCATTTTGGAGTCATTCAAAAAATTGTGTATCAACAGTGCATCATTTATTGATAGGTATGCAGTTTATTATACTTGTAATTGTATTTAACAGCACTTCTATTTAAAATTGTAAAAATAATAATATTAATTTATGCACAAAAGGCTTATTCATCATTCTAATCGTGTGAAATATCTTTAAAACCCACTTACTTATTCAAGAACACTTTCATGAATTAATATTGCAAAAGTTTTTATCGTTCTTAAAATACAGTAATTACGTAAGTAATAAATTACGCTTTTTTGAGAGAAAATTTGCTAAAATATCACTTAAAGTCGGACTCAGACGTAAGCAGGCTAAGCGCGTGTTGAGTACGTGCAAGTTTAGTCACACGCGCTGGATACGCGTTGACTACGCGTTAGACTCTAAAGCAGGCGTACTATACGCCTACGTCTGAATCCACCCTAAAGCAAAATTAAAATTAAAGGTAGAAATACTAAACTAATAATTTGCGATACAGTGTACACAGTTTATTTAGTTTGCCTTCTAATTAGACTCTAGATTCTATCACTGTATAATTTGTATTCAAACAACAATTATGTTTCCGATTGACTGCTTTTGTTTATTGGCTTTTAGGTACGCGTTTAGGTATACCTTTATTTTTATATAATTATTGCTTTCATATGGAGTGATGGAAAATATATCCAACTATTGTCAACATTGGTAAGCAGTATTATAAGGAACCGTTCCTAATAAGATCTGTGACAGTACATTGACTAAAGGGTGTAAGCATTATCAGAACCACTTTATGTTTTAAGAAAATCGTTTAGGAGATCAGCGTTATATGTTCAGTAGTTTTCCAGATAGTGCTTTAAAATAACATGGAATGAAGTGTAGATTGACCACTTTAATGAGAAACTGCGAGTGCTGCTGATAGTAAGCACAAATACGGCAACGATATGACGTTCTATGAGATTAGCTTCATTTCTTAGTTTAAATACTGTATTTTCTAAAGGTTATAGGAAGATTCCGATATAGAATAGCATCACCCTATTTATTTCCCATGGGTGTCGGGACTAAGGGGCTCGAAGGTGTGTATTGCAATTTTAAGCGATGGGCTGACAACCTGTCACTATGGCGATACGCATTTTTCCGAATGACCTTCAAATGTTTGTCAGAGGTGGCGTACATGACTGTTTTTTGTGGCCGTTTGTGCTCTGCCTACCCCGCAAGGGATTATAGTCGTGATATATGTATGTATGTATAGAAAGATTTTATGAATCAGATACAAATTTTACTTTGAATAAGCATATTATATTTATCTTATGAATTGTACGTATAGAGGTATTCAGAGTTCACACGTAACAAAAAAACATATCTAAATATTTAAGAATTTTTCCAAGGGTGAGATTTTCCTGGGAAAAATCGAGCCTTAACAAGACCGCGTCTGGCATCTTAATTATTTAGACCCGCTTAGATATCGGGAAAGCAGACTATGGATATGTTAGACAGTAGAGATTCGAGAATAAAAATTACTTAGCAGTACAAAGAACAAGTCCGAAGTAATTGAGATGAGTGTAGTACTCGTACTGTCCGTGTGGTGCCGGCTTAGAATAGCATCACCCCATTCCTACACGTGGGTGTCGAAAAAGGCGACTAAGGGATAAATCCGGGGAATGGGCAGCAGCGTTCTCTGTGAACAACTATCAAACCTTGCACTGTGCTCGCAAATCTCCGCTCCTAAGCATGACGAGTATGGCAAATATACCCCCAATAAGGGAAGGCTCATGTCCAGTAGTGGCCTACTGAGCTGAGGCGCGCAGCCGCCAATACTTACTTTGTGGCTGAGAGTTGAGAGAACCTAGTTCCTAGATTTGATAATACCAAGACGTTTTTGCACGTTACTTCAACCTAACCGATACATATAAGAATCTATTCTGGTATATAGCTGGTAGTAACTAGGTGAATAGCCAGTATTTAGGTTGATCCTTTAAATATTGTAGGTCGTGGTTCTGGCCTGCTGCTGATCCGGCGGTGTATGTTGAATAAACCACTTTTGTAAAACTCTCCTTCAATATCTGTTATTTTGTGTCACAGTCATAGCGTCTCATCCTTCCTTTTTTTCAACTTTCAAAGTACCTCATTTTAACTCTTTAAATCTACAAGATGTAAATATATTAGCTGGAAATATTTTAAGGGGTGAACTAGCCCCTGAAATTGAACAACGTTCCCCAAGAAACGTAGGTCGAAGTATGAACAAAAATTGGACCCCCATACTGTTTAACCCAGTCGACTGGATTTTTTTGTATGGTCCAAATTTATTTTTCATATTTCAATCTATATATGTTCCTAGGAGAAAGTTGTTCAGTGTCATGGTTCGCATGCACCATTATCAGTATTCGGAAGGCTCTCCATTACACTCCGTATATCTAAATCTCTTGTGAAACACATATCTTCCTGTATTTGCATCTGAAAGTATCCATCTTAAAAAACTGGGGTCAAGAAAAAGGCTCGGGTAACCTGAGCACATCCCGGCCGGGCAGTAAATCATTTTAATAATTGATCCCAGTTGAAATATTCATGAGGCCTACGGTAAGGTCTGAAGAAAAATGTTAGATAGTGTTTTGTGCAGTTTCATCGTTGAGCGTTTCAGATCAGTTCTTCACAAGCACGGAAGTTCATCGAGTCATTCTTCTACTCAGCAAGAAGCAGAAATAGATTTTTGACAGATTGTATCAGATGCGTGGAAATTTTTGATGTCATATTTAAACAATAGGAAGTTTTTTGAAACATACGCAGGTTTTTGCGGTCGGCAGTTATTTTTAACTTCAATTTCGTGTTGGCGTGTGCGCTTTTGCAGACTTGTACTGATAAGTTATTCTACGTGCAACTGACGGGAAAACAATGTGGATAGTTTCACATAATTAATACTCGTGTACACAGAAAATATTTTCACGAGGAAACTACTGTTTCCGGGAAAAAATATTCCAGTACCCCGAGGGGCGGATAACCGGCTAAAAAGCAAATTTAATCCCAAAATCACGAACTAAAAAAAATGCCGAAACCGCATCCATACAACAAGGAATTTCGCGAATTACTCCACATAGCGGAATGGCAGAATAAAAGCCGTGCCAGTCGGGCATCAGGTCACGATCGGAATGATGGCTGCCCGGAGCTCGGAGCCCAAATATTTTTGTTATTGGACCCCACTAGATATTAGTTTGTCGTAATGAGATAGGCGGCACTAAATATTGTTTGGCGACGGATATTTTCTCATACTTATGTGGACGATTAAGTTGTGTTGATTACGTGCCTTGACGATTATGATCCTGTCGAGTTTCGTTCAAACCAAAATGTAGGAAGTTTTCAAATAGGCATTTAACAGGTAATGAGAGAAGTAATTTCCCCGCAGAACCAGTTGTACACTTGAATAAATGGTTAATAATTAAGTTTACAATTGGGACAAATCTCCCACCCAGCCAATTATATCGACGCATGGTACATCAAAAATATTTTCTTATTATTACATACCATTGGACTATGGAAAATGGCAATATGCGTTTTTACAGTTTTGTTTGATTACACAGAGATACATTTCAAAATCACAGATAAAGTTCTAAATCAGGGGTGTTTTAATAAGGCAGAAAAATACACAATAATGAATTGGAAAATCGGATAAGCACATTCACTTGCAGTGCTGCACTGTAATCTCAGATAGCAGAATTTATCCCCATTCTAATTTATAGCTGAATCGAGAGGGCGGTGAGTAACGGCTCCCATACAATGCCCGATCGGATAATTTACATAAAAGAGCAACTACGATTTTTAGAACTTCTCGTATTTTCCTATTTCCTTACTCGCTGGAGCTTCAATTTCTGCATCGTATTTTATGTGCTTTTACCTCAGTTTTGTAATGTTTTGGAAATTATAGTGGAAATTTGAATAAAGATTTTTATTTCATTAATAACAGTATGCATTAAGTACGTGACCAAAAGCAATAATAATAATCATACAAAACGTTATTATAATGTAAATAGCCACAACAGTCCACTGCTGGACATAGGCCTCCCCCTATTGGGGTGTACCGTCATACTCACCACGATTGGCAGGCGAATCGTTTTAAAGACACCCACGCGTGGAATTGGGGTGATGCTATTCTTAGCCAGCACCACACGGCGATAACATAGTAAGTTTTATTCTAAGTTGAAGTGTTAGGGATTTATGTAGTTACTACTTTCGATTGTGGCAGCAAGGTTTATTTTTCCAAGTGAAGGTGATTTGCATATCCAATATTACTTGTAAAATAATGAAATCTAATCGCAACGGCCGTTGTGGCGCAGTGATAGTGCGACTGCCTGCGACGCAAAGGTTCCGGGTTCGATTCTCAGTGGGGCTCTCACAAAAGTTGGTGTTTATCACTTTATGAATTTGTTCCTAGTCTGGTTAGGACATTGCGGGCTGAATATCCTGATCGTCCAAAAATAAAGATGGTTCCGTGATTCAGAGGGCACGTTAATCCGTCAGTCTCGGTTGTTGACTATGATTACTTAGTCGGCGGTCGTTACACAACCATGTCAAAGGCCTACTACTAGTAGTAGGCGTTTGTAAAATTATGACTCAAGGGTTCATCGGGTCGTTGGACGATTCGGTGTCACGAAAATAAAGAAGAAGAAAATCGCAAAAGAGGTTGTTAAAGTCAGCGCAGACTGGGTGGGTCGGACGGTAAGTCGGGTAGGCGTAACATTTAGCTATTAGTGACTGGCATCGGGAGCACAAAATAAAAAATTTACAGAAGGACATCTCACCCCCGTTACGATGATTGATACCTACTATGCTAGGGTTGCTACTGTTTTCTTGAGTAATATTTGGGATGGGTTACCTGGGTTAAACATACTTACAATACACCACGTAATTATTGTAATGTAAATTTTTTTTTTGTTTACCTGAGCTAGATTGCAGGCGCAACCTAGTGACCAAATTTCACTTAGGTATAGCTAAAACAGCAGTGTTTCACGAACTATAAATAAGCTATTGGAAAATAAACTTCTCCATCTCCTCTTCTGTATTTGAAATCAAATGAAATGTTTTATCAATCAAAACGGTAAGTTCTAAATGGAATCTTAGTATTTTGCATTACATTGAGTTTGATTTACTTTTAAATATCATCCGGGATCTTTAAATATTTCAAAACCAGTTGTATTTACACAAACCGAAACACTGCAACTGTATTAACAGTGCGTCACATCGCTGTTGACACTTGAATACTCGACGGATCAATTCGGATCCATTTCACCCTAAATAGGCGGTGTGTAGGTGTGTGCGTGGGATATGGAAGTTTTCTTTAAGCAGTCCATCTATCTTGGGCGCATTTGCAAATACTTTTTGTATTGCAGATTAGTAACTATACATAGAGGAGTCGTGTCACGCCGCTGTGGCTGCGTACCTGTTTTTAGCATCGTCGCGTATCGTAGTGCTTCTAGCTTCTCTTGTCTTCAAATATCGTTGACTTGAAAGTAGGATAACTAGGAACTAATTGATGCCACTCTCGACTGTGCTACTTTCTTGTGATTGATCAAGAATGTGTCAATGTCAACGTTTTTTGATGGGTTTAGGCACAGTTGCGCTGGGCGCAATCTGCAACTTGCGTTGAGTCTCGGTGTAAAGAGGCTTTCGGCGTAACCTGGTAAGCACTACTGGGTCGTCACTGCGTCGCGTGCTCGGCTCAATTTGTGAGTTTCGCTTATCGCGCGCTAATGTGCACTGTAACACCCCGCTTCTGACATGAAAACTGCTCTCACACTTCTTTACTGCTGTTGTCGGTTGCTAGCTGATTCGTCTTGGCTGATTAAAAATTTCTGACACTATTATTTATCTCATTTTGCCATCGACTCGAAAAAGCAGGAGTTAAGTACTGTTATTGTTATCAAAATAAAAAAACTCACTCATATCATTTCCACAGAAAAACCTGGATAGCCGACGAAATTGTGACTGAAACTGAAAACGAGTGACTGAAGCTGCAATAACAATCTAACCTTCTAAAAGGTTTAGTAAATAGTGGTAAACATCCATTGTGTATCTGTAAAATAAATGAAAATTACTTTTTATTTGGGTTGGATAACTAATCGACGATAAGACCTTGTAATGGTAGTATTTAAAATATTACCAGCAAAAGCTCATATCAGCCATGCCTCGTCAAATGTAAACATTATCTGATATGGAATGTATAGCGGTTCCCCCTAGTCACATGACGTCATACAGTTCGGTGTCCGAGGCTATTTATCATCTTTTCACAGTTTTACCGGCGGACGTAAGGACGCGGGATATTAGGGTAACTCGACAACGCACGATGCTGAAAGTGAAGCGAGAAGGTGAATAAGGTATGACAAATAAAATATCTGGTTTTAAACTGGTCTGGTTTGGTTGTAAGCCATTGGATATGAGGATATGAAGTATTTTACACCAATAGGTACTGTTTAACACAATTAAATCAAACTACAATCACAAAATACAGAATTTACAGAAGGACAGCTCGCTTTCTTTTCAATAATTGATACCTACACTGCTAGTGTTGCTACTGTTTTTTTACACTCACTTATTTAGTACTAGCTTTTACCCGCGACTTCGTCCGCGTTAGATAGTTTTTTAGGTAGAAGTTCTAAAGTAGGTAAGTGTATTCATAGTAAGTGTGACAGTGATATTAGAACAGTTCTTATGACCGATTCTCAAAAAAATGGCCACGCAACCTGTACATCAGTTTTCAACAGATATTTTTTTTATTTACGCATTCAGCTGATACCTTTTACCACATTCGATACTTAAGAGGTTTCTTGCATAGAGGCCATGTGTTAATGATATAAATTAAGGTACATTATATTCTTTTAAATTACTTTATAAGCATATTTTGTCGCCAACTTGTGTGTCTTGACACGATATCCTCAAGTTTAAGCATCCAAAAAAGATATTTATATACAAATAAAAAATATTTTACAACACCATTTCATTTTCAAATATCCTTAATATTAGAATCACTGAATTTAATGATTCTATATCCGTGGTTTTTATATATTTATACAAGTTTAAGTTTTTGTACGCCTATTTTTGCCGTTAACCTGCAAACGCGAAAACACGATCGCACCGCGAGTACCACTTTACCTCCCCCGCCTCACTCCTCACGAGCCGAACGAGCCAGTCACTCGCAGACACCTGCTAGGAGGAGCCCGCGTCAGTTGTCCAGTTCCCGGAGAAAAGGCGACGTTTATATTGGATTTTGGAGTTTGTAACGGGTAAGTAGTCGTTATTATGCCTTTTGTATGTGAAGTACTGTGTTATCTATTCAATTGATATTAAGGCATTATGGTGTAAACAAGTGTTTTCTTTCTTGTGTCTGAGTGGGTAATCCATATACGTAATAATATTTCTGTGATGACAAAAAAACTACTAAATTGTCGTTTACCTGCATGTCGTTCACCTGTCCGAGGAATACAGGTGAACGACATAGATAACAGGTTAGCGACAATTATTATAGAAATATTGGATTTACAGTAGAAGTAATGATCTAATTACTTGTTTAATAGCTTTCTGAATAAACCAAAATAGTCCTATATTTATTAAAAAACAATATATAAACAATATCATGATTTTTCTCAAAACTGTATATGAGGAAAATATTATTTTTATTTATTATTATACAATTTAATTTATTTATTTGAAATGCAAGAAGGTTCTTATATGCACTGTAAGAATTAAAGTTAATAAATGATTCTGTGTTTGGTGTTTTTATTGCAGAGTTATTACTACTGCTAACCCTTGTCGTTAACCTGCTGATGTGACTTAGTAAATTTGTACTGAAATGTCGATAACCTGCACCTCGTGTCGTTAACCTGATGATGTTGTCGTTCACCTGCCAATCTCGTAACTGAGATTGCCTATATTTTCTAAAGTAATTTCAAAAAAAGCTTCCCTCCATTAAATATGTAATAAAAAACCACTTTTCTAGGTAACAAAATTGATTTTTTCGCGAAAACATTAACTTTTTGAAAACATGCAAAAATAATAACTTGGGGCCAATTTTTTGAGAATCGGTCTTATCTCTACTGTTTAAAGATGACTTGCTTGCTTCTGTTGTTAAAGGGACAATTCAAAATTTGCTATCCGGCCTGAGAAATCAATATTTATAACCATTGAATACAAAAGTCAGTAGATATCAGAGTACCTACTTACTCCAGAGGTGCCGATTTGAGCACACTAAAATAGTCAGCATAAGTAGATAAGACAGATAAAAAGGTAATTTAAGTTACTGTAATACATTTTTATACCTCTATACCACATTTTTTGTTTTTCTGTCCTCGGTAAAGAAGGCAATGTCCTTTCTCAACTTATTCCCATCATACTGAACAACTTTTGTTCTGGAACCATTTCTGTATCTCGAATAGTTTAGGTGGGCTCCTGATGGTAGACCTGGTGTTTTACATAAGGTACTCCAGATCCTCAATGTCCTTGTTAAAAGAAGCGGCCCATCATACTGAACAACTTTTGTATTGGAACGATGCCTGTATCTCTAATAGTTTAGCTGGGCTCCTGGTGGTACACCTGGTGGTCTACATAAGGTACTCCATATTCCCAATGTCCTTGTGAAAAGAAGCGGCCCATCATATTGAACAACTTTTGTTTTGGAACCATGCCTGTATCTCTAATAGTTTAGCTGGGCTCTTGGTGGTACACCTGGTGGTCTACATAGTGTACTCCAGATCCTCAATGTACTTGTGAAAAGAAGCGGCCCATCATACTGAACAACTTTTGTTTTGGAATGATGCCTGTATCTCTAATAGTTTAGCTGGGCTCCTGGTGGTACACCTGGTGGTCTACATAAGGTACTCCAGAGCCCCAATGTCCTTGTGAAAAGAATTGGCCCATCATACTGAACAACTTTTGTTTTGGAACCATTTCTGTATCTCCAATAGTTCAGGTGGGCTGCTGATGGTAGACCTGGTGGTCTACATAGGGTACTCCAG
The DNA here is from genome assembly GCA_027580185.1 of Tuta absoluta. Lineage (NCBI taxonomy): Eukaryota > Metazoa > Arthropoda > Insecta > Lepidoptera > Gelechiidae > Tuta > Tuta absoluta. Next base: position 13,580,939 of record JAQAHW010000005.1, read on the forward strand.
ATCCTCAATGTCCTTGTGAAAAGAAGCGGCCCATCAAAATTGTTTTGTAACGATGCCTGTATCTCTAATAGTTTAGCTGGGTTCCTGGTGGTACACCTGGTGGTCTACATAAGGTACTCCAGATCCCCAATGTCCTTGTGAAAAGAAGCGGCCCATCATATTGAACAACTTTTGTTTCGGAACCATGCCTGTATCTCTAATAGTTTAGCTGGGCTCCTGGTGGTACACCTGGTGGTCTACATAAGGTACTCCAGATCCCAAATGTCCTTGTGAAAAGAAGCGGCCCATCATACTGAACAACTTTTGTTTTGGAACCATGCCTGTATCTCTAATAGTTTAGCTGGGCTCCTAGTGGCACACCTGGTGGTCTACATAAGGTACTCCAGATCCCCAATGTCCTTGTAAAAAGAAGCGGCCCATCATACTGAACAACTTTTGTTTTGGAACCATTTCTGTATCTCCAATAGTTTAGGGGGGCTGCTGATGGTAGACCTGGTGGTCTACATAGGGTACTCGAGATCCTCAATGTCCTTGTGAAAAGAAGCGGCCCATCATACTGAACAACTTTTGTTTTGGAACCATGCCTGTATCTCTAATAGTTTAGCTAGGCTCCTGGTGGTACACCTGGTGGTCTACATCTATACTCCTGACCCTCGAATGGTGATAAAAAGTAGCCTATGTCCGTTCTCGGTATGCTAGCAATCTCTGTGCCAAGTTTCATGAAAATCGGTACAGCGGTTTGGCCGTGAAAGCGTAGCAGACAGACAGACAGACAGACAGAGTTACTTTCGCATTTATAATATTAGTGTGGATTATGGATTACCCAAATTACTTCCTTACACCTCATAATTATTGTCTTAGCAAAACATATTTTTTAAGCAAAATCGCAAGCGCATCCTTAGTAAGTAATTTATGTAGATTCTAACGTAAACATTAGTAGTACTAGAAACAGCGCTATTTCTGCTGTAAAGTTAAATATAATGTTTAAGTAAATTTTTGATATAATTGTTTTTAGCACTGGACTATCAGCCCTACGTTATGTACCTACGTAACGGGCGGACGATTTACAGTCAGGTGACTGAAACCGTTCTCACCGCATATGTCACCATATTTATATTCACGGACGTGTGTTCAACTGATGTTCTTTACGATGGAAAACAGCTGCTTTCTATTTCTGGATAGCTGATTATAATAATTTTAGCTGGGAATTAACTGAAACTAGTGTAGCTTCAGAATTCAATGTCTAAACTAAACGTTCAGTTCAAACTAACCGGCAATCTACGACGTTCATGCCTCCATAAACGATGCAAGCACTGGCACTACCGGACACTGCATTCAAGCATATTATGTAGGAATGCCAGGTACCAAAAGGAAACAGATATGAGGGTAACAAAACGGAGTCAAGAGGAAATAAAATATGAAAATGTGAGCTCCCACGGAAATAAAGCAGATAACTTTTTTTTTTTTTTTTTTTTTTATTAATGATGGGTTTGCTCTTGACTCTAGTCTAGATCATAGGACAGAGACAGAGTCTAAGATGGAGCGAGCTCACCCAGAAGAAGCCTGTTAAGGCACTGGCACTCCCACACACTGACGGAACGCAGCAAGCTACTTGGCGCCAGACTTCGGTGGGATGGTGGTCGCGAGCCAGGCGGCTCCTTACGGAGCCTTCCACCGCTTGGTGGGATCGTTCAGCCGGACTTATCCACAGGCAAGCCTAACTACAGCAGACCTAAGCGTTTACTGCCACATTCATAATATTTCATATGTATGAGACAGATTTTCGCTTATAGTTTTAACTATGTAGCGAGATATATACAAATTTTAAGGTACAATAGGTATAGTTTTGACTACCGCGTACTGCAGTTAAATTTAAGATGATAGGAGAGAGTGGAGCATTATTAAAAATATTTTAAATGTTTGTCAATAGCATTACGTACAGTTTTTTCCGTCAGCCATAAGAAGCTTTAACAATTTTTTTATGACTTTAAATCGAAGACACACATATCTTTCGTATTTTATCTAGAAAAACGCTATTAGTAAAGATACGAGTAAATATATGTTTCTACTCACCCCGAAGGAATCGTAAGTATTGACAGCTTTCGGGAAAGTATTAATATCCTTGATTTATCATCCCGCTATCCTATCCCATTGCACTAATATAATACAGGCGGATGTTTGTGTGTGTTTGAAGGGTTGAATACAAAAACAGCTGGTTACATTTAAATAAAGTTTTGTACGAAGATAAAATAGTATCTAGAATAACATGTAGGCTACTTTTTACTACGAAAAAAATGCCTCATTACTACCAAAACATGCCTTTTCCAAATTTTGCGAAAAAATGGTTACTGAGTTAGTTCACGTTTTAGAAAACTTAACAGCGACATCGTCTATCCAGTAGCTAAACAAATTGTCGTTTTTTATTAAGTTGTGGACTCTTCAATTTTCTAGCCCCGGGGCCTTAAAATCTACACCTGACTGTTTGGTGGGGATCAGAAGCTCACCCGGAGAAGTCTTAGGTTGCGAGCAGGTCAGGCAGGTCACCTGGAGTACCAATTGTCGTATAGTCCACAAAACATACTGCACACAAAATTGCTCTAGTTTTTCATGAAAAATAAGTAACTATCTATGTGCTACACGAGAGACTACTTATCGTTCTAGCACTACTTTGTAAAGCACGCGGCGATAAGCGACTGCCCCTGTCCCTTTGTAAGGTAAACGATGAAAAGGACCACCGGACGCTACACGGAGCGTATGATATTCTGAGCGCAGGTAAATGAACAGAATGGAGTGGAACGAGGACATGTAGAGACGTTTTGTAAGGTTGATCGATGGACTTTAGAGCTTTTCAGGTGTGGTGATAGGTAATTTTTTTAAAACGCCATAAGTACAATAATTAAAAATAAGTTTTTTTAGGTTCTGTAAATAGTGATAAATATTATTATTTGATGATTAGTTGTTATTGTTTTAAATCAATTATGAAGTCGTTTTTGCTTTACTTCATTGAAATGAAAAAAAAAACTTGACGACTTTCATTAATTCGTTTTCAACTAGTATCTATGTTAGGCAATGAATGTATTTTTATCGTCGTTGTCTTCATTTTGCGTATTTCAAATGCAAAAAGATGTGCTTGTCAAATTTTGTGCTGCGTTTCAAAAATAGGACATTTAATTCTATGCTTTTCATTTTTAACGTTTTATTCATAAAGTTATAAATGTAATTCCGAGTATATAAAACCGAGAGTCGAAAAACTAGAACGTACTTAATAATATTTGAGACACGTTTTAATAGCTTTGAGCGCAATTGTGAATAAAATAACGTCAAACACGCCTGAAACAGCTAAATTGCGATTTCTCATGGGAAACTTACTTAAACAGAAAATGTTCTTGTCACCATAAATCTGCGAAATGTAAAGCTTCTAAGTTATGGATACTTTTAATTATAGCTTTGTCTTGCTCTCGTCTGTTTTGTTTTGATTGAGCTGATTGAGTGGACTGGAGGTGAAGGTTTTTTAGGTTGCTTCATGAAACCTATCGGTTGTGGCAACGACGGACATCGTACAAATAATTGTTTAAATAGATTTGACTGACCCGGTGGCGTAGCGGACATTACCTCTGCCTGCAACGGCGAGGGTCATGAGTTCAATCCCCAAAAGAGACGAACATTTGCTAAGTCAATTTTGTGATACTTGTATTTAGCCTAAGTGTTTTCTTTATTATGTGTTTATTTCAAAAAGTACATAGAAATTAATATAAGCTGTCTAGTTTCCATCAAATAAGCTTTACTTAGTTTGGGGCTAGATAACGCTGTGTGAATCGTAAAAAATAAAGATTGTTTGAATGTGTTTTCATGTCTCATACTTATTGTAATCAACGATTCCGAGACCAAACCACAAGCGCATCCTGGCTCTCATATTACTGACATGTCATGTAGGTGTTGGAGCATCGAGCAGTAACCCTGTATATGTAAAAAAGTTACACACTGCCTTAGTCTTTTTTGAAAACTTATAAAATTTTCAACCGCGGCCAGTATTTGAACATTACTACTGGTATTAAGATACACTTGCGAAAATTCGCGGGCAAGGAATGAGCTGCGATAGCCCAGATGGAAAAGGCGTCACCACTAGTGATGGTGAAAGTCGCAGGTTCAAATCCTTCCCGCGCTTGAAATATTTGCAAGTTTTCAAAAGTTGTATACCTAACACGGGAAGTGTTTTAAAATTTGGTATTTAACTGCCTTAGTCGTTTGACAACGAAAAATTATTTGAAAGAAACAAAACAGCATTTAAACCCGCGTCTTATATGTAGATGCCTAATGACACGGGTAAACATTAATAAAACGTTAAAATGTTAGAATTGAAACCGTTTCTATTAGATGTAAATTATAGTATACTAATGAGAATACTTCATAATATTGCAGTAAAATTGCAGTTAATAAGCATAGCCTGACTAAAGAATATTATTTGCTACGTAAACCTGTGAGGCAATAAAAATGCTAAAGAAGTATTAAGTGGTGGTCTTTGAAGTCAATATTTGAGTTTTATATTAAGAATATTAAATTTTATATGATTTATAGTAAATTTTTAAGTGTGTTTCGAAAAACAAATAAAAAGGTTTATCTCATAAAAGGTTGATGTGCTGCTGATAGCCATATAGCCTACGTTTGACAAAAACGAAAACAACTAAGTCTTAAAGTAAAAATGCTTGTTTTGTAGATGAAAGCACAGACAAATTCTCTTTAGTTTACACTAGCTTAAGAAATGGTACACGATTTTCCGAATGACCCTCAAATATTTGTCAGACGTGGTGTCTGCCTACCCCGCAATTGATAACAGGCGTGATATGTGTGTGTGAGAAACAGAATTTATGCATAAGTAACTCGGCTCAATCCATTTTTGATTAAATTTTATCTTTAAAAGTCTGTTAGTTGATTTTGCGAAAATGTATTTAAAATCTTTTCGTTGTTTTTACGAATGGCATAATCCTGTGAAAATAGCCTAGAATGATCGGTTCCCGAACGCGAGGCGGCTGACGCGTTTTATTGAAACAAAACAAAATAGAAAAAAGGTGAATTCGTGACGCAGGGCAATATTTTTCGTGTCAACGCAAGCAGGTGCGGATCAACATTTTGCCTTGTCAGCAACTATGTAATATTACTCTTGCAAAACTAAACCTTCCCTTGCCTCTTGTCTGCCTTTTTACAACAAAAATATTAGTAATACTGATTTAATGACTGGCTGTTTACACGTGATTAAATACGTACCTAAATACGTACTTTATTAAAAATGGAGATCTTACCACCGCCGCCAATACATACTTAGTGTCCTACCGTCCAATTCATGTAAATGACAGTCACTATGACGTATACGCATGGAATTTGTTTATAGTAAACTATTTCTTCTGCATTTAATAGTATATTACGTTTCGATATATCGCTATTCGAGCACGAAAGAAAACACTTTTTCATTGATTCTCTCGCACATGGCACATCTGCGACAAAACGCCCCGAGCCTTCCATTCTGATGACCTGACTTGACATTTTTATTGCCCTCCATATTTCCTTGGCCTCTGAGGCATTCCCGTGAAATATTGTGAAACTTGAACGAGGACGTGATAGATATTATGATATTACAGACAATTATATTGAACAACTTTCGATGTTACTATGCATTGCTACCCCATGCACCTGGATCTTGTAATTTTTTGTATAGCTTGTGTTCAAAACCTGGGCTTTTAATTTTAAAGTAGTTTAAATTTAAAGAAAATTCAAAAATCCACATTATCCCCAAAACGATTTTGGAGGTATTTTTCATAATTTATACTCCTCATTGTACTGATAAACAAAAGATCAAAATAATTCCCACACATCATAATGAAAAATAATTTTAATTTATTAGGTACAGCTGATATATTAAAGCCGCTAAAATATTCACACAATGACTAGATCAGTCTCATAAAGGGGCTGTAGGAACAAATTGAATGTCTCAGATGAATACTGATTTAGTTTAATATTAGAATAATGTCGGCTACGCGTGTAATTTCATCTTCATTACCGTTACCATTCACAACGAAGATAATGTAATTTGAGCTGTTTCTGTGTATTAATCAGATAACATTATTAGTAATTCATAGAACGTTCATAGCTTTTATTTTCATTCTTGTTAGATCTTCGATGTTGTTGATGACCTTTCTACGTAGCTCTTTGAGTTTCATATAGGTCAGATTCAAAACACTTCAGAAAAATCATAAGAAGAAGACTTGCTTGTTGTCCGTGATGTTTTTGACTTACAAGCAAAATAATATTAATTTAAAGAAACATACTTATTTCCAACATAAATGATTTGGTTATGAACGGCCTTTGAGTCTCAAAACGCGTGTAAACATACACTTCACTTATTCATCAAAGGACCCAATTTCTTCACAGGCAAACGTAATCGAGCAAAACAAATAAGAAAAACAAAAAATTGCCTGGTACGGTAAGAAATGGTACAGGTTTAGAAAAATATAGAAATACCTACCTGCCCTTAATGAAAGGAAGAATTTGGTAAGATCTCATAAGTGGCTCTTTTAAAGACTATCAAATATATCGTCACATCAAACAATTAAACTACCTCTTGGTTAGACCACTATATTTCGGGGATGACTTAACCCGAAAAACCCTTAAAATTCCAACTGAACCTCCCATACATCCATACATATATCACGCCTTAATCTCTAGCGGGGTAGGCAGAGTGTTACCAGCCTTAAAAATACGGTCGTTATTGCCACGGTTGACAAATATTTGAGGGCAGTTTCAGGAAAATCGTGTATCACAAATTCCTTAGAAACCCTTGAGTCTCTTAGTCGCTACTTACGACACGTGCGAGAATGAGATGGGGTGATGCTATTCTAAGCCAGCATCACACTGCACTCCCACACATCCAATGAAGTAAAATCCATATTCTACAAACATAGAAAGTTCAGATGCCACCAGCACCTCAGGCGAAGTAGGTAAAGCGTAGATATCCGGCAAACGGAAAAAGGTTGGTATCGAAATGGGCTTAGACTTAGAAAAACATAGATGAGAGAGCAAGAATTTTAAAAATGATCTTAGCTATCAAATTCTGTTTGGTTTCTAGCGAGAATTGCAGATTCGGACAAATCCAGAGATTAGGCAGCATTGATTATTTAAAATACAATGTTTACACTGCCTGCATTCGCCAGACGATTAACTACAAGAGGTAAAAGCCCATGCCCAGTGTTGTTTACTTCAATGGTCATGAACCAGGGCCCCGATTCTCATATTTTCTTGCCACTGTAATGCCATCAAAACTCAACTGTAATTCTGCTACCATTGTCATTTTTCAAACTGTCAGCGGAATACGAAACGGCTAAAACCATTCAACTGACACTAATAAAACACAAAGGCCGTACGCTCGCTTACGCGGTTTCACGCGCTGGCCAGCCCGCGCGTGAGGCCGCGCGCGGTCTCGCGGGATCCGCGCGGCGGTCTGACATCGCCGCCATTATTACCCGTCCAAATTTAGAAGGCGCATAGTGCCTAGGTAGTTGTAATACGGCAAGTGTCGTCGTGTTCGTACGGGTTATATTATGTCGCGGGTTGCTGAAGCCGCGGCGCGGGTGACCGCAGGCCGCGTCACGGGGCGCCAATCTTGTGTTTTGTCAAATCTGGCCCGCGCGGGCCGTCCCGCGCGTGAAACCGCGTGAGCGAGCGTACGGCCTAAGACACTATTCAAAAAGCGAAATACGGCCTCAGATGGATAGGTACCTAGTTACCTACACTGGTAGCAAAATTTTGACTAGTTGGGTAAATTCACTGCCTAAATCTTTTTCGATTGAATTTTGTTTTATGCATTATAGAAGCAGCTTCAAAGTCATGATAGAAAACTCTGTTTTTTTTCTTGTAATCCAAGGGGAAGAGGCATTCCGGGAAATAAGTGGGAAATCTCGCCGGATATCTGCCGACGATAACATTGAGACTTTCTGTTTTTATCCGACTGCGAAAAGCTAAAAAGGTGGGTTTAGCAGTGTCGATAAGGTTAATATTTAGCTTGATAAGTCTTTTGGTGAATAGCTAATAATAACGGTTGTGTAGTGCCGCTTAGAGTAGCTTCATCCCATTTCTACCCGTGTAGAATAAGGTTACTAAAGTATGGCAGCATTACCGGTTTATACATCTTGAACTGCACTTGCAAATCTGCCTGTCAAGCGTGGTTAGTAGGGCAAATACTTTTCAATAGAACCTAGCCTCACGGGGGAGCTCCATGTTCTGCTATGGGTTCTTGTGGCTGTTGACGTTTGCTTGTTTGTTTGTAGGTATCAAATGATACTTATTTTAGATTAGTTTTCGTAGTCGGTTTGAGATTTTAGAGTTGTTTTAACTCTTGTTATCTACTTTGTCGAACATTGTCGCGGATAATCGATAAAAAGCTTATAGCTGGCAACCCCTGTTTCGGGGTGAAAGGAAATGGTTAATAGAAAGTGTTTGCATTTGTTAAGTGGAGTGGAAATCGAAAAAAAATTTATCTCAAGAAATGGGACTCTAAATGTTGTTAGTAGATTAATTTTGCCTTGAAGTTGACGGTAAAGATACAAATTCTACTCAAACATGACCCAAACACCTCTGGTCAATATGATACCTAAATATCTAGGTACAATATGACAATGATGAAAAACAAACAATGGATTTGCCTTATAAAACTTGTTAACTTGTTTAATCGATATGTGACATAAAAACATTCAAAGCACTTTGCTACTAGTCATTAACGGGTTTAGTTGAGACTATTTATTAAAAAAAACATTTCTTCAGAGTCGAAACACACCCACGTATTTGTTTAATGGATTTGACAGTTTGAATATGACATCAAAGATGTTTAGCATGAGCTGTCATAATTGATCTCATACAACAGCTTAATGCTATACAGATATGAATTCCAGTTTATATTATGTTAGGTGGATTTTCAACACAACTTTGACTGGTATTTTTTTTTTAAACTTCAAAAGTCACGCTGGCGTCGGTAGCAGCAGAGGGCCAAAGCCCGCCCATCCATCAGCCCTCAAGGTCTATGACAAGAAGGCTTAACTACATTCATGAATATTCATCGCTCTGTTTACTACACTGAGCTTTTTTGCGAAGAAATATTGAGTTTTAACCCGCTCCCTTGACTCTTTTAAGTGTGATGTAATGAATGATACTTATTATGTAGAGTCGCGGGCAATTGCTTTTGTTTTTTTTTAGGGAAAAGTGGGAAAAACAAGTAAATTGTGGTTCAAATCCTGCCCGCGCTTGAAAATTTTTTTGCAAGTTTTCAATAATTGTATACCTAACACGGGAAGTGTTTTAAAATTTGGTATTCAAATTGTTTTTTTTTTCAAAACAGATAGGTAAGTGCAGTTCCTTCCATCTTTTGCTTACTATGTGGGGAAAACCCGTTTAACTCAGATGTCAGAGTAAAAAAAAACCCTTGGGTGAAGACGCGGCTTTCAAGCAACCAAACAACCTTATGCCCGTATTCAAATCTAATAATGGTTTGAATAGTACAAACATTATATTAAAAACACACACAACAAGTTAAAGGTTAGTTGCATCGATAATGAATGATAATTTGTTATGAGTTGACCTTATTAAAACGTTTGTTGGTAAAACTGCATCTTAAATTTTATATACTTTATTGGTTTGTTGAACACCATATTTTAAAACACTTCCCGTGTTAGGTATACAATCTTTGAAAACTCGCAAAATGAACCTGCGACTTTTGCATTACTAGTGGCGACGCCTCTTCCATTTGAGCTACCGCAGCTCGTTCTTTGCCCGCCAATTTTGTCAGTGTACTTTAATGCCAGTAACGCGTGGCACGACTCCATCTACCGGGTTAGTTTTGCAACTAATACCCGGCGAGTAATTATATCTTTACAGATTCGATGTAGTCTTATTGGTTTGTGTTTATTAGTTCATTTTTTGTGTTGTACAGTTAACAATCAATAATTTTACCCACGGAAATGATTTACTGGGTAGAAGCGTTCTAAGTATTAAAATTACCAACAACATAGTAGCAATGACTTCAACGGATGCATGCTTCTCTCGATTACGCTGTAATTTTCATTCTCTCTAGGTGTTCAAGCGTAGTACAATTATTGTCTTTGAATACGCTGTTGTTCATTTGGTTAGGAAAGGTTAGGTTTAATGGAGATATTCTAATTATCCTCAATAACACGATTCACATAGTTGTAAGTACATTGTGTTATCAATGATTGGGTATAAAGGAAAGCAATAGACCATCATGTCACTCAAGCGTGAAATAAGTGCAAGTACCTCTCAAATGATGGAGGCTCGAAATATAGCTTCGTCCACTTTCATTTAGTTCATATACATATGAAAGTAAAATTATCATAATACTAGTCAAAATTTCTTGAAGACATATTCATATATATATATTTAAATAATGTATATATTTATGTAAAGTACTGTAGTATAGTTAAAATTCATTTTAATTGTTGCATTGTTTTGTCCCCACAAAAATATTGATTCTCGCACTACCGACGGGTTGGCTGGAGGAGATCTCTTCTTAGAGATAAGCTCGCCTTTGCTCACACTGTTTGTACATTTTTCGTTTGTTTTTATGCAATAAAGGATATATATATAAGACAAAATAAATCGAAAACAAACCCACGTGATAATTCTTGCTTATACAGTCCTAATATCTTGTATAATAACAACACCCATTATGCTGTGTCTATGTCTATAAGCGGCAAGTGAATTTGGCTCGTCGTGTATTTGGGTGCAGTGCAATAATAGCGGGGAAGCGGGCATCATCCCCTGTATCCGCTTTGAGCCGCCGCCAAGTACAGGCTGATTGATTCTCACGCAGTTCAGCCAAGTTTTGTAAGTGAATCAGCTGTTGCTAAATTGGTGTTTTATCATGCGTTGAATTGTGAGCTCTAGATGTCTAAAGAATAATGTACGGTATTGATTTAATTATTATTATGTTGTACATTGTAGCTTGGGTTGGAAGCAATACTGTACCTACGATTCGCCTAAATAACAAAACTAGGTAGTTAGAAAATTCTCATCATAAAATCGTCAGTTTGGCCTACATGGCTGCTTGCTTGTTCGGTATGGTTTTTTTGTACAGAATAATTCTTGTTTAAAAATTACACACGGTGAGGCTGTTTTCCTCTACGCACATTTTCTGAAATAGAAGCCGGCGTCACATGCCCTCGAGGTAAACTGCTTTCGCTTACGCAGATGATTTTATTTCAACACGTTTTTTTAGCAGAATTTCATACGCGTTTTATGAATCATTAAATTCTTGAACATTTTAGATGACCATTATAGTGCAGTGGTAGTGCGTGCTATGCAAAGTTCAATTCCAGGCCGGATGAAATTATAAGCACTACCTTTAACATCCTATGCCACAAAAGGGCAAAGAAGATAATATTTTAATATAAATTTAAATTCTGTTCCATGGCTTCGTTGACCATTTTGTCAATTTAACTTCTTGAACATAAATGGGTCATTCTCATAATGACACGGAATTTTCTCACTTCCATGTCATTTTTCAAATTTAGTTTTTTTGGATAATTAAATATACGTTATCAAAGTTTTATTACAAACACTAGACTGAAATTGCCCGGTTCTTGGACCACTAGTTTCAGAGTTATTTGATGTCCACTATTTGCGGACATGGAAATGAGAGAATTCCGTGGCAATTTTTATTTTATTTGATATTAAAATAAATAAAAATGTTTTTTAATATATAAGTAGTCAGTAATGTTTGCTAGTGCTTAAAGAACGTATTTTAGTAAAAATAATTAATATATTACTATTATAAATATAAAAAAAACGGAGGGCCACTATTTTTTGTCATGGAAATGAGATGTCCACTCCCTGATTTGTAGGAAATATAAAGAAAATAAGCTTTATTTACTTAGTTAAATATTTATTTAGCATCCCACAAACATGATGGTGTGGATACTGATAACGTTTACATAGTGACCGACTGCAGAATGCAACAAACAGTTTTATAACACTTTGTATTAAAGTAACTTGTGGCCAAGATTGAAAAGAAAACCAACATAATATTAATATAGGCTCGCCCGACTGGGAAGCAGTTTGAAGTGGTCATCAACTGGTTATGCGCGCTTTATACTAGTTTAAAGTGCGTTGCGGTTTCTGTAGCCCTGGTCTTGGCACGCACATATATATACATGTAGGAGTTTTGCTTCTAAGCGGTAGCCATTATTATGTATTCTTTTCTATAAGAGACATTCTATAGAAAAAAGTGGTTAGCATGATGGACTGCTTTTATTGGCGTACAGATATCGCGGGTTTGCAGTACCTGGTATAGAACCACTTTTTTCTATAGAATATCTCATATAGAAAAGAATACATAATAATGGCTACCGCTTAGAAGCAAAACTCCTACATGTATATATGTGCGTGCCAAAACTAGGGCTACCGAAACCACAACGCACTCTAAACTAGTATAAAGCGCGCGTAACCAGTTGATGACCACTTCAGACTGCTTCTAAGTCGGGCGAACGCGGGGCGGTGAAATATCAGAGAGCGGGTGGGAGTGCCGCGTCATAGCGGTATCTTGTTTAAAATGTAACAAATGTCACTCGCGCTGATGCGCTGCGAATCACATGACATCTCACATGTCAATAACCATCTAGCCGTTTGGGCTGTAACCCACGAAAACGAAATTGCATGTCCACATACATACATACATAATATAATACATAAACACATACATAATACATACATACATACATACAGACAGACTCCCGAAAAACTCTAACCCTCCTTCTAAGACATTCGGTAGAAAGACATATAAAATTAACTACAAAAGCTTTCATTTCATAAAAATAGGTAAAAATGAAAAATTCCCGTACTTCCACATATTTAAGATTAAAACAGGCATTGGATTAATTTAAGAATAAATATTCATAATTTAAAAACTTTGTCCAACTGTGGACTGCAAAATTTTAATCAATCTCTCATTTCCATGTCACTTTCTCATTTCCATGTCATCTCGAACCATGGAAAGACATGGAAATGAGGACATGGAAATGAGAACGAAAGCTTATTTTGCAGTTTAATAAAAACCTATTCGTTAAAATTTAATACAGTACCGCCTCTGATTTTAAGCATATCAAAGGTATTCCTCAGAAAAAATATCGATAATACCTAATAACTAAATAACTGGTAATCGACTAGCATGGAAATGAGGTCGGTACTGGACAAAGTCGTAAATGTGAGAAACTTACCCTCGCCATCGAAGATATAGCGGCGAGTGGAGCCTGCGTCCCCCACGACGTTGTCGGCGGTACTAGTTGCTACGAATTCGTGAGTAAAATCGACAGATAGCTTTTACCGTCATGAATATATGAGTGAGAGAGTAGCGCGAGGTGATTGTGGGCTGATTCAGGGCTTCAACGCAAAAATCCGTGTTTATAAAAAAGTTTCTGCCGTTGTGGAAACTAAAAACATGCTAAAAGATAGAAAATATAATTGTTTAAAAGATAAGAAAGCTTAACACGACATAGACTTGTAATTTTAGCATCTATAACAGTCTATTCAGCGCAAGGTAGCAAAGAACCATGCCATGGACGTGAGAGAATGCATGTTTGACAGGAAATTTACAAAAAACTGACCACATATTTGATGAATTAAATGTTTGACCATATGTGAGAAGTGCTGAAGTATTTTGAAGTAAAATTTTATAACCCAGGGGAAGCAGCACTTTTTAAGCGGAACGTACGAAAAACGCGGTCGATGAGAACAACCCAAATATTAACAGCCACGACATATCCCTACTAGACATGGGCCTTCCTCTTTTGGAGGGTATTGCAATACTTATCAAGATGTTGCAATCGCAGGGAACGCTGCTACCCATTTCCTAGATGAATCTATCCCCTTCTCAACACAACCACGGGTAGAATTTGGGTGATGCTATTCTAAGCCAGCATCGCACGGAAGATAACTTCTTACAAATTCCTTGGACAATATATCTTAGACCAAAGGTTTTAAACAGGTGCACTTCTTGATAAAACACCTAAGTTATATATTCGCAAAGGGGTGTCCCATAATCCTGCAATAATAAAGTATAAGTGATGGGCAGGGCGTCTTGATCCACGTTCCCCCTATGTTTCCGGTTCAGGGACGGCGACACTAAAATGTAATCAGATATTGCCGTATATTGCTGCGTCCTTCGCATCCCTGTGTTTGTTGGTTATACGATATTAATTAATTACAACATAAATATGCAATTGCCAGCTCTTGAGCAATCAGCACATCAGCACTTAAGGGCTTATCATTCTACTGGTTTTTCATACAGTTACAAAAAATATTCAAGCCCCCATTTTCTCATTTATATGCCATTGTTATGCCATCGCCGCTCAACTGTCATTCTATTCCTACTGTAATTTTTCTATATTTCAAACTGTTAGCAAAATACTAAACGGCCAAAACCATCCCAATAACTCTCTATTGATACACAACTGAAACGCTTTTTAAATAGCGGAAAACGGCTCCAGGTTGATCCCAAAGGTGGGTGATTTGAGGAGTAGCTGTCTGCCCATGTGGAGAATATCCAGGCGAGGGAAATGCAACTGTGTGGACTCTACACCAATTTCTTCACTTATCTAGTAGTCAAGTCGGTAGCGACTCTTCAGAAGTTAAGTCGCGGCGGAATAACAGCAATGAACATCCAAAATATTATATTACCGTTGCCACAGCAAAAGTGGGTAATGGTACCCCCCTTGATTTATGAACCGGATCCTTACTTACGGATGTCGTCACAGCGGTGGCACCGTCGCGACCCATCTTCGTGACGATCCGGGTGATTGCGTCATCAAGCCCGTAGCGCGGCCACCTCGAGATAAACGCCTATTGGAAGATAAAAAAAGCTAATAAGTCACTTGTATTTTGTTTTGATTGCGTTGCTAAGAAGTTATTTCTAGGAAATAGCCACAAATTATCATGTATTAGGTATTTGTAGGCCGTATGGCAACATTAACTCCATCGATACCTATTTGTATTATTTCCCTGGTATACACTTTTATATATTCTGTGGTGTTAGTATTATTTCATTACATCTGCCGGCTTTATATATGATGCCATATCACCCCAATTCTACTAATGGGTGTCGTCAAAAAACGACTGATAAATAAGTTGTATCTTATTTCATTTCATATTGTTAGTTTTAATGACAATTGTGTTTTGATGATTCCTTACCTAAATAAATAAATCTATTATTTTTATTATTATAAATAATTATCTAGCTAGGGAATGGGCAGCAGCGTTTCCTGTGAATGCAACATCTTGCATTGTGCTCGCCAATCCACCTGCCAAGCGTGGTGAGTATGGCAATACTTCCCGATTGGTTAAAGGCTCATGCCCAGCATTGGACTGTTATGATTGGTAATATGTAAAAATGTAATTGTAAGATTCTTCTATTAATCAAAAAATCTCAGAATTGAACAAATTACACAGAAAAATATTTTAACCCTCCTTAAAAGTATAATAAATTAACAGAAAAAGTACATCGTTTTCAATATTTGGAAAATAACTGAAAAGTCTTAATAATAAGCAAGAAGTTCTTTTTTTAAATGAAATGTACTTTAAGTAACCTCCATCATATTGCAAACAAGTGGTTATAACCATTTCATTTTTCTTGTTAATACCTACCCGCAACCGTTTTTTCCATTTATTTAGTAAATATATATTACAAAGGGTTGTTATACAAGTTCCCAAAATAGACAAAGCCCGTATCAATACAGGATTTTGGGATAAACGAAAGCAAAGGTCGTTGCGCTTAAGCGGGCTTAGGGCGGTCAAGGGTATTCGTGGAATCTACTATTATTCTTTAGAGCTCCTTTACTTTCCCTACTTTAAGAACAGAAGTCTTATTGAAACATGACAAAAAAGTCTTAAATATTCCTATTTAAATAAGCTACACAACTTGTAAACTAGTTTTTCTTTTTTGTGCTTTTTGTGCGTACTTACAATTAATTTATTCCCAAAATAAGTAGCTCAAAAAATCATAAAAAGACATGAAATTAAAGATTATAGATATCTTTAGAGCACCTTAAATCCGCATACCTTAAAGAACGAAATGAAAATGAAATTAACTTTATTCAATGCAGGATATTATTATCACTTATTGTCGTCATTATAAAAAAAAAAGAATCATAGCACAATTTTCTTCTTTTTATAACAACTTTGTATTGTCCTCATAGAAAACGGGGTAAGGAAAAACAATAATAGAAAAACATCACGTCCGTTGCAAATAATTGATGTGTACATTACTTATGTAATTATTAAGTTAATTAATGCGTGTAATTAAGAGTTTGTAAGTTTGTTAAACCACTTAACACTTAAGATATCTTTGTTTGTCTTTTTTATCTAAGTAGGTATTAATAAATTACTTTCCTTGTAAATAATTAAGTACGTACTAGTTAAATCATACTACTATTTACAATGAGCAATTTTATCTCCTAACTTCACGAAACTGTTGAATTTTTTTGAATGTTTACGACCGACCGTTTGACTACACGGCAGATTTATATTAACTATACCCTATCGTTTCCAACAATGCCTCTCAATACTGCACTGATAACACCCGGATACCAGCTTTAAAGGAAGTAGCTAAAGTCGAGAATAGTAAGGTGATGAGGGAACCATGCCTGAATAATCATTCATGTAAATGCCATGCCTGCAACTCGGGCGGTATAGTTTGAGAGCTGGCTACCTCAGAGGGCGTGCGATTTGACGAGCAACAAAACTGGTACTGTTGTCATAGGTACAAAGCACAATGTCAGTAGTAGTTAGACTGTTATTGAACTTTACTACCTGTCCTGTGTAACCTTTAATATTTTTCAAAACGAACCCCCACAAAGGCTACTTGCAATAGCACCTCAATGTAATGTGACTGGTTTGACATATGACTTTGCCCCGTCGCCTCAATAGACTCCAATTTCGGGCCGACAATGTGCTGGCTGCCCACAACCATAAAAAGTGGTCATAGTTAATAATATTCAAGTTTAACTACTTTTTAGGCACTCACGATGACTATTACTAAAATAGATAATTAAGTAGTCTACGAAAAATTTAGTTTATTTTCGTCAAAATCAAAATCTCATGATGTGCCCAGCTCTCTGGTTTTAACAAGTATCTCCGGCGGTATTACGTAGTTGGGTCGCAGAATGCTGTTGAATAGACGGCGTTAATTACCGAAGTTCAATATTCAGTACGTAGTTTCTCAATTATTTAGACGAGATACTGTTTAATGGGGTCGGTAGTAACCTGCTTGTATATAAAACTATAAAACACTTGAGCGATGATGGTCTTTAATAACTTATTGTACTCACTATTATTTTATGATGACTGCACGTGACTGAACTTTTTGTTTTTCATAGATAAGTTCGGGTTATTAAATACATATATTCGATTAATGGCCACATATATTCGATTAATGGCCACAACAGCCCACTGCTGCTCATGTTTAATTACAATTTTTAAATGCATTAAGAAGATATATAAAGATCGTAAATAGCGTCTGTGAGGAACCGCCATCTTTTTGTTTTATCTGTGTTCATCATCATTGACCAAAATAGTACTCAAGGATAAAAAACAGTTTGGCTTTTACTAGAAACTTACTGATAGAATAATTTTTGGCCATGTCCAACATAAAATCAGAATGAGTAACCAGGGTCCACAGTGTTAATGTATTTTAAAATCAATATTTAGGTGGGTCAACGAAATTCCCTACGGGAATTTGGAGGGTTCGCAGCTGGCTACTTTGTTTTGAAATCGTGGGTTGCTTATCAGATTATATCCATTCGTTTACTGGTCGGAAACATAGACGTAAATTATAGAAGTGATTGATAGATAGCGGGGCCTAATATGTAAAGCTATTATGTTGCTTTGTTATGAACACAACAAGTGTGTAAGTATAAAATAGCCACTTACTTATTTACTACGACTATGATAGTCATAGTAAGATGTCCATGTAGACATCGTAAATTACCAATCAATCGAAGGTTCAAGCTTATGCTACTTAATTATGTTAGCAGCTTGTAATGTAACGAAACTAATTTCTTCATTACACGCCTCATTGAACGCCAAATAACAACAGTCCGTTCCGAGGTCATCAAGATGTTTATCTATAGTGAGGCAATCGCCCGAGCGCAACCTCAGTCTTACACCTAACGTCGTCCGAGATGGACTTCTTAAACAAAGTGGTAGTAATAACCGGAGCTAGTGCTGGGATCGGCGCAGCAGCCGCGGAATTATTCGCAAAACAATCCGCTCAGCTA
The DNA here is from genome assembly GCA_027580185.1 of Tuta absoluta. Lineage (NCBI taxonomy): Eukaryota > Metazoa > Arthropoda > Insecta > Lepidoptera > Gelechiidae > Tuta > Tuta absoluta. The sequence continues at coordinate 13,599,259 of JAQAHW010000005.1, forward strand.
GTACTAACCGGAAGAAACGAAGTCAATTTAAACAATGTCGCGGCTAAATGTGAATCTGTGAAAAATATAAAACCCCTCATGGTGGTTGCAGAAATGACTAACGATGAGGATGTTAAAAGAATTGTCGATGCAACTGTGGAAGCGTTTGGAAGGATCGATGTTTTAGTGAACAACGCTGCGATTGGTGCAAGAGGAAGTATCACCGATGGCATTGAACCGTTTGATAGAATGATGTCAAATAATGTGCGTTCTGTGTATCTACTGACCAGTATTGCTACGCCGTATCTTATTAAAGCAAAAGGAAACATCGTCAACGTCTCAAGTGTAGCTGCCTTCAAACCAATTAAGGACGCTGACTATCTTCCTTACTGTATTTCTAAAGCCGCTTTAGACCAGTTCACCAAATGTTTGGCTTTGGATCTCGGACCGAGCAACGTCAGAGTAAATTCTGTTAATCCTGGAGGAACCAGAACATCTTTTGCAGAAAGAGCAGGGTTCAGCAAAGAAGAAGTGGAAAAACTATATGCATCTCGTGCCGAAACCTATCCGCTTAGGAAAATGGCTGAAAGCGAAGATGTAGCTGACCTCATTTTGTATCTTGCAAGTGATCGTGCACGTAGTATCACTGGATCTATATTTGTTATTGATAATGGCGAAACTCTGATATGATTAACTTCATTCTTATATAATTTAGAGATATTTTTGAGTGACCTGTTTTGAAAACAATAGATTGTAGTGAAGTGTTATGTAGTGTATGAATAAGTCTTTTCCAATTTTCATAAGTATTGACTTTAAAAAACTTGTTTTAGAATAGTTATTATACCTACACGTTTGTTATGTAAGTTATGTGAGATAATTTTTATTCTGGTTTCCTGTGTATTATAAATAAATAAAAACTACATTTTCCCTAGAAACTCGGTGATTCTGTTACTCGTGTTATTTGCAGCATAAAACGAACATAATGAGGGAGCTTCCTCTTCTGAAACAAGAACGTATAAGACGACGTTGCACATAAGAAACCTTGTAGAGGCTAGTATAAATAGGTCAACTAGAGCGAAAGTAGTGCAGACTAAGAGATTTGGTCTGTTGGTAAATTTACAAAGCGGGTAAGGCATTTAATATAGAAACATATGCAAGTATTAATTCCGAGTTCAATATTAGATGGAATTTGATCAAATATTTTGAAGCAATGATTTATTTTACTAGGTATAATTCTATATGCTAAAGTAAACGATACGAAATATACGCCCCAAGGGTTCGATTGGACTGGTTGGTTGAACAACCACAAAAACTTCTCCGGTGAGTCCTAGTTCCCCCACACATAGACAGGCATAGGTTTTAAAGACATAGCGCTAAAATCGTACTCCTTTACAAAAAATCTGCATGTATTCTAGTAATTTCATTATCACGTCACTAGTTCACACTAATCACACTGCAGATTTACAGTCCCTAGTCTTCCGAAATTAGAGCTCCTGTGTTGTACCAATTTACTTGAATACTCTACTTACTTGAATACTCTCATTTACTCAAAAAGGAACAATTTGGCTAATTGCAGAGTTCCTTATCTTGAAAAGAAGTAGAAACATTTCGGGTTGCGGTTGTTTTCTTTTTTTGAAAACATTATGTATATTATTAGATATACCCTTATCACTCCGTATAATACTGTTTTCTTGATATTATTATAGTACATAATCATTTCGGATAAAAAACTCGTTTTAAACCATTCATTTGCAAGATCGAAGAATCATGCCGTGTGATGTCATAGCATCACCTCGTGTCGTAAGTGGCAACTAAGGGACCGACGATTACATGTGTGTTGAAATTTTAGGCGATGGGCTTACAACCTGTCACTATGACGACATACGATTTTCATAATGGCCCTCACTCATATGTTTGCTTTGCCAGACGTGGCTTTACTCTCCGTTTTGATGGCAGTTTACGCTCTGCCTACCCCGCAAGGGATAAAAGGCGTGATATATGTAAGTATTAATCTATGATCAAACTAAGACTGGTTTGATAATGCTGCATTTTGCCAGCGACTCGTCCTTTTGAATGTGCACTCGCCTGTAAGGTATATTCTGTGCTAAAGGGCTCGTTTAAAAGTGACCTTAATCAAGAATACATTGCAGTCTTGCGAGACCAGCCTATATCGTACCATCCACTACTTTTCAGAGAGTGTAAACACCACTGATATAATTCGTGTTGTGTCAGCCGTTAGTTTTCATTTTGCATGTTGTAAACTTGTTAGGCTGTCTAGCAAAACAATATGGGGAAGACGTAAATATTGTTGGCCAGAATATTGAAACTACAGGCTCTACTAAAAGTTATGATAGTATACAAACTTGGGAAACTTCACAACAATGTTGGACATGCGTTAATGATGCTTGTGCTTGTCATCAATTAAGCTATAAAGTCATGACGCTCTTTTAAACAGCGGTGTTTTAGAAAATAGGTCAACAGTGTTCGCAGTTCGCCAACGTCAAATCGTATAATGCCGACGTCCTGTGATGAAGACTAAGAATAGCATCATCACATTTCTTTCCTGTCGGTAGAGTCACAGAGGGGCTCGAGAGTTTCATGTGTAATACAATTTTAGGCGACATGCTGACATCCTGTCACTATAGTGATAGTAGTGATACACGGTTTTTCTTAAATGGCTCTCAAATAAGCATTTGTCAGACGTGGCGATAGCGGCTATATTTTACGGAGAAAGGGATACAGCCGTGATATGTGTGTGCGTGTGTGTAAACCGTATGGAAAAATAATTTTAAACAGCGTCCTAATGCATGTTTAATCTTTTTGCAATAAAACAGGTGAAGTTGTTGAAATCCGTGTTATGTTCGCTGCTATTGATGTATAATCAAACCAGAAAAACATACATTTTATCTATCAGTACCTAGTGTTTTTGTAAGATTAGAAAAACAGTTTGATATGCCTGGATTACGAAAATTACTTTTTCTTTGGCGGTTGTTTTCCTATGACGACTCGGTTTTCGATCTGTATCACACTTCTTTCATGTAAAACATCTCACATTCATTAAAATTCTTGTATTGCTGCAGAAATATTGGATTAAGAAGCAAAACTCATGCGTATCTCTAGATAATTACGAATTCTTAAATACTCTCCTCTCGTTTGCAAAAAAATATCACTGAACATGGAAAAAATGCACTGCGCGCATTTTCGCGCTGGATGACAAAGTAATTTTTATATAAATAACGTCATAGCCCTTTGTGGAGGGGCGAACTGAACGTGCGAGCGGCCTGCCGCGGGGGATTTAGGGCGCGGATTTTTCAATTTTTATTTGCGCCTGTAAGTGCTACTGTGAACATCACTCTGAAAGGATCATATGAGTAATATTTGGAAAATTTACTCACACATAACACGTCTATTATCCCTTGCGGGGTAGGCAGAACGTAAATGGCCGCAAAAACGGACATTTACGCCACGTCAGACAGGAAGAGGGTCATTCGAAAACTTGTGTATCGCCATAGTGACAGGTTGTCAGCCCATCGCCTAAAATGCAATTCACCCCCTCGAGTCCCTTAGTCGCGTCTTACGACTCTCACGGGAAAGAAATGGGGTGATGCTATTCTAAGCTGCCATCACACGGCTATTTACTTATATTTGTTATTTTAAACAAGATGAGGTTGATACATGCAGTCTTTTGCTTGAATATTAGCTTTAAGACGCGTAAATTGTCCAGCTTAGCTAAATGAAAAGAAAATCGTTTTTCTTGATTTTATTCCCATAATAACTCAGTCTTACTTAGTTACTTTAACAATATTTCTCTTTTTTATGTTTCTGTGAAAAAAATATTATGGGGTTAAGTCACGACTCTTCTCTTTGGGTTTTATGACTGACCTTTAAAATATGTATTTTATTGCAAAGAAAGTTAAAATATACGAATACTATTTAGACATCAGTTTTTTTAAGTACAGCAGAATAAAAGTACCGTGTAAGTTGAATCAATAAACAATTATTTTTTATCAGAGCTTGCCAGAGTTGTTGAAATCGCACTGATCCGACGACGTCGGCATAACGTCAGCAATACTGAATGTCGCTATTTTCATAGGCGATATGTGAAGCCTGTGATATCGGCCTGCGATTCACAGCTGAACAGATCAACTTTATGCAAACGTGCCTATTTTTCATGGCAATTTTTTTTCACACTGGCAATTTTATAGCTTAACGATGATTTTATACTTTTGAAGTTATTTAAGTATTTTTTTGTGTTCATGTTGCAGGTAATTTTGCACTTAGTTTTTCTCCTGATCATGACACCTGAGATTCTGTCGTAAGTACCTTTACCTACGGTATTTAATTTTTGTATCGATAGACATTCCCATCGAGACTAGTGGACGATTTTTCTCTTTGCATCGTTCTCTTAAAAGTTAGTACGATTAATTTACGTGAGCAAACATTGCTTTACTACGCGTCAATAAATGAAAAGCATACATAAAAATTTGTTTTATTTATTATAATCAATGAGGCACTTCGCAGTGGTTTTAATTTTATATGTCCAGCCATAAAACATACTATCAGGCAATTCCCACGCTATGACGGATTGAAAAATGCGTCTGTCAAACACCTCGTTCAATTCGCAGCGCCACAGTGTGCCATGGTATCTGTTTTTTGTATGGGAATTCACAATTGTCTTTCGTCTGACAGACGCATAGGTACAGCAAAAAGATATACATCCGCCTTACGAGAACCACCTTAAAAAATCTATAAATTATTAATGTACTATTGTATGGCTACAAATAGAGTGCTCTACAAAAATATATTTTTATTATTCACTTACTGGTGTCTGCGAATTTCGTTTTGCCAAGGGTTGCATGTGTGCCAACAGACACGGCACATCATGTTTAACAACTTTTGCCATACCTAGAGTCATTTTCGTATCTCTTACAATTTGGTCGTGCTCCTGGTGTTCCACGTCAGGTACTCCAAATCCCGAATACTAACAAAAGTTATCATAGGTGTTGATCAGGGCATTCACTTATCACCACTTCAAATTTCATCAAAATGTTCGCTTAGTTGTTTGTTTATGCATGATTTTTACATATTCTCATATTTTTTATTACATGACACCGTACACACGTGTGATATATTGCCGTTTCTTTGTAGCCATCTATCTGGATTGGGCTAGCGCGCCAATACTTTATTTGTGGTAGAAGAACATTTCTGTGCAGGCTATAGAACAGTGTCAATGTGACAAAATGCGTATTAGTAGTTTTTCCGCCGTTGCTTAATAACATTGTATAGTGAAAATGTTAAAAATTTACAACTACTGTAGGTGTACGGTGCGTACTTATTGTAAATTTCGAAAAAGATTGCACTCTTGCAATTTAATCCTACGGAGACTAACTTTTTAAAAGCATTCAGTGTGTTCCAGTTTTCGTAATCTTCGAAAAGTTTTCAAAGCTAGAAATTGTTTCCTTGCACGTACGTAAGCACGCAAATAAGTTGGTACTAAACTATAAATGTTTTTCATTTATTTTGATTCGTTTAAAAGAGGTACGCTATTGTTTCATTGATGAATTTGTTGAGAGATAAGAAAAACCTTGTATCATACTACCGATACAATCTTATAAATGCCAACCAAGAAATTTATGTCTGAATCAAGACACCCACATGTAACGGTGGCCTTTATACTATACTGCTGATATGCTACGCACCAACATAAAGCTATAATTTCCCGGAGTGGATTACCAGCTATACCTTAAACATATCAGATAAGCCATCTAATAGCTAGGGCTGCGTGACCGACAGCACTAAGGATCTGGCGATTCGCCGAGATTGGAGTATAAGTAACTATCTTTGTAGACACCCCTCATCATAGCCAAGCTTGGGTTCGGCCAAGATTGGTAGAGATAAGTGCATAGTGTCTGATTGAAGTACAGATTGAAAATTGTACCTGGAGCTATAATATTTTATGGACGATGGTACTCACTTTTTAGAGACGAATAGTCTAGGGAATTTTATTCTGAATAAATACGGTTCTAAGTATAGTGACCCTTACACTCAGCAGTAACAAACATTTTTTTGTTGTGATAGTTATCACGATTTCGAATTTCTATCGATAAAAAAATATGCAGCAAATGAACATTTTTTTTACATCGTTGCATTATTTTGCCGGCCCATACTGTGAATTACGAAAAGAGTTGCATGGGCGCGCATAGGTTTTTCATTTCCATCGTTAGTCGTTATTCCGTTGATATACCTTCACGACATTTAATATAACCTTTGTATTTATCTTATCATTGCTTTGTTTAGCTAGAGTTCCAGCAGCAACTCAGCAAACATAATCTGTTTACATTAATTGAACTGAAATACTAGAAGTATTTTATTCACGGCACCGTTCTCATTCCCCTTAGCCAATAAACTGTTCGACCTCATTTTCAAGCGAGCTACAGAAAAATAATGTCTAAAAGGGTACAAAAATTCACAAATGGAAAGAAAAAAGAATACTGTATAAGATAATAGAGCATACACGACTGAGAAAAGGTAAACGCACATAACATTATGCTAAGTACACACTTTGGTAGCTGGCGTTAATAAAATTAAACATAAAAATATTTCACAGTGTGGCATGAGAAGCTGCCGCGAGTGGCGGAAAGGAGACCCATTTGCTTTATTACATTTACATCATATGGCCGTTAGCCTGACAGAGTAAAATGTTGCATGAAATTGCGTGCCGTGTCATGTCATTTGTGTGCCCATAGCTCGCGATGAGACCTTTTCTTCAAATTGGAAATGTTGACTGTAATCACAAAAAATCTTATTTGAATGATTTTTATATACTAAATGTATTCGGTACTAAAGATTGTCCGAAATGTTTTGAGATGTTGTTTTGTTTTTCAATCCAATGTCTTTCATTTTCATTTAATTTTATCTAGCCTGCATCATTCAACTCCTGGCCAAAGGCTTACTTTCATCGACTTACTAATTTTTTTTTTTAAATAGGTCGAATTTTAAAGGCTGCCACGATGATGTTGGCTTAGAATAGCATCATCACATTTCTTTCCCGTGGGTGTTGTAAGAGGCACTTAGGGACTCAAGGGTTCATGTGTATTGCAATTTTAGGCAATCGGCTGACTGTCACTATGGCAATCGGTACACAATTTTCTGAATTACCTTCAAATGTTTGTTAAAAGTGGCGTGTTTTACGGCCGTTTATGCTCTGCCTACCCCGCAAAGGTTATAGGTATGTATGTACATAAAAAGTCTGTGTTACCATTGACCTCATTCTTTCATTAAAAACACCTACCGATGAAAGAGTTTCATCCATTACTAAGGGCATCTTGGCAAATATAGTGATAGGAAAATGGCCGAATGATGAGCTAATATCGTGTCATCTATCACCAACAGAACAGACCCCATTGCGTTGGGCATCAATCTTGCGGATACTTCACTGGTCGACTAATTGTTGTCGATCGCTGTGACGTGACGGTCTACAAAATCTGGTCATTTCAAATAGTGGTGGGTTAGATCATTTTATTACTTAGTGGCAGGATCCGGTAGGTTTGATTCTCGGGGGAAAATTGTTATAAATATATCAATTCATTGATTCATTTTTCGCTTTGCTTAGTTTGCGGCTAGATGGCGCTGTGTATAATGTCCAGGATATTTATTTATTATTATTCTTTATTTTGTAGGATTATTCCCAAGTTGCCTACGACATTACAGGCTGATGCACACCTGTTTATCCATAGAAACTCACGCTCTCTTGAGCACGTTAAGATTTTGGTCCCGTTTGCTGTGTAAGATTAGTTATTCATATGACAGTCGTTGCACAACCAAGTCAGAGGCCAATTACGAGACATATCTAATAGGCCGTTAGAAAAGAGATAGGAAAAGAGGGAAAGCACTGGACTGGATAGCAAGTTTTTTACGGGATAGACAACAATGTACAGAAATTGACAAACTTGATACATCCGGAAAAGTTATCACTAAAATTACATACCGCTCATCATACAAGATAAACGGTGTAGGTGTACCACAGGGAAGTGTGCTTGGCCCGTTACTGTTCATTCTTTACGTGAACGATCTTCCGTATGCTACGTCTCAACATTGTATCCAGTTTGCTGATGATACAACTCTCTTAATCAAAAGCAAAAACAGTAGCACTTTTGAATATGAATCCAATAATGCCTTTAAAAACGTTATAAAATGGATGAACGCAAATAACTTAATAAATAACATTGACAAAACAAAGAGTATGCAATTTTCTTCCTATAATTCAAACCCACAAAAAATTACTTTAAGCTTTAATGATGAGATAGTAAATGAAGTCGATGTATTACACTTTTTGGGTATAGTGATTGATAAAAATATTAGTTGGAAAGCACATGTTCTCTCAGTATGCAGTAAACTCAATAGGTTTGTGTTTGCACTGAGGAGGTTAAGGCAAACTATATCAACTGAGGCTGCAATAATTGCCTACCATGGTTATGTATCATTCATACTCAGTTACGGCCTGATACTCTGGGGCAACTCAGTTGATGTAGAAACAGTCTTTAAGTTGCAAAAAAGAGCATTCGTGCTATTTGCAATGCAAAATTTGACGAGTCTTGTAAACCCTTTTTTACAACATCCGAGCTACTGGAATACAAGGGGCGAAGTTAGTCAAAGGTCAACCAGAGTGCATATCCAAAACTTATTATATCAACCTCCTTCCCACAAAAAAATGTATGAGAGGAATGTATTTCATATGTGTATCTCTATATACAATGATATTCTCGACGATATAAAACTTTTGACTGGCAACGCCTTTAAAACAAAATTAACATTATGGGTCTTACAAAATTGTTTTTATAGTGTAAAAGAATTTATGTATTGTAAGGTTAAGTTAAGTTAAGGTTTAAATGACGCAATGAATGAATTTATTTAATTGGACATCTTTTTACTTGTTTATTTTTTATATTGTTTAATGTGACATGTATTCTTTAATTATAATAATAATATTATTTTTAGACCACCTAGTTGCTACTCTATATTTTGCACGCTTGCATGCAAGCCGTATAATTATGTACTTCCTTAATTGTTAAAATCTAATGTAACTATATTCTAGCAAATAAATTATCTTGATCTTGAAAAAGAACATCAATAAAGTTCTTTAAGTCAAATATAAACTTGGAATAAACTGGACGACCAAATTCGAAATGGTACCATCACAACATATATGTAACTTCGACCAAAAGCTCTAACAAATATTATTACAATTTTGAACTCGGTCTATGCATACGAGTGATCGAACTTGGCGAATCGCTTTACATTTCCCAACTTCATTTCAAAACCGACCTTAAGTTATGATTGCCTCAGTCGAATTTTGAAGACGGAGTGGAGTACTAGTTGGGTATTTATGTAAATGATATGGCAGGTACAGAGAAGAGATATGAGACTACATCTGAAGTAAGTTAGACAGTTTAAGAATAAGACTAAGTTGAATGCAATCTACTTATACGTGCAAATTTGAACGCTTTAGTTCAAGACATTTGGTTTATGATTAAAGCACGATTGTCAGGACAAGATAGCAGTCATTGAAAGGTCTGGAGAAGGCCTATGCCAGAGGACAAGTTGGGGAGTAAGATGAAATAATGCTATTATAAAAACAATACTCTGCACAATGAACCCAAAGAAAAAATATATTCGTTACTTTTTGATTTATTTATGACCGAATTCCTGTGAAAACCATACTCATTATCAATTTCGATGCGTCACATCATCGTCATCATATACATTAGCATATTGCAAGATGTAAGACTCCCTCAGGGTGATGAAGTTAATAGCATAATATGCTATTTATTTCATTTTATGGTGGATATCAGCGGCCGTTTACGCTCTGCCTACCCCGCAAGAGATTATAGGCGTGATATGCGTATGTATGTATGATATTGCAGTACAAGCTACATACAATTGATAACCTGTGACAGATGCAATTTGACGCGGAAACGTGTGCCACGATGCCAGTTTTTGTATGAGTTTTCGAGATTACGTAGTCAAAAAAGTAAGTTGTCAAATCCTGTCAAAAAAGCGCCTCTAGCAGAACACCGAAAAATGTATGTAGTACGTGTGAGAACTGTCAGATTTCTCTGCCGGAAGTTGTGACGTAACACATTTCCCGTTTCCTATGCTTATAAGACAAATTATGATGAATGTACCGGATACTTTAAAGCTTCATTAACAGTTAGCTGTTAATTTTGAGTAATTTATCATACCTATTTGGTGACATTATTTGTAAATGTTAGTATAACCTTCCTTGATTGACGTGTTATAAGCCTCATTAAGCTTATAAATTTAACAAATTGCGTTGATTGCTCTATCGATAGATATTTATATTTAGCAATCACATAATATTATGTGAATCCATGCCGTGTTATGCTGGCTTAGAATAGCATCACCCCATTTCTATCCCGCGGGTGACGTCATAAGCAACTTAGGGACTTGAGGGTTACAATTGTTTTTCAATTTTAGGCTATAGGTTGACAACCTGTCACTGTAGTAATACACGATTTTTCTAAAACGACCCTCAAATATTTGTCAGAACACGTCGGTTGTCAGCCTATGGCCTATAACTCAACAACAGATAGCAACTGTTATTTACGACCGTTAACGCTCTACCTACCACGCAAGGGATATAGGCGCGATATGTGTATGTTTGTACGTATGTATGAATCCATGCAACTGATTTTGCATAGGTACGGTTACGACAGTGGGCTCTTATTTTTAAGCTAAGCATACAGTTATTATAGAGGCAGATAGTACATACATACATATACATATCACGCCTATAATCCCTTGCGGGATAGGCAGAGCGCTAACCATCCGCAATAAAAGGACATTTACGCCACGTCTGACAAATATTCGAGGGTATGTTTGTATTATATTCCTGAAGGTAGAATGAGTACATAAACCATGTAGACCGTTCCTGACTAATCGGGTCAGTTAAGCGACTAGAGCTCCCGAAACTACGGAACCTGCATACAAGTGGTTCTTGACACGGTTCCAATTCTTGTTCTTCAGGGCGGTAGGGAAATCTACACCTCAATATGAAAAACGACAAAAAGGAAATATGTTAGTTGGGTCAACGTGCGACTGGGTTCATAGCATATCGCCATCTGTTTAGGTATTATAAGGGCTCCATCTACTTCTTCTTCTTAGCGAATCGATTCTGGCGCTTTATATATATTTGGACCAGTACTCAGCCACACGCACAGCTTTGTCCGTTGCTTTGTACAGGTCCTCGCGTGTGCAGGTACTAGGGCACGCGGGGCAAGACAAAAGATGTGCCATAGTTTGGGGTGATGTACCGCACTGGCAAGTACTTTCCGAGCTAAATCCCCATTTACACATATTTTCTTTACTCCGGCCGACTTGGGTCCGGAGTCTGTTTAGAGACTTCCACGTCGGCCAGGCAAGGTGGCGCCCAGGGGGCAGTTGCTCGGAAAGTGGCATTGTTGTTGCTTCAGGGTACATCTCCCGCCAGAGATTTAGGCGATTATATGAGGCTTCGCCTTCTAGAGGGGGCACTTCTTTCGCGAAGCTATGCCGGCTTTTTAACCTTTGAGGCACCGGGGTATAGTGGTGCATTGGGTGCGTTGGGTCAGCCTCTTTTTTCGTCCTTTCGCATCGGCTCGCCACTTCCCTGCGGACACCTGGAGGAGCAATACCAGCCAGAGGATACAGCATTCCAACAGGAGTTGGTTTCAGACATCCTGTAATTATCCGGCATGTGTCGTTTAATGCTGCATCCACCAGCCGAGTATGCGCGGAACGGCTCCAAACTGGGCTAGCGTATTCGCCAGCAGAAAAAGATAAGGCCATTCCAGTAGTCCTTAGGACTTGGGGCGATGCTCCCCAATTTGTGGATGTGAGGCGGCGTAGAAGATTGTTGCGCGAGGCCACTTTCTGCTGGGTGTTGCTGCAATGCTGTCTATAAGTAAGTGCTCTATCCAATGTGATACCAAGGTATTTTGGATGAGAGCAATGAGCAATGGGCACGTTTTTCCAGGATATATCCAAGGTTCGCCTAGCCTCGCGATTGCGTAGGTGGAAGACGCAAGTTTGAGTTTTTGATGGGTTGGGTCTCAGGTAGTTTTGGTCGTAGTAGCTGCTAAGCGTTTTGAGCGCTAAAGTAAGGCTGCACTCTACTTCTTCAAACGACGCAGCTTGGGTCGCAAGTGCCAGATCATCAGCATAGAGAAAACTGGATGTGTTGGATGGTCTAGGCTGGTCATTAGTGTAAATGTTAAATAAGATGGGTGTCAGCACGCTTCCCTGAGGAAGCCCGTTCTTTTGGGATCGCCATCGGCTTTTGTCGTCGAGAAGGTGAACTTGAAAGCGGCGGTTTCGAAGTAGCTCGCTGAGTATCTTCGTGAAAGTAAGATCGCCAGTCATTTCAGTTACCTTCCATAACAACCGTTTAATATTTACTGTGTCATACGCAGCCGACAAGTCGACAAATACGACGCCTGTCACTTGACCCAGCTCAAACCCGTCCTCAATGTGTTGTGTGAGGTTTAGAGTCTGATTGCAACAGGATTTCCCCGGCCGGAATCCGGCCTGTTCGGGAATGAGCTTAGGGTCAGCAATACCGACAAGGCGGTTTAGAAGCATTCTTTCGAAAAGCTTGTACGTATGACACAGCAAAGATATTGGACGGTAGCTTTTGGGATCATCGGCTAACTTCCCAGGTTTGAGTAGCGCGATTACCTTAGACTTCCTCCATCTACTGAGAAGTACGACAATATAGCATACCTAGGCACGAAGTAAGAAACTAGAAGTACCTAACACAAAACTTGATCCCACTGACGCTGGATTAAGGTGATCTTACGGGCGTAAAACACACGATAATGCCTGGTTTTCTGGTCTCGCTGACAAAAGGCAAAAACTTCATCTAAACATGCATGTGCCAGTCTCAAATTCCACCTTCACTTGTAGAGCGTGCGGAAAACTATGCCGCACTCGGCGGCTTATACAGCCATGAAAAGTTTTGCCTCAGACACTGATTAAATCGTCTGTCACAGGCGTGTGAGGCCAATGATGATGATGACATTGTATGTTGGCATGGCTTAGTTGCAGCTTGTTTCTAAGGCTCCGGCTTAGATTAGCGTCACCCACCCCATTTCTTACCCGTGGGAGTCGTAAGAGACGACTAAGGGACTCGAGCGTGTGTATTGCAATTTTAGGCGATGGGCTGACAACCTGTCACTTTGGCGAAACACAATTTTCCGAATGACCCTCAAAAATTGTCTGACGTGGCGTGAGTGTCCGTTTTTGCGGCCGCCGTTTACGCTCTGCCTACCCCGCAAGGGATTATAGGCGTGATATGTGTATATATAGGCGTGATATGTGTATATATAGGCTGGTATGTGTGTATGTATGTAATTGTTACCTAGCAATTTGACGGTGAAATACGTAAAGAGTTTTGGAGTCCTAAGGTATAACTGCAACTTAAGTGGACCTAGAGGAAACCATCTCAGTCCAATCCCAAGTGGTAAGATGACGGTTTTCAAACTCAAACCTAAAAGCTTGACAACAGCTTTATCATTGCTAGAAAAAATTGAGTTGAAGCATTGCCAAACTGTGATAAGCCTCAAAACTTTCAAAACTAGGGGAAGTTTCTACAAAAGACAGTCAAAATTCGGGCTGTGTTGACGTCATTGACACACTTCATGTTTGTGTTCCATCAGCCACTGAAAGCGTTTCGGCTCAGCGAAACTGGGCCTCCATGATAGAGGTAATTCCTGTCTCTGTAAGTAATTCACAGGCAGGTGAGGTCGGATAAGCTAAAATGGACTGGTTTTTGTATTGCGATTGCCTAAGTAAAGAAAAGAAAACGAATTAATAAACAAAAGTCAGATATCACAAATGTCGGCTAAGAATAGCATCACCCCATTTCTTTCCCGAGGAACTCAAGGGAGTGTATTGCAATTTTAGATAGGTTGACAGCCCATCGACAACCTTTCACTATAGCGATATACAATTTTCTGAATGACCGTCAAATGTTTGTCAGACGTAATTGCGGCCGTTTCCGCTCTGCCTACTCCGCAAGGGATTATGGGTTTGATATGTTTACGTATGTAAGTGATATATAATTATTTATGGCTTTGCATGTCCATAGGTAATTATTGCAATACTACTTACCTTCCACTCTAAAATTCCACTTTTCATTCATCTAATCACACTAAGCTGATCAACATTAAAAGGAATAAACGTAGTCAAAGTGCAGAAACTAGGCAAACAGCGATTAAATCGAGTCTCATCTCACCAGTCAAAGAAACGTACATTCTAAACTCACTGATTTATATAAACTTAACCAATACACAAATCAGGGATTCCGCAACCTAACAGACTGCCAGAATGTGGCCATCGATTAATTATTCGTCAGGACATTGGCGTGGAAAAACAGTATTTTTTTCTTGATTCCAAGTAATTGGATTGATGGAGTGTTCCGGGCTCTGTCAACGGGAGATAATGAACGAGCCACCGAATGAACCTTTGTCTACGCAAAACGCAAACTTTTACCGGTTTTCCCGCTCGCCACAGGGTTTGGGTAGTAGTTACTAAAGGAAAGAATTAGGTCAGATTCAAGGTTTTTTTGGTTGACTATAATAATCATAATTTAAATCTTAAAAATAAGTGCTTATTGAGCAAATAATACGTACAAATTGGTTTAAGCCTCTTTATTCTTTTAAAGTTAAATAATAATATTTTTGTACTGCTAGATTTAAATGTTTCTTTATATTATGGAGAATGCCCGGTTGCCGGATGCCTGGAATAGCCGGTTTTTTATTAGGACAATACAAAATTGTTATAAACAAAGACAATTGTGTTATATAAATTTCTTTATTTTACAAAGACGGATCATGACGCCAATAAGTGATAATACTATCCTACATTGAATAAAGTAATTCATTTTCATTATTTTTAATATGTTTATTTCTTACAAAAATACAAGTTACCTACTGGGTTAGCTACGGACTTTATACAGTCAATAAAAAAAAGTTAGTTTAGGCATCATAGTTTTTACAGCTATGATTGATTACGACCAAAATAACATACCTCCCACACCTCTTATATAATAATTTCTTGAAAGCTAGAGCAAGCATTAAAAATCTAAGAGGGACAAATTATTGCCCTATACAATAAGTTTATTCCAAGGCATAACAATAAGCTTGATTTTGTTATGCGTCTTTAAATTCACTTAAACAGACAATTGTGGCTACAAAAAACCAACCAGTTTAAAACACAAGAAAAAGCTCATTGTGTAACCGACTTAGATTTAGATATTTGTTTCAGATTTAAATAAATAAATTAAAAACAGCGGAGGGCGCCACAGGGCGGTCGGATTTTACACGGCGCTGGCTTAAAATAAAACAAAACAAAAAATCTATTTCTTATCTACCTACTATCTACTCATTGAAAAAGTACGTACCAAAGGTCACTTCTTCTTAAATAAGCAAAGTCCAGTAAGAAATAATCGACTTACAAACAAACTTTAGCGAACAGTTGCCTGTGAAACTTTTGTTTTACTTAAGGTAAGTCCGCACGGTTTTAAACACTAAGCACGTTTTTAAGTTATCGTTGTAGGTCATACTTTGTCCTAGCTTCGATATCAGATTTTAGATGAGAAATATTTAAGAAAATTTAGTTACGCATTATATTTTTACCAAAGGCGGTTCACTCACTTGTCGTCCGTCGTTCCTTTTTTTAATGCAACGTAGCGTATGCGTCTGTCAGACGAAAGGAAATTGCGAATTCCAATCTTTCGGTTTACGGTGCGTTATAGAGGCGTCTGTCAAGTCGTTTAACACACGCGTTCGTTACCTAATTGGTCCGCAATTTCCTTTCGTTTGACAGACGCATGCGTTACGTTGCGTTAAATAAAAAGAACGACGGACGACAAGTGAATGAACCGCTTCTGGATATGAAAAGTTAAAATATGACATACAAAAATAAATCTGATGTCGTATTTCAGGAATTTTTGTGGTTTTGGTAATAATAATCGTACCTACAACATATTCAAATTTAAGAATTTTGACGTTGGTAAACTTTCCCTTTTCATATTTGCATTTCCTTTACATTACATGTATGAGATCATTATGGTACCCTACCATAGCTGATGATAATACCAACAAACTAGTTACCTTAAATCTTCTATACCGCATAATATTTACTGTCTAGAGCGGACATTCTATTCGATAAGCAAGCATATTCCGTAACGAGGTTTATGGAAGCTTATACTAACCCGCCTTCGGTTAACGTGCGCATAGCATTACATCATCCATATAAAATGCACTGCTAGTACACAAGAATTGACTATAATATATATTTTTTATTTTTATTTATTAATGATGGGTTTGCTCTTGACTCTAGTCTAGGTCATAGGACAGAGACAGAGTCTAAGATGGAGCGAGCTCACCCATATTGTCCAAATAGGCATTTGAAAGAATGTAAAAAATCTTAGTAGGGTAATTATTTTCTGTCCTTATAATTTGCAGTGTATAATGCTTTCTTTATCTAGTTTCTTTACATTATTTTATAGGCCTACTTGGCCCCAGTATAGGTCTATAGTAGAGATGGGTGGATACAATAAATAATAAAAACGTATTGCTTTTAGTATATTTCGTTGAAAAATAGTCTTGTCAGGATAAGAAGTAAAACAGTTTTTATTGTTTTGTAATCAATGTATCTAAATATTTCTGATATGAGAAGTTAGAAGGTAGCGAGCGCAGAGTATCGGCGATATTGCGCGGGATAAGCTTAAACAAGTAAAAACTCGAACCTGTTATATAAGGGTATCAATTCCTGCCAAAAGTATTTAGTCGAATATTTGTATTTGGTGAAACCTATGTTCAGCCCATGTCTAGTATATACAACTACTGGAATTCATAGACAGGTGAATTCTCATTCTGACAAATTCTTCGAGCAACCCGGCCTTCCGTCCCGTCTCACGGGTACGCAAGGCTACATGAATCGGAGTACGTATCGTAAAAAAATTTGAAAGACATAACATAAATAATGATGAATTAAATGGACAATTTACTCTCTTCAATTAAGCGTCCATAGAACACATACTTTGTTCTGACATACACTTCCAAATTTGAGATCACAGCGAGACAGATAAGTAATCTAAAATAATAGCACCGCCTTGTGACCAGCCTGATTAACCTAACCTAACTGTCCAAAGCCTTGCACACTCCAGGAGTTTAAAGAGGCGAACCCTACAGCTATCGCCATAACCAAATACTGGTCCAAGGCTATCTAAAAAGTTACTATTCGACTCGATGAAGAAGAAGAAGAACCTCACAAAATGTAACACTTATAATTTAGCCAGAAATTTTATGAATCTTGAGGACAGTAAATAAAGAAAATGAAAACGTTGATAGTGTAAATTTATCCAATCCTTTTTAATATTCAATTTCAATTTCAATTTTAATAGCCTTTTATTACTTAATGTTTTTTTTTTACAATCTTCGCATGCAATTTATAATTATAATTCATTTACATTATATTAATTACAACAATAAATAAATAAATAAATATATTTTTTTATATACCTTTTTTATATAAATCTACCAAAATCTTTTTAGATTCAACATTATTTCAGCTATAAAATAATTTTCTACCGCAAATAAATTAACGTTACTTTTATATCATCAGCTAATAACGT
Organism: Tuta absoluta; assembly: GCA_027580185.1. Taxonomy (NCBI): domain Eukaryota; kingdom Metazoa; phylum Arthropoda; class Insecta; order Lepidoptera; family Gelechiidae; genus Tuta; species Tuta absoluta. Next base: position 13,616,936 of record JAQAHW010000005.1, read on the forward strand.
AGCTGAAGCTCGCTCGGTTTCCTTGCAGTGAATAATTGATATGCTTTTTTTACCGTAGAAGCTTTCCCAAGTCAAACAGGCAGATAATAAAACGTTAGCTGGGTCTTTTTTACTTTACTTCGAATAACACAAATAACCTTATTTCATCTGCATTTACCACCAACTTACATAATAAATGAGGGTTTTTCGCCAAAAACGGAAAAATGCTGTGTACTCTAACCGACACGGAAAAATACTTGAGTCTGTCATTAATTTTCATTTCATACGGTGGTGGAATGGTGGTGTCTTAAAGGGCACGTCAAGTGAAGGCTGAGTTTCGTGGAAAGTAGCCATTTCTCAAGCCAAAGAGTGTCGTTACTCCGAGTCGTGTAGAAAAGTCAACGTTAAAATGTCTTTCTTTTACATTTAAATTTATATTTGTCCAACGTTCTTAATTTGATGATCTTAGATCATTAAAACAAAACAAAATTAAGAAGCAATTTTATACCTAAAACACGTTATTTAAACAATATAAGAATCTCAGTAAAGTTTGTGGTAGGCGATAAAATATTTTTATCACTACATAGTATAAAATCAAGTCGCTTCCCGTTTGGTGTCTCCTTATATCTTTAGAATTACCCAACGGATTTTGATGCGGTTTTTTTTATTAGATAGAGTAACTTGAGAGGAAGGTTTATAAGTATAATTTATTCCGGAAAATTGTCACATTCCCATGGGAAAACGGGTAGCCCAACTGGTAGTAAACTTTTGACCCCCTTTTGACACCTTAAAGGATTAAAATTTAAAAAATGCTGAAACACGTATTTAATTATTTTAAGCTATGAGTCTAATCAGAAATTTTGAAACAGATCACATTTAAGATAAAAAACTTTCATACAAACTTTTAACCCCCTTTTCACCCATTTAAGGGTTAAAATTTCAAAAATGCTGAAACACATGTTTAATTATTTAAGGTTATTAATCCAATCACAAATTTTGAAACAGATCACATTCATTAAAAAAACGAACTTTCATACAAACTTTTAACCCCCTTTTGACCCTATTAATTGCTATAATTTCAAACATGCTGAAAGAGCTAAAACACGTGTTTAATTATTTTAAGCCATAAGTCTAATCACTAATTTTGAAACGAATCACACTTAAGACAACGAACTTTCATACAAAGTTTTAACCCACTTTTCATCCCTTGGGATTAAAAATTAAAAATTTATCTAAAATACCAAGAGGTTGAAGATTTCGTCGGCTTACGTCGGGGCGCCGGTAGCTCAGTTGGCAGAGCAGTGGAACGGTACTCCACGGTCCCGGGTTCAAGTCCCGGCGGGCGCTGACATTTTTTCAATTTCTTATTTTCATTTATAATTATAATTAAACACGTATTTCAGCATTTTTGAAATTTTAACCCTTAAATGGGTGAAAAGGGGGTCAAAAGTTTGTATGAAAGTTTTTCATCTTAAATGTGATTTGTTTCAAAATTTCTGATTAGACTCATAACTTAAAATAATTAAATACGTGTTTAAGCATTTTTGAAATTTTAATCCTTAAAGATGTCAAAGGTGGGTCAAAAGTTTATTACCAGTTGGGCTACCCGTTTTCCCATGGGAATATGACAATTTCCCGGAATAAATTATACTTACAAACCTTCCTCTCAGTTATTCTATCTAATAAAAAAACGCATCAAAATCCGTTGGGTAATTCTAAAGATACCTATAAGGAGACACCAAACGGGAAGCGACTTTATTTTATACTATGTAGTTTGATGTAGTGATACAATTTTAGCGTCCACCTCCGTCAATGCATCTTGCCAATATGAAGTCTTTAAATTTCCTCTTATCCGGGCTTCATACAAAAAAGTATCTACATTCTAGCTAGCAATGCGTTAATGAAGCGAGACGGATTATCACAACATAGTATAGTAAAGTCGCTTCCCAAGTCTGTCCCTGTCTGTTTGTATGCTTAAATCTTCAAAACCACTAAACGGATCTTGATGAAGTTTTTTTAAAAGATAGAGTGATTCAAGAGGAAGGTTTTTATGTTTGATTTATGTCGGGAGAAGGTCTGGTTCCCGTGGGAAATCAGGTTAACAGCGGGTGAAACCGCTGGGCGGGTCGCTCGTCTACTCATATTTAAAAGATTAAAAAATAATATATACACGTTTAACTAGTAATGTATACAATTTATGTTTCAACTGCAGTAGAAGAAGCTTTTTTACGTGAAGCTAAGAAACAGTTTATCTTGGTAAAGGTCTTTGATGAAAAGTTTACTGAATAAGCTGAAAGTTAGAATAAGATGGCGTAAAAGGAGTGAGCTCTAAGAAGGACATTGAAAACCGGATTTAACAGGACATCGATGGTCTGGTATATTTTATCAGATAAAAAAGTGTTTTAACTGCCTTGTTGCCGGTTTATATTTTGTTTATTTTCATTATTTATTGCACATCTTACAAAAGGCGGGCCTAATGCCACGCGGCATTCTCTACCGGCTAACCAGAGGAAACAGATGCTAACAGATAAGAAAAGCTCAGTAATATATGGACATGATTGTTCTTCTTTTGACATATGTTAGGTAAATCAGGGTGCTGAATACTAAATTTTGAGGATACCTACCTACCTTCTGTATGACTTAATGAATAAACAGCTGGTACTCAATCCTAAATATTTTATTGTTAGATAAATTATAAAGTTTAACACAGTAAAGTAGAAATGCTCATCTACGCTCACTACCAAGATCTGCCCTGTCTCTGGATGGCACTAGAACACTAATCCACCAGCCAATAATGACCTTTTACACAGAGAAGGTTTATTTCATTATCCATCAGCGCCAACAATAGCTGTCTTAAGGCTAATAATCGACTGATACGTACATAAATGCACGCCTTTATCCCTTGCGGGATAGGCAGATCATAAACGGTACGTCACGTCTGACGAAACATTTTGAGGGTCATTCAGAGTTGTGCAGACAGGCTGTCAGCTCATTGCCTTAAATTGTAATACACATTGTGACCCTCGAGTCTCTTAGTCACCTCTATCGACACCCGCGTGAAAGAAATGTGGTGATGCTATTCTAAGCCGACATCACAGGGCATTCAAAGTCCCGATAAACTTACAAAACCGCTAAATCTGTACAAGTGAAAACGAGATACACACAGACAGACAGAAATATACAATAGCTCACAGTTATAATTATAGCTTATGCAAGAACAAAAACATACAACACAATACAAGCAAAGGCGGCCTTATCGCTTTAAGCGATCTCTTCGAGGCAAACCTGCACACCATGAGAAAACATTTAAAAAAACGAGCTTACGATTTCAAATCCCACTCTCTCATATTAACGGGTTTCGTGCAATAAACTCAACAATCGATATAATCCGTATTGTATGGAACGAGCATGTTGTTTTTGCGGGTGGAATCGTTTCAATAAGCAAACTGACTGCGTACAACTCAATCTGGTACTTGCTCACAATCTACTCAATCAAGTGGATTGAACGGCTGCGATTAGGGCTATCACGATGAAAAAATGATCGACAGTTTGTTCCTAATGTGTCTGCGTACTGAATTGGTAATTTAGACTGTAACAGGCATAATAAAATCAAAATATAAAGAAACGACTGCTCTCTGAGATAAAGCCTAGCTTATGACACTCAGGATAATGTAAGGATTCTTCTGATACAATTCCCATTCGAATCTGCTCAGTGGTTAACGAGTTGCAGTACTTTGAAGAATTGCACATACATACATGAACTCACAAAGAGTCGTGTAAAAAATAGGACTAGGTACTCGCGTTTAATATATTTGATGTCATATTCAAATAATCGGAAATAATAATATAATTTAGATAGTAAATATATTATTCGTATTTTTGTCTTATAAAGTTACGTACTGATTGTCAGATTGCTTAGAACTAAAAGTATCCGCCACATAAACAACAAATATTGTGAAACATTCCATTCCACATTCCAAAGGTTGCTTATCATTATCAAATGTTCATTAGGTGTAACGTATAAACTAATTAACAAGTAAAAAACTGCTGTTTCCGTCACGCATAGATGGCTACTTTAGACCTGGGAATAATACGTCGATTTTAGCACCTTCCTGCCAACCCTAACTACAGGATGTGAACGTTTCGTAAGTAACAAATATATTGTTCACTCAGTGGCGAAATAAAAGGAACAGCAATTCTCTTCCGTCCACCAGGGGGCGTTGGGCGTTGATGAACGACCCATATGCTCCTAATACCTTTTTTCTCCCTTTGCAACTAGTGCTTGTTCTAGCAATCAAATGAAGAAAAAAAAGCAGTCTCGAATGAAAGATTCTCTGTGTTTTTATTGCCTTCGTGGTACAGTGGATTGAATTTGCCCTTAGTACCTGGTTGAATTCTTGATCAGGGTGTGGGAAGCAGCCATATGAATGACAATGATTTCCAATAATAACATTTTTAACATTGTCAGTATCAATACCACAATAATTTTCTTCTTTTTCTAAATAATACAGAAAAAATGTTCTTACAGATTAAAAAAGTATTTTTTACGACTATAGCTTTTCTCAACTAGCCACGCCATTGTAATAAAATAAGAGATCAAGTAGAAATGAACTATTTTCTTCCTCATGACCTTTCTGGTGTCCATTTTTGGACCCGTAGTCCTTTATCAATGTAAACGATATCAAAATATGTATGAATAAGCGCCACTAGCACAGCAAAAATTTTTTCTACATTTTATTCAACTTCTTTTTATAATTCATTGATAAATTTTCAAGGACGTTCATTAGAACATTGGACAAAAAAATAAAAACCAAACTCCACAGCAAAGATATTCCTCGGATGTCTAACGCCATCTATCGATGATTTTATTTTAGTTCTTTTTTTCTCTGGCTAGGTTGGCTTGCTGTCATAAAAGTCCTCATTATGTTCTTTCATGTACTAATTCTTAGCACTACCTATTAATAAAAAATAACGTAAAAAATATTAAACGTTGTTTATTATTTAGAAACATTTGTACTACGATCGAAAAACGCCTACTTTGATCGCCATTTAATAAACTTCAATTAAGTAATTAAGACCGGTATTTGAAATAATAAGCTGGAGCGATATCGTCCGTCATTACAGTAATTAACATTATACTTTCCGTCCATTTGACTTGTAAGTTGACCGATAAACGAGAAATAACGTTCTGAAACAACAGTTTTTTATAATTTTCCTGAACTTCTGGTATCTACTATGTACGGTCGCGTTCTAAAGTGGAGTCATAGTTAACACAAACCTCAGAAAACAAGTCGCTCGCACCCGCGGCTACACTCACACAATGACACAAATGACGTATAACATACTATTATTTGACGAACTACCATTGTATAATAGAATGAATAGTATTGACTATTTCACTACATGAATCATTAGCTTCGGTAGCGTGGTCAGTAGCGCGGTCAAGCAAATTCTTGACCGTTATTGTGGAGACAATGGATCGAATCCCGATATCTTAGTTGTAATTTTTATTTTATCAAATGAAGCAAAATTTAGTAAATTTTGAATTACATTTTAGTTGTTGCTAGATCGTTTGCGAGATAGTGCGTGTGCTAAGTGATTTTTTTTAACCTAAGTTTATTTATTAAACTTCAGTGTTTATTTCTTCGAAATGCATACTATTATCAGTTTGCAGGATAAGCAGCGTATTGTTGCGCTGCAATTATCTGTGGCGCTGCATGATATTGGATTCAATTTAACTCAAATTGCTAATCAGACTGGTCTGGCCGTAAGTATAGTTTTATTTAATTACAATTGTATTTTAAATATTAAAAACTTTGACTCATAGTATGTTGGTAGCTGTGAACCGATAAGTATAAACTTTTTTATTAATAATGCTACTTTGTTTTAGCGGAAGACTGTTAAACGTTGGGTTACACATTTTGAAGAGGAAGGTAGCGTAAAAACTCGACTCGTCTTATTAATGATTCACAGCTGAGGATGATGGTGTAACAATATGAAGAAAATGGTTCTGCCGCTGGTCCAGGCGAATTAGTAGCACAAGAAACAGGGCGTGCAACTGCCGCTAATTATGTTGATATGCTACAGGAAAGCATGCTACCGACGACGCCGACGGTGCGAAATGTTTAACTGTTTATCCTGCTAGTGAAGTTCCTCGTTTTGCATTTGTCCAGGATAAATTGTCCAGTGCATCGAGCTGCCGTGGTGTATAATTGGTTTAGCCAGCACCCAGATATCCAAGTTATTCGTTGGCCAGCAAAATTTTCGGACTTAAATCCCATAGAGAATTTATGGGGTTTAATGGTGCAAAGGTGGGACATGCGCAATGAAAGAACTACAGAAGCTTTAGAGGCTCACTGCCTGGGAGTGTGGGAGAGTACCAGAGGAACAGATATATGCACTTATTTGATCGAGTCTATTAAGTGTTGTTGAAAACAGCGGAGGTAACACCAAATACTAATTATGTAAGCGGCGATTTTTACTTAAGATTCCAATCAGACCCGATCTAGCATACATTGCTGATTATCTTGTGTATTTCATTATAATATACGAATATACACAAAATAATCAGCAATGTATGCCGAAGCGGGCCCGATAAATCGTTGCTCACTCAACCTCTGTTTACCTGCTTACCCGCCTACTATTGCAGTAGGTATTTGTGGAGCATTACATTAGCAATTAAATTATGCTAAAACATCGATATATATTTATATAAGATTGATCATTATTAGTCAGTTATCTTAAGGCCTTGCTTCAATATCTTTTCATTACGAAAACGAGTACTTAAGCTTAAACCTTGAGATGTAGGCAAATAACTGATTTATTATTATTACAATTACTTTTACTTCCGAGGAAAGTGCATCATCGTTAAACATAGAACAATAAAATAATTACTAACGAAATTATTACTTAAATAACTTTATTGAAAGATTCAATCTAAGATTTGGATCATTCCTATGATCTTATAAATAATTACCTATCGATGTTTCAGCTAATGAACACTTAATATCATTTTACATAATATTGTGTTTTATCATTCAAACAAAACTATTAACTAAGTATTACGACAGCAAGTATTTTATGTAGTTTTACATACTCGTATCTTATGGTTACCAAAAGATCTCATTCATGTCATTTTGTTATTTACATAAAGTGATACCATACCTACCAATAAAATAATTTCTTACCTTACTTTTTGTTTTATTACAATATTATAGGTTTATGTTTTTAGATATAATATTTTGATACATAATTTACAATAAACATTTATAGATATAATACATAGATGAATTTAATGAAAAATATTATATAAAATAATTATTACTGGAGAAAATATGGTAAAAACATTTAAAAAACATTATTCAACATACAGAGATCGGATGGGAACCCGGTTCCGTTCTGATTAGAAGGTAAGAACTATTATATAAAATAATTATTACTGGAGAAAATATGGTAAAAACATTTAAAAAACATTATTCAACATACATAGATCGGATGGGAACCCGGTTCCGTTCTGATTAGAAGGTAAGAACTATTACCGCTAAGCTACGGTAGCTTGTGATCAATACGACGAAATAAAGATATGTAATCTATTGCTTTACTACAAGTGAACGAATAAGGATAACTATAAACAGTTTTAGACAAACCAGTGTGATGTATACTTTGTGGTGATGTAGTGGCGAATAGGCTATCACCGAGTAATTATTTCAAAGATTACATAGATGTCGCTTATAGGTGGTAATCTGTTTAAGTTTTAATGCTACGCCTTAAGGTGGACTTTTCTACTTACAGTCGATAATCTTACGTGTGTGCGTAAGTTAGTGAAGTAAGTACAGAGGATAATAACCCGTATTGCATTCTGTCAAGTGGTCTAACTATGACTCCACTTATGAATCCGACCGTACCTTAACTACCCAAATACTTTTTAACGAGTTTTAACTTAAGGTTATGTATTTATTATTTTGTGAGTGTTTTAGTTTTGTTTTGATAGCCGTTAATATATTATTGTACTAGGGGTGAAATCGTGTAGTATAAATTTGCATAAGTTTTTTTCTCATCCGAGAATCAGAAACGAGTCCAGCAAGATGTATACCACCAACATAAGTATAGTTCGAAAATGGTACAGCAGACTGTGCTTAACGAGTCAACCCGCGCAAGTGACGCAGAGCCCCTGATCTCATACCAATGCTCGCATCAATCTTGTGCAACAGAGTATCGGCTTCCGGATTTATAAAACGAAACTCCAGCTAAACCAAACCTTTGTCGTTTTACTGCACGAGAACCCGACGAGTTTCTATGCGGAAAAAGTAAATTGGAAAATTCGTACTTGTGAAATGGTTTGAAGGAATGCTATCTATGAGCATCACCTTGAAAAAAGGGTGTCTAGTGTAATTATCGAAGATTAAGTATTTTGTTAAGATTATATTCGCTGTATCAATCGAGAATAATGTAGAGATCTGCTACAAGTGTGTGCAGAGGCGCAGAAAAGCGTAGCAGATCTACGCGTGGCAGGGCTACGCTTATTTGCAAAACTGAAATCAGGTTTAAAATTTTTTACAGACTGATTATAACTGTGATGGGCTATCTATGTTTAGTATAGTAAGTTAATTGTAAATATATACAAACATGGTGAAGGGTACAAAATTATAGATTTTTAGGCCTACAATATAACAATTTGAACAAATACAACACCTCTACATACCTACTTATGCAAGCTGCGTACGACATATGTTTTATAAGAACAATAATTCATCTATTCCAGGTCATTGTCGACATGTTAAACCTCTTTTGCTTAGCCTAACTCCTCTACGAAATTGAAATTAAAGTACTCCCATGTTGATCCACTAAGCCAAAGTCGAAAAATCATTAAGTATAACATCTTCACCGGCGTAAAGGTCTACAAATATTCAGATCTGTAATTCAGACATTCAATTAAGTACGGGTAACAGATGTATGAATGTTATAAACACTCGCTCATTCAATAAATAACTCAGATGCCGATCCACTCTGTTTTTGTACTGATTCACTTACAATTTAAGAATATCATTCTATCTAGCTATAAGAAGTGGCACCACTTCACAAAAAAGTTTTCTCTTTATAAAACAATCTATCCGTCCAGTATAAGTACGTATAAGTCCGATGCCCAAGTTTTTAGGATGATCCTAAAGTAAAATTTGAAACTGCAAACTCAATGAAATATTCGCTGTAATTAAAGAGAAAACTTTTTTTCTGAAGTTTTTTGCCACCGTCGTGGTCGCTCACGGCTACACTCGCCTTAATAACATCTTGTAACACTCACATAGAAAGCGGTCGCCAAGTAGCTTGCAAAGTGTGTTTTACACCTATGGAAATCGCCACAACTCCACAACTTACAGTCTCTAGTTTTTATTTTGTCTATTTGTACTACTGTTCCTTTATTCTACTGTGGCTATATAAGGTGAGGGTAGGGTATGAAAGTTTCGAGTGAACATGAACTCAAATTTGATTACACCGCCGCTGTTAGCTACTGAGTGTCGACCGGAAGTTATGCTTTGTTCCGCATCCGCATCCGCTTTGCAACACATTTTTGTTGGTGATTTGCTAAGCTATGTATTATGATTTGATCATTTATTTAGTTTTTTCTAAAATATTACGATACAGTTCTGATTAATTATTAATTTAGTCCATCAACAAATTCAGTTCATAAAGTTACTTCATGTTATTATAACGTTAGTGTTTTAAGTGTTTGATATATATTTTGAAAACATTATTTGAGAAAATAATGTGGATATTATTATGATGAAAATTATTAATTTTCACCGAAATACTATCGCGATTCTCCGGTTTAATGTTGGAAGTAATTCTCGTTGAACAGAGCTACATTTTCAAATTATTCTTTCAGGTAAAGGACTTCTACGCTTATAATCACCAAACTCGTAAGTGGCTAGTTATGAAAATGTAAGTAATAAAATAATAATGCCTTCAAAGGGGTCAGCCCAGACGTCGCAAATTGCAAGCCAAGTATTTTCAAGTCTAAATTCAACCCTGTGCTGCGTCCAGGGAGGTAATTAGAAGATTCCCTCCTGTCTGAGTCGCGTCTAGTGGCCGGCACAATACGTAGCCCTTTACTCAAGGACCGTCTGCCTCTTTTTTTAACCTTCGTTGCTATGTTCGCTCGTTTTTTGGATATTGCGGATTTCGGGAGATGAGCGATAGGAAAGCGATTTGCGAAAGGGGTGCTCCTCTCTTTTGGTTTGTTATTTTCATGATTTACCGCAAACATGAGTTACCGTTCGTAAGATGTTGAAGTTTCAAGGATATTTGGATTTAAAAATAGCGCAAATAAACATAACAATCACATCAAAATTAAAATAAGTACCTAAGTAGGTATTTATCTACCTGCAAAATTAACTTCACAGCTACGTAGGTAGGTAATTATGAATAAATGAATGAAAACTGTATTGTTATTATTGCGTAAATTACAAGCTATGGAAATACTAATTTGCTGAAATGAAATTAACTATATAAATGTAAGTATCATCAATAGCGCCAGATGCAGTTTAATTTTCAGCATATAACTTTTATTACAACCGACATTAATTAAAAATCTGTAAATTGCAAAGTCAAAAATCATTTTGAAATTTAATATTTATACGAATAACAACTACACTAGAAAACGTTCCGATATTATTTTGGTAATAGCTTTATTTTATGAATGCCAAATTAAAAGTGTGTATTCAAAAGTGTCAAAGGGTAGTTAAACATGTATATGCGATTTCCCTACTTGAAATCTAATGCCATTTGATCAAACGTTAATTGCTTGAAAACCTATGCTCGATTATCTACGGGACCTACAAATCGTGAGCTCGATAGTTTACCACATCGATGCATCAAAATCTCTAAAAACGTGAATTCTAACAATTAAAAAGGTAAATGTAAAATTAGTATTTCAGTACCGGAAATAATTTAGTATTATTATGTATTTTTAATAGCGTAAAACAAAAATCTTAACGCACTTCGAGACTTCTCAAATTTCTATACCGCCTTTCTTACACAGAAATGTACGCTTTTCAAGCTCATGCGGTCGGCTAGCCAAGCCTGCGAGCCGCCATGCGTGCAAGCATTGCATGCAACGCATGCATTGCCAGCGGCGCAGGCATCCGTCGTATGCATGTAGCAGTGCATCTCATGCAGCGAAAAGACGGACGCATAATGAGCGCCGTTGATTTTGTCCTGTTTTTGCAAGTAGTCAGACCGTATTTTCATGAAGAACCACTACTTTTTGTTTGTATTTGTATGAGGTTATCGTCTGACAAGTTGTTTTTTTTTCGTGTATACCGAGTTGTCAAACAACCAGATGAATCCTGGTGTAAGAGTCTTTGAACCGCGTACTAGTAGTTGGCCTCTGTCATGGTTGTGTAACTACCGCCGTATAAGTAATCATATAGAGTAACCGAGCCCGAAGGCTTAACGTGTCTTCCTTAACGAATCTTTCTTTTTGGACAATCAGGTGGTTCAGCATGCAATGACCTAACTAGACTGGGAACAAATACCCTACGTATTCGATATCAACTTTGTAAGTGGCTCACCAAGAATCAAACCTGGAACCAGGCGCAGGCAGGCGCACTATCACTGCGCCACATCTGTCGTCGAACACAACATATTCACTAAGGACTTTAGGATGTTAGGTTATTCCTCGAATATGAGAAATCCACGTGTTTTGGCTGAATTATGTTTCATTTGCAAGTCGTTGTGAATATGAATTCTCTTTGAAGTCCTCACACAGTTTTTGTGCTCTTAGAAAAAGTCGCTGCCCTCATTATTTATTTTCGTGCACTTAAGTCTTAAACTTTGACACCCAGGTACACATAATACCTACATTAAAGCTATACCTACTGGCCCGGCTATTGTAAGATAAATAGGATTAACTTATTTCAAAGAGCAGGTTTGATATTGAATTACTAAATACGTTAAATGTCCTGTAAAAATATTCTTCATTCTGTGTAGGTGGATGACTTTCCCTATCACAGAACCTTGTATGAAAAATGCAATCTTTTCATGGACATTGCATTCAAGGCAGCCCTTCAACAGAAACGGTCAGACCCAGCTCATTAAATATCCATTACAAGAGGACCGTTCACTCCCGCCTCTCGGTTAACTAAACAGCCCTTTATGGTAAAAATTTACCCTCTTTTTGACGGATGCGTGGTCGAAGCATGTTGCTTGAAGTTAAAGTTATTAGAGTGGAAAACGTAAATTGTATGTGAAATAATCGTCAAAATAAAACTTCAAGTACAAATATGTATCTAAAAGTTCGAAAGGAGTTGATCCTTGTGTCAAAACCAAATGTTTACTTGTTCCTTAATTTTTTTTTAAAAATATTGAATTATTGTGTTTGTGTTTGTGACATAGATGTAGTAATCAGCGAAAAACGAAAAATTGTAATTCACCAAGTAATAACTAACAAAACTTTAGGTATACACACACACACACACAAATACACATCACGCTTATTATTCCTTGCAGGGTAGGCAGAGCGTAAACGACCGCAAAAACGGACATTTACGCCACGTCTGACATATATTTGAGGGTCAATCGGAAAATTGTATATCGCCATAGTGACAGGTTGTCAGCCCATCGCCTAAAATTGCAATACACACCCTCGAGTCCCTTAGTCGCCTCTTACGACTCCCACGGGAATGAAATGGGGTGATGCTATTCTAGGCCAGCATCACACACAAATATTACGCCTATAATCCCTCACGGGGCAGGCAGAGCGTTAACGGCCGTTCAACGGATATTAACACCACGTCTGACATAAGTTTGAGGGTCAATCAGATAACTGTGTATCACTATAGTGACAGGTTGTCAGCCCGTCGCCTAAAATGCTATTCTAAGCCGGCATCACACGGGATATACAGGTATATACAGTAAGTTAGATAAAATACTTAAACCGACTCCTAAAGAGGAAAAGCCAGAGTTATGAATGAATAATAATATTACAAGACCCCATCATACCTCAACTAAATTACCCAACTAACATAACTCGAGAAGAGTCCTTGTTAGTGAGTTAGCGGGTGCAGAACATTGTGGAACTCTAGGACAACGTTCTATACCGGGACCGCTCAAAGTTAAATTGTATTAGCATTGCGAATGCTCGGTGATCTATTTTTGAATCTCCAGTGCATGACTGTGAATTAGTAGAATTTTATGATGACTTTTGTTTGTGGTTGGTATTGGTATATCGGTGTGACGCTACATCGCTGTAATAGATAGATAAACTGTTATTAATGGCCGGCTTATTAATCAAATAATAGGTAGGTAAATAGGAAAGTATAGCTCGGCCGTCTGTGTTTATGAGTGAATCACGTTGTTGTTTTCATTTGTAAATATCATACACCAGGAACCCATGGATTATACAGTTGAGAATAATAGGAAAAGATCGAATAAAGAAATAGATGCTGGTTTAGTCAGTTCAAATAAGAAAGTAGCAGTTATTGCAATTCAGGAGCAGTCCTCTCAAAATATACAAAACCCCCGTGTATCTCAACCTACCCAGGTTTCTGATAGTTCACAATCACCTCAAAGTAATAATACCCAAAGTCAGTCTAACCAGAACCATCAAAATTCCACGCGTCAGTTTTACAAGGAAAGTGACACCGGTCCCTTTATTGTCCATGTTGTCAAAGAAGGTGAATCAGATCAACAAGTGCACCCTATTATGTTTGGAAAATTGATATTTTCACTGAAAATTAAAAACATCAAAATGGGTGGAATTAAAAAAATAGGGCGTAATCGTCTCTCAATTGAATTTGAAAATCCATTTGGAGCGAATGAATTTTTGAAAAACGATACTTTGGGCAAAAGCAAATACAGATGCTTTATCCCATCATATAATGTGACACGCTTAGGTGTTGTCAAGGGTCTCCCTATTGAATTTACAGAAGAGGACATCATCGAAAATATCACTTTGCCTTATGGTTATAGTGGCAAAATAATTAGAGCTAGGAGACTTAAGTACCGGAAGATGGATGAGGCCACCAGGACTGTTTCCCGACTAGACTCGGAAACAGTTGTGTTGACCTTTGATGGACAAAAAACTCCAGAGCGGGTATACTTTATGCATAATTCGCTACCAGTCGATCAGTACAAATTCCCTGTAATCCAGTGTTATAAATGCTGCAGATATGGACATACTATGGCTCAATGCCGCTCCAGGGCACGTTGTTTCAAATGCGCGGAGGAACACATAGGAGACACTTGCGTAATTCAATTTGATAAGTCCAAGTGTGTGTTTTGTTCAGCAGCCCACTTTGCTACTCATAAAGAATGTCCAGAGTATATTAGACAAGTAAATATCAAATCGACTATGGGAAAGGAAGGTATTTCATTTCAAGAAGCTGCCAAAATGTTTGCTCCGGCTAGAAAGATGTATAGTTCTGCTGTTAAATCTATTGTCCAACCTCTTCAACAGTCTGCTCCTTTATTTTCACAGGAAACAAATATTCAATTTGATAATAACCAATTAAACTCTCAAACCCCACATAATAATATGTCCTACAGAAAAACTGTTGTTACACCAAGAAAAACTAGATCTCCACTTCAACCTGGATATGATCAAAGAGCACATCAAGATATTATCAATGACTTCACAGCCCCTCCACTTCGAAATGGTTGTGGCTATCCTCCCCAATCTGATTCTTTGGAACAGTCTTCTATTTCATCTGTTATTACTTTACTTATTACGTTTTTATCTAAAATCTTATCTAACAATCCAAACTCTCTCTCACCGGTTGACGCTGCCAATTTAACTGATTTAATTTCCTATTTTGTGATTCCTAATAATGGCTGTAATCCTTCAATGGAACGCCAGAAGCATTGGTCGTAAGAAGGGTGATTTAATATACTTGATTAACAAGCATAAACCGTCTTTAGTGGCTGTGGCGGAGACATGGCTGAAGCCGGGAACTCGTTTTACAGTCCCCGGCTTTGTGTGTCTCCGTCATGACCGTGACGACGGATGGGACGGTGCTGCCTTGTTGATTAACAAAAATACTAAATATTCTTCACTCAGTTTACCTTCATATGAAGGTATATACGCTGTAGCAGCAAAAACTTCTTCCTTTTCTATTTTAAGTGTTTATATACCTCATCCTTCTATTTCAATACTTGATAATTTTTCTCTTCTTTTAAGTCATCTCCCTTCTCCTGTGGTGATTGTTGGTGATCTCAATTGTCACCATAGGATTTGGGATAGTCACACTACCTCCTATGGTATGCACCTTGCTGACATTTTAGACGAGTTAAATCTTTGCATTCTAAATGACGGCCGCCCTACTTATAGGACGGCTCCTGGCCAGAACTCTTCTGCAGTTGACCTTTCTATTTGTTCTTCTTCTCTAGCCTCTTCCATTTGTTGGGATGTTTCACCAATTACTTATGGCAGTGATCATGCTCCTATCACTTTAAAATTTCACAATACTCCTTGTACAGTTTCTACTTCTTTCAATCCTCTTCAAAAATATTGTCTGAATAAAGCAGATTGGGATGAATATTCTAGTATATTAGAGAGAAAAATTATCTATTTGCCATCTGTTTCTGTAGATAACTGTTTACAGTGTTATGATCAGTTTGTTAACAATATGTTACTTGCGGCTTCAGAATCAATTCCTTTAAAAAAAATATCTCCTAGGATCCCTTCACCACCATGGTGGGATGTCGAATGTACTCGAGCTGTAAAGGAAAGAAATAATTCTGAATTATTATACCTTAGCGATCTATCATCAGAGGTTAATTTTATGTATTTCCGTAGAGTTCAAGCTAAAAGTAAAAGATTATTATCCCAAAAAAAACTTGATGGGTGGCTTAGTTTCTGTAAGTCCGTCTCTCCTACTACTCACCCTACTGTGGTTTGGCGTAACATAAGGAGGTATAGAACGGGTATGCTTGATACGCCTGCTCCCACTTCTAATGACACAGAATGGTGTAATGAATTTCTTAATAAATTGGCCCCTCCATATGCTCCTCTACCTAATGAGTTTCCCATGGTGTTTTTAGAAACTGATTCACTTAATCCTTTGTCGCGCCCCTTTACATTTCCAGAAATTAACACTGTTATACAAAATTTACCTGACACAGCTCCGGGTTCAGACGGGGTCTCTTATTCCTTTATCCGTCATGCTAGTAATAGTACCAAACAGTACTTTTTATCAATATTAAATGCCATCTTTTCTTCTTGTCAGTGTCCTGAGTCTTGGAAAGAACATTTAGTTATTCCTCTTTTGAAACCTGGTAAAGATCCATCTTTAGCTACCTCCTATAGGCCCATTGCGTTGTCCTCTGCTCTGTGTAAAATAATGGAACATTTGATTAAGAACAGGTTGGATTGGTTCGTGGAACATAATAAATTATTGCCTCAAAGCCAAATGGGCTTTAGAAAGGGTAGGGGTACTACTGACAGCCACTGTGTTTTATATACTGACCTTCGTTTAGCTTTTTCTAGAAAACATTCTGTTGTTGCTGCATTTGTTGATGTCTCTTCTGCTTATGATAGTGTTCTTCTACCTGTCCTCAGGAACAAACTATTTCTTATGGGCATTCCGAAGAACTTAGTTCATTTCATCTGTAACCTGTTGGTTTCTCGCAAAATCAATCTTCGGTTAGATGGTCAAGTAGTTTCTTCTCGTCTCGTTTGGAAGGGTCTGCCGCAAGGGTCAGTCCTCAGCCCTTTATTATTTAACATCTATACCCATGATATGGCGTCTGTTATCAATGACAGTTGCAACCTACTTCAATATGCAGATGACATTTGTATCTATGCGGATCACAAAGACATACTTGAAGCTACCTCAAATTTAAACGAAGGGCTAGCCAACCTAGGCACGTGGTTAAACAATCATGGTCTAATCTTGTCGCCATCTAAAAGCTCAGTAGTAGTATTCAGTAGATCTCGTGCTATTCCTCAGATCACAGTCCAATTTGAAGGTCAAACTATTCCTATTAAAGAGAAAACAAAATTTTTAGGTCTGGTTTTAGATTCTCGTCTTACCGGAATATTTCACTTGGAGCATATTGTTAATAAATGTGAAAAAATGTTAAATATATTACGGGCACTCTCTGGGTCCTGGTGGGGCGCTCACCCTTATTCACAAAAATTGCTGTACAACGCCTTGGTAAGAAGCAATCTTGATTTTGCTACATTTATTTTGGACCCCTGCAATAAAACTTCTCTTAGTAAGCTAGATAAAATCCAAAGTAAAGCATTACGAATTGTAACTGGAGCTATGAAATCTTCACCTATTGCCGGTATGCAAGTGGAATGTTCGGAGCCACCTTTGTTTCTGCGAAGACAATTCCTTGCTGATCGTTATATTTTCCGTACAGCACATCTTAATAATCACCCTCTAATGACTAAATTGAATCTTCTGAGTGATCTAGTAGCTACAAGTCCCTATTGGCGTCATAAGTCTCCGCCTCCAGTTGTTATTAGTGTAAATCGACTCAAGGACCTTAGGGCTCCCCTTTTCCAATCTGACAAGCTACCAATTTATAATACAAGTTACGATGCTATTATTTTTAAACCAGATGTATTGTTATCTATTGGTATTGATAAAAACACTATTCATGCTAATGAAAAATTCTTAGATATTACTTACTCTAGGTGGCCTAATGGGGTGCATTTGTTTACCGATGCCTCTAAGCTAAATGAGGATAGTTGTGTTGGCTGTGCCTTTGTTTGTCCTTCTTTGGATCATGTTAGTCAACATAAATTACCTTCTGAATGTTCCGTTTTTTCCGGAGAGTGTGTCGCCTTAATCAGTGCTTTGATGTTTGTTGCTAACCATTTTATACAGAATTCAATAATCTTTTCAGACGCTTTAAGTGTCCTTGTTTCTGTTTCCCAAAATCCTTTTAAAAACTGTTCTCGCAATATTTTAATCTGTAAAATAAAAGAGTTGCTTCATCTTTGTTACAAAACAAACATAAATGTCAAACTTATATGGATCCCAAGTCATGTTGGTATTTCAGGTAACGAGAGAGCCGATAGACTAGCTAAGGAGGCAGTTGAAAATGGTGACTCTAAATTCTATCAAAACTTCTCTCACGACCTGATTGCACTCCCTATTAAATACCTTGATTCTGATTGGAAAAGTAAGTGGTCATCATCCACATACTTCTATTCTGCAATTCAACCTTCTTTGACAAATCGGCCTTGGTTCTTCGGTGCTGAATTTCGAAGATTTTGTAAAAGAGTTACGAGCGTTCTGATTAGATTGAGACTGGGTCATGTCTGCTCACCAGCTAGACTTTATAAATTTCGCTTAAGAGATAGTCCCATTTGTGATTGTGGAGAAGATGAAGGTACGGCAGATCATATTATTTTTAACTGTCCCCTTAACAACAAATGTCCACCGCTATACAGGGTGTAAGGGACGGTGTACCGAAAACTTTGCAGGCATGATCAGACCATGAATCTGAACAACTTTTACTATGGAGCCTATGTTGGGAAACGAATTTTTTTTTTTGAGTTTCCATAGAAAGTCAGTCAGCTGATCGGGAATTTTGTATGGGAGGTCGAAAAAAAATTCTTCTTTACCAACATAGCTGCCATAGAAAAATTTGTTCAGTTTCATGGTCTGATCATGCCTGCAAAGTTTTCGGTACACCGTCCCTTACACCCCGTATACGTTGCTGTCCAAATGCAAAGATGTTGCACTTCCGATAAATTTGAATTATCTTCTTACTATACCCTCAAAAAGTTTATTTATAATATTGGCCAAATTTATTAACTGTAATAATATAAAGTTGTAGTATTACTAATGTATTTAGTAATTTACGTACTTATTATAACTAATTGTCGAATTATATTGTGTTTGTTTTGTGTTGTTCATGTGATGTCTGTATTTGTTTCAGGACCTACGTATGTTTTTTCCCCTTTGGCTTTAAAATTTTCTCTATGACGTGATTAGCTCATTCCACGTGACACTGGCTGAATTGCTTGTCTGCAAAAGCCATAAATTAAAAGAAGAAGAAGGAAAGTATAAACACTTTCTTGCACACAAATAACAAACACCTTACTATAGTAGCTATAAGCGCAAAGGCGGTGTTATTGCCAAAGGCGATCCTTTCCAGACAACTTTCTGGAGAGGTGTCGTACATAGATTGAGGAACAGAAAGATGCAACGCACACACACACACACACAAACACACACATATCAAGCCTATAATCATTTGCAGGGTACGCAAACCGTAAACGTCCGCGAAAAACGAACACTTACGCCACGTTATGACAAATATTTTGAGGGTCATTCGGAAAATTATGTATCGCCATAGCGACAGGTTGTCAAAACACACCCTCGAGTCCCTTTGTCGCCTCTTACGACTCCCACGGGAAAGAAATGGGGTGATGCTATTCTAAGCATACGGCAATCTAAGCCAGCATCACACCGCAACGCAAATACGTAAATTCTTTTAAACTTTCAATGGCTGTATGCTCAACATATTGTAGATACTTATGTACCTACAGCGTAATATTGAAGATATTAAGGAAATATTTATAATTTTTAAATATTGAAAAAATATATAAGTATATTACTTTTTTGCAATGAAAGTTCATACGGAATATTTTGTTCAGCAAATATCTATTATTATAAATTTTATAAACGAAGATTATTTAAATATTTACATTTTATTTACATATTACACATGAAATAGACCATTCGGTAGGTATAACTTCTCATTGAATTCTGAATATCAATTACAGCTGCAAAACACACTTGGCATGCAGTAACGGTAATTTTATTTCATTTTATTGCGGCGCTCGCATACAGCGCGCCGGTAAACGACGCCGTTCTGCAACCGTGGACCCGTTGAATGTTGCATTTGTTTATGTTATGTTGGTTACTAAATGTTATTCAGGTATTGTTTGTTTTTTAAGTAGGCACCTATGTAAAAATAATGAATTTTAGGAACATCAGAATATATCGGGTTCACAAGACGATTTTTGCGGTTTTTGGGTATTTCACAGGCCGTTAGTTTTAGACATGAAAGAACCGATTTTTGTGACATGGATACAACATAGTAAGAAGCTGGAATAGTCTATGTATAATTACGTATGTAGGTAAAAAAATTAATGAAACCAATAATGGAATAAATGGAATTTATGCCTTTATTTTCCTTAGTTCAACTTTTATTTTTGTGTGTCTTTGGCCCTGCAAAATAAAGATATTACCAAGATAGTTTAAAGCATACTTACTCTATAGCGATATTTTGGCAGTTCTCCTCCTTGATGTCTGCTGCTGCACATTTTTAGCGCATCCGTAAAGCATGCGTCTGTCCGACGAAAGGAATTTTCGAATTTCCATTTTACGCTTGCCGTTGACGATTGATGTGATCACCACATACGATATAACAGTAAATGAAGGAGTTTCAGGACTGCTAACTAAATAAAATCAGTTTACATTTGTGTTTAGCGCTATACACATTGAAATAATTGTCCGAAACAGTTATGTTGCATATTATTTTTTTATTGTGGAGTTAAAAGTGTAAGCTCGTTTTCTTCAATTACTTCCCAGGTTGATATGAAGCATAGCAAAGGTTTTATCATTAGTTATTCATATTTATATTTATCATACCTAAGTGTTGCCTTGTCACTGCTATATAACCGATTTGTAAGTATAATGTCATTTTAATTGTTAATTGTGTCACTGAAATGCTTTTTTGAAGATTCTTGGAAAGACTGAATGAATTCAAGAAGGAACTCAATCATATATTTTTCAGAGATCCTCTCTTTGAAATACCTATCATGCAAACGTGTTCCTTAACCAATTTACAAATTACAGCACTTTTTCGTCCATAAAGGCGATCCGTCAAAGTTAAGGGAGCAGATAAGTTAACGAAAGACTCCGCATCAAGAATTTAACCTATGAGTAAGAAATGAAAGCTAGTGAAAACCTTCACCTCCACGCAGACGGCAATCGTTGGACATTCACAAGAAATGTACAAAGGATAGACTCAGAGAGTGGTTGTAATCTACCTTCGGTGTCTATTATTTTTTAACCTTACATAGGTATTATTTATGTAAATATCTGATAGCCTTAATTGCCAGCCAGGAGACTCAATCTCTCTTATTACTTTTCGTGTGGAACACCGAGTCATCCAATGACACGATGAACCCTGGTGTCAGAGTTTTCAACTGCCTGCTAATAGTAGTAGGAATCTGACATGGTTGTGTAACGACTGCCGTCTAAGTAATCATAGACAGCAACCGGGACCAACAGCTTATCACGCCCTCCGAAGCACGGAACCATTTTTTTTCGGACAATCAGGTGGTTCATCCTGCAATATCCTATCCAGACCGGGAACAAATTCACATAGTGATAAATATCAATTTTGTGAGAGTCCCACCGAGAATCGAACTCGGAACCTTTGCGTCGCAGGCAGTCGCACTACCACCGTATGAGACCCTATAATACTCATTGGTCCGTATCTCAATCTCGTTATCGTTTTAAACATCACTGTAATCTCGATGCTTTTGAGTCTTGGTTTTATCATATCTATGTTTAATGGTAATGACAAAATTCCTTCGTCATTTGTTGCAAACTTGACACACCCTCTAACTGGGTTAGGGTAAAATGAAACTTTTGCAATATGGGCAGAGGTTGGGGCAAGTCAAGTTTGTTTATACGCTATAAAATGAAAGTTGAGTCACCTTGGCACCTGGCTCTTCTTCGTTCGGTATGGGATTATTTTTGTAGTAGCATTGCCGTGTCATGCCGGCTTAGAATAGCATCATCCCATTTCTTTCCCGTGGGAGTCGTAAGAGGCGACTAAGGGATTTGAGGGTGTGAATTGCAATTTTAGGCGATGGGCTGACAACCTGTCACTATGGCGATACACAATTTTACGAATGACCTTCAAATATTTGTCAGATGTGGCTGACAAGGCCGTTTTTACACGGCCGTTTACGCTCTGCCTACCCCGCAAGGGACAATAGGCGTGATATGTGTATGTATTGAATTCCGACCTTTGTTTCTGGATAAAATCTCAGATTATTCATTAATATGTAGTAAGAGGTGACTAAAAAGCTAAGGTTTTGTTTATTGCTATTTTAGAGACAGGAGTGCTAGGTCGGTTTATGTTACCCTTTTTATTATTGCTTGCTATAAAACATTTAATTTTACAATTCTTATTTATTTATATACGAGTATTGTAAAATGATGATGATTGTGAAATTTTACTAGTGACCGGTACCGAAATCTCAGTACGGGCAGGTGATAAGGAACAATTCTACCAAAGGAACATAGGTCAAGATATGATGAAACAGATAACCTTCCATACAAAAAATACCAGCCGACCAAGTAAATTTCTATACATACATACATACATACATATATCTCGCCTTTATCCCTTGCGGGGTAGGCAGAGCGTAAACGACCACAAAAAATTTACGCCACGTCTGACAAACATTTGAGGGTCATTCGGAAAATTGTGTATCGCCATAGTGACAGGTTGTCAGCCCATCGCCTAAAATTGCAATACACACCCTCGAGTCCCTTCGTCGCCTCTTACGACACCCACGGGAAAGAAATGGGGTGATGCTATTCTAAGCCGGCATCACACGGCAATTAAATTTCTATGGATGGTCTAAAGTTATATATCACTTTGTGACCTACTTTTGTTGAGGTTCTGAGTTTTCGCTATAGGTCACTAGTAAAATTTCACAATACTCGTATATATAAATAAATAGGACTGGTAAAATGAGAGAAATTATTCTGTTCCTGTCATAAGAGTTAAGTTTTTATAAATGTTATGGTTATAATTTTTCTCCCTACACAAATATAACATAATCTATATGTCGGTATTTCTAGGTAAATAAACATGCATACACACCTTGCCAATTTGATCGCTGAATTATTCATGAAGTCTCATATGAGTGGAGAGGAACAATGTGTACGCGGAGCGTATAACCGGAAATAAGGGTCTAACCACATATCGTAGATAGATAGCTATTGGATTCGAACCACATAATTATCCTAGTTTCGATAGCTCAAATAGTACATATATGTGACTAGATATGTTTTTTTAAACTTGTATACCTGACACGGGGATTGGTTTAATATTTGCCATTCAGTCACTGAATAAATTTTATTTGTATCTCGTTGCTGACTGATATTTAGGGCTTATAACGATAAGCCCTAAAAATCAGTCAGAATTTGTTTCATACACTTCAAATTACTATTTCAATATTTTTTTATCTGTTCCACCGGAGAATGCGCACTTTTATTTTTCCTGTTCAATAAATTAAAAAGTTATATTTTTATATATATTATATAAAAGGCAATATACCCAAGATAATTTATTGTGTTAGCTGTGTTGCCGTGTGATGCTGGCTTAGATTAGCATCACCCCAATACACATTGTTGGTGTTAATGTAATTTAATGTTGTTCGATTTTTCATTCTAATCGCTTTTCCACTAACTACCTGTAGCATAGCACGTTTTATGCAATATATATTTATGTTACAGACCAAACCCGATTTTAGGATAAAATAGTTTTTCCGAGGTAAAACCAGTTTATACTACATGCCTTAGGTCAAACCAGTACAGAGTAGGCCAAAGATCGCACATCTTGGAGATTAAAAGGGCTTTATGCTTCAGACACCCTGAAGGGCCATGACTGGCAGCCAACGCCTGCAGGGTGTCCGACTTGTTTAAGATATTCGACGCTACCATTTGCCCTCCAGGGTGTACGACGTTTCCAGGTTGTACAACCCTACTTCGCGGCCCCTGGACCTACAGTGTATATGACACTACCCTACGCCCTCCAGAGTTTGACGCTATCCAACGGGGCGTTTGACGCCACACCGCAACGTCAGTAGTCAGTCGCCACTAAAGGAAGAGGAATAGTTCAGATGGTGGTGGCGTAAAGTTACATGCCGTGTGATTTAACTTTAAAATTGCCATTAACCTGGCCAGCCCCGTGGCAGTGCCTTTATTTTTATTTTTTATCCCGCCCGAGCCGGTTTTCTATTAGGACATTACAAAATTGTTATAAAAAAAGAAAATTGTGTGATACATTTTTTTTTTACAATGACGGATCATGGCTTCAATGAGTAATAATACTATCCTACATTGAATAAAGAATTTCAATTTCCACACCAAGAAACTTTAGTATGTGTAGAGGTCAGTGAACCAGTTCGCCGTGTGTTGCCGGCTAAGAATAGCATCACCCCATTTCTTGCCCGTGGGAGTCGTAAGAGGCGACTTAGGGACTTGAGGGTGTGTATTGCAATTTTGGGCGATGGACTGACAACCTGTCACTATAGCGATGCACAGTTTTCCGAATGACCCTCAAATATTTGTCAGATGTGGCGTAAATGTCCGTTTTTTGCGGGAGTTTACGCTCTGCCTACCCCGCAAGGGATTATAGGCGTGATATATGTATGTATGTATGTATGTCAGTGAACCAGAATCACAGAAACCTTTTTTTCGGTAGGTAGTGTGCTAATCGGACCACATTTAAATATTGTTCTAGCTCTCGACCTCGAAACGGCTCAAAAATAGGTTTTACCACAACTGACCAGTTGGGAACCTTCAATGCACGACATTAATTATGCACAACACGATTACACCTGACAGTGTTCTGTACAACATGACTCTGTACGACGAAGTCATTGAATCAAAATTCAAATAATATTAAGTTATAGTTCAAAATTCAAATAAGTTAAAGTCTCTGTAAGAAAGTCACAGTCTACCTATCATAGTAACATAAAAAAACTTTGAAACATTTGTAAATACACACACAAGTTTGAACTTATGTCAAATTTATCTTGAAATATAACCTTTTATCTATCTTATACATTGTGTTGGATCGACTGTTGCTACTGACCAGTCGTCTTTATCTTTACATGAACATAGCTGTGTCGGCCATTACTATGCTATACTAGACACTATCGTGCACTATTATAGGGACTCGGTGTAGTTGAAATGAAAACGTAGTAGACATATTAATTGTCAATATTTGAAGTAAATATCAAATATGCAATTTTGACAACTTATTGTAAATAAATGTAGACAGCAGTATTTTTCTAAGTCTATGTAAATAAACCACAGAAAATAACAAAACTTATTCAATTTTTGTGTATTTCATTCAATTTTCAATGGCAACTGTGTATTGGTTTCTGCCAAAGTTCCAAGTCTTTCAGGAAGTGTTACAGAATCGTGCTGACTCTGCCAGTGAGAAACGCTTAAAAATATTTCATGCCACGGTATTGCTGCAGGTAAAGTGTCTTGTTATTTTTTCAGTCTCTATACAGCTGTTTGCTGTGTTTAGGGCCGTCTTTTAATGTGGTATCGAAACGCGGTATCGTAAAAGTGTTTCGGCCGATCGTGTTATATAGGTTTCACTTCTAAACACTTCCAAATATGTCCGGATGGAAAATCGTTCCCCTGATCACAACACCCGACCAGTGCGAGTAGCTACCCTTTTCCTCAGACCTCATTACTTATCACTCATCCTAAAGTAACGTTTTCGATCATTGACCGTCTTTCGCCCTATGAAAGCTAAAAACGTACAAGAAAACAATTAATTTTGATAAACTATACAAGAAAACATGAGGCACGCCTCGCGTACACGCGGCTTTGTAATCGCCTTTTAACATGTTAAAAAGTCTGTAATTTGTAGGTCTATGCCAATGATCTTATATGTTACTAGCGTAACGTCTATGCCAACCTAGTTGTTTACTTTGACAATGAGTGTATAATGTAGCTTTAGTTGTCCTTGTAATGGATTAGGACTTCCTCTTTATTCTACAATTAAAATTGGCAAGGTAAGTATCAGTTGCTTTCGTTGATTAATTACTGTTCCTCATGCTTGACTCTAAAATTATAATATTTTTCTTACAGCGTATGATTCGTGGATGCCTGATCAGAAAACACGTGGCATGGTTGTCTTACAATGCTAGAATAATACAAAAAGCAGTAAGAAAACATCAAGCTCGTAAGGCATTGAGATTAGCCCTTAAACTCGCCTTGCAAAAGAAACATGCAAGATATTATGCCAAGCATGCTAAAAAAATTCAGGTAATAGTGATTTTTAAAAAAAAACTCGTACAATTAAAAAAAAAAAAATTATTGTCCCTTCTTAGCTTATGCCATTTATAAATAGTAAATAACATTTAACCTGGAGATTTTATGTTTGCATATTATAAAAAATATTGTCTACAAAGTCTATTTAGTGTACATTATATTGTCACTCAGGCTCTATGGCGAGGCTACTGGTCAAGAAAAACAAAATTTTGCTACAGAAGCTACCGACTTTGGCTACGTACAGTCACAGAACGCGGAGAGAGGCGAGCTGCCGAAGCCGCGGAGTTCACCATCAGGAGTCGGGCTGACGACCTGAAGATCCTTGAAGAAGAAGCCCGCCAATGGCTGGCCTTTGTAGTCTTCAAACTTCACCATTTACTGAGAACCTACAACGTCGCTGGTGTTTACTCCGATACAGCAACGCATGAGCTGTCAGAATTTGAAAAGATCATCGCGTCTATAAAGTACACGGATTACATGAAGAAACTAAGGAGAAAGTATGAGGAGTTTGTCAGAAAACATAAGCCTCAGTTTTCGAATAAAAGACTATTTCCAATTATCGGTGAAGGTGTAGACTATTGGTATTTATCGTTGCCGGAGATGTATGAGATTACCATACCAAAACTGCAACCGGAGCGAATGCGTCACTTGATGACTCATCACGGAAAGATACATAAGGAACCGTTTTTGTGGCGGAAAGTTAGACCACCGACACACCTTGAGGGGAGGGGTCCGTTTACGGTCTCGCCACGGTCGCCGAAACGTTCTTTGCCTAAGGCACCGGCTCCTACGCCGAGCGCTACGGGAGGCACTGGCGAAGGCGAACCTCTCAAAGATCCCCGCTTCCACCTCTACGTGAAATACTACAAACCTCAGCCAGAACTAATGGACTACGTCGACTACCACATAAACGTGTTGCTAAGAAGGAAATGTTCCATCCTCCACACAGAAATCTCGAATAAAAACCAATCGACTCGATCGAGAAATTTCCCTCCAAGTAAAAAATAATAATTTTGCCGTTAATTATCACGATGGTTTGTTTGAAAACGTTTGTTTATTTTTCGCATTGATGCGTATTTTTGCTCTCTTTATTTTCTTTGCTCGGAAATCCGTAATCAGGCTGCTAAGTTTGGAAGGGTCGCCCGCCGGATGTTGGAAGCCGCGAGCCTTTTGTTGTTTCGCTTTTGTTGTTGTGAATTTTACACTTGTAATTTATTTCAGGAAACGCCATGGTGAGAAAGAAATTACGTTAAACTCTCTAAGGAAAATGTGTTTTGTAAATTGACGCACCGCTGCCTGGGTTTGGAGATTTGTAAAATTTTTCCTCTCGTGAAACACATTACAAGTCGGGGATTAGGCTCCGGGCGTGTGTGACAAGTACAATCGGATGATTTATTCTTCGCAATATTCCTAAGTAAATATTTTAATAACATTTTCATATTGCTGGCTGAGCTGGTGATTTTTATGACATAAAATGCTTACACTCACACTGCGGCCGTATTTCTTATACCCATATTATTGTATGTAGCTAGACAGGCTCTTGTTTATGCAAAAAATAAATAATATGTTTATGAACTTTGACTATATTATGTATGCACTATTTTTGATTAGTTCATAGGTTTATTACCAAATGATTCTAATAATAAGATTCA
Source organism: Tuta absoluta (assembly GCA_027580185.1). Lineage (NCBI taxonomy): Eukaryota > Metazoa > Arthropoda > Insecta > Lepidoptera > Gelechiidae > Tuta > Tuta absoluta. Next base: position 13,644,633 of record JAQAHW010000005.1, read on the forward strand.
TAAGAATGTTTATTTAACTTTCAAAAGGCTTACATCCGACCGTCCAGTGGCACTCTTACACGTTTATAATTATTTTCTGAAACAAATATAAACTATCCTCAAACGGATTTATTTTCCTATGTAATAAGTTAATTTCAAGATACATCATTGAGCTTTTCTTGTATTTTAAGTAGTGGCTACCATATTCGTTATATTGGTTTAAAAATTAAAAAAAATTAAAATTATTTATTTCATTTTCTTAATCCTAGGTACATTTAACCGGGTTTGAAAACTCCTTTTAAGCAAATAAATGCTTGTGTCAGGAGATTTCGCTCTTCCATAAAAATATGAATATAATATATAAGATTATTCTCATTACTAGTATTTAATTTTTAAAAGCATTAATTTATACAAAACTATTTGAAATTAAAATTAAAATCAAAATAAAACAAAATTAAAATCAAAATCAAAATAAAAATTAAAATCAACATCAAAATCAAAATCAGAATTAAAATCAAAATCAAAATAAAAATCAAAATTAAAATTAAATAAAATTACAATCAAAATTTTTTATTTTTTTTGTCAAAATACAATAATACTAAAATATATGTCAAATCACAATATTCAACTAGGTTTTCGTCACCTTAATATCAAAAATACCACCCCGGATCATTCCCGGTCCAAACGTCCCCATTAGGCTGGCTGCATTGCCGCGTTGGATGGCCACAGATAAACGTTGGACCAGGAAAGATCCGGAGCGTGGATCCCCGCCTTTCTCCCGCATTCGCTGTCCGATCTCAGTCACAAAGGTTCTAGCCTCTCCGCACCAGGGTCCGACCGTCTCCACGGCAAAAGGTACGAACAGGTACGAGGCCTCCAGAGCTAAGTACTTGGAGTGCTTTTGCTTTGCACCAAACTCCGCCGCAGCACCAGCAGCCCTTGTGGTCCTGCTTAAATGAGAAGGCGCAAATGTACTCAGGCAAGTAGCGTCCCAGATCAGACACCGCCCTCTCTTCCATGGAACCATGGTCAAGCAACCATGGTCAAGCCATCCGGCCTCTTTCCGTCAGACCGGCTTAGGCCCGGTGGCTCCAGTGTGCACGGAACATTCACAGAAATTAAAGCCCGACGAAGTAAATCGTTTAGAGCGTGGTGCCGCGGAAAACGTCCTGAGCAACGCTGACAACTCAGTGCGTGGTGACCATTAGCCTCTACCATTGAGCCGCAAATGCATAAGTGAGGTTCACAGACATTGCAGCCCAACCGCAGTGCCACAGCAACCCGCAGAGAGTCAAATTTTTTAATCAAAATTAAAATTAAAGTCAGAATTAAAATCAAAATTAAAATTAAAATCAAAATCAAAATCAAAATTAAAATCATAATCAAAATAAATTAATAATCAATAATTTAGTAAGTACATAAAATAGATCATTTGAATTAATTAAAATAAAATAATATATAAAAATACAAAGGAATGTGCGATTTATATTAAATGAAAATTTGAAAGTCCTTTTTCTACAATTTAAAAGGAAAGTGAAATGAAATCGAAATTAGTTAAATTAAAGTAAAAAAATAATATACAATGCTGAGATAAAAATCAATTTACGTTAATAGTTAAAATCCTTTAATCACAATATTAAATAAATTCAGGATGTACATTTTAATGTTTATATTCAATTAAGATAAAGTTAGGATGGTTATGTGCGTGCGCGCGGGTTTGTGTGTGTGTGTGTGTGTGTGTGTGTAATGTGTGTATCTATTGGATGGTTTGAACAATTGACTCAATGTCGTTATAATTTTTTGTTTTTAGCCAGTCCGTGACAGTTTGTTTGCATTCATGATGTGAAAGAGGGTACACGTTCAGCTCTTTATTTATTAGGTTATACAGTTTCGATGACTGCCTACCGAATTGTCTCCTAGCAAAGGTACTTTTTGCTTTGACTAAGGGCGCAACATTGTATTTCCTTCTTCTTTCGAGCTTAGCTGTATCATAAGGGAGATCTTTGTGTTGACGGAGTATTACTTTTAAGATGTATAATTTCCGAACTGTCAGAAGGTCGGTATTTAAATAAAGGTTTTCTGTCGAGTATCGGAAAGGTTTCATAAAGGTAACCTTGAGAAGAGATCGTTGTGCTCTTTCTAACTCTATAAATTTAGTTTTTGTAGCTCCTCCCCAAACTGGCAGACAATAGGAGATAATAGACTCCGCTAATGTTACATAAACCTTTTTCAAAAGGTACTTGGTGGCTACGTTTCGTAATTTACTAAAAATCCATATGAGCTTACGCACTCTACTCATAATTAGTTCTGTGTGATCGTGCCAAGATAGTCGTTGATCGATTAATATACCTAAATATTTAGTGTTTTCTACTTTGTTTATTACGGTACAAGAACAGCTAGGTTGCGGTGTGTTTCCACATTTGTGAATCTTTATTTGAAAGCTTGTTGGTGGCTGAGTACGTGCATACATTGAAAAACATATGTAATTGGTTTTTATTGCGTTTAAGGTGAGCAGGTTTGAGTCTAGCCATGAAGCTATCTTTGTAAGGCCACGTTCTGCAGATAAACGTACATTATCCCATGACCTTCCAGTAAAAACCAAATGCTACAAATCCTTGCTCTACCGTCATGTTACATAGGCTGTTTATGTAAATCAGAAACAGTGTTGGACCCAGGACACTGCCCTGAGGCACACCACAAGTAACAATTTCCTCTGAGCTAACGTAATCACTTAAAAGACGCATACCAATATAAAACTCATTGTTGGATCCTGCAAACTCAATTTAATATTCGCTGTAATTAAAATTATGACAAAAAGTGCCTATAAACGGCCATTTTTGGTATTAATTGAAAGAGAGAATATTTTTTTGTGAAGTGGCGCCACTATCCAGGTCATTCACGGGTACACTCGCCTTAAGTCGCTGTGTGCAACTTTACTAGCGTCCTGAATAGCCAAACCTTATTTCATTGTTAAACATTTTGCTATTCCAAAAGATATAGATATACTTCTTCATCTAAATGGGATTGAAATTAAATAAAATAGACAGGTACTCACAGCAAATATGAATTACCACGGAAATATGCCTTAGTTTACATTAGTGTCTGCATAATAGACAACCTAGCTAAAGCCAGGCATCCGGTTAGCAGGATTTTGATTTGCGAAGCCATTGTTGATTTTCTATCCGGAACAGATAATTTGTACCTTCTGTCTTTCAACTCAATGTAATAGTTTCTAATTTCAAAGATACTCTAATGTAGCTAATAATAAAATAAAAGTCAAATAGTTTTAAAAGTAGAAAAGGAAAGTAGCAATGTGATTGTAAAAAATCAAATGATACTGAAGATACATGAAGGTCAGTCTAAACTATCTTCGCCATAGACTGCTAAAAATAATCCTTTCAATCCAATGCACAACGTAACCACTGTAAGCCCAAGAACTTTAAATTTCTAGCAAAACACGCGAAATAATATACCTTAAGTTTTCAATCCGAGTATAGGCAGGGCGCGTTTGATACGTGAATAATGTATGGAGTTATTTGCGAGTGTATCAATTTACTGCGTCAGTGCGAAGCAGGATGGAGGGGTTCGTGAAGTGCGAAAAAGAAAAACAACGAGTGTACTTGAAAGAGGCACTAGATGGTGCTAGTTCGTAGGATTAGGACGCATTTGAGCGGCGCGCTGGTTGCGTAGACACGTAGAATATCCCCGTAATCATCATGTCGTAGGGACATATCCCTATAAATGTACTTGTTATATTTCTTCTTCTTTTGTAAAGGGTAAATTTTATTTGTACGACCATTAGCTTTGTTTAGTTACTCTCTCATTTTGTATTAAATGTTGAAGCAAATTAGTATTGTTAGTGCTTGGAGGCAATAGTTTTTGCTTGTCAATTCGGTACTTGACTGGATCGTTAATAAAGTTAAAAAAGTACAGTGTTTGCTTATCAAATATTGTCCAAAAATACGACATACATCATTTAACGTTTTTCAAAAATTAAAAGATAAAATTGTTAAACAAAAAAATTGAGAATTGCAAACTATCAAACAAAATATCTATGTTAAATGTCGTTCCAATATTTTTTTAAAGTAGCTCATTTGACCACAGTCAAACAGCCAATTTACTATAGTTCACTTTGTTACCTGTTGTGTACTTATGCATTTTATGGTATCAGATTTTTTGCAATCAGATGTGTCCAACCCAGCAAATCATTATCAAAGAATTCTCTACCAAAAATATCTGGTAAAAGCAAACGTCCAATATGTTTCCCCACTGTTTGAAAACCAATTGCAACTGGGCACCTTAGAGCTCTTTTCAATGAGGTTTCCGTATAGTTGAAAATAGTAAAAATGGTCTGTCGTTTCGTTGGAAAACCTCACTTGTAGAGCTTTGATTTCGTTTTGGTCTATCGGCGGCGTACGTGCCGTTCCGTCCATCTTGCGGGGGCTAAACTTTTTAGTACAAAACAGCAAAGTTTTATAAAATTAGGAATTTATTACGTAGTTTAAAATATATCATATTGTTTGCTGCCATTCACTCATTAACTTCCAATATTTTGGTTTAAGTAGGTACATAAAGCAGTGGGACTATGTAGGCTTATTAAGATAAGATAAGGTACTTAATGTATGAAAAGAGAGTGCGATACCGTAGTGCAACACACGTAAGCGCTAGGGGAAGTTAGTTTTATTTCGAAACTTAGTTAACAGTTGTTCACATTTGATATTTTTCTGAACAACATAGCGGTTTTAAAGTGTAAAAGAGTATTTTGAGCCAAAATCTAGTACAAACTCGCAACACCTGCAAAGAACAATAAAATCCAGCGCATCACGTAAACAGAACACTCAAACTAGCTCCAACAATACTAAAAACTTCTTAAAGCAACTGCATAATAACACTACGTGCCAGACAAAGGAACGTCCAGAGCATTCCAGAACATTCCAGGGAGTTATCCTGGAAGCAATTCCTAACCGCACAAGTTGGAAATCGATTCGTCTTCGTGATCGGTATAAAAATGCCGGACCGCAGTAATTAGTGATAAACTATGCGGGTGTAGGTATGCTGGAGTATGCCGCAAGTATGCCAAGACTGGTGAAGAACCGTGCTCAGGGTGAGAAACGGGTTACTTTTTTGGGTCACTTGGCAAAGGCAGAATGAAATGCCACTTCCATTTTAAACATTTTAAATTTAAATTTAAATTATCTACATCTTTCTGGGTGTCCCGTTGAGAGAGGTCCAAAGACGAAATTCGAATGCCTTGTAGTTAGTTGTAATTTATTCTAATGAATGTTCCGCAATTTTCGTAGTTTCCAAATTATAGATCAGTTAAAGTTTTTGTGAAAAATATATATTCGAAAACTACAAAATTCGCGGAACATATATGGGAATAATTTGAATACCCCTCACTACAAGGCATTCCAAATTTTTCTGTGGACGTCACGTAACAGGCCACCCTGTATAATTAAACTGTAGTCACTGTCAGAACATCACAAATAAATGTGATAAACTATAATGTTGGGCCTTTATAAACGCAATAGAATCCAAAACATTTGTTTTTGAATTTCATTCATGACTGTTTGTCTGTTTATTAGTTTATCTATTTGTCTGTTCATCTGCGTGTTTGTGCACGCTTATCTCCAAAAATAAAGAACAGATTAAACTTGTGTGGAACATAGTTACTAAACTCAACATATCAAAATAGGATACCTTTTACTGCAGGAAAATACAATAAAGGGAATACTTAGACTACTAAGAGCACAGCAAATTATACAATTTACGGTAATGCCTACGTAGTGACCAAAAGTGTTTCACATAATGGGCCGCTTTTACTTTTGATATCGAGGGCCAGGAGTACTGTACGTGGAACACCAGGAGTCCAGCTAAACTAAACTGGATGCGGATATTGCTCTAAAACAAAAAAGCTAACAAATTGACATCGAGGTTATAGAGACTTAATGTAGAACACCAGGAGCCTGGCTAAAATATACGAAAAACGAAAGGATACAATGCAAAATCTGTACAACATTAAATATGAATAAATCTTAGATTGATATTGAATAAAGATTTAGATTGATACATACATACATACATACACATATCACGCCTATAATCCCTTGCGGGGTAGGCAGAGCGTAAACGGCCGCAAAAAACGGACATTTACGCCACATCTGACACACATTTGAGGGTCATTCGAAAAATTGTGTATCGCCATAGTGACAGGTTGTCAGCTCAACACCCCTAAAATTGCAATACACACCCTCGAGTACCTTCGTCGCCTTTTACGACACCCACGGGAAAGAAATGGGGTGATGCTATTCTAAGCCGGCATCACACGGCACTAAACTCAACGTGATATGGATATTGTTTTAAAACAAAAAGCTATCAAAGTGACATCGAGGGAATGGAGTACTTAATGTGGAACACCAGGAGCCTGGCTAAAATATACGAAAAACAGAAATGGATACAATGCAAAATCTGTACAACATAAAATCTGAACAAATCTCAGTTTTAGATTGATACGTACATACATACACATATCACGCCTATAATCCCTTGCGGGGTAGGCAGAGCGTAAACGGTCGCAAAAAATTGACATTTACGCCACGACTGGCAAATATTTGAAGGTCAGTCAGAAAATTATAATAATATGTATCGCTATAGTGACAGGTTGTCAGCCAATCGCCTTAAATTGCAATACACAGCCTCGAGTCGCTTAGTCGCCTCTTTTGCGACTCCCACGGGAAAGAAATGGGGTGATGCTATTCTAAGACGGCATCACAAAAATATCGGATGCGGTTTAATAGTTTCGGAGTTTATTTATTGCATACAAACAAAAAAACAAAGCAAACATCTTTTCTCTTTATAATAATATGAGAGTCATTTAGATTTAGAACTGAAATTTATATTGGTATAATTTTCAGCCCAGCTATTCAGAATGTCGCAGATTCTCAATACGACAGATTTACTATGGGATCCATTTGGAATAATGGAAGAAGAAAACGTAAATCCGTTGGTAACTATACAAATTCATAAGTACAGCTTTAAAGGTCAACGTCCAATCTGTTCAGCACACACAGGGTTTAATTTCTAGCTATGTGAGCTTTGAATAACAGCTGCGGACTAGAAGTGGACAAGTTTAATTTAGTTACAACCACATCCCTTTATAAAGGGCCGTGGAATTCAGCAAAACTAGTCCGTTTTGTGTAACGTACGCCCGCAAATACAAAAGTTCTGCTTAGCTTTAGAAACAAACTTATTTCACAGAATAGTGTAAATGACAATGGTTCCGTACCTAACAAACCCAAATACGTAATTTTCCTAAAAGTTCCATCGCAAAAGGAAAGCCGTTACAGAAATTTTATTTTTGAAAGGAACACTTTACCATTACGCCATGTTGTTTGCTATCTTTAATAGTGCCTGTTAGCAACCACTTTAGTGATCACACTCTTTTGTAAGGAATAAGATAAAATATCAGTGTCTTTTAAACTGTTACAATATTTTAATTCTAGCTTGCAGATGTAAATAGTCGGTCAGAAACGTCTTAGTTTAGTTGTGTCTCGTTTCGTATTCCGATTACAGTTTGAAGTACAGATAGAATGACAGTTGAATGTCACTGGAATTACATAATGACAATGGAATCGGGGTACTAAAGGAACAATGCATTAGTTCATCTCGCTACAGCTGTCGAACGCCATCGCGTCGTCGGCTGACGCGAGGCGCTGAAAAACTCCATTCATCGCATACAGCCACTCTCACACCTCACTACACTCACGGCATACTGCCATCGGATGAGGTGTCTTCCCGTTTTCACTTCTGACACCACGTTAAACCTAAGTGTAAAAAAAATATAAACCATGTGATGCCGGCTTAGAATAACATCACTCCATTTTTTTCCCATGGGTATTACTTATTGTAAGTGACGACTAAGGGACTCGGAGGGCTAATAATGTGTATTGCAATCTTATGCGATGGGCTGATAACCTGTCACTATGGTGACACACAATTTTCTGAATGACCGTCAGACGTAGCGTAAATGTCCGTTACTTACGGCCGTTTACGCTCTGCCTACCCAGCAAGGGATAAAGGCGTGATACCTAAATGTAAATAGATACATTTGTTGAAAGCTGCGTGTTCTGGGATTTCTGACTGACATGATATAGATGTAAATACCATCATAAGTTTGAACAAGTACCTCTTTGGGGCAAAATAACTTACCTTACCTACTTTTTATCAGAATTAAGAAAAGTGCGATTTAGTATGTTTTTTTTTATTATTATTATTTTGCGTCTTCAATATAATACGAGCCTTGTAACTTTTAGCTAGCACTCGCGATTGCTTTCACACATTTAAGTAAGATAATCGGGTCTATCGCGATAGTTTTGAGGTACCTAAATATAAAAAAAAATCACCAGGTAAATCGTTTATGTGTACCATATTCTATTGACCCGATCGTGGTAATCTAATTACCATATGTATCATAAAAGTACGATGAGATATTTGTCACACACCGTACCTATGAATACTATTTACATCACGCATTTAAGTTGAGATAATTCACTTAAATTTACTTCATTAGAAAATATTCAAATGAAATGAAGTTTACTTCATTCCAAAGGATCTTAAGTCAAATGTCAATGAAGTAATCATATGTCAGAGCAGAAGGAACTGTACTAAGCAGGAAAAGCCCCGTTTTCGTAGTAGGTTTGTTTATACGTTTCACACGTCCTGCTCGAGTCGAGCTGTTAGTTGGTTCACACTTTCAAGTGAGTATCACTTCCCGACCAGCCTTTGATACTTTCGACAGTTGGTATGTTGACTGTGATCGCACTTAGTTCTTATTATTGTTATACAGTTTTTTATGGGAATGATTTCGGTACAGACTAAAAACTGTCTGTACCTGTACTGTAAAATTATTACTCACTTCGTTTTTCTTGTGCCCTTGAATATTATTACTACGATACTTATCAATTATTTACTTTAGAATATCGTCGTCAATAAGTTTCACTTATAATATGATATCCAATAACTTATTTTTCCTGTAATTTTACATAAAACGAATATAAGACAAAAGTAGGTTAGCACGAAATAAGAAAAATTGCTCAATCATTTATATTTTGATAGATGGATAAAAGTATATTTAGTTAATAGAGTTTAGTTAAATAATTTAGATACATTTATACAAAGGTAAGTTGAACTGTACAGTGTAGAGGTGGCTTAGAATACCATCATCTCATTTTTACTCGTGTCGGTGGGAGTCATAAGACTAATGGCAAACACACGTTAATAAAGGCATGTCTTCTTCCAGCAGTGGATTGTTGTGAGGGATTGGAATGTCAGATGTCTTTATAGGTTCGAGCTAGAAATAGTTAATTAATTGTATCTACACTCGTCTCATAATGATCGGATTACAAATTCACATAAAAAAGTTTGCTGTATGCATTCTGCTCACTGAACTGTATAGCAGCTGAACATAAACAGAACGACATCTGAACAACAGTTAAACTATAGAATTTTCAAAATATAACATCAAGCCATATTAAGTTCTCGTATTGAATGAGTAAAGTCATTTTGTACAGTAGAGTTAATAAAATTGTGCATGCTAGAATGCTCGTGTCAAACTATTATCACCATAATCAACTTGTCACGGTTACCTGATTGACGACGAGCAATGTGACCAAAATACCCCAGGTTTATTTCGTAGCATATTGTTGAGAGTCTAGTCTTTATGATAAGTTGATCCAGTATAGACTTATTAGTTCTCTTGGCGGTTCTCGGTATGCGAAACATCCTTCTCCAACACCACATCTCAAATACGTCTATTTTCTCCCTGTCTAAGGCCCTGATCGTCCAGGAGGTGGTGCATCAGTTGTTTCATCAATATAGGCTTTCGATGATGATAATGTGATTATATATTGAATACAGTAGAAGATTAATAATTTAATGTTCTGACATTTACCAAATTACTACAGCACGGATTTCCACTCGGCCGTTCCGGGTGATCGACAGTGACAAATGACGTCATGCGGTGGTCGCGCGTCGGTTGTTTTGCATCAATTTACCGCCACCAGCCGCGCCATACAATTAATAATAACTGCAATAATATAGCCTCGAAGTCTGTTTGGGTCATGTCTATATTCAAAGTTTTGGTTAAGTTCTAGGTGGAGTTTCAAAGAAAGTCTGTCAATGCGTAGCATTACACTATTCCTAACCTCAATGTTGGTAATAAAGAACTAGTGCTCCTTCTGTGACGCTAATTGTAGGCCCCGAGACGAAGGCAAGTAGTGAATGACATGAATTTGCTGCAGTTTTGTGCTCCTATACAATACATGTGAGCTTGTTCTTTTTCCTCTGACATAATTAATAAGAAGTTACAGTATGATCTCTCTTACTTTTTTATTCATGATAATCCTGTATGCTGTTCATACACCCACGTTCATATTGTGGAAAGAATAATCGATAGCTAGATGAAAGAGGTATCGTATTGCAACAGCGTGCGCAACAGAAATGTTAACGAGCCTTCAAAGCAATTTGAATAACGATACCAAGAACTAATGGAGATGAACATGGGCTATGGACTAAGAGCAAGTGCCAGACTTAATTTCCATAATAATTTTCTGAAGAAAATTTAACAATTATTACAGAATGACTTCTTGCAGCTGCGATGCCAGTGGTTGCTGAAGTTTGAATTTGTGACAAGAGAGTGATTTTATAACTTCATCGCAGTCTGGCAAGAGTGAAACAACAAAAAACGGGCCTGGCAAACTTTCTATGTGATTTGTTTAATAAAAATAATTGTCTGACACACATTTTAACTTAAATGGGGTGAAATTTTACTAGTGACCGATAGGGAGAACTTAGTTTGGGCTGGTGACAAGGAACAACTTTCCCCAAGAAACACAGGTCAAAATATGAAAAAAAACTACATCCCATACAAAACTGCTGATCAGTTAATTTGAGTTACTTTGGGAACTCAAAATATTTTTGTCTTATTTCGAACTATGTTCTTTGAGGAAAGTTGTTGCTTATCACCAGCCCGAACTGAGTTTTCATTATCGGTCACTAGTAAAATTTCACCCTGTATAACAAATTATTTTATATAGGTACGGCACACTCTAACCTAACCCTCGACTGCCAGCTTTTGAGGCCGTAATAAACCCATCGGAGCGTTTGTTGACTTAGTTTACTAAAAGAATAAAGAAAATACTATTATTCGTTTTCATTTACAAAATTACTTTAAATTTGTGTACTATCTCTGCGTTTATTACGATATGACTTTAGATCAGAACGATGCATTAAGGCTTGTCTAGTTCTATTTGCGGACACTCGTTTTCTCTAGTTGAACTGGACCCGGCATAATTATGCAATGAACCATTGAACTGTCAATTTACATATCGAAACGGGAACTATCTTTATAACGAAGAAAACTTTTACTAGTGAAGTGTAAGAATTGAACTGAATACACACATTATACAACCACTAACGTTATATGGCAGGAAAATTCAATGTTACTTCGGTTTATCTTACTGCAATTTAAATTTGCAGTACTCGTGATAACTTTCACACATTTTTAAATTACCAAAATACTATCGCGATAGACTCGGTTTATTCCACTTACATTATAATAGTTATATATAAATTATCAGCCTCTTCCCTTTATATGTAGTAGATCAATTATGTACAAAAAAGGATACTCGAATTACTTGTATAGTATGTAACATTTTCACAAAATATTGCAGTAGTTTTGCCCCTCGCGCTGTCAGCCTAGTTTGTGGTAGAAATATGTACCTTGCTTTGTAAACAGTTTGTTTCAATTATTACGCTTAATTGAATATAACTACTATTATAATAGCCAGAATATTTATTATTCAATGATTTTAGGAAACTTGCAAAATTTCTACCTAACACGGGGTGTTTTAAAATTTTTGTGTTCGGAAAAATGTATATTATAAAATGTAGGCCTACTAACATTGCTGAGATTTTAAGTGCTTGTATGGTAAAATCAAATCCCTTGTGTTATTGTGAAACGGCACGTGCCTTGACATAGCCATGTTATACTCATAAATCTGTATCTGCTGCCACCCCGTTTCACACCTCGCGTTATCTAAGTCAGCAAAAAGGGTTCCATTCCACATTCATGCTTGCACACTGTCACGTCAGAGGGCATAGTGTCCTATATATAGCCTTTAGAACAAATTTACCGGAGGTAAGGGACGGTGTACCGAAAAAAATTCAGACGTGCTCAGACCATGAAACTGTAAAAGTATTTTTTAAGGAAGCAAGAAAAAATTTCATCATCAGCTGACTGAATTTGTATTGCATATTGTTTTTTTGTCGTTATGTTCCTTGGGGGTTTTTTTGTCGTTATGTTTCCTTAAAATTGGGGTTGAAGTTATTATGGAACTTTTCCAATAGGCAATTTTTAAATTAAAATACACTAGCGCCCGCCCAGCGGTTACACCCGCTGCTAACCGATTTCCCACGGAATACAAACTTTTTCCCGATATAAATCGTACATAAAACCTTCCTCTTGAAACACTTTATCTTTAAAAAAAAAACGTCGAACGTCCGTTAAGTGGTAATGCAGATTTAAGCATACAGACAAAGGGACTGACGCTATATCTATATAGTAATAGTGAAGAATATCTGAGTGTTAGGTATTTGTTATACTTTGGTTGCATAAAAGGTGTGAGCACACTTTACATATTCTCCAAAGTAGGGTGACGTCACAGGAGTAGTATCATATATGCCACGACGTGCTCCGACTTGTTTATGGCGCATACGGCTGAGTTATAGCGTGCACTGCTGCGTTGCGTCACACAAGATGAATTTATGGGGAGGAAATAAGAATGTGTAAAGCGAAATTTTACGGTGCTGTGAGATTTGAGTAAGCGTGTAATTTTGATATAGGTTGTATTTGTGTGGTGAAAAGTTGGAAAATCCTTTAGAACTAAACAGACTAAAGTGGTAAAATGATTATTTTGTCCCTATGGTAATCTACAATATGTGGCTCACAATAGGGGCAAATATTTTACATAGCAAAGTAATCTATAAAACTGCCGTCCAATTAATAAAAAAAATTTAGTCCCGTGTTCCTATTTAGGATTTTACAGCTCTTAACAGAGCCCGTGATCACGGATGACATCATCAGTCAGTCAGTCATCCGTGACGACGGGCTCTAAAGTAAAGAACTCGAAACGTAGGAATTGTAAAATCCGAAATAAACCCAACTTAAATCCGTTTAAAATTGTTTTATTGTGATGATTTACTTTCTATTTTATAATACTGATGGATTAGTACAGTGTGGGGGATAACTAATCTTGATAATGTTTACCATTTTGTAGCTCACGGCTACGATGCTACGCAAAGTGTAGCGGATGGTTACGCACCTCGAAGAATAGATAATGAGTTGATTCTTTTAAGTAATTTGGAAATTCGACATGCTGGCATATTTTTGAGATACTAATATTAAAACATATTATGTGATTTTATGAGTATTTTAATTGCCGTGTCATGCAGAATCAGAAAAGCATCATCACAATTTTAGAAAAGCGAAAAGGAGATAAATGCATTAGGGAATGCAACATCTTGCTCTACGCCCGCCAATCCACCTACCAACCGTGGTGAGTAGGACAATATCCCCTCAAATGGGGAGGCCCATGTCCAGCAGTGGACTGGTGTGGCCGTAAATGTTATTCAGAAATAATGTTATTACTTTTACTAATAATTCAAAATTATTAACTTTTCATCAAACCAAATCGACACTCCTGAAATGTTTCATTGGACTTTGCGGCCGTTGATTCGCATGCAACGTATCATATCAATGTCAAGTGTCAACTCCATCAGTGCAGTAAACTGATGCAAAATACTCCCCTGTATGACGTCATTTGTCACTGTCTGTCTCGTCACTCGTGTGCAAATGCAGCGGACTGCGCGAAACAGGCGTTGGACTCGAGGTCAACATTATTTTATGATGTCACAAAAAAGTTAATTAAAGTAAAAGTTAATTAAGATATAATTACTTCAATACATCAAATATTAATTCATCAAAATCATAATAATATCAAATATCATTACATATTCATGATGTGCATGTGAAAGCCTCAAGATAATAACTCATAGACTATTTATAAAAAGCCTGAAACAATTTTCGTTACAAAAATGTTATAACATTATCAACGAATTTATGAACGACAAATCGACTTAATTTAATGTGTAGGTACCTGCCAAAGATATTTAGTGACTTTAGAGATAGTAGTTTAAGTATTAAGAGAAAAAGTATTTAAATTATGACAAGCATGATTGTTTACAGTTTGAAATTTATTTTATTGGCTTATTTTATATTTTATTGTAATGACGTAAACATTAAATAAATAACATTATTCCTGCACTGCCTGTTGCTACGCCTATAAGCAGGGTTATTGTACGATACTTTGTAACTTCTACTTAAGACCTTATTTATATGTGTAAAATAATGCAATAAAGAAATTGAATTGAATTGACAATTGCTAGACGTAGGCCTTTCTCTAGATACGCTATAAGGCGCGATCTTTCGTTCAGCGCTACTAGCCGATCTCTAAATTCATTGGTGCATCTGGCCTAAGACATCCTTATTTAACTTTTATCTATTTATTTATTTTATACTTTATTGCACATGGTACAAAAAGCGGGCCAATGCAATAAATAATCCATTCAAACATGAATAAATTCCTTGGAAAAAGTGGTTTAGTTTTTAGCCAGGTTCAATACTTAAAATATTTTAGTGTTATGGTAAGATTCACGACGGACAAGAGATCGAGATGTCGTACTTTTTGAAAAGAGAACGTCCAGCAGTAGACTATCGAGAACTAACATCCTATTACAATATGCTGATGTGTGTGTACATATCTCATTAGTTAGTTAATAACTAATTTCACTCCAAATGGCAATGATTTATGAGCGAACATGATGCAGCTCACTGAATAATAATAAATGCACACATTAAAACCACATTAACTGCTACTGGCCCAGTATGGCTAGCTTTTCATGTTTCAAAAATATTAAAGTCATTTATTTTCGGCTCTTAGTTTCTGGATCATTGGCTGAACCCAATTTATTACAACATACTTTTGTCTGCAGTGAATAAAAACAACTTAAAATGGGTTCTACAATGTGTAAACTGTCACATAGACAATACTGGCATATTCAATAATATTAATTTAATTAAAGACACATCAAAATTACAGTTAATTAATGAGCTATCATACAAAAATTAATGCAAGCGTCGAAAATGACACAAAATGTAATAAGTATATGTTTTCCGGACACACATAACGCAGTCGTGAAAAGAAAAAGCTACTTTAGATTTTTTGCAAGTTGTCCCCTCAAATAATGCCAGCCGTATCGGAATATACGTACAGTGAAATGATAAATAAACTGTGGATATAATTGTGAATCCGTTGATGTCAAATAATCGGATTTCGTGTCGTGTATAATAGGTAGGTATAGCCTTGTAAATATACGGTAAGTAATCTTTCTGCAGTAAAATAACAATCACTGTAAAAGGTAATAATTGATAAATGGTATTCAAATTTATGACAAAACAAGGGAAAACAAATTTTCAAAAAAGAAACCAAATTATTTCAACACTCATCGAAAACCATGGTCAAGGCCTTTGAAATTTTTTCGCATTGTCGTCGCGACAATTTTTTAATATAAGAATTATGCTTTTATAAACTTTTTATTGGTTGTAAGACACAGGATATGTCAATCAATAATATCCGAAAATTCTAAAAATATGTCAATATGTCGCGACAATTCACCATTGAATAATGCAGAATTAATAAGCTTTTCACGACAAAGTGTCACCTGCTGCGCCAAAAGGTTTTTGAACACAAAATTGACTAATTGTCACGACAATCGGACAAAATTTTTTTTTTCCACCATTTCAGTTTTGTCACCTGTAAGATTTAGTCGAAATTCACATAATTGTCACATAGTCAATTTTTTTAGACAGGGTCTAGAAAACTAATTTAGTGGCACATCCAAATGAAAAACATGCAGAATTATGGACGCTAAGAGTCAGTAGATGAGTTGTCAATTCCTTTAATTATGAAATAAAATCCGAGCTGAATAAAAAAGAACCCTGTATACGGGGTGTTAGGAACAGCTCTCTGAATAATGATATGCATTTGCATGCAGACCGTGCAACTGAACAACTTTCCCCTTGGAACATATGTCAGGTAACCACAAAAAATATTTGACTTTCCATAAAAATAACCGATCAGCTGAATGATTTCCTTTGGGAAGCTAAATTTTTCTTAACGTTTCCTGAAACATTTTTTTATGGAAAGTAGTTCAGTTTCATGGTTTGAATGCACCCTATCAGTTTTCGGAGGGATGTCCCTTACACCCTGTATATTTGATACTTAACTAAGTTGTTATAACTTTAATGCTATAGAATAAAAAAACGAGAATGTTCTACCTCTACCTCTATATAACTTCGAATCTGGTTTGTTTACAGCAGGGCTTAGATTTCATATACAGAACTAATCCGTTTTAACCTGAACTTGCTTTTTATGTTACGTCAGAGCCTTCTACTAGTAGTAGGCGGTTGAAAAACTCTGACACCAGGGTTCCTCGTGTCGTTGGACGACTCGGTATCCCACACAAAAAGAAGAAGATGTTACGTAACAAAAATGTAGCTATTAAGTATTCACAAGTTATTCGTGTAATAATAAGACGCAGTTTATTTTTTCGCCATATGATACACCTTTGCACACAACCTTTATCACTAAAGCAAGTTAATTTTCTTAATTACCTCTCATACTCGCTTAAGAACCGACTTACTTACTTACTTACCAACCGAATACTTACACATATTACGCCTATAATTCCTTGCAGAGTACGCAGGGCGTAAACGGCCGAAGAAAACCGCCATTTACGCCACGTCAGACAAATATTTGAGGGTCATTCGGAAAAATGTGTATCTCCTAAGTGAAAGGTTCTCAGCCCATCGCCTAAAATTGCAATACACACCCCCTTCTTAGTCACCTCTTACGGTTTTCGATTTTCAAAATAATATAAGTAGGTATTTATTGCCGCGAAATTATAATTTCGTTTCCAGATGACTACATGACTAGCGTGTCCAGCCAGGGATATTTTTCCTATTTGGGGGCGCCACTGGGCTCTCGAACCACCTTAATAGTTTATTTCGGAACGCGGTCTCAGTTATCCACAAGAAGTGGGTCGTTTTGCCTCCGTCACGCGTAACGAAGACAAATTAGCTCCACTATACTTCCTTACCTGCTGTGGACTACTTGGGGTTTATTTTACTCGTTTCTTGGACGTATTTTTGTGGGAGGGATTAATTGTTGTTCACAGCTTTTTCAGTTTTCAAGCGAAAATTCTAAAATCATTTCTTTATCAACTAACGTTGATACCTAAGGGTATATATGTACTAAGGTACATATTCAGGAGCAGTAAAACTTAACTAAATATAATTTCAATTTACCTTTCTAATAAAAGCGCATAAACGAATTTATCTATATTTCCTTAATATTTTTGTCGCAGCAATACGTTACAATTAGGAATTTGGCTGAAATCCTAGAAATATGGTCAAAAACCGGAATAAAGTGAAATCTTGACTTTATTGTGGCACCGTCTTGAACAGATTTAGGAATCCATAGAAAAAAACTACAATTGAGTAGTTTAGGAAGATGGCAAGAGGAGGTTCAAAATATAATTTTATCCAACAAAATGTCGCCGTGTTTACTTTAAAAAATACGATAGGATTTTTTAAAATATTTTCAGTGATATGGAGAAAGAAATAAGAGTAGAATAAAATTTTCGATACCTACTGCCATATTCCAACATTTAGACAAAATACTAGGATTTCAGCCGACTCCTAATTCAGCGTATTACTGCGACATATACATTCGTTTTCTCCGTAAAAATACCACCAGACATGTCATTGCCGAAAAAACAAATTTTCACGTAAATTAACGAGTCCTTTGTGAATTTATTTTTATTTTACAAGAAGGAGGATGTAGAACGGTGACCCCCGTTATTATGAAGCAAGACATTCGAGTGCGAAATAGGAAAATTCTGTAGATAAAACGGTGTAACCCAAAAAATATTTATTCTAGCCACACCATATTTAACCTACTTCGCGACGGGATGTTCTGCTACCTCGCGACGGAATGTTCCGATTAATGTACAGTCAAGCTCACGTGCGGTTAGACACTCAAAAGTGCTTTAAAACAGCCACTTTTGGTAATAATTAACATAACTTTAATCACAGCGTATATTCCGTTGAGTTTGCAGGTTTTAATTTAACTTAAGGATAATACTAAAAACTTGGGCAACGGACATTCTGAGAGATTGTTTTTATACAGAGAAAACTTTTTTTTGTGAAGTGGCGCCACCATCGAGGTCGTTGACGGCTACACTCGCCTTAAGGGTTTGAAAACAAGAACGTTTCAAAGAATACCACTGCTTGATTACTTGCACTGTAAAATAATTTGCAAAGTTGAACGTCTTATGTATGGAGAAAGATTGATCTTCAGAGTGTTGTTGGCACTCAGATTGCGGCTCAGGATGTCCCAGTGAAAAGTGAAACGATCTTTAAGATAGTGAGAAGCCTCTATCCAGACTTGGCCACATACAGTGGCTTACAGTATACGGTCGTCTGGCAAGATTAGGCAAAACAGAGTGAAGCGATACTTTACGCCTGGACAGCTTTTAACTCTTTACAAAGCACAAGTCCGATCCTGCATGGAGTATTGCAGTCACCTTTGGGATGGCTCAGCCTAATACCAACTTGCCGCTCTTGACTCGGTGCAACGCAGGGCCAAGAGGCTCATAGGCGACATAAAACTGGTGGACACCAAGCTACATAGCCTGGCACATCGCCGCAAGGTTGCCTGCTTGTCGGTTTTTTATAGATTGTACTTCGGAGAGTGTGCTCAAGAGCTTCACGACCTTGTTCCACCAGCTCCCTTCTACCATCGGACATCCAGACGCACCGCCGGATACCATCCGTACCTGGTAGCCATTCCACCAATTCAGACTAAGCGCTTCCAGTCATCATTTATAATGCGCACTGCTAAAGAGTGGAACTCACTACCTGCGTCTGTGTTTCCAAACGCATACAACCCTAATCTATTCAAAGTAAGAGTAAACAGGCTTCTTCTGGGTGAGCTCGCTCCATCTTAGACTCTGTCTCTGTCCTATGACCTAGACTAGAGTCAAGAGCAAACCCATCATTAATAAAATAAAATAAAAAACATAAAAATTTAATGAAACTTTGAAAACACTCGAGATTATATTTTCTGAAAAAAGTCAGTAGTCAGGTTATCCAACTTTTCACACTTATCCCTAAAATGCAAGAGCCTGACTTACACAATTTCCTCCGCAAACATGAAATTAAATGTAGTGGACTTCCCGTAGCTTACTGCTGAGCCTTCTTATTGCGTATTTCCGGTGGGGTGAGGTTTGTTTCGTGTTTTATTTTGAACTAACACAGAACACTTACAAATTGACAGTGTATTATGTCAGTAAGCTCCTACTAACTTAGTCATGAAACATTTTAATTGACACTAAGCAAAACGAATGGTGAAAGAACAAAAAAGGCTCTCTTACAATTATTGGTACTCGCGATATCATAATTTTGATAATATTGTAATTTTCAGATTATTATGTAAGTTGCGTTATTTTTATTCCAATGCTCTCTTGCTGCTCACCAACCCTACTTATTGACTGGGGTTCCAAGAAATTTTTGATAAGCGCCCTCTATGAGCATAAAATTTCATCTACTAGTAGTTCAGTGTAATTTTGCTAGGTGGCAGTAATAGACCGGGTTCGAGTTCGGTGCACGCATGTCTACGTGGCAAAAATATTGTTACCCTCCGGGAGATGGCGCTTTCTCTATTGGCGTAGGCTTAAACTTCGACTTCGAATGTACAATTTTGTTGTTGTATTTGGAATACCCTAAATTTATTGGTCCTTTGCCTTATTATCACGTAGCGAAAACAGTGGGTGAGTCAATCATGAAATCCTGTGTCCTGGGTGGGTGGGTGGGTCATGTATGCTTAGATATTTAAAACTACATAACAGATTACGATACGTTTTTTTAAATAGGTCAGATTATTCTAGATGAAGTCTGACATGTATTATACAAGCGGGGAAATAGTCTTATTACCGCAGGAGAAAGATTAGTAGCCTGTGAAACCGCTTGGCAGGCCGCTGGTAAATAATACACAAACAGGTATTTTTGTAACAAACAAATTTGAGTACCTACTTATAAAAAAAATATGTATTTTTTTTAATTTGTGGTTTTATGACATAGATGTATTCTAAAAATTGCATGTACTATAGTTATATGTGTGTGCCGTGCTTTATCATACTGCACTTGAACTTTTATGTATTGTTAACACCTTTTGTATTGTGAATTGCAAAAAAAATAATGAATCCTGGCTCTTGTATGGAGGTAGAGATTTTGTTTAATACAATCTCGCCACTCACTCTCCACTGTACAGTGAGTTGATAATTTAAGAAGAAAAAATGGGCTATTCGTAACTTTTACAACTACATTTACTTATTTATATTTTTATTTTTATTTTGGCGTAAGAGGTATTTAATAGTATTTTAAACCATGCCAATTATTACGGTTAAAACACATAAATTCCGCATACTTAAATTCGTTTTTGTTTTATCATTATTTTTATTATTTACCATTTATTGCACACAAAAAATATAACAAGAGATAATATACAAAGAATGACGACACAACAGGTCAACTTATTTCTACTAAGAAATGACTTTTAGCTCACCTACAAAAATTGAGACTTTTACAAGACAGGCGAATAGGGCGTGTACAATTACGTACTAAAATAAATACATGTCAATAAAATAAACCTACATACATACATACATACATATATCACGCCTCTATCCCTTGCGGGGTAGGCAGAGCGCAAACGACCGAAAAAACGGCCACTCACGCCACGTCCGACAAACCTACATGCAAATGTAAAATACGAAAATATATATGAATACTTTCTTAAATAAACATACAACATATCATTTGAGTTATCAACGAAAAACGTCATAGCTACGTTGCAATATATGAAGCTGTAAGTAATTTTTTTCAACTCTTGCGATATTTACATAGCAACCCCAAGTTACGTTCTCGTTTATGGTTTTCTGTTATAAAATGCCAATTATGCAGATAGGGGTAATACTGAGGGCTTGTCGCCACATTTGCTTCCAAGAACAACGCCAGACATCGCGTGCGACTTCTAGACCAGAACCTTACATTCATTTTAGAATAGTAATTTTCAAATTAGGAACTTATTTTGTAAGACTGAATTCATGTATCGAATGATTACGAAAAACATTACTGAAGTAATTAACTGACTAACTACTTTAAAAATAATTAGCTGAGATCTGTTTTAATTCTACATGATTAGATTTAAAATATTTTTCAATCTTTTTACATTAAGAAATATATGACGTGGCAAAACCTACTCTTAGAAAACCGTTTCAAAGTTTGTAAACTAGTGAGTTGTATAGAACTTATGTATAATTTTATAGTTTAAATTATCAAATGTACTTGGCGTGTTGATTCATTAAATTGAATTTTTGATTACAAGCAACAAAAAGCGTGAGTTTTATCGGCACCTCAGTTTGTTGTCACTGGCGTAAGTTTTACTAGAATTCCCTTACTTCAGGAAATAAATTATCTTTACCTATCTTACATTTTCGCTGTTACTCTCCGTCAAATAGGATTGGAAAAGTCTAGCAGATATCTTATAAGTAATTTGATGCCAAGTATGCGTTATCCGTCATAATAAGGCGAGGATGAAAGCAGATAATGGCTCGAATTCGGAAAATAAAATTTATATTCCGAATTGAAGCCAATGTCAACATAATTTTACGTTCAGCTCCTAGGTTATGTATTGCAGGTTTGCGGTCTAGAGGAACTTTATCGTGCCGCAGTGGAATTAAGCAATTACATGCAACTTCTGAAAACTTAATAGGAAAACAGAAAATACCAAACATCGTTATGTTTTGCAATTCAATGGAATTTGCAATTCAATTCGTCTCGGTACAGTTTCAAAATTATTTTAAGCAATACATATCAGTGATATTATATTCAACCATAATATGAATTATTTGAGTTTAATATTATGGAAGAATAATTATGAATCAAATCTCATTCGAAAAAAAATAAAAGCAGGCAACAATTAAAGTCTCTTAAATTGAAGCTTCTTCTATGGTCCAGCTGGTTTTTTAGAACTTGGTTCTTCAGTCTATTCATTCATTCTATTTATCGTCACTACAAAGTACAAAGTAAAGTCGCTTCCAGCATCTGTCCCTGTGTCTGTTTGTTTGTATGTATGCTTAAATATTCATAACAGGAAGGTTTTTATGTACCTATGATTTATATCGGGAGGTCTGTTTCCCTACGAAATCGGTTAGCAGCCGGTGAAATCACTGGCAGGCCGCTAGTTAGTACTACAGTAAAAAATGTCTATCGATGTGGTTGAGAAATAAAATTAATTTATGATTTTTATAGTTCATTATTGAAAACTTTTTCAAAGATGCGATGTAATGTGGAAATGCCTTAGTATGTAGCTGAAGCTTTTTTATATACATAGTAGAAACTCTGTTAATACAGAAGCAACATAATTACTGTTTTAAATTAAATATCTAGCAGCTTATAACGAAAAGTGCCCAGAGAATATCACAGATTTAATTGCAAAATTCAGACAGCAAAGCGTAAACGAATCAAAAGTTGGCTAACCCAGTGCGCTGTACCTATTCGGAATTCAATTATTGTTAAACGTCAGACTAGTAGCGCTCGCAAATAGAAAAATACTTATCTCTGGCTGAAAATACTATTAATCTAGAATACAAAGTATTTATTGGCGACAAAATGTAACCACTCAGATGTAGTTATTTTATAAAAAACTTTTACCTATGAGTTACTTATTTAGCTCCAATTAGCTAATAAGCCACTCATAAAAAGCAGTTTTAGTTTACCTAAAGCATGCAATAAAATGTATAGGTCCTAAATAATCTTTATCATCATCATCATGTGGTGCCATCTTTAAATTGAACTTCGGAGGTCACCATGTAGAAACCCTCGCGGTCTTGCGCCGCCCTTATCAACTGGTAGTACTAGTAGTCTTTATAGTTAGCCATTTATCTTATCAATTATATATTAGTCGGTGAGCGACGCTGGTTTCGCTTACGTTTCTGCGTAAGTACAAATATAAAGTCTGGGGATAATAATCAAAACTAAAAGGTCCTTCGGTTTATTAGTTCTGAAACTCATTTGAACCAAGACTGACTAGTATAAATGAACAAAAAATATAAACAACCATCTTTGAAATATAATTTAACACAATTTATTTAGTACTAACTGGTACCCGCGAACTGCGATACGTTGACTTCAGTAATGAACTATAAATATCCGACACCGTTCTTCAATTTGTAGCATAACAATGTCCTAATAAAATAAGCTATTTCGAAAGCAGCTTTCTCAAAGCATTAATTTGATTGTTCGTCGACTAATACCAAAGAAAATAGGGCATTTTTACATCTGTATAAATTATCTGAGCTCTCTGAATTCCGGAAAACGATTCTCGGTTCCTATAAATCATCAATCATCATCAACATAAGCGACCCAATAGGCTGAGAACTTTAGGTACAAAGTCTCGTATAGTTTTTCAGGCTCCTAGTGTTCCATATCAAGAACTACCCTCGATGTATATATGTCTGCAGAAGCGTTTCATTTATGCTGGACAACTTTTGCTACAGAACTATTTTCATATATGTTATATGTAACTAGGCTCCTGGTGTTCCACATAAATTACTCCAGACCCTCGTCCACTGCTTTTAAAATGGTCCTCCACTTATTTGGTATATTTTCATACTCTCCACGCGTGACAGCCGGATTCATTCACAGGGAACGCTGCTGGCCATTTTCTGGACGAAGCCTTAGTTGTTTTTTACGTCACTCACAGGTAGAATTGGGGTGATTCTATTCTAAGTCGACATCACACGGCAATGGATGAACATCTTGGAATAAATAAGCTGGCATTTCAGCGTTCAAGGAGCAATGTCTATGTGTAATAGAGGCATGCAAGTCTGGAATGTAAATGGAATCAAATGCCACAATCCTAATTCCATGGACTGTAGACGGTTTGGTTGGAATCTGACTACAAATTGTTATGTGCGAGCAAGATGTAGCACTAGCTAGTGCAAATTACAATGAAAAATGGAAATATAGATCTTGAATAGCAAGTTTTAACCTGTTTTAACTTATTTTGCCTGACCAGCTAGATAGAACCATGCATCGAGTTATTGGCATCAAGATAATTATATACTCGTATTTGCATAATTTCGCGGGCTATAGATGGGGCGCGGTCGTTCAGATGAAAGAGGCGTTGCTACTTGTGATAGCGAAATTTGCCGGCTCAAATCCTACCCGCGGTGGAAAATTTCGCAAGATTTCCAAAATTTAAAAGATACCTATTACTTTTTTTTGTAACCCAGTACCTAAGCAAAACTAAAATATTGTGCTAGGGCAAATAAGACTATATTACTGATTACAAAAGAAAGAAAGTCAAAAATAGTACCTACACAAAAATTATATTATCTTTTTCTATTGCCATCGACGTTACTCGAAGGTCGTGCATCACATACCTAGAAGAACACCGTCTTATTTAATACGCGTATGAATATCAGATATCACCGGTGGCACGTCGCACACGCAGAGTTTGACAAATGGAAATATAAATGGCATGTCAAAGTCAAAAGTAACCATTTTCGTGTCAGATGGCTATCAGAAAATTGCTCAGTTTTCTGTCGCGACCGCTTCGAGCGGCGCGCCCTCTGTCGTGACTGAAAGGGAACTAACTGGCCGCAAACAATACGCCGACGAATTAGTCTATTTGTGATTGCCTATCTTGTGTGTGATAGCTGTTCACGGAAGTTTTAACTGAATTGGTTTTTGTAAACGGAGGGGGGAGCTATGAGTTATTGACCTTTGAGTTAAAAGGGTATGAGTTGAAAGTTATGTTTTTACATATTAAATTATATTTTAAAATCATTATTGATCCTTTGACACGACTAAGGAGTAGAAACTCATTGACTTAAAATTATCCATCAGAAATATACATCCACCGCTAAACATAGTCCTCCCACTACTGTTAAAAATGGCATGCAGTACCTAGACTTGGTGAATTTTTTAGCATGAGATGCCTTACTCCTATAATCTCACTCATTTTAAGTATTAAACCGGGTCTATCGCGATAGTATTTGGGTAAATATTAGTAATTTACCTGTGTCCCGACGTTTCAATACAGTGTCATGTATTGTGGTCGCGGGTTGACTACCCGCGACCACAATCCCGCTATCGCAATCGCGATAGACCCGGTCTAATACTTAAAATGAGTGAAAGTGATCGCGAGTGCTTAAAAAGTTATATTCCTATAATCTCATAAAAATAAACTTTTGAAATGTCGCATTACTCGCTTCACGTGGTGCAGTGCTAGTCTGATTATAACCGAAGCTTGTTTTTTGTAAAATAACAGAAAACCATTGGTGTTGGAAACTATAATCGAGGATCCATATATTCAAAATAAAATAAAACAATAAATTTTATCCAATACAATTTGCATAAAACACCCATCCCAACAATACCAAACGAAACGTTTATCAACCACAGGGTGTTTCTGCAACTAATTGCTTGGAACAACGTTTATAAACGTTACAACGTTATCAGCGGAACGGCACATTACGGCCGAAGCGTTTGTAAGCATGTAGCCCGATAAATAACAGACACTAAGCTGATTAACATAAAACCAACTCGACATTTGCAGAATTACCCTAAAATCTGTTAACAAATGGTAGCTTTGCATAATTGAATTAAGCTGGACGCAAACTCGGGCATATGGAGTGCTTGGCCGTTTTTTATGTTTTAGATTGAAATGTCGCGTTTAAACTAGAAAATGTGAAGTAGGGGTTAAACTCAAGTTTGTCTAATAATTGAAGAACCGCTGAGCTGGCCTGCGAGTGAACAAAAATAACTTATTTTGTATTTGAGTACATTCCTCATAGAGATAACTTTGTAGGCTTCCATAGAGTTATCTCTACAATTATGTTCGGGGGTTGTTATTTCATATTAAATGAACCATAAAAATGTCAGTTTGTGTTTCCATTTCGAAGCCATGTCGGTTGCTAATGTTGACAAATCATTTTTTTTTTGCATCTTGATTTTGATTGTGTGTACGACAATTATTGAAATGTAGTAATCTTTCGGTGGTTAGGTAGGTACCGAGGTTACTGAATGCCCGGATTGAATAAACCATCAAACCCACTAAATATTTTATAAAATTATAGGACAAAAAAGAAAAACAATTAAATTATAATTCTATTTCTTGTTTTCAGATGGCACCTCTAAACATGATCACTGAATGAAGGGTATGTAGGTACCTTATAATTACAAATTAAACATTAATGCATTGATTATCAGGGTTAAAATAAAATTTAACTGTTCGTTAAATAATGTAACGTAAATTTTCATAAGTTAACGCAATCGTTTTCCTGTTATTTCCATTGTGCAGTATCGCTGTATTATTGTCAAAATTGTAAAATGAATATTGTATGTTAAATGATGAGACGATTATCAATACCTATTATTAATACCTACTCGTTACTAGAGCCTTTGTCTTAGCAGCTTTAAACAGGGTTCAATTAACGAAGGTGAGAATTTAACAGACAAACCGACTGAATTTGAAATCAAACAGCAATGCATTACGCAACAACTGGCTATATTTGACAAGATCTTATTATCGTCTCGATAAAGTGTAGGTTTGATGGTTTTGGCCGTTTCGTAAGCCCGCATTTAAGTACATAAATAACTCTTTTGCATGAAGCTAAAAGTTTGAGTCATAATGTGTCTGTAGTATTAAAATAGCAGAACTTGAATAGCCAGGAAGATAACTGGTGTCCTGTACGTGCATTTATGCAGTTCATACTCCTAGATTTTCATAGAAACTCGCGCGCCGTTTTCCTCATTTAAGTCAAAACTACCTACCTACTGACTAGCTAAATAAAATACTACAGCTGGTGCAAAAAGTCGAATAAATTCAATATCTACGTAATCAGTATACGAAGTGCAAGGGATACTGTTCTGAGAACTTTGCAGGCAGGATCAGACTATAAAACTGAACAACTTTTTCAATGAAGGATATGCTGGCAAACAAAAAAAAATATTTCCTATCCAAAATATCCGATCAGCTGACTGACTTTCTATGCAAACTAAAAAAAAAACTTTTTTCAACATAGGCTGTTTTAGTTTTATGGTCTGATAATGCCTGCCATGTTTTCGGTACCTCGTCCCTTACATAAAGGTATATGGAAACCTTAATTTAAATGAAGTTTGTTTGTTGAAGAAAAGGAAAATGGCAAATGTTGCGGTTGCATGATTTTTACACATGACTTTAAATAGTATATCCCAATGTAGTTTTGGTAATTTTAGCTTGAGTTTTATGGATAAAGTTTTACGAATGCAAGCAGCCGTCACAGTAGTTTTTATAAAAATGTATTATTTAAATTAAAAAAGGCAACTCCAGTTAATAGGAAGAAATAAATAAGCCTCTTAATTAAAAGATGTGCGCAGTTGGTGCGCAATTTTCTTATTAATTACATAACATAGGTACAAGTATCTACAAATAAAAATAATCTTTAATCTTCTAACTCAGTTAGTTTAGTTTTTGTACCTAGACCAGCCAGAGTTTTACCCACGTGGTGGCGACATGTGAACCAATGGTGTGGAAACCGTTATCGATTTTAAACTACCCTCCATTGCAGTTTGTTAAACTTGTATTGTTATTGGCCATAAAGTACGCAACGCTTGAGATAGGTAACTTTATGGACACTTATATCCATGGCTCGATTAAACCAAATAACAACGAAGGGGTAAGTGTCCATAAGAATTATCAAATCTTTGTGTTTGTTACAGTTGAAATGCTTTAAGTCATTGACTCTTATATAGAACTCCCACGTCTCTTGATATACTTAAAAAACACGAAGATATCACTTAACCAAACTCAAGTTCATTTTATGTGATAAATACCTACCTAGGTATACAATAGCTTTGGCGGTTCACTCACTTGTCGTCAATCGTTCCGTTTTTTTAACGCAACGTAACGCATGCGTCTGTCAGACGAAGAAAAATATGAATTCCAATCTTATTCCCATACAAATACGGCTAACGGTTTACGGTAACGCACCGTAAACCCACCTTAGCCGTATTCGTCTGACATTCGCCTCCGTTACGTAACGTCGTAAACGTCGTAACGTTGCGTAACGGAGGCGAATGTCAGACGAAAGGAAATAGCGAATTTTAAACTTATTCCCATACAAATATGGCTACGGTGGGTTTACGGTGCGTGACGGACGCGTATGTCAAACGACTTGATGATTAATAAGACTGGAATTCGCGATTAACTTTCGTCTGACAGACGCAAGCGTTACGTTGCGTTAAAAAAACGGAACGACGGACGACAAGTGAGTGAACCGCCTTTTAATACTGTTGACGTCAAATAATGGTGCACTGTCAGACGCACGCTGCGATCACGTCAGTAGAAACCTAATTAAACGCCAAGCCACCGCGTTCCGTGTTGCCGTTAAATGTTGTTCTGATTACAATTTTGCGAGATTAATGTCAGTTTATTATTAATCTAGCTCTGTATTCTAGATACCAACAGGATTTCCCAAATGACAAACAAATTGTTTATCAGATGAGGCGAAGACAATCGTTTTTACGGGCGATGACGCTCTGCCTTCCCCGTAAATGATAAGGGTGTGATTTTGTATCTCATTGCATCTCGACCTCCTCGCAACAATATTTTTACCAATATATAATGACCATTTATATTTTTATTCTAATTTACAATATATAATTACTAATATATAGCATTACATATACCTAATTCTTTCAAATTGGTCTAATCTGTAGACGATTTTTTTTTTTATGGAATTAAAGTAAAATTCTTAGGCGTATATCCCGTGCACTTGCGCTTAAAGTTCGTTTTTCTAGACTAACAGAGCGTGCCAAATCATAAATCTCTATTTTTATTTAAGGGCTTACCAATACCACTTATAATTTTTTTATTAGTAAATACGTATCACAATTTTATTTAGGTATCTTGTTCGACCTAAGTGACCAAGTGACCTATTCTAAGGTAGGTCAGCTGTCTGCGTTTTATAAATTCTTAGAACGTGCGTGATAAATTATTATAAAAGTAGAAAATAAAATTTTATTAGCACTTTTATTGGTTTGTAAACCTACTGCTTATTCTACGCTTGGTATTGGAAAATATTATTTCATATAATTTTTGTGTTAAAGAAAGTTCCTTATAGTTGAATGCGAGGGATCACATGCTAGATGGCTGAAAATCTGGACCTTATCAAAAGATATTCTTACATTTTATTTTTTAACAAATTAATTTTTTGAGGCCCGTATATTTGTTTGTGATTGGCGTTAGAACAGCATCACTCCATTTCTTTCCCGTGAGTCTCGTTAGAGACGACTAAGGGGATCGAGAGTTACATGTATTGCAATTTTAGGCGATGGACTGACAACCCGCCACTAGGTTGATATACAATTTTCTGAATGCCCTCAAATGTTTGTCTGACGTGGCGTAAATTTGGTTACAAAACTTTAAATGTATTTATGTTTATTCTCCGTCCATATGGCTTCACAGAATACCAGCGCTGTAGATAGCTACTGATATCTGCCGCACATGCTGAGTGAGGTACATTTTCGGTGCATATGCGCAATAACCTGTGCTTACGATAGCTTAAGTTTTATTGTATGTGTTTTCTTTCTTTCTAAAAATATTCGTATTAAGCATATTTAGGTGAGACGTCTTTTTCATCACTTCTTTATAGATACTACCAGCAGCACCATTCTGGTCATCCATATACACTTACCCTGTTCACCTGAAAACATTGTCCCTTTCATTCGTGCTGCGCCAGAGAGAAACAGACACTCATTTTGCGCTCAAATTTTTACTATTTTTCTGACAGAGAGAAATAAAATACCGTTGGAAATATCAAATTTAGGTATTCGTTATACAAAAGGTATGTAACTAAATTACAATATTTTTTTGGTTATAACTTTAAAACTGTTTAGGTTACTTTGTTTTTTTTTCTATCGAGTAAAGTTTGTCTAGTTGTGTAACTGTTGGCGATCAAGAGTATCGAATAATAAGTACCTAATTTAATTACGACTCAATTGTAAATAAAGATGATTAGTAGGTTAAGTTTGAATTTATATTTCTTTGTTTTTGTCTTTTATTTTCCCTTTATGATAAAACTACACCTATTTGCATGTGTTTCCTATTGTTTCTTGTTAATTATACGTCTTAGTAATAAGTTTTGAGTACCCGTAAAATATAAATTAGGCAAAACCTGTAAATAAATAAATTATGTTAGTTATACCTTTTGCACTAAGCTCAATGAGCACAAGTTCACCGAGTGTAAATTTCAACAACTTTAGTCTAGATTTGTAACTGTTAATTATCTGTATTGTGTTATGCTTATAAACTAAACGTTTTTAGAGTGGCCTTAAGCCCTAGAATATAACCTGTAATTATTTTATGTTTTATACGATTAGTTTAAGAAATATTCACGATCAAAGTTTTAAGATGTAAATCTAGAATTTCTACAAAAGTTTAGCCCTCTGCCTAGATATCGAGATGCTATATTTTAGTTCTCCATCTTAGAAACCTACAAAATCAATATTCAAGGTCATAGCTAAAACTAGGTAGCCTAAAATTGTAATTTTAGACCTAAGATTTTTCTTCCTCTATATCTCAGCCGTTTCTTATCAGATTTAGCTCAAACTTGAAATAGACATGTATTTTCCTAAGATATAGTTAATCCCAAACGTAGTTGCTACCTAAAATGTAAAGCTTAGTCGCAATGGCCATTTTTTAGATCCAAAATTTGTATTTCCTAAAAACCTAGATTTTGCAATGTAGACCAAAATTATCGAGATAAACCTACCTGTATAATGATTTTTATCTAGACCTAGACCAAATAACACTAAAAGTAGTTAGATTCAGCTACAAATAAGATATTCCATTTTCACTTTGAAATTACGAAAACTGAAAACACCTGTTAATTTTTGCCATCGAAAAATTAGAATATTTTGTCCAATTAGATTCCAATTAGTTTATTAGTTTCTTATTGGAAAGTTTTCTTATGCATAATCAAAATAAATGAGGAATAAATCGGAATGCGCTTACAACCCCCCGCACTCACCCGCGTTTTTCCCCGCGTAACGCCCCTCTCTCCCTTCGCCCCGCGAAATGGGCAAATCAGTATAAATATGGCCGCCGTCGGCCTACAAATTCAGTCCTGTTTTCGAGTTCCTGGCTACAAGTTCCAACAAGAAGTCCCGTTTCAGACAGATGTCCAATTTGAAGTAGCTAGTAGGAGTTGGAAGCGCTCACCGACCACTCTCAAGATCAAGAGGTTCTTTTATTTGACACGTCCTGCATCCTGATTCCTGATTCCCCGGTATTGGTTGGAGGTATCTACTGGAGGTATCAACTGGAGGATCATCGGCTGGAAAATCATCGGCTGCAGGAGATCGGCGTGGACGTAGTCGCCGGTGAAGACAATAAAAGACCTGCACTTGCGTGCCAGGCGGTATTTGTAGGTCGCTCCCCGAGGAGTGACCGAGGTAATAGGCACCCCTGGTACGGAGGGGTGGTGGTACATCGGGTAGTACAGTTGTTATCTGTACTGACGAGGCTCCCCGTGTCCGAAGATACGAGGTGGGGCTTCGGCAGTGCGGGTACTTGGTTATAAAGGGGCAGTCGCGTCGGTGCCTTGGAAGAAGGTGGCACGGGAGGCGACTGGATCCTTTTCATGGTCCTTCGATAGCCGAATCACTGAATTTGGTGCAGGACCCGGCGGAGACTACCACCGGAGAAGAGGACATCTGCGGTGCGCAAGAGGAGCTGCAAAGGCCGGCCCACCCATAACTGGCGGCTGCAAGAGGACGCGGCAGGACCGGACTGGAATCCACAACTGGCGGCTGCAAAAGGACGCAGCAGGACCAGACTGGAATCCACAACCGGCGGCTGCAAGGAAGAGGAAGCAGCAGGACCAGAGTGGACGTGGGGGCAAAGGCGGCGCGCATCGTAGTTGAAGACGCAGACTGGCCTAGAGGAAGGCATTCTCCAGGACCCACCATAACAGAGCCCTTGCGGTGTTAAGCTCTGTGATTAACGTGGTCGAAAGCCGTCGGGCCTAGACTGCGGTGAGTGCGTTCGAACGCGTGCTCTCGTTCTTTTCGGAACGAAAACTGTTCGGCTGTCCGCCTGTGAAGCCCATTGAGGCATTGCACTCACTTGCGGTTCAGTTCCCCCCCCTCCCATACGTCTATCCTTTCACCCCCACGAGTGGCATCACACGGTAGTACGTCACTCGCTAGGCAGTAGGGCGATAGGGTGATAGGGACCGATAGGTAGGTAGGGACTGATAGGGAAGGCAGAAGACAGAAGAACAGAAGAAGACGACAGCACGCAACATGGACCCGCAAGATCAGACTCGAGACCAGACGCAAGGCCAGTTTCAAGACGTCGCCGGCAGCGTGAACATCGATGAGGGTCTTAAGTTACGGTCGGGTAGGGTAGCGGCGCGGTCACAAGTGCCTACGCCGATACCATCAAGAAGTCCAAGCATGCAAGACATCGATAACGAAGACAGCGCGTCGGAGAATGAAGCGAATTGCACAGTCACCGCGAATTCGGTCGCCGAGGTACATGCTAATTCGGAACCGTCAAAGCGTCAGGCGGGCGAATCGCGCGATATGGGACATGGCTCAAGGGAACTTTCGTGGGATGAAGAGTTGCGTAGGAGGGACAAGATACTTCAGCAACAATACAATGAGGTGCAAGCGGTAAAGGAAACTGTGCACCGCACCAAGGACACCCATGTAGGTAAAAACGTGCACGCGAACGCAAACCAACGTGATACACCCGCGTCGCCGTCCGTTAACGAATCAACGGCTAGCTTTAGACGTTGGCAGGTATTAGAACAAAAGCTAGCCAGCATCAAATTGCAACAAAAGGAGATTGATTTAGCCAAGGAGGAAGCGTCGATTCAGATGGAACTCGCGCTTTTATCGGAACGAGACACCGAAGTCGAAGCAAGTAAAGACTTTTCATATAAGTCGAACTCTCTTCCCCCGCCCGCTTCCTTCACTCGACATAAGCGTATAGAACACGTGAGTGAGAGAAAACATAGACATCGCGAATTTGAACATAGGGATCGCGATTTCGACCATAGGGAACCGGAACATAAAAGGACCGACTATCGGGAGCGCACAGAGAGTAAAAATGAAAGCGTGAGCGAGTTAGCATACGCGATGCGCGACGCAATGAGCATGATGAAGGAGCAAGTAGGAGGTAAGGCGCCGCCCCCTAGGTATCTGCATGAGCTACCAACCTTCGATGGGAAGTTAACCGAATGGATCGCATTTAAGACAGTATATGAAGATTCATGCGATTTATTTAGCGAGGCACAGAACATAGCGCGACTACGAAAAGCCCTACGGGGAGCCGCGCGTGAAGAAACACACTCGTTATTATTTTCGGGAGCATCGGCAGACGAAGTCATGGAGGTACTCGAAGACCAGTACGGGCAGCCGGAGCTATTAATTCTGAATGAATTACACCTACTCAAAAAGATGCCTAAACTTAATGAAGATGGATCAAACATTGCGTCGTTTGCTAACAAGGTAGCTAATTGCGTAGCAACTATTAGAGCACTGAAACAACCGCGATACCTCGACGCGCCAGTACACGTCAGCTACATAGTGGACAAACTGAACCTGCAGCTGAAATATGAATGGTGCAAATATGCGAGAAGATCGGATGATCAACCTAGCTTGGTAAAGATGAGCCAGTTCTTAACACAAGCCAATCGAGACTTGGGCACGATAGCAGCAAGGGAGCTATTGAGGAAGGACAGAAATAGCAACAAGCAACGCTCTGCTATCATGAGACCAAGAAGGGGAGTTCATACAGTATGCGAATATGAAGAGCACTCCAGCGAGGAAAGCGAATACGAATCTGAGGGAGAGGAACCTAAGCAAACGGTCGCCTTAGTAGGGAAGCCAAAGAGGAACATCAAACCACCTACACCTGTGAAGAAAAAGGAAGCACCAACTGCGCAAAATAAACCAAAAATTGATTGTCCGCTGTGCAAGAATCAGCATGCGTTGAAAGAATGCGAACAATTCAAGGCACTTACCGTTGAAGAAAGGTGGGAGCGGGCAAAAAATGCAGGGATATGCTTTAGGTGTCTGACACACAGGCACAGAAGATTTAAATGCAAAGCAAATAATTGCGGCGTAGATGGGTGCAAGATTTGGCATCATCGACTTCTTCACAAGGGGGAGGAAACAAACAACCAGGCACATGCCCTCTCCGTCAACGCTGTATCGGGAAATCAAACCACATACCTACAGATAGTACCGGTTGAATTGTACGGTCCAAATGGAAGCACAGACACCTACGCGTTACTCGACGGCGGATCGACTTTGACATTGATAGAAGAACAAACAGCACTAGCGGTCGCACCTAGGGGCAAGGCAGACCCCCTCAGCATAGATGGCGTTGCAGGAAAGCGTACAGAATACAAGGATTCTTTCAAGGTCACGTTGAAAATAAAAGAGAAGTTTGAAAGGAACTTGAACAAGATAACATGTTCCACGACAGGACCGCTACATCTGACGTCACAGACGATAAGGCGAGAGCTCGTAACCATGCACGATCATCTTAGAGACTTGGAAGACCAGCTCGCGTACGGCTATGCTAAGCCAACGATTCTCATTGGGCAAGACAATTGGCACTTGATTACTTCACACGAAACCCGGGAGGCCAGCTTCAACGACCCAGCCGCATCCTTAACCAGATTAGGATGGGTCCTACATGGAAAGAAGTTATCCAACCAATCAGTTGCAAAAGTACACTTCGTACAGCCAAGCTCAAGTCAGAATGAAAACATAGAATCAATGGTGAAAGAACACTTCTCTATTGAGAACCTGGGCATAGAACCGAAGAAGCCGTCGAACGATATAGAGCGGCGAGCTCTAACAGTGCTCGAGGAAACTACGAAGCAATTGCCTGATGGCAGATACGAATCGGGATTAATATGGCGCACCGAAAATGAAGTGATGCCAGAGAATCGTCAGTTAGCAGAGAAGAGGCTGTACTTGATTGAAAAGAAGTTAGACAAAAACGAAGACTTCAAGGACGAGTATAAGAAACAAGTTCACAACTTACTTGAAAAGAAGTACGCTGAAGAGGCTCCTCAGCAACCAACGTCGCCTAGAACATGGTATCTGCCACATTTTGCAGTACGGCATCCACAGAAAGGGAAAATACGGCTAGTTTTCGACGCAGCGGCCAAATCATGGGGTCGCAGCCTGAACGATGCTCTCTTACCGGGACCTGACTTACTACAAAGTCTATTCGGGGTCTTAGCGCGTTTTAGAGAGGGCAACGTGGCCGTGATTGCAGATATTAAAGAGATGTTCCTTCAAGTGAAGATAAGAGAGGAAGACAGGGACAGTCTACGATTTCTGTGGAGAGATAGCCAAGACGAGCCCGTAAAAGAATATCGAATGACATCGTTGATCTTCGGCGCAGCGTCATCGCCTTGTACGGCAATCTTTGTCAAGAATAAAAACGCGGAAAAGTTCAAGAGCATATACCCGGAGTCAGCAACTGCCGTAGAACGTCACTTCTATATGGACGATTACTTGCAAGCATTTGAAGACGAAGAGGCAGCACGAAGAGCTGTAAGAGAAATGAGAGAGATACACAGCGCTGCTAATTTCGAACTACGGGGATGGGCCAGTAACAAAACTGAGGTCTTGGACGAGCTAGAAGAGAAAGAAGCTCCTCCTAACACGGCCACGCTGGGAGATAAAGAAGAGAGAACCCTCGGTTTGATATGGAAGATCAAAGCAGACACACTGAGCTTCGCATTGAACTTAAGAAATACGCCACAAGAGACAATAGAAGGAAGTCGCCCCCCAACCAAAAGAGAGGTGACAAGCGCGGTCATGTCAGTCTTTGACCCATTAGGACTGGCAGCGCCCATAACAATACAAGGGAAGAAGCTCATCCAAAATATATGGCGAAGTGGAATAGATTGGGACACAAAAGTCAATCCAGATCTAGAACAAGAATGGTTAAAATGGATAAAAGATCTAGGAAACTTAGAGGGACTCGAAATTCCACGAAGTGTTACTTCAAAGCCAGGAAAGGGAGAAATGCACGTATTTGTGGATGCAAGCGAGCAAGCCTATTCTTGCGCTATTTATTGGTTGGATGAAGAAACCAAAGAAGTAAAGTTAATAGGAGCGAAAGCTAGAGTAACACCACTCAAGCCTGTGTCAATTCCAAGACTCGAGCTTCAGGCCGCGGTGATGGGTTGTCGACTGGCAGATTCGTTGAAAAAAGAAATGAATAGCACGACCACATCGACGACATATTGGTCGGATAGTCGAACAGTCTTATCATGGATCAAAGCGGACCCTAGGCAGTTCAAACCGTTCGTGGCCCACCGGTTAGCAGAAATAGAGGAAAAATCAACTCCTCTACAATGGCGTTGGGTACCAACAAAATTAAACGTCGCGGACGATGCCACAAGGGGGGTACCCAAAGGATTTTCTACCAACCACCAATGGTTCACAGGACCGCCATTCTTAAAGCTTAACAAAGAAGAATGGCCGAAGATAAAGGAAGAAGAAAAGGAAACCGAGCCAAAAGAAGACGACAGCGAAATTAGACGGGCGCACATCAATGTGACGACTAACGTTAGAAAAGGGCCGCTGCCCGATGTAAAAAGGTTTAGCAAATGGGGTAGGTACGTAAGAGCCATGGCCCGTGTCGTGCAATTCGTGGATGTCCTGAAGAAAAGATATCGCTCTCAAGACACGGAGAAGAATGGAGAACTTTACCCACTAAACATGAGCTATTTAAAAAGAGCGGAGCACTTAATTCTACAACGAGCCCAAAGAGAGGATTTCGCTGAAGAAATAGCGAAGGTAAAAAGAAATGAACCACTATCGAAGCGATCAAACCTAAGAAAGATATGTTTAAAGATAGACAATGATGGACTGCTGAAAGCGGTTGGAAGATTGGACAAGTATAAAGACAAGGACGCTATAACCAATCAACCCGCAATATTGAACGCAAAAAACCCAATCGTCAATTTGATGATTCAACACACGCACGAAGTATTCATGCATGGAAATCACGATACGGTGATAAACGAAATTAGACAAAAATATTTCGTACTGGGATTACGAAGCGCAGTAAGAAAACTGATTCATAATTGCCAATGGTGCAGACTCAGGAAATTGAATCCATCAAAACCGATCGAAGGGACCATCCCAATAGAAAGACTAAAAAATCACACACCGGCTTTCAATTGTTCAGCCGTCGACTACTTCGGACCAATGGAAGTAACAGTGGGAAGAAGGAGAGAAAAAAGATGGGGAGCGCTGTTCACATGTTTAACCACACGCGCTGTTCATATAGAGCTAGCGGCCAGCTTGACCCCAAGCTCAGCAATTCTGGCCTACCGACGCTTTGCAAACAGAAGAGGAACCCCCAGCGTAATGTTTTCAGATAATGGAACGAATTTTGTGAAAGCCAACAAAGAACTCCAGGAAGCAGCGAAAGAAGTCGAACAATATGCCACTAGCAAAGGAGTCGTATGGAAGTTTATCCCACCAGGAGCACCACATATGGGAGGAGCATGGGAACGAATGATAAGATCCGTGAAAACTTCACTAGCAGCGATACTGAAAGAGAAGACACCTAGAGAAGAGACTCTTCACACGCTTCTAATCGAGGTGGAACATGTCGTCAACTCGCGACCATTAACACCAGTGCAACCAGATCTGAATCAAGAAGCACTCACTCCAAACCATTTTCTTATAGGAAGATCGTGTGGCATAACACCTATCGGCAAATTTAACAATAAAGACGCGGACCAACACACATGGAGAGCCGCACAACGCCTGGCCGATTTGTTTTGGCAAAGATGGACGAAAGAGTATTTGCCTTTACTTTTGCCACGGATGCCCGCCAACTCGCCGCATCACCGAGACCCAAAAATAGGTGACATAGTTCTCATATCTGATGGCACTTTGCCCAGAGGGCTATGGCCGCGAGGCGAGGTTATAAGTATAAGACCAGGCTCTGACAACAAAATACGAGTCGTAGAAGTTCGCACGAAAACCGGCATTCTGCGCAGACCTACATCACGCCTCGTTATTCTTACCCGACCGGACTTATCGAACCCCGGAAATTCTCATCATCACGTCGCAACCTGATTCGAAGCCTGCGCACGGACATCTCATCGATCGCCGCCTACTCTTTTCGGTGTTTGCACACAAGGGGGAGACTGTTGGCGATCAAGAGTATCGAATAATAAGTACCTAATTTAATTACGACTCAATTGTAAATAAAGATGATTAGTAGGTTAAGTTTGAATTTATATTTCTTTGTTTTTGTCTTTTATTTTCCCTTTATGATAAAACTACACCTATTTGCA
The DNA here is from genome assembly GCA_027580185.1 of Tuta absoluta. Taxonomy (NCBI): domain Eukaryota; kingdom Metazoa; phylum Arthropoda; class Insecta; order Lepidoptera; family Gelechiidae; genus Tuta; species Tuta absoluta. The sequence continues at coordinate 13,683,255 of JAQAHW010000005.1, forward strand.
TGTGTTTCCTATTGTTTCTTGTTAATTATACGTCTTAGTAATAAGTTTTGAGTACCCGTAAAATATAAATTAGGCAAAACCTGTAAATAAATAAATTATGTTAGTTATACCTTTTGCACTAAGCTCAATGAGCACAAGTTCACCGAGTGTAAATTTCAACAACTTTAGTCTAGATTTGTAACTGTTAATTATCTGTATTGTGTTATGCTTATAAACTAAACGTTTTTAGAGTGGCCTTAAGCCCTAGAATATAACCTGTAATTATTTTATGTTTTATACGATTAGTTTAAGAAATATTCACGATCAAAGTTTTAAGATGTAAATCTAGAATTTCTACAAAAGTTTAGCCCTCTGCCTAGATATCGAGATGCTATATTTTAGTTCTCCATCTTAGAAACCTACAAAATCAATATTCAAGGTCATAGCTAAAACTAGGTAGCCTAAAATTGTAATTTTAGACCTAAGATTTTTCTTCCTCTATATCTCAGCCGTTTCTTATCAGATTTAGCTCAAACTTGAAATAGACATGTATTTTCCTAAGATATAGTTAATCCCAAACGTAGTTGCTACCTAAAATGTAAAGCTTAGTCGCAATGGCCATTTTTTAGATCCAAAATTTGTATTTCCTAAAAACCTAGATTTTGCAATGTAGACCAAAATTATCGAGATAAACCTACCTGTATAATGATTTTTATCTAGACCTAGACCAAATAACACTAAAAGTAGTTAGATTCAGCTACAAATAAGATATTCCATTTTCACTTTGAAATTACGAAAACTGAAAACACCTGTTAATTTTTGCCATCGAAAAATTAGAATATTTTGTCCAATTAGATTCCAATTAGTTTATTAGTTTCTTATTGGAAAGTTTTCTTATGCATAATCAAAATAAATGAGGAATAAATCGGAATGCGCTTACAACCCCCCGCACTCACCCGCGTTTTTCCCCGCGTAACGCCCCTCTCTCCCTTCGCCCCGCGAAATGGGCAAATCAGTATAAATATGGCCGCCGTCGGCCTACAAATTCAGTCCTGTTTTCGAGTTCCTGGCTACAAGTTCCAACAAGAAGTCCCGTTTCAGACAGATGTCCAATTTGAAGTAGCTAGTAGGAGTTGGAAGCGCTCACCGACCACTCTCAAGATCAAGAGGTTCTTTTATTTGACACGTCCTGCATCCTGATTCCTGATTCCCCGGTATTGGTTGGAGGTATCTACTGGAGGTATCAACTGGAGGATCATCGGCTGGAAAATCATCGGCTGCAGGAGATCGGCGTGGACGTAGTCGCCGGTGAAGACAATAAAAGACCTGCACTTGCGTGCCAGGCGGTATTTGTAGGTCGCTCCCCGAGGAGTGACCGAGGTAATAGGCACCCCTGGTACGGAGGGGTGGTGGTACGTCGGGTAGTACAGTTGTTATCTGTACTGACGAGGCTCCCCGTGTCCGAAGATACGAGGTGGGGCTTCGGCAGTGCGGGTACTTGGTTATAAAGGGGCAGTCGCGTCGGTGCCTTGGAAGAAGGTGGCACGGGAGGCGACTGGATCCTTTTCAGTAACTAATAGGTAATTTGTTAATAGGTAAATTGTTATCTGTTAGATTCTCGACAATAGAATATATTTTTTCAGAATTTTATGGCTGCAATTGGCTAAATAAAACTAGTTTAAAAATCTTGCTCGCGGTATATCCTCGCCTTAATGAGAATCCAGTAGGTTGAATAACTTTTGCTTGAATTTTCCTATGAACCTCTAGAAATAATCTTATTGAGCATGTTGAGGCGGAACGTCGTATGGATGGAGCAGTACAGCAACATAACTAATTGCATTTACAACGAGCGATGGAGCCTCTGGGAGGCTCTAATGGATGGTATTAATTAATACCACCGTCTCTTCAAATTCTAAGATAGAATATCCATTTACAACACCCTCGATGATGTTACAATTAAGTTTGTTGGTTTCATAAAGATTACAGTTTATTTTTAGTTAAGAAAGGATAAGCAGGAAAAGGTTTCGTATAAGCTCAACGTGATTGCTACGCTGTTATGAAGGTAAATATCATTTTTAAAGACGTTAAAACAAAAAAATATTAACTACCATCGTTGTAGCCATTATTGTGCGACTATTTTTGTATTAAAAATACGAGCACAGTCAAAATCAGGTTTTGTTAGACAGTTTGGACTTCGGATCGTTCTTATGCCGCGCACATAAAATTTACATTGGCAGTTTGAGTTATTAACCGCACGTGAGCTTCACTGTACCTACCTACTTATAGAGTTATCTATACCTATCTATGCATAATATATTATGCAATTTTGAATTCAATGTTGCCAGATACGAGACGCCAATCAGACAAAATACTTTCATAATTCTATTTGTAAAGCTCCACCCATCCGTCATATAAATCTACCTAATGCCATCAAGGCGTTCAGTTCAATGTCCCAAAACACTGACAATCGGGGCCTCACCGCTTCTGAGGCAAATTATTAGCAGCTTCTATTTATTCCGCATCTGTTTTGTAGAGATGTACCGGTTTCGCTGTTAAAAGTTATGAATATAACCGTGTATCCAGAATAGTGGTTTTTCATGATTTTTTGATGGTGATTTTATCGCGATAGTATTTAGGTAAATATTAGTAATTTACCTGTGTCCCGACGTTTCAACACAGTTTCATGTATTGTGGTCGCGGGTTGACTGTACTAATATTTACCTAAATACTATCGCGATAGACCCGGTCTAATACCTAAAATGAGTGAAAGTGATCGCGAGTGCTTAAAAAGTTATATGGTGATTTTACTTCAGGAATTTACTGTGAAGTATTTGGGTCCTCCAAAACTGTTGCTTTCCAACATCTAACTTAATTTCTAAAATGCAGCATGCATTATGAAAGTGATTTGACATCATGTACCACACGTCAAACAGATACTTGAGTATGACGAAAGTATTTTTTTTACAAATGAATCAGTTTCTCTTTGCAAATGCAGAAGATAATGAATGATTGGTATTTTTGAAAGAAAAAAGGTAGTCCTTATAGTTATTTGAATTCAAGGAATCATGAGAACCCGGTTTCAAATTAATAACTGTAGGTACTATACTCAATAAGTAAAACAACCACAACAGTCCACTGCTGGACATGGGTCTCTCTCTATTAGAAGAGTTTTGCCATATTCACCACGCTTGGCAAACGGAATTGGCGAGCGCAGTGCTGGACGTTGTATCAACAGAGAACGCTGCTGCCCTCATTTAGGCGAATTTTACGATACCCAAGGATGGATATGGGGTGATGCCACACGTAATAATAAATAAAATAAAATATTAAAATGAATAACTGGATGTTTCAACCCGGTTTCCCCGCTCTTTCTTCGTCCAGCTCGCTCTGCCGACTCTCAATAGATTCATTAACGGTCTAACGAGATCTTCCAAAGAGAATCACGGCTGCTTTGTTTCTCTAAATGCGATTTATTTTATTTGTAACAATTTGTTGCCGTCTGTGCTGTGAACCTACCGATAATGCAGCTTTTGAAGGCTAGCCATGCTTGAATTTTTATATTTTAATTTCATTTGAATCTACTTGCACCTTTTATTTTTCACTTTTTCTTACGTACCTAATGAAACGTCAAGTTTTATTCATAAAAAGATGAAATAGCAACGTAAGCGTAGAAAATCAACCCGAAACAAGCCAAGTCAAAGTTCTTCTGAAATTTAAATAGTGTCTGGTACGTTTTGGTTCTGAGTATAGGTTCCAAACGATTAATTTTTCAGCAAGTTGTAAATTCGTTCGTAAACAATATAAGTACCTACGTATTGATTCGTATTTTTGTGAGTATGAAAGCAATGAAATAACAAAAAAAAGAAAATGCATTAAAGACAAAACTATACGCACAAATAATGATAAAGACTCAGCATCTAGCCGGTTAAGTGCCGTTGTTACAGCAGCAGATGGTCAATATAAGTCTCAATGCCAGAACTTGGGCTATAGGAGGGCGACAACAGCCCGTCTTACCCTAATGTCTCCATCTAAGTGTCAGACGAATAAAATAAAATGACGATTACTGAATATCACCCGAACTTTAACAGCTGACAAAATCTTTTCTATTCAAAGACTTTCTTGTTTTTTTTTATTAATTAACTTCAAGTGCAGCCATTTTTGAAGAAATGAGTACCTAAAATATTGCAGATAATGCCCTTAAAGTAAAAATTTTATATTTTCAGTAACAGAAATCATGCAAATTAATCCCAGTTTTAAAAAGGCTCTGTGAAAGATATAAAGAGATAAATCATGTTTTTACTGTAATCACAATAAATACTTTGTTGCGTGACAATAAATTGTGTTGATGTTTCTAGAACTAAATGATGGAAAGTTTTAAAATAAGTATTTAGAGTTTATGGTAAATGCTTCTAATTACATGTTGATGGACACGAATGGAGAAAAACCTATAAGTAAGTAATAAAATAATAGAGCACAAGAAACTACATAAGTGCCAACGTCTACTTATGTAACAGAAATTCAGTGAGCAAAATATATATGTAAACTGTTAATTTTTTGTCTGACTACATTAGTATTTTGATTCTTACTTAACTTATTTTATTTTTGTCATCGTTTTGTCCAATTCAAGGCAGCCTATATCCAGTACATAATTTTCATCGCTCGAATTTTCATTCTGCATGAAAGAGCGATTTAGAATTCACCCTCCGTAATTTACTCTACCGACGGCTCTTTGAAGATAATTAGTCAGTTAAAATAATTTTAATTTGCAACCCCATAGGTTACCTGCAATATTCATGTTGTACTTAGGGACCCATGTTTTGGGCATTTACAAATGAAACGAAATATTCATTTCAAAAAACTTTATTTTATTATAAAGTAACTGCTTGTGAAAGCACTTTTTTGAAATTTGTTATGAAATGGATGTGCAATAAATAATGGATTACAAGCAAGATTTAGCATAACCACATCACATGTTTTCAAATTTACATTCCATTAAGTAATGGAAAAACTTCAACGCGTTTGAAACCAATAATCATCAAAGCCCAAGAATTTTGGGATCAATAATTTTTCTCATTTTTAGACGACTGCAACGTCCCGATAAGCAAAGTAACGTAACCGAATTTCAATCATGAGTATAATAGGCGAATTTCAATCAAATTTATGAGGTTATAATAATGATTACCTATAGGCACTTTATCGGGGAGCGGCGAAATTTGCAATTCGACATAAAAGGTGAACTCTCCCGTAACAAATTTGCGAGCAATCGTAAGGCACTGATAACAATTCGCCGAATTAATCGCAGTGAAAAAGTGAGGGGTGGCTGGGGAAATGACGCAGAAACATCGATAGATTACTGGACATTTGTCTCAAATTGTTATTCTGTATGTTTTTTAAGTAAATAAAACAAGTGTTTTATAAAAACATATTTTTAGAGAATCAATATCGGAAAAGAATCTATGATAAAGGTTCACAGATACATTAGACTTACCTAATAACAAGTACAGCTATATAATCATCAATAGGCTAAGACTATTAAATTTTTCGGTATACAATTTGTAGACATATTAATTGCACCTTAACTAGAATATTGTGACAGTAAACACATTTATGCAGAGTAAACCTCTACATAACGTATATTTTGCAAAAATTTTAAGTAACGTAAATACGCAACATAGATTTTAATGGACTAGCGGACAAATAACCGTGACGCGTCGGGTATTCTGTGTTCAGCTGAGATGTAATGGCGCATGTATGTATGTATGTATGCATGGAGGTATTTATCAAAAGTAACTAAACAATGAAAAATCTTAATGGTTGATTTAACGCCCCATTAAAAACCACTTGTGGTTTATCAAAGGCATTTGACTGAATTGTATGTTTATGTATATGGTGTCTAAATAAATAAATATGTACTCTTATTTAAATTTATAGTTTCTAGTAGAAGTGTGTTGTACTGTGATGAAAGTATGATCGTAAAATTAAAAGTTTGTTAGATAGTATGAGATATGACAATTGACGGAATCTTTGATTTAATATTGTTACCACTTGAAATCCTGCGACTGAATTTAATATGAAAATAAATATAATTATTTATAAAATGAAAGCTTCGTCGCAGAATATAATATTCTATGAATATGACATGCAATAGGCTGATGTATGTATGTATGATGATGAGATAATTTTCTCTCCAGTTGTCATACTTTCTACAATTATAATAAAACAATATAAAAATATAAGATTTATAAAGTAAATAAGAAATAATTTTAAAAAAATATCTCTAAGTAATGTTCGACAACCATTCCAATATCATGTACCTTTCCTCATACCAATATTTAAGACATTAATTTTGGATCAGCGTAACATGTTTGAAAGTAATGTTACGTTTCACGTAATAGTCACAATGTCACGAAACAGATAGTCTTATGTAGGTACCTCACAAAAATTAGCTTTATTTTCAAACAGGCTATTTAAACCAAACAAATTAAAATTAATTTTACCACCGAAGAAAAATATCAACACGTGTCAAATCCAAAAGCAACCACGACCCCACAGCCAAAAAAAGAACTTACTATAACACTTAGCAAAAGTCACAATTTTGCTTTGTCTATCCCCGAGACCGCTCGCAGCGCGCTGCGATTGAAATTTTAAATATTGTACCCTTTGCTATTCTCCCGGCTTATTCACCCTTGAAATATCCCTAGGGTGCCAGGTACCGCGATCAGGGAAAATATTTTACACTTGTTAGTAGGGAGACATCGATGGATTCAAAATCAGACGTAAATAACTCAAGTTTGTTGAAATCACACTGTCTCTTAAGGTCAATAATTGTGTTTCTTCGTTTACACATTTTAAGTGACTTTATTGAAATAGATTTTATCGATTTGAGGTGGTCTTGCTAACTTGATAGAAGAAGATGCTAATCACGTAAGTGGTCTGACCTTTGAACTCTAAACCTTGATTTAGCTAATAAGGGGCTTTTCAATTAATTCAATAGATGTCTTATATTTTTTATATAGGCACATACTTATTTTTCATTGCATAAGTTTTCGTTTTAGACACTTGTTTATCCGGAAATAATTATATTTAAATGCTTTCACAAACCAAATTTTGTTAGGTTATTTACGGTATATAGATATAGTTTTATTTTGTATGTCGGTCGGATTGGAATATTCGTATTGAATCTAAGCTAGTTTTTTGACAAACTATATACCTACACTGTGTCTGTGTTAGTACGTTGTAGGAGTTCGCTGGTTGTAGGTAAATAAATGAAAACGAGATTAGTCGACATGTCCTCTGTCCATCGTCAAAGCTTTTAATAAAATGAAAAAGTTGATGAATATGCTGTTTTGATCAGGGGTTCTCTGTTTTGTTTATCTTATATTTTTATATTTATTTTAATATTTAAACTAGCAAAATAACTCACATAATTTCATAAATTTGCCGTGTGATGTTGACATTGAATACCTAGCATAACCCTAATTGTACCCGTGGTTACAAAGCGACGAAGAGAAAAATTCATCCATTGTATAGGTAGCAGTGGTCCTCGTGAATGCAAAATCTTTCACTGCGCTCTCCGACCTGCCTGCTGTCGCCATCAGTTGTCACTGTTGTGACTTTTAATTTCATTTTAAATATTTTATCTTTATCAAACAAGCTTTGGGACTATATTAAATAGCTAATGGCATCAAAATAAATAACAAACAAGTATAAATACGTTTATAGAACTATCTGAACTTGATAGTTTTGTTCAAAAAAGGTTATTATTAAATAATGTCATCTCTGTCTGCAAAATTTAAACGAATCAAATAAAAACCTTTATTTTTATTTGATGATGAGACAAAGAAGAGATAAAAATGCCATTGACTGAGCACAAATAAGATTAAATTGGGTATAAACAGTATTTGCCGGTGTTTTTGTCCAGATCAGTGGTTCGGAGCCCAGGTTGACTAGATAAAATAAATTTGAACCGAACAAAGCCATATGAAAAATAAGTAAAAGTAGGTATTATAAAGCTACATGCAAGCAAAACTTTGCCTGAAAATGGCTGCCTCGATTGCTTCTTGCACCAGAAGTCGTCCGTCAGTTCCGTTTTTTTAACGTAACGTAACGCATACGTCTGTCAGACAAAAGGAAATGGCGAATTTCAATATTATTCCCATGCTAATACGACTGCGGTGGATTTACGTTGCGTAACTAAGTTCTAGTATAGCAATTATTTTCAGGTAGGTAATTACAAAGACTAAAAAAAGTCTATAGTTTCATATGTACTGCATAGTTACAAAATCGATATATATTTATTTTTTATTAAACTTTATTGCAGAAACGAAGAAGAAGAAATGTGGAGAAGTTTTAATGAGACGTTACTTAAAAAATCGTAATATTATTATTAAAAATATACCTGAACATAATAATAAATGAGTAATTCTTAAACATATGTAAGTATAAAGGGTGTAAGGAACAGACCTTCGAATATTTATAGGTTGCTTTCGAACAATGAAACTAAACATCTTCCCATGAAAAAATATTTCAGGAGACGGTCAAAAATATTTGACTTCCCATAGTAATTGCATTCAGCCGATCTTGATTTGTATGGGATGTATTTTTTTTGTCGTTTCCTGACATAATATGTTCCTAGGGGCAAGTTCTTCAGTATCATAGTCTGCATGCACTCTATCAGTATTCGGAGGGCTGTCCCTTGCACTCCGTATATTTGTTTAATATATGGCGCATATTAAACAAATAAATATTATTTATATCTAGACATACAACAGTGTTACTTGTTTGGAAAATCTGTAGAATCAACACAAGTTTTTACTTGGAATAAAAAAAACGTTATAACTGTATTTTGTTTTCACCTACTGTGACAAAACAGTGGAACAAATATGTGAGTCCTCTGTGAAGTTGTGCCTAGTGGCGGGGAAGCGGAAAAATACAAGCTGCTAATATGCGAATTCTCAGCATTCCTATCGATGAGCACACGGCCCATAGGTGGGCACGATTTATTGGATTTCCGTAAGTAGTAAGTTACACAACCATGTCAGAGGCCTACTACTAGTATTAGGCGGTTGAAAAACTCCACACCACGGATCATCGTGTCGTTGTAGGACTCGGTGTCCCACACGAAAAGAGAGAGAGTAGTAAGTAGGCAGGCCGTCAACAGCCGTAAAAACGGACAATACCGCCACGTCTGACAAACATTTGATAGTCATTTAGAAAATTGTGAAAACCATAGTGGCATAACAAACATACATACATAAATCACGTCTATATCCCTTACGGGGTAGGCAGAGCGTTTACGGCCGTAAAACGGATATTAACACCACGTCTGACAATAGTTTGATGGTTAATCAGATAACTATGTATCACAATAGTGACAGGTTATCAGCCCATAGCCTCATATTGTAATACACATCTAACCCGCGCTTCCTTTAGTCGCCTCTTACGACAACCATGGGTATGAAACGGGGTGATGCTATTCTAAGCCGGCATCATACGGTATCATAGTGACATAAGATGATCGCTTATTATTACAGCCTAAAATTGCAAGTCGCGTGTAACCCTCAAGTCCCTTTGTCACCTCCTACGACATCTACGCAGAAGTATCTACCTAAATAAGTGTCTACATACAAGTTGAAGTTTTAACCTACCGTTTTCATAGAAAATAGCTAGTAAAGTTTTCCGAACCGATATCTCTAAAACTGTTATTTTTCTTTGAATAGCAGTCAATTAGGAGTGCCACGAATTCGCCGGATAGACAAACAGACAAACTCTGGCGAATTTAAATTTTAACTAAATTTTAAGCCGAATTGAAGTGTCAAGCGTAACGAGCACTGGGGTAGCCATTCGTTAGTTTAAACCTTGGAAAGAGTACAAAAAGTTGTTATGGGAGGGATAAAAATAAGATGTAAAATTTGTCTCTGCATAAATTTATTCACTTTAATTCGTTTATTTTCAAGTCATAAAACTCAATGAACAAGTTTACTTATTCTTTGAAAATAACTCAGTTTTCTAAAAATTTACTTTACCAAGATAAACAAATTGAAACAAAAGTTGATGTTTAAAATTGTTGTCGTTATTTAATTTCATCTCCAACATTCAATGTCATTGTGACAGATTTAGTAACACCGATTTTTTTTCAATCCCAAAGGTAATTTCTAACTCTATTGTAACTCTTTGGTAAAACGACCCCTGGATAAGCCGGTGCAATGTTAACATTCTTTTCAATAATGAGGGGATGCTTCGAGGGGCTAGAGGGGCTGCAAGCACTCCTGCTTGTTTATTGGATTTTTTGCTCCATCTACATATGAAAGGAGACTGTAATCAGCAATAGGTATTGGGCCCTCAGTCCTATCGAGTACGTATGAGCAGACCTTTCTACCGAAAATGCAAATATTCAGCAAAAAGATTAAATAGGTACTTATTATTATTGTATTTATGTTGGTGTTGGCAAATACATTTCACGCCATATATAAATATTTAAATGTAAACGTATTATTTTCATTTCGATCTGCTACGGGTCTATGACATAATTTTTTTTTTAACTTGCAAAATTTTCAAGCGCGGGCAGGATTTGAACATGCGACTTTCGCATTACTAGTGGCGACGCCTCATCCATCTAGGCTATCGTAGCTCATTCCTTGCCCGCCAATTATGCGGCTCCATCTAAATTAATAATCAGTACCTTCAACTAAGAAGATATCATAGGATGAATAAGCAGTGCATCCAGACCACGCAGACACAGTCTCATACATAGTACGAAATTACATCTAAGTCAGGGCCCATATTCTCTTATTTTTTGTCATTGTAATGCCATCGAATGACATTATAATGCCACAGTCTACAAACTGTAAGCAGAATATGAAATTACCAAAACTGTCCCACTGACAGGCCATTGACACACAACTGAAACGATTTTTATTTAGTAAACTTCAGGCCCTGTTCATTAGACCACTTGGTCTGTATCTACCCTCTCCTTGTCGCGTTGGACGGTTTGAACTAAACACATGTTTTTTTGCCATTACAAAAGGATGACTGTCAAAGCGCAATGCACGTGCCATGCAGAACGAAGGGGGTTTGTTTTCTGCCACTTGCAAGTGATGGTCATGCAGCAGTTAAAATTTTTCTTTTATTATTAATCGCCGTATGTTGAATGATTAATTATAACTTTTGACCATTGAATGCCTCTGAAAGAGATGATAAATTAGATAATTTTTAATTAAATCAGAATATTTAAATTAATATCTATCGTTTTCGAACGTCGGCAATCGGTCTACGCATCCCGTGTTCTAGTGATTTCATGTTTCTAGTTCAAACTGTTCAGTTACCTAGGTTTTTGAGGCAAAAGCTCGTGTGTTCCGATTTATGTTATTTGAATACCCAACGGTGATTAATATTTAAAATTAAAACCAGCCAAGAGCGTGTCGGACTCAGTTCAGAAACTTGTAAGTATACAAGTTTTGAAAACTTCACTGGGAAAGTAGTTGCTACACTATCCACAGATAGATAGAGCAATGCCACGTGTTATTGGCATTAATGATACTAGCATAATTTCACAAATTGCAGGTAAGCCGCGGTAGAACCGTTGGTAGAACTGATACTGAAAGTCGCAGGTTCAGACCCTGCGACAAATACTGACGTTGTTATTATGGCACGGCATACAGACGGACAAACAGACAGAGTTGATAAAATAACAAGGGTTTGTAGTAGACTATAGCCGTGTGATGCCGGCCTAGAATAGCATCACCCGATTTCTTACCTATGGGTGTCGTAAGAGGTGACTACGGGACTCGAGGGTTAGATGTGTATTGGCTGACAACCTGTCACTATAGTAATACACAGTTATCTGATATACCCTCAAACTTTTGTCAGACGTGATGTAAATATCCGTTTTACGGCCGTTAACGCTCTGCCTACCCCGTAAGGGATATAGGCGTGATTTATGTATGTATGTTGTAGTAGACTACGAAATCCGAAGATGACCAGAAATGAAGATGATAAAATTTAGACAAGAATTCAGAAAAAATGTTGCCGGATGTCCAAAAATGAAAGTGATTGAAATTGAGATCACCATCATCAAGATGTTCCCACGACATCACTTGAGGGCTTAGTGACACTTCTACTATGTTTCTACTTCTAATCCGTAGACACGTAGACTCTGTAACATAGACGGGTAGTCTATTAGTTACGGACACATGCACTTCTTAATGGGGGCTGTAGCCATAGTAATGGGATAGCATTATTTAAATTCACTGAACTACATTCATTTGCAGATACAGTCGGCATAGCAAGGGGTGTAAGCGGATCTAAATTAAAACGCTCATTAAAAATAATTAAGTTACATTTCATACCAAATTACGGAAGGTACAGGTTTCCATACAGACCAATATAGATATAATGAAATCTAACAAAAAAAATCTACCGTAAAGAGAGTCTGCTTTAAGAAGTATCTGCCTTACCCAGATCGAGGGATTGAATCGCTTTTGTTTCCAAATATAAAAAGTACCGCTAAAAGTACCAACTTTAAACTTACAGCACAGCAGGTACATGTAAATGACGAAGTAATAATTTATTATTTGTTTATCTGCAAATTTCATGTCCTCTTGCCTTGACTGGAAAAGATTACTTTGTGGCATAAGTCCGCCTTTGTGACTCTTGTTTTATCCATCCTTTACTGTTATCGTAATTTTGTTTTGTGGTACAATAAAGTGAATACGTAAATCATCCATTATTTAAATTACTTACTTGAATTTGAAAAGTAAATGACGCTATTTTAACCCTCTCGTATGAAAATGTCGGTTTCAATATTCTTGAACGCGATTTATTGTTTTTAAAACCACGATAAATATTTTTTACAATCTGAAAATAAATTTTTCATTACCGAAAAGGGCCTAATATAACTCGAAAGAAACCAATTTAAGTCATTAATTCTCCTATGTCTAACAAGCGTGAATTTCAGAAAGAGGCCATTTCTCGCCAATTTATATCTTAGCCACAAAATTACTTGAATCTCGTATTAAACGCGAGAATCCTTCAGCTGTTGTTAAGCAAGGTCTGGCATCAAAACAAAATAGGCACCTACCAATATGAATGAATACGAACTGAGCCAGTCAGACAAAATCAATTGAGATTAATGCTGCGTTGACGCGACCAGTTGTAGACCCAATCCCACCAGTACACAAAACTGCGTTGAAAACTACAGATTTGTACTACATTTTTGACGTAAAAATCAGATCAAATCCTCAAACATGTGCACATATACGGATGACACTGCAAAGTGAGAAGCATAATCCAAACCAAATCGCTCTGACAAAATCAGACCAAGCCTTCTCCAATGTGTTACGTGTACACACAACACACAGATGAAATGACCATACGACAGAGACAAAGCATAGTCATTAATATAACTGCGTTCGGTTTGGAGCAGACTGAATGCCTCCGTTAACGAACACCGCATTAGCACTAGATGAATACGATCGAGATTCCACGCTTGATTTCCATTGCGTAGAATAAGTACAATCCAGTACATCAGTAACTGGTTATATGCTCTTTGGTTCATCGTTTATCGACTCGGTGTCCCACAAGTTGATATTATAAAGAGAGCCCTTGGTGCCGTTGGTGTTCCATCAGATCTAGAACCAAACGGCACCATAAGATCTGACGGGGAAAGTCTCAATGGGCTGACCCTTGTCCTTTGCTTTCGCAGCCAGAGGAAGTGTAAAGTGTGGGACGCTACATGCGTCGATACACTGGCAACTTCCTACATCATCACAATTTAAATATTCGTAGGGGCTGCCGCTATGTCTGCAGATTGACTAAATAGCGAAAATACAAAAACCCAGGAGATTGCTACGTTTTCCTCCCATTGAAACAATGGGTTTTCGGGGTCCCGGAACACGGTCTTTTTTATGAAGCATTTCAGGTCGGGTTCCGTCTTTGCACAGAATATTAGTTTCGCTATGCAACGAGGGAATGCCAGCTAGTATGTTAGAGTCGTAGCCTTGCTGCGGAGCACTGGAAGATATATTTTATTTGTAACTAGTTTTTAGTCTTTATTATTGTATTTGCGTTTGATTAAGTGTTTCGTATGTTTTGTGAATAGATGACATTTTTGAAATGAAAAAAGAAGATGAAGTATATGATTATGGATGCTTAAAACTTAAAAATAAAATTTGCTTTACAAAAATAGGACCTGCTTCATATGTATGAAGGTAAGATTTAGCTAGCTAACCTATTTTATTCTTACATCAATTATGTTATTTTGAAAAGAGCGAGTGAGATTTTAACCAGCATGCTGATCTCGCAGATCTTTTCAGGGTAATTCTAGTTCATACTAAATTGTAATATTTAAGAACTTCTAAGTAATCTTACTTTAAGTACCTATATGTAAATACTGACATTAAGCTTTAAATTATTCTTATTCTTTTGATTTCAAACAATTTTTGAAAACTTGCAAAATTTTCAAGCGCGGGTAGGATTTGAGCCTGCGACTTTCGCATTACTAGTGGCAACGCTTTTTCCATCTGGGCTACCACAGCTCGTTCCTTGCCCGCCAATTTTGCAAGTGTATTTTAATGCCAGTAGCACAGCTCCATCTACCGGGTTAGTTTTGCAACTAATATCCGGCGACTAATTCAATCTTTAAAGAATGAATGTAGTCTAAGCGATGAAAATCTATTCACATAAATAATTTCACATGTTGGTAAATTAATAACGTGAATGCAAATATTACAAAACAAACAAAATTCGATTAGTAGGTAAATTAATGAAACATTGATTTAATTCGACAAAATAGGTAGGTACATTCAAAACATGATTCGGTTCATTAAAGTCAATTGCATAGAATTGTGAAATTGTAGTTATTGTTGGGTGTGGTTGTAAACAACAATAATAAATGCGTTGGCCGTGCATCAAAATATAGTCACGGAAATTCCAAAGGTGATTTTCAATGCAACTCTCAGGCAGGACTAATATCTCACATCACACGGATTTTGTTGGAATGTTTGAGTCAAAAGTAACAAAATAAGATTTAGTAGGTATTATGAGGTCAATTCGGGATTTAAATTTTCCTTACTTGCCTTAAATTAGTACTGTCACTTTCCGTCAAATAGGTTTGGAAAAGGCTAGAAGATATCTAAGTCCTGTCATTTTTAAAAACGTCAAGGGTTTTTTCGCCTTTTTTAGTCAATTTAGTCGCCATTGTTTTGATTGTCGCCTTATTTTGACAAAAAACACGTATTTTGCATGAAATTATAAGACATGACACGACTAAAATATCTCCTATCTTTTTCTAAACCTATTTAACGGAAAATGACAGCACTAATTTAAGGCAAGTAAGGAGAATGTACATCCCGAATTGTGGCCAATATTCAAGGTGTGGTAAAGTTACAAATATTTGAATTAGCCTGAAGCTATCATTCACACAACACAAACAGAACCATAACACATTGGTACGAGTATATTAGAAGTGACACGGTGAAACAGTGCACAAAAACCTCATTGTAGGCACGCACCGCTTTTCATGAGAGTGTGGTTGGCAATGGAACCTAAAACTATTTGGCTAGTCTAAACTTAGAAATACATACACATATCATGCCTCTAATACCTTGCGGGGTAGGCAGTGCGCAAACAGCCTCAAAACGGTCATCTACGCCACGTCTGACAAATTTTTGAGGACAATTCGGAAAATTGTGTATCGCCGTAGTGACAGGTTGTCAGCCCATCGCCTAAAATTGCAATACACACCCAGTCCCTTAGTCGCTTCTTACGACTCCCACGGAAAATAAATGGGAGATGCTATTCTAAGCTGGCATCACACGGCGTAAAACTGAGAAATACATTGCTGTTACCCGGATTTATTTGAAATGAAAGCTCTACAAAAGCAGCAATGTATGTTGAATAGGAGTCGCCTTGTAGGTGAGAGTAATAGCTGCTTGATATTCGTTCACGAATGGTTGTAAATTTGGAGCGTAGATGCTAGAATTTCGACCATATCTATTAATAATAAGGTTGATTGTAATTAAATAATGTTCAATGTGTTGTGACGTTTGGAACCGGGCTTAAACATCATAGTTGATATGAATGTTTAGTCAAGAAAGTAACAAGTTTTTAGCGTAGTTTTGTATTGATTTTGTATAAAGCGTTGGATCTACGGTTTCTATATAACAATGCCATAACAGTTAAAGCGAATAAAGAAGAATGGTTAGCGCCATCCCCTGCATCGCATTACAATATCATCCAATGTGCTTGCCAACCCGCCGGTCAAACCTGAGGAAAAGTATCCCCCAAAAAGGAGGCATATCTTTTAGTACACTGTTATAGCTATTGTTTGATAACATTAAGACCACACCCGATTCGAGCCCAGTAGTCAAAATGAGAGCAATAATTAATCCAATTGCTCCGAATTACATTTACACTGATTGTTATTTGAAATTACCTACCGTTTCAATGGTTGGCCAATAAGTTTTCTCCCTACGGACCTTATTGAAAATATTTATTTGTGAGTATATTTATTAGTAAAATAGAATATAGTAGGTACTATTTGTAAAGTACAATTGTTATGTATTAAATAATACACACATCACGCCCACAATACCTTGCGGGCAGGCAGAGTGCAAAGCAGCCGCAAAAAACGGATATCCACGCCACGTCTGACAAATATTTGAGGGTCATTTGGAAAATTATGTATCACCATAATGACAGCATGTCAGCCTATCGCCTAAAATAGCAATACACACCCTCGAGTTCCTTAGTCGCCTTTTATGACTCCTAAGGGAAAGAAAAGGGGTGATGCTATCTAAGTTGGCATCACACGGTGCAAGTTATTGCTTTTAGAGAAAAAGCTGCTGCCCATTCCTTGGATGAATTTATCCCTCAGTTGGTTATCTCAGCACCTACAGGTTGTATTGGGGTGATGCTATTTTAATCCGGCATCACACGGCAGGTTGACTATAAAGTTGTATTTTTGACATTGGAACGAAATGACATGAAAAGATGAAATGTAATTTACAGAAATTTCATAACAAATTAAATAAATACCTTGTACAATTCCCATAGCGCCAGCTAGCCCCAAATAAGCAAAGTTTGTATGTACTACGGCAGCAAGAAAGCTGATATTATACATAAATACTTTTTCATAAACCTATCACCTACCTTCACTAAACACAAAATGTTTTTGTATTGTGGCGATTGTAACCACGACCCTCAGCGAGGTAGGTAATAAGGTAATATTTATTTTAGAACTAAACTGACAACAGCAACAACAAAATCAGCTATACTTCTTCTTCTTCGTCGTATCCTCATGACTGTGGGACGTGACCTTTTGGGGCTACAGGTACTAGCCGTCTCGCATTACCTAACACCATTTTAAATAAAAATCAACAAAGCTTAAAACTATGAAGTACTAGCCCAAACCAGTTTGTTCTAGTGCCAAACCAAAATTGGTGACATTTTTTAATTTATTTTTTATCAATCGTTTATCAAACGTCTTACGGTACTTGAAGCAAAACTTGATTTTAAAGCTAAAAGCGAGATTAGTCCATGGCTTGTGTCTCGTTTTCAATCAGTAGGCCGGCAACCCTTCATTCTCTCTGAAGAAACTGAAAGCTTCAACTTTATTTCTAAACATAATGATACATATAGCGACTCAAGTTGATCTTTTCCCTCAACTTGAAATGAAATCCTGGCCGAGCTTCAGTGGACTAATTTCAGCATAAAATAAAATGATAATGATCAGAGTCCCGAGTTCTTGCAACTTGGGGAAGGGTGCTGTTCGCTACTTTTAGGGCTGGTGAAAAAATAATTACGCAGGTTATTTTACTACTCGAGTTACATTAGCCCGCACAATCAAATGCTTATTTATCAAGTGGAACACCGGTTCGACGAAATGTCAGTGAAAAAACCTACTGCCTACTATGCATAATATATAACTATTCATATAATAAAATCATGTATCAACCGCCTTCTACGCCTGGATCTAGCTTGCCCTCAAAAGAACGGAACCAGTTATCTTACAGAATAGCCTTAAATATCTGTATCAAACCGGAATCACTAACAAATTCTGATAAATTGACATTGACAAGTATCAGCATAGTTTCTCACGGGTCTTCAGACCCTAAATTACTACTTTCAGATTTGTCTGTTTTTCAGTATTAATTAAACGGACCAATAAAAATCATATTTTCTTAGAGCCTAAATTGTTTGAACGAAAGGCAACCCTGCGATCAGTTATCTTAGTAGTCTCGGTACCATCGCTAACCTAATTAGAGTGGAGCTAGTAAAGAAAATATTCAAAGAAATTGTACGACCGATTCTAGCAATGATACTGGGTAATATAATTAATAAGTTTAATAACTTTGGCCATTCAAGCTTGTCCTGCTGTGAAATTGGACGAAGATCCCATTTAGTTCTTTTTGGGACATCCTAGTGGCTCTTTCACAGAAAAATCTGTTTTTTATTAGGTAATTAAAAATTATGTAAGTCGTGAAAGTTGCAGACGCGTTTTTACCTCAAAAAGAAAATTACGTTGAGTAAAAGTTAAAACAAAACACTTAGGTATACACAGTGGAAGTCAAATAAAGTATTGTGTAATGTATAGTTTATTCTAATAACAACTGCGAGCACATTATTGATTGTAAACCACCGAATAATATTAATATTTAATAATTTTGATAGGTGCCGTTAATTTGCGCGTTTCTATTTATTTTTGCAACTAATAATAGCTTTTTTAATAAAGTAATGGTATTAAAATAAAAAACCGAGTTTTGACGTGATTTGGATTGGCTTGATCCCAAACATAATAAAGCCATTTGACGTTACGATTTGAATTAAGCTCAGATCCAATTTTAATAGAAATATAAGTAATACTAAGAATCCCTTTGAAACTAAAGCGGTTCATCCATTTACCGTTTGTCGCATGTTGCCATGCGTCTGGCAAGTCGTTTGACGGACGCATCCGTCTATCCGCGTATTTGTGTGGAATTTGCCTTTTGACCTTTTGTCAGACAGACGCATGCGTTACGGTGCGTTCAATATACGCACCAACGGACAAAAAGTGGGTAAACACCCTAAATAACGTTTATCTTTACAAAACGTTGCAATACATTTGAATTTATTTTTGGTTTTCATCTAGAATAGTGGTAATAAGTTTAATTCGCTATTCTTTCTGTAAGCATCCAATTTAAAACAATGCAATGCCGCATCGCTATTGCTATGCAAGTAACAGTAAGTAGTAGAGACTAGAGAGAAGGCTTATAATTAGAGTAAAAGCGTCGGAGAGATCTGTGCTTGTGAATAGGCGCCTCTGAGGACACTTACAATAGGTAATGTACTTAACGGGCGCCTGTATGCGTCATTACTTTGAGGTGCACTGTACGACAGGGGAGGTGTAGAATAGGTAGATTTTTGACTGATTTCGAGCATGATTTGTGAGGCCCAATTTTATTATTATTTTGGTGTGTGTCGAACAAACATTTTCATGTAGCGTTCCGCTACGCTGCTACGGGTGCTACAATATAGCTACGGCGTAGCAATGACATGTCGATCAAATACCAAGAACAAGGAAAGAGTATTTTAAAAGATTTTAAAATTTGTATTTAAGATTCTGACTAAAAAACAACCCTGTACGCATTACATTTTTATACTATTTTATATGGGGTTTAAGGCAAGTACCACAACTTGAACTGGAAAACTTTTTCTATGGAGTCTCTTACAAAGATTAAAAAACGGAAAAAAGTGCCACCCACACAAAATTACCGATGAGCTGACTAACTTTCTATGTAAAATATAAAAAATAACGTTTCCTATCATAGCCTCTATAGTAAAAGTTGTTAAGTTGCATGGTCTGATTATCACTGTAAAGTTTTCGGTACACTACCCTTTCACCCTATATTGTTTTTGAAGCAGTAGAAAATAAATTGTGTATATCAATTCTTTAACTTCATCAGCCACAAAAAAACCACAGCTAGATATTAGCCTCGTCCAATTTTTATAATACCACGCGTGTCAGGCGGACTAGCAAGCGCAGTGCTAGGTGTTGTATTTACAGGAAATGTTGCTGTCCATTCCCTATATGCTACACAATCAAAACAAAACTAATACCAGAGCAAAAGCAAAATACTAACTTCGCATTAGTGTTCACTGGAAACTGATAAAATTGTTCTAACTTTGCAACACCATAATTATTTTACTTTAATAAAATCCCTACTATTATTTCAAAATTGTTGTAACGCAAGCGCGTCTCCGTGTATCTATTCTCGAAAGTCTCCCCCAAGATAAAGTACATTTAGATAAATGGAAGTGCGCACAACCTTCAGCGTTGGGCACTCTTGCTAAACGACAGTCTTAATTTTCCCAAAGTAATAATTAAGAGTGAAGGCTAAAGGGGCCCAGCAGGGTGAGCGGGGGGTCCGGAGAACACTGCCCCCCGACCAGAGTCCCCAGCGAAACTCCAACGCTAAATTTTTAAACAAGCTTTAAGTACAAAGTCTGATACGTTCAGGACTAATTATATTAATAAATAAAAGTTGAGTGCTTAAAGGATGTCATTTAATTTCACCTTTTTCCGTTAAGTGATTTAATTAAAATCAATTTTGGGTGTTTCTCCAGCACTGAAGTTTTCATTGTCTTGACATAATGCACATTTTACTTTATACGAGTATGAGCCGGAATTATTTATGATTAATTTGGTGAAGATGTTATTGCTACTGCGGAAGCATTAAAAATTAAGCAATATATATATGTACCTATATATTGATTAATTTATATATATATAAGTTAGATATATAAATGCGGTCAGGTTATAGAATACATACCACACACTGTTCGTGACAGCCCTTCCATCGCTGTCTTTAAGAAGAAAGTAAAAGTATAATATTTTTCACTTTCGTAAATTGCAGCAATATGTATGTGTAAGTAGGTATATGTATAAGTACATAAGTATTTGTTTTAAGGTACAATTTATTTAAATGTAGGTATATTTTTATTGTTAGTTTATTAAGGTATATTAAATCTATTCGTGTGTAGGTTTATATTATCTTATTATAGTCTATTGTGCACGCCTAATCCGTCTGTCTAGTAAGGTCTCACTTTACGTAGATCAGCTGGAAGAACTTTCTTAGTAGAAATAAGTTTTCGTTTTGTGTCGTTATTCTTTGAATGTGTTTCTCTTGTAATGTTTTTGTGTTCAATAAACTCTTCTTTTCGTTATTCTTTGAATGTGTTTCTCTTGTAATGTTTTTGTGTTCAATAAACTCTTCTTCTCGTTATTCTTTGAATGTGTTTCTCTTGTAATGTTTTTGTGTTCAATAAACTCTTCTTCTCGTTATTCTTTGAATGTGTTTGTCTTGTAATGTTTTTGTGTTCAATAAACTCTTCTTCTCTCTTCTTCTTTTTCCCTTATTTTTGTCATATTTCAATTTATGTTCCTTGGGGAAAGTTGTTCCACACCAGCCCGTTTTCAAATTTTGGCAATCGGTCATTAGTATAGTCACACCTTTAAAAATTAAAAATTCAAAAATTATTAAAAATCTTTAATTTTTCAGTCGCATTAGATTGATTTCTCTAGCGATGTATTTTGAAATTCGTTTATCTCTGAAATTTACAATTGAAAATAAGGGCTAGAATGATCATTGTTTTCCATCAAATATTTAACTGTATACTTTCAATAAACTCAAAATTAAATTTCACGTGAATACGCAAGTTTTGAGGAAACACCTAGTGAATAGTGCATCATTTATATAACAACTCTGACTTAAATAAATCATTACACAATTGACTTTATTTAAAAATAATCATCAATTTAGAATAGCGTAGTTGATATGATATGAATCTATAACTTTTTAAGCACTTACAATTTTTATTTTTACACATCGGGAGACATGTAAATTATACAAATTTACTTTAATATTATCACGATAGACCCGGCTCAATAATTAAAATGTGTGGGATTGTTTTGTTAGTAAAAGAAAAATTAGAATTAATGGGTGCATTTAAATGATAACGTGGTTGAAAGCGTCACGATTACGAATTAAAAACTAAATATAAAATACCTAGGTACTATACAGCAGCAACTATGTGTGAAATTGTTTACCTTGATGATCATTTTATTAATAGGCATCTGTGGTAAATAATGCCATTCGAATAAATTAATTGTATTTTACTGCATTTAAATACAAATCCGCAGGCTAACCGATTTGGTAAAGATTTTAGTTGCATTGCGCGAATTGTGGTCGGGGTTCAATTTCAACAACATTGCGGTCTAGAAATTTTGTTGCTGGGGATAATAGATTAAATTTATGAAAGGATTTTTCTTGAACAAACATAGAAAATTTAAGTTTTAGTGACCGATAGTGAAAACTAAAAATGGGCTGGTAATAATAATTTACCCAAGGAACATTAAGTCAGAAAACGAAAAAAAATTAGGACCTCCCATAAAAAATTGCCGATCCGCTAATTTGAGTTACTACAGAAACTCAAAATATTTTTGACATAATTATATCAACCCATGTTGCTTGAAGAAAGTTGTTCCTTATCACCAGTCCGACTTGAGATTTCGCTATCGGTCACTAGTAAAATTTCACCGTATATAGAGTACACGTAAAGTAAAAAAATTGTGCGGTTACATTTTCTATCGCTTCGGGAAAATTGTCAACCTCTTGGCCGGAGCATTGCGCTGGCGAAGTTGACTCATAATTGTATATTATCCTCCACAATTACATTTTAAGGAATATAAATTTAATAACAAAAACCGAAGTCGGATTCGCGCATGAAGAGTTCCGTACCTGTATGGGAGCCCCCTTAAATATTTAATTTATTCTAATTTTTAGTATTTGTTGCTATAGCGACAGCAGAAATACATCATCTGTGAAAATTTCAACTGTCTAGGTATAACGGTTCAAGAGATACAGCCTCGTAACTGTAGGACGGACGGACGGACAGACAGACGGACAGCCGAGCCTCAGTAATAGGGTTTCCGTTATTACCTTTTGTGTACGGAACCCTAAAAACTGCACTTTTTATAAGGACTAAACGAATATTTGACTTTTATTTCTTATACGTTCAATGGCTTCTTCTCGCTCGCGAAGACATTTGAGAGTGTAAGTAAATAACACGAAATTGATAATTTTGAATGAAATAAAGAGGCAAATAATCTGTAGAAAAACTAATGAGGCACTGCTCTTATAAAGCTGGCTATATTAGTACCTATCCTCCCTTTTGCAGTTTTATGTGGATAATAGTATGTTTAGTTTACTATTCATCTCATATCACACAGTCTTACACAAAATATGTACCAATTTTCGAGTAGAAAAATGTAAACTTCTGCAAAATAAAATTAAAATAAACATGTTGAGTTGTTAAAGCCATGCAGTCTTTATTTAAAATTTCTCATGCACATATTGTTTGCACAAATTTCAGAGTAGCTGTCATGGAGTAAGTCCCGGCAAGACTTTTGGTGGTTGCGTTTGATACCATTTAAAACGTAGGTATGCAAAGTCCCTGTTGACGTTTTGCTTTGTGTTTCTCTTTTTGGAAAAGTCTGCCGTGCTGCCTGTCCTTTGCCTTAGTTATTTTATGCTACGCAAGCCTTTACCTTTATTCGTAGCAGAATGACACATCCGCTTACTTATAATATAAGTTGCATGGACTCGTGTTGCATTCAAATAGTTGGTATTTTCGAGGAAATCTTTGCAAAGTGATTGTGTTTGTGATTATAAACATATTTTTCAATGGTTGTTCATCCTAAAATTTCAATTTTTATAAATATTTTGTCATACATTTTTTTTTGTATAACACGACAAATTGGTTTTTATTCTTCTGAAACGATACTATCTTAATAATGTTGATAAATAAATTTCGTCATTAAACAGCGTTAAAATTGCTAAAAATAGTATGTACCAGTACATAAATACTTGAAGTTCTCGTATCCAAAAACGATCATACAGTCGCAACCATATTTTACTGTCCTTTTTACAGTACAACCGGCGAGTAACGTCCAACTGGCGATGAATCATTAACTGGCCCTAGGCAAAGGCTTCGCAATAAAGAGACAAACTAGTCAAAAAGTCACCAGAATTGCTGTCGGACTGGAGTACGAGGTTTTGGTAATGTATTTTATCATGGTGATTGGTGTTGACATGGTTTATAATTGTAGACAAAAGATAGAGAAGGAAATTTTTTTTAGGGTGGAGTGGTTTTATTAAAAGGTAAAACATTTTTTTATTATAAGTTTATTTAGGTATATTTAATCTATTCGTGTGTAGGTTTATTTTATCTTATTATATTCTATTGTGCACGCCTAATCCGCCTATGTTATAAAGTCTCACTTTGCGTAGGTCAGCTGGAAGAAATTTCTTAGTAGAAATAAGCTGTCCTGTTGTGTCGTTATTCTTTGTATGTGTTTCTCTTGTAATGTTTTTGTGTACAATAAACGGTAAATAAATAAATAAACATCTTTGTCTTTAACGGATTGACGATTTCCATTAATAGTAAGTAAATATCAGTCCTTACCCTTTCATATGCCATTTACTCCAATAATAAACTATGCAAAAATCTTCCGTTTATTTATTCCATTCTCGGGAAATACAGAGAAGATCGAAATAGCCTTTGTCCTCCCTCTTTACTTATTCAAACAAAATTACATATGCCTGGTTCCGAATCGCTATCGCCCGAAATTTTACGCGCTGGAGATAGTGTCATGAATATAAATCTATCGTAAACTAAGTAGATATAGGAAAAGTTCCTTTAGGACTAATTAGTTCCTGTAGAAAGAACCTTTAGGAAAAGTTGTGATTTGTGATCATTTCGGATGTTGCACGAATAAATTGCGCCATACAGTAATTTCTTCTTAATTTTATTTGTTGTTAAATTTGATAGCATGCGTTTAGTGTTTCTTCCATAGAATGCACGCAATTTAAACAAACTCGATATATCTTAAAACTGATTAATATGTTAACGTCTGAGTTTGAATAGTTCGGTTATTTCAGAAATTAGTTTAAGGTCCTATCAGAATGCTATGGCTGAATTTTCAATTATTACCATATCTTTTGAATCAAAACGCATTGTAAGCTTGCAACATTTGCAAAAAACTATTTTTTTTACAGATTTTGGCATCCTCCAATACGCGCTCCTATACCCTTTTCCTCACTGTATACATCGTAAAGGACACCACTAGAGGCTAGTGGAGTTTACGGCATGGCTCACTTTGCATTCTTTGTGTCCCTTCCCTTAACGGCTCCTTTATGGACTTACCTCCTTTTGCATAAAACCCTCTACACAGGGTCAGTATAAAAGGTTCTTAGATAATCTACCGTTTTGATGCTAGACTTTGACTTCGTGCAAATGAGGACATACATACATACATACATACATACACATATAGGCAGAGCGTAAACGGCCGCATAGAACGGACATTTACGCCACATCTGACAAACATTTGAAGGTCATCCGGAAAATTGTGTATCGCCATAGTGACAAGTTGTAAGCCCATCGCCTAAAATTGCAATACACACCCTCGAGTCCCTTAGACGCTTCTTACGACTCCCGCGGGCAAGAAATGGGGTGATGCTATTCTAAGCCGGCATCACACGGCACTGCAAATGAGGACGACACTCATATTCAGGATTTTGTGTGAAATGAACTATTTAGGCACATGAAAGCTATGTCAAAGATTAATACAGATCAAAACCGATAGATTAAATTTTATAATTCATATGAAAAAATCTCTAATATCCACTAGGTGTAAAGTTTTCACAAATCAATGTATTAAGCGATAGGTGTTATCAAATATTAGGTAAGTTTTTGGGATAAATAGATAGAGGCAACAAACACGATCCATATTAAACTTAAGAGACGCTGGATTTTGGTGCCAAGATGGCACACAGCGTGTGGCGTTATTTAATAACTTATAACTTATAACTATCTCAAAAACCCATGCCACCTCTTGTCTGTTGCGTACCGGGAGCCGGACAACAATTTTGAACCTTAACTACCCACAATAAAATTCAAAACCAATGAAATTGTTATAGTATGAAGCGACAGACGAGTGATTATTAAAAGATAAGTGTATTTTTTTTACGTAATCTACGCTTTTTTCAAAGCCTTCATTGCTGCTTTGGAACTGATCACCCTGTAGAAATTAGGACTGATCATAATCTTTGAATAGTATTTATTGCACTCAAACTTTTTCGAAATAAAATGAACCAGGTGATCAGTAGTGACAAAGATCTAGAAGACGTTTAGCGCCTGAAGGGCTGTTAAGTTTTAATCCAATCTCCTTTGCAGAGATAACGAAACTCATTTAAGATATCTCGCGAACGCCTTTCAGACTTTTGGGGTGCAGCTCGCGCGAACAACGAAATGCATCAAGACATAACCCTACTTACCTACATAAATAAAAACTGCAACTATTTAGGATTTAAGATAAAGGACAAAGTCTGTTTAAAAATAATTCAACCTATTTTAATAATTTAAGGATTACAAGTTTTTATATATTGTATTGTTTTTTGTCTTGAAATTCAATGTCAAGGTACGTAAACTTAAGTAAAATATTACACTTGTATTAGGTCCTTACATATGAAATTGGCGTTTTGTATGGGAGGAACAAAAAGTCGATTTTTTTTAATATAGTATATTTATTTAATCAAAGTATGAGCCATTGTAATCTATGCACTTTTGCCATCTCATAGGTAGTTCATTGATCCCTTTACTAAAAAAACCATTCGGACGGGAATCAATAAAATCTTTGAAGGCGATTTGGACTGCCCCATCTGAGTTGAATTTTTTCCCTTGCAAGAAGTTATCCAAATTTCGAAAAAAAAATCGTAATGTAACGCAGCAGTTGACGCGCGTTTGCCGGTTTGCTTCACTCAATTCGTGTGGAACCCACCTTTCAAGTTTTTTAATCTTTCCAATTTGCTTCAAGTGGATTAAAACAGTTTTATCACTAACACCGAAGCCTGCAGCTAATTCGGACGTGGTTTGCGATGGATCCGCTTCCACAATAGCCTTCAATTCTTCATTATCAACTTGGGTCTCCGGCCGTCCACGGGGCTTGTTTTGCAGGTCGAAATTTCCAGAACGAAAACGTTGGAACCAAAAACGCACTGTGTTTTCTTTTGCGACACAACCGCCATACACATCATTAACCCTTCGAGCCGTTTCCGCAGCACTGGTGCCACGGTGGAACTCGTACTCGTAAATAACGCAATATTTCAAATTTTACATTTTGTAAATTGAGCGATGCAAACAGAATAAAGATAAGTAAAAAAACAAATGAATGACGGTTTACGAAACACAACTACATGTGGAAATAGCTGTATAAATTTGAATTTCGAATTCCTAACCAAATAGGAGAAATTTGTGATCAAAGTGGCCAGTACGACAAAACGACAATTTCATATGTAAGGACCTAATATTAAAAACTGTGATCAAAAGGAACTTGTTACAGTGCAAATTTTTGTTATAATGTTATTTTATTTTATTTATTTACCGTTTATTGTACACAAAAACATTACAAGAGAAACACATACAAAGAATAACGACACAACAGGACAGC
The DNA here is from genome assembly GCA_027580185.1 of Tuta absoluta. Lineage (NCBI taxonomy): Eukaryota > Metazoa > Arthropoda > Insecta > Lepidoptera > Gelechiidae > Tuta > Tuta absoluta. Next base: position 13,710,781 of record JAQAHW010000005.1, read on the forward strand.
TTATTTCTACTAAGAAATTTCTTCCAGCTGACCTACGCAAAGTGAGACTTTATAAGACAGGCGGATTAGGCATGCACAATAGAATATACATACATACATACATAAATCACGCCTATATCCCTTACGGGGTAGGCAGAGTGTTAATAGAATATAATAAGATAAAAATATGTTAATCAATTTGCACTTTAAGTGTCTCCATTCCACCCTAGTTCTTTTAATACGTATTTCGTTTTAAGACCAAAGGTTTCGCTTTATGTCTTATAAAATTTTGCATAGTATCTTTAATTGAAAATTCAAATTTATGCATAAGACACTGATTGTGCAAAGACAACTGGTAAAACAGACTCGATCTCAGAAAGGAGCCGGCGTTGGCGGAATTGCCTCGGCTATGAAAATTACGTTTCAGGATTAAAAGGATAAAGTTAAATTAATTTTATACCTAGTAGATTCACAAAATGACTCTTACATTTTGTTTCGTTTTTCTGCTAGATTGTCAATTATGAAAGTTTGTAATTCGTAATATTTATATAATAACATTTATTGCAATGTAACCACACTTTCAACCAACATAAAACAAAGGCGTGATGGAGCAGTTATGAATAGTAGATAGCTACGTTGATATATTTTCTGTACTTATTACATTGTTTTGTGCCTATAAAACGGTACAGTTTGTGATTCCTTTCAATTTCATTAGGGATAGAGATAATTAGGGATAACCGAGTCTTTTGAAACTCTACCGGCAATTTAATACCAAATTTTAAAACAGTGCCGGTGTTAGGTATACAATTTTAGAAAACTTGCAAAATATTCTACAGTGGGCAGGATTTGTGGCTAGGCTTCTTCCATCTGAGCTACCGCGGCTCATCAAATGCCCGCCAATTTTGCAACGAATACCCAGCGACTAATTCATTCTTTACAGATGTAGTCAAAGCTATAGATAACCCGCGATAAATTGAATAAATTTTTTTTAAATACTTGCTTGCCTATATGCTTCCTACTTGAAATCTCTTGAAAACTTCACTACTTATCTGCAAGGTCTTTCGTTAATAATTATTATCAAGGAAGCGTTAAGGAAAGTATTTCACAAAGACGTTAGCGGGAGACTATGCTTAAGTGTCTTAGCAAAGTTTCACTTTAATAGGCTAAAAAACTTTTTCCGTGTTGTCTAGACTGTCAGTCTCAAAGAAAAGTGCAGATTTACCTGATGACCAAGCCATATTCTATGGGCTACATGACAAAAAATAACATTCTAGTTGCTAGAGTAGATAGAAAAATACACATTTAAAATTCGATATAAAGCATAAACAAAAAATATAAATGTATTTTTTATTGGATAACTTACTTATATTATTATTGCGTCGCTACAGCTGCAATTTGACTACAACAGTAAACAAGAAAAATGTATTTTTTCTTTTTTATTACAAATATTTATTCTAGTTACATATACTTCACTAGACTATATATTACTGGATTATTTCATGAAATAAGTTTTGCGTGACAGTAAATGCAATTTCCATGTTATTCATAACATTTACAACCCAAACACCATCTAATATTCCCTTTTGGATTAATTTATATTTTATAATTTCACATGTCCCTGTGTATGCCTAATGGTTTTATATACTTTGCCTACGTCACAACCAGGTTGTAAATGACGTCATACGCCGTTAAAAAGGGTTAAAATGTTATTAGGGTTTTAAACATTCGTTGTGGCATGTACAGGGCTGGAAAGTTTGCTAATGCTGAAATAATGTAGGCAGACGCCATCCCTTACACCCCAATGTTGCTGAAAAAGTTTTGTTGGTATGTTTTTTCTAAACAACGGTCTGAATTCAGTGAGAAGGAGGACTTTGTATGTGTAGTTAGAAGCAGATTTTCAGATTATGCTAATCCCCAACAAAGTTTTATCGAAAAATAAAAATGATTTATTGTGTAAGTACTTGTATGTTTTAGACTTCTATAGTAAATGATAAAGTAGGTATTCGAATAAGAGACATGAATCTTTGGAATACAGTTGATGAACAAGCGGTGATGGTGAGCGGTAGCTTTATTAGGTACTAGTTGGTGCCCGCGAACTTCGTTTCGAAACTTAAAATTACTGTATTTTCGATTATTTTATAAGGTGTCTATGTACAGACCTTCTTATAGATATATTTATTTTAGTAGAAGCTAAGAACTCACATGTTTCTTGAATTTTTTTTTCGCACCTGCAACGTGCTTCAATTTAGTAACTTGCTGGGAGTAAGATAATTGCAAAAAACAATAAGTGCAGGAAAATAGACCCTCTGTCATAGCATTAGCACAAATATGACAGCCGTCGAATATGGCTTATTGGGATAACCGTACTGTAATGAGCTTAGCCTCAATTTTGTTTATCAAAAAGTTCCTATTTACATGTAACATCCGCCAGTCAAGCCAAACGTGTCTGAAAAGCAACACTTTTCTTCAGAGATTGGCAAGATATGAAAGAATTACCAACAGACCCAAAGAACCCCGAACACTCGTTAGACACCGCTAGCTGAGTTGTCCGTGGGTTACTCCACCGAGCTCCAATTCCAGCCTTGTCTTCAGAGATTGGCCGAGTCGTAAAATAAATACAAAGAAGCCCAAAGAACCCCAAACACTCGTTAGTCACCGCTAGCTAAGTTGTCTGTAGGTTACTCTACCGAAATTCAATTCCACACTCGTCCTCAAAAATTGACGAGATATGAAAAAAAAGTCTGAAAAAACCCTGAACAGTCGTTAGCCAACACTCGCAAGTTTTAAATGGGTAACTCCACTGAGCTGCAATTAAACACTATTGTCTTCAAAGATTAGCGAGATTAAAGAGGTCCAAAAAACCCTGAATACTCCGGAGCCAACGTTACTCTTCCAAGCTTCGTAGCTTCGCTTTACTTGAAACTCAAGACGATTTTTATACAATTCGTATAATCTTAAAATTTTAGGTAATGAACAAACATAATTACATGAGTTTCTATTTCAAATTCATTTATTTTTCAAATTGACGCAAAACGGTTCAAGTCACAACCTTATTATTTGTTTGGTGTAGGTGTCATAAAAACGCTTTTCTGCGTCACGCAGTATTTTGCAAAAAGAAACGGACTTAACGGCAGAACTGATAAAAGTATATGACTGCGCCCTGTATGAATGATTTTTTGAGCCCAGTAGAACAACCTCAATCCCCAGCGGGTCCACCGGGGCTAAACAAAATGTAATTCCGCCCGAAGCGGCTCTTACGTGACCCGCCAAAGATATAACGCCTTTATTAAATTATTTCGGCTTTTACAAACCGGGCGACAAGTTTACATAAAATGTGGTGGCGGATTTTGTTCCTAAAACTCGGTAATGTAGGAACTTAATTAGATTACATACTTTTTCATTTGTTTCGTGTGTCCAATTAAATGAAACTTTTTTAAAAGCATATTTCAATCTAGTTCCTATTCGGAAGACCGAGTTTTCTTATTGAAAGATTTAGGTATTGTTATTTTTCCGAGAATGCTTACTAGTGTCAGAATAGTTTTAAAATTCATAGGTAATCTACATACAAAGAAGATTTACATTTTTTTTTGTATCCCTGGTCTTAAACCTTATTTTTGTGCGTAAATAAATCCACATAAAAATAATATCCACTACTGTATAGTAGATTTTTGTAAAATACTGCGCAAAGCCGCGCAGCCGCCAATACTTACTTTGTGGCAAAGCCTAATGTATAAAGCCGTCAAAACATTAATGAATGACACATCATCTCCGAGCCTTCTCTGCAACCCTAAGGAAACTTACACCTATCTTGGCCGTATCACACTTCCTTTATAAAATAAATGTCTTCAGATTATTTATGTCTACAGCGAGGGAGATCTTGCGATTTCAAGACCCCATTTTGGCATAACCTTCGCTTTTATGCTACGGCAAACTATGCTGGTTGATTCAGCTTGCTGTTTCTGTGTTATTCACGTTTTATACTTGTATTAATAAGAAGCAATGTACAGTGATTTGCAAAAGTATAGCCTATCTAATTCTTTAGTTTGAAAAGGAAAATTGGAAAATGAATTTTGCAGAAGTCAAAATTATCGTTTTGGAAACGATTTGTTACATTCACACCCCATTGCGCGTCTGGCAAACTGATTGGAAGTATTTTGTTGGATCCAGTCGATAGATTCAAGATATAAAAGGGGTTGGATTGTAAATGGCTGCTTTAATGATTTAGAATAATAATACTGTGGAATTTTAAATGTTACCTTTAATCCAATAGATAGGTAGATATTTATTAAATATCGGCAGCAGTTTGAGTTGCAGACGGCCGATGTGGCGCAGTAGTAGTGCGACTGCCTGCAACGCAAAGGTTCCGGGTTTGATACTCGTTGGGACACTCACAAAGTTGATATTTATCACTTTGTGAATTTGTTCCCGGTTTGGTGAGGACATTGCAGGGTGAACCACCAAATTGACCGAAAAAATATGGTTCCGTGCTTCGGAGGGCACGTTAAGCCGTCGGTCCCTGTTGTTGTCTATGTTTATACTTGGACGGCGGTCGTTACACAAGGCCTTCTTCTTTTAGTAGTCGGTTGAAAAACTCTGACACCAGGGTTCATCGTGTCGTTGGATGACTGGGTGTCCAACACGAAAAGTGAAGTAAGCAGTTTCAGTTGATAACACACGTATTGGAAAATCGTAACAATTTCATTTATTTGTAACACGAGGCGCTGTTAATAGTATAAGTACTTACATAATACATTGATGACATAATAATATCAAGATCATGTTTTAAAGATAGGTCTCGGTCTCGTAGCAAAATTCATTATTACCTTTCTAACATTAATAAGTGTACTTTAAAAAAAGAAACGATAAAGTTATTAAATGACAATATGCAAAATTAAAAATGACTATTATTATTTACGAGGTGTCAGCGCGCCTCAATGAGACTACCGGGGACCGGAGAGCTGGCAGCTTCTTTGGCCAGCGTTTAAGTTTGGCCATTCAGAGAGGAAACGTTGCCAGCTTACTGGGGACCATGTCTGATGGGGGCGCACTGGAGGACCTGTTTATAGTTTAGTTTTAGGTTAATTTTTTCTGTAAATAATTAAATTGTGTTAGTTTTATGTTCATATACCACTTAAATAAAAAACTTAATTCATAAGCATTCCATTAAAATAGGCATTTATTCTACCTGATAATAGTCGTAACATAATTCGTCTCTTAAAATCGAGGCTAAAGATATAGAAGATAATTTAAGTAAGCTTTATTTCAAATTGAAGTTAAAATACAAGAGGTAATATTTTAAATTTTCCGTTAACGCCCTTAAATAATAGCAGAAAAATTGCTGCGGACTAGACCTGCGTAAACGTCATTACGGATTGTTTGCAAGACGTCAAAGATATTCACGCAAGATTTTGCATAATATGCTATCATACAAAATGGATAATTTCGCGACTAAGGTATTATTATTAATAATAATTTTTAATATTAATAATTATAATACCTTAACACAACTAAAGGTATACTTAGGTATACGCAGGTGAAATCCAGGCCTAATATAATTATATAAGGTGTAAAAAAATCAACTGCAAATATTTCAACGGGTAAACTAGCCCATAAAACTGAACAACTTTCCTCAAGAAACATAGATCGAAATACGAAAACAATATTTGGTCCTCCAAGTGTGTGCCGGCCGGGTTAATTTGTATGGGAGGGCCAATTTTTTTTTAACCTATGTTCCTTGAGGAAAGTTGTTCAGTTTAACGAACTGGTGCATCACCCTTTAAAATATTAGAAGTTACTTTTTTACACCATATACAGTAATGATATACAAGATAGGCGCAATATTCAGTCTTTCTAATTTTTTACTGTCTTCGTGAGCTACGAGCATTAACGCGAGTTCTTCCAAAACATGGGAAACAGAAATGTAATCTCCTTAATACCCCCCGCTTTAATTTCCAACCGTAAATAATAATTTGGTCAATTTTCCCCATACAATTTCGGTCGCGTGTTCAAAGTTTTTATTAGAATTTTATTGTTATTTAGGCGTGTTTGTTTCTTGTTTCAGATTACATCGAAGGTTCTAAAGGAGCTCGGCGCTAATGTGAGTTTCCCAAATTTTCTTTTACATCGTTATACGGAACGTAATTGAAATTTGTTATTGCCAATTTTGTAGTGCTAGTAGATAATCATAACTGGATATGCCAAAATCTACGGTTTCGTGTTAATCTACCTTATAAACCTTCTTACTAATTAAGTAGGTAAAGCGTATATGAACCACTCTGTTCTATCATATAAAAAGATGGATTAAAAATTTTGGTACTATTGCCAATACTACTAGTACTATTCATGTCTGAAAATTAATGATGATTCTGGTTAATGATAAACAACCACAAAATTTTGAAACAATAAAATTTGCAACTACAGTTTATTTTAGTGTACTTATTGTTATATTTAATAATGCACTGTCACTTCGATAGTAGGGTACGATTTCCCTCGACACGCTAGTGAACCCTACAATGCCCCCCCATGGCGACCCGAAACTACGGTTGTTAAGACATTTTCAGAGCCACCGCGCCATTTAACAACTTTTGCGGGTTTTGCACACCTGAGATCTGGGTTTTTATTCCTGTTACCATTCCCACCTAATTTCAGAGTACCGCAATATGGTGAACGATTTTTGAGACTATCTCAATTGCTGATATTCGAATCACGAAAACTGTGAACAATAAGTAACATTAACTTAATTAGCATTAAGAGATTTCCTTTTTTAAATAGTTTGTACATAATTGTATAACAATCTTTCACCGAAAACTGCTTATATTGAGACCTACCCTAAGATATATGCCACGATCAATTTTTGTTTGCATCCAACAGGACCAGCTAAAATTTCCTAAAAAACTTTTAAAGACCATCTATTCCAATACCACGATGATACGGAAAGTTTCAGATTATGACATTTATTAATTGAGCCACTAAAATAATCGTATTTTTTTCCGGTCGTGTGATGCCGGCTTAGAATGGCATCAGCTTATGTCTTTCCCGTAGGAGTCGTAAGAGTAGACTAAGGGACTCGAGGGTGTGTATTTCAATTTAAGACGATGGGCTGACAAACTGTCACTATGGCAATACACAACTTTCCAAAGGACACTCAAATATTTGTCAGACGTGGCGTAAATGGCCGTTGCGGCCGTCTACGCTCTGCCTACCCCGCAAGAGATAATAGGCGTGATATGTGTATGTATGTATTTATAATCTCTTTTCAGCAAGCTCGTCGTGAAAACAAATAGGTGCATAACCACAAAAATTGCTCTCCCAAAGGTGGGCTGAACTTTGTCGGGTGTCATAAATTTATTTAACGGCCCGAAGGCAATAAGAGGCGGAGTGTAAAAAGAAAAATACGATACCAACGTGCCTAGCCGTTATTGCAATTAAACAGAGGAAGTAAATCTTTCAATACGAGCAGCAACGACCATTCGGCTTCCGTGTTCCACTTGCATCTAATGGTTTTATCCACTACTAATCCACTGATCTATTCTGCTTCTTTTACTTGCAATTTTTGTTCATGACTAGCTAGTCACAAGTGCTACTAACTAAAAGTACCTTGTTTATAGTTGTTGTATATAACTGAATGAAACTAATCCGAGCTTGACGAGATACATTGATTGTGTCAGGTAACTTTAAGAAGAAGAAATAGAAAGAAAAACGTTTGTTTATAGGTAAGTGTATGTGTTGTTGTGTAAGTGGTATCACGTACTTAGTAATGAGGTGATATTATAAAAGAACAAACCATTAAAATAAATAACATAAAAGAAACATTCAATAATCTATCATAACGCCGGAACGATAAACAGGCTACAGAAAAAACGTGAATGTATTATAGGCACGAAATAAACGGATACACTGCAAGGATCAAAGTGGAAGAAACCGTCTGACTCTCGTTTCTGGTCCTAATTTATCGCTTTGTTTTAGCCCTGTCCCATTGACGAATCGCGATGCGTTTGATTAAAAAACACCACTTAGTCTAGTCAGTTCTTCCCCATTTCACTGTTGCATACCAACTAATCTACTTGTATAGTCTGTAAAAGCGTGTTTTTGCAAAACAGAGAATAGTTTGTCTTTGACGTTGACCATGGTGGAATTTTTAATGGGTTTCACTGTACCAAAATTAATTTTGTTATCTCGTGTAAGGTATACAATTTTTGAAAATTTTGTTGTTCTTGTATATCAGTTTTGAACCTACTTACATAATATACATCAACATATTACAGTCCACTGCTGGACATAGGTAATTGTGGCAAGGGTGTTTCCAGAATATAACGCAACTTCCCAAATACTGCAAAACTAAGGCATAAATAATCGGGAGTCCCTACATGACTCGCCTGATGTACCTATCTGCATCACTAAATCGGCAAATAATCTTGGAGTCACAATGGACTGCAACTTATCTTGGACCTCTCAAGTCAATGAGCTTAGTAAAAAGGTTCATTTCTCCTTTCACTCGCTCAAATGCTTCCAACTCTTATTACCCCTAAGCACTAATATTTCTCTAGCTCAATCACTTCTTTTACCTATCTTAGACTACGCCGACTCTTGCTACCCGGACGTCACTGAGGAGCTATTAAATAAGCTTGAGCGCCTTCAAAATCTGTGCATTCGATTCATTTTCGGACTGCGCTATGCCCTCTACCCCGCACCGCTGCTGCTAAGAGTCATGAGTGTGACGCGGGGCGGAAGGTTTGGCGGGACACGCATCTAAGTTTTATCCAACAGGGATTGCTGGACCTAGTTCTAGCCGAAATATAATATAATAAATATCGTACAGACCTAATTTTATCCAACAGGGAATGGCCGAACCTAGTTGTAGCCGGCATAATGAAGGCTAGACCTAGTTTTAGCCGAAAATCATCGACTTGTACTAGGTTTATCCAAGAGTAAGTGACTACACCTAGTTCTAACCAGCTAAAACTAGGTGCAGCCGCGCTTCGGGTACTAGCCGTAACAAACATACTTGGGACAAAACTTAATACAATATTATTTACTTAATTATATACTACATAAATACAACGTAATTATAATATACTTACTTACATACCTACTTAATAGGTATACCTGCCCTACAAATTGTCCATCAATCAAAAGTATTGACTATCAATTTCTAATTTTAGGTTTTTATGGTATTCGATATTTTCATATCATGATGTAATAATACGGTCGACTCAGTATTATTTATAGTTTTAAATTTTTCATTACATAGTACTACTTTCATAATGTATTTCCATCATAACAGCAGCGGGAGGTGTATACAAAATGAGTAGTGTTTCTAGTATTAATAAAAACCTACATTATTTCAGATTTGTGACAGTAATGGCTCATATGAATGTATTTTTTGGAAACTATTACGAAATCAGCAGATCTAGAGTCTTAAACACTATAACTAGATTGTACTGCTTGGTTTTGTTTATTTATTTTATTAAAGTGCTTATTATGGAATGTTCTTTTTGCAAAACTATGCAATTTTACGTATTCTCGGCATGTTTTTTCCACATACTGCCAAGTTTGTTTACTAAAAATATGTATATCGTAAATTTCTTAAATGAAGTAAAAAGATATGATAATGAAATCTTACTTTCTCATTCCACTTTCGTTTCAAAGCCCTTGAAAGTTATCGCACTTTTTTATTCTTTTTTTAGGATTTTAATAGTCTCATTACATTTATACAATTACAGTCATCGATCTTCTTTTTTTGCAAAAATGTTATTTTGTGAGCTATCTTCTGATTTAATGCACTTAAATGTATTACTCATGTGCGATACTATGTACGATCGCCTATCGCAACTACATAAATTGATTTCTAGTGAGTTTGTTGTCAGCAGTTGTTTGACTCGCATGCACTCTCAAATTAAAATTATCAAATTAAGGAAATACGTCAGAATGTACTTCAATTATTTGGACTCCTTCCTTTCGAACAGCAAACAACTCCAACTTATGGTAAGTATGTTATTTTAAGTAAGTAGTTAGTAACTTTTTCGGTACCTATAAATAAACTTCTTTTATTTTTGTATTTACCGATGTTGAATTTACGTAAATAATTTTTAAATACATGGTACTAATTATTGCCGTGTGTTGCCGGCTGATTGCCGTGTGTTGCCGGCTGAGAATAGCATCACCCCATATCTTGCCCGTGGGAGTCGTAAGAGGCGACTTAGGGACTTGAGGGTGTGTATTGCAATTTTAGGCGATGGGCTGACAACCTGTCACTATAGCGATACACAATTTTCCAAATAACCCTCAAATATTTGTCAGACGTGGCGTAAATGTCCGTTTTATGCGGCTGTTTACGCTCTGCCTACCCCGCAAGGGATTATAGGCGTGATATATGTATGTATGTACTAATTACGAAAATTTTATGCACTCTTTTTTCATGACATTGAAAATTTTATCGTTTATTTATAGATGCTTCTATTGGTATAATGAAATAATGTTTATTAATTCTTAAATTAATTGTGAACACTGGTCATTTTTATTATTAATTTGATTTGGATCACCACATCAATTTACTATTATTTTATTGTCTTTTTTCCAATACATCATAATACTTTTAATTTTTAAACTTTGTATTGCACAAAATGGTCATATTATCCTTGTTGTACTAATTAAAAACTAAAGTGTACCGGATTTTTGACTAAGGTCTCATTTAAATATATTTATGGAAACTAACGAAATCAACAGATTGCAAGTCATTAACTAAGTTGTAACGCTTAGTTTCGTTTATCCACTTCACAAAAGTGTTTTATTTAAATGTAATAAATGCAAATCTACGCAATCTTACATACTTTTAACATTATTATCCCCATTTAATTCAGCTTGTGCTATAAAATATGGACAAGTATATATATAATAATTTTTTAAAGAAGTAAATAATTATTGTAAATTTTGCTGAATTGTTTTCAAAGCAAATGATAGTACCTAATCGCAATTTTGAAGGATTATAATAAACATATTTAATTTTAAAAGCAGTACAAGAACATATTTGGCAATATTTTTGCTTGATTGGCATGCACTTTCTTGTCAAATATATCAAAATTATTAAATGTGTAAGAATGTAATTTACATACTTGAACTGCTTCCATTCGAACAGCAAATCACACCAACTTCTGGTATATACATATCTCCAACGCCATAAAGCTCGGACATATTGTCTAATGTAAATAAGTCATTAAGAAATGGTTGATAACTGAACAATTTTATGACTACAACGATTTTTTTAAAATTGTAATTTTAATTCATGTGCAATGAACTATACAAGTATAGTAATGCTATATTTCAATTATTAATATTTTGTAATGTGGTGTATTAATGAATTGATGATACCTTAATGTATAATGAAATGACGTGTAACAAAGTTATCAATAAATGTTATCTTATCTTATCTATAATAGAGCAGGTCTCTTCAATGAAATGATATCTCAAGATTACAAGCTGCATTAATCAATCAAGTAACTTTGTTAACTAGTATTCGCGATACTTGGCGGCCGATGTGGCGCATTGGTAGTGCGACAAAAATAAAATTTTATTTGTTTCATATAAACGTAGTTTTTTAATATTTTCAGATAGCTACGTTGCTCGTCCTACAGATAGGAAAGACCGTGTTCACAATTTACGATGAAGTGTCAGCTTATATACAAATGGTAGGTATACAACTTATATACAGTTGTAGGCATACGTACATTAACAATTACAACCATCTACAGCTGGACATGGATTTTTACCTGTCGGTAGGTATACATAACATATATGGGAGACAAAGAAGTACCAACTAAAGGTGTACACGTATTTTTTTGTATAGTTTACACACAAATAAAGCAGAATAAAAGTGTGTACCTACCTATACGCACTACTTTATCTATTATCTTGATTATTATACCTGCATAATGAGCGCCAATTATGTTTCAGTCCAATATCACCGAAATTTTCCCAGTAAGAAATATATTACAAGTTTTGTTAGACACTGCTCTTACTTTAATGCCTGCTGTTTTCATGGCACTGGCAGAATATGAAGCAGACAAAATAAGGATCTGTCTCGCCAACTGTATATCGTTTTGCAAAGGTAATTTGTGATAGCTTATTGGATTTCATAGGCATTAACTAAGCAAGTATGCCAGAACGTCTTTTATATAGGATGGCCCGAATAGTGACATCCAAAAACAGATTTTGAATCTCTTGTACTGACGGGTATCCGATTCACCCCCTTTTTGTAATTTACGAGCTATTTTACTTTTGAAGTTATAACGACGACTGCCCTTTTTAGGTGCTAAAAGGTACAAATTATAAAGATAATGCAACAAAAATGACCGCTATTAAAGCCCCAGTTTAGGCCAATCTACAGCTGCGTGCCTTCACGCCGAGGACATCCCTTTATGTCTCCCGCCTGCATGACTCTACTACCAAACAAGACGTGCTGGACTACATCTTCGCGAGGTATAAAGCAGGTGCCTTCAAGGATACGCCAAGACTCGGAGTATACGTGGAGCCGTTGGAGTCGCGCCATTGGGTGGGTTTCAACTCGTTCGTGGTGCGAGTCCCGACCGCTACTGTGAGCGTCTTCACGTCACCGGAGTTTTGGCCGCAGGGAGTCGTGTTTCGCCGCTTCCGAGGGAAGCTACCGCTCACGGCTTCACCGTTAGAATAGTAATATTTTAAAGTGTATTTAAGTTAATTTTAATCGTATAGTCGTATTTTATTTTTATATTTTATTATTTAGAACAGTTATGTTGGTAAACTGTTTACCTAAGACACAGGAATTACTATACTTAGTTTAGGAAATAGTAAAGCCTCATAATTTTTTTGTATAGTTTTACCTATTAGTAATTATGTTTATTAAATAAAGAATTTGTATTGTAAATTGTATTCTACGGAAGTAAAAAAAAGAAGCAACGTTGAATAACTCGGAAAATACAAACATGGGGAACATACATGGGGGTGATTCGAATACCCCTCAATATAAGGTATTCGAATTTTGTCTTTGGACGTCACTGTACGGGCCAACCTGTATGTCACTTACTTATTTTCATTCGTAATGTTTTTCCATGTATATGCAGACCAATTATGTTAAGTACTACTAACTCTTTAGGTCACCGGTTTAATCGGTGAACGTGTAGGTATATATTGCTATTGACAAAAATAATATTTCTTGCAGATGGAAAGTTAAGATCAGAGTTACAGCATGCCTTCAACTCTATAACTTGGAAGCCAGTCGAGTTGTACCTGTGTCGCTGCGTACGCGCCGACGGCGCTCTGCCGCTCACATTCTTTGGACTTTGCGCCACTTACACTATTGTTATTCTGCAGTTCGCTAATGTTAGCTTTGATTCTACGGATTCAGCACCGTCTGTTCAAGATATGACTGTCGCGTTGAATATGACATTGTTGTAGGAGATTATTATGGTGCATTGTATTTTACGTAATGTAGATACGAGTAGATGAGATATACATAACGTTCAAATCTATGTATACTCGTATGTAGACGTTTTCATATAAATATTTCTTTTTCATTTCCTAATGCAATTTACTCACACCAGTAACTTACGCGACAATTCGCATGGAAAATGAAATGCCTGCTTCCGGACCATTACGCAATTTGAATTTAACACTGTTCTCTTCATTTTCCTATTACCACAGAATTACGCGAATTTCGTAGCGAGTTCTTGAAACTTCGTTTCGCTGTAGGGTAAATAAGTACAGCAGAAGAGATTTTTGTAGCTTTGATGAGGTAGCAGTGTAGCAGTCATCCAAAATGAAAGAGTCTCATTGCTACTTTAAATGAATGTTTTGGAAGTATATGTTACAATCTCTAAAAAAAATTCATTACACTTCATTTGAAACTTTTAACGCTCGATAATTTTATTTGAATTTTTGTTAAAAAAATACGTTTCACGAATGAATTTCTTTAATCTTGAAAAATTTATGCTACAAAATCGATTACTAATGTAACGGCTAATAAATACTGGCTAATGTTTCTTAGCGAATATTGTTAAGGCTCATGATTTTTTGCTTTTTTGAATATGTACGTAATAGAATTTAACTTTTATCTGATCCATTAATTAAGAGTAGAATTATGTATCTACATACCGACTGTGGAAATATGAATTAATGTAAGGGACAAAATGCAATTTTTCAGAAAAACAAAAAAACGATTGCATATTTTTTGAATTCCTTATATTTTTATTGTTTCTTATCTGATTTAAATGACTTCAAGAGCAAAAATGCTTAGAATTTAGAATTGTTTATGCAAAAGATATCATTATCTTAGATATCTCTGTAGTTTAGGAATTAGCATGTCCCTTACATCATTTTTTTCCGTCAAACTGAGTGAAGTTTACGAAAAAAAGTAATGTAACGTACATCTCATTATAAAATTTTAGGTTAAATTGCGGTGACGCATATTTTTCAAAGATTTTTTAAAATAAAAAGCCCCAAAACTGTAACATAATCATTTATTTTTAATAAACATATACTCAAAAATGTGTCACTGACGCCATGTAAAAAAAAACGAACATAAACGAACTTCTTAAGTAATTAAAAGTCTTGATCAATATTTTTTAAGTAAGGTTTATTTAAATAATGAAAAATTACCGTCATTAACATAAAAGACCGTGAAAAAACTCTTTCATTCCGTCTACCTTAATTAAACAATTAATGCTTCGAAAATTAATGCTTACGCGCGTACGCTCAAAAGGTGGGCCGGTAAAAGGGTGCACAATTTGCAAGCGAGCACTCCTTTTCCACAGTGCGTGGCTGGCCGCGAAACCGTTAACATGACCAAGTGCGCGCTAAAAAACTGCAAAAATGACAGTACAAAGCAGAAAAAACAGGATATACATTATTTATCTTATTGTGGTACAATTATTGCAATTTATGCGGTAGTACTCACCAAAGTAATAAGGGGGGTCTCACTCCACGGTTTAGGTATGTTCCGCCGGCGGGTTCCCTACGGGAACTAATCTCCGCGGGTTGTCACTTGTCGTCGCCAGACCGCCAGTGTGCCGCTAGCCGCCGCACTGTTCGCACGCACGTGCTGCTCGCGCGCACACTTACTAGATTTTTTTCTGTGTTTTAGTACGTTTATTCGTTAAAAAATCGATCGGGTCGTCGACTGGGTGTCCCACTCGATACGAAGAACAGTCAGACACAAGCATAATTAATTGTTTTTCTATATAAATAGTAGTCATTAATAATTTCGTTTAGGTTTATAAATATTTACAAATCTTACAATTCCTTCCGTAGATTAAGTGAACAAATAAAATATATAGCAAAATCAGTAACAAAAAATCTTCGTGCACGAATAACATGATGACAAGTTTCAACCCTTGGAGTTCGCCGGCGGCTCAGTCATAAAACTGCGATGCGCAAGGGAGATTGAGCGTTCGCGCGCGTTCATAAGTTTCAATTTTGTTTGTGAGCGGTTGGGTACACCGAGCGTAGGTATTAATTTATACCTAAACATGTATTTTCTTAGGGAGTGATTCTTCTGTACGTTAGTACTATTATATATTCTGTGGTAATAATTTTAACAATAAATACTCTAAAACAACTACTTCGCAGCTGTCCTTCTCTTACGCGACAACTCAGTGTTACGTGTGAAAAGGACGGAGTACTGCTCTAAAAGTAGGCCCTGATTTAATATACATTGCTGTTGCACTGGTTTTACTTAAAGTGAACTACTCAATAAAAGCTGCAGCGTATGAAGTCTACTTAAAGGTTAGCCTAATCGTTGCTTTCATTAGAAAAGTATTTGCGAATGGTCGTAAGTTCGGAGCGAAGACACTAGAATTTCAACCGTAACCGTGGTGGACAAATAAGGTGATATTTTGAATCGGGCGGACGCAATCAACACTAATATTATAAAGAGGAGGATTTGATTGTTTGTTTCCATCGAAAAGGCTCCGAAACTACTGGCCTGATTTTAAAAATTCTTTTACCATTAGAATCCTACGTTATTCTTGATGAACATAGGCTATATTTTATACGAGAAAAAAATAGGGATCCGCGTGAAAATTTCGATAATGTAACACAATTTTAACTTAAAATTAGGTGCAAAATAATAGAATTACAATAACTTTTTGTCCTTTGCTTTATTTTAAATGCAAAATAAACAAAAAAACTTGGGTATTGACATAGTATTTAAGCAAATAAACAAAAATATTGATTACCATGCAATGTAATGTTCATCATTTAGCTATTTATTTATTTAAATTAAAAAAGCTAATATAAAATAAATTTACATTAAATTGAAAATTTTGTTAATGTACTTTTTATTTTAATTCGATCTTAAATACCAAAAAAAGTTCAATTTTATTCGTGTTTCTTACTGAATTATTCATATTTGTTTTCCTTTGTAAGGGCCAGTGTTTATTCTCGTAAATGGATGTAAGGTGCACATCGGACTTGAAAAACATAAATTGCAATAACGTAAGGGAATTCAATTTTTCAATGCGACCTGAAACCTAATGTAAGGGACATTTTTCATTTTTTACATCCGTTAAAGCAATTTTTTATCCCACTTAATGACATTTAGTCATTATTTTTTTTAAGGTAACCGACATTTTTTTCAAGATATCAAAAAGTTACTGATACCATTCGATAGAACTTGAAATTTTGAATCCAACGATATATATAACTCAAAATCGCCAAAATGTCCCTTACATTAATTCATATTTCCACAGTCGATACATTAGTATGCTTGCCTATTACTGAACATAATTCAAACTAACCTACACGAATATTTTTCCGAGCTAAATTTGCTTTGTGCAAAATCATTCAAGAATAAGACGTAAAACGTTTTACGAGACATCAAAGAGAAATGAAATGATCGGAGCAAAATAAAATCTACATTGAGGAAATTAAATACATGTGTAAGCGTTTGAGCTTCGCTGAGCCAATCTGTTTTTCTGCAAACTTATTTTTGATAGGTGAGGAAAACCTGATGATGAATGATTACAGAAATATGAGTTAAGTATATACCTCTATATCTCAACCAACAATAAAACAACGTGGACGAATAAAAATGATTTTATATTCATCTGATAAATGATTATGTGCCCACTACAATAAGGTTGGTAGTCACCTAGTTTTTAAGTGGGTAGGTAAGTATATCGTTTACATAGTTGAAAATTGGTTAATAATGAACGTGATGGGATATTTATTTAGTTAAATCAAATTAAACAAAAGATCTAAACATAATCGTAATTGATCTAAAAAAGTATTTTATGTTACCTCCCCCAGCCTCGGATTACGCCAGCTTGCTTAGAAATCAATAAATGCGCAAGTTTGGATAGTGTCCCGAATATGGTACGCCATTTCTTGAAATCTCCAAATTATGAGACGATATTTTTCTTAACAATACTTCAAGATAAATGCTACAAAACTATAATGACTATGGGGCTCAAAACACGATTTATTGAAAAATTGCCTCGATGGAAAAGGAAAAAATCGCTAAGTTTGTTATAATTTTTTGGTTTTCGCCCATTTTTTGAAAAAAAAAACATGTAAGATTCGATTGTTATCCATCATTTCATACTTGATTTTGTATCCTCTCCTTTCTTATTAAATGATTAACAAATCTATGAGTTTACTTTTGGAATTGTTTGATTATATATTTTCATAACTAAACAAATGTTCGGTTTTTCGGATCTGGGCCGCCATCGTCTGTTTTTCTATAATGCACAAAAAGGTAACGGATTTACCTACTTTTTAGGATCGATGCGGCCTTAAAATCTTGAATTACATTTCAACATGAAGTATGTGAAAATTAATTTGAGTCAATATCAAACACGCAATCAGTACACAAAGGACCTGTATCAACTATCTATGGATATATATATACTATCAATAATAGTACTATATTACACCCATAATTACAGACGCGTAAATCAGATATTGTAACTAGTACCTGTCTAGATATTGTAATGGTGTTCGATTGGTCAAATACTGTACATTGCAGTATAAGTGCATGATATATCGCTACCTAAGCATGCGTTTCGTCTTAATCTTCAATGTTATCTTAATATTTAGATTTATGTAATTAAGTACCTTCATTAGTTTAACACGAAAGAAAAAGAAAAATGTAACATAACAGATTTTCTGCCCAAGTTGTCATATTTATACAAACCGAAAGCAATAAAACTTTCCGCAGGTGATTTTTGACAGAACAGTTTCATTCATGATGAGATTTATATAAAGTCGTTATTTAAATCCTATCTTATTTAGTTTTGTAAATGACGAAATTATTGCAAATGTGGTTATTAAAAGAATGCACTTATACTGTTTATTATACTTCGTTGCTGCATCCTATGAGATTTAATAAACCATGTAGTACGTTTAACGTCGTATCGCATCATCACACGAATTTTTAGAGATATCTTAAAGAAATAATCGAAATAAAGTAAGTATTTTGACTTCCATCGTAATTCGTCCCCCGCCCGCCAGAGCGCTCCCCGCTTGTGTCATTCGTTTTTTCGTGTGTCGCATCGTCAACACGTTCCGTAAAAAATAATATTATTTTTGTGATAAATCAATAAAAATTTAACATAAATAACTAAAGTGAACTATAAGTGCTATATAGTGACGAACTTGAACAGTGAATAATAGGATGCAGGCATTATCAGTTGTTTCAACTGCCTGCCTGTTCAAATAAATAATAATAATAATAATAATAATAATCAAGTGAAAACTAAAAGTTTAGGTGTGCAATAGAAAAAAGATACTGTTAAGTTCGAATTAAAAGGAAATTCAGGCGACTAAACATGGAATTACACGCCAGGAAAATGGAGGTTAGTTTTTATAAAATATTATGTTCCTGGTTCTTGTTTCAATACCGTTTGGTTTTCCCTCAGTGGTGGCACGGGATGTCGTCCGGGAATAACTTTTATCACTTTCTAAAAGTAAAACCGATGAGAGCAATGAGCTCTTACGAGTATGTATAAAAGAAGAAGAAAGTCAAACCAATCTAAGCGGCCAATTTCTCGCTTCCAATACTTCTTCACGACGCGTTTCCTCAGTGGTAACACGCGATGTTATCCGGAAATAGCTACTTACTTTCCTAACGTAGTGGCACGCGATGTTATCCAGGAAGTAAATACAAGGAACATGAACAAACTAAATTGGTACTTTATTGGCTTCCTAACGTGGTATCACCAGATGTTATCCAGGAAGCAGATAAGTGCATGAAACATGACAATCTTCCAATACTTCTTCACGATGCGTTTCCTCAGTGGTAACACGCGATGTTATCCGGAAATAGCTGCTTACTTTCCTAACGTGGTGGCACGCGATGTCATCCAGGAAGTAAATACATGGAACATGAACTAACTAAATTGGTACTTTATTGGCTTCCTAACGTGGTATCACGAGATGTTATCCAGGAAGCAGATAAGTGCATGAAACATGACCCCCTGTGAATGCCACAGAATACTTATGAAACAAAGCAAAGTAAGTACTTTGCTAATGTGGTGGCGCGTGACGTCATCCAGAAAGTAGTCATGGAACATGAAATTTGCTCAGGTTGTATTTTTCTCACGTAAATCGTGAAAAACGGGCCTTCGGCTACTGGTAGGTACCTCCTACTTATGCTGTTGAAGAAGTCATCTTTGTATGAATCCTCTCCTGACGGCCGCTATTGAATGCCGCCCTACATGGAAATGATTTGCTGGGGCTGCTGCACCTCAAGTCGTCACAGGAACCTTCAGCCGGAGCCGGGTCGGCCTCAAGTAAGATCGTTAGTTATTCTACCTACTTCAATACCTGATCTGGGGGACGCTGGTGTTTGGAAGAACACAAATTTCATTTTATTTCTATAACTTATTCCTGTAAAATATTTGGGCTCAAAAGTGGCTGAAAAGAGAGGATTTCTTCCGAGATCTCTGAACGTTTTGGGGAAGATGGTCATAGAAGACTTGGCTACAGATCAGAGAGAGAGTTGATTGACTAGGACCCTATGTCCCGAACCCATTATAAAGCTAATTGTGCTGTGGCACTATAGCGAGGCTAGCCAGCCTAACAACTGATTTAATTATCAATACACAACTCTCTCTCTCTCTTTTCGTGTGGGACACCGAGTCGTCCAACGACCTAATATTCTTATGAATATCTGAAGTAAACTAGATCCTTCACTTTATGAAGTAACAATGAACCGTAGGTGGCTCATCATACTTTGCTTTTTTAGACAAAAGTTAAACAGATAGGTTGTTTGTGTTTGGGAGGTTTTGATGCAGAGAGTATTGTAATATAATATTAGATTTTACATAATTATTCGGTGGCAAAGTTGCCAATTATTCTTGGCAGGCGTTCAATTACCTACATTAAGATATTTCGGCGGTGCTTACAAGATTGGTTACTTTTTCTTCTACTCGCAAAACGACGCATCTGCCTACATATGCCTGAGAAGACTCAGTGGTCCGGCTTGCGAATTAGGAAAATAACTCCATCAGGACCTGTCAGGGGAAGCTGCAGGCTTGCATCATGGATGCTCCAGACTGCCTTCTCGTTAAACGTGCACAGCTGGACCGGGGCGCGCTTCCCTTGCGCATGCGCGCATCTATCCCGCGCCACACAGCCTGCGATAAAGAGGCGGCCGTGGCAGCTCTCGCCGATAGAGGTAATAGAGGTAATAGTGGCTTTGGCTGTATTCAGCATTCATTACACAAGATGTGTTATGTTGGATTCTATTCAGAATCTGCATCTAAGCGTATTTCACATACTTGTCAAAATCCAAAAAGCAATGAAATTTTACCCTTTCAAAATTTGATTGGGGTTCTTTTTTATTTCAAAAACAATAAGTTTGAAGTTCAAGTGAATGTTTAATTGCAAGATATTCGCCAATATCGGCACGGGCTCATAACGGTTGACTAATGACTCATGCCTGCTTGATTAAATGGATCTTTAAAGTTGCCACCTTTTTAGTAGGTACCTATTCATAAAGTTAATAGAAAGTAAAGTACCTTCTCTTTCTCCTGTCGTGAGGACTACCGCAAACCAAATCAGATGTGGTTTGCGATTTTGTTTTAATTGAGTAAGGTACCTACATGTTTAATATTATGCTGTCTGTTTTCAGCTTTGTTCGGTTAGTATTAAGTTAATGAAACCTGTGGTTACCTACTTTTTGACGCAGTAAGGGCCACCGTTTGGTGGGATATTCAGATAATTTATGATATACCTACCTATAGCCATAACTGTTATGTATGCTCAAATTTTGTAAAAACGTATTTTTTGTCCTTTACTTACTGAATTCTCAAAATGTAACTTTCGAATTTTCTTCTGAGAAACTCCAAAAAGTATTTTGACCTTGTTTAACATTATTTAAACAATATCAAAGATCAAAGTATGAGAGTTTGCCAAGTTTGTGAGATAGAAAATTTGCCAATGCACCACCGGCTTGTCTATTAATAACAAATTTTAGTTATACACAAACGTTTAGAGAACAATTAAATTAATGGACCTTACTAGAATGTCTAAACAATGATGCTGAGGTAAAAATGTAATTTTACTTCATGATATCATATGTATGGGTCAAAATTATATTTTAATACTTTTAATACAGACAAACCTATACGGTTTGGTCGTTTTTAATTAGCGTTCATCATTGTTCGTGTTTTACATGGGGAACATTAGTTAAGGGAAAACTGTGGGCAGTTATTGATCACAGGTAGAAAAGAAGAATTATATTTAGAACGCGGTTGTTTGTAGCGAGATAAATTCTTCAAAATTGTTACGCATTGGTAAATAATAACTCAGATGCCACTTGGACTATAAAATTAATTAACAAGTGAGGCCTTGCGGTGAGACAAATAAAGGGGGATTCTCTTTTGCGTGATTTCGTAGATTTATTTATAAATTTTCAAACAAATTGTTATTTTTTCTTTTTTGCTTTACCCTCACTTTTTCAGTAATCCTAGGAAGTCTATTGAGGACCGAGCAACTGCCATTTTAGTAACACGCTATTGGCCTGTTCTGCCTTGGTTTGGTATCCACTTTTAATGATCCTGCCAAGATAGATACCAACTTAATCCTAGTCAAGACGAAAGCATATTGTTTTCTCCTTCTAGAACAGCTCATCCCATATGACACAACTTTACCCAGGTGTGCGCGGATTTATCAAAAAAGCGTGCAACAGTCATTCATTGGATGGTCATTCAGTACCTAATGAGAACTTACATGCTGTGGTGTACACAAAATAACACATTTTCTTTTTATATCACTTAGTGGCAGGTTTAATTTAATTTAAAATTATTTCAAGCCAATTTATTGGTTGCCATTTCGCTACTTTACAGTAGTATATTGGACATATTTTGTTCAATATTTGTCTTTGATATTCGGAGCTCATTTGCTCATGATTTTGTTATTCGGTTTTTCTAAGTGCCTTTGGGTTTAGGCCAGGCCTAATCAATTTAAATATTAGCATTCCTTTTTGGACAATATCCAAGCGGATCTTTATTATCTGGAAGTGGTTACTTAAAAGCTTGTACCTTTTCTCGCATTTATAGACGAGACATTGTGTTCGATGTTAACACTTATTGTGATACTAGCATTGCTGTAACTATGGATGAACGTCCAAAAGCTGTTTCTTCTTAATTGATAAGAACTTTGCAATGGATAAAGCTGTAAACGGTGCTGACGGTGGGCCAGTGTAACTACTAAAACTGTCTATTCATAATATTTCCACTAAACTAATTAGACAGAAAACTGACTTGAAAGTGGTATTGACATTAGTGTGTGAGTGTGCTCGTCACCGGTGCAGCCCAACGCGCCACGCAGGGCCGTGTCGGCAGCTGCTCGCGACTCGCGGCTCCTCTGTGGACCGCTCTTTTCTTTGTTTAGCTAATTTTGATTAAGAAATCTTTCGTGCAGTATTTTTCATGTTCTTACATAAATGAACACTTTGTTACATTTACCTACCTATTTTCTAATTGTGTATGTGAATTTAACTAAATGGTTATTATACTATGGCATTAAGTATAAAGGTGCTGTTCCGAACCGAGCGGCCGACGGCCGACGGCCGATGGCATATGCCGCGGCGGCCGACGTCGGCCGCCGCGGCACTACTGGTTCGTATGGACTTGTATGGGATACTATCCGAACCGAGCGGCGACTGCACATGCTATCGGCCGCCGCGCATCTGCCGCGGCGGCCGACGGCCGACGGCCGACGGCACATAACTGCAGACCAGTATAGCCGCGGCGGCTTTACGTTGGTTGGGTCGGAATATAGTTTTCAGGACTAGTTATTATGTATAGGTTATTACGGTTCATCGGATCGTTGGGTTCATCTTGTCGTTAGGGTTCATCATGTGGCCATAGTTCATCGGTTCGCTAGGTTCATCGGGTTATTATGGTTCATCAGGTCGTTGAGTTCGTCTTGTCGTTAGCTTTCATCATGTGGCCAGACTTCATCGCTTCGCTAGATTCATCGGGTTATCATGGTTCATCGGGTTATTATGGTTTATCGGGTCTTTGAATTAATTTTGTCGTTAGGGTTCATCATATGGCCAGAGTTCATTGGTTCGCAAGGTTCATCGGGTTATCATGGTTCATCGGGTTATTACGGTTCATCGGGTCGTTGGGTTAATTTTGTCGTTAGGGTTCATCATGTGGCCAGAGTTCTTCGTTTCGCTACGTTCATCGGGTTATCATGGTTCATCGGGTTATTATGGTTCATCGGGTCGTTGAGTTCATCTTGTCATTAGGGTTCATCATGTGGCCAGAGTTCTTCGTTTCGCTACGTTCATCGGGTTATCATGGCTCATCGGTTTATTATGGTTCATCGGGTCGTTGGGTTCATCTTGTCGTTAGGGTTCATCATGTGGCCAGAGTTTATCGGTTCGCTAGGTTCATCGGGTTATCATGGTTCATCGGGTTATTAAGGTTCATCGGGTCGTTGGGTTCATCTTGTCGTTCGGGTTCATCATGTGGCCATAGTTCATAGGTTCGCTAGGTTCATCGGTTTATTAAGGTTCATCGGGTCGTTGGGTTCATCTTGTCGTTCGGGTTCATCATGTGGCCATAGTTCATAGGTTCGCTAGGTTCATCGGGTTATCATGGTTCATCGGTTTATCATGGTTCATCGGGTTATTACGGTTCATCGGGTCGTTGGGTTCATTTTGTCATAAGGGTTCATCATGTGGCTAGAGTTCATCGTTTCGCTAGGTTCATCGGGTTGTCATGGTTCATCGGGTTATTATGGTTCATCGGGTCGTTGGATTCATTTTGTCGTTAGGATTCATCATGTGGCCAGTGTTCATGGGTTCGCTTGGTTCATCGGGTTATCATGGTTAATCGGGTTATCATGGTTCATCGGGTTATGATGGTTCATCGAGTCGTTGGGTTCATCTTGTCATTACGGTTCATCATGTGGCCAGAGTTCATCGGTTCGCTAGGTTCATCGGGTTGTCATGGTTCATCGGGTTATTATGGTTCATCGGGTCGTTGGGTTCATCTTGTCGTTAGGGTTCATCATGTGGCCAGAGTTCATCGGTTTGCTAGGTTCATCGGGTTATCATGGTTCATCGGGTTATCATGGTTCATCGGGTTATGATGGTTCATCGAGTCGTTGGGTTCATCTTGTCGTTAGGGTTCATCATGTGGCCAGAGTTAATTGGTTCGCTAGGTTCATCGGGTTGTCATGGTTCATCGGGTTATTATGGTTCATCGGGTCGTTGGGTTCATCTTGTCGTTAGGGTTCATCATGTGGCCAGAGTTCATCGGTTCGCTAGGTTCATCGGGTTGTCATGGTTCATCGGGTTATTATGGTTCATCGGGTCGTTGGGTTCATCTTGTATTTGGGGTTCATCATGTAGCCAGAGTTCATCGGGTGGTTAGAGTTCATCGGTTGGCTGGCTTCATCGGGTCGTTATTGTTCATCGAGTCGCCAGAGTTCATAGGTTCGCTAAGTTCATCGGGCTATCATTGTTCACCGGGTTATCCCGATGAATCATGATAACCCGATTGATTACCCGATGAACCTAGCGAACCGATGAACTCTGGTGACTCGATGAATAATAACGACCCGATGAACTCTAGCCACATGATGAAACCTAACGACAAAATTAACTCAACGACCCGAGGAACCATGATAACCCGATGAACCTAGTGAACCGATGAACTTTGGCCACATGATAAACCCTAAAGACAAGATGAACCCAACGACCCGATAAACCCTACTAAACCGATGAACCTAGTGAACCGATGAATTTTGGCCACATGATGAACCCTGACGACAAGATGAACCCAACGACCCGATGAACCTTAATAACCCGATGAACCATGATAACCCGATGAACCTAGCGAACCGATAAACTCTGGCCACATGATAAACCCTAACGACAAGATGAACCCAACGACCCGATGAACCATAATAAACCGATGAGCCATGATAACCCGATGAACCTAGCGAACCGATAAACTCTAGCCACATGATGAACCCAACGACCCGATGAACCATAATAACCTAATAAACATAACTAAGTCTAGTCCTGAAAACTATACTCTGACATGTGCTGTCGGCCGTCGGCCGCTGCCTTCGGAATGACATCTGCCGCGGCGGCCGACGGCCGACGGCCGATAGCCGCGGCATGTGCCGTCGGCCGTCGGCCGTCGGCCGTAGGCCGCTCGGTTCGGAACAGCACCTTAACATACAGTTAAGTACAAACATACATGAAATGTCTTTGTTCAAGTAGTGTTTGCAAGTCATTCTGCAATACTTAGATCTAAACATCTACATGGTTTATTAAATCTCATAGGATGCAGCAACGAAGTATAATTTATGGTTAATTGAACTTACCTTAGTGAATTTCAACCAAAATTATACGAGTTGCTGCATCCGTAGAGATTTAAGATCCCACCCTCCCAACTTCGTTAGCCTTGACTGTTATTGCAGAATGTGTTCTGATTCTCTCACTCTAAAAGTAATGACACAAGCGGGGAGCGCTCTGGCGGGCGGGGGACGAATTACGATGGAAGTCAAAATACTTACTTTATTTCGATTATTTCTTTTAGATATCTCTAAAAATTCGTGTGATGATGCGATACGACGTTAAACGTACTACATGGTTTATTAAATCTCTACGGATGCAGCAACTCGTATAATTTTGGTTGAAATTCACTTAGGTAAGTTCAATTAACCATAAATTATTATGGCATTCTTTTCCAACTACACAAAAAAGCGAAATTTTAGCGACCAAAACGCGCGTCGAACCGTGATATAACATACATCCATTATCAGTCAAATTCTCTGCGTTATCTTAAAATCCTGGAAGTGCCCAAGCGTGTGTATGCATTGAACCATTCGAATGATCATTTGCATCGCCAGATTTGATTTGTGGGATTTGTTTTATTTTTACGACAGGGGTGCAGACTACCAGAGACAGGAATAAAAAACCTTTGGGGACGAGAAACAAAATAATATTTCTCTCATTTTTGTTGAGTTGAGTGAGGTAGAGTTCGTAATTTTTTTGGAAGTTTTTTATTTCATAAATTAAGTGTGTAACACCGTAAGTAAACGATATTTTCATCCAAGACGTACGATAAGTAGGTATGTTAGTATTACCACACTAGTTCTATTTAATAAAACGATAAATTGCCAACTTTTCCAATAACCAATGTGTAGCAGTTATGCACAGGCGTTTTTATTCCACTGCGAAACAATAGAAACAAAGAAGCTGAACTAAAACAAATTTTCATCTGATATCCTCACCGACTAAAGCAATCAATTGCCCCCAAAGATTTCATTGCAGGGTGCCTTTCAAATCTGTGGTTAAAGTTTAAACTATAAGACTGCTATTTTCAGGCTGCTACTGCTGAGTTCAGGCTATAAGACTGGACGTGTTTGTGGAGGAGGCTTTGCCAATTCAATAATGTGATATCCAAATCCAATATAAATAATAATAATCTTAATAATAGATCGATGCGCCGCTCTGGGAGATATATTTTATTTATAGAATTTAAGATAAAAATATTGTAAATAAACATACTTGTTGGGTGTATCGGAACGCATCGGCAGACATCCCCCGCGGGGTGCGGGACGCAACTGTCATTCAGACATTCAACTTCTCTCGATCAACGCTCCGATTTGATCTAGATAATAAGTTTTGGCTTTCTTTATAATACAGTCTACTATTTCTACAAAGTCCATCTTTTATTGCTGCACCAGCGATTCCTGCGGACACTTTACAATGGTCCTTCATCCGTGAAAAGTCAAGATAATCACGATTCGACACGGAAGATTTTAGACGCAAAATTGTTCCTGTCTTCGGCTGCTTGTGGGCCCAATTTCCAAGGAAGATACCTGCGGTTTCGTCAAGGATACGTATTGGAAGGCATTGAGGACCCGTATATCAAGGCTGGCAGGAAGAAAACAGCGGAATTCTACCAAAAAATCCGTGTTGTGACGTCATTTTCCAACAATCAAGTTGTCATCAGCAAAGACGAGAGGAGGTCGTCATGATTTTGTTGTTGGACAGTCATATTTTGTGAGTTCATTCCAATTTATTCCTTCAACATTCCTTTCTTTATCCTCGTACCTTTTTATTTTTACCTATTTACGTTAAATACTTTGCTATTTTGCCTTAATTCGAGACAAACAGTGGTCTAATCTTCGTACCACTATTGTACCTAATTTACGCACGAAAACATTTCAATATTGCTTTAAATTATCAGTACGTTTGCATAAATAAATACGTGGGTCTGTTTTTAACCATCCCAATTGCTAATTTGTTAAAAATATTTACCTGTGCATTCATACTACTGTATTTGACCTATATTCAGTACCAACGTTCGGTACATCATCAGCTGTCAGTTTTTTTTTCTGGTTTCTTCACCGTTGGAATTAGGTTATTGATCATACTGCTTCTTTATCAGTTACATCTCTGCCACATGTTAATGATCATACCGCTTCTTTATAAATTACGCCTCTGCCACAAGTTAATGATCATACCGCCTCATTATAAATTACACCTCTGCCACATTTTTTTTCTATAAGCGCTTTGCTTTCCCAACCGTTTAGTATTATTGTTCTTGCTTTATATTGCATTGAAAATATGGCTGAAGCTGAAATTAAGTTAACGAAGCTTACTAGGGAAGCGAAGTACCATCAAAGCAAAGATGACTACCTTTGATAAATATATTAAAATACTACTTAGCTGTGAAAAATTATCTGACTTGCAGCAAATCGATTTAGAGGGCCGTTTTGATGTATTTAATCGACTTTATCCTGAATTTGACAACATACAGACGGAAATCGAGATCCTTACGGAAACGCCAGACGAGATGTTTGCTTGCCGCGAAGAAATTGAGTCACAATACTACTTGCTGAAGGCTCAGGCTCGCGCTCTGTTACAAAAAGCCGAACAATCACGTAAGAAACCTGACCAGGAGTTCCAAAATGCACAGGAAGGTGGGAGTAAAAATAATTGTGTACGCTTACCTAAAATAAATCTTCCGCACTTTAACGGTGACTATCAGTATTGGCTAGAGTATAAAGAGACTTATCTTTCTATGATAGACACTGCACAAAATCTTGACAATATTAGCAAGTTCCACTACCTCCGCGCCTCTCTTCAAGGAGATGCGGCCTTGGTTATCAAAAATATTGATTTTAATAGTGACAATTATCCAGTAGCGTGGAAGCAACTTTGTGAGAGGTATGATAACAATAGGTCTTTAATAAATAAGCATATTCAAGCGTTGTTCAATGCAGAATCAATCAGAAAAGAGACAAGTAAAGGTTTACGCAATATTGTTGACTTAACTAACAAAAATATAAGGGCACTTACTTCTTTAAAAGCTACCAATAGTTGGGATATTTTTGTGATTTACATGATGTCTAGCAAATTGGACATTGAGACTTGTCGTCACTGGGAACAACATATCAATGATTTATTAGACTGACCTACTTTGGAAGAATTTTGTAAGTTTTTGAACGACAGGGCTACTATCTTAGAAACAATTGAAGAAAAATGTAAATCTCTCGAGCCAAACAAATCAAAAAGCTTTGTAATTGCTTCTAATACTTCAAACAAGTCACAAAAATTTAAATCAACACCTATAAAATGTCCTCTTTGTGGGAAAGCTCACTTTCTTTTTACTTGCGAGACTTTTAGGCAATTAAATATTGAAACACGCATAGAAAAGGCAAAGGAGTATAAGGTCTGTTTGAATTGTCTCCGGCCAGGTCATTGGCATCAAAAATGCAGCCTTTCACACTGCAAATACTGCAAGGAAAAACTTAATATATAATAATAAAAGTATAGTAAATATCGAAATATATGCAATAAACTCATAAAGTTCTCAAAAACGCAATATTTTAAAACAAAATTTATGCAAACATCAGGCAACAATAAAAAAACCTGGTTGTTGATCAAAGAAGTATGCAATCTCGGTAAAGGTGCTACATCATCAGACGAATTATTGAACCCACAATCATATATTAAGGACTCGCTAAACGGTGTTAATGAATATTTCACTTCTATAGGCTATAGTTTGGCAAATAAAACGTTGACTAGGTTAGGTCTAACCGAGATCGATTTGGCACGAAGGGCGCTCGCCAACAATTGCAAGTCAAACTCATTCTCTTTGCTGCCAGCAGATTCCTCTGAGGTATACAAGACTATTATGAGCCTAAAAAGTAACTGTGCTCCGGGAGGTGATAACTTATCGACTAATGCTATAAAATCTACTTGTGAGTATATACTGCAACCCATTACATATTTAATTAACCTTAGCTTAGAGACAGGAATATTCCCTGAAGATTTTAAAAAAGCTATTGTCATCCCAATATACAAAGCTGGCCAAAAGGATCTAGCAGCTAACTATAGACCAATCTCCTTAATATGTTCTCTCTCAAAAATAATAGAAAAGATTGTAAATGGTAGATTATTATCTTTTCTCGATAAATATAACCTACTTAGCAAACGTCAATTTGGATTCAGAAGAGGAAGGTCTACTGAAGATGCTGTACTCAGTCTGACTTCAGCGGTGCGCAAGTATTTGGATGGAGGTGAGAGATGTCTTGGTGTGTTTTTAGATTTGCAAAAGGCCTTTGACACGGTCTCAATTCCCATCCTTCTATCCCGGCTGGAATCTGTTGGAGTTAGAGGAGTGCCGCTTGAGTGGTTCAAATCATACCTGATTGGTAGATCCCAAAGAGTCAGAATTAATGGGAATCTGAGTGACATTTCCTCTTGTTCATTTGGCGTACCGCAAGGAAGTACTCTTGGCCCCACCCTTTTCATTATATATATTAATAAATTATGTGAGCTTGAACTTAGTAATGTGGACACATATATGTTTGCTGACGACACAGTTCTGCTATTCCACGGGCCATCATGGAGTAGTGTCCGAGCTATTGCGGAAAAAGGCATGAGCAAGGTCACTGCATGGCTAGAAGACAGCCTTCTTACTTTAAATGCTTCTAAGACCAAGTATGTTTGTTTTAGTATAACAGCACGCACACAGCCGAGTGAAAGTCTTAAACTTCAAATACACACATACCCTTGTAACAGATTGGAACTTCTACCAGCTTATTGTCATTGTACCTACCTATCCCGAGTTAATAGCATAAAATATTTAGGAGTCACATTAGACGACAAATTCAACTGGATACCGCAGATAGCTGCAGTAGCCAACAGAGCAAGAAAGCTGATCTATGTCTTTAAGAATCTAAGAGACGTAGCCACTCCAGAAGTAGTTAGAATGACGTATCAATCATTATGCCAAAGTGTCATCACATATTGCATTTGTGCCTGGGGTGGTGCTGCTAAAACATATTTTATAGAGGTAGAGCGCGCTCAACGAACAATACTTAAAATTATGCATCGGCTCCCTTTTAGACATTCAACTACTGATCTTTATAAGTTGAGCAATGTACTTTCAGCCAGAAAATTGTACATCTGTAACAGTCTGCGGAGGTACCATCGTCTTACTGTTCCCTCTCTTCCTGAGTGTAACAAACGTGTGGTTCGAGTTCCATTGCCAAAATGTAATACTGTGTTTGCAAAAAGAAGTTTCGACTACTATGCCCCTGTATTATATAATAAACTTTTCAAAGATTTAAATAAAATTAAAAAAATCTCCAACTACCAATTTCGAAAATTACTTCCTGATATACTTAATGAATTGGATTACGATGCGGTTGAAAAAATATTATATAGTCCAAATAATTAAATACACACATAACCAACACTAACTTACATACACACATACACACACATTTGCTTACACATACACATTTGTCTATTTTTTACTTTTAGTTCTTATTTTAAGTTTTAAGTCTGTAAGTTTTAGCTACTTATATGTATTCCTTCTTTCATTATTATGATAAGATAACACACAAGTTTTTGTTCTTTTTTTCTGTTTATATTAATCTATCAAGCTTTATTAGCATTACTTTGGGAAGACCCTGAAGACTGTAGCACAGTGTAAACTAACACAGTTTTCAGTGTTCATTTAAATGTAACCTGAGAAGTTTGAAATAAACAATTATTATTATTATTATTATTAATACCCTCTTGCACTTGCAACAGATGAGCGAAAACATACCACAAATTTCTATGCCGTTAGAAAATAGTGTTGCTTTGGCTACCTACGCTTCAAATCCTACTAAACCTTCGCGATCTTTGTTTTCCACAGCCGTCGTCAAAGTGGTGGACAGCGAGGGTAATAGACATGACGCAAGATTGCTACTTGACAATGCTAGTTCCACGAATTTAATTTCGGAATCCTTCTGTGGAAAGCTAGGCTTACCACGTCGTAAAGTACACTCCACGGTTACAGGCGTTAACAATCAGACCTCTTCAAGTACTGTGTCTTGTTTGCTCACAATTGAGTCTTATTACAGTGACTATACGGTCGACATAGATTGTAAAATCTTACCTGAAATAACCACGGTTATGCCGTCTTCTTACATCGATTTTGATCATATCCCTCTTCCATCGGGAGTACAATTAGCTGATCCCTTTTTTAACATACCGTCAGTAATCGATATTCTAGTTGGTGTCGAGGTATTTTGGGACGTCTTCACTTTCTCTTCGATGAATCTCAAGAAAGCACAATTGTACGAAACAAAATTAGGTTGGATAGTCTCCAGGTACGTCGCTCGTCCTCAGTCTATTTCGTCAACCACCCATGTTTGTAACTTCCTTAATAGTGACATAAACTATAACTTAGAAAAGTTTTGGGAACTTGATACTGTCTCCGCAAAACACTCCTTCTCAGCTGAAGAACGAGCCTGTGAACAAAGTTTCTCGAAAACTACCTTTCGTAAAGATGATGGTCGCTTCGTCGTCACCATGCCTCTCAAAGAAGACCCGCAAATTCTGGGTGATTCGTATTCAATGGCTAAGCTTCGATTTCTATCTTTGGAACGCAAATTTCAGCGCAATCTTCCTTTTAAGAAAGCTACATAGATTTTATGCGTGAATACGAAGCACTTGGCCATATGTCTGAAAACAAATCAGAGCCTTCAACTTCAACTAATGGCAAGGTAAACAACTTCGCACCTCATCATGGTGTTATTAGAGAAACCAGCACCACTACAAAGCATCGCACTGTCTTCGATTTTTCTGCTCGGACATCGTCGGGAAAATCTCTTAATGAAATCCAAATGGTGGGTCCCGTAGTGCAAGATGACCTTCTGTCAATAATACTCAGGTTTCGTCAGCATAAATATGTCGTCTCAGGCGATATCGAAAAAATGTACAGGGCAATTGAAATCAACCCTATTCAACGCTCTCTTCAACAAATCATTTTTCGATATGACGTCACAGAACCCTTAAAAACTTACACGCTCAATACGGTGACGTATGGTACGGCATCAGCACCATATCTTGCCACCAAATGTCTGGTAAATTTAGCAACGCCTGATCTTGACGACGACGTCAAAAGAGCCATTCAACGTGACTTCTACGTTGACGATTTTCTTAGTGGAGGATCTTCTATTCAACAAACGATTGAACTCTGCAAACAGGTCTTTTCTGTCTTAGCATCAGCAAAATTCAATTTGCGCAAGTGGCAATCAAACTGTCCGGAAATTCTTAAAGAAATAGCAAACGTAGATGCGCCTTCTTTATCTTCATTGGATTTGTCTAATAGCACAAACGTTTCTTCAAAAACCCTTGGACTTAACTGGCTATGCAACTTAGACGTCTTGTCGTTCTCTATCGGAATCGAACATAATGATAGAGTTACAAAGCGACATATCTTGTCTGTCATTAGCCAAATATTTGACCCGCTGGGCCTGGTAGGTCCATGCGTGATCGAAGCAAAAATTATCATGCAAAAGTTATGGGCCAGTCACAAACTTAACTGGGACGATGAAGTTTCATCCGACATTAAGGATTTGTGGTCGTCATTTGTGACTACCCTACCTGCTCTTAATAAGTTACAAATTCCTCGTTGGGCTATTGCTGATGACACGTCGTCACTGGAGCTACACGTCTTGACAGATGCGTCCGAACGCGCCTACGGGTCTTGCGTCTACATTAGATCGGTCAGCAGTAAAGGCGTTGTTACTGTCAGATTGTTAGTGTCAAAAAACAGAGTAGCGCCATTGAAACCAACGACAATACCCCGCCTTGAACTTTGCGCAGCCTTGCTGGGTGCAAGACTGTGTTCTAAAGTTATTAGGTCACTTACAGCACACATAGAAAATATTCATTACTGGTGCGATTCTACAATCGTGTTGGGTTGGCTTTCAACGCCATCGCAGCAACTTAAACCCTTTGTTCGTAATCGCGTCAGTGAAATACAGGAGAGCACACGCGGTCATTCGTGGAGCTATGTTCCATCTAAAGAAAACCCGGCAGATCTTGTTTCACGTGGGTTAAATGCTGACCTCATCAGTGGATCAGATCTTTGGTGGTCTGGACCTTCGTTTTTAACTAAAAATGAAGTTCACTGGCCCAAAAACCCGAACAACAACATGAAACAAGATCTACCCGAGGTAGTTTGTCACTTAAATAATGTTGACACAGCTTCTTTCAAATCGCCCGTTCATGACTTGCTCCAAAGATACTCAGATATTCGCAAACTACAAAGAATTGTAGCATACATGCATCGATTCGTTTATAATTCTCGTAATAGAAATAATAAAATTACAGGCTCACTTTCTGTAACAGAACTACAAAATTCTACAAATTTTATATTGCGCAATGCTCAACTTGAAATGTTTCCAGAAGAATATGCAATCCTTAAGTCTAGTAAACCATTGCCACGTAAAAATCGTTTAATTTCTTACTCTCCCTTCCTAGATTCGGCAAATATAGTAAGGGTAGGGGGGAGGCTTACTAACTCACCCTATAGCTATGACGTTAAGCATCCTATTTTGCTATGTAGCAAGCATCACATAGCTCATATTATTTTTGAAAACAAACAAAGAATTATTTCACGCTGGACCCCAGCTGTTGCTGGCAAACATCAGGCAAATATATTGGCCATTAGGAGGCAAAAACCTATCTAAATCTGTTGTCAAAAAATGCGTCAAGTGTTTTAGATTTAGAGCCCAAGAAGCTCGTCCAATAATGGGCCATCTCCCATCGAATCGCACGGAACTCGAGTTTCCCTTCTTAAATTGCAGCGTTGACTATGCTGGGCCAATAATGATAGCTGACCGTAGAGGACGAGGCTGTAGACTCATTAAATCTTACCTGTGCATTTTCGTTTGTCTCGCGGTAAAAGCTGTGCATCTGGAACTTGTGACAGATCTTACGAAAGAAGCCTTCCTAGCCGCTCTTACTCGTTTCACGTCACGCCGCGGAAAGCCAGCAAGCATCACGTCCGATAATGGCACCAATTTCGTTGGCGGTAATAACGATTTGCAAAGATTTGTACTAGAATCCAACGTTTCAGCTGATGTGGCCTTGCAAGGTATAAAATTTATCTTTACGCCCGCTTATAGTCCCCACTTTAATGGCATGGCAGAAGCTGCCGTACGTTCTACAAAACATCATCTTCGACGTTTACTTAATCTTACTCATTTGACTTACAAAGAGATGGCTACTTGTTTGACGCAAATTGAGGCCGCCTTAAATTCACGTCCTCTTACTCCTCTCTCCCACGATCCTCTTGATTTTACCGCCTTGACTCCCTCCCACTTCTTAATTGGTCGACCACTTATGACTGTTCCACATCCACCGGTGACAGACTCCAACATCAATCGCATAGAGCGCTACAAACGCATAGAGTACATCAAACAACACTTTTGGACTCGCTTCAGCACTGAATACGTGACACAACTGCAACAGCGAACCAAGTGGCAAACCTCTGCAAATGAGCTCAGAATGGGTGCTTTAGTGCTGATCAAGGATAAAGCTCTGCCACCTCTTCTATGGCTGCTGGGACGCGTCATTAAAATCTACCCTGGCAACGACGGCATCACACGGGTCGCCGAACTGAAAACTAAGAAAGGCACGATACGCCGAGCTTTCAACAACATCTGCCCACTTCCTCTTCATTGAAATACTTCAACCCCGGGAGTATGTTGGGTGTATCGGAACGCATCGGCAGACATCCCCCGCGGGGTGCGGGACGCAACTGTCATTCAGACATTCAACTTCTCTCGATCAACGCTCCGATTTGATCTAGATAATAAGTTTTGGCTTTCTTTATAATACAGTCTACTATTTCTACAAAGTCCATCTTTTATTGCTGCACCAGCGATTCCTGCGGACACTTTACATACTTATATAAAAATAATTTAAATTTAAATAATTTAATAATTCATAATTTCCGTATAAAATGATTGTGCAGGTGAGTTCCGATCCTAAGAAAAAGCAGCATTGGATGTAGAATCAGTTATTAAAAAGCGCAAGGTGACCGTTGACAATCCCATGTGTGAGTCTATGAGAGTTTCCATACCGCAAGTCTGACGAATCTTCGAGTCCTGCTATTTCATCGGCCATTCACACACTTACCGCACCATATCGAGGTATTTTATTGCCAACCAGCAAATGACAGCTTGTGGCCGCATGGTGGAGCGGCATCGAAATCTTCTTTCTTTTCATGTGGGACACCGAATCGTCAACGACCCGATGAACCCTGGTGTCAGAGTTTTTCCACCGCCGTCTACTAGTAGTAGGTCTCTGACCAGCAAAATACCGTGGAAAATCATGCCACACGTGTAAGAACCATCTATGCCATCCCGCACAGATTCTGATACAGTCGCACACAGGTCATTATCATTATCACACAACTCGGAATCACTGAATGCATTAATCACGTTGCTTGAATCGTGATGTTTCCCCTTTCGGGTGTACCCGCGGTGGGAATGTTTCAGGACATCAAAGAAAATACGGTTCATAGTTTAGGATTTTTTAATGTAGGTACTCTTCATAAAAGCGTATAATTGTGATTTGTTAGATTGAAAGTGCAGAACACATCAAAAGTTGTAAGACTTAAAGATCATCAACTATCTTAAGGTTTCTACAGCTGGATATTGTAACTACCCCAGGCGCCTCCATAGACCGCAATTCTAGGCTCACGCATTCAACGGCTGCCCAATATCATTTTTAGGTTAATGTATTTACATTATTTGTCTCTTAAAATTATATCTTGTAGTCATTATTTAGTTTGTCCCGCAAAACGGAACATTATGAATCCCTTCGGTTGCGTCCCAACCCCTAATACCTTCCCTTATCAATGAGATGAAGGGTGGCACTCCAGGCTGAACCAGGAAATGACACGCATTTTTTTCAATTTTTATTTCGTGCTACATTTCATGATGTCGTCGTTGTCGTGATTATCATTGCGCTACGTGTTAATGCGTTCTGTACGTGTGTCTTTAGAGGTTTATTTTATTTAAGCGAGAGATGAAAATTGTATGAATTTTATGTTGCTTTTATTTTCTGTTTTTCTGCTATTGCAGTACGTGATTTTAAAGGAGATGAGTTTCGGATCTCCAATCAACCTTTATTATTCATTACTGATTAGCACAAGAAGCATCTAGATTGAGTCATTTATTACCTACGGTAATGTTTTTTCGCTGACTCTTTTCTATTTATTATTATCATTTATGAAACAAGCACTGTTAATTAATTAAACGATGAAATCTCCGTCATCGTCAACCGCCCTAAGACTTTCACTACCGGACATACAACTACCCATTCTTCCCTTGTAAACATAACGTGCCTAAACTAAGTTCATTGTAAAATCGTCGTAATGTGTATCAGATAATCAATATTCGGAATGCAGTGTCTCCATGAGCCAGTTATTAAA
The DNA here is from genome assembly GCA_027580185.1 of Tuta absoluta. Classification (NCBI taxonomy): domain Eukaryota; kingdom Metazoa; phylum Arthropoda; class Insecta; order Lepidoptera; family Gelechiidae; genus Tuta; species Tuta absoluta. The sequence goes on from JAQAHW010000005.1 coordinate 13,748,007, forward strand.
TCAGCGGAACAATCACACCTGGTACTATTTGCATACGCATACACTGAATAGCCAAATGCGTACAGGAATATTGAGGAGCCATTACGGATTGGACAAAGAGATTACAAAGGATGTAGTGCTTGAATGGTGTTGTACGGAGTACCTAAAACCTTCGCAAAGATTGTCTGAAAGTTACAAATAATTGCATGGACCGTTGGATTTGCACGTTGTTTTCACTAGGGAATGTTCAATGGACCACCATTTAAGAGCGTTAGTACCTACGCTTCGTGATGCGTGATAAATAATTCAATACCTATGACATTGCGTTATGGCTTAGATCCTACTGGAATTAAATGTAAATAGGTAATTAATGTTTAACGTAACGTGACCTCAACGTACAACTCATGCGTGTTTGCAATATTCGCAGCTTAAATAAACATCTTTATAAATAGTTTGTTTTAAAAAAAGGACATTCTTGGCCATCACTTTTTCGGCTAAGGCCTGTGACACACATAAATCGCGCAAGGCTATGGCGGACGCGTCAAGCCCGAGTTAAGTACACACAATATGAGCACGGCCGCCATATTTAACCGTTATCGTGCCCGCGCGGTTCGCGTATTCAGCGGCGAATGATTTACTTTTGGCTTATCCCACCTACAGCTGACTTATGGAGAGTGGATCGCGGACGCTGCGAATGCTGTAACCGGTGTGCCTCGGGCTGTTTCGATGAAAATTGTATTACAGTAGGTAGTTTTATTTTCTTTGATTGTGTGGCCTAAGATAAAGTGACCAAGAAGCGAGCTTATGAGAAATCTCAAAAACACAAACATTCAAACTATTTGGTATTAGACATTGTTTTCGACTGCTGTCTGTCCAATGGTTAGCTGTAAAATTAATCAATATTGGTTGATTATCGAAACAAACCCTTGCGTCTATAATAGCACTATAACTCATACGTAACTGACCACTTGTTTCCCCCCGACAATTATTGCCTACACAGCTATCATCAGGCAATGCAGCCATGGTGCATGGCTTCCCTGCAGCGAATACAAACACGATTAACAGAATATAAATGACGATTGATAACGAAGCTACACACGGTGCGCTTTCGGTAATTAATAAACGTATATTTTATGAACATGTAGGTATATGTCAGTCAATCTACCTATTTTATGAATAAACTGAAGCTATTATTCAAACAAAAAACTGCCTGAAACCAAGTAAAAGAAATATTTGATTGAAACAGAATATACCGTCTAAGAATCGTCATCGTGCTATGAATAAGTATATAATACTAGCGGCCCGCCCAGCGGTTTCACCCGCTGCTAACTGATTTCCCACGGGAAACAGACCTTCTCCCGACATAAATCATACATAAAAACCTTCCTCTTGAATCACTCTATCTTTTAAAAAAACTTCATCCGGATCCGTTAAGTGGTTTTGAAGATTTAAGCATACAAACAAACAAACAGACAGGGACAGACGGGGGAAGCGACTGTACTTTAAATTCTGTTTTTTTTAATCCCCCAAGGGATGAAAAGGGGGTTAAAAGTTTATATGAAAGTTCGATGTCTTAACTGTGATCCGTTTCAAAATAAGTGATTAGACTTATGACTTTTAAACACGTGTTTCAGCATATTTGAAATTTTAACCCATAATAGGGTCAAACGGGGGTTTAAAGTTTGTATGAAAGTTCGTTTTTTTAAATGAATGTTATCTGTTTCAAAATTTGTGATTAGACTAATAACTTAAAATAATTAAACACGTGTTTCAGCATTTTTGAAATTTTAACCTTTAAATGGTTGAAAAGGGGGTTAAAAGTTTGTACGAAAGTTTTTTATCTTAAATGTGATCTGTTTCAAAATTTCTGATTAGACTCCTTACTTAAAATAATTAAATACGTGTTTCAGCATTTTTGAATTTTTAATCCTTAAAGGTGTCAAAAGGGGGTCAAAAGTTAACTACCAGTTGGGCTACCCGTTTTCCCATGGGAATGTGACCATTTTCCGGAATAAATTATACTTATAAACCTTCCTCCCAAGTTACTCTATCTAACAAAAAACCCGCATCAAAATCCGTTGGGTAATTCTAAAGATATAAGGAGACACCAAACGGGAAGCGACTTTATTTTATACTATGTAGTGATGCCCTACATCCGAAGTTACCTAGAATAATTTATGCAAAAAAAATGCTTTGTCGTCATTAGTGTTAATAAATAATAATTCTGATCTTGAAACTACACAGGTAAAATGATCGAAAAAAAATCACCGTTACAAAACACACTCGTGTGTATCCTTCGGAACATACACAATCGTCGATGTGATAAATCGGTTTTGGTTCTAACTGCTAAAATAGCGTGATAAGGGCTGGCACACAATATCTAGAACAAAATATAGCCAATTGAAAATAAACCTGTATCATAGAGTAGAAATCACATAGAGATGACACTCCCGCTCCAGACGCGCTCAAGGTCAATCCGTCTGGCTGTCTCTTAGAGAACAATTTAGTCGGGAGTGTGCTTCGCCGCGGAAACGTTCGTCGTGCGGGTCGAATTTTCATTTTTTGTGAAAAATTTAGTAATGCCGAATTATTGTGGTGTGTATGGCTGCAAAAGTGATGCGAGGAAGACTCCGCATCTAAGTTTTTTTAATTTGCCTAAAGATGAGCCAAGGTAACTGATGATTTTACAGTAAATACCTAGATACTTCATTCGTTATTATACGTAATTGTTGTGTGTACTCCTATCTTTACTTACGTAGGTACCTAGTTTCCATTTTCTAATTTAAACTACCTAGGTGCTTAGGTCATTGTTAGCTGATAATGCTAAATAAGCACATTCGTATCGTAGGTATGTTTTGCACCTATTTTAAAAATTCTGTACCTACCTATTAACAATAAAATGGTAAGGTAAGACTTTAAAACGGGTAAATATTTTGTTCCCACGGGAAAACTGTTAGCAGCGGTCGCAACCGCTTGACTGGCCGCTAGTCTGGAATAAAATTATTGGCACGTGACAGCCCCGACTTAAAGCGCGGGAGAGTGCGGGGCGTTACGGGCTGCGGGGGGAAGTAGGTATTTAAAGCGCGGCTTTTGGGGCCCAGACAAAGGAGTTTCGTTTCTATACGCAGTATTATTATCTATTCTTATGCCTGTATTACAATATAATTAATAAAAATCATCATTAGTGTAATCATGGAACGCAAAGAGTGGACAAGACGACTGTATGGTACCTACATTTGAGAAACTTGGTGTGCATGGAAAAAGTTTAGGTGTATTAGAAGATCTTTATTGGTCAGTCTAATGAACTGTATTTAAATAAGATAGTTTCGCAAACCTATGGGTTCACACGTGAACGTTGGCTTTGCAAAGGAAACTGGTTCTCTGCATAAGAAGGTCACATTCAAACTCATGCGCTATGGTACTTCTCTACTTTGGATTTCATACTCGAATACAGACCCCATGTTTTTCAATCCAATAATCTACGAAGGTAGTCCATGTAATGAATATTCCATTGACTGGTGTCTGCACTTATGGTCGTCTGCACGCAATGCCAGTGCCGATATAGATCCTTATTGTTTTGTACAATCGGTTGCAACTCATGTCTACTGATTTTCTGATTTTCCATATAGGTACTTGACCCAAATAATGCCTACGGCCTAATAAGGCCTATTGGTCATTTCCTACCATGTTAATTCAACTGGCCGCCATTGTGTGTAGAAGTGTTGGTTACATTATGTTACGTACACAAACACAGTAAAAGACCCGTACAACAACCGTGTTAGAACCTGTAGGCGAAAACAGTCGCAACGTGGAGTGCAAGCCATTTTTTATTGAAATTCCGCGAGGGAAAAATTAGCTAGCTCCTGTTTTTTGTAAATGGCGTGTTGTATTTTGTTTATAGGCTAATTGCATTTATAAATAATTATATTAATCACATTTACTGTCATATTCATAGTAAGTGCATTTTGTAAAAAGTCCCATGGCACTTATTTTCATTAAGGCCTTAATAAGACATAGGGTTCCCAAAAAGGCCAAAATGCCATTTGTGATATTTGTCTTCATAGAAGTGTGGTTTTTATTTCTTCAGCAATTTTATGTAATTTATTCCAAAGTCTATTATAGGTATATCAGTATTACAAATAATCACTTTATTTTGCTCAAAATCCTGCAAGTACGGAAGTTTAAAAAATAATGTAGGCCTTATTTGGGTAAGGTACTTTACATGTTATAAATATTTTTGTACCAGTAAATACATACATAAAAGTCAATCAGAAACCTATGGAAATGGATACAACATAAGGCACGATATCCCGTTTTCACTACCTAGTCGCAACCAACCGCTCTCTTTAAGTTATCGGTGTATTTGACCGGGGAGGGCGTCCAACGATACTCTTGTGAGGCGATACACTCGACAACCCGCTTGCTCCACCGTCAATCGGTTCTTCGACAGATATGACCAGCTCACTGCCACATAAAGCTTGGTGTACTTCCACATTGTAGTTCATTGTATTGTTGTTTTATTCAAAGCTTGAACTGCAGTGACTATTATTATAACCTAACTATAATAGCTAGGTGGTTGTAATTACTAGTTTGTTGGACATGTTTTCTTGGTAACAGATTTTTATACTTTGGCCTTCGGTGATTGTGCTGGAAGGTATAAAATCAGGATCATCATGTTTCTTCTGTTCAGTGTATATGCAACTTTTTTATGATACTTCTTCTTTCACTATTTGGGTACATTGAATAAGATTAACATACATCATTGTTGACTAAGAGATAATTAAATATGTGCTATATACGTGCACCAGACGGGCCGAGGCCCTGTTGTTATTTTTGAGCTTGTTCTAAAATCAACAATGCGTTAATCTACTTGCAAGATAAACACTCACCGAATAAATACAGAAAAGAGCACTTGCACTCCCTTAACAACAAGGCTGCGAGTAAAGTTCTTGATACTAGAGCCACTTTTTTTAAAAACATAAATAATAAGTTGAATTTTCTTGTACTTTGGTTTAATAAGCACTCGCAGTGCTATATTATTGCCATAAAAATAGAGATTTTGAAAGTGTCAGTCGAGGCGCCAGTAGGTCCGTTAGTAGAGCAGTGAAACGGTACCCCACGGTCCCGGGTCCAAGTCACGGCGGACGCTATAATTTTTTGAATTTCTTAATTTCATTTATTTTCCTTGATTAAAAGTTTGTTGCTGACATGAACGCTATTATCTGTATTTCTATATTACCAAAAATAAATTTATACTTATCTATGTTTCCAGCTAATTAAGAAAGTTGGAAAAAGTTTTTCTTTTAGTTCTCTACAGGAAAAGGGTATTTTTGAAATTATTAGTAGAAAATACACGAATACAGCGGTAATTATACAAATATCTTTTTTTGTTATTGTTGTAAGAAAAAAACCCGCGTATAGACCCAATTAAACTACCTCTATAATAATGTGTACGAAGCGCGAAAGTAAGAAATGCTAGAACAACCTGTTCGTGGTACAGTTATCAACATGTTTGAAAGCAATATAGTGTGAACGCTTTACCATAGAAGCATTAACTACTTATTGTAGCTGAGAGATATTATGTAAAAAATAAAGCTGTGCCATCACACTGCGCTACTTCCAAACCCTTCCTCACGCCCAAGTGTGCGAATCAAATCAATGCGCAAGGGCACCACCCTTTATCTCCAGAACGAGCACGTTTTAATTTCATGCTCAAACAATGGTCGGCATCGAGCTATTATTCGAAACGATATCGTGGGGTAGTTCATCCAAATCCAGGAGATAAGCGTGTACCTTTTGTCAACGGATTCTGATAGCCGATTCTCTGTAGTTAGAAGGGGTTTGAGGTGTGACGATTCTGGTAATGCGCTAGAGTAACAAGTAGGCGAAACGAATAAATAGTAAAACAAAATCATCATGATAATAAAATATTTTATACTTTATTTCAGTATTATTTGCCTTATCCGAGTTTATTTAATGAAGTAGGTACTATAGAGGCTGATGAAGAGTACAACCTCTCTACTAATATAACAAAGACGACTTTACTAAAATACACTGACTTTCAACTTAGATTGCTGTAACTCTGTGAGTCGTTATTTTCTATTTTCTTTATCTTTTTTTAAGTTATGTTTTGTTTTAGAAACACAAACTCAAACCATGTAGAATGTGTCTCTATTTCAATGTGTCATTAGAGTATCGGTATGTTTACACGTAGCGCTACTTTGTCCCTTTCCTGGTTATCAGATTTTGCCGCCCATATCATTAAATGAAACCCGTGAATGGAACCCGAGCCGGGTCGTCTTTCAATGCAACTTTGTATTGGTACTGCCTATCAGTATTCTAGGATTCATCGTCATCATCATCATATCAGCCCACATCTACCCACTGCTGAGTTTCTTTTTCTCGCCATCTGCGCCGGTCCTGTGCCTCCCGCATCCCGTACTAGGATTACATAAAATAAAATAATTTTATCTGCTTTTACTTATATAAGTTATAATTATGTATTTTAAAACAATAATAACTTCAGAAAGCAAACTATTAGTAATTTATCCGATAATTATGCATGTAAAAAACAACTAAAGAAAATCTTCAAGAAAGTTAAATAAACTTAGTAATTTTTCTCTCAAATTCAGAATGAATATAATTCAGCATTTAATTTTAAACTTTCACATTTACAATTTAAACGGGTTATCGACGAATAACGTCCTGATTACGTACAGGTAAACTAGTGACAATTATGTAAACACATTTGTTTTGAAAGAAAACCTGCCTACTACCTGGCGAAAGGTTCCCGTTGTGGTGGTTATGTGCTGATTCCATTCCTGATGGATTTTTAAACAAGACATCAATGCTACGCTATCCACTCATGATCTTGGGCGTGATTGAGCTGGTTGTTAGAACAACCACACCAACTTCTCTGAGTGAGCCCTAGCTCCCCTCCAACCAGTCAGGTGTAGGTTTCAAAGCCCCGGGGCTAAAATCTCAGAGACCTGATTTAAAAAAAAAATCTACTTATGTTGGTATGTAGTAGTCTATTGTTGGCACCATTCATTTGGTCAAAAAACATCCTTTGCTGTAATAGGTATCTCTCCTCTTTGCAGAGGATGACTACAGAATCTAATCAATGTACCGAATATAGAGGGCCCTAATCTCTAATTTCAGCTATTTTGATCTACAGCGAGGGGTCATCCGCATAGATTAAATCCTAATATTTAAAGTTATAAGTACTTACAGCATCACAAACAATCCCAACGATCTTGTACGGTCTACAAACAGATGAACTTAAGCTTCATGTTCCTATCGCTACGTACAAAGGTCAGTTTTCGAGTAGGTAACATTTCAGTAAATTGGTGTGATATACTGTATTTACGAGGACGATCGTTCATACGTGTCCCCCTGATGACTCAAATCCGCTGCAAGCTCATCGGTGTGATTGTTCCCATCAGGTCAGGTTCCATTTCACCAGTTTGATGAAATTGTACCATTTAACGTATAAGATTTTTTGCAAAAAAAAATATTTTTAGGATGTCACGCTTTCACAGCAAGACGGACGTTGTTTCATAGGAATTTTCATGATCAGGGGCAAATCTTACTAATAATTTTAATCTACGGACAATATATTTTCAATCAATACTTTTTCTGAAAATACTTTCATATATATTTTATTATTTTTATTACGTACCATGACAAAATATTCGCACAGATTGATATTTTCTCTTGACAATACTTTTACATATAGAAATATAGTTCAGCTTTGCCTGTTTCATTAAACCATTCTGTATTTTTCAAAAAAGCCAGAGTTGCAAAACGGGAGTCCAACCTTTACGTTGATGATCGCATCCAAATTCCCAGTGCGTGCTCATCGCAGCCTACCCCTGTCTGTGTTTATCAAAACACTTAACGATTTAATATGTCCGATGAACTTCACTCCCCTAGGTAATGGCAACGTGTACAGATTTTGCAATTCTGATCCGATTTCAAGTGTACGAGTACATCGCATCGCATTTGGAGTGACATGATTCTGCTTTCAATTTTCGACGGTCAAAGGTTCGTGTGAAAGTTACAATTTTAATAAAGAAAAAAATACAATATCATAGAATATTCCTTACAATTTTGCTAGCTTTTGCTGTCTGTTGTAATGCGTGTTTATTATTTAATTTGTTTTTATCCACGACGGGAGGGAGAGACAGAATGTGTGCTTGTGCAAACCAATATTACCATGTGTCTCCTAAACCGCTGGTGTGATTATAGGTTGGTTTGTAATTAAATGTTCTTAGATAGGTGTAACGGTAACAACTCACCAGGCGCTAGATACGTAGATACATTTAATTTTCTTTTTATTATCATGTTTTTTTCTTGTATAATGTAAATTTCGTACTATCAGCAGCACATTAACCTACTCCTCTGAAGAATCAACTTCAGGTAATTTTTCATACAATTTATAAGAAAACCAGTGATCCCTTAAATAGGTAGGTTAAAGTGCTGCTGATGTACCACCTAGATAGTCGTGGAAATCGCCTACAAAAAGACACTTTCAAAATTTCTGACAATCTTTGATGACATAAAATTTGATATCAAAGATTTTTTCTTCAAGACCGTCGCACTACTAATACCACGAGCTACGCAATAGTAGGTACAATTAGTAGGTACTTGGACCCGCGCGCCATCTCGCTTATTTGTGGAACTTAAAAAAATTCGCTGCGTATTTTTTTTTACTATCCAATAAGCTTGTTTGCTTACAATATTTCTAAAATATAATTTACGTCTAATAGAAAAATGTATTACGTACTTTAAAAACAAAACCTTTCGCTTTAATATTCACCGGGTGCAAAAATGCGGAATACCTCGGTAAGAGTTCTGGCTTACGATCCCCAGTGTCACCTACCTACCTATTTAATTAGCGTGTGCCGGCAGACACAGATGCTGCCGTAATCCTCTTGCAGTGCGGATTTGCATAAAGAGTTCATGATTTGTGGTCTTTTGTAGTTAGCACCCTTTTGTTTTAAAACACTGTACTTTTAGAATTTTGCAACATATTCTTTCAAGATTTAAAATGAGAACGAGGATATTTCTTTTTCTTTGATTTCAATAGAAAAAAAAACATTTTTCTTGTGATGTTCTTCTTCACTTCTGCTTCGTGTCGATTTGCAACAAACTTTACATTTTATTCGACCAGTATTTGGCGACATTGGCGGGGTTCTAGTATTGTAGCTGCAACTGATATTGAACACAATCGACTTAAGTTGCTAATAGTCAAACGTGTTCAAATGTATCGTTGATTTTGCTGTCTATTTTATTCTTCGATAACTGACTATCGCCAAAGCTATTTATGACTAAATATCAAAGCTGATGTATTAATTAATTAAATCGCTGACTTTGATCTAACATCGAGGCTGGAACTAACCAGAATTGGTCGCTTGAAACCAGTTTGTACCAGTTCACAGTGGTTGCTGGATGTTTCCTCTGCGCTCCAAAAACAGTAGGTCTTTATCATAACATTATATCGTTTCGCAAACATACTTATAAAAAGTTCAGTATCAGCCACATGCAGTGGTTATCAATAACTTTTACTAAAGTTGTTATTAGTAGGTATTTAAAAGATTGTAAACAATGTCACTATGGCTGAGTGACAGCTATTATGTTTTGTCCTTATCTGTCGTAGAGTATAATGTTGTCCCTCTTTGTCTAGTTTGTTCACATTCTTTTAAATACCTAATTAAAATAACTATAGTGCAATCCACTTCAGATATTACCTATGCCAGTTGCAAGTTTTATCTGCAATCGATTAAGCTGACCATAATAAGATAAGCCAGCTACTTGATGTAAAAATACGTTTTTGATGTAGATTAATTTAGAATGGAAGGTCCAAAGTCGTGTTGGTAATCCAACCCATGAAATATTTTCATTATTTTTTTTGCAATTTTATATATATACATTTACAGCGCTGTATCGTAGCCCATTGCAGGCACTATCGGCCGGTTTGCTCAGCGTCTGTTTCCGTGTAAACAATACGCGGTTTGCTATAAATTAAATTGCATTGGCAGGGTACAGAAGTTCTATATTTTGAAGGTAGGTATGCATCAGTGTTTTCATTGCTTCTTCCCTAGCCAGTTTAGAAATTCCTGGCTGGCGTTGGAATAGGTGCCAAGAAGCCAAATAAAGTGGGTTTTCTTCAAACTCTGATTTGTGTTATAGCGAATAGCGGTTCTGAGCAGACAATGGTGCGACTTTTCTTTTCCATTTTACCTGCTATAGTGGTTACTGTGGTCAAACAATGGTTGAGGATTCAAAATTGTTTTACATCGACTCAAAAGAAAAAAAATGTTCTTAGGTTCGATACCCACTAAGAACGTTAGTATTCCTTCTGCATACAGGCAAAATCCACAACCAAAAGTAAAAAAAACCATTTCCATCAGGTAAAAATGGATAAATTGTATGAAGGGCCACTGGAGGTAGTCCTCCATACAATTTTTATATTTTGTCTAGACGCTGGCTTGAAACACTTGATTAGTTTTTGCAATAATACGACGAGGGGCAGGAATTAAGTCCGCTACGTTTCCCCTTTCTCCTGTGTGGTGGGTAGGTAATTGAAATCAAACATTTCGGATTTATTTCCCTTAGTCTGCACATTTGTATTGTTTTAAAATTAAAATGTCTGGTCCAGTTATTCATATTTAAAGTAAAGTAAATTAATTAGCTATTCACAGAGTTTAGCTTTAAATTCTCATATCTTTTATGGTTTTATTAACACTTCTTTTAATATTCTATTTCAGTGCGAGTCATAGGATTTTAGACCTGAAGGTACCTAAATACGTTTTCATGAACCGTCTTCATACTGCACTTAGTACTATCGCCAGCACCTCAACCTACCCTCAAGAGATCAGCCTACAAATAAGTTATAGTTTAAGCTACTCTCTCTCGTTCTTTTACCTACACTTGAGCGCCTCAAGTAATAAACCCCATTTCCTTTCGATTTCATGGGTGCATCCCGAAATACCCACCCTAGTAGGTAACTTGGATCGTAATGGTGCAACTTCTAATAAGAAAACTTACGTTATGGTCGTTTGAAACCCCGATGTTGATTTGATACTAACTAATGGTGTACGACTCGCTGGCTATTATCATGCACTGCACGCTACGCGGTTACACATAGGTACCTATGAAAGTATGTAAGTACCTACTATCACCAGGATTAACACAAATATATATAGTAAATTAAGTAGTTGATATTGACATTTTTAGGTACCTTGAGTACCTTACTTTAAAGTAAAACGTTAGGTTTGGTTAGTTCAATTCTTGATTCTTTATTTATAAAAATGCATTTGCACGTGTGTATTTTGTGGAACTTACTTAGACCTACTTTAGAAGATTTATAGGTAGCCTATAATGAATTGTAATTGCTATTTTATCTCGGAAACTATAAGTTTATGTTTCGATTTTTGTATGACCATACTAAGTTGTTTATTTGACTGTTTGTTTTAAGAATAATTGCAAAATTTTCTACCGCGGGCAGGACTTGAACTTGCCTCTTTCGCCATCACTAGTGGCGACGCCTCTTCCATCTGGACTACCGCGGCTCCGTGAACCGGTGACTGTTTGTGTCGAATAAATGAATAAAAATAATTAGTTATTCTTAATAACTGTATGGACGACTTAAATGGGCAGCTTGAGGTGCTGCTGTTAGTAGGTAGCCATCACGATGCACGAAAATGAGATTAAACTAATTTACCATGACTAATTTCTAGAAATTGCCGTGTGATGCCGGCTTAGAATAGCGTCACCCCATATCTTACCCATGGGTGTCGTAAGAGGCGACTAAGGGACTCGAGGGTGTGTATTGCAATTTTAGGCGACGGGCTGACAACCTGTCACTATAGTGATACACAGTTATCTGATTGACCCTCAAACTTTTGTCAGACGTGGTGTTAATATCCGTTGAACGGCCGTTAACACTCTGCCTACCCCGTAAGGGATATAGGCGTGATTTATGTATGTATGTATGTATGTAATTTCTAGAAAAAAGTGTAATAGTATTATTTGATTAATTGAGTCATTGCTCATATTCATCACTTTTATTCAAGACTAAAACGATTTATTTTGTTAACTTTCGTAATAATTATTTTATAACTTAGTGTGTTACTTAAATTAGAAAGTAAACAACTACTTTCTTTCTTCGGTAATCATTCCTATGAAATTCCCGTGCCCATATTTAAAACTTACACACACACACACACACACACACATATCACGCCTATAATCCCTAACGGGGTAGGCAGAGCGTAACGGACAGTCACGCCACGTCTGACAAATATTTGAGGGTCATTCGGAAAAATGATTAAATATTTTAAACTTAACTATAATTTTATTTTGGTCTAAGGTACGGCAATCATGAAGGTAGTTGTTAAAATCTGAACTCGTCTATATAGTTATTTGACTAAGTAGCACCTAATAATTACGATCAATAAGTAAATAAACAGCACTGCAGCGTATCACGAGTTTGTTCCGCTCCGCGCCAATAGAACTGTTTGTTTGTTTGTATATTTGTTTGCATTATTTCAATTAAGTCTACGTATTATTTGCGATTGTGGAGAAAGAGCCACTCCGAGAAATTTTGTTTGCTATACTGACGCGTTAATGTTCAATTATATTAAAGCTTTTTAAAATGTTATTTACTGTTGATTAAATTAAGCGTCCCGATTATTTTACTTACGTAAGTAAAAGAAAGCGAATAGGTTAAAAACTCAATTTTTCAAATTGTGTTAGTGCATTTTGGTAAGTTTTGACTATATTAATTAACAATAATTAATTTCATATAAGTCAGACATCTTGTTAAGTACCTCTTCTATTCGTGTGGGACATCGGAACGACCCTCGGGAACGACCCGATGAATCCTCGTGTCATAATTTTTCAACCACTTACTACTACACTAGTAGTAGTAGAAGACTACTTTTTAGACTTTGACTTTAGTCTAGAATAACAGTTGGCAACTTCAGTTGAACTTTAAATAATCAAAATAGAGCTGCGATGCAACGATTTTTTTTGATTGATTTAAAAAAGTATTTACCGTTATTTTTAAAGTCCGGACTACTGCTTCAATTTGTTGTCAATATACTCTTTACACAAGATCCTTTCACAACCTTTCTGCTTTACATTTTATTTATTCTGTAACACGCGGTATATATTTTTAAGATTGGATGGCTGTAATTCTTTAAGTAAAACCGGTTTAAATATCTTACCCGAGCGCTATCCCCGCCTTCATTTTTAAATTTTGTGATACGAGCATGTGTCAAGTTCTTTGCATGTCTTTGAACTTCTAAACAGCTTACTACGCTTTTTAAAATTTTCAGTTTAACGACGAAACATTGGTTCGGATTTTCTTGATGGTTTTCGATTATTATGAAAAGCAAAAACTTCGTTGATATTTGATATTTCAGCACTTAATTAAAAACCATAAAAGAAAATAAAACCCATATAATTTGATTCAAACTTTAATTCATTTCAATAAACGTTTCTATAAAGAATGCCCCGTTAAAAATAAGATTTAAAAAACGCTTCTGTTCGGATATTGCACTGCACGTAGAAAACCCTTAATTAAAATCAAACAGAGATTTGCTGGCGATTGCTCGTATCAATTTCTGGACCATTTTACAGCTACGAGAATATGAGATTCTGGACAGTATTCTTTATTTTTCATCGTTTTTTTGTATTTATAATAGCCGTTTCTCTAGATATCTTAATAAGTACTATAGGAATATTAAAATGAAACAAATGACAAAATTTGTTAATTAGTGGTGATTATAGTACAAACCTACTGCCAGATTGAACTCAAGTGAGCTGTTACCAAATACAGAACACGCATAGTTGAGTACTGCACAACGTATAGTTGAGTCATGGTAGATGTGAGGCATCTGAAAAAATACACAAGGAGACCATTGATAAGCACTTCTTCATATTATTTTTCATTTTATTCACCCGACAATCACAATTTTGTAAGGCTAGTCACGTCATCAAAAGAATTCCAAAAAGACTTATTTTAAAGTCTTTGTCGGTCTCGTTTGGCAATATTAGTCTACTAGTACCTTGTTCAATAAGGAAGCGGAAGGATTCACGCGTTTTTATCTTTTTATTACCTCCCCTTAAACAAGAGCTATTGAAATTAGGTGTATTCTTGAAAATCTGAAAAGACAAAATTATTTAAAAAATCTACTGATTTGGATTGATATTTACTGGTCACTACGCTATGATAAAAATCACCGTCTTACGCCTTCTTTCTATATTTTCTTTATTTATTTATTCTTTTTCATGTTGGCATATGTTAAAGTAAAAAACCAAACTCAAAAAACCATGGAACTAGTATGTACTCCTACGTCGTACACCTAGGAGCACTTGTAAAATCCTTGCATACAGGGTTATTTTTTATTCACCCCAGAAATTTTACAGGGTGATTCTAGTCATGATTCTGAACAACTTTTATTATGGGGTCACCTGCAAAATCGCGAAAAAAAAAACAGTTGCTCCAAAGAAAAGTACATACCTACTCGTCAAAATGTATGGAACTGCTGTTTTTTTTTTCGCGATTTCGCAGGTGACCCCATAATAAAAGTTGTTCAAAATTATAAATAGAATCGTCCTGTAAAATTTCCGGGGTGAATAAAAAATAAGCCTGCATAACGGACTTAATTATATTTGCACAATAACCGAAACTGTTTTCATCATCTGCGTCAAACATGTTCTGATTCCGATCTTTTTTTTTATTTATCTGTCATTCTTTTTTGACGAAGAATAACATTGACATACCCTCAGGCTGACATTGTAATTTTTTTAAACTTGCTAGTTTTCTTTTAAAACTAGGAATTTTCTTAATCGGTCTGATTCCTAAACTCGTAGCTTTATAACTCGTCCCTAATACAAGATCTTTTTTTTTGCTTAACTCTAATGTAAGTTCATTTAATTGTAACCGGTACTGAATCACTGAACTTGTATTCCACCCTTTCTCGCCATCGCCAATAAGAAAAGCAATTTTCAATGCTGGTCACGTATCGTCGCCTTAAAAATGCTCCTCTTAAATCTATAAAGTACTCAAAGTATTACTATTCATCCACTGTATTTCCTTTGAACTTTATTACAATACTTGCTGGTAACTGTGAACTTCGTTTCATTTTATGTTACTGAATAAAAACTTAATTTTGGTACTACAGCACTTTAGCTAAACAAAACTCAAGCAAACCTTTATGCTTTAGTTGAAGCAAGCCTAATTTGAAGTGAAACCCATGTTTTGTATGAAATATACCATTATTTACACTAGTTGGAATGACGTATCATATACTTTTTTTTGGTATACATTTCGAGAATATCATACTGTTTGTTTTTGGGGCCATACTAGGTCAAATCTTAGAGAAACACGGCCTTCGCTTCCGTAAAAGGATCAAATCATATTACCCAACAAGTATCTAGGATTCAAATAAATTGTATCTAAAATTCGTAGAACAACTACAGCAACAGAGATATTCTATTGGGCGAAATTTACCATTATCTAGCGGACCGACTAAACCAAACCGAATAGATAAGTGTAGCTGAAATAGGCGGAGGAATTCTGGCCGTGCCATAAATCATCGCTGAAATTCAATACATTGACACATACCTTCGTTCTGGATCGCCCATTTTGAATTCCGTAGCTTTCACAGAACTTCTAGTACTGGCAGCATTATGTTATGAATATGCAAAAAGTTACAGAGTTCAAAAAAAATAATTTCAATGGTTAAAGTAAAAACTCTTACTTATATCATAGCAGAGTATGGTTATTTTTAATTAACTTTCTAGAAACATTCCTTTTCACGAGATATCTACATTGTCATCATTTTAATGTAGAGCCTACTTAGTAAAATTTCTTTTATTTGATGATTCTACGTAAAAGATAAACTTATAATAATACATATATACGAACTACAAGTAAAAAACGTCTTCCAGAGTATGGTTGTTCATAATATGAATTTTTGAACTCTGTAATATTTTGCGGCGCAAAGGTTCCGGATACGATTTCCGGTAAGGTACTCACAAACTTGATATTATCATCTTGTGAATTTGTTTCCAGTGTGGTTAGGACATTGCAGGCTGAACCACCTGATTGTCCGTAAATAAGATGGTTCCATGCGTCGGAGTCATCACTCAGTCAGTCATCACTTTAGGTAGTCGGTACACTATATTATACATTCTAATTATTATAAGTATTAAACATGTGTTGCAGTCATCATGGTTACAGCGTCACGTCTTCATTACATGTCAAATCACGTTTCGCTTCCGCACACCATCTGTACTCAATCGCTATAATGCCCATTTACGGTGCAGATGCGTCAATCAAGATGCCTGCATTACTGTCGATAGTTCAGTTGGGTACCTAAACCCCCTAGGTACTCGTATTCTGATATGCAGACCGGCATCTATCGGTATGCGAAATCCACAACAAACAGACGGCGGCCCGCCTATAGGCTCTCTTAGATTAAGGTAAAGTTAAGACGTGTTATACTGTAAAACTTATAAAATAAATGATTATCAAATATCTACTTGTATTGATGATTTATTGTGCTTATTTAGCACAATAAATCATCAGTTAACGTAAAGCGAAATAGTATGATATGGATTTAAGGATTAGTATGGATTTAAGTATTTCAGTTTAGGTGGGGAACAAACGCACCGTAGATAACAAAATCGCAAATTGCACACAGTGCCGTACCAAATGGTACGGCAAATGGTAGTGGTAATGTGTTTTTTTTTCATATGGCAGTATAAATTAATTTTCCAATAACTTTCAATTGTGGTTTTCTTCATAATACACCGAGTTTTCGAGGAAATGCATTAAATTGAACACGTTGTTGCGGGAATCGTTGTATATGTCGCAGTATTATGGCAGAATTAGGATTTCGGCCGAAATCCTAGGATTTTGGCCAAAAGCCGGATTATGGTAAAATCGTAGACTTCATTCGACCATCGTCCTAAGTAGATCTAGGATTTCGGCCATAATCCTAGGATATTGACCGAAATCCTGGATCTACGTAGTAATATGGTAAAACGAAGGCTTCAGAACACTTTTAATAAATTTTGTAGTGATTATACACATACATACATAAATACTTGCGGAGTATGCAGAGTTTTAATGGCCATAAACAATTTTGCGGGCTATTTTAGATAAAACGTGAATGACTATAGAAAAATAAAATGGTAATACACATTAAAACTTCCATCCGTTAGTCGCTTCTGGGTATCGTACCCGCGGGAAAAAATAGGGGTGATGCTATTTTAAGCCGTCATTACACGGAATAGTGACTATCGCCATGCATTACTATTTGTCTTTACTTTAATTTGTATTCTTATTATGCTTTTGGAGAGAAAAATAAGAACTTAAGAAAATTTGATAAAACAAAATAAATGACACAAAAAATATTTATAATAATCAAATCAGTCTTTTATTTTTATTGATTCCAGATAGAATGTACTAATCACTATTATTATTAGGTATCTAGTCTCGATATAAAAATTAACCATTTTTAATAAACATTTAAGTGCTAACCTCTTCTAACTATGATTAATATAACAAACATTAAATAATTCGTTTTTCTGTCATTAACATAAACTTTTGAGTATCATTTCTTTCATTAAAAATTTTTAAGTAGTAAAAACAATATTTTTAGATAATCACATATAGTAACTGTTTATAATATTATTAGATGAGTAATAAAATAAACATTTGGGTGTCTTCTCTTATACAAAATATAACAAGGTAAACAGAACCTCCTGTTATCATTTGCATCACCTAGTATCTGAATAAAAATTATGAATGATAGAAATAAACACTTTTCTTTTTATAATTTTAATAATTTCACATAAACGCGGGGGAGGAGCGTATTGTTCCCTCCCCGCTCATAGATTCCACCGAATCGCGATTAATGCCATCATACTAAGCAGATCCAGGATTTCGACCAAAATCCTTGTATTATGACCGAAATCCTGGATCTGCTTAGGACGATGGTCGAATGTAGTCTACAATTTTGCCATAATCCGGCTTTTGGCCGAAATCCTAGGATTTCGGCCGAAATCCTAATTCTGACATAATACTGCGACATATACAAGTTTTACCATGGGACCAATTCTTTTTTACGGTATTATCATATTATGCTTATAACCACGTGTCTAGTTTGATGAATTGCATCGAAACACGAGGTATTTTGAAAATCCTTTTCATAACTTCGATCGTAGTTTATATCGCCTTATCTTTAGTTTTATTCTGGTCTAAGTCACATTCAAGAGAAGTTGCATGTGTGGGTGGTTGCCAGCTGGCTTAGTTTGCGGGCTCAAGATCGAACCATGTTTGGAATAGCTTGATTGATAATTTATTCACAAACTCTCGTTAAGGTACAGCAGATGAATTTTAAAGAAGGGACATCGGGTGATATTGTAATTGGATAAGAAAGAATAATTTTAGCTAGGTTATTATTATTTGGGTGAAATAGAGGTTTTTCAATAATGAGTACAATGACCTTATAAAATGAATATTTATATTAAGTATAGTGTATTCAAGCAATGATTAGCACAACACAGCACTCACGAGAGACTAGTGACTGTGAATGTACAATGTCAACTCGTAACGCGATATTGAAAAAACTAGCTTCAAAGCTAAAGAAAAAATGCATAGAGTAAGCAAGATACGATATACCTAACAATGAGTACAATGACCTTATAAAATGAATATTTATATAAAGTATATTAATATTTAATATCAATCATTGCTTGAATACACTGATCTACTTTAAACGGTAGGTTCTCTAGATTTTAGCTTTCAAAACCTAAGACACGACAAAAACTTGCCAGGTAATTCTCGGCTTTCAAACGCAGATTTATATTTTGTTGCAATCAGGTCTAAAGGGCGTTATTGTTTCATCTGCAATTTCAAATCAAAGGTGTAACATGTTCTTCATGTCAGCAAAAGTTAAGATAAATTACACTCTACTTACATTTTTACAAAGACAAATCACGTCCCGGAAATGTACATTTTGTACTATGACTCGTTGCTGTTAGCAAAAAAATGATATTCGTTATAGAACAAAAACCTTATTTCACACTGTCTGCACACGGGTTATCCTTGTCGCATCTCCTAGAGAGGAAAAAATAATAAAAAATATTTGCGCCGTGCCATAATCCAACAGGGTTTTATGCATTTAGCAAACGCTCTGCCACGAAAAGAGATGGAGTTTTGAAAAATGAATGTAGCAAAGTCTTTGTATCATAACATTCACAACAAAAAATGTTTGTTATAAACAACATGTTAACAGCTATAAAGCAAAGGTGCCTACAATCACTTTTATTAACAAGTCTCCACATTACAGTCTCTCTCTGAAACTTTTCCCATCATTGCCCCGAAGTTGCCCGCACTGGCCCACGCCGCGTGATAAGTGTGAAAGTATGTAGTGAAAGTGGGCAAAAGTGGACATTCTACAACATGATAATGGCCCCGGTAGAGATAGGCACATACAAAACTACTTAGGCAAATACCCACCTAGGATGCGCATCATTTTTATATGAAACTAACTAAAGTACGTCCGTTTGCCCTGAAAAATAAAATCAATATTGCACGGGGGCCAACCCTAATCACCATACCAGCATCGTTGGGATAACTGATATCTGCCATAGATGGCGCTCCATGCATTCCTTCGCTGCAACTTCACGGCGTACAGACGTGGACCGTTCGGCATTTATGAATTTTAAACTATGGCTACGGTGCGCGTCGGGGGCAAGCCTGCTGGTGCAGTTGCGAATACTTGGGAACAACTTGTAGCAAGAACAATCTAATTTGGTGATACAGGCTGGAAATTATGAATTTAGACAGCACTCATAACCAGTACGTTCCCATTAAAAAGTTTCAGATATATAGAGAGAGACATTTAAAAAAAACACCTAATTGGCTAAAAACTATAGAAGAGTGGTAATTTGAATGCCTGTGGAATACTCCGGTACAGACGGATATTATTAGAGGACATTATTTTCAAAAAATATAAAATCGCTTGTCTTTTGTATGGCAAACGTGTGTGTATTTTTTACGCTTGCGTTATTTATCGATTAAATGTTTAGAATGAAGTGTCTATAATCAAATTTATATTATAAAATGTACTAGTATTGTCTAGGTGATAGTTCACACAGTGTACAGTAAAAACCCAGTTTGAACTGATTTTATCCACAGCAAACGATCAAGTATTAGTTAGCATATACATACAATAACAAAAAATAACAAATTGGGTTAGGCCAATGATCCAGAGACTAAAAGCCAGAAATAAATGCCTTTATTTATTATTTTAAACATGAAAATCTAGCCATACTAGACTAGAAATTATGGTCGGTAATATTTACGATTAGACATTACGTGACTTTTATGTCGTGTTTATTACTCATATTATTTGAAAATGATGGAAATAAGTACACCACTTGGTACACCAAATTTTAACTTTTGTAGAACTACGTTTGATAAAATTATTGGGAAAGAAATTCGATCCCTAGCCCTGACGATCACCAAAATTCAAACCAGCACAAAAAAGAACTGTTTAGCGCAGAAAAATACCAAAGAATTCACACACGCTGTCGTTCATTGAAAACTCTTCATAAAAGTGTGAAAAAAGTATGTCCCGTTGTTCAGAGGTGCGAACCGAGTCTCATATTACCAATAGACAAAACGATCCTGTGCGAAAACTGCCGTAAAACGAATACCAAAATTTTAGAAAACTCACAGAGTATTTTCAATCCTACGGCAACACTTCAAGGTATTTTTTCAACAAATCCTACCACCATTTACGTCGTTTCATCGTTCAGTGAAATTACACTCCATCCTCGAAGATTCAGAATAGACAAAAGTCGCCTTGCTCAGTAGCAGCGTGTACGATTTCCAACTTTATGCAAACGGCAGACGGGGTATTTTAAACCTCTTTTTATTTCTCTTATTTCTGTACCATAGGGAAATGTCATCGTGGCAGGTCTAGTAAGTGAACGCGTCAAAGTGTAAAATGAGGGGTTTTACGGCGCCGGCGAAAGTCATTAGGACAGGAATGGATGAAAATTGCGTGCATATTTACTTCTGAAGGTTAATATAAAGATGTTCCGAGAAATTTTAATATTTGGACGTATTGGTTTCGGGCTTTATTGGAAAGGGACCGGGGTTTGGAGATTGGAGATAGGAATGCCTAATTGAATGCTAAATGCGGTGACGTTTTGTTCGCAGTGAATTGGCTAAAATTTCGAGCTTGCTGTAGTGGATTACACTACTAAGAAAAAGTATTAAGCTCTAATTATTGTATTGAAAAGACGTATGGTCGTATTCTTGTTTAATATTTGCTACCATAAGGATCCTGTCAATCAGGTAGCTAAGTGTCAAAAATAGCATTTTGAAATTTAGGATGTCACCAGCCAAATTCACTTGTTTTTAAGGTTGATAAATAGCACATTAATAGTCTATGTCTGTAAGCCGTACTGTACCATTATAATAGTAAAAAATGGCAGGTTAAAAAAGAGACAAAATAGAATAGTGACGAAGTCGTCCTGTGGTGTACCAAATTGTTCTCGCGATACTGACCAAAATGACACATATTACAACAGCTCACAAAAGTCAGATCGCCAAATGTTTTGTTTTTCTTTTTAGCGGGCCCGCATAGAGGCAATACAGTGGATCCTTTGTTCAGCCGGGCCGAGTGGATTCTTTGTATGAGCACCGCGCAAAGGGTGTCCTGCCACTTGCAACCACCTTTGTGTAGAACTGCCCGATGCAACGCCTTTGCAACACCGTTGGATCCCTACACTGAGTTCATTTTGTGTTCTTAGAAGCGAAACATGTATTGCAAACCCGATATAACAGTAGTTTCAACTATATAACTACATGCCATCTATGACTGATCAATAGATTTACAAAATTATTGAAGCATGCGGACAAGTGAGTAAAGCGAAAAATAAATTAAATTTCGGAGGATATTGATGTCTGTTCACCATAAATACCATAAATTATTTCTTTATCAAAATCTCCTATATGCCTTAGATACATACACACATCACGCCCTTATCCCTTGCGGGGTAAGCAGACTGTTAATGGCCGTTAAAATACGGTCGCTATCTCCACGTCTGTCAAATATTTGAGGGCCGTTTCTGAAAAATCATGTATCACTATAGAGACAGGTTGTCAGCCTGTTGCCTAAAATTGAAACAAACATGAACACACTCAAATTCCTATGTCGCTTCTTTCGACACCCGCGGGAAGGAAATGAGGTGATGCTATACTAAGAAGGCATCTCACGGTACCTTGATACCTACCTAATAAAAACATGCTCTCCTCGGTTATTTTTCATCTGAAGATTATTATCAAGTTACACAATTAAAAAACACTCAACCCATTGAAATAATTATAGCGGGCTCATACAATAAAAACTACCCCTTGAGTTGGAAACTTGTAAAATTTGCGGAATTGCAGTTAGTAAGGTGTGAAAAAGTGTAAAATAAGTGTGAAAAAAGTGTAATTACGCTCTTGTCGGGTCATCAACAATAGTTAGAGAGGTGCTGCAGCCCTACCGCATTGCATTCTCGCTGCACCGGCGAGGTAAACACACGATGTAGAAAGTGCCACAAATATTTCATAGGGTAAATCAATCTATGGAACTACTAGTATGCTAAATAACATAAAAATAAACCTTCCAAGTCTCAATTAAATAACCCTGATTTGTTACTTTTTGTCGTCCTTTATTACACGACTATGTCCAACCAAGACAGTCAATACGAGTTCATGTATGTTTACACGATTCTTGAAAGGACTTACACTCGGTGATCACTGAACAGATTAGAATGGGAATTGTATCGGAAGAATCCTTACATTATCTATAGTGTCATAGGCTAGGCTGTTTTATTTTAAATTATTAACTTGTTTTCTTGTTTCGGGCCATTTTGGATGGGAAAGTTGTTCAGTTAGTGGGTTGGTGTACGCTTTGAAATATTTAGAGCTACTACTTTCACACCTCACCGTATCATTATAATAAAGTTATTTTTGAATCAAGTATTTAAGCTTTTTAACGACCTACATTTTACAAGTATATAACAGGAACAAAAGCTTTCAGAGGACGATTCTAATTTTCAAAAGCACTGAAGATAAACAAACAATGCGAGTGAACTATATCTGGCGGTTCTGGCGTTAATAACGCCGTTAATACCGTCGTTACTCTGGCAACGCCGGCGTTACTTCAAACAAAGACAGTTAGAATTAAGATTACCAGTGACGGTTGACAATCAAGTTACTTTGTGATGAAAATATTTAAATGTCTGAATGTATAGCAAAAGATAGACACCAAAAGTAATAGCCTTGCTGGCTAAGACATCTTTTTGTATTAAATAATGAATGGCAAAACATCACAGACTTAATGACTAAAATGTCTTTTTGAGTAACAACTTTATTTACTAATGTAATTCATTCCTTTTTTTTCCTAGAACACTTGGAAATGCCTACGCTCTGTAGGCGTAGTACAGTCAAGCTAAAGTCCGGTTCGACACTCAAACCACGAAATTATCAATTATTTTAAAAGTATCGCTGAGTTATATTTTCAAGTTTTTTTTAGGCTATATTTCATATATGCAAGGTGTATGTAAAGGATAGCTCTCCGAATACAAAAATAGTGCAGGAAACTAAAAAACTTTCCATGGGAACATATTTTAAGAAACGTTCATTATTATATTTACTTCCTGTAGTAGATGCAGTCAGCTGGTAGTGATTTTGTATGGAGGTCGTTTTTGTAACAAAAATTTACTAATTTTAATATTTGAATTATTTAAATTGGAAAATGTATATAAAGTAATACTCATAGATCTATAATTCTCAAACTTGTGTTATTTGAACCCACGTCTCTGGCTATCCGAGCGACAGCTCTTTGCGCCCAGCTCGTGAAAAGAATAGCGCTGTGCGTACATGACTTGAAACCACTACATAAAACTTTATATCAAATAAAACACCATCTAACTATAGTTAGCTTGCAGGCAGATATTTACCCAGCAAGAATCCCCATCTTTTGTATTTTACTAAAAGGAATAAATTGAACGACACCTTCCATTCAGTCTAAGGAGACAAAGGGAAATTTTCTAGCCTATTTTCAAAATTATTCAACGTGGAACAATAGTCCTTTCAGCTATTTCAATCATCTTGCATCGGGGAATCGCGTTTCAATATTATAAGAATAGTTTTACACTATCTCTTCTCTCTTTTCGTATGGGACACCGAGTCGTCCAACACTATAATGTGAGTATATTTTTATTCAAATAATTATCGATGTTACAAGTATTTACTAAGACTAAGCACTTCAATATTGCATTAACGTGATACTTCCTAATATTTTTTTCCAATAATATCATAACCTGTCAGCCCATACAACATTTTCAAAATGGTGTCCTGTAAAAAGGTTTTCAAACAAACGCTCTTTAGATTTAATATTCTCCTGAATCAATAAGATGATTGTAAACAACACGTTACATAATTAGTTTTATCTACACTCGTCTCATAATGTTCGAATTATGAATTCGAAAACAGATGCATAATGACCTACTTTATGCATTCTGCCTATAAAAACTAGGGTTTACTATAAATTACAGAAGCGTAATGACTTAATGAGAAAACTCATAATACGATAAAGTTGAGAAATGAAACGAAGTTTTTTTTCCAATACTCAAATCGCTATCTTCCGCCGCACCTGACAGTTGTTGTTGTACGGTAATTTTTCGGATGTTGTTCAGTTGTTGTTGAGATGTTGTTCAGATGTTGTTCAGATGTTGTTCAGTATTTGTTCAGATGTTGATTAGTTGTTGTTCAGATGTTATTCCGATGTTGTTCAGTTGTTGTTCAGTTGTTGTTCAGTGTTGTTCAGTTGTTTAGTTATTTGCTGTTGAGACTCGACATCTAAACAACTGTTAGTAAAGAATCTTCAAAAATTCATATCAAGCCATATTACGTTCTCGTATTTAATTTGACCATGTATCGGGCCTTGCAATCGCCGGTGCGGACGTTTGGAAAAGTGTTCAACTGAGTAAATTTTTTTGAGTGTAGATAAAATAGTGTATGCAACTGCATATAATTAGGCATTAGAATGCTCGTGTCAATCTATTATCACACTCGGCTACGCCTCGTGTAATAAACAGACACTCGCATTCTAATGACCCCCATTATATGACAGTTGCTTAAACTACTATTAGAGTCTTTGGGAACAACCAATAAATCACGCACATTTTGGAAGCAGCGTACTGCACTGACACATTCACAGAGCCTTTATAACCTGACTTAAGCTTCAGCAAAAATAGTCCAGGCCGGCTGTTATTATTTGAGGGCATAACTTACAAAAATTCTTGAGTCGCTTATTATTTGTACGATTGCGTTATCTGTGTCTGTAAAGCACATATTAATTATGTTATGTGTATTTTTTACGCTTGCCGAAATTTTCAGGTAAATGCATAGTAGCTCATTTATTTAACAAAAATTCTATAATTAAACTAATATTATAAAATATACCAGTTATGTCTATGTAGCAGATTACACAATGGTTGTAAAAAAACTATTTTGAATTGCTTCTTTCCTTTTATCCACTGCAAACAAAAGTTATATCTTAAATGATGCAAAATGATTAACTGGGTGCGGCCAATAGTCGAGAAACTATAAGGCAAAAATAAACGACTTTAATATTTTTGAAACATGAAAAGCTAGCCGAACTGGTCTATAACCGCTCATTTCTAGTGCAATCTGGACCGAACCAGAATTGCGAGCGAAATGAGCTTGCGGTGGCGTTTGGATCATACTTAAGCCACATGCAAATAGTTGTTTGAAAGGAAAGGGCAATTCGTACCCGGCATTATGTATTCTTGTGTGAAAATGAACATTAAGCTCTTCAAATTAATGCTAAATTTTACTAAAGTTTTAATTTTCCGAAGAAAAAAAATAATATAAACAAAATTAATAATATTTTCTAAATGAAGGATGTTATTGTTTCTGCAACATATTGTGATTAATATTTTTTACAGATATTCTTATTTTTTATCAAAATGATTGTCGTTTAATACAAAATAACCCTATCTCTATGATTGTAATTTTTTGTTCTAGGCTTTCAATATCATCATGCTAAAGTAATGTATGATTGCCTTATTTATAAAGTAGGCTTCTTTTTCATTAAATTGTCATGAATTTGACAGTGGTTAAACGTATTAAGCGATATTGTTATACATTTAAAACGCTAAGCTGATTGTATGAAGCGACATTGCTTTAAAGGTTGCTCCACAAGAAGAGTTTAAGCGACTATCTGGTACTTCATAGTGGCAGAAGTACACAGTTCCTAATTATGTCAAAATTGCAGCGCAAAATAAGGAACAAAATTGCGGTTGTATTCAGCCACCAAGAAGTCTATATCGAAAAATATAGCAGTTACTGCAAATAACCCGGAATCCGTCATTATTTAAGGTGTGAGAGGGGTCATAAAAACGTAAAAGCTGTACGAGAGAATTATTTTTATCATATTGGTAGGCTCCTCTGTTAAACTGAAGTCTCCCCCTTTTTTATCTATACGGTCCGTGGATAGGTTTTTTTTACAAAGGTAATAATTAAAATGGCAAAGAAATAGCCTGCTCCTCCAAAAGACTTCAAAAAGGAACGCCGTTGGAGTTCTTTCTCTACCACACTGTCGATAACGAAGAACTCAACGATGGCCTCTGAATGGTCGTTCCCTAGTTCATAAAGAAAAAATAATTACACTCTGAATCTTTGAGCCTTAATCAGGTATCCTACCACGCCCTCCGGAGTAATTAGACGTGCCTGGCACCTCAAGTTCTAGGTATAATGGTTGGTCTTTCTTTATAACTCAGAACTGGAATGTGTTGATCCCTTATATAGGTAACTGAATGGT
Organism: Tuta absoluta; assembly: GCA_027580185.1. NCBI lineage: Eukaryota > Metazoa > Arthropoda > Insecta > Lepidoptera > Gelechiidae > Tuta > Tuta absoluta. Next base: position 13,774,925 of record JAQAHW010000005.1, read on the forward strand.
ACAGAATGGTTTAAAAAACGTAAAACACCATCAGTCTGATACAGTCTTGTTAGGTCCTAGGTATTTTCTAATGCTCTTTATCAATTTCATTGTTGGGTATGTACGTGTGATGCTTCGAATAGCATCACCCCTTTTCTTTCCTGTGAGTGTCGTGTCGTATGAGGTGACTAAGGTACTCAAGGGTTACATGTGTATTGCAATTTTAGGCGATGGGCTGACAATTTAACACTATGACGTTACACAACTGAATGACCCTCGATTGTTTGTGAGACCTGGCGTAAATGACCGTTTCTTACGACCGTTTATTCTCTGCCCAGGGATATAGGCGTGATATATCTATGTATGTATGTATGGTTTTGTACTGCCAAGAGAGATTAGCCCACACTCTTGAAGACTGTCTGCTAACCTGGAAGTCGTCATCATCCATTGCTTTGACTTAATATCACCATTGCGCAACTGATCAAATGTCGTGGCGCCATTGTCGAAGCCGTTCACGATTACACTCGCCTTAAGCGAATAAAAGTAAGTATAATTTAAAATAGGGTAATTTAGCTGGTTGACCGGACACCAGTAGCTATCGGACACAGCCCAGTTATTTGCGCCGAAGATGAAAACTTTAAGTAAATTATTAGAAAAGTCAGTGTCTTTCAAAACTTTTCGACTATTCCCATCACATTTTAATTAGTTAGCATTATAACTGCTCCAGTGTCTCGTCAATTGACCTCTTAAAATTTGCGAGTTCGGTTGTGTGCACATACAGTGAAAAAATCTTGGAGCTAAGCATTTTTCGAGGTAAGATACAGCGTTGTTTATAATTTATTGGATATAAATATTGACATCGTGTGACTATTTGTGATTCTAATTTACGTTAATTTCATTAAAAAGCTTGAAATTTTCAATATTTAGCATTAAAATTAGATGTCCGGATAACAAGAAGCAATTTTCGGGGAAATTTAGCTATCGGCCTACTGGTCGATAGCTAGCTGATAAACATTCAATTTACATCCTATTTTTCATTACATTTTGAAAAGCTTCAGACGTATTATATAATTTCAAGCGTTCTAATATCCAAAGGCAACGGTTTAGTTAACAGGCGGCCATGCACCTTCATACAATAATTTAAAATAAATAAACTTTAAAATATTTTGAAATTGACGGCCGACAGCTGAATTTGTACATTTTAGTTATCGGCATAGAGTTTACTAATGTGGCCGGGAACCAAAAAGCTTTTTTTTGGTTTCCGGCCATATATTTATTAGTGTTACTATTACAATTTATTAGTAAGTTTTGTTTTAAGAAGATTTTACGAAGCAGATTATTATTTTCTACTTAGTTTTGATTATTAATAATGGCTTATCATGTATTGAACTATGGCAAAAACATAAATATTGAATAAGAAAATGATCATGACATTTACATTTAATTTTTTATTAAAAACCCATCCTTACTTGATGGCACTAAGACTTATTTTTCAACGCATTACATGGTGGCCGAAAAGTAGTTGTTTTAGCGGGCGAAAACTGAATGTTCTGTCCGATAACCCCCTAATTCGCTCATTTCAGATATTTTATCGTTTTATTTATTTTTAAAGCATTTTTGAATAATAGGGGGTTTTCAAACTAAAACTACAATATCTACTGATTTCAAAATCATTTTATGCTTTAGCCTCGTCTAAATATTTGATACAAATATATTATCTTCAAGTCAAAAATTCGCAAGATTGGCCGATAACCCCCTAAATTACCCTATTCGGATCAGGTAATATTAATATTACAAATAAATAGTGCCAAAATGTTATAATAATAATAATATAATAATAAATCCTTTATTTCAGGCAACAAGGCCCATATAAAATAAAATAAAACAATACAATAATAACTTAACATCTAACACAAATACTATAAATACACTATAATAAAATGACTAAAATAAGCTATGTGGGCACTTTAGGTGACGGCGACTCACGTTGCACAGAGGGTCGATAGCGCCTGAATACGACTCCCTGTGGCCAGAAATCTGTTCGCATGAATTCGCACACGTACTTCCGTGGAAACGATAAAACAAAAGACCTAAAATTTGTTGTAATTTTAGGGATCAGCTGTCGGATTTCCAGGGTCAAGCCGGGGGGAATTCGCGAAGGATCCTGGCGTAGCTTTACCATCTTCTGCAAATGCTGTATGATGTCCTCTGGTGTCGTATCACAGTCTAGCCGGGACACATACAGCTGTGCAATGGGTTCGGCAGCCTTGAGAGTTGTTGAGGCTGCAGTAACGGTGCCGCGGTTATTGCGGTTGCGACGAAGTTGGCGCTTCCTGGGTTCTACCAGTGTGAAGCCCTCCTCGTCAACAATCGCTTTAGACGCAGTATTGTGTTCTTCAGCCGCAGGTCTTGCCTTCTGCTTCCCTTTTTGTATCACGGGAGGCGCAGGCTGTCGCTTGCGGCGATGGCGGCGAGTCTTCTGCAGCGGCACGTCCTTTTGCTTCCCAGGTACAAAGGGAGCAGCATCGGGATGCAGCGCAGGCTCGGGGCGGGACAGTGAAGGCGGCGGTTTGTTGTTGTCGCTCTTCTTATCAGCTGCGGGGTCGCTGACCCGTAGTATATCGTCGGTAGTTGCTGGGTTCGCAGAAATTATGACGGGTGAGGTTTCGTGTTGCACGGTGTCGTCGCTACGTACAGTCACGTTGCACGCGGCGTGCGGTGTCGCTGATGCGGCGTTTCGCCCTCGCAATGAGGTCAAATCGCGTCGCAGCTCGGCGTTTAGTTGCTCAGAAACCTCTAATTTTCTTTTGATGTCTGTGACGTCAGCCTTCAGAAGCAGGATATCCTTCAGCAACGTAGTGACGTCGACGTGGTCAAACGTCACCGGCGGCAGCTTACTGAGATTCCGTGCGACATAGGTCGGGACGTCATCAGGATCTTCACCTTTGAATAGTCGGAAGATGTCCCGGATGTTTTTCTTCCCGCAGCCTTCCCGGTTGCGCGTGTTGAGGCGCACACGTTTCGGCTCAGCGGAGTCGTTCAGGAACACCATGGCGCTGTGGATGTCGGCGTCGGAGTAGCTGGTGAGGCAGATCTGCTCGAGGCTGACCTCGTCCATCACGTCCAGCTTGTTCTGCACGAACGCCAACAACTCGTTGACCACGATGGTATCAGAGCGCTTAGGAGGCGCCATGTTAACGATTGCAAATAGAATTGTGCTTATTTGCAATTTACGGCATCGAAACAGCCGACGCTTATAAATATACGTCCGACTGCATCGGAGCTCAAATTGCAACTGTGTTATGTCGAAAAATAATAAATTTGATTTTAGAAATAGGATCACGTGGAATAATTTTATCTACACTCGTCTCATAATGTTCGAATTATGAATTCGAAAACAGATGCATAATGACCTACTTTATGCATTCTGCCTATAAAAACTAGGGTTTACTATAAATTACAGAAGCGTAATGACTTAATGAGAAAACTCTTAATACGATAAGGTTGAGAAATGAAACGAAGTTTTTTTTTTCAATACTCAAATCGCCATCTTCCGCCGCACTTGACAGTTTTTGTTGTACGGTAATTTTTCGGATGTTGTTCAGTTGTTTTAATAGGTTTTTGTTCTGTTGTTGTTGAGATGTTGTTCAGATGTTGTTCAGTTGTTGTTCAGATGTTGATTAGTTGTTGTTCAGATGTTATTCCGATGTTGTTCAGTGTTGTTCAGTTGTTGTTCAGTTGTTGTTCAGTGTTGTTCAGTGTTGTTCAGTGTTGTTCAGTTGTTTAGTTATTTGCTGCTGAGACTCGACATCTAAACAACTGTTAGTAAAGAATCTTCAAAAATTCATATCAAGCCATATTACGTTCTCGTATTGAATTTGACCATGTATCGGGCCTTGCAATCCCCGGTGCGGACGTTTGGACAAGTGTTCAACTGAGTAAATTTTTTAGAACGTAGATAAAATAGTGTATGCGACTGCATATAATTAGGCATTAGAATGCTCGTGTCAATCTATTATCACTCTCGGCTACGCCTCGTGTGATAAACAGACACTCGCATTCTAATGACCCCCATTATATGACAGTTGCATAAACTACTATTATTTCATTACCAGTGATGCCGTCCTAATAAACCATATTATAATAACGGCTGTCAGTTCCATACCAAAAAACATGTCACCTAAGTAAAATAACTCCCTCTGCCATAGCATTAGCAGGAATCTGACAGCTGGCAAAATGGCTTATTGGGATGGCCTTACTTTAAGAAGGCTTTTTACAATAGAACGTCAGTAGAACCAGGGCTTCACCAAGATCACATGTTTGATCTCTTCGGACGACTGCTCTTCCGAAAATACAAATACTTAATATACATACATACATACAAACATATATCACGCCTTTATCCCTTGCGGGGTAGGCAGAGCGTAAACGGCCGCAAAAAACGGACATTTACGCCACGTCTGACAAACATTTGAGGGTCTTTCGGAAAACTGTGTATCGCCATAGTGACAGGTTGTCAGCCCATCGCCTAAAAATGCAATGCACACCCTCGAGTCCCATCGTCGCCTCTTACGACTCCCACGGGAAAGAAATGGGGTGATGCTATTCTAAGCCGGCATCACACGGCATACTTAATATAATGTTCTAAAACACCAAAAATCAAAATTTTGTTGTTTTTGAATTTGGAGTGAACGTAGGAATTTCCGTATTTAAACGAGAGTGAAGTATCTCTAACGTTAGTAACTATTACTTACCTAAACTGTGGTAGAAGCTACTTTGAACCTCCAACGTTACAGACGTATCTGAAGGCTTCCGTACGCAATTTTGATAACTTAATTATAACGTCTTAGAAGTTAGAGCAATATTCGTGAAACATCAAATCTTCACTTCTGAGAACTCTGTTTCTAATTACTTACTTGGTAAATTTATTTTTACTTTTCTGGTAAACCTCCGCAGTAAATTATAAATTATGAGTTGGTAGGTAGATTTATTAATTGGGCGATTTGGAAAAGTGTTTTTTGTTATAGCGTTAAATTGCTGAGCTCCACTATAAAACTTATCTACATAAATATAAACAGTACCTACATTATTCCTTGAAAAAGGGCTATTTATGAATCTTATATTATTTTGGTATAGTAAAATGAATAAATTTTAAGTAAGTGTTTTCACGATAGCAAAACGGAATCCTACTGAATTTTTACATGACAGAAAAGGACTTTCCTACCGATAAAATAGACATTTTGACTATTTCAGCTTTTAATAAACTTTCTCCCTAGCTGGCCACAACCACCAAGACATTAAAAAATATACCTCTATATACATTACATACATAAATCACGCCTATATCCCTTACGGGGTAGGCAGAGCGTTAACGGCCGTAAAACAGATATTAACGCCACGTCTGACAAAAGTTTGAGGGTCAATCAGATAACAGTCAAGATTCAAGATTCAAGCGTTTATTGGTAAAAATAAATTTTACAAGTCAAATAAGTATCACTATTAGTGACAGGTTGTCAGCCCATCGCCTAATCTTGCAAAACACGTCTAACTCTCGAGTCCCTTAGTCGCCTCTTACGACACCCGTGGGTAAGAAATGGGGTAATGCTATTCTAAGCTATTCTGTGATGCCACACGGCAAACCTCTATATCAGTTCAAATATATTTGAATAAATATTAATGAAGCATTTAATAATATGTACTGGAGCTATCGTTTTTGTAAAGGAAAATATTAATTCAGTTAGTTTTCTTCTTGTAGTAACGATTTGGTTTAGGTACCTGCGGGACTCACCTGTTGCGTATAATGTTAAATTTGTATTAGTTTGAAATATAACCACTAGCGCGTAAACTCTTTATTGTCATTAAATTCAAGCAACTGAATTATAAGTACACATACTCTTTATTGGTAAGTAACTTTAAACATCGATTAAAAATCTTATCTAACCATCGTTTTTAAATAGTAAGTTGCTAAGCTAAATATTTGAAGTTATATTAGGTCCTTACATATGAAATTGTCGTTTTGTCGTACTGGCCACTTTGATCACAAATTTCTCCTATTTGGTTAGGAATTCGAAATTCAAATTTATACAGCTATTTCCACATGTAGTTGTGTTTCGTAAACCGTCATTCATTTGTTTTTTTACTTATCTTTTTTCTGTTTGCATCGCTCAATTTACAAAATGGAAAATTTGAAATATCGCGTTATTTACGAGTACGAGTTCCACCGTGGCACCAGTGCTGGGGAAACGGCTCGAAGGGTTAATGATGTGTATGGCGAATGTGTCGAAAAAGAAAACACAGTGCGTTTTTGGTTCCAACGTTTTCGTTCTGGAAATTTCGACCTGCAAAACAAGCCCCGTGGACGGCCGGAGACCCAAGTTGATAATGAAGAATTGAAGGCTATTGTGAAAGCGGATCCATCGCAAACCACGTCCGAATTAGCTGCAGGCTTCGGTGTTAGTGATAAAACTGTTTTAATCCACTTGAAGCAAATTGGAAAGATTAAAAAACTTGAAAGGTAGGTTCCTCACGAATTGAGTGAAGCAAACCGGCAAACGCGCGTCAACTGCTGCGTTACATTACTTGACCGGCACAATAACGAAGGGATTTTAAATCGAATCATTACCTGTGATGAAAAGTGGATTCTCTACGATAATCGGAAGCGCTCATCGCAATGGCTGGACCCTGGCAAGCCAGCCAAAGCCTGCTCCAAGCGAAAATTGACCAATAAAAAGTTACTTGTAAGCGTTTGGTGGACTAGCGCCGGTATCGTTCATTACAGTTTTCTCAAATCTGGCCAGACGATTACGGCAGATGTCTACTGTCAGCAATTGCAAACCATGATGGAAAAGCTAGCTGCTAAACAACTGAGGTTGGTCAATCGCTCTACGCCACTGCTGCTTCACGACAACGCTAGACCACACACTGCACAACAGACGGCTAGCAAATTAGAAGAGCTTCAATTGGAATGTCTAAGGCATCCACCGTACTCCCCGGACCTTGCTCCAACAGATTACCATTTTTTTCGAAATTTGGATAACTTCTTGCAAGGGAAAAAATTCAACTCAGATGGGGCAGTCCAAATCGCCTTCAAAGATTTTATTGATTCCCGTCCGAATGGTTTTTTTAGTAAAGGGATCAATGAACTACCTATGAGATGGCAAAAGTGCATAGATTACAATGGCTCATACTTTGATTAAATAAATATACTATATTAAAAAAAATCGACTTTTTGTTCCTCCCATACAAAACGCCAATTTCATATGTAAGGACCTAATATTTAGAAACAAAATAGTTTGTATAAGGCGGTTTACTCACTTGTCGTCCGTCGTTCCGTCATTTTAACGCAACGTATGGCATGCGTCCTGCAAGCGAAAGGAAATTGCGAAATCCAATCTTATTTCCATACAAATACAGCTACGGTGAATTACGGTGCGTAACGCAGGCGTCTGTCAAGTTCTTTGATACACGCGTCCGTTACGCACCGTAAACCCATCGTAGCTGTTTTCTTTTTTCGTCCGACAGACGCATGCGTTACGTTGCGTTAAAAAAACGGAACGGCGGACGACAAATGAGGCAACCGCATTATATTCTTCATGCAAAACACCGTTTACGGTTCCAAAATCAGGTCGAATTGGCGCATCTTGAGTAATATTTCAATCAGCGGGTGTCTCGTGTCTAAGACTAGTTAGCCAGGTGCGGTGGCTGAATGAGAGACAACAAAGCGGGGATTGCGCGCCGCCCGAGCACTTCGCGCCACTTTCCCTCGCACAGGATACAGGGACCGTGTGCACTGGAATTACAAGTAGCGATAGCAACGCAAATAGAAAATATCAATATTGTAACTGACCTAGTCGCCTATCGCCCAGACGGCCACAACTCGATGGTGATTTAGGCTACCCGCGACCACAGCTGATGTAACTCAGCTGGAACGTCAGGATCCAGGTAAATCGTTTGTATTTAGCTCAAAACTATCAAAAATTCACGATAAACTACCCGGTTAATTAAATAAAATTGTAACTGTGGTTGTAACGATGAAAAAGATACATACATACATACATATACCACGCCTTTAATCCCTTGCGGGGTAGGCAGAGCGTAAATGGCCGCAAAAAGGCACATTTACGCCACGTCTGACAGATATTTGAGGGACATTCTGAAAATGAAAAAGATCAACAGGCAATACTCGTTACTGGCTAATGTTGGCTGCAGCTGCGAATATTTGATCGTCCTATCTAATTACTAGTGCTGAACCACTTAACAAAACCTGATTTCACACTTCGCAGGGACACTTGATTGGGGACTTGTCTTGTCCTGACTTGGATAGAGCCTGAAAATTTATCGATTCAACAAATTCTAATAAATTTATAAGAATCATGTAGCTTATTCCATTTTTATGCTGTCGCTCCATCAGTAACCAGACCATTAAAAGGAAGGGTGTGAAAATTTGCTGCTTATTTTAAGAGTAGACATATGCATATGCATTCTACTACACAGCAGACGTGCATCTTTTGTGCAGTTTTCGTATAATTTTGCGGTGGCAACTGCAAGTGAACAAAATGCATAATTAATTGGTATACTAAGGCTGTGATCACTTTGATTGTGTTCAATTTGTAGTATTTGCAGGAAGTAGATACTAGGACTGAATTTAGTAAGTTGACATTATAAGTGAGGTGCTTAAAACGTATCCACATAAAATTAATGTAGCCCTATGCCCCGGATGTGACTTCCATTTCAATGAATTAAACTAACTATATACTTTATCTAACCAATTAGTTTGGTTGGTGCGCTGAAATATAAGTTTGTAGCCCTTTTTCAGTCAGATATTGTGAGTTAAATCCAATAGTCAATATGATTCAATCCAACTCAAAACTCAACCTAGCCTTTCGTGTCGAAGAAGTGGGTCGAGCTTATATTTTGCGCCTTTGCATTTATGAATAAGAATATATAAGGAGATACCTTCCTGTAGTAAAGTAAGATTGTTGCCTAATGGGAGCGAGCTTTACCTTGAAACTGTCGAGCTAGGAACCAGCTGTCTTTGCATCAAATACTACTTTGGTAGGTTATTCCATTAACGAGGAATTTTCTTAAAGATAAATTTATTTTTAATAAGATTTCTGTATGAGTCTACAAGATTATTTTAAAATAAGCACTCCTTTAGTGCTGTCAAGAACCTGAAGAAACATAACTCACAAATTTACCTGAATCTGAATATTGGAAAATTTGAAAAGTTTAAGTGCTAAATAAAGAAAACATATTATGTTTCATCGTAGTGTCGAAACACACAAGCATATAGATGCATGAGATATTGCGCGGACATTTTTTGATGTCTGACATATTCAAATTGTCTGAAATTCGTGAGTGAAAAATTAAATTATTATGTTTGCAGATTTGTGTGTCTCTTAATCATTTTCCTTTTGAATATTCAAATCTATGATTATAGATTTGACATTAAATTCATTCGATGTTTTAAGTAATTTATTTCAAATTAGTTCTATAAAGCTTTATTTGCGGCGATATTTTCTTTATTCGTCAGCAGACTGTTGCTAGTACTAAACTAGCAATGATTATTATAGTTATAAATAAAATTTGCATTTATTTTTGCGTTTATGATAAATTTATAATAAAAAAAATATTTATTTTGTAATCACAAATACATTTTTGAACGTGAATAGAAACCTAGTATCTTTTATGTTACTGGACGTTATTTCTCGTTAGTATTTTTATTGTGCCCTATGCTATGTTATAGACAGAATTAATTTGGATGTAATATTCTACTTTGTGTGGGACACCGAGTCGATGCACGACTCAAACTGGTGTTGAAATTACATGTAGGAAAATAATTATCATAATCGTAATCTCGAAACTATTAACTTATTAACCCTGTAACTGCCAGTGGCTCCCCTGAGAGTTAGCGATTTTAAACCTTACTACCCGCAATTCAAATTAAAAGCTTATTAAAAAACTTAACAAAAGCTGTATTTCCAAGGAATAAAGCATCTTCAGTACCCAAATTAATCTGCCATCATCTCCGTTGTTGCAGAGTGATGTTGACGACGTAGACTAAAGGCTCCAGGATGGACGAGCTGACGCGGAAACGGACCCTGCTGATCATCTGGCACTTGGTGACCCTTGGAGCAGTCGGCGCCATCAAGGTGGTCATAGAACCGCTGCCAAAAGGTAAGTGGTCAAATATGTTATTGGTGGAATAACCAGACCGAAAAAGTACCTTAAACATTGTCCACCCTAACTTGGTACTCAAGTATTTGATCGAGATGACGGGAAAAAAAACAAATCTGAATCCGGCTGTATAAACTACAAAATTCTTTGTGTAGTTTATAAAACTTTAATCAGGACAGTTTGATATTTTCCTTTTCATTTTATACTGAACAATTAGTGTTAAATTAACAATACCATTTGAATTCACCAGAACCCTCAGTCTTCCTCCCAAGGCAACAAAATCAAGCGAACGTCATAATCAAAAGTGTCCCGGCATTTTGGGCCTCTTCTTTTTCAAACTCACCCGTGATCAACTAACTGCAGCAAAAATAAAAAATAAGATCTCGTTCCAAACAAAAGAGGATACTTTTTTGAGTTGTCTCTCGCAGACGTAACTGGGGGACAAACAGAATCGTACGGGCGTAGGTACCGATAAACTGTGAAGTCAAAGTTTTTAAAGTTACACCTACTTTGTACTCTACTAGTATGCCGCTATATGTGTAAAAAACTGCGCATTGAGAAACATAGACAGCAACCGGGGTAGACAGTTTAAAGATAATATGGCAACTTGGCTCACGCACTCAACCCAACGTGAGCACGTGACAAGTCCAAAGGGTTCACAAGTTAGAATATTTTCCTTTCTCTCTTTACACGTTTATAATTATTCCAACTCCCACACCACGCCACTTTTGTTCCCCAATTCACCGCCAATGATTATTTCGGAAATAAAACACAGCTATTTTAACCTCCTCTTTTATTGTTTTCGCATTAATTTACACTCCACAGCTGCTGCTAACGCGGATTCTAAGGGATTTTTTGCGGACTTTTTATCTCCCAGTATTCTTTCTTTTGAAAGTGATAGCTCATAATTAATATTAATTAAAACTTGAATCACCGACTGGATTCTAAAATTGTTCTCGGTTGTTGAGTTAGAGCAATAATTAAAAGTTAGATGGTAAGGTCCATTATTTGTCTGTAAGTGACAGGTTTTTAACACCCAACAATGATAAAGCATCTATTCTTTGCAGACATTCATTATGATTCTAATTTGTGGAGTTCGTATAAATTAACTTCAGATTTGAATTGTCATGACTGCGAAATATAGTACTCGAACATTATGTTTTCCTGAAATTATTGTGATTTCGTCATACACAGCCAAGTATTACGTAAATCGCATTTTCTCTTTTACACAAACTAAAATATCGTTGATAAGTGATAATGAAAATGAAATGTACTTTATTTAAAATAGGACAGTATGATCACTTATTGACGTCATGATCCGAAAAAATAAAATTGCATTACACAATTTTCTTTTTTTGTTACAATTTTGTATTTGCCTAATAGAAAACCGTCTCGGGCGGGATAGAAAAATAAAAATAATGGCACTCACTCGTGGCTAGCTAGGTTTATCACACAGTGACTGTCAAACCTACCAAAACTCAAGTCGTTTTACATTATTGGCAGTATTTTTAATTGAAAAGTCTTTCAATGGCAAATGTCTATCACAAATGTGACATATTCCATCCTGACATGAAAACATATCAAAAACTGCTTTATGAAAGTTTGTTCAAGGGTTCTGTGATTTGTTCTTAGAATGAATCCACTACGATTTTAAGAAGTTATAAATTCCTAGACTTCTGTTTTCAGTTTAAGTTGATTATTTGTTTAGTTGTTCATTAAATATTTAGTTGTTCAGTTAATAAATGTTAAAAAAGTTATTGATATACACACAAATAAAGAATAGGTAATTTATCTGATAAGTTGTTCAGTTTTTTGTTCAATGGTGGTTTGTTATTTTATTTAAGCTAGGTGCGTAATATCTACTTCAGTAATCATATCAAACCACTATTAACTTAAAATGAAAAAAAAAAAACAGAAAGTAAAACTACAACAGAACAAGAAACCATATTTTATGTGTGTATGTATTCCACTAAGATAACATTTATTAACTGAACAACAAAAAACTTGATATTTCACGTAAAATCGAATTAATTATACACTTTAACAAAAAAGTTTTGCCGTGTGATGCCGGCAGCCGGCTTAGAATAGCATCACCCCATATCTTTCCCGTGGGAGTCGTAAGAGGCGACTAAGGGACTCGAGGGTGTGTATTGCAATTTTGGGCGATAGGCTGACAACCTGTCACTATAGCGATACACAATATTCCGAATAACCCTCAAACATTTGTCAGACGTGGTGTAAATGGCCGTTTTTTGCGGCTGTTTACGCTCTGCCTACCCCGCAAGGGATTATAGGCGTGATATGTGTGTGTGTGTGTGTGTTTAACAAAAAAATGAGTGTATATAGCTAAATACATTTCAAACTCGTAGTAGATTCATTCTACGAACCAATTTTCATAAAGTCCCTGAACTAATTTACATCGTAATTCTTAATGCTCCCTTGTAAGGGTAGAAAAATCACATTATGCCATAATTTTATACAAACTCTTTGCAATTTTCAAGATAGGTCTTGTCTTGTGAATCCCGTTACTGGGGCACTTTTGAACCTACTGCTGCAAAAACTACGTCTGCAGCAATGCCGACGTATTTTTATTTAAAACGCTGTTTATTTCACCAAATACCTGCCTCAAAGCAAGCAAAATAAAATAATAATCCATGTCATCAAAAGGTTGCAACACAAGTCACGAACTTAGGTACAATTAAGTGTTCGCCGTCGGCATACAAAGCACGAGACGGATTCCTACTGTGGCTCCTGTAATTACTGGAGAAAAATAGCGTGAAAAGAACTTTATGGAAAGTTTATAACAACCTATAAATACATGGTGTGGCGTAAAGAGTAGCTATATGTTTGCAAGTAGCATAATTTATTTATAATTATCCTTTTTGTGTGATGAGCGAATCGATAAACCTACCAAACCGTAGTACCTGCTTAATAATATGTCGGTATCTGATATTATGAAACAATAACTACATTAGTAACTACCAGCAAAAAATACTAATCTAAACTACCTACTAACACGTCTTTACTAAATCAACTGAAAATTTAATTTAATCAAATACAGTGGAACAGTTTAGGCTAATATATTAATAAAATTTTACCTATTGTAATCGGTCAATATTCGTAAACTATATTGACATGATTCCAACCTATTGCTCAAACTCGATACAGTTAAACCCCATCTTCTCAAAACAAGATGCAATGTCGTCCTTGCATTCAATCCGCAGTTCATCTGTCAAAGCACCCATTTCCAGGGTTTGAGTGGTTGCTCCCTCTAGCCCTCAAGTCATATATCCGCAGGGGAGTTCCTCCTATAGATGTAAATTAACGGTTAACTACCGTTATTTAACTAAATTCGCCGTTAGCTACCAATACTTAACCCGTTAACTATGGTTATTTAACCGAGTGCGGTATTGAAACGGAGAAGCAAAATATTGAGTTTTAAGTTTTTTATGCGTAGATGATTGTTATCGGTCACATTATAATACTGAAATGTTGCTCGGATACTCCCTTAGAAGTATTTAGAGAAAGTAACAGAGATAAATGTTCGAGTTTTTCATTTTTGCTTGAAAACAATACCAATTTTATTCTAAAGATGTAGGTGCTCATACGTATTGAGTAACTGTAGGTATATAGTAACACTAGGTACATTTAAAAAACATTTCGATATTTTTTTTACTGTTATAGATAGGAAGGTATTTTCGATGTCGAACCAATAGCGACAGTCAATGATGTTGCGGTGGCGGCGGCGTCTTTTGTTTATTTGAGGCCCACGCACCGCCCCCCCAGTGATCGTCTCGATCTCGAAGACGACGGCCACGTAGCGTAGGGTACCTAGAAAACCTCCACTACTAAGCACGAAGCAGCGGGTAGGCGGAAAACTACTTACGTCGACTCTTTTGCTCTTTCCTTTAGTAAAGAAGCAAGTGGGGCGGGTAACGAGACGACGACGTGGCAACGTTGCATTACATGATATTGAAGTACCTACCTACCTACCATCGCTTCTTTTACTTCTCATGGTAGTCTACTAAGCTAGATCTCGGTCGATCAGGCACTAGGTACACCTACAGTCACGCCTACATCCCTTACGGGGTACCTAAACAACGTGTGAACGGACTAAATGTACCTTTTACTTGTAGACTAAAAATATTTAACTGAAAACAAATATAATTAATTATACACCTAACCAACTGCTTTCAAAAACATTTATTAAAAACTTCATACAATAAAAAAATATATGAAAATAACCGTAGTAACCCAGTCTGACTGGTTATTAACCGTTAATAACCAAAAAAGCCGTTAATAACCACCTGGTTAAAATCGTTATTAACCGGCATCCCATCTATAGTTCCTCCTCATTGATAGTATTACATGCTCACTGCTAGACCGAGCTCAGTGAGCAAAACGAATCAATGCGCCCAATTTCAGACACGGAACCACCCGCACTGCTGTGCTGCGGCTCAGAATCTGAGGTACAAGTGACAGCGTTTTTGTGAACAAAATACCTACGTCCTTCTTCGTTTAAATTCGTGCATCTTCTCGAAGACAAAACGTTTGTTCAAAAATAAAATAAAGATAGTATAAATCATCACTAGATACGTACCTAATTTTTAGATGAAACTTATAGATGCTCCTCTCGTTAGCCCGACAAAATTGTACCTAAGGGTTGCGGGTAGTCATTGTATGCTGTCGGTCAAAAATTGCGATTAATACCAAAGCGACTTGGCAAGGCCAATGTACTCCAGCTAGTGAACGTTTTACGGATGTTTATGATGATAATATACCTCTATTTTTTAGGAAACGACTATTTCTGTTTAAAATTTTCTCTCATAAACTTTAAACCCTTGCCTATTGATGTATTTAAGCACAGTTTCATATTATTATGTACTGGAATCAACCGCCTCTTTTGCGTGGCACCACAACAGCAGGTCTGTAGCTGCAAGGCAGTAGATCTACTACCAATTAAAAGTATAGACGGTAACATGCCGGCGACGGATGCCCGAACGGACATTGTCGCCCATTTTATGTTCTCCGCTTCCGGTCTGAGCAGAGTGTGTTCTTATTTTAAAGATATATTTCTTCACTTTAAATTACTATACATAGTTTTTCTTCATTGAGTTGAAGTAACTTTTAGATAGCCTTGGTTGGTCCATATTATTGGTCCATATTTGGCTATAACTATACCTAAATAGTGATCAGAGTTATACATAATACTAGATTTCCGCCCAGTGGTTTCACCCGCTGCCACTCATTATCCCGCGGTAATAGTTGTTTTCCTGCGGTAAAAAGTAGCCTATGTGTTATTCCAGGTTATATTCTACCTGTGTTCCAAATGTCATCCAAATCGGTTAAGCTGTTTGAGCGTGAAGAGGTAACACACATACATAGACACACACTAACTCTCAGATTTATAATATTAGTACGGATTATGCCTTAGAGCAATATGAATGCTAGGCTGTGCGAGGTGTACTTTTTTTAAATTCTTATATTCTATTCTCGGTACAAAAACAAAACTGTTTTGGGAATATAATATCGCAATATTTTTTTTATAAAATCGTAGTTTATCAAGTTTAAAAATCGCTCTCTAGTATGAAATCGTGTTATGTATTTATTAAATTTTATAACCAAATCTGTTTTCGGCCTGTTTTTAAATTGGTTTGTTTGTTGTTTAAGTGTATCTTACTTATTTGTAACAAACAATTTTGAGTTTAACGATACACTAAAGTTTCTGTCACCATTAATTAAATTTCGTGTAGTTCTTGCCAAATTCTGTGCTTTAACATTTTAGTTACAATGATAAATTTCAACTTTTCAAGAATATACCTACTAACTTAGGTTAAGTATTGTTGTCTTACAATTCTGAAACTATGTTGGAAGATAATTGGAATTGAATTTAATTAGGTACTTATATACAAAGCACAGGTCATGAAAAAAATTCCACTTACAAAATCGTGGTAGTCAGTCAATTCGTTCAATAATCCAGACCAGTTTTTATGTTTATCACTAAAAGACAAAGTTGACGTCAGACTACCCTAAAACTAATTTGGCTGGCAGACACTGGCAATACAAAGTCCCCCATCAAAGGTTATGTTTGCAACTATATTGCAAAGTATCTGAAATAGCGAAGTCAAGACGAAGAGCGCGTAATTGTGACAGCTCGGTGCTCACAAGCCGTAATAAATGAAAATTTGAACATGTACCTACAATTAGGGCTGGCGCTAATTCTAACGCCATTAAAAGAGTACCGTCTTAAGTGTGCAGCAAAAATATATTATCGCGTTGATTATAGTATTATTGTGGTATTATTTTCTGTTTTTTAATTATTTATATTTCTTTCAGTTATTTATTTGTTACCTTGTCCTTGTGTTAAAATAACAACACCCTCTACTAGATAATTTAAAGTAACCCCAGAGTCACTCAAGTAGATTTGTGACACTGAAACAAATGACGCGCGACAAGCAAAGAAAGAGGGACTAGGGATAGGGACTAGTGGCCCTTGCTGACTGCTCTGGACAGATTTAGGCCCTACCCGCACAGTACTGTAACATGTGCAGAATCTTGTACAATTATCCGCATAGGTGGTAAAAATCGCGCGTATAATCTTGTTATTTCATACAAAATCTTCTCTTTTCTCTCTCTTTTCGTGTGGGATCACCGAGTGGTCCAACGATCCGATGAACCCTGGTGTCAGAGTTTTTCAACCGCGTACTACCACTAGTAGGCATACAAAATACTTGCACGGAACGTAAATAAAAATAGCGCAAAAAAAAACGCTGTACCGTCAGGGCCTTAAGGCGAGTGTACCCGCGAACGACCTCGACAGCTCGAACGCCACTTCACAAAACAAAAATTTTTTTTTATACAAACAATCTATCAGAATATCCGTTTTTAGTATTATCCTTAAGTAAATTTAGAACTTGCAAACTCAATGAAATATTCGCTGTAATTAAGTTATGGTCATTAATACCAAAACTGGCCGCAGCATAGCACTTTAATTTCAGCATATATTTCATCGAATTTGCAGGTTTAAATTTAGTCAAGGACAATACCAAAAACATTTAAAAGATTTATTGTTTGTTTAAAGAGAAAACTTTTTTTGTGAAGTGGCCCCACGAGATCGTTGACGGCTACACTCGCCTTAATGTCATAGATTGACCCGAAAAAAGTACATAATTATAATCTGTTTTCAGCTATAAAAGAAAACTAAGAATTTTGAGCCACCATTTGGGCGAGTTGTGAGCATGATTCACCACTATCTACATCGTCACCAAAATTTTGAAAGAACCTCATCTTACAGTTCTTATTTGTTCAAATGAGAAAAAAATTTAGGTACCATAGTACCTCTATATAAACTTTAACAAAAAATACTAATAATAGAAAAAAAAAATTATGGGGGCTTCGATATAAAAACGTGATTTTTATGTTATTTTGATACAAAATGGTACGGAACCGTTCGTGCACGAGTCTGACTCGCACTTGTCCGATTTTTATATCTCGACCCACTCTTTTAAGAATAATTGTGTTGATTTGTTCAGTTTTATTCACAGCTTCAAAATTTCCATCCTTCACTTCGTAGGTACTTTTATTTTGCCGATAAACTTGATTATGTAATTAAATTTAGCAGAGTTTACATCTATTAAAAATTATAATTAATCCGATTAAAATATTTAAAGTGACCTGCCATAATATTATACCAGATTTAGCATCTAAATTATACTACCCATTTCAAAATACTATACGGCCTTATTTTCAAACAAATTACGCGTGTTTAGATGCTGTTTACCTAGTCAAATATTTTTTCAATACCTACGATTAGTCTTGAATTGTCACTGCATTTTTCGTAATAGCATGGATAATAATTATAACGTTAATGTTCAAAACGTGTTTTCATTACATGAGAAATCGTTTAAGATAAAAGTAACCTACAACTTCGCCGTTTCGTGCCAGCGTTGGCTGACAATCAGAAGATAACATTCACACAGCAGTGTGAAGGAAATACAAACGTCCTGAAGGAAATGAAGGCAGAACCTTCCTCAGGCCTCCAGAGAGCAGACTTTATAACACTCTTTGAGCAAACACGTATTTGTCCCAGTATTGTTCCCACAACTGTAGCTATTGCTTTAATAACCATCTTTATTGTGAACACAATAATACACAGATAAGTGGTACCTGGTATTTTCGAGTAACATAAAATAAATATACGTAATTAGATACGTAAAAATTAAAAAATATACTTGAATATTCCATTTCAGTAATAAATATGACGACTTGGAATCTTAAATGTCATTTATTTTATGTAAAATCTTTAAAAAAATTATTTATTTAAATAAATGAAAACGTAAAAGTACTACTATTACGTTTTCATTTATATATAAAAGTACTTCACTAGGGAACAACCCAACCCACAAAGTGCTCCATCCCGTGAAACCTCATAATATATTTTTTTACGTACTTACCTATAATCTCACTTGAATATCGTAAAATATGTTTGGTTCTTATTTTAGTCGAGTGTAGTCTAATCGAATCTTTTGTGTTTTCGACATTTTTCGACCCAAGGCTGGCAAATGCTTATTACATACCTACCTACAAAACTGTAGCTCGTTGAAAATAACTTGATAGGTATTTATTTATTTTTGAATGCTAATTGTACAAATGTGTGGCAGTAATCAAATATTTTAATGAGATATAATTTTTAATTGAACTCATAAATGTTGTAATGATTAAAATAATGACCCATTATCAGAGTAAACTTGAAAAACAATTCAGTCCACTCTTGCGTACATTTCAATATCAATGGTGCATCGGTGAATTAAGTACTTACCACACACTGGACCCTTAAGTTTTTCATGGAGTTTATACAGCGTTGCGTTACATGTGATGGTTTACTTTAAGTACTACGTTGAATGAAGTGACAATCAACAACAGTGAGAAGCGAGCTAAAAAACAATATTTCAGAACAATTTTTGCTGCGTTTCCTAAAATCTGCAGAACGAGACGAAACTGGTATCAAAAAATTTCAGCAAAATAATGTAGATGAGACATTAAAATCTGAAACGACGACATTGAAAAAGAAAACTGAAGTCAGAATGTTTGAATTGATAATCTTGATCTCATACTGTATTGGGGTCGCAATATCGCTAATTTGTGTACTAATCTTGCACTCTATATGGTTCTTATCATTGGATTGGAGGAAATTTGAAGTGTGGATCAACTTGAATGTGATCACCAGCACAGCAGTGTATGCTATAGCAAATTCAGTTGCTCCAATAACGTTCACAACCTTGAGATTTTTCCCTGACTCTGAAATAGATGTAGAAGCTGTGGTATATATGATTGGCGTGTTTCAGATTATTTCTGTGTCTTCAGCTTCAATATCATTATGTTTTTCATGGTGTTCTTCAATATTAGCTGGATTTAAATTTATGAAACTTGATTTGAGGAGAATCAGCTTTAAGAAGAAGAAAAAAATTGTAAATAATTCTAACGCCATAATTTTGTTCATTATTAGTGTCGTATTTGTTGGACTCTATTTTTCTGGTTGTGATATTCCTGGATCCGACTGCTTGAATTATTATTTGTTTGGGATGATTTCTGTTTACGTTGTATTCAGTATTGCATTGTGCGCTACAGTAATTTGCAAACGTAAAGAATTTGAAAGTAAAGATATCATTGCACCACTTGAGATAAGCCTTATGTGTCAATTAATGACTCTGGCAATAGTTTCAATAAATTTGACATATAAATATTATGTAATGGATGAAAATACTAAAATAATGCTTTATGTTGTTGATGTTGTGTTTACAAATTTGTCAGTTATACTCCCGGTAAATATAATGATTTATAGGTTTATAAAAAGAAGGAGATATCGTAATGCTAGTGATACAATACTTACATAATTGTCATGATAATTGTATTTATGTATACAACATAATGTAAAGGGACAAATAGTAATTTATACACAGCCAAACTACACTAAAATTATATAAAAATCTGGTTATTTGTCCTTGTAAAGGTTATAAAGGTTATAAACCTTTGCTTACATTATTAAAGCATACTGCAAATTTTATAAAAAATATATTATTTTAAGGACAATCATAAAAAATAACTAAGCGTTGTAATCCTTACTGAAGAGTCAAAATCTATTTACTTTTAGCCCGGCCAAAATTTATATCTCAAGAACTTACCATCTATTTTGTTATATCATTTGTTTTGTTTCAGGAATTTTTCATTTTATTTTATTTCTAATAAAAACAAAAACTAACTACGATAAAATAAAGTTTCTGTGGATTAATAGATTAACATTTTATAGCCTACTGCTTTACTGAAATTATATATTGTACTTCTTTGAATAAAGTCATGTAAAAACATAAAGACATTTTTATTAGGTAACACTTATATAACTAGAGTTCATTGAACAATTTTTCATTCAACTTAATAACAAATTAATTTAATAATCATTACCTGTAAAAAAATATTCTTTGTTAATTTTCACGCAAATTAATCTAAAGTACTTACTTAAAACTGAAATACCTACACTAAGAAATATATCAAGAGTGTGCCTTATTTAAACAATATTTATTCCAAAAAATAATACATAATCAGAATGAGTAGATGATCCCCTGTTTAAATTTGAAAAGAAAATAAGGAAAATGGCCAACTTCAAAACCGCGAGATCAAAAGACTTCTAAAACAATGCCGAGATCTCATTTCACTCCCCACATGAGTTACCGATATTCAATATACCTCAAACGGATCCAATAGACTTTTTATTTACCGTCAACGTAGGTGTGCATATTGGTACTCGTATGCAGATACAACATTGGTGTTGAGTTGAGCTAGTTCAGTCGTTCAGTCTAGTAATTTTAGAATGTCGAAAATCCATAATGGCATATTTAAAAGATACAACATTACCTACATGGCTGAAATGTTCACAAGAGTACTAAAATTTCACGCTGTCAAATGTTTTTATACATTAGGTACTACCTATTTTAAGAAAATAAAGTTAGCATTTAACGTGTGATGTAATTGTAATTCACTTGTACCCGAGTGGTGCTCTATTGACTGAAATGTTTTGTTTTCTTAACAAATTGTAAACATTAACTTTATTTTGTTAATGTAAAGATGTCAAAAGTCCTTTTCTTCTAACATTTATTCGCCCAAAACAGGGATGACAACCACCAATCTCAAGTATCAAGTTACCCACAATGTCACTTTTCTGCACCTACATAACTAGTTCTCAACCAAAACAAACTAAGACACCATTATTAATATTTACAGTCACGTAAACCAACTGGAGGGTCCGTCCGTCCACACCCGACTTATTTGATTTAAGACAACCCTGCTGGGCAGTAGGTAATGTATTCTGGACATAGTGTTGGGATAGTTTGTCTGTGGTAGTAAATTGATTTAAGCAAAGATAATTTAGCCAACCATTTAAATAGTCCGGAACGGCTGGCATAATTTGAGGGCATAAATATTGCGTTACATGTGTCAGTAAAGCACATATTACATTGTGTGTTATTTTTTTACGCTTGCGTCGGTAAATTTTCGATTCAATGTATTGTTGCATATTAGTCAAAAAATATTTTTTAAATGTCTGTCTAAATAGTTTTTATCCACTGAAAAAAAAGTGTGTAAGTGTTGTACCTAAAATTACTCAAAATAATCAATTGAGTTCGGCCAATGATTCAAAACTATAAGAAAAAAAAGACCTTAATAATTTTGATAAATGATAACGTACTGGGCTAAATTGACTGGATTTCCTAAAGGTCAAAAATAATCAAAAATTCTGAAGGTAGTAAAATACCATCATTTGTTAACATCATGTAATGCATATAAATCGTCACAAAGCAAAATAAAAAATGAAAAATACAGAAAAATAATATTAATTTGATTTGACCAACACTCTGATTCTGCTGAAACTAAGCTAAAGATGTACCTAGGTAACCCTCGTCGTAGGTCAGGTAAAAGAGACCGTACCCTTGGGAACTTATTTCACAATAGGTTCTTCTATTAGCAGTCTTGAAGTAATAGAATTTGTCCTATTTAAATAGGAACCCTTATTTTCTATTATCAGGGATACAATATTCTACTTACTTTATGGAATCCTCGCAAAAGTGCGACCTCTATAATTTAGTTACTTTACAATACAATGTGCTAGTATATGTCTACATTATATTCGGTATCCTTCACATGGAAAAATTTATTTTTCTTTTATAAAAGGTTAAGAACAATCATCATTATCAGCCCACATTTACCCACTGCAGGCCTCTTCTATATTGCGCCAATCTTCACGTTCCTGTGCTAAATTCATCCATAGGAATCTTTTAGACTGGGTGATCTCTCTCTTCTCGTGTGGGACACCGAATCGTCCAACGACCCGATGAACCCTGGTGTCAGAGTTTTTCAACCGCCTACTACTAGTAGTAGGCCTCTGACATGGTTGTGTAACGACCACCGTCTAAGTAATCATAGTAAGCAACTGGGACCGACGACTTAACGTGCCCTCCGAAGCACGAAACCATTTCTTTTTCGGACAATCAGGTGGTTCACCCTGCAATGTCCTAACCAGACCGGGAACAAATTCACAAAGTGATAAATATCAATTTTGTGAGTGTCCCACCGAGAATTGAACCCGGAACCTTTGCGTCGCAGGCAGTCGCACTACTACTGTGCCACATCGGCCGTCATATTGGCGCGACTGGGTGATATCATTGAACCACCGGGCTGATGGGCTGCCCGCTGATCTTTTTGCTCCCCTTAGCCACCACTCTGTGACTGCTTTTGACCACCGACCGTCAAGTTTTCTTTCCACGTGTCCTGCCCACCTCCACCTCAATCTTGGGATTCGCTTTCCTACATCTTTGAATTTCGTCCTACGTCGAATTTAGCTAGGTATGCGATCACCGAGGGAGATGCTTAGCATGGTGCACAAGAAACAGCAGCACATCAACCCATTTTGCAAAGAGTAAAAAATACAGATTTTTTATACATTTACTAAAAAACAGTTAGGTTAAGTAAAAACAATTTGAATTGAATACAAATTTTAAAACACTTCCCGTGTTAGGTACACAATTCAAATTAAAAAATAGAGAATACAATCAAATTACAAATTATAGATCATCATCATTCGTACGGGACCCGTATTGGAGTTTATAAACTACGAATCTGCTGTACTATAGTAAAATTTACCTAACTAGTAAATCTCCAACGAGCTTGATAAAGAGCATCATGAGCCTGCGCCCTCCGAAGCATGAAATTATTTTCTTACGGACATTGTTCTTAACAGAAATATGTTCACAATTGTGTTACAAATTAATTATCTTATTTTTTCTGTGTAATTTATAAATACTGAAAACATTGACAAGGCACTCGCAGCCTATTCAGAAAGCTACGACATAACATGATCCCTTATCTCCCTTAGGACTGTCCGTAATTGGAAGACCGCGCATCAACTACCGATTATGTATTAATCCTCTCTACGTCAAAGCATTTTTATTTTTTTTATGTAATTACTTTCTTTAAAAATATCGTGGTGCCATTGTTATTTTTTAGAAGTTCTTGGTGAAATTTTAATAAATGGAAGTGTAGTGTGCTACTCATTGTTCACGTATCACAAGTTTTACTACATAAATCCATTGATTTACACATATACTCGACATTCAGAAAACCGCGTAGTGGACAGTGCGATACTCGTACGAGTGGTTAGACCAGTCGTTGCGGATTTCCGTATACGAAATCGGGTTACACTGTTTCGAAAATAAAACTCCTGGTCTCTAGTTAGGAGTTAGACTCTTTACAAAATCAGAGACGTCTTACACGCCCACTTACCAGAAAAAAATATTAACAAAGACCCATTTAATACCTAACACTTGAAAACTTGTGGTCTTGTGCATTGTGGAGATAATAAAATTTTGAAACTACACTTCAAGCACAATAGCTGTTCAAGCCTCTAAAGTCTGTTTCTAGCTATCTGCGATCAAAACCGATTTAGAACTTGTCAGACAGGTCTGAGGATCGGCAAGGTCACAGTAAAGGACAAAATGAACTAAATAGAGAAATACGACGGCCGATGTGGCGCAGTGGTAGTGCAACTGCCTGCGACGCAAAGGTTCCGGGTATGATTCAATTCAATTTCATTTATTCATAAACAGTAGTTACAAACTGTGTGCGAACATTCTTAAACTAGTGCTTAATTTTATAAAATAACCAATTTCAAATTAACTAATACTACATAATACACAACAATGTCATAGTTGAATAAAATAAAATGATCCATTTAAATACTCCAAATAATACATTACAATGTCATAGCTAAAATTAAAATAAATTATTTAAATAAATTTTTGATACTTAATAAAATACAATTTCAACTTATCAACATTCATTAAACAATACAAACACATTCTAGTCAGCCATAAAATCGTCGACTGAATACAAGTTCTTTTTTAATAACAGCTCTTTCAATCTATTCTTAAAGATATTAAAATTATTTATCAGTTTCAAGTCAATTGGTAGTCTATTAAACATAATAACGGCTTTGTATCTAGGACTATGTTTCGCTACATTGAGTTTTGGTTTAAAAGGCAATTTTAAATCCTTTCTTCGCGTGGCAATTCGCTGAGCC
Source organism: Tuta absoluta (assembly GCA_027580185.1). Classification (NCBI taxonomy): domain Eukaryota; kingdom Metazoa; phylum Arthropoda; class Insecta; order Lepidoptera; family Gelechiidae; genus Tuta; species Tuta absoluta. The sequence goes on from JAQAHW010000005.1 coordinate 13,799,703, forward strand.
ATTTCAGTTTCGGACTCATACAAGGCTCGGTGTTTAACAAGGTCTGTCAGGAGCACCATTATGTAGAGACTCGGGACCGTCAGTACTCTATACTTTTTAAAATACTCCCTGCAAGATTCCCACGTTGGGATACGAGCTATGATGCGTATTGCTCTCTTTTGCAGCAAAAATGCTTTTTTAATGTTGTAGTCATAGCTGTTACCCCAGAAAAGAATGCTAAAACGTAATTTTGACTCGATCAGTGCGTAGTAAACCTCTAGCAATTGATCGTTCTTTAAAATGTCCCTTAGACTACGTAAGGCATAACATGCGGAGCTAATCGTACCTTCGATTGCTGTCAGCTCGTCCTTCCAACACAGCAGAGAGTCAATATGTATACCGAGAAACTTTACTGCCCGAACTTGTGCTACCGTATGGTCGTTCAATTTCAGATCTAATTTAACTTTTATTCTTGCAGTGGATTGGAATAGTATAGCACAAGTTTTACCAATATTGAGCTGCAGATCGTTTACAGTAAACCAGGTGTTAAAGGCCTCTAATGTGCGGTTTGTAAGTAAAGTCAGGTCGTCAATATTGCTCGCTGATAACACAGCATTTGTGTCATCAGCGAATAAAACTAATCTAGCAGCTGGCACCCTCGCTTGCAGGTAATTCACCACATCATTGGCAAAGATTAAAAACAGTGTAGGGCCCAAGATAGAGCCTTGTGGTACGCCTCGTGTTATATTGGCAAATTCTGACTTCGAACTCATTTCATTTCCATCTTCACCATGAGTCGAGATCTCAACAAACTGTCTTCTAAGCTGCAGGTACGACTCTAATAGTTTTAGTACTTTCCCTCTTATTCCGTAATGCTCCAACTTTTTTAATAATATTGTATGATTGATTGAATCAAACGCAGCGCTCAGGTCAAGAAACAGCCCCGCAACTTTCTGTTTCGCATTTAACTTTGTCACTATATGGCCCATCAACGCGTACATAGCATCAGATGTTCCGACTCCCGTTTGATACCCGTATTGATTCGAGTTTAGTATATTCCATTTTCTTAGGTGTGATACTAATTTGGTGTTGATTATTTTTTCGAATATTTTCGATAGGGTTGGTAGTAAGGAAATTGGCCTGTAGTTAGCGGGATCTAATGTGGAGTTCTTTTTATGCACTGGTATAACTTTTGCTGTTTTTAATTGTTCTGGAAATACTCCGTTTTCCAGACATTGATTACACAACCGAGCTATGGGATCTGCCAAGATATCAATGTTTTCTTTGTAAATTGATATTGGTATCTCATCGTATCCAAATGACGATTTATTCTCCATACGGTTCACAACTTTTCTGACCTCATGTAGAGTTACAGTCCATAGCATAGATTCTCAGTGGGACACTCATAAAGTTGATATTTATCACTTTCTGTTATTTTTCCCGGTCCGGTTAGGACATTGCAGGATGAAACAACTGATTGTCCGAAAAGAAAATGTTCCGTGCTTTGGAGGGCACGTTAAGCCGTCGGTCTCGGCGGTCGTAACACAACCGTGTCAGAGGCCTACTAGTGGTAGTAAGCGGTTGAAAAACTCTGATACCAGGGTTCATCGGGTCGTTGGACGACACTATCTGCACTTAAAGGCTGTAGCGCTCCTTATTACGACTAATATTAATAATTTCAGTATGATTTAAATACGTTTTAAAACCGAAAAAGGATATTATTTGAACGGCCTTTTGAACTGCTAGGTACTGAGAGGGGCTTTCAATTTATTTAAACTTATTCTAATAAAATAAGTAGTTTTCTACTTACACTTATTGATGTCAAGAAAAAAATATTGCTTAGGAAAAATATTTAGTTCTTTTGAAGTACCCCTGGTACTTTATGTGCTACAACTGACTTTACATTAATAAACAAAAATTATGGTAGTTTCAAAAACACAACGATGACGACCTACTGACCGATTTAATTTACTATGGCCAGTTCTTGACACTTGATACGACCATGTCGTCGGGGAGACTTGAAGACATTGCTCTCCAATAGCCTACACCAATAACACAGGAATAGCGTTTGTCGTAAACGAACACGACACTAGCATATCACACAAATTATTTCTATAACTTTATTCGTTTTGAATGTAACGTAAACGTAACGTGAACGTAAAAAACTGTTTTTTTTTTTAACTGCATTAAAAAAGTATAATCAATTGACGCTACTTTACAAACGACTTCAAATAATTACACCCATTTCTTTATAATATTTTAGCGAACTAGAGGTACTTTCCTGAGCATGTGAGCATAATTTGAGATATATTTATATATTTTGCAGGATGGGATCATGCTTGCACTCTTATAGATATGTGCCTTTACCTACTAAACCGGCTTCAAACATAAGCACATATGTACTAATATTTGAGCTAAGCCTAAAGTACATTCAAGTCGTCTCGACGAGAAACTTCAAGTAAACTAAGCTATAGCATTAACCGCTCAACCGACTCGGTCGAGATCATACTCTATAATATTCAATTTAACTTTGACACTTCTTGCTAGTGTTCCAAAAGACTTGAGGCTTTGCTTGACGGCTTCCAAATTGTTAATATAAGTATATTTAGGGATACTCATTAGACGCCAAAGTTGCAAAAGGCACAATTAGGCAAAGGTAATAAATATAATTTGTCGAAACAGCCTTTTAAAAGTGAAAATTCTTAGCATCGCAAAAGGATAATAAAGCTTCAGTTTCGCTTTTAGTCATTAGATCCACCATAATGTACACTTCATTAGACGAAAAATATACGTATTTTGTCAAAGTTAAGTGTTCGGCCTTATGACACTTATTTCAATAAAATCGACCAAATTCTCAAGTCGAGTCTTAAAGCTCTACTTTGAAATATGCTTGTTCCAAAAAAAATATGATGAGAGGTTAGACAGATTCTTAATGGACGGTTAAGGGGTATAAGAGTTCGCTGATCTGTTATTTTAAAAGCTCAAAAACGTCTGTCAAAATTTTTGTACAGTTGCTTCATAATTTTGATAAAAATGTCTTTCTTTAAAAATTATTGATTCATAAAAGATCCTTAAATTTAATTATATAAAATATATTTATTTATTTATATTAAATATCTCAGGCTGATTTGTAATCCGTTAACTAATTAAGAAATATATTTTTACTTTAAATTACGTGTTTTATCTGCCCTGCCCTACACCGTTGTGTGAGTACCTACAGCTTATACGAAATAAATAGGGTGTAAGAAACAGCCCTCTGAATACTGATAGGGTGCATGCAGGCCATGAAACTGAACAACTTTCTCCTAGAAACATAATATGTCAGGAAATGAAAACAAAAGTTCGACTTTATATATGTCGTGGGCTTATCGTTAGATTGGCCAGATCGAGATATGCCCGGGCACTTCTTGAAACGCCGGCACATCGTGATTCAGCCGGGCATGTCGCGATACGCCAAGTAAAAGGTTGGGCAGATGGACGAGAATAACGTATTTGCCGATATTCCGAGCTAACCACACGGCGGATCGTGAAATAGTTGCATTTCGCGCCGATAGTGGCGCTGTCTTCGCGCGCTCCGCGTAAACACGCGAGTGGGAGATGGCGGCGTTACAAGCAAGTGATTGTGGTGTTGATATTATCAAAATGGACAAAGAAAACGAAATAAAAAGTGCATTTAAAGAACAATATTACCATCAATTACTTGATTTCTATGAGAGACATTAAGATTCTTCGCACAATAATAATAATAATAATATTCTTTATTGCACACAAAAATAACATCGACAAAATAAAATTAAACAAAGACAAATCACAGTACAATAAGGCGGCCTTAATGCTAAAGCAGCATTCTCTTCCAGGCAACCTTTGGGTGATATGGAAAGTGCAAACATATAGCGGGATAGTGCAAACACCTACATATACTACTTATACTGTAATACACTCTAATACATACATAGACAATATAATAAACTTGATAGATACCTGTATAATATTGATAAACTAATACATAATAAAATAATACTTAAACTATACTATGTAAGCGTGGATAATGCGAAATACTCCGAAGGGAAAAATAGATGACAGTATAAATGGAATAGACTTAAATATATTATACTATAGATTAAGATAAATAGTATTTCCTGGTTCGGTCCTTAAAGGTTTCAAGGGAAGGAGCCCGACGGAATGTATAAATATATGGACTTCTCTACGTATTTTAGAGGTAAGTATTTAAACAAGTGCTTATTTTTGCATAATAATGTGTAGGAGATGCGTTTCTCTCATGTCATTATGTATTAAAGCTCTTAGATTTAATAAGTTACTAATGTTTGTACGCTAAAGATCCATTTTATTTTTTAGGTTATTGAACAAATCAAGAGAAGTAGGGTGACCATGCAGCGGTTCTCTTCGGACTATTATTGGAGTTCAAAATATGATGTCATGGAAACTTCTGACAATTAATTGATTTTAAATATTCATTATTTTTTAACATTTAAATTTAATTCTAGCTGTTGCTCGTCCGTGCCGTTCTCTACGTAATGGTTGTGCTAAGATTTTATTACACCTTACTGTTAATTAGATACTTAATTTGCCTCCAATAGGCGTTTTGTTATTTTCTCTCCAAAGAACTGTGATTCATGTGCCAGATTTTGATATAATAATGATTATTTTAAATTTTAATAAAAATTTTAATTCTTAACTTTATTTTTATTTGCTAAATCCTTAGACACCCTACATAGTCGATATGCCTAAATTATCGCTGGCCAAATCGCCAAACGTTAAGCGTCGAACGATATGCCCTGTGTTGGATGGCCAGATCATGATGTGCCGGAGTATCACGTTGTGCCTGGGCATATCTCGATATGGCTAATCTAACGATAAGCCCACGACATATACAAAATCACGATCAGCTGACTACATTTAGTACAAGAATAAAAAAAAATGACATCTCCTGAAATATTTTCGTATGGGCAGTTGTTCAGTTACTTGGTTACAATGTACCCTATCAGAATTTGGAGGGCTGTCCCTTACACCTTGTATACCAATCCATTATTTTTTTATGTATTCCACCTTCATATTATTCTGTGATTTCAAAACGAAAGCGAGGGAAATCAAAATGAAAGTTTTTTGGGCATAGACACCACCGTATTCATTTTTAAGTTATTTAGAATTTTTCAGTCCTGAAACATGAACAATGCTTAGTTTCTTTGTCTGAACAAGCCACGTAGCAGCCTTTGAGCTGGCTGACTCCATGTAGTGTGTTTGACAGGCAATTTGCTATAAAATTATGCGTTCCTTTAGAAAAATCTAACAGCAAGTACGTTAAGCTTTAAAGCAACATGATTATTTTATTGACTAAATACCAAGAATTTTAGATAGTTCTTATTTAAAAAAAAAAAACTTGTTTAAGCGTTTATGTTCAACGTTGACAAAAAATAATGAGTGGTGAATTACACTACTTGCCACCCAAGCGTGGCGTGTATGGCAATGCTCCCCAAATGGTAAGCCCATGTCCAGGTGCGGACTGTTGTGGCTATTGACGTTTACAAAATACACTTCTAGAAAGCTTTCTTTTTACGATTCTACCTTTGCTCAACTATAATCAACATGTCCACCTTTTATAGACATTGGACATAAACTGCCGGCGACAAAAATGCCGGCCATCGGTCACGTCCCGCCGTTTTTCCAGAGGGTTCCAGCTTTCAGTGACTAGTGACTGGGACAGTATGAATAGACTAGCGTATATTTTAAAAAGTAAGTAAGTACCGATTTTTCTGACGAAATACCTAGTTAGTTGGGTATGTATGTTTACCCTTGATCCACCTTGAAATTACGGTCAATAGCACGAAACTAAAATATAAATTTTACATACTTGAGTTCACGATAAGCTAAATTTGCAATATCATTTTTCGTAAAAAGGATCAAATAGTTATCAAAATTCCACTATTAACTGCTTTGTGAAGAACTCTTTGAAAGTTGTTGAATCTCAAACGATATTGTGCTGTAAATAATATTTAGATTTCCCAGACCAGGTTTAAGAGAGATGAGAATTTTGTTTAATATAATACTCTGTGATAAGTATGTTTTGAGTAGGTACATGAGTAAAATATTTACAGGAGACAGCTATATAGTTCAGGCACGAAATTTAAGACAGATTCATCAGAAGAAAATCTTTGATGTCATATTCAAACAATCCATGATTTTAAGTGTAATGTGCAGGATTATAAAATAAATAAATGTTCTGGATGATTAACACAGCGCCATCTAGACCCAAACTAAGCAAAGCTTATACCTACTATGGGGACGAGATAGTATTAAAATATATTTTTTTTGAAATTAAATACATATTATACACAGAAAACAACCAGACTAAACACAAATATTTGAAAATTATACTTGGGGATCGAACCCACGACCGTCGGCGTAGAAGGCAGGGAGACCTTTTCGCTATGCCATCAGGGCAGTCAGTTTATAACTATAGATCGTTTATGAGAATCTTAGCACGCATATAGTTATCTACATTTTAATATTTTGTATAGTCTATCGTAAGATCTTAACAAACCCGTTTCAGTCTTTTGATGCAACCTAGACAAGAGTCATGATCAAACCCATCTCTAACAAAAAATAAAATAATAACACGGATAGTGTATTTTTCCCTTGTCCGAAATAGCCCCTCTTTAGCTTATCTAAAGAGTGACCTCAAAAGACACATATGACATTACAAACAGAGGCCGCGTAGGATAGTTTCGGTTTTCGTGATTTCATTGCTATTAGGGACCCTTCCACTTTATTGGCCGAGATACAGTGGATTTGTTGGAACCAATTTCCTTTATACATTTTGTTTTGTCCTTTTTCCTGCAGTTTGGCAGTCCCGTACTAAATTATTGGCGGACGTTGATGTAGAATAAACGATTATAGTAGGAAAAAATATATTTTTCTGCTATACCAAAGGGTCAAGTATTGAACTCGAGAAATAGAACACATAACATAATAGTTGCCTTTCTTATGATTATTTATTGATTTAGGAATAAAACATCTTTTTTAAGCTCTTTTTGAAGCTCAAGTTTATTTTGATAAGTTTAATAAATAGCAATAGGTTTATAAATTATAATATTGCCTAGCCAGCCTATAGTTCTCAAAATACAAAGCTAATAAGTTCAAGAATCCAGTCGTATCGCGTGTCGTAAACTTTTCCAATAGTATTTTTCTAAATAAAGACCGAGAATGTACAAACAAACGCACACTCCATTATTCAGTGCCTCTTGGTGACTAACTTTTACCTCGCTCGCTAAGTTCCAACTCCTTATACTCGTACATTGATTTATCTTACCTGCATCTGTAATACACCGACGAGCCAATGTAGCAATGTATGCCTTACAATGTCAAAAGCGCATAAACGAAGATAGAGTCACTAGGTTTTCAGTTCCATTTGGCCTACCCTCTGACTGATACGCATCTCGGCAAGAAATCGAAACAGTTAGGTAATCTACTCACGTACGCGGGATAGAACCAAAACTAATTTAGAGCCAAAGTTCTTTTTACAAAAATTAAACACCGCTGTCCCAGGGTTGGAGAGGTTGGTGGAATACGTTATTGGGTAAGTATTTCTCGTCGGCTCTGGAAGATACCTACCTTTACATGGCAAAGAGCTTTGATGAAAAAACTGTAAACAGCTTATAAGTCGAGTTAAACACGCTTAATTCTCTCTTGACATTTCTTGACCAGTGCTTTTGATTTAATGTTATAAAAGTCTTTTAGGAAAGAATGTCATTTGAGACGTTGTTTTTATTCTCAAAGTCACATACCTACTCCCCAATGCTCACAGACCTTTTAGCGTGGAGGTTAGTCTCCCTTTTCAAGAAAATAAACATGACATCGTCATTCAAGACGACGGGAAGAAGGGGGACCTTGGACCTCGACATCGCCTTTATTTTGCAAGTTTTTGTCGTCTATTCCACACTACCCTATCTTGTATGCGTAGTAAAAAGATTTTGTGTATGTACAACGAGCAGCTCAAGATATTCGAAAAAACTCTCTTAAACCGGTTGCTATTTAAAAAATGTGCATTATTTAAGAACACAGGTTTCAACTATGCATAAGTACAACAATAAATTAGCGCCAAATTTTTGCTTATAGCAATTGAAATTGTAATTTTTTAATTGAAATTGAAATTCTTAATTAAATATAGGATAGTATTATCACTTATTGACGTCATGATCGGTCATTGTAAAAAAAAGGAATTTGTATCACATAATTTTATTTTGTTAATAACAATTTTGTAATGATAGAAAACCAGCTTGGGCGAGATAGAAAAATAAAATAAAGGCACTGCCTCGGGACTGGCCAGGTTAGCTATTTAGTTATTACCCTAACGGAAAATCGAAAAAAGGTTAAAAACAAAATAGTTTTCTAAGTATCTCTGACACCGGTTCATCGGACTGTTAAATGACTCGGTGTTCCACACGAAAAGAAGTATCTCTTACAGGTAATTTTGTGATGCGATATTTGTTCGGTTGATCTGAACATAGTCAAATCCTCTCTAACGTTACTTTCATACGTCCCGTCGCATACGTTTGTTGTGAATGTCGTTTCGTCTTCGCATTTACCACGAATTGACATTGAAACGGTTTTCGGGTAGGGTGAACACAAAGGTTTTTGTTTTCATTGCTTTCCTTGGAAAGGGTTCTTCGTGACCACTACTGCACGTAAACCATTTATTGTGCAACTTTGCTTGCACAGGGATCTAAGAATAACCAATACGATTACCTTGATTGCTTGAGATTTTTGATTGATTTTGTATCTATAACAAATGTTTCATCGTGGTTACCTGCAAAACATAAAATCCTTTAACCATTTTGTTAACTACCAACAACTTACCCCGAGACACACAGTACTTCAACCTATATTAAAGTCGAAACTTCTAAACAAATTGCTGGTCAAATGTACCATTTTCTTATAAAATAGGAATATGGGAAGTCTAAAAATAATTAAACAGTAAATAACTTACCTTACCATGTTTTCAGAAAGTGATATAAGTAATAAAATAAAACTTCTTTCTTCTTCTGTTAATATATGTGTATTAACTTCTCTTATTTAAAACGTAATAATTCCAATTGAAACACAAGTCGCACACGCAGCGGACGATATACGGCTCGTGACACCAAACAAATGACAGCCGCATTTTGATGCGGCGTCTGGTACCATTACATCCGGTTTTGGTAATTATGAGATTTCGTAAACTCCTTTCCTCCGTACAACCGTATTCGGGTAAATACTGGAAAAGCAAATATGTGTGAGAACCGCTACATTTTCAGCTAGCTACTCGTATTAGCACCTAGATAATTTAGGCACGTATGAAATTGGATGATACGCGTATTAGCAGCTACTGGCAACTTACAATCAATCAGATGTCTGCGTTATTGTTGTGATTTGTTGCCACATCAGCTTTGTAGAGTGCCCATCTATTCGTGATTTGTATTTAATTATTGCAAGCTTCCGCAGCAACAATCTATAGTAGTTTCTTTTTTCCAAATAAAGGAATCACAGAGAGAATTTAAAGATCTTTGTTGACATTGTATAAGAAACCTAAAGTAGTATTCATAAAAAATACCTTAACAGCTGCTGGTGCCGAAGTAGCGAAGTCCCGTAGCGAAATACAAGGAGATATCTTGGAGCCTCATGTTCTCACCCGTAGGCTTTGAGACCAAGGGTTCCTGGAGCCCATCTGCCAAAAGACTCATAAACGAGGTGTGAGACTAAATGAGACCACTGGTGCCGCAGAGCTGGCAGTTTTCTCGGCCATCGGCTACGCTTGGCCATCCAAACGAGGGAATGCTGCCAGCTTACTAGGTGCCATGTCTCATGGGAGCGCACTAGACGACTTGTTTTAGCTTAAATTTAGGTTAGTTTCTAGAAACTTAATTAAATTGTAGTCTAGTTTTGCTTGGTATTAATAGTTATGTGTCTCTTTACATTATTACCTTTGTTTACATCAATAAATAAATACATCAAGATAAAAAAACAAAAGGCAATGAGCCATTATTAGGTTAAAATTTAATTTGTTTTTCGTATTAGGTTTCAAAATTATCTTTGATAAACTGCTTATTGAAGCTCAGAGAGACTTCTTAGAAAACAGTTTTATCTTAAGTAATGAAGTTGAGAGCACAACTACATAAAAGATAGTCGATTAGAGTTCTCAAAAAATAAACAGCTTCAAATTGTTTTTTTATTTCGAAGTAGTTGAATTGGTTTCTATAGGCACTAAATGCCAGTTTTTATGATAATGTACTTTCTAAAAAGGGACACAAATGCCTTGGTAGGTAGATACGATGTAATCTGGTAACTTACCTTAAATATCCTGTACAAACGACGCAGTATTCAGCTGCTACAAATATGAAAGACACGTGTTATAAATATCAGTATTATTATTTTTTCTTCATAATAATTGTTTTTATCTTATTTCATCTTTTGTAATATCCTTGTCACTAGCAGAGAAAATGGCTCTACCGACAAAAGTGAGTACGAGTAACTCTTATGTTTGAACAAGAATATCTTTGTCCTATTTTCCCTAAAATCATGGTGCACCTATAAACAGTCACAGTGCCCATTAGTTTGATTAGCTCGTTCGGTCCACGCATTGATCGCGCGAACCATTGCCTCTGATTGATCCTTCCAATGCTACCACACGGAACACTCTATTTCTCTTCACTAATTTCAGTCTATTTCAGTTACAGAATATAGTTTCTGTTTCTGTAATATAATAATATTTGTAAGTGTTGATGTCTATCTTACAATAAACATAAAAGGCAAACTAGATAACATTAAAATATTTGTATTGGTTTCGTCCAGATGAAATCAATATAAGGTTTACAAAAAATATATCAACGGGTCTTTAAATTAACTCATTTAGATCAATCAATTTAATACTACGACAACTGCCGTGTGATGCCGGCTTTGAATAGCATCACTTCATTTTTTGCTCCCGGGTGTCGTAAGAGGCAACTTAGGGACTCGATATTGCAATTTTTGGCGGAATGACAACCTGTCATTATTGTGATACAACAGCCCAGCCAATATTTGTCAGCCCATTGCCAAAAATTGCAATACACTTTTATCTTTCGAGTCTCTTCGTCACCTCCTACTAAACCCACGGGAAAAAAATGGGGTGATGCTATTCTAAGCCAGCATCACACGGCATAAATTTATATCCCTATATAGAGCCTTCAAGCTCCAAGCACTCAAGAGCAATTAATACCGGGTCGTAATAGCATTATACCATTATCTTCACTTCAAAAGGACATAAACGTGCATTTCAAAGACTTCATTGAAATGGATCATAAAACTAACACTTAACTTTGTTATAAGGAAAGTCTTTTTATGGGAAAGGAATATAAGTACTAGGTATTAGTGCTATCAGTTGATGGTAAAATGGATTAAGCATCAGATGAAGTGATGATGCTTTTATAATTTTTATAAGTTAAGTATTTATAAGACCTATTATGTTATTAACTCACCAGTGCCGAAGTTTTTGATGAGATTTCAATATAACGGCTTGTGAGGAAAATCATATTCAAACCATCCACAACTCCAATACTTAACTACACAAGTAGCGAATGACTTTTCATCAATATTGTAAGTTTGAAAAGTACCCTCATTACTTCATCTACTAAACACCCGTCTAGTGGTAACTTAGTAAAACGTCAAGTGCTTCAGTACGGCAATTCTATCATTTTTAGCCGAGCGTGGTGTCAAGCCACCGTCGAGTTAGCGTCAGCCCGAAGCCGCTCGCTCGCTCCTCGGACGTTTATTAAGTAGGAAATAGCCAACACTCCCTGAAGTTGTTTAACACCAACGTTTAGTTCCAGAATATAAAGATACAACTTGTTAGTATGAGCTATTCTACACGTCCATTCTGACGTTATCTGCGCTGAGTAATGACTACGGTGCAGTTCTTGCTCAACTGACAAACTACGCAAACTTTACCTCTGTGAACTCTGTTTTGCAGCTTTTAATATTTGAACGATACCACCTCGCAACTTGGGAATAGAACAAAGTTAAAATATCTATCTAGTACATTGGAATTTTAGTATTCACCTGTCAACTCGGTATAATACCATCGGGTATTCGAAGCGGAACGCGCTTTCAGGCGCATATTCCGACCGAAACCCAACGGCCAGACTTTGCGGATTCAACACAAAGGTATTCATTTTTTTATCCACCTGACGTAGAATCCAAATCAATGGTTAGCTCGCCTCACTTTTGTTATTGCTGCTATTATATTCTGGACATCCGTCCACCGGGGCTTTTGACCGGGCGGCCGGCCACGGTCGTCGATTGCTTGTCGCGGTTTCAACATAAAAAACCACGACTGGAATACGCGAATGACGCGATTGTGTCGTCCTAGCCAATTTTTCTCTTGACTTTTTGGTCCCTATTGAAAATGGACACTATAATCTTAGTTTCATAGAATAGAGTAGACGTCCTACTTTTCCAAACAAAGCATGACACAAAAGAAAGATAATACCTAAGACGAGAAGAGATGTCGGTCTCTAAGAGCCTTAAAGACAGGTAACGTTACGTCATCTGTCCTGCATCTAGCTGCGCTGAGCAAAATAAAGCAAGTGCTTCTTATTGTATCGCTGACAGCAAAGCCTGGTTCGCCATTGTGAGCGTCTTGGTAGAAATATAATGGCGACTTACTTGATCCTAAGGAGCTACAATGCGTGGCCATTATTTTGCGCTTAAGGACGAGGTCCTTTCAATCTTCTCTTGCAACCGCTGCAGTCACTTTTGCTGTTACTCTTAAATATTGAAGGCTTCCGTCCAGCCATTCTTGTTTGGTTTCTTTTTCTAGTGATTGCAAATGAACTGTTGCTTTTATTCATAGGAGCTGAAGAAAACAGAAGATATTATATTGTATAAATCCAACGACAAAAAAACATTAAGTCAATGCAGATTTTTTAGATCGGTACCGGTATAAGTACTTATAGAATGAGAACTGTCCTCCTGAATTCGTCGAATCGAACCCATTGTTGTGGGGATAACCGATGGGGCCTGAAAACTTAATGAAGTGTGGTTGGACACTTTACCCATGTCAAACTGTCAGAAACACGTCATATTTCATGTTTTAAAACCACCACGCTGGTTCCGATTAGGTTAACGAAAGATGACGAGGAATAGATTTAGTGTGTTCTTTTAACGTGTGATGGTTCGATTTCATTGGTTTGTAATATAAATTACGCCTTTACAATCGCGTTCACAGTCAAATTTATGCATTGTTGGGTATAAAAATAACAATCTTTTACTATACCGCATTTTTTATTTCAAGTATTTTTTTTAATATTAGTAGAAGAAGTAACTGTCGTTCTTGTTTCCATTGATTGTTCCGATTTCTTATTTTCTACACTGGTGGAAAGATGTGATAGTTTGTTTGTTTGAATTGGCTCCGAAACAACTGGACTGATAAAAAAAAATTACCATAGGCTTCATAAAAATGTCTTATTCCCGCAGGAAAACGGTAAACAGCGGGTAAAACCGCTGAACAGGCCGGTAGTAATTTATAAGAATATAATACTTACCTTTTCTGTCGCGTGTCCTTTGAAAAGTCAAACTCAAAAAAGTATTTTCTGTTGGATATTAATAATCCCTTTAAATGATTTTTCAATGGTCCAGCTAATAACTCTCTTTTTAACAAATTGAAAAAGTTACGCTTCTTTACTCGAAAATATGGCGTTAAATATTGGGGGTTTCTTAACTAGCCACGCAATGTTAGTAATAAAATTAGCGTTCTAGTATCAATGAACTTTTTTCTTCCTCGTTACCACGCTGGTTATTTTTTCGGCGTTATTCCTTATTAATATTTTTGAGAAATATCAAAATATGCTTAAACGCCACTAGCATCGTAAATATTATACCCAAACTATCAATTTATCTTCTTTATAAATTTTTATTCGGTCGTTGGACGACTCAGTGTCCCACACAAAGAAATAGAATCAAACTCCATAGCAAAGATGCCCCCCAGATGTTCAACGCCATCTATCGATGATTTTAAGTACTTTTTGAAATAGTTGTCAAAAACAGGCCTTATTCGAAACGAGTCCTATCGCAATATAAGGTATGATTCGCAAAATATTATTTACGTGAATAGTTACTATACCAACAGAAAGTCAAATCATATTGGCTGGCGTGTAATGCAACAAAACAGGCTGTCATATATGGTCTTCTCCATCGCACTGAAGGAGGTATGAAAAAATTAAGCGCACAACGTAGGCGCACAAACATAATACCATTTCGTGTTAGCAAGAAGAGGCTGTATATTGTGATGTCACGTCGCTTCTTATTTGGCTCAGTGGTGGTGGTATCTGGTTTCGCAGGCGCGTTGTATGGCGCCCGTACCATCGCTTCTGGTGGTGTAACATTATCTCATGTCAAGTTTTTTAATGGTATTTTTTAAATTTTACTCAATTTGGTACCCTTGAATGTTTTGATATTGTTTTAATATACCTCTAGCATTGTGATTTGTTAGAGTTTAAAAGATCACTGTTAAATAAGTAAAAATATTGGAATGTTGAGTTCTACTCGTAAAACTGATCAATTTTTAGTAAAAAAGTTGATCGCCAATTTTGTATGAGAGATAAAATAATATATATTCAGTACAGTTTTATGAGTACCTTGACCTCCTTTCGGCCTGTTATACCCTTTCTGTTGCTTCCTGTATATTAGTGTTTATTGTTAGCTAAAATTGTCTCAACAACAAGGCAAATGCAGGGCTAAAGCTGGTTCAATGTGCATGGGGTCGAAACCCTCGGCAAATTATAAGGCAGGCATACCTACCAACAGTTTGATGGTTCTAACTCCAAACCATACCCAGCAGGTTTTCATAATTTTCTTTGATTACATTATTAAGTTATTACCAGGTGTCAATGTAGAAAAAAAACTCAAACAAGACATCACTTCCATCGCTGCTGCATTGAAGGCGATGTAGAGTAGCCAAGACATGCAAAAAAGAGTCCAAATTTCGCGGCTCAGGCTGCACACCTTTGCTACCTGCTACTTTGTGGCGTCGTCTTGACTTAGGGCTGCATGCGTTTCACTGGATACTAGCATTTTTTTCGTATATTAGTGTCCATTTACAGTAAAGAAAAAATTGCGCGACATTATTAATAAGCAAATAACAATAATATCATGACAATTGTCTTTTCTCATCTGCCAAAGGAAGAAATTCATAGAAATAAATAAATAATCAAAATATAAAGAAATAATCATGAACTAGGTCAGAAAGTATATAGGTAAAGAAAATAAAATTTACTTTGGTCTAACCTTTGCAAGTGCAAATTTTTGTTTGGAATTGTATTAGTTAGTGCCATATAATTAACATAGTTTTCCTTTTTGCTTGCCTTGAATTTATTCATATTTACTTGAAATTTTTCATAATTTAGTACTTACTTCAAAATTTTTTTGCACTTAAACTAATTTTGTTTATTAGTATTAATCACAAAATTAATACTAATAAACAAAATATGTCGTGTGATGCCGGCCTAGAATAGCATCACCCCATTTCTTACTCATGGGTGTCGTAAGAGGCGACTAAGGGACTCGAGGGCGTGTATCGCAATTTTAGGCGATGGGCTGACAACCTGTCACTATAGTGATACACAGCTATCTGATTGACCCTCAAACTTTTGTCAGACGTGGTGTTAATATCCGTTTTACGGCCGTTAACGCTCTGCCTACCCCGTAAGGGATAAAGGCGTGATTTATGTATGTATGTATGTATTAATCAATGATCCACGATCCTGAACTTTCATGAGCCTGATCCTGAATGTTGAGGATACTTTTATTAAGACTGCATGCCTGAAAAATAAGACATCTGAAAGCACTATTGCCGGCTGCAGCTTTTTCCTTGAATCATTTATAACCTCACAACTCTTCCACGTTCACCTCAGACTACAGCCATTACATTTTACGTGTTCTCTTAAACTTCTGGAGCACTTTACAGGATCATACATATTTAAACTTGATATTAAAGTCCTCCCTGTCTTTAAATCTTCCACTGAATTAATATCTGTGTCAAGTCAAGATTAAGCAATAGGGACACAGGGGATAATGTATAGGGATATTTTAATTAGCAGATCTTGCTTACCGATCAAATGACAAGTGTCAACCCTAAAAGCTTCATCTGCCACTTGAACGATCGAAAGGTACGGCCGTGCTCCGGTATCAGGAAGGAATGTACTGTGGGTGACTTGAACAGTTCCTGTCCCACTCACACTTGGCCGGCGTCGCATAAGCTAAATTTGTTCACCGTCTCATTCGTACACGCCAACATTTTCAATACTTACCTGCGTGAAATGATATACATCTGTTGCCGTATTGGTCTCTCTCTCTGTCCCGTAACTTATAATGCATTGTTGATATTTGCCTCTCTTTCTGGCGTCTGAACGGGGGGTAGACGGTGCGACGCGTGTCAGTGTTGGTGTTCGTTTATTTAGTGAACTTGGAAGCTCTCGTGTTTGTGCATAGGACGTCTATCGTTGTGTGCGTGAGTAGTACAGCGCGACATAGCTTTGCCGTCTCCATGACTTAAAAGTTTTGTTCGGAGTAGAGCCGGAGAGGCAGTACTGTGCCGGCTAGTAAGCTGGATGGTCGCGTGTCGCTCGCCGACGCTCAACTTATCGAAAGCTTCGTGTATATAAACTTCTTTTTCGTTTGCTATCACAGAAGCTTAAGATTTTGTGGTTTAATCTAGACTTTTAAGTACTTTACCGATAAATCCAGTGTGGATTATTGTAACTGTACGCAGTGTGTTTGATTTTTTGTGTATCTGCAACGTGTTTGGTTCAACGGACTATAGAAGAGGTTGGTCGTCGTACCGCTCTCGTGAACATACCATTGTGCATCAAATAAATAACTCTGGAATTATCTACTTCAAGTGTACTAGACAAACTAAATTAATCAAACCCACGGTGATTTCAAAATCACAGTGTTATTATAATGCTAGGTACTTCAAAATATTTATATTACGTGTACAGGAATGAAATTCATGTAATTCAGAATCGAAATAAGCTAAATAAGTGTTTAAAGTCATTTAAGATGCTTGATAACAAAATACACACATGTTCATAAGGTATCGCAACATTGGAAGGCACATTAATGTGCATTGAAATGGTAGAAATATAAAAAACACAAGAATAAAAATATTTGTAATCATTTTTTGAGAATTTAAAGTTTTACAATTGATTTTAATAGTTCGATCTGTTCAACAATAGTTATAGTACTTACTCTGTAAATTTACTGTAGAAGGATGTTAACTAAGCTAAAAAAACACATCACAAGTCAAATCATATAGCTATTGAAAGAGCATCAAAACTCAAAGTCAAAGCATTTCGTCATGTCTTCAGAGTTGAACAACCTAAGTGTATAAATAGAGTCAGAAATCCGAGACACCTCAACGCAAACTAACATGGACCCCCTTTATAAATCATTAGCTGTAGAACGCTACGATAGACAAAATCATAATAAAGTTAAACAAAAATTATAACCTTAATAGAAGGGTCCAAAAAAATATCAACAGAATCACATGAACATGTACAACATAATTGGATCGAAAATAAAGTAGATTATACCGATGAAAATGTTTAAATTGAAAATGTATGTTGAAATATTAATAATGCTGATAAAACAGCTCCAAGAATAATCCTTATTATTTATGCCTACAAAATATAAGATTTTGAAGTTTTGCTGCTAAATCAATTTAAAAATGTTTATTTTTTCATTTTTCGATAGATTTATCCATCCGTAGTAGGCGTATGACGCGTGTCGTAAAAAGTGACTTTGTGTAGGGAATGAATCAATAACGCTTCCTATGATTGGATAACAAGACATGAGTAATATAAACCTTTTCCATAGTATTTATATAATATTTGTGGTAAATGAGCTGAAGAATTTAACGAGCGCCATAAAGAAAAACAGACGTTAATTATTTTGATAGTCACATAAACCAGAAGCTATAAAGAAGACGAGACGAACCGGGCACCATCACCGGTCAATCACATTACAGTTGAGCAAAGTTCGTAAAACGGACGGACTAAACTTTACCCCCGGCTTTGCAACCCCTGGACATCAAAGCGGCCATAACCGGCCCCCACAAGGAACTGTTGTAGTATTCCTGTCCTAAACAATTGATATCTCTATTTGTATCAATAATACACGAGCAGACGTTTACGTGTATGTCTGTACGTGGGATGAATCCATTCGCGCGGCACGTGCCACAACTGTGGCGGACATTGCGTTTATTGAAACTGTTCGTATTTATTTTATTCCAAGTTATGTTTTCTGTTTGCCAGTTTACTTTTATTGTCGCAGTATAGTTAGCTTAATATGTTTTTTGGAATTTTAAAACCATGCATCTGTTACCGATCGAATTCAGTTATCAATCGAATTCAGTTAAAACTTAAAATTTGTTAAAAAAAACAACGTACTGGTCATTACAATATAAAATATCCCTTTAAAGTAGACATGAAAAATCCCTCTTAATGATATCATTTCGGTGATTTCAGTACATTTATATCTTAAATACACTTGAAACTAGATAGGTAAGAGTATTATCGTGTCTCCAATACCAAAATAAAGATATTTATTCTCACGATTGCCGTTGGCCATGATTGTGTGTGTGGTGTACATGCAGATTATATTTGTGTGAGCGAGCTCGGCAGCGGTCAGTTTTGGTTGAGGCACACAAAGACTATGTGCATGTACATTAATTAACGCACACAGGTATGGTTAACGGGTGCCTGTGAAATAAAACATTTGTATCGGCAAAAGAAAGATACTCTTTGTAGCACAAAAATAAAAGGCAGATGACACGGCCATAATATTACCGTGACACGGCGGCGTCATATTCTTAGAGGACTCATTAAGTTTTCATAAGAAACATTCATGGTACAACCTCTTCCTCTTGCCGTCCTATGGCAGGCAGTAGGATTTAATTGATTTTCTACTGCAGAAACTAATTAATCTTGAGGTTTATTTGTAACCGCACTGTATTAATAACCTACCCAGTATAATACCAATTCTGTTTTGACTGGCTTTAGTGTGTGCGTTAGATAATTCATTTGGAAGCTTATAATCTTTGTTCTAATTATGAAGGGGATTAGTCTCCCGGAAGTTATATAAACGCAAATTCTGTAAATTAATTAACTGTATTGAGATATTGACGCTAAGCAATTGATTCAGCAAAATGACTCGGCAAAAGTCTTTCAAGGTAATTTTAATTAATAACACTCCTTAATTTGATTGTAAAACATTGTAAAGCTACTCTTATTCGAGCAAAACTCAAGCTATTAGACCAACATACCTCTTTTATTCAAACAACAATGTATCAAAAACCTAAAGTTTCTTTATTCCTTCCACATTTACTTCGGGCTTCTTAGCATTCATGCATTAAATTAACTTAATAGCTGCAACATAGTTAGTTCTAGTATTACTATTAAAGCTCCTATTTACTCTGTTTATTCTTTTAATACCCAACTGGGGTTATATTCTGCAACTAACTAACTGAAATAACTAACTTAGACAAAGTTCTCTTTTGCGCTCGTAATTTTGTTAATGGTTCTCGGCGAATTTCCAAAGTACTTACCTACCTAAAAGAGTGATAACGCGAAATATGGAAAAGAACTTTCATAATAATCATCATCCATACCAGCTTTTACTTTGTGTAGTGTCATTTTCTTAATGAGTTCCTGAATTATTCAATTCATGAAATTGGCTGAGGTAATTATAATTGTTCTAGACGGTGTCCCCAAGGGCTTTTACTTAAGAGCAGGTGAAGGCGCTTGTTTTTACTTAAATCACGGAAAACATTAAATATTTGTAAATATGTATTAGGGGGCCAAAAAGAATAAAATGTAATAATTAAGGCTAGTAGTTCACGTAGGGAATAATATAAAGAAGCTTCATGTGCATCTTACGGAACCCTTTTTGGCCGACTTGCACTCGGCCGGTTTTTTTAAGTATTAAATTTTCACTTGCCTTGCTCTATGTCAAGATTTGCTGGGAAATAGTTTATTAGTTTACATAATTTACCTTATTCATTACTTTCTAATGAGTAGTGTTGCCAGCGCTAGCTTAATTATAAGTATGTGCTTAATTCTTACTGAAAATGAAGAAATGCTCTTTATTATAAGATGGTATGAATTATGTTTGAATAAATTGTGTAAATATAACTGTGTCAAGCATATCACAGTCAAGCTCAGCATAGCACAAACAGCGTTTTTCTATCTAGCAAAATAAATTAAAAACGTTATTAGTTTTATGTTTTACTTCCATTTTTAATATCCTTTTGAACATTTCAAAGCTAAAGCTGGCATTTATTGCATCATACAGTAGGGAAATGACTGTACTAACTTTCAGGGCATGTTATAGGTAGTTGTGAACTTATCACTTTTAGTTTATTTTCGATATACGTAAAAATAATTTGGTCCTCATTATTAAAATCTCTCGAGCAGCAACAAAATGTATGGAAAACCTTTATTTACATTCCAAATTTTCAGTTCAATTTCACGTCTATAACACACCTTGAAAGTTTATACAGTAAGTACAGTATACATACACATAAGTACTTAACAATTTTTCAACAGATAACCATATTCTTGCTTTTTTCATTTCTTTAGGCTATTATGAACCATTAATAAACAATTGGCAACTTAAGGCTTAGGCGGTTCTCTCACTTGTCGTCCGTCGCTGCGTATTTTTAACGCGTCTGTCAAGTTTGACAGACGCATTCGTAAACGCTCTGTTGCCGTATTTGTATGGGTATAAGATCGGAATACTTAATAATTTCCTTTCGTATGACAGACGCATGCTCTACGGTGCGTGGGAGAACGGCATCAGAGCCGAAGATACTTGATTTTCCGTGATGTTTCAGATTTGAGCCCCTTTATTATTGATTCCTTCAGCTGGTGTAAACCCAACATTTTGTACCTATTTGGGTCGCCCTACTATCGGCTTACCGATATTTATTCAGTTGCCAAGCTAAGGAGCTTACAATTCGCTGCCGTTACAGTATTGTGTTAATAATTCAGGCCGTATTCCAAGGGTCGTATCTCGTCTGCCCAGCCAATTTGTTTTGCTGGATTACCAAGTTCTAATTTAGGTAACCATTGATTATGTAATTAAGTTCGGTCAGAAACAATGTTCGGCGGTCGTGGTCCCAAAATTCATAATTAATTTTAATTACCGCGACTATTAAGATTACATATTGGAGTAGGTAGTAAGTATTAGGTACTAAAAATTTTGCTGGATCCCTGTGATCAAATTTTACTTATCGCGGACCAAGTAGTTGACCAAACCAATAAAATGTTACTTTTAAAAGCGACCCAAATCTCCCAGATTTGGGTCAAAAGTAAAAGCAGAGTAGAGTAGAGTATTGTAATTATACCAATATTTGACCCCACAATGGTTTCTTATGGGACACCAATATGTCTATTCGATTTTAGAACTAAATAAGTATAATTTCAAACTTGACTTAAATAGTCGTTCTCCAGAAAGCCAGTTGACATCCTCAAACTCATAAACTTCCTGTTTGGCGATATGAAATTGAAGAGATCTTTAAAATGCACGATGAACTATCGTTAATAATAATCTTAAACCAGTGACCGAAATAACATAAAGTATGATCAGCATAATGTGTATTTGTATTTGGAATAGAATAATACGTAATAGTATTTATATTATATGTCATTAAAATAAAACTATACCTACTGTTCTGCATTTGAAGTATTTTTTAAATTGAACGTCACTTTATTGACCTCGCCTTATAAATGCTATGACAAATACTTTAAATGCAACGTTGCCAAGTTGCGTTTGCCTAAATGTTTAATCGTAATAAAGATGCGGGCAGGAAGGAATTAATTCACTTACCAACACAGATATATCTGCAGATATTTTTACGTGGTTTAATGGCGTGACATGGATACGGGTTGTGGAGGAAACATCGCGTATTGTGTTACCGGCTCACTGGTCTTTATCGTGGCGAAATTTCATTATATTCGTACCCCATTCAATTGGAACACCTTCGCACAATTGGGAAGGCTGGAGGGCTGCCTTAGTGGTGCAAGTTTCTTCTAAAATATTACGGCGAAAATCTTTACAAATCAGCAGTAAGTCTTTCATATCCACTGCCGCTTGAAAAGTGCGTTCGATCTATCGTTTATTCTTCAGCAATGTATTGAGAATTTGAACTCATGTCTTGGATTCAAAAAGGAATTTCTCCCAATGGGTTGGCGGATGTTTCATAACGTCTCGCGCCTAACGATGCTGTCATGTAATACACCAGTAAAGTATAATTTGTACAAAATGAGAGCTTCAGATGGTATAGACGAGCAGATTTAAATCGCTTACGGGTCATGTTTTAAAATTATACTTGTATAATTTATTTATTTTTGAACATGCAAAATTGCACTGCAGGATTTGAACCTGTGACTTTCGGTATCAGTACAACCTACCGACTGGACGCCTCATCCAACTGGGCTACCGCGTCTTACCTGCCGCTGGTGAAATTATTCAGGTGTTTCTTAATGCAAATTACGCGTAAAACGGCTCCATTAACCGGGGTAGTTTGAAACTATGTAATTCCCAACGACTAGTTTATTCTTTACAGATTTCAAAAAGCCGAAACAATGACGTAAATCGTGTTTTTTTTTGACGTGTTGAGCATTTAATTTTTGTACCCCGTAGGTAAAATTTGAACCTGTAACTCTCTCTCTCGCTCTCTCTTTCTCTTCGTGTGGGGTACTGAGTTGTCCAACGGCCCGATGAACCCTGGTGTCAGAGTTTTTCAACCGCCTACTACTAGTAGCCTCTGACATGGTTGTGTAACGACCTTAAACTAATTCCAAGCGACTAGTTCATTCTTTAGATATGGATTGTAGCCGAAGCGAATTAATTATCCCGGTAAGTGTTATGAGCACGAGAGCTGCGAGATACACTTGCATAATTTCACCAATGGCAGATAAGTCGCTGTAGCCCGGGCGGTAGCGCTGGTACCGAAAGTCGCAGGTTTAAAACCTGCCTGCGGTTCTTTTCAAATTCACATTTTTTTATACACGACGTATATAAGAATTTAAAAAATTTGCACAATTATTTTCTTAGATTTCTTACATATAATACAAAAATTGGTACGACAAAATTCCGCAAAAAGTTCTTGGACATAAATAAAGAATAATGACCGGTAACGAAACGAATGTAATTATAATGTTAGTAAAAACCACTTTATAAAAACGTACTATCAGCGGTTAAGTGGTTCCACAGTGAATCACGAGTCGGTGATGAAGACATTATAAAAACCGGTTCCTATGCGAGAACCCTGAGGTAGTCGGCGTTGGTTCTCCGAATCATACGGTCAATGGACACTGGAGCGCGATTATGCCCAACTTCTAGCTGAGTTATTTTGCAAATTTCCGGTTTGTGAATTGATCAAAATTTAATTTGTTTATTTTGAATCAGAAAAATATAAATATAATAGAATCCACGAGCCTGGAGGATGATAAAGGCAACAAAGTAAAATAGCTCTGAAATTAAATCTCGGCAAATAGTAAACTGATTAACTAAAATCTTTTCAATTTAAATGTACTGAAATCACGTTAACTTTATTAAACAACACCATCTGAAAGCTTCTTCTAAGAAGGCCGGGAAATACAACTGATAATACTGATTCTGTCTTTTTAAAAAATAATCAAGAAATGAAGTAAACGTTATTTGAAATTTTGAAAATAAAAAAGTCACAGAATGACGAATGATCCCAAACTCATTTCTCATTTTTCTGAGTGAATATCAAAACTCCCTGATCCCTGAGGATACACCCGTAATGGTCGGAGAATTTAATACTCATACCCTTTAAGTATTATTTGAAAAAGAGGGTGGTTTTAAAATATTTATAAACCCCGGATCTACTGTCGATTGTATCGAAATCACTTTTGTTCTGTATCATTAATCATTTGACATAACATCTCATGATTATAACCTTTGTGACTAGTGAGTGGTGCTTGTGACATGCCAAGTGTATACTTACGAGGTGTGATATTGAAAATTACAGCGTGCGTTTGATGAAAATTAATAATATCACAAATGTGAATCCAACTTAACATTACGACCAATTAAATATCTTTCTAAAGTACAGGAATAAAATATAAGTATCATATTAAATTACATATTTGATTGTCTTCCTTTAATTATATAATTATAAATTTGAGAAGTGTCAAATTAGATACAACTTTTTAGGCTTGGAAAATATACAGCATTATATCTATCCTTTTTGTGGGTACTTATCTTTTTATTCATCTGGTCTTTGGATGGGGGACTCGGGTCGTATTCACTGTGATATCGGTCACATATAAGCACAAAGTCTCGAATTAAATTTACCAGAAGACATTTTATTCAGTGATACCTCGATAATCATCTCCCTCGGATACTAAAGGATTATATACTTTGATAAACTTTTGATGGATTAATGTTGAAATTAAATGAGGAGTGTATAATTCTAGTTTGCCGTACCGAAAAGGATATCGAATGTTTTTCGCCTTACATTACAAATAAGGAAAGAAGAGTAACTGAAGTTTTATTATTACTGGGCAATGGTAAGGTTTGCATTATATAGGGATGAAGTACCTACTGATTATTATTAAATGGTTGTTATTGACTATCATTCGAACTCTTTGTAATTTTGGCACAAGTTTTCAGAGCTTAGTAGCTCTTAAACTTGACTGAAACAAAACGGATTCATTGTCAACATATATCGCTATCATCGTTGTGAGTTATAAAGTATGGATAGCATACAAGTTAATTATTAGATAAAGCAACACTTTCAATCGTTTGCTATATGTTGTATACCTATGAAACAAAGCTACCATGTGGTATCCATTACACAGCATAGCATTGCCGTTCATTAAGGATGGTGTGCATAACCCCATACCACCTTAATGGTCTTTCCGACCATTATCCCACCCCACACCATGGGTTTTTTAATGTAAACGCAACGAGCAAAATTGTCCTTTTTTATTGCCAAATGGGCATGTATGTTTTTCTCTAGCATCCCATAATTTTGGTTTTTGTATTCTTTATTATATTTACGTTAGGACAACTGGTGGATAACACTTAGTGATTGGGGTTACTTGCTGATATTTTTATGGGAATTTGTTTGGGGCTCTAATAGTAGTGTAAGCAATCAATAGCTGTATTATTGAAAAAGTAAGATCATTTTGAAACTTGAATGATTTGTGACCGAATTAACTCCAATTATATTATAACCTTTCAATTAATAAATTAAACACAAAATATGTCATGTACATGTTATATAAATAATCAAGTATTTAGTATTATTTTTGGAAGACACATAAATGCTTTTAGATTATGCAGTGTTTTTGTAAAACGCAAAGTCACAAGTCTAAAAGCCGTCGGAGCGAAGAGCAAATGATGCTGATTTAGGCCTAACTAAAGCCGAGTTCTAGACTTTTAAGCCTATTTTAGAAGCATTTTAACGGTTCGAATGGATATGAGAACAGAAAGTGTCAAAAATAATATGTTCTCGTTGATAGAAATGTGGTACTTATGTTAGTCATAATTTATTTTATTAATCCAATAATTACATTTTTTATAACTGATCCAGGTCAATGGAGTTTTTAAATTTTTTTAAATATTGAGATTTTTACTTTAATCTCAACGTATCGGTTCGGTTTCATAATTAGAGCTCTTAGGTCATATTATATTAGAGGAGAAGTCAGGGTAGCTAAAATTCCAGAGTTATTTACTTTTATTTTCAAACAATATTTTCATTGGCTTAATTTCTTTTTCAGAATAAAAATGGCAACC
This sequence comes from Tuta absoluta, assembly GCA_027580185.1. Classification (NCBI taxonomy): domain Eukaryota; kingdom Metazoa; phylum Arthropoda; class Insecta; order Lepidoptera; family Gelechiidae; genus Tuta; species Tuta absoluta. The sequence continues at coordinate 13,825,542 of JAQAHW010000005.1, forward strand.
AATTGAAAAAATACTGTGTGATTAAATAATTACAATAACTATAAGTGCTAGTGTAGTGAACGATGTTGTTTGAAGTGCGAACTATGGGAGCCTTAGCTGTTGTGGTTCGGTGGTTAATGTTCCTGGTCCTGGGCGTAGGGTGGCAGGTTCAGAGCCAAGTTGTGCCACAGACTAACGAAGTTGACAGTTCTTATAATTTCTACTTTGAGCAGCCATGTTGTGCTACGACACCAGTGAAAAATAAATACCACACAAGGCATAGACGAGGTAAGTGTTTTTCAATACTTATTATCATGGATTGCTAAAACTTTAAATCTTTTATTCTTTTAATTTTAAACCTCACAGTGAACCCCATGAAAATTGTGAAAACTATCACCTTTTAATGATTTCTCAATTCAAAAAAAAACACGAAGCAGAAGCGCCGACAACAGTCCTTAAACATCCTGTTATCCAAAGGCAAATCTTTGTGTCTCACTCACACAAACATACATACCATGTAAATACTGTCGCAATCACATCCAGAATTTTGACGTCAAGGGTACCGAGCCTATAAGGGACGTAGATACGAAGTTTTGTCAGGTGTGATAGAGACAAAATATTCTTTTGTTTCATTGCCCTCGCGACAATGAACCAGAAGAGAGTTTAATACTGATGCATAAAATGTAATGCTTAATAAATAGGTATGCATGTGAATCATTAGGAATGAATTATTTCAAAGACATAAAACGAAAAAACATATATTTTATCTTATTAGTTGTATCACTTCTACTATGCTTTTGTGGCGTGGAACACCGAGTCGACAAACGATCCCATGAACCCTGTATCTGAAACGGACCAAAACTGGAATTTGAGTAAAAACATAATTAGGATAAAAGTGTATCTGAGACACGCCCTATAAATATTCCACATTGACTAAAAATATGCCAAATAAATAACAAACAAGTGACAGATGTTTTTATATTTGTTTATACAACGATCTATGAAATTTTACTATATGAATTATATTTCCAAATAACCACATAAATAAATATAGTTTTATAGTTGTTTGCCTACCATACCATTTACTAAACTGGGGTCGGTATAATCGTCCATAGAGAAATATCCCAAACTTCCGGCATCGTATTAATTCGAGGAAATTTTAGGTGATATCCAAATAATTATTGCTCTCAGCAAAGTACCCAGCATCCATATTCAGAAAAATTTTCGTACCATTTTATATAGCCTCGATAGGTAACGGTTAAAATAAAATAATAATACTATATAACTATCACATTGTACTAGTATTTTTTAATTGTTTCAATCCAAACCGTTATAACGTTGACTTCCAGTTTTTTTTTGGTTTTTAATGTGGCTGCTTTACAAGCGTGTTTTCTATCACACGGGACGTCGGCGGTGAATTCGTGTAGGAGTTACTTTCTTTGCGTGTTAAGTATACTTTGAACTGGTGAGATACTTCTGTCGACGAACCATAAGGGAGGATGAATTAGTTTTATATCTATCACTTCTTTTGCATGAATCTTTAAAACTTTGTCGAAGTGGTCCCATTTGATTTTGAATCTGCTTATCACCGAATCTGCCTTTGGGACAAGTTTGCAGCAATATTCATTTATCATTTCAAAATAATATTGTCTATTAAAGCAATATATAAAAAAATAAAAACTTCGATGCATGGGTACCGAATACGGCCAAAAGTGGTCACACAACCGAAATATTAATGTGCAATTTACCATTTCCATTAAACATAGCGGGTTTAAACAATTTACCGGGGGCTTAATGAATGTGGAAACTTGTATCATTTAACATCCAAGCACTTAATGAAAATCCACTAAATCAACTAATACTGCTTAACGTCAATTTGATCTGAATACGAATGGATCCGATTTAAAATTACCTATTTGATAGCAGTCGTAGATCTAAAATATTGATATGGTTTCATCTCAATTTTTCTTTATTCAAATCTCATATAGTAATAAAATAACTGGCAGCTGAAAATCAAGTTTGTTAAGATTGCATAACGATATCATATTGTTTTCGGGAATATTAGTCCATTAATCATCGGCTATATGAAAATCACTTTTAGAGTTGCTTATCATATTATTATTTTTTACTTGTTAAACGAGTAATAAAAATCATTTTATATTTACTTGCACATTTTGACAAGCACTTAGTTTAAACAAATTATATTATATTAACTTTACAATCCAGATACGACGTGAATGGAGGTGAATAAAACATAGAGCTCAGTTTTTTGTGATCTCAAAGTTTGGACGGAATAAAAAAATCTTGGTTTATAAAACAATTATTACTTTCAAAAGCTCTCGAAAACTTACCAAGTCGCAAACAGGGACAAGTGTTTTGAGTTTTGTTTGAAGTAACATGTAGAATATTTTGAAATATGATCTCCCATGAAAATATGCGTCCTCAGAATTTTAATAAAGCAAAAAATAGTATTCTTAGAGCTCTGCATGCGATGCGTGCAGCTGACGGCCAAAATATGGCATATTATGATGTCCCTAATCTCCTTCACGGTTCGTTGGACAGGGCTGTCGATAACAATAACCGACTTAATATGGCCGATAATCGGTTTTACTATTCGAAAACATCAGTGATTGACACTTCTGATACCGTTCTCAGCTGAACTGACGCCCCTGAGAACGAACGCCTGATCTTCTGCGATAATAACTCTCAACAAGAGGGTGAGTTAGTTTTACATTTGGAAATGGATTTCATTAAAGCTTTGTGCAAATGTTTTTGGCACTTGTAGAGTTTCGCAATAATAACTGAATAAATAATCCATGTATAGAAGGAAAGAAATGCAAAAGAATAAGTAAGAACAAACAAAAATTTTATTGGTTTTCCATTATATGGTGTAAAAGTTCAAGTCTATTCTTTGCTCGATGTCATAGCCTGTCATTAGCGCGCGGGCAATGTTTTACGAAAGTTCCTCGTGTGTACACGCCACAGACTAATAACTTTGGGACTCGCCTATTTCTAAAGGATCTTTTAGATTAGTAGTTTAGAAATCGTTTTACATTACATAAAAGATAATGATTTCATTGATAAGAAAGCCACTGATATTTACGTAAACAATTACTGCCAAGCGCAATTCAGTAGAACCTTCTCTGTGCTTAAAATGCTAAAATTACCAGAAGAGCTCAGCTGGGCTGGAAATAAGGCCATAATTCCTCAAGACCAAGGTGTTCGATCTGTGCGTTCTACCAGTCATGCCCTATGGAGCCGAGACGTGGAACCTGACAGTAAAACTGGCCCATCGGCTACATGTCAATCAGAGAGCTATGGAACGGTCTATGCTTGGTATCTCTACAATGAGACTATTCAAAAAAGACCAAAGTAGCGGACATAGTCTGGAAATGTAGCAAACTGAAGTGTGGGTGGGGCACATATTCTGTCATAGTAACGACGTACGGTGGAGAAAGCGGGTTCTCGAGTGGAGGCCACGCCTCGGTAAGCGTAGCGTTGGACGACCTCCGGCCAGATGACCGATGACTTAAAAAAGAAGAATTAAAGATGAATTGTAAATCCAAAATAAACACAACTTAAATCCGTTTAAAATTGTTTTATTGTGATGAGTAATAGTTGTGCAAACTCAAGAAAATATTATGACTTAAAATAGGCCGCTGGTAGCGACTGGATAATAAAAAACGAGCGATCGTGGCCTATGGCGTGCCCTGAGGGAGGCCTACATCCAGCAGTGGACTGCAATAGGCTGATTTAGTTTGTACTTAAAATACCTATTGATGTTGACTTTGATTTTATTGTATTATCAACCAACGAATAAGGGGTTCATTTATCTGTCAATCAAATTAACATTTTGATATTGTGATTGAATGTTGTAATTATATTTTTGTAATAAAAAAATGCAATTTATTTTCTTGGCACTCCTGAATCATAATTTGATTTGTCCGAATGCTGCACACTCCTTAACCTAAAAACTAAAACTATCTACATAGGTACATTAATAAAACAGAGTAACAACTTAAATCTAGATATCTTATTCTAAGTTCACAAAAGTGTGGGTAAACTCTTCCGCTATGATTATTTGCAACTCAGATTCAACTGTCTAGTCCTAAAATGTTTTCTAGTTTTTAACTCTTTCACACTGTCGCTAGTTAAGCTAGTTGAATAGCGTTTAATGAAAGGGTTTCCACTCCCGTCCGTTAACAGCGACGAATGAAAATATGTTGATAAATATTTTCAGCGGAAATTTCATTTACTTGTCTCTGTTTTATGCGGGTAAATGACAGTGTTATAGTTTTGTTTTAAATTTTCTTCCTGTGATGTGCTGTAGGGCTGATATAATAAATAACCATAAAAGGTGCTGGTTTGGCGAAATGGTTTTAGTGGGTCTCGGTGGGATGGAGTCTCCGATATAATTTACTACCGCTTCATCCGCATGTTTATCCAAATCAAAAGGTTTTAAACAACATCCTCATTAATCCTCAACTTAAAACCAGTTTCAAGTACACTTACAAGTGCAAGTTCAGAGAAACAGAAACGCAAACAAAAGTAAAGGGCAAATATTCATGCTGGATGCGTACGACGAAAGAGCCCTGCCCGAGTGGAAGAAAGAGCGTACTCATTCGAACAAAAGTGAAAAAAGAATAGTAAGTGGAGAAGGCGGAACAAAACTTCAGGCCCGCTTTGACCACTGACCAGTTCACGACTCATTTGAAAATGTTTTAAGCAGAATGGAAGCTTTTTTGTTGCTTGCCGTACTAGCTGTTGACAAAAGCTGCAGTAATAATATCCAAGTAATGTATCTCCCTAATTGAAATGTTTTTACATTTCAATGTGCTCGTTGTACTTGTTTGTCACGTATTTTAATTATTATTTACTTTATTTAAACGCAGCATGTATACAGAGAGCTCGAAAAAGCACTGAGTTCCTAAGAACCGAACCAGCCTGTACAACTAAACAACTTATTCCAATGAACAAGGTTTGAAATCTGCAAAGAAATGTTCCTCTGATACAAATTTGTGATACATGATGACCAAGATTTTGTAAAGGAGGATATTTTTATTCACATTTTGACCCACCTTGGGAAAGGAGCTTAGTACTAGAGTCTGTGCGGACAGGGAATACCTAGTTGTGGGAAAAAGGTGAACTAAGTAATTTTTTTTTCATAGGTTGCTATGACATTTCTATAACTGTTTTTTTTCGCACAGGCACAAGTGCTGCACCCGCTTGCACTCATTTGCTGTTAAAAAGATGTCAAATAAATTTGATGTGTCCTTTCATATTACTTGTTTAACATCGATCACTGAGTAGATCTCAGACGAAAACCAATTGACTGCATTGACACGAAATATTTATTTTCGTATTGATTTTGCATATTACAAGTAATTTTTGACATTTCGATGAGCCTCGCAACGGTATCGCTGAAGCCGCATCGGCGTGTACATTTTAACCAAAATGGGGTCACTCGTGCACATAATATTGTAAATTCAAAATTATGTGTTCAACATAAATAACAATATTGGTATCAAAGGCTGTGAAATATTATAAATTAATATTAAGTATCATAAGCAATTTTCATGCGGACGACCAATATTTAATTTATGCAAAAAAACCATAGTTTTATTAAAAAACGACCAGAGATATTAAGTTTTTGACAAAGTTTATTTTTTTAGATTTTCAAAACCGAAATCAAACAGAAATCTCTCATGGAGAGCAAAATGACAAACTTATGTGAGTATTTTTTATAAAAATGATTTGTTTTTTTGGCAAACCATACGCATTGGCTAATGACTTTTCTACGAACGAAGACCGATGTGGCGCAGTGGTAGTGCGACTGCCTGCGGCGCAAAGGTTCCGGGTTCGATTCTCGGTGGGACACTCACAAAAAGATGATATTTATCACTTTGTGAATTTGTTCCCGGTCTGGTTAGGACATTGCAGGGTGAACCAACTGATTGTCCGAAAAGAAATGGTTCCGTGCTTCGGAGGGCACGTTAAGCCGTCGGTCCCGGTTGCTGTCTATGATTACTTAGACGGCGGTCGTAACACAACCATGTCAGAGGCCTACTAGTGGTAGTAGGCGGTTGAAAAACTCTGACACCAGGGTTCATCGGGTTGTTGGACGACTCGGTGTCCCACACGAAAAGAGAAGAAGAGAGATGACTTTTCTAAACGTCAAACATTACATAAGGCATTTTGAATAAAGACCAGTTTCCATAGAAAGCGATACCCATCCTTGCAGGCCCAATTGTCCGTACAACATAAAATAAAGCGCTCCGTCTCAAATACCTGGGCGTACCAAAAACGCTTGACGAAGGTACCGTTCAACCCTTTGTCTCTTGGGAGTACAATGGACAATCGCAATGGCTCCAATGTTCAAGACGCGATATAGAATCCCTCCTCACTTCTACGTGACCAAATTTTGAGTCGAATGTTTTGTCCGACACCTTACTCTAAAATAAGTAATGTCATCTCCCTCAGGGTATCGGTCGCCGACAACTTGGAAAGGGTTTAGTTTTTGAATTGGCACTGTAACGGCTTTTCGATTTTTATTTGCCAACTTTTTGCCGTTATCGAGGGCAAAAAGGACATTCTATGGAATTGCTTGTTTATATTGCCCATGCCTGTTGTGGAACATTTTAAGTTTATTATCATTATTATAAGTTTTAATTACCTAATCTTAGCAATTTATTTTGTGACTTTTAATATAGTTAACAAGTTTTTTTTTTTGTTTAAATATTTATGGGCATCTAATCATTATGATATATCTCATAACATTCAGGAACGATAGCATGCTGACAGCTAATCATGACAGTAATGAGTAGTAATGATGAGATAATTATAGTCCAAAGTATAATTCGAATTATTGTTCAGGTTAGGGGGTTGCTATGACAAGCCCTTTGGCTACAGATAGAGTGACAACATGTGTTATAGAAAAAAAGTGTTTTAAGACAGTTTTATCATGTACGTATGTATAGTGACAATTAATTTAAAATCATAGTTAAGGTTGTGGATTATGTTAGAATAAGTTTTAACTATCCACTTTGACCTTAGCAGTAAAATTTTATCAAAAACACTTTGCATATTTCATCAAATATCTTTACACAATTAATTAAACATGCTGTTACGTTCTTAATAAACCACATACATACATAAATCACGCCTATATCCCTTACGGGGTAGGCAGAGCGTTAACGGCCGTTCAACGGACATTACTACCACGTCCGACAAAAGTTTGAGGGTCAATCAGATAACTGTGTATCACTATAGTGACAGGTTGTCAGCCCGTCGCCTAAAATTGCAAAACACACCCTCGAGATCCTTAGTCGATCCTCTTACGACACCCATGGGTAAGAAATGGGGTGATGCTATTCTAAGCCGGCATCACACGGCAAATAAACCACAATAATGCAAAAAATATAAAAACTGAGAGTTTAAGTTCATCGGGTCGTTCGTCAACTCGGTGTGCCACACGTAAAGAAATGATAATAAATGATTTTAGTTATAACTCTACTTAAGGCCCGAACCCACTAAAACATAAAACTGCAGTTTTGTCTAACATCATCATTTTTTTAGTCTTATTTATAAATGAAATTCAGGGACTAGACACAGAATATTTGTCTTCTAATAGACTCACTAAAAGTAAATATACAAAGGCGGGCGTTTAACCTCAACTGTAAAACACCACTCTTTGCTGACTACGAGTAACTTATTGTTTTCGAGCTTGGAAATTCTTGCGTTGCGGCAAGTTTTCGACTGTCAGAGCAGAGGTCTTTCCTTTGTCAGAAGCCGCACAAGTTAATCCGGCCCTTGCGTCACTACTTTTGGGGATTGCGCCCTGAATGAGTCATTTCTGCTGCGCTCCAAAAAAATTGATTCTTTTGTTCCATATTTAAAAATGAAACGGGCGTTTTGTCAGTCAAGTGATGAGAAATTAGTAAATTACTGAATCATGGAACTACATACTTTACTGCCAACCTAAAGCGATGAATCATCTTCACTTAAATTTTTGACCAGGATTTGGCCATACATGGTTTTTTCAATTAGCCTCGCGCAGGTGAGCCAAAGAAAGCCGTGGCCTTTTCTACGAGATTTGAGCTTATTTACAGTGACACCATTATCCATTCCGTGGAGATGAAATGTATTTTTTTATCTACACTCGTCTCATAATGTTCGAATTATGAATTCGAAAACAGATGCATAATGACCTACTTTATGCATTCTGCCTATAAAAACTAGGGTTTACTATAAATTACAGAAGCGTAATGACTTAATGAGAAAACTCTTAATACGATAAAGTTGAGAAATGAAACGAAGTTTTTTTTTTCCAATACTCAAATCCCTATCTTCCGCCGCACCTGACAGTTGTTGATATGTTGTTCAGATACTGATTAGTTGTTGTTCAGATGTTGTTCAGTTGTTGTTCAGTTGTTGTTCAGTGTTGTTCAGTGTTGTTCAGTTGTTTAGTAATTTGCTGTTGAGACTCGACATCTAAACAACTGTTAGTAAAGAATCTTCAAAAATTCATATCAAGCCATATTCACACACATATTTCATACACGTTCTCGTATTGAATTTGACCATGTATCGGGCCTTGCAATCGCCGGCGCGGACGTTTGGAAAAGTGTTCAACTGAGTTAATTTTTTAGAGTGTAGATAAAATAGTGTATGCAACTGCATATATTTAGGCATTAGAATGCTCGTGTCGATCTATTATCACACTCGGCTACGCCTCGTGTGATAAACAGACACTCGCATTCTAATGACCTCCATTATTATGACAGTTGCATAAACTACTATTAGAGCACAGTTGACTAACCCTCCAAACGTAGGTTCGATTATAGTCGCTTTTGTCTTTTGTTCAGGCGCGACGACTCAGCATTCAGTCGTGGCGTGGTATTTAATCGCTGTGGATACCTAATTAGTTCCTCAATATTCATTTCATAATATCCGTTCCATCTTTATAAAAGTGAATAACTAAGATACTAAATAGATTTGTCTGTTACCATTGTTACATTGTTAAATTCACTTTAAAAATCGAAGAAATTGTTTTCTGTTAGTATTACAACTTGAAGTTTCTCCATTAATTAGCCATTATTATGAACAAACCAAATAAAATAAACCGCATCACATTATTCAACTGGACATGGTTCTCACAAAATAGAGCTATATGGATGAATTGGCAAGCGCAGTGCTGCATTATAGAAAAAATGCAAGATTCACAAAGAATCCTGCCACCGATTATTTCAACCGCAACTTTTGAACTTTTATATCCAAGTGGGTAATTCGGAATGCAATGGAAACAGCTCTTTCCAGCACCGGCTTGTCTCCAGGAAATTCTCCTAAAATTTTCGTTTGCGAATAATGGAATAAGTTTAATTAGTTTTGTCGAGGTGCCTAGTCTTAATTAAGGTTTGGTTTCAGTGCAAGAGGCCGCCGCCGCTGGCAGCTCTTGTACTATGAAAAACTTTTTAGTGTTGTGAAATTATCAATACATGGGTATCGATATATTGCTACATGTTAAAAACCAAAGGTTGATTTTCCCAAAGTGGGAAGTACTGAAATATCATCAGCATGATCACTAAGGCGGTTCACTCACTTGTCGTCCGACGTTTCGTCTTTTTAACGCAACGTAACGCATGCGTCTGTCAGGCGAAAGGAAATTGCGAATTCCAATCTTATTCCCATACAAATACGGCTACGGTGGATTTACGGTGTTGCGTAATGGACCCCTGTGTCAAACGACTTGACAAACCCACCGTAGCCGTATTTGTAATTCGCAATTAATTTCATTTCGTCTGACAGACGCATGAACGAAATAGACTAGAACGAATAGATAGAATTACTACGAACTAATAAATTTAATAATCTGTTGATATCTAGCCAGTATTTATTTTCATAAAAAGTTACGAGAAGATAGAAAATAATGCGTACGTGACAATATTTAAACTTAATTGTGTGATATTTACTGTTTATAGCCATTTTATCAACGCTACGCGTCTGTCATTCCTTCGTGTGCATTCGTTTGCTCCGTCAATAACGCCTTGTTTAAAATAAGGAATTATGTTTCCTTGTTTCGATTTATCATACTATCGATAGCCGATAAAACAACACTACGCATCTGTCATTCCTTCGTGTGCACTGCACCTCTACTCCGTCAATATCTCCTTGTTTAAAATAAGTGAATGTTTCCTTGTTATTGATAATACCATCGATAGCCGATATAGCAACACTACGCGTCTGTAATTCTTTCGTGTGCATTGCAACTCTACTCCGTCAATATCCCCTTGTTTAAAATAAGTGAATGTTTTCTTGTTTCAATTGATAATACTATCGATAGCCGATATAGCAACACTACGAGTCTGTTATTCTTTCGTGTGCATTGCAACTCTACTTCATCAATATCACCTTGTTTAAAAAAAGGGAATGTTTCGTTGATTTGATTGATAATACTATCGAAAGCCGATATAGCAACATGCGCGTCTGTCATTTCTTCGTGTGCATTGCAACTCTACTCCGTCAATATCTCCTTGTTTAAAAAAAGGGAATGTTTCCTTGATTTGATTGATAATACTATCGACATTCGATATAGCAACACTACGCGTCTGTTATTCTTTCGTGTGCATTGCAACTTCACTCCGTCAATATTTCCTTGTTCAAAATAAGTGAATGTTTCCTTGTTTCAATTGATAATACTATCGATAGCCGATATAGCAACACTACGCGTCTGTCATTCCTTCGTGTGCATTGCAATTTTACTCATTCAATATCTATTTTATATGCCGTGTGATGCCGGCTTAGAATAGCATCACCCCATTTCTTGCCCATGGGTGTCGTAAGAGGCGACAAAGGGACTCGAGGGTTAGATGTGTATTACCATTTTAGGCGACGGGCTGACAACCTGTCACTATAGTGATACACAGTTATCTGATCGGCCCTCAAACTTTTGTCAGACGTGGTGTTAATATCCGTTTTACAGCCGTTAACGCTCTGCCTACCCCGTAAGGGATAAAGGCGTGATCTATGTATGTATGTGTATGTATGTATGCAATATCTCCTTGTTTAAATAAGGGAATGTTTCCTTGTTTACCGACGAGCATGTATGAAAAGGTTGATGCATGTTGAAGAAGCGAAAGAGGTGTGTCAGGATTGTAGCAAGTGGAAAGATGTAATCTCTCCCTACGCCTCTGGGAAAGAGGCGTGATTATAAGTATGTATTTATGTATGTATGATTCCATGTTTCGATTGATAGTAGGTACTATCGATAGTCGATAAAGCAAAACTACGCGTCTGTCATTCCTTCGTGTGCATTACAACTTCATTCCGTCAATATCGCATTGTTTTAATTAAGTGAATGTTTTTTTGGATTCAGGTTTCCAGATGAATCACTCCGTAAATAATTTCAACAACCAGCAGCTATGATTTGATTGTAGCTTCGAGTATTTGCTTGTATATCTCATCAGTAGGTCATGAATTTAAAAATTATGTCTGTTAATCAATTTGTTTATGCTGTTTTTCATAGAGTTGTTTTAAATATTAATACTTTTAGGCCTATTTAATCCCTGAACGAAAACTCGCCTATACAAAATCTTGAACCCTAATACCATAGAATAATTAAATAAGCATGTGCGTACTGCTTGTGTTATTATTTGGCTATTTACTTTGTAAATTAGTTCCTAGTCTGGTTAGGACATTGCAGGCTGAACCACCTGATTGTCCGAAAATTAAGATAGTTCCGTGCTTTGGAGAGCACGTTGAGCCGTCGGTCCCGGTTGCTATCTATGATTAGTAGTTAGCGGTTGAACAACTCTGACACCAGGGTTCACCGTGTCGCTGGACGACTCGGTGTCCCAAACGCAAAAAGTGATATAATTTTTTCAATGCCAAGACGTAAACCAAGTTCGGCAATCGAAATGTTTTACATCAAATATTTTTTAAGTCAAATCTATATAGATCATCGTTTTGGTAAAATGGATACCTACTTTTGCTAGTAACGCAAAAAAGAAAAGTTAAATGTTAGTTTATGGATCCCACAGGTAGGCGTTCTTGACAGTAACATATTAGGATATGTTACTGTCAAGAACGCCTACCTATAGGTTAGAATGTTAGATACGAAAATAAATTTTCATTGAGTACATAGGCAACTGGACTAATCCCGAGCACTGCAAGAAACACGTCAACTTTTGTTTCCATATAACAAATAACATTTCCAGCTTTATTTGCAAAAGAACTGTGTGGACCATCTGCCAAATTCACTTCGGGGCAAAAAAAACGCCGCAGCGCAGTAAGTGCAGCTTTTATTCGACTGCAGTGTTCGTCAAAGGTAATTCGATCCGTATTGAGCGGTCCTTGTCGTTTTCTCTTCACACTAAGCACGCCTTCACTTTGTTGAGCTGCAACCCTACACTACCATCGTGTGACTATTGACACTACTGATCAAAACATACAAGCGATCGAATGATTCAGCATTGAACTTTTTTTTACCAATTCAACCCTTAATAGCCGCTTTATTGCATTAATTTCTTTGACTGTTTTTTGGAATCCGAAACCACGGAAATCGGTTACCGGAATCAAAAATCGATTGGAATACATTAAGCGTTTACGACTATCAATATAAATTTTGTTGATATCGATACCCATAAAACAAAACCTCAGGATTACCGATTTAAATACGTCGATAGGAAAGCATTTAAAGTGGGCTTTATAAATGAACGACGCCAATTTCCCTAATGACATTGTAAAAGGAACTTTACGATTAACGATTTCTGTAATACAGGGATGTATCGGGCGACTCCGATTATACCCCTGACGACATATAAACAAAGTGCCTTCGTAAATTAGAAACATGATATGGGGAGTAAAACAATTATGTCTTGTTTTATATAATAGCAGATTTGGAATAATCAATTGGTAATATACCTACTACATAACATTTATAGTAATAAATAAGTACCAAGTACTCATTGGACGAATATGTGTGGTTGTTGATGAATACAAAAAAATATGTCAGAGTGAAAGTAGGTAATTTTGACGACATTGATGTTATCTTTGTAACTCACTTGATAGGATTGGGCCTAGCGAATTTCTTATATTTTACACAAACTTTAAAAAAGCGATATGCTTTCAGGAGTTCAATGTCCTATAAATATTTCGTTGCCCCAATCGTTTTTTTCACGGAAAAGTCCCTATTATATTTTATCAAACAAATGCTGCATTAATGTGTTACTATAAGATTCTATTTTGTATCTCAATCGAACCCATTATGAATCCCGTTTCATCAAATTACTCGAAGCTAACGACCTCGCCATTTATGCTCCCAAATTTGATATTGCTTTATTGTTATTCTTTTTAGGGATCACTTGTCGTGAAATAAAATCCCTAAAATTATTTCTGTCTCATACCCCCTAATTTTACGTAGGGTTTCAATTTTAATAACATTTTACTTATGTTGAGCGTTTGAAAATAATATTTACTCGTACACTACCATGCGTTTATAAACGATAAAATGATAAATTATACTTTATTTGACGAAAATATGGTACGAACAATTGTAAGTAACATTTTATCGTTCCACATATTTTGCTAAATGACATATTATCATGCAAAATTCTACACATTCCATTATATAATTTTATAGTACGCTAGATTAATTAATTAATTTATTATTTTTTATACCTCCTTATTAATTATTATAATAGTATACCTTTCGTATCATACATATTGCTTGCCTTGGCGTTTTTAAATCGAGTCATCCATAACAACTTATGTATTTTAGCTATAAATATCTCTGAGCTCTCTTTTCACCCGACTACCTGAAAGGAAGCGTTATATAATGATATTAAAAATTACCTCCCGATCAGAGCCAAATAAAAAAACTAGCTACGGAATCCGTAGTGTGAAATTAGATGTCGCACTTTGCCAGGTTTTTATTTACTCTGTTCCCCCAACTAACGTAAATTGGGTTGGGATCACGCCACTGTGACGATAAACTGAAGAAAAACGCCATCCGATTGGTTTTGGGGGTTTTAACTGCATTGTAGTTCTATAAATAAGGGGAAAATAATAATTTTACTAGTTATTTCTTCGAAGCCATCGCATTGAAATAAATTTTGGTAATTTATGTCATTACCTATACCTACTAAATAATCATTTAAGCTTTCGTCTTCAAAATATTATGGTTACGTGTGGAGCGTAAAACTAAGTAAAAACTTGTCTGTTTTCCCGCAGAATAAGGTAGCATATTCATGTAACTTAAAAAATAATTTGGTGCCTGATTCTGGTATTAACCAATTTTTAAAATTGCTACTGTAGTTTCAGTCCTATGATTTATCTTCTTTGCTCCTTAATCGTACGTTATGTCTTACGACACAGCAGTCCACTTCTGGATATGGGCCTCCTTCTATCGGGAGGTATCGCAAAATTCACCACACTTGTCAGATGGTTTGGCGAGCGCAGTGCTAATTGTTGCATTCACAGGAAATGCTTCTGCTCATTCTCAGGATAATCATACCTTAGTCGTTTTTTAACACACCCACGGGTAGAATTGGGTTGATGCTATACTTTTCGTTTTCGTTTGGAAAACATTAACTCTTATCAAGCACATAATCCCATAATCTCATCATTGATTATATTCACGGCAAGCACTTGATATCGGCGAACAGCTTTCAATTACGCTATCCATTCTGTTTTGGACATACCACATGTGAAGTGCGTCAGTAGGACCATACGTGCGAGCCTGAGAGCTCTCAACCGCTGGACGCGATTTGGAATCCGGATTGATATCGATTTGAAATACCTTTAGAGGTTGCGTTGGCTCGTAAAACAATAGTACAGTCACATACGCACTGGACGTTATTGCATTTTGTGACTGCCACCTTACAAATGACATCAGAATCACAATTTGATCCATGCCAAGATACGAGTAATGCGGTATTTGTATGGGGTTTCGTTAACTCTTTCCATAAAAAGACGGATCCGGCGAAAATATCCCTAATTGACAGAATGCACCATTCTCAGACGATGGATTACTCACCCCGCAACATATTTGTTTAAGCAAAATACAAATATCTTAAAGATTAGTAGTAGTATGCTTTAATCTCCATAAATGGGCTTAATTTATGGAAACTACGGTGGCATCAATTATTGTACAATTATCTCTGGTATCCAATTAGATCCTTGTCCTATTTAACCAATATTCTACTATTCTGATCTAGTAGGCTTACAAGCAAACCATAGACGTGGAATAATACTAACGTTGAAAGTAAACCAAGACTATTTTTTCTGTTTTTATTTTTACTGTCCAAGTGATTTTTGATAGATAGATAAACCGTTTATTACAAAAATACACATCTAGTTTACATGCAGAAAGGACACAATTCTTAAAACTACAAAAATTTACTACAATTTATAAACTTCAGCGGGACGTGTGCTGCAGAAATCAGGCACAGTGGAATATTCGCCCTCAGGAAGTGGACACTGGTTTTCAACTATCAACAAAATATTAATAAAAGTGTGAGTTACGTAGAATAATAGATTACGAAAAGGTACGTTTGTGTGGAGTGTAATAAAAGTATTCTGAGTAGTGTTATTAATTTAAGACAAAAAAAACACAAATAAGAACAACTGCGTCTTTTATAAGTAAGTGGATAAATATTTAATGTGTTAGTACTAAGATACTTTATATAAGGTCCTGTTAAATTCAGTGCAAATATTTTTAGGATGAGCTCTACTCGTTAAAACTCAACAAATTTATAAAGAACATAGGTCGAAATATATAAAAAATAGACCTCCCATACAAGGATGTTCAAAATATGATTAAATTTTTACGGGAGTTCGTTTTTTTTACAAATTTTGAACTATGTCCCGTGGGACATTATCTTCTATTTTATCCTTTCTATAATATCCACGTCCAGATGAAAATGCTAAGGCGTCCATAAAATACAGACCAACAAACTTAATAATAAAACTTTTCACACGGAAGAGTGGTTTTATTGTCAGGTAGGTAGTCAAATGCCATTTTCCGCTCAGTTCTTCGAAAACATGAAATGCGAAAGTTGCCAATGGATAGAAAATGTTTACTTTGGAGTTTATGTTTTTTCTACTACTTTTGAATCGTTAAATACGACTGATCTTCATTTTAAAAATTCAGGAAGTACTCGTTTCATTCCAAAGATTAAACAATTTAAAAATGTAATATTCATTTCAAAAGATAAGAGGAACAATGTAAATATAGCCGCAGCAAGTCAATTACGAGGCTTAAAAATATCGCTGGTATTTTTCTTTGGCATAAAAAAGGGATCTCAATCCTTTAAAACCATCCGCAACAACTTAAGACTCGTCGGTATTAAACCAGCGAAATCGGTGTCGACAAATCCGAGTTTTTTGCTGCCACTCCACTAACCCTGAATATTTTAGACGTTTTGTTAATATCCTAATCCTCCTTTTTTCCCGTCGGAGGGAAGTCCGCATTCACCGTTAACAGTACCATGATTAATGACTGAAAACTCTTTGATGGCTTTTTAATTAGTGCTGAAATAGGGGTGTAATACTTGCCGGGGCTGTTGCGGCCGTGGCTATATTTCATAGAGGGGAGGGCACAGAATTTGCAAGGCTAATAAATTGCGGAATACCTAGGCCTTATTGGCTCAACGTTTAATCGTTCGAGCGGCACTGGATTATTTTACCTCCGGACTTTCTTAGAAACGTCTACGGCGAGGTTCAACAGAAATTATTCGAGCTCGCACTTATCCTCTTTCCGAAAGAGTTTTTTTTTTCTTTATATAAGACTACCTTAGATGTCTGTAAAAATGCGGAATTCCTTAAACTTATACGAAAAAAAAAAATTGCGAGCAAAAAAGTGACAAGGTAATCAAATTGTGCCTTCTCTTGCATCGTCCAAGGCATACATATTTTTTCTTATGTAAGGTGAGATTAAATAAGTAGCTGACTAAACCTATTAAGGTTACACACACAGGAATAAGAATAATATAGCTTTATAGACGATAGAAAGATGATTATAGCCACCAAGATAATCCCCATCAATATTTGTAAAAAAAAAAAAACCAGGTGTCTTTGTATAATAATCGGTGAACATACATAAAAAAATCACGACGAATTGAGAACTTCCTCCTTTTTTTTGAAGTTGGTTAAAAAGGGTCATCTTTATAAAAAAGAATGATGATATTATTTGGTTACTATTATAATCCAGCCAAGTAACAGTTGGTACCTAAGTAGTCTTGCATAGTCGGGCAGAAAGCCAAGAAGTGTGCGCCCTGCTCCGTGGCCTGGATCAAAACCTGTTATCAAACTTCTCTAATATTATTCATATTCTTCCTTTGTTACGTAAGAGCGTTTACTTATCAGCAATATTGGATGGAATTTCTAACTTTGCATTACAAATTTATTTCCCGGCCTTCGGGTACGGCTTCCAGATTATTCTCATTCTTTAGTGAAAACGGCAATTAATATTCAATATCAACGGCCTGTTTGAGTGATTGTTTCTGCAGGCGCTAATACAGAGTCCTTATATCGGAAAATCACATCTAAGAATGCAAGACTTTTCAAAGTTAAATACGTTTGAAATTCTTTTTATTGTAATGAGTAATAGTAATGCAAACTCAACAAAATAGTAGCCCAAGTTTTTCAAAAATTAGACCTGTTGTTGTGGCAAGTTTTTTGCAACGAGCTCCTCCGCAAACGAACGATTCTTATATTCTGAAGTAGTTATTTGCTTAGGGGATGCTACAATTTAGTCGTGTTTAATACTTTAATAATTAGTAATTAAATAAATATCATTCAAAATTATATAAACATTCGAAATGTTCATTACCTGACTGTAACTCAATCACTGGAGCCTTTATAGTTTCTGCACAGATACGAGATGAATTTCATTAACATTTGAGCCAACAGATTTTGAGTAAGGCAAATACCTACACGTCAATAAGGAAGACCCATGTTTAGCAGTGGACTGTTGTGGTAGTTGTAGATGTAGAAGATATAGTAGATCACCTAGATTAGGGTTTCGTTCCCGGGACCCGGGAATCGGGAATTCCCGGGAAAAGCTTCGTTCCCGGCGACGGGAATTTTTTATTTATTTCCCGGGAATTCCCGGAAAGTTAAAATTGTGGTTAAATGCTCTTAAAACCTACAAATTGATAATTATTTACAGACAGATACCACGAAATTTATGGATATGAAATTAAACAATAATAAACCTATACTGCTTCCATGATCTAGGGATCTAATCGTTTGTTTTAGGATCTGGAGATCTCTGGTTTGAATCTTAAAGGAAACACACAAAATTGATATTTGTCATTTACGACTTTGTGAGATCGTACCCAGTTTTGTTGGGTTAGGCCATTGCAAGTTGATTCACCTTATTGTCTCTAAGAAAGATAGATCGGTGCTTCGGAGGGCACATTAAACCGTCGTCCCGGCTGACTTCTATGAATAGTTAGGCAGTTTGCCTACTTGTCGTCCGTCGCTGCGTATTTTTAACGCACCGTAAAACATGCGTCTGTCAGACAAAAGGAAATTGCGAATTTCGATCTTATTCCCAAACAAATACGGATTCAGTGCGTAACGGATGCGTCTGTCAAGTCGTTTGATAGACGCATGCGTAAACGCACGTATGAAAAGTAGGAAAACCATGGTGGTTTTTATTATGGGATTATTAACCATTTCAGTTAAAAATACCTACTAAAACTCTGACCCAAGGTTCATTGGGTCGTTTTTCGATTTGTTGTCCTTCACGATATGATGATGAAAATGATGAAAATGTATCATAAACATTCCTAATTGATTCCTTTTTTATTTATTATTGTATATCAATATCTGATCGTATAACTTAACGTCTGTATAAGCGTTCTCTGTGTAAAACAACAGCTTGCCCTGCACTCGCCAATCTGCCGGCCTGGCGCGGTGAGTATGGCGGAAACACTACTTATGGGGGAAGGCCCATATCCAGCAGTGGTCTCTTGTGGCCGTTAATGCTAATGTTGTGCTATAAATGTCTGACCCATGGTCTCTCAATCCGAAGATCTTGGGATTCGATTTGCATGGTGTTATGGCGGGTGACAGATGTGACGCCAATAGGCAGAATGGAGGGTTCCAGGTGGTGTCGGGAAAAGGGTAGCTACCCGCCTGGCCGGGTGTTGTGGCCAGGGGACCGATAGAATTGGAAGTTGTATATATGCGTTGCGCGGTGAAACACTTCGATACCGCGTTTCAGGCTCTTTGTTCTGTCACGTGGCGCCATCTTGGAGCTATGTTGGAACTTCTGTTGCGTCTTGCTTGCTCGTGAACCACTTTGAGTGAGCTTCTTGTCGTAGCTCCCAGAGGTCGCTACAGTGTTTATATTTGACAATTCAGGCTGATTGACCAGTTAATTTTTATTTATGAACATATTTATTTCATAGAACACGTTAAACCGTCGCTCCCGGTCTGGTGAATTTGTTACACTGATCATTAATAAAGTTGTTTAGACGGTTTAAAAACTCAGAGACCTGGATAAGCTCGTTCAGTACTCGTATGACAGTGTAAACTTTTTAAGTATGTAATTTAAACAATTAAATAAAGTATTTAACTCCATTTCTTATCAAAACACAGCAAAACAAAAAAGTATTAAACTTTTCCCGTTTCCCGGGAATTCCCGGGAAAAACAAAAATAAATTCCCGTTTCCCGGGAACTGAAAAAGGCCGGGTAAAACGAAACCCTAACCTAGATCTACTTATAAAAATAACTATTTGTTTACTTCTCTAAAGTTCAATAAAAAAAAGATCCTGTTTAGTTTTAAACCAGACCTATAAATCTGGACGCCTTTATTGAATGAATTACTGTTAATTGGAAGAAATTGTTTGTTCTCCCGATTTCTCATTCCCCAAATGGATTGTTTGATTTCTTAATAATTTAATATTTGACCGATTGTAAAGTAATAATTAATTTTTGGCTGGCGTTTCAATCTGTGGGTTTTGCAAAATTCTAATTGTGGAGAGGACTTATACAGCCATGAACAGTCTTGCCTCAGACACTGATTAAATCGTCTGTCACAGACGTGTGAGGCCAACGATGATGTGATTACAAGGTCCAATAACGATCAGGAAAACAAATAAAGAAATGTATTCAAAGTAACTGCATGATGCAAGAAAATCATTCGACAGACTTATTTTCTCAGCTTATATCCAACAAATGTTTCATTTATTTTTCAATATTTCACCCTCTACAAAAATTCATTGATATTTTTGACGGTAGCAAAGAGGGCCACATTTTGAAAGTCACCAATCCGTAGGGTGGCCGAAAATATTCGTGTTATGGCCAACGATGGGTGTTGAAAACAGTGACTCGGCAAAAACCCGAGTTAAACAGCCACTTGGAGCAATTAGAGCAAACAAAACATTTTTACAAAAGCTCTTTGAGCCCTCGGGAAGACAGTAAGCCACGCCATTTACTCTCATTTGCATAAGAAGATTCAATGTGACCTTTTATAGAATGTTTGTTTATTTTGTACAATTAATCTTCTGCGTGCTACGAAATTTTCTACAGGTGTATAAATACTATCTTGCAGATATTGAATCAAACAATTTATTGATTAATATTTGCATTTTTGTTGAATTTTAAAATGTATGCCTTTCTATAGTTTATCAATTAAATTGGATAGCGCTTCATATCCTCCAAAATATTAGAATTTTTCTGTTACTTTTCTGAAGTAACTAACTGAAGCATTATTTATAGCCCCTAGGCCACAGATGGTAAAACAGGGAATATTGATATCAAGTAATTAAAAGTACTTACTTTTAAGATAAAACTTTAATTGTACATTTTTCTGAATACCTAGTCTGGCCTAAATGTATATTAGGATTAAAAAAATTTAAACAACTAAGATAGGTACAATACTTTTGAATAACTGTCGTATTAAAGTTTTCAGAAGAAGCTACTCCTGTGATAAGTACAACAATATTTTCGATAAGTAAGTTAGCTTATTGAAATAAGCCATAATATGAACTGACTGGTAATTTGATGATACTAGTAGGTTATTTAAATAGTTTTACCTCACTCTGTTTTGTCACTTCAGGTACGTTGTATCAATATATAAGTACCTACCTAATGTACCTACCCTCTCATTTCTACCGTTGTGAAACTGAAACAAACTTGACTTACTTAAGGCAAACAAAAGACTAATAGCCAGACCAAATAAAGCTATATTTAACGTTCAGATAACAGCTTATTACAAACTTCGCAACAGCAATTAAGCTAGAATCAACAAAATATTAAGTGGACACAAGTTCTATGCTGTTTAGAAATTTGCTTAAGCTGCTGGCAAAATGTTTTCCTTTAGGAAACTCACACAAAACAATTCCTTGCTATTCCATTGCTCGCTCTGTCTATTCGCAGGGAGTTGGTCCAAACAATAGTTGAAGCAACAAAGAAAGTTGGAATGCTCCAACTGACCCCGACGGTACCCCTTGGCCGATATACTTCCTATACCTACTCATACTGCAGTAGATGCTGTTGAGAAAAAAAATGCGTTCTGTCTGCTCTTTGTGTGTGAATACTACAGCCTATTTTCGGAAACTAATGTGCTGCATAGGTTCTTCTGCTGCTTAGTTGATAGTTTGACTTGTTTACAAACCATTTTTTTCATTGGATAACTTTTCTACACACGTTTTAACCTGTGAATAATATGGACGCCTTTCATAAAACTCAATTTGCGTGCGTTTGACGTCCTCAACACCGATTCAAACTTCAATACAGCGTCGAAACTCCAAGAAATTCTACAAAACCGTCGCTATGATTTCCAACCGCCTGCAGCGCATACTAATTTCCCACCTACATTCTCGACCGCAAGGTTTAGAAGTTAAAATACGTCGAACACGAGAAGGTGCTGCTTTGACTTTTACAAAAATGTTGGAGTTTCACCCTCGTGGCTCCGAGGTAGGTGATTTATTTGCGGCCATGAAGCGTGAAGCAAATGAACTGCCTGCGCTGCAGGATATACGACGAGCTCGCTGTAACTACCGCCAGCGCCACCTACCGCATCGCACGGGTTCTCGCGTTACCAACACAATCACGATCTTAGATAGATTACTCTCCTTGCGAGAGGTTTGTTTAGGATAGAAATCGTTTCAGTGAAAGTCTGATTTAAAGTAGCAGGATCCAGATTCTATGTATGTATTTCTCGAGGTGTTATGACACCCTTGCAAAATAAATTATTACTTACGTATCTAAATGTACGCACAAGAAATTAAAAATGCATATACGAGTAGATACTCTTTCTATTGTTGGTCGACAATCGACATGAAAGGTTTACTTCTTCTTTCTTGTAAATTATCTGACCGATGTTATCACTCGCTGAGTTTCTTAGTGGAACAGTTTGGAAATGCTCAGAGTGTCTTGAATATCCTAGAAATGCTGAACATAATGTAGGTACTTGCCCTCACCAAATTACGCACCGACAACACTATTCAATTTGAGAACACAAAAGGTGCGATAGAGACAAATTGTTCGCAAACACTAGTCGTAGTCAGGCAGTTTGTCACGGGCCTCACAAACAGAACGCATTAGCGCTGCGGTGTCTTGGCTTGCGGTCACCTAAGCAGGGTTTTAATGACGCAAGTGCGACTATGGTTCAGGGCAGGAATGGCTTGATAACGATCCCGAATACCCACTATGATAGATATATTTTACTTTTTACTTTTCTCTAGGAGGTCGAAGAATTTTAAGCAAGCCGCTTTATGCTGCGGATTTGTAATTTGGCGGTCGAGTGTCAAAAAGTTGTATGAAACCGCATGAAGAAAACACACATGCAACACCGAAGGCCATGTGAAAATCACCTAACGGACACAGACCCGACGATGGAGTGCTGTTATAAGCAACACCGCAATTTCTTTGTTTAGCACTGGACTGCGATATCAGCGAGGTCGTAAAAAACAACACAATGTTGACTATGTTAATGAAATGATGACAAAAAGTAACAGAAGTAGACGACGACGTGACAAAACACGTAGTTGCAGAAATTGAAATCACATGCAAATGAACAATACTACGTATAAGAAACGGAGACATGTCTGTTTAACCTACTGCTATGACTACCTTATTATTTACTTGGTGCATAGTGTCAAGTTTCCTGACTTTTATGGCACTATTCATAGGCCAGCTGAATATGTTAAGGATGCGTGGTGTAAAGACATTAAAGTGAAACGTACCAAAAGTTAGACAAATAATAAATAAATATAAATAACATCCTTGACTATTCACACATTGCCAGATTTCCATATGAATGAAAATATTTCTGATTGTATACGGCTTGCGATTCCAATAAATAATTTAAAATCATCACTGCTCAGTAAAATATTTAATAACGGAGCTCCTTGCAAGAAATCTGCAATATAAGTCACCACACAAACACACGGCCCGAATGTAAATCGAACTGGGAACTCCACAGACCAGAACTGTCGCGACCAACCGGCGATTAGTCAGCTTGCTAAGTGCTACTTTCCGATTGTATTTCTCTTTGCAACCGTCCAAAACTGTAATTTATGCGACTTTACAGTTCCACGAAATTTGCAATCGACGAGGATCCCAGCAAAACCAAAGGTTTATTTATGGCCACCAAGTTGGAGCTTAAAGTTCTGTGGGTGCAACACTCGCCGGGTTTTTTGCAAGTTACGGGGCCCTGGAGCAATGTTTCAGTATGTCTGGCGGTGGAGTTACCAGTTACTGAGCTCCCGAAGGAAGTTCGGCAGACGAAATCTTTTTAATTTATCGTTAATGTACAGAGTTGCTAATGTTTTTGGGAACCAGTATCTAATTAAAAACAAAATAAATGAATTCGTGGATGTTTTGGGGGGTAGTGAAGTAAACGGACAATTATTAAAAATCTGAGTGAAACAGAGACATAAGCACAAAAATGTATATATTAATTACATTAATACATACATTATAACAGGCGGTACTTATTTCAGATGATCATTCGTCAACTTGAATTTAACTTAGTTTGCTTGAGTTTTGGTACAAAGCTTGTTTTCTCTACAATTCTTCCACACGTAAAGTCAACACCTTTGCAGGACAAAGGGCTTTCAAAAATATCTGGCGACAAAATTGACATCTTTGTACTGCCTTGTTTCTGTGTTTATTCGGTTTATTGACAAGCAATCCGGGTGAAAGAGGACTGGGCAAACAGGACTGATTGCGAGGAAGCTTGTTCAGGTTGTTTGTGTAATGCTCAGCCCTCCTTTGATTAGCAAGCTCTATGTTAAAAAGGAATGGAGGTCATCCCAATTTATTTGGATGCAAATGCTGTTTACTTGTATTTAAGTTTGTTTACGTTAGTCAACGACTCGGAAGTACTTTTTCAAAGAAAATGTTTAATGTTAGTTTAAAGATTATCAAAGCTTGCGTTAGATGAGCCCGTTTGCTTCGTGTTCAAACCTTAACTTAAATTTATGTTGTAATCAAACCTAATGATATCATAACATCATATCATCATACAGCATTCCACTCCCACAGAGTATGCCACCAGGAACGATGTCCCGTTTTTGCAATCAAGGTTGCCCCCTTTAAGTCATCGGTCCAACTGGCCGGAGGGCGTACAAGGCTACGCACTACGATTGCCATGGCGTGGCCTCCACTCGGGAACCCGCTTACTCCACCGTCCAACGGTTCAACGACAGATGTGCCGAAAGCACTGCCACTTCACCTAGCTACACTTCCAGACTAACTTGCTAACCTAATGATAAGTATTCAATAAAATAACAACTAGGTATTAAAATTATTTAATGTCCTCTAACAAAACGCGTTTTGACTTATTTAGATGATCATCCTAAATCTACTTTACTTTGAGTTTCATATTTAACAGTTTTTTCAGTTAATTGATTAGCATCAGACTTGGGATCAGATCTTATGAGATGTATGATGTCATTTATATTGTCCTGTTACTTATATTTAGGGTAAGACCCCTTTGCTTTAGTACATGTATTTCTTAGGCACTTCTCCCACTTGATATCCGTTGATGCATATTTTTAGCGCATCCGCAACTCATGCGTCTGTTCGACGAAAGGAAATCAAATATATTTTGGAGTTCGAGTGAACTTTCAAAGTTGCATCACAGGCAGGGTTCGAATCAGTGACTTTCACTATCACTAGTAGCGACGCCTCTACCGACTGCGATAAATTGAGTACTACATTTTGAAAATACTTTAACGTTTTTGGAATTAGTTCCATAACTATCCCGGTAGATGTTGCCATGCCAAGCGTTACTGGCAATAATTTTGCTAAGGGTAGCTGAGCCGCTGTAGCCCAGTCGGTAGAGGCGTATATGTATTATTTTGACAACACATACAAAAAAACATAATGAAATTTATAACTAAGGGGACCATACAACAAACTTTTTTTTATACCATTTTGATACAGAATAGTACGGAATCTTTCGTGCGCGAGTCCGCCTTGCACTTGACTATTTTTTCAAATTGAATACAACACTTTGATTTGAAGTTCTAACTGCAGATGCAGTAGGTTCTTTGTCTAATTTTAAGAACCGTGAACCTATGCCTCTTCTTGAAACAATCTTGTATAAACAGTCAGGTTATTGTTATACATCAGATATTATTCCTGGAACCCACCTAACATATTAAATGTCTACTCATAAATTAAGATAATATGGTTCGAATTCAGTATTTAGATTTGAAGACGCAGGATCATAGTAGGCTCGGCTATCTAAAACCAGGTTAGCAGCAAACTGGGCTAGAAAAAATCGGTTAGTAACTTGGTATCGTTTTAGCCATGGTCCAACGCAACACAGCCTAGCAGTATTACATCCGTAAAATAACACAAAATACAGAGTAGGTCAATGTTTTCTTCATAAACAAATCCTTGTAACATTACCCGCTTGCAATCTTGGCATGTTTTTACACTGCCACCCTCTTGTTTGGAGACAAAGCTTCACTCGTATTCTGGTTAGTGCAAGTTCTGGAACAGATTAGAACTTTAGCAAATGTGTATTTTTATTGTAGGTTAGCTGGACATAATATTTTGTTTAAAAAGTTTTTGTGTTTTTTGTTTGTAAAAGTTAAAATTTTACGTCAATTTTTACTGATGGCTTCCTATTGGTTTTGTTATAAAGTGTAGTTTTGTATTATCATTTTATATCTCGTAGTTATACCTATTGGTCAGAATTTTAAACCGTTTATAGCTGAAGCTTTCATTATTTAATAAGTTAATGTTTAAATCTTTCTAGTCGATTTTTTTACTAGTTCCATTATATTGTAATAATGTTTTTCTACACCACCATCAAACATGGTATTAGTGCCCTCACCATCTTGCCCCGTTGTTATTCTTGTTACACCCCTGTATTTTTGTACGGGGCTATTTCGGAAGTGGCTCCGGGCAGTACCGAATCGAATTGTACCAACAATTTGATTTACAGGCCATTTTTATTTCATTGGCTCGTCAGTTTTAATACTGTTGTTGTTGTTTTGTAGAGTGTATCTTTTGCCATGTATGGCCTGTTCTATAAAAATTTCTTAAATGGATATCCCACACTACAGAAGAATGAGTAGGTATTGGCTGTACCTTACTATTACTACCAGCTCATCGTACCTATTTAAGAGAGATCTCTCAGAAGATCTGATTGATACTGGTTAATCTTAACAACCGCATTATAGGGTATTCGAATATTATGGTGATGCTATAAATGGAATAAATATCGGTATTTTGTTATCCTAACAAAATTTAAGTAGGGCCAATATTCACAATTGAACCTCAAATTTTTTATTGACTGAATTTTAGTAAATATAATTTCGAATACCAAGATCTAAGATCAGGATCATAATATTAAAAAAAAAACATTAGCAATAATAAAAACCACCTCTGGAATAAAAAAACATAAATAAGTAAATTTTAATATTTCTTCCCCAGTTATAAAAAAGCGACGGGATGACAAAACGGATCCCTTGTGCAAAACTTTACAAAAATGGCATCCCAATTTACCATCACATAGCTAGCTAGGTACTCACAAGCTCGACTGAGTTATGAAAACCCTCTCGGATCCTCCCACCTCTCAGAGACGACAATTAAACCAGTGACGACGAGCAGAAACTACTCAGTGGAAACCATGATGACAAGAGCAGGGAAAATACTTACGTAAATTATGCAGCACTTACTGACGGAGGGTAAAGCGGTGTGCATTCTATTTTAGCGTTCTGAAGCGTTTCATGGAAAATGAATGACATGGAACTCTATTGGTAACATGTAAGCGCCCATTCACCTTAGTACAAAAGTTAAAAATATTTTAGAGAAAATCATCTCATATGCATAAATTACTAATTTATTTGTTTTCAGTAATTCCGACAGATTTTTATCGTTTTAAAGAATAATAACAATTATTTTATTCGTAAATATTAACTGATTTTCTATTAAATGTAAATCAATCCTTAACTGGAACAGTAAAAGTAAAAGATGAAATTTAATGCATCCATCAGAAAAACAAACTGAGTGCGATTACATTTTTGTGTAAACCGTCATCTAACTTATTTTCGATGCCACGTCAAAAACTCCTAGGTAAAATAATTTGGAATAGACGCGCTTTGACTGTGCATAGGGGTCCCCAAAAACAAAAGTCTCGTGTATGTACACTCCTAAAACAATGAACGCGATATGTAGAGAGGGTGTCGCCACTCGCGATAGTTCGTGCAGCGGCGCGGAAGGAAGCACTCGACTTTTTTCAAAATGGCGCCTGTCAACTCGCCAAAAGAAACAAGATGGCCGACAAATTAAAGGGTTAGTTGCAAGAAAATAAACAAACAGTTATTTTAATGTAGGAATAGATTTATTTTCGTAGCAATTATTTTTAAATATATTGACTTAGTATTGAGGTCAAATAGACACACTTGAAGTAGGTAAGTTATGTCATGTTAAAAGGAGTTTGGCATAAAAATGCGGTGGAAAAAAATGGTTTGGAAACTGAAAGAACAAAAGAGACTTCTTAACATTCACAAAAACGTTAAATTTCAAAAAAGAGCAACTCAAAATCAAAGAAAAGCAATTACTGGAACTGGGTCAGAGACAGAGTGTACACAACTTACAATATTCACCGGCCTTTCATTTTGAGCCATTGACGTTTGACATTCTAGATTCTTTTTATGTTAAAGGGGTTTAGTCGAGTGTCGTGTCAAAACGGCTTTTTCTCTTAAATCAAAGTGAAGCGTCTCTTAGAGCCGGGCAATATGAAACAGGTCGGGCTTAGGCTCTCGAAAGGGCCTTCTCAGATGTCGTTGGAGCTCATTCGCTTGCCTCGGCCACACCCTCCTCTCAACTTGCACATAAGCCTGCCTGCCGCTTTATTCATTATGTACAGCCATTAACTCGAGCCATCATGGCGGCCAGATTTTTACATTATTAATTTTCTTCTGTGACAGTTTTCAATATCGATACTTGAAGCAAATAAACAATTTGATTGGCTGATTGTCGTCTATTTCTTACAAGAAATGTATCTTGTCATTTAAATTTTACGAAAAAAACAGTAAAAGACAACCAAAAATTTTAACTAATTGTTTAAGCTTAAAAGGTTCGGCAAGTTAGTAGGTACATTTCTACCGAAGTCCCTAAATTAATTGATGTTGAAAAGCGGATTATTAAAAAAAAATACAAACTCACACTCTCTCAAGCTGGGTTTGATGTGCTCAATGGCTTAGGTCAGTTACTATTCATTTTATGTAATTTAAGCGCTGATATTTATGATGATGTAAGTAAATATTGCATGCATTATTCATAAGTTCACTTTGTGTCCTTATACACTACCCCTATTATTCTGACCGGGTAAAAAGCCTAAAAGCCTACCTACCGTAAAAAGTACCTACCTTTACCTGGTGATTTTAATGTTCTAGGCGATGCGAAATCTGTTTATTTATGTTACAGCAGATTGAATTAGGTAAGGCCCTATTTTATTTCGCATCACCCGCAAAACGTTACCGAAACAAATCCAAGTAGAGATTTTCAAGCAATCCGGGACTTAGCAGATTATAAAATGCCGGGGGTGGAGTTGCCACGTTTTGTCCCTCAAATCTAATTGCTAGGGCTTCCTGGGTCATTCTAAACCACCGAGCACCCGAAACTTGTTCGGCTTCTAAGTGTGGCTAAACAAAATGGCCGACAAACACTTTTTAATTTCGCTGCTTAGTAACTTAGAACTAATTTCCAGTTAAGGCATTTGGCTGGTAAACCCAGACGGACAAAGTTGGCGCAAATTTGTGGGGTCGTTAGTATATTCTTAGTCATTATTTAGTGCCTTTGTTGTTCCTTCATCTACACACTTGTCTGTTACTCGGTTAGATATTATGTCATAATAACGTGGCGTAAATTTTAAGTTTTCGTCTTGATCTTACTTTTTAAAAATGTATTGTACCTAGAATGATATCTTAAAAATATATTCCCACACAGCATATTTCTGTGTCATATTGAACTACCAACATTTAAGAACATACCTACTTTAAATATTGTCTCAGTAGTTATGGGAAAAATGACTTTTCAGCAGGAAGAACAACACAATTTAAATTTTACTAAAAATTAATTAAATCTAATCTTGAGTGTTAATGCATTTGCAGCAAAGGCGGTTATTTTGTATTTCCAGTATTTACCACTAATTTTATTCAGAATTTTTGTCATTTTGAAGTTAAATCGTTAAAACGACTGTTATGCGGGGAACTGAGCTAAGAACGGACGTTTTTTTTTTAAAGTATTTATTCAACTTATATTACATTTTGATCTTGTAATCTCTAAAAATCGCCAAACTGCTATGCAGTTTGTTGGCGAAATAATGTGCTTGTTAAAAAATATTTTTCTATAAATAGCAACTTATTATAACGAATATACATTACCCTGTCATAGCTAAGAGTCGTGTCTCTCTTCCACCAAAGATTTTTTAATTTGGTGGAAAAATGGCACAACAGCAACTTCTTACCATGATTTAAAGTAAATTTTGGGCATTTAAGCAACTTTCAATATGTAATTATAATTTTTTTTTAAATAACGGTAGAGAAAAATTTACTACATTGCAATACAAAAAAATTCGATACAATGTCTGTATGCAATTACAAAAAACTGCCTCCTGTAAAATGTGGTTATGTCATTAGTGCCGTTATTTTTGCGGATAAGCGAAATATCAGTAGGCAGCTGGCGTAACTTCATGTTTATCTGAAAACGTTACCCACCAGAATTGAAGGCGATACAAATTCAAATATTATCCCAATGTAAGTAGGTCCTATACACGTACAAACATCAGTACGCAACTTGTATCTGTGTTTGGCTAAAATTACCCGCAATTTACATGAAAACTCGTGTCCTGCTTAAACTATCCGCGAGTGACCCTAGCCTAAACTGGCACGTCCGTAAATTTATTTCATTAAATTAAATTCTAAACTCAAGGGCCGGCTGGGAATTCGGTCGGAGGCAAACGAGTTGAAGTTTGTAAGAATCAGAGACTTGATAATTATTAGACTAAGCTCAAATTGCAGCTGATAAATTAGTTTTTCTCTAATACGCGAACGTTACACGGTTTGATGTTTATTTTCAGTTAGGTGGGATACCCATAATTACTTCCTTCTCCCTTTATCCTTAACATTGTACCTCGGTGTTTCTTCTCAGTTTAACGTTATATAATGAAAGTATATTTTTATTTGTTTCAGGTATGTTCTAGCCATACCATGTGCACCTGCTTCCAGTACCTAGTAGTGTAACGGTAAATCTGCTAATAAAATCATCCCCTGAATCCGATATTATCAAACTACAGGCTACAATTTTACAGGTGAAATTCGATGTTCATTGCGTTGTCGGTTAGCAGTTATGATACCAGGAATATAACCGGCTACGCAATATACTACGATTTCACCTGTAGACTTGTAGCCTGTAGTTCCATAACATCGGTCACGCTTTGCTTACCTACTTTTCACCTTTCAAGATTTTAACAACTCCGTTAGGGCTAATCTGACTTTCTCCGGCCAGTATAAAAACTGAGATTTGTCATTTTAATACATTTACATTTCTGGTCTTCAACGAAGTTATAATTTTTATACGTATTTATACAACGTCCAAGCTCAGCACTAAGATAAACTAGACTAACCTGATGGATTTAAGTCTATTCACCATTTTCATGTTTCTGTATTATCTAAGCTTGATCTACGAATTGTCTGGTCAATGGACAGTGCCTACAAAATTAATCTTAAGGGAGTATAATTAAGGGAGTTTCGATGTTATCCTGTGCCCGGAAGTCTGGACGTTGTAAATTAACAACCCCCGCCGGTAATTAAGCGAGGTGTGCACATCAAGTCTAACGAACAAAAATTCAATTAACCCAAATTGTGCAGGAGCAATTTTTTGAAGTGCCTATTTACATATTTTATACTTACAATCTGATCAAAATCTTTATAAAGATTGCGGATATTAGAACGAATTCGCTTAAACACTGGGATGATAAAAACACCGTTACAAAGCTGCATCTTCTGTAAATTATATATTAGACTTTAACCACGAAAAAAAATCTTAACCCACGGGAAAATGGTAAGCAGTGGATACTGGCAGCCAGCTTAAAATTGTGTAGATACGAAGAAAATCAACTTTAACTTTTTCCTAGCGTAACAAACCTTGTAAAATACAAAAATAACGGCTTGTATTTAAATTAGGTAGCAAAATACCTAACAATATTATCGTTCCCTGGATACCTACGTAGTTCACATTGATAGCTTTTCTATTATAATTCCAACTCTATCTAACAAAAGTTAAATATGTCATACATTGTAAAACATTTCTGTCAGCACGTAACGAACAGTTAGTGCATGTAACTTTATAACTAACGGTTAAATTACCATTAAACTTCGTCAAATGAGTGGTCTCCTCATTTGAATTTTGCATCGTGGTTGTAGAGCTAATGCTGCAAGGTAATTTTCTAGGAGTCCCAGGATGGTCGTTGAGGGATTCCTAGTGCTGCACAGGATTTCGGGTAATATATGAGACGGGACAGAGAAAATCCACTTGTTATTTCGAAATAAACAGTAGAAACAGTGAATACTTGCAGCTTTAGAACAACCCTGGGCTATAATTTAAATAAATTGATTCGGAAAATTACAGGTCCCTTTGGAAACAAAATCACTCATAAGCTCGTATTATGCGCGACGAATACCTAATCAATCTTTACCTAGATTTTTTTTGTGACATTTTAAAGCACTTAACGCTGCGCATATTATCAAAAACAGCGTAGACTCTAGACCAAAAGTAGGTACTTCGTCTATAGTTTACTGAAACCGGTACCCACTTAAAACCCTCTACTTACGGGACGTCCCGTAAACTTAAAGTTTCGCACTTGCAACACTATTCTAGTCCAGGATATGGAATTTAATGTTGATTAATTTCTCGAGTTTTAGAGCCGGCGGCGGTGTCCTAAGGGGTATGCCGCTAGTGCAGGAGCCGGGGCCCATTCAGGTGTTCAATTTAGAGCCACTTTGCAAGTACAAACTAGTTGGCAGTTAGTCTGCAGCTGAGCCGCATATTCTAACGGTGTATTGTATGGTGTTGTAATTAATTGGCCCCATATATTTGCGCCACAAGAGATACGATTGAGCCCTTGGAATGAATCTACTATGGTCTATATACTAATTTACCAACTGTTTCTTAGTCGTTCGGAAGGTCGGTGTAATGTCAGACAGAAAGACAGAGAAAAATTATAATAACTCAGAATGAAAATCAATAGAATCAATAGAATGAAAATCAATAGATAGCAAATCATAATTACCAAAATAGTCATTACGCGTTTACCATAATCAATCAAAAGCCAAATTGATACCTACAATGGTCTCTATAAGTCCTTTCATAAATACTAACAGCATCGTTTGACAGCTCCCAATAGCCCTCAACCATAATTGTGTTAAATTCAACATTATCAAATGGTACGGAACGCCGCTCATTTCTCCCACCAGAGGGCGCAACTGTCAATCACTCGCGCCGCCCGCAATAGGTCGAATAAAATATTTACTGTCCTAATCCTTAGTGGCCGCGAATCCATTATGATGCCCTTTTGTAAACGCCCGATGTATCATATTGCTCTGGGACTATGAACAATTTGGGAGTGAGCAAATGAGTGTCAAAAGTGTAAGTGCATTTTTGAAATAAGACATTATAATAATAAACGATTGCAAGTTGTCGGATCTGTGATTGGACCAAATTAAAGCAAATCGTGCAAGGGACACATTGTTTTCCTTCCCTTGCCTGCCGCATTTGGTGATTATGAAATAATGTTTGCAAACAAAAAAATATTTTTAATGCTAAATATATTGACACATTTTAAAAATACTTAGTATAAAATAAACCTACTTCAATGCATTGCGTGAATGCAGTAGAATCAAAAAACTGAAAAGCCGCAAACAAGTTTGGAACTCATTTGTTACGAAATCAGTCCTTAGTTTTTAGTTTTCTTCATCCACAAGTTACCTTAGATTAAGGTTTAATAAAGGTTTTTTACCGGCTAATCGTTACTTATTGATAACACTGTCTAGACGAGGTTTGTATTTTTTTTCTTTTATTCCCATAGCGAAGTGATTCTCGAAGTAGGACTTTATTATTATAAAGTTATTGCATATTTTCCAATGAATGTGGTATTAAGTACTTGTAAAACTAGTATCATAATGTATTGCTATACTAAAACGTAAGATATCTACGACATCTCACACAGCACCATCTAGCCCCAAACTAAGCAAAGCTTGTACTATAGCAACTAGATAGCTGATATTATACTTAAATACTTTTTTGTAAATAAATAGGTAAATCCAACACATAGAAAATACCCAGACTCAATGCTAATATTTGAAAAGTAATTTACAAAATATACTTGTGCTGTGTGGTGATCGAACCCACGACCCTCGGCGTAGCAGGCAGGGGTACTATCCACTACACCATCGGGCCAGTTGAATTTTATCATGTTCTATATATAGGGGAAGGCCTTATTAGTAGGTAAAGGTCGAATGGCTCTCATTCTGATGATGGTATACTTTTCTTGCTTATAAGTTGAGGATTTTTGTCAGTTAAGCAAGACAATTATCTTATAGCATCTTATAGTCATAGCCCAAGGAGTGTGTTGCTTGTTTTTGAAAAAAGTTCAATAAATGTGCAAATATTATCCATGCGTACATTAGACAATAACGCCTTACCACTTTTGCTAATAACCATTTTGGATTATTAGTGGGCTTTTACCCTCTATTCCGCACACATTTCTTAAGGTCACCAATCCACCCTTCGGGGTCGCCTGACCCTAGTGGCACCCATGTGACCCCCGAACTCAGACTGGTCCGGTCTCATCGTTGATCATTGTCAAACCGTAATTGATGTTTGACAAAGTGACGTCATCCCTGACATCACCTCTTAACAAAATGGCGGAGCTTTTAAGAATAATTAGCGAGCGGACCGAGCGGGAATTTTGATGGAAATTTTCAGTGTTAATTACTGAAATCTTGGAGCGGTGAAAAGTTGATAAAATGTAAAAGACAATAGTTTCTACAATATTTCCGCAAAGATTTCAAACTGTAGACTTTCGGTATTTTTTTTAGTCACCAGAAGAAAAATGCTTCAATCAAGCTCACGTCCGATTAGACACTAGAACCGCCAATATAAGTCTTATGCATGCGGAATATGAACGGTCCAAAGTCCAAACTGTCTAAGCTAGCCTGATCTAGACTGTACTTAGCCCATTTTAACCATGCAAAAAACAGTGAAACTGTATCACAGCAAAAATAGGTGGCTGATTTATTGTGCCTATTTATACCTTATTCACAATTGACATTAGGTACCTCATAAAATTATACAGCTTTTAAATTTATATTTTTTGGCATCTTATATCAAAAGCACTAACCCACTTAAGTATTTTGATTGATAGGAAAATATCAAAAACAAATCAAAAATTCTCGTGAACTTGTATTTACATCTACAAAGTGCGACTTATAAAACTTTTGGCTCGAACTTTTCTCATTTCATGTTATCAAGACGACATTTTAGGTGGTTATCAACAGTTGACACTTTGATAAACTCTTCTTTAGAGAGTTGTAGAGTAGAAAATTTCAATACATTTAGCGACCGTCACTCCATCTGACTCTTAACGGCGATGGTAACAAGAACCAAATGATTTTTCGGTTTTTCGACGAAAAGAGTATTAAAATCCCATACAAAAAACAGATACCATGGCATTCGTACACACATATCACGCCTTTAATCCCTTACGGGGTAGGCAGAGATTTACGCCACGTCTGAAAAATATTTGAGGGTTATTCGGAAAGTTGTATATCGCCATAATGACGGGTTGTCAGCCCATCGCCTAAAAATTGCAATACACACCCTCGAATCCCTTTGTTGCCTCTTCGACTCCCACGACAAAGAAATGGGGTGATGTTATTCTAAGCCGGCATCACAAGGCATGGCATACGTCACATTTAAAAGAGACTGTCACAGATTGTCATTTGTATGATGGCTTTTGCGAATCGCAATATCCTCCTGTGCGTGCGCGATTCTCAAAACTCTGGAGTGGCATTGTCATATTTTGACAAAACTCCTTAAATAAAGATTAAAAAAAAAAAAAAAAAACTCATAGATAATATAATAATCGCCTAAATGCTTATGAAAAATAAAATGACAATTATGACTTTATCTTATTAAAATAAAAAACACAACCGTGCCGTAAACTTAACGAGTTTTTAAAATAATATATGTATTATTAGTGTTAGGTATATATAATATAGATATATATTAGTATATTGAGTAAACTTTTATTTAACTATATTCATTAATTTAATTGTGCACGATTTATCAGCCTTACCTTATGCTATCTCTCTACCGTAGGACTGCTGGAAGAGATTTCTTTTTAGAAATAAGTAGTACCTGTTGTGTTGTTTTTCTTTAATGTAATTGTTCTGTGTTTTATCTTGTGTGCAATAAACAGTTTAATAAATAAATAAATAATTTCTGAGAAATGTAAGACCCAGTAATGGCGGTCGTAAAACCCGAACTTTAACACATGTCATTCGGAGAAGTATCCTTAAAAATTCACGCGGAGACGAGACAAGGTATTACTTTAGAGTTAATTCCAGATATCACATTTAATTCAGTTCTGTTGTCGTAGAATTAAAATACAAAGGGGTAGAATAGTGGAAAAAATTCATGACACTAAATGTGGATATCGCAATTTATCCGAAAAAATGCTCATCTTGAAAAAAAGAAACAAATTATCGTCGCTCGAAATTTTTTATGTCTAGCGACTAACAATATTATTTCAAAGTTTTGAACATATATTTTACTTTATTGAGTAAGAAATGGGATTGAGTCTTATTTTTCGTTATTACAATATCTTGTTTCTTTTAATACCTATTTTGAATTCTGTAATGTAAGTTGAAGTGAGCACCCATCAGCGGCGCCATTACTTTGCAGCGTATATTACTCGTATTACATCATTATTCCGGTAATATGCTTATGCTGGGCAAAAGAATGAGCTTTGGAAAAAGGAAAGTTGGCGTTGTTACGCGTAGGTTCGTTTTATAATAAAAATGTTTAGGTTATTAAACCATTGTTGTAAATATAAATTAGTAAATACTTCGTAGGTAAAAAAAAAATATTCATCAAAATTGACGGAAAGGTAGGTCATTATAATGAACATATTTGACTAATGAGATTTGAAGCGTTAATAAAATATTGCCAAGACCCTGGATATTTGATCGACAATCCTGAATTTACATACATACATAAATCACGCCTATATCCCTTACGGGGTAGGTAGAGTTCCTGAATTTCTTGACCGATAATAAACCTAACAGGCCTATAGGGCCAGACCTCGCGTCGTCCGTCTTGTCCCGCCATCTGCTGCGACATTGCATTAGAATGGAAATGGGAAACAAAACACGAACACGCTCGCGGCCCGAAGGAAGGTCCGTCCCAGAGGCCTCTCCCAGTCCTATTCCAGCTGACAATCTGAGACGGCGCTAATGCAAGTACATATGGGTTTTGATAAATTCACGCTCGTTTTCCCCCCAGCGGGAATTGACGGTGCTGGCAACCCTCTGTGTGATACTGTGATAGCACGTTCAAAAAGCTGGCAAGCCGTGTTATAAAGCGTGATTTCACGTAACGGGATTGAGTGGAAATGAGCCGGTGTGATAAGCACGCTTTGTGGTCTGTCAGTGACGCGAAATGTCCTTTGAAACGTTGAAAAAGATAACGTTAAATTTGTTTTACCTTTTGCCTACACGACAGCCCGTGTACAGCGATGTCAAGGGACAGAAAACACAGACTTCAAGCTTTTCAAATTGCGTCTGTCTAGAAACTTTCAGGTTGCCTATGTACATTTCAACTATATTTATTTCATTCTGAAAGTTTGTGGAAAATTGACTTAAATATTGTTAACATTATTATTTGAAACAGTAAGAAGGTTGGTTTCTTAAACAGTAAATCGGTTTCTGAGTATTGCTGTACCAGCAATACTCAGAAACCAATTTAAATAATGATATTATGTTGATAATAATTAAATATTATCAATTAAAAAACTAGTAATTGATTACCTACCTATAAAAGGTGTTATACCCCGCAATGGATAATGGGCGTAATATGTATGTGTATAAAAGGTATTAGAACCGATTCAATTCTTCTCTTCAAATTTAAGAGTCAATCTCATGTAGGTGGAGTAACTTCATAAAGATCCAGGTAAAGCGCATTTCTTAATGGCAGTTCTCCTACTTGTTCGACAAGTAAAAAAACCGCCTAAGACTTGTTTAAATAACCATAATGTACATAACCCAGGTTAAAACTGAAATCTTAGGTAGTCTTAGATTGGATTGGATCTTACTCAACTTTTTCTTTAAATTTGAAGTTTTCAAATAAAGTCTTTCGTTAAATTTCAACTTTTATTGAGTTCGTAAACACATAATGAAGGTACTGTTCATAATTCGTCTCATTTCAAATGACAAGAAAATCACAATCTCAGCAAGCAATGGTTTGTTTACCTTGGCCACCCTTGCAACTGCAACATTTGGCGTTCATGGCCCCTTGGCACTCATGGGTCCTATTCCACTCCTGAGGGCATTCCGCCCCACTCATTACCCCTATAGTTATTACTGTCATTTTTCAACTCGTTATTTACTCTGAGGAGAGCTGATATCGCGACATTTGCTTCTAAAGGCCGAATTTAAGATTAGGGTGAAGGATATCAAGGGATTTGCGCGGGATCAGAGCAAAATTGAAAATATCCCTTTAAAGAGGCTTTCGTACTTCTGGGCCTTGTTTACGAACAGTCTGTTTTGGCGGGTCTTGATAAATTTAATTTGCAAAACAGGAAAGTATTTTTAATGCAAAATCGTGTTAGTCATTTTTATTTTGTTTTACTCTACTTGCTTAATTATCAACTAAAACTATACGTCTATCTTCTATCGTAAAAATCTATGTACTCATATTTCTATAAATCTTAAATAATTTAAGTTCGTTTTGAGTATTTTATAGACAGAACAAACAACTTTGCTTGGGCTCGAAAAACACAATTATAATTGTTTGCAGAAGCTGAGTAAATCTAGGCAAAAAATTACAAGTAAATACTGCCTTTCAGTTAAGAGCAATAAAAATAAGTTAATGGAAATAAATTTGAAGAGACGGAAGGTATTATAAATATTCGATGAAGAGTAAATAAAAAACACTCAGCAGAATTATTTTTGTTGTTTTTTTGTTTTAAATTCTTGTCAATGACAGATAAGTTGTAACAATTTATTCGAAGTCACAGCTAATAAAAATATTACTAAATAGCATGTTATGTTATGGAGCATTGGAGTAAATCCGACAAAAGTTTATAAGATGTGACTAGAGAACGTCTTATCTTTAAAAATACATTTCGATGATAAATTACATTAACTATCGTTATTGTTCACCTCTATAAACTGAATAAAATGATGTTTGAATACTATGTTTTAGGATCTTAAACATGTAATTGCGAAATATACAAATTAATTTGAATTCATTCAAAAGTGATCCTTGCTGCTTTTAAAGATTGGATCGTTATGATTGGGTTTATGCGAAACAACGAAAATAACAAAAAATCTGTAGCTTCAGATAACTTGACGTCACGCACGTGTTGTTGACAATACTGATTTATGACAACTGATGCGCTCAGGAAAACTAAAATGGCGGCATGACTAACAGCTAAATCAGATTGATTTCTGAATATACCCGATTTCGGAACTACCCGATTTCGGAACTACCCCAAAGCACCTTTTGTCTCGCCAAATAAAGAGGCTTTCGTTCTTCGTACGTTAAAGCTATATTGGCCACAGTTGCTAACACTTATTGTTATAAGTACTTGCAAACAAATACCTATTTTATTTAATTACTTAGAAATACAAAAATCTTTATTTCTAAATCCGCGCAAATAAATTCTTGCATCGAAACTTATCCGTCTAACACATAGTTAGTTACTAATCTTAAAATAATTTACCTCTAAACAAGGTAAAACATTTTAACATACTTTTTCTTGAACAAAAAAAACATCTCGAACGTTAACGAGTATCGCAGCATCTGTAATCGGATGCTCTTGTATTTTCGCGCGTTCTTCGCTACATTTTTCGTTTTCGCCATCTTCCTTTGTTGCCGTCTCCTTATTACGAGATCCTCCCACTTTTATTATATAATCGTCTTTTACCTTAGCCGATGAGCTAGCTACGATGGAAGGCGTACGATATGAGTAGGTATTTTATGAAACTAGGTAGGTATGTGTGTCGTTCCCGGTAAGACTTGGAATTTTACCGGAAACTTTCCCAGGGACGAGGAATATTTCTTTATTTTATCGTTATTTGAAGTACCTATCGTTGCTCAATTGAAATTTTATTTGAATGCTGGTTTTGTTTGTAACTGTCTTACATATAAGAACTAGATTTATTCCTTCTTAAGACACTGATGATGTATATATATGCAAGATGTTGATAAACCAATCAACAATAAATAAATAAATATTCCCGTTAACATAGAAACATTGCAAATAAGAATATTTTTTTCAATATTTACAAATGTATTTGTTTTTGTTAAATCAACAATTTATGTTTTATTAGTCATTTTCACCTTAACCTATTAATTAATAAAATTTATAACTTGGTTATATTGCTCGTGCGCTTTCTGATGTTGCCAGCTCTTCGGCTAACAGACGCCTTTGAATTCCTGAGAGAAGCCGAGTCTGTCTGTTCCGAGTAAAAGCAAGTGCGCCTTGTTTCGATGTCACTGCACTACAGTCAATGGGAAAGTCCTAGCTTTATTACAATTATACTATACAATTTAATAAAATGTCTAACCAACTAGCACATATAGCGTTTGTTTTTAGATCTTTTAGATAACTGGATCTAGCGTACATCTACTTGCGTCATCACTAAGTATGTCCTTAAAAAATAAATATTACATAAAAAACATACCCTGAACCAAATGTCTGCCTAATATAGAGGTAAAACTACATTCACTTTATTAAAAAAAACCTTTATCATTTAATTTTCGTGTCGACACATTTTTATCTATAGCAGTCACGGTCTTGAAAACTTAAGAATTATTTATTGCCTGCCTACATTTATTGTTCTATACTATAGCATAGCTTAATCTTCATAAGAAGGGCACCAAAGAACAAAAAATCGTGGAATTTTAAATTTTCATTCGCTGGCCGGAATGAAAAACGTATGCACACACCTTACTTTTTTTAGTACTTCACTAGAATCGTGTAGGTATAACCTAATAAATATTTTATGGAAAGCATTATATTGCATTGTGTAGGTATTTACTTATTTTTATAACCAAGATAAGCTCTCATTCACATAACATTAATGTAATGTAGAAGTTGTTGTTAGGCATTTTCTACCAACACACTTAATTATTAGTCATTTTCTGTATTTTCCTCCCAGTCTACTCGGTGCGCTTGTACCTTTAAGCTAAGGAAAAAATATGTGACGTTTCACGCTAACCATCCGAAGCGGCTTTATCAAATTCCTTACCATTTATTTTTCGTCTTGTAAAACTCCTTTCGCGTTTAAGAATTTATTTATGTTAAACCGACGACGATTAGCGATGTCGGGTATTTAAAATAAACATTGTGAATCACGACATTTTATTTACATCCGAGTATTTTTAAGGATTCGTGAGTGAAGGATAAACAAATTTATGCCCACAATCGAGAGAAATTACGACTGTTTGTGGATGCGAGTAAGAGTCCACCTAGAGCTAAATAGGTACTTACTTATGAACGAAAACACAGGGCAACTTTAGCAAAAATATCAAGTATAAATTTATGATCGCACTTTTACCACTCTCGAGCAAACCATGTTTTCAAAATACCATGACATTAACAATCATTAATTATGTGATGTTGTCATTAAGGCCGGATAATTTTACCGTTATTACATATTTACTCTAGCAGGTAGCAACTAAACCCACGCTCTAAAGTTTCCTGAAGTTGTCTTCTTCAAATATCTGATTTCGAATTTGCGAAATAGGCTCAATATTAATACGAGCTTAATCCAATACGATTTGAGGGTATTACTGAAGACGTTTAATGTCGACCTGAGGAGCCGGGAGGAGATCTGGCCATTTGTCAGGTTTCCTGCAGTATCAAATATTATTTGAAATTAATCAGCGAGGAGGGCTGGGAAGTTGCTCCTATATTTTATGTTGTGGCTATGTCCAACAGTCGCCAACATTATACGCAAACTTATTAGCAGAAGCATGTAACAACACAGCTGCTACATGTAGCTTAAATACAAAACGTCATGCATATTGTTTCATTCAATATTTTCTACTTACTACGAGAACGCCATTTATACATATTAATCTTTTTTCTGGGGGATTTTATTCTTGCTATAAAATCGCCCCTTATAACATTTGATAATGATTACCTTACTTATGTTTACGTAGCTATACCTCCTTTAAAAGATGACTATAAACTAGCAGTCTTTTAACTTTGAAAAGTTTGTGTTTTGACAGAACATCTACTTACTTGTATCTTAGTTCATATCTCCTCCCCACAGACCAAAAACTTGCGCGAATGACAGCGCATAACTGTGCTCTGTGCTCCTCCCCATTGCACGTACAGCTTGCTATTAATATAATCGCAGGAAAGCTTTATTTTGTACTACCCCAGGTTGGATATATGACAGTTATAAGTCAGACGAATTAATCCCTATCACTTGACAAAGGGAGCAAAACAGCGTCTACCCATGAAGTTAATGGAAAATTTTGTCTCAAGGGAGTATATGAAGGATGTGTAATGATTTTTTTATAGACTTGATGGGAATAACGCGTTTGCAGTATACCGAGATCAAAGTGAGTAAAATATGTTTATGAAATAAACCGACCTATTCTGTAGAGAAACATTTAGGCCATTAGAAAAGAGTAGGTAGCCGTAAGTTTTTTAATGCTATAATTTTGTCATCGTCTTATCGGTATGTAATAATGTTGCAACAATATTTATAACCTGTTTTCAAAAGATTTAGAAATTTCGTGATACACCAACATAGCATAATTATTTATCTTTTAAAATTTATCACGTAACCAACAAGGCTAACTCTTTATTCGTGTATTTACGCGTATCCTAAACTCTAGTTAAAGTTTTTGTTCCTAGTAATATTTATGTACTTTTCCGCAAGAGGGCGCAGCCGCGCGGAAAACTAGTTACACTCGTGTGCAAATTAAACTGGAGTTTCAAATTTAAAACTTTCTTTATTAACATGTCCCTGTGTCACGAGAAAAACCAAGAAATATTATCATACGTTCTTTGTTGAGAAAATAAATAATTGAATTTGTTTACTTATTTTAATTACTTATTTTTTTATTATTTTTCCTTGCGGGGTAGGCAGAGCCGGAACAAAACGGTCGCTATTACTACGTCTGGTTAATATTTTGAGGCACGTTTTAGAAAAATCTCGTATTACTATGGTAAGAGGTTGTCAGCATGTCGCCTGAAATTTAAATACGTCAATAAGTTAAAGACCATAAATTTATGAAAGATAGATCATCTCAAAATTTAATACCCGCAATGAAGGGTAATAAATATGTGTCTTAAAATAAAAAGGAGCTAACAAATAGTTTAAAGCATAAACAACAAAACCACAGAATAAAACGAAGCAAATCAGTCTAAGATTGACGTCGTCGGGGCATCACTCCACGTCATCAGCATACAAAGTGGGGGTCGATCTACAACATCAGTTGGAATATCAGAGTAAAAAAAGAAAACTATAGAGGGAGACATAGATAGCCATAGTGAAGCAAAGAAAAATCATACAAAACACTAGGTATTGACGACATTACCGAAACCAAAGGAGAGTGTGTCACGGCTGTTGATGATGATGCGAATATGGTTTTGTGTTACACACACATACATACACGTTTTATCTACCCACCCGCAAAACATTAGTTATTACGTGATCATGGACCATGCAACTGGGTCGAAATATCAGACAATTCAACAAAAAAAGTATCGCCGTAAGTACCCTGTTTCAGTATTTTGAGTTATTATGTTTTTGGGTTTTGTGCTCGCACTACGTCTGGGTTGGGCTAACACTGCTTTATTTTTTTGCTGAGTGCCCTCTAAATAAATTCATATCTATGCTCAGAGCAGTTACAGGAGAAATTTCGTGAAGGACAAGTTCGTTGGAATAATTTTCCGCTATCCCGCCTCCACGGTTGATGCACCAAGGACCACATTTCAAACAAATTGAAAATCAATTTAACGAAGGGTCGTATGAAATGGGAGGGAATCGTCTTGGGTATAACGTGGACTGGATGATTTGATGTATCATTATTGTTGCGTTTGTTTAACTGAATCAATAATAACGTGTTAGTTATTTTTGTGAACAAGCTTTTTAAACATGAAGGTTGAATGCTATTTCTTAATTAGTACTTTTATAAGCTGTTCTTTATTTACCCATGAGCTTCAATATTTTCATAATACAGGATGGCCCGAATAGTGACGTCCGAACACAAAATTTAAATGCCTTATACTAAGGACTATAAAAATCCCCCCTAATTTAACCGAGTGATTTAATTTTTAAAATTATATACCAAAGTTCGACAGGCAGTGTTTTTCTTATTCAAGAAAGTACACATCACGAAGATAAGGTATGCTGTATGCTACCAAAATAATTATTAATGTGATCAATAAAGTGTTTATGTCTGCCTGCCTCAATGCTACAGAAACAACCAGTGGAATTTTTCTAGTACAACCATACATGTAGAATTTCTAGGAATTTATCCAAAATCACGGAACATAAATAGGGC
This sequence comes from Tuta absoluta, assembly GCA_027580185.1. Taxonomy (NCBI): domain Eukaryota; kingdom Metazoa; phylum Arthropoda; class Insecta; order Lepidoptera; family Gelechiidae; genus Tuta; species Tuta absoluta. The sequence continues at coordinate 13,869,814 of JAQAHW010000005.1, forward strand.
TGATACCGTGATACAGATACCGCTTACTATTCAGGCCACTCTGTATTTTAAACTAGCTCGTGCTCACGACTTCGATTTTATACTGACATTTTCTTTTCGTTGTAGACACATACAAAGTCAAAGTAACAGAAAGCAAAATGCATTCACAAATCGAGTCTGAAACACTCGAACCAAATCCCATCGTCTGCTATCCATCAAGAAACAGACCAGTTAGTCAGCAAGGGAGAAATAGGAAAATACATCACCTTAAAGCGAGCAGGGAAGATTCATATCTGACAGGAAATTCGACTCGCGTCCCTCCGGGTGTTTTTTTTTTCTTCAGAAAGCGTATAATATACTACATCTCTTTTCACATATGGACTTCTGATTCATGAGTTTTATCTTCCACGAAATGTGAGCGCGAATTGAATTTTGGGTAAAAATTAATGGCTGTATAAATTGTATCCCTATTTCATTTTATTTTTTGTTTGGGAAGACGTTTTGGTGCAGCAGGGTATTGTTCTGGATTATGAAGTTGATTGTTTTATTTGACGAACCTGGTAAATCTACCTTAGGGCGAAAAATCACCTGAGCATGCTTAGTTCTATACATATATATGTATATCAGTATACAATTCAAAACAAAAGCAAACATTTAGCAAATATCCACAAAGTTAAGAAGGTAATTGAAAAAGGATTAAAATGTTTACTGCAGCGTCCCCTGGTAAGTTGTTAGCGTAACATGTATACGAAAACATGCACCAACTAAATATAAATACATCATTGAAAACTGCACTAAAATCAGACCCGTGTTTTCGGAGAAAATGGAGATAAATGGTAACATTTGTAAATCGTGTCCAAAATTAATTTCAAAACCGAAATAAGTGAAAGACAGATGTGAATAATGTACCGAGCAGTAACTCAATTTTGCGCGTAAAATTGCCATTCTTTTGTAGAAGGCGTTTGATTCGCGCACCCCATCGCGAAACAGATTATTACTACGTTCGAAAACCCACCTAAAGTTACAATTGAAAAGTTAAAGAATGCCGTTCGGGCCTCCCCCGTACAAATGAGATTGGTGTGGAATATTCTTTTGTGTACACTCGCACTTGAATACATTATTGTGCGCCGAGCCTGTAATTATGTTTTCTGATACGCGCGGGTATTAGTAGCAAGACATTTTGTATAGAGAAATCCAAAGTAGCTACCCTAAAATAATGTTCACCATAGAGGTGCTTACTCAAGAGTGCCTACAAGAGGTACATAAATTGGAATACATAATGATAATAAGCTAATAAGTGTTATACAACAGGGTTAATTTTGCAACTATTATTTTTAGTTTATTTTAATCAAACCTATGTGTTTCAACATCGTTTTCGTAATTTATTTCAAACAGTCCGCAAAGGTACTCTAGATAAACTTAAGTCGATAAAATCTCTTCTAAGTTTGTCGATCGATGGGCACTCTACCTGCGCGCTGGAGGTGCATTCCGAAACAATATTATTAAACTTTTCCCTCGCAAGTGACGAGATTCGCTGCATCTACCCTAAAATTCTTTGCCTCGACTTTTTTAAAAACAAATTACGAGGGAGTTGCCATCATAGTGGCGCGTACCTTCCGTATTTTTTTTTGTAAGCAGGTACAGGATGTTATAAAACAAAATAGATTGGTAAAAAGAAGCATTTTTGTAAACGAAAGTATTCTTATTACAAGTTTTGCGCGATTCTATGAAAGACAACAGACTTAGGAAATTGTGTATCAGCATGTTTAATTAATTATTACACTAATTGCGTTTGGTTGTAACTGTTAGCAATTAAGTTGACTTAATAAATGAATTGAATGAATGAAAAAATAAGCAGCTTGATCGTTTAATTCTGTTGGTGTGTGAGAATGAGCCGGTAAGTAAAAAATGCTTACCTATCTATGCTTTGGCCCAAAACAAATTACATCCTGTATATGAGTGACGCCCCGCCCTGAATAATTAATACAATGGAAGGTTAAATCTAAGTGTCAACTTTTCCCCTAAACTTTTAAAAATACGCCATCAAAAGTGCGGTTTCAGCCGACGCCTGGGCCTTTTATCTTTAGGGCGATTCTGGGGCTGGTCTGGGGCGGGAGGGGTTAATCTAATTTCAGTTGTTTTATTGACACTGACAATGATTTTGTGCCGTCTTGTAAGGTGTCACTGCAAGTTTTCTTCTTTGTTTACCTGCGATGTTGATACTGTTTGACGAGTTTATCCGTAAATGTGTGTATGAAAATGAAATTTTGACAATGCTGGGGTGGGTTTTATCGACAATACGTGAGTGCACGTGAGATGCGTGCTATTTTTGGGGGAAATCTTTGAAGGTTGCAGGAAGTTTTATATGTTTGGCTGGCTTTGCAAGATTTGATCACCAAGTTCTGCTTCACACGGTGACTACAAAGTATTCAACATGACGTTAGTAACGTGTCAACCTTCGTCTCCTGTAATCTGACTTTTTAAAATAATTCGTTGCGAAATCATAATTAGTATTTGACGCAACTTAGTTCCTATACCTAATAGTAATCTGACTTCCTATGAATGCGCCCCGGGCGCGGTTTCCCTAATAAGTGACCTGTAAAAGGCAGAAAGACAATACACATCATAACTATGAAGGTAATGCACAAGAACTTCTATGCGAATTCACACAATTATGTTTCTATTTATAACGATGACATTTTAAGACAATAAAACTGAAGACACCGAACCAGAATAAGCTGTTCATCAGTGTTCTAAATATTGACATTCACAAATTATTTTTTATTAGCTCTAACAATAGTTGTCAATCAATACTAATAAAAGTCACGTGACCCGATAGATATCTTCGATTAGAACCTGCACTACTTTTGTTGTTTTTTTTTCTAATATTACTACAAGCAATGCCCTTTAAATCCTGACAATAATTTCCCTTGGGAGCCAGTGGCCTTTGACAGGGGTGGTCAAAGCAGGGTGGGTAAAACGGGAACCCTAAGTCTTTTAGGGTTGAAATCGACTTTGAAGGTGCGTGAGCGGTCAGTGAGATATTTGGTTATAGAATTTTTGACAGCCTCGATTAGTCAGCTGGTAATGCTGGTGACTTTTCTGCAGAACATGGGTTCAATGTTGAACACTTTTCTGATTCATAAAAATATGGTATCGTGTTAAACTAATGCAAAAAAACTAAAATTTACTGACAGGTCATCAATTTTCAGAATTTCATGGATGTTATCACGCTCGTAGTAGCTATCGAACGCTTTATGTAGTCATATAAGTAAACTCATTTCATAATACCTATTTTATTTTTCATTTTTCTGATATGTCATCAATTTTAAGAATTTAATTAATATTGCCACTCTCGTAGTAGCTATCAAACGTTTTATGTAGTCACATAAGTAAACTAATTTTATTTACTAATTTTATTTATCATTTTTCCTATGCAGTGACATTTAAGTCGTAAAGAAAAATAACAATTAAAATATTGTTTGTACCTTTGTTTCAGGTAAGCTCCAATAATGATGTTGCAAGAAACCACAATCAAATACGAGTTCGTAAGTGACAAAAGTACAAACATTCAAGAAAATATTTCCCGTATCCTGTACGAATACATAAATACATCAACCTTTAGCAGTCCATTGCTGGACGTAGGCCCCTCTAAGGGTACGCTATATGGACGATTTCTCGTTTTCGCCATCTGGTCGCTACCAGCCGCCCTCTTTAAGTCATCGGTCCATCTGGCCAAAGGGCGTCGCTACGCTTGCCGAGGCGTGGCCTCCAGTAAAAATCACTTGCTATACCGTCTTCTAGCGGATGATCTTATTCCGGACTTTATCCATCAGCGAGATTACGAGCATAGACCTTTCCATAGCTCTCTGAGTGAAGCGGGTGGGCCAGTTATACTGTCAGTATCCACATTTCGGTTCTGTTGGTCATGACTGGTTGGACGCATGAGGTAAGCAAGTACAAATACAAATGAGATAAACAAATCAAATGTATTTTAATCAAAATTAAACCTTAATAAATACGGAACCCTATCTGTACTACATTGTACATACATTTACACAGGATATTTATTTATTCCTTTAGGGGCCAATCCTGGCTGTTTTGTTTCTTCACGTTATGACCACCTAAAGGTCACAATAGCTCGCCAGATCGCCACTGACCAGACCCTTGCTTTTGTAGGTAAATTTAACAATTAATATTATATCAAAGGCTTTCGAAGGGAAGCTTAAATTTATTGCCATAGGGGAGAAAAGGCGTTTCTTGTGAGGAATTTAATATTATTAAGTAATTTTCGTGACTTTATTTCATAAATTACGTAAACCTTAATGTATAACCTTTATGTTTTTTTTTCGAATTCAATTTAAGTAAAATAATATAACAATTTTTAACAAATGACAAAACATTGTTTTCAACTTTCGCAGTTACACAAAACGGGGTTTTCTATCGCAATATTCGCCTAGTTGAATGGAGACTACATTTTATTGGTATGCATTTTTAAATACCAAATTTTAAAACACTTCGCGTGTTGGGTATACAATTGTTTTTTTTTAAACCTGAAAACTTTTAAGTGCAAGCAGGTTTTGAACCACTTTTTGAACCTGCGACTTTTGCCATTACTAGTGGCGATGCCTCTTCCATCTGGGCTACCGCAGCTTGGTCGTTGGGTATAAAGCAAATGCAAAAGGCAGATGGAGCCGTGCCACACGTTACTGGCATTAAGATACACTTGCAAAAACTCGCGGGCAAGCAACGAGCTGTGGTAGCCCAGATGGAAAAGGCGTCGCCACTAGTAATGGCGAAAGTCGCAGGTTCAAAACCTGCCCGCGCTTGAAAATTTTTCAATTTTTTAAAAAAAGCTCCGTTTCAGTGTTTTTGAGTCATTAACTACCTATGTGAAAAAATTCTCAGAAAATTACTTTTTGTAACGAACCATTCGTAGTAATTAGTTAACGTATAGTCCTATGCAAATACGATTATGCACTGCTCCCGCTGCTCCATATACAATTTCCTGTACCTAGGTTGCCTGGAAGAGATTGCCTGTTAGCAATAAGGCCGCCTAATTGTACGCTAATTAAGTTCTACTTTGGCTGTATATATTCATGTTGTTTCCTTTTGTGTGCAAATAAAGTATTCTTATCTTATCTTATCTTACCATTTAAGTATCAAGATGAGATGTTATTCAGAAAAAGAATACTATCTAGAAGATAAATTATTAATTTATGCTGTTCAAAGACGTAATCAATCATCTTCAAAATTGTTAAATTATTTTGATAAAATAAAAAATAAAATAAAATAAAAATTCTTTATTTCAGGGTACTAGCCCCATAGGGAATGCAATCTCGCGAGATTGAGGATCGGACGAGATCTCGCGAGATTATGAAAATCAATCTCGCGAGATCTCGGCAATGTCGAGATCTCGCGAGATTGGTAGTTTAGAGTATCAATTTTTGCAAATAATTTCACAAATAAAATAGATAAAGAAAAACATTGAAAGAACCATAGGTATTTTGAAATCAACATTTATTTTTGCGAATATAGTTATATTTCTATCTATCTATATACTTTTATGTATTTTACATGCGAAGTTAAAAAGATTAATTAAAGTACCACACAAAAACAATAAAATATGAGGTCAATCAAGTGAAAAGCTTATTTCGCCAAACGAAGAAGAGAGAAACGAAGTGATCAGTTATTTTTGGCCTCTTTTTGCTTTGGTGGTGCTGATGCCGACGTTTCTGGGGATTGCGTGCTACCACTCGAACTTGCGGTGGTTGCTGTATCTACTTCCATGTTTTGAACAGTAGACGATGGTCCTGGCAATCGCGGCAATTGCTGGCCTTGCACCTCGCTGACTTCTCCCACATTCTTCGTTTTGGTGTCTATGTGATGGATAGAATTTAAACATGTAAACCACGCGGAGATCGATCTTTGGTTTTCAGAATCTTCTTACAAAGTTTACACTTGGCACTCAATCCATTTTCTGCTCTTAAAAAGTATTTCCATACTTCCGACACACTTACATAGTCCTTATAAACTATATTCGCCCACATAGTTAATTATTAAATACTTCGTGAATCACAAACAACTGTTTTGTATTATTATAAGCAAAAATAGCACTATCACTCAATTATTTCAATCAAGGATCGACAACAAGTGACAACAAAATCTAGTGATGAAACGCACGCCGCAGGTTCAAATTTCGGCAAATCACACGCATCGAAATCTGAGCGAGACCGCGTCCCGCGACCCCTACTTCAGGCCGCTGCCGCCCGCACACCGAAACCGATTGGAGCTCGCTCCGTCCGTGTCAGTTCGCGCGCAGCTGCGTGTCTAACAGGATTTCAATCTCGCAAATCTCGCGAGATCTCGCCCAGTTTTAGGCCGAGATTAATCTCGCAATAAAAGGCCGAGATCTCGAACGAGATTGCATTCCCTAAGCCCCATACATGTTAGTAAACATAAAGTACGCACATCAACAGTTTTAAAACGTTGTTACAGATTTTAAATTTTTACTAAGTACCTATACAATTTTTTTACTGCATTTGGTAAGTAGGTTATTACTTAATTTATTAAAATGTTTTATAAAAACTATCCGCCCGCAAGATTTCTATGATTGTTTCTTAATAGTTCATACAGAGTTCATAAGAGAATAAGGGGCTATTTATTCGTGACAGATAAAATTTTACACATATTACAATTCTTATTAAATTTTATCAAATTCGAATACCTACGCAATTTCCATATCAAACAAAAACTCCACGTAACACGAGTATCCCTTAAAACAAAGATGAAACCGAATCGCCCCCCTCTCCTCTTCCCTTGGATCACAGTCTTTGTGAGGCTAGACCCAATATTTCCCGCTTGTATGAAATGCAAATATGATTTAAAAGTTTACATATTTTCTCTTCGGCGAGACGAGAGTTGCGCCTACGGCTTAGCTAGCTTTCTGAGTGAAATAATACTACTTAGAACTTCAAAGTCAGTTCAGGAACTATTTCCCAGTTACTTTTTTAAGAATCTATTAATCTTTTGTGTATAGATAAGACATCTATAGTGCTAAATAGAAAATAATTTAGGTGCGTAATGAACTGCTTTATGTAGGTATGTACTGTACTTTCAGGATTGGTTGAAAATTTTAAAACGTATTTTATTGCACCCACCTAACAACAGAACTTAATGTTAATAATTTGATTTAAAACAACAATACTCATCTCATCATAGTTATTTCTTATCTTCGTTAGTTCAAGTAGCAATATCTACCATAATTTACTTAAGGCGACGATTATAATTCTCATTTCTTCAACTTAACTGAAATTTCTGAGTTTAAAACTCGCTTGTAAAAATCAAGTAAAATATTCAGACGGGCAGTGTCTTCACTGACTCCCCCAAATCGAATTACCACGGCTAATACAGAAAATTTATTCAAGAAAACTCTTTAGAAAGTTGAAAGTCAAAGCTTCTGAGGCAATAATCCCCGTCTGTCGGAGCTAAGTTTTATTTGAGCTGGTAGGCGTGGACAATTCGTTTAGTAGATGCTAAAGGCATCTGCACACTAAACCTACAGCAAAAAAAAAACAATTCGAATCCAATGTCTGATGTACACTTTAAGCATTTCAATATATTGCCTTTAACGTCTTCTTCCTCACTGATAAACTCGTTAAATCCATCTCGAAAAAGAAAAGCTAATAATCACATCACCATCGATTATTTAAAGCATATAATTTAACTTCGAAACTCCTTAAACGACGACGAAAATTAATAATAGCATTTGAAAGTTCGCTCCAATGTAGCCGTAATACACACGATCTATTCAACGTAAAAAATTAATATTCGTGTAACGTCGAAGAATGAGCTCGGGCCGATGTAAAACAAACTTCCTAAGGACGAAGCATAAAATAAGGATTCATAATTCAAATCGAAAAAAGTTTCTCGGGGCTCTGTAATTTTTCCCATCTTACATTACTGCAAGTTTGCCGTAGGGTCGCTCGCCTCTCCTCAGGAAATCCAAGAGATGGTTTACATTTTTAGCCTTTCGCCGTGTCCTCCACTTCACTTTATATCGTCTTTTGATTACTCTCTCAACAAGTTATGCATATTGTAGGAGTCTTCGCTCGTCCGTTAGCAGAATTTTCGGGCGTCTTTATATAACGCCTTTTCGGCGTTGTCTCATCTTTCGTACCTTTTATCTTGACGATCTTTTTATAGTGAATGAAATAAATTTTATTTTCTGTAAGAAAACATAACCTTTGCTGTCAGTATGCAAATTCATGAGTCTCTTATGTCTGAGGCAACAAAAGTAGGAGGCAAAAAATAATTTTAAAGCAGTGTTAACGCTCTATGGCCTGTTAATTCCCTCTAAGGCGTCTACCACCCTAATTGTTATCGGGCTGCGACCCTTAATGGCGTTTCTAATGCGGCTAATGTATTTTCGGGACATTTTGCAGCTTGCTTGGGGCCATTCTTGGTGAGAATGCACTTCTGTGTCCCTTTAGTTCTGGAAACTGTATTATCTCCAAAATATGTTCTCGATTTCTATTGTCCGTGTGATGCATGTGAGTGGCTGGACTGAGTGGTGTTCTGAACAAATTTATTGTAATATGAACTTTATTTTCAAAGAATAAGGTACTAATGTAGTGTGTTATAATATGAATATAAATAAGAATGAGTTCAAGAGGAGACAAGGTTTCCGAGAAGTAATGTCTATGCGCTATACATCTCACTTTGTTCTGTGTAGGGGGAGATTTCTAGTTGGTACCGCCAATAGAACTGTAATGGGTCGCTGTCTGTGCATGGCAAATAAATATATAATAGTAGTTTATGCAACTTCCATATAATGGGGGTCATTAGAATGCGAGTGTCTGTTTATAAAAAAAACTCAGTGATACACCTGTCCAAACGTCCGCACCGGTGATTGCAAGGTTGAATACAAGATAAAATCAATACGAGAAAGTAATATGCCTTGATATAAATGATTGAAAATTTTATACAGATGTTCAGATGTCAATTCAACAACTGAAAACCAACTTAACTGAACAAAATTTGAACAAAAATTAGCACTCAAAAATTTGGGTTTGTGAACGCAAATGTCGAAAACTGGCGAATGGATTTGAATAAAACATTTTGTGGTGTATGGCTTTAATAATCCAATTTAACATATGGTCTACTTTTAACCGCGGGAAAATTTCACATTCCCACGGTAAATCCGGGTAAACGAATACTTAGACTACCAAGAGCCCAGGCAAGCTGTAAGAGTTAAGGAAAAATATACGTAGAAAAAGTTGTTCAGCAAAATGGGTTGCTTCTGCTGACATAACATTAAAGACATCGAGGGTCAGGAGTACTCAATGTGGAACACCATGAGTCCAGTTCAACTAAAAGATATACGGAAATTGCGCAATACTACCAGGGCGCCTTGGTACATGTGGAACGCCAACCTTCCTATCGACATATGTCTCCTCTCCCTACCATCTCAGCCTATATGAAGGAAGCATCTCGTCACTTCTTCGACAACGCTTCCCATCATAAAAACCCTTAATTGTTGCCGCATCCAAATACTTCTCCCATTCAACCTCGCGTTTTTAATGCCGTCTCAGACACGTCCTTTCGGATGATGATAACGTCACCTCAGTAGCCGCTGCTACAGCCATTGCAAGTACATAGATCACACTCTACGAGCTCTTCAAGCAATCGACGCTGGTAGGGACGCAGAAGTCCCTCATTTGTTCGCAGCCACTAGCTAGTTAATTTATTAATAAAAGTTGTACATATTCATACTGAAAGAAACTCTCAACATAAACAATATACATATAAGTCCATCTAATATGGGAAAAAATTTAGTGGTAGTCTTTTAGGAGGAAAAACTATACATGGAAATTAGAATTACTAAGATTAATTTTTGCGCAAGTTCTTACATTTCATACAAATCGAAATAACTGCGGAGGAACTTTCCGCAGGTGGGGTGCTCATAAACTTCCGCCGTAAATGCAGCAAAGCGGTAAATTAGATTTTATTTTATTTCTTAAACAATTTGCGGCTGGACACAGACAAAGGCGAATCGATGCCGTGGTCAGCGATTCAAAGGTTTATACGGGTACGTTTATTACTTAGCTACGTTTCTCTGTGATAGCTGACCCCTGATATTGTTATCGATAAAAACGTTTATATGATTTGTTTCCGCAACGACCACTGTTTCTCGAACTTTTTACTTATTAACTTAATAAGATACGTTACCTAAGTTTAATTCTTAGGTAAGTATACTAGCAGTCGTAGATATTCTTTATGTTTGAAGAATATGAGGGCCGGTTTTAGTAGCATAATATAGAAAATGATTTAAATTGTTATCCAAAGAAAGCCGACATTGCATTGGATAGTTCTAAAATGGTTCATTCCAGATGGCTTAAGATGTGCTCCAGCCTTTATGAGCTTAATTGTATTCATCCACCTATTGACTAAGCATTTTAACAGATTTTTACAGCTTTGATTCAGTAAAATTAACAGTGTGTTCAGAAATATTGCTATCGATATTGAAATCGACAGTGAGCGTTCACTAGCAGACGCAACGGTAAGCTGCAGCGGGCAGCGGTCTCGACCCCAATCGCTGACCATTGTCCAGGCCCTTGTTCACATTAAAACACGCTTAACCACCCTTATTGTTTCATCCACCAATAAATGTCCAATGTCCACTAACAACGTATAGAAATACCGCCTTGGGAAACGTTATACCTTCGATTCCCAACAATAATGGTCCCAATCCAACTGCCCCTTAAAGTACCTCTCAAAATTGTAAAATCCTAATCTATTAAGGTAGGAAATAAATTCCTTTTCATAATTCGAGGTATTGTTATTAACTTTTATGGTTATGAGGTGCAAGGGTGTAATGTGGGCAGAGGATAGCCGAGATTCGCTTTATGTTGTTTGAGGACGCTTTCGTTGAATATAATTTTGCCCCATAGAATATAAACCTTATAATTGTTAAGAATTCAACCTTTAAAACGATGATTTTTCTGCCGTTTTTATTGTACTTTTGAAAATTTTCCGAAAATTTTGGCAATATAATGTAAATAAAAATGAATAAATAGATTCCACAATGTAGTAACATTAACTAAGTTTCATCGGATAATGGGTCAATTTGGGAAATACGATGAGTCAGCCATTCGAGTTAACAAGCGTGTAGAAAATTGTCCCTCCCCTCAAATCTGAAACGCTGACAAGAACACTGAATACCTACCTTATTATAGTGCATGGTTACATTACATTCTAAATTGAGGACTTGCTTTCTTAGGCAAGAGAGGGAGGTAGTGAACTTATTATGAAAGTTATTCGAATTTCACCACAAAGTGTGTTTCCACTTAAATAGTTTAGATACCTCTGTCTTCAACCCTCTTGTAGACACATACTTAATAATTCCCCTAAAACATATATAATGAATAATTAAAACCTAAACATCTAATTCCGATGATCGTCGAAGCCAACCTATCATTCGCATGTTGATTCAGCTCGAGATCGCAAACAAGCTAAGATAATAAGACGACCGCACGACCATTAGACGGGCCTACACAAGGCGAGATGTGATAAACTATTCAACAGGCAAAACGGGGAAAACACAAAATCAGATTGTCTCGAAATCACACAGCGCGCGGCACCAGCATCTATAATTCAGAGAGTGGGGAACACTCCTCGCGTATACTTATCCCAATCTATTTTTATTTGGAGAAAAGGTACCGAAATAGTTTTATTATGAGAGTACCGTGACTTTTATTCACAGGTTTATTCATGCTGCCATGTTCTTAGATGCGACACTAAATAATAAAAAAAAAAACATAACATGACCTTTTGAATTTTAAAATCCTTCATTTGAGATTCTGAAGTTCAGCGCATTAGGCTATGTGTTAAAGTGGTTACAAATTTTGCTCTATGGGTAAAGCTTTAAGCGTAAACGGGCACGCTCTAGTAATTATCGGCGGCAAAGTTTCCCACCTTCGAACCTAACCATTAGTTCTATTTCCACCACGGCTGCAGGAAATCACAGAAAATGTCTGCATGTCTCCAACACCAACTTTTAGATTACTGGACTCGACGATTAGTAGAATTGCCCGTTGCGATTGAAAGTCAGACGAAATTAGAACCAAATAAGTATTGGTAGGGAACTGATATCTTTGTAGATTGGGAAATATTTTTGAGAAATTATAAATTGATGAATACTTTTGATACTATCATCTAAATATCATTCATTTCATTTAACCTTTTAGGTTCACCTTAGATCAACAGCTAGACTAGAATTCAGATAATTCAACTCAACGCACCTAAAATATTAATTTATTATAAATAATTTATATACAATTTTGGGGCAGCCTTTGGGATGACTTTTAGTTTTTCATCGAAAATATTCTGCTAACATGAAAAAAAAAACATCTACGATGAAAGTAATTCATGACATGCGATCTTCATGCGATGAATTATTCATGGCTCTCAAAGTACACTTTTCAATAAAAAGTATCACAGCAATGAACTGTCTAATAAAATATTTTATTTTAAAACAGTATTTTTTATAATATTCCAACTACCACTAGGCTACACAAAAACATATAATCGCACTCTATTCCACATGTTCGTCAAATAACTAGGGGTTAAACCCCAGACGAAACAGTAATTAAAATGATAATTTTAATCAAGCGAACAATATTCCTCCATTAAGATATTTCAAGTGTTTGCCGACTGAAGCCTGCCTAGAGTTTATTACAGTAAGTTCCTAAATAATGGCAACAATAATGGCGAGTAGGCATCGCCTAAACAAACCCTAGAGATTTATAACTATTTATTATAACTGTGGAGTGTGCGCGACAGCCTGCATAATTTCATTAAATTGCACACCCCTGATTAAAATATTGTATTATAACGCATAAGATGTTTGTAAAGGTCTAAGTGCACTTTCTAATTAGAAATTTTATGTCTCTTCTGAGAATAGAAAATAGTCTATATATTTTAGTTACACTCGCGTTATATATTTATTTCATCAAAATATGTATGAACACGTCATTTAAAAAAAGTAGATGGCATAACAGAGATACTACTAGGTTGATAACGGGAAACCTTGTATATATTTCAATGGCATGCCTGCCTAGGGCTATTGATCTGCATTTATTTCATTCGTTAGCTCGATGAGGTAAGTGACTCAATTTTTTGGCGTCATTAAATGTGGCTGACCATAGAAACAGTTAGAGCTTAGCAGGTTTTTATCTCCAAATGCGTCTTTGTAGATAGATAAACGTTTCAAACGGTACAGCTATGTGATTTAATTTTAGAAATTTTTATAAGGTTTTTAACTCTAATTAAAATAAAACTGCAAGAATATCGGATGGCAATCTACTGACTACTGCCTGAATATTATCTATCGCAATAAAATCTATCTATACAATTCCGATTGGAAACCTAATGAGTTAAGACTTTGTCAACGGGCGTTTAGTCTAGTAGAAGTAGTACATCCTAGAGTCAAAGTTGTAAAACATTACAGAAAATATTTTCAATGTTCAGGCAATATCACGTAAAACTCATTTTGCGTTTAGGTCAAAGTGAACAACACAGCCTTTTATAAATATATTTATTAAAGGTGGTCGATATTTTCAATCATAATATAGGTCCACTTGTTACAAACACTTGGGCTAGCAAAGATAACTTACGATGCCAAGTAAAACTTAGCCTTTATAAAGTTCGGTGCATAATTATAGACATGGCAGCAAAATGCAGCGGTTTAAAACATCACAAATGGGAGGCCCTTCGATTAAAGGCCTGCAATTAATTATCAAAAGTTTGGCTTCTTACATAGGGGGGCAACAAGATGAAGATTAAAATTATTATAATTAAATATTTTGTTAGAAATGGGGGAATCGTTTAATTTGGTAAGGAGTTTCTTTAACAGTAAACAGAATCTTTTTTTAGCTAGATTCATGCATGTTTTGATGCCTGTTTCCTTCTCTAAAATATATTGATCTGTAAGGTTTGCTATATGTCCATTTGTATATAGGTAGAGCAGCTTAGAAGTCAAGTTCATAGAAGGTTTATCATAAGGATTATCTTGTTCGGCGTTTTCTCAAACAGCTCTTTTAACTTACTACGGAATTTTAGATTTTAAGAATATAAGTCTTGTGCACGCTGCTGCCCGTTCCCTGTCAAAATAAAAATACTTTTTGTTACAGTTTTTACTTTTAAATATATTTCAAAGACTAAAGCTGAATAATTTGTTGCATGCGTATATTCTATTTAGGTTAATTAAATTTGATTCCGTGCCAAGTGCCATCTTTGAAAGTGCCAAGCAGCCAAGCTGCCGCGCCATGTTGTCAACCTGGAGCCATCTTGGCGTACCAAGATCAAATACTTCTAGAAAAACCAACCCGGGGCATATTTAATTAACCCCAACCTCCCCTGGACCACCCCTTGTTAAGTTGCACAAGAATTCCCCAGTTAAATATTAGCATTCCTCAGCAATTTAATACTCTCGGAACAAAAAAAAAATGTTTATTTATCTTTTTAATTAATGCCGTGTGATGCCGACTTAGAATAGCATCACCCCATTTCTTGCCCATGGGTGTCGTAAGAGGCGACTAAGGGACTTGAGGGTTAGATGTGTTTGTGTATTGCAATTTGAGGCGACGGGCTGACAACCTGTCACCATAGTGATATACAGTTGTCTGATTGACCCTCAAACTTTTGTCAGACGTAGTGTTAATATCCGTTTTACGGCCGTTAACGCTCTGCCTACCCCGTAAGGGATAACTGCGTAATTTATGTATGTATGTTAATTTTATCCTTCGCATGCAAAAGGAGAGAAGAGCGTAGTTATTATTAATTGTTTATTTTTACTTTGATTTTCAATTACTGACTAATGTTGGTAAGTGATTAAAATGAGTGATAATGTCACGTCATGAAAACACTTACAATTTGTCGTCCATAACTGAGTAGCTGAAGTGAAATTCATTGTATTTTAAAGTAAAACCTAGCAATGGACATTGTCTCGTATACGACGCCCTGACGCTGGGGCTCTACGCTCGTTATTTTCGGACGTAAATTGTTTGTTGCGGTCTTAATATCGCTCACATTCGCTGCCACGATACAAATTTTCCGATATCGCTTGAATAATTTATTAACAAACATTAATTGCTTTTGTTCCTGCGTTCGGATCTGGTGCTCCGAAAATTGAAAATGGAACTAATCGACTGCGGGCGTCTCGATCCTTTCGATTCGCTTACGTTGCGGCAAACAGACGGAGGACGTGACCAGACCAGGTTACTCGTACTGAAATTAAAGAGGTCGAATCTGAGCTCATCAAACATTAAGCCGTACCTGGACCCACTAAATAAATAGCTGGGCCAAATGAAAAACACCCACGTGTATTCGGGGGCTACAATAAATATGCATAGCGCGTCGATGCCACATCCTCTGTGATTAGTTGAGGGGGTCTCCCCCGATAGGTGAGTGAATGATAGCGAGGGGGGTACTCCTCGGATCCCCCGGCTAATAATACGTGCCTGCGTCTGTATCGGCGGATTTCTTGGATATTGCCAATATAGCGCGCTCACGAGAACACTTTTGTCTCTGTCATTGTGTCTGTCAAACTGATAACGCTCAGTGACTGCGGCGAGTGGAATGACCTCGTTCCCATTTCTTATTCTCAATATCAAATCGCACATGCTCAGGAATTCCATCCTCACCGGATTTTACATAAAACGTTCTATTACTTTACCTACACTTCAAACACACATTCAAGACATAATTTACAGTCACTTACATGAGAAACAGATTCAGATTCAGATTCAGATTCAGATTCTTTATTCAGCTTAAACAACATCGTCAACAGAGTATAAATTAAATTATTCAAAACATTCACAATAATTTGATAAATAGTAATACATGTCAAATGTAGTTATAAATTAAATTAAATTATTCAAAACATTCACAATAATTTGATAAATAGTAATACATGTCAAATGTACTTAAAATTAAGTTCTTTACAATTTCTTATTGTAGATCACGTTCAATAAATTTAATTAATCATTACTGAAAGTATCTTTAAGGTGTCCCTTCATTCATAAATTCGGTCACAGAATAGTAACCTTTATTTAGTAGAAATCGCTTGAGTTTATTTACAAAAATATGATTTGATTTTACGCTCTTTATGTCGTCACTTAGTACGTTATAGATACGTGGTCCTATGCAATGTAGGGCACGGCCGGTCTTAGTAAGCCTGTGTGTTGGGTTCTGCAGCTCCCATTTCCTTTGCACACGAAGTCTAGTACTTACCCAAGACTTTTTAGGGAACTCCTGTAAGTTCATTCGTACGTACTTGGCTACTTCATAGATAAAAAGCGATGGCAAGGTCAATACCCCTAACCTAATAAACAAGTCTCTAGCAGGTGTGTCGTCAGGCACTTTACCTATTCTTCGAATAACCTTCTTTTGTATAAGGAAGGGTTCGTTCCGGTTTGCCGCTAACGCCCATAATTCCACACCATAACTTAGAATTGAATGAAAATAGCCGTAATAGGCCTTTAGTACATTAGAAGTTGATAGTGTGGGTACTAAGCGCGCTATTGCATAGTACGCAGAGTTTAGTCTGTTACATAAGCTATCTATGTGGTTATCCCATTTCATTCCTTTGTCGAACGTAAAACCGACAAAACGGGATTGACCCGCAACCGGGATCTCAACATCATTAACCTTAACGATCATAGGCTGGCATGCTACATCTCTAAGAGAAAATTCAAGCAGTGTTGTTTTATCAAGATTGAGTATCATACCGTTTGCAGTGAACCACGACATCATTTTCCCTATGATTGATTGCACGTACGTGCCTAACTCGAGCCTAGTTGCAGCACCCACAACTGCACATATGTCATCTGCGTACATTACAAACTGTACATTTTTCGCCTTGAACGGTAGGTCATTCATTAGGAGAATAAATAATGAGTTACCAACATTTGAACCTTGAGGCACGGATCTGTCTCCCACAACACCTGGGGACGACTTTTCATTGTTGACCACAGTTATTTGAATCCGATCCGATAGGAAAGAGGAGATCAGCTCGAGTGGTTTGCCCCTGATACCGTAGTGTTCAAGCTTAGCTTCTATCAGCCTATGGTCTACCAGGTCAAAAGCGCGGGATAGGTCGAAGAAGACTGCTGCTGTCTTGTTGCCGGACTCCAGGTGGTCGAGCACCGCGCGGTGCAGCGCGCGTGCAGCGCCGGTCGTCGATCGTCCAGGCTGATAAGCGTTCTGTTCTACGCACAGGCAATTATTCTTCGTAAGAAAGTTAGATATCCTATCGCAAATGCCGGTCTCGTATATTTTAGATACAGCAGGGACAAGTGAAATCGGTCGGTAGCTTTTGTGAATCTTTTTACACCCCTTACCTTTATAAATAGGCGTCACTTTAATTTTCTTTAGAGCTTCGGGATAGGTACCCAGTTCAGCAGACTTATTAAAAAGTTCACATAGTGATGATAAAACCTGCGTAGGCAGCGTATGCAGAAATTTAGTAGGAAAATCATAGATATCCTTAGTTGGTTTGGGTTTAACTCTCCTAAGTATTTTTGTTATTTCATCCAATGTGAAAGGAAAGAAAAACATGGACGCATTAACCCGTGGGACAGCGGCCGCCAGCAGAGCGATGGCATCAGGAACGGACGGGCGCAGGGGAGTGTCGCGGACCACAGACAGGTAGTAGTCGTTGAGTGAGTCGGCAAGCCGGCATCCGGCGCCGGCGGCGCCGGCCACGTCTCCGCACACAGCTCGTCGCAGCACGGCGAAGGGGTCCCCCGACACTTCCATGCACTTGTTCGTCTCGCTCCTGATGACACCCCATAGCGCGCGGCCGCTGCCGCCGTCTGAGGTTGTAGATAACAAGCCGTTAAGGTACTCGATTCTGAAATGTTTTAAAATACCTTTGTGTTTGCAAACGTGGCTTAACATAAATGTTTTCAGCTCTGTATTATTAGGATGAAAGCGCGACAGCATTATTAGTAATTGTAGTTGTTCATTACTACGCTTAATTTCATCGTTAGACCATGTTTTATTTTTAGGAAGTATAGGCATAGATTTGATTGGGCAGCAAGCTTCAAAATTTGATATTAAAGTGGTCATTAGATTGTCAATATCGTAAGGAAAAAGGTGAGACCAGTTTATATTTTCAATTGTTTCTGTAAATCGATCACTAAAACGTTCCGAAGTTATTCTTCTACTTACGTAACGAATCGTCGTAGAAATAGTAGGTATCGATACATCCACACACACAGCAGTGTGGTCACTGATACCTAATTCATGTGGGCTGCACTTCGCGTTGTCAATAGGTAAATTTGTGTACACATGATCGAGGCAAGACTTAGTTTCACCGTCTATTCTAGTTGGAAATTTCACTAATGAGCGCAAATTAAACATTGATAACAAGCTAAATAGGTCAGATCTCTGCTTAGATCGTAAAAGAAGATTTATGTTTATATCTCCAGCAATTATAATGTGTGCATTCTCCACTACAATTGAGTTCAATAGAAGTTCTAACTGGTTACGAAACACCTCAAAGATACCTTCAGTATTTGAACGATAAATACATATTATAATTAAATTTAATTCAATTAATTGAATGGCGGATATTTCTATTTGCATTTCTATCGAATATTTGCATATGTCATTACGTTCTATAACGGTCACGTTATTATGTACGTATATACAAGAGCCTCCACGTATGTTTAATACGCGGCAAAATGATGATACTAGGTTAAAGTTCATGATACTTGTTACACATATTTCATCAGAATTTAAAAAATGTTCCGTTAATAATAGGACGTCACATCCATTTAATGATTGGATTAAGTTTTCAACGTCAGGTACCTTATTGCGAAGACTTCTTACGTTTTGTAGAAGGAGCCTCATCTTGGCGGGTTCGACATCAGCTGATTTTCCATGGTGCTGCTTAGTTGGTCGCGGCGCCGGCGGGTCCGCTTGGCCCACGTCGCTGACCGTTGGCGTTGTTGACCTTTGTGTCCTCTCCCCGCAGGTGGCGGGGGCGTCCAAGAAACCACCGGCTAAATCGTACCCCCTGCGGCCAAATAGAGGGTGTGTTGAATGTTTCAAATAGGTTCTCAGGTACACCAATTATAAACGCGGCGTGTTTTGTGCTCTTTATGGTGCGTTTTTCCACAAAGTAGTTATCTGACGTAGCTACGTTTGCAAGGAACTTACGGATTTGTTCCTCCGTCGTGTCGGCTTTGAAGGCCCAGGCGTTAATATACTTCTTCGTCACGATAGCTTGAAGATCATTGTGTACTGCTTCACCCACTCTCACTTCCTGGCGTTTTTTCTTCTTATAGGTTACATATTTAAAGTCATCTTGCGCACTGTTGTATTTTGTGGAATTTTTTGCGGAATCCCTTGAGTCCTCGTCCATATTTTGGGATAGTTTTCTGTCCCGATTGTCGTTAAAACCGTTGGAGCCGTTTGAGCAGTTCAAAAAGTCGGTATCACACGTCGAAACATCGTTTTTCGTCACCTCAGCAAACAAGCGCTTTTGTGTAGCGCTTGTTATCTTGATGGCGGCGGCGGCGGCCGGCGATTTTTTAGAGCGCCGTCTTTTAGCGCGTCGCTGCAGCGCTTCTTGCGCTGAGAGGTCAGAGGCACTAGTCGCTTGCGGCGGCAGCGTCGGCGTGATGGCTTCTAACAATGGTCGGGTAATTGCGAGTTTCTCGATCTGTTTGCACTGCTTAGAAATTAGGTCATTTTGAGCAATGATTTTAACTTCGAGCACACAAACTTTATTTTCCAACGCACTAACTGTCCTAATTAGCTCCTTGATGGAAATTTCAAGCGTTTTAACCGTCATATTTTACAAAAAATCTTAACTACGTATCGGTAGTAGTGTGAGCGTCGTGAGAGCGAGACGCAGACAGGGTAAATGTAATAATTATCTAATATTTCTAGGTCAGAACACACACTTTTAAAATTGTAAGTAAACAAATACAATACAAATTTAATGTATGCAACCAAATCTGCAACCGAAATAGTGAAATGAGCTAAGTTATGTTTAAATTGGCAAATAGATTCAATACTTTTCATATCCGAATTACCCACATTTTTAACTCTGTAATTTTTTTTCGGAACTAAGACAAATGAAACTTATCAAAAACATCCTGTTATCATAACACAAATAATAAGCCCACAATTTTAACTACATCTGTGCAAAACAAGTTCCTAAGTCGAACGATTTTTGCTCTGCAACACATGATTTGCCGGTCAGTCACCTTTTATTTTATAAATGTTCTTAGATGATATGTTATGCCCATTGCAATCGCATTTCTCAAGCTAAGCTAACCGCAAGTATGTAATGCCCTTGCCGTGCCGTACGAATGATAACTGTGCGCTCAATTTTGATAAATCGTAGCACCGCGGCCATTCGTTGCTATTGCTATAGATTTACTACGACCGCTGGCACAGTTCCCAGATCAAATAAATATAAAGATACGGCGATGTAAACCACTAAAGTGAACCTAAAAAAACCGAGTCATACTTACACGACGAGTTTATATTAAATATGGGAGTTACCTACTTTTTTGCCTGGAGTAGGTTAGTATGTTTTAACTTTTTGAACCGTGCCTTAAGATGCCGGCTTTGAATAACATCACCCCATTTCATGACACACAATTTTTTGAATGATCCTCAAATATATGTTAGACGTGGAGTAAATGTCCGTTTTTTCGGCCGTTTGCGCTCTACCTACCCCGCAAGGTATAATATGCGTGATATGTGTATGTATGTATTTTAAACAAGCTTTACTTGCGTTTAAGCGTACAGTAAAATAATAACGGCTTGTTTCAATATGACAGCAAATATTATTCGCGTAAGTTGTCATATCTTGTAGAAACTACGCAAGCAAATTCTAATTTCAAAGTAGGTAGCTGATACTTTCTTCGACTTTGCTTCTTAAGTTTATACATTAAAGCTCCGTCTAGCTATATTCTTTGGTCTAAGGGTGCAGGTAGGTACGAAGTTTATACAGTTTATGGGCAGTACGTTCCTGATGGGTAAATTCTGGAGTTATATCCTCCTGCGGGGTGGAATGAGTCCCAGGGTAAAGGGGAGATGCCCCTCATACATAAGTGCACCTGCATTAGTGGGACTGTGTATCAAGGTGGCATTCGGTGAGGAATAAATTTCCGACACTATTTTGCTCTTGCAAACGAACCGCGTGAATTGATGTGACAGTCTTGCAATAGATTTTATGTGCAACTTCTCCACCAAAAAAGCTTATCCGGTCTTTGTTACTTTTTTTACTCTAAGTATTGTTTCCGAAAAAAAATTGCTTTATTGTGCGGACTTCTTTTACTCTATATTTTTACAAGTTAATGAGTGAATAAAAGTTTTTTTATCACAGATCAGAGAATGACACGCACTTAACCTCTTAGTACAATTTCCCAATCTATAACTACATTCATACATATATCACGCCTTTAACCCTTGCAGGGTAGACAGAGCGTTTAATCTGTCTGTCAAATATGTGCGTACCAGAAAAACCGTTACAGAAAAATCATGTATCATAGCGACAGGTTGAATTGTAATACACATTGAACCCTCGAGTCCCTTCGTCACCTTTTATGACCTCCGCGGGAAATAAATGGGGCGATGCTATTTTAAGCATCACACGGACGATCGTACCTGTAATTAATCCCAAATAATTGGGAAATCTACTGGCGACAGTAGTTCTGAAAAGGAGCTACCATTACTGACACATATTAAAAGTTGTATGATTACACATGACTGAAACACTTCAGTAAAGCTTGTTTGATGGTTTCTTAAAGCAACAGCTTATTTCCTTGGCGATAGTGATACGGGCATTTTCGGTTGTACCCGGAGCATAAACCGTACAGAATCCTATTGCAATTTACGCTTGGTGATGTGGAAAAAGAATATGGGGGACTAAGGTCGAGGATTCTTTTATTGCCACGCAAAATCAATATGGTGACTGTTATGGTTATATCCAGTACCTGTCGTAATGATATTTCGCGACAATATTGTTGGGATATTGCTTTGGGTTCTGAACAAATAACGCTATATTAAAAGTTATCAGTGTTTCTTTCTACCTGTGTTCTTGAAGCTAAGGTAGAATCTACAGTTACGTTTGAAACCATCAATTTGCAAGCTCGGAATTTATTCGACCTTGTAGAAAATAGGCTTTGTAAGTTTGTGAAATATTTAGAATATTCGGATAAATCTAAGCAAAGCAATCTTATGTATTAGAAAAAAAACATAATAAAGATCGGACATTGAAATTGCACCCCTCAAAAAGTAAGCACGGTTTCACTCTTCTGAAACTGTCTACGCGAACGTAATGGGAACTTACCCTTTTATCCGGCCAAGATCACAAGTAGCTACTCAATACAGTAACAATAAATCAGTGACGTATTTAGCCTCCGGGGAGCGAATTCAATCGGTCCGACAATTATTCAGAATACATTACTGGCTGGCAATAATAGTCGCGTACTTTTTAGACCCACTGTTGATTCTATTTTCTACCGAACCTGCTACAAATTACATTTATACTTTATACAGACAAAATCAGGTGAAGTTTTATAAATTTTTTAAGCACTCGCGATCACTTTCACTCATTTTAAGTATTACTTAGACCGGGTCTATCGCGATAGTAGGTTGAAGTCAACCCGCGACCACAATACATGAAACTGTATTGAAACGTCGGGACATAGGTAAATTACTAATATTTACCTAAATACTATTGCGATAAACCCGGTCTAATACTTAAAATGAGTGAAAGTTTTATACAGTTATCACGTTAAGAATTGTGTAGGTTTATTATCTTCGAATTTATGTAACCAATTTTAAGTTTGTGAGTATTTTTATAATTTTATTTAGAGTCACTGAAAAAATTACCAATTTTATTTTAATTTGTTGAGATGCGGAATGTACATTGTACCAAACTTCACCTGATGTCATTGGACTTAATGTGTGACCAGTTCAGGAGGTACAATGCAACGTCACAAAATTAGACCCACCGGGCCGAATCATCAGTGGGTCTAGTAAGCGAATGAGTCGGCAATAAGTCACCAGGTCCTTCAGGGAGTCCGAACCCAAGTACCCGACCCTCCTGCCTTATAATTGAAAATTGAAATTTGTTTAGGACAGCACTGATTCGATTTCGACTAGATTGGGAAGCCATAACAGTAAATACTCACACAGAGGTCACAATTTGTAAATAATTAAGTCACCTGAGATTTGTAGTTGCGTAGGATAGTACGATTACTTTAGTAAATGAAAATGGGATATTCTGTAATGATTTATCAAGTAGCACAGATAGTGCAGAACAAATTTGTAAACACATTTTGATTAATTCATTTACTACGAAATTGAGCTGGGGTTCTCAAATTTTTACCCAAATCAGTGGAATATGAGAGGTTAACCAACGGAATAGCATGCATTGAAACATCATAATATATTTTTGAATAAAAATACTAAGAACGTTACTCCAGCGCCTCCCAAAGCTACTAACAAATTTGCAAAGTTTTGATATAATAAATTTTGGATTGGCAAATTGCGCCTCACTCAAAATTTGAATAAACTAAGAAAGATCATCATTTGTGCTGATTCAGGAATATACCTAACAGAATCTTTGCGCACTAGGTAGGTTAGCTACACTAACAAGAAAAAAAGAGGTCGAAATTATTACCACTATTTCTTTTTGTGTACTCAATTTGAAATATTGGTGTTGAGTCTAGATGTTTTCTTTAAATGATGTACTCATTGACAGTAAAAAATATTTGATTAATATCAGTATTCTATAACTTATCATTGTACAAATAACTAGCTTACGATTGCAGAACATGAACTTACCGTTGAAACTTTTTACTCTTCCAAAGTACATTTTACATGATATATTATCTACATACACACATACATACAAATGTCACGCCTATATCCCTTGCGGGGTAGGCAGAGCTTAAACGGCCGTATAAAACGGACATTCAAGCCACGTCTGACAAACATTGAGGGTCGTTCAGATAATTGTGAATCGATATAGTGATTAGTAGTCAGCCCATCGCCTAAAATTGCAATACACATCCCTCGAGTCCCTTAGTCGCCTTTTACGACACCCACGGGGAAGAAATGGGGTGATGCTATTCTGAGCCGACATCACATCATATATTATCTAGTTCATCTTATATCAGCCTGCGAGCTACAGTTTAAGAACTCTGTTACACCCAAACTTCGCCTGATTTTCTCAAATGATTCTTGCGCTCGACCGGACACGAACCCAATATGTTATTTCCATCGAAGCAAATAAAGCCGTTGAATCACACCGTTAAGATTGATTTTTCCGTGTCACAGCGTGCGCTTTGTAAATAAACAGTCAATGTAGGTATTTATGGACAATTATTTCTGAAATAAAATAATAAAAATTATTGCCGTGTGATGCCGGCTCAGAATAGCACCACCCCATTTTTACCGTAAGAGGCGACTGAGGGACTCGAGTGTTAGATGTGTATTGCAATTTTAGGCGATGGGCTGACAACCTGTCACTATAGTGATACAAAGTTATCTGATTGACCCTCAAACTTTTGTCAGACGTGGTGTTAATATCCGTTTTAAGGCCGTTAACGCTCTGCCTACCCCGTGAGGGATATAGGCATGATTTATGTATGATTGTATATCTGAAACAGTTCAATCTGTTCTTATATAATGAGAAGAGATCGGATCGTTTGACCAAAACCACAAGTTAGACGCTGCTGTAGCATTTCACGTAGCGTTCATTCGGAGCCTCGTAGCCCAATTACTACATTGACTACGAGCTTGTCGTAGTAGTCACAAATTGTAGCCGATATGATAAAAGAAACGAGTGGGTGTGCGATGGATGTTAAGTCAATAAAAGGTGGACAGTAAAGTCTATGATACGTTCCACCTTATTTTTATTTTATTTTTTTATAATATCTTTTACACAATTTTCCGAATGACCCTCAAATGTTTTTCGGACGGCCGTTTTTTGCAGCCATGTACGCTCTGCCTACACCGCAAGGGATTATAAGGGGTGTGTGTATATTTTTTACAAATATTTGTATTTTACGTTAAGATAAGATGTGATAAAAAAACAATACATATCAATGAGGAAGTCGTGCAACTTATGACATGAGTCTGATAATACGTTAAAAATTATTGCAATTTTAATCTGTGTTCGTATACATAGAGTATGTAAAATCACCTACACTTATTTGAAATCAGTAAAAGCATTAGAGTTTATAATACATATATCACGTCCATTATCCCTAGCGGGGTAGGCAGAGCGTAAACGGCCGCAAAAGCGGACATTTACGCCACGTCTGACATAAATTTGAGGGTCATTCGGAAAATTGTGTATCACCATAGTGATAGGTTGTCAGCCCGTCGCCTAAAATTGCAATACACACCCTCAAGTCCCTCAGTTGCTTCTTACAACTCCCACGGGAAAGAAATGTGGTGATGCTATTCTAAGCCGGCATCACACAGCACGGAGTTTATAATATACTATATAATATTTGTATAAATAGTTATAAATACCTAATTATTCATTGGATTTAAATCAACATACAGTATAACAAAATCACTAGTATAAATATAATTTAAAATTTAATTAATGCAATCTGATGTTATTCAAATATATGCAATGCAAGTCCAATATCGACGCTCGCGCGCTCCAAAATACACAGCTCATTTGACTTCATAATGCGAAATCACTTTGCCAGTTAAAGTGCAAAATTAAATAAAAATCGCATTCCATTCAACTCGAAGTCCAACAATTGATAGCCAACTTGTTTAGTGTTGGAAACCACCGGTAGGTTCAGTCAAAGAATTTTTTATTGCGTTCAATTGGACATCAAAGATTGTTTGCCTAAATTTTGTTTCATACAAGTTAAAAATATCAAATGGACAGGTACATTAAAATGTAAATAAGAAATTTTGTTTGAATTTTTTATAGGTAGATAAATAACCAGATTGTAGGACATCGGGACACTCATAAACCGAATAACCCACTCTACATAAATAAATATCAGATGGATTAAGTAAAGATCGAACCATGGAACCAAATGGCAGAGAAATCCATTTCCTGAACTCAGACCCTTATCAGACAAAATTTGCAATCTCTTGAGATTGAAAATCAAACAATACGCTGTTGGTAATATGATACCATCCATTATTAAGACACAAATGTGGCATTAGAGGGAAATGAGGTAGAGGCGAAAGTTGCTTGAAGCCCCTGAAGGGAGACCAGGGAAATACGCGACACAAAATGTTTATAAAGAGAGTAGAAAGACTCACTAAGAAGGTTATGCCTGTAATAAAATTTTATACACCTTAATATTTCGCTGAACGATGAGACGTGCGTGTGTAAAATTACGTTGCTCTACGTCTGAATTTACTGTCGTGCTATCGTCGTTCTTACGCGTAGGTAAAATAATAATTCATGTGAACTGTATTTCAAGATTTTAAGGCTAGTACACTGCCAGGCCAGGAACGCTCAATTCTCCCCAAGTTAAAAAGTATTGTAATTTGTTTTGTTGTAGTAAGTAGGTACTTAGTAACATAATTATTTATTAGTTAGGATTCACAATGATTTTAGTATCTTTTAAAAATACTTGTAAATTCATTTATCATTAACATTTTATTTTTTAAAGATTTTAACAAAATATGTTGATTGAATTTTTAAGTCTGCAAATCGAACCTCTCATCTCCAAACGCCATTTAAGGCGAAACTTCCCCTGTCTGTTAAAACTCCTCCCCAAAGTGTTTAATTCTTAAAAGCACCTAGTAAATGAGTCCCGTTAGACGATCGGAGGTGTCGTTGTCGTGCAAACACGGTGCTGGCTCGGAGCAAAGTAGAATCATGTTCAGAAAGAACTCGACAAACATTAAAAGCAAACGATCGAAAAACTCAAGTGTCGCTCAGATTTGACGTACTTTTGAATACAAACCATGAAATCGTACTTCAGTGAATCTTATATAACAAAGTTTAAATAAGAAATAATATGTTTTGTGTGAATATTTTATCAGATTATTTGCCTAGCAAAGTTGGCTTCTATGGTTTGATTAAAAAACGTATTATCAGGTGGCATAGAAACACCGTTAGTAAGATGAAATGAGTGACTCAAGTAAGGAGTTTTTCTAAATCGTGTACTTAGGGCTTGCTTATAGTTGTGTTTGAGAGACATTCCTCGTTGGTGCTTCATTTTGGTTTTACAAAAAGTTCTCTCTGTATAAAGTTTTTCTTTGTCCTGAGGGGGCTAGATAGACGAGCGCGAGATAATTTATGTAAATGGTATTCGCGTCACCCCGAGTCTACCCACGGCTCGTGTGTACGCCCCAACATGTTCCCAGGACTCGACGTGTTTATTGATATGTTTTGTCTTTATTATCGTGTCTTGCACTATCAGCACAGTCGTTTACTTCTAATTCTTAACCTGACTTTAATTTACTCAGCTAAATTCATGTTAACTGAAAGGTGGCGGGCATATTGTGAGAAGCTATACAAGGATACTCGTGCAATTTCGGTCGAACAGCCGTCGTCATCTAGCCAAATCATCGAGGAACTAGAACCACATATTTTGGACTCCGAGATCAGATGTGCTATCAACAAGCTAAAGAACAACAAGTCTGCCGGAAGTGACACTATTTTTGCAGAAGAAATGAAGCACATAGGGCCGAACGGGGTCAGAGTTCTACGTGACCTATGCAACCAGATTTGGAAATCAGGCGAATGGATTAACGACTGGAAAAGGTCCACTCTCATACCTTTGCATAAAAAAGGGTCAACCAAGGTTTGTGGCAACTATCGAACTGTGGCGCTTATCTCACACGCAAGTAAAATTCTTCTTTACGTCATTAATAGCCGACTAAAAATGTACTTGCAATGGCAAATCCCTAAAGAACAAGCTGGTTTCGTCAAAGGCCGAGGTACCAAAGAGCAAATAGTAAATATAAGGGAAATCATTGAAAAGAGTCGAGAGTTCAACCGGCCACTACTGATGTGCTTTATCGACTACTCGAAGGCCTTTGACTGTGTCAGGTGGGATTGTTTATGGCGCGTCCTAAGAGAAATGGGTGTCCCAGAGCACTTGGTATTCCTTATATCGCATTTGTACGAAAATGGAGAAACCGTAGTCCGAGTAAATGACTGTGAATCAAACCCATTTAAACCCGAAAAAGGCGTCCGACAAGGCTGCATTCTATCACCAATGCTATTTAATATTTACGGGGAGTATATAATGCGGAGAGCACTTGAAGGATGGGAGGAGGGTTTTAGCATAGGTGGTGCAAAAATCAACAATCTGCGTTACGCGGATGACACCACGCTGTTTGCGTCTTCTGAGAGTGAAATGGCTGAACTCATTCGGAGAGTAGAGAGAGAAAGTGAGGCTGTAGGTCTTTCCATCAATCGGTCAAAGACAAAAGTGATGATCGTGGACCGAGCAGGCGAATTTACATCAACTGGAGAGTTAAAAGACCTGGAGTTTGTTAGTGAATTTGTCTATCTGGGATCACTCATAAGTAACCAAAGCGGGTGTGAGAAAGAGATACGACGTCGCATTCAGATGTCAAAGACAGCGGTGACCAAGCTTATCAGAATCTGGCAAGACCGAAATATCAGGAATTGTATACTAAGATAAGGCTAATGCGGACGTTGGTATTCTCAATCTTCCTGTATGGAGCTGAGTCGTGGACAATACGTGCTACTGAAAGAAAGAAGATAGATGCATTCGAGATGTGGTGCTGGCGACGCATGCTGCACATTCCTTGGACGACCAAAAGAACAAATAAATCTATTCTCGAACAGCTGAAAATAAAAACTCGTTTATCCACCATATGCTTTCAAAGGATCCTAGGCTATTTCGGACACGTAGCCCGCAGAGAACCGGATAACCTAGAAAAGTTGGTCATATTTGGAAAAGTGGAAGGAAAACGCCCAAGTGGTCGATCTCCATCGAGATGGGTAGACCAAGTGAAACAACTTGTCGGAGCCCCTGTAACTGATGCCCTAAGAAAAGCCGAGAACAGAGACAAATGGAAAACCTTAACATCAAACGTGCTTGAGAAACATTGTGGACACGACCTTCAGTAATGAAGATAACGACTAAGAAGAAGAAATTCATGTTAATAGACTTCATACGTATATTAGAACTTAACAATTGAATAAAATACAGTTTCTTCTTAATCTGGTTTTCATCTTTGCGAGCGTTATTCAATTTTGATATTAAATAAAAGTACCCACTTTGTCACGCCAGGCACTGTTATATATACGGCAGACTATCTTTTCTGTAGAGCACAATATTTCACAATTTTCGCCTCTCACTACTCGAGCACGCTCATTTTTATCTCACGCTAAAAGCTATCTGATTTAAGCCCGGACTCTTATTAAAATAAATTTCGCCTCTATTCAGACGGGCGACGATACTATCTGTAGCACTTTTCCTAGTGAAATATAAGTATTAGTTTTTTTATGTTAGACTGATGGGACCTACTCTATGCAATGAAATGCTTAGTTCATTCGTTGTGGTCGTAAAATTAAAATCTACAAAGCTAATCCCTATCAGACTATGGTGTATTGACAATGCAATGCATATTAATCTTATTGATTAAGGTCTTGAGACGTTTCAATAACCAGAACAAAGCTGTTTGAAATAGCAAAAAAGTACTTGATATTCTTTCGGCTTCTGCTTGGGTTAGTGAAAAACTTTTCCACTTAAAGCCTTACTTGCACCAACGAGGACCGCGAGCGTTTTTCTAATCTATTACTCACAAAGCTAATAACGCTAGAAATCCACTTGACTGTAAAAATACGGTGTCGCAAAGTTTTCTTTATTAGCCCCCCTTAATACGAGGGGGTGTCCCAATGTCTTTATGGCCATTTTCAATCTGAAACTTTGTAGTGCTGTGTGAAGCATGGAAGAGGTTATCGATAAAGTTGTAATAAAAATTGAAAAGAAAGTTATCATTTTCAATTTTTTTTTATATTGAAGAACACAAGAAAGTATAAGTACAATAAGTGACTTAAGTCAAGCTTAAGTGAAGGCCTTGCACATGCGCCAACTTTACACATTATATTTACATTTCATGATCTTTGTGTCCGTGGTGTAAACCAGGTACCAAATTATTCTGAATAAGTTAGAGCGTTAGAACATAAAGGTAGACAAGGGTCTAACATAACATTTTAATTTTGTTCACAATGTCCTTTGGAGCTTGTTTTTTATCATTTCGGCAGCCTTGCACTGAAAAAGATCAGTAAATTTATTATTGTAAATTTCAATGTTAAAAGCAAGCTGTAAATTTAAAAGTTTAACTTAAATATTAAATATAAGATAAAAATAAATTAAACTTTTTGTTGAAACAATAACTTAAATTGTTAAGGTCAGTTATTATTTCTATACAGTAGGTACAACTTATTCTTGTTACCAGTAGTTACATCCAACTGTTCTCAACCGTAATTTTACAGTTAATAACGGTTCTAATAACGGTGAAGTAAATATTAAGAACGGTTACTCAACTGTAGATTTTACTGTTCTGAACAGTATTTTTAACTGTTTTGAATATTATATCTTACTGTTCTCAACAATAGATCTTGCTATTCTCAACAGTAGTACTTACAGTTCTCTATAGAAAATTGAATGTTCAGAGCAGTTTATTTTAACAACTGAGAAATGGATAAGGGTGTTATGAACATTGGACCAAGTGGTTCGAATGAACTTGCAGTATTTAAAAGATTTATTTATAAACGGTGCTTTATTTTCAAGGCATATATTTATCGTGTTCTTCTCTTAAAATTGACAAAGTTTTCCCAAGTTACATAGGTCACAACATAATAATTCTATTAAACATAAATATTCGACCTCCCATACAAAGTTATAAATTTTTTTCTAAAAGGGAAAAGAAAATAGAAATTTCGATACCGCGTTTCAGGACCCAAACAGGTCTTTCTACTGTTAGGTAGATAGGCAATATTAAGTCTTTCAGTTACTGGTCCCGTAATCGTACTTTTTGATCATCAAATTGATCTGTAGTCTGTAGTACTATCGACAAAAACATAATATCAAATCAGTCCCAACTCAAAACATCAATAAGGAATCAACTATTTTGTTCCTGATTCTTGCATCAAGAGGGGGATGCTTTACGACTTTCTTTTACGATTGGAGGTGCATTCAGAATTAGTCCCCCTCTTCCCTCCCTTCACTCCTTCAATCCGCAAAAGCCTTTTCGTGTCACCCAAGATAAACGGTGAAAGGATTACAAAAAATGAGATTTTTGAAGAGCTATAAAATGTTATATTTGATTCATAGATTTTTTATTGAAATTGCACTTGAGTACAAGTTTTTACGAGTACCTATATTGAAATATAAAGTAATAATTATTATCACTTTACCTTTAAATATTTCTGAAGGACCCTTAAATGTATATCAGACGTGACGTAACGTGACGTAAATTATTGTTTTATACGGCCATTTACGCTCTGCCTTACCCTTATTAATTAGGTACCTACCTAATGCATTACAATTCATTTTCTTTTCTGTTTGATAGATTTGAATAATCTTTACTCGACCTTTCGGCACTCATTAAATTAAAATTATTTACCAACCACAGTACTCAATTATATTAGATTAAGTAAGAACAAATCCTTTTAAGAAAATCTCGTAATAATAAAATTAAGGCGAATGTTCTGGCAGCAGAAGCGCGGATTCCTTGAGCAAGCGGTCGTAGCAGGACTGTGCTCAGCCGACCGGCTAATATTATAGCCGGGTTAAATCGCTCAACTTCCATAATCGAGAATCCCCTTTTATTGTATGTATTCCGTTTTATTTTCAATTTTGTTTATTATTATTATTATTATTATTATTATTTATAGGACAGGCAGCAATACATGCTGATAGGTCCTTGCAGTGTTGGTTTTGTTAATTAATGTCTTTTTATTATATTTGATCACACACACACGCGCATGTTATTGTTTATAAAGTCTTTATTATTTTTGCACCAATTGTCCAGTCTATTTTTAAAAGAGTTCACTGACGGCGCAGAAACAACATCATCAGGGAGTTTATTCCACACGTTTACGATACGATTTGTTAGAAAGTGATAAGCGACATTGGTATTTGAGTGCGAACGGTTTAGTTTAAGGGAGTGGCCTCGTTGAAAGCGTGATGATTTCAAGGTAAATATCTCTTGCATAGGGAGGTTATATAGTCCAGTGAGAATTTTGTACGTTTCAATCAAGTCCCCTCTCAGTCTTCGTTCTGTCAAGGTTGTCAGATGGAGTATCTTTAGCCTTTCTTCATAGGACTTCTTTTTTAAATTGTATGGGATCTTTGTAGCTCTTCTCTGCACACTTTCCAACAAGTCGATATCTTTGGCTAAGTAAGGATTCCACACCTGGACCGCATACTCAAGCAATGGTCTGACATACGTTTTATAGATTTTTATGAATACATCCGATGTGATATGTTGAAAAGAACGCCTGATAACATACAAGAATGAATTTGCCTTTTTAACGACCATGTTTACGTGATCAGTCCATTTGTCCATGTTTAAACGCAGATTCTAGCTACCTTCTTAAATTTGCCAGTTAAAACTACCTTTTTCTTTGCCAACTATTGAAGGTAAGAACTGTACTCGAATTATATTTCAATAAAATAAAAATTTGCATTTAAAACAGAAAAATTATGTTCATTACCTAATGTCTTTTATAGCATTACGCAATACGATTAAAATATTAACACCAGCTTAAGGATTCTAAAGTAACTTATAAGTTTACGTTAACTTGGAAGTTGAAGTTAAACTTTGCACGCATGGTAATAGAAAATCGATATGTTGCAATGTTGTGGAACGTATTGGATTGAACTTGATAGAGATTATACATTTAATGTGTCCTGAATAAATAAATATATAGATAGTTTAATTAAGTTCAGATACTTATACCTATGGACTGTACTGAAAGTTACTTCTAAAATAAGAATATTTTAAGGATTATCAATATTTTTATGCTGAACCCATGCAAAACTAGCTTTCTATCCCGCGGTTTCACCCGTGGTTCAGTGGGTCTTGCAAAAAGTAAATAATTTTCTATGATATATTACCTAGTAGTCAAAAACTAAGATAAATACGTATACTATGAATTAATGATCCTTTCGTTTATACTTTAAACTAGTGTAAGGTTAGATTTTCATGTTTCAAAAATAATATAGTCGTTAATTTTCGGCTTATAGTTTCTGGACCATTGGTCGAACCCAATTTATTATTGTGTGTCAGTTTAGGTATTTTCTAGCACAATTTCGTTTACAGACAATAAAAAATACTCAAACTGGGTTTTCTCACTGTGTAAACAGTCGCAACACAATACTGGTACATTTTATAATATTATTTATAAATACTTAAAAATGAAATTTAATAGATGAGCCATACATTGAATCAAAATTTACGCGAGTGTAAAAATATATAAAAAAGTATAATGAGCTTTACTGACACGCATAAAATAAGCGATTTTAGAATTTTCGTGAATTATGATATGACCTCAAATAATGCCAGCAGTACCGGACTATATTAGCAATTTAAATAAAATTATGTAAAAAAAACTTTTAAAACAAGCTTTTATTTAAGTGCTCTGAAAAGATGAAAATAAAATTTTGAATGACATTAACCACATTCGTTTATGACTTTACAGAAATGAAAATATAATAAAAGCTTGTCGCGATGCCTAGAAGAAACTACCTAATTACAGTTAGGTGCGTACCTTATTACAAAATTTCAATCACAAATTGAAAGTTTCGCTACAAGCTTTTATTATATTTTCATTTCTGTAAAGTCATAAACGAATGTGGTTAATGTCATTCAAAATTTTATTTTCATCTTTTCAGAGCACTTAAATAAAAGCTTGTTTTAAAAGTTTTTTTTTACATAATTTTATTTTATATTTTTTAGTTTATGTTACGATAGTTATTGATCAATACGAAAGTCTTTCTATAAAACGGAGAGACCTTCAATAGAAAAACTTAAGGCACGGGGAAAACTAACATTAGGATAAAGTATAATTTATCTCTTTTATTATATTCTATAGAAGTAGGTTGGTACCTACTCCTCCGGCATCCCTAATAGAAGAATTAGCTTGTAATATGTCTTAGTCTTTTCATTTCATTGATGGCGTCATTATTACATGGCCGAGTCCCAGTTAATTTCGAACAGTCTAATTCTTCTATCAGGAGGCCTTCTATTGACGTGACCCTAAATCATGGTGGGCCTACCAACTGCATATCATGAACGAATTCGTATACAAAATTGCAAGTCCCAGCAGTTGAATATTGAGGAGTTCCATAGTTCGAAGACAACCCTGGATGTAGCGTATAATTCATGGTGGGCCTACCAACTGCCTATAATAAACGAATTCGTATACAAAATTGCAAGTCCCAGCAGTTGAATATTGAGGAGTTCCATAGTTCGAAGACAACCCTGGATGTAGCGTCTAATTCATGGTAGGCCTACCAACTGCCTATAATAAACGAATTCGTATACAAAATTGCAAGTCCCAGCAGTTGAATATTGAGGAGTTCCATAGTTCGAAGACAACCCTGGATGTAGCGTCTAATTCATGGTGGGCCTACCAACTGCCTATAATAAACGAATTCGTATACAAAATTGCAAGTCCCAGCAGTTAAATATTGAGGAGTTCCATAGTTCGAAGACAACCCTGGATGTAGCGTCTAATTCATGGTAGGCCTACTAACTGCCTATAATAAACGAATTCGTATACAAAATTGCAAGTCCCAGCAGTTGAATATTGAGGAGTTCCATAGTTCGAAGACAACCCTGGATGTAGCGTCTAATTCATGGTGGGCCTACCAATTGCCTATAGTAATCGAATTCGTATACAAAATTTTGTGTCCCAGCTATAAACCGCTGAGGAGATCTCTCGTACGGAGCCGATCCTGGCAGCAGCATCAGGTCAAATTTATGATTAACATGCATTGTCATCGGTTCTGGACCAACATGCAAAATTTCAACTCAATCGGATAACGAGAAGAGGTTCAAATTAAACTTGCAAGATTTGCACCGAACAAACATTGTTACTTACTTACATACACTGCAAGTTAAAAATAAAAAAAAAAAAAGCTTTTAAAAGAACTTTACTAGTAAGTTAATTTACATTTTGTTTCAGCTAATATATTATTTTTTACCTCGCGGTGCCGGCTTAAAATAGCATCACCCCAATACAACCCGCGAGTGTCATAAAAAGTGACTGATGGATAAAATCATTCCAGAAAAGGGGCAGAAGCGTTCTCTGCGAAAGATATATTTTGCTTTCGCTTGCCAATCCACCTGCCAAGTGTGATGAGTATGGCCATACTCACCTGTTGGGGGAGACCCGTCTTAATGATGATATGTTAATGTAAAGCTTATAGATAGATTGGTAGGTAAATTATCTAACTAGTAAAACACGTTAATAATTTCTCTCGTCAGTAATTTCTCCATCTCGCAATGAATGTGTTAACACATGTAGCGATTAGCTCTTAGTCGAAGTTCCTCTCTAAGTAATGGAGTATTCAGCGCGGGTCGTGACTGAAATCTCATATCATAAGCAGTAATTTACCTCCAGAGAGATTTCAGGCAAGATACGTGCGCAACCGTTCAAGGTATTAATAGGTACAAGTACGTCGAATTTGTACAGTCGGTTGTAGCACATAAGGTACCAGGAGGGGTAATCCAAAATAACTAAATTATTTTTGCAACCAGCAATATTTTTTTCTTGAAATGAATATGTTTAAAAAGAAAATGATTTATTCTATGAGAACAAGTTTAAATTCTAAATATGTATGAACCGGGTATAAAAATATTAATAATAATTCCGTTTTTTGGAGTACCCCTGGTATCATGCGCTTCAACCTACAACTGATTGTACAACATTTGAGATCAGGAAGGTAGGTAATGAGGTTCATTTATTTTTAATCAGTGTTTCGGAGGAAATGTTAAAAACTCTTTTTAATTTAAAAAAATATTGATGACACTGTCTTGTGATTATGTGAAAAGTAGAACAATTGAGACTATCGAAGGAAATTTTATTGTTGTGGATGTGGATCAATTCTCCACATTCTGTGATACTCTAATACTTCAATAAACAAAATAGGTGTGTAGTAAATAAGTACAAACGAGTTTAACACCAGATATAGGTTGAAATATAAATGATTAAATTAATCGGTAAAAAGGTGTAATCAAGTGGTTTTACTAATTATAATTAGTGATATTTTTTATGTCGCATGTTACATATTTTCCACTACCTAGGCCCCCCTCCAATGTCTTAAATTTATAGCACCACATACATATCACGCCTATTATCCGTTGCGGAGTAGGCAGAGCGTAAACGACCGCAAAAACGGACATTTACGCCACGTCTGACATATATTTGAGGGTCATTCGAAAAATTGTGTATCACCATAGTGACAGGTTGTCAGCCCATCGCACAAAATTGCAATACACACCCTCGAGTCCCTAAGTCGCCTCCTACGACTCCCACGGGAAAGAAATGTGGTGATGCTATTCTAGGCCGGCATCACACAGCAAAATTTATAGCACCATCTATTTTAAAATTACATTTTAATTTTCTGTGAAGTTTTATTGGTTATATCTACGAACCGTAGCATAAAGCTACGAGGCTACGATCCAATTTTAATAAGACTCCAAACTCAAACGAAACCTCACCTTACACGCGCAAAGGAAGAGAAACAAAATATAAAGAAAATGGTAATAATGTACATTGTACTGGTATAATAAAACCCCTATCATTTACACAGGAAGGCAATGGCTTTCCCAAATCGCACGACAAGTAAAATATTTAATTAGTCCTGCGTGTAATTGTTAAAGACAGGACAAAAGCAGGGATTGGCCTAAGGTGAATTCTGAATTAATTTAAACCAATCGCTTGTAAATAGTTACCCATGGACCAGCAAATACGGTTTGGTTATTGCGTTCGCTAAGAAATTAAGACTACCACAAAAGTTGATTTTTTTAGTGACACACACACGTATTGATTAATTTTCGTCCCCGAATATCTAAACATCTAAATCTCCTAACATTTTTCATTAACAACGTTGATATATGAGAAAAAAAACTGGCAATACAGACAATAAGCTAGGGATACGGCACCCAGTACCGTATGGTGCCTGCTTAGAATAGCATCACCCCATTTTTACCCGTGGGTGTCATAAAAGGCTACTCACGGAAGAATCCAGGGAATGAGCTGCAGCGTTACCTGTAAAACAACAACTTGCTCTGCATACGCCAAATCCACCTGTCAAGCGTGATGAGTAGTACAAAGACCCCCAATTGGAACACGCCCGTGTCCAGCAGTGGACGGTTGTGATTATTAAAGAAGTAGGCAGCTACTTCCCAGACTCATCTTCAAGCTTTTTAAACCTATAAAACTTTTTAAATAAATGTTCAAATTGTATTCATTATGGCAAAGGTTCAATGCTACAACGTTAGAACAGGCTAATAGAACGAGGTTTTCATGTAAGTCGATTGTGTGCCGTTAATTTAATCGGTGCCGTGTTAGCTCCGATATCGGCCGCTGGTGAAATGAAAAATATCGCCCCAAATGTGGGTAAACTAAACATGATGGATATTAAGATATTTCCTTGGTTTTCTTGTGTTTTATTTCAGGTCAGTGGTTTTGTGAGGGAAAATTTAATAACCTATTATGAAAAAACCACGGAAAAAACCACATGTTTGGGATTGATGAAATAAAAGAGCAAACCCATCATTAATAAAAAAAAAAAACCGTTGTTTATTTCATCAAATCCGTGTGATGCCGGCTTAGAATAGCATCACTCCATTTCATTCCCGTGGGTGTCGTAAGAAGCGACTAAGGGACTCGAGGGTGTGTATTGCAAATCTAGGCGATGGGCTGACAACCTGTCACTATCGTGATATACAATATTCCAAATGACCCTCAAATGTTTGTCAGACGTGGCGTAAATGTCTGTTTTGTTACAGCCGTTTACGCTCTGCCTACCCGTAAGGGATTATAGGCGTGATATATGTATGTTATTTCATCAATCCCAAACATGTGGTTTTTTCCGTGGTTTTGTAAAACTGCAGACAAAATCTAGTTTTCCGCCTATTGTACCTTCGTTCGTAGCACTCTAAAACACAGGTACAAAACACATCCAAGATTACTAAATCTACACTTATAATATTATAAAGAGGAAAGATTTGATTGTTTGTTTGTTTGTTTGTTTGTTTGTTTGTTTGTTTGCATCGAATAGGCTCCGAAACTACTGGCCCGATTTTAAAAATTCTTTCACCATTAGAATCCTACATTATTCCTGATGAACATAGGCTATATTTTATACGAGAAAAAAATAGGGATCCGCGTGAAAATTTCGATAATGTAACCCAACGTGTGAAAAATGTACCAAAAAAATATCTTATATCGCGTACGCTGTGGAAATTATTGACAATAGAGCAAAGTGATGTACTACAGTTTTATAGAGGACATCAATATCTATAATAACATCCGCGATACCATATGTCTTACTATTACAGTTAAGCCACAATAACTACTTTTTTGTTTAAAAATGTTCAAATGTACCAATAAAAATATATTATATCGGGTACGCTGTGGAAAATATTGACAATAGAGCAAAGTGATGTACTACAGTTTTATAGAGGACATCAATATCTATAATAATGTCTGCGATACCATATGTCGAACTATTACAGTTATGCCACAATAACTACTTTTTCATTTAAAAATGTACAAACTACGCCACATTAGTCGTACCAGTAGTGTAATGATTACATTTAATCATTACTGTATTAAAGGGTGTAAGGGATAGCCCTCCAAATACTGATAGGGTACATGCAGACCATGAAACTGAACAACTTTCCCCTAGGAACATATTTCATTTATGTTTCTAGGGGAAAGTTGTCCAGTTTTATGTTTCATGCACCCTATCAGTATTATTTCATGCACACTGTCCCTTACTCGGTATAAAAAAGACGACAAAAAACATTAAATAATGCATTAAAAATCTACACTAAAATAATACATAAATACACATATCACGCCTATTATCCTAAACGGCTGCAAAAACGGACATTTACGCCACGTCTGACATATGTTTGAGGGTCATTCGGAAAATTGTGTATCGCCATAGTGGTAGGTTGTCAGCCCATCGCCTAAAATTGCAATACACACCCTCAAGTCCCTAAGTCGGCTCCTACGACTCCCACGGGAAAGAAATCGGGTGATGCTATTCTAAGCCGGCATCACACTAAAATAATAATAATATAATCTACACTAATATTAGGAACAGGATTTTTTTTATTGTTTGTTTGAATTGAATAGGCTCCGAAACTACTGAACCGATTCTTTTACCGTTAATTGAAATTGAAATTCTTTTTTCAATGTAGGATAGTATTATCACTTATTGACGTCATGAACCGTCATTCTAAGAAAAGAAATTTGTATCACACATTTTTTTTATTACAATTTTGTTATGACCTAATAGAAAACCGGCTCGGGCGGGATAAAAATAAACAAATAAAGGCACTGCCATGGGGCTGGCCAGGTTAATCACACGGCATGTAACTTTACGCCACCACCATCTGAAAACGATTTTTGTTTCAAATTAAAGTCAAGATTTTTAGAATCCTACATTATCCCTGATGAACATAAGGCTATATTAAACTATCTTATTCCCGGGGGGAAATTGTTAGCGGCGGGTGAAACCGCTGGGCGGGCTGCT
The DNA here is from genome assembly GCA_027580185.1 of Tuta absoluta. Classification (NCBI taxonomy): domain Eukaryota; kingdom Metazoa; phylum Arthropoda; class Insecta; order Lepidoptera; family Gelechiidae; genus Tuta; species Tuta absoluta. The sequence continues at coordinate 13,909,587 of JAQAHW010000005.1, forward strand.
AGTTATCTATAAACTAATACATAAAATACATCACAGACACCCAAAAAAAATAACACAAGTACACAATTATTACTAATTGATTAACGTTTATACTAAAGGGTAATATATACGTACGTGACAAAAAATGTCATCAAAACTTGTTGTTCTCCAAACCCACATTTTAGAGATCCATCAGTTTCTGTCACAATCAGTTTAATCCACCCGTTAAGCTCCCCTTCAAACAGGTACGAACAAACAAACCTAATCGACCAAACTTTTCATGTAAGCCAATTGTGTGCTGTTAATCTAATCGGTGCCTTGTACAACGATATTTTGATATCGTACCGTTACAATTGCCAAATGAAAAATACGCGGATTTCCTGCCGGCTGTAATCGCTATGTAATTCATCAAATGAAACGGCGCCGCTTTGCCTACCGGCGCGGCCCTATTACGGATTGTCACGATTTCCATGCGATTGATGTATGAGCTATTGTCGATTGAATCCTCACTCTGATTGATTGCAATCGTTTGAGAAATCTGAAGAGAAATCAGAATGGTGGAGCTGTGACAAAATATTTCAAGATTCATCTCTGAAAAAGCTTTTTCATATTGATATCTTGAGAGTGCTTTTGTTAAAAACTTGTTATGTTAAAATGGAAACATTTCAATAATGGCTTTACTGGCCCAATAAAGAGGCAAATGTAGGCGTTATGTTACAAATTATAGTCAAAATGGAAAGCGTTGTTTGCTTTAACTATCCTTGACCAAAATAATTTAGTGTGATAGGATCTTGGAACGTGGGCTGGTTTATTATAACTTTCTTCCTCAGAACTCCAGCTGTGAGTTCCACGTCACCCCCCGCCCGCCTCAGCTGACCTCGCCCCCCCTCACCTGACCAGCAGCGTGGCCGTGCTCATGCGATAAAACAATTAACTCAATGAAGTCGAGTTTGCTACACGTAAATTCAGATTCTCGAAAAATGGCGAAACTTTTACGGAATTCGTAATAAAATTAGCCTGCCCAATTTACTTGAAATTAAACCACGATGTGGGTCAACATAATTGAAAAGTGAAAATAAATCTTACTCAACAAATACTTGATAGCTGGTTTACAGTTAAACAATAGTTACGCCATTACACTTATCAGATAGGCACCAGCGTTGGCATGTAGTCGCTAAAGAGGTCGCGTGTCGTGCTCCGGATCTTGATACCGGCAACTCCACTAATTATACTACTGCCTATTACCTACACTGCCAGTACAACTTCTTCTACAACTACCTTTGTGATTCGTGCATTCTTCTTGCTTTCTATTACTATTGCATAAATTATCTCTATTTTTTATATATTTTCTTTCTGCTATGTAAAACATTTTCTTTTGTAACATCTTAAGTTTTTCATAGTTATGGCATACTTTATACTTTATTAATAGGTTTTACAACACCGATACGTCACCGATATTTTTTTACATACATACATACATACATACATAAATCACGCCTATATCCCTTACGGGGTAGGCAGAGTGTTAACGGCCGTAAAACGGATATTAACACCATTTTTTTATTTATCAAAATAGCTCTTTCACTACTCTCATTTCATTACTAGCATGCAGTATATTTAAAACAAAGGACCAAACGCGGTTCCCTGCGGTACACCAAACATATTCACAAAGTTTATTGTGATCCACACAGGAGATTGAATAATGAAAAATGCAGTGCCACTGAATATACGATTCTGACAAGAGTGACTGAAAGATGGTGCGACAACCGCGCCACGCCACTGAAATATGTATTTCATAGTGTCGAATGCCTCAGCCAGGGAAATATTCGTGTCGACGCCGACGCGTCGCATAACAAAATTGTGACGTATCCGCTGCGAATATCCAGAGTTGAATACTTTATACTACAAATAAGTAAGTCTAAAGTTAGTGAGTTTGTTAAATATAAGTATATCTGTCCTACAAGACTATTCCATTAATTATCTTCAAAGGAAATGAACAGCAATGTATTTTACGTTCTTATTATATGAGCGTCAAACATAACGAAATAAATTTGTAACAAAATTGTTGACTTTCCAAAACTTTTAGTGATTTAGCACACGAATTATTGAACATTTGTTAGAACTTTAGTCTAATGGAATGTTACTAGACAAGAGTGTTTTTATGAAATTACTGGGACATAAAAGGCAAACTTATTTGTTGGATATTGTCCTTTTTCACGTTGTCATGGTCAGACTATAATATCAAGTCATAAACTAAATTCATCAATAAAAAAACTGACTGAACTTTATGCAGTTGAATTCCTGCCCTAAAAGCCACTTACATGTCACTTTCACATAACTAACACAGAGTAGTCGCCTAGATCGTACATCACTTAGGCAGCATATGCAAAGTCGATACAACGTTGTAGAGAGATTGTCCCAACGGCGTCTGTCGGTAATGCTGATTCGGATACCACCTGGAACTGGAACTCTCGCATCGTGTTCTCAATTCAAACTTCATTTGGGATACATTGTCACTTTGTCTGCATTGCTATGACTCGCGATAGCCTGCGCTGTGACAATGTTACTGTTGCTATAATTTGTGGTCACAATTATTTGTATGCCATTATCAAGTTTTATATTATAGCCTTTGACCATAATAAATTAACCTATCGACTTGCATTTCAATATGATTCTTTCACCTGTTTTATCTTTGTCTATGAAGGAAATGAAACTCAGTCAAGTCGGTAATATGCTTTACTGAAACGGCGTTTGCATGAAATCAAATATTCACAAATTATAATCGCATGAACATCACAGCGATATTCAATACAGACTCCATTAAAGACATCGAAGCTTTTCCCGTATTTTATTTTCTTTTCTCACCTTCTAAGGTTTTATCTTATAAAACGGTAATCCCATTTTCTACCTTCATTGTATGCACGATGCATATTCAATGAAGACTGATAATGTAAGTGTGGCAGAGCTCAAGTGTACGCGATGACATGTAAAGTGAAATTCAAGAACATCGTCGCCCTGAAAAAAGTGTGCATTGAAACTTCGGGTACAGAAATACGTAGTAGGTGCTTTGAGCAGGTAATATTTTAGTCAAATATTTGTACACAAGTAAGAAAAGGGCAACATGAAAAATACCTCAGAAATTGCCCACTAAACCCACGTCAACATTCATCGACCAGTTCTAACAATACCCAAACTTACTATAAAAAGAAGTATAAAGAATAATAAATATTCTATTTTCCCTAAACCTTTCTCCAGACGATACATTCAGTTGGCATACAAATCTTCACGCCTGGCCGAACGTTTGCAAAATACCATTTTAATTCAAAGCTCTTCCCCTTTCGACGTCTAAACGCATAGAAAGAAGACAGTGACGACGGCCTTAGGATAATGTATTAAAATCTCTCGGAAAATACACATCGTGAAAGTTGAAGAAGGTTTTAAGAGGAAACAAAAATCAGACATAACAATATGAAATTTTTTTCAATAAGGAGTAAAGAAAATCGGTCAAATGTGCGTCGGACTTGCTCACAAGGGTTCTGCCACAGTATAATTAATAGTACTAGCGTACAGTATGGTCACTCCCTGCCTCCCCCTACAAGCACCGCCCACCCGCGCTCGGAGGACGCTCAGACACCGGCTAGCAAGGACGCGACGACGAAAGTCATTTCATACTGCCGCACATTGCATTCCCGATTCGCGAACTCAAAATGGCGGCAACCCTGACGTTATGTCTCACACACACAAGCATGGTCCGCGTCAAGTCCGCGTTAACCTACGCGAGCTTAGACTGTGTGCGTAGCAACGCGTTTGATTCATACATTTGAGCGCCAGTGTCCGAGGTGTGGTTCTGCACCATTTTGTATCAAAATGGCGTAACAATCTCGTTAGATTACGTTTGGAGGCGCCTTAATTATAAATGTTATAATTTTTTGTGTTTTCAGTTATAGTAGCTAGAGTAATACCGTTCATGAGATACAGCATCCGAACCATTATAGACAAAACCGAGCAAAAAATGTTTCCTAATTTTCATTGAATTCGCATTTTGTGTGTTTGTTTTTTTAGCGGCAATAAAAAACGCCGTCTATGATAATTTTTACTATCTATCTATTACGGTTTATGAGATACAGCCTGGTGACAGACTCGTCGAGTTTTAGTAATAGACTTTCGTTTTGACACTCTGGTTACGGAACCCTAAATAAAGATGATCGTTCGTCGGAATGTTGTTGATGAATAATTTTAGGCATCACGTTATTTGATGCCCGAACTAAACATAATTTTTATGTTTCCTTATCTTGAATAAATATTTTATACATTTATTAAAAGGTATAAAGTCGAACTTTTTCTGGCATTGGGCTGGTCGGACAATCTATATTATATTTATAATAAGGTTGAGATTGTATGCGATATAACAGTCACTACTTTACACGCAAACAGAACAATATCAGGCGATCAGCAATCACGTATATCTAGACAATTTGTTCCCAAATTCAGCGAATGTTGGATACCATAAAAGTAAACATCGCATTCTGTGCGTGACTCGATCCCCAACTGACCCTAGATACAGTAAAACCAGCAAAGCGGTATCACGCGACCCAAACGTGCCTGGGACGAAAATTTTAATAATAAATAAAGTAAAACATAAAGTGCGTGAAGCACTCTTTATAGCCCCGAAGAAATGTTGAAAGGAATGGTTGATTTAAGGTGGCGAATAAAATTTCAACAATAAACTTGCAAGTGGTTGAAATAAAACCGTGTAAAGAAAATTGTATTGTTTTAATAGGTGCTGTAGAATTTGTTTCGTATTTTTTATTTAATTTTAATTCGCGGAAATATGAAATGCTTTGATTTTTATACAAAGCTGTAAATCATGTCAAATCTTTAGCAAAATGTTATTCGAAAAACTATTATCATCATCACTCCATTTATTTTTATCCAAAATTTGTGCTTCATATTTACCTAAATGTACATATCACAATATCTTCTAGTACCGTATCTGCTTTGATGTCTTCTCGATCTTACTCAAATGGTTCAAACGTATCTGACAGCATGCGACCTCTGCCAGCCTTTGATCTCGCCTCGTGTTTAAGAAAAATATACGTTTAATAGAACTTTCATAGAGTATGGGTTCTGTTTGATCTGTGATATTCAATATTTAAGGTCATTTTATGTTTTATGGACCTTAATGCTCTTTGTGGAATTAATTAAATTGCTGAGCTCTATAGCTGAGCTATACAGAGTCTCTGAAAAAAAGCGTGACATCGAGTGGGATTTCTTGACTTTGGTTTACCGCCACTTTTGGAAAAATCGCTTTGTTTCTCTGGAAACAGTTTTTTTGTTTTTCCTAACACCTTATTTTATACCTTCGTGAGTCAAAAATTCCATTTGGAATTCCACGTCGAAAGAATGTAAAATTTTGTACGTAGTTTAACATATATTTTTTTCTTTTTTTCACAGATCATGTCCGGGAGTTCTCGTGTGGCCCTCTGTACTACAGAACATTCTTTGTGGATTCCAAACGAGATGCCCTTTATGTCGGGGCGATGTAAGTCTTACATTTTATTACATTTTAAATTTCGATTTAGAGGTATGCCATCAACATTCTGAAACAATGTTGATAAGATTATCGAATTAAATAAAATTACTCCGCTTGTTACGTTTTATTCACATAAACAAAATTGATTCCACGAATCAAGCAATTCAGTAACTATGTATTACGTTGTAGTGCTACAATTTTTAGTCATAAAAGCATAAAACAACATTGCGTTATATCCCTAATATACTGTTCTCGAAACATTGTAGCCACATCGATGCCAATCGGGAAATAGAGTAAACTTTCCCTGAACTTTTCTGTAGTTGGTCTGTTGCCGACGACGGCCATTTTTGTTATACAATAGTAGTAAAGTTTCTCTATTCTCGTAAAAGGTTTTTTCTGTGAGTAAGCTTCTTGTTTTCTTGTTGCAGGGATCGATTGTATCGACTGAATATGAACAACATTAGCTCGTCGCACTGCGAGGTAAGCGTTTACTATTTATTGGTATACCTATCTTATACTTACTTAATTTTGTTTTTCTCTATTTTTGTCTTGATTAAATTCTTCAACGAGCACTGTTAGATATGAAGACAGTTAATACATAGATAATGTATAGTAAAGCAACCTGTTTCAATAACATGCTATATTTGTTTACAGAGAGACGCAATAAACTTGGAGCCAAGCAACGTGGCGCAATGCGTATCCAAAGGCAAATCAGAGGTAAGTTCCTTTACCTACAGTGTGTTAGGTAGTTATATCGCCAGTAAGTCTGCTCAGACCGCTCTCGCTTTAATATTTCTTAATGAAACCTTGCTTATTACTTGCGGAAATACTCGCAACTAGCACTATTTCCGTCAAGGGTTAATCCCATTTTTAACAGTGAGCGGCGGGAGGTAGCATATTTCACGGCGGGAGCTTAGTGCCACGTTGGTCCGCGTGGCCCCGCTATATTAAAGCCGTTAATTTTGATTTACAATCGCAGCGTAGAAGCAATATTTGTTTTATTCTCGGCGGTTACGCTACACCCCTAGCAGAGACGATTATATCAGGCGCGATCGACTAATTCGATAATGCCCACTGCGAACCATTCGCACGGTTGAGTGCTTTTCTCTCTTCGCTCTCTTAACAATTTTACCATTGATTTTTTCGATATGTTAGATTTATTTTCCTCTTTTTCCACTCCTATACTATGCATATAGGTAAGAAGCAACATGCATTGTACATTTATATGCGTGAGTCTTATTTTTGCGTCTCTGAGTTGACTCGTCTCAAACCTAATAAGAAAGTCATAAAGTGTGGAACCAGAAATGTAACGCTTCGCGTTTCATGCGACATGTAGATATTTTTACTCGTACCCCCATGAACGCGCGAAAAGCAGTAAACTTCTTTCCTTCCATAAGAGGTAAGTATATCGATGGTCTAGAAGACAAACATGATAATTACAGACTATCCAACTTTTCAGGAGGAACATTTTAGTTACGTAAAAGTTCTAGATGCTGTAGCTTAAAATGGAACATAGGAACCATGTATATACTACCTGTATTTAGATAGAATATTTATCTTTTTATGGATCTATTTAATAAGTGAACATGATTTTTATTTAAGATCCTTAAAAAAATGAATTTAGTAAAAAAAGGCGTCACTTAATTTGTTTTTACATAAACTTAAAATACGTAATATTCATTTAACACTTTTGAGTAGTGTGATGTGATACGAAGAAAAATCAAGAAGTAAGTAATAAAAAGTCTTTAGTAGTAAATAATTCAAACATGAGATCAAATCTGAATAATGTAGTAGGTACCTACCTAATAATTCAAAGTTCAGTCATCATCACACTCCGAATCAGAACAATCATCAATTAAAGTTTCTTCATCAACAGCAGGAATATGGGTGGCCCTTATGCTCGCGGCATTCTCTACGGGCCAACCAATTGATAAGCGGGTGCCCATACAAAAAAAATACTAAATATAATCGTACGTAAAGTTCTCACTAAAGGTAGCGATATAATAAGAAATAAACAAAAATACAAAGTACTTAATAATTTAACATAATAAAATAAAAATAAGTTCTTCAGTTTGCTACAGTTCCAGACTATGCCCGTTACTTTGGTCTTTTTGCGGATATTTCTGTGCCGGTAATCCGGAATGCCGGATTTTATCCATTATAGAGATACCGAGCATAGACTTTCCATAGCTCTCGTGAGTGACATGTAACCGGTGGGCCAGTTTTACTGTCAGGTTCCACGTCTCGGACAGAACATACATAAATAGGATGAACGCTCAAATAAAATGACTAAGAAAAGAACCAGAGAGACTAGCCAGGTATGGCAACTATTTTAAGATAGATGGGGCTGCATCATCTGAGTCAGCCAAATATTGGTCGAGAAGAAGTTGCTCTGTACTGTAACTGTAATATTCATATTCGATGTACTGGGAAGTGGGGACTGTCTGGATGTATTTTGTATAGAAATTAAGGCATTATTTCTATCACAAGATGTGTAAGCAATTTCTGTGAGAGCGTTGCCGAATTCTGTATGTGGAGACAGCGGTACTAAGGCAGCGCTGGTGTCGTAAACATCGGTAAATTTCGTGGATGTATCGGGATTTTTGAGGGAACAACAGTCGTTTTTGTTTGTGTACCAGAGTTTATTTCAGGCGGGGACTGCGGCACCAGGGCAGCAGTGGCGAGCGGTGAAGCAGCGGCGGCATCAGGGGCTAATGCTGGCACGTCAGCGTCAGGGGCTAATGCTTGTACGTCAGCGTCAGGGGCTAATGTTGGAATGTCGGCGTTTATTTCAGGTGGGGACGGTGGCATCGAGGGAACAGAGGCGAGCGGTGAAGCAACAGCGGCATCAGGGGCTGATGCTGGTACCTCAGCGTCAGGTGCTAATGTTGGAATGTCGGCGTTTATTTCAGGTGGGGACGGTGGCATCGAGGCAACAGAAGCAAGCGATGAAGCAGCGGCGGCACCAGGGGATAATGCTGGAACGTCAGCATTCACTTCAGGCGAGCACGGCGGCACCGGGGCAGCAGAGGCGAGCGGTGAAGTAGCGGCGGTATCAGGGGCTAACGCTGGTACGTCAGCGTCAGCGGCTAGTGTCGGAATGTCGGCGTTTATTTCAGGTGGGGACGGCGGCATCGAGGCAACAGAAGCAAGCGATAAAGCAGCGGCGGCTGCACCTTGTTGCTATGCTGAGATTACCGCCAAAATAAAATTATACAAAGTATAAAAATCCTTTGTTGTGAAATGCAACGTTATAGTATGAGATATCACTCACATTAATATACGTTTCAATATTTGTCTTTACCTTGGTAAATAGATTAAATAACTTTAAAACTTTTGGGCTCCAGAATTTTGTTTAGTAATTGGTGATTAAATCATTTGTCAATTATGATGTCTTTATGTTTAAAGCACTTAATATATTTTTCTGTATGCTGAGCAGTGTCCAGTAGTAGTAAGACTACTTAAACCATTAGTCACTGGCATCTTGTAAAGATTAATATCTCTTATTGTAATTGGGAATCAATATTTACCAAATGACAATTATAATAATGACATTTAGCTTAATGTGTAATTATGGTAAATCCAAAAAAGATGCGCTAAATGTATTTAATATTTTTGTACTTTAAGTTTAATGGTAAATAATTATAATTACATTTTTTGGCATCAAACTGACATCACTTACTATAAGTGTACATCTATAGTTTGGGGAGAAAGAGACGTAATTAGGGTATTTGGGTTTGTGTAAACAATACACCATCTTCATTTAATACATATGGCATTAAAATGTTAAAATCGATTTTTTTGTAGTTAGCACGTTTGTCTTCTAGACCATCGATATTGCCAGATAATGCCTGGTAGGCACGAACCAAAAATATCAGGGTTAACTGAAAAAGTTGGCACAAAAGTTAAACATTTGCACAAGGTTCCGAAATTAAAATAGGCCACAACTCTTACTCTTCTCTTTTCTTTTCGTGTGGGACACCGAGTCGTCCAACGATACAATGGACCCTGGTGTCAGAGTTTTTCAACCGCCTTCTACTAATAGTAGGTCGAAAATCGAGCCAATTCAAACCAACTCTTACAATAGATAAAGTGAATTTGTTTTATTCGTATCAAAGAGGGTAATAAAACAGAAATATCCCCGAGTCTATCACCTCGATCGCGAAAGGAACGGCCACTCGTAAGGCTATAATCAAAGTTTCCCGCTGTCGGCGAGTTTTCTTTGCTCTAAACACGATGCCGTTACATGAAAAAGGCTGGAAAAATGCCGTCGGCGAAATTCTTCAAGGCACCTCTGTCTATGGACCGAGCTTGTTGTTTTAAGTTCGAGTTCTTTGAGACGCTATTAAGGAAAATTTTGCTTGCTAGGTAAATCAGAACTGAAGATTTCAAAATAAATTATGCATGTCCCGCGATCCGGGCTGGCGCGCTTTTTATGACGTAACTTATCGCATTCATGTCCGTACATTGTATATTCTTTATCCACGAACAAACGTAAGTTTTTCCTGGCTTTAGTCACCTTTTGGTATGACGTAGCAGCTACCGTAAGATATTCAAGAGTTTAATTTCAAATCACACCTCGCAGTGGGTATCAAAGTTATAATATTTTACAGCGCAAACGAACCAAAGAAATAAAAAACCCAATAATACTTATTGCTACATTCGCATTGCAAATCAATGCCCTTAAAATTCTAATAAAAGCCATTTTAGTCGTAGAAAAATAATCGGGCGGCGTCCAAAAAAAACTTTTTCGCAGAGAAACTGGAGGAAAGCCGGCCGTAAATCTACTTACGTACAAAGTGGCGAATAATTAACGAAATGGACCAATCGAAGGCATTAGTTCGCAGTAAAGTTATGCGAGCGCTCGGGCAAGTGCCGTTAAAAGAAACTTAGACGTGAGCCTGATTGTACTCGCCTTAATTCTGATTGTTTCTGAGCACAACAGTTCCTGCTCTCGTCACTGGGCACGGCACCTCTCGCCGTTCCAGCTATATTAATCCGATAATTACTTTAGAACAATCTCGAGAAAACTTCCACGGCAACGAAGGAGTAGCACTAAGTTTTTACGAAGAAACAAAGACTGTTTAATTGTTTGTTTCATTATGGTCATTATGCTAGTCATTACAAGCTCACTCGATTCCTCATTTACTTTTCTTGTTTGTTTCTCTGCAATGAATTTCTGCAAATGTATTCACAATACTTTCAAAGCAGTAGCGCATCAAAAAGTTTGTCAAATAAAGTTTGCAAGAGCGAATAAAATCTGACCAAAGGAAAAGTTAGAAATATCAGACCGAGTAGTTTAGACAACTTTGCCGGCACCGATTGGTAATAGAATAAGACATCCCCTAAGGTTAAACATTCAAGCATTGAAAATCGTATTCGATTACGGTTTCTATGATTGATAAGATTAATTCTAAACAAAAATCTGTTCTGAGAAAGATTTTAATAGCTACGAAATTTAAACGCCGTTAAGTATCCGTTAAATACATTGAAGAACCCAAGCGAGGCCGTTGTAGACCGCCGATGGGGACCTTAAGAAACGACCTAAAGAGGACGGAACTCCAACCTGATATGACAAAGATGCGCTTAGAGTGGGGAATGAAGACTAGGAACCGACCCTATAAGACATTATTAACGGCATGGACAAAGGGAATTAAGAGATGGCGGGATGACCTCGACGTATTTTGATCCTAACTGGTGTCTAACATCAGCGAAACGAGAAATATCCAAGTAGAGAGGGACCTTTTCCCACTTTAGGCTGAAATCTATAGGGAAAGTACATTATTATGGTAGGTTGAAATAAGTGGAAAGAATCTGAAATTACAAAAAAAACTGAGTTTTAATTGACAACAATTGACTAGCAATGCCCAATGGACCGGTCTAGCCATTAAAGCGAGCAATGCATATTTCTGTCGTTCAGAATATTAATGCCCTCTTTAATAATTTATGTTTGGGGCAAATTTGCATAATCACAACCTGTGAACGAGTACGCCACGCCGATTCACACACGTACCACATTATCCGGGGTTGCGAGAAAGTAGTTGTAGAAACGAGTTAACGAAATGCCATACAAAGACCGAATATCACGGCGCCACGTGGCCGCATCAAATTCTGGTTGTCACAGGTTGACAGTTCTGTTGGTGGCACAAACCGCAGCATAGTCCGATGCGTGTGCGATTCACCTACTACGCATACAACGCTCCATGCTCGCACGAACAACTATTATTCCATTGAATTTCACCTCGGGTGCCGAATGTACAGAATGCGCCATTTTTAATTTTAATTATCAATGCACTTTTATTTTGCATCAATTAAATTTATTTGATTTATTCCCGACACAATACCAATTTTGCTGTCGGTATTATTTTAAATAACCATTTAATTGTTTATTGAATTCGAGATTGTTAATAAATGTTTGCTTTATTTTGACCTCTCTTGCCTACTCTTCTCTCTCTCTCTCTTTTATACAAAGTAAATATAAATGTTATTTACCTCCTCCCGTAACTAACTTTTATTGCATTACTGGTTTTTATTTTAAAAAACACCTTCTTCTTTGTATATCACTGCGTATCATGTCCACAAATTACCTACGTAGATGTGTATACCTAGAAATTTTAGAAGAGGTGTGTGAGAATCGAAGTGTTCTTCATGACGGAGTGAGGGCTGTGATTGTCCAAATTTCCAGACCATTTAAACATAGCAGAGCGGTCATTTCTTTTACAATAATAAATCTGTTTGTTTGTGCAGCACTTCGATTGCCGGAACCACGTGAGGGTGATCCAGCCAATGGGCGACGGCTCAAGGCTCTACGTGTGCGGGACCAATGCACACAGCCCTAAGGACTGGGTGTTATATGTGAGTATATTCGTTTTTTCATTCTACACCCAAATTCGTTAAAACATGATTAGGGACACCGACAAAAAACCCCAACTTGTAAAAGGTTCTCATCGACCACGCTTTTGAAATTCGATACAAGGAGTGGAATCGGTATGCTGCATTAACCCAAGCGGATAACTTTCTAGTCTTTTTCTCATAAGAACCACATCTTATGTGGACCACTTCCAATAAGCGCCACTGGGGTACGAACAAATTGTAAGTTTAACTAGGCTATCTCGGCAATTATCTAAAAACTGCACCATTCCTCCTTTATCTGATCGTACAGTCTTTGGACAAGTGCCAGGGCGCAACAGATACCAAGAATAAATATCGAAAAAGTTTACACGTAAATTAAAAATACCTTCTTGCTCCAGCAATACTTTTAATACTTCAACCATACAACGAACCAACTTGTATCATACAGAGGTTCAATTGCGCGTCTAACAAGGCTATCACGACCGGCGCCCGGCGATCCATTATACGGAGACTTCACTCGAGCTGATCCTACAGAAGCTTTGGACACGCGCCAGGACGCAACAGATCCCCAACAGGTCTCGTGTGGTGCACTTGGAAATAATAATGTAAGCGATACAGGGGCAAACTTTGGCAATGAAGATGGCGTCGTTTTCTAATTGGAGCTTTTGGGGTTTGAAAAGAATTCATAAATTTTACAACTATCATAGCAATTTCTTCATGTGTATCTTTTTCTTCGTCGGGTTATTAGTAGCAGGATCAAAGTTATTTGGACTAATGTGTTGCTACAGCGATGGCAATGGAAAATGACACAAAATGTAGGAAAATTTATTTCTCAAGACGACTAGATTTTCAGACAGGATTTTCTTTTAGCGACTGAATTCGGTCCTTGATGCAGTGCCTCACCACCTCGACAAATTTCACGGGCTCTGATTCTAAATGACGCGCCGCCGCAAGACGCAAGATTTTCCTTCACGTCACAGCTGAAATTTCTAACCGAACGACTCCTAAAGCTTTACAACCAATGAGAATTTCACCGGCAGACGCCAGAGGTACCTATTCTAAAATGAAATATATTGCACTGATAAATAGTGCGCTGTAAAATGATCGAAAATCAATTTCGTTTGCAGTTTGCTTGAATTACACACACAAACATACACATATCACGCCTATAATCCCTTGCGGGGAAGGCAGAGCGCAAACAGCCGCAAGAAACGGAAATTTACACCACGTCTAAAAATATTTTGAGGGTCATTCGGAAAAATGCGTGTCGCCATAGTGACAGGTTGTCAGCCCATCGCCTAAAATTGCAATACACTCCTTCGAGTCCCTTAGTCGCCTCTCACGACTCCCACGGGAAAGAAATGGGGTGATGCTATTCCAAGCCGGCATCACACGGCTACTGCTTGCTTGAATTACTGCTGCGTTATTGCCAATATTTAGTGTAAGTGATTCTACTACCACTAGCTGTAATGCTGTAGAGTAAGATCCCCCTTGGCATTAATCACGAGTGACCATTGGCATGTCCGCGAACTCCCCTCGGCCGCGATAAGTGCTGCTATTTCCATAAAATGATTTTTTTACTCATAAAATGTTTTTCACAATAGGTATCCAATGCAGACCGCCATAAATTCTGCCGTGACCTGTTCACCTCACTTTCCCTGGTTTCTCTGCTCTCGACTTTCATATAATTTTATGATGTATCGATACCCGCTGACCCTTCACACTTTTTATCGCATTTCAGAGCAGTAATGTTACTGTAAATTTTGACTTTAAAGTATAGATATACGACGAGTTTATTGAGCATAAAATGTTCTATAAAAAAGGTGTTAGTGACCTGTTTGCTTCAGAACCTTTGAAATTATGTATTGAAGGAACGATAAGAGTAGATTGAATGGGAGTGAAGATGAAGTGAATTGCTTTTTATATGTGGTGTTTAATCTAGTTGTTTACTTCGCAAGCTGAGCCATATTACCTAAGATTGGAATTGGATGAATAAATAATATATGTTTCAAAGCTGAAGAAAAAGTTGGCGGTTTTATAACACCACGTTTCATCACGTCGTTGTGGGCCAACGACGTGATGAAACGGTGTTCACCATGAGAAAAAAGAGTAATAAATTGAAAATATAATATGGAAAATAGGTAATCTAATCGAAATTGAAAATAAATCGTAACCTGTCTGTGGTGTGAGGAAGAAAGCAACGCCTACAATGTTGATGTTACGAACCGCGCGGTGTGTAAAAGCAATGCTGACAAAACAGAGATAGTGATACATTTTATACAGTTAGCTCAGTTATCTTTAACAAATATATCTATTTCGTTTATTTTATCCATTACAGATTAAACTAGATGTAGTAGTTGAATGATTTACTTACATAATGTAAAAAAAAACTGAATGAACGAATGATTTGAAATGGCACACGTGGCGTAAATGTTCATTTTTTACTGCCGTTTACGCTCTCCATACCTCGTAACGGATATAGGCGTGATATATGTATTTCGCAGTAATGTGGCAAAATTTGAAATATGACAAAAGCCTAGGAATTTGACCAAAAGCCGGAATATGTCTTCCTTTCTACCATCATACTAAACAAATCCAAAATTTCGTCCTAAATCCTAGGATTTTGGCTAAATTTCGATTTTGGTTTTGGAATATGACAAAATCCATTATTGAAGTTAATAGTAGATTATTGGCGCATAGTTAATAAAAGGTTGTTGTAACGAAAGGGGTTATTTCTTTCGCCGTATTTCAGGAAACCTTCAAAAACTAGCGATTAACAGACGCAAAGATTTCTTCGTTTGAATATTTGTAAAATTGTATTTAATAATTTAGTTTCTTAGTAAGTTATTATTTAATTCAAAGTAAACACAAAAATAGTAATGACGATATTTTATTAGGAAAAAATATCATTTGAACCTCGTTTTGACACACTCCCAAAAACCTTTGGGGTTTTTTCCAAAATCCTAAAAATTTGTCTGAATTTCCAGATCTTTTTAGGAAGATGACATATGGAAGTCACCATTTTGCCATATTCCGGCATAAGGTAAAAATTTCTAGGAATTTGGCAGAATATATGAAGCCAACAACCAAAGAATAATAACTTGGAATAATCTTTACTATCGTTTTGTTTAGTAACGTTTTTATCTTCAGTTTATGTTTCTAGAGAAGTATACGTATTCGCTTTTAGTTCGCGGATAGGTAGGTATATCATCAGGGTGAGGGTGTACCTAATAGTGAATGTATTAATATTTTCTTGAGTTTGAGTGTACCTACGTATTACAATCTGTATTTTTGCAATACTCGCACTCCCCTCTTACGGGCAGGACTAAGGGTGCGTCAGTTTCAAAAATTGAGTGAAATCACATGTACGCAATTGATAGGGCACGATACAGTCAGCATCCCAAATATTTATGACTAGCTTCCCGCCCCGGCTCCGCTCGTATATCTCGACAACTTTTTACACTTCAACCCTTTGCACCCTTTATGAATTGAAATGCGTATTATTTATTTTCAGAAAGTGATTTTGATGAAACAAATGGTTGAAACGTTTTCTGGATGGCGTCCGGTTGGACTTTTTTTCTTATTTGTTTAACGTAATAGTTTTTCAATCGAATTAGCAAAATTCGAGATTCTAAATGGAAAACGGGCCAAAATATAATGCTTCTAAATAGCGTAGCTTATGACAGTTTGTTCATCCTCAGGAACAAATAATTTAAAGCAAGGATAATTACACTCAGTTATTTTATTATAACATTTATAGTATTAATATTACAATTCAATCAAAACACAAACCAACTGATGTTGACTATACCAAACGCACTATTCCACCGCGCAAACCGACCGATTCATATTTTGTTCCGACCGCCAATTTATATCTGTTACAAATGGCTGTTCGCGATTGGATGGCTATTGGAAACAAATGATAGTAGCGGAAAACACTTGACGATTATTGGCCAGTGTTAAAAAGTCATATTTCAAATTTGGAATTGATCGTATGTATGTTTTGTTATTTTGCAAGGATGATTTACAATCACAGTGCTATTTACAATGCGAAAACACAAACACACACACATGTGCCTGCAGTCAAATTGCAGTACTGGACGTAGGCCTCCCCCAGGTTACGCCATAAGGCACTTTATCTCCTGTAATATACTAATACGAAAATATGGAAAGTGATGTCAAGTTACTGTTAAATAAATCGTTGCATAACAGCAGGCTGATTGAATAGGTATTAGGTACCTACATTTTTATAACAATTTAATTACCATAATATAAGTTCTAGGATTAAAAGTCAAATAAAAGATTAAACCAATTTATTTAACTTACATACATACACATATCACGCCTATATCCCTTGCGGGGTAGGTAGAGCGCAAATGCCTGTAAAAAAACAAACTTCTACGCCACGTCTGATAAGCATTTGACGGTAATTCAGTAAATTGTTAATCGTTTTTTTTTCCATGAACAAGTTTTTCGAATACACAGTTATGTATATTTTCCAAACTGTGTGGAAGTTTTGCTACACACATTTAAAACTTATTCTAAATTATAACTAAAATAATAAATGTCCAAAAAAACTTAACATTAATTATTCTTCCGAAATTGGTGGAACTCTAAAATATATTTACTTATTTTATTTTTTATTTATTTCCTAAAATCAGCTCACTAAGAGAGGTTGTTAGCCCATCGCCTAAAATTGCAATACACGTTTAACCCTCGAGTCCCTTAGTCGCCTCTTGTGACACCCACGGGAAAGAAATGGGGTGATGTTATTCTAAGCGGCATCTAAGCCGACATCACACGGCGTGTTTACATTTTATTCAAGTAACAACATTCTTAAATACGTTCGGGAATCAAAAGCAGCTTCATCAAAGTCGATTGCGTATTTATTTTTCCAGTTCATTTCGTTTTGCGACGAAAAATGGATGAAGCCTTTTCATCGTAAATGGGTACAATCAATATGTAGCGGCTTAATATGCGAACAAGATATACGATGTGTTTTAAATCTGATGTACAAATTCCACCATTGTTGTTTCAATGCGATGAGATGGGCTTTTGACTGATTACTTATCGGAATTTCTGCGATTATACCAAACCGCTTTGATATTGATGTTAATCTTTTTTATTTTTTATTTTCTAAGTATTTTTTTATAAGAACATTACTTCATAGTAGCGGTCACAATATTATTTTTAAAAACAATATCAACTAGAGAAATGTTCCTACCTAATGAGTAAGTATGTGCGGCGTAAAGACGGCCGATGTGGCGCAGTGGTGGTGCAACTGTCTGCGACGTAAAGGTTCCGCGTTCGATTCTCGGTGGGACACTTACAAAGTTGATATTTATCACTTTGTGAATATGTCCCCGGTCTGGTTAGGACACTGCAGTCTTGCAGGGTAAACCACCTGATTGTCACGGCACGTTAAGCCGTCGGTCCCGGTTGCTGTCTATGATTACTTAGACGGCGGTCGTTACACAACCATGTCAGAGGCCTACTACTAGAGGTATCCGGTTGGAAAACGCTGACACCAGGGTTCATCGGGTCGTTAGACGACTCGGTGTCCCCCACGAAAAAAGATAGAGAGTAAGTAGAGGTAAATATACCAAGGGATGGCCAGCAGTTAGCTGGTTCTTCATGATGCTAATGTTGATTAACGTTATTAACATGCTTTTTCGATCTAGTCATTGTAAAATAATGCATACGTTTCAAGTTGCATGTCGTTGGTGAAATGTCATCCTAGTTATATTAAATGACATCAATCATTTTGAAAGATCACTAGAAGCATGCTACAACAATATTATGCTACACTCGAGGGCAATGAATTAGGGTCACTAGCGAAATCCTAAAAATCTAGGAAAATACTACTAATACGGCAGCTGAATAATATAATTGGTGTTTAATTGACGATTGAATACTCCTTAAACAAAGGTATTAAGACTTTGAAGGTTGTATTATATAATTTAAGCATACAATTTGAAAAAGGGAGACATTCTCCCGAATGTCTCCCTTTTTCAAATAGAACTACGAAATAACTGCGTTTGTTTTTCCTTTTTTTTAATCTTTTAAAACAATAGGAAATAGACAGACATATTTTCTAAGGAGTTCAATTTATTCACAATGCATGTTTGATTTGACCCAGACGTCTCGAGTTTGTGTGTGAATTGTTTTTTTTTTTTTTTTTTATTAATGATGGGTTTGCTCTTGACTCTAGTCTAGGTCATAGGACAGAGACAGAGTCTAAGATGGAGCGAGCTCACCCAGAAGAAGCCTGTTAAGGCACTGGCACTACCACACACTGACGGAACGCAGCAAGCTACTTGGCGCCAGACTTCGGTGGGATGGTGGTCGCGAGCCAGGCGGCCCCTTACGGAGCCTTCCACCGCTTGGTGGGATCGTTCAGCCGGACTTATCCACAGGCAAGCCTGTGTTGCCGTTGCCCGGGGTGGACCGCTAGGAGGAAGATCCCATACCACCCCAAACCCATTGTATACGTATTGTTTAGTTACCTGAGCTCAGATGCTTCCTTACAAAAAGATCGAAGCAAATCGGCCTAAGCAAACATTCAATTCAATCCATTTGCCAAACTGTAGCGGGATGTAAGTTTCTTTTCTTTACATTTCCAAAGCCTCTTGGCTTCTGTAAATCTGAAGAGATCTTGTCCTAAAATAAGTCTACGGGCAGATAAAGTTTGGCGGGCACACAGCGGGCAAAGTTTGAAGGTTTACGTACAGACATTACGGGAAGTTGTGCGTACCGTGTGACACCCGCAAAGGCTTACGTTGAGAAAATACTCGCTCAAAAGTAACTACTGTTTTCAGTTTTACCTGTCAAAAGCAAGAATTAACTACAAATAAGTTGGTACTTATATCCTTTTATGTAATGATGTATATATATATATATATAGATGGGTATGTATTATAATATATTTATATTAATATATGTATATATAAGTATACGTGTATTTATATGTAGGTTTATATTTATATTATAGTTTTGTATTCTGTATTTATTGCTTTTATCCAAGTTACCATTTTTATTGTGATTATTCTCGCACTGCTCTGTTTTACAATACTTTCTCCTCCACCCATAGGTTGTCTGGAAGAGATCGCTTGTAGCGATAAGGCCGCCTTTGCGCATGATAGCTATGAATTTTCCTGTTATTTTTATTTCTTATTTTGTGCATTAAAGTATTTTTACTTACTTATTTCTTACTATGCTAAATCAACTAATGAATACAATCAGCCATTCACAATTTTTACAAAGAGACCTAAAATTATAGATAAAGGTATGAACTGTCAAATCAAAGGAAGGAAAAGAAAGAAAAGAAAGAAAATGTTAAGGACTTAGGACTTATTCTTGATAGTACACTCAGCTGGAGGAATCAGGTTGACAATGTCAGTCGTAGAGTCATAAATACTTTGCGGCTACTATATCGCTTTAAAAATTTCCTTCCAACAGATACCAAGCGTATGCTGGTGCAAGCACTATGTCTTCCCTGTCATAGATTACGCCGATGTGTGCTATCTCGACCTTACGTCTGAATTACTTGATAAACTTGATCGGCTCATGAATCGCTGCATCCGTTTCATTTTCAATCTCCGGAAATACGACAAATGTGTCCAGCTTTCGCAAGCAGTTAGGCTGGCTTCCCATCCGCCAGCGGAGACATCTTCGGGTTCTGACCACCTTATACACGGTTCTGTATGACAAATTTGCCCCTGACTACCTGAAGTCCTGTTTCCGTTATCTCTGCGACGATCATTCTCGAGTTACTCGCTCCTCAAACACCCTCGAACTTGCCTCACGCGTTTGTAAAACAGCTTTTTACAATAATTCGTTCACTGTAGCGTCAGTCCGACTTTGGGATTCTTTGCCTGTTGATATCAGGAAAGCTGGTGATCGGGGTGCTTTCAAGAGGCTGGTATATAACCACTTCTATCGACGTCTTAATAATTAACACTGTCAACACTTCTTTTACATTTTTTTTTAATTGTTACGTGTGGGTATTTGTTTTTCCCGATCATACAGAGGACCAAAGATCACTTATATACATGTTCTCAGAGTACTGTCAAGTCAAACTAAGAAAATGTCAAACAAAAGTCACATCACCGCCGTCTATCCTAAAATAGTTGCCATACCTGGCTCTCTCTTTCTCTCTGTTTCTTAGTAATTTTTGTTAGATGGCGTTCATCCTATCTCATTTCTGTTAGCTTGTCGTTGGTATATCTTATTTATTTATGTATGCATGTATTTATTTTATGTATTTTTATTTTTCATGTTAAATTATTAAGTATAGTATTTTAGTTTATTTCTTCTTATGTATTGTAGTTTAGTGCGAAATTTAAGTACGATTATATTTCTTTTTTTTTTGTGAATGGGCACCCGCTTTTACTCTTTCTGTTTATCTTTTGGTTGGCCGGTAGAGAATGCCGCGTGGCATTAGGCCCGCCCTTTGTACTTTCTGTGCAATAAAGTTTAATAAATAAATAAAAGAAAAGAACACAATAAAAGTCTGGACATACACATGCCTTAAACATCAGAATGGCCCTTTATCACAACAAATCAATCTAATGTATACAAAACAATACTGCGTATGGTTATAATCGTTAAAACTCGTAGAAATACTACATCGGCAAATGTATGCCTTGCATCGACCTATTCAGAATATTCTAGACAAAATTCCAAATAAAACACTCGAGGTTGATATAAAATTTCATAAACGAGTGAATACGTTCGAAAAATAACGCACTTTATTATTTTACGTGCCTCGGCGCGAAATGCACTTTCGTAGATTCTATGCATTGGCTATTATTCTGAGGATATAACGATTCTTTTTTTCACCAACGTGGTTCAACTCACCAAATTGGGTTGAAAGCGGTTCCCAAGCCAATTTCTAGTTCAAACTATGAAACGAAATAATAACTAGTTTAGTTTCTACTCCACTAAAGTTTTTATGTGTCGTGGCGGTTGGTGCTTAAAGAACATTTTATTTTTAACGAATTAGAATATATTTAACAGGTACGGTCGTTAACTCAATTCAAAACGTAAAATAATTCAAAAACTTCAATAATAGAGTCGATTTGATTTATCAAATGTATAAAAGTCGTATATTGGGTTTTCTTTTTAACTAAATATTTAATATGAATAAACTTAGCTTACTTTCACTTAGCTTAATTACGATAATAATAGACACATCGTTTTAGAAAATTCTGTAATATTTTGTAACAACAGCAAAAAGTCTAACCACCTACCATAAAATACTCTTTTTATGAACATATCTAACGCCTTAACATTATGACTATCAAGTATTCTATAAGATGTTGTTTTCATACGCAATATCACTAGGTAACCTTTTATTATGATGAATATTCGATTTATTGTAATACTCTAAAAATAAAATTACCAGGCGTTAATTTCACAAAACTGTAGAATGTAATAGAAACATAAAACGTACAAAAACATGCACCATTTCAATTCCCAACACCACCACAGAAACTACTTATCGAAACACACGTGTAGTTTCACAGTTTCCACGCCAATAACGCCATAACTTTTATAGTTATCTCAATTCGAGACCCGTATATCAGCCTGTAACAATGGAACCAGGTGCACTACCTATCCCTGTTGGAATTAGAAGCCAATATCGTTCGCTTTACGATTGGCACCGTCTGTAGCTTTATTTTTATTCTGTGGCGTCTCATCGGTACCAATTTCGTGCTTATTGGCGAACTTGTGATGGTGTGAAAGGTGCTTTTTGCTCTTTCTAGTGTGATAGTGTTTAGGGTGCGCTCTATTATGGATGGAATGGTCTCCATCATGTGAAGCTATTGTCTTTGCCGAAAACTCTTTCAGCAACCCTCCACGCGAGCGATGCCAAACCTTTTAGTCCTCACCGTTTTCAAAATTTTGTGATGAAGTTTACTACTCTTCTTCTTTTCGTGTAGGGTACCGAGTTGTAGAAATTCCGGATGAACCCTAGTGTCAGAGTTTTCCAACCTACCTACTTACTACTTACAAGTACCTACTTTTAAAAAAATCAAAAGAATTAATTGTGTAAAATCAAAAGAATTAATTGTGTAATAACTGTTATTCACTCCACCGGGGTCAACACTATGCTTAGGCTTCCCGTATCAACAAATGATACATATATACATACATATATCACGCCTATTGTCCAATGTGTGCCGCGCCCTGTGTTGCCGGCTAAGAATAGCATCACCCCATTTCTTGCCCGTGGGAGTCGTAAGAGGCGACTTAGGGACTTGAGGGTGTGTATTGCAATTTTAGGCGATGGGCTGACAACCTGTCACTATAGCGATACACAATTTTCCGAATGACCCTCAAATATTTGTCAGACGTGGCGTAAATGTCCGTTTTATGCGGCAGTTTACGCTCTGCCTACCCCGCAAGGGATTATAGGTGTGATATATGTAGGTATGTAGGTATTGTCCAATGTGGGGTAGGCAGAGCCTAAACGGCTGCAAAACGGACATTTACGCCACGTCTGATAAAATATTTGAGGGTCATTCGAAATATTGTGTAAATTGCGACACACACACACCCTCGATTCCTTTACTTGCCTCTTACGACTTCCACGGAAAAGAAATGTGGTGATGATATTCTAAGCCAGCATCACACGAAAAAAAGACAAAACATAGTCCATTTTCTTATTTTATAACTATTTATTACTACATAAAATAAGATTTTGAAGCACTCAATTTTCAATTCATATGGCTGCCTATTAAACCCACCCACGTAACCTCTTAGGCGAAGTACGTGTAACATAGTTTAAACTGAGATCAAATTATGTCTGATAGTGACAGGGTTGTCACAAGTTTACTTCGGCAGCGGTTCTCAAAGTGAAGTAATTCTTTTTCAACAGTTATTTTAAAAGGAAAATTTACTAAGTATAAATCATCGATAGATGGCTTCGATCATCATCATTAAATTTCGTGTGGAAAGTTATAATCATGGTTTGATCGAAAGCTTGGAAATAATAGTTTCGGTGCTAGTGATGCCAATTTAACGTATTTTGATATCGCATAGAATTATTAAGGAGTACGGGTCTGAAAGAAGGACGCCAGCAAGGTTACGAGGAAAAAAACAGTTTTACTACTACAAAAACGCAAATTTACCTTGCGTGGCTAGTTGAGAAATACCCAGATATTTAAAAAAATAACTTACTTACTGTCCAAATGCTACGTACGGACGTAACGGGATGCCTACCTTCGTATGAATGATTGTAAGATATATTGTAAAATAATTTATCGACTTTTGTAAATAATTTGAATGCACATAAAATTATGTCAATAAATAATTTTGTTAAGGAAAATAAATCATCGTATCAAAAATCTCACGAAGAAATAAAAGGCCGAAGTCAACTTTATCTAACTTTATTTATATAATATGAGGTAATTTTGTGAACACATTACAATAAGACGAATGTGGCAAGTAATGACCTTTTCCCTATCAAACCCAAGGTTTCCTATTCATTTAGTTTTATGGTTTATTATTATTATGCACTCACAGTTCTATATTATTTTCTGAAATAAAAAAAATTAAAATATGTTAGCGCCCGCTGTTGGCATAGCAGTGCGATGGTACCCCACGGTCCGGGTTCAAGTCCCGGCGCGGGGGCTAAAATTTTTCAACTTCTTTTTTTCATTTAGTTTTGTACGAATACTTCCTAATTAAAAGTTTGAGAACCTTTGCCACAACTTTGCATGGCTGGCTGTACCACCAGCCTCGTGCGTTTGAAACTTTCGAGATGTATGAAACTAGGCAATAATACTACAATCACGAAACTTGAATTTGATTACGTTGGCTGTGTTACCCCAGAGGTCGATCTAATCTTTGCGGGGGTGACAAATACAAATTATATACAGGATGTTTAATGTTTATTGTTGTTTGTGGTTGTGTCGGTACATCATATATGTATGTATAAGTACTACTGCGACAAATCGGATTGATTCCGCTTGTATACTCGTACCCTACATACCTAACTTGTACATAATTAACTGTATCTAACTTTCCGTAATGCTTATGTAAAATTCATTGACATTATTATTGACTGTGCAATGTAATGTCATTTCTACACTGCAATGTTACAGTGCCTTTATTTTTATATTTTTATCCCGCCCGAGCCGGTTATCTATCAGGAAAATTAAAAATGTTGAATAAAAAAAGAAAATGGTATTACTTATACAAATTTCTTTTTTTTTTACAATGACGGATCATGACGTAAATAAGTGATAATACTATCCTACATTGGATGAAGTATATTTCAATTTGAGGACAGTAATTACGAGTACCAAATAAGTGTTGCATTGTAATGATAAACATCGTCTGCGAACCTGATTTTTGTTTTAACCAATTTATACAACAATAAGTAGTTCTTAAACAACAATTAGTAGTTCACAAAATCACTCCGTCATTTCTCATTGGGAGTTACTGCATAGTAAAATAAGTATCGAAAAGCCATTTTCATATATCATGTTCTGCAGGTGCGAACACCACGCTACTTTGTAAACCGCTGTAAAGTTTTAAACACACTCGTTTAGATGTGCTGTACGCTACACGTTAAATTTTAGTACAGCCACTCTTCAACTTCCACACTTATTACCTACACCCTCTGTCGTCGCCTCTCTGCCATGTTTAAACTTACTGTCATTGTGTTTGAAGGTATT
This sequence comes from Tuta absoluta, assembly GCA_027580185.1. Taxonomy (NCBI): domain Eukaryota; kingdom Metazoa; phylum Arthropoda; class Insecta; order Lepidoptera; family Gelechiidae; genus Tuta; species Tuta absoluta. The sequence goes on from JAQAHW010000005.1 coordinate 13,934,637, forward strand.
TACGGTAAAGACGGCTCCTTATTGAAAAACATGGTGTTTGATTTATGAGGCGATGCAAAAATAACTGATAATGGGTGTCTCTTTGTGTGTATTGTTACTCTACTTGCGATTACGATTAAGTATGGCAAATCTTTTGAATTCTGAAAGCATTTGATATTCATATCTAAGAGTTGTGTTTTCAACAAGTTTACGTTAACAATAATTAATACCTAACATTATGAATGGCACTAATATAAAACGGATTTCGTTGTGGGAAGCCGACTTGATAGACGATCCCGATCACTTGACTGGCCCTCCGAAACACAGAACAATTATGTCAAGACAATCAAAGCCTGCAATGTCCTATACAACCTTATAATTAAAAACTAAATTGTAATATGTTTATACTAATGACATAAAAATAAGAAAAAGAAAATACTGTAATGATAAGAAACATAGGAAAGTACTTCTGAAGTACTTATACTATAACATGTTTTAGATGCCCGGAAATAGGCATAGTTAGTTAGGCATTGTTTAATATTAATCCTAGTGCTTTTAGTTTGTTAAACCATCCGTTAGTAATGGCGTATATGGTTCAATTGTTTTCCACATAGGGGTTCAACAAGCATTCCTATCAATATATATATACCTCACCTCACTCACTAAATTACATTAGAATTTTTCATGCCTAGCTAGCCCAGGTATTTAGGTGTTGAATCAAAATAATAATTGTGAATGGATATTTTTTGGGTTTGTAAATAAATAATAAAGCTCTCCCAGAAATTAACAGGAGTGTAATTTTGCAAGTACTAAAAAAATTTATACCTAACATGTTAACGTGTTTTGTAAAGTTGTACTTACACAATTTATCGCAAATTTTCATCGGTTCGACTACATTCAATCTGTATAGAATGAATTAGTCGCTGGGTAATTAGTTCCTTACTATACCAGCCATGTCATGCGTTATTAGCACTAAGATATGCTTGCATAATTTCACCAACGACAGGTAAGCCACGGTAGCCCAGTCGGTAGAAGAGTCGGTAGTTCTGATACCGAAAGATGCAGGTTGAAACCCTGCCTGTGGGGCAATTTTGCATGTTCTCAATTTTTTTATACCCAACACGTTAAAGTGTTTTAAAATTTAGGACACAATAATTATACTATTCACTACCTATCATTAGGATTACGTAATGCTAAAGTTACGCTTACTTAGACAGCTGTCATCACAATAATCGGCATTTTAAACGGCTATAAGATACCCCTGTTGATGTTATGAGTAAGCAAAGCAAGCACTTTGTTCTACATTCTCCGACTGTTCTACTTACAAAACATTTTCAGAACTTTTACTTTCATGTTCATCGCGCACGATAAATGTGTGTTTTTTTTAAACAGTAAACCATCGAAACTCCTTCATTATAATGCAAAGTCTCCAAAAGATGCAAATCCTCTAGAAAGTTTATCAATGCCACATCATTACTCGTTAACGGCCTGTTCGTCCCGTCGCTGAAAGGCTTTCTGGATGCTAATTTTGTAAACAATCAAAAGTAAGGGGCCTAATGAGGGGCCTTGCGGGACTGCGCAAACTTTCTTCTGCAGCAAGGGAAGCCCGGAGGCAAGAGAGTGGCTTAAGAGATTGCTACGACAGTCGGCGTGCGATTTGATGAAAAACGAAACTTAGTTCCTATTTATTTGAACAAAATTAGTTATTATTTTATGAAATAAATATGATTACGTTTCTACGACTTCAAAGTTTACAAACTTCACATATCCAGTAATTACAATTGATAAAATATCTTAGACTCTTCTCGATATAATGGGGACTTGATCTTTATTATAATTTTATTTCCGAATCAGTATATAATAAAAATACTGAAACAAGAAATAACCTTTCTATCATTTTTGAGTTTCCTTTATACAATAATAATGTAACGGAATACAAATATTTTGCTCTACAGAACCGTTAACGCACCGTTACCATATTTGTATAGGAATAAGATCAGAATTTGCGATTTCCTTTCGTCTGGCAGACACATGAGTTACGGATGCGTTAAAAGTACGCAGCAATAGCTAGGGATAACACCTTCGAGGGCTAGTTAAATCGCACTTCCTATGACTTCGCCAGCTCTCCGTCCACATGGAAAGGAAAAGCTCCGTGCCTCCGTCCGATCCATTTGCTTGTTTATTCTGGACTTACGGCCGTGCCCCGATATAGCAGAGAGAAATAACGCCAGACAAAGAAAACAACGGTTTACAGCCTAGAGTGGTGGGTATTTATTTAAACAGTGTGTGCTAGGCTAGACGCTTACATTAGGGGTGTACAACTGTTTTTTCTATTCAAATTGTTTTTAAGTTCTTTCATTATTGAAGTAAATTTTTAACTTATTGAAATATTTAAAATAGGTATTTTTATACAAATAAATATTTTAAAATATTTTTTTAATTTCTAATAGGTATAAATATACAAAAAATATATCATGCCTATATCCCGGGGTTGGCAGAGCGTAAATGGCCGTAAAACAATCATTAGCGCCACGTTTGACAAACATTTCATGATAATTCAGATAATTGTGTCAGTTTTGTCAGCCCATCGCCTAAAATTGTAATAAACATGCAATACAACACTCAAGTTACTAAGTCGCCTCTGAAGACACCCACGAAAAATAAATGGGGTGATGCTATTTTGATCCGGCATAACACGGTGGCATTACATCAATTTTAAATTGAAAATTAAATTAAAAACCTTTGAAACCGATATTTTTTTCACGCCGCATTAGCACTTATGTAAAAAAAAAATGGCACTTGACGCTATTTTTCTATGAAAATAATGTAGTCAATGGTTTTCTTTTTCTATACTTTTTGGTTTCTTTTCCTTGTATTCCACAAACTTAGCATATTATAATATCACTAACAAATAGGTTTTAAGTTTCAAAACAACCCTAGCTTAGACCAAAGTGCCTGTAACATCTGCATCTAGACTGTTGTTATTGTTGCGAGTGAAAACTTTATCTGCGTTTAATGTTGAATTTGTGGCTCTCTTTGGAACAGACAGCTTGGTTTCTTAGCCACAACTGAATAATATGATGTCTGTGAAATAATTTCACACTTGTCTTACCTCAACTCTTAACTTACACACACATGCGTCGGTCTGACGAAACGAAACTGCGAATCCCAATTTTATTACTATACAAATATAGCTACGGTGCATTTACAGCGCGTTACGGTGAGTAAACGTATCCGTAAACGCACCGTTGATGTATTTGTATGGGAATAAGATTGGAATTCGCAATTTCTTTTCATCTGACAGACGCGTGCGTTACGATGCGTTCAAAATACGCCGAGACAGACGACAATTGGCAGAACCGCCTTAATAATAACATTAATATCCCACACTAGATGATGCCTTTCACATGTAGATTGGTATATCATAGACACAAGAAACAAGTACAAAGGACATTTTTAAATTCAAGAATAGACTTTTTAATCCATGATTTAAAAATCCGCCTTTCCCCGAACATCCCCAAATCGTATTCTTTAATCGGAGAGTAAAGTTGTAGTTTGTAGATTGACGTATACATAGGTTAGCAGAGTTAGTAGTTATTTCATGTAGGTAACAAAACAATGTATCAAAAATATACGTACCTAGAATACGTACTATGTTTATTTATTTATACCGTCGTCGTCGCGTCGCTGATAATCTGAACTGTAACGTAACTGCCTCTAAAAGTAAGTTTCATCGTGTCGTCCGACGACTCTTTGTCTGACGCTATTAGCAAGCGAGCAACCAATCCGATTGACACTATCTTAACAATAGATTTAGGTAGCTTAGCCTTACATTAAAGCCACAACAGTCCACTCCTGGACATGGACCTTCCCCTATTGGCTGTTGCCATAATCACCACGCCTGGCAAGTGGATTGGCGAGTGTAGTGCAAGATATGATATTGCTTTTACAGGGAACGCTGCTGTCCATTTCCTAGCCTAGCCTTAAATGAATTAATTGAGTATTCTACATTATAGATCCTATTTACTGTCATGAGATTGGGAATACCTGTTTATTAGGTAATCAATATTAACTATAGATTTCGGCATAGTTCGTAGTCGGTATATAACTCTAATTTCCAATCAGCGATATGTTTGTATTACATAATTAATGTCGCACTAATATATAATATCGTGTTCAATATGAACTTGTGTTTAGTTCCGTTGAGCGGCTTATGTCGAGCCGTGTGGTTAACATGGCTTATACTTGTATGTAACTTGTAGGGCTACGTTTGAGGTGCGAAGGATAACAAAGCGTAGAATCTCTAAGAACATTTTCTTAAGACCCTTTTGAGGAAAAACACATAGCCGCAGGCGCTCGGGATGGCGTCGGGAGGGTTTCGCGTATGCCTAATTTAATCCCGACTTATTGAAATAAAAACGACATAGGTTTTCGACAGGTGAAGGGGAGGGTGGGGCCGAGGGGCACAGGTGCCGCCGATGGTCGCAGCGTCGTTAAAATTTACATAAAGTCTCAATCCTCGCCGCGCTGCCCACCCTACCCTGTACGCTACATTTAGTAATTTTATGATAATTCCGAAAACCCGCCACCCATCGCATTATACTAATAGACGAGTTCCAAAAAAATTGCCTCCGAAATAATTTGCTGGTAAATAAACCGTCAAACGTGGCGGACATAAATTTTTGGAAAAATTTATGGCAGATGTGTTGTTGAGTTGTAGGGCTCTTGGTCGGCTATGGGGGCGTATGGGAGTAAGTTTGGACCACATAAATCAATTCGTTACGTTGTTTTTTTGAAATGTTTTTGATTAATTGTGCATAAAATCTAAGGTTCATGCGTAAAATTTTTAATATTTAACTTTTTTATGGCAGTTCTTTTGTGGAGGGTCCGAATAGGTTTTGTTACGGACGAATGTGTTCATTCAACCTAACGAAATTGTGTTTCGGGCAGCCATTAAATTATCGTTTGTTTTTGTTGAAAATAATAAAATATTGGGAAGTAGAAAAAGTTGGAGGAACATGAGACAAGGCTATCATATGATAATTTATGGCTAAGATTACCTAAATATTTGACCTACTTTTAAGATTAGTCGTTCCTACTTTCAACATCAGACATAGCTACCAAAATAAATCATTAATACCAGGCATTACTTTAACCAAGATGTAGTAATCAATAACGTAATTTGAAATGATTCAAATATTTATATTTTTGTTTATCAGGACGTTATATTATTTGGCTTTTGTGTGTAAAGTTATAAAACTACTAATGGCAAAATGTTTTTAGAGTAGGAAGGTATCCTAGTTAGTTTTCATGTTTAGCAACTATTTTATAAGTAAATTTTTTTTGTAGGTACGATGTTAAAGATACTGAGTTACTGAATCTTATCAATCCTTTTTTGTTGCAGTCGAACCTCACCCACCTCCCCCGACACGAGTTTGTCCCTGGCATCGGTATGGGGGTCGCCAAATGTCCTTACGACCCTGCTGACAACTCCACGGCTCTGTGGGTAGAAAGAGGCAACCCTGGAGGTAAGTTCTTTTACTTGTTCAAAATTATGGGTAGACAGAAGTGTCTCCTGATTTTTCAATGCTTCATGTTTGTCCCTCTGGCCTTCGGGACCCTGGGCCTTTGGTAACCAGCGACAAAAATCATCAATGACCTTTCAGTGCGTCTTATACAGGCTTCAGTTGATTCCAGGGCTGGCAGCTTTCTAGCCCAGCGCATAAGCCTGACACAAAGAGGGAATACTGCCATCATATTGGGCACCGTTTCTCTCTGGGGCGCACTGGAAGACGTTTTTTACCACAAGCTCGTGTATATATGTAATACTTTAAGTTTGTCACCCGATCTTAAAACTATGGGAAGAAAGAGGAACGTATTCTCTTGACCTTAAATCCAGCTGAAACCTACTCAGGTATGTTTCAGTAAAGGGTTTGCTCCACGATCTGCACTAGCTTACAACCAATAGATCGAGAACCTTATTGTATCGACGTCATTGGAAGTGCGAGGCAAAAGTCTATGTTCGGCAATGAAAGTCTCACGAGGAGCTGGTAGTGACCATCCTATTCACACTTTAATAAATCCTAATAAATATCTTTTTTTTTCTTTTCTAAGGTTTGCCAGCACTATATTCCGGTACAAACGCCGAGTTCACGAAAGCCGACACAGTCATCTTCAGGACTGATCTCCACAACTTGACCACGGGAAGACGCGAATACTCCTTCAAGCGGACGCTTAAATACGACTCCAAGTGGCTGGACAGTAAGTAGAAATTAGTTTAGCAAACTTATAACATTTTCTAAATTTCAAGATATTATTAAGCTGCAGGTATAGGTACTTGTATTGTAGCGGGCCCGTGTAAAGTAACTCTCAGATTACTTTACAGCATAAAGTTTACACGAGCGCCCGCTACAATAGCTACAATTTAGTAGATTTATAGTGTCTTCTTAGTTTGGCGTATGTAAATTGATAAAGTGACGTCTTTTAAATATCGATTTAACGCAATAGAGCAAAAAAAAAATAGTTTTAAAAATACGCAAGTTGCTAAAATAGTTTTGAATACGTTTAAAAAGGACTTAATAATTATAAAATAGCTTATATTTAGCTAGAACTGAAGCTATTAGATAGACTGGAAGTATTTCAGACTTATAATATGTACGTTGCCATCATAGCAGTAAAAGCAGATAGATAATTGCTTTGCTAATAGGACTGATGCTGATCAAATGATGGATCATCAGCAATCAGTGAGTTTACACAAAACTGCTGATTCACAATCATCAGTCAAAATTAATTACTACATGCAACGCAGTGTCCAGTTTCAGAGTTAAAATGTTGAATGCAATTAAATGCTTTATTTACCATTCGAAAATTGTTGCGTCTTCTCTGGGTACCTAGAATAAAAGATTAATATAAAAATGACCAAAATATCAATCTTCCATCAAAATAACAAAAAATATTTTTTGTTCTAATTTGTTGTACTATCAGCAGCATAGCAACCTACCCCTGTAATAAATATATACTGGTAAACTTATACTGGTAACCCTTACATAAGTGTATGGAAAACCAGTATAACTTAGTCTCTTAACTGATATTATTTTTTTGTGCAAGGGTCCCAAATAAACTGGTTTCCTATACATCACCCATATTAAAAGCAACCACTTAATGGTTGATCTCTCTCTTGCGAGTATTTTATTTCGAACTCTATACTCATTTGAAAGCCAGAGTTAGAAGTAAGTGATATATACGGACATAAATTTTGCTACAAAAACATCAAATAATACATTTTACGTAATATATACCGAGACTAAAGTGCAATGAAATTGGAGTAATGCTAATATAATGCTACTCACTGGAATAATGCCAGGCTAACCTGTTAAAATCGACACTTGTAGTCACAAACAAATGAAACAATTATTATTACGAACCATTATTGCTCATAATAGCACGAAATAGGAACTGTGTTGATGGTTTTGCTAAATTGCAGCTAATATCATGCATTTGTACTCGACGATATTCAAACTGAAAACATTTTAGGTAATTTGTGTTCTATTGTATTTGTGTGATGCTATTTTAAGCCGGCATCGCGTAACAACTGAGGAATAAATTCATCCATGAAATGGGCAGCAGCGTTCCCTGTGAAAGCAATATCATGTACTGTGCTCGCCAATCCTCTTGCCAAGTGTGGTGAGTATGGCAATTACCCCCCAATGGGGTGAGACCCATGCCAGCAGTAGACTGTTGTGGCTGTAAGTGTATCTATTGTGACATATATTTTAAAAATCTCGTTAATTATTGAATAACCTTATAGGATTTACAGTTTCTGTAAAAAAAAACATTCGAAATAGGGACTTTTATCTTTTGTTTTTAAAATTGGTGGTTCCATCAAGCCGCAAAATATTCATAAGTTTACTAGTGCCGTAAATATATCTCATGACATGGTTTAAATTTACGTGTCACCCGCTGAAGCCCAATTATTAAGTCTATCGAATAAATATATCTCATAAGTTCAATGAGACAAGAAAACCAAGTAAACTAGCTCATAAATACCGTAGAACAACATAAAATGTGTTGATTAAATGAAATGTCTTATAGAAAACGTACAAAACTACAGAATAAAGCCAAATTTATTATCGCAATAACTGTTAAGCTCCAACTTATTAAACATTAATGCTATGCGTGCCCATTTAAGCACAAAATACGAATACGTTTGAATAGTTTCCGAATAGAGATATAGAACTTCTGTCATACGTCTGTAATCCTAGGCACGCGCCATTTTCATTATGAGACCGACAAATAAGTACGCATTAATACCCCCAAGTCCTGGGTATGCGCTTTGATCAAGGAATCAGTGTAGAGGGAGCGTAGAAAAAAAGTGAGACTCAAAAACTTTACTACCTAATTTTAGAATGCAAACTCTGATTGCTAAAACACACCTCCGTAGTATTTCATAATGACGTCAAAGATTTACCACGGAAGTTGTTATTTGTAAATTACTTGTCTATCTTAAATTCTGCGACTTCATTACGCAGGTACGTTGTAAACTTCGTCACTATCTAGAAAATCCTCGTTGAAGCAAAGTCCCTCTCTCAACATTAGTTTGTAAGGCGCAATCACACCTTATCCCAAGCTTAAAGTCAAAATAATAACTGCCTCCGTTGTCTAGTGGTATGAGCGTTGTCTTACGATTCGGGGGTACCGAGTTCGATTCCTGGCGGGTTTTTGCACCAAGTTTTTATTTCTCAATTTACACCTTGTAAGATTTTTCCCGGTTTGGTAAGGACATTGCAGGCTGAATCATTTGATGGACTATATAATGGCTCAGTGCTTTGGAGTGCATGTAAAGCCGTCGCTCTATCACTATTGAGAAAAGGACGTTATGGGGAAAGGTCATTTTGGTAAAGGGACGTTTTGGAAACAGGCGATATTATGGAAAACGGACATTCTTCATTTAAAGGCTTCTTGTTATCGTATCAATACGAGCAAAGTGTGAGCAAACAAATCAGCAAAGTTTTCTATACTCATTGTGCTTATTTTCTGCGCTCTATCTACCTTTTTCTGTCTGAGTGAATTGAATGCCATCGTTCTGTTGGGTACGCGACATAATTGACACCCACCAGCTTCATCTAATATTTATTGCATATCACACAGAATAACAGTCATTTGATACAGGGAATTAACATGGGAACGCGTTGTGCTCGGTACATCAAATTTATGTACGTTATTTCGTAAAATAACTTTATATTGCGTCAATATTAATATTTTAACGTTGTTTTATAATTAATATGCTGCATTATCAACAAAACCTCGACTATATGAGCTTTTAATTCATTTATGAAGATCAGTAAGAACTTATGGTTTGTTACCTTGCACCTAACTAGAAATGCTAGTACAATCGGCAACATCTTGGGGTTGATCTCGGGTTACGAATTTAATCTTAGTTTGGATAAATCGAGTTGCTGCCTACATTACTCTTTCTATCGCGTTTTATGACCAGTTATGGGGCCATAAGCTGTTTTATACAATCTTCATATATAGTAAAAAAATATCATAAAAGGTTATTAAATTCTTGGAACGTAATTTAAATTAATGTATCTTTCGTAAATATCACGGTTACGTTGGTCTCGTCTCAGATATGAAGAAAATGGCAATAAAATAAAGATCTTATAATAATTTAAAACCGCTTCTAAAATATTTTGTTACTTTCATCATAATATAGTATATTTTAGTTTTGTAAGGAAGGTTAAATTTATTCAAATAGGTATTTTGAAAAAATATTTATGACATAATACTAAAACTGTACTTGTTTATGGTACGGATAACTATTTATTTATTTAAATTGTTGAACGGAAAATAAGGCTTAAAAACTATAAAAAACTATTGACAAAACTCAGGCTAAATAAATAAACAATTAACCAACAAATTTAATTATTAAACTACTATTACAAATTTATAAACTATGTTTTATTATTCACTTTTATACTCGTATATAGGTACTTTTTTTGTTAGTGTCGTTCAGCTTAATTTTTTGCTTGTTTATCCCTTGACGGGATCGTGAGATATTACCAGTAACTTTGCATACGATAAGATTTTTCACAACTGCAGTATCCTAAATCAATAGAAATGAAAATAGCAAAGGTCGATGAAAGTAAATAATTGATACTTACACTTTTTTCCTAATTGCTCTTATAGATTTATCATATAGATGTTTGTTTAAATCAAAATCATTTTTTTGCAAATTATTAAATGATAACAGTTTTTTGAGATGTGTGTTTATGAATCTATATAACTTTGGTAACAATGTTCTTGTTTTTACAGAACCAAACTTCGTGGGTTCTTTCGACGTGGGCGAGTACGTGTTGTTCTTCTTCCGCGAGACAGCCGTTGAGTACATCAACTGCGGCAAAGCGGTGTACTCAAGGGTGGCGCGAGTATGCAAACGCGACACCGGCGGGAAGAACATACTCAATCAGAACTGGGCGACCTACCTCAAAGCCAGGCTCAACTGCAGCATACCGGGAGAGTTCCCATTTTACTTCAATGAAATTCGTAAGTGTTTTTTAGAATATAAATTATTTTTATGGTTATACGTACTCGAGTGTAGCGCCAGTGTGCAAACTATACGCAATACATACCAACTCATTTAAAACTAGACGACTTAGTACAAAGCAAGGCTCAACTGATAGAACAACTGCAGAATATGGATCGTCCACAAATCTACAACATCATGTTTAAATTTAATGTTTTTTTTTCTATTTATAGCCTTAAATGCATTCTTCATTGGGCAAGTTTATCACCGATTTGTTAAAAACACTTGCTGTGTTATTACAAAAAAAATCTGTTTTGACAAAGTCAACTCCTATGAAAAAATAATTTAAACACTGTCTAAAAACTCGTCTAACTATTTGTACCGATGATTTTTATTTCAATCGTTAGGGTTAAAACACCTATCATTGTAATATAATTTAATGCTAGTTCGTACAAGAAAACATACATTATTGTCAACGCGAAATAGTTTTCGAGTCAGCCAGTAAATCGAATAAAAATAAGCTAAGCAGTCAACCCCGTGTTTACAATAGCGAAGTCCTGAACAGTTAGCTAACCGTTTAAACGTACGGCAAACTTTGCTCTAACCCGTCAAAGGTAAAAAAGTCTTTCACCCTAATCCCTAGCGTCGTTTTGAAGCAAATATTGACTGCCGAACGCTCCCTGATTTAAGGTGCACTTGCAACAAAAGTCTAGGCTAGTCTTTCTCAAAGTTTGGGTCTGTCAGACTCTTACTAGTGGGAGCTAGGGCTGTATGATATTTTGCGATATTATTTTGTATTTTCATTTTAGGCGCGAAAATTGGCTACAAAGTTCATTTCTAATTAGCTGCACGCCTATAAGTAAGTAGTTTTATCGTTTTTTCATGAGTACAGCGTATTTTCGACTGTTAGTTCTGGATTATCCCTTACCATGGTGGTGGGCTCATAGCAACCACATAGGTTTGAAACTTACTACCCACAACAGGTTTCAAAAGGAATGAAAAACAATGCTTTGGCTGACCAAGGATACTTACCTAGAACTTTTAATAGAGATTTAGTTTGGTAAAAATAAACTAAAATTTGTCGTTAAATGAACAAGTGACACTCATGATGTGGGTTTACGCGACTTACATGTTTTTACAAATCCACATCATAAGATTTGTCGATTTGTTCTAGATTTAGTCCAGTCTTTGAGAACCACAAGTTTACCCGATTTACCTCCCTCGAAAATACTTTCAGACTTCATCTTATATTAAAAGTTCTTCTCGAGTCTTCCGTTGCGTTGGGCTCTCAAGCTGCATATCTCATGAGGACGTAATAGAGGAATACCCTGGATTCAATATTTATTTGCGTCCGAGGTGTTGTATGTATAGGGACGATATGTATTGTGTTTCCTTTAAGTTACTTCACGAAGTCATTGCTCTTAGGTAAATGATTAATTTCAAATATACTTTTAGGAAGATAATGTTTTACTTAAAATTTGTTTTACATAAGTATTATTTTACATTCTACCTAGTAAATGATAAATATTAATAAATACGTACATTGAGTTGAGGCAAATGATAGAAGAGACACTCGGAGGCCCAAAACAGACAGAATGGTAAGAGAACCTTTGCCCAGCAGCGGGACAGATAAGAAATACCAACATAGTATATGCCCAATATATGCAAAGTTTTACCCGGTACTTGTTTTTATATTCGACATACTTTCAAGTTCAATCATGGAATCATTAAAGAACAGCCAATAATCACAGACATAATCTCAAAATTATTGTAGATTCTACGAATATTTCAGTTCTAATCGCAATATAGGGAAAACATTAAATTTAATTATGTAACTCGAACGTAACCGCTGTGCCTTATGAATTCATATCACATAGTAGGGATTAATTAAAACTAAGTAACATTTAGGGGAGTTATAGCCATGGTTGTAATTACAACTACCTAATTCTACTAACTAGTTAAATGTAGGCAATTGTGTATTATAAACTAAAATCAAAATCGTTATGTGAAATCAAATCAAATTTTGACTGAAGAAAGTTACTTTGTTAAATAACCCACAAGATGTTTCATAATTTCAATAAACCTAGGTACCTTAACGGATTACGAGAATTATATCAGTTAGTTTATAGTTTTCGTGTATCCAAGATTTAGATTAATTTGAAGTTTGATTGGATTTGATCTGAATTATTTCGGTCTGAGTCAATACAGCAAATCTAGTCATATCAAAGACACCAATCTAATATAAACTGAATTGAACTTTTAGATGAATTTTGCCCCTATTTACAAAAATGTCTGCTAATGCTTCTTCTTCTTCAACAGAGAGCATCTACAAAGTCCCAGGCGACGACACTCGTTTCTACGGCGTGTTCACCACAGCTTCCACGGGCCTGATGGGCTCAGCCATCTGCACCTTCACCATCGGTGACATCCAGAAGGCATTCAACGGGAAGTTCAAGGAACAGGCAGCTTCGACTTCTGCTTGGCTGCCGGTTATAAGCAGCAAGGTGCCGGACCCAAGGCCTGGGACGTGCGTCAATGATACCGCGTCTTTGCCCGATACAGTGCTCAATTTTATTAGGTGAGTGTCTTAATGTTGCGTATTTATCTTTGTTGTTTTGAATTGTTTTTGACCCTAGCTTGGATCAGAGGTGAAGTGAGGTGGCAGATATAGCATCGGCGACAACCCAGTTGAAGTTGCTTGAATGACTTTATTTTTCGTAGCATTTTCGTAGCGGATGAAACTCATACGAGTTGTCGTCATGATAATCATGAGGCTGATGCGATCTTGATTTTTAAAGTGAAAACATGAATCAATTTTTCCCGTAAAATGGACTGCATTGTTCCCAGACGTCAACGACTGAAAAATCTAGTTGAACTGCTAACGAATTAAGCCTGCCGCCTAATACTGAATAGCTGAAAATCTCAAATTAATTCTCCAACAACATCCAGACTAAATTGCAAATGAACAAAAAGAGGAGACTATTGCTATTTCACTGGCTAAAGCGGAACAAGTAAACAAAACGGCAAATTGCTTTTTAGACGAAATTTAAGTCAGAGTCAAAGACATCCACTGTAAGCTAGCTTAACGCCATTTTATTTTTTAAGCAAATTTAGGCAATGACAGTTTTGATGATGATGTCGACGGCGAAATAGTCAATTATTTCTACGTTCGTGAGCACGGATATGACTCGCAAAGCCTAATTTTAACCAGGATATGACATGTTTTTTTTACGCGGCCTTTTACGCTTAGCTTACGTCACAATCGTCACATCTTCAGGAGATGCGATGTGTGTGGAGTCAATTAAAACCATGGGATATGATTATTTCTCTAGCTGTGTCTGTTCGCCGCAAAAACTCCGTCATTATTGTATCTGTTGACATGTTTTATATGTCAACAGATACAATACTGACTGTAGTAGGTTCTTTTTCGTGTGGGACAACGAGTCGACTGTAATTGGGTATTTTTTTAAATCATACTTAATGTGATTTTTATTTCTTATTATTTTTACATATGTAGGTAACTGAATAATGTTGTTCTAGACAGTAAGGTGGAAAATCAAAGTAAATTTTTGCTTAGTCTTTGATGTATTTCTTTTCATTCATTGTTAAAATAACATCCACTCGGACTAAACTAAATGTAGAAACCTTTAATTGTCGTCACAAAATAATGTTTCTTAAGGACCTTTTTTAAAAATTTAAGCTGTTGGTTTCTCTATATGAATAAAGATGAAAAAAATATAAAGTACGGTACTGCGGTAGTCAATGTAAGGTTACATGGTTATCTACGGGACTTTTACCATGTCCAACAGTGACGTTGTTACTGTTCTTAATGAACGTAAAGATGCATTTCAAACAAACGCTGACACCAGGGTTCATCGGGTCGTTGGACGACTCGGTGTCCCACACGAAAAGAGAGAAACAAATGTCTTGTTAATTAATAAAGTTGCATATCAACTTGTACATTCTGCCTTAAAACCCGCTTAAGCTACAGATTATCTCGACTATGCAAACTGAAACTATTATTACTATGCAAGCAGTAAACACACGTAGTCACTAGTTAGCAAACACTAAGCAAACAATGTAACAAAACAAAATTATATATCTACATGACGTGCCACATAATCAACAATGGTGCATTACTGATAATTATGTTATATTTAAGTAAGTTAGCCGTGTGATGCCGGCTTAGAATAGCATCACCCCATTTCTTTCCCGTGGGAGTCGTAAGAGGTGACTAAGGGATTTGAGGGTGTGTATTGCAATTTTTGGCGATAGGCTGACAACCTGTCACTATAGCGATACACAATTTTCCGAATGACCCTCAAATATATGTCAGACGTGGCGTAAATGTCCGTTGTTGCGGCTGTTTGCGCTCTGCCTACCCCGCAAGGGATAATAGGCGTAATATGTATGTGTGTGTGTGTGTGTGTATATTTAAGTAAAATACTTGCAATATCTAAAAAAATCACGTGTATATCACTTACCAGGAGTAGGCAAAGCGTTACAAGCCGAATAAAAGCCATATTTGTCACTTGTGTTTACTAACATATGTAATTATTTTGCTATGTTAAATTTTGTTCAGACACAACCATTACAAGGCTTGCTTTAAAAGAATATTCCCAGGTAGTCGACAATTTCGCCCTCCCATACAGCACATAACATTTTTAGTAAGAGTTAGGTTAGAAAGAGCCTGTGTGAATAATCAAATTGAAGCTGAAATAATAAGACGAGGGAAAGTTTTTTTTACACATATCTTGCGGGATAGGCAGAGCATAAACAGCCGTAAAGTCATTTACGACACGTCTGACAAATATTTGAGGGTCATACGGAAAAATTGTGTATCGCCATAGTGACAGGTTGTCAGTCCATCGCCTAAAATTGCAATACACACCCTCCAGTCAATTAGTCGCCTCTTGCGACTCCCACGGGAGATGCTATAATAATCCGGCAGCACACGGCAAATTCTAAACCGGCATCACACGGCAAAATTTATTTTGTTTCGATATTAAATTACAAGTGGAAACTTTTTTTCGCTTCACATGATTATGTTCGCAAAACGCTATCTACAAAAAGAATGCATTGGTAAAGTACTGAAACAGACTGTTAATTATCGTAACACTCCGACGCTCTTGATACCCCCGAGTGTTCAATTATATTTTTACCCGACTAGCTCAGAGGGTACCTATGTGCAAGTAGGCGGGCGGGGAATTTATGAAGATACTGAAAACAATTACTATTTTTTTGTTCTCGTCCGCTTTAATTAAGGTGTTTCGAGAGCCCAGTGGCGCCCCGAACAGGAAAAAAATCCCTGGTTAGACAACCTAGTCATCCGTTACCAAAGTATAAATTCGCGGCTATAACTAACTACAAAGATTATTTAGAATAAATAAAAACCTGGAAAATCTGCGCGATTTGGTGATGTACTAGCAAAATTACAATATACGGGGTGTAAGGGACGGTGTACCGAAAACTTTGCAGGCATGATCAGACCATGAAACTGAACAACTTTTTCTATGGAAGCTATGTTGGTAAACGAGAAAAAATTTTCCACCTCCCATACAAAATTCCCGATCAGCTAACTGACTTTCTATGGAAAGTCGAAAAAAAAAATTCATTTCCCAACATAGGCTCCATAGTAAAAGTTGTTCAGTTTCATGGTGTGATCATGCCTGCAAAGTTTTCGGAACACCGTCCCTTACACCCTGTATAACTAAAGCACATAGTTTTTACAAGGTTTGATTGATTCTAAATAATCTTTGTAGTAAGTTATTGCCGCGAATTGATACTTGGGTTGACAGATGACTAGCGTGTCCAGCCAGGGATATTTTTCCTATTTAGGAACGCCACTAGCTCTCGAACCGCCTTAAACAATGACATGCAGCAAATGAATATTTTTTACTTTATTTTCTGTCACAGGTCACGTTTATGTTGTTTAACAATTATTTTTCATTTTAACTCCCCTCGCACGGAAACGTTGAGATTTAACACACACCACCTGAATCACACTGAAATAATATAAAAAATAACGGGTTAATTTAAGGCGAGTGTACCCGTGAACGACCTCGATAGTGGCGCCACTTCACAAAAAATATATTTTCTCTTTATACAAACAATCTATCAGAATAGCCGTTGCCCAAGTTTTAAGTATTACTTATCCATAAGTAAAATAAGAAGCTGCAAACTCAATGAAATATTCGCTGCAATTAAAGTTATGGAAAAAAGGGCTTCAAAACGGCCACTTTTGGTATTAGTTGCCATAAATTTCATTACAACGAATATTTCATTGAGTTTGCTGGTTCTAAGTTTACTTATGGATAATACTTAAAACTTGGGCAACGGATATTCTGATAGATCGTTTGTATAAAGAGAATTTTTTTTTTTGTGAAGTGGCGCCACTGTCGAGGTCGTTGACGGCTACACTCGCCTTAATAGGTGTTGAGTTTTTACATTCCGGTTTTATTTTATCGTGACGCTCGTCCGGGTCTCGTTATCTACGTTCCTTTATACGCGGAAAATGTTCCTGTAATTTAATTTATCAAACATCGTTCCTGTTTTGAACTTAATGAAGGTGCTTTAGTAATTCAATGCGCAGGTTCCCAATTTTTTCTAAGTTGATTGTTGGGTACTTCTTTTATGTTTTTATTTTCGATAGTATTTACAGTGAATTTCATTCACCCTTACACAATAAGTGATGTCTAAAAATTTGTGTCAGAAGAACTGCTCAGTAAAATAGATGTTTTTTAAAAAATACTTTAATAAACAAATCTATTTTGCTCATAGTTTTTATTTTTCTGATTCAAGTTTATCTGTGGAAATACAAAAATACTGTAAGAATCAAATTCTAATAAAGCATGTGTTTTTCAAGTAATCCTTTCTTTTTCAAATAAATAAATCTGCTAACACGGTACTATATCGTTCTCAACATAACCTCTTCAAAAATAAGACTAAAGGTAAAATTTCTTCCCCAGATCACATCCACTGATGGACAGCGCCGTGTCTCATGAGAACGAGAAGCCGATTTACTACAAGCGAGACCTGTTCTTCACGAGGCTGGTGGTGGACCGAGTCAAGGTGGACATGATGGGACACTCGCTGGACTACACTGTCTACTACGCTGGCACTAGTAAGTACTAAAGCCGATTTACTACAAGCGAGACCTGTTCTTCACGAGGCTGGTGGTGGACCGAGTCAAGGTGGACATGATGGGACACTCGCTGGACTACACTGTCTACTACGCTGGCACTAGTAAGTACTAAAGCCGATTTACTACAAGCGAGACCTGTTCTTCACGAGGCTGGTGGTGGACCGAGTCAAGGTGGACATGATGGGACACTCGCTGGACTACACTGTCTACTACGCTGGCACTAGTAAGTACTGAAGCACATTTACTACAAACAAGACCTGTTCTTCACTAGACTGCTTTCGCCGGGGGCGGTCTACTGGTGATCTTCTTGTGTATGTCACGCACTGCTGGGGTGAAGCCATCGAGAAAAACGGCGAAGCAATTGCCGTTTCGCTCGATATCTCGAAGGCTTTTGACAGGGACTGGCATGCAAGTCTGCTTAGCAAGCTTCCTGCTTGCTAAGCAGACTTCGGTTTGATGCCGGAGTTCCTCAGGGGTCTGTTCTCTCTGCAACTCTTTTCCTGCTGCACATCAATGACCTCCTTCAACATGGTATTGTTGGATACGCAGATGATAGAACCGTTTCAGAGAGATACTTGACAGGTGCAAAAACCAGTGGGGATGAAATACGTTCGTTAAGAAAGGCCATGGTAGAGCGAACAGTCTGACCTTAAGTCTTGTCTCCCAATGGGGCGACGACAATCTGGTCTCATTCAACGCCACCAAAACACAGGCGTGTCTTTTCACTGCAAAAAGGAGTCCTTTCGACTGGACACCTACTTTTCGGGGTACATCTGTCCCTGTCACTGACAGGGTTGAGCTTCTAGGCATGGAGTTGACATCAAATCTAAACTTCGGCGCGACCATCAAGTACAAGGCTCAAACGGCGGCTAAGAAGCTAAGCATCCTTAATAGAGTGAAGCGATATTTTACGCCTGGACAGCTTTTTACTCTTTACAAAGCACAAGTCCGATTCTGCATGGAGTATTGAAGACACCTTTGGGATGGCTCAGCCAAATACCAACTTGCCGCTCTTGACTCGGTGGAACACAGGGCCAAGAGGCTCATAGGCGACATAAAACTGGTGGACACCAAGCTTCATAGCCTGGCACATCGCCGCAAGGTTGCGTGCTTGTCGGTTTTTTACAGATTGTACTTCGGAGAGTGTGCTCAAGAGCTTCACGACCTTGTTCCACCAGCTCCCTTCTACCATCGGACATCCAGACGCACTGCCGGATACCATCCATACCTGGTTGCCATTCCACCAATTCGGACTAAGCGCTTCCAGTCATCATTTATAATGCGCACTGCTAAAGAGTGGAACTCACTACCTGCGTCTGTGTTTCAAAACGCATACAACCCTAATCACTTCAAAGTAAGAGTGAACAGGTTTCTTCCGGGTGAGCTCGCTCCATCGTAGACTCTGTCTCTGTCCTATGACCTAGACTAGAGTCTAGAGCAAACCCATCCTAAATAAATAAAAATAAAAAAACTGGTGGTGGACCGAGTCAAGGTGAACATTATGGGACACTCGCTGGACTACACTGTCTACTACGCTGGCACTAGTAAGAACTTATCTGTTTCTAAAAATTACTTTGAGGTCTAAGAAGATTCTACAATATTCCGCTACGCTTGGTGACTATACAGTAGCTTAAGTATTCTACTCACAGGGTTGCGTTGTTAACTTCCAGATGCGTTTCCTAACTGTTTTTATTATCATTGAAATAATCATAAAAACAGTTAGTAGGAAAATCGCCGAACGACCGGATGGTTCATGACAGCCACTATACAAATGACAGCCGCATTCACTGACGACTTGATGCGGTGACGTGTGCCATGGTATCCGGTTTTAGTATGGAATATCAAAAAATCCTTTCGGCTGCCAACCGGATGCGGCAAAACACCGTTCGATTCGGTACTGCGGCAGATGTGGTATTCGTATACGTATAGGTAGTCAAGACTCTCTGTCAAAAGTTTGGCTCTCACTTTGTAATAGAATTTATCTGAAAAATATAAAACTAATATGCATATTAAATACTTTTGCACGTAACATGAACTGCCTTAGATATATAACCATAAAAGATTTATTTCAAATGGAAATATTTAGAACTTTTTAACATTCCTTTTATAAACCGTAGAACGATGCACATATCCAGACTGTGACTCACCATACAAATTGCGAGTAAAAAATTCTAAAAATGCAGACGGAACAGACGATCCTGGCCATATAAAATGACCTTTACGGCATAGTACGTACATAAAAACAAAGGAAAGTGAGCAATTAGAGACATTTCAGAACTCCGAAAACAATCAGAATGTGACGGTTGATTTTTTTCATAAAAGCGCGGGAATTTAAAATGGGCAAGGGCGAGTGTCCACTGTTTATCTGTCGATTAAAACCTGATCAGCTGATTTTTGACCACCAAAGTAACGGTCATTTATTATTTGAGTCAAATAAAAAAACAGTACAATTGACTTATTTAGTACCCAATTACAAAACCATTTATTTTCACAGTTTTTAAATGTAAAAATTGTATGATCAATAGCTGTGCTCGTTATTTGATAATAAAAAACTTAGACCTAATAAAATATATACCTAAGTATGTGATAAGTTCCTATTGCTATACCTAATAAGTACTTAATACTTTAAGATTAGTTACAGTCTTATAAATATTCGTGCTGAAATGGTTGATATTTTTTACAAGTAATTAATAATTACAAATAATTTATAAGTAACAAGTAGGTAGATATTTCCATGGAAAACATGAAACGGAACCCCGAAAGGTAATGAATAACACGCTGAGTGAACGAGGCACCGTCGATGGGTGAAAGTGGCATAAAGGCCATAATTCGTCGCGTTCTGACGTCTGCCCTCCCAGCTCCCACTCACTGGCTTCCATTTTCAAATATTCATTCAGGACGACTCATAAAGTCATTCCGTATTTCTTTTCTTTATCACAAATTCCAGCCAATATACGACGTGCTAAATAAAAATGAAAACGTGTTTTTTACGCTAACAAAAACACACCTAAGCCGAATGCATCAGATTTTACACTAAACGCACCTGCCGATTCAATTTAGATGCCAAACAAAAATATATACGATTTACGTCACCTTTTTGCAAATTGCTGTGTGAAAATCCATACAAGTTTAGCACCAACCGAACTAGGTATAAAACTGAAAAAACAAGCTCCATTTATTGACACCTAAAAGCTAGCACTAAAGCTTAACTCACATTGGAAAAACATAAAACTTAAGCTTAGAACAAAATGCCCATTTTGCGTTTTAATCCGTCACTATAGCTGAGTACAGCAATTTTGTTTTAAGTACTGAAAACAAAACTCGCTAAATTAGAGTAGACATAGGTACTCAAAGCGATAATACCAAGATCAAACAAAAAAGGTCTAATATAATATTGTTGGTACTTAGCTGAATTTATAATCATGCATTTGAAGGTGTTTTCACTATTTTCTCGTAGCAAAATGTTAATAGTGTTTAGAGCAAAGGGGAGTGTGTCTGTGCCAAGAGCACCAACGCCAACCAATTTCATGTAGCGGGGTAATTGAATACATAAAAGTGTATTCCCCGATTAAACGTTCATTTCTAGCGGTGTCTAGCGGGCAGGCGGGCTACAGGCGGGTTGCTGGCGGGCTACGGGCGGGGTGCGGGGGTAGCGGGGGCGGCACGTAGTAGACCGGCCGCAGCAGATCGCAGCGGGCCGCAACTACCCGCACGTCATGCTTCCCGCCGCATAAATTCACCGGCCTCTAAACAACGCCTCCAACTGGTAATTTTCGCCTATGTTGTTGCAATTTTCACCAATTTTCCTCGAATGCCCCCCGCTCCCCGCAACCCCCCCGCCGACCCGCGAGGCTGCACACTGGATTAAACCCACGTAGATATCTAACGAAGGGGGGTTCGTTTACGGAACAACTTTTACGAAAGGCGAGCGTTTGTGTTGCCGTTTGAAATGCATGTGTGTGGAATATTAAATTGTTTAAACGTTACCTTTGACGTTCCCTCCCGTGCCATAACCACGTGCCGTAATAATCACTCTAACTTGATCCACACAACTCGGTTTACAATGCATAACCTGCCGCCTAAACTTTGATATACCACAAAACGTACTTAGTTTGATCGAGTTTTACCGCAATTCATCAACTCTGAAACACAATTATAGGATTTGAAAACAGCTATTTAAAACTCGATGACAGCGGTCGGCGATAAAGCGGTCTCTGTATTCAAACCGCACAGAGAAGAAAAAGAGCAGCCGTCCGAGAATCCGAAGCTCTTTTAGTTCACTATTATTTACACTCGAGCAGCAAAATAAGTTGCACGAAATTCCGGCGTCACAAAGAGCTCGAGGCGTCCCGTGAAAAAGGACAGTTTACTCTTTCAATAAAGAGTGTGCTCGTGCCGGGAGAGTGCGGCGATATTACCTCCCGCTTAGCCCGCTCGGAGTGCTTACCGCGTTATAATATGCATTAAACTGCACTGCCGGCGGAACTTCGGGCGAGAGGTGCTCGGCGCGAAGCCACCGCTCAGACAATGAGAAACGAGCACATGATGCCCCCGCAATGCGGCCTGCACTCCGCGACACTTGTACTACTTGCTGTATCACGACAGAATTCGAATCACTGTTGCCATTGAATTCCCAGCAACAAGATTGTTCATGAGGTACATCCTCGCGGGCTCTGATAAAACTTTGACAGCGACTGTCACGCACACGCCCGCCTCCCTGCTTGTCAATGAAAGGGAACGGATCAAAGACGTTAAGAGTATTTAGAAGTTAACGAAGTTAATTAAATTCCCCGAGTTAGACGTCAACAGCGAGAGTCTTTAGTACCAAGGGCGCCTTTGTAAACAAACGAACATGTTTATGTTAACGTATCGCGCGAATACAGTCTTTGTAACACAAAACGTAATTATAAACACGTTTGTTATAAAACACAAAAGAATCGAGGGTCTATTCGAAACATTTTGGGCTTCGGTGACGACACGTAATAGAATAGTCGTTTCCAAACTTGAAGTTTGATAGGTGAAGAGAATCAAATTGTGGGTTTTGGCAAGGGTAGGCTTTGACGGCACGCGGTGCGGGTTGCAGCTATTAAAAACGATTTAAAATTCACAGTCGGGCTCGAGTCACCAGCGGAAACATCATGGCTATTTGATGGCATAATTACATGAGCCCGTTGCAAAACTGGCGCCTTTGATGTTTTGAAATTTAGTTACCCGCTGCGTCTGTCTGCACAGCAGGTGCTGTCTGCGACACGCCTAATGCATTGCTGTGTACTCGCGGCTTTACTTGTACGATGACCTACGCTATTACTTCAAATAGGTACACTCTCAGGTATTACCTATACCTACGTGTCAACAATATTTGTTTGTTGTTTGAAAATTTGTTCAAATTAATTTTATTGTCAATGGTAGCAAAATTTGCAAAACAGAATCCTTATTTATTTTCCCTTTTGCGAAGCATGTTATTAGGTATCATTATAACGTAAAATGTACACTCGAGTAATTGCAAAATCACAACGACTCTTAAACAAAATTCTTTGCCCGAGAAGTTTTGAGAAATTGGCCGCTTGAACTCCGTAATATCTCTTTGACAAATCGTTGTACACGGAACTTCGTTGTTGTTTATTTATAAGGCATAATGCGCGAAATAATTTACGGGAACAACTTTAGTGAGTAACGTAAAATGTATCGGAAGCGGAACCCTGTTGGTATCGGAAAGCCATTTGCTTAAGTGCATGGAGTCCAAGTTTTGTCATAAACATGAAGCACTGGGATGATATGTGGAGGTGTTCAGGTATACAGATTGTGGGGGAATATCGGCATTGAGCATCCCTCAAGCCACAGGTATCATCGTCAATACATCACGCAAGCAAGGGAACCACAACTTTTCACACAAGTAAAAAAGTAATTTTTCCTCACACAAGTTTGATCGATGTAGATAAATAACGGTTTAAGAAAACACACCTCAAGCAATATGAAACTTTATACCTTATAAAGTCCGTATTAATATGACTCTAAATATAACACCCTTTAAGATACCTACGTCATTACATTACATTCAGAGCCACAATAAAAAAATCAACTAATGATATTGAATGCATGCATGACAGGCAGTTTTCTACTACAATGATATTACAGAAACAGGCGGAAGTAAAGTAAAATTAACGTCAAGTCTAAGGAAAACTTACACACAATGCCGTAAAGGGTAATTGAAAAAATAACTAGTCTGTGAAGTAACTTTTCATAAACATTAAAGTAAGTCTCATAAAGGCATGTAGGAACAAAATGAACAATATTTATTGCAAAGTTGCGACGCGGAATTTACAACGTAATTTATAGTTTCCAACACCTAAGCTCGCTACATTATTGAGCTACTGTAGCTCACATATTGAGGTAGATACGCAACTATGGGCATTGAGAAGTTCTATCAAGTAAAAGTACTGGTAACAATCTAAAAAATCATCGTGGCGACCGTATTTTTGATTCAGTAAAAAGATTTCCCATGAAAACAGTCACACAATTGACACTCTATAACTTTTTAAGCACTCGCGATCACTTTCACTCATTTTAAGTATTAGACCGGGTCTATCGCGATAGTATTTAGGTAAATTACTAATATTAATTGAGACTCTACCTACCATGCCACCATCTGCGATCAAACGACATTAAATTAAAACCTAATTATAAAACCCATAATAACCGGCAGTAAAAAAGAGTTCATTAAAAATTGTCGTCAATGTCAAATTAGAAGATGGAAACGTGTGGTCACCACCACAATATAGGGTGATATTTTCCTTGTGGAAAGTTGTACCTTATCACCAGCCCATCTTGAGATTTCGTTATCGGTAACTAGTGAAATTTCACCCTATATATAAAATACTCTCTGGTCAGATCATTGATATCAGAATGTTGCAGTTCAAAAGGCTGATTTTACGACGGTGCAAATTATTATTGCTATTTCGTGTGCAAACAAGAATTATCCGAATCATGAGTACATCTCAGAATATATATAAAATGTTTTATTTCTCAACACGTTAAAATTTTTGGGGTCCACTCCTTTCGTTTTGTCAATTCTCAGAATATCATAAATTAGCTGATTAAACAAAACAAAATACCTGTTATTTAAACAGCATTAATCTGAAATATTATGTTCCTTGTAATACTCTCAATAAAAATCATCAGACTGTGTGATTTTGTGTGTTTGATCCCGTGGTTTGATCAATTTTCAACGAACCAAAGTTTTAGCAAAGACCAATGTTCCAATGTCTGATTTAGTTTACTTCAATCAAGAAACCTGTGCTTAAAATGAGCTTTTCTATTTTAGGTTAATTACTTAATAGAGACAATCAGTTTGAGTAGTCATTTTTCATTATCGTCGCTCGAACCAATTCTGAACACTCCCGGACGAGCAAAATCAAATCCGGACGGTAAGCGACCAGCGCAAACGATTGTTGCACTTTCACACAAATACTGAGAAATTAGTTATGCCTATAATTAGCATTCGAACCGCGTCCGACGGGAATAAACATTGATTTTTTATTCGCCCAAAAATAGGGGGATGCCGGTGACGGGCGGGCTCGCGAATACTAATGTGTTTCACTTTTGAACGCTTATTCGCGCCCGCTAACAGTGCCCCAACGTTTTTTGCATAAAACATCTCATCAAAGGATTGCTTGGGACCCGCAGTATATTGAATTTCAAAAGGTGCAGGAAAGTTCGGGCGGGTTTGCGGCATCCCTAATGCGGCCACCTCAACCTCCTTTAAAAATACACCTTCGGACGTGTCCCGAATAACCTGCCCAGTTAACGCCACGCAGCAGTTATTTCTCTCGTAAATATAATATTTATAGGGGTAAATAAACGTGATCTATTTGTTTTTATACCCACTCGAATAAAGTATGACGGATGCAAACCGTTTTTGTTCATATTGGTTTTTATTGAAAGCTTTCTCTTGTTTGCGGTGCGAAGTGATTCTATTTCGTTCCATCTCTATCGGGCGTCGATTTCTGTGCCGTTAAGCTTTAAATTATAGAGGTTGAAGTGACACGTTTCGTATTATCGATTGGCTCGGCTTTGCTTGTAATTGTAGAGCTCGGACGCGCTGAAGTGTTATTGAAAGTTTTACACCCAATAATTTGTTGGAACTTCCCTGAAGCGTAATTATTCATATCGATTGAGAACATTAATAGTGGGAAGCGGGTCAGCGGGCCCACTGCCGATTCTTTGATAGTCCCATAAAGTTCCCAGCGACGAATCTCGTAAAAGTCGGCCGAGTGCTCGTAGGCAAACGTTAAAAAGCCACGTTCTTCGATTTACGGCGCCTATAAAATACATATTGCGATTCGTGATAAAAGTCCCTGCCGAATTCCTCCATACTGCCAATCGCACAATTTATCTGGTCGACTCGCCAAACGCGAATACATTTAAACGATTCCCCTATTTGTATCCATATAAAACGCACAAAAATTATAGTAGGGCTTTTTCCCGGTGAAATGTTTCGACAAAATCGGAAAGTCAACATTAATTTGTAGACAAGCGGCAACGCTTACCGAGAAACGCTGTTAATCTACGTGAATAATTCCGGTTAGGAGATAAATCATGAACAAATACAGCTCGGGGCTATTTCAGTCGCGTCTTTAAACCTTCATTGCCTCCGAAACACGTCGATATAAGCAGAGCAAACAGCGTAAAAAGCCTCCATGAAACGGTAAAGAGGCGGCATGGGAAGCGTTACCATAAAAGGGACATGCTAAAAAAAAATCGTCCGTTCTGTAACTGGCAAATCTATCGCGGAGTTTTTTATGAAAAGCAATAAAGATGTTAGAGCTACTTTGTGTTTGGGAATTTATACCACTTGCCGGAATAAAACTTATATTGTTCGAGGATCGCAAAAAAGTTTTCACTTAGGCCTGTCGGGGCGATATCTTTATTGGATTTGGGATTATTTCTTTTGATCGTTTGGGCTGCCATACTCACTTGCAAGGATGTGAAAGGGTAATTGAAATTACCTTTATACGCCCGTTGTTGAGAACGATCTCTGTTCACAGATAACTGTTGATGTTCTTCAGTGGTTTCATATATCCCAGTTATTGGATTAGATCGGGGCAATCACAGTGAGAGGTTTGAAGTAGATAAGGCAACTGTACACACACGAACAACCCCAGTTTCCCAAAGGAACATGTAGAAATATGTATGATAAAAGATTATTTCTCTCATCTCAGTAATGTAATTATGATTGTTTACGTAAAACACCCTTTTCGACTTTTTTTACTGCTCACCAATATAACACATAGCTCCATAAACTACTACAGTATAAGTTCCATTTAGTACCTATGAAATAAAATAATGAATTGAATGCAATATACATAGCTTTGTTTTGACTTACACGTACACATCAAGTTGATGTGATAATGGGTACACGGAAAAGCCTTCAACAAACTTGCGTATTGGCAAGAGTGGGTTCTTGGTGAACTGAAATCCGTTTAAAGGCACATGTTTCAAGCTTTAAGACGTCACATGTTGAGGAGTTAAGTACGGGCCTTTATGAAAAAGACGTTTACAAAATGAAGGACAAATCACAATTTTAAATTAATCAATAATATTTCAGGAATAACAACCGTGTTATTTCATTGGAATAACTTTCATCTCCGCGAATAACTTAGATTAACACTGTCACCTACCGTCAAATTGGTATAAAAAAGGATTGGAGATATCTCGGTCATGTCATTCGACGCAAAATACGCATTATCTGTCAAAATAAGGTTACGATGAAAAAAATGGCTACTAAATTGAAATGAAATGGCGCAATATCAATTGTCATTTTTAGACATGACAAGGACTTCGATATCTGCTATACTTTTCTAAACCTATTTCATAGAAAGTGACAGCGCTTGTTAAGGTTAGTTAAGATAAACTTTTTGCCGAATTAAGGCCAGTGTTGTATGTAGATACATACATACATAAATCACGCCTATATCCCTTATGCGGTAGGCGGAGCGTTAACGCCCGTAAAACGGATATTAACACCACGTCTGACAAAAGTTTGAGGGTCAATCAGATAACTGTGTATCACTTTAGTGACAGGTTGTCAGCCCATCGCCTAAAATTACAGTACACATCTAACCCTCGAGTCCCTTAGTCGCCTCTTACGACACCCATGGGTAAGAAATGGGGTGATGCTATTCTAAGCCGGCATCACACGGTACAGTATGTAGATAGACTCCTACAAGCAAGTAGTGATGGTAGTGATGCTTGTTATGTATCAGACATTATCATTAGACAGGTGACGTGAATTACCAATGCTTGAGAACACTGCGGTGGTACCTACTAATTTTGCACTTAGTGTCTCAGAATAATGTTCCAGAAGATTCAGTGTTAAGGCGAATGTAGTCAGTCGTGAACAGCCTCAGCAGTTGCGCCACTTTACAAATCAATATTTTCTCCTTATACAAACAATCTACCAGTATATCCTTTGCTCGGGTTTTGGTAAAATGAGAACCTGCAAACAATAAAATATTCGCAGTATTTAAAGTTATGGCAATTAATACCAAAAGAGACCATCTTTAGCATAGTTAGTAGACTACACTCGCCTTACAGTGAATTTTTGTATGGTGAGTGTGATGAAAGGTATGTACGGTATTGAATAAAACATATTTTAACAAAGATATAATATAATTGAAATACATAATTGAAAAGTACTCTGTTTGCATTATTTTTGCCTTTTTGCATCTGAAATTACGAAGAAAAAGATTAATATGGATTTGTACGTCCAAAGTTTATGGTTTTTATTTATCTTTATTTAAACCTGAACTTTTTGTGGCTACTATGGCTTCTTATTTAATGGGTCCATCTTATTAACAACTAGATTACTGCCCAGCGGTTTCACCCACTGCCACTCATTTTCCCGTGGTAATAGTTGTTTTCCTGCAGTAAAAAGTAGAACTAAACTTCATCCAAATCGGTCAATCCGTTTGAGCGTGAAGAGGTAACAAACATATATACAGACACACAAACTCTCAGATTTATAATATTAGTACGGATTTCGTTTATAAAATAACCAAGACCTCTGTTCAAACACGAAACCGGTCTCAAAATGGGCACCGCAGGTCGATAATCTGGAATCCCCTCCTCAGCTTTATATCTTGCTTATAGCCATTAATTCTGATCACGGACGAGAGAAATAATTAAACAAGCCAGTGCGGTGGGATACACCCGTTACCTACCTCGTATACGAAAAATCACAAAATAGAGAGATTTGTACAAATACATACAACCATTTGCACATATAAATACCTTGACAAGTAAGTAGAAATTATTGTTTAAAAAAAAATATTCGCTCTCAAAGGACCCTAAACAGTCAATGTAATTTTCTAAGTGGTGTAATTAATATAGGTACTGTAGTCTGTAATAAATCGAATATACCGACATTACAATACATCAAATATTAATTTTG
Source organism: Tuta absoluta (assembly GCA_027580185.1). Taxonomy (NCBI): domain Eukaryota; kingdom Metazoa; phylum Arthropoda; class Insecta; order Lepidoptera; family Gelechiidae; genus Tuta; species Tuta absoluta. Next base: position 13,963,734 of record JAQAHW010000005.1, read on the forward strand.
GAGGAAGGAAAGAATATAAGGGATTTTTTTGTAGCATATCATTTACTTACCTTAAATGATATGTATAATAAGTATATATTTTATTTCATGACAATCTATTCCTTTCAACGTCGTAATAAGTAATTAGAGGTCGTTCGTTGCTATTCCGTAATGGCGGATGTGATTTGGTTATAATTTTGTTTTTCTTGTTTATTTGAGTGTTTGGTGAATAATTCGGATAGTGTTTTAAGCAACAAACTATTCTTAAACTGGACATTAAGTCGGAAATTGTAATTAAAGCATATATTTGACATTGTGGTACAGTGACGAGCGGTCAGCACGTGGCCCGGAAATTTTACTATCACGTTTCTGGTGCTACATAAACTGCACAACACAGCCCCTAGTCGTAAGACTAGGATCTCTGTGTTGTGGACTCTCCCTCGGCGTAATGCCAAATCACTTTACAAACGACTTAACATAACCTTACAACGACTTGACTTAACTAACCTGACATAAATGGCGAAATACGTCTCAACTCACGAGATGTGAAGCCAGTGGCTTTGCCACACCAAAGTTATAATATAATAAGTAATTATGTCTGACACGTGTAACTCTATCATCTGTAAAAAAAGGTCAAATAAGTTTTGCCTGCTCTGACCTACTCTTGTTATGGCACGCCTGAATACATCCCTAAATCCTTGACATTACTTAAATAAATAAATAAAGTTTGTTTATTTCCCAAAGAACAATTACATAAAACATATTACTTATAGACTCCGCACTAGGATGAACCTGTGTTGCGGCAGTCTACACGACCTTTACCAAAATAAAATACTAGCAAAACATTACATAAAACGCATAATAAAGAAAACTTAAACATTTATGTTTAAAACAATACAAAACTTTTGTTACACTTGTAACTTAACGAACTCTATTAATAAGTTTGATAAGTTACTAGATAATAACGTATATATATATATTATACATAATAATACGTATAAAATTACATAGCGAAATATACTCTAAATTGTTATTTTTTTAATATCTTCAGTTTCTTCATAGTTTAAGGAATTAAGCCATTTTTGCAGTTTGTTTTGTGTACATGATGCCCGCCGATATAATATCCTAAACATATTAAACAAAGACCGTACCTATAGACGAGGCATAGATCAATCAGCAAATACCCAGTAAATCACCGTAGACTACACTAACCGTGATTGGCGTGGTGATAAATCATTCAACCGTTTCCATTTCTAATACAAACCAAACGCACTAATATGTACACTATGAAACCCCGTATTGGTGTTACGTATTCATAGTACCTATATCCGATATCTAGCTATAGAAGGGTCGATTAGCAAATACTCAAACCATCTGTACAGTCATCTATACATATAATAAAACAGTAAAACCCGCGTGTCTGTATACATTGAACAAATTTACGAAAATTTAATTTAGAAAAAGAATAAAAAATAGGACAGGCTCTAAATAGGATTTAAACACATTTCATTTTTTTCAGTTTTTGTCTGCCTGTTTGTCTGTTTATCTATTTGTCTGTTTGTCCGGGCTAATCTCCGAAACTACTGGACGGATTCGAATGAAACTTTTTAATCTGTAAGTACAGCTATTAAGTCTGGTCAACATGTAGAATACTTTTACTTTTTGAAAAATTGCTCATTCCTGCGGGAAAAACGATTAAACGTAGAATTTTTAGGCCGCCAGCTACAAAAGTAGTTCAGCATGATATGCCACTTCTGCTGGTACACTAACCCTAATATTAAGTCAGCGAAACGAAGTTCGCGGACATCAGCTAGTTTAGAATAATAGGATCAGTTGAAACTTGTGACATGAAATAAATATGAAATCTCAAATTTTTGACGATACGACCTTTAAATTAATATAATTGAGACTGAATCACGGTTTTGAAGCAGAATCAGTGTTCCGCAGCTTAAGTGCTAAAAAAACTGCGAGATAACGATGCAAAGTCAAGCTTTAGAGGGTGTACCTATAATTTGCCTTTTTAATGCCTAAAATATTAGGAATGATAAATTGAGAAAATACTCGCACGATAATTTTAACATGAGCAGTTATGTGCTTTCGTCTCGCGTAAAATTGTTTTTTTTAATAAGTATTGTCAGACTGCAGACACATAGTTTGTCAAGCTTATTTTCATTACCACTACAAAGATCTTACTTAAGAACATGCTTTCCAAGGTAAAATCAGTGCCACCAGTTTGTATACATTGTTAACTAAGTTTTCCATAATATGCCCCGTATTATTGAAAACGTGCAAAATTTTCAAACGCGGGCCGGATTTGAGCCTGCGACTTTCGTCACTACTAGTGACGAAGCTGTAGCTCGTTCCTTGCGCGCGAATTTTGCAAGTGTCTTGATGCTAGTAACGCCGAACGCGTGGCATGGCTCCATCTACCGGGATAGTTGTGCAACTAATACCCGGCGACTAATTCATTCATAAGGAGCGTAGTCAGTTATTTGCATGGGCTTATACGAATATCTTTGAAACTGAACTGCCACTTTAAAACGCTGTAAATAGGGTATTGCACAGCTAAACAAACATAAACATATATATTATTAGTGATTAAATTTTAAATCATTTTGGTATCTGAAATCCAATTATGTCGATATCAAAACTGAGTTATCATACCTAATCGAATTTAATTTTCAAATATTATTAAATAAAATAATTTATTTATTCGTGTTGTTTTAAATACAGCCAAAAAATACGATAAGATGAAAAGTGTACCTATTATTATTAATCTTATTAAAGTCTTATATTCCAATAAGTTTACCTTTGATGGAAATTTATTTGATATAAAGACTCATTCATCGTTCAAATTATCGAAACTATATATTTTCAAATAGCACTTGAATTAGGGGGAGGTGGGGCAAAACATGGTTGGGGGTAAGATGGGTTACCGAGCAAAGGTGTACCGGTGGGCAGATCACACAGCTAAATGTATTAAAATAAGGATTCATCAAGCAAATTCCTATCTGATTTTGTTTTCATTTTACGCGTGTCTGTGATTGTTAAGTGAATGATAGATGGCAAAGAGTAACTTGTCTATTTGCTTTATATTATACACAGATTGAGTTAAAATCATGCTTAGTGATAAATATTTAGTACTAGATTTTTGCCAAGCGATTTCACCCGCTGCCACTCATTTTCGAGTGATAATAGTTGTTTTCCCGCGGTAAAAATTGGCCAATGTGTTATTCCGAGTTATACTCTACCTGTGTTCCAAATTTCATCCAAATCGATCAAGTCGTTTCAGCGTGAAGAGGTTACAAACATACTTACACACACACAAACTCTCATATTTATAATATTAGTACGGATTTGCTCCATCTTAGTTTTTAAGCTCTACAATTAGTTCAAACACATTCTCATCGCCCCTGTTTATGAATCTCTTTATCTGGTTGTATCGGGAATCAAACCCGAGATCAGGACGATCCGTTCTTCCCAGAAGAACTTGTTTGAACAACCACACAAACTTCTCTGGGTGGGCCTTCGCTACCCACCAACCGGTCAGGTGTAAGTTCCAAGCCCCGGGGCAAAAATTGCAGGGTTCAGTCTTAAAAAAATAAAAAAGAATGAACCCGAGAGTAAGTAAGAAGATTTGCAACGACTCGACCACATATTCGGTTGCTAATATTTGTATTTATAGTAACAACATACGTAGTAAATAATATTACTAATTTCTAATTTATCGCTTAGCCACTGTAACTTAACGAACTCTATAACATTTGCTTAGAAGTTTTGGCTACAGGGTCGTAATACAAGTACATGACGTGTTGTATATATTTTTAATACATTTTGTTGGCCGTCCCTATTTGCAGAGATTTATAACATAAATGGCTATATAACATAAACTACAAAATCAGATGATTTGGACTGGCCTACATGACAAGTACATGACGTGTTGTATAAATTTTGTTGGCCGTCACTATTTGCAGATACTTATAACATAAATGGCTTCAGGGACTGATGTGGGACAAACTACAAAATCAGATGATTTGGACTGCCCTTACTAAACTAGGAATTATCAACAAATATTTAAACTGGCAAGTCAACTTAGTAGAAGTTGGAACTTCAACCTTTCAGGTCGGGAGGCCATAGCTCAGGCTACTAGGCCCACTAGGCTAAAAAGGTTACAGGCAAGGTTAAGTTAGGTTAATGAGGTTTTACCTGCTGCTAACCGTTGTCATCCCGCGTAAATATAACCTTTACCTGACATGTATAGTACAAAAAATCGCACCAAAATCCTTTACAGTCTAGTTTTATAGATCTAAAGGACACCGGGACAAGGAAAGCGACTTTATTTCATACCAAATTTTTCAAACACTTCCCGTGTTAGGTAGACAATTTTTTGAAAACTTGCAAAATCCAATTTTTGCAAGTTTTCAAAAAAAGACTTTATTTCATACTATGTAGTGATTGACTATGATCATTGTGATTTATATAAATAGGGGTAGAGCTTGCTATATTTCGATCCCTTCCTGAATCCTGCCCTGGCATGTCTCGGAACACGACACGTACGTTTACTATTATGTGTAACCCAGTTAGTTAATTTCGGTGCCCAGAATATTAATAAAGCCCTGATTTGATTGTAAGCAGAGTATATTTATATATTTATAGGAACTATACCGCGTGTTACAGAATAACAAGTAAAGCCGAGAGGGTGTAAAAGGGACCCTTGTAAAGAGTCAATTGACAAAAAATTTAAGCCGTAGTGTCGATTTTGAAAATTAGGGAAATTATACTTTTATATCAAATTACTCGAAAAAATTATCGTTGCATCGCAGCACTACTTTGACAGTTTAAAGAACAACTGAAGTTGCCAACGCGGCGCAGCAAAATTAGATATACATTGCTTGTTATTCCATGGGTGTTATCATTTTAATGAACTAAAGATAACCAGAAATGTATGCCAAATCGAAATTCGTTGGAATGGAAGTGTAGTAACGACCTAGACTAGTGCTGTTATTATTTCATCGACTGATGAAATTAAGAAATATTATTATTTTTGCGTTATTTTGTAACAGCTTGTATATTGGTCCTTACATAATTGTGAAACATCAAAATTTTAGATAATATAGTACCAAAAGTCGCAAACTGACTGTTACTTTATATTGTTTTAAGTATACCTACAAATTGTCTAACTGATAAGACGCTTATTTATTGTAACGTATTTTGTAATCAAGAAAGAAAATCCGATTACCTATCGTTTGCGTTCACAAAGAAAATGTAGTGTTAAAGCTAGATTTTTTCACCGCCACATTTCATTCTGTCATTGAAGTTATTCTTTTGTTCATGAATGATCAAATACGACAACACATAATATAAAAATGTATTATGATCCGTTTAAGAAAATAAAATTAAAGGCACAAAAATTATCCAATAAGATTACAGTAACATGATGCTACGTTCTTTAGGACCATGAAACTGATCAACTTTCTCCAAGGAACATAGTCAATCGAAATTTTAAAAATATGCCCTCCATACTAACTCACTTGTTACGGGAGGTCCAAATGATGTATTTATCTGTACATAAATTTATTAGTTTCATAGGCTGTGGTCGTTGAACGACTCTGTGTTTCACTGCAATAGAAGAATAGCCCTTAAAATATTTTCAACATATTAATTACATAATATGATCAATTTATTTCATACATACAAAATCAAAATACAAAAGCAAAATGTCAACTTAAAACTAAAAACTTACAATAACTAAATTACTCTCAAAATCTTTTAGACTAATATCTACAACTTATACCAATCGTTATTTTCCATAATTGACGGTTAGTTCTGTCAATCGTAAAGTTTCAAGACAAACATTGCCGCGGTCTCGTGATTCCAAAATTAAATTAATTGGCATATCGTTATGACAGGCCGTCATAATTTATCACTAGGTTAAACAACCACAGTTGGTCGTATTATAGAGGGTGGAGTTAGGGAGCGAGGATTGACATTCGTAGAAATAAGAAAAAAACAGGTTTCTTTATGAATAGACTTTCTTTACAAATAGACTTACACCAACTCAATTCTTTTGAAATTTATAAAGCGTATATGTAATATATGTTCGTCGAGATGGCAGTTGGTGTTGTAGCCCCTATTAGGTGGTTCCTACACGTGCCACACGTTTGGTGTTATTGACGGAAGGTGCTGTATGAAACCGCACGTAGAACCACACGCGATGCCGCACGAGTCACTGGCTACTAAATACCGCAATATAATGCGGCACGGAACCGAATAGCCTTCAGACGATAGTAAGATAAGTGTAACTGCAACTTTAGAACACACGCGTATACGTCTTATTCTAAATAAGTCACCAATGCTCAGGAATCCCTTTGCCATTTTATCCGTGAAACCACCCAAACCGCAGTAGCCTAAAAGGTTGTCTTGTCAAAGTCAAATTAGAGTCGATCGATGAACGTCGTGACTAATGAGGGTTTGATTGATGATTTAATTTAGTGAAGCGCTGAAATGTGGTCTGTAAACGGAGCTTTGAATGGTACTAGTTTGATGGCCTTGTGCATTAAACAACTTTTAAACTCTTGATTGGATCTATTTTAGAGATACAACGACTAACGACTTAAAATCTGTCATTGATTAGTCACCGACTACAAAAATGCCCGAGAAGTCGACTGAGCTGATCATAACTCCGGTAAAGATTGGGTTACGGTGACCTTTCATAGTTGTGGATTCAACATAAATTCGACTAGTCGCCGCCTATTTGCAGACTATAAAAATAGCCGACTTACAAACAAGATCAATATGAAAAAGTTTATCATCGATCACGTGCTAAAACTTTAGAAAAGTGTTAAAATTCAAAACTATGTCATGAAATATACTTGTATCTTACTTGTCATATTCGATAGCAAATCAAACTTAACACTGTTCAGCAGTGCCCTAACTTACTTCGTGTCCATATAATATACAATATGTAACATCTGTATCTGTAGGTACACCACATAAAATATTATGATTAAATATTTCTTGATTGACTTAATGATAACAAAAGGAATATAGATGACAGAAGGTAGACTCGGTAAAGGTTATATTTTACTAGATAAAAGCACTATTCCTTTAATCCTTTACACACTCACTTTTTAATTAAACTTCGTATCTCAAATAGTAGAATTAAAATACCACGAAGGAAATGTCGAATCTATTTATAAAATTTCAGGTTTAACTCGTTTTTTGTAAAACTTCGTAAAGAAAGGAAGTCTAGTCTTGAGATAAAATATGCCTTAATTAACATCTTTGTAATTTAGTAAAAGGTCAATTTTATATTACAAAAGTCGTAGAAATAGAATATAAAAAAGTAGGATAGTTATATAGTACATAAAAAGAAAGGATTCTTGAGTTAAGAAGATTAACTTATTACTTAAATGAAGAAAAAATTTGAAATAATGTAACGAATTGGAGTTTATTGTTTAGGTACTGAAAAATTCTAAGCAAAACAATAGTTAACGCTTTCTCAGAAATCAAAGAAATGTTTTCTATGCCGAAAACAACAATATGACATAAATCAAACATCATTGAAGCAAATTGATTAGAAAAATCAATTAAGTGTACCCACGAACTCCGATATATCGATTTGATAAATTAATAGAAATAATTTGTTACAGACGAGGGGAAAATCCACAAGATCGTGCAATGGATACGCAACGGGGACAGCCAGTCGGCCCTGCTGGACATATTCGATGTAACCCCCGGTGAACCCATTCAGGTAAGGAACCCTGAATATGGGGAATGTGGAATTACTATAAATAAATTGTATCGTAATTTGAGATGTGAGGTTACTCTATTGTCAATCATTTCCACAGCGTACGCGATATAAGATATTTTTTTGGTACATTTTTCACACGTTGGGTTACATTATCGAAATTTTCACGCGGATCCCTATTTTTTTCTCGTATAAAATATAGCCTATGTTCATCAGGAATAATGTAGGATTCTAATGGTGAAAGAATTTTTTAAATCGGGCCATTAGTTTCGGAGCCTATTCGATGCAAACAAACAAACAATCAAATCTTTCCTCTTTATAATATTAGTGTAGATTGTCACCATGTAATTTTACTACATTTAATGCAAATAAATATCTTTATCTCTTTATCTTTATCTTTACGGTACTACGCAAACGCTACGAGTCGTAGAGGATCGCTACGTTTATCGTAGTCAAAGTAGGCCTGCGCATAACAGTTTCTGCAATCAGTTTCATTCATATATTTGTCGGATTTGGTGTCACAGTGACGTTTTATCATAAGAATAATGTATTTTATACAAAATTGTTTTCTACACTCATATTAATACTAGAGGGAAGAATTGATTATTTGTTTGTTTGAATTGAATAGGCTCCAAAACTACTGGACTGATTTAAAAAATGTTTTACCATTAGAATTCTACATTATCCCGGATGAACAAAGGCTATAATAAAATGTCTTATTCCCGCGGGAAAACGGTTAGCAGCGGGTGAAACCAGCAGGCCGCTAGTACTTAATAAAGGAAAAAATCGTAGTAATCTTGTCTGTCAATCAGGATCACCAGTGTCAGAGGCCTACTTTTAGTATATCGTGGTTTGAAAACTCTGACACCAGGGTTCATCACCAGTGTCAGAGGCCTACTTTTAGTATATCTTGGTTTGAAAACTCTGACACCAGGGTTCATCACCAGTGTCAGAGGCCTACTTTTAGTATATCTTGGTTTGAAAACTCTGACACCAGGGTTCATCGGGTCGTTCGTCGACTTGTGTCTCACACAAAACGAAAACGAAGAGCTATCTGTATGTTAAAAATAATAATCTTCCACAGGCAATGGCAATATCTCGTGCCCACGGTTCGCTCTACGCAGCGTCGGATCGGCGAGTGCTTCAACTGCGTCTGGCTCTTTGCGCGCGTCGCTATGACGCGTGCGTGCGGTGTGCGCGTGACCCTTACTGCGGCTGGGATCGCGAAGCAGGAGTCTGCAGAGAATATATGACTGGGTAATGCTAGGTTCACATTATTTTATTTATTTATTGGTTTATCAACATCTTACATATAATACATCATCAGTGTCTTAAGAAGTAATAAATCTAGTTCTTATTATGTAAGACAGTTACAGAAAAAACACAGCATTCAAATAAAATTTCAATTGAGCAACGATAGGTACTCAAAATAGTATACTATGCTTGGACAAATCCTATTTGACGCGCTTCTTTGATAATAATGACACTGATCAAAGCGTACTTGGATGACCGTCCAAAGTGGACTACGACCGCGTTCAACTTTTATCCTAGCTTCTTTGTCAAAGTTACTCTGCTCGAGTAACTTTGATATGTCAAAGCGGTTTAAGTAACTATGGATTTTATCACTGCGTTTTTGAGGCATCTATAAAATTTGTACACACCTGGGAAGGTAATGCATATAAAGTAATTAATTAATTTCAAAACCACGTGCCACTCATAATTTATTTATTTTTTACAATTTACTTCATTGAGTTAGTTTTTTCCACCCTTCAACGTGTAGAGTATACAAATTGATTAGGAGAACTTAAAAATTAACATCTACCGATACAGTTTGGAACCCAGCGACTGATTGCCGTGCGTTGCTAGCACCTAAACGTTACGCTTTACTTGCATTACTATGCCAACTGTAGCTGAGCCGCGGTATCACAGTCAGTAGAGGCAGCGCTACTAGTGATAATGAAAGTCGCAGGTTCAAACTCTGCCTGCAGTGCAAGTTCAAAAATTCTTTAATATTCACTTCCTTGCTGTGAAAATTAACTGAGATACTTGGAGTGCGGGAGTGATTTGAAAGCAAGTACTTAGAGTTTGACGAAAGTCAAAAAGTGTTTCCTTCTTGAATATTTTACGAGAAGCCAATTCAAACTTCCAATAAACCTCACATACTGCGTGGAAGTTTTGACGTGACCCACATACGTCTCCGTCAATACCGGGTGTTAAAGTTTAACGAGAAACATAACACGTGCACTTGACACAATGATTTCGTATAATTCATATGTGATCGTTTGCTTGGACAATTACCGGCAGTTTGCATTTAAATTGCCTTTTGCATAATATACGATTTTATTGGTAATAAAAGATTTAAATTACTTTAGTTCGAGCGTAAAGATTTCTTAGAAATTATTAAGTTTAAAGCTAAATATAAAACATGAAATTCACACATGAAAACTTACTTTTGATGAGATTTTATTTCTGCGAAGTTTTACGTGAAAGTGTTTTTTACGTTCGAACAAATCTAGTAGCGAAAAATATATGTCATCGTCATACAAAGCTGGTTAAATAGGTTGGTACTGTGATGTAAAGATAATCCAAAGACCTAAATTATTATTTTCATGTCAACATGTTTGAGGGCTACATATCTCTTTCTGACACAGGTTGATACAAGACGTGGCGAACGAGACAGCTGACATCTGCGACTCCTCGATATCAGCCAAGGCGGTGTCGGCCACCTGGGGCCAGAGCCTCCACCTGGGTAGCTTCGTCAAGATGCCCGAGGTTCTGCATCCGCGGGCTGTTACGTGGTTCCACTACTCCAGGGATAAGGGGCGGCATCCCATCACTTTCAAGTAAGCTTTAGGCTAAATATGCCTTTTTAATATCACGGAACAATTATTATTCACGAACGAAATTTTGTAAATATATACTAAATCAGACGTGTGTTTGTTTGTTACTTCGTTTTTTGAATACTTTCAAGCCATGATTATTTAATTCATAATTTTTTTATGGATTCACGTATTTTAATAAAGATCGCTCGCCAATGGCCTTAATTCGGGGAATATATCTGATAACTTAAATGAGCGCTTTCAAATAGGTTTAGAAAAGAATATCCAAGTCATGTCATGACTTATAATTTGACGCAAAATACGCGTTATCTGTCGAAATAAGGCGACGATAAAAAACAATGGTGACTTAAGTGACAAGAAATCGCGAAGTTCTTTCCCGAATGGAGGCCAATATTTACATACATACATTAGCCTATCATATCACTGCCGGACGTAGGCCCAGGGTTCGCCTTTGGCCTATATTATTATTATTTATTTATAAATATATTGCACAAAAATAGATTTACAGTACAAGACATCCAAAAACGGACACAACAGGCACTGCTTATTTCTAAAAAAATAAAATAATAACAGACCCAACGGAGATAAATGGCAATTGACGAAAAAGACATTACTTTAATCAGAAACAAATTGTTTATTAAAAGAAACAATATATTACTTACATACAGACACCGAAATATTTTTAATTCCTTAGAAAAAAGACATGCGCTAGCCGATTTCCAAAAAGCTAGTAGGTACCTACTGCGCTAATATTTACTAACCTTATTAACCAAATGATTATTTAATTAACAATAATAGCCGTCTAAGTGCCTATATTATTCATTACTACATAGAATGAAATCACTTTGAAATTGATCAAATTATTTCACAGAATTATCCTCATAAGACACGCTAGCCTATCTGAGGAAGAACCACAAAATAGCGTATAATGGTTTAAAATTACTATGATTCTTGATCGGTAATGTTTGAAATTGCCCACTTATTGGACGTATCGTACGAGCTAACAAGTCAGATTAATGTTAGTCTAGAAATAAACCGATGACAATCATTCAGGGCAAAAAACAGATAGACAAATACCTTCGGCTAGGAAAACGAAGAAAAAACAAATGTAATCCGCCCAGCGGTTTCATCTGCTGCTAACCGTTTTATTGTGAAAAGTAGTTCTAGTTACTAAATGCCCTGAAATTCCCCCTCTCTAACAACGCTGTTTAACTGTGTTTGTATAGCTGCTGCTCAGTTTTGCTGGAAGTTTCTAAAACCAGATGCAATTTTCTAACCACAAACATCAGAAACAGTTGAACGGGGCACGAATGCACCAACATAAATAAATTAAACAGTTCCAAATCTGCCGTTATCGCACTTCCTTCAAGTAATTAAATAGGGGTGGGAATTTAATTTAGACTCACACTGTCTGATTTTGTCAGATGACCTTACCACCTTAAAGCCATTGTTTTTTCTTAAGTCTAGACCAGTAGCTCTTTGAAAAAGAACTAGCATTGGAACTTCTTAATATCCTTCTTGAATGTAGATTGTTATCATTTGTTGTATAAATTGCGTGTGGCAAAATCATGGCATATGTAAATAAGGTTTGTTTACGTAAAACCATTCACCCTCCTGGAATTTCACTATTAAAAAACCAAGAGGGCGTGTATGGTAGTAATTGCCATTATTATTACGTTATAATCATAGAAGTAATTTCGAAAATAATACAGTTAGGTAGATATCATCTTTCACTAGGCAGTCAGTTCCGTTTGTATTGAGTTTTTGACAGCTCTGATAAAACTAAACTTCGGAAGGTTATACGCGGATATTTAGGCTATATGGGATATGACAACTTTCGCAAGAAAACTTTCAATAAACAAGACGAAATTCTGAGACTGAACTGTGCGCAGGTGAATTTCTCGCTAACTTCCAATTAGATTTATTCTTCATATTCCAAAGATATAATACTATATCTTTGTCCACAGCAAACCGGAGAAATACATAGAGACATCAGAACATGGTCTGCTGATAATATCTGTGAACGAAGCAGATGCGGGTCGGTACGACTGCTGGCTGGGTGGGTCGCTGCTGTGCTCCTACAACGTCACAGTGGACACGCACAGGTATGAAAATGGCGAACTTTTATGGTATCTTGTTCAAAACCTGAAAAGGGGTGATCTCCCCCCTCCCCTCCCTTAACCCTTTACTCCAAAATGTAATATTTATCAGATTTATGAGTTAATTATGATAGCTGCAAAAAATATCAAAAGACAACATTAAATTCTCTACATAAATGTCATACAAAATATCTTTATAAAAAAGCTACGCCTATTTCATTTAAGGCCCTGTAATTTTTGTGAAATCAATATGTAGATATGATATGATATATATTTATAGTTTCCTGGTACAGGCATTAATATTCTGAAAAGGAAACTGTAAACGCCTTATTAATAAGTACCAGTTTCTGTGAGAAATAAATATTTTGTTTATTTTGTATTTGATACAAATTACGAAATAAATTCTTTCGACGTCTCCATACATTTACCGAGCCTTCAATAAAAGAAGGCGTAGCTTGACAACTGTTACTTATGCAAAAATTATTTGCATGACAATTATGTAGAGAATTTGATAATGATTATTTTGTCCCTTGATACTTTTTTTGTGCCAATAATAGTTATGTTAGAAATCTGAAAAAGCTATTATATTAATATTATATTTTTAAAAACTTTCAAGCGCGGGCAGGATTTGAACCTGTGACTTTCGCCATTACTAGTGACGAAATTTTTCAAGTTTTCAAAAATTGTTACCTAACACGAGTTATGTCCTTGTAGCCACACGTCCCATAAAGGAAGCCATTGTATCTCCAATCACTTCCTCGAAGGAAGACATTATCTTAATATAATAACCCTTTGTTGTAACAATGGTAACACTAGTAGATAAGTTAGATATAAGCAATTGCAACAATAAACGAGTCAGTCTATCACCGACCTCTGGACGGTAACCACGTCTTTTTAAAAAGCCTCTTGCCCTCGCCCACCTCCTAACTGGCGCAGACGGCAACTCGTGTTAAGTACCGGAATTAAGTAAAATCCTTTCCTCCGTGTTCGCGACGCGAGAAAAGAACCTTACGTGGGCATAGCAGCGGCAGCGACAAGCACCATATCCAGTGTGGTAGACTCACCCATCGCTCGGAAGGTCCAGCAGAAGATGTTTGTGGGGTAAGCATAAAACTCTATTACTCCCAAGATTTTCACTGTACCTGTCCTTTATATTGTACCTTTCGCATACCTGTGTGTTTCCAGTGTGTAGGAGGTGTCAAATTAGTGTAGCTTTTTGCTCACAAACTATTATTATATTTACTACTTGTCTTTACTGACTACCAAAGCATTAAAAATGGCCGAGGAGGACAGAAAGCCCGTAGTAATTGATTACGGAACTCTTAGTAAATTACTACCAACATACGACGGGAATAAGAGAACCCTGTCATTTTACATAGAAGGGGTAGATAGTGCTTTAGCGTGCCTTACCGATAAGGCTGACACAAGCGTAGCATGCCTCATAAGAAATAAGTTAACAGGAAGAGCTATAGAAGCTCTCTCCGAAAGCCCAGGTGCTAAAACTTGGGAAGAGATAAAAAAAGTATTACTTTCCAAATTTGGTGAATTTCGAACAGAAATTCAACTGGTCCAAGAGTTGATGCAAGCGACTAGGGATAATAGTCCACTCGATAAGTTTGCGGAAAAAATTAGAATTTTAATGAGTACTCTCATCGCATTACATCCCGAAGACGTAGAAAAACGCGATTTCTACGAGCAAATGGCTGTAGAAACTTTCCTTGATAGGCTTAACCCCATCACAGCATTGTCCATAAGAATGAACAATGCAACAAATCTAGACCAAGCGCTTACATACGCGAAACAAGAAGAGGTTAAACTTAAAGCTAGGCGTGCCTTACAAAACAAACCTCAATCTCAGCCCCAGTCCACTCCTTTTAAACCGTCAGGCTCAGGTTTTAAACAACCGAAATTCATTAAAAAAGAGCCGTTCATAAAAAAAGAGCCCTTCATTAAACAAGAACCAAACTCAAATAATAACAAAAAAAGAATATACTATCAAAATCAAATCGAATACGAAAATGGCTCAGAGTCATCCGAGGAGGATGAGGAAGAAACCCCCTCCGACGAAGGACAAGACGAAAATTTTCTCATGAATTTAGAAAACGTCACAATAATATAGTTTTTGTTAATAACGTACAAAACTATAGTCACCTACCATACATTTTCATTAAAGAACTAGGAGGTCGATTCCTAATAGACACAGGTGCATCCCAGTCACTCATAAATCCAGAAATAATACTAAAGGCCAATAAGGGCATTAAATATCAAATAAGAAAAGAAACCAATTACATTAAAACAGCTCACGCAACCTCAAAACATAAACAAGTAGTTTACGTGACCCTACCTCATGAATTATTTAAAGAAGATATAACCCATAAATTCTTAATGTTCAACTTTGACCCAGATTTTGTCGGTTTATTAGGATTAGATATTCTAAAACCCATGAAATGCAAAATCGATATGAAAACAATGACACTCTATACTGATAAAACAAGTATACCTATGAGAGACGATATAAAATTAACTTCAAAAATAAAACCTAAATGTGAACAGGTAGTCAATCTGTTATGCAAATATGTAGAAGGGGATTACTATTTCAAAAAACTGAAAACAAAAAATGGCCTAACTTTTCCTGCAGCAATAGTAACAGTCAAAGACGGGAGGCTATGTACAACAGTGGTTAATAGATCCGAGAATGAAATTACACTAAAAACAGTTGTCAGTTAAACTTACACAAGCTAAACTTCACAAAAAATAAACAAAACACCCACATTAACATTGAAAAAAGTAAAGAAGAAATTGATCTTCTATTAAAGCAGAACCTAGAAAGGCTTAGGACAGGTCATATGAACGCAGAAGAAAAAAGAGCAATAGAAAAACTATGCTTTAACTTTCGCGATGTTTTCCATTGCGAAGAAATTCCATTAACATTCACCCATAGGATTAAACATGAGCTTAGATTAACGGACGATAAACCAGTTTTTGTACGAAATTATAGACAGGCTCCAAAACAAAGAGAAGAAATCAAAAAACAGATCCATAAACTAATAGAACAAAATATAATCCAAGAAAGTAGTTCCCCATGGTCATGCCCAGTACATATAGTACCAAAGAAAATAGATGCGTCAGGCGAACAGAAGTACCGCCTAGTCATAGATTACAGGAAATTGAACGAAAAGACAATTGAGGATAAATACCCATTACCAAACATTGACGACATACTGGACAAATTAGGACGTGCCCAGTATTTTACGACATTAGATTTAGCTTCCGGATACCACCAAGTAGAAATGGATCCCAAGGACATCGAAAAAACGGCATTCACAATCGAACGTGGTCATTATGAATTCCTGCGCATGCCCTTCGGTCTTAAAAACGCACCAAGCACGTTTCAAAGATTAATGGACTCAGTCCTACGTGGAATAGATAATGTGCTCACGTATTTAGATGATATCATAATTTATTCTACTTCTTTACAAGAACACATCGATAAGTGCAAGCAAGTATTCGAACGATTTAGAGCAAACAACTTGAAAATACAATTAAATAAGTCCGAATTTTTACAGAAACAAGTCAGGTTCCTAGGTCACACACTGACGGATAAAGGCCTTCAGCCAAACGAAGATAAAGTAGCAGCAGTAAAAAAATTCCCCTTACCGAAAACGCAAAAAGAAATCAAATCCTTTTTAGGCTTAATAGGCTATTATAGAAAGTTCATTCAGGACTTTGCAAAACTAACGAAACCGCTCACTAAGTGCCTAAAGAAAGGAAGCAAAATCACCCTATCCGAAGAGTACATCCAAGCATTTGAGAAATGTAAGGAAATTCTTATCAATGCACCGATTTTACAATATCCAGATTTTGAGAAACCTTTTGTACTAACAACAGACGCATCTGACGTAGCACTAGGCGCAGTACTATCACAGGGAGAAATAGGATCAGACAAACCTATAGCATACGCGTCACGGACGCTATCGGAAACAGAGCAGAGATACTCTACGATCGAAAAAGAATTACTAAGTATAGTATGGGCAATTAAGTACTTTCGCCCTTACTTATATGGTAAGAAGTTCACCATATATACCGATCATAGACCACTCACCTGGATAATGTCAATCAAAGACCCTAATTCCAAACTCACTCGATGGCGCTTAAGACTCGCAGAATATAACTTTGACGTCCACTACAAAAAAGGTAAAATAAATACAAACGCAGATGCCCTTTCTAGGATACAAACAGTACATTACAACACAGACGACCCTCAACCAGGTCCATCTCATAATCCAGATCCAATCCCAAATTTAGAAGACATAGACATCCGCACCTTATTAGATTTACCAATAACCCCGGAACCGAATAATCAACCAACAAATATTCAGCTAGAAGCAGGCTCCTCACAGGTGGTTAACGAAATAGACAACCTATTAGAGGAAATCTCCACATCAGCATCTAACCAGACAACGGATCTCATACCAAAAACGGACGACGCAATCGACAGACAACTTAAACAATTTCACATACGAAAAACGCCCGGAAATGAATATAGAGTAGACGATAGGTCGAAAGGAAAAACTGTTATTAAAGATGTCTGGATCTATTAACAATACAGAAAACCAAGTGATAGAATTCCTCAAAGAACATACTATTCCAGATAGAATATTTCATTGCTATTTCCATCACGAAGAGTTCTACCCGATATTTTGTAAAGTGTTTAAATCTATATTCAGTGACCGCGGCCCAAAATTAGTAAGATGTTTAAGTAGAGTAACACTGATAGAAAACCTACCGGAACAACAGGATATAATAAGAAAATATCACGAAGGCAAAACTATACACAGAGGGATACAGGAAACATACAAGCATATTCATAGAAATTATCACTGGCCAAACATGTTAACATCAATTCAGAAATTTATAAATAAATGCGATAGATGCCTACGAAGCAAATACGAACGCAACCCTTTAAAACTACCACTAGCTCTTACAGATACACCAATAAAACCAATGGAACACATGTTTATGGACCTATACACTAGCGGAGGCACAACATTTTTAACACTCATAGATAACTTTACGAAGTATGCACAAGCAGTACCCCTCACAGCCTCCACAAGCATACATATTGCAGAAGCCTTACTCGGTATATTCTCAGTTATAGGAGTACCTAAGAAAATAACTACAGATTCCGACTCAAAATTCGATAACGATGTCATTACGGAAATCTGTGCGATCCACAACATTCACATACATTTTACAACACCATACAACCCTAATTCTAACTCACCCATCGAACGTTTACACTCTACGTTAGCAGAAATAATCAGAATACAAAGAATTACAGATAAAGACGAGCCGAGCAACCTCATGAAGTATGCAATTATTGCATACAATAATACGATCCACTCAGCTACAGGATTCACACCATTCGAATTATTATACGGACATACCGACAGCCGAAACCCTCTAGAATTACATTTTCCCAAAGAACTTTATTAAGAATACGTAACTAAGCATAAACAAATAATGGAAAATGTCCAAAAATTAGTCAACAATAAGCTGTCCAGCGAAAAGCAAAAAGTTATCGAAAGAGCAAATAATAACACGGAAATAGCTCCATTTAAAGTAGGAGATAAGGTATATAAGCAAGTAGCAAAAACGGCTAGAAATAATAAGCTAGAACCTAAATATATAGGCCCGTATACAATAATTAAAATACACCCGGAACAGATCGCTGAAATAATTGGGAAACATGTAAACGCAAAAACTATTAGAGTTCATTTCCGTTTACTAAGGCGCCCTGAAAATGTTTCAGGACCGCCATCACCCTCATCGGAGTGCTCCGACTCGCCACAGGCGCAGCAATCATGCAGCCAATAGACAGTCACAACGGAATACTAGTCTTGACTGAAGCAAAAGCACAGCACCAAATAGATACATACCATCTAGCCGTTATCTATAACACAACTAGATTAAGGGATATATTCTTAGACATAGGAAGTAACTACTTCACATTTAGGCTTAAGCTTAACAATTCGGGAGAATTCGACACAGTAATTAAACAAATAGATTATATGTTAGACACTATAGAGAGTAAACTTCTCTACCTAGGATTAAATACAGTAGGTTATAGGTCTAATTATAGAGCAAAACGCGGTTTGATAGATGGCTTGGGAAGCATCATAAAGTCAATAACTGGAAATCTGGATGAAGACGATGCCATGAAATTCGAAAAAGAAATCAATGAAATAAAATCAACAACAAACAATAACGCATTAAACCAAAAACAATCAATTAGCATTATGAACGCATTCATGAAAAACTATGAGAAAAACATAGAACACATCAAAAACAACCAAAAAGTAATTTACAGATCAATAGACCGATTCACCACTCAAAAGAAAGCTCTAGAAGTCAAACTGGAAACCGCGGAAATACTTAATGAGATAGGAAGATCCTTGCAACAACTCTACGACAGGCTTCAAACACTAGAAAATGCAATAACGTTTGCACACCTCGAGAAAATGCACCCTAGCATTATAGACCCTAACTACCTCATAGAAGAATTAAATTTTATACAAAACGAAATCACTAGCAATCTAGTTTTTGCCCCAGAATTAAAAAACATACATATGTGGGAAAAAGCAATTATTGTTAAGGCATACAGCACTAATGAGACACTTACTTTCATATTGGAAATACCACTAGTTGCAAAACAACCCTATAATCTCCTACACCTATAATCCATCCCTAACGTCAACAACACAGTCCTTATCCCAAAAAGTCCTTTCCTTATCTTGGGAAATAATGAGTTCGCATACCCCCACGAACCCTGCGTCGCAGTAGAAGAGGACAACGTTATCTGCAAACACCTGGAGTGGCAGGCCCTACTTCATTCCAACGACTGCATCGCCCAACTGATACAACACCAGGAACCACATAACTGCACCTATGCAACAGCACACTACGACAACACCGTTATACAGCAGATTGAAGAAAATACCTGGATCGTAATAATGAAGCAAGAAGAAGTTGTGAAGACTAGCTGCGGGGTTGACGTACAATACCAGCGATGCAAAGGCGTGCTTTTGATAACAATAGATAACAACTGTAAAGTACACATCGAGGACAGAGTATTGACAACACACAAGAAATACGTAAACATCAAGGAAACTATTCCACTTCCACGTGCACATCAAGTACCAAAAGAAACTTCGACCAAAATAGAATTCGAGGATATCGAACTAGACAACCTGAAAACAGCCATAGAACAAAGCGAGTAAATACAAGGTTCGATAAGCACTATAGCATCAATACCAACCACACCTAGCTGGCCTTCAGTTTCACTGTACATCATACTGGCACTAGCAGCACTTGGAGCAGCAGCATACAAGTTTTGGTGGAAACCCAGATCGGCGCGTATCCTAGTGCTACAACAGGCTGATGAAGAAGCCGGAGACGGTCATCATCAACCAGTGCAACCCAAGGCGCGCCTCACTCTTAAGGGGGGAGGAGTTATGTCCTTGTAGCCACACGTCCCATAAAGGAAGCCATTGTATCTCCAATCACTTCCTCGAAGGAAGACATTATCTTAATATAATAACCCTTTGTTGTAACAATGGTAACACTAGTAGATAAGTTAGATATAAGCAATTGCAACAATAAACGAGTCAGTCTATCACCGACCTCTGGACGGTAACCACGTCTTTTTAAAAAGCCTCTTGCCCTCGCCCACCTCCTAACTCACGGGAAGTGTTTTTAAATTTGGTATTCAGCTATTATATAGGTCAGATTTCAAGAAAAGGTACCCCGTCGGGGATAGTCTCCCCTTTTTTTGTTTTGGACAGTATACTTAAAGGTATAGTATCACCTAAATAAATGCTTGACAGTTTTTGGTAACCCGAAAGCACAGAAGCACAAATTATAAAGCTGTACGATGAATTAAATTATGAGTAATAAGGTATGCTTTTAAACTACTCGTAGTTTAATTATTATCACGCGTTTGAATTTCAGATGCTCGCCTCCTGAGAAAAGCAACGAGTATCAGAAGATTTATTCGAATTGGTGTCATGAATTTGAAAAATACAAATCTGCTATGAAAACTTGGGAGAGGAAACAAGAGGTGAATTTTAACAATATTTTTTCTAAATAATTGGTATACGTAAAGCTCACTCTTTACCATTTTAGTAACTAACAACTTTTATAGATTGCAACCGTAATGCCGCTTTCACACACTCAAGCTATGGGCAGGGAATAATAGTAAGGGAAGTTGGCAGCGCGAGCATGTAAACAGGTAACTCGCGCTGCTTCTCGTCATGCCGCTGCCACTCTCCTTGCGTGGTCCTCCGATTGTTGGTTTTTTGTGCGTAAGTCAAAGGGGGTATTGGTTTGAAAAGAGTATGATGGCGGTGTTTAAACACACACTGGCGTTGATACTCCCATGCAAGTATTTCGAGTATTTTCGAGCAATATTAGCGGTAGCGGCAGGAGCAGGAGCATAGTGTGAACGTAGCATAAATGGATCAAAAAAGTCTACTCTGTGCGCGCTGTTTTGGGTAATGTGTAGTAAGTGAGCCATTTGTAATAGGTGCGCCGCGTGGCGTATGTAATTTGTGATAACCTTGAATAAAACGTGGTCCTTACTTTCTTTTGCAGCAATGCTCGAGACTGAACGATTCGAATCAGAACACACATCCGAACGAGATAGTGTGATAGCTTCTGAACATCGCCTATCTCATGTTCCAGTCCGTCAACTACGCCGGGGGCATCCCCGTGCCCTTCGTTACAGCCGGCATCAGATACTTCAATATATTCTACATGTTCTCGTAAAGGCACCATATCATAAAGTAGTGCAATCCTTATATGTACAGCTATTCAGCAAACTTGATCGGATCTGAAAACTGAATGCTCTCGCGGATCAAAAGAACAAAAAGACTTATGTCATTGGCCAAAAATGCAAAGCTATAAAATAAATCAGATCCGACAACAAAGAAATCTCATCTCAATGTTTAAATTAGGTGATGAGCTCAATTTTATAGTGTACCCCGAATAGTGACTCATAGCTTTTCTAAAAACGTAAAATAAAAGTGTAGTGAACTAACCAATACAGTGCGTTCCATACAGGATCATGAGAAGGTGATTTTGGACACTCGAAATTTTTATGGACATTTATTGATAATATACAAGGAGCGACGAAAGAAGCGTTGTGAGTTACATTTGTTGGAAAAAGTCGTTAGGAATGTTTCTATAAATACGCTTTGATTGTTGGATTAGAACATAGAAAAATTGTTAGAGATATGTGATGGAAATAATTTTGTAATAGCCGGTCGGATATTTTAGTGACAATATGTCTATGTTTATGACTTAGTGTTATTTTTGGTGTTGTCTACATTTGAGAGCTTTGAGTTTATTTTTGAGGTGACTGATCTTTTTAGTTAACAGCATCTAATTTGCCTTGCCAATAAACTTGTGAATAACACAAATATAAAAAGTTAGGTATGAAAGAAACTCAAACTTGAAAATAAACTTGACTCGAGTGTACCAACTAATTAATTTAGAACTTATTTTCTTCAACAATTTATTTATATTTACTTACCTTTCTAAAAATACCTTTCAATAAAGTTTTAATTAAATTTGTAAAGAACAAAGTATTAGGATACATTATCGTTCGTTTAATGAGCTTTGGTTAACCTCGTTCACTGCCGTACAAATACTACTAGCGGCTCGAGTTTCCTATTTAAGGGATAATTTTATTCTGATTCTTCATACAGTTATAAAGAAAAACCAGTATAGTGAGATCCTTTGAATAGGTAGGTTGAGGTGTTATTGATAGTACCTACATTTTCGAATACTGTGGCGTAATTTAAAGTCTCTTAGGGTTGTGTGGGAGGGTTCTCCTCATTATTTTTCCCCTATTGATGTAAATAGTTACCTAATTTTATTTCATACGGCATGGTGTGTGCGAACTCGAACCATATTCTAGTTGCAAAATAATAATTGCGTGTGTGTTTCCATAACAATAACTGTTGATTTCAATATACGTAAAAATAATTTGTTTTTACTAATTGATCGATCTTGTCAAAGAAATGGCATCCTTTCTGATTAATTATTTGACCTTTTTTTTATTATTATCGGTTTGTACACACCACATCTGAAAATAATGTAGGTATGTGTAACGTATAGTATGCACGTCCTTAATAATAATGAATATATTTTAAGCCTGTGATATATTAAGAAACTCGTATAGATATATATTATTTTAAGCATAGACTGGGAAAACTGATTCTAAATTGATATATTTTGCTTTCTCAAGCCAACCATTGCCATTTCTGTAGATGTAGAATTTAAATATACATTAAACTTTGCAGTCCAAACATTCTAGCAATAATTAGGAAGAAATAAAGAGCAGAAAACATTACGTGTTTAATTACACCTTCAGTATGTTCTTATAATCTGGTAGGTTAAGTTGACATTAGCTTTTCGGTATTACAAACCTTTAAATTGAAAAACATATTTTATTACGAACGTTCAAAAGTAACAAAGATTTGATACATTAATTAAGATTTTTTTAGGAGTCCAGTAGAGTCTCATTGAAATAACCCCTCCATACTTAGTATGTATTAAATTATGTCACTTCTCGGTGGGTGGAATCGCGTCGTATTCTTAGATCTTTGAAACTACGCAGCGTATGTTGATGCGATTTTATAAAATTGATGGAGTGATTTAGGAGACATGCTTTTTTTAAATACATGCCTGGAAAGGTATTTTCACATAGGAAAACGGTTAGCAGCGGGTGAAACCACAGGCCGCTAGTTATACCATCAACACGCATGATATTTTATACATTACTTCGTTGCACTTGTTTTGTTAATGGAAAGCTCGTGTCAGATTAAGATGATCAGTAAAAAGATGTGTACCACGCGTTATCAATTTAGTTCATTACGTTGATGAACAAGAGACACTCATTTTGTATTATAATAGCGAATTCCTCTTGTCGATTTTTGTATAGGATGTAGCCACGAGCCGGATAATTTGTATTCGCAATCACAGCTCTGAAAGAAAGTCGGGCGTGACATGTTTGTCGTAAAATGTATATGAGTAAGTCGCTATTATAATTTATTAATAAATTAATTTAAAGCATTAGAAACAATAATGAGTTTTGTTCTGTACCAACTTAAATACTTAATAGACATGTAACAGTGTAGAGACAAGCGATCTAAATGTATTAATATTTAATACTATTTAAAACTTATAGAAACACCATAGTATCGTAGCATTTTCTAGAAAGTATTCGCGCATATTTTTGTACAAATTCTAAACCTAGTATATATCTAATGTTGTAGTTGGATAATTCGTTGAACCTCAAGAACTTAGGTAAGCATATCAAACAAATTTATTTGTAAGTGAATTTTGCCTATCTTTTTGAATAACAAATGACCTATCTAATTCAGATTAAAAAACAAGATTTCGATCAAAGAAAACCGACTACAGCATGTTCAACATTTGATTCAATTACACCATAATGTCAGCAATAAATATTACATTTATTATTCTTTATAAAAAATCATCATCATTTAACAATATTTATTAATACTGTATTCTTTTTGAAACACGAGCAATTGCATTATTAAAAAACATATTATTTATAAGATATTTAATTTAGATACTGCTATTGTAATAGTTCGTAGTTATATTATGCAACGACTACAAACTACCTACATTGTTTTATTTTTCAATCCGAAAACTACTTTTATCTCTGTTTTAATGCGACTTCAATAATCTGAAATTTTTCACCAATAAAATGCTAATTAAAAAATTCAGTTACTTAAACGAAAATTATTCATTAATTTGAAACTTTTATATACCTAAAATGCCTACTTACTTTATAAGATGCCATCGGTTTTGGTTAAAAATAATTATGTTATTGTTACTTTTGTGGTATTATGTAATGCAAAGACAGTATTCTCAAAGTCGTAGTAAGTCAAATGTTACGTATCATCATCAACAATTTTTAATCACACTAAAATTAAGTATTTATATTTTTCAAACTTCCTCATATCATGTTGTACATAGATCGATTATAATATTTAGTAAATAAAAAAACGTAAGAAATATCTGAGCTTTGTCGTTTATTATGGTGTAAGATTCGGTACTTAAGTATTTACTGAATATATAAATTATATTATTAAGTAAATCCCAGTATTGGGGTTGTCTGCGCAATAATACTAAATAGCTAAATTACTTATGTCTGTACTAACATGATAGCTCTGTAAATTTCACACTGTTATTATACTGTAATAAGTTAAAATTCAAACGTAGTGTTAAGATTTTATATAATAAATCTATTGAACTGTGTATTTTGAATCTTTTTATTACTATGTACCTCTCCCTCTCTCTCTTTTCGTGTGGGACACCGAGTCGTCCAACGACTGTACCTACCTAGTTATAAATATATCTTGCTTATCAAAGCTACACTAGTGTATTTGAGGTAGCTATTTTTATAAGCAGCATAAAAAATCACACGCGTCTGCGAGTAATATGGTTCTGCTAATGACTTAGGTATTTACTGCACGGTTCACTTTACGCCATAAATACAAAACTCTTATCTTAACATTAATGAAAAACCAGCATGTCAAAGAAATGTGACTCAAACATTGATTTGTGAAATAAAATGCATGAAAAAAATATGAAAGTACAGTCAAGTTACGTTCGGTTAGACACTCAAACCGTTCATATTAGTCTTATGCGCGCGGCATAAGAACCCAGCGTGTGTTTGACTATACCAACCTTCCGTACCTGTACTAACTAACCTTTCCTTATTTTGGAAATAAAACTAAAAAACTGTAATCAGTTGATGATGATTTCAATAGTTAATGATTAATCTGATCATACTTATCGCAAAATTACTTGTCAATTATTCAAGTAAATGCATAAATGATTTTCCTTTCTGAGTAACAAATTTTTTAAAACTTCCCGTGTTAATTATACAATTTTTGAAAACTTGCAAAGTTTTCAAGCGTGGAAAGGATATTCCTTTCTATTTTCTTAAGTTTGTTTGTAAACAATATAAAACACTAGCTAACAAAACGGTTAAAATGTGTCGATTCATCAAAACGCATACTGGGTTGACATTTTCGTCATAACAGGGGCCTACCATCATACACAGGGGGTCGCCGCCCTAGCAGCCCCGCGCAGGGCTGAGAGTCGGGGCCACAGTCATAAAAAGTGGGACCGTAATTATATAGTGCCACTAAACTAATTTCACGATACGTTGCCGACGAAATCTGTGCTTGGCACCACCGCCCCCGCTTTGTAAAATAGTGCTGTCGAATATTTTATGGAGTATGTTGTCGATAGAGCTAATAAAAACTAAGTTCTCGGCGCAGTTCTCTTACAAAAACAATAGGTTAGCTTTAATTTCGCGTAAGTACAGTTTTGTTGACATGAGGCCTAAGGCGGTTCTCTCCCTTGTCGTCCGTCGTTCCGTTTTTATGCAACGTAACGCATGCGTCTGTCAGACGAAAGGAAAGTGCGGAAAAAAGTTAATTCCAATCTTATTCCCATACAAATACGGCTACGGTGTGTTTACGGTGCGTAAGGAACACGTTTGTATGAGAATAATATTGGAGAGGCTAAAAATCGTAGGGTCTACAACTAAAAAGAAAAAAAAAACGCAATTTCCTTTCCTCTGACAGATGCATGCTGTACGATGCGTAAAAAAAAATGGAACGGTGGACGACAACTGAAAAAAACTGCCTAATGATAGAAGCTGGGTAAAGAGTAGGAAGCAATTAACAAGCTGTAAAAAACTTCCGCGGAAGTCGCGCAGTCTTCAATTTGTATGATTATATTACATCTAAACTAGCGCAGTAAATCCTTGATGTCATTAATAAGTATTCAAACAATCTAAAATTCTGCGATTGAGCTGTAAGTACGCAGGTGGAATCCGACGCTTAAAATTATTTACGATACACCGGCACCGCACTAGAAATGTGATTTCACCTCATTCCGTTCGCAACGAAACAGTTGATTACTATTGTTACGTTTTATTTTCTATGAATTGCTAATGTCGAAAGAAAATTGCTCTCGATTTCGATGAATAACTAATGAAATATTGACCTTCAATCGTAAATTATGTAGCGGTTATGGGTCCAAATACTTATGACACATCCTAAGTTAAAAGAAATAGAACACTTTGAGATTGTTGATTGATCTAATTAAATTATCAAATAGTCTAACGATACGAATATTCTGAGTGTTTGCAATCGTTGTTTAGCATAGCCAAGCTGACCACAGCCGCCGATTCTCTTATCATTTTAATGCCAAAGAACCTCAATGGTAATTGTATTTCCATTGTAATTTCCTATACTTCAAACTGTAAGCGGAATACGAAACAGCAAGAACCATCTAACTGACACTCTATTAAAACACAACTGACGCGCTTTTCATATAGCGGGATACGGCCCCAGGACCCACTCAAAAGAAAGAGACTAGCTAATGATATGTTCACGTTAGTTTTCTATCGCGTGTTGGCAAATGTACCTGATGATAAATAAGGCTCAATGTGCTACTTTATTATGGTGCGGTAGGTCGGTAACTACAGGTTTATATTGCGTTGATGACAGACTTAGCCGCTGGCCTAGTAAGATAAAGGAAATTATAGGCAAAGCTATTTCCATTTCAGTGGCATTGTTTTTGTGTACCTAGAATACTAGAGATTTCTTTAAAAAATACTATTAGATTCATATTCCCAAGTTACATGGAGGATCAAAAAATCCAGAAAACTATTATTTAAAAAATCCGCCTTCTTGACCCGTTTGTTCGAAACTCGTCAGAATTCTAAAATATATTATTTTTAATATTTGGTCTCTGTATGTCTAATAAAAATAATATATTATATAAAATATTGTTAGCCGTGTGATGCCGGCCTAGAATAGCATCACCCCATTTCTTACCTATGGGTGTCGTAAGAGGCAACTACGGGACTCGAGGGTTGTGTGTGTGTGATGTGTATTGCAATTTTAGGCGATGGGCTGACAACCTGTCTCTATAGTGATACACAGTTAGGTATCTGATTGACCCTCAAACTTTTGTCAGACGTGGTGTTAATATCCGTTAAACGTCCGTTAACGCTCTGCTAACCCCGTAAGGGATATGGGCGTGATTTATGTATGTATGTATGTCTAATAAAATAATACAGTAAGTTAACAAGTGAGACGACAGACTAACTCCTAAACCATCCTGAACCTCCGAGAGTTGCTTCTCGAACTCTGTTGATGACAATTTCAGTGCTTAGGAGTTTGAACTATTCTTTGGTCCAACATCTACCATGGCTAATGAAATATATATAAGTGTATATTTTAATGTTTTAGGCGGTTCACTCACTTGTCGTCCGTCGTTCCATTTTTTAACGCAACATAACGCGTAACGTCTGTCAAACGAAAAGAAATTGCGAATTCGAATCTTATTCCTATAGAAATACAGCTACGGTGGGTTTACGGTGCGTAACGGACGCGTGTGTCGACTTGAATAGGACGTATCGGAATAAGATTGGCATTCGCAACTTCCTTTCGTCTGAGAAACGCATGCGTTACGTTGCGTTAAAAAAACGGAACGATGGACGACAAGTGAGTGAACCGCCTTATTCCACCCGCAATTATGTAGTTCAGAATTTTAATGTGACGTCAAAACTTCTGTATGAATTTTTATATTATAGTTATTTTTATTTAATTTCACATATTAGGGCAACTAACAAGTAACACACTTAATACATTACAATATTAACACAGAAACAATTTCATTCTGATCTGATCTGATGAATTTATCTGCGTAAGACATATTCGCAGGTAAATTGCTACCCTGATTGTACACTTTGTAATAATTTTAATACCTTTTCCAATTTTCGTCTAAAATTACAAGAATCATGACGCATTTTTGACGAATTCCGCCGTAGCACGTAGCCGTAGCGTGTTGCTACGCACATTGTCAAGTACCTACCCCGAGCGATACTTCCATAGTTTTAGGCCAGTACGGTCTTTCTTGCCGAAAAAGCCGTCCGCAACATGCTGCCCTGAATTATATTAATTGTTTGGCTCTTGTCTCACACATTGCAAACGGCAAAGTCGGAACAAAACGGCACCGTTCATTCTGACCCGACGGCGTAACCCTTATTCCACGGCAGCGAAGAAGGAGATTGGTAAGGACATCACTTGCGTGGACAAGCTACAGCAACTTCATACACTAAGCTAAAGGCAACCAGCAAACGAGCTGGCTCCGCGGCCGTGAATGCAGAGAAAGCGAAGGTAAATAGGTATGCTAAGATTTCCGAGAGGTACATGTTCTCGCTGAACGACTTTGAATGGGCTGGCCCATGAATTCCAGAAGCTAAGAAACTTGTGCTAGACATTTCAGTGCGTGTCTACAAGTCATCTGGCGACCGGTGTGCTTGCAGCTTCCTCGTCCAGCAAATAAGCCTAGCTATTCAAAGGGGGAATGCATCCTTGCAATGCAATGTTGGGAATTGTGTCTAGTGGAGACACACCGTAAGGCCTTATTTAGGTGTTTGTGTGAATTTTTTTATATTTTATTTACATAGTTGTAAATCGTTTATTTAGTTATTTTATAAAGACGCGCGCATACACAAATCACGCCTTTATCCCTTGCGGGGCAAGCAGAGCTTAAATGGCCGTAAAAATACGGTCGCTATCTCCACGTCTGACAAATATTTGAGGGCAGTTTCAGAAAAATCGTGTATCACTGTAGTGACAGGTTGTCATTTAACTTAATTTTAAATTTCAAGAGGCTAACATCTCTTCCCATCTTTATCAACTATGCTGTATTTCAATGATGGCTGGACATAGTGTTATTCTATAGTTGGTACCAATCGTTGTCTCATCAATATCGGCCATGATTTTAGGTAGAGCCAGAATAAACATAAGGCAGTAGTTGGTGGTGGTGCAGTTACAAAATTTTACAGGTCATGCTCGTAGCGCGAATTTTTGGTGCACCAGTCATCATTTTACTTCAGCAAAAAACACACTCCACCTTCTCAAAATGCTGTAAGTAATTATTAAATGGAGTTGAAATCCGCAGCGCCACGTGCCTGCGTCGAGCTTGCGTCCGTAAAATGAAACATTACACGGCAGACTAGACGCAAGTTCCTATGAGGGAATGCTCCCCTCAAATTATTAATCGATTAAAAAAAGCACCGCGTATTTGTTTAGGTTCGCCGGGTTTGCTATAAACTGTTTAGGCACGGTTCGCGGATTGCAATTCGGTTCGAAAATGGAACGTGAACCACAGATCTACAGACTGTACATTAGGGTATCGAGTTTCCTTCAGTAACACAGTTGGGTAAACTTTATTTTGCGCCTTTTGAGATGTAATGGACATGGAACGTTCTCCTTAATTTTCAAGTTTCACAGATAAGTTTGAAACTGAACCAATTGATTCATTTTAGATTCCTGCCCGGGCTTGAAAATTTTGCAAGTTTTCAAAAAAAAAAAATCCTAAGTTATAGTTATTTATTGTGCTAAGTATTATTTAAAAAAGAGTTGTTATGAGAAGATCAGACAGCTTACGTGAACCGCACCAAAAGACATCGCGGTCCAACGCTTCACCTAATCCATTGTATCTACTTAATTCGCTCCCAGGTTGAACCACATTTGGAATACATCGACGTTTTTATCCCTTGTTCGCACTTTACCAGCTTTGTGGTTCGAGATGATCTGTACCTGTGTGTACCACTTTTAGGTTTATTTGACATTGACACATACGTCAATTTATATTTCTATGTTTTTCTTCCACAGTCAGCAAACGACGTTAAAACGAGACAAGACATAGCAATAGAAAAAATACATTTGAGATCTGCACTTGATCTTGATCAAGAGTCGAAATTTTAAAATATAAATAACTTACTATATAGGGTTACTGGTAATTCACTCACTATCCCGTCATGGGGCCAACCAGCCCATAAAACTCTTTTATAATAAAAATAAAATAAAATAAATATATGTATAAATGGGGTGTAAGGGAAAGCCCTACGAATAATGATAGAGTACATGCAGACCATGAAACTGAACAACTTTTCCCTAGAAACATAAGTCTACTGCTGGACATGGCCTTTCCGTATTGTGGGGATTGCTATATTCACCACGCCTGGCAAGCAGATTAGCGAGCGCAATGCATGATATTGCTTTCACAGGGAACGCTGCTGCCCATTCCCTGGATGAATATATCCCTCAGTCGCTTTTTACGACAACCACCGGTAATTTAGGGTGATAATATTCTAAGCCGGCATCACACGGTACTTGCCATTAATATACATATAATATTTCAAAATAAATTTGACTTTTATTTTGAAGATTTTATAGCAATATACCCCAAATAACCAGTTACTTAAACGTTAATGTACTTCGTATAGAAAGGTCCATCCATGTGTACCAATATACACATCGGTCCGCCACCGAGCTAAGCGCATTACCGAATTAACAATTAGTCATGCCATGTCTGTCCGCGAAGTTTGCCCACGTTAGCCCCTGTTCGCCAACATTCGCCAACATGGGCAAACATTCGCCGCGATTTACATAACAATATAGCCCTTGGCTTATACAATTTTTAAATTAATTGGATCGCCAACCGTGGAAAATTAGCGGCTGAAGGGGCCTGCATAATTTCGCGGTCAGTAAAGTAAGGTACCTACTTTTACGCAGGATTGAATCTTTATCATCATATTTAACTGACTTCAAAAAAGGAGGACATTGACAATTCGTTGGGGTCTTTATTGCATGTTCACTGTTCTGGACTGATTCGGAAAAATCTGATTTTGTTTTGTAAAAAGTCAAGATGAAGTCACTCAAGAAATCGAAAAAACTCTTCGAATTCCATGCTACAACAATGCTTAAGAATGAATAGTTGAGAATGATAGTAAAGTCTGTTCCAAAAAGCTTTTCAATGTTATCTCACTAACTCAATGAGGTATATAATTTTTACAATACAAAGGTTGCGATACGATGTCATACGCCGGTGCTCGTATTTAATAAACATTACCTTTATGACAATTCTATGGAAGACAATTAATTATAAATAATAATTCTGTATGTAATATATATATATTTTTTTATGAAATAATAAACAATTTTAGAAAAGTAATTTGTTTTCTTTTTGTTTATTTGCTCATCCGTGAAATTATAATATTTTTTATCTACACGACCTACTTTATGCATTCTGCCCATATAAATTACGGTTAAATAGAAATAACAGAAGCGTAATGAGTTAATGAGAAGGCTCTTACTAGGATAAAATTGTGAAATGAAACGATTTTTTTTTTGCCAATACTCAAATCGCCGTCTTCGGCCGCACCTGACAGTTGTTGGTGAACGGTAATTGTTCGGATGTTGTTCAGTTGTATGAATAGGTTTTTGTTCAGTTGTTGTTGACATGTTGTTCAGTTGTTGTACGTATGTTGTTCAGTTGTTGTTCAGTTGTTATTCAGATGTTGTTCCGATGTTGTTCAGATGTTGTGCAGATGTTGTTCAGATGTTGTTCAGATGTTTTTCAGTTTTTGTTCAGTTGTCAAGTTATTTGTTGTTCAGACTCGACATCTGAACAACTGGGAGTAAAGAATTTTCGAAAATTCATATCAAGCCATATTTCGTTCTCGTATTGAATTTGACCTTGTATCGGGCCTTGCAATCTCCGATGCGGACGTTTGGAACAGAGTATAACTGAGTTTTTTTGGAGAGTGTAGTTAAAATAGTGTATGCAACTGCATATAATTAGGCATTAGAATGCTCGTGTCAAACTATTCGAACTAAACAGACACTCGAATTCTAATGACCCCCATTATACGACAGTTGCATAAACTACTATTATTTCAATGGTTATCTTGAGGGAGATTAGTTTTATTGTTTGTCAGTATGACGTCGCACAGGTCAAATGAAGGTTATTTAGTTTATTTCATAAATAAGAGTAATCTTTAACTTTTTCTTACAAAATATAAGAATGTGTTAAATAAGACTAAAATATATCAAAATGGTTTTCATATTTTATGTCTTCCAGCTAAGCTTTACTTACTGAATTTTATGTATAAGTAGTTTATCCTTATCGTTTACTGCAGCTACCGAATGCTTTGGTATTAAATCATCAAGATTTAAAAAATGGCGCTTTGTGAGCAGTGAAGCGTCCGGCGCGATAGGACGCACGTCCGAACCAAATGGTCAACAATAAAAGCGTGTGCGAAATCGCGGGCAAGAACAAAGCCCGCCTTAAATGGTCGCATTGTGCCAACAGCGCCACAACGAGACTACGGACGCCGATGACAATACACTCATTTGCCTCTAACACCATTATCCTGACCCCTCATAACATCAGTTTTTGTTTGTTAATCTACAGAAAAGGGCGTAACTCATTTTGTCAACTCGTAATTTAATTTCACTTGCTCCAGCCCCGGGCGGACACGACCCGCGATAATTTATTTAGTTAATTTATTGTGTTTATGTACAACACAACACTCTGATCGCCTCACAAAAACCTGTTCGGAATTAGTGGCTTAAACTTCGAAATTAGTTTTTTACTTCCGCAACAGACCTATTAAATTGCAGACATAAATTTCAAATACAATATGCTGTTACGCAAAAAGTTGTAACGTCCGTCCCATAAAAAGCCGGGGTAAAGGTGACGGCGCGTTTGGAAATGCTTAAAATGCAATTTTACAAGAGCACCGTTTATTTATGGCCCCCAAAAATGTAAAATGCAAACGTTTTATTGCGGGCTTTATAAAAATACGAAGAACAAACAATGTTTGTATCCAGGGGATGCCGGGGTAGACCCTCGCAGGGATGCATGCCGAACATCTTAGTAAACCAGGTACACAACTTTGAGTGCACCTCCCCTCGCCTATGCTTCTTTTATTGAACTTATAATAGGTACTAAGAAAAAATATTAGATGTCTTAATCAAACAGAGCATGAATTTAGAGGCGACTCTAGAGGGCCTTTTGAAATGAGAGATTCAAATGAGCGATAAATTTGATTACTCTCTACAAAGAGATTTAATTTTGATAAATCAATGCTTATTGTTGTACGGATTTATTAAGTTTGCTCGTCATTTCAATTTTAATCGTCTGAGTTGGTGCTGGGGGAAGCTTTCGCTACTAATATCAATTAGTAATTTATTTGACTTAAATGAAATGAAGTAATTTCACTAGAAATTGTTTAACTAGTTCTTATAAACTTTCATTAGAATTGAACAAGCGATTTTTTTTGCACGCAAAATATCACTCTTTCCAAATGGGCCACTTTTATAACCACGTTCTTTTATGTCTCTCTAATTGAACAAGTATGTATTAAATTAGGTTAAATCAATGCAAAATCTAATGTCAATGATAGCAACTATAAGTAGGAATTTAGATAACATGTTTTGTAGAGGATCATTTTTTAATTCGTATCATTTTAAATAACAAACAAAAATAATACGTAATCTCATTAAAACTCGGTCATATCAAAAATTGGCTTCATTTTGCTTGGCTATTTTTGTTTTCTGTGTATGATTACACAATTCTTAAATCCTACTAATTGAAGTCTCTAACAAATTTTCATATTACACAGCCATATTACCCACTTTGTCAGCAGTAATAGCAGACATTACCTCTTGTGTCGCTACTTTCCTTGGTCTTCTTGCAAAAAATGAAAAATATTCAAAATTTTATAATAAGCTTCGCCGAGATTACACCTTGTTCTCATCCATTTTTTAGATCGCATAGAAGAAATATGCATGGTTTAGATAGAAATGGTGTAGCAGGAAAATGAAACGAATTTAATTATCTACAATGTAGGTATTTGGCGAGGCTAAGACGAGAACGTTATGTTTCAAGACTTGCGTATAGCCTGCTTCAGCCCAGTTACGACCCAATGTACCACTAAAATGAAATCAAGAGGCAGTTGTTTTGAAAGTATTTCTAACTTTAATGAGTGACATATTAAAATGGTCAACCGGTCATTCTCGCCATGGTCATGATGTAGTTTCTGCTCTACAGTGTCCGATTGGCATTTCTACTGAGGTTGTTTTTAGTTTAGCAATTTTTATACAGCCAAAAAGGGACATTTTTATTGCCCCTAGGCACCAGATTAGTTCGTTCTGTGATTTTGATGCATAAGATAAGCCCCTTTATTTTACACCCCCGAAGGATACGTCGCATTGTTGTATGAATTTGAAATTGCGCCATATGACTCGATCTTTGTCTTTTGCAACATTTATGATTGTTGGTGACATGATATATGGTTTCTTGCAAGCTCATGATGATATTTAAATTGAGTTTTTAAGTTTTGATTCAAGGGGGTTAACATAATATTTATTCACTAAAAGCTGACTAAAAGTCTGTCTGCTTTAAGTTCTTTGCAAACTGTCAAGCACAAGTGGATTGTGCTTAAAAATAGGAGTAATACTAATTATCAAATATATTTGCCCATATTTGTTCCGTCAGTGTGTGGGAGTGCCAGTGCCTTAACAGGCTTCTTCTGGGTGAGCTCGCTCCATTTTGTCCATCTCGTCCTATGACCCAGACTAGAGTCAAGAGCAAACCCATCATTAATAAAAAAAATATATATTTTTTTGTTTTAATATGTAATTATTTTAATCAATTTATAAATTTCTACATTAGAAAAATTCAATTTAAATTAATAGATACCTACTTAAAACATAGTAATCTTTTAAGTGAAACCTACTTGGAACATAATAACAGAAGTGAATTGAAAAAACTGTCAGACCAACAATTCGATGAATTTATTAAGTACTTACAATTCACTGGAATGGTATGTGATTGCAAGTTTGAAATTCTAAAAGCAAATCGAAATTACGACGCCAAAAGTGACATTCTGTGTCGAATGTCGAACAAAAGGAGAGAATACGAACATGTGCAAAAAATATCAGCGCATGCATTTGGGAATTTCGCGTGACAGAGAATTTAATACGAGGGGTGTCTAATATTAAACCTTGGGGACACATCACTTTTAATATCTGGCCGGAGCACTAGAGGGCTCCTAAATTATTTACCAAATGGAAAGGTAATGGTCGAGGAAGAGTGTGAATGAATGTATGCAAATTTTATATTGTTCCCCCGTTACATTCTACCTGAGCAAAGTTGTAGCAGTAAGTATATTCCATTTGGATGAAATACAATAACATCAGAGGAAAACGTATTTGTCACATTTAAAAGTCAATACAGGATGTAACATATTAACCGCAAATATTTTGAGGGTTACGTCAATTACCTACATTTTTCCTTTTTGCATTTTCTACAAATTCGAGTTGGTATTAAGGTTGTTAAGTAGATTTATGGCCATACTTACTTCCTTTCTAATCAGTCCAGCACTTTTTTTCTAACACCATGTCTGACTATTACTAGTATTTTGACTACTTCAGAAACATAAGAGGCCGTACTACAAAAAAGTTGAACGCGTACTTAGCGTATCTTTTTTAAATACGCGTTTATCAAGCGTCTTTTTTGTGATAAGTAAGACCTTCCAAGACCTAAAGCTTCGAATAGAATGGTAAAAAGTGCGAGTCGGAATAGCGCTTGAATGGTTTCGTACCATTGGCATAAGATTTATGGTTGTGAGCCATAATTACATACACGGTTGTTGTATTACAGCCTCCAAACCATTAAAGATAAAAACTCTTTGTATAGGAGCCTCCTTAAATATCATTTTATATTTTTTTCATAATTGTTTTTTGGTAATTAGTGGCAACAGAAGTACGTCATCAGTGAAAATTTCACTCTCTTATTACCACAGTTTATAAGATACAGCTTGGTGACAGACTGACGGCGAAGTCTTAGTAATACGGTCCAGTATAAACCCTTTGGGTATGGAACTATAAAATTAGGCCCTAAATTTTCATTTCCGTCACTAGTCGACCTGAAAGCCAATAAAAATTCAATTGGGTTTTTATACAGTCGCTGGATTGAATTGTGTTAACCAATAGGCGATTTAAGGTTCCGTAAGTAAATATCTCACAAAGTACCACCTAGATTCCAGAACCCAAAAGTTTTACTTGTTGATATAAAGAATTTGAGTACGCACAATATGCGTAAAAAAACAGTGCAGAAAATGTTTCGTGTCATTGACGAGTGCAGCTAACGTCATCTGAGAGCAGGACAGAAAAATATCATCTAAGGATAGATAAAAATATCATCTAAGAATAGATAGGATAAACAGCATTATATGACCCAAACAGAAGTGACGGAAAAGATAAGGCTTACTAACATTTACTGTAGTCAAAATTATATGTATTTAAATACTGTAAAAAGACTTATAGTAAAAAAAAACCACCTTATTTTGGTTTTAACAGAATATTTCTACGGAACTTTTAACACGAATGTAACTCTATCTTTGCTGGTGTAATCTTGACAAGGAGATTTATAGGAATAATAGGTACGGATTAATTCTTACACGTGTCGGAGTTTAGAGAAGGGGTTACCAGTTAGGCGGGGGTCACGGACCATAAAAAGTCACGCTCCGTGGCGGCCCGTTAATGATGTAGCGGGGGTCCGAGGGGCCAGGACTTAGGGCTCGAATGACCCCCTCGAAACATCTAGACTAGTTTAGTATTCTGGAAGGAGGTCATGGGTCATGAAGTTGTTACGCTGTGTTACGAATTGTTAATGTTGTAGGGATGTAGTTTGTAACTAAAATTAAAGTTTAGATTTGGATGTCCCGTTTTACCTGCTACTTAACTAAATTACTAAGTAAACAAATTGTGCC
The DNA here is from genome assembly GCA_027580185.1 of Tuta absoluta. Classification (NCBI taxonomy): domain Eukaryota; kingdom Metazoa; phylum Arthropoda; class Insecta; order Lepidoptera; family Gelechiidae; genus Tuta; species Tuta absoluta. The sequence goes on from JAQAHW010000005.1 coordinate 14,001,156, forward strand.
CGTAAAGTAAAGTATGTACTTAATCATTGTAACTGTTAAATAACACTAATAACATAAACATTATTTTTTCACTTTCGGGAACGCTTTATTTTCAAAATCTCTGGGAAATTATCTATCCAGTATAATATTTAAAATCTCCTTTAAAAGTCAATTTTTTTCCTTGATTGTCCAGTTGTTTTTTGCTTTAATTTTGTATTCTTAATTCAGTCCTGGCAACCACAAGGTCCTCTACGGCCGCTAGCACCGACACCTTTGTTTCCGCTCTAAGGCTGTATTGGGAAAGTTTCCTCATTAACGATTACAACCTTGCCACGAATGAAATGAGGGTATTTTCCGCCTAAGGATTTATTACATGTCCAGAGTTTTGGTAGAAACTAATTGCGGTGTTCATGTTCTACGCTAAGTTTCACTACCGTAGCAAAGTAATGTAGCAATGTGCTACGTCGTAGAACCGAATGGTGCTGTTAGCGAAAAACAACTGCGCTAGAGATTTTCCGTTTCGATAGTACCATCGCCTTTATTTAGTTACAAACCTTGTTTATAAATATGCCCCATGTATTTGCGTAAAATTGTTTTATATTAATGTTGTAAGCAAAGCCCTGCGGCAAGGCCCGATACATGTTTGGTACCCATCTGCTCTCGATTGGGTGATTCTCTGAATGCCTGTGGTTACGTGTGCACCGCAACATTGCCTCAAACATGTGTTTAGACATGCATCTATCTATGTAGGTATCTCAAATGTCAGCACGAAATTGCAGCTATATTTGGATAGGTATAAGCCCACTGGTGGTTAGCCACTTGCTTGCAATCCATTTTCCTAAGGAAACATGGTGTTTCCCTTACTACATCATCATTAAGGAAGTTTTCTAAAGATAAACGAAATTACAAATGTATTCTAGCCAATTTGTTAATTTTCGTATTGTGTGGGTCACCGAGAAGACAAATATCGCGATGTACCCTGACAATTATCACTGTTTTTAAACTGCTATTAGATACCCAGGTACATACCTGACATGTAGGTAGGTATTGTCTGCGAACCAGGGTTGAACTACAGTAAAGTAGGCAACGGTTCAGTAACCCTAATGCATAGGGTTTATCCGTCTCCACCAAAGACCCATAACTTTTAGACACGTCTTTCTTTAATATCATTGTATTTTCGTAGTTCGTACGTGACTTTGCAGGCTGATCCTATGCGCAATTAAAAACTACTTTTACTGTAAGGCCACTTGTGAAATTGTGAAAAAACGTCTATCCAACAGTAAAAATTTACAAGTTTGCTTGAACTTAAAGTTGTTTACAATCATAATGAGTAGAATAATTTGCTATTGATATGATTACAAACTAGTATACTGAGAGTCGCTCACACATTATGTATAAGCGGCAACTATGATAGAAGGTCTTTGATACTCACCCTCGCAGATTCGCTCGTTGAACACCTCTGCCTACTAAATTTGCGTCTGCGTCCAAATAAACAACTGTTGGTGTTACCAGCCCCTTAGGCCAGGTTTCCCGTTAACCAGTTGGTAGGGTATATATTGCCCGCAATTTGCTATATATTAATTCTCTTATCTCAAATAAGTATTGTCACTTTCCATCAAATAGGGTAAGAAAAGTATAGGAGATATCTAAGTCCTGTTGTATTTAAAAATGACAATGGGCTCGTATTTTGCCACCAATATTTTCATTGTCGCCTTATTTTGACAGATAAAACGTATCTTGCGTCAAATTATACGACATCACGACATGACGTGACGCAATCTCCTTTCCTTTTCTAGTGACAGTACTCATTAATGATATTTTTAAAAATCTTATGTCCCAAATTGAGGCCATCGAACACTATTGGCTGTTTTGTTAAACTGACGTTTCTGGACTTGACAATTTCTGTGAGATTCGCACTTCAAAGTGTGACAACAACGCAAAGGAGCTGAATAAATGGAATAAATACACCCATATATACGCATGACATAATTTCAACAAGCGCAAAATTTTATCTCAATTTTTTATTTTAAAAGCGCAGTAGGTATTACCATAATATTGAACCCGTTAGACTTAAGACCAGTTCTTCCACAAGGACTAATTGTAAATGCAATTTTTCTTCCGACACAACTTCTTTGACTTGCAAATTCAAGAACTGCTTGTTGTATTCTTCGTTTATGTACTTATTTATTTTATTATTTTATGTCGTATTTTTATGAATTGACGCAATTCGCAAGACGTAATTCGCAAGGCGCGACTTTCATTTGAATAATCCATAAAAAGGTAGACTAAACAATGTAGGCGCTTTCTGTCTGTACGTGTATATTACGTTATATGTATGATAAAACTTTATGATAAAAGGATATTTTTGTTTTGTGAGTTTGTGAATGTTTCTGTCGTCACCGTTGCGTTTTCAATTCACGCAATTCCTCTGGTGGGATATTACAGCGGACAATTTGAGATAACAGAAAGTATCTTGCCTTACCTGCACACGAGTACAAGGCATGAAGTCTGCTAAATGAAAATCATTTCAGTTGTATGTAGATAGCGTGTCAGTCGCGCAGCCGCCAATACTTACTTTGTGTCAGTGGCATGTTTTTGGGATTTTCATATTCTGCTAATAATTTGAAGATAAAAATATCATGGTGACAATAAAATGACAGTTGAGTGTGTTGCTGGCATTGCATGGGAAAAAGAAATTATCAGACTTCTTTTAAACTACGCGGTGAGGTTGAACTAACATCAACACAGTGTAGATGATATCTGCAAGATTATGGTAAAAACGATCTGCGCAACATGGTTGCATTTCAGGATTGTGACATACGTGATATCAAACAGAAATACATAGTAATCAAAAGAATATAATAAAGAATAATAATACAATATAGGAATAAAAAAAATTAAACCGCATGAATGTGGAAAATATAACACAACATAACCATTGATGCTAAGCTGGGTTTACTTGCTTCACGTGTCTCGAGTAAGAATATTTAGTTAGAGATTAGTATAAGTAGTACCGAAATTCTTGATATTATTCGCAGCTAACAGACAAAAAGAAAAAAGTTAAACGAGTCTCTTTGCCTAGACACTTATCGTGCGTTAGAGAATTCTTGTTCTGCGCTCGCCAACCTAAAGGGGAACTATGTCCAGTACTAGTTAAGGCGAGTGGAGTCGTGAACTAACGGCCTCGACAGTGGCGCCACTTCACAAAAAATATTTTCTCTTTATAAAAACAATTTATCAGTCTGTCCGTTGTCCAAGTTTTTAGTAGTTTCCCCAAGAAAAATTAGAACCCAATGAAATATTCGCTGTCATTACCTACCTACAAACACAATGAATTCGCTATCATTAAACTTATGGCAATTTATACCAAAAGTGTCCGTTTTTAGTCAGTTTTGCCATAACTTGAATTACAGTTAATTTTTTTACTTGAGGATAATACTAAAAACTTGAGTAACGGATATTCTGATAGATTGTTTGTATAAAGAGGTTTTTTTTATGTGGCACCATTGTTCAGGACGTTCACGACCGCACTCGCCTTAAATTGCATGAGTTATGTAATCATCAACAGCTCAGCATAAACCACCCTCTGTAACTATTATACAAGGACCTTTAATTGTAAACAGCATTACAAGCTTTTGTGCTATTCACGATATTATCCAAGTATGTGATTCTCGACAAATCTTTCAGCATATAGGTACTAAGAACAACAAGCGATCTGAGATAATTAAATTAAAAAATAGGAAACCGAGTTTCCTTGTAGCTTCGATGGGCTAATCAAATCCTAAATATGCTAAATCTTAGATTACAGAACTTTTAGAGTGGGTATTCATAATTAGTCAACGCCTGTCTTGTATTTATACCTTTAAATGGCAGTTTAACCTGCTGCTAACCGTTTACCCGCGGGAATAAGACAGTTTAATATAGCCGATGTTCATCAGGGATAATTTAGGATTCTAATAGTAAAATATTTTTACAAATCGGTCCAGTAGTTTCGGAGCCTATTCAATTCAAACAACCAAACAATAATTTCCTCTTTGTAATATAGATGAAAGTGCATAACATTACAACCCTCTTAATAGCACGAGCATGATTTTAAACCAGTTTTATTTAGAACATTTAGAACCATAAAATTCTGAAAAAAATATGTGATTATCGAGGATCTAACAAATAACATAATATATACTTATCAGTCACACAATTTGATAAACTTTAAATTAGTAATTGTAATGGTATTTCACTAGTTTCTTTGTCGTAAATTTCGTGAAAACTTGAGCGCAAAATGATTGTCTATTTCTCTCTGGCGCAGCGCGAATGAAAGGGACAAACTTTTCTGGTGAATCAGGGGTCTTAATTACAACCACCCCTCTTCGCTCTAATATCTAGCACATCGCTTGCATTACCATGACGTGAATTACATTCCGATCACTTCATGAACTGACACACGTGGTTTATTACACGCCCTTACATACATGCTTAATACCAACCTGCTATGTGCTTCAAGTATCGTGCCCCTGGAGGATGTACAATGAACTAACAGTTAGCTAGTTAGCGTAGGATTAGGAGGAAAATTAAGCACCTAAAAAGTTGTGTATTATAACATGGAATTTAAAAAAGCATGGAATTAAAAAAAGAAATTACTAAAAATGAAAATGAAATAAATTTATTCAATGTAGGATAGTATTATCTTTTATTCGAAACAGTCACATAAACAACTTATTATTAAACAACATAGAAGTAGTTTAAGAATTAAAGCATAGACCTATAGTTTCCAACAAAAATAGCAATTACAAATGAACGTAGGCTAACTGTACTTTTTTTCTAAAGTAGGTATAAGTATTTACAAAATTAAGTATAAAAATAAATAATCTAAGAATTTAAAAATTTACAAAAACAACCTAACGTTTTTAATTTAAAGTTTCTTTAAAAATGCGCGTCTTAAAAACTATTACTTGCATAACAAGTTTTGCATATAGCAATCACAAACAAATTCTTAATTCGGCAGTTCTTTTCACGTCTTCGAGGCACCCGGAAAGAGAAAGCATGTAATACCTAATACGGGAGCATCTATAATATTGTTAATGATACATACATACATACACATACACACATCACGCCTATATCCCTTGCGGGGTAGGCAGAGCGCAAACGATCGCAAAACGGACATTTACGCCACGTCTGCCAAATATTTGAGGGTCATTCGAAAAATGATGCATAGCCATAGTGATAGGTTGTCAGCCCATCGCCTAAAATTGCAATACACACCCTCGAGTCCCTTAGTCGCCTCTTACGACTCCCATGGGTAAGAAATGGGGTGATGCTATTCTAAGCCGGCATCACACGGCACAATGTTAATGATTTTGTATAGAATAGTCACATCAACATAATCTTGACGACAATGGATTCTATAAGCACTAAATGTATACTGGGCTAGAGCAGTGATCTCGCACGCAAGGCTAGAATCGTGCTGTGACATGACAAAACTTTTTAAAAACCTATATTTTTACCCCTGACGAACAAACCGGAGTGGTGTTATAAGTTTTTTATTCCCAAAACGTTGGGACACATTCTAGTTGTGATAAAGCCGTTTATTTAATAATGAAAAACAAAAAGTAATAAAGGAAACTTTAATGGTCATTCTTTCCGGAAACCCGTGTGTAGGAAATCAAAATACAAAAGCATTCATTGTTTAGAGTGCACTTTTAAAAGCATTTCGGTATATGTTCGCTAATTCCTGCAAAAAATGCCGCGAAACCACCTGAGTGCTGTGAGTGTGAAAAAATGTAGGATTATAACGGTTTGGTGCCATTTACAGGGATTGAGGAGAATCACACGTGCACTGGACTATAAGGTACAAATTTATTAGTGACCGGTAGCGAAACTTTGGACGGACTGGTAATAAGGAACAACTTTCCCCAAGGAACATTAAAAAATAATCTTTTCAATTAAAATTAACCAGATTTAAAAACGCACAAGATGCACGTACTTGGATCAGATCGGGGACGTTCTAAAGAAAGGTCACGTCAAGAGAACAATAAACCGACGAGCATGTATGAAAAGATTGATGCATGTTGAAGAAGCGAAAGAGGTGTGTCAGTATCGTAGCAAGTGGAAAGATGTAGTCTCTGCCTACCCCTATGGGAAAGAGGCGTGATTATATTAATGTATGCAAATTAATTTTAAAAAAATCCTTCCATACAAAATGTACCAACTCAATTTGTCTTGAAAGTTTTTTTTTTATTTTGATTTAACTATGTTCCTTGGAGAAAAGTTGCTCCTAATCACCAGCCCGTGCTGAGTTTTCGTTATCGGTCACTAGCAAAACTACAACAGCTACCATACAACTGACAATCTGTAGAAATACCTTATTATTATTAATGACTGCGATATTGACACGCTTATTCAAAGGCACGACTTATAATACAAACTACGCCAAAACGGCGTTCTTAAAGGGCGGAGCAGACCGAGCCCGTATGCAGCACGTGCACGTAACCCTGCGCGTACTTATGACGTAGTAATGTATGGGACTGTATGAGATATGTCACACTGCTTGCGTTGCGTAGACGTGCACGTATGCGTAATGCGTAGGGTTACGCATTGCGGCTCCCAGACGACAAACAGGTTGCGTGCCCTACGCAGAGCGGAACGCCAACGTCACTTAGATGCGTGCGATGATGATATAGTACTCTATGAGGTTCCTTTTTGGACGTCACACCGAACGCGTTCTAACACGCACAGCTCTGTCTTGTGGACGTAACAGTTGTAATTTTTTACAAAACACTGGTAGTGGTGAGTGATAAGATGAGTGAAATCAGTTGGAATAATGAAGATAAAGAAAAACGTATTGAATTTGTGCGAAAAAATGAATGTATTTACGTAAAATGAATGTTGTTACGCAACGGATGCGGATACTTTGCGATGCGTGTGCAGCACCGTCGCGGAGTTACGCGCGTAACCCCGTGCGTAACCCGGTGTGGTAGGGGTGCACGGCGTGATCACGCGCGGGGTTACTTGCACGTGCTGCATACGGGCGCAGTCTGCTCCGCCCTTAAAGGATCTCAAAGCTAATACCTAGGTGAATGAATTCTGCACACGATTATATGCACAGTGACTACAAAACCAACAGTAAAATTTTTGTTGTTAGTTAAGAAAATCACGAAAGTGAGCCTTCTCTAGTGCACTGTGTCATGCTTTGAGATCTCTGATATCCAATAGTAGGTTAGAGAGAATGCGGCGTGGCATGAAGCGCGCATTTTGCACTTTACGCAATAAACACCCAAACAAATAAGCTTGATTCACCAAAACGCTATTCGTCTCTAACTTAGTTCTTCAGACGCTACATAGAGATTAGGCAGATAGACAGACCAGTCCGCAATGGAATTTCAAAGCTTTGTACATTAACTTTCCTTTATACACCTGCATTTAAAGACGGCATTGTTTTAATTTCATTTCTCTTTGAGAGTGTTCGCTTTGCGGATACTAGAGAGAGCTAGAATGCCTGAAACGAATTTAAGCTCTTTGCAAGATATTGTAAGTAACTGCGGTTTTATATGAAATGTTTTGCTTATGAAGACTATTTTTATTTTCTGAAATCGTAGAGTTTTATTAATAGTCAATAATTAATTCAAATTGTGTTTATTGGGGACTTTTTGGACTGATAGTTCTCGGTCTCGGTAGGTTTTTTATAATTTCAAACCAGATGGCGTTGTGTTAAGCTGAAATTTTGTCATTTGAGTCACTTAAACTTTTCATCTATTTACTTACATTTTTTTTAAAGAAACTCTATCAGTTAAGCTCAAAGCCATCTATATGTACACTTTAAATTGGGTGGAAAATTTCCCATTCTATTCTTCTTAATGGTTCATAAAGTAAAGTCTTTAGAACTTCGATCATCACGGCGGAAAGAGACGAAAGACCGCGTTGCTCGAAACTTGAGAATGTCACGAGTCACGATTCTGCAATGATGTCCAAAATTTCATACCTAAGTTTTTCAAAACATGACATGTTCGTAGAAGAGTCGCCGTCAGTTGCCTGGCCAGAGTGGCCAGCATGAAGTATCGCTATCGGAGTATCGAAAAACAAAGAACAAAGATATAACACGGAAAATAATTGATAATGACGTCAATAAAGGATGCAAGTTTTCTTTATTATCGATAGAATGATTCAGTAAATTGTTTTGTACAGGATGTATAAATATTAGCTGTAAATATTTTAAGAGGTGAAACAGCCCATGAAACTGTACAACTTTCTCCAAAGAACATTGGTAAAAATTTGAAACCTCCCATACAAAATGTTCCAGTCAGAATGTGCCAGCATTCGGTCAAGCATTATAATAAAATATTTACAGCTATTATTTTTACATCCTGTATTAAACAATCTTCTGAACCATTTTATTAATAATTCAAATCTACTACCTATTAATCATTATCAAGTTACTCCCTTACTTTGGTGAAACTACCTAACGGCCAGTTTCACCAAACTTTTCTTATTCAGCCATTACTTGTTCAAAAAGGAATATATTTTTAAACTGAGGATATGCCATCAAATATGCTAGTTTCAAGAAGCTTCAATAAGGCTTGGTAGTCTCGTTGACCTCTAGGCAGGATGCGTCATCACCGTTTGTTTGCAGAAGGAGATAAGCTTGACCAAACGGCACCCCTGCGGAAGTAACCAAGATCCGTATGAAATTGATACGGTATATATGTTACGAATAATCGATCAAATAAAGCCGGCATTTTTTGGCTCAGTCAAAACTACGAGTAGGTACTAACATGTGTTTTGATGTATGTGATGTTGGTAGGTGCTGTAACCTTATCTTGAAAAAAGGTGCTAGCTTAACGCTTCAGGCATCGTCCGCTTTTCGCGACCCCGTTTTCTACGGATCCTTTATAACACGATTTTCAAAATTAGCGCTATTTCACTCCAATTCACACGAAAACTTATAAAATCGATCAATGAATACTATTTGTTGCACTACATTTTTATATCATTAATTAAATTTAAATATTCCGTTTTACGCGACGGAACGCAACGGGTGCTATCGATTACTCGTCAAGTTTTTTGACCAATGAAATGGAAAAAAAAATCTTTTTTCAATGTAGGATATAATCACGTATTGACCTTATACTACTAGAACGTTGTATAGAGGTACACACACTTTTCATTTTATACCAATTTGTATTGTCCCGATAGACGTAACTCGAATAAAAATGTTAAATGCATATCAAACCAAACACACTAAAACTACAAGATTTTGCTGATGACGAACTACCGCATCCATTGCAACATGCATTGCATAGTGTCTCCTTGACTGCGTAAGGTTGAGATAGGTCAGCAACCAGCCATTACTCATTGAAATTATACCAAGCTAAGTGCTATTTCGGGTCAAATGCAGTCATGCGTGTATCGAGGGCAGATTGGGTATCAATATCCATTTTAAGTTCTTTTTGTGCTCAGAATGCAATTTTAGTGTTCCTCCTTCGACTGGAATCTTTCATTATTTCACCAGTCATTATACCAAAAATAACTACTACTACTACTATAAGCTACCTGATACGCCTAACCACTTCCATCTCTAGGTTTGTGGTTACGAGTAAATAGAATAGGTAGAATCAGTGAAAAAATAAAACAGTTTCCTGTCTAAAATTTATGGTCAAACAAAGAACAAACATAGAACGGCTAATCTATCGGGAATCACCGCAACAATCGCCTAATACTCGAAATGCCTCGAATCCCCAGATCATCTATTAATACCCCGCAGGTCCCTAGGGATGTTAACTGTGAGCCAAGTTGTCTGAGCCATTAACGAGAACTTGGCCTAACTCTTTAGTTAATCATTTATGATGTGTGATGTGCGGCCAACCCGCATTAGGTGAAGTGGGAACTTCAGTGAGAAAATTATGATAAATAGAAATATTATAAAAGGTTTACGGTTTGGATGAAAACTAAGTTTTTTATATTCTGTTTAAAGAAATAATAAATATACCAAAATACTTGCTTAAATCGACACAAAAACTTTCTCATTTTGATGTTGGTCGATTAAAGGTAAGGAGTATTTTTTTTGTATTCGCAGGGACAAGCCATGGCGGTTACCACTGAACAGATGATCAAGTATTACTCATGATACAAACACATACATACATACACATATCACGCCTATAATCCGGACCGCAAAAAACGGACATTTACGCCACGTCTGACAATTAACGTATTTGAGGGTTATTCGGAAAATTGTGTATCGCCATAGTGACAGGTTGTCAGCCCATCGCCTAAAATTGCAATACACACCCTCGAGTCCCTCGGTCGCCTCTTACGACTACCACGGGAAAGAAATGGGGTGAGACTATTCTAAGCCGGCATCACATGGTTTAAATCTTCATATAATCATCTACTTACTTAGCTGTAATTTGATAGGGGGAGGCTTATGTCCAGCAGTGGACTGTTGTGGCTGTTAATGTATGTTAGGCGTGATTACTTGCCTACAAACTTTGAGATCTAATCTTATACCTACTAAATGTTTTGGTATTTACTTACAAGATTGGAAGCTTACGCATATTTGCAGTAGATAAGGTCAGTGCTGGTGGTACTCGTATGATAACTAAATTAACAGTAGTAGATAATTCAATGTGTGTTTTTGGATTTACAAAGTCATTAATCATGTGGAATTACTTATATCGACTTTATTATTTACTAGATTTCCGCCTAGCGGTTTCACCCGCTGCCACTTATTTTCCCGTGGTAATAGTTGTTTTCCGGTAGTATATGTGTTATTCCAGATTATACTTTACCTGTGATCCAAATCGTTCAAGCCGTTTGAGCGGGAAGGGGTAACAAACATATAAACATACACACATACAAACTCTCAGATTTACAATATTAGTACGGATTAATTTCCTTATCGATTATTTTTACATACATATATCATGCCTATATCCCTTTTGGGGCAAGCATAGTGTAAAAGGCCGTAAAAACGGTTATAAACCCTACGTCTGAAAATCATTTTAGGATCATTCAGAAAATTATGTATCACTGCAGTGACAGGTTGTCAGCCCATTGCTAAAAAAATGAAATACACACCTTACCCTCGAGTCCCTTAGTTGCCTCTTACGACACCCACGGGAAAGAGATGAGGTGATGCTATACTAAGCTGGTATCACACGGCATATCGACAATATTTGGTTAACTTAAATAGGCAAAATGACAAATTTTCAAAATATCGGTAGCAAAATGTAGTGATGAAATGAGTTATATTTATCATGACCTTCATTTTTTATTTATTTATTAGGTCAGCCAACATATTTATACATATTATACATTTCAATTTGAATAAGCAATATAGTTTTAAGCCATTTTTAAGCTAATACATACCACATTTAAAGGCTAACTCAATATGTACATTAAATATAGCGTCATAGTATTGTAAAGAAAAGTTGGACAACTCGGTGTCCCACTCGAAAAGAAGAAGAATTGTAAAGAATAAAATCATAATTTGTATATTTAAATATTATTATATTAAATAGCTACAGAATTATCAGCAACTTCTAACAGCGTCTCACTGATCGTAGACTCAAGTTCTCAACCCTTCAGTAATCAGGTCCTGCGAGACCTCGCAACTTACTACCCACTAATAAATGATGATAAATGCTCCTGTCAGACCCTCAAACTCGAATTAATGAAGACGACCACGGAACGCGCAGGATATTAACACTTACGAGCATTGATGGGGATTTGACAGTCAGGTGTTCTAAATAAAAGGGGTTTTTTCCTGACTTGCTGTGCCTAAATTTGAACTTGATGAATTAGGCATTATCTCCTTCATAAAATTATTGACTTCTCTACCAATAACCGAGACTTGTAGCAATATTTTTTTTATTCTTGCAATACCGACCATCAATCAATTATATGCAGTCCCACACGATAAACTAACTTCCTAAAAGTAAACTAAAAAAACAAAAAAATATCAGCGCCTTGTGTCTGGTGTGACAACCCTGTCCTTGCGGTCCGTTAAGTCCTCTTACTGGAATGTCCACTCGGTCCGTGAAGTCTATTTCCCTGAATGTCTACTTTCCTGGACGTCTATTTCCCTGAACGTCCACTTTCATGAACGTCCGTTTCCTTCAATGTCCACTTCATTAAACCGCCACGTTTAAACCACCCTAAAAATAATTTGAACCATTATGCTTCGTGGTAACATCACAAAAAAATATTAATGATTTAACTAATTATTTGATTTGACAAATCGAAAGTAGATAAAAAAGCGGTATATTATTTATCTACAGGCACCCCCTCGCTTTCGCAAGGGCTGAGTTTCGTCGCATTTTCGTTTCATTGATGAAATACGAATGCCGTGCAGCATTCTTTGAATAAAAATCAACAAACAATATTTATTGATCTATTTTGTAAGCATTCGCGCGAATTTTTAAAATCGCGATAAATGGGAACTGCGTAAAAGGGAGCCGTATAAAAAAAAAAATACTGTTACCTTTAGTTCACCCTTTTAAATACTTTCAAGTATATTTTTTCACTTTTACAAGTGACCAATAATTAAGCCTACCATTTACCGAGACATTCAGGACACCGGCGAATGCTTCCACAGACTTCGATACATCCTAGAAGTTCTGTCGCCGACTCAGAATTAAACGGGAAGATTGAGCATTGTCAACTAGATACTGCAATAAGCAAACCGCGCTCATTCTCGAAAAATATCAATCACGAACACGACGAGAGGAGAGTTGTGTCATCATGACCCTGGGTCTATTTTGATTTGCGGATAGTTTTGTGTTATTGAACGCAAATATAAAAAACATAGTGGCTGGCTGCAAGTATTAATTATGTACAAAATTTTGTTTCTTAGTGTGCTTGGATCGCGAAAAACAGAGGTGTCATAGTTAAACGTTAAACTATTGCAGAAGAATCGCAGCAGCACAAATTTTATTTATCTTATGGCATTTTTAACCACCCTAAAAACAGGAGGAGGTTCTCAGTTCGTGTTTTTTATTCTAATCTGTACTTCATAGTTTTATAGTTTTTAAATACGCTACTGCGTCTTTACCCTCGGTGAATACGCTTCTTAGCTATGCTTATGATAATTTTCCGGAATCGGTCGTAGTTTAATTGTCCCAGAGGGATCCCTCTTAGGCAGTCATCAAGTTCAGCTGCATAGGAAGGCCAATTAAGACTTCTGACTCATAGGTATTTTAAGTCAATTGTTAGGAGCACTGGTCGGTGCTGGTCGTGTTGGAAGTCAGCGAGAACCTGCCTTTCAGTTGGAACGGGGGTTCCATCAGCGGTTTTTGTTGTGGAAACAAGGTCAGGATTGTAATCAAGGCGCCAGCAGACAGATCTTAAAGTACATTCACCCCTATTAGAGACACAGGAATGTGTTGGGTCTATCAGGCAACTCGCCATTGCCATCATCACATCGGGACGCTGTCATTTGCTTGCAGCAGCGAAGTGAGATGAGGTAAACACATAACTAGCCAGTTGGCAAGAAAATGTGGCTACTGGAGTGCTGGTATTTGCTTGCAGCGCCGTTGCGAGCATAGGAACTCACAGAAGAACTAGCTGGTTGGCAAGCAAGTGTTGCTACAAGTGCGCTGGCATATTTCATCACTGTAGCTACATAATGAGACATACGTCAGCCGAGCGAGGTTGGCATTTACTCGAAGCAGCGTTGCCAGCTACTGCATCCACAGAATAAACTGACGGTCAGCCGAGCGGGGTTGACATTTACTTGAAGCAGCGTTGCCAGCTACTGAATCCACAGAATAAACTGGCAGTCAGCCGAGCGGGGTTGACATTTACTTGAAGCAGCGTTGCCAGCTACTGCATCCACAGAATAAACTGACAGTCAGCCGAGCGGGGTTGACATTTACTTGAAGCAGCGTTGCCAGCTACTGAATCCACAGAATAAACTGGCAGTCAGCCGAGCGGGGTTGACATTTACTTGAAGCAGCGTTGCCAGCTACTGAATCCACAGAATAAACTGGCAGTCAGCCGAGCGGGGTTGACATTTACTTGATGCAGCGTTGCCAGCTACTGCATCCACAGAATAAACTGGCAGTCAGCCGAGCGGGGTTGACATTTACTTGAAGCAGCGTTGCCAGCTACTGCATCCACAGAATAAACTGACAGTCAGCCGAGCGGGGTTGACATTTACTTGAAGCAGCGTTGCCAGCTACTGAATCCACAGAATAAACTGGCAGTCAGCCGAGCGGGGTTGACATTTACTTGAAGCAGCGTTGCCAGCTACTGCATCCACAGAATAAACTGACAGTCAGCCGAGCGGGGTTGACATTTACTTGAAGCAGCGTTGCCAGCTACTGAATCCACAGAATAAACTGGCAGTCAGCCGAGCGGGGTTGACATTTACTTGATGCAGCGTTGCCAGCTACTGCATCCACAGAATAAACTGGCAGTCAGCCGAGCGGGGTTGACATTTACTTGAAGCAGCGTTGCCAGCTACTGAATCCACAGAATAAACTGACAGTCAGCCGAGCGGGGTTGACATTTACTTGATGCAGCGTTGCCAGCTACTGAATCCACAGAATAAACTGACAGTCAGCCGAGCGGGGTTGACATTTACTTGATGCAGCGTTGCCAGCTACTGAATCCACAGAATAAACTGGCAGTCAGCCGAGCGGGGTTGACATTTACTTGATGCAGCGTTGCCAGCTACTGCATCCACAGAATAAACTGGCAGTCAGCCGAGCGGGGTTGACATTTACTTGAAGCAGCGTTGCCAGCTACTGAATCCACAGAATAAACTGACAGTCAGCCGAGCGGGGTTGACATTTACTTGAAGCAGCGTTGCCAGCTACTGCATCCACAGAATAAACTGACAGTCAGCCGAGCGGGGTTGACATTTACTTGATGCAGCGTTGCCAGCTACTGCATCCACAGAATAAACTGGCAGTCAGCCGAGCGGGGTTGACATTTACTTGAAGCAGCGTTGCCAGCTACTGAATCCACAGAATAAACTGACAGTCAGCCGAGCGGGGTTGACATTTACTTGAAGCAGCGTTGCCAGCTACTGCATCCACAGAATAAACTGGCAGTCAGCCGAGCGGGGTTGACATTTACTTGATGCAGCGTTGCCAGCTACTGCATCCACAGAATAAACTGGCAGTCAGCCGAGCGGGGTTGACATTTACTTGATGCAGCGTTGCCAGCTACTGCATCCACAGAATAAACTGACAGTCAGCCGAGCGGGGTTGACATTTACTTGATGCAGCGTTGCCAGCTACTGCATCCACAGAATAAACTGGCAGTCAGCCGAGCGGGGTTGACATTTACTTGAAGCAGCGTTGCCAGCTACTGAATCCACAGAATAAACTGACAGTCAGCCGAGCGGGGTTGACATTTACTTGATGCAGCGTTGCCAGCTACTGCATCCACAGAATAAACTGGCAGTCAGCCGAGCGGGGTTGACATTTACTTGAAGCAGCGTTGCCAGCTACTGAATCCACAGAATAAACTGGCAGTCAGCCGAGCGGGGTTGACATTTACTTGAAGCAGCGTTGCCAGCTACTGAATCCACAGAATAAACTGGCAGTCAGCCGAGCGGGGTTGACATTTACTTGATGCAGCGTTGCCAGCTACTGCATCCACAGAATAAACTGGCAGTCAGCCGAGCGGGGTTGACATTTACTTGAAGCAGCGTTGCCAGCTACTGAATCCACAGAATAAACTGACAGTCAGCCGAGCGGGGTTGACATTTACTTGATGCAGCGTTGCCAGCTACTGCATCCACAGAATAAACTGGCAGTCAGCCGAGCGGGGTTGACATTTACTTGAAGCAGCGTTGCCAGCTACTGAATCCACAGAATAAACTGGCAGTCAGCCGAGCGGGGTTGACATTTACTTGAAGCAGCGTTGCCAGCTACTGCATCCACAGAATAAACTGACAGTCAGCCGAGCGGGGTTGACATTTACTTGAAGCAGCGTTGCCAGCTACTGCATCCACAGAATAAACTGGCGGTCAGCTGCACCGCTGGAAACTACTGCCACCACATGGCCAGCTGGCAGGTAAACGTGGCCAGCGTTCGTTTGGAAGCAGTCACAGTTAAAGTTTGGTCAGCTAGCGGTGTTCCGAGGCCACAGAACATTGTAGGAGAACACGACAAACTGAAAAATCATAATAATGGACAACAGACAAACTTTCATCTGCAACAGTTAATAGTTAGTATACTTAGATGTATCTTGCCTACACGGGGCACTATTTATGTATAAAATATGTGTTGTTCAAATATACAGTACAAACTTATGGGGTGTTATATTTCCGGGTTAATATGACCCAACATGCCCATTGTCCTTCTTACAAGCCTCTCGCCGGGTTAATAACCTATTTTCCCCTAAATAAAAACAGACGTTGCAATTTTTCTATCATTTTGCAGTACCTACCTACAGCAATGCACTTTAACGATACCTCAACGATTCACATTCTGTCGGACTTAGTGAACGGCTTCATAAACCGTTTTTTAAAAGCTTTTATCTACACTCGTCTCATAATGTTCGAATTATGAATTCAAAAACAGATGCATAATGACCTACTTTATGCATTCTGCCTATAAAAACTAGGGTTTTCTATAAATTACAGAAGCGTAATGACTTAATGAGAAAACGCTTAATACGATAAAGTTGAAAAATGAAACGAAGTTTTTTTTCCTATACTCAAATCGCTATTTTCCGCCGCACCTGACAGCTGTTGTTGTACGGTAATTTTTCGGATGTTGTCCAGTTGTTTTAATAGGTTTTTGTTCTGTTGTTGTTGAGATGTTGTTCAGATGTTGTTCAGTTGTTGTTCAGATGTTGATTAGTTGTTGTTCAGATGTTATCCGATGTTGTTCAGTGTTGTTCAGTAATTGTTCAGTTGTTGTTCAGTGTTGTTCAGTTGTTGTTCAGTTGTTTAGTTATTTGCTGTTGAGACTCGACGTCTAAACAACTGTTAGTAAAGAATCTTCAAAAATTCATATCAAGCCATATTACGTTCTCGTATTGAATTTGACCATGTATCCGGCCTTGCAATCGCCGGTGCGGACGTTTGGAAAAGTGTTCAACTGAGTAATTTTTTTAGAGTGTAGATAAAATAGTGTATGCAACTGCATATAATTAGGCATTAGAATGCTCGTGTCAATCTATTATCACACTCGGCTACGCCTCGTGTGATAAACAGACACTCGCATTCTAATGACCCCCATTATATGACAGTTGCATAAACTACTATTATTTAACTTGCAGTGTATGTAAGTAAGTAACAATGTTTGTTCGGTGCAAATCTTGCAAGTTTAATTTGAACCACTTCTCGGTATCCGATTGAGTTGAAATTTTGCATGTTGGTCCAGAACCGATGACAATGCATGTTAATCATAAATTTGACCTGATGCTGCTGCCAGGATCGGCTCCGTACGAGAGATCTCCTCAGCGGT
This sequence comes from Tuta absoluta, assembly GCA_027580185.1. Lineage (NCBI taxonomy): Eukaryota > Metazoa > Arthropoda > Insecta > Lepidoptera > Gelechiidae > Tuta > Tuta absoluta. The sequence continues at coordinate 14,018,558 of JAQAHW010000005.1, forward strand.
TTATAGCTGGGACACAAAATTTTGTATATGAATTCGTTTATTATAGGCAGTTGGTAGGCCCACCATGAATTAGACGCTACATCCAGGGTTGTCTTCGAACTATGGAACTCCTCAATATTCAACTGCTGGGACTTGCAATTTTGTATACGAATTCGATTATTATAGGCAGTTGGTAGGCCTACCATGAATTAGACGCTACATCCAGGGTTGTCTTCGAACTATGGAACTCCTCAATATTCAACTGCTGGGACTTGCAATTTTGTATACGAATTCGATTATTATAGGCAGTTGGTAGGCCCACCATGAATTAGACGCTACATCCAGGGTTGTCTTCGAACTATGGAACTCCTCAATATTCAACTGCTGGGACTTGCAATTTTGTATACGAATTCGTTTATTATAGGCAGTTGGTAGGCCTACCATGAATTAGACGGTACATCCAGGGTTGTCTTCGAACTATGGAACTCCTCAATATTCAACTGCTGGGACTTGCAATTTTGTATACAAATTCGTTTATTATAGGCAGTTGGTAGGCCTACCATGAATTAGACGCTACATCCAAGGTTGTCTTCGAACTATGGAACTCCTCAATATTCAACTGCTGGGACTTGCAATTTTGTATACGTATTCGTTTATTATAGGCAGTTGGTAGGCCCACCATGAATTAGACGCTACATCCAGGGTTGTCTTCGAACTATGGAACTCCTCAATATTCAACTGCTGGGACTTGCAATTTTGTATACGAATTCGTTCATGATAGGCAGTTGGTAGGCCCACCATGAATTAGGGGGTCACGTCAATAGAAGGCCTCCTGATAGAAGAATTAGACTGTTCGAAATTAACTGGGACTCGGCCATGTAATAATGACGCCATCAATGAAATGAAAAGACTCAGACATATTACAAGCTAATTCTTCTATTAGGGATGCCGGAGGAGTAGGTACCAACCTACTTCTATAGAATATAATTTATTATTATTATTTATTTTATTTATTAAAACATTTACAAAAAAGATAAACAACAATTACAAGAGAACGCAACAAAAACCTGTCAAGGTTTATCCGTGCGGTCTGATATCGCCACTACGGTGGCGCTTCACGATACAAATTATAAAGTACATGACATGTATACAGAGTTGTTTGTACCAGCGTTGAGATCGCAAGTACAACCACGAGCGCTTATACAAACCGGTTGCCGAGCGAGCGCATACAGCGTGTCCCGTCCACAAGACGGAAGAACGTGAGAGAATATGATCAATAGTACATACTAGTTTTAATCTAATTTACTAATATAATAGTTTTTAATAAAAGAGATAATTATACTTTATCCTAATGTTAGTTTTCCCCGTGCCTTAAGTTTTTCTATTGAAGGTCTCTCCGTTTTATAGAAAGACTTTCGTATTGATCAATAACTATCGTAACATAAACTAAAAAATATAAAATAAAATTATGTAAAAAAAACTTTTAAATCAAGCTTTTATTTAAGTGCTCTGAAAAGATGAAAATAAAATTTTTGAATGACATTAACCACATTCATTTATGACTTTACAGAAATGAAAATATAATAAAAGCTTGTCGCGAAACTTTCAATTTGTGATTGAAATTTTGTAATAAGGTACGCACCTAACTGTAATTAGGTAGTTTCTTCTAGGCATCGCGACAAGCTTTTATTATATTTTCATTTCTGTAAAGTCATAAATGAATGTGGTTAATGTCATTCAAAAATTTTTTTTTCATCTTTTCAGAGCACTTAAATAAAAGCTTGTTTTAAAAGTTTTTTTTACATAATTTTATTTCGTTTTATTTTCTTTCTTTACTTATTACTTCACGGTCTCTCATATTTTTTGGTCTGACCGCGGCAACCGAATTAAATAGTTGTAACGGAAACTGGGTTGCCGTTGCCGTACCTTCCAAAACAATTTGTCGAAGTCCGATGGGCAGAATATTGCTCTAGTTTAGAAAGGACAACTTTAGATGCACTACGTCAGCTATTGCCGTTAGTTAGTGAGTAAACGGAGCTTTTGATCGTATTTCTACCTTAACTGCCGTAACAGCCTGTAGGTAATATAATAATGATAGTGAGAGAGTAACTAAATAGTTTTAGATTTTTTATTTTAGAGATACAGAACAAAAGGAAATTGCAGTGTTCAGTCAGCTGATGGTGTATTTTTTCGCATCCTCTATCTCTAAATCTTTCAAGTGTTTTAAAAATATACAGGATATTCGTCGTTCGGTACAGTGGCTTCACTTGCCGTGTTTTGCTGGCTTAGATTAGCATCACTTCACACATCACATCAGCCTATAGCAATCCACTGCTGGACGTTAGCCTCCTTTTATTCTACATATTGTTCGCTATATTGAAGTTTATTAGTAAATTATTGGCGCATAGTGTTTTAATGTAAGGTTGCAAAAGGATTGAGTTACGTCGCCATATTTCTTAAAATCTTCAAAATCTACTGAAAATCCCTTTAATTGGAAAACAATCAAACAGCGGTGAAGATATTTTATGTTTTAATTTTAGACATTTATTATTTAATCATTTATTTCCTTTGTAAGTCTTTTTTTATATCAAACACAAAAATAGTTATCAACACTAAATTGATAAAAGTATATTTTGGACCTCGTTAAGCAATCTTTTAAAACTACTTCTGTAATTTGTACAAAAACACAGGAATTTGGTCGTATGATTTTGGACAAATTCCTAGGAATTCGTCTGAATTCCTGATTATGCTATTTAACCGCGATTTATATAACCTAGTTAATAACTTCCGTGGTTCTAATTAATAACTAATAACTTCAGTTCCTACCTTTATGGTAACAGGGCGTCAAGTTTTAAGGCAACTTGTAGGAGATTAAAATGATAAAATGAGGTGTTTATCGCGATTGCACTATTAAGTTCATAGCAAATGTTTAATTGGTTGAACGAACTTCTTTATATTCGTTGATTTTTGATGCTTGATTTGTTTTATTTTCTCAATCTGCAACCCTCAGTAGGCTATTCTCTCTTTCATCTCATAGCGCTGTAACTTTCAAATTAATTGCGCAATGAAATCCTTGTTTACGACTGCAAGAGAAGTTGAAATGACGCCCTTTCTATTAAATAAACTAAAAGAGTTGGAGCCCCTACAAAACAAGGGTTGGCTTTCTATAGTATTATTCAGGAAAAGCTTTACTGAGGATTGTACCTTATTATTCATAAATGAGGCAGTTCTATTTTAATTTTGATTGGTAATATATGGCTAGTATTGTTACTTCGAATAAGACTTTAGAGTAAGGTAGGCTAAGAACCGAATATCAAAATATTTTTTAATTCTGAGAATGCTACATACTTACGTATCGAATCGATAGCTTCATTTTTTGAAAAAGGCTATAACAATTGTGGTGGCTAGTTGGCCAGGCTGCATGTTTCCTATAGATAGTTGCATCGCAGAATATGTGGTGAGGGAGGCTTAGCAAAATCACGCGCTAGAGTTTAAAGCATCAATCACACAGGCTCGTTTGATAGCGGACGGGCTAATCCGGGGGTATTCGCAACTTTTCATGTCCTGCAATTGGACAGGACAGATTTAGTGTTTGAAACTTAATCTGCGATTACATCACACATACTTAAATAGTGATTTATAGTTGCCTACTTACACTAGGATTCATCGGCAATAAGTAGATCTGGCCTTCTATGTTGCCTATAAGGTTCTCTACCTTAGCTTACTTTCGGTGCCAGCTTTTCCGTAGGTATTGTTTTATATTATTTCTTGTGTATTTTGTGAGTAATAAAGCTCTTTTTTTCGTGTTTGTCACTGAGTTGATGAACGACCCACCAAGGAAATCCACCTTCTTTGCACTCATGTTCGTTGACCCGGTGTCTCACACGCTAAGAAGGCTTGAGAACAAAATTATTAGTTCCACGATCAAAACCAGCGCAGCTTTTAGTAAGACAGACATTCGCAATAGGGTACTTTACCTTAATACCTCGATTGAACGAGCAAAGTTTGGATTTGATAAAGTATTAATTTATTAATGGATTTGGATCCTTTTTCGAGATCACGATTATACAATTATTGCTCGTGTAAAAGAATTAAATAGCTAGATAAATAAGTCGACAGTCGGTAAATTGACATAAACTATCCACCCCAGCCTGTGGCACTGTCAATCATGTCTGCAATGCGATAGCGTTAATCGTCGTCTACCGGCTTACACACTGGGTTGCCAGACAAGGTAAATATGCCGAATTACCACTAAACTATATAGTTCTTATGTTCGTCTGGTGTCGATGCATCGCACTTAATTTGTTTGACATGTGTGGATTTTGACATGTGACACTCGTAAAATGCGACTTGAATCCCACGCTATGACGTACTGACGGAGGCGTCTGTCAACCACCTTGGCAATCGTATACCAGTGTGCAAAAGTATCAGTTTTTTGTATGGGTATCCGATTTTTTTTTTTCTAGAGAATGCGTCTAAAATACGTCCGTTTTCTTTAGAATGCGTCTAAAATACGTCCGTCATATTAGGAGAACCACCTTAGTGTTTATTTCATGCAGGGATTATGCAGCATTATAGAAATCTTCGCATTTTTCACAACACTTGCGAAAAATTGGTGGATCTACGCATAAAGTAATACCTAGTCGATCAAAATGTATGAAACAACAACATTTTTGCTATTCGCAAATGCTCTCATACTAAAAAATTATACGTAGTGGCGGGCTACAATCACACTGTACAGTTTGCGTACTTACTGACTAAAACACAAATCTGTCAAGATCATCAAAATGAAGTGTTTTAAAATTTGGTATTCAATTTATTGCGGGTTTTCATCGCTTAGACTGCATTCGATCTGTAAAGATAGAATTAGTCGCCGGGTATTAGTTGCAAAACTAACCCGGTGGATGGCGCCTTTCCACGCGTTACTGGCATTAAAATACACTTGCAAAATTGGCGGGCAAGGAATTAGCTACGGTAGCCCAGATGGAAGAGGCGTCGCCACTAGTAATGCGAAAGTTGCAGGATCAAATCCTGCCAGCAGCGCTTGAAAAATTTTGCAAGTTTTCAATAATTGTATACCTAACACAGGAAGTGTTAAAAATTATCTTTTACGTCTGACCATTACTGTAAAATGAGGATGGGCTGGTGATAGATAAGATAAGGAAAAAAAATCCCAAGGAATAGTGGTCGAAATATGAAAGCCTAAGTGTTCATAAGGTCAATAGTAAAAACCAAGACACATAGGTATACATACTTTTTCCCAGTATGTAGGAATACAAAAATTTAAACAGAGTTTTTATGTCTGAGCGATAACTATTATTATCTATTTCTTTCTGCCGCAGAGCATAATGTTGTCCCTCTCTATCTAGTTTGTTTACATTCTTTCAATTACCTTCACAGACAGAGTATAGTGTCTGGCAGCACCGCTTACCGCTAACTACGCGATAATCCTCGCACCGACACCGCTCGCACGTCCACCGGCGCGGCTGTCGAATGAAATTTCATTAAACTTGTTGTTGCCTTGTACACTTCATGATGCAGTCTCCATACTTCAGTTCATCGTTATAGTCTGTAAGTTTAGGAAGGTAGATACTCACCTTTTCGAAATTGTATTTCACGTATAAAACTTTGGTACGTTCAGTGTCAAACGTCGTCTTTTAACAAATAAAGATTTTTTTATGATTTAAGTAAGAAATAATTTTACACTAAATTATCAATCGTAAAATCCTTTTTTCTGTTTAAATTTACAGACTGTGATGATGGTGAAATAGAAAACCCTATCAATTTTGTTATTTATTTTACCATCCCTATTTTAACCCTGCGTCCCTACTTCAGTTGCGGATTGTTTATTTTAATTACTCAATCAATTAATAGTTTACCGTAGCTGCATCGTATATTTGGGAACAATGGAACAGGATAGGCACAATCGTTATACAATAACAGCCAATTTAGTGAATAGTTAGTTCATTTGCGCTCTAAAACTTTCTTGCCCTGAAATCTATCCGTAATTTTTATGTTGAGATATATTTTTCATCACATAGTCTACAACTATTTTCAATCTTTTTTTAGTTTTTTTTTTCGAAATTGCGAAATCTATGAATATCTGGAGCATGCAGGGTGCTCTTTTATTGCATACACTGATCGCGAGATCATTAGCGTGAGCTGTCAAATCACTACCATAGGGCATGCTGTCAGCTATTGGCCACATTGTATAACAACTGCATGCAGCGCATCATCACATAAAAGTTGTTATCTACGCTCGACTCATGTTTGGATTGTGAACTCGAAAACAGTTGAATAAACAGAAATTACGGTTTCTTCTCAAACGCTGAAGTGTAATGTCTTAATGAGAAGGCTCTCTTTTCGATAAAATGTAGAAATGAAACGAAGTGCTTTTGCCACTCAAATCGCCATCTTTCGTCGTCATGCCACACATGTCGGATGTTGTTGTACGGTTGTTCTGTTAGATTGATGTTCAGTTGTTGAGATCTTGTTCAACTGTTGTTGTCTAGCTGTTGTTTGGTTGTTGTTTATTTGTTCTTCAGTTGTTGTTCAGGTGCTGTTCAGTTATTGCTTTAATGTTTTTCCGATGTTGTTTAGAGTTGTTCAGTAATTGTCCAGTTGTTTAGTTAAGTTATTCTTCAGTTGATGACTCGACATCAGAACAATTGCTAAAGTAAAAACCCTTTTTTATTTCATATCTTGCAATCGCCGGTGCAGACCTTTGGAAAAGTGTATTACTGAGTTTTTTAAGAGTATACATAAAATAGTGTATGCAACTGCATATAATATTAGGCAATTAGAATGCTCGTGTTAAACTATTATCATTATGAAACAGACACTTGCATTCTTATTAAATGACAGTTGCGTTAACTACTATTGAAGCGTAGTGGAATAACTCAATTCAGTGAAAGACCGCTCGGAATTATAGGCATTGATTGACTCGATTATCGGCTGCCAATTCGAAGTCTTTCCGCTGAAACAAAGTGAATTCCACTTAAACGTATTACACACGCGAGAGTAATATATAATATAATATATATCATAAATGAAAATAAGAAATTGAAAAAATTTCAGCGCCCGCCGGGACTTGAACCCGGGACCGTGGAGTACCGTTCCACCGCTCCGGTACCGCTACGGTACTCCACGGTCCCGGGTTCAAGTCCCGGCGGGCGCTGAAATTTTTTCAATTTCTTATTTTCATTTATGAAAGTAATATAGCACTGTGAGTGCAAAATAAAACCATAGTACAAAATTCATATCGTTGACTTTTGCCTTCAGCTTAAAATATTTTTGGTACCTACAAACAAGCATCGAAATTTTTGAATTATTTTCTTTACGGACTTATTCCATGTAGCTCTTTACTTCCATGAGCTAGCGGTACACTTATAAATTATATTTCTTGGTAACTGTAGGTAAATAGTAGGTAAAATTTTACAATAAAAAGATATTTCTATTTCTGTTAAAAATAAATTATAAAAAATTCACCCGACACCTTCGTCAACATTCGTTTACCGGGAGAGCTTTGCAACTCAGACCGCCCCTCTAATGGATACCTACGCACAGAATTTAACCCTTAATGGGGTCCTTTCACCACATTAATAGGTTTTAAAATTCGCCTGAAGTGCTGTGGGAAGTGTTAATGCAAAATGCGGGGCTAGACGACCCTAAATGCAAGGATGCTTATTTGGTTTCATTTTGGTAACGCTTTTTACGGAACACAGATCGGATTTGACGCAGCTTTGTGCAGGAAAGAGGCTGCGTATATTTGCAACGCTTTTCTGGCTGAGATATTGAAAATTCGCAGTTTTGAAGCACTGATAAAGTCGCTGTCGGTACACAAGGTGTAAAATACAAAAGTTAATTTGTTTTTTGAATAAAGAAGGTTGTTTTTTTAGGGGATTTTATTCTATTTCCTTAAAATGTTCTAAGCACCTATATCTATAAGTACTGCTTTGCTTTCTTGATACATACATAAATAAATCACGCCTATTTACGGGGTAGGCAGAGCGTTAACGACCGTAAAACGGATATTAACACCACGTCTGACAAAATTTTGAGGGTCAATCAGATAACTGTGTATCACTATAGTGACAGGTTGTCATCGCCTAAAATTGCAATACACACCCTCGACCCCCACGGGAAAGAAATGGGATTATTGATGTTGCACTATTATAAGCCTCATCAAGGGCGAGTCACTCTTGGACCAAATGTCAAGTGGCAGCTATACATATATACATTATACATACATACATAAAACACGCCTATATCCCTTACGAGGTAGGCAGAGCGTTAACGGCCGTAAAACGGATATTAACACCACATCTGACAAAAGTTTGAGGGCAATCAGATAGCTGTGTATCACTATAGTGACAGGTGGTCAGCCCATCGCCTAAAATTGCAATACACACCCTCGAGTCCCTTAGTCGCCTCTTACGACACCCATGAGTAAGAAATGGGGTGATGCTATTCTAGGCCGGCATCACACGTGGCCGCTATACTGCAAACTAACTGCAAACCTATTGTCTCTGACGTCTATTGCGTTGCGAGGCACTATGACTAAAACTGAGAGGAGCGTTCTAGGAATTTCACCAACATTCACATTCTCAACGCAGTGCCTCACGAAATCCAATTAGCTTACACTAGCTATTTCGTATTTCTGAAACAGTAGAATTCTGTATTACCATTTTATCAAAATCTATTGAACTTTCGTTATACGCAGAAATAATGACACACCACTACCACCATCCCTAACAACATTCCGGAAGCTGGTCATCTCCGACAGTGTAACGAGACGTAATTTAAAAAGTAATTACGTCAAATCGTACTCATTGGTCAAATGCTTACCTTGTCATTTGAATTTGACAATCAGCTTTTTGGAGACAAGTAAAAATTTATCACGGCTTGATACGCGTGGTAAGGTAACTCGTTGTAAATTCACAGTAAGAAAAAAGCAATTTTAGGATTGCGCATGCGAAAAGAGTAAATGCGGGTGTGATTTCAATTACGAATACTTAGGAAATCGACCTCGAATAAATATCGCATTCGCAGATCGGGTGAGCTGTATGGATACACTATCTACTGATTGTTTACTGATATGTCTTTAATGAACTTTGCATATCTTGTATACTAGTATTAATTATGTTTATTACATAAATAATTGAATTGTATTAACATTGATAATCCCTCGTGTTTCTTGATGCCGGAATAGGATAGCATAACCTGATAATTTTTAATTTCTTATCCTGCAGTGGAACACAGACAAAGCTAATAAAAAAAACTGAAACTTGAAAGAGAGAAGATCTCTTGCATTTTGATCAACAAACTTTTGCATCAATCTGCTTTTAATTTCATAACGGTTGAAATTATGGTCGAAGATTTGAACAAATCATGGGTCAATTTTGAATTGACTCTACCATAACATTATCAAATCAATATCACTTCTAATGGATAACTTTTATCAAAGATATCATACATATCTAGAAAAAAAAAAACAAATTGCGTTAACAAATACTGCATCCATCAACATGCAAGCACAAATTAAGTACTGGCGCGCGCGCCCAAGGTAGATGGCCGGCTACAAGGAAACGTCAATATCTCACGCACACATCTACACGCCGCCGTTTACGGACGAAACCAGTCCACCCGGTATCGCAAGTAGTCGAGTGTCAACAGCGTTTGTTGCGCACGGTAAATGACTTCTCGCAAATGTAAATACGGTTGCAGTGTTATCTAAATACAACTGGAGATTGTGTATCCAAATTGATAGTATTGAAAAGTAAATCAAACTCAAAATATTCAGAATCCATTTAGAACTTACCGTCTTATGGCTAGTAAAAAACCAAAGTAAAATGAGATAGGTTTCGCTGGCGATTAAGCTCAGAATTTACGTAAGGTAAACAAAAAATATTTTTTTTCCCGTTACAATAATTACGTGGTGTATTATAAGTAGTGTAACTATGTTTAACACAGGTAACCCATTTGAAATCCCAAAGCAGTTGAAACTCTAGCAGATTATGTATCAACTAGATTTCCGCCCAGTGGTTTTAGCCGCTGCCACTCATTTTCATGTCGTAATAGTTGTTTTCCCGCGGTAAAAAGTGACCTATGTGTTATTACGGGTTATACTCTACCTGTGTTCCAAATTTTATTCAAATCGGTTAAGCCGTTTGAGCGTGAAGAGGTAACAAACATACATATACACACACAAACTCTCAGATTTATAATATTAAGTACGGATAATCAAAACGGAGGCGAACTGTCCGTCTGCAAATTCTCTATTTTGTGGTTCACGAGAAGTGATGCTCTTCATCGCGGTTGATCGTCAGTTCGAAACCGAAATTCGATTAACGACCGGTCGGTTCAAGTTGACTGCAAGCTCCGCCTCGCCTAATCGAGAGGCCTACAACCGGGGACCTCCGACCCGCACTTGGTTACGATATGAACGGAAATACGGATACGACATCTCGAGTGCCTAGCATGTGTGGAAAGCACGGTTTAGTCCCTTGATAGGTATAATTGGTACTCAGGCATTTGTCCGTTAAGTAATATCAGCCATACGTCGGATAATTTATTTATCGCCCAGCGGTTTCATCCGCTGCCACTCATTTTCCCGTGGTAATAGTTGTTTTTCTGCGGTAAAAGTAGCCTATGTGTTATTCCAGGTTATACTCTATATGTGTTCCAAATTTCATCCAAATCGGTCAAGCTGTTTCAGCGTGAAGAGGTAACAAACATACATAGACACACACACCGAATTCAGATTTATAATATTAGTACGGATATCAACGTATACTTGATTTAAAATTTTAAATAAAGTAATAAGGACAAACATCATAAAGATTGATCTATGAAATAACCTTAAAATGCTGCTGATAGTACCTGTAGGTACCTATGCTATTGGCGCTCTTCACTTTTAAACACTGTGGTTTAACCGAATCCCAGATTCCTTGCTCAGACCACTAAGTTTGTAGATAAAGTAAACTCAGTTAAAATTCACAAGTGAATTAATTTTATTTTAGCAATTAACTCACGCCCTCCTGATTCAGTGTTCATACAACCACCAGGCCATTCGCGCTACGTAGATACCTAAGTAGTGGATAAACCGCAGTGTGGCTAAAATCAATTAAATCGCGTAAGCTATCACGTTAGTGTAATCCGCATAATCTAATCGCATCCACCAGCTGACGCGGGGTTTAATACACACAAAACAGGGTTTAATCGTACAAACATGCATACAGGGTGTACATTTCCGTCTAAATGAAAATAAGAAATTGAAAAAATGTCAGCGCCCGCCGGGACTTGAATCCGGGACCGTGGAGTACCGTTTCACTGCTCTGCCAACTGAGCTACCGCCGCGAATTTTCACTCTTAACTGGACTAACCATAGTATTAGTTTCAAATAACTTATACTATGTGTCGCTTGACGTCGCTTTCAGACGAGTACCAAGAGGTTGAAGATTTCGTCGGCTTACGTTGGGGCGCCGGTAGCTCAGTTGGTAGGGCAGTGGAATGGTACTCCACGGTCCCGGGTTCAAGTCCCGGCGGGCGCTGACATTTTTTCAATTTCTTATTTTCATTTACGAGTGCAAAATAAAACCATAGTACATTTCCGTCTTAACTGATCAAACTTTCCAGGTCTCACATAATAACTCCATCTTGCCACCCGGAAAACATCAGTTGTTCTCGGATACAATACAATACAATAGGAATATCGGACAATTTGAGTTTTTCAGTATTTTGAGTTATTATCTGATTACAAACTCAGGATGGAATGGAATGATACTCTTCTCTCTATGAGGAACGAACGTGGCAGTATCGGGTGAAATTTTAATACTTAGTGAACGATAGTGAAAACTCAAGAAGGGTTAGGGAACAACTTTTGCCAAGTGGATTAGAGATAATTTTCGCCATCATGGAGAAAAGATCATACAGTTTGCGGTAAAGGCTCACTGTTCTCGTAAACTGTTGCTGAGGTTCAGCTATGTGAAAATACTAAGATTTTGTTTGGTGGATGAGGGAAATATACATACATACATACACATATCACGCCTGTAATCCCTTGCGGGGTAGGCAGAGCGTAAACGGACGCAAGAAACGGACATTTATGCCATTCTGACAAATTGTCGAGGGTTATTCGGAAAATTGTGTATCGCCATTAAGACAGATTGTTAGCCCATCGCTCAACATTTCAATACACACCCTCGAGTCCCTCAGTCGCTTCTTATGACTCCCACGGGAAAGAAATGGGGTTATGCTATTTTAAGCCGGCATCACACGGCCATCTAAGCCGGCATCACACGGCAAATAATATTATTTGCGGGAAATAATTTTTTTTATATTTGGACCTATTTAAAAGAAAAATCGTTTCAGCCCATACGAGTAGACGTATTTATATAATTCGTACATTTAATATTTGTTCCTATCGTTTCACACAAACAATAAGCTCATGGGCCAGCAACCTGGCTTCTGGCTGGTAGACGGCAAATCGACTCACGAGCTGACGCCGCCGAACACCGCGCCAATTAAACACCGTCAGCGCGGCGTGGTAACCAATCACAGAGCTGCGACGTCACGTGGATATGACGTCATCATAGTAACAGCCCGATGTACAACGCGAAAAGTAAAATTTAAGTGGGAATACTGCTTGCAACTGGCTACGCAGCAACCGCAACCTATTACCACAGTATAATTAATAGTACTCTATTACAGTACTCACATAAGAAGCTTTATCTACACTCTTCTCATAATGTTCGAATTATGAACTCGAAAACAGTTGTATAAAGACCTGCTTTATTCATACTGCCTGTAGAAAACACAGTTTACTATAAATAACCAAGGCGACATAATGAGAAGGCTGTTACTTCGATAAAGTTGAAAAATGAAACGTAGGTTTTTTTTGCCAATACTCACATCGCCATCTTCCTCCACACCTGTCAGATGTTACGGTGATTGTTCGTTTATTGTTCAGTTGTTTCATTATGTCGTTGTGGAGATGTTGTTCAGTTGTTGTTCATATGTTGTCCAGTTGCTTATAAGGAATTTCCAAAAATTCATATCGAGCCATATTACGTTTTTGTATTGAATTTGACCTTGTAGCGGGCTTTGCAATCGCCGCGCCGATGTGGACGTTTGGAAAAGTGTATAACAGAGTTTTTATTTTAGAGTGCAGATAAAATAGTGTATGCAACTGCATATAATTAGGCATTAGAATGCTCGTGTCGAACTATTATCACACTCGGCTACGCAGATATAAACAGACACTCGCATTCTAATGATCCCTATTACATAACAGTTGCATAAACTACTTATAGAATAGTATTTAAAGTCCGCTTCAAACTTTTAGATGAGCTCCGTCAAAATAAATTTAAGAATAAAAACGAAGGTATCAAAAAGAAAAAACACATAAATTAAAATAAAATAATCAACCAATAGCCCATGGCCACATGGCCATTGCCGTATTCGTATCTCATATACATTTTTTCATAAATCTGTGGCATCATCAAGGGCTTGATTCGTTGTTATTGAATAAATAAATTAGTCATAGCCTCATACCCAGCGTGGATTTAATTAGCGCAGTAATTGCTGAGCCTGGCGCGAGTAAAAAAAACGATGGATCTCCATTTAAGTCATAAAATCATCTTAAGGTTAAACAACACGCCGGTGACGACGGCCTGAATTAGACATGCGGAATAACCTGTTATATTAAAATCGATTAACAATAAATAATTGACGGCTGACCTGAATATGGTAAGTAGAGATATATTTATTCCCGTAGCGATTCGTAGCACTTGGCTACGGTACCGCCGCTTTTTATATGGGTAACTAGATTTCCGCCCAGCGGTTTCACCCGCTGCCACTCATTTTCCCGTGGTAATAGTTGTTTTCCTGCGGTAAAAAGTGGCCTTTGTGTTATTTCAGGTTATACTCTACCTGTGTTCCAAATTTTATCCAAATCGGTCGAGCCGTTTGAACGTGAAGAGGTAACAAACATACATACACACGCAAACTCTCAGATTTATAATATAAGTACGGATTTTCGCATGACAATGTGTCTACGCTATGAAGCAATGTATGAAGCAACTAAGTAAATATAATTATATCGTTTATCCTTTTGTGCTCTTACAAATAATACTTTAAACCAGTTTTTTAAATATTAGTCAAACATAATAAATAATAGAACAGATAGTGCTTAAGAAAACCTCATTTTACCAAATTCCATTGGGAAGGGCTGCCGGTGTCGAATCTTGAAACTGTAGAGGCAGAATATTTCGACTTGCCAGACGTTTTGACATTGCTCCGTACAGCTCCGGATTGAAACCGTCTAAGACTGGTATTTTGTACATTATATTTCGGTTTTGTGATTTTTAATCGAACTCGGCGTCGAGGGTTATATTACTGACTTTCCTAACCACACTAGATAATGACAATGAATCGGATAGGTTGATCTAACCAACCTGCCCCACACAAGAACTCACGCTGAAGTTTCAAAAAGCCTCTTTCCAGGATTCATCGATTCGTTTTGTCTGCTAAAATAAAATCCTACACGAAAGTAAAATCTACAGAATCATACTTGAAAAAGTAGAACCTCTAAATAAAAACTCACGTACAGTTAGTTTATAGAATTAACCTCTGAATCCTCCGTTCAGAGCGGATCTTCAGACATCGAGTGGCTCCGCTCCGCGCAGCGCCCGTGACGCCCGTCACAGCACCGCCACTTCGCATTCTTGATACTTTGGCTAGATATGGGAAACATAATGAATCTTGAGACTTTCTATAATTATTATTTGAGTTTGGTCTCAATATTGTATTTATTTAAGCTGTTCATAGAATTGAACTAGAGAGCGTCGTAACAATCTTGATACCTACCTTAGTTGGATATAGTACCACATCGTACATTTAAAAACTTTCTATGATTTAGAAATTTTCTTGATTCACTGGACTTAGGACAGTAGATAAGTACCTACAACCTATTCGTCGGGCAAGATATAGAACCAAGTATGAAAATCCGGTGCCGTGTGATGCCGGCTTAGAAGTGCCGTGTGATGCCGGCTTAGAATAGCATCACCCCATTTCTTGCCCGTGGGAGTCGTCAGAAGCGTCTAAGGGACTCGAGGGTGTGTATTGCAATTTTAGGCGATGGGCTGACAACCTGTCACTATGGCGATACACAATTTTCCGGATGACCCTCAAATGTTTGTCAGACGTGGCGTAAATGTCCGTTCTATGCGGCCGTTTACGCTCTGCCTACCCCGCAAGGGATTATAGGCGTGATATGTGTATGTGTATGTATGTATGTATGAAAATCCGGAAGAATTATCTCCTAGATATGATGCACATATTACACGTACATCAATTGTTGTTCCTCTTATATATTGGACACTGAGTTTACAAACGAATCAAAAGAAGACAGTACAACCCTTTAAGGATCATTTTGTTGTCTAGCCATCCGTCCGTCCGTCCATCACGTTTCATTATCTCAGAAACGCGTAAGGATATCAAGTTGTATTGTATTACCCTTGCAATACCAGCGACACTCCACTGTCATTATAATGCCTCTGTGAATTTTTATACTTCAAACTGTTAGTAGAATACGAAATGACCAAAACTGTCGCACTAACAGGCTATTGACACACAAGTGATCATTTTTATTTAGCAGATTTCGGGCCCAGGTTTACGGCCGCTGTCAACGTGGCCAAGTTCTTGGCCGCAACGGTATACTTAGTGTCTGCCGTTGACACGCCAAAAAGAAGACGATCTTGACTTGTAGTTGTAATAAATCAAGCTCCTGACTAAACGTAAAAAATATAGGAGCCAAACAAGAACAAAATTGTAAAATGAAGGCTAATAGTTCAAGTGATGTATTATATGAAACGGCTTGATGTGCAGTATACGGAAAGCCAGGTGGCTAGGTTACACATCTGTCATTCTATTCCCACTTTGCTTTTTAACTCTTACTTTTTTTGCCGAATACTATACAGCCAAAACTATACAACTAATATTTGATCGAAATACAACTGAGCAGACATTCATTGCATTAAAAGTTTCCTGGTTCGTATTCATTATTAATTTTATATCTGGTCTACGCGCGTAAATGTGGAAAGATAGTTGAATATCCGCATGATTACTTCCTAAAAAATAGAAACTTAATAATGACAACTGAGAAACTTTTGAATAGCGAAACACGTTAATTTGAACTCGGCGCAAGTATCAAAATAGTTTAGCTGGAGTTAACAAAAACGTATCACCGTAAACTCTATAATCCGGCGTGCAAGTTTATTAAACGTCAGTACCATGTGCCTCTATTCCGTACAGAAAATTGAGACGAAACAATATGCAATACCGTGTGTGTGACTGAAACAGCAATGCTGCCTGCCTACTCATATTTTACTTATTAAATTCGCGGAAGGAACTAACTTGATTTGATGTTGTGAGGCAATAACGCAATGTTGTAGATCAAACAAAACAGTAAACGAATTTTGTTTGCCTCATACTAAAAATAGTAAGAAAACTGACTTCGAATTAAAATGAGTTAATATTTTAATAGCAAAAGATAAAAAAAGTTTACGTTGAACGATTTTTGTCGCGTCACGAGTCCCTTTCAGTAGAATATTGAAAATTATAATTACTCATGAACGTTATCTCCCCACAAGTAAATGCCGTACATGAATCTTGTCTTACTGAAACGACTACCTATTTAGACCCATGAAAATCGCATTGCCCTAGCATTCATTTTCCCATCAAACCCACGAGCGGTGATGCTTGATAGATAGCTATTTAAAAAAACATCTGGTACACGAAATCGCACTCAGAGAGCTCATATGCCGGTCCCTAAAGCCCTAAAGGCCTAGGTATAATGGCTAGATCTTCCGCCAAAGTTCCTAGGGATAAAAGCGGTAATAAAAGTATATTGTTCTCTCAAACATGACTGTGGTGTTGCTTTTTATGTTTAAGAGCCCACGAAACTGAACAATTGGACAATTTCGAACCTCCAATACAAATGGTTCGGCTACATGGAACATGCCATTGAAATATACTCAGTTATTAATTTAACACAACATTAACTTACCTTTCTATTTATAGCAAACATTTATTGAATGATCCAGATCGGAAAAATAACTTTCTTGTTTTTCCGACTAAGTATTTACATTTAAATGCTTTAGCGTCACACGGCTGCCTAGTCCGTAGGTAGGTTCGAATACTCCGTGAACCATGATCGACTGAACTGGTTATGTCATTGAGAGATCCAAACTGTAGCTGCAGGGCCAAACACGGTAGTTGTAGAGTATGTAGCTTACTAACGGCCCATGTTGTGCCTGCAGCTAACTGACCTGTATTGTATTGAGACATGTCGTATCTACATAGCTCTTTGAATCGACTACCGTTGGGTCGGATGGTTCTGGAATGGCGGCCACGCGTCCGAAAGCGTTGAGTAGGACACTAGTGAGATTGTTTGTTTTAGTCTCCTAAAGTCGAGAACTATAGTCATCTCACGGGGATCAGTCCTTAAGAGAAAGTCTCTTTCTTTTCGCTGCGTTAGAGAGAAACAGACGATGACAGCTCATATCCGAAAAACCGAACATTTATTTGGTTATTAAAATATATCAACAAATCCCTTAATGGGATAATTCCGCCTTTGTGTCATTTCTTGTTTTTGATTTAATATATGTTTTCTGTATTAGTTTTAAGAATGCACAATAAAGAGATTATACATACATACATACATACAAATATTTCAAAAAGTAATCCCATTGATTGATTATTCTTTTAATGAGAGAGATGAGGACACAAAACATTTAAAAACAACCGAAACCGAACACTATCCAACCTTTCGCGGTTGTTTTCTAAGCCCATTTCACCTTAATGATGACGATTTCAAAAAGTTTAGTTATGGTACAAAACTGAGTGCATTGAGGAGAATTATTGCCGTTGTGTTAAGCTGAATCATAAAGTAAGTATTGGTTGCGGCGCGCCGGCTGAATTCCCCGTGTACCATGGGAACAAGTCACAAAATGTCTGACTATTGAGAAATGTCAATTATACTTCGCGCCTCGTCCTCGAGATAAGTATTTAATTTTGACTTGTAGTAACACTAGGTACTACCACTCTTTGCACTTAGTTGAGATTATTAGTTTTTTCTTTTTCTTTAATTGGTATCCCCCTTGGCCCGTCAGCTGTCACGCTGCGCAATGTCGTCATTGACACTTTAGTGCTCGACCACTCAAGACGCGATATTTCCTTTTATCTTTCGTGTTCGTGCAAACTTACAGATTTTTACGGCGCGGTGTGTTCGGAAAATTATTTATTTGTTTTTATTTAGTTCAGGTAAGTTCGTTTAATCATCAAATATTTAAGCGAACTAAATAAAAACAAATAAATTATTTTCCGAACACACCGCTCCGTAAAAATCTTATGTTCGAAATTCAAATCACTGTGCCTCATCCTATGAGCAAAATTGTTTTTTGCTCACTGGTTTTATGCGGTAAAATAGTTCTTTTCAAGCTGGAGAGGTGAAAATTAAATATCCAATCGAATATCTACGAGCAACCAAATAAATAAATTATTTCTTTACCTTTTTGGTCTTAATCGCTAAAAATCTTAAATGTATTTTATTTCTACAACTATAAGTCTCACTTATACATCACAATTGAACCAAAATGAATAAACAGACGATGCGTGTGGAAATTGAATTTGAATAAGTCAGAATTTCAGAATAGCTAAAGAGTGTCTGAACTATAAAACCCCATTTTGAATTGACCTGCAGCATATTCAGATCAGTTTTGTGTGAAGGTTCATGTCTGTCTGGTTGGGTAATATCATGGGTTATTCCGGATAACGAAACAACTGACTGACAGTCCCTCCTCGAAGTCGCATTGTTTGTGTTTCAGGAGCGGAAAAACTTTTTATTCCTGACTCCAAACTTGCGTCTGAGCCAATAAAATTGGTTTTTCCTCATCATAGTTGTTCAGTTTTCATTTTCTGTCGTGATCGTTCCGCTCGAAACGCTATTGAAGATCGAAGACATTTGACACGACGATGGGAGTAGTTACTGATCGTACCTTCACTGACACAGGCTTTCATCATCATTGGCCTCACGCGTCTGTGACAGACGATTTAATCAGTGTCTGAGGCAAGACTTTTATCCGCGTGACGCGGGTGAAGTGTCCTCTCCACAGACACTGCGTTGCCTGGGACGCAATTATGGAAAACGCAGGGCTGCCCAGGACTTGCGCCACCCTCTCGGCCTTTCTGGCTCGCAGACGACTAGTCGATACGTGCGGAGCCAGGTCGGCTGCAGGAGTCTGCCGCGCGGTAGATCTCTGTCACACGCGCCTGACGGAGACCCCGTTCCGGGTTTAATTGTGGAGTTGGCCTCTCCAGGACCGTTGTGTTTGGGTCGGATTTATCCCTCGGACGCTTCTTACGACCCCCACGGGAAGAGATGGGCTTTATTGATACATAAATTCAGCTATCTTTGATCTATCTGCTTTGAGCTAAGTAACTAGGTACAACTTTTGTAATCTCCTATCTAATCTGAATCTTAGCAATTCAAAGTCGATATTGAGTAAGTACACAAACTGGGTACACATACCCTTCTTTCATTTACGTAGTAAAATTTTGCCGCGTAGTGGTATCTAAAATGGTAGGTACTTTCGATACGGTTCGACTACAAAATTATGCAAGACGTTGACGCAGTAATAAATTAATCCGTTGCTTCCAGGGATTAACTTGTATTTTGATTATTATTACATACATACATACATCATGTATGTATTCCTTACGGGGTAGGCAGAGCATTAACGACCGTAAAAACTGCCCTTTTAAGCCAAGTCTGCCAATTATTTAAGAGTCATATAAAAATGTGCATCACCATACTGACAGGTTGTCAGCCCATCGCATATAATTGCAATACACATGTAACTCTCGAGTACTGTAGTCGCCTCTTACGCCACCCGCGGGAAAGAAATAGGGTGATGCTATTCTAAGCCGGTATCACACGGCAATGCATTATTATTATATTTTGTATTATCAGTAACTGGTGATCTGATCAATCAATTATTGGTGATATGTACTGTTGATAAATCAGGCATTATTTGTTAACGTCCATGTTTTCGACCGGGGAAATCTAATTAACTATTATTAATGTACGTTAATTATTAATTAGTATCTTATCTGTAAATTATTCAATAGGTATAAATAAAACTCCGTTTCGTTTTTCGTCATTCGAACGGAATCAAAATGAAGGTGTTGATAGTGTTTGCGCTTGCGACAGTCGCTTTGGGAGAAGTTGTTAGTCCCGTTAAGGTGGTAGACTTGCCACCTCTGGACAATGGCTTCGCTGAGGTCGACGGACTACCCTCAGTGCTCGGGTACCTCGTAGATGTGGCCATCCCGGCGTTCGAGGCCAGGAAGAAAGCTGAACAGGCGTATTTCGCTGAACATGCCAGGATTACTGGAGGATCTCCTACCGCCCCCGGACTTTTACCCTGGCAGGTAAGAAATGACAGATCTTAGAGCAAATCTCATGTCCAGCGTAACTCAGTTAAAATGCAGCATACGCTGAGCGGATGACGGGACATTATTTCATCCGACAAGAACCCATGAGACCATGAACCAACATCTCTTGTATCACTTTCGGAAGCAAAAAATATACGATTTTCTTACGAAAGGACCATAGCCTTGGATCAATTTTGTAGCCTTGGAGCTGTGTAAAGCTTGTATCTCAATAACCTAACTTTATAACCCCATCTTTGAACAGGCTGGTCTCATCACTGACATCATCGACATTGACAACGCCAATGGTATCTGTGGCGCTTCCCTGGTCTCCAACAACCGTCTGATCACCGCCGCCCACTGCTGGTTCGACGGCATCCACACCGCCTGGAGAGCGACCGTCGTGCTTGGCTCTTCCTTCCTGACGATGGGTAGCGACGGCATCAGGGTACAGACCACCCACATTGAAATGCACCCACAATGGACACCCCAGATGATCCGCAACGATGTTGCCGTGCTTTACTTGCCAGCTCCTGTTGAACTGAACAGTAAGTTATTTCATAACTTAAAATAAGAAATTGTAAAGTGGGGTGTAGAATCGTTCCACCGCTCAGCCACTGAGCTACCGCCGCCTCGACGGAACACTTCCAAATTTTCAAGTAAGTTATTTGTAGCGATGGTTTGATCCAAGGCTAAAACAAACTCGAAGTAAGAGTTACGCCTAGAAATAAACTCAAAGGAGCACGGGCGCATGTGACATAATGGAACATGATGGAATGGTGCCGCATTCCAACGTGAATGTTAACGCAAGCAAAGCTATCCCATTGGGAGCTTCTTCGTCTCCCTTTTTATGTGCTTGCTTATTACACAGACTATCTCAGCATACTTTGCTAGTTATTTTTAGCGTTTCGTCAAAGTTACGCTATTGAAAAAGCAATGTAGGCCAGGTATGCAGTAGATACCTAAGTATAATATGCAGGGTGTAAGGCACAGCCCTCTGAATACTGATGCACCCTGCATTAAGACCATGAAACTAACAACTTTTCGTAAGAAAATATTTCAGTAATCGTTTTTTTTTACTTTCTCTAGTAAATGCAGTGAGCTGATTTTATATTGGAGGTCGAATTTGTCGTTTTCTGACATATGTTTCTAGGGGAAAGTTGTTTAGTTTCATGGTCTGAATGGCCCCTGTAAGTATTTGGAGGGCTGTCCCTTACTCCCCGTATAGGGTGAAATTTTACTAGTGACCGATAGCCAAAACTTGAGACGGGCTGGTGATAAGGAACAACTTACCCCAAGGAACCGAAATACGAAAAAGAATTACCTCCCATACTAAATTGCCGATCAGCTGATTTGAGTTACTATGGAAAGCACGGAATGGAAACTCAAAATATTTTTGTTATATTTCCACCTATGTTCGCTGGGGAAAGTTATTCCTCATCACCAGCCCGCCTTGAGATTTTGCTATTCGTCAAAAGTAAAATTTCACCCTATGGTGTTTACGAAGCCTAAAATCATTTACATGTCTTAATATTCCTTTTGCTGATCAATGTATTATTTATATTCCAGTTCGTTCTATTTGGCCTGTAAACCTGCCATCTGGTAGCGAGTTGGAGGATGACTTTGTCGGCTCGGTTGCCATCGCTTCCGGCTATGGAATGACTGGCGACGGTAAAGGTATGTACTTTGGAGTTTCCATTCCAATTTTATAGATAATCATATAAAAAATAATTAATTCCTGCTGCTGTTAGGATTGTGGCGGCGCGTATGCGCTCCACATAGAAGTCCTAAAACGCGGTATAGAAGTTATTCCGCGGATCGCTATATATACAACTTACAAACATGTCCGGTTGGAACAGTCGTTCCCCTTGTCACAACTCCCGACCAGGCGGGTAGCTACCCTTTTCCTCACTGTCGTCACTCGGCCTACTGGCCTCATCATCACTCCTCCTAAGGATCATATACTTACCGTAAAGGTGTTAAGATAATGAGCAAAACTTCTGAACAATTTTTTCAACCGCTTTCGAAATGTTTCCCTACATATTCAAATCAGGCCAAACGAACCATGGTAGTATTTGTTTACATGAATTACCCATTCTGTATTAAAATTACTAATGCCGATGCATGCCCGGCCGGGCGATGTCGGATTAGAATATCATCACCCCAATTTTTTCCTGCGGGTGTCGTAAGAGGCGACTAAGGTGATCATGTGTATAACAATTTTAGGCGACTTGATGACAACCTGTACACAATTTTTCTGAAACAGCCTTCAAATACCTATTTGTTAGACGCGGCGATATCGACCGTATTTTACGGCCGGTAACGCTCTGCCTAACCAGCAAGGTATTAAGGCGAGATATGTATAAAATTATTAATCTTGTAAAGCGTTTAATTTATCTTTTTTTATGTATATACTTACTTATTTCGTGCTCATTTCAGCGCACAACATCACTAGCGATCAATTCCTGAGCCACGTAATGGTGCCAGTGATTGAAAACTCAGTTTGCTTCCGAACCTTCTTGTGGCTGGTCCACGACACGAACATTTGCATCGACGGTGCTGGTGCCAGGAGCACCTGCAAGGGTGACTCTGGTGGTCCTCTGGTCGTCTACAGGGGTGCCCCCATTCTGGTAAGATTATCCAAGTCTTTTAAAAAATGTTCATGAATTTTTGAGTATGACGAGTAAGACGACCCAACTAAACATGAAATCAGCTGTACTGGATAGGAGTCTGTTTGTTGCTGTACTGGCGATGATTTTAAGATAATGAACTACTGTGAAAACATACAAACTTACCTACCTGTCTCCTCCCATGTTCAGCAGTAGACTGTGTGGCTGTTTATATACTCGTAATATAACCTATCCCGGAATGGATTGCTGTTGAGAACGCTACAGAAACCCTTCAACTAACAGACTTACATTCCGCTAATACATTAAGACAATTGGTCATGGAATTTATAAAGAATGGACAAGCAAAGCTCATAACATAACAAAGACTAAAGGGTGGGCTAAAGTGAAGTCTGTTGAACTCATTAAAAGAATTTATCATTACATCATGGCACGTAATGTCTCCTCGCAAAATACGTTTCTTCCTTCTTTATTTCGCGTCGGGTACCAAATCGACAAACGACCCGGTATACCCTGGCGTAAGAGCTTTTTTTCAACCGCCTACTACTTAATACTAGTAGAACTCAGACATGGTTGTGTGACGACCGCCAGTCTTCCATACAAGCTACACAGTAGTATTACCTTAACTTATCTTAAATTAGTGATGTCACACACACACACACACACATATCACGCTTATAATCCCTGGCCCCTGTTTAATAAAGCTGACAATCCGACATAATTGTCAAAAACCTACAAATTTGTCGCATTGTCATGGTAAACTCGTTTAATAAAAATGTCAATTTTGTCACAAATCGACAGGTAAAGTATTGACAAATTGTCGCAATTGTAAATGCGTTTAATAAAACTCTACAATTATCGAAAACCATGGTCGAGCCCCGTGACAATTGTCAGTGACAAAATTGTCGCATAATCGTGACATATTTGTCGGCTACTGACAAAATTGTCAAATATTAAATTTATGGAATTGTGTGAGGGTACACTACAATAATTCATACAATTTTAATGTTTATTCGAATAAGAGGTTTTTGTGACTATAATTATTGTTTTGTCGGTGTTTTTGGATACCTTTCAATTATGGATATGAATAATAAAATTACCACTTTGGGGCTGATATTTAATAAAGATTTACTGTTTGGCATTACTATTCTCGCTGTTAGACTTAAGCACCATTTTTGGAAAAATTAAGCTTTTATAAGCTTTAATTGATAGCGCGACATAGGGTAGGGGCACCTGTCAATAATATCCGACAATTCTACAAATATGTCAATATGTCGCGACAATTATCCGTTTAATAAAGCAGAATCGACAAGTTTTTCACGACAATTTGTCACCTGTCACCTGTCGCGCGGAAAGTTTTATTAAACAGAGAATTGTCAAATTGTCACGATCATCCGACATATTTGTAAATTTTCCACCATGACAATTTTGTCACCTGTAAGTTTTATTGAACAGAAACTTGTCGAATTGTCGGAATTGTCAACCATGACATAATTGTCGCATAGTCAGTTTTATTAAATAGGGGCCAGATGTCACTCTCCGTCAAAATAGGTTTAGAAAAGGATAGGAGATATCTAAGTCCTGTCATGTTTAAAAACATAAAAAGATTCTATATCTATGTTTAAAAATGATAATGGGTTCTTCACAATTTCTAGTCAATTTAGTCGACATTGTTTTCATCGGCACCTTATTTTGACACATAACACGTATTTTGCGTCAAATTATAAAACATGACATGAATAAAATATCTCCTATCCGTTTCTAAACCTATTTGACGGAAAGCGACAGCACTAATTAAAAGTAAGTTAAGAGAATTGTTATCCCGAATTGAGGCCATTATCTGAGTTTCAAGCTTAAAGTAACACGGTCTTCCATTGCTCGCTGCTTACACACATGTTATCTTCCAGGTGGGGGTCACGTCTTTCGGCAACCCCCGTGGCTGCGCCAGAGGAAGCCCAGCTGCCTTTGCCAGGATTACCTCCTTCATGGACTTCTTCAATCAGCACATCCAGTACCAGAACTGGTGGGCTAACCGAAAATAGAGAGCATTATAATGAATCTGTAATAAAATAATTTGAACACCCATATAATTCTTGAATTTATTCATTAAAGTACCTGCCTAAATAGACCTGAAAACCCTTCAGCAGCTTTGCTTCGGAGACCACGTTAAGCCGTCGGTATCGGTTGCTGTACGACAGAAGCCTACCATAAGTTACCACTTACCTACCAACTACCTACAGTCGGTGTTATGATAATGATTATCATGAACAATAACTGAATTATTACAAAAAGACAAGAGAAAGTTAGACGCGCATTTAAACGCTGTCTATTTTTGTTTAATACGACTTGACGTCGTCAAACGTATTAGATACTGTTAAACATTGTTTGTAAATAACGTATTGACTGCGTTTTTTTCAGACAGTCATGTTTTACAGTCAGACAGCATCTGTAATTTAATAAGTAGGTACCGTACCAATCTACCAAAATATTCCTAGACCGACTGCATTGCAATCTGTGCCTATGCCTCTGAAAAATCTAACTACCTACCTCGTTTTCTCTTGGATCCCATATAAGGGGGTTCTCCCACTTGAAGTCAGTTGCCGTTGTAGTTCTATTAGATTATCTTTGAGTTGCTGTGATTTTTTAGCACATCCGTAACACGTTTGTGACACGAAAGGAATATGCAAATTGTGATCTTATTTCCATAAAACGGCGGTGATTGTTTACAGGACAGACGCATCCGTCAATGCACCGTAAACGCACCTTCTTCGCCGTATTTGTATAAAAATAAGATCGGAATTACGTCTAAAAAGTAAGTAGGTCAGATATAACCGTTTAAAAAACTAATAATCTGTCCAAGCTCACTTATTTTTCGAAAAACATTATCTCAGTGAATTCTGAAACTCGAAGTTTTCGAAGTACTCGAAGCTTTCAAAGGAAATGCAGATATTTTGGTATGGTTTAGTGACTTTTTCCGTGCTTTTTCCTATCATATTTTTTTAGTGCCATCTACTATGTAACTACGAAACTTTTATAAAAAGCTACTAGGAAGTAGTTCTCCTTTATGCAATTCAACATAGATGGCGCTATCTATTAAACGTTCCATTACACACAAGGGGACAAACGTTATTATTTTGTATTCTTATATTATACTTAATTTTTCTTTTGAAATACAATTGAAAAAAATAATTCGTACACGCTAATTTCTATTAAACAATTTAAGTACCTAATTGACTTGTACATACAACGAACTGTATACTTTTATAAGTTACGTGGTTAAACTACAGAAGGCATGAAAAGAAGCGTTGTGCGTGACAATGCGAAACTTGACAGCTAATTTGACGTTTAGAAAATTTCGATTCATCGGTTTCTCATTGTATATTTTGGTACATTTTTCTTTGAATTATCCTAACAAACCCTAACAGAATGGATGAGATCGGTATTATTTTACCCGAGAAGGTAACACAGTTCATAGTTATTTAAGGAGTGACATATTTGGGGAAATTTATGAGTGTATTCTACTTACGCTTTATTTCAGGATGAATTTGCTACAGACACCAAAGGATTGGCCTTTGCTGGACCGCAGACATTTGATGAGCTTGAATCCGAGGACTTATACACCAAATACAAGGTAAAACATAAAGGTATCCCAGATTTGCTGCAAGTATAATAACCTCATTTCAGGTTGTGTAGGTGGTGTGCCTGAGCTGAGATATCTCAGCTCAGGCGCACCATCTGATTTTTTAATTTTTGAGTCGGCAAATTGTTCAGAACTTTATTAAAATTTGCCTCAAGAGGTGTTTTCTTTTTAATTTTTACAATTTTGGGTCTTTGTTTGGTACTAACATAGGTCCACAAAAGGCTAAAAAGGAAAACAATCCTATAAAAAGGATTACCAAAATATGGGGACTATTCACTAGAATGGGTATTCACCTGCTTATGGTCTGATCTGACCAATTGCAAGTAAAAACAAAAAAGAAGATAGTTCCACAATTAGTGTTTTTGTATCTTACTTACAATGTGAATGACCTAAACTTGAAATGTATGCCTACTTAATCCTTTGTCACCCAGAAACTGCAACGGATGCTAGAGTTCTTGGAAGTGCAGGAGGAATACATCAAAGATGAGCAGCGGAACCTGAAGAAGGAATACCTTCATGCCCAAGAGGAAGTGAAGCGTATCCAGTCTGTGCCACTTGTCATCGGACAGTTCTTGGAGGCAGTTGACCGCAACACTGGCATTGGTCAGTCTCGAGAATCTCATATCCAAATTTGTCATAGATTTTACCTTTTTTATTCCAAGAATTGCTCAATATTACTGTCTAGTTAGCATGCAAGAGTTCATTCAATTCCTTAATCCTTGTTAAGACGATATTTTAAGGTTGTTCCCAATTGAAATCTAATCTGAACAACCAGCATTATTCAATTTCTTTGACTAAAAAAAATGTCTAGATTTGTTTGGTGTATTGCCTCAAGTTACATAGATGAATATATACTAATTATAATTTTTTAGTGGGAAGCACCACAGGGTCAAATTACTATGTCCGTATCCTGTCTACGATTGACCGTGAACTGCTGAAACCATCTGCCTCGGTGGCTCTACACAAGCACTCAAATGCTCTCGTAGATGTGCTGCCTCCGGAAGCTGACAGTTCCATCTCCATGTTACAAGCAGGTAAGTCAACTTATTCTTTACAGGGATTTCACCCACTGATACTTTTTTCTGGGATTAGGTAATTTTTCTGAAGCTACTTTCTAGCTTAGTTAATTAGGTATAAAGCAGCAATTAAAATTGTTTATTTACTTGGTCAAGTAGTTTCAGCAATTATGAATTACACCCAATCAAAAATGTTTAGTGAATAATTGATTCAAAAAATTGCACTGAAAAGTCACCCACAAAGTTTTACATACACAAAACACAATTTATAACATCAGTATGATATTTCATTGCTTACAAAATCCTAAACTCCTAAATTTGTTCCAGATGAGAAACCAGATGTCCAGTATTCCGACATAGGAGGCATGGACACACAGAAGCAAGAAATAAGAGAAGCGGTAGAACTGCCACTCACTCATGTAGAACTATACCGGCAGATTGGTATTGAGCCTCCGCGCGGAGTGCTCATGTACGGTCCGCCTGGCTGCGGCAAGACTATGTTGGCTAAAGCTGTAGCTCATCATACTACAGGTAGGTTTTGGTCTGTAACATATCATATATCACGCCTTTATCACTTGCGGGGTAGGCAGAGCTTAAACGTCGTGACAAACAGGTGACGGTCATACAGAAAATGATGTATCACCATAGTGACAGGTTGTCCCACCGCCTAAAACTGCAATACACAATTACCCTCAAATCCCTTATTCGCCTTTCATGACTCCCACAGGAAAGAAACTGGGTGATGCTATTCTAAGCCGGCATCACAAGGCGGAAGTCTATGATAAGAAAACAATTAATATAGCAAAGGTTTAGGCTGGTTTTACAATGCCACCAGTGCGTGCAGCGACACTTTAAAACTAAATGTACTACATAAGGCACTTCAAAAAGGAGCAATGCGTCAAGATGTCCCTTAGTCGCCTCTTCGGACACCCATGAGAAAGAAATGGAGTGATGCTATTCTAAGCCGGCATCTCACGGTGTAGCAGTTGAACAGCGTGATAAAGCAGTTTTTTTAAGTCCATGGTTTAGCCAGCCCTGTTTATATCATTAAATCTTTGTTCTTAGTTGCATAGGTAAGGTTAGTGTAGTTAATATATCAGTAATTAAATTTTGTTATTAGATTAACTGTGCAGTTGTACACATATTTTCTGCCTTTCTTTGTAATGTCTCACTTCCGTGGGTCAGCTGTAAAAATTTCTACTTGGAAATAAGCTGTACCTCTTGTGTCGTATTTCTTTATGTTTTGTGTCTTTTCTGTAATGTTTTTGTGTGCAATAAACTGTAAATCTGTACTTTTATAAATCTGAGTGTTCGTGTGTGTGTATGTTTGTTACCTCTTCACGCTCAAACGGCTTGACCGATTTGGATGAAATTTAGAACACAGGTAGAGTAAAACCCGGAATTACACATAGGCCACTTTTTACCGCGGGAAAACAACTATTAAGTGGCAGCGGTAGAAACCTAGTAAATAAATTGTTTTCAACTTAGTTGCGTTCTTTACAGCTGCTTTCATTCGTGTGGTGGGCTCAGAGTTCGTTCAGAAGTACCTCGGCGAGGGTCCCCGCATGGTGCGTGACGTGTTTCGACTCGCCAAGGAGAACTCGCCAGCCATCATCTTCATCGACGAGATTGACGCCATCGCCACCAAACGGTAAATTAAATACGGAAAAATTAGTAGGTAATAGCAAATTTTAAAACACTTCCCGTGTTAGATATATAATTTTTGAAATTATCGAGCGCGGGCAGGATTTGGACCTGCGACTTTCGCCATTACTAGTGGCGACGCCTCTTCCATATGGGCTACCGCAGCTCGTTCCTTGCCCGCGAATTTCGCATTGAAAAAAAAAGACGGAAATGTCATGAATAGCCACAACAGTCCACTGCTGGACATAAGTATTCTTCTATTCACAGGTAGCTTTACGTACCGCGCTTGGCAGGCGGATTTGTGAGCGCAGGGCATGGTGTTGTATTCACAAAAAATTAAACCTTAGTCGCCTTTTACAACACGAGTATAAATATATGTTATGATATTATACATACGGACATACTTCACGCCTTGCGGGCAAAGCAGAGCGTAAGGCTGTAATAACGAACTTTATGCACAACAGTGTACGTACATGGGCGGACTAAATGCCAATGGCATTATCTACCAGTCTACCTTAGGTCATGTGGAAAGTACAGGCAGGTGCAAAAATAATAATAAAAATCAATCAATACATGATAGTGATGAGATGATTGAAGATTACTCATGTTAATGTTGTTACATTTCAGCTTTGACGCCCAGACCGGTGCCGACAGGGAAGTTCAGAGGATCCTACTTGAATTACTGAATCAAATGGATGGCTTCGACCAAACTACTAACGTCAAAGTGAGTACTACGTAATAGTAGATAGTTTCTTAGGTATCTGAATTTAAAGAAATTGATTCCCAAGTTTTGTAAAATATTTTTAATAATATTGTTTTTTAATCAAACTTGACACATTTTGTTACCTATAGAATACGTGGTACTCAACGTAACACCCTGTATATATCAGGAAAAGTGTTGGACCAAGGACACTACCTTGACAGACACCATACGACATAAAAGAGGGTTGACTAACTACAAACTGAGTCCTGTCTATTAGATAGTCTTAAGAAAATATCCAGTGCAACTCCTCAGGCACAAAGTTACACTGATTTACATCCTGCAATTTCTTCAGCATAGTTGGGATCGAAACTGTATCAAAGGCATATTTAAGGTCAAGAAAAATCCCCAGACGCTTTTACTTTTTGTCTTATATCTTGGCAACTGCCAGCTGTAAACAAGTGTAGTATAGATTGTTTTCCTAATACCCTATGTAATGATTTCGCAGGTGATAATGGCGACGAACCGCGCGGACACGTTAGACCCGGCGCTGCTCCGGCCCGGCCGCCTCGACCGCAAGATAGAGTTCCCGCTGCCCGACCGCCGGCAGAAGCGGCTCATCTTCTCCACCATCACCGCCAAGATGAACCTCTCCGAGGAGGTAAGGGGGGTTGGGGGGTTGGATGAAGGATGGTGACACGATTTCTTTTAAAATACCACGATGTCTCAAAATATCACGAGTAAAGATAACGCGCAGTGTAAACTGACTTTTTGTGACTAAACGTCACTCTCAAAATATAACGCTCGACTGAAAATGCTGTGAATGTCACGATGTCTTAAAATGACCGCCTGTCGCAAAACGCCACGCTGTGTCTAAATGTTTCGCTATGACAAAAGTTACTTAAACACAACAGCGCGCTGACTCAAAATACTGTGAGTGTCACGATGTCTTAAGCTAACCATTGGGCACAACAGCTGTAATCACGTTTTCAACGTTTGATTGTTGTCCTAATAAAATTAAATTCTTGCAAATGATATGTTACTAGTTTTAGTGTTATTTTATAAGCTTGGCACAATTTATGTAATTAATGAATGTACTTTGCTCAGAAATAAGCAAATTGAAACGGATTAACTGCCATTGACCCGAAAAGAAGAAGACCGCCTGTCGCAAAACCTCACGCTGTGTCTAAATGACACTTTTTACTTCTGTTTCATTTCGATTCCCAGTCTTCAGACTCGCTTGTTTACACGTTGCCCTCGGTTGCAGGTGGACCTGGAGGAGTTCGTGGCGCGGCCCGACCGCGTGTCCGGCGCCGACA
This sequence comes from Tuta absoluta, assembly GCA_027580185.1. Taxonomy (NCBI): domain Eukaryota; kingdom Metazoa; phylum Arthropoda; class Insecta; order Lepidoptera; family Gelechiidae; genus Tuta; species Tuta absoluta. The sequence goes on from JAQAHW010000005.1 coordinate 14,049,976, forward strand.
TCAACGCCATCTGCCAGGAGGCCGGCATGCACGCCGTCAGGGAGAACAGGTAAACAAAGATCGCACGGAACACGGCATGCCTTTATAAGGCCGTTTTAAATGCGGTGCAAGTATTTTCCGGGTGTGTTCTTGAAACTGATAAATTTTTGAAATATGTAATAAAACCTTTGGGTCTCCCATACAAAACTGCTGAAAAAGTGTCATATTGTACAATTTTGTTTTTCATACTTTGAAAATGGCGGCCGGAGGTGAAAAAATAAACCATAAGAATTGTTCAGTTTCACAGCCAGAAAATATTTGCACTAAATTTAAAATGACCTTGTATATCGTGCCGTTTTCAATAGCATCATACTATTTCTTTGTGGATGACGTAAAAGGTAACCAAGAGATATAGTCCTCGTGAAACTAGATACCTTGCACTGCGCGCGCCAACCCACTTCCACACCACAACATGTTAAGTATGGCAAACACCCCCAATTAGAGGGAAGCCATATCAAGCTGTATATTTTGATGGTGATGCTATAACGCGTGTTTGTTTGAATTCATGTTGACGAAACGAATGTGAAAACAACCTTCTAGGTTGAAAACCAAATTTTTAAAACACTTCTCGTGTTAGGTATACAATTTTAGAAAACTTGCAAAATTATCAGATTCAGATTCATTTATTTGCATAAAACATAGTTTCCATACATTACAACAGGTCTTATGTGATAAAAGTGTATCATATGTTTTACTAAAATAAGCATGCAAAAAATTACAATTATAATGTCAGCACTTAAAAATAATATTCCATCAATATAAAAAAAAAAACATTAAAATATAAAATAATATAGTTAAAAAATAGTAACAATTTCTTTCAAATAATAATTACCTTAAAATTACCATTGAAATTACAATTTAAAATTTTTATAACATAGTTTAGTCAACATTTACACTCCATAAATTCCTTAACCGAATAGAAACATTTTTCCAAAAGCCAGTCAGACAGCAAAGTTTTAAATTTATTAATTGGACTTAATTTAATTTCATTTGGCAATTTATTAAATATTTTTGGAGCCATGCAGTGGACATTTTTTCCGAAAAAATTTACCCTTGACCTCGGTACTTTAAATAGTGAGCATATTTTGACCTGTCTAAAAGGATGTTGTGGTAATTTTTCAAAATATTCAGGGTGTTCCCTAACAAAGATGGATATTTGTTGAATGTAGATGCACGGCAGAGTCAGAACCTTAGTAGCTCTGAAGAGAGGTCTGCAAGTTTCCAGATAGTGAGCCCCACAAACTGCCCTTATACATTTTTTTTGTACAAGGAAAGCTTTATTTGCTTCCACTGAATTACCCCACACAATCAATCCATAGCTAAGTATTGAGGAAACATAGCCATGGTACGCTATAAGAGCAATCTCTTTAGATGCGGTGCTGTATAACCTACGTAGAGCGAATGCATATTTATCAAGCCTGTCACAGACATTTTGTACGTGAATTTTCCAACTACAAAACTTATCCATAATTATACCTAGAAATTTTGTAGACTCTACTTCTTCAATTTTGTTATTTAAAAACTTTAAGTCTAGTTTGAAGTCAAATGCTCTATATGTCCCGAACTGAATTAATTTAGTCTTTGTAATATTTAAATTTAGTTTATTTACATTTAACCAATCTATTACTGTTGCAAATGCATTAATAATAGATGTATGTAATGTTGAAGAGTTTTCAGATCTGATCACCAGTGTTATGTCATCAGCAAACATGATGCAACTGTCGCTTAAATGATTAGGTAGATCATTCACATAAATTAGAAAAAGAAGAGGCCCCAGAATACTGCCTTGGGGCACTCCACAGCGATTATGTTGGAAATCAGACCGATAAGAGATTAGTTCCGAATTACTAATTTTATTAATTTTTGTACATTGTTGCCTGTTCTCTAGATAACTTTTGATCCAGCTATATGCATTTCCTCTGATACCATAGTTGTCAAGTTTGTCCAGCAGTATCGCCTGATCAACGCAGTCGAATGCTTTCGATAAATCTAGAAAAATTGACGCTACTGCATTTTTGTCATCGACCGCGGGCAGGATTTGAACGTGTGGCTTTCGCCATCACTAGGAGGACGCCTCTTCCATCTGGACTACCGGAACTCATCCAGAAGAAGAAATAATGATGCAAGATGGCGTCGCCACTTGTGATGGCGAAAGTCGCAAGTTCAAATCCTGCCCGCGGTAGAATATTTAATAGTTTTCTAAAATTGTATATAATGTTATTTACTCGCCTAACATTATTTCTATTATTTTTCTCAGATACATCGTTCTACCGAAAGACTTCGAAAAGGGTTACAAGAACAACATCAAGAAAGATGAAAGTGAATACGAATTCTACAAATAAGATTATTTCCGTATACTTTATTGTAATAAATATGTATTTGTCTGCAGATTTTTAAATAAAATTAATTACTAACAGACTATCATTTTTCCTATACATTGAGTCCATTCCCCAAACTTGTCTATTTTCTATAGCGTCTAAATTTCTGAAACATTACTTTCCCTAACTACCAGTGGATGTGGTTCCTTTGATTGCATGTTACCCAGCATGAAACAGCACCGCACGTATGACTATGACTGTGGATTGCCATACAAACGCAAAAAGATACGTTCTCCCAACACAGGTTGAGCTGAACGTGACATTCTTCGCTAAGGGTCTATACAGGTGAAGCGGCCGCGCAGCAGCGACCCGGCAGCAAATTTTGGCGGCCGCGACCGGGCCGCAGAACGATTTATGTGGAGCGCCCGCGCCGCCGTCCGCCGCACGCGCGTTCTCCACAGTTTCGGGACAACTTCAGGACAAATGTGGGACTACATATGAGATGTTAGATAAATAAAATACATGTATTTTGCTATTGATAATTTGTTTGCTTTTATTGTTTACACAAATTACGACCGATTTTGATACCATTTTAAACATTTTGTTGTAATTTTCTAAGTTAATTAGGTAGGTATATTATAAATATTATAATAAAAGGATTTCGTTAATCTAAAATAAAATTCCACTTCAAACAAATAAATTACAAGTAAATTAATACTTATGGAGGTATGTATGTACAGATGTAGGTACTATACTTTCATTCATTCTCTCTTCGATTAAACTAATGAAGAGTTCGGTATCAAACATATTGTCACACATGAACCGTTGCTACTGAGTGCATAGAAACTTGCAATGGCGGCGAGGCGCGGCGACCGAGTCGACAGTCGGCAGCGCGCGCGCGTCGCCGCACATGAATCGTTGCATACAGTTTCATAGAAACTGGCGAAAAGCGGCTGAGTCGAGGTTGCGCGGTCGCTCTACCTGTATCGAGCCTAAGACGAAATTTTATTTTTGAACTAGCGTTGCCGCCCGCGGTTTCTCTCGCGCATTATTTTTTCGTGCGGAACACCGACTCAACGAACAAACAACCCGACGAATCTACTAAACACTTTCAAATACGTACATTATTATTTTATCTCCTTAGCTTGAAATATTTTTTGGAAACTAATCGAAATTTAAAATCACAAACTTCCATACAAATATTTCACCACCTTTTAGCCCGTTTAGGGGTTAAAATTTAGAAAATCCTGAAACATGTAATTAATTATTTTAGTTTCTTAATCGAATGCCAAATGGGTTAAAATTCTGAAAATTCTTTCTTATTAAACCTATTGCCCAAATTTCATGTTTCTAGCATGAGTAGTTTAGACTGTGCGTTGATGAATGAGTCAGTCAGGTTTTTATAAGTAGGTTTACTTGTTGTATTCCCGCTGTACCAGGTGCTCGTGAGTTGAGGGTAGGTGAGGGTTGAGCAAGTTTTAGCATGGTAGTATTCTATTATCTGTGGGCATGGCAAGGTACTGCCCCACCCTCTGCCACGACTTGCCCACCTTGCCCCACCCTAAACGGGGACAACGGGAATACACCGTTTACGTTCAAGTTTAGGTCTAGTTAAGTTACACACTCACCGTATCCATACATACCCATGTATATTTGGGTTTTTACTTGGTCTTACATTATCATTTTCAAAATGATTTGGTGTTGAAAACGTAAAATAAAAACAACATAAATTGTATTCAAAATCTATATTTGATAACAGTTCTTAACAATGTGATATTATAATAATAATAATATTACAATATATTTGGCATATACCTTAGAAAAATGAAGATGACAATAAATTACAGAATATCATGTTGAGTATAACGGGATTTTTGTGATTTAACTGATTTCAGATAATTCTCAAATTTGTCGTAACGTAAAATTATGTACAAATACGCAATGTTATTATTATATGTTAAGTATCATAAAACACTTATTTTTTACAATTAAAGGTGCAAAATTCATCACACTAAGGCTGTGTTTAAGGCACTAATTCTAATAACAAGGCTTTGTTAGGGCATCTTCATTATGAATAATATCTTCAATCACGAAAATAGCTGCCTAAGAATAGTTGAGAATTGTATTTCATAACAAGATGTAGATTTTTCAAGTGTAATTTTAATTTCCTAGCCTCATATTATAATCTACTTTCATATAATTGCTATTATTAAACATTCCAACAATCTACATAATATGCATTTTAAGGCAACGAAATATCAGGTTCAATGTAATCACAGTAATAAGGCCGAAGTTACAATATGCAAAGGTACAATGATATGAAAGTTAGAACATAAATTAGAACCCTTGAACATACATTCGGTGATATTTTTAAGGCGAGTGTAGCCGTGAACGACCTTGACAGTGGCGCCACTTCCAATAAAAAAGATATCTTTATACAAACAATCTATCAGAATCTCCGTTGCCCAATTGTCTAGTATTATACTTAAGTAAAATTAATACCTGCAAAATCAATTAAATATTCGCTGTTATTAAAGTTATGGTAATTAATACCAAAAGTGTAAAAAATACCAATCTAGATTTGTTTAAAACCAAACTTGCACAATATTTGAAAACTGTTTAAATAAGTATTCGTATGTTATGTGAACGGCAACAACACTATTATGATTAACATTTTTCTTATGTAAGTGACTGTATGTCTTTAATAAGAAATAAAGATTCTTTAACCTGAAGTAGCCGTTTTAAGGCAATTTTTTTCGTGAAGTGGCGCCACTGATGAGGTTGTTCACGAGTACACTCGCGATAAGTCCTCAGGTTCAGAAGTGTTTTGGGGACGTGATAGTCCAAGTTATACTCACGTTTAAGCAAAGTATCTGTCGGCATACCGAGATGTGGGCACAAAAGCCACAGGAAAAAAATATAACTTGGCAGTAGACTTGACTAGGTCCGAATTAAAATGTCGCCATGTTCAAGGATCCTAATACTTAATTATTATAAAAATAAATATAATTGGTGGTATGTTTAGTAAGTCGTACAAAAAAGTTATGATATTTTTAAATAATTTATATCGGAATGTAGAAAACAACGATAAATAAAAAAAGCGATCATAGCTACAAAAATATTTAACCTATTTATAAAATTAATAATTACCTACAATAAGTACGTAAGCATTTGCTTTTTAATAATACTGATTCAATATTCCAATTAATATTTTTGTCATCGTTTTTTTTAATTTTATATAATTGGGTTCATTTTCTGGCACAATTTCGTTTGAGCTCATTAACTTCAATACTTATATTTTTTATAAATAGCGTAAATGCGAAAATCTGAGGGTTTGTCGATTCGTAAGGATTTTTCAGAAAACACGGCTTACATCAAAATATAGCTAGTTACTGAATTAATCTACAACAAAAAATCATATTCAACAATTTATATGGCAATAAAACATACAATAAAATAGTATTAACAATAATTATATAAATTCATGATGAACAAGAAAATAGATTTCTTTTGTCAGCCAAAGCGAAGGAATGTGATAAATACTTTGTAATGTAAAAGTGGAATGATTTCACTGGGAGAGATAAAAATTAAAATATTCACCCGATCACAGACGATATAAAACGGGTTTACGAGTATTTACCAATCAGCTGATATGTAATTGATATTATGTAATGACACAGGGTATGTACAAACAAGCTAGTTATTAAAAAATACTAACCCTATCGCGGCTCGTGAAAAAGAAACTTCAAAGTTATATTTTTCGTTTATTAACCGCTATTTTTAATTTATAAAATTTTAATATAGCCAGTATCGCTGCTGGGACAAATCTAACGATACATCTGATGTCCACAAACATGCATCTCCAAAAACATTACCTGCCTTATGAGGCAGTCAGGTAAATACGCAGGTGTAATAGTCATAGCGACTCAAGAAGCGCTAAGTTAATATCATATTGACCGTGTCGGGTGAATTCGTAAATATTAAAACTAAAACATCTATTTGATTTAGGTTTAAAAAGATAGAAGTTGTTTAAACACAACAGTAATATTAAAATCTACATTTTAAGTAGTTCTAAAAAGTAGATGAGTGAGAAGATCGTTTCATCGTCATGGAGAGTTCACGCAGAGGAATCACGTAAACTTACGTGGCTGCCACTTGAAGGGGACTCGATATGCCTTGTAGTTAAGTACATATTGCGCTTTCCATTGGCTGCCGTTCACTGCCTGAAAAACACACGTTACATAAATAATAACAAATGGATCGATTTCATTATGAGAGATATTGGCATGGATTTTGACAGGACCCATTCTTAGCTTCTCCTATCTGAATAGTATGATGAATAGGTAGGGCAAAGGGCAATATTTGTCCAACATATTGGACTGTAGTGGCTGACGATGAAATGAATACCGTACGCCTCACTCTCACTATTTTAGATCTGCTGTAAGATGTTTTTTAGAAATTAACTGACCTGTTGTGCACTGTAAGGGACAGCCCTCAAAATACTGATAGGGTGCATTCAGACCATGAAACAGAGCAACTTTCCTCTAGGAACTTGTCAGGAAACGACCACAAAAATCGCTATCCCATACATAACCACAATCAGCTGATTGCCTTTTCTATGGGAAACATTTATTTTACTTTTGCTGAAACATGTTCCTATGGAAAACTTGAGCATCATGGTTCACATGCACGGACGGCACTCCCTTACACCCTGTATAAAACGTTAAATCATTTGTGTTTTACTGTGTACAGTTATAGCCACTTATAGCACATAAGTTACCAGGAGTATTAGAAAATAACTGAGTTATTTTTGTCTCTAGTAATATTTTTTTCTTGACATGAATATGTTTTAGTAGAAAATTACTTCTGTTATGAGAAAAAGTTCAAAACATAATTTTGTATTAACTGGGGATAAAAATAATTCAGTTCTTTTGAAGTAGCCCTGGTACCTTATGTGCTACAACCGATTGTACATACATACATACATATAATCGGGCCTCTTTCCCATAGGGGTAGGCAGAGACTACATCTTTCCACTTGCTACGATCCTGACACACCTCTTTCGCTTCTTCAACATGGGTACTCTAGACCTGACCTTTCTTTAGAACGTCCCCGATCTGATCAAAGTACGTGCGTCTCGGTGTGACCGACTGTAGAATACAATAAATGTGATACTGACTGGTTGTGGTTGGGCATGAGCGGCACGAGCAGCGCGGGCGGGCCGGCGCGGCGCAGGAAGGGGTGGTTGAGCAGGCGCGCGGCGGACTGGCGCTGCGCCGGGTCGCGCACCAGCGCCAGCTCCACGAACGAGAGCAGGTCGGCCGGGCAGCGCGCCGCGCCGCGCGGCCGCGGCGGCGGCATGTCGCGGATGCGCCGCATCGCCTGACACACACGACGTATCATTCATACATATGATATAAAATCCGCCTGTCTAATAAAGTCTCACTTTACGTAGGTCAGCTGGAAGAAATTTCTTAGTAGAAATAAGTTGTCCTGTTGTGTCGTTATTCTTTGTATGTGTTTCTTTTGTAATGTTTTTGTGTACAATAAACGGTAAATAAATAAATAAAATATAATAAATTTTATTAAAAATAAAAAAATATACTAATGCATTTTTTTTTTGGATCTTTTGTTTGGGTTATCTACACTATAATATTATAAAGAGGAAAGATTTGATTGTTTGTTTGTTTGTTTGTTTGTTTGCATCGAATAGGCTCCGAAACTACTGGCCCGATTTTAAAAATTCTTTCACCATTAGAATCCTACATTAATCCTGATGAACATAGGCTATATTTTATACGAGAAAAAAATAGGGATCCGCGTGAAACTTTCGATAATGTAACCCAACGTGTGAAAAATGTACCAAAAAAATATCTTATATCGCGTACGCTGTGGAAATTATTGACAATAGAGCAAAGTGATGTACTACAGTTTTATAGAGGACATTAATATCTACAATAACGTCCGCGATACCATATGTCTAACTATTACAGTTATGCCACAATAACTACTTTTTCATTTAATATTTTACAATCTACGCCACATTATTCGTACCAGTGTAATGATTACATTTAATCATTACTGTATTAAAGGGTGTAAGGGATAGCCCTCCGAATACTGATAGGATACATGCAGACCATGAAACTGAACAACTTTCCCCTAGGAACATATTTCAGGAAACGTAAAAAAAACTGACTTCCCATAGTGAATGCAGTCAGCTGATTGTGATTTTGTATGAAAGGTCATTTTCTTGGCGTTTCCTGATATATTTTTCTAGGGGAAAGTTGTCGTGTGATGCGGGCTTAGAATAGCATCACCCCATATCTATGCCGTGTGATGTCGGCTTAGAATAGCATCACCCCATATCTTTCCCGTGGGAGTCGTAAGGGGCGACTAAGGGACTCGAGGGTTTGTATTGCAATTTTAGGCGATGGGCTGACAACCTGTCACTATGGCGATACACATTTTTCCGAATTATCCTCAAATGTTTGTCAGACGTGGCGTAAATGTCCGTTTTTGCGGCTGTTTACGCTCTGCCTACCCCGCAGGGGATTATAGGCGTGATATGTGTATGTATGTAATAAAATAAAAAATAAATAAAATAAATGTATGGAAAGTTGTCCAGTTTTATGTTTCATGCACCCTATCAGTATTCCAAGGACTGTCCTTTACTCGGTATAAAAAAAGACGACAAAAAACATAAAATAATGCATTAAAAAAATCTACACTAAAATAATACATACATACACATATCACGCCTATTATCCCTTGCGGGGTAGGCAGAGCGTAAACGGCCGCAAAAACGGACATTTACGCCACGTCTGACATAATGTTTGAGGGTCATTCGGAAAATTGTGTATCGCCATAGTGACAGGTTGTCAGCCCATCGCCTAAAATTGCAATACACACCCTCAAGTCCCTTAGTCACCTCCTACGACTCCCACGGGAAAGAAATCGGGTGATGCTATTCTAAGCCGGCATTACACTAAAGTAATAACAATATAATCTACACTAATATTAGAAACAGGATTTTTTTAATTGTTTGTTTGAATTGGATAGGCTCCGAAACTATTGACGTCATGACCGTCATTCTAAAAAAAGAAATTTGTATCACACAATTTTCATTTTTTAATACAATTTTGTTATGACCTAATAGAAAATAGGCTCGGGCGGGATAAAAAAAATAAAAATTTAGGCACTGCCATGGGGCTGGCCAGGTTAATCACACGGCATGTACTTTTACGCCACCACCATCTGAACACGATATTTGTTTCAAATTGAAGTCAAGATTTTTAGAATCCTACATTATCCCTGATGAACATAGGCTGTATTAAACTGTCTTATAACCGGGGGGAAATTGTTAGCAGCGGGTGAAACCGCTGGGCGGGCTGCTAGTTTTTAATAATATGATAGGCTTTTTATTAGAATGATTTATGGTTAATTATTTCCTAAGATACAAGTACTTACATATCATAAGTATTTAGTTTTTAGGTATCTTAATTTGTTATTATTTAGATGAATACCATTCTTCCGGAATTGAAACAAAATAACAGTAGTGATAATGCACTACTGTTATTTTGACACACATTGAAGCCTTAAGCGGTAGAGTTCGCAAGCTAATTTTCGTTTTTAAAAAATTACGCTCTTTTGCGGACTCTCAACTGATTACACAAGTCTACTTTGCCCTATGTCAATCACTTCTTACATATTGCATATCGTCATGGGGTGGTTCATCTAAAACTTTCCTTCTAACACTTGAAAGGGCACAACGAGCTGTTCTAAAGGTATTAAGTTTTCGTCCGTTCCTGTATCCTACTAACCTTTTATATAAGTCATGCCAAGTACTAACAGTTCGACAATTATTCATTTTAAGCACTGTACTAAAACAACACGCAGCACTTTCCTATTGCACGGATATAACTAACAAAAGACGTAAAGATATTGTCTGCACACAGAAAACACAAACAAACTTCGCCTTTTCATCGAGATTTTTTGTGTTCTTAGGACCCAGGCTTTACAATCGACTAAACGCAATTTTAACGATTTACCCTTTATGTTACAATGAATGTAAAAGGGTACTAAAAGAAGCCTTACAGTTGTTGTCGTATGAGGAAACAGAGAAATTATTGACGGTCTTTTCTTAGACCCTGTAACAGAACCTATTAGTAAAAAATTCACACACCTAGTTGATAAGTATTAATATTTTAACTGTATTCATCTAGATAATGTAAGTAAACATTTTAGGTATTTTATATAATTTATAAAAAAGACGTATTATGTAATTAATAAATATGACCTTGTTTGCCTGAGATACAGGGTAATCCTAGTTCAGGCTAAATTGTAATATTCAAGTACTTCTAAGTATATTTACTTTATATGTAAATACTGACATTAAGCTTATAAATAAATTATTCTATTCTATTAAATTATTCTATTCTATTCTATTCTATTTTGTTTTCGTTTATTACATAAAGATACAAAATGATGTACTTAACTAACTTACTGATTAAGCTATTGAGTTAAATATTAAGTTTTTGAAAACTTGCAAAATTTTCAAGCACGGGCAGGATTTGAACCTGCGACTTTCGCATTACTAGTGGCGACGCCTCTTCCATCTGGGCTACCGCAGCTCATTCCTTGCCTGCCAATTTTGCAAGTAAGTTATTTAATGCCAGTAACGCGTGGCACGGTTCCATCTACCGGGTTAGGCCGTACGCTCGCTCACGCGGGTTCACGCGCGGGACGGCCCGCGCGGGCCAGATTTGACAAAACACAAGATTGGCGCCACGTGACGCGGCCTGCGGTCACCCGCGCCGCGGCTTCAGCAACCCGCGACATAATATAACCCGTACGAACACGACGACACTTGCCATATTACAACTTCCTAGGCACTATGCGCCTTCTAAATTTGGACGGGTAATAATGGCGGCGATGTCAGACCGCCGCGCGGAACCCGCAAGACCGCGCGCGGCCTCACGCGCGGGCTGGCCCGCGCGTGAAACCGCGTAAGCGAGCGTACGGCCTTAGTTTTTGCAAATAATACCCGGCGACTAATTTTATCTTTACAGATTGAATGTAGTCTAAGCGATGAAAACCCGCAATAAATTGAATACCAAATTTTAAAACACTGCCCGTTTGCAAGTTTTCAAAAATTTTATACTTAACACGGGAAGTGTTTAAAAATTTGGTATTCTATACATTAAGTCTAAATAATAATAAACGAATTGAATTGAATACATCTTTTCTTTTGTTGGTGAGTTGTATGAGTAGTGAGCAATTTAACAGTTTTGGATCTGAACTGCACTGTTGGGAGAAAAAAAACCGTAAAAACTACTGTAAGAACGAATAGGCTTATCTGGGCCCTGATTCTCTTATTCATTAAGCATTGTAATGTGATCAATGCCATTGCTATTTTCTATACATCAAACTGTTGGCAGTATACGAAACGGTCAAAACCATACAAATGACACTCTATAAAACACCACTGAGATGTTTTTAAAATAGCGGAATACGGCCCCAGGTCTAATGATGATGATGATGACTGCAGTGTTACCTGTAGCGGCGGCTCGTTGAAGAAGGGCGGTTCCCCGTCCACCATCTCCACCAGCATGATGCCCAGCGACCACACGTCCACTTCCGGCCCGTACGGCAGCCGGGATATCACTTCCGGCGACATCCAATATGGTGTGCCCACTAGCGATTTTCGTTTTGGCAGTTCCTGGGAGAAACGAGAATGAAAACACTATTGAAAATCAAGAATAAACATAGTTAGCGTAGCTTCTCTATAAGTAGTTACTTTCTATTTGTCTTTTCCGTCAGCCTATCCTTTTTTATAGCTCAGAGCCGCCATTTGCCAGAGTGAGAAAGAACGAGGCAGTACAGTGATCGCCCAGAGTTTCACCACGTACCGCCATTCCAATAAATGGCTTTTTGTAATGGCGGTACGTGGCAGCTGTCAGTTCCATAGCAAAAGCGACGTCAACAAAGGGAAATAGACCCTCTGCCATAGCATTAGCAGTAATCTGACAGTTGTCAAATATGGTTTATTTAAATGCTTGTACTTTAGCAAAAAGTGAGGGCTGTGCGATAGAAAGGAATAATGCAAAACCGCGTGCATGAACTTTGCAGACATGATCAGACCATAAAACTGAAAATGTGTTACTATGGAGACTATGTTGGGAAACGATTATTTTTTTCGTGTTTCCATAAAAAGTAAGTTAGCTGATCGGGAATGTTGTATTCGTCGAAGCTTTTTCTTGTTTACCAACATAGCCTTCATAGAAAAAAATTGTTTACTTTCACAACCCTGCAAAGTTTTCGGTACACCGTCCCTACACCCCGTATGTTACGTATGAGTAAATAATATTATCATGTTGTAAAATAACAAATAAAAAGCTTGCCATACAACAACAATAATAATAAGCTTAATCCGCCTGTCTTATCAAGTCTCACTTTATAGGTCAGCTGGAAGAAATTTCTTAGTAGAAATAAGTTGACCTGTTGTGTCGTTACTCTTTGTATGTGTTTCTTTTCTAATGTTTTTGTGTACAATAAATGGTAAATAAATAAACAATCATACCTGTGAGACTTGAGCACAGAAGCCGAAGTCGGACAACTTGACGCGGCCGTCAGCCGTCATGAGTATGGAGTCTGATTTGATGTCGCGGTGAATCACGCCTTGCCCGTGGAGGAAAGCCAGCGCCTGAAATTAAAGGGAGAAATGTTATTTCAATAAGAGAATGGTATACAATTATAGACAACTTGCATTTTTTTTTTACCGTAGGCAGGATTTGAACCTGCAACTTTTGCTATCGGTACTAGAGGCGAATGAAGCCGTGCCGTTATTGGCATTATATTGCTGGTTACGTTTGTACCGCGGTAGCCCAGATGGAGAGGGTCGCTAGTATTATTAGCGAACAGTTTCTAATCTTGCTGTTGTAGCGAATATTGCAAGTTTTCTAGAAATGTGAAATTTATAATGTTGATTTCTGTCAGAGAATAATCCAGTGACAGTAGGACAAGCTTACCTATAAGCGGAAGTGTAACTGTTGTCAGCGGCAAATAGAAAACCATCTTTATCTTAATTGATTATTCTTTGCTCTGTGTAAACTCCGTTAAGAATGACCTATAATGTAAACAAACTTCTGTCGGTTACATACAAAGTTTGTTTACATTATAGGTCATTCTTAAATTAAATAAACGGAGTTTAGATAACTATTCGCACGGAACGGCTGGCGGGAGCCGTTTACTCATAGCAGCTAATACCGACTTTAATTTATTTCATTTTCTATTTGCTAAAAACAAAACGCACTAAATGGCGTTAGTTGTGCGCCGGCCCTTAGACACAAAACTTCTATTTTGTCCCAGTTCCTCTTAGATTGTATTATCAACACTTGATTGACAGAAAAACAAGTAACTTTATAGTTACTAGTGCAAGTGTATGTTAATAGATTCTGCTTCAACAGTAAAAAGTTTTCGTGATGAAATGCATTATTACTGTAGATTTGATGAGTTGTTAAGTGCTACATTTGAAATTCAGATTATAGTACCGCCGCCGAGAGAAGTCGATTTTGACAGCTGTCACCTCCATACTAAAAGAGATGTCACTAAGGAAAATGGACCCTCTGCCATAGTATTATAACGAATCTGACAGCTGTCAAATACGACTTCTCTCCACAGCGGTACTATAACAGCATATTTATCAGCAGGTAAAAGTGTCGCCAATATTCTCCAACAGTGGAGTGTTTATAAATGCTGGGCAATGTAGAAGGCATATTATGCGAAATACGCTATTTCATTTTATTTTGGGTTCCGTTTAAAACATGTTCAAGCTAAGTCCAATGTAAATTTTGTGCACGCGGCTTCAGGTGGGACGTTTTTCATAAAGTAAAATGGACTTACATTTTAAAAAGGGGACAAAAGTCGTATTAAAAAACTTGATGGGACGTCCCGTGTTGATATACAGTTTTCGCAAAATAATAAAAATAAATTGTAAACCATAAGATTTTTTTGTTAAAACCGTTTCACCACTTTACGCCAATAGATAACTGCTGCAAAACATGAAGTTGATTTTATTGTGGACGATATTACTCTTTATATTTTAACCAAAACTAGTTTTGCGCTAAATTTACATGTGCTTTCATCATGTCGCATAAGCCTTTGTTAAAAAAATGTTCTTCGTCGCATGCACAAGTCCATTGAAATACAGTTTTTCGTTTGTATGTAAAACGTCCCACCTTAAGAACGGCCCAAACTGTGTAATTCCAGCCTGAGTTTGACTATCGTCTGTGGAATACAACTCTGTATGCATGTACTTTATTATTTGTATCGAGCAGCGCCACCGTAGTGGCGATATCAGACCGCACGGATAAACCTAGACAGGTTTTTGTTGCGTTCTATTGTAATTGGTGTTTTTCTTTTTTGTAAATGTTTTAATAAATGAAATAATGAGGTCAATTCGGGATTTAAATTTTCCTTACTTGCCTTAAATTAGTGCTGTCACTTTCTGTCAAATAGGTTTAAAAAAGCATAGGAGATATTTAAGTCCTGTAATTTTTAAAAAAGTTAAGGGTTTTTTCGCCTTTCCTAGTCAATTTAGTCGCCATTGTTTTGATTGTCGCCTTATTTTGACAGATAACACGTATTTTGCATGAAATTATAAATCAAGACACGACTAAAATATCTCCTATCCTTTTTTAAACCTATTTGACGGAAAGTGACAGCACTAATTTAAGGCAAGTAAGGAAAATTTAAATCCCGAATTGTGGCCAAATAAATACCTTGAGGCACTGCTTGCAGACGGTGGCGATCTGCTCGGGGTCCATGCGCGCGCGCGTCACGATGTCCGTGAGCGCGCCGCCCGCCATGTACTCCATCACCACCCACAGCTCGTCACCCACCAGGTACGACGCGTGCATCTCCACTATGTTCGGGTGCGGGTAGTCGCGCATTATCACCTGACAACATTACCGTGTCGTCAAAATGTATCTCTTACGGGTGCGTGTTCATTTAGACGGAGCTGTGCGGTGCATTATTTGACCAATCATAAACGTCGCTCTAACGCGAGGTGGATTTGGAGGTATACAATTGTTCAATTCATGTACAGCTCCGCACAGCTCCGCCTCAATGGAGGCGCACCCTAAGTCTAGCTCGCTTCGCTCGCAACTTCTGTGTATGTGCTACACGTAATATTTTTATATTAAAAATGTAGCTCGCTTCGCCCGCAATAATTTATTTCGAGTTTTCCAGCGAGTTTCATCTCTCTTAAACAATACCAGTCGCTCGCAAAACTTTTAAAATTCTAGCACTATTTTTTTAAGCATAGCGCTAGGTTGATATGATTGGTTATTTGATTGATTGGTTGGTCGGTTGATTGGTCGGTTTGTTGATTGGTTGGCCGGTTAGTTGTTTTGTTACTCAGTCGGTTGTCTGGTTTGTTAGTTAGTTTGTTCGGCTGGTTGGTCAGTTGGCTGGATGGTTGGTTGTTTTTTGTTGGTTTGTCTGTCGGCTCGGTGGTTAGTTAGTAGGTTGGTCGGTAGGCTGATTTGTTGGTTGCTTGGTTTGTCTGGTTGGTTAGTTGACTGGTTGGTTAGTTAGTTGAATGGGTTGGCTGGTTTGTTTGTTGCTTGGTTTGTCTGTCGGCTGGTTGGTTAGTTGATTGGTCGATTGGCTGATTGGTTGGTTGGTTAATAGGTTGATTGGTTAGTCCGTCGGTTGGTTGTACATACGACTTCATTGAAGAGCAGCTCGCGGCGCTGCTGCTTCCTGAGGTTCATCATCTTGACGGCGACGCGGCGGCGGGTTCTCGTGTCTGTGGCCGCGCACACCACGCCGGTGGAACCCTCCCCGATCTTGCTGAACCCGGTGAGCGTCGCGCGAGGATCGCCCTCGCTCACCACCAGGCGGAGCGCTGCGCGGAACTGTATAATGACGATTCATTTACTACACATACATATTTCACGCCTATTGTTCCTTGTGGGGTAGGCAGAGCGTAAACCGCTCTAAAAAACGGACATTTACGGGTCATTTGGATGGAATATTGTGTATCACCATAGTGACAGGTTGTCAGCCCATCGCCTAAATTTGCAATACACATCCTCGAGTCCCTTAGTTTCATTTATACGATTCATTTACACACTGGTGTTATTTTTTTTTTACGGATAGGTAGGTAAGTATATAGATCTTTTATAACTGCTACACCTATTTTATCAGACAGAATGTGACTTATGTTTAATAAGTTAACGCACTTGCGAAAAAACTGTAAAACTTTGCTGAAATTGATTAAAAGTCCCTGTCTTAATGTAAGTAACAAAATAAAGAAAATATAAAAAAATTTATACTTCATAATGTAAATGTAATTTATTAGAAAAAAGTTAAATTAAATACGGGCGCGCCAAAATTTCCCACACGCCACGCAAGTTTTATGGAATAACTCTCTCTAGAGTAAAAAATAAAACAAATACTCTGACCTGCGAATTTGCTTTGGATTTTTCGTGCCATCAATTTGAGGTTTATTGTTATGTTTTTTATTCTCATAGGTGTAGTATTAAGCACTATCTATCACTTGAAGTACGAATACTCGTGTGTATTGTGGCCCTCAGATGCGTTTCGGGCCTTAAATTACACTCTTGTTAGTAATCGGTCTCTGACTTCATAGTAAAGAATGTACCTTTAAGTAGACTACTGTGTTTTGCTGGCTAGCTAGGAAACTAAATAAATAAATATACTGGATAATTCACACAGTGCCATCAAGCCCCAAACTAAGCAAAGCTTGTACTATAAATATATACTTATTGTACATAGCTGTTTTATAAATAAATGTTATTATACATAGAAAACACTCAGTCTAAACTAAACACAAACACTTGAAATTTTACTTCACAAATGTTTCGTGTCTTGAGGCGATCGAACCTACGACTCGAACTGTGCATGTAAGCATAGTATAATTATTTGAATATTCATATAAGTACGCAATCAACCTGACCTACAACCTAATTTTCAAGGAGGCAAAAAAGTTGTTCCAATGTCATCTTTATGAGTGAGAGAGACATTTATTATCCATCACACAATATGCATACCAATTTGGCCTGGGTCTAATTGCGACAAGTGTTAAATACTAATTACTCATATGGGTGTTACATTTCCAGAGTTAATGGAGGCTAGTTTAAGTATGTATAGAGCAAGAGTTATATTTAATGTAATGTACAAAGAAACATAACACTATATAATTACAAGCAGCCCATCCAGCGGTTTTTTCTACTGCTACCCGTTTTCCCATGGGAATGTGATTTTTTCCTATCATAAATTATACATATAAGCCTTCCTATTATTATTATTAGCAGGATAAGACAACTGTTTGTTGCCTGTATCCAGTTATCCATTATTGGTTATAGATTTATCCAGCTTGTTTTCAAATTGGTTGGTGGATTTAGCAGTTATAATGTCTTCTGGAAATTTATTCCAGATCTCCACCTATTGCTCAAAAGTGCTTTCTTGGGTTGTTATTTGCTCTAGTCTTAGAAAGTTTAAAATCGTGTTGTGGCCCCTTAAACATGGGTTTTGAGTTGATTCAAATATTTTCTCAAACTTGTTGAATCACTCTATCTATTACAAAAACACTTCAAGATCTGATGCATTGAAAGATTTAAGCATACATAGGGTGGGACACCAGGACACAGGAAGCAATTTTAATTTATATCATGTAGTGAATAGTGTAGTGCCTTAGTTTATTTGATTTTACCCACGATTGACCCATTAAATACCTACCTGTTCATGTGTCAGTCGTAACTCATGCTTGGACGCGGCGAGGGGGAGGTGGGGGGTGCTGCCGGTCGCAGGGGGGGTCGGCGTTGCGTGCTGGTGGCGATATGCATCTACAGAGATAAAATATGATCAATCTTCTGTTCTCGGAACATATAAGTTGTATATTTTCATGCTTGCAATACATTCGCAATTTTGAATTTATTACTTCTGCAATTGATCAGAATAAGTTAGAGCTACACTTACAATTCTGGCAGTATATTTCTTTAGCAAATTTTCTTTATCAAGCAAATGAAAACAAGCAGACAGGAAATATTAATATTTTGATACAAAACATTGAAAATAAAATTGCATAGATAAATTGAAAACTTACCAATATTTCCATTATTACCATTCAGTCCATGCGGCATACTTTGAGACATTGTCTGTTGTGGGTGATTATGTTGATAAGGTACATTGGCATTCTGAATGTTTTGATATGTTATCTGAGAAGGATGGTTCTCATTCATCTCAGAAACAGGTCTTATTGTCGCTTCATGGGCATGCTGCGACCATTCCACAGGAGATTCTGTTATAGGCTTATTCATCATGTAGTTTTGGTCACGTCTTAGACTTGGATATTGTGGAGGAGCTGGAGGCACTGGGGGCACTTCCTCTGGCACAGACGGAGGCACATTGGCTTGGTTTCTCAAGTCTCGTCTTATTCTAGGAGGACTTGAGCTACGTAGAGAATTTGACCGTGCTACATTTGATGTCTTTGGTAATAGAGCTCCATTTTGAACTGGTTGTAGTGGAACAATTATGTTTGTGGATAATGGTCTGGTCACTTGAGATATTGGTGTGGTCCTGTGGTCACCTCTGACTATGGTTTTCAAGTCCAAAATTTCTGTGGGAGTGATTTCTGATGGGTCTACTAAAGGTACAGGCCTATTGGTTGACCTTAGAATCTAAAAAAAATATTCATTATTGTTAGCTTTTAGTTAGTTTGATGAAGGTATGAAATTACAAACCTGTGAATACATACTAGATATTATTGTATATTAATTAATTAACATGAATGTAGGACACTGATTCCACAAATTATTCTATTGTATGTACCAAATACACAAAATTTTACTGTTGCCACTATTACAGTCAACTGTAAAGTAAACAAAGAGTTATTTTCTTGAGATTTCAGATTTCTTATCATTTTATAAGATGATAAGGTACAGTAGATGAGTCATATCTGTTACCTGATTGTTACCAACAAGAGATGCCCATTGCAGTGGAAGACCAACAAACTTTCCTTCACGTTTGTCGAACCCTGTATGTACTCTGTGCTCAAAGTTACTCGGCGGCGAAATAAGTGGCTTCTTTTTCTTCTTCGAGAACATCTTCAGTTATATCTACAAAGAGTGGAAATCAGGTGAAAATCGTGATCGGTACCACATATAGACCAAAAAAACGAAAGACAAAACAAGTAATAGGAACTTTTATGTAACGCAAGACTAATGAGAAAAGAAAGCAGCAATGATACACTTTCATCAACAGACTTTATAATCAATTTATACGGTATTATACACGCGAGACGTGCTACCTAAGGGTATATCAATGGTAAACGAATAAGGCCAAATACCAACCTTTGTCCACAATGATACTTTGCCTCGAAATTGCACGCTGACTGAATACGAAATCAACAGATTCGTGGTTTACACCATGTCACGCAGCCATGCTCAAAACAAATTGAATTAACACTAACGTACGACGTACTGTCTATAAATCACAATAATATCACATTGCAATCGTTACCGCGGCTAAAAGATGAAAGAAAAGCGGAATGTAAAGCAGGAAAAAGGCTATTTTCAATAAAATTTCACTTCCGAAGCAAACGAAACCCAACCCAACGCGACAAACAAGCCACAGATAATAAAAGAAAAAAGGAATTCCGTTCCAGTACGCTTAATTGTCACTTTAATAACCAAGGGCTATATTATAGAAAGAGACAAATTATGCGTACTTTTATCTGTATTTATGATTTGGCTTCCATCAAAAAAGAATAAAAAAAGCACACTTGTTTTTTTTAATGATTCTAGCGCTAGCGTTTGTTAAAAGAGTGAGAATGCTATACAAACAAAATTTTCTTTGGATTTTGCTTGTGTCTAAAAAAAAAACAAAACACAGCTGTCAAATATTTGAGGTAATTTTTTTGTGATCGATTGATTGATCTGCTTTGGTTTTGTTGTTTTTCAAATTTTTTGTATTTTCTCTATTACTACTTCAGCACTATGAAAGAGAAACGTAAAAAAGAAAAGAAACACAGTAAAAAACACAAACGTGACAAAGAGGCACGTGAAAAGAAGCACAGGAAACAAAGCGTGAGTTTCGGATTTTTACGTTTTATATCCCGCTTTTATTTAGTTAATGAGTATAGAAATCGTATCAACTGGCCTTAGGCACGCCTACATATTGATGGGGTTACTGAACAGCTACCTACTGTTTATTATGTATTTCTTGATCAGAGCCGATCCTAACTCTGTACAACTGGTCTTTTACTTCAGTTTAGGATAAAGTTTATGTTTGCCACAGATGCGATGCAAGCTTTACTGTAATTGAGTTATTTGTATATTTTTTTTAAATAAATTTATATAGTCTTCCAGCTCAAGTGGCTCTGAATCTGATGCATGGGTGGAAAAGGAGCTCACTCCCAAACCGCCAGGAGATCGCGAAGACTGGATGTCAATGACTGGAATGTTGAAAACCTACACAAAAGAAGACATCAAGCCTACGCGGGAAGAAAAGAACAAACCCCATATTGACTCTTACAACCCAGCTACTAGCAGCAGAGAGCTTAATCCATATTGGAAAGATGGCGGCACTGGTGTACCTCAGACACCTGAAGAGTTTCGGAAATCCAGGCCTTTTGTGAAACCCACTGATGATGATGATTATTACAGCAGCTCAAGCTCTAAAGACAGAAGTGGAAAATTTATAAGGCCTAAAAGTGATGATGATTATTACAGATCTTCAGATTCTAAAGAGAGAAACAGAAACTATGAGCCTAAAAATTATGACAATGATGATTATAATAGATCATCAAGTTTTAAAGACAGAAACAGACATTTTGAGAGACCCAAAGACCAAGGTGATGATTACTACAAATCCTCAAGTTCTAGACATAAAAGTTATTCAGATCATGATAGAAATAAAGATAATGCAAGAAAGAGTGATTTGTATGATTATAAAAAAGCTCACAACTGGAAAAAGGAGTCGGAAAGAGAAAAAAGTAGACATAGCTATGATGAAGAAATAACTGTACAACATTCACAAGAATCAAAAGCTACAGTGACAGAAATAGAGCCTGCAGCAATAACAGAGAAGCCCCCACAATCAAAATACTTAAATGATGAGAAAATGAATAAATTGGCAGCAAAACTAGTCAAAGCGGAAATACTGGGAGATGTAAAGCTTGTAGAAGAACTAAAATCAAAATTAGAAGCAGCAAGAGAGTTTAGGAAACAGAATCCTGATGCTGAAGAAGAATTAGAAGATGATGGCATTATGCTGATGTCTACAAATAGTGCAGGAAATAGTAGACCACTTACTAAAACTATTGGGGATCCTAGAAGCAAAGGTGGCAAAAGGAAAGCAGACACACATGATGCTGGTCAAAGAAATAAGTACTTTGGAAATGATGACAAATACAACTTGCAGGAAATGGTAAATAAAACCCTTCTTCTTATGCTAAAAGTATCCATATCATCTTTTTGAAATAAGATTAATGTTTTTTTTCTAATTTTCAGTTCCAACAAGAGAAATATGGTAACAACTTTGATGATGAAGCTCAACTTGCTAAAATTGCTTCAAAAGCCAAAAATCCAAATGATGATCTTGAGGACATCTTTGTGGATGAAATAGCTAAGAACAGAAATGATGCAAAAGATGCAGAAAATGAGAAGGCTAGAGCTATTAACCAACACAAGAAAATGGAGAAATCTCTGGAGGGTTGTGAATATTGTGTTGATTCTAAGAACATGTTGAAGCATCTAATAGTGACAATGGGTCAGAAGATTTATTTGGCAGTCCCAGCTAAGCAGTCTTTAGTGCAGGGACATTGCATTATTACAACAATTCAACACAATACTTGTGTTACTGCTCTGGATGAAGATGTTTGGGAAGAAGTTCTGGTATGTAATCATGACAAATATATCTCGCCTATATTCCTTACGGGGTAGGCAGAGAGTTAACGGCTGTAAAACGAACATAAATTTATCACACGTCTCACCAACACAAAGAAAAGTGTGTAGTGACAAGTTGTCAATACACATGTTACACTCGACAATCCTTGCCCTCGAGTCCCTTAGTCGCCTCTTACAACACTCATGGGAAAGAGATGGGATGATGCTGTTCTCATCTGGCATCACACAGTTATGACACCTAGAAATATTCCATTATGTCAATGCAATGCAAAACATTAATCATTATTAGGATGACTGGAACAGGAGGGCAAATTGGAAACAATTGAAACATGGCTGAGGTAACATGGACTCAAGGTAGGTTATGGATAGAAGTGGACATAATAGTTTATTTATTTTGTTACAGAACTTCAGGAAAGCACTCACACAGTTTTTCAACTCACAAAACAAAGATGTAGTTTTTTTCGAGACAGCTACAAGATTGTACAAATTCCCACACATGGTCATCAATTGTGTGCCATTGCCCAGGGATGTTGGTGATATGGCAGCTATATATTTCAAAAAAGCTATTCTGGAATGTGAAGCTGAATGGTCCATGAACAAAAAAATTGTTGAGCTAAAAGGAAAGAATATTAGAAAAGGTGTACCAAAAGGACTTCCCTACTTTTGGATTGATTTTGGAATGGATCCTGGTTTTGCCCATGTCATTGAAGATCAACAACTTTTTCCAAGAAACTTTGCTGAGGCATGTTAAAATTTATAAAAATATGGTGTAATTTCTATTTTATTGTGATGTTGATTGATTATTTACTTTTTTACAGGAAGTTATTGGTGGTATGTTGGATTTGGACCACTATTTATGGAAAAATCCTAAGAGGGAATATGGTGACTTGCAGAGAAGGAAAGTTGTTGACTTTATTAAAGAATGGAAACCATTTGAAGCAATTGTAAAACAGTAACAATTTAAATAAGGTGCCTGATATTTAAAATAGAATTATGTGTATCTACTTATAAAATCTTATTCTATTGAAACTAGGGACTCCTTAATCAGTACTGTACATTAAATGCAATTTTATTTTGAATAAAAAACTGAAATTTTATATTAGTTTTATTTTTATCCACCTTGCTGTTCTTCTTTTAACATTTCTTCTATTAATCGCTGTCTCTCTGCTGCTTGCCTCATCTTTGTTAACACAATAGACTCATAATCTCTATCGGACACAAGGGATGGTCCCGCCTCTCCACCTTTCTTTGTTGAAAGCACGGGTCGATCATTTACCCATTTGAGTATAAGTGGGTTTTCAGGAAGTCCTGAAACAAATGCATTATATTTAAGAAACATAAAATTATAAACAAGTTGTTTAAAGTGTATGTAGGTAGATCTTTTATTAGCAATCATTCAAAACCTTACCTTTTTCAAAATCTAATGCCATTTCAGCTGCTTCTTTAGAAGTAAATTCCACTAAAGCACTACCCCTTTTTTTCGGTGAAATTATAAGTGCACTAATATCTCCATACTTTTTCAAAAATCTTCTCAAAATGCTTTCATCATAACCCCCATTTGTTGAGTCATCTTTATCTGAATTCCATTTGATTTTTATTCTGTTCAAACTGGGATCCCACACCACATTTGTGCCTCTTTTGATCTCTTCTTTCATTCGCTGTTGTTCTTCTAAGAGCAGGCGGCTTCCCTCTTTCTGTAATCTCTCTATTTCTTTTGCAAGTTTTTGTTCATCTGTGAGATTGCTGTCTTTTCCAGAAAGTGCTTCTCGTTCTCTTCTTTCAAGGTCTTCCTTTAGCTTCTGCCTTTTGCTGTCTAGTTCCTGATGCCGTAGCCTGGCTGCTTCCTTCGCCCTGAGCACTTTGTCATATGCTGCCCTTGCCGATGCATCTGTGAGGATTTCTAAGGCTCTTGAAAGTTCATGGAATGTTTCTGCAGCTTTCGGGTCATCTGGGTTTTTGTCAGGATGGCACTGCAGAGCTTTTTTGCGGTATGCTTTTTTAATCTGAAACAGGTAAGTAAGTAAACAAAATTGGAGTAGAATTGCATAGGTGCAAAATTTATTGTAATGATCTGCGGCATGAAAATGTAAACAAGCAATTGCTTGTTCCCTGTAAGGTGTCTGAAGCATTTAATTGCACAACTCGCTGTAATAGATGTAATATACAAAATCTCTTGCAATGCACTTAGGGAGGGAGCGTAAGCAAGATAATTTATATGTTTCACCAGACAGCCCCTAATGAGTGCACCCCAAACCTAAAGAGCTTACCTCTGATTCTGTAGCAGTGATTTGAAGATCAAGAATCGCGTACAAATCAACATCCTCAATGTTTTTCTTAGCCATTTTATGATGACTATGTTATCACATAGATTTCTTTCTTTGTTCACAACAAAATGCAAACCAGATACGCACAGCAAAACCCTGGCTCAAAGAAAGAGAATAATAATTCTAATGGAACTAGCGCGTTTTAAGAGTTGGGACTCCGATGAAAAAAAATGCACGACGCAAAATGTCAAAACACAGTTCTCAAATCATTGCCAACATGACCGAATAATACTCTATGGGAGGTAATTTTTTCAAAGTTTTGACCTATGCTTCTTGGGGAAAGTTGTTCAGTTTAGCCGGTGGAGCTTAGCCTTTTCGGGAAAGACGGTCGTTCGGAACCTCCCCGTATTTGAATATTATCGAAACAATTTTAACTCAATATTTCAATAACAATTAAGTTGCCGAAACATAATTAATGGACTTTTTTCTAAGTAAACAAGCTAAAGGATTACAATAATTATTAATTTTGTAAAATTTTAAATAAATTATAATAAAACAGTAACTCAACCAAGTCTGTACATTTGAATACTTAAAATTCCGTTCAAGTTATAGGTCTCAAAACAATAGTAAAAAAAAAATACTGTGTCTATCTGTCCGTTTGTCCACGTTTCAAGCAAAAACTACTAGACGATTTTTTACCAAATTTTGTATTTACTGTGCAAGACTTAGAGGATACTTTTTACTTCAGAAAAAGCCCACACCACATTCCCATAGGAAAACAAAGCAACTGGTTTGGCGGAATGCATTTAATCGTCTACTATTTTTAGTGTAAGTCCTATTTCTTCATCAAAAACTTTGACCATATTTTCAATCATTGCACATAATTTCATTGTAGGGTATATCAAAGATTTTTTAATGTACCATTCGTTTAGGGCTATACGGGGTGTAAGGGACGGTGTACCGAAAACTTTGCAGGCATGATCAGACCATGAAACTGAACAACTTTTTGTATGGAAGCTATGTTGGTAAACGAGATTTTTTTTTGACCTCCCATACAAAATTCCCGATCAGCTAACTGACTTTCTATGGAAACTCGAAAAAAAAATTCGTTTCCCAACATAGGCTTCATAGTAAAAGTTGTTCAGTTTCATGGTCTGATCATGCCTGCAAAGTTTTCGGTACACCGTCCCTTACACCCTGTATAGCGGTACATTTCTTCTTCACCTGGAACATAGAATTATATCTTATCAAATAATAAATACATTTAATTGAATACCAAATTGTTTAAACACTTCCCGTGTTATGTATACAATGATGGTAATCATCATGGATCAGGGGTTTGCCACTGAAATGGTTCGAGAGCTACCTTACTCAGAGACGCCAATGCCTGAAAGTGGGTGAGGATCTCAGTACAGAGCAGCAGGTGGAGTTTGGCGTACCGCAAGGTAGTGTATTGGGACCGACACTGTTTCTAATATACATCGACGACATTCACAGTGCAATACCCAGCGGGGCCGATGCAATTTGCTACGCTGATGACACTGTAGTGCTCTTCAGAGGAGAGTCCTGGGATTCTGCATTCACAAACGCTGAACAGGGCATGGCCCGCGTTTCTAAATGGCTAGATAAAAACCTACTTACACTCAACGCGAAAAAAACCAAATATATTTGCTTTCGCAAAACCAGCGCATCGGAACCGCGTGCCATCCCAGCAATTCGTCTCCATTATCGGTGTCATTCGGCTGCTTGCACGTGTCCAGCAATTGACAGAACAACTGATATTAGGTACCTTGGGGTGTTGGTGGATCAGAGTCTCTCATTTAAGCCACATATAGAATTGACATCGCGAAGAGCGAGAAAACTCATTCATGTCATGAAAAAGTTACGAAATTCCGCGGGTCCAAGGGTGCTTAAATTAGTGTATACCGCACTTTGCGAATCCCTCTTAAATTATTGTTTATCTGTCTGGGGCGGTGCAGCAAAAATTAATATGTTGTGCCTCGAGCGAGCACAAAGAGCGGTGTTAAAGGTCACATACAAAAAACCATACCAATACCCGACTAACCTACTCTACGAAGAAGCAGAAGTCCTCAATGTTCGACAACTTTTTCTTCTCAAAGCTTCATTAGCAGTACATCGCAAAACTATAACGTCCGAGGAATATACCACACTGCTAAGAAAAAGGGTTTTTAAGGTTCCGCGACCTAGAGTCAAGACGACCTTTGCGCGCCGCTTCCCAAAATTTATTTATCCTTCCATATATAATCGGATTGCTAAAGAATGCAATATAAAAACGCTCAAATTAAAGGAGGCTAAGAAAATGATACGAAAAAAACTTCTTGCATTAACGTACATACAAACAGAAGACCTAATCTGCAATCCTTATTGGTCCGCCTAAATGTACTACCAAGTTGACACCATACTGTACCTATCTTTTATATATTTATATTTTAAAGCACTGTTCGTTCACACTAAAACACACACAATTCACAATACAACACAACCGCTAACACACACATACACCCGCTCATATTTTCACCCTCAATAAAATTGTATAAATTTATCTTCTGAAATCTTTAAAATTTTTGTTATTACTTTTGTTATTTTATGTTATTCATTCAATTTACTATGTCTGTACCGAAATCTTGCATGTTATATTAATGTATCTGCACTTCGTACGGTTAAAGTTTCTAACAGTATATTTTGTTCGATTTGGACGCCCGCGATACAGGTTTAACCTAGTGCGGGGTCCGCAAGTAACTTGTAATAGATTAAGCCTTTTCTTTTAATAAACCTATTTGTATTTGTATTTGTAATCCCGCATATTTTTTCAACCGTGGCCATGATTTGAACCTGCGACTTCTTCCTTTACTAGTGGCGACGCCTCATCTATGTGATTACCGCGGAGCGGATCGTCCCCTGCCCGAGAACTTTGCAAGTGTATCTTATATTACGCAGACAGGGGCAGGCGCGGATCCGAGCCATTATTGTTCTCTTTATGTTAAAACAATATATTATTAGGGCAATGCCCCGCCCCTAAAACTCTGACTCTCACACTATAAAATCAAGCTAATTATATATTTTTTTGACATAAAGAGAACAATAATGGTTCGTTGCCACGCCTGCCCCTGCCTACGTAAGATAAGATACACTGAAAACTAGGGGGGGGGCGCATTGCCCCCCTATGATTTTGGATTCGTGTCAAATGTTATACTGCCCCCTAAGCCCCCCTCCGCGGGCTGCCTTATATGTTATGTTCGAATAATGAATACAGAGTCAATTATAATTATTACCAACACTAGTACATCACTTCATTGGCTATGAAGTCACTTTGTTTAGATTCGGATAACACTCCTGTACGTACATAATTTGTCCGGGTCAGTCATAGACTTATAATATACCACTACGTGGGGTCAGTTATCTTATCAAAGACGATCCAATGACTGTACATAGTCATGTCGTACAAAATATTGTCGGGCTTAGTCGCGTTTTGCCTTGGACTCGGCATTAAAAGAAGACAACAAAGACATATCTGCGTCTCTTTTTAACTTATGGGTATTACAGTATGAAAAAAAGGACAACTAATGTTTTATCATTACCATAAATAGCATCACTGCGGCCGGCCGTCATGTTTAGTCCCTGTCAGATGAAAGTACGTCAGTTGTCATCCCGCGTGTAACGAGGAATTTTTAAGAATATTTGTGTTTTATGTGAAATTTGAGCTTATTCAAAGTGATAAAACTTGGAAGAATATAATATTAATATGGGTAGGTGCAGTGTGCTGGGATGCCCCATGAAAAGCAACAATAAACATCAAAAGATAACGTTGCACAGGTAAGTAACCGATTTGATTTAAAATATGTTGTATTTCCTGTTATTTTGTAAGATTGTGGTAACTGTGAGAAACTTTTTAAAGAAACGCTTACGTTTTTATAATCATCTGCTGCTATACAAAAGATATTCCGAGATTTTTTGCGAAAATCATTCATCATAGTATATAGAGTTGGGGTACGGCATTTTCAATTTATCGATATCATATTTGAATAAGTGAAACAATTGTGATCCCCTTTATTGCTTACTTTTGAATCGTGCCCACGCATACATTCGAAGTTTTTCGTATGAAGTTTAGTGTCATAAATGCGGGCACACTTAAAGCCGAATTGTTTTATGATTATAGATTGCCAAGGCGTCAAGAACAAAGAAAGCAGTGGCCGAAAGAAAGAAGATATACTTGGGGTCGAAAATTTAAACACTATGACCAAAGATATTTTCATTTGTTCCCTGCATTTCAAAGATAAATGGTTTAACCGAACATTAAATGTAACAAGACGATGCTTTGCCTTCAAGTGAGTTGTTGGTAAGTATTGCTTTTAAAATTCATTCATTCATAGCGCGCCCACTCTAGGGTTAAGTAAATAACCAATAGATTACCAATATAATGATATTACAATTGGTATTAATTAGCATTTATCAATAAGTAGGCTATTATGATTTTTGAAAAATAAAATTATATATTTAAAAAAATATATATTTAGATCTTAGTTACAATTAGAACAGTTGTATTAGTTGTATAAACTTTGCTATTATTTGTATATGGGTACTGATTCTAATAAATCTATCATAAAATATGGATTTCTTGTTTTATTGATATCAAGCCTACGTCTGCCTACCCCACAAGATACTAGGCGTGATATGCATATGTATATAGCGGATCGCCAGACCCTCATTGACCAGCAGGAGCAGCCTGTCGTGCGAACATTTTTTTCTAAAATACCTTAAATCGTATCTCATCTTATAAGTACAGGGTTGTTTTTTATTCACCCAGGAAAATTTGCAGGGTGAATCTACTCATGATTCTGAACAACTGTTACTATAGGACCGCCTGCGAAATAGCGAAAAAAAGCAGCTGTTCCATACAAAAATGAATACCTACACGATCAAAATGTATGGAACAGCTGATTTTTTGAAGCGATTTCGCAAACGGCCCCATAGTAAAAGTTGTTCAGAATTATGAGTAGAATCACCCTGCAAATTTTCCTGGGTTAATAAAAAATAGCCCTGTAAAGTTTAGCTGTGCACCTGGTGCCCTCTGTCAGGAATTCCAGATCCTCAATTTCCGACATTAATTTGTCCATGTACGTCTCTAATATGCTAGAAATAGTGGGTTGGTTATCCACAGGTCCCGGGTTCAAGCCCCGGCAGGCAACGAAATTTTTTCAATCTCTTATTTTCATTTATGTCAGAAATGTGGCAAAGATGTGGTTCGGCTAATTTGGGTAATACCTGCAATTTTTTTGCGATTTCCCGGTTTCCATGCTGTTAACTGTTTTCCCGTGGGAATAAGATATTTTCCTATGGTAAAAAGTAGCCATGTTACTCTGGAATGTTGTAACTCTCATATAAAATTAATAATTGGTCTAGCAGTTTCAGTGTTTATCGATTACATAGGTACACACAAAAAGACATATCTTTAATGTTTATTATGTGTAGATGTAGATATTGCAGAATTTTAGATGATCGAGTTCAATAAGTTCCGACTGCTGTAAGCACCGCACATACAACTATCGATAAGTTTTTATCCAAGATCCATAGGTAATAATGAGTGCAGCACTATGGCATGCCGCCATATTTGTGACAGATCGAGTGTAGGTATGCACGTTTTTTTCGTAGGTATTTCAAGTCCACTCTCGTTTTGCATAATTAATGTCGTGCAGTGATGGTTCTCGTCGTAATCGTAATGTTGGCAGCATTGCTTTGTTTTGTTGACGTCATGTGACGTCAGAGATATTTTGACTTCATGTCATTTCATTTTCATGGTGAATAACTGGATCATCCTGTAGTGGTGGGTGAATTAATTTTATTTCGTGGAAAATCAATGCAGCTAAGCCCTGTGATAATGATTTGATAAAGGTTAAAGAGTCAGAAAGTATTCATAAAGTGTCACAAAATGGAAACCATTCAGGTTTTGGATGTTCCGTTCAGCGACGACGATGGGGAAACACCTATGTGGCAGGAGCGAAGAGAGCCTTTAGGGGCTCCAAAAGAAAGCCTCTGCGATGAAACATCCCCAGACCTATCAGCCGGTGATCGCCTCCACGCATTAGAAGAAGAGCAGGAAATTTTATCGTCATCTGTATTCTCTTTAACATCTCACCTCGCACAAGTTGAATTTCGCCTACGGCAGATCTTGAAAGCACCTCAGGAAGAAAAAGATGTAATGCTCAAAGCTCTGGAAGAGTTCACGTCACGAGGGGTGTCAGATACACGCAGCGCGCCCCAAGGGAGCTCCGACGACGTGGCTTGTCATGAGTGTGTGGAATTAGAACGGAAAATGCGTAGGCAACGAGCAAGGCAAGCACATTTCGTAGAAAAACTTAAAGCTCAACTAAAGGAACTTGAAAGATTCGCTGCTAAAAGTCCTGAAACAGGTGGAAAACAACACAAACTATTGATTGAACACTTACAAACTGAAATAGAAAGAAGTTTAGAGGAAGGATGCCAACAGCCATTAAGCGCAGATGAACTAAGGCACCAGATTAATTGTGCAGTAAAACAATATGCAGACAAGCAGCTTTCTAAAGAAGAGATTATTGGCAAACTCCAGACTCACATTGAAGACATGCAAAAGTTTATACAGTTAATGAAATCAGAGGAATTAAAAAATAATCCTAAATCAAAACAAGAAAGTCAAGATCCTAAGAAAATTGAAAAGCCCGAAAATTCTTTTGATAAAACTTTTAACAAAAGTAAAATAAATGATGATCTGAGAGCAGAGACTGTAAATTTAATGAGAAAGGCTTCTACTTTGATACAAATATTTACTGTTTCTCAATTTGGTTGCTCTCCTAATACTAGCAGACAATACCACAAAAAAACATCACCTATTGTTACACATTGGGGCAACCTTAGAGCTAAACTAGAGATGTCTATAGATGGAGTATTACATTTAGTGTCAAGGGATAGACCGTCCCAATCTATTGTTGATAGTTATGACAGTGAGTCTGAAGAAGGTGGAGTTATCATCAATGATGCACCATTAACAACAGCTGTACGTCGACATTTAGCAGTTAATCTTAGAGATTTACTGCAGCATGGCTTAACGGGCCCTGATTCTACTTCACTAGTTCCAATTATTGGCTGTTTTCCAGTACGTAGATCTTCTGCATCCCATGCAACACATATTTGGCAGTTAATTTTGAGATATTATGAATTGAATGATGGAGACAGATTCAACTCAACACCTGCTAGAAAATTAAGCCAGAGTTTCAACTTGGATATTGTTGGAGGAACAGCAATAACCAATAAGCAGAGTTTACTCAGTGCTATTGGCAGCATTTTAGCCTCTCACATGCCATATAAAAGAAGTTATGATGCTCACTTTAAAGCTTTTGTTTGTGCTGCGCTAAATGCACACAAACTGGTCATATGGCTAAACATTATTTTGAAATGTCGCTCTTTGATTGATAATTATTACTCCTCAACCAGCTATGTAGTAAACACTGGATTTCAAGATGCCTTACAGAGTCTTGATAGATTAACTTCTCACAATTTTGACTTGCCAGTTGACTTAGCCGTAAAACAATTTCAGAATATAAAAGATGTCTTTATGTAAGATTACCACTGCAAGACTTAATGAACTTAAAAATTCTGCCTTCTATTTATCATGCAGAATGCCTAGTGATTCTATTAGATGGTAAAAAAACAAGACACGTCTTTGGAAGGGTAGTTTAATTAGATGTTTAAGAGTACACTTTTTTACATAATCACAGTTCTAAGATGCCTTCCATTTAAATGATCAAGCTGTAACTGCACTTTATATTCTATAAATTATGTATGATAGTCAAATTCTAGTCTATGAAATTAATTTAGTATTATTGTTGTAGTTGTTAAGTCTGAATTGTTGTAAGATATAGATACAAAGATATAACGGCATTTAAACCATGTTATTGCTCTCTACTGAAATAATTAACTGTGATTTTGTTGCTTATTAATTTGCTAGTTACTTAATAAGATTTTAATGCAGAGTCAATACTTGATTATGTAAAAAAATATATGATAATACCTATGTTCATTCCATAAAAGAGTTCTAGTCAGAATTGGTTTCTAAATAACGTAGTGTAGGTAACTAGGTTTAGTTTTGGTTCTTTTATAATTGCTATAGAACATTCTAAGTCAGTGTAGGGTAGGGTAGATAGATACAATGAACAGTGAGTCAACTTTCCCAGTTCTGCTCCCTACCAAAGCCCAAATTTGGCAATATTGTCAAACTATTTGTTGATCAGTGATCACTCTCAGTTTTGGTGATTGACTGATTACAACCAGCCATGTTATCTCCTGCGCTGTGCGAACCAAGAATAGCTAGTACGTACTAGCTAGCTAGTATAGGCAAAAATGTAAAGTTGCCTAAAATTTTGTTCTGAAAAACCAAAGATTTTGCAAAAATATTATCAATATTCTGTATAATGTGCAAAGCAAAAATATATTATCTAGTTGAAGCATTTAGCAAGTATTTTAATTCCTTAACAAAGAATTGTTAGATAAATCTAAACTAGTAATAGTAATAGTGTGATGCCGGCTTAGAATAGCATCACCCCATTTCTTTTCCGTGGGTGTCGTAAAAGGCGACTAAGGAATTGATATTTTAGGCTATGGGCTGACAACCTGTCACCATGGCGATACACAATTTTCCGAATGAACCTCAAATGGTTGTCAGACGTGGCGTAGATGTCCGTTTTTGTGGCCGTTTACGCTCTGCATACCCCGCAAGGGATGAGGGCGTGATTTATGTATGTATGTAGTAATAGTGAATGGAATTTTTTCAGTTGTTCTGAGTCAGCGCCTTCATTTCAAACCAGAGAGCGTACCTACTGACAAACTGAAAATTTTACGTTATTACAGCCAATCAGCGGAGGTTAATATGACTGGTAGCAGCTACACTTTTGTCTCAGGTTATTTTTAACGTTGTGAGTTTGATTTGCTGGAAAAAATCAACTTGCTATCATATTGAGTATCATTCATAATAATAATCAATGAGAAACATAGAAAAAATTTATGAACACATAATTAAATATATAATTTATATTTAATTATGTTAAATTGTAAAGTTGTACACATTTTTGTGTAAAGAAATACCTTTTCAAATAAGCTCAGCGCCCTCTATATGGTACTTAAGAATCCCTAGACCACCAACTTTAATTTTTAGCTTCTCGGTACCAGATGGCGTTAATAGTTGTGAAATGCATACAGGGCGCGAATATTTTTTTTTGTTTAATATACTTAGTCTCAAAGACGTAAAATAATTAATATTTTAGTAAGGTGCAGCCATCATCAGTGATAATAACGATCGAATCACAATATATTTAAAACTTCTAGCACTTTTGGCTAGTTTCGCGAAATAAGTAGGTACTTGGGAAGGTACTCTGTAAGTCATATTACCACGTAAAGGATATTTTCCAGTTTATTCCTCTTCTCAGCAATAAAATAAAATAACAGACAACAGATAAATTAAACAGTAGGTAGGTACTAGGTAGCTATACCGTTTTAATTACGATAGTTTTTTGCCTTAAAATGTAGGAACCATGTCAAAGCGAAGAAAAATGCTGGGGGACTTGGCGATGGTTGTCTTGCAGGTGCCAGCAGTAAATTCTCCACTTCCTCAATTGGCATTTCAACAATTTCTATTAGCTCATTATCGATTCCGCCACCTTTAGCAACTTTCATACTATCTATTACTTCACAATAGTACAAGACTTGGATAGCTCCTTGAGCTCCGACATCGCCTCTAAAAGATATGATTCGTTCTAATTCCCAACGGTCGACTTTGTAGCCACATTCTTCTAAGACTTCTTCAGCTGCGATTTGGTCAAGAGGTTTATCCTTGTCAATAATACCAGCACAAAGTTCCAATGTAACCCCAAGATTCGGTGGATATTTTTTCAAGTCAATTTTGTCATTTTTCTTGTCAACACTGTTGAAATAAACCGCCGGTCGGAACTGTTTCACAAATATCAGCGTCTTCCTTGTAACATTAAAGATTAGTATAGCAACACTGCCGTGGGAATCTAACAAGTCCCAGTTCTTTTTGCTTCCATTCTGAGTGTAGTTAAAACGGAATGGCTTTACGTACTTTGACTGCGAGTCTTTGAGTTCGCTGAAAGACGCACTTGTCACTTTCTCCATGCTTATTTGTCGAGGATATAAACTTCACGGCCTTATCAGTAAGATCAAAATCAACACGAGGTAAACAAAAAGCCGTGTGTGAAATGGACTGATCAATCATTGGGACTGATTAGTTATTTTTTATCACTGTATGTATTAGGTCAGCTGATGACGTAGTGATGACGACGACGCGACGTAGCGCTACCATCCAACATAGTATTCGTGAATAGCAAATTAGTTATTATGCAAAATACTAGATGGCACTGCATAGCGGTACAAAAATATTCAGCTGTAAAAATTGAAAAAACGAATAAACTATCGTGGTTGTTTCTAGTACCTACTTATCATAATAAAATTATTCGTCGGTAAGAACCCGTTTAAATTATAACTTTGAATAGTAAAAACTAGTTTAAAATAAAAAGGTATTTCAAGGAGTGAACTCTAAGAATATCTTATGAACTTGGTAGGTACTTAGGGTGAACCAGCCCATTTTCTTTAATACCTACAGCCCTACAGGGCTATATTTAGTCAGTAGGTAGGTACGCAAACTTTTAGGAGATTCTAGGTACCATGATTGATTATGAACAACTTTTACTATTCTATACAGGGTGTTAACTAAAATGCGTAGGTAACATAGCATAAGGGAAGGTTCAGTATCGATAAAAGACGTAAATAATATTTTCAAGATCCAGAACAAAATTATTTTTAAAGCCTAGCCGATTGATTGAAATGCCTATATTTCAGCCTAGTGCGCCTAAGTTCAAAATTGATTGGAACGAAAAGTAATTGTATCTATTGGCGCCACCCTCTACACGACAAAAATATATTTTTCACCTCACCAGCTTGAAAAGAATAGTTTTGCCGCGTAGGTAAATCCAGTGGACAAAAGTCGTTTTTATCCACTCGATGGAGCAAAGTGATTTGAATTTCGAACATCTCATTTACAGAACTAATCGTGACAATGGCAGCGGTGCGTGGTGAAAACTATTTCAGCTAGTTATTTATTTATTTTTGTAAGCGTTTTGTTCTATTAAATATTTCTGACATTTCGAATATTGGTACATATATAATGTAATATTTCAAAACGAATCTTGAAAAAAATAATTTGGCGTGAATTTTAATTTCGTTTTAGGCATTCGAGCTGTTGTAGTAGGTACAGGCAATTTCCCAAACTTGACATAGGCAGAATTTTGTCACTGATAGTGGTGAAAAGTTGTGTGTACCACACAACAGCAAATTCATTCACATCTCGTGCTGTTAAATCCCTCACTGAGCTCAGGTTACAACTTTTGAATCACTCGCTACGCTCGTGATTCAATTTTAGTATCCTTCGCTGCCTCGGTATTCAAAATTAGCACTCGAAGCAAAAATTACCTTTGCCCTCCTGTTGTACAATATTTCCAATAAAATATTCCGTTTGCCAAATCTCAGCTCAAAAAGAAGAAAAAAATGCTTCCTTTATCAATGCTGATATAATATAATCCTGAACCAATCCTTGTGGTGATGTGCCACGTATATTAATTAAACACCTTGTATACCTATGAGCTCAAATTAAGTAGGTAGGTATTCGCGGGCGCGCCCAAGACAGATGGATGGCTACAAGGAAACCTCTGTGGTAATACTTTTCGTCTGACAGACGCATGCGAAACGGTGCGATAAAAATACGCACTGACGGATGTCAAGTGTAAGAACAACTGAAGATTGTGTGTTTAGTGGTGGTTTAGTGTAAAGACCGCAGTCTACATTGATCGTAACCGGGAACGCACGTGTAAGCGCGCGTAGACCTTTTAACATTCCCATATAATAGAAGGTGTAAGCAGCATTATGAGAAATAGGCAGCAGATTGGTAAACGTGCCCCGTGTATTAAATAATATTTATGTTTTTTTTTTCTGTAACATATTTTTTGGGCAACATTTGCCGCCCTAGGTTTAGCCTATTTAGGCTTTTGAATAAGGTAGGGTTACCTACCATTGATAACAGATAGTGGTGTCAAGCACGGTGGTAAGTCCACCCATCACCACAATGGCCTCCAGCCCCAGCAGCTAGCTAGCCGCCGCCGCGCACGCGCCAACCGTCGTCATCACGCCACGCGTAGACGAATCGGGAACAAAGTAGGGCTAAATTAAAATCAAGGGCACACATTCGCGAAGTGATAGTTTAATTCCGCGGTCGCCAGGCGCCACCCAAACCACGCTGATCATCGGCCGACAGTCGGCAGTCTTCTTTCAGTGGATCAACAACAGGTGCAAATTGTCCAGCCTTTTCCGAACTGCACGTGCTGTTTTCAAAGGAATACACTTCACCAAGTCAGTTTTTGTGATATTATATTAACACGTTCTCTGCCATCGTTTTTACATGACTGACAACCAAAAAAGGGAGTGTTATGTTTTTACATATATGTGCGATTCTTTAAAGTGCTGCAACTTGTTAACCAAATAACCACTGAACAGATTCGAATGGGAATTGTATCGGAATAATCCTGACATTATTCCGGGAGTCATGGCTAGGCTTTATCTCAGAAAGCAGCCGTTTTTTAATTTATTATGCTTGTTATTTATTATAGTCAGCACGTTGACAAACCCACACGCTGCGTCTTTATTTCTAAGAAGGTACCTACTAGATCATAATATGTGTGTACTTTTCACATAAAATGGGCCATACCTATTTTAAGATTCGCGTAACGCAAATGTGTGATGAAAACGTTGGATAAAATAATAGAGTTTGGTGAAAAACTGGTTGCGTCGTGTTGTTATTGGCTGACGAGTCCACCAAGCAAACTAGACAACTGCCAAATGTGATACGATAAGTCATCTCATCATCACAGCCGTGACGGATATTGATGTTATTTTCAGTAGTTTTTGAAGATCTTCATGAAGATGGCGAAAAAAATCAACCCATCTGGAAGCTTTAATAACAACTAAGTGCCAATAAACCGACCAAGTCAAATTTTATGGGAGATCCAATTTTGTTTTGTTATTTCGACATTTGTTCCATGGGGAAAGCTGTTCCATATCACCAGCCCACTAGTATTATTTCACCCTATATAATATGTATAACAAAAACTCGGGACAGGCTTGTCTTATGGAACAACTTTTCCCAAGGACCATAGGACTTGGACCTCCCATACTAAATTGCCGCTTAGCTGATTTGGGTTACTATGGAAACACAAAATATTTTTGTCATAATACATGGTGTAAAAAAATTAGCTGAGAATATTTTAAGGGGTGAACCAGTACGTGAAAATGAACAACTTTCCCCAAGAAACATAGGTTGAAATATGAAAAAAAAATTGGCCCTCCCATACAAAATTATCCCGGCCGGGTAACACACTAAGTATGGGAGGGTCAAATTATTTTTTCATATACCGTCCTATGTTCCTTGGCAGGCCTGTGTCACTCCGCGTGTAGGTATTGAAAACATACCTCCAGGCGCCGGCCACTGCGAAAGGGCTAATCTAGCGGGCTGCCGCAAGCGAAAGAAGTCACACGCGTGCGCTATTTGTTCAACTTTCTCGACAATTTTTTGCAAGATGGACAGACGAAAACATCATCATCATCATCATATCAGCCATAGGACGTCCACTGCTGAACATAGGCCTCCCCTAAATATTTCCACCTCGTCCGATTAGAAGCGGCCTGCATCCAGCATTTCCCCGCGGACTTGACCAGATCGTCTGTCCATCTCGCGGGGGGTCGTCCTACGCTGCGTCTGCCGGTACGTGGTCTCCACTCAAGAACTCTTCTGCTCCACCGGTTATCAGTCCTTCGAGCTATGTGACCTGCCCATTGCCACTTCAGCTTACTGACTCTCTTAGCTATGTCGGTGACCTTGGTTCGTCTACGGATCTCTTCGTTTCTGATTCGATCACGTAGAGATACACCGAGCATAGCTCTCTCCATAGCTCGCTGAGTGACTCCGAGTCTATTTAGGAGGCCGACAGTTAGAGACCACGTCTCGGCACCGTAGGTCATCACTGGCATCACACACTGTTCAAATACTTTCGTCTTGAGACACTGAGGGATTTTGGACGTGAAGACGCTGCGCAACTTCCCAAATGCTGCCCAGCCGAGTTGGATTCGCCGAGTGACCTCTTTCTCAAAGTTAGATCTTCCTAGTTGGACTGTTTGTCCTAGGTAGACGTATTTGTCCACCACTTCGAGTATCGAGTTTCCTACTGATATTGGGGTGGGTGCTATATGAGAGTTGGCCATGACTTTCGTCTTGTCCATATTCATCTTGAGGCCCACTTGTTGGGAAACCCGATTGAGGTCTTGTAGCATTTTGCTGAGGTCTTCAAACGACTCTGCCATGACTACGATATCGTCGGCAAACCGAAGATGAGTGATATATTCGCCGTTGATATTGATGCCAAGTTCTTCCCACTCCAGGAGCTTAAAGGCATCTTCCATCGCATTGGTGAAGAGCTTTGGAGACAGTACATCTCCTTGTCTTACACCCCTCTGCAATGGAATTGCCGCCGTGGTCTGATCTTGTATTCGAACTGACATTGTGGCGTTTCTATATAAACACTTCAACACTTCGATATACCTGTAGTCAATGTGGCACCGCTGTAGAGCCTGCAGTACTGCCCACGTCTCGATAGAATCAAAGGCCTTTTCATAGTCCACAAACGCTAAGCATAGTGGCAAATTGTACTCCTCGGTCTTCTGTACAATCTGCCGCAGCGTAAAAATGTGATCTATGGTACTGTACCCTTTTCGAAAGCCGGCTTGTTCGGGAGGCTGGAAATCATCAAACCTGCAAGCTAGACGATTCGTAATAACTCTCGCAAACAGCTTGTAAACATGA
This sequence comes from Tuta absoluta, assembly GCA_027580185.1. Classification (NCBI taxonomy): domain Eukaryota; kingdom Metazoa; phylum Arthropoda; class Insecta; order Lepidoptera; family Gelechiidae; genus Tuta; species Tuta absoluta. Next base: position 14,089,499 of record JAQAHW010000005.1, read on the forward strand.
CTCAGAAGCGAGATAGGCCTATAATTCTTAAGGAGAGTTTTATCACCCTTCTTAAAGAAAAGCACCACCACGCTTCTGTTCCATGCTTCTGGCGTCACACCCTCGAACAAGACGGAGTTAAAGAGCTTCTGAAGGACTTTAAGTACTGGTGTTCCACCCGCTTTCAGTAGCTCTGATGTGATTCGGTCCTCGCCCGGCGCCTTGTTGTTTTTGAGCTGTTTAAGAGCCATCCTAATCTCATACAAGCTGATGTCTGGGATATCTTCGGTATAGTGTCGGGTAAGCTTTGCTCTAGGATCTGTTAAGCTATTAACAGGTTTTGCGACTGAAGTGTACAGCTGTCCATAGAACCGTTCGATCTCCCTCAGAACCTCTGGCTTCGTGGACGCTACACTGCCGTCCTCCGTCTTAAGCTTTGTCAGCTGGCTCTGCCCAATAGACAAGTCCCTGGCAAAAACTTTGGTGCCTTTGTTTCGCTCAATCGTTTCTTTAATATTATTAGTATTAAAGTTTCGAATATCGCACCGCAGGGACCGGCATATCTGTCTGTTGAGCCGCCGATATGACTCCGCGTCTTCAGAGGATTGCAGCGTCATCGAACGCCTTTCAGCCATAAGGAAACGAAACATACATACATATATATATCACGCCTATAATCCCTTGCGGGGTAGGCAGAGCGTAAACGACCGATAAAAACGGACATTTACGCCACGTCTGACAAACATTTTAGGGTCATTCAGAAAATTGTGAATTGCCATAGTGACAGGTTGTCAGCCCATCGCCTAAAATTGTTCGTCGTCGCCTTTTACGACACCCACGGGAAAAAAAATAATATGCATTATAATACTATTATTATAGGTAAGTATACATTTTTTTATTATTATGTTGGTATACTTTTCGGATCTCGGGCCCACAGGGACCCGCTCCTTTGAGGCATGTGTGGGGCCAAAGCCAACAGCACAGAGGCCTTTTTTATACCAAATAATGTGTTGTGATGTGTACATCAAGCGGATACTTGCTCTGTCTGCACTATAGCAGTACTCGTACACCCAGCAGAGCCAGCACCCGCCTGATGCAAGGACTATTGCAGGTTTATTACTTCATTGAATTAAATCTTCGGCAATAATCGTATAGCATATACAATTATGCTGCTAGGTCTTAGACTACATGAACGTACTCGTCGCTGCCTGCTGCGTGCCCGCCAAAAGTAGGAGTAAACGCTCGTGTTGTGCGCTAGATGGCGTAAGTAGTTTCTCGAAGTAAGCAACCCTAGACCGCGGCTCATATTCCCTCAAAAAAATATTTGGCAGGTATGCAAATGAACACGTGGTTGACTGGAACGCGAGCTAAATTAAATCATATTGTCTATCAGATTGAGTACATATTTCTTTGAAAACCATTGCGAAGTAAAGCTTCTGTAACGCTAGTTACTAGTTATTATTCTGTGTCCTTGGGGAAAGTTGTTCAGTTTCACGAACTGGTTCACCCCTTAAAATATTCTTAGCTAATTTTTTTACACCCTGTATATCCGAGTGACCTATGTTCCTTGGGTAAAAGTTGTGTCTTATCACTAGCCCGACCCGAGTTTTCGGAATCGGTCATTAGTAGTACAGCCCTCCGATTTTAAATGATATGAAACTGAACAACTTTCCCCTAGGCACATATCTCAGTAAACGATAAAAAAAATTTACCCAGCATTCAAAATAACGATCTATTCAAAATTGTTTGACGTTTCCTGAAATATTTTATCATGGGAAATGGTTTAGTTCCATGGTCTGGATGCACCCTATAAGTATTGGGAGGGCTGTCCCTTACACCCTATTTACTGGCGTGTATGTAGGAAGGTAGGTGGGTACCTATATACCCACCTACCCATATACAATTCAGTCGAGGATGATGTCATGGCTTAGGCATGGTGTGGCGTGGAGTTGATTATTTTTATGGGAGTATGCTCAATTTAATGAATGGCATTTTGCAATTATTATCCGTATCCGTACTAATATTATAAATCTAAGAGTTTGTGTGTGTGTATGTATGTTTGTTACCTCTTCACGCTCAAACGGCTTGACCAATATGGATGAAATTTTAAAACACAGGTATAGTTTAACCCGGAATAAAACAACTATCACCACGGGAAAAGCAGTGGCAGCGGGTGAAACCGCTGGGCAGAAGTCTAGTTATGTTATATGCAACGCAGATGAAAAAAAACAAGCTTCGTGGCTAACGTGTGTGCCGAACAGACATACAAAATAAGTCATGATCAACTGAATCGTGTTAGAAATCAAGGGTTTTTGTATTTTTTTGTAGATAATATTTCGTTAAATGAAAATAAGTAATTGAATTTATGTTAGCGACGGCCGGGGATTGAACCCGGGACCTGTGGAGTACCGTCCCACCGTTCTGCCACTGAGCTACCAGCGCCCCGACCGAACACTTCAAATTTTCAACCTCTTGATACTCGTCCTGAAGCGACGATCAAGACATCTAGTATTAGTTATTTAAACTAAGACTGTGGTTATTCCTCATTACAGAAAGAATTCATCGTGGTTTGAAAATTTGAAGTGTCCGGTCGGGGCGCCGGTAGCTCAGTGGCAGAGCGGTGGTCTCCACACGTCCCGGGTTGAATCCCCATCCGTCGCAAAAAAAACGATTTCTTATTTTCTTTTATGAGTGGGTGGAAAATAAACCTTAGTTTATATTATTTGGTTGTTTTCACCAAAATATGAACTTTCTTACATCTGTTTAGGGTACCAAGATGGCGTGTTGCGTGTTCAGCAAATGCTGTTGCTGCATTAACTTGAGAGTCGGCTGCCTCATCATTGGCTACTTGAGCCTGGTAAATATGACCCCGTTGAATGAGAACAAACACATATCACGCTTTTATCCCTTTTGGGGTAAGCAGAGTGTTACCGCCCGTAAAAATACCTATATGAACTTTAGTGATAGATGGTCAGCCTGTCGCCTAAAATTGTATAATACATATGACACCCTCGCTCTAGTCCCTTAGTCGCCAATGAGAATAAATTACGTAGATATTTATAGAGCTTTGAGAGGAGATTTTCGTAGTCTTGAAAAAGCAACCTATAAAATCATGAAACTGAATGTTTTACCCCGAAAACAACGATGCGAAATATGATAAAAGTTGAAGCTTTCATACAAAGGAGGCGGTCAGTAGAAAAAAAACTATCCTGATGATGATTGATGAGGAATACAGGACCAAGTAAATAAGTTAGGATACCAACATCATAGCAGTGGGCTGGGCACATCTGTCGTAGAACCGACGGACGGTGGAGTAAACGGGTTCTCGAGTGGACCGATGACTTAAAAAAGGCGGCTGGTAGCGACTGGATGGCGAAAACGGGAGGTCGTGCCCTATGGCGTACCCTGGGGGAGGCCTACGTCCAGCAGTGGACTGCAATAGGCTGATGTATGTATGTACCAACACTACCAACATCATAATCATACATATACATACATACACATATTACGCCTAATATCCCTTGCGTGGTAGGCAGAGCGTAAAAAAGGCCATTTACGCCACGTCTGACAATATTTGAGGGTCATTCGGAAAATCGTGTATCGCCATAGTGACAGGTTGTCAGCCCATCGCCTAAAATTGCAATACACACCCTCCAGTCCTTTGGTCGCCTCTTACGACTCCCACGGAAAATAAATGGAGGTGATACTATTCTAAGCCGGCATTTCACGGCATCATCATCATCATAATCATCTTCGTAATTAATCTCTGCCTACTAACCAACTTTGTATGAAACGTAATTTTGTTAGTCGGTTTTTACAATACCTACACTACGGTAAACAATACAAGGAATGTGTTGATGGCTAGCAAGCACCACATGGCCACGGCGAATTTATTATTTATTAGCATGATTGAAAAGTGAACCATTTTATTTCAGATTCAGGAACTCATCTTCATCGGCTATGCACTTTTTCTCCTCGCTGTGGGCGGATTGCTGGCCACCCATGACCATCATTCGGTGAAACAAACTGGACAGATCACTATGATCATATCCAGTATTGTGCTGTTTGTAATTCTGTTTTACTTCGTTTTCACCATCGTGCTGCTCGTCGGTATTCACAAGGTAAGATAAGATAACCCCTAAAACCGGTTTTCTATTAGGACAATACAAAATTGTTATAAAAAAAAGAAAATTGTGTTATACTTTCCTTTTTTATAATGACGGATCATGGACATCTACAATCGTTTACCTAAACAAATAACAGATGCAGCTTCCTTCAGTGTATTTAAAAATTTATTAAATAAGTGGCTCCACGAACAGTCATTTTATAATTATGACGATTTTATGAAATTGCCACTGGCAATATAAAGAGTTTATTTAATTAAATTGATAATTGAAGTGAAGTAGGTATTTAATGTAATTTTTATGGTTTAATTTAATTTTTAATGCAATGTATTATTATTATTATTATTTTTGTTTAGTTAATATGTTTTGATTTTTAAAAAGTTACCTTTTATAATGACATGTAACAAGTGTTATCAATAAATTTATCATTATCATCATTATCATTATCATGACGTCAATGAGTGATAATATACTACTGATACTACGTTGAATAAAGTTATTTAATTTTAATTAGAATTGTGATTCAATCATAATCTAAGTTTCATCATAATTTCCAACTAGAATCAGAGAAATCAAAGAAATGCTGAAATAGAAGCGAATTTACACCCTGTCTGTAGGAGTGTCCTATATAGGACTCACAGGATCGTGTTTTCAGATCAAGATGGCGCCACAGTTAAGAGGATAATAAGATAATTATTTAGTAAACTTATTTACGAATAGGTTAACTAATACAAAATAATTATGAATTATTATATATAATATGAATTAACTCATAAACTTTACAACAAATAACTCCATAAACTAAGTACATAAGTATTATTGCCAAATAACAACAAGATAGATTTGGCATAGAAGGTAAGTGCTTCTCCTCCTCGTTTTTAATAAAAATAAGACTTGGATGTACTGTAGCCTCCGACATACCTCACTCACATACCTACCTACATCATAAAAGAAAGGCCCGTAACAACGCGTTGGTTCGCCACTATTAAGGCGAGTGTAGCCGTCAATTACCTCGACAGTGCAGTGGCGCTACTTCACAAAAAAAGTTTTCTCTTTATATACAAAAAATCTATCGGAAGATCCGTTGCCCATGGTAAAATTTGAACCTGCAAACTCATTGAAATAATCGCTGCAATTAAAGTTATGGAAAAAAGTACCTAAAACCGGACACTTTTGGTATTAATTGCCATAACTATAATTACACCGTGTGACGCCGGCTTAGAATAGCATCACCCCATTTCTTACCCGTGGGAGTCGTAAGAGGCGACTTAGGGACTCGAGGGTGTGTATTGCAATTTCGGGCGATGGGCTGACAACCTGTCACTATGGCGATACACAATTTTTTGAATGACCCTCAAAAATTGTCTGATGTGGCGTAAGTGTCCGTTTTTCCGGCCGCCGTTTACGCTCTGCCTACCCCACAAGGGATTATAGGCGTGATATGTGTATGTATGTATGTATGTACTATAATTACAGCGAATATTTGATTGAGTTTGCAGGTTCTCATTTTACTTGAGGATAATACTAAAAACTGAAAGTCGGTACCCTGGGGCTTGCCTGGGGGCGGATTTTCTAAGTAGGCAGTTAATCAATCCAAAATTATTTTGCGAAACGGATCTATCTGCACTGCTTTAGCGGTTTTGTAATTATGTAATTTTTTTTTCTTTTAATTTTTGATTTTGATTGAAAATGCTCTGAACTTTGAACAAAACAAGACTTACCATATAAAAGTCAGCTGATCGTGAATTTTGTATGCGAGGTCTTTTAACGCCTGCAAAGTGTTTGGAACCCGCACCAGTACCCGAAATTATCAAACTACAGGCTACAATTTTACAGGTGACATTCGATGTTCATTGCGTAGCCGGTTAGCCATTATGATACAAAAAGGTTAACGGTTATCAAATGTCAAACTAAGCAGCCTTGAATAAGTCCTGCTAAAGAGGGGTGGTAGTACGACAAATCTGAACAGGCCTGTATAAGCCCTGTTAGAAAAGCTCATGGTAGGCCTCCAGGAATACGAACCGGCTACGCAATGTACTAAGAATTTCACCTGTAGACTTGTAGCCTGCAGTTTCATAACATAGGCACCAGGTATTTTTGTTTTGTTTACAGAACAAGCGCGGCCACGTGAAGGCGTATTTGATCGTCGGCGCCATCAGTATGACGCTCGCCCTTATCGCAATCCTGGCCAGCTTCGCAGGGCCTTATCAAATCGAAACTGTGATAGAATATTTCATTTCCTACAGTAAGTATTCATTCTTCTTTTCGTGTGGGACACCGAGTCGTAAAACGACCCGACGAATCCCAATGTCGAGTGTTTTTCAACCGCCTACTACTAGTAGTAGGACTCTGACATGTCTGAGTAATCGTAGACAGCAACCGGGACTGACGGCTTAACGTGCCCTCCGAAGCACGGAACCATCTGTGGCGGTTCGCTCTCTTGTCGTCGTGTCGTTCCGTTTTTTTTAACGCAACGTAACGCATGAGTCTGTCAGACGAAAGAAAATTGCAAATTCCAACGACTAACAACGACAATCGTCAAACGACTTGACAGACTATCGGAATAAAATTTGTAGTTTCCTTTCGTCTGACAAACGCATGCGTTAGTTACGGTGCGTTCAAAAGCGCAGCGACGAGATGCGATATCAGTCCATTCATATTATACTACTAGCTTTTACCCGCGACCTCGTACGCATTAGAATAGTAAAACAACTATATATTGCCCGACAAAAAAGCAAAGCAATCCACTCAACGAATCCTCGTCTGATGATTTTCTTCGGCGTTATGCGCTATGTTTCTCATGATTTACTTTGTTTCCCGTGAGATTGATAGATTTTCCTGCAGTAAAAAGTAGCCTATGTCCTTTCTTATGTTCATATCTATGCTTATGCCAAATTGTATCAAAATCGGTTTAGTGGTTTAGACGTGAAAACTGGAAACTGAAGACAGACAGAGTGACTTTCGAATTTATCCATACTAATATTATAAATCTGAGAGTTTGTATGTATGTATGTTTGTTACCTCTTCACGCTCAAACGGCTTGATCGATTTGGATGAAATTTGAAACACAGGTAGAGTATAACCTGGAATAACACATAGGCTTCACACTTCATACTGCGGGAAAACCACTATTACCACGGGAAAATCTATGGCAGCGGGTAAATCGCTGGGCGGAAATCTCGTAATATTAGTATGGATGTCCATATATCTGCAACTTCTAAGTTCTCCCCACCCCCACCAAACGGAGCCATCTACACATTGGTTCACTATGAAAGGGAGAAAAGGACAAAAATATGTAGAAAATATACAATAAATAAAGGACCCAGATTTTGTAGACAAATGTCTTAATTTCCGCAAGCTAGGCAAGACTTCAGCAATTTTCTAAATTTTTCTTTTTTCTGTTTCAGTCATAAATGTCTACTTCCTGCTGGTAATAAGGAGCCACTTCTACAAAATGAACGATGACGTCAGAGGACCAGCTATTTACAGAACAGCTTAATTTTCAATATTTTTTGGGTCACTGCATTTATTTTGACTTGTGCGCTAAAACACATATTATATAATACTACTGCGTTACTAAATTAGACCTTCCATACAACCAGTCTTGATCATATTTCATATTTCGACCTATGTTTCTTGGGGAAAGTTCTTCAGTTTGCAAGAAACGCAGTACTTGTCCTAACACCCTGTATAAAGTGATTGTAAGTACGGTACATGTGAATATAACAATTCCATTTTTTTTATTAAAGCATGTTATTTTAACTATAAATGTTGTTTTTCTTAGCTTAAACCTATAGTATAAGTGGACAAGTGTATGCGCTCTCAGTTCGATAACTCTAGTTTGTGCCACGGTCGGCACAGACAGAGTTTCTTACCTGAGTGAGCACGACTGTACCTACTTACCTAATACTATGAAGAAGCTCCTTAGAAGCTCTTAAAATTTTACAACACAGTGTTGTTTTAGTTAATTATTGTAGATCATTGTTAATTATGCTTACGCGAAGAGGGGATGTAGATCGATTCTAAGAGATATGGCACACTGCTTGCGTGCGCTATGCGTGCATTCGGGATACCATTATTGGGGTATAAGAACATTCGTGCCAAGGAGATTCGTTATTTCATAATATCGGGGTACAAAATTTCGTGAATCCAGTATCGCACCCATACGCAAGCAGTGTCATATCTCATACAGTCCCCCCATACATTACAATACAACGTCACGGTAGCGCGTGATCACGCGCGTGTACACGCATGCGGACGCGGTGTGCTCCGCCCTTAAAAAGTAGGTATACCTAGTAGCAAGCAGTGCAGTGATAGGTATATAGTACCTACTGCAGCGGTAGATGTAAGCAACAGCCCTCAGAATACTCATAGGGTGCATTCAGACCATAAAACTAAACAACTACCCCTAAAAATATTTCAGGAAACGTCAAAAAAATTGACTTCCCATAGAAAATGCAGTCACATTGTGATTTTGTATGGGAGATCGATTATTTTTTGTCGTTTCCTGACATATGTTTCTAGGGGAAAGTTGTTCAGTTGCATGGTCTGCGTGCATCCTATCAGTATTTGGAGGGCGGTCCCTTAGGTATACCCCGTATAACAAGAACACCTATTCAAAAGACCATTATTTGGTTAGTTTCATTTTTAATAACTAAAAGAAATTATGAAAATTAATAAATGTATCATCGTTCGCTGGTCTTTTTTTCAATTTCTTATTGTCATTTATGTAAATAATATAGCACTGTGAGTGCATAATAAAACCATAGTATATTTAGATAACTCATCGCATAGTTTGAAACTTGGAATTCCTACTCTTATTGTGGACTAATCATAATATTCGTTACAATAACTTATACTAGATGTCGCTAAACCATAGTACAATTAAATGAATAATCGTACTTTAAACAAACATGGCGCCACTGACAAACTGTACCTTGTGTTAGGGCGCAAGAATTAATTATTGAGTTGAGTCACTCACTGAGTGAAAAAGTTAAAAAAAATGTATTTAGATTTTTAACAAAATGTGTATCAAAATGTAAGTAACTAAGTAAGTAAAAACACTTTATTGCACATTCAAAACAAAAATAAATAAATGTAGTAGATTCAGAGTTTATCGATTACATACAAACAAACGAAAAATAAATCAAGTGATTATTTTCTCTCTGTGCACGTAATAACAGATAGATAGGTACTGATATGGATATATAAATATATAGGTATAGCTGCAAGCGATAAGGCCGCCTTTGCTTACTTTTAGTCTTCAGTTTTCTGTTTTGTTTTTTTTTCTGTTGTGTATGTTGTAAGCAATAAAGTGTTCATCTATCTATCTATATAATAATTACATAATTCATCATTCGAATCTGATTCTGATTCGGAAGATGAGGCCTCGCCCTATCGGAGGGTTTTGTCGTACTCACCACGCTTGGCAGGCAGATTGGCGAGCGCATTTTAAGATTTTGCAATCACAGGGAACGCGGCTGCCCATTCCCTGGATGATTATCTCTTAGACAATTTTTACGACACCCATCAATAGAATTGGGGCGATGCTATTCTAAGCCAGCACCACACGACGACGCCTTTATTCGCTGAAAATGGCCGATATTGCCATATTTGATAAATATTTATGCGTCATTTTAGAAAATGATCTATCCACATCTTCTTTCTCTCTTTTCGTGTGGGACACCGAGTCGTCCGTATCTAATTATATATGCATTGTGTATACGATAATCATGCCGCGTGATGCCGGCTTTGAAGGCCGTGTGATGCCGGTTTAGTATAGAATCATCCCATTTCTTTCCCGTGGGTGTCGTAAGAGACGACTAAGGCACTCGACGGTTTCATATGTAAAACAATTTTAGGCGACAGGCCGAATAACCTGTCACTTTATGGTGATACACGAATTTTCTGAAACGGCGGCCCTCAAATACTTATCAGACGTGGCGTACATGACCGTTTTTTGCGACTGTTTGCGCTCTGCCTACCCTGAAAGAGATTATAGACGTGATACGTAGGTATGTGTATTTAATAATAAATGAATGACGAGAGAGATTATTTAGTATTACATTACTAATCATAACTGCTAATAGAAAGAAATTTAACTTAGTCCACGTATCTATTTAGCTGTCTCTTTTGTGTATTGTAAATGTAATTATTATCTTAACCCCTTGACCGCGAGCACCCGAATTTCAAAGATGGCGGTCCTGTGCGGGGCCCCGCGCGGGTGGTGGCCACTTGACTCGACTCCGGTAACATAAACTAAGATTTCTCCGAAACTATTGAGCGATAAGCTCTGTATGTAATGTCCCCGAGCTCGCCATGATATAAGCTAGCTCTGTGTTGATAGTGTAAACATCTGAGACTGTGAGTTAGTGATAATCTATAGTTAAAGTTGTAGCTTTTATTTTTACCCGGATTTTTATGTTAAATGACAAAAAATATATGAATAAAACATTGTTATTACTTATTATTAACCATTTATTGCACATAAGAAACATTACAAGAGACATAATATACAAAGAATGACAACACAACAGGACAACTTATTTCTACTAAGAAATATCTTCCAGCTGACCTACAGAAAGTGAGACTTCTACAAGACAGGCGGATTGTTATGAAGAACTGATTTCTTATTTTACTACCTAAACATCTGATTAACATTATTTCTAAGTAACAAAGTACACTCTCATACATGTTTTATACAGCATGAGCACGTCTAATTTCACTACTATAATAGCTTTCAACTTCCAGTCTAAGGCGATTCTTACTGATTGGATTAATATTTTTTTGATTACAATGACTTTGAAACACAGGCGCGTAGGTACCGCCGTATAAGGCGTATAGATTATACGGGGCCCCTAGGCTATAGAGGCCCCCAACGTGCGTAACTAAATACCAAAAATGTTTTTTACTTAATAAATTACAAAAGGTAAAAAAATATTTCAAGAGTTAGCAATATGCGTGTAGCTATTAAGCTTTTTTAAGTTTGCGGGTATCGTTTACTGTCATTGTCATTTATTGCGTGAAATGACGCGCTCGCTATACTTGTCCCTGTGTTACTGTTTTACAGTTGCGGCCAGTGAATGCCGAAGTCTACTATTAACAGGAAAATTTGCAGTCGCTGTTTGCGTTTTTTTATGTTTCATTTATTTTAGAAATGTAGAATGTCGAGTAAGAGTAGGCATGCTTTTCTTGCACTACAACGCGGTATTATAGGCGCCCACTGTTTAAGGCGAGTGTACTGGTGACGGTCTCGACAGTGGCACGACTGTCGAGGAAAAAAATTTATTTATATTATGTTTAAAGTTCCTGGACCCGCTTTCTGCCCCACTTTCGAATCTAAATCGTTTTTTATATGGGACAATTAATTTTCTCCTTTTTTTATTTTGGAGCCCTATCAAATTTTTATACCTGACAAGGCACGCTACGCCACTGTTGAAACACCTTGTACAATATTGTTTCAGACTCTACTATATCTTTACAGAAAAATACACACCCTCTATCACATCTGTGAGATTTAAGTTTAGAAATAAAATGTCAATCTGTGACAGCCGCATGCGGCGATGTATGACAGCCATGATAAATGGAGTTCGTAAATGATTTTACCCGAAAAACCGTGAAAATCACCAAAAAGCTATGAGGTGAACCGCCTTTCACTTAGATACATGATTCAATGCTCCCTACTGTCCGGTACACTCATTTTTATGCCTGTTTCAATAAGTTAGTGCCAAAATAATGACAAGACGTCACTTATATTTGCACATAATTAGTGTTTAAGTCAAGGAAAATAATTCTCAGTTTAAGTCCAGCCTATGTCAAAGAATACAGTTAATAAAGCTATAGAAAAGGGTGGTGTGACGACCCCGCGCGGTTACACCCTAATGTGTGGTGTGATGCCGAATAATATTGCGGTATTTGACAGCCAGCCAACAAAGTGACATCCTCTGACAGCTGCACGATTGTCAGTAACACCGGATCCGGACAAACAAAATTCTGCAAACCTGTGTGACCACGGCATATGTTACAAATGTTACAGTCACCGAATGTTGTTTGAAGATGTGCAATTTTTTTTGTATTCTTTAACAAATTGCTGAGTAAGTGTATAAGAGAGAAGGCGACTACAGACAATTTGATAAACGCAACCCTGCAAAATGCTTGGCCGACACGCTCTTGGTCTGTCCACCTCTGTTTTTTTTTTTTTTTTTTTTTTTTAGTTGTGGACCCTACGATTTTTAGCCCCGGGGCTGTTAATCTACACCTGACTGTATGATGGGGAGCAGGAGCTCACCCGGAAAAGCTTGTGGTTGTTCAAACAACCAGCTCAATCGCACCCTTGGGGCGCGATTGGGCTTACGAGTTGTTCTGGGAAGAACGTATTGGACTGAATCTACCCGGCACGTGCCGGTAGTTCCCAAAGTGGGGAGCAAATGAGGGACCTCCGCGCCCCCGCCGGCGGGGGCGTCGGTTGCTTGAGGAGCTTGTGGAGTGTGATCTACTCGCAATGGCTGCAGCAGTGGCTACTGTGATTTCATCATCTTCTTCCGTAAGGATGTGTCTCGGACGGTGTTTAAAACGCGAGGTTGGATGAGGGAAGTAGTTGGACGCGGCAACTATCAAGGGGTTTTTATGATGGGGAGCATTATCGAAGAAGCGACGAGACGCTTCTTTCATATACGCTTTAATGGTAGGGAGGCCTAAGTCGATATGGCCTAAGTCGATATGGAATGTCCACCTCTGTCAATCTCCTGCCTGGCTGGAAAATTGGCTTACAGATACAAATAAAATTAACTTGTTGGAGAAACGTTTAAGATGGCGTTTTCTGTAAAAAAGACGTTGCGATTTCTAAATTTGGCCATTCTTCAAGTAATAAGTAAAAAAAAAATATAGACACCGCGGTCAAATGAGTTTTGAAATTAAATTATGAAATCAGCAATGTAAAAGAGAAACTGGCCAGTAGATAAAATAAGTACATATGTCCTATGTTATGATTATGAAACTACATGCACAAGTCTACAAGTGATATTCTTAGTACATTGCGTAGCCAGTTAATATTGCTGATATCATAATGGCTAATCGACTACGCAATGAACTTCAAATTACACTAGAAAAATTATAGCCTGTAGTTTCGGGCACTGGTAGTAAGGGAAATAATAATTGTATTATTACAAAAAAAAACTGGTTGAAGAAGTGTGACAACGTCCAATCATATAGAAAAATAATTTAAACACTTTGTACACACCGTAAAAATCCTGGTGTGTGTGTTTACATAGCTGGAAAAGTGGTTGTGGTGGTTCTACTCACAACTGTTGGAACATCTCGAAAAAATAGTTTGCCTGTTAGATTCCTAAAAACGGTAGGTACTTGTAAAAAAAACAAAATGTGTACTTAGCAGTTTGAAAATTTTCAAAAGTAGGTCAGCTTATAATTATAAGGGTGAGCAGTAAGACCTCAAAAGATTTGACTATATGTCCATAACCATTATTATCAGACCATGAAACTTTACAACAATAATTGGCTATAGAGCATAATGTCTAGAAAGTCTAGAAACCATTTTTTTCCCGTACCGTGACTCCGACCTACCATATAACCTAGAAACCAAAACGGAATAATAAATAATCTGAAGCCTTATATGGAATGTTGTTCAGTTGCGTAATCTTAAAATTGTCACGCCTGAAAAGTTTTTAGTGTTTACACCCTTTATTCATGAATATTTTTGATAAAATTCCTAATAGCATGCACACATGCTTAGAAACGTTAAGTGGTTTATTATGATGTACCTACCTAGTAGTGATGTAACGAATGTCACTTGAATTGTCACTTGAATGAACATTGCGAATGCGAATGCGAATATTTGCTATTGACATTCGCGAATGCGAATACGAATATTCGGATTTTGGATAATTTGCGCTTATTGTCTTTGACATGGCGGCAGTCCCGCGTCGAACATGAATTTGTTAGGACGAGGTGCAGTGCAATCCTTTTGCATCTTGTTCCATGAATTACCGAGTAGATCCGAATGAATTTGAACTAAATTCAATGTGTCACACCACTAAGGTCTGCTGGTTAATAAAAACAAGTGATTTTAAGGTTAGTGTCAATTAATTACATGAGTAAATCAATTTCTCCTCGTTTGATTTCAACTTAATGAACCTTATTCTTATTCTGTCTGCAATTTTATAGATTTTCTAGTGTTCATATTTGCAAAAAATTCGCACAAACCTTGCGAATGCGAATGCGAAAATCCAAATATATGCGAATATTTGTTACATCACTAGTACCTAGGTACTAATTTTAATATATTATGCCCGTGATGTATTGAGAACACTACCAAATCGCCATTTTTTTAAAATCGGTTAATAAACAACGAATATTTGTTGCATGGTGGCTGAGGTGGCCACATGGTCGTATGTTAAATGTTAATTAATACACGATCCAAGAGCCAGACGACGACCTGGTAAAAAGTACATTGCTGGCAATGACGTTACGTTACGTCTATTCAACCAGTAATGAACGATGCACTACAGTAACAGCCGCGCCGCCGCCGCGACGCGGCGAAGCGAAACTCATTCCCGCAGATTTGCTCGCAAAACGCCAACCAGATAAAACGACCTTGAGCGCGTCTGGGGCGGTAGTGTCGTCTCTAGGTGTGGTGTGCGTGTGCGTACTCTGTGGTATCAGGTAGTTAAACGGCTATTGTCACACTAGTCTGAATACCGTGCCGGTCCGGCTTACATTGTTGGTTATTATTTGGGTGTCATTTCAAAACACTCAAGATAACCAGCAATGTATGCAAGACCGTGTTGGTATTCAGGAACAGTGTAATAGGGGTCTCAGTCAGTCGCAAGCTAGGTCCAACGCTAGCCAGTCAGCTTCATTCAGGAGATCAAGACAGTCCAGTCGGCCACAACAGCACGTGTCGATTTCAAAAACAGAAACATCAAAACAAGTGAGTCAGAATTTTTAAGTTTATTCTTTCATTTGGTTTTCATTTTAATTGGAACACATCCAAGGCGGTCATTTTTATAAAAAAAAATTTGATCATAGTTGCAGAATAAGAAGACTACTTGGGTGGGTACCCAAGTTCATTCGGAGTTTTATATGGCTACACGCGTAGATTTAACCTTGACCATTACAATAATTATGTTTATGTCTGTGTTGGTATTAAGTATATAATATAAATAAATGTATTCGTAGGTCTTCATTTTAAAAATGCATCGCATTGTTGGTCTTAATAAATTATAGTTAGGTAGATAGGAAAGCATTCGAAATTTAATTCAAAATACTGGTTTTTCCCCTGAATAAGAATTGCTTACCTATCAGTCAATGGGTAGATAGGTACCTACCCTAGGTCGATGTTTTTACAACACTAACGTTAAGTGATTCATAAACTTTTACGTTTTATTGTACCTATTTGAAATGCCCGAAATACCGCTTGTACATTTAAAACAATAGCAAGCATAACCCAGAGCTAGTGGAGAAGATGGCGGCGGTTTGCGAAATTAATGCTCCAAAATCATAAATCTTGTGAGCGGGATAATGCCGTCACGCCTTAATGCACTCGTCACGTCACACCCTATATTTATTTATTATTTTTACATAATTATTACAGAATCGTGAAGCCTTAACTTTGTTAGCAACTAAAGAAATCATTCAGCATAGCATACCTACCTATGTTTTTAAGCACTCGTGATTACATTCTCACAATTTGATAATTTTACCAAGTAGCAATAGTTTTTAGGTAAATAGGTATTTAATCAAAGCCATTTTTATTTATTTTATTTCCATGCTTGCTGGATCTGGTCTTCGAATATCAAAATCTTGCGATCAAAATAAGCTCACTATTAGCTAAGATGACCTTGAAAACGATTAATTTTCGGAAGTGTTTGGTCAGAACAACTTTTATAGTAATGTAGTAGGTATCTGCCTAACTTTATATTTTTATAGCTACAACTTAAAATTCATAACCAGCTTGAAAATAAAATAGGACGTCTGTTCCGACCCTCATTCGACCCGTATGTATGATGTCATGCACTCGGAATTCTATTTTTGTATTCGTTTTTTGTTTTGTTAATGTTGCACGTGTGCACGGAAAATATTAGAGGTACCTATAGGTACTGATAGTGGGTGTAAGGGACAGCCCTCCAATTACTGGTATTCAAAACATAAAACTAAATAACTTTCCCTAAGGAATGTAACCCAAAAAAAAGATTATGTTCCGTTAGTAAAGTACTATGGTTTTATTTTGCACTCACAGTGTTATATTACTTTCATAAATGAAAATAAGAAATTGAAAAAATTTCAGCGCCCGCCGGGGCGCCGGTAGCTCAGTTGGCAGAGCAGTGGAACGGTACTCCACGGTCCCGGGTTCAAGTCCCGGCGGGCGCTGACATTTTTTCAATTTCTTATTTTCATTCCGTTAGTAAAGGCAGTCATCTGGTGCCTATGTTATGAAACTACAAACTACAAGTTAACAGGTGAAATTCTTAGTACCTACATTGATTCCTGTATGATAATGGCTAACCGACTACGCAATGTACATCGAATTTCAACTGTAAAATTGTAGCCTGTAGTTTGATAATATCGGGTACTGATCGTGATTATTTTTGTGAGCTACTTATGTACCTATTTTTTTGTCAGTATCAGTGTTGGGAGGAAGTTACATCCTGTATGTTTGCCCTCGAAACTTGAAAACTAGATAGATTTTCGAGTAACATTTGAATTTTAATATTATTATGTAGGTACCCATTTATATTAAGTGATATAATAAATGTGGATATGTATTTAGGAAGACAGGATGTACCTAGCTGGGTGCAACTATTATACATCATGAGGAAAAAACAGCCGCGAATATTACCCACGTAGGTACCTGAGCTGAAATAACCTTGATTGGTAGGCAGGTGCCTACTTATCTACACAGATATCTGGGAATCCCCCGCGGCATTTGAATTGGAAAATAAACATTTAAGATTTATTTGTGTAGCCATATAATTCCCATTGTATAAATGTCTCAGAGAATAAGGCTGGATAGGCTACATTACATCTATTTTTTTTGCTTATAGAAGCAAAAATATGAAACGAAGTTTTAACATATTAGCATCATTATATAACACATAAATAAACCTAAAACGAATAAAAGACATCGTTAATCCCTATTTGGGTTTGTCTCAATGTCCACATTCCTATCCTAGCGCATCAAAACAAAAAGATATTTCGCAGGTTTTTGATAAAATCAGGTATCCGATCAAAGACCTAGGTTTTAAACACCGGCAGATTACAATCATCATTCATTATCATCATTAATTTAAGAGCCTCGCACATGTCGGTGGAGTAATATCCAATCTGCTCTATTTTAAGCCTTCTCTTTGACTTCCTTATACCCACGACATGACACCTAATTTCTTTGATTTGGTCCATATACCTACGCTCGTCTAGGTCGCCCTCACCCTCATCTTCCCTTGATCTTTCCTTCCATTGTAGTTTTTAGTAGGTCGTCATGTCGTATCAAGTGTCCCAGCATGTTTCCTCTTCTGCTCAAAATATCGAAACTAATTTAATCATTAACTTAAACTAGTTCAGGCTTTTAATTAAATAGCTGGACTGGTTTAGGTTTATGTTATGATAAAAGTTCTTGCACAAAAACATCTGGCTTGTGCTAAATAAAACACAAAGAAATACACAAACTGTCATTGTCTAGTTTTACTTTTTGAAATGACGACGACAACGAAGATCACTACTCCACGTCAATTTGAACAACATAAGCCAATAATAGCCATTTACACATAAGGATAATCATCCAGGGAATGGGCAGCAGCGTTCCCTGTGAACGCAACATCTTGCACTGCGCCCGCCAATCCGCCTGCCAAGCGTTGTGAACTGTTGCGACTGTTAATGTTATATAATGGTAACTCATTATTATGGTAAAAAAATGTATGCATCCGGTTGTGTTGTGTAGGTAGATTGTGTACCTACTTATTTATTGTCTGTTTATGTAGGTACCTACCAATACAAGTTTTGTTTATCACTACATAGTAAAGAGTAAAGTTGCTTCTGCGTCTGTCCCTATGTCTGTTTGTTTGTATGTATGCTTAAATATTCAAAACCACCCAACGAACTTGGATGTTTTTTTTTTAAACATAGAGTGATTCAAGAAGAAGGTTTTTATGTACGATTTATGTCGGGAGAAGGTCTGTTTCCGCGGGTGCAACCGCTGGGCGGGCCGCTAGTTTTTACTAATAGTTAATTTTTTTCGATTTTAATGTTAACTTGCTTTTTGTCGACAGTTTCAAAATGACTGATTGCGTATTGAACTCCTGCTGCGGCTGCATCGAGCTGAAAACAGGAAGTCTTATCATCGGCTACTTGAACCTGGTAAATGTTTTCATTGAATAAAAAATAGAGGGCGATAAGGTCCGTGTTATTATTATTACATACATTCAGAATTCAGAACTTTATTATGGGTACCTATAGTATATAACACAGATAACAGGTTCATTGGGTACATCCTCCATAATTTGCCATCACAAATAGCATACAAAGATTTAAGACGGTTCTCTCACTTGTCGTCCGTCGTTCCGTTATTTAACGCAACGTTACGCCTGCGTCTGTCAGACGAAAGGAAATTGCGAATTCCGATTTGTTTGCCATATAATTATGGCTAGGATGTATTTACAGTGATGACGATGGTGATGATGTACCGTGTGATGCCGGCTTAGAATAGCATCACCCCATTTCTTTACCTTGGAAATAAGAGGCGACTAAGGTACTCGAGGGTGTTTATTGCAATTTTAGGCGATGGGCTGACAACCTGTCACTATGGCGATACACATTTTTCCGCATGACCCTCAAATATTTGTCAGACGTGGCGTAATAACCGTTTTTTTGCGGCTGTTTGCGCCTTGCCTATCCTGCAAGGGATTATAGGCGTGATATGTGTATGTATGATGACGATGTAACAGGCGCCTGCGTCAAACGACTTGACAGACGCCTCCGATTCGCGTTACGTTGAAATAACAACGACGGACGACAAGTGAGTGAACCGCCATACTAAATGTAATGGCTGGTATAATCAGAGCGCTGCGCTTGCAAAAAATAGTGTTGATAGTTATTTATAGAATTACTTATATTGAGCTGAGTGATTGTAAAAAAAACTATTCTTTCCAGATAGGAGAGATAATCTTCATAATTATTGGTCTCGTTGGACTTATTGGCGGTGGAGTGGTTGCTGCTAATAGTAAAAACGAGGACGATGTGCATGGAGCCCAGGCTGTCATGATCGTCTCCATCATCCTGCTGCTGATCGTATTCTTCTTCTTCGCTTTCACCATCGTTCTACTTGTCGGTATTCACAAGGTAAGTCTAATTCTTTCTAGGTTTATGAATTTTATCGGCTATATTTATTTTCGATTAACCAGACAAACCCCGACTGTTTACAAGCCACCAATTTGGTGTCAGGTTTTGATTCAGATTTTCCTGTTATGAAGACATAACAGGAAAATCTATATTTAAGGTAAACGACTCTTCCCTTAAAAACTTTTTGTTTCGTGTAGGACACCGTGCTTAAAAGTATACACACACACGTTTGATAATCAAGAGTACCTACCTATTAAATGTATTTCAACCTTCTACCTACTTTATGTTTTAAATTTTAGAACAAGCGCGGTCACGTGAAGGCGTATTTGATCGTCGGTGCCATCTGCTTGGTGCTCTCCCTCATCACAACCCTGGCCAGTTTTGCCGGTGCCTACGATGGATTGACGATAGCAAGCCGTATCATTAGTTACAGTAAGGCACCCTATGATAACATTTATAAAACAAACGCGACTGGATGGCGAAAACGGAGATCGTGACTTGTGTGCCACAATACACACGAGTTTGTAATCTGCAAATTCCAAGTGATAATTGGTTATTCCCATCGACCCCCGCGAATCGGCCCCCGCGGGGGTCGTTGGGAATTTTTTGTCCCAACGACCCCCGAATTCAAACTTTTAGAGTTTCGGGGGTCGTTGGGACAAAAAATTCCCAACGACCCCCGATATATCAAAATAAAAAATATAAATAATATATTATTGTTTTTAAATGCAAGTTTTTTTTATGTTTATGGTATGTTTTCGAAATTAATGGATGTTTATGGGTTATTGTGGTGTTTCTTCGGTGTTGATGGTGAGTTATCTTATCAATGTTTAACCCATAAACATCGTAAACACACCATCATCATAGAAATCTACCATAAACATTGATAACTCACCATCAACACCGAAGAAACACCACAATAACCCATAAACATCCATTAATTTCGAAAACATACCATAAACATAAAAAAAAACTTGCATTTAAAAACAATAATATATTATTTATATTTTTTATTTTGATATCGGGGGTCGTTGGGAATTTTTTGTCCCAACGACCCCCGTAACTCTAAAAGTTTGAATTCGGGGGTCGTTGGGACAAAAAATTCCCAACGACCCCCGCGGGGGCCGATTCGCGGGGGTCGATGGGAATAACCGGTGATAACGGTTGTGATAACGGTGATAATAGTGCTTTATACTACAATCTCTTTTTAAATGAGATTATTAAAATCAGAAATAATTACTAAGTAAAAATGGCTTCGCAGCGCGTTATGAAAACTATTTCAACCAATTATTTATTTCTTTTTGTGAGCATTTTTTTGATTACTTATTTTATTATTCTAAATATTGAGATAAGACATTTTGTGACATTTTTGAACGTCATTTTTCTGTTGCACCTTCGAAAAAAGTTAATGGGCTGTAATATTTTAATGTTACTTAAGCATTTGAGTCTTTTGCCGAAAGTGACCGATAGTAGTGACTGAATGGGATGAATATTTTGACGGCAAATTAAATTCATTTTGAATGGAATAGAATATGTGTATTTGTTATCCAACAATCATGTCATCATACAAGACGACAGAAGGTGATACCGAAACGGTTGTAACGCTTCAATCCTGTTTAATTATTTTTCTTTCTTTTTCTAGTCGTAAGTGTCTACTTCCTGCTTGTAATCAGAAGCTACTACCTCAAGATGGACAACAGCAAGGGACCAGCCATTTACAGTGCTTAATTTTTTTATTGGGTTTTTATATATAAGGTGTAAAAAATCAACTGCAAATTTACCTATATAACTGTAAAGAGGTGAACCAGCCCATAAAACTGAACAACTTTCTTCAAGAAACATTAGTCGAAATACGTTAAAAAATTATAATTAATATTTGGTTGTCCCACACCAAGTGTGTGTGCGGGCCGGGTATTCTTTTTTTTTTACATATTTGACCTATGTTCCTCGGATAAAGTTGTTCATTTTCACCAACTGGTTCACCCCTTAAGATATTTGCAGGTTTTTTTACGGTTTTATAAGGTTTTGCATTTACTCACGTGAACCAAAATACCTATGCCTGTTGATTAAGTTTAATTAAGTTAGTATTTTGTACTATTTGTGTAGTTTTAAGCTCATGTTCAATTTTTGACACTGAGTTTAGATTCTAGTAAGAATGTGTTTATCTAAGTACTTATGTAATAGGTTGCAGTTCGCACAAAATTTTGTCAATGGCTGATTCGCTTTTTCTACATTATCTAACTTAAAATAGTACCAGGGATTTTGATGCCGGCTGACATTTTTGGAAACAAATTTGATGTAAGTTTATCAATAAGATCAGTACAATATGTTTAAATAAAATAAAACTACCTCTGCCAAAACTTCTGACTCGACAGAAGTAATTAAGTAGTAATGATTACGGGTTGTTTTGAAAAAACTTACAAAATTACCTACCGCAGGAAGGATTTTATGCAAGATTTTTAAAAATTGAACCGTTTTAAAAATTTTTGGTTCAACATATTCAGGTTCGATATTCAAACATTACCTGGATATTTGTGTTGTAATTGTAATTAATCAACAAAATATACAATTTCTGCAGTCATTTACGTGTTTCTCAGGTGGGACCATAATTAAAAGTGTTCATATTGATGGATAGTTTTTATAGCAAATTGCAAAGTGTTCCTACAAGTTATTCTGCTTCTTCTTTTCTTTTATGTAATATATTATAATATTACACATTGTCACATTGTATAAATTTATTTCTTATAATGAAACACCAGTACATTCTTATGTTCTGAACATTTAGCCTCTGAACTAACAAATATAAAACAGTAACGGTTAGTTTTCATTTATATTATAATTATTAGTATGTTTCCCACATTGTATTGTGATGATAAATAGATTACTTAATTCGGTTGATTTGATTAGGTTATTCTTATTATATAAGTTAAAATTTGGATTTATTACCGAAAATAAAAAATAGTGCCATACCATTACAATGAAGTTTAAATAAGATACCGACCCAAACTTACCGTATAGTACCGCCGTTCCAATATGTCGTTTTAGAAACCTTTCATCTCCATACTAAAAGAGATGTCAACAAAGGAAAATGGTCCCTCTGCTATAGTACCTATTAGCACGAATCCGACAACTGTCAAATACGACTTACTGGAACGGCGATACTTTAAGTAGGTAGTAAAAATACAATGAAAACATATTGCTAAACAGGCTTCAATATGGTTGAAAGACTTATCACGAAAATACATACATTCATACATAAATCACGCCTATATCCCTTACGGGGTAGGCAGAGTGTCAACGGCCGTAAAACGGATATTAACACCACGTCTGACAAAAGCTTGAGGGTCAACTAGATAACTGTGTATGTCTATAGTGACAGGTTGACAACCCATCGCCTAAAATTGCAATAAACATCCCTCGAGTCCCTTATTCGGCTCTTACGACACCCATGGGTAAGAAATGGGGTGATGCTATTCTAAGCCGGCATCACACGAAAATAGATTTAATGTAATACGCATATTGGGGGGCCAAAGAAACCTCGTGCCGACTTCTAATGGTACAGCGCAAGGTAAAATTTTGGGACCCACTCAATATTTACTCCACGTCAACGATATGTGTTAAATATTTTAGCATAGCTCTGTATACCAGCTTGCTACCGACACGATACGAATTAATAATAAAGACTTTATAAACAAAAATATGCGCGCGTGTGTATGTGATAAAAAAATAAATTATTGATTAACAAAACCAACACTGCAAGGACCTATCATATCAGCATGAATGACCCACTAATAATAACTATTATTATGTTTGTATTAAATTATATTCATCATTTTCTGGGGAGAAACGACATTTAACGGGTTTTGTGAATAGAAAGGAAGAAGAAGACATAAGCATAGGGTAATTCCCGGATATATGCCTCAGCGGGATATGCGCCTCAGTATATTTGTGTGAAAAGTAAAACATATGCACAAAAAATTCCTTTATTAAACAAAAGCACCCCTACCCCCCTTAAGTCTGCCACAAAGCGTTGTCGCGTGCGGACATGCGTAGGAGTGTTTTTGACGGCGACGTGATCAACAATCGAAATTTTACTTTATGAATGAACTTTGACCTACCATAACTTTGGATTTGACTAGTAACTGTTCTCTTTCTTTACGTTTAAATAAAGAGTGGGGTGTGTAGATTATGTAATAGGCCAATTTTTTTTATTGATAAATGTATTTGTATTCATTTTTTATACGGGCATATATACCTGTGAAAAAGGATATCTGCCTCGATACGTTTTGGGATATGTGCCCTTAGGGCCTTGTCTGACTTTGATGCAGGAATGTTATGAATATGTATTTTTTGTTACGGATACGGACACGGATATGTTATTGTTTCGAATTATCCGTTAGTTTCTGATAATTTTAGTTGCAGATATCATACAAATATCTTATATCTTTTGTTTATTTCGGTTACGTTTTGGGATAGTCCCTGAGGGCACATATCCCTTTTCTGACTTTTATGCAGGAATATTATGGATATGTCATCGACACGAAAGAAGAAGAAGATGGTTATGTAATTTTGGTTACAAATATGGATACGAATATGTAATTATTTCGGATTACCCGTTAGTTTCGGATAATTTTGATTACAAACATCAAACAAATTGTTCTTTTTCTGTTTATTTATTTATTGGACCAAATATTATATTATAAATAGGTTTTGGTAATGAGTAATATATGTATATATTAAAGTTATATTAAAATACAGTAATAATTTAGTCAATCATGTTTAAAATATTTGTTTTCTTGCCAAGGGCACATATCCCTTCCAAAAAAATCACTCTGGGGCAAATATCCGGCATGTGAGGCGTATATCCCCGTTTTCACTTTTACTTTAAACTTAAAATATACGGCTAATTAAAATGATTATTTTCAAAAGGCCATTTAAAATCAATAAATAAACGTCCAAATTATATATATTTAAGAAACTAATTTGATAATTATTTTAAAATGAAAAGATATGAACAAAATAAAAAAGGTTGGGCATATATCCCGGACTTACCCTAACTATTGCGTAGACGGTGATAAAAATTACGTACGATTCTGCAGTTGTTTAACATATATTTATTTTATTTCTTAACTTAATCTAATGTTAATTTCAACACCATTAAAGAAAAGCACTCGATTTCGCTCCTTTACAAATTCTTGTACTATAGGTTACAAGACTTTGTAAGCACACTTGAAAGCACTTTTTAAAAATTTGAATTTTTTAAATTTCTGCCAGAGAAGCCCTTTATTAATAAAAAAAATACAAAGAGAAAGGGAGCTGTAAACATAATTTTATTACAGAAATATTACTGTCATTTTCGTGTATCTACGTTTTGAGCTATAAACCATCACTTATCTCAGGCACAGAATAATAACTAGTAACTTGTCTCAGGGTGTTTTTAGTCTTATAGCCCAAAAAAGTGTAAAGCCTGAGCTAGGGCTAACTATTTAAAACGACAAAAAGAAGAAACATCATAATTATATTATTATTGTGGTATTGTAGATAATAATAAAAATTATTATTAGTGGCTCATCCGCGATCAGTCGCAGGCGAAGCAATTGGTATTATTACATTTTGTAAACGGGCTCATGACGTATCACGGGTACATATCACGCCTATAATCCCTTGCAAGAAAGGCAGAGCGTAAACGGCCGAAAAAACAGACATTTATACCACGTCTGACAAATACTTGAGGGTCATTCGGAAAAATTGTGTATTGCCATAGTGATAGGTTGTCAGCCTATCGCCTAAAATTGCAATACTTACACACCCATGGAACATTATAGCGCTCAGTTGATGTTTATCACTTTGTAAATTTGTTCCCGGTCTGATTGTCCGAAAAGAAAAATTGTAAAGTGCATCGGAGGGCACGTTAAGCCGTTGGTCCCGGTTGCTGTCTGTGATAATTTAGACGGGGCGGTCGTTACACAACCAGTCAGAGGCCTACTACTAGTAGTCACAAAGTAAGTATTGGCTATTTTGTGTAGTAGTTGGTGGTTGAAAAAAATCTGACACGGGTTCTCTGTCCTATGACCTAGATAAGAGTCAAGAGCAAACCCATTCTAAATCAATAATAAAAAAAACAGGTCGTTGACGGATTCAGCATGCCATTTAAATGAATATTTACAGAGATATTACAGATTTAAAATATACGAACACCCATGGGCGCGTTTGGGCTGGTGTTTGAACAACCACACAAACTTCTCCCCACCAAATTCAATTCAAAGTCAGGTGTAGATTTCAAAGCCCTGGGGATAAAATGCAGAGTCCAACAAAAAAATAAAACGCCCCTCTCTGTAGAATTTTGTGATTTGCAGCGATCACAAGCGTTTATCGGAACTCTCTAGCGAGGAAAATAACCAACAAAAACTTGCTTGTCAGAGCGAAAACGTAATCCGCACTTATGAGTTCCTTCCTTAAAACAAAACGTGCTTTACAGCGCGACATGTTAAATAATTTTCTTCACGCCAGGGTAATTGATTTACCAAGAAATTAACGCGTGCGAAGCCACGCGCAAAAGCTAGTTATTTGAGAATATCATCTATATCAATCTTCTATTAATTTTTGTTAAATAAATTTAATTTAATTGAATAATCGGGCCACAAGTTATCAGACAACCTCAAATCGTATGTAAAACTTATTTAGACAGCGTCTAAATGCGCGTCTAACTTTTTTGTAATAACGCGGCTAGTGTTTGTACCCTAACCCACCGAATAAATAATAGGGTATTAAAATTGACCGCCAATGGTCAGTGACGAAGGTCAAACTTTTCTCTAATGCGTCATACTGTGGTAATACTCTTTATCGTAATAGCTGTTTTGCGTGTGCAAAGGCTGTGTAGTATACTTTTTAGAAAATTATATTCGCCGTTCGGAGTTGATCTAACAAGTAAAAATTTACAGACTGATAGTAAGTTAGAGTGTAAGCTACTTTATACCTGCCTTCCCCGCATGGGATAAATGCGTGATATGTGTGCGTATGTAATACGATGCCATGTGATGCCGGCTTAGAATAGCATTACCCCATTTCTTTACCCCAGGAATCGTAAGAGGCGACTAAGAGACTCGAGGGTGTGTATTGCAATTTTAGGCGGTGGGCTGACAACCTGTCACTATGGCGATACACAACTTTCCGTATGACCCCCAAATGTTTGTCAGACGTGGCGTAAATGTCAGTTTTTTGCGGCCGTTTACGCTCTGCCTACCCCGCAAGGGATTATAGGCGTGATATGTGTGTGTGTGTGTGTGTGTGTGTGTGTTACGTGTGTATGTAATACCTACATACCTATCAGAGTCTAAGATACTTACTGTCGCATTCAGTTCAATACAATTAGGAAGTTTCTAGTTTGTTTAGCAGTGCATAAAAAATTGCAAACTGGATTACCCTAGTCTGAAGACCGTGCACGGTCTGGCATACAATGCTGATGTTATAAGGGTGTAATTTTAATAAACTTAAGATTACCAGCAATGTATGCCGGACATGTACGGTATTCAGGAACAGTGTTCCAAAACGCAACGTGAGTATTGGCAAATTAACCATTGGCGGGCGCACCCAATTTTCCGGCCTTTTTTATATAGTTAATAATTATATGATGGTTGTCTTTCCCTGTCATTTAACTAGGTAGGTTTCCTAAGTTATTAAAATGTATACCAGTACTTTGAAGACAAAGTTGCATAGATACAAGATTTTATGTCCATGCCTCTTTTGATTAAAATCCTTAGCTGGCATTCTGGAGTTGAACCGCTTACTTTGTTTCTATGAAATTCTGCAAAGGAAAAGTTGAAATTGTCGAAAGATGAAACTAAACTAGGTACTTGGGACAGGGAACAGTTTGTTTTGCAACAGTTTAACAAAGTGTTGCTGCTGACCGTTGCACTGCACAATATCAACAACGCTGAATTACTCATGTCAGCAACATGAAACATTTCGGAAGTTTTACTACAGTGGCTTCGATTCAGGTGTTTGCATCCTTCTAATTTTTTATTTTATTTTATTCTTCTGCCTTGTATACTAAATTAGCGTTTGAATCTTTAGGAACCAGGATCCCGTGACTCGCAAACGATCAGCTGAGATCAAGCTATTATTTTGAATGCGTGTGCCAGGTTAGCTGGCGAGACGACTGTATGTGTAAGTATTGAGATCTTTGGATGCTGGGTAGAGAGTAGAGGGAACAAGGTTTCTGACAGTGTCTTGCATGTGGAAACACTTTAATCCCTCACCTTCGCCGGTACTGCGGGTGTAACCCTCATTTTGAAGCTTGCTCCCCTCACTTATGGTTCAAAACATATGAAAAAATATAACAACTGTGGATATAATAGGGGTTCATAAAGGAAAAGTAGATAATGCCCATAAAAACCGTTAAAATCACCAATGATTATAACAAATTGCACTGCTAGGTGTTCCTGAATATTTTTCCTTTTTATCAGATTGGAAAGGACAGTGAAGGTACCTTAGTTTCACTAAAGACCAGATAATCACAATCTTCACTAGGGTTTCACGGACCTCAGCTTATGTGCAGTAAAGCAAAAATGATTGTAATGTACCTAAATATGAATAAGGCGGAACCTTTGGTTTCTGTGTCGCTCTGGATTTACCGTCAACATCATCATTATAATAATTAGCACACAGCCACACCACAAGATTACTATTGGTTATTCTGTGACACAGCCGTGAGGGGGCACTGCTGGACGTAAGCCTTCCCACCAGGCGACTAAACGTAGCGCGATTTGGGCCGACTGCTGTCAACAACTGTCCGCAATTTTTACGAGGTTGTCGGTAGGTTCCGCCATTTATTTCGGTCTCTCTCTCTTCTCTTTTCGTGTGGGACACCGAGTCGTCCAACGACCCGATAAACCCTGGTGTCAGAGTTTTTCAACCGCCTACTACAACTAGTAGGCCTCTGACATGGTTGTGTTACGACCGCCGTCTAAACAATCATAGACAGCAACCGGGACCGACGGCTTAACGTGCCCTCCGAAGCACGGAACCATTTCTTTTCGGACAATCAGTTGCACCCTGCAATGTCCTAACCAGACCGGGAACAAATTCACAAATAGATAAATATCAACTTTGTGAGTGTCCCACCGAGAATCGAACCCGGAACCTTTGCGTCGCAGGCAGTCGCACTACCACTGCGCCACATCGGCCGTTTATTTCGGTAATGTGCCGACATCTACAAACACGTCTTGAATCCGGACACACAAAGAATGTCGTACATCACGTAACGCACCGCACTTAAACGAAATTAGAACGTGATGTGATCTGAAACTTTGTTAGATAAACCAGTCGGATGCTCTTAGGTTTAAGATACAGTTTCGATAGTACAAAGTAAATAATGTATAGACAAATGTTGAGGAAAGGTGTAGTAAAACGATGAGAATGTAACCAAGACTCGGTTTGTTTGTCATTAAATTTTAACTGTGATTTATGATTAACCGTCAACGTATGCGTCTGTAAAGTTGTGTGACTGACGCATGAAAATAAGATCGAAATTCGCAATTACCTTTCGTCTTACAGACGCATGCGTTTCAGATGCGTTAAAATATGCAGCAACTGACTTCAACCGTTTAAATAAAACATATAGGCAAGTTACCTTATTTTAGCTATTATAGAAAAAAACATTGTCGTCAATCATTTTATTATTAATTCTCTAGAAATTGCTGTGCCCTTGTTTTTTTTTAAGTACACAGATGTAATGATTTAATGTAACTTGCAATAAATGAAATGAAATGCAGGAGTTTTACCCACTGCTACTTAATGGAGGTTCCACTACAAAAATTAAATGAAATTAAGAATCAATCCATTAATTATGGTATTATCGGTTCCTTAAAAAGTATTTTTTTTCTTCTTTACTATAAAAGTGCGATATATATACAGAAAAAACCTAGGCAGGTTTAAAAAGCATTTATTTTATTATTGTTCACGATCACCGCAATCAACTTGTGCTGCCCAGTCACAGTATTGATGCTCGGTGTTGTACATCAGGCGAGGGTTTTTTGGACATTGCAGTGTAAAAGCCACCCCTCTTGAGCATTCGTAGAATTTGTCACAGTCACCGTGAGGCAAAAGAACTCCATCAGAATTTTGCGCAGCGCAAACCTCAGCGGCCTTTTCTGCATAAGACTTGTTGTCCTCTGAATCGACACTAATCTTTGCATTATCAACCACTTGAATCTCTACCTTTGCGGACGCTTCGTTCTCCGGATTGAATCCATTCTGTTCAGGTTCGGCATTGACTGGCAAGGCTCTGTCACAAACAACGTTTTCCGGATAATCGCAAACTTTTTTCTGGTCGTTGTAGTACAGATTTTCAGGGCAGGAAAAAGCAACAGGAACCCCACCCGAGCATTCGTAGAATTTGGAGCATTTCTGGTGTTCGACAAGTTGGCCCTCCGAGTCTGCAGCAGCACATATTTCCTCTGCAGAACTCTTGATCACGTTTGCACTATTTGCCAATGCAAAGATGCTGAATACTGTGATTATAATGCCTGTGAAAGAAATAATAAATCACTACAATGACAAACAAATAAATAAAATAAAATTGTAATGAGACATGTTAATGAAAAGTGGCAAAAGAGAAGTTGGCACAAACTAAACAACAAGTTACGAGTATCTAGAGACCCCCCGAACTTTATCCTTCTGCGTTTTTCGTAAGTCTAATTACAAAAATATAGATAAAATAAAGATAAATAATAGAAGCTTACGTATAGAGGGTGTTACGACATCAATTGCATTCAAGGTTAAAAAAAGGGTTGCTTAAAAATAAAGGGTGTAATTTGATGTAACACACAAGGTACGTATACTACTGTACAATTGTACATATCGAATAGAAAGAAAGCAAAATAAAGCGATAAATATGCAATAATCAACAAAAGAGATGGTAAAGTATCATCAGAACTTTTTCCTATGGATAACAAAAGTTCAATTCATTTGAAAGTAAATTTCAAATTAAATTAGATATTTTTATCGTCATGAATAAAGAAATTTTAATAAAAATATTACGCACTCTTGAAGATTGATTAGACCGACTGTCTCTTTGTTGAGGTTATAAAATACATTTAATACTTTGAAGCGTATCATTTCCTCTTCACGTTTGTTTTTGTTCCGTGATCCTTGATTCATGTCATGAAGTTTGGTAGGTATTGAAAATAAAATCACAAGGAAAATTTTAGATTTTAGATATGAATAAAGAAATTTTAATAAAAATATTACGCAATCTTGAGGATTGATTAGACCGACTGTCTCTTTGTTGAGGTTATAAAATACATTTAATACTTTGAAGCGTATCATTTCCTCTTCACGTTCGTTTTTGTTCCGTGATCCTTGATTCATGTCATGAAGTTTGGTAGGTATTGAAAATAAAATCACAAGGAAAATTTTAGATTTTAGATATGAATAAAGAAATTTTAATAAAAATATTACGCAATCTTGAGGATTGATTAGACCGACTGTCTCTTTGTTGAGGTTATAAAATACATTTAATACTTTGAAGCGTATCATTTCCTCTTCACGTTCGTTTTTGTTCCGTGATCCTTGGTTCATGTCATGAAGTTTGGTAGGTATTGAAAATAAAATCATAAGGAAAATTTTAGATTTTAGATATCGATTCGAAAAACATACCCAAGATCTCGGGGGCGCTGCACGTGGCGTTGTTGCGTTTGGGTGCTCCGTGATTCGAAATAACACCCAACGCCAAGTAAACAAACAATTAGACTTAGTTTCAAAACCTACACAATAAATCGCACTTACCGCAAGCAAAGGTGTTGTGTCAGACAGATATGATCTAAAGTATATTTGTACTATGATTTTATAATGTACTCACAGTGCATTTTAAAAATGAAAATAAGAAATTGCAAAAAGGTCAGCGCCCGCCGGGACTTGAACCCGGGACCGTGCTCTGCCAACTGAGCTACCGGCGGCCCGACTGACAAATGCCAATTTTTCAATTTCTTGGTACTGTCTCGATGCGATGTACTGGCGATATCTAGTATAAGTTATTGTAACGAAAACTATGGTTAGTCCACAATTAGTTTAGGAACCATGCGATGAAACTTTGCTTACTTAAATGTACTATGATTTAAAGTATATTTACTTTACTATTATTTGCACACACCAAATATACATCACAATACAAACATAACTGAAAAACAGAACTATTTAAGCGGCCTTATTTGTAAATAATTTATTAAATACTTTTGTGTGTTTTAGATATCGGTTGAGGGAGTAATAAGAAAACGTGCAAATAACTTACCATTCATTGTCAAAGTTGTTTGTGGCAAAGGCAATAGAAATAAAGTGGATACAAATTAATAACGTGCACATTAAATACTGGTAAGTGATGTCAATTAATTATCTTATCATTGCACAAAATTATCTTGATAGGTAAGTATGTACTTGTAAGAATTTATTAGGTACTATAGACGGTTATAAAGATTGTTTCTGCATGCTTATAAAAGTTTCAATAAAAATTGGTATGCTTTGAATCGGAATAAAACTATTGAATAAATGCCCTGAAACTTGCAGAGAATACATTGTTTTCTTTAGTAAGTTAGATTAAACCTGTGTCAAACGTAACAAAGTTATTGAAATGGAGAAAACTGATGCAGGCGTACATATTCTCGAAATGCTAAGGGTTTACCATTAAAATTTTAAGGTTTACTTGTAGAAATACCATGACATTTATACTACTAACACAATTATACATCGATAACTGGTTAGGTCTCGGGTAGATACTTATGTTTCTTAAGGGTTTCCCAGATAAAAAGAGACATTTAGATTAGATTAGATTTCATTATTCTTTCTTGCCAAAGAAAACTATTGGAAAAAGGAACAAAAGTGTTGCATGCATATTTTAAAAATTGATTTTTATATTAGATTAGATTATGTAAAAAAAGAGTAAGTCCGATACTAGTTATTTTTTCAATAATTGATTCTCTTTACTTCTGGGACACTTCAGTACATTGATACTACAAGTGTTGAATGAATCAAGCAAAACTTATCGCTAAAATTATAAAGTTGATGACTCAATAATACAGGGTGTAAGGGACAGTGTACCGAAAACTTTGCATTCATGATCAGATCATTTCACTGAACCTGACGGCCGATGTGACGCAGTGGTAGTGCGACAGCGTGCGACGCAAAGGTTCCGGGTTCGATTCTCGGTGGGAAACTCACAAAGTTGTTATTTATCACTGTGAATTTGTTTCCGATCTGGTTAGGACATTGCAGAGCGAACCACCTGATTGTCCGAAAAGAAATCGTTCCGTGCATCGGAGGGCACGTTAAGCCGTCGTCGGTCCCGGTTGCTGTCTATGATTACTTAGACGGCGGTCGTTACACAACCATGTCAGAGGCCTACATTTCGTAGTCATCATCATCATTCAAATTTAAGAGCTTGGCTCTTGTCAGTCTATACGTAGTAGGCGGTTGAAAAACTCTGACACCAGGGTCACAGGGTCATTGTGTCATAGTCGTTGGACGTCTCGGTGTCCCAAACGAAAAGAGAAGAAGACTTAACAACTTAAATGAGATTTTTTTTTCGGGTTTCCATAGAAAGTCAGCTAATCGAGAATTTGGCATAGGAGGTCGAAATTTTTTTCTTGTTTACCAACGTATTCTTCATAAAAAAAAATCATGCCTGCAAAGTTTTCGGTACACCGTCCCTTACACCCCGTATATTGGAAAACAACACTTGAATAGACAATCAAGTACTTCTCGAGTATATACTTCGAAGAAACTGACCAGGTACTTTCTATTGGTATTGTACTATCGGAAAACTATTTAAATTTCGTCATGTGATAGATTAATTAAATATTTCAGGAAACTTCAAAGTCGGTTCTTGCACGTGTCGTCCGTCGCTGCGTATTTTTAACGCACCGTAGCGCATGCGTCTGTCAGATGAAAGGAAATTTCGATTTCTGTTCTTATTCTCAAACAATTTCGGCTACGGTGAGTTACGGTTCTTAGCGTCTGTCAATTCGTTTGATATATGATTAACCGTCAACGCACCGTCGCTCTATTCGTATCGAAATACGATCGGAATTTGTAATTTCCTTACGTCTGACAGACGTGTGCGATACGGTGCGTTAAAAATACGCAACGACGGACGACACGTGTAAGAACCGCCTCCTATTTTCAGTGTCACGGTGGTCTGATGTGCTGATTAAGTAAATAAGGTTTACTCCAGGGCAATTTTACAAGGAAAATTAGTATAGAGATACATAGCCCTTGCACCTTAATGTCGATTATAATATAATACATCTCCAGCCAAAATACTTAATTGATATTTTGGTATACGGTATTCTATTTGGCTAACGTTATTGCATTATATCTGTGATAATTAATTCAATTAGTTAGGCGAGGTTGGTCTCTGCGGTATTCCTAACAAAATACATTAAGTTGGTAGGTACTATCAGCACCACATTAACATACCATTTAAGGACTCAACTTATTCTGGTTTATCATACTGTTACTAAAAAATAAACAGTGTAGGTTGATCTCCAAAATGGTAGGTTGATGTGCCTAGAACGACATTATTAAGTTTACAACTAATTAATCTAGGACAATAGTTTTCGTTACAATACACGAATGTGTAATTGTCTTATGTTGTTGCCCATTTAACGTAGGCAATGTAAGCTTTGATTATTCAAGCTTTAATAAGGGCCGTGCGCGTGTGCGAAAGATTCGTAGAGCTTTCAGTTGCAAGGGCCGGCTCGTAGCGGCAGTAGGGCTACACCCGTCGTAGACCGAGCTCGTAGTTGCTACGCCTTCGTTTGCTACGAAAACGGCGCACGTTACGCAGCGAAGTTACTCAGATACAAAAAATGTTAAAGTTGACATTTAATCATGAATTAATAGATTCAAAGACATAAAGTAAAATGTTTGATTTTATTATGTATTTCGAGTTCGAAATTATTATTTTCAAAAGATCGAGTTCCTTTAAAGTGTAAAAAGTAATTTACTTAAAGTGGATGGAGAAAGTGAAGTGAAAAAGTTTCAAGTGATAGACAGTTTTTGTTTGATAACTTTTTGGCGCCTTTCTCAATAAATAAGAATCTTTTTGGTACATCTCGGGAAGTTTGAGGTCAGTGATCCTTTATTATTGAATACTGTAGATTTTATGCTAAAAACTTGATATTTTTGTAACTTGTAATGTTATCTACGTTACTCCAAATAATGTAAAGATCTTTGCAATATCCCATTTAACCATGTATGAATAAAAAACAGACAAAAATACTTTAGTTAAATCGGCTATTATATTACTAGTCTGAATAGCGTGCACGATTCGGCATACATTGCTGGTTACCTAAAGTTTATTGTAATGACACCTTTTCAATAACCAGCAATGTGTCCCGAACCGTGCACGGTATTCAGACTACTGAAACAGCCGTGTAATACCTAAAAACATACCTACACTCCTTTTTATGAGCAGTCGTATAAAAATGACTACTTATGTTACATTGCTGAAAATAATCTTTACCCGTGTTTAATGGAGAACAGGTGCGACTTTTCCACCTGGACGTAACTAACAAGGATCCATTCAGCTTTTGCTCCATGACGCTGCTAAATATTTAGTTTTTTCCTATGTTAAGGTCGGAACTGTCCCGTTTGATGCCGGCTTAGAATAGCATCATCTCAGTTCTACACGTAGGTGTCGTAAAAAACGTCTAAGGGCTAAATTCACACAGGGAATGGGCAGCAGCGTTTCCTGTGAATGCTAAATCTAATACTGCGCTTGGAAATCCGCCTGCCAAGCGTTGCGAGTATGGCAATACCCCCCAACAGAGGGCAGCTAATGTCCACTAGTGGACTATTGTAAATATTAATGTATGTATGGTCGGAACTTGCATGTTTAAAAATATTTGTTAAAGAGATATAACATAGCGTGAAAACCTTAGATGTCATATTATTACTCAAATAATACATAATTATTAAATTTGTACATAGATATGTGAGATAGTTGCCGTTGCAGCGTGTCTTTGAAGAGTTTCGGGGAAATAAAGTCACCTTGTCTTACACCTCGGAGTACTTAGTTGGACTTTTTTACTTGAACGAAAATAGTGGCCATTTTTATTGAAAACTTGCAAAATTTTCAAGCGCGGGTAGGATTCGAACCTGCGACTTTCGCATTAATAGTGGCGACGCCTCTTCCATCTGGGCTACCGCAGCTCATTTCTTGCCCGCCAATTTCGCAAGTGTACTTTAATGCCAGTAACGCGTGGCAATAGTTGCTATTTGATAGAGGCTTCTCAGCACCTCCACTTATTGCCAATCCACTTGGCACTGCAACTCCATAACAGGTCAGGTTTCGATGGGGTCGAAGGCTTTTTGTAGTCAACGAAGGCCTTAAGTAGCGATTAATTATACTCTTCTTTCTATTCTTAAGCTGTCTGAGAGATAGTCTGATTTCGTCTATATATACTTCCAGGTGATCGTTTGTAAAGTGGCGAGAGAGTGATGATCTGGGGTCTGAGGTCGATTCAGATGAAGGCTTACAGATTTCCATTCGAATCCTTATTTTCAGCGAGAATCTCTGGAATCGATGTGACAGTTATACCTAGACGACTACTTCTTAGTGTCTTGGTAAAAACTTTAGTCCCGCGATTTTTACCAATCGTTTCCTTTATAGAAGTCACAACTCACCATACTTCGGATAGTTTCAAGGCCTCGCTTGAATATTAGACTAATATGTGACGAACTTCGCACCGTAAAAGCCGTCCGTTAGTGAGTAGGTAGGTACACACAATTGTACTCTAAATAAAGATTATAATTGTCCATCATAATTACTTAATATTAATAAAAATAGAGGTAATATTCTTAGGCGAGTCCCCCACTTGACGTCCGTTGCTGCGTGTTTTCAACGTCCGTTGCTCCGTAACGCATACGGGGAGTTTACGTTACACACGGTTTCTGTACTTGTATGGGAATATGATCAGAATTCGCAATTTTATTTCGTCTGTCAGACGCATGCGTTACGGGGCGTTAAAAAATACGCAGCGACGGACGACAAGTGAGAGACCCGCCTTAAATTTGCTAAGCAATAAACTATTCCTCCCCTTTCTTACTCATAATAATATTTTGTAATAAAAACCAAATCGTTACTAAGACGCTGTAAAAAAAAGTTCTGGTCGCAGTCAATATTGTTATCTATTATTTTCATTTGATCAGTAAGAAAAACAAGTATCATTTGGTAGATACTTCAAATCTGCTGCTGGCAAATACAATATTACTCAGTATATTGACAATAGTAACTACTCTTGTAAGTATTAAAAGTATGTAGGTAGCAACTTTCAGTCGTAAATATTTCATTTTGAGAGCAGAAATAAAGTGTGTGGTTATAAAACGTAGAGGGCTACCACGTTGTATTTACGTACAAGCATTCTGAAAAGGGTAGCTATTCAAATTAGACATGGGATGACAAAAAAGCCTCATTTTTATGTAAATTTTTCTTTTCCGGGTTCGCTATGCATGAAATGATGAATAAACAACTTTACTTTCATTTATTTTTGAAAAGTTTATCGTTCCAAAGGGTGCGTTCACTGCCCACATAATTATAATACTTTATATTTTGCGAGACAGATCGAAGTATGGGAGGACATTCTTATTATTTCTTGATTCTTATATAAATTCAAAAAGTTTCTTAATGCTTATTATTTTGTTAATGAGTACTTGACACAAAAACTTGTTCATTGATCCTAAAGGTAATTAAATGTATGAATGAAAAATATGTTAAAGAAGTAGAAGTATTTCATAATTAATTAACTACTGAATACCAAATTTTAAAACACTTCCCGTGTTAGGTATACAATTTTTGAAAACTTGCAAAATTTTCTGCCCACGCTTGAAAATTTTCCAAGTTTTCAAAAATAATTAACTACTATTAAGTAGTACATATTTATTTAGTGACATTTGACGTGTAAAACTATTTTATCA
Organism: Tuta absoluta; assembly: GCA_027580185.1. Taxonomy (NCBI): domain Eukaryota; kingdom Metazoa; phylum Arthropoda; class Insecta; order Lepidoptera; family Gelechiidae; genus Tuta; species Tuta absoluta. The sequence continues at coordinate 14,126,920 of JAQAHW010000005.1, forward strand.
AGAAATAAATGAAAGAATGACAGTAAAGCGAAGACGCACGCTAAATGAGCACTGGTGTTAAAACTGTTTATAGCGCCGTTGTTGTTATAGTATCTACATTAATAATTGTGATAAACTAATAAAAACTCTTATAAAAGGGAAAACAGATATGGCGGGCGGGTCGCTAGTAAACAATACTTTAGCGCTAGGGCAGAGATGACGAGATGTTTACACAAATTACTTGATCTTGTCGTCATAACTAATTCATAAGCTCAAGTTCTAGCTCGAACGAGAGAACCAAGCAGAATTACTAGCACATGAGAAGTATATTTTAAAGTGGGGAAAGTTGTAAGTTGCTTTCGCCGTCCTTATTTAGACGCTGGCAGCATTTTTAGAGGAAGGTTTACACCTGTGGCCTATTTCACTTCAAAGGGGAAAAGTTCCGTGAGTAATATAGTAATTTGTTTAAAAACCTGACTATTATGTTATTTTATAATTAATACAATGCCGGTGATGCGTGTTTTGTTTTAAGGGTTCCGTACCCCAAAAGGAAAAAGCTGAACCCTTAATCACCGTGAATCCGCCCATACATCTCACGACACTTTCTCTCGGCAACGCGTAGAGATAAAGACATGTGAAATTTAAACCATATACTTAGGTCTATAGCTGCTTGTAGTTGTAAAACTAAAACTCTTAAAAAATATACGACCGTTTATGCTGTAAAAACGCGTGTTTTGAGCCTCTCAGGGGATTCAAAATTCATAGTGAAAGAGAACAAACTTCTAAAATTGAAGCTAGTAGTTCAAGTGGGGTATCATATGAAAGAACTTGATGTGCATGTTGCGGAAACCTTGGTGGACGAGTCTGACTCGCACTTGACTAGAATTTTTAATAAGCTTGTAGGGACTTTAATAAAGGCATGTTTTTTTACATTTTCATTTATGTTTCTTGAGCCAAGTTGTTCAATTGCATGAGTAATTTGAAACCAAAAAATATTTGCTCTTGTTACGACCCAAACACCAACACCGTATAGCTATAAGTGTACCATTCGTAGACATACATCCGCCGAGCCAATGCACACCGCTTGCGGAGTGTGACCTCATCAATAAAACATGACTACCGAAGCCGGCATTGTCATCGTCAGCTCCTTGCGTTAGCAGATGAGTTTGAGGTCCTTCTAAGGTGCATGTGATATCAGCAGCATATTTACCTTCACATTTAAAGACCCTATGTATACTAGTTTTTCACGCAGTGAAGTAAAACCAGTACCTACAAGTTGGTCACTACGTTGATTTGATGCTAATAATGCACACACATGTACTAATAAACACACAACTACAAATACAAAATTACGACTAAAACTCGTTAATATATAAAATTTTGCAGTATCAGCAAAATGTTGTCAGCGAAAAAAAAACACTTTTCGCAAAGTCTTGAAACACAGATTCTTAAGGGTTATTTCAGGTTAATTGCCGTGTGATGCCGGCTTAGAATAGCATCACCCCATTTCTTGACCGTGGGTGTCGTAAAAGGCAACAAAGGAACTCGAGGGTGTGTATTGCAGTTTTAGGCGATGGGCTGACAACCTGTCACTATCTTGATAGACAATTTTCCGAAAGACCCTCAAATTTTTGTAAAACGTGTCGTGAATGTTTTTTTCTGCGGCCGTTTGCGCTCTGCCTTCTCCGCAAGGGATGAAGGCGTGATATATGTATGTATGTATGTATTTCAGGTTTAGTGCTGTTGTAAAGGTTTGTCAGCCCATCCCATTTCAATTGTGGCAAGTATTCCAAAACCTTCTAGTCTATTTATGATGATGCTTAACTATTTCTAATATTCCTTTACCGTAGTATTATACGGAAGGGGAAGTGAGTAACGTGGAGAGAGTAGAAGGAAAATATGAAAATAGTATTCACATAAAGCCTTTCCTAAGCTCTTACATTATCGTTCATCTTACTTGATTTGATAAATGTGGAGCCAGTTAGTAACGTGTTTTCCTGTTATAAAATACAACTCCTCAAAGTACTTCACTTCACGAACAGTACAGATTGTCCGGGACTCCCTACTTTTCACGGTAACAAGGTATTTTACTGCGGTATTTCATTTTATCTATATGGATTCATTTTCACTTTTCATAATGCAAGAAATCATTTCAATCCATTAGCTTAGTCAGTGCTACGTTTAGCGTGGTAGACTTAGGAAAAAAAGTCAAAATTTGACCGTTTGTGCCACAGACAGCTCACCTAAACATCACGGCACCAGTCCAAGTTCTTTGGCCTATGAACTGCAAAGGCTTGTCAAACCATGTACCTACCGGTTGAAATCACTTAGAGTAGTGTCGTCATGTTTTTTTGTGTGAGGATTCGAAATTAAAAGCCTCATTTTACTGTATATTTTACGCAATAACATTTTAATCTTTCTATAAGCTTTTTATGAGTGAAACCCGTAGTAAGAGCGAAGCTGACTTTATGAAGGCATCTAGAACAGATCCGATCTTTTATGGTAAGATTATTAGCTATTCAGCTCAGTAAAAAATAATGAGGCAACAGTTTCAAAACCCAGTAACTTTGTAAGTATTTATAAACCACGGTCAGGTCAAGGCTCAAATTTCACCCGTGATGGTACTGCACCAGGTAGGTTTGTATATCCGTCAATAAATTACACCCTTTATATTCAAGCTACTGGTGTATGGTAAGAACTTACTAATACTATAACTGTACCAGTAGATTAAATATACGAAGCCCTCCGAACACTCATAGGAAAATTTTCTTTAGGAAAATAGGCTTCCCTAGAATTATATGTCATGACACGACAAAAAAAATCGACCTCCCATACAAAATAACAATCAGCTGACTGCATTTACTACGGAAAAAAAAATAGTCGTTTCCTGAAATCTTTTTAATGGAAAGATTTCATGGTCTGAATACACCCTATTAGTATTCGGAGGGCTGTTCCTTACACCCTGTATAGGTTGTAATTTTACTAGTGAGTGACCGATAGCGTAAACTCAGGACTGGCTGGTGATAAGTAACAACGAAATAAATTATGATTTGTACTGCAATAAAAATTTACTTGATCGGAGTACATTTTGTATATTTTGTATATAGGGAGTGAGTATTTTTTTCATATTTCGAAGTTCGTTCCTTGGGGAATGTTGTTACTTTTCACAATCCCGTCCTAAGTTTTTGGTATCGGTCACTAGTTGAAAGGTCACGCTTAAAAGCTTCGCGCATTTCAAGCAGGACAAGTAGAAGGGACTTCCGTCTGATCCGCGTGGCACAAGACCGACGACTCCAGTTGGCGGTGGACACGTATGACAACTAGATAATGTGTATGGGCTACAACACGCCAGGAAAATCGTTCATGGCATGTATGACATATTCAATCAATCCATGACCTTACCTTATATTATATTATATTACCTTTGAATGATCCCAATGTCTATCATCCAATATCAGATGATTGTAGGTATTTAAACAGTAACATCAAATTATCATCCAATATACTGAAACCGCTTTTACAAACCTCGTGGTCTGAGGTTGTTCGAGCGTGATTGGTTTGTGCAGTCCTATTAGCATTGCTGGGCCAATTTTAATAATAAAAATATGTGTGTGTGTGTTTAATTTTAGTAAATTAGCAAAGACAAACCGATTCAATTCAAACTGTCCCAAGTTGGCCCCTAGCTTAGATAATCTAAGACTTTCTAAAACAATGTATTAATTGCGAAATACATATCGTTTCAGACACCCGTGTAACTGGCATAAATAAAATAACCAAATTGTAAAATAGTAAGTAAGATGAATGACTATTAGAAATTCCCGTCTGATTGATCAATCATTATTTTCATAAAATTGATTTCTCACAAACAATATTTTTTCCAATATATTGTTATTATATGAAACGTCTCATTGCTTTGTGATGTCGCCTGTCAATCAGGTATATTTACTTTCTCTTTGTTTCCTACTTAGATAGGTATGTTGTGCAAAATGTAAATCTTGTCAAGAGCTACAACTTCTATAAAGAATCTTGTAGTTTAGTATATGCGCTGATAATGGCGCTTGACGTGAGCAACGGAATTTCATACGTGAACATTTAATGAAGTGGAAGTTCAGGGAAGTTGACGTTCCGGAAAATGTACGTTTGAGGAATAGACATTCAGGGACACAAACTTAACAGACTGAGTGGCCACTTCGGTAGGAAAATGGACCCAACGTGCCGCGAGGAAAAAATGTAGACACAATGCACACAACCTGTACATTGTATCTGGCGTCAGATAAACTTGAAAAATTGAAATGGAAATAGTTTTCCATTTCAATTTTTCAATGAGCCATTTGATTTGACGCTTACCTCTCAAATCATGAGCCTCACCCAAGACTAACATATCCAGCATCATAATTCATTAACTTACGAACTGCCAGTGATGAAATAAGCGCCATCACTTAAAATTACATTGTTGTATGATGTTTTTATAAGGTCGTTCATAGCGGTTCTCGCACTTATCGTAACGCATGTGTCTGTCAGACGAAATGAAATTGCGAATTCCGATTATATTTCAATACGGCTACGGCGCGTTACGGATACAGATGGAATCAAACGACTTGACAGACGCATCCGTATGAGAATAAGTTCAGAATTCGCTATTTATTTTCGCTTGCTATGTTACGATGCAATAAAAAACGCAGTTACGGATAACAAGTGGGAGAACCGCCTAAAACTACAAAATTATCCGATGAATATTATTCATCTCATCACCTTTTACGATAAACATTTCAGGTCTACGCACAGGACCAAAATAGCGGTTTCAAAAACACACTTCTTACTTTATTATTTTCCTGGCCGAACAAAACACGAAAGAATAAAGGAAGGAGACGGAAAGAAAATAGTCTCGCATCGTGTTTTTCTACGAGATTTATGGCTATTGAGAGAGCTCCGTTACTATGAGAAGGTTTTGTCCGTATTTTTCGCAAAATCTTCAGCTGCTGTGAGCCAGGTTTTGCAGTAAAAGGGTTTGAAATAGAATGAGTTGGTTATTGTACACTTTGAACAGGGTGCCGTGGCTACATTTTGTATATTAGCGTTTCGATTAAACGACCTCCCAATTTAGCGATAGCCGATGTGGCGCACTGGTTGTCCGACTGCCTGCGACGCAAAGGACTCAGAAGGGTTCAATTCTTAGTGGGGCACTCACAAATTTTATATTTGTCACGTTGTGAATTTTGTCCCAGTCTGGTTAAGAAATTGCAGGCTGAACCACCTGATTGACCGAAAAGAAACATGGTTCGGTCCCGGGTGCTGTCTATGATTACTTAGACGACGGTCGTTTCACAACTATTTATTTAAGTACGTATTTATTTAATTATTGAAATGTAATTTGACAGCATAACAGCATTAAGCCAAGGCACTATGTCAGAGGCACACTAATAGTAGTAGGCGGTCGAAAAACTCTGACACCAGGGTTCATCAGGTCGTTGGACGACTTGGTTTCCCACACGCAAAAGGACAAACGTCTGTTTATTTGGGCTTGCTAGCCGCTCCCTATTAACATTAATATACTCCACAGTGTACTAAATGCCATGCGCGCGCACCACGCGGGTTTTTTGGTCTGTGCTAAACTCTATAACTTGAAAACTGCGTTTATCGTAGAAATTTATCATATATGGGGGAAGTTCTGTTACTCTTAGGAACATATCAGCACAAATTAGGGTCTTCCTTTCGTGTTGGACACCTAGTCGTCTAACGATTGGGGTGATGGTGCGCTTAGCAGGCACCTGACCTTATGACGTAACTTTCTCGGCTATCCTTTCTACCGTACCTCACCGTTTGTAACTCAAATCATTAATCATCTTACCAAAGCCAAAAAGTGGATAAATGTTCGAACCACAAATTCTTATATAATTACTAAAAAATCCTAATGTTGTCAATTAATACTTTTTGGTTATTAAGAAAGTAATAAGTATATTTAAGAATTAACTAATAGAGTGTTGTGAAGTGAAGCCAATTTTTAAACTGACTTCTATTTAAGCTTTGGTTACACATAGGTACCAAATATTTTAGCTCTTTTCCAATAAAGGTTCTTTTCCTTTCAGGTGAACCATCCAGTGATCGACTGGAAAGAATTCAGAAGGCAGACATTTTTATATAATTTCTGGACCGACAAATATCTAAGTTATTCTTGGCCAGTGTTTTTGCAGGCTTATCCTTAGCAAACAATAGACATAATATGCCTTTGAGCAGGGTCACCGTTTTAGAAGGGTCCAAAGGGCATGAGTGACCACAGGTATTGTCCCTACTGACAGGGTTTTTTTACATTTAAATAACTTCTTTCGGTGTGTCATAGTTAACATCACTTTGATGATAATTTTTTCATGCACATACTACACATAATCATACTATAAACTAGCAGTAGAAGAATGAGCAGCAATTCCAATTACTACTTGAGGGTTCAACATTAAGATAAACAAGTACAGCTTGGTCTTTAAATCTCAATATTGATAACTGAAGGTCTTGATATACTCTTGAACTTGTGGGTCCAATTTTAAATTTGAAAATGTATTATATGACACAGACCTCAGTCTCATCACAACTAGTCCAACAAACTGGCACACTCAAACCAGGCCAAAAAAAGAGCAAGGAATCTAACTCGAATATATTTCGTTGAAAATCATGAAAAAAGCAGATTTTGGCGGCAAGAGATGAAACGTGTGCGAATCGATGATACATAACAAGCGTGATACATTTTAAACTTGTATAACACGACTGCTTTTTAGAGATATACATTTTAAACTTGTATAACACGACTGCTTTTTGAGGTATAACCTATCACACTCGGGATAATCTAAGGATACTCCGATGCAATTTACGTTCGAATCGTTAGAACGAGTTGTAGTGCTTTAAAGAAACGCAACTATATGCATACATACATACATGAACTCTAAAAATATTACACTCCTTTTTTTGGTGGGGCTGTTGTGAAAAAATATGAACATAAAATACTCTTGGGTAAAATATGACTACATGTTTTATGTCTTGCCGCCAAAATGTGTTTTTTTGTCATCGGCAAGTGTAGGTATACTAGGATCTATACCTAAATGAGCTGTGCCGGTCGGATGAACCCGAGACAATCCTTGTTCCAGCGGCTGGGTGTAGAAAATGTGCAATTTATAATCCAATTTACAGGGTCTGTGTAAAGGCTTGAATAAGCCGAAAAAAACAAGTAAATATAGAAACCAAAAATCTGCCGAAAAATTTAGTGGGATTCGAACCCCAAAACTTTCGATTAACTGTACCGGACTCTAAATAGGTAACAAAATAATATCATAAATATTTTGGCATGATATTATAAGTACCTATGTAAGTATTCACTGAATACCAAATTTTAAAACACTTCCCGTGTTAGGTATACAATTTTTGAAAACTTGCAAAATTTTCAAGCGCGGGCAGGATTGGAACCTGCGACTTTCGCCATTACTAGTGCGGTAGCCCAGATGTAAGAGGCGTCGCCACTAGTAATGGCGAAAGTAGCAGGTTCAAATCCTGCCCGCACATGAAAATTTTGCAAGTTTCAAAAATTATGTATTCACTATTTATTTTCGAGTTCTTCATAGTTATATAACCATAATACAGCTACGAGTACAAATATCATATATAAAACCTAAAACTACCTACTCCTAAAGGTATTGAATCACATTTGTTATTACGTCTAGACATAAGAATAAGGCAGGGCGAAGGGAACTGTCAGATCTCTCATCTTTTTCGACGAGAGTGAAAGGTTTTTATTACCGGCAACAATCTCCCTCGTATACGCGGTACCTAAGTCGACTAAGCCACTTTACACTTTATTTAAATCCTACCAAAAGGTAACAAATATATTATAATCAGTAGCTTACCACTACAGTAGTGCAACTATTTAGTGCAGCTGGTAGTACTACACAGCTGGGAGTCTAGGTGTTTTCTGACCTTTGTTGGGTTGTTCCTTATCACCAGCAGGCCACCGCAGTTTGCAGTATCGGCCATAACACAGCATAACAGCCTACCCATTTAATAAGTAGCCAAACTCTTGCCATCAACACTATTTCGGAATAAATACTACTCTCACTAAGTTATATTGTGAGAGTTCCCTTTTGAAGCCCGCTTTGACGAGTTTAGTCGTAATTTTACACAATAACGAAATTAATGCAGTAACACGATATCAATTTTTATTTCCAACTCAAAAGAGCTATTGACTACGTGCTCCCATTTTCGGATAGATTTATTGAACGACTTGGCAATTTTATTGAGTAGTTTATTATTATTTTTCGTTGATGGGAGTACGGTGGAAATCGCTTAATATGCTCCATCATGACGAGTTAGCAAGTGGGGCTAACAGTCGCTGAATATCTTCAACGGGCTCCGACTGCTGCCGACATACGGTGTGGAAGACTTTGGCTGAAAATATGATGAATTTGTGTTTATGCAAATAACAGAGTAATTAAATGCTTCGAACTGTTATTACACTCGGTTACGCCTCGTGTGATAAACACACACTCGCATGTTAATGCCCCCATTATATTATGACAGTTGCATAAACTACTATTCACGTTTATAATTCATTGTTGTGAAACACTTGCTACTGTAACCGTAACCAGACAATATGGAGCACACTGAAAGTTTTTCGTAATTCATAAACAAAATAGTATTTTTGTAAAGTGTTACATTTATATTATTTCAAAATACTCTCCATTACATTTTAAACACCTTTTCATGCGTTCGAACCATTTTTGAAAATATAAGGACCATTGGTCTGAAGACATGTTTTTAAGGTGCTCGTTGAAAGGCTCCATAAATGTCACCCATCTCATCAAATCTTTGATTTTTGGGAAATTAAAAAAATCACATGGTGCCAGGTCTGGACTGTATGGGGGATATGTCACAAGCTCCACCTTTTCAGTCCAAAAATGTCTTTTTTCCTTTTGCGGTGTGTGCTGAAACATTGTCTTTATACAGCTGGATGCGATTTCTAGGTCGGTTTTCCCTAACTTTTTAAGCACACTGGGCAAATACAATTTTGGCGTACCACTCTGCATTTACTGTATTTTGTCCTTCAAGCGGAACCGTGCTGACAGGACCTGTCTTGGAGAAAAAAATGCAGTCATTGTTTTGCCGACGCTTCTCGCCTGCCTTATTTTTGTGTCGGTTTGTCCTCGCCATCGAACACCCATACAGAAGACTTTAATTTCTTTCTGGAAGTAGAGAATATATCTATATTTCGTCGCCTGTCACTTTATCATAAACGGCATTTGAGAGACAATGATTATACTTGAGTAGCATTTTTATACACCAATCAACTCAAGTGTGTTTTTTTCTGGTGTGAATTTATGAGGAATCCATCGGCTACAAAGTTTTTTACTTTTAAATGCGAATGTAAAATTTTGTTAATTTGGCTCATACCCATGGCCAAACATCCTCGAATCTTCTTACAGGCGATACGCCGGTTATCTTCGATATGTTACCGGACAGTAGCAATATTTTTCTCGGTAACCGCAGTTGAGGGCCCACCTTCACGAATTTCGTCGTAGAAAGATACACGGCCACTATTGAATTCTGCTTACTAACGCCTCACGGTGCTCAAATGAGGTGCTTATGCCCTAAAAGCATTTAAAAGACGAGCAGCGTAGCAATCTTCCGTACATACACATATCACTCCTCTTATTCCTTGCGGGGTAGGTAGAGCGCAAATGACCGCAAAAAACGGACATTCACTCCACGTCCGACAAATATTTGTGGGTCATTCTGAAAATTGAGTATCACCATAGTGACAGGTTGTCAGCCCATCGCATAAATTTGCAATACACCCTCGAGTCCCTTCGTCGCCTCTTATGACTCCCAAGAGAAAGAAATGGAGTGATGCTATTCTAAGCCGGCATCACACGGCACGGCAGAAAGAGTGAACTTTTAAAATCGTAAAAATCATCACCCTAAAATATTTCCAAGAATATTCTATTTTCATAGCGGATGACGTACTTCAATGACTAATATAAAACAATTGACAAACGTTTTCCAGTCAATTCTTTTTTTTAAATCAATAAGTGAATTCCCTTCTTTGAAAATATAGCGTTCGAAATTCAAACATTTATTAGAGGCCAGTAGTATTCGGCGCGGAGCGGCCAATACTTACTTTGTGCCAGTAGTGCAAAGGAAATAGTTCTGATAGATGACTATCAAGCCGAGGCGGTCAATTGCTGTTATTTGCATATTATGCAGTTTAGATTAGGATAGTACCGATGAACTAAAAACAAAAAATATATGTTTTCTCTTGAACCATTAAGAGTAAAGTGTCTGTGTTTTAAATGTTACAAAGAGATCCCCGGTCTAGCCTAACACGAGCGTGACCACGTGACATTCTGGGAATCAATGGTAGGCCGGATTAGTTTTTTTTTGTTCTTAGAGATAATACAATTACTTTTTGGAATAATTTCTAGAAGAGGAAGACAATTGAGGCGAAGTATCTGCCAAATATTGATCTCCAAATATACGATTGTTGCAAATACGGTCATTCCGCAGATCGCTCGGATTTTACGACCACTAACGACGACCATTGTGCATTCTGATGTTGAACGACTTGGATTCGGTCGGTATTGTGAAATTGTTTGGCAGAAAGTACCTGGAGGAATATAGTTTGGTTCAGAATTTATCTGCCGTTTGTGTTATATGACCCCAAGGGATGTTTATTTGGTATTTTAGAGAGTATTTATGCTTTCTATACACTAAGGCGGCTTTCCCACTGCACCGCACTCCGTCGCGTAGCGCGGGATCGCAGATTTTAAAGTTGTATGCAAGTACATCAGTACGTATCGAAAACCGCCTAGTGCTACACACCGACAAAGCGTCAACGCGCAGTGGCGGGATCTGCCACTCCGCGCTACGCGTCGGGGCGCGTTCCCAGTGTGTGTGGCGCCTAAAAGATAGTCACGGTTTGAAGTTTGACAAAGATGGGATTCGCTTTTCACATTTACTACTTTTTTTCTGATCATAATCTTATGCTTAGTAAATTGTTTCGCTGGCTGGTAAGCGAGGCGAATATTACTTTTCTACGAAATGCTGGCAATCTTAAAATAATAATCATGATGAAAAACCAGTTAAGAAAGAGATTTAAAAGAAAACACTGGGGAAATTCTGCACAAACAGAATACAGTAAATAATAGTGTGTGTTAACACTATAATTTACTGCTCGCAAATCAATTGTGGCACGTAAATAAATAAAAATAAAAATCTTAATGACAGGACTCATATTTTGTAAAAACTATCCAGTACCTCACTGTATACATTAGTAAACGTTACCCAAAATACCCACATTATTAGACGCAATCGTTATATTTTTGTCAAATTATATTCAGACCAATGGGCAAAGATCACCATTGTACATTGGGTGAGGCATCCAAAGGCCTAAGCTCAAGACGTAGAGAACCCGTAAATATGTGGACTCTCTGAGGTCTTGAAGTGGTTTTCCAACTTCAAAATTGAACCAACAGGCGCGATTCACTAGCCTGCTGAACACTGATTTACAAAAATAAAAACAGTAAAAGGGGTTCTCCGTGTGGCTTAGAACAGCATCACCCCATTTCTTTCCCGTGGGAGTCGTAAGAGGCGACTAAGGGACCTGAGGGTGTGTATTGCAAATTTAGGCCATGGACGGACAACCTGTCACAATGGGGATACACAATTTTTCGAATGACCCTCCAATATACGTCAGACGTGGCGTTAATGTCCATTTTGCGGCCGTTTACGCTCTGCCTACCCCGCAAGGGATAATAGGCGTGATGTGATATGTGTATGTAAAAGGGGTGCTCCTGTGGCAAACAGTCGTCAAGATATATTGTATAGGTACGTTGTTGCGTTTTATCCCATTTTATAATACATACATTCCCTTGACAAACAATCCTCTTTTGAATTATGCCTGCGTAGGGGAATTTTGACGGAAGTAGTCCACGCACAACTCATCATATTTTATGCGGAAAACATGAAACTCATGACCTTTTATTGCCAGTGATGCGAAGCTTTTTATGAGATAACTTTTAAACGGCTTGAATAATATCTTATACTTTAAAAGCTCCTTAGTCGACCAAGACACTTTTAGTAGAGCAGTCATCATGATGTCTAAGTCATCACTAAAAACTATAATGGAAGGAAAGATCGAGGGAAGAAAAAGGAGAGAGCGACCTCGACGAGCGTATATGGTTCAAATCAAAGAAAAAATGGGTATCATGTCGTATAAGGAAGTTACAGAGAAGGCTCAAAATAGAGCAGATTGGATATTGACGATGATGTAACGAAACCGGTCGCTTTAAAGCATTTTTTATTTAATATATAGTGGAACTAGAGTAAGAAAGTGTTTTATTACCTAGATTGGATATTCCTCCATAGACAAGAGCGAGGCATTATTTAAATTAATGATGATGAGACATCATAATAACTAACTTTTCTTAAACCGTAGGTATTTGCACTACATATGAACCAACGGGAGTTAACCATTGCGTAACCCAATTCCTATTTAGTCACATTGTCATACTACTACATAACGGACGGACCGTTGAAAAAAGCTCACTGTGTCAGGAGCAGACAAAAAGTTGGACGTGAGCAAACCCCGTGCCAAAAGAAAAACAAACTGTTACAAAACGACAGGGTTGCAAATACACGAGTACATTTTGTATTTTATTTGACATGAGTATAAAAAATGTAAAACCTTTCAAATGTTGTCTATTTTTTCAAGCACAAAAATTCCGGAATCCCTACATGCTATAAATTGAACTAACTTTGACGCGATTCTATTAATTTGACAAGTGTTTTATGATCCGTCGTTCGTACTTACATCTCGTGCTCTGTATTACCAATCCGACAATTTTGTTTTAACTTGCAATGACATGCAAAAGTAGAAAATAGTCAAGTTAAAATCGAATACTTAACTTACTAGAATGATAATAAATATTGAGATGATAAGGTACCTAACCTATTCACTATTTATAGCTTTGAAAGTGGCTCAACATTCAATATAATTTTAGTTCCATATTCAATGCATTTTTACCGAATGATCGTGAGTTTTAATATGATTGTCATTTCAGTGCGTCCCGCTTAATATTACGTCACTACAGACTTCACCCTTTCGTGAGGCACGTCCTGTAGGGCAAACTTTCGTTTAATTACCCCGCCCCGGTAATCAACGCAAATGAGGGTGCGTATGTGAACAATCTCCTAGTTGTGTACACGTCATTTTGTTGGATAATCACTGGCTTTTACTTGAACTAAAAACAAACTGATGACAGCGAGTGCCTGATAGTAACTGGAAAAGTGGAAGGGAAGCGACCTAGAGGCCAAAGTCCGAAAATACGGGCTGACCAAATATCCGAGAAGCTGGATATACCCGTCAGCGCCGCACTAGATCAGGCGACAGATCGTGATGTATGGCGACGGGAAATTGACAAACTAAGGAGACTAAGGAGTCACGATCCTCAGCAGTGAGGGACCGACTATGGAGGAGGAGTAAAAACAAAGTAGATGGGTATCAGCTGTATCAGTTTAAAGGATCGACTGAATGAGAATGATTTATTTGCTCTTAAACAATGTTTTGTAAGATGTTACAATACATTTCTAGAAAGTTCACTTGTTTAACAATTTCTAATAGATGATGCACATACTGGTTTTAATACATTTACCATTATAAGTTGATTCCTTAAATGAGTAGGTTGATGTGCTGCTTGAGGATGCTGGTAGTACACCTACCAGATGAGACGGGTTTCTCATACTCAACTCTGTCAACCATCCGCAGCCCACACGACTGAAACATTTCGAAAATAATAGGGTGAATATTTGACACTTACAGTGCTATTTCAAACATTGAAATAAATCTGTGATTCAAGCCACGAGAGGGATTGAAACCTTGCGTTTCGGGTCGACTCTCTAGCCACTGACTTTAGCACCTGAGTCATCCGTGTGATCACAAGCTCTGCAAAAAGTTCAAAACTTTAGAATTGTTTATGTCGCAAGTTTTAGGATCAGAAATATAGGTTTGTAAACTTAATTTTATCTTAAACCTGACAAGATCTAGGTTTTTGATCAAAAACATGAACTTGTTAAGGTTTATGATGGAGTTTGTGACAAAAGCATGGTATATAAAATTTGTATGAAATTTGGAACACAGGTATAGTATAACCCGGAATAACACAAAGGCCACTTTTTACCGCGGGAAAACAAGTATTACCACGGGAAAAGGAGTGGCAGCGGGTGAAACCGCTGGACAGAAATCTAGTAATACATAAATATACATATTCTGGACAATTCCCACACAGCGACAACTAGCCCCAAACTAAGCAAAGTTTGTACTATACAAAACTAAATAGCTAATATTAATATATATTTACATATTTATCTTTTTTTTGTCAATAAATACATATCATACAAAGAAAACACCCAGACTACACACACATGTCTGAAAATTGAATTAACAAATATTTGTGTCTTATATGGGGATCGAACCTACGACCCTCGGCGTAGCAGGAAGGGGTACTATCCGCTACGCCATTGGGCTAGTCATAATATTCACCGAACTGAATACAAAGTAATTTACGACTGGCGGATATTAAGTATATTATAACGATTGTCTTGGCTCGTAATACCTAAGATAAACGGATTACAAAAGATAATTAACGGGCCAATGGACAGGCATAATGAACTGAATGGAAAACAGTAATACCCACCTCTGGGAGATTACGAAATAGCGAATTATTTGGGGAGTGGAATTCCAATTTTGAATTTAATTTTATAACAACTTATGACAGTCTGCCCAACCGGAGTTTGCGGATTTGAGAATATTGCCTGCAATTTAAAAGCTCTAGTAGAAGAAGTAGGTAGGGCTGAAAACGAAAACCAAAACAACTAATAGGGAACTATCATCCTCAGTGGTACATGTCGGCCGATGTGGCGCACTGGTAGTGCGACTGCCTGCGACGCAAAGGTTCTGGGTTCGAATCTCGTTGGACCACTCACAAAGTTGATATTTATGAAAAGAAAGATGGTTCCGTGCGTCGGAGGGCACGTTAAGCCAACGATCCCGGTTGCTATATATGGTAACTTAGACGGCGGTCGTTACTCAACCATGTCAGAGGCCTACTACTAGTAGTTACTAGTAGTAGTAACTAGTAGTAGGGTTCATCGGGTCGTTGGACGACTCGGTGTACCCACATAAGAAGTATAGTGGTACCAAATTTTTAAAACACTTCCCGTGTTAGGTATACAATTTTTGAAAACTTGCAAAATTTTCGAGTGCGGGCAGGATTTGAACCTGCGACTTTCGCATTACTAGTGGCGACGCCTCTTCCATCTGGGCTACCGCAGCTCATTTCTTGCCCGCTAATTTTGCAAGTGTATTTTAATGCCATTATTAATTAGTCGCCGGTTATTAGTTGCAAAAACTAACCCGGTAGATGGAGCCATGCCAAGCGTTACTGGCATTAAAATACACTTGCAAAATTGGCGGGCAAGAAATGAGCTGCGGTAGCCCAGATGGAAGAGGCGTCGCCACTAGTAATGCGAAAGTCGCAGGTTCAAATCCTGCCCGCACTCGAAAATTTCCTACCTTAGGTTGCACAGATTAGGCGCAAAGTGAAAAGTGTCCTTTAGGTGAAACGCAGACGCATCAGCGATGCTACGGTTTGTGACAACCACAACAAAACCGAATCCCGTAAAACATCGAAAAATCTTGCGGTACGTGTGAGAACCGCCTTAGCAGTTGACAGAAAAATAAGTAAGTAAAGTGATTTCTGATAGCGATAAATAAAGTGCTGGAACATCGCCAAACATTGGTGTTGTTAGTTCAGGGACACTACAATATCTTCTGATCTCGAAAATAACCACGTTAAAGTAATTCCGAGGCCTTTGAACCCAGTCAGTATGGTTGAAAAACTACGCTAAAGTACTGAATGAAAATATTACTCAGTGTTTTATTCTGAGTCAAAGTTTTATTTATCTACATCTACACTAATAATAATATTATAAAGAGGAAAGATTTGGTCGCTACAGTTTGTTTGATTGAATTAAATAGGCTCCAAAACTATTGGGCCGATTTAAAAAATTCTTTTAACATTTGAATCCTACATTATTCCTGATGAACATAGGCTATATTAAAATGTCTTATTCCCGCGGGAAAATGGTTAGCAGCGGTCGAAACCTCTGGGCGGGCCGTTAGTTTATTATAATATCATTAAAGATAAGCTTTTGGAAATTCCACGAAGTTTTGTTTGTTAGTTCAAATCGGGAAATCCCTAATTACACCTCTTATAGAGGTAATCATTGATGACTAAAAATTGTTGCCGTGTGTTGCCGGCTGAGAATAGCATCACCCCATTTCTTGCCCGTGGGAGTCGTAAAAGGCGACTTAGGGACTTGAGGGTGTGTATTGCAATTTTAGGCGATGGGCTGACAACCTGTCACTATAGCGATACACAATATTCCGAATAACCCTCAAATATTTGTCAGACGTGGCGTAAATGTTCGTTTTATGCGGCTGTTTACGCTCTGCCTACCCCGCAAGGGATTATAGGCGTGATATATGTATGTATGTATGTACTAAAAATTGACTACTTGATTATCTAAACATGTTCTCTAAAACGAAAAACATACCACACAAAGATATAATTATGGATTTTGCTACGAAATATTCTCACCATAAAGGTAAATACTAATATAATATTTATATATATATATATAATAATTATTGACATCTAAAGCTACACAACTAAATATAGGTATTTAAAAATGAAAATAAAAAATGGAAAAATTTTCATCGCCGGCCTGGATTTTAAACTTGTACGGGCGAGTATCAAGAGACACCGGTAGCACAGGTCCCGGGGTTCAAGTCCCGGCCGACGCTAACATTTTACAATATATAGCACTATGAGTGCAAAATAAACCATACTAAATTTAAATGTAGGTTTACCAACACCAAATTAAATCCTACAAAATCATTATACGAGTAGCCTCCTATTAACCAAAAAATTTTCCCTTTTACCCAACAATTTTTCTTTACAATTATCTGATTTATTGAAATATTATATTGGCGCGTTTTTGTATGCTGCTGCCGCATGCTGCATGGACGCACCTAACGACACGGTAAACCCTTATAACATTGTTTAACCTAATTTATTTATTTTTGAAAGAAAATAGGCGCAAACATAGCAGTTTAGGTACATAAATCATCGAAAGAAAGGGCGAGCAGTCCTTCTGTAAATGGAAATGATCAGTTGTTAGAAAAAGCACATTAATAATTTTTATCATTAGTCGTCTTTTCATAATAATTAGACATATTTTCAGTTAGGTATATGATAATCATTCAGTTAAATAGTGTTACTTTAAAGATCAAACAGCACATTTAGATTTCTATATTGTAGGTATTTAGTAGTACTATTAATTATACTGTGTATTTAGTAGTACTATTAATTATACTGTGATAAAACAGTGATTGCCAGATATATTATAATTAAATAAATGCTCAAGAATTTATCAACGGATGCTTAAGCTTACGTCGCAAATGTCACAATTAAAGAAAGAAAAGACTAAAAGCATTTCTACCGTGATTTCCTTATTCCACGATGACAAATGATTCCAGAAGCTGAGCCATCTATCATACTTACTTACAAACGTCTTACATCATTTTTATGGGCCATTCATACCAAAAAAATAAGTATCAACTTTGATTCAAAGTCATGCTTTTAAAAGAGAAATGAAAATTCATTGGCTGGCGGTTGTTTATACTGACCTTTTTTGCTCAGAATAATACGACAACAATCACTACCTACTTTTTATATATAAGTAAGGACATAAAGACGTAACTTGCTTATTATAACGTTCCCTAGGGAAACTAAATACTTATGATAATAGTGAGTATGTACTTACTATTATCATAAGTATTTCCACCACCAGTACTTCTATAAAATTTGTGAAAAACAGTCACTAAACAAAAAATTATAATTGTTCTTCTTTTCCTTTTCGAGTCGTCCATTGTTCGTTGATAATGTTCATGTTACTTTAGTTACACACATAAAGGTTTTATTACTTAGTTTTTTTATTGAGTAGGTGGTATATTATATATACATGCTGATGGTTTGCTGTCGCTCGGACGAAACATAACTGCGTTGAGTTCATATAATCGGTAATTCAGTTTGTTATTACATTCAAGCTGTCATATTTCATATAATCTACAATCTAGTATTGTAGCATAGGTAGTACTTATTCGAACCATCCGGAACTCCTTTGTTGAACACAGTAATTCATGTGTCAAAATCATAGTTATAATGATGTACTCCAACAGGAAATAGAAACCCCGCGACCTCTGCACCAAATATGACGTCAAGAAATCTGAATAAATTATCTAAATAGTTTTGCAAATACTACCGAATTCAACGTTCCAGAAGACTGAAAATTTTCACAGTAAAACTCAACACCATCAAAGCCGGAAAATAAACGCACCTGCTCCATCCAATTTTGATCCTACAGATATTTATGGCGAGTGGTTAAACTAAATGAATTTTTAACGGCACGACAGATGTGGAACTTTTGGTGATAACTCACAACTTTCGGGGGAAAGTTGGGCTTTGCAAAGGTCGGTTTGCTATAATACTTTCTTACTTTTTCATAGCGTAGAGGTAGTGTTGGAATCAAAGTGAAGCATAATATTATAGCTTGCTTTACCTTGTGGTCACAGCAACATAAACAATAGTTTACTACCCAGCAGGCAGACACGCACATATTTTCTGTTTAAACGAAAAACTGAACAACCCCAAGGAACATAGGTAACGACCGATTCAATTTTTATGGTATGCCCAAGTTTCAAATAAAATAACGCTTTTATTTGATAATTGGGCATCCCATACAAATTGACTCGGTTAGCTGGTACATACATTTTGAAAAACAGTCACTAATTTCACTAGTTTTGTCTGTATCTTAACAGTCACTAGTTTTGTCTGTATCTTAACAATATGTGTATGTGTATAAATGCTACTACTTTGGTAATTAATTCTTAATTTCAGACTTCTTGATAAGTTATGAAAATTATGAATGAAACTTTGAGGACTATTTTCTAAATTCCATTTGGGATTGAATGAAAGTTTGTTATTTGTAAGTTGATTTAGCTGTAGCAACAGCTGGGGAGATACTGCACGGCTCTCTGAGGAATCAAATCAATCAAAATACTTGGTTACTGTAATGAGATCCCACGAAAAGTTCTATCAAGTAATTTAGATTCCAATATTTTCATATTTCAGATTTAGAAGTTCATTGTATTCAGGCAGGTATAATTCTAAAAAAGAAAATTAACTGACCCTAAACTTTTGTTACTGGTTCTTTCATAAACATTTTTCTTTAATATAGTAGGGGATTAATTGGCGTGACCTTAAAATTAAAATGAAGTCACAAATTGTGCAACAAAATATTACTTGAATCCCGATTTTCTTCTGCACAAAATGTAACATTACACCGATAACTTAAGTTATATATTACGTCAATCAATTAAAACATCAGCATAATGTTCAGTTTGTTATGCTACTTTATCACTCTATACATTTTCAGGGATCTAATACCGTTCACGTACCTGCTAAAAATCTGAACAATGCTTTTGTTGAAGTAAATAGAGAAATTTGCGCTTCCATTTTAACAGAAATGGGACCACGAATATTTTAATGGTATTGTCAATTAGAAATTTACGCAACTTTAAATCAATAAAAATAAACGGCTGTTCATATAGAGCGTCATTACTCTAATTACTCCAATTATGACGTCGAAATAAAATATCACAGGGCAGAGGTTCATTTTTGTCCAAGCAATTAAGCTACCAATGCTTTTTTTAAATTAAAAAAGAAGCTGCGGTAAACCATTTCTTTATCATAGGATAGAAATAAATAGCTGACTTTGAAAACTCAATGAAATTCATTGATTATGAATCAATACTACCAACGTGAATAAAAGGGAAAATCTTATTCGCGCTCTATAAATCGTTCATTTCAGAGAATCTTTTTTTACACAGATATTTTTGCCAAAGCGGGTTTAATCGGTTGTATTGGGATTCCGCAAGACAAATCGACCGGAAATACATCGTACCGCTGTCACCAAAAAGCTTCTGCAATACGACAAATATAAAATACGAGAATCCAGTGGTTTTACCAACTGCTACCCATTTTGCCGTGGTAAAAAGTATGTCTACTAAATACTAAACTGGATCCTTAATTTTCAAATTTACCAAAAGGATCAATAATTTTGAAATTAATTATCTTTATCTCATCAGTGCTCTGACCGGTTTTTATCGGCTGTTCTCCGTTATACTCTACATTTCTTGCGATTAAAATTAGTCTAGCCTAGTAGTCTTAAGTATGAGCCTCAGCAGACAAAGAACAACATATTTGAAGACACGATGGTCTTATACAGTGACCAGATGATGTAGTGATAATGCAGCGGCCGCCCGGACTATGAAGTAAACAAAAAACTAATACCTAATGTGCTGACTTTACAGTTTATTTACTGCGATGATGAGCTTTTACGTAATAAAAAGGAAACTTTACACACTTATCTAACTTTTGAAATACTCGTAACTAAAGCAAATGCCTGGTAGAGTTACATTTTTGTAAATATATTTTTATGGCTTTGTTATGACTTTACTCAAGCAAAAAACTTGTCCAAATCTTGCGTAGACTCGCGATGTTGCATGTTTAATAGAGATGATGTTATTTCCTTTAACTTGAAACATTTTAATGCGAATTGACATACATTTATTCACGTCTATAAAGACATAAAGGGATATCCCTTGCGGAGTAGGCAGAGCGTAAACGGCCGTAAAAAACAAACATAAAGGCGGTTCTCTCACTTATGGCCCGTCGTTTTTTTAACGCTACGTAACGCATGCGTCTGTTGCGTTACGGTACGTAACGGACGCGTGTGCCAAAAGACTTGGCAGACGCCTCCATCTTCTTCTTTTCGGGTGGGACACCGAGTCGTCCAACGACCCGATTGACCATAGTGTCAGAGTTTTTCAACCGCCTACTACTAGTGGTAGACCTCTGACATGGTTGAGTAACGATCGCCGTCTAAGTAATAATAGACAGTAACCGGGACCGACGGCTTAACGTGCCCTCCGAATCACGGAACTATTTTTATTTTTGGACAATCAGGTGAACCAAATGCAATGTCCTAACCAGACAGGTAACAAATACACAAGGTGAAAAATATCAACTTTGTGACTGCCCCACCGAGAATCGAAACCGAATCCTTTGCGTCGTAACGCCTCTGTTACGCACCGTACCCGTATTCGTATGGTTATAAGATTGGAATTCGCAATTTCCTTTCGCCTGACGGACACATGCGTTAAGTTGCGAAAAAAAAAACGGAAGGACGGACGACAAGTGAGTGAACCGCCTAACGCCACGGGTGCCAAACATTTGAGGGTCGTTCAGAGGAAATATTCATCGCCATAGTGACAGGTTGTCAGCCCATCGCATAAAACTGCAAAACACATGGGATTCTCTACTTTAATGTGAATTTCATGATGTTTTTTGACTAAGCACAAAAGTTTTAAGCTAATACTTATCACACTAAAAGGCTATAACACAATATGCACATAAAATATTGCGTCATTGTATTGAAAAAGATAAAATCATTATATTTATATTATATAATTTAATATAGCTTTGAATGGTGGACAGGCGACCGCATTAGTTTTCCCATTCACATTCCCAGCTGTTAATCCTATGGCTTAGACTGAACTTCAGAATTTCAGATGTCACTGCCCATTTGAGCTTCTGGATAAGCTGGCTCCATCTTCAACTATGTCTAGGCTTTATCTGGTCCCCACTCGGCCCAAACTCAAGAGCAAACCTATTGAAAAAAAATGTCGCACTCAATAAAAGAATTCATTGAAAACAAAGAAAATGGATTGAACTGACAGCTGTAAAATAAGGTCTAGGTACCCTTACTTTAATTTTATTATCACTATGATGGACGAACATTATAGGAAGTTTTCACACGCACTACATGGTTTTTCGGTGTTTTCTGGATCTGGTTTTTTTAGCAAATGTTGTTAATAAAATTCTTTATGAAAATCAGATATTATGCATGGTACACATCGCCGCCTTTTTGCTTTTTCGTGTGGGACACCGAGTCATTCAACAACCCGATTAACCCTAGTATCAGAGTTTTTCAACCGCTTACTACTAGTAGTAGGCCTCTGACATGGTTGTGATACGACCACCGTCTAAGTAATCATAGACAGCAACCGGGACCGACGGCTTAACCTGCCCTCCGAAGCACGGACAATCTTACTTTCGGACAATCAGATGGTTAAGTATGCAATGTCCTAACCAGACTGGAAACAAATTAACAAAGTGATAAATATCAAATTTTTGCGCACCGAGAATCGAACTCGAAAACTTTGCGTCGCAGGCAGTTGCACTACTATTGCGCCACATTGGGCGTCGCCGTGGCTCATTGATATTTGTAATATTGTCCGGTGCGTGTGCGATACACCTTATTTAATGAATAAGTTAGCACAATAGAGGTCCAACACAAAAGATTCTTATAAAGACTTCAAGACTTCTTTAGACTAATTAATTAATGATCAAACTTTTGAAAGATCTTATGTAATTAATGAGCATCGCCTGAAAATAGGCAGAAAGTATTAGGCAGATAAATAAATTGGTACCTCTAGCGATGCCGTCTCCCCGCCATTGATTTTCTGCCACCCACTGGCATCACCACGTCATCAATCGCCCTTTCAATCAGGATTGAACTTCTGACATCCCAAAACACGTCACCTGTCTGTATGTGTACCAGATCATCATCAAAATCATCACACGTTTTTATACAAGTAAAGCAAGTTGTAATAATGAAATGATTTATTTGAGATTTTTAGAATTCGGTATAAAGCTTACCTGGAAGACATAAAATAAGAAAACCATTTGGAGATATTTTAGCCTTATTTAAAATATTCTTATATTTAGTAAGAAAAAGGTAAAGATTATTGTGATTTATGAAAAAAAATATGTTACCTTCATTTGACCTTCAAGATAACCATTGACATTAGACACTATAACATCTAGTACGTCAGTCAACGTTCAGTGTCAAATGTATATAAACAAAGTACCTATATAAAACAATCTATAATGGAACTTTTACGATACGATCAAATAATGCCGTGTGATGCCGGCTTAGAATAGCATTGCCTAATTTCTTACCCGTGGGAGTCATAAGAGGCGACTAAGGGACTCGAGGGTGTGTATTGCAATTTTAGGCGATGGGCTGACAACCTGTCACTATAGCGATACACAATTTTCCGAATGACCCTCAAACATTTGTCAGACGTGGTGTAAATGGCCGTTTTTGGCAGCTGTTTACGCTCTGCCTACCCCGCAAGGGATTATACTCGTGATATGTGTATGCATGAATGTATGTATTAAATAAAAAAAACTATTAGTTTCTTATTATGGTTTATTCTTTCAGAAAAATATATATAATATTTCGACTTTACATACCTACCGAATTACTGTTGTTTAAATGAAGTTCCATATCCGCAAATGATCGAATACTATCGACAATAAACGACCTCATCCGCAACAGCAGAGTTTCATTATTCTGCCGCCGCAGTCAGGCAACACACCAAACCAAATTAATTATAGTTTATATTAGTAGCTCACGTGGGATGTCACATTCCACAACCTCTTTACAAGTTGGCTGAAGTAAATTAAATCAATGATATTGTTTCGGAACACAAATAATAAAAATCAAACAAATATTTATTCGTCACAAAGAAGATTTATCCGAAAAAAAAGTCGAGTCAATAAAAAAAGCCCGATTAGGCAGCTGCATTCATGATCTTGGTTTAATAAACTACTCAAGGGAAATTTCCTTTTGCGTTGGATGTATGTTTTGATTGAATTCTGCTTTGATCCCATAGCACGTTCACTCCATGCACCTGATCCTGCTCCTGCCGCTGCCGCGAATATCGCTCGAAATACTTCCGCGGAAGTATCATCGTGAGTGAGTGTTCACACACTGCCGTTTTACTCTTCTCGCACTGATATGAGTGAGCGAGATAGCAATACATTCCACTAGCGCTCGTGCTGCCGAGTCCTTTGACTTCGTACTCTAGTAATGTAAATTACTTGAATCAAAACAATAGTCTTGAAAAATAACTTAATAAATAACTTGAACCTAGCCTCGTATATTCCGAACAATAAGTTGCTGGTCTTGAGAATGTATAAGGAACTTCCTTCCTTCCTGGGACGAAAATAACTGTTTTTCAGAAAACAGAACAAAGGCACATAGTGGCAGACAATTAAGGGGAAGACTCCCCTTGTCGGGAAACATCAATAATTATGTCATTAGACTGTGATTGTAGGAATTTGTTTGCAAATGGAAGTAAGTGACTTGTTATGTTTCTCTTATATCTTTCTTTGTATACCCAAATAAAACTTATAATCATTTTACTAAGAAAAAACTTGTTTGTATTTGATTTGTGCTATGAGCACATAATAGCTATAATACCAGCTATAGTTTTTAAGGGTTTAAGAATTAGTAGGAGTGATAATGAGGCCAGTAGGCCGAGTAACGACAGAGAGGAAAAGGTAGCTGCACGCCTGGCCGGTGATGTGACCAGGGGAACGACTGTTCCAACCGGAGAAGTTTGGAAGTTGTATAAATAAATAGCTTCTATACCGCGTTTCAGGACTTGTATGTGGAGCGCATACACGCCGCAAAAATGATGACCTTATTCATAGTTATGATTTAAACGGGTTCTTACCGACGAATTATTTTTAATGCGAGTTCCCGATATACCGGTACCACCGTAGCCGAATTGCGAATACTAATCTTATTCCCATACGAAAACGACTACCGGTGCGTAACGAAGGCGTCTGTCAAGTCGTGTAACGCACCGTAAACCCACCGTAGCCGTATTTGTATAAGAATAAGATTGGTATTCGCAATTTCCTTTCGTCTGACAGGATGCATGCGTTACGTTGCGATAAAAAAACGGAATGACACGACGTCAAGTGAACGAATCGCCATATTCTATTCGATTTGACGTTGTCGCCTAAACAATGTCTTTTTATTTTTAATTCTAATTTAAAAGTTTTGTTCGTTTGATAGACCGAAGTATTCTTTGCTGTAACTGATATGCTTCGAAGGCGTAAAGTCTCTAACGAAGTATGGAGTTCAAAACCGAGATGGCTTAGCTTGTTAACGTGAACACTTGGAATAACTTCTCCATATAGTTTTTCTATTGTCTACCATAATTATGATTAGAGAAACTAAAGATAACCCGACAATATAATGAGGATGCCAGACAAATTAAAATAAAATAAATAATAGATAGATTGATAGATTGATAAATCACACCTATATCCCTTACGGGGTAGGCAGAGCGTAAACGTCCGTAAAACGGATATTAACACCACGTCTGACAAAAGTTTGAGGGTCAATCAGATAACTGTGCATAGGTTGTCAGCCCATAGCCTGAAATTGCAATACACATCTATTCCTCGAGTCCCTTAGTCGCCTTTTACGACACCCATGGATAAGAAATGGGGTGATACTATTCTAAGCCGGAATCACACGGTTAATAAATAATGATGTCATTATTTAGGTCACTATTAAATAAATGTCATTTGAAGATAATTAAAATTTTTTACAGTTTTATGTACCCTATCAATTTGACGAATTTTACTAATAGACATGACGTACCTGATTTAACAGTTGCCAAAAAGGGCATGTTGGTAGGAAGTATGGACATGAGATGCCAGGTTTTAACTTCTTACTGATAAATTTCCAATATACGTAAGGTTTAGTTAGTGAGAAGGACTGCTTGTGCTTTCATAACTCAGTTTTGCTTATCTGAAAACAACAACAACGTTTAAGTCAAAGTTTATTTTTGTGGAAAAGAGAAAAACTAAAAGAAATCAAGGCTATTTTGTTGGAAGTAAACAATGTGAGGTGCCTCTTCGGGTCTCTCGTCATTGAAAAAAAATATTCAAAACAAAGAAACACATCAGTGGCTTTTCTTTTGATTCATTCATTATTTCACTATCATTAATCAATCACAGATTCATTTTTTTTATTCTGCCTTCGAAGATTGAGCGCAGAGAGTCAATTAGGTTGAATTAAAATCCATAGGAACTCATTAAAATAGCTTATTTGATTTCGTTTTTTTAAGTTACTAAAACGAAACTTTAGTACTTTTTTGTGCAATGAATTGTTTTTGAACAAATCATTTGTGAGAATCCAATTAAACATTAATTTAACTATTCAGCAGCAAATCATTGAAATAATTTTCAGGATTATTTTGTGGATAGCTTGAACGTGTTCCATGCCGGCGCGATCATATTTTACTTAGACAGACAAACAGAAACACTTAATTGCTTACATTAATAATTATAATATTATACAAGAACAAAAATAACCCAATATAAGCAAAGGCGGCCTTATCACTTTAAACGATTCTACCAAGCAACTCTGCACACTAAGAGAAACATAAAAACACACACTGTAAAAAGCATATACTTACCTGAAATAAATTATTGTTTCCAAAAACATCTGTGTTTAAAACGATGTTTTTATTGATCGCAGAACTAAATCCCCTTGTCTGTCACGTACCGGGAGCCGGACAACAATTTTGAACCTTAACTACCCACAATAAAATTCAAAACCAATGAAATTGTTATAGTATGAAGCGACAGACGAGTGATGGTACTATTCAAATATATTTAAGGTGAGTTCTACGCGTAAAACTGAACAACTTCCGCCAATAAATTTATGTCTGAATAGGAAAAAAGATGGACCTTCCAGACAAAAATAATCAAATTAAATGTCACTTTGTATAGGAGGCCCAATATTTTTTCATGTTTCGACCCAAGTTTGTTGAGAGAACTGAATTTAATAGGACCTTATATAACAAATTAGGTGTGCGATTAACAAGCTTTATGCAAAGTGTCATTAGTGTGACAACTAGTAATTAGCGCGCAAACGACCTTAGGTTTTCTTCTTTTGCCACACAAATCGCGTAATGTTGCGATATTTGACAGTTTTCATAGCTTATTTGAGACATACAACTAATCTCGTCTGTAACACTGTAACACGCGTAAAATATCGCAAAATCGTGTGACACACGTGTGTCGTGTGATGCCGGTTTAGAATAGCAACACCCCATTTTTTTTCCCGCGGGTGTCGTAAAAGGCGACCAAGGGCATCGAGAGTAGCATGTGTACTCGACTCGAGAGTACCATTACAATTTTAGGCGACAGGCTGACAACCTGTCATTATGGTGATACACGGTTTTTCTGAAACGTGCCCTCAATATTTGTCAGACTTGGCGATAGCGACCGTATTTTACGGCCATTAACTTCTGCCTATGCCGTGCGATGCCGGCTTATAATAGCATTACCCCATTTATTTCCTGTGGGTTTCGTAAAAGGCGACAAAAGGACTCGAGGGTGTGTATTGCAATTTTAGGCGATGGGCTGACAACCTGTCACTATGGCGATACACAATTTTCCAAATGACCTTCAAATATTTGTCAGACGTGGCGTAAATGTCTGCTTTTTGCATATGTTTGCGCTCTGCCTACCCCACGAGGGATAAAGGCGTGATATGTGTATGTAAGTAATTGTACTCGGCTCGACTGTCGAAGATCTCCTGATGATGCTCCGTGGAGGGGCGAAACACGTGTAGAGTGTAAAACGGTGGAGGTAGTGCGAGTAAAGTGCATCACTTGTGCATTTGCATTAACTTGCGGTCGTACGCGTGGTGCATTCAACTAGCTGCATTACTAGCCATCATAAGTGCGGAAGAAGCTAAATACCTTTCTATCTAATTCAATATGTGTATGTGTTAAGACCACCAGCAAAGCAAGATGGTCGGAGGGCAGGGCCGACCAGGACCAGAATCGCCGTTGATAGAACAGAGTGGAGGAAGCATCAAGAGGCATTCGTCCAACAGTGGACATTATTATGCTGAAAAGAAGAAGAAGATGTATATGCATGGCACGTGTGAGACTCAGCAGGTAAACCTGCGTAATAGATTGATAGTCTAGACGCTTGAGAGTAACGACTAAACTTAGAGAATACATTTATTGAACTTCAGTGAGAGCCTTATTGTCTCAAGTTGAAATTGGCTGAAAGTTACTTTCACTGTTGATTGTTTGTCCTACGGTGAAGTACCAAAAAGTACCTGAGTAATTGCTTTCAAGATTCTGTTTGTTGAATGAAAAGTAATGCATTGCAATAAATATCAACTTTCATAAAAAAGTTGAGACCAATGCGTTGAAAACTTCAAGAGGGTATACATAGATATGACATCCACAGTAGAAGGAAAGCCATATTTCTAATTTTCTTAAATGACTTTAGAGTATTTAGGATGCACTAAAGCTAAAAGCTAAATTTCTATATAATTTCCCTTCATCAAATCTACAAAAATCGGCCAAGTGCTAGTCGGACTCGCGCACAAAGGGTTCCGTACAATTATGTATAAAAATTACAAAATATATGATTCACGACTGTTGTATGGAAACCTAATTTGACATTCACAGTGGAAGGACAGTCATATTTTTAATTTTCTAAGGTGATTTCAGGGTATTTAGGATGACTTAAGTTAAAGGGTATATTTCTCTAGGATCCCTTCATCGGATCTTGAGATGACCATTTTATAAATGTTATCTACAAAAATCGGTTAACTGCGAGCTGGACTCGCACACGAAGGGTTCCGTACCATTATGTATGAAAATAACATATAAATCACGTTTGTGGTGTGGGAACCCCATACATTTTGATTTCATTTAAATTTTTAGGTATTTCTTGTGATAGCGACAACAGTAAAACATGTTCTGTGAAAATCTCAACTGTCTACCGTTCAGAAGATACAGCCCCGGAACCATTATAGATAAAATTGAGGCTCTCATTAAAAACATATTTTTAAATTAATTTAAATTTTTAGTTTAATAAATGGAATCTGTAAAAATGTTGAGGTACGGAACCCTATAAAAGTTACAGAGAGGGCTTCGTATAGATGATTTTATCGTGACGTCGGTAATACATGTGCATGCCTACATGCGAATGGTTTTTTTTCGAACATAAACCGAATTTTAAACATTCTGTGGACTCTTTAGGCTTTCTTAACCCTATTGCAATAGCAACCCTATTCATTCCAACTTTTTAATATTATCGTCAGCATTTACGACCAAGGAGCGCAATGAAACGAATTTTTACGATTGATGAAACTCTTTTAGGAGCAAAGTTTAAATCATATTGGTTTAAAGTTCGTTTGTGTTGGAACACACTTTGTTGCATTTCAATTTACGACATTGTTGTTTAGAAGATGTCATAATAAGAGGTTATGTACCTCAAAAGGTTCCTTAGACGGTTCTCTCACTTAAAGTCAGTTGCTGCGTATTTTTAGTCTTACATACATACATAAATCACGCCTATATCCCTTACAGGGTAGGCAGAGGGTTAACGGCCGTAAAACGGATATTAACACCACACTGACAAAAGTTTGAGGGTCAATCAGATAACTGTGTATCACTATAGTGACAGGTTGTCAGCCCATCGCCTAAAATTGCAATAAACATCTTACTCTCGAGTTCCTTAGTTGCCTCTTAAGACACCCATGGGTAAGAAATGGGGTGATGCTATTCTAAGCCGGCATCACACGGACGAAAGGCAATTTCGTATTCTCACAAATACGACGACGTTGCGTTAACGGATGCGTCTGTCAAACGACGCATCCGTAACCCATGCGAGTGTCCATCGATAGGAAAATGCGAATAATCATCTTATTTCCATACAAACACGGTGACATTGCGTTGACCGTGCGTTCTCCCGTATCGTATCCAGTAGGAAACGGATGGAGCTGTTTATGTTTTAATGTAATGTAACAGCCTGTCAATGTCCACATATCCACGTCACGAAGCCGTCACATGTTGTCACATCGTTCTAGTGTGTTGTGTGTAGTTGCTCCACTGTCAATTTTAAATCAAATGCAGCCGTTCATTCGATTTACGCCCTAATTTTCATTTCTCAGAATGGCTCGGGATTTCTTAAAATTGGATTTATTTTATTTAATTTTTCGATAAATATATGATAAATAATGTTATATCGTCACTGAAATAATATTATATGACAAATGTCAATAAAGACGAAAATTTCGTGTAGAATTTTGGGATGAAGCGCGCCCCCCCACCCGAATGATCGGGCGTTAGGAGGGTGTCTAAGCTTCTCCGTGAAGTGCCGGGCCCAGTGTAGGCGTTCCACGACCACTAGAGGGGGTAACGTTCCTTCTTGGACACGAGGGGAGCGGGCTGCATGGTGGGCTTGGCCTGGCCCTTCTTCTGTGTAATTTCATGCGGGGAATGGACATCTCGCGGTGCCGAACACACTTCCGATTGACATATGAAGATGCTGCTGATCATCCAAAACCATTTCAATCGCAAGGCTGCCGGGCCGCCTTTGTAAAAACTGTTGGTATTCCTAATAAAAAAATATTTAAAAATGTATTTATTTATAGATGAATGACCGTTCTGTATGTATAATGCTCTCAATTCGGGATATATATTATCATATACCTTAAATTTGTGCTGACACTTTCCGTCAAATAAATTTAGAAAAGGAAATGAGATTTTAAAAATGTCAGTGGATTCTTCACAATTTGTAGTCAATTTAGTTGTCTTTGTTTTTCATCATCGCCTTATTTTGACACATAACATGTATTTTGCGTCAAATTTAAAGATATGACATGACTAAAATATCGCCTATCCTTTTCTAAACGTATTTGATAGTGAAAGCACTAATTTAAGATAAGATAAGAAATTATAAATCCCGAATTGACGGCAATATATATACTACATACTATTGGTAATCCTGTGCTGTAGTTAAACAACTGAAAATAAGCTTCGTTCTTTATATAAAAACTTCAGTATCTATACTTCATATCCAGCGGATTTTCGATAAGTTTCGTTTTCATCCAGTCATGAACTTTTAAGTGATGAGAGCACCACAAATCCTATGGGAGCATTTTTATCCTACAGGTACATCTATGGATGTTGTTTGAATGTAAAGCTTAATAGAACTTTACTACGTTAAAAGCTTTTTTCAGATTGAATAAAGCAAACCGCACAGTTTGGAATTTTAAATTAAATTTTGAAGGTATTATTCTTCAACAAAGAATTTTCACACAGGTAATTTATATTACTGAGAATTAACTTTACTACGGGTTTGCATTAAGGTTTTTACTATTTTATTAACTGGCCAAAAGCATTTATTTTATAATTTGCTTCTAACACACATGTGCTACATACCATACATTGACAAAGTGACTGCTCAATATTACTAGACTTGGTGTCCCATACGAATAGAAGAAGAAGAAGAATATATGAAAATGAAACCTTTTTACGTAAGTGTGTTCGAGGTTTCCATGATATGTAGCTGTCACGTTCTCCTATGATTTGTATGGGTTCCGTACTCATTTTTAAATTTATTTTATTTTAATTTATTTATTAAACTTCATTGCATATAAAATACAAAGGGCGGGCCTAATTCCACGCGGCATTCTCTACCAGCCAAACAAAAGATAAAAAACAAATAAGATCATACTAAAAGTTCTCGCAATACATTCAAAAATACAAAGTACTTAATAATTTCATAATTCGATATAAGGGTCTAGAAATATTATCTCTGAAATAAAGTGAACTCGTCAAATCAAGTCAGCCAGTCAGTGTTTTCGCGTTTTTAGGACCTTTTAAGTAAGTGGGTACCTACTTATTAGTTGCTCTTTTGTGGTATATTTTTCTTCAGATTACCCATTGACCTATAATACTTACCCGTAACCCTAAAACCCTCAAGAAGCAGGCAGGGTAACACCTCAATAACACTTAAATAATAAAGCGGTTCGGTATAAAAGCTTTTGGTTATAAAAAAATACCGCGTGTAATAAATTGTTTTGTGCAAGATCTGCTGAACTAAACATTAATTCAGTTTAATTCTTCGATGAATTCATAACCACTTGTTCCTATCTAGTGACGAAATTCGAAGGATAAAATCCTGCCCGCGCTTGAAAACTTTGCATGTTTTTAAAAAAAATAACCACTGTAGTAGATTTGTATGGTCTGTCCAATATTCGCTATATTTTATACCATAGGCACAGTATAATTAATAGTACTAGCGTACAGTATGGTCATTCCCTGCCTCCCCCTACAAGCGCCGCCCACCCGCGCTCGGAGGACGCTCAGACACCGGCTAGCAAAGGACGCGACGACGAAGGTCATTTCATACTGCCGCACATTGCATTCCCGATTCGCGAACGCAAAATGGCGGCAACCCTGACATGTTGTCTCACACACACAAGCATGGTCCGCGTTCACCTACGCGAGCTTAGACTGTGTGCGTAGCAACGCGTTTGATTCATACATTTGAGCGCCAGTGTCCGAAGTGTGCCATAGGCATATTATTAGTGGAAGCGTGAGGCGTTGTACGGCCGTTAACGCTCTGCCTACCCCGTAAGGGATATAGGCGTGATTTATGTATGCATGTATGTATTTAAGGCGGTTCGCTACCTCACCGCAAGACTTTTTTTTGTTTTGCCAGATAAAAAACCCAAAAAAAATGACGCCACGTCTGACAAACGTTTGAGGGTTATTAAGAAAATTGTGTATCGTGATAGTGACAAGTTGTCAGCTTATCGCCTAAAATTGCAATACACATGTCAGCCTCGAGTCCCTAAGTCGTTTCTTACGACACCCACGGGAAAGAAATGGGGTGATGTTATTCTAACCTGACTTCACTCGGTAAATTGATTTATAATATAGTAAGTTGATAAAACTATAATAGTGATAAATGTGTTTACGGCGACACACATAATACATATAGACAAGGCTCAAAACAAGAGCAACAAAAACTCCTTAATGTCGCTGTAGGTGACCGTCCGTTGAATTGGTCGGCTCAACCGACTAGTCAGCCATTTTTGTATTCGGCGACTAATCGGTTACAAGACGGTGGTAGTCGGCCAAAACTATAGTCGTTGCATCTCTAGTAGGTATGCTATGAACGGTTCGTGGCTACGATCGTGCTACGTTGTAGCAGATGCTACGAACTCGCTACGAGTCAACCTCCGAACGTTGTTGGTTTGTTTCTCATTCTCATCGGTGATGAACGACGAGTAATGTTAGTAATTTCCAAAAGATTGTCGGCTATAACCTATACTTACCTAAGTTTTAAAAATACTTATTTTGGTCAGAAAAACAAGAAAGTTTGCTGTAAAGAGCAAATTTGTCCGGACAGCGTAAAATTTTAACAAAAAAGCCTGGACGTTTTCTTTAGAATAATATCTCAGTGGCATTTCACTTTAATCTCTATAGGATCTTGCTTTATTCTACACAGCAAAATATTTAAAACAGCCAAGTTTAATTCAAAACGCGAAGCTTAAATTTAAGTTAAATTGTAATGGCATTTAAGTAGAATTATAACTCAAACTTTGCTTTTTGTGTGTTTAATTTCGATTTTGGTGGATTTAATATATATTTCATTTACATTACACTGAATCTGTAGCATATATTGTACGCAAAGTTTGACAGACGCATCTTTAAACGTACCGTAGTCGTATTTGTATGGGATTTAGATCAGAATTTGCAAATTCTGTTGGTCTGACAGACGCATGCGTTACGGGCCGTAAAAATACGCAGCGACGGATGATAACTGCGAGAAAGGTTACCATGTGATTCAGTTACAACGTAATTGGTAGTAACTACTCATGTTTACGTAATACTTGAATTCTCTCTTTAATTAGTCCAAAGAATAAAAATCTAGGTTTAGCACATCTTAAGCTATCAAAGTAGGAAAAAATGCAAGAAAATGGATTTTCCAAATAAAAAAAAGCTATTTAGCTATATTGGTAGCTCAATAGGTTTATCCAGAATGTATATTTTATTTTAGACTACCTAAATAGGAACGCCCTGTAAACGTAATAATGATGTAGGTATGTATGTCCCTGCGGTTATACCTATCTCAAGTTGCGAGACTGGTCCCCGCGGAGATGAAATTCTGCCAGCCGAGGTACCTGGATTCCGATATCTTTGACGGATAGAATACCAACGACGCAATATGGACGACAATGTGACCGATGTGTTCGCACGAATATACTGGGTGTTAAAATGTTTCACTTAAGCTTTTTGGTATAATAGAAATGTGACTTGCAATAGACGAACTCCTGTACTTTTGAATAAAAGCTATATTATTCCGAAGTATTATATTTCCTGTCAAAGTTCTTAGAGCTGACACGACTAAGGTATCTCATATCCTTTTCTCAACCTATTAGACGAAAAGTGACAGTGTAATTTAAGGTAGGCTAAGATATATTATTTCTTGAATTAAGGCCAATATCATGCTACTGGACTTTGACAGCTGCCAAAATTACTAGAATGAATAAACAAATCTTGTGAAAAGATTTTCACAAGACTGATCACAAAATGCGTTGTTTGGCGTCAACTGTACCCATATTCAGTAACACTCAGTATGTCATAAACCGCTATAAGCCAAATGGTATCACATCTGGTTCACCTTTGATATAAACGGGATTCGAATATATTATACTAATGAGGTTTCCGATCGACCTAACATTATAAATTGCGCATTCTTTTGTAGATGTAGTCAATAGTCATGTTCAGGTGCTCCAATTTGTTTGCGATAAAAAGGTTTTCGATCCATTACTAGAATTTTGAACTATTTGAAAATGACATCAAATATTTTCTGCGCAAGTTGTCATATGCCTACAATGTAATTTATGTATGACATCAAAGTATCCGTATTTTACATTTGTATTGTCAAAATAATACCTACCTAACATGATGACAAAACAAAGCAAGGTATGTAGTGACTGCGTGTTGCAAACGTTAGCTAAATGGGAGGCCAACTTTTGTGAACTGTTTACCTTGTGTCAAACTTTTACTATTTGCAGGCAACATTTTGTACAAACAGTTGTGGACCAACCAATGTGCGAAAGTTAACCGAACCAATCGAAGTACACAAGTTGACGTTGCAGTGTTCCAATACAATCCCCATTTGATAACTTCTGGTAAGACAAACATGGAAACCATCAAAGCCAAAACTGTAGACAGGAAATCAGAGTTTCAGCAACAAAGTGATAGGGAGTAGCAACAAACAAAACTAGCTTTCGATCCGGAAAACCTGTCTGCATTGCATCCCACAATTCCTATTGGATATTCGTGAAGCTGAATAAGCCTTTTGCTGAAAGTCTGAAACTACTATACAGTAGCGTGGAGATAGGTAAATAATTATTGTTTTTCTTAAAAATTGTTTTATGTTATTCAATATAACATAAAACAAAGTCACATCCTTAAAACTGCAGTTAATAAATGGCTTGAATTTAACCAGAGTAATGGGTTTTATGATAAGTAGGGCGTACTATTTAAAAATTGACGATTAGCTGTACAATTTACTATGGGAAAGAGTGACGCAATAATATTTCATATTTCAGTGCAATACATCTTCATGAGAATTATTTTATGGTTTAAAAAAAAGGTAGCATTAAAACTGGAAATATAAAACCTTCTTCTGTTCTGTGTAACACAAAAAAGTACATTCAATACAGACAGACGGATGCTTGTATTGTACGCTGAAAAAGTTCTCGTATATTAAACAACAATATTTGAACAACTGGAATAATCTCACGATTATTTGTTTTACTTGGTTTGTTATCTTCTCATTCGAGCAATTTTCTTTTGAGTAATTATGTAATTTTTTTTTATACTTACTAAGAACAATCAATTAGGTTGGTACAAGTAACTTGTCCTGAACAGATCTTAGATTCAACGTTATAACTTTAAATAATCTTTATTTTGATAGGATTTTATTAACTTGACACAAAAAAACTTGCTATTTATTTATGTAATAAAAAAATGAATTTAAAAACATGTTTGAGCATTAACAAAAGTTAGTTTTTGACACAAACTGACAAGGCTCTGAAGTTGAAATCAAACCTGTCGATGAAAATTTACGATTTTAGTTTGTAAAACTCATCAACCGGAAGAGGGTGGAATGATGCAACTTAAGTAAAATAATTACCCACTTAGAAAATTATTTATGTATTCATTACAAAGCTTAATACAAAGTCAAAATCTTAACACCATTAAACCTAAAGATTTAAAAAAGGTTTAAAGGTTCAAATGGGACTGCTAATCCTATAAAGGGTGAAATGATTCAGCTACGTCATTGGCAGGCTTAATAAGTTTAAAACGGAGTTAAATACTTGGAAAGTTATTGCCTTAAGCTTTTCAAGGGTGTTTTACAAGAAGCACGTAGTTACAAGTTTGTATTTAATGGCAGTGTTAGCGCGTGGTAAAGTTACCGCTAGTGTGATTGCACCTTAACTTAGTAAGTACCTCTTCTTTTACTATAAAGTAAACAGTAAAGTAAAGATCATTATTAATTATTTGCAATTTAGGTCCATTAAACCCTGAAAATAATATGGCAATAACGAGGAAACAGATACGCACAACATGTTCAGACTAACGTTGCTAAGTGAAGTGACCTTATACCAAATTATGTTTACTCTTATTTCGTGAACTTCGACCTTTAGAAAAGCTTAGGTTTCGCTTATTTTTCATATTACTTCTGCTCAGTAAACACAATTGTGGCCCCTACCTCGCTCGCCCCAAATGAATGGCGGAAAGGGTAATTTGAAGATGATGAATGTTGTACAGGGTTTTTTAGTAATTTGTCAGGAACATATATACTGCACGTCATTGAGGGGATTTCTGACCAAATTAGCACCGCCATAACTTAATTTAGATTAGCAAGTATGACGAAAAGACATGAACTGCAGATGTACTTACTATAATTAATTATGTGCTAACAGTGGCCTCAATTCGCGAAATAGATTTTCTTAACTTAAGTTACGTTAAGAGAAACTCCTATCTTTTTCTAAACCAATTTGACGGAAAGTGACACTCCTAATTTAAGGTAAGTTAAGAGAATTCGTTTTACGAATTCAGGCCATTGTCAATTAAATTAAAACACAAATAACGTCTACTAAAAGATATGTACTTACCTTCTTTTTCAACACGGTGGACATGGCGAATCCAAATTCCTACATAAATGCTGAAATTTGTCAATAACTAAACCAGTTTGTATAATCATCAATTATAATGTAATATCTTTAATAAGCGGTAGATTTGCCGCATGCGGATAGCAATAAAATATAATCCGCTTTGAACCCTGAATATGGAGGATAGCTTTTACTCAAAGGTGAGCTTACCTTTTAGAGATGAAGGCCCTTCAAAGTGGATTAAACGTGGGAAAGTAAATTGTATGTCACTTTATATGGTTTCGACCTTTCGGCTCTTATCTACTAGATACCTACCTAAGTTGAAAGTGAGATATTGAACTCAATTCCACAGAACCTAAAATTAGCGCTGTCACTTTCAGCTGCATGAAATTGGTAGGAAAACTTAAAGCTATTTGCAGATAGCGCCAGACTGTGCCTAAACATGGTAATAAGTGCTTAAAAAAATTTGGTATTGACATATTTTTGACACATCCTCGACCAGTCACAGGAAACTGGTACAGTCGAGAGTGTCGCCATTAAGTTCCCAAGTTTCCTCCTTATTCAAACCAACAAAGACAAAAAATCTCAGATATCTGCGAAAATTCTTTAAATAATTAAGAAAACCGGTGCAAATAGTTTTAATTTCAGTGCTGTCTCTGAAACTGTAGTCTGCTAGGTATTTTCATTTTTGTATGTAAAAGTCTGCAACAACTGATCAAGCTATTCGTTCTACTTCTTCAAATTTTCGTGCAAATGATTTAACTTTTGATTTAAATGGATTATGGTATGCGTGAAGTATGCGATTATGAGAAGTATGTTTTGTACGTATGTAGTAGAACCAAAGTAGAACGCGTGATACGAACAGCAATCAGACGATTCATAGCTAAGTTTTGCATGCGAAATTATTTCAAGAATTGGACTCAACAACAGTCTGGCTGTTAGGGAATGGTCATTTTATTTGATTCCACAAGATATTGTACCTACGTTTTCCAGGATTGTACTAGGTGTTATAAAACACGCTAGCATAAACGTATCATTTACCAAGAATGTGGAGCAGAACAAGAACAAGATAGGAGTTCCACGCCAGTTTATGTCTGCTGTAATATGGAGTTGTAACATGGAGCACTGGAATTCAATTAGACAATATAGGTACATGGTGGCGCCCGGTTCTAAGCAACGGAAGTTAAAGTTTGTTTACAGATAATGGGCACGTTTCTGGATGCCACGAATTTAGTAAGGCATGATGTGTCTGTCCGACGAAAGGAAATTGCGAATTCCTATCTTATTCCCACACAAATACAATGCGTTTACGGTGCGTACAATGACAAAACGCACCGTAGCCGTATCGGTATGGGAATAAGATCGGAATTCGAAATTTCCTTTCGTCTGACAGACGCATGCGTTACGGTGCGTGAAAATACGAAGCGACGCGAAACAAGTGGGAGAACTGCCTCAGCTTAACTGAAGAACTGTCAAGCTTGCCATAGATTTATGTGAAACTTAAACAATAGATATCATGGACATCTGTTTTGTATAACTCTAAATGTAGTTATTGTGTCGTCGTGTAAAATTTAATCTAAGTGACCAAACCAAAAAGCTTTATGTGCATATTCAATACTGAAAATAACACAAGTTAAATCTTCCTATCCATCTATCTCAGTATATACTTAACTAAATTGATAATATCCAAAACGATGAGATTTTTCGAGGAGACAACGAGTGCAATCTTTGATGTAAAATTTGCTGGAAAATAAAATGGATGTCTACCTCATCGCAGGACTAATCAAGCTGTCATTTCCATACACATAATGTTATTTGTTGCAGCACGATCGCTGACCGCGAAAATGGGCCTTGAGAAATAAAAAACAAAGTGTAATTTCTCTAGGAGCTAGATAACGATTACGGACCAACTATGTACCTAGTACGTACAATATTAAATTGTAATTTCCATTAACGCGGTTTCCTGTCGTATAACCTGGTAGTTAATCTGCATATTAACAAGGTGATCGTAACTGCTAAATTTGGTCCACCGTTTGTTAACTAGTTTAATACCAAACGCTTACAGAATATTCAATTTATTCATAGTTAATTATAACCTAATTGATTACACGACTAGCGAATGAGAATTTTACATCTTGGATTCCTATGACAACTTTCGATCCTTGAAGCCTATTCTCACATGCCGCCGGTTTATGTTGAACGAAAGTCGAGTAAATGGTGCTTTAAGGCGAGTGTCGCCGTCAACGACCTCGACAGTGGCGCCACTTCACAATAAAAATGTTTCTCTTTATACAAACAATCTATCAGAATGTCCGATGCCCAAGTTTTTTAGTATTATCCTTGAGTTAAATTAGAACCTGCAAACTCAATAAAATATTCGCTGCGCCTGATACGAAATGCCGCGAAAAAGCCCCCGCAGCCCTGTAAGATTGCCAAAGAATCCGTCGTCATTCAGCGGTTAAACCATTGCAGTCTTTAAAAAGAATTTTCAATATTGCTGGAATATAATGGTATTTTTTTTTCTTTTTACTTAATTTAACCTTAATTTCTTTACAGGTAGGGGAAGGTGGTATAAGATGGGGCCTTTAAGGAAAAACAGAAAAATAACTACGAAGTTTTTATGCTAGGACAAAGGTAATTTAATTGAAAATCCGTCAGTCTATACTCTTTCATATTATAATCAACAATAACGCAAAAATAAACAACTTCTTATAAAAATAATAAAAAAACCAAAACATTACTTTATCCCATCTTGCCCCCACCCTTGGGCTAAGACGGGGTTACCCCCTGGGGCATGATGGGATATAGATTTCTCATACACTTCTTCATTAATTAATCGCTGTCTTCAAAATTGGGGCAAATATCATTGTCGTTCTTCTAATTCTATTTTGTACGGAGACTTAGTAATATAGCAGTTTTTCCTCTTCTATGGATTTCTCTCTTTTGTTTCTGAGTCATACTTGGGTAAGACATCAGTAGTTTTAGGCTAACTTAATGAAATTCATTTAGATCAGATTGCGGCTTGTTGATGGCTGTGAACATATACCCCATCATGCCCCAAACGATAATTTCTTAAACACAAAACTTTTTTAAGTTATAAAACAAAACCTGTCCGCTTAAAGCAACGCTCATAAAGTAGTAAAATATCTCAGTTTTACGAAAAAATTACTTCCTCAGCTTTGCTGGACATGTATTGAATGCAGTCACGTAGTTTACTGACCCTAAATATTACATCAAAAGTGATAAAAACAATAAATTACTCACGAAATCACAATACATGCACTTTCCGCCATGACTTTTGCGGCACTGCATAACTTCACTAAATGGCCGTAAGATGGTGTAAGCAGTCATTTGAAAGCGCGTTTGGAACATAGTTTTTTGCTGATTTCCCATCTTACCCCCCTACCCCGTCTTATACCACTTTCCCCTAGTGGACAATGATTAGATTCTTAAACAGTCACTTCAGTATATCTAAAAGATGCCATATCACATCGGTGCAAAAACGGGTAAGTGCTAGTTTATAGTATCCTGATATGGTATTCTTGTAAACCCTACCTGTCGCTAAGTTACGGGTTAGTTACCTGTGATTATATTTGCGAGAAAAGCAACACCCACTATTACTTAATCTGATACAGACTAGTTACGCATCGCTTGATCTGCCAACAAGCTGTTTTGGCAGTTTGTCTAAAACTATCATGAAATGAATAATGCGTGTGACGCCGGCTTAGAATAGCATCAACCCATTTCTTTCCCATGGGAGTCGTGAGAGGCGACTAAGGGATTCGAGGGCGTGTATTGCAATTTAAGGTGATAGGCTTACAACCTGTCACTAAGGCGATACACAATTTTGCGAATGACCCTTAAATATTTGTCTGACGTGGCGTAAATTTTAGTTTTTACGGCCGTTTACGCTCTGCCTACCCCGCAAGGGACTTAAGGTGTGACATGTGTGTGAATGTAAATAAATAATCAGTCTGAAAATGTAGCAAACTGAAGTTTTTTTTTTTTTTATTAATTATGGGTTTGCTCTTGACTCTAGTCTAGGTCATAGGACAGAGACAGAGTCTAAGATGGAGCGAGCTCACCCAGAAGAAGCCTGTTAAGGCACTGGCACTCCCACACAGACGGAACGCAGCAAGCTACTTGGCGCCAGACTTCGGAAGTGGCACCGAGCTGAGCACATCTGTCGTTGAACCGATGGTGTTTAAGCAGGTTATCGAGTGGAGCCCACGTCTCGGCAAGCGTAGATAGACCGATCACCTTAAAAGGTGGCTGGTAGCGACTTGATAGCGAAAACGAGAGAACGTGCTCTATGGCGTACGCTGGGTGAGGCCTACGTGTAGCACTTGACTGCAATAGGCAGTATGTAAATAAATCATAAATCTTCCGGTGTTTCGCCGGGTCCGTATTTTGCGAATGGTGTTTATCTCATACAGCAACCGAATTCATGGTTCACGTCGCCGTACTAAATTGCGGCTATAGCAGATTGTCATTTGCATGATGGCTGTCATAAATCGCAATATCATCCGGTGTGTGTGCGATTCATCTAATTTCCGAACTCACAAAAACAAACAAACTCAAAATGTAAGACACTCTGATTACAAACAGCTACTCAAACACGTAATTAACGTAATATTGGGATAAATCTGATTACAGTAGAAAATGTAAACAAATCATACGTACAGAATGCGCTACATTCAAAGAAAATTTATTTACGTTCGAGGAGTATAATTAATCAAAACATAAACAGATACAAAAAGGCAGTCACGCCTTTAACCCTTGCGAGGTAGGAATAGGAAACGTCAAGTATTTGAGGGTTACTACAAAAAACGTATCACATTTAGACTGATTAACTGACATTGCCTTATTTTTTTTAAATTTAAGAGTCAAACTCTTGTCTAACTTCCAATCTTCTCTCCTCTCCGCCAGTGACTTGACCTCTTGATACGACACGACATTGACTTTATCCTTTATCTGGGTAAAGTAAGTGCGTCTAGGTCTACCTCTGCCTCTCTTTCCTTCCACCTTCCCTTCAATAATGTTCTTAATGAAGCTGTCGTGACATTGCCTTACATACGATAAAATGCAATAAGTACAACCTCCTCTCATGATAACCGCGGCTATATAAAATGGTGAATTGCACATGCACCAGCCGACATTGCAGTTGTATTTGTAAACACTAGTAATGCGAAAGTCGCAGGTTCAAATTCAAATCCTGCCCGCTTGAAAATTTGCAGGTTTTCAAAAATTGTACTTGTAAATATAAATGTAAATATTGATGACATAAACAGTACATTAAGCTTTTGTCGATAGCTCAATTTATTTGCAGACACTTCTTTTTGCGAGTGCCAGTTACTTACCTTTGTCAGAAACCCTCGTATTCGTCCGGATACATCGTCTTTCGAGGAGAATATACTTAATTCACTTAGCTGTCACGTCTTCGGAGTTTGAGGAAGGTCAGGAGTTGACATGGGTCGTTTCGCAGGAACCTATCGCCAACATTCACTGCCGGAAATTGAAAACTAACCGCCGTCTGATTTATTTTTAGCCACATCATTATTTATTTGATTTGTCTGTCTTAAAATTATTATAAAAAAGGAAAAGTGTTAGGTTCCTGGAATTTGAATCACTCCACGAAACAAACATTTTTCGCCCTATGTTCCTTAGAAAAACTTATTTCTTATCACCAGCCTATCTATCTAAAGAGTTATCAGTATTTGTCACTGGTTACATTTCACCCTACATTTTTCGTGTTACAACCAATTAATGGACTTTGGGGACCAATATTGAATAGAAATTACCACAGTCTTAATCTTATAACCATAATGATGTGTGTCTTAAAAGTTCTATTACTTTGAGTGAGCTACAAATTTATATTAAACTAGTTTATGTCGAGGTAATGCGTCCGAGTCCGAATCGACACTGAAATTTTCAATTAAATAAATAATTGAATCGCGTCAAAATTAATTAAAAAGTTTTACGTAAACAATCTAAACCCTCTACTTTAAACGGTTTCCTTTATCTAAGTTCAATTAACTTTTGATTGATTGTGGCGGAAATTTCATTACCAGTGACCAAACCATAAACCAGTTTTATTACATAAAAGCTTCCTTCTTCCTGGTTGCCTTAATGCTGAGGATCGCGACCAAATGAAAATTTCTACCATTTCGAGCGATTGTAGGTAGCCTGGACTGCTCGTAGTAACCCACAGTGTTCTTTAGATAATCTGACCATTTAGATGGCACCCTGCTTTGGGTACGCTTCCCCTCCACTCTACCCAAAATAATTTGTCTATCTAGAGAATGCTTAGGAAACTGCATAATATGACCGAAGAAACCGAGAGCGCGTACTTAGCAGATTCTACAAAGTCTTTTTCTGATGTTAAACTCCTTCAAAATTTACTCATTTGTTTTCATAGTAGTCCATTGTACTCGAAGCAGTTTCTGCCAACACCACATCTCAAAAGCATTGATTTTTCTGCTATAGTGACTCTTTATTGACCGGTTTTAGCACCGTACAAAAATGTTGAAAATACGAGTACTTGGACTAGATGAACATT
Source organism: Tuta absoluta (assembly GCA_027580185.1). Taxonomy (NCBI): domain Eukaryota; kingdom Metazoa; phylum Arthropoda; class Insecta; order Lepidoptera; family Gelechiidae; genus Tuta; species Tuta absoluta. The sequence continues at coordinate 14,170,565 of JAQAHW010000005.1, forward strand.
CGTTTTTCGTCGAATAGAGCAGATTTTCCAAACCTTGTCGAGATTAGTCACAGCACTTTTGGCCATCCCGGATCTATGGCGAATTTCTTCAGTGCAGATAAATAAAAGCTAGCTGATCACAAATTACCTGTTTGCAACTGAATGAATTCACCATGGATGGTATACATATATTACATTATCGATAACAGCCAAAACAGTCCACTGGACATGCGATTCAACGGGAAATACATTACTTTAACTTAGCTTATTTCAACGCTGTCACTTACACGTTAAGAAAAGGATAGGAGATATTCAAGTCACATCATGTCTTATAAGGCGTTTTCTGTCCTAATGCAAAAATGAAAACAATGGCGACTAAATTGACTGGAAATGGCAAATAAACCATTAACGTTTTTAAACATGACAGGTCTTCAATATCTTCTATACTTTTCCAATCCTATATGACAGACGGTGACATCGTTGATATAAGGTAAGTTAAGATAATTTACTTTTCGAATTGAGGCCATTGCCATACTCACCACGCTTGGAAGCGCTGATGCATTCACAGGGAATGCCACTGCACATTCCCAGTCTGAATTTCTCCCTTAATTGCTTTTAACAACACCTACGTGTAGAACTAGGGTGATGCTATTCTAATCCCGCACCACACGGCACTTGAATGCTTACAACGATGCTTGCTTAGAGTTGTTATCATTTCCGTAGGTCTATATGTCCCGAGTACGTCTACATTGGCTATTTGAAGCTGGCTTAGAATAGCACCACCCCAGTTCATACCCGTGGGTGTTTTAAGAAGCGAATAAGGGACTTTTAGGACACCCACGGAAAACAAATTGGTGATGCTACTTTTAACCGACATTTCACAAAAATGATTTCTCTCTACGTTCTACGTTCTTTTCTTGCGCGGTACTCTATGAACTTACTATTTTCCCTTTTATCCGTCGCTTCTAATGGACTGACCCCAGCCATGCTTCAGGATTCTGCAGAGAAAAGAATACATAAAAGCTTTTCTAGGAACAAAGATGAAATCTAAACACTGTAAAAATCATAATTATGGAAAAATGTGGTTTCGCTTTAGCTTTTTTTGTATGTTTTTTTTATACTGACTAAATGCCAATTATACGGGTTGAGTAACTGAACCATTTTTAGAACAAATAAAAACCTTTTTATGTGGGTCGCTGGTCTGAAACGTGCACCCAGTTTAAACTTGTATTTTATTCTTAATATTTTCTTTGTGTAAGCTTGTATATTGTTACCTTGCTGATTAGATTAACCTACCATGTTCTTCTCCTTCTTCTGCATGGTAGAAATTTCATACTTCAAATACCTAATAAGCACTTATCTATGAAGTGATTTTCAGTACACTATGCCACACTTTGCTCATATTTTCATAGTCGCAGATACCACTGATGGCCATAATGCCTTCTCTTATCGGAGACTCTTTTACCACGTCCAGCCTTAAGTGTATAGTTTGACCTGCTGGCTTCTGTCCCACGGGAAATTTCGACCTCTTTGAAAGCAAAGGTTATCAATAAAATTTGAATATATTCCTCGTGATCTACACTATTTAGCTACGCTACAATGTAACTGTATGCAGCGTAGCACCCATAGCAGAGTCGTAGTATTAAGCTACGGTCAGATAACTTTTTTTATTGCATTCAACATAGTTGAACCAACGATGTTTAAATAACGGTCGGGAAACTTTTTGCATGCCTAAACTTTTCTATTTTATTACTTGCTTGTGTGCCTCGCACGGGAAAAATATCTGCATAGTCTCAAAGCTAACTTCAGGAGTAGAAAATTGCACTTTTGAGTGATGACACGTGAGGGTTCTACAGAGTGCAGTGGAATTTTTCCTCGGAGTATTTATGAAATGTTTCACCTGATAAAAATAAAAAGTAGGTAAATATACTGCTCATTTTTGATAAGTAATAGGTTGTTCCTTCGAAAGTACCTCTGAGTTTGAATTTCTTTGAACAGCATAGGGGTATACCTAGATTTACCTTTGAAAAGTAAGTTTTAAGTTCGAATTTGGGACAGGATTTACTCTTGGCCAACAGTGTAGCGGGCTCAGTTCAGTATGCATTTTCAAATACAGATTACAGTACTACTATATCTACTAGCAAAGAGATAAGGTAGGTACTCATAGCAGGTATAAACTTCAAACGTGTGTAAAGTTCTGAACAAGTGCAGGCCCGTCTTCTCCAATGGGCCTACTGAGCACGAGCCCCGGCCCCGCGACCTATTGGAGCCTTCTTTTGTACCATGTCAATAACTTAGATAATATTAAATTTGAGGCTTTCTATGCTATAAAACATTTAAATACTCTCAAAAATCGAGTGGGTGCCTAAATACGTTACTACAAGTATTGAAGCATCTATTAGAAACATGATTTGAAAAGTCTGTTCAAAGGTTGCAGAGTAGTCTACTGGAGGCGAATGTATCCGCCACTGGCATAGGGGTCCCATTATCGTGGCCAGGGCCTCTTAAAGGTTAAAGGCGGCCCTGACCAAGTGAATCACTCTTTCCACATGAAACCTACAAAGTATGTAGGAGAGGAAAACTCGTACGGCCACGGTCACTCACTACTCGCTAGTTCGCAACTAACGACCAACTACTCCTAGCTCCAACTTTTATGTAATAAAGAGTTTCTGTGTAGTGAAACGCAATTAAAGTAGTAAGTACAGTTCAAACTACGGCTTTAGGGGCTATTTTACCGGTTAAAAGAATAATATCGGCACTTAACGACGCATTATTACCTACTTTGCTCTATTAGTAGGTCATTCTTTGCTGCAATAAACCCGTATGGACGGAGCGCGTGTGTGCCGTACCATACGTACATACATATATCACGTCTATAATCTCTTGTGGGGTAGGCAGATTTGATGGTCATTCTCAAAATGATTGAAAGGTGTTATGATTGTGATTTTACTTTCGAAACTAATAAATAAAAATAATAATAAAATTCGTTTATTTTTCTCAAAACAACAATAGCAAAGCCTTAACATAAATTGAAATCAGTAGGACATTATTCCTAAGTTTTGTGCTGTGAGAAACTGGTGTGATAGTCGCAAACCCGTGTTACATATCACCAGGCCCCCACCCTAGGACAAAATCAACAGTACTGTCAGGATTTATAATTAATAATATATTATTAACTAATGGTATAGGCTTTACATTTTTAAACAAAGGTTAAATAAATAAAATCAAACCAAACTTCTTTCTTCAATGTCGGTCGTGATTTCTAAATATTTTTTATTACACACAATTTTAATATACGAAGAAACACACAATTTTAATATACGAAGCATGATTGAATTGATCACATCAATCACATTATAATGCCAATTTTCTCCGTACTCTAAAAGCAAAAAAAAAACGGTTCTCTTATAGGATCACATTGTTGTGCGTCAGTCTATTACGACTCTTTCTTTATCTCGGGAAGGCGTAAAGATATACAGTTGAAATGAAAACCATATACTCAGGTTGTTATTGTATAAAATCAAGTTCCTTACATGATCTGGAACTCTGTTTGGCATGTAGCTTCATTTTGAAGTACAAGTGTAGAAAAAATCTAAAATTTTAAATGAAGTAAATTGATTTTACGGAGCCGAAATAAAAACTAACTATTAAAATTGAGGCTAGTAGTTTAAGTGGGGTACCATGATAGGGCTTGATATTAATGTTACGGAACCCTTGATGGGCGAGTCCGACTCTTACTTAGTCGGTTTTTTTGAAAGTATAGTTGATGGTAAAAAAAACCTCCTGGATACTAACCAGCGTTGTTATTTTCAGTTTAAATCTCAATCCACTTTGCAAGTTGCCGCTTTCTGACGTAACTTTCCAACGATGCATTCTAGTCTAGATGTTTAGTTGGATGTTGCTTGCTTGTCCTTTCACAAGAGAGAATTTTTATGTGATACGCTCAAAAGGATTTGCCTAGTATGCTGAAGATTATTTTTAACTGACTTGAAATAAAAAAGCAAGACCCGTACCTATGTTCTTCTTTCTTCTCTTTTTTCTTTTCGTGTGGGACACCGAGTCGTCCGATGACCCGACGAACCCTGGATGTTAATTTAATAACATTGAAAACAATGTTTGTCGTAGAACTCTCTAGGTACAGGTAGGTATTTATACGATTTCGGGACGTATTAGTGGTTTCACAATAAAACAATTTTAAACGGATTTATGAGTTGTGTTTATTTCGGATTTTACAATTCCAAATTTGGAATTGTAAAATTCAAAATTGTTTTATTGCGATGAGTAAGTAATAGTTGTGCAAACTCAAGAAAATATTAAGTATTAGTGGTTTCTTGCCTTGAGTGAAAAGTCCCTCATTTATTTGTTCCACATTTAGGGAACTATTGGCACGTATCGTATAGATTCTGTCCGATCCGCTTTTCTCAGAACAACTTTGGGCTGGTTGTTTGAACAACCACACAAACTTCTCCGGGTGAGCTCCTGCTCCTCACCAATCAGTCAGGTGTAGGATTAAAGCTAAAAAAAAGCATAGGCTTAAATTGAAGAGTCCAGTCCTTAAAAAATACCAGTGAAAAGCATGGACATGGACCAATAAGGGATTGCTACGTCCGTTATTTTTCTTGCTATTTTGCGGCCTTCACAAAAATACGCGACGTTCGGTTTGTATGAATAAAGAAAAACTTTTCAGAGATAGGTGTGTCCCGACGCTAGCACTCTTTTTTCACAGTATGTAAATAAAATACAATTTGTGTACGCAAATAAAGAATATCCAATACGAAAAGTAAACGAAGATTTATTACGATCCAAGAAAAGAAAATAATATTTTGTCTATTCGCTCTCCCGTCGTACCATTGAACTTATCTTACCTGAGGGTTTCGTACCTTATAACGGGTTGCAATAAAATATACTATATAGGGTCCCATTCTAAGTTCCCGTATCAATCAATCCCCACAGGCAGCGACACTTGGAATATATTACAACTTAGTTTTGCACTCGTAGTAATTTCTTCTATAAATATAAAAATGGGCCAGTTAATTCAGTTGATAAAAGACTGGAACGATATTCCACAACTTCGGACCGCTGACGAATTTTCGGTAGATAGTCGAGTTTCAATTTCTAGGAATGTTAATCTATAGTAACTCGTAAAAGACGACTAAAGGGAGTCCTTTAACTTGAGTAAGTTAAATGTGTATTGCAAGTTTAGGCGATGGCCTGACAACCTGTTACTATGGCGATTCACAACTTTCTAAATCAGCCTCAAAAATTCGTCAGACGTGGCGAAATTATCCTTTTCACGGCAATTTACGATCTGCCTACCCCGCAAGGGATGAAGGCGTGATATGTGTTTGTAAGTCTATAGTCATTAGATATTCTTCAAACACAAACGATTCGTGAGATCTCTGAGACAATCATATATTATCTAGTACTTCAAGCTAATCCGCCTGACAAGCGTGCTTGTTGAGTAGACAAATACTCGTATCCCGAATTCATAGGGGACCCACGGCTTACGGTTTAATACAGCGAAATTGCAATGATGAATAATTTGATCTTCTTTCTCTTTTCATGTGGGATACCGAATAGTCCAGCGACCCGATGAACCCTGGTGTCAGAATTTTTCAACCACCTACTACCACTAGTAGGCCTCTGACATGGTTGTGTAACGACCGCCGTTTAAGTAATCATAGCTAGCAACCGGGACCGACGGCTTAACGTGCCCTCCGAAGCACAGAATCATTTATTTCGGACAATCAGTTGGTTCACCCTGCAATGTCCTAACCAGATCGGGAATAAATTCACAAAGTGATAAATATCAACTTTATGAGTGTCCCACCAAGAATCGAACCCGGAACCTTTGCGTCGCAGGCAATCGCACTACCACTGCGCCACATCGGCCGTTAATAATTTGATGATAGTTCATGATTATTATTATTTTTAACTTAAGGCTAGTTCTCGTTAAGAGATTACATCGTGATCATTAGTGCTACAACTGAACTAAATTCCTCTATCTTTGTGAAATTTAGCGTTCCCGCTCGGGGAGGAAAGATAAAAGTTTTTCGCTCGGACGTGGAAAAGGTAAAAGAAGATAACCTGCACATTTTCTAGTAGGGCAAAAAACTAAATTACAAGCTGAAAATATGGTGGAGACTGGTTGACTTAAAATGTAGCACAAAAATAAGATTTTTCAGATGAGGGCAGATGATACCTGAACTGAAAACAGATCCCATTCACAAACCCAGCACCTTACTTTGCTATCGTAATTAATTATTAATATTTAATTAGTTAGATGTGTTTTGAATCGAATAAACGAACAGAAGTAATAACATTTATGTCCACTGGATGTGAAATTGCACAAAACTAATATTAAACTTGGTAAATTGTGATATAGTTGCATATTGGAATTATTTACGTTATTGACTCGCTGTAATCAAAGTTTCAATACAAATACAATGCAGCTTCTGTTATTATTCGCTCCGCAGAGTAAGTATTCATTATTATCTGTTCATTTATTTTATCAAATTCCAGCATTGTTCGTATTTGGCAACGAAATTGGTCAATATAAAATACATACATACATAAATCACGCCTGTATCCCTTACGGGATAGGCAGAGCGTTAACGGCCGTGAAACGGATATTAACACCACGTCTGACAAAAGTTTGAGGGTCAATCAGAAAACTATGTATCACTATAGTAACAGGTTGTCAGCGCATCGCCTAAAATGGTAATACACATCTAACCCTCGAGCCCCTTAGTCGCCTCTTACGACACCCATGGCTAAGAAAGGGGGCGATGCCATTCTAAGCCGGCATGTAAAAATGTTTCACTGACGTCTAATTCATCCATAGCAAGTACGTACCTACTTCGGCCGGAACAAGAGCACTGATGAACAGATTTCCATACAAATAACTTGTCATACTCTAGCGGATTCTTATCGTGCTTGCGCTGAGATTTGTGATTTCCCTACAAAACAATGGGGACTTTTCTATCTTGCAGTTCTCAACCTTTTTTATAAGTTCATACCAGATGGCTTTGTGTTAAGCGGAAATTTTGACAAATAAATTGATTCATTTACATAAAAATGCTGATTAACTCAGCGCCTATGTACATGTACAATTCAAAATGGGCTAGAAATTTTCCCAATGCGAAACGGGCTTTTTGCGTTCTGATAATACTAGGATTTCGACATCTAGTGTGAGTACTTGCCTGAAAAAATCAATTCAAAAAAAAAACTATTCACGGGTGAAACTGCCGTGTCAATAGATACACTCTCAAACCTCTGAGTTTCATTTAGGGATGTGACTTTAGACTTACACTAAAGTTTAGTTTTTATCGATTGTTATTATTACTGTTAAAGAAAAAATACGATTTAAAATATATCGATTATTTATCAAAAACGATGATTATTAAGATAATCAAATTTTAATATAATTAATTGATTTTGCTTATTTTTTAATATTTACTGACAGAGATAAAATAAACACCATAACGCCTAAAATAAATATTATAATGATCTAAAATAAATTGTCGTGTATTTTGATTGCTGTGTGAGAAAAGGCCCGAAGATAACCGTTGCTTGGTGCAATTACGTGTCGCAAAAACAAAATAATATGTTCTTATAAATTCAAATAATTCTTCTTCTTCTTCAAATTTAAGAGTCAAACTCTTGTCGGTGGCGTAACTTCCAATCTTCTCTCCTCTCCGCCAGTGACTTGACCTCTTGATACGACACGACATTGACTTTTTCCTTTATCTGGGTAAAGTAAGTGCGTCTAGGTCTACCTCTTATTATCAATAATAATTTAATTCAAAATGCATAATCGATTATTCCAAAGAACTAGTTTTATGGAAATAGCAAATACATTTTTTTACATCCCTAGTTTAATACATACTAAAATATCCAATATTTTCTGTCACTCTTAGGACAGAACATCAGGCACATGTCCTGTTTGGTTTGGTAGCGGCATGCGGTGTCCGCGTCATTTCACGTCTCGTGACCACATCTCCGCTTCATGTCATGACAATCTGTTTCAAGTTTGTGGGTTAAAATAATCTATACAGGGTGAAAAGGACAGCCCTCCGAATACTGATAGGGTGCATGCAGACCATGAAACTGAACAACTTTCCCCTAGGAACATATGTCAGGCAATGACAAAATATATTCGACCTCCCATAGAAAATCACGATCAGCTGACTGCATTTCCTATGAAAAGTCATTTCTATTACGTTTCCTGAAATAGGTTTTTATGGCAAGATGTTTAGCTACATGGTCTGAATGCAACCTTTCAGTTTTCGAAGGGCTGTCCCTTACACATTCAAGATATGTTATTGTCTGGGGTAACGAATGAATTTTAGAATCGTTTCAAACATCATCGATTGCTCCAGCAAATGCAGCGTATTGTTTTAGTTAAGTACTAATTAGATAATCCGCTGCACGCATGCCATGTTTAAAATGCAGTTATCAATGATTTACAAGAAAGGAATACCAACTGATCTGTTGAAAACTGAATTCCATCAGCGTATCGACGGGTTCCGGGCTATTTATATTAACCGCCGAAAAACCGTTAAAACCGTATAAAAATTGGGAGGTATTTAAACAACATACATACACATATCACGCCTATCATCCATTGCAGAGTAGGCAGAGCGTAAACGGCCGCATAAAACGGACATTTACGCCACGTCTGACAAACATTTGGGGGTCATCCGGAAAATTGTGTATCGCCATAGTGACAGGTTGTCAACAGGTTGTCAGTTCATCGCCTAAAATTGCAATACACACCCTGAGTCCCTTAGTTGCCTCTTACGACTCCCATGGGCAAGAAATGGGGTCATTCTATTCTAAGCCGGCATCACACGGCATTTATTTAAACAAAGTGACTGTAAATTAAAGTTTTAATAATTAATTTACTAGTGTTTCTAAATGCGCGACTGACTGCGAGAGAAGAGAAATAAACAGAACAGCAACTTACAAATATTACTTTGAGTTACTTAAAAGAAAATATGAAAAGCTTCATAATATTTTAGCAATCTAATATTTGTTTAAGTGTCAAAGTTTTTCCGCAACAGGTTCAAAAAAAACAATAATCTTTGAGCTTCAGTCTGTACCTCTGAAAGAGAAATTGCTGAGTTCAGCAAAGACATTGAACAGACAGAGAGGTGGTAAAAAATTAAGCACCGAACATCTGCGAATGAAATGCCCAGCCACTCCCATTTTTATTTCTGAGCATTTGACGACTAAAATGAAAAGGTTACATTTTCTCGCTAGAGACTTTGCTTCTACGAACGACTTCAAGTATTGCTGGGCCACCACGAATGCTATATTCCTACGGAAAAGAGAAGGCGATTCACCTACCCGACTGAAGTCTGAACAAGATCTAATTAATCTCCGAGAACAAATGTGACTAGTTGAATATATGCAGATCTGCAACTTTTCTTGTTTTATAATTCATTTCCCCTTTAATTACAATTTCATGTTTTGTATAAGCAACCACAAATACTCTCATCACACATACAAAAACAACACACTCACATTTGACTACAATATACACTTAATAGTAGTAAGTAGCCCTTCTATTAAAATGCAGTCCAGTTTTATACCCAAGTCATATACATTGTGTCCCGCTGACTCACTCTATCATTAATGGATAGTAACCTATTGGATAATTTGGATGAAGTATCTGTATCGGAATCTTTCATTGTTGATATCAACAATTGTCGCCAGCAAGTAGACAAATTTTGCCACAATAAGTCATTAAAAATAATAGCACAAAACATACGCAGCATATCTGCAAACTTTACGTCATTTCAAATTCTACTACACCAGTTACAGTTAGATCTTGACATTATTATTCTGACTGAGTGCTGGTTATCTTCAGCATTTTTGAAATGTCACAAGAATGCAATAATCCCACCTCTGACATATATTTGCAATTTAAGTATAACGATGGGGAAATATCCCAGTGCTTTTAAGAAGGCAATAGTTCACCCAATATTTAAGTCTGGTGATAAAGATATACCTACCAACTACCGTCCTATTTCAGTGTTAACAGCCATGTCCAAGGTACTGGAGCGTATAATTAACAAACGACTTACGAAATACCTAGAAAGTAAAAATTTGCTTTCTGAGAATCAATTCGGTTTTCGTACTCAGCGTTCGACTTCAGACGCTGTACACACTCTTACTGATTTTATTGTCACCAACCTGGACGGAGGCAAAAAGTGCCTGGCAGTCTTTCTAGATTTAGCCAAGGCTTTTGATACCCTCTCAATCCCCGTCTTGGTTGGTAAACTTTGTGCTCTGGGTGTAAGAGACAAGCAACTCTCTCTTCTAGAAAACTACCTCATGCATAGATCACAAAGGGTGATTGTTGATGGCGTCACTAGCGAAGAACAGACAGTTTGTTATGGGGTACCTCAGGGTAGCATTCTGGGCCCCACATTATTTTTAGCATTTATAAATGATCTCACAAGTTTGAATCTCATGAACGGTAAAATTATATCCTTTGCCGATGATACAGCTTTGGCTTTTACGGGTAACAGCTGGAATGAAGCGTTCCAGTCTGCCCAAAATGGTCTAGATTTAGTAACCGACTGGCTTTCTTCAAATTACCTAACTTTAAACGTAGACAACACGAAATATTTAACATTTTCAATTCGTGAGCTCCCTGATACGGTATTTGATACGCTTACTGTTGTAGCACATGGTCCACATGCCAAAGATGCATTATGTTTATGCCCTGAACTACAGAGAACCAACACAATTAAGTATCTAGGAGTTCAAATTGATAATAGGCTTTGTTTCAAGGAACATATCCTATATTTGGCAGCTAAAATACGTAAGCTAATATTTGTTTTCAAAAATCTACGACACGTTGCCGATCCTGACATTCTTAAAATGGTATACTATGCCCTTTGCCAGTCGCTGATAACTTACTGTATAACGTCATGGGGTGGCGCAGCCAAAACCCACCTCATAACACTGGAAAGAGCTCAAAGGGCAGTTTTAAAAGTTGTAACATTTAAACCCTACTTATACCCCACAAATCTCCTTTTCCAATTCTGTCAGGTACTAACGGTCCGTCAATTATTTTTACTATTAGTTATTATTTTCCAGCATAAAAATACGCCTTACTCACCTTCAATTTTGCAAAAAAGAAACCGACAAGTTATCCCTGTCTCGAAGTTCAAAACGGCCTTCAGCCACAAATTCATCACATTCCTTGGCCCGTGTCTTTTTAATAAAGCAAATGAAATTAATAACATATATTCTTTGAATTCTCACTGCTGCAAACAAAAGATAACATCTTGGCTCCAAAATCTTACTTACTCTGATACTGAAGAGCTACTATACAGAATACAGAATACAGAATCGTTTATTTGTTGGAAACAGGTTAGTTACAATGGTCTTAAATACTACATATTAGATGTGTTCAGCTATTTCCTACCTTTGCTGGCATACAAACGTGGTTTAATTCTAGATAGGCACATAACATTATTTCATTAAATTGCACATTTATGTCATCAGAAGCCTATTTGTATTCTAAAAATTCGTTTATACTATAAAAACATTTTTGTGTCAACATTTCAGTCAATTTTTTCTTTAACAACGTTATATTTAATTCTCTAATACATTTTGGTACTTTATTATATAGTTTAGGCGCCATACATAGTGCACTTTTATACATTAATGCTGTATTAGCTTTTGGTACATGTACTGCGTCATTGTCTCTTCTGTTACGATTTCTTACAACTGACAATCTTTGAAATAATTCAGGATTAGTTTTTACAAACAGTACCGATTCCTAAATATAAATAGCAGGAAACGTTAATATTTTGTACTTAATAAAATAAGGTTTACAGCTGTCCATATATGATAAGCCAAATATTGCTCTTATACATTTTTTTTGATATATAAATATAGAGTCTCTATGTGTAGAGTTTCCCCAAAACATTACACCATACCTTAGACGAGACGCAACTATACCATAGTACGCAGAAAGGAGTGCATTTGTGTCTATCACTGGTGCTAGCTTGTACAATTGATAAGCTGCTGTACTTAATCTTTTACATAGTTCGCGATTGTTTGTTTTCCAGTTTAGTTTACTATCAATGATCAAACCCAAGTATCTGGCATCATTTACAACATCAATCTGTTTATCGTCATGTTTGGTGATGATATTTGCGATATCAGTGCGTTGTTTGAAATGCATAACTTTTGTTTTATCTATATTAATTACCAAATTATTGTTTTGTAACCATGCTATCACAGATTTTATTGCATCATTAATGTCATTTTCGTATTGATTTATAATTTTACCACCCACGGTTATGGTGCTGTCATCAGCAAAGAGAGAAATGTGTTGGTGGGTAGCCGTTGGCAGGTCATTTATGTATAATATAAATAAAAGAGGGCCCAGCACGCTGCCTTGTGGCACACCAAACATAACTGTTCGTTCACAAGATTTGTATATACGTTCTGTCTTGCTTGCAATGTCAATTCTCGATATTTCAGTTATTTGTTTTCTATTTATTAAATATGTTTCAAAAAGTTTCAAAACGTTGCCACGTAAACCATATGACCCTAATTTTCTTAGCAGTATGTTGTGGTCCACATCCAATATTATTATTAAAGTAACGTTCCTGTGTTTTTTCAAAATTGGACAAATATTTTTGTATACTGTACGGCATTTTATCTTAAATGAAGTGTTTCGCAGAGAAAAACCACTTTGAAAAATACTATAATGAGCAAAATATTATGAGCTTACATTTCTTTTAAAGTTTGCTTATTATTATTATTATTATTATCCATTTATTTATAAAGTATACATATTTCTTACATTCTAGACACACTTAAACTACAAAAGAAAAGTTTATCTGTGTGCTGCACATTCCTCTTATGAAACTTATTAACTAACACTTACACTTACATCTAAGCAAACCTAAGTTGACAATAACAGAATCGTTAATGGAGCGGTATCAGCCCGTCCATTATTCCGAAACCGGTCGCTAGGACAACCTACCTACCTATGAAATAACAATTTGAAGAAACACTGGTTATTCCATTAGCCAAGAAGTTTAATTATAAAAAATTTAGAGTAGGTAATTTGTAAGTAAATTAAACAAGGTGTTCCGAAAAAATTAAGCAACATGCATTTATAATAAGACGCTTTAGTCAACTAAAAACAAATAATCTTCTTAAAATAATAAGCAACTGATATGTATTAGGAGCCCTATACATCGTCACTGGTAAATAAGTTCTGGCTTATACTAGTAGCCTCGTTTTATTTTATGTGCCATTTTTGCTTCTAGAGGTGGTGTCGTTAGTGTGAGCCGAATTGCGAGACCCAAAACGTGTTTGCATACATATTTATTGAAAAATTCGGTACATTCGCACCGGCCTTTTTGCCATTCCAAATTTGGCAGTGTAGTTTTGTGGAAAGCAGCTGACTTTTTACAATCTTCAAAACTTTGCCAGTGATCATTTTACAGTAAAGAACAGGATGGGTTAGATATTTTGGACTTTCGACCGTTCTTATGCCACGCGTATCAGACTTACATTGGCAGTTTGAGAGTCAAACCGCACGTGAGCTTGACTGTAAGTACATAATTAAAATCATTAGCTTTTTTGTTGTTAATCAAGAATACTTTTTTGATGTAATCAGATCCTGTTATTTCTATACTTATGTCTCTCTTCGCCCAGACGTAAACTTCCGTCCATTATCGAAACTCAATAGTAAGTGTATCGGGTAACGAAGAGTTTTCCAATGATCATTGGGTTACCATATTGGTAGCAACCGACAGAAATTGCGACAGAGGATCCCCGCCCCCATCAGAATTCGCGCGCAGTCAAACAAACTGTAGTTTCATTAAAAAGTCGTATCATAATGAACATAAGACCTCAAATAGAATATCAGTAACCAATAATCATTTATACAAAAGTTAGCTTAAAGTGAACTTTTTAGTAGTTTGGTGTTTAAACCACCTAACCTAAAATCTAAACCTAAATTGGAAAAATCATATCTATCTTAATATTGAAGTTGCCTTCTCTGTATTTTTAGTCACTTACTTAGTAATACAGACGCACGGCTATAATTTTAATATCTAAAAAAGATTTATTAATCATAACCCACTTTTTGTAAGTATTTTATTATGAATCAATATTCGTCGTGCATTTAGTTAATTTTTCGCTCACTCAAATTCATACCGCACAAGTTATTATAACAGTATTATTTATTTTAAATCGATAGTTTTATAATTCCCTATAAAAAAATGTATTTGACGCCTTTGCTCTGAGATGTAAACGTAGGTAAATTTATTTGAAATTGAATTTACGTTGTGGTTTCAATTGTGAAATAATTGATTCTGGTAGAGTGCGAAACAATTTACTTTGACAAGTTACTTAAAATTCAGCCCAGTGTTAATAAATCAGGCTACACAAGGGTATTTGCAGCTAAACCCTTATTTAGGTAAGTAGCAATGTATTTGCATCAAATCAAGCCCTGTTTTCGTGTAGCAGGACTTATATAAATTATACATATTTATATTGACAGTCTCAAAATTGATGGTATACTTATATTGGTATGAATTTGTAACAGTTGGATTTGTTTGAGTATTAGAAATACTTAGAAAGTACCCAGGCACTAAGAATGATAATCATGTTGTTAGCGTATTAAGTATCTACCTACACCTAGAGCTAGGCTGATGAAAGAAGACATTGAAAAAACTCGGCAAATCAAAAAAAAATATTGGATGGCATCCCCTTATTTTTTCGATTTGCCGTCCTACAAAAATTTTAGGGCTAAACAAGAAGCTTGAAGGTATAGGTGCATCTAGGGTCTATGTAAAGGTCATGGTCTGCATGCACCCTATCAGTATTCGGAGGGTTGTCTCTTACATCCTGTACAGTTCCATGGGAACAAACAGTTTTTGATATAGCATTAGTGTTGATATTTTAAAAAAATCATTTAATTCGATTGTCTACTTTCAATAGCAAGACTCTACTTGTATTATATCCACAGATAATAGATTTACCGCGGTTGATGTAGATATGTCGGAGATACCTACTTTTAACAATTTATCATATGCTTTTTCCGTCCCAATTGAAAAATAAACATGTTTATATACACTCGTCTCATAATGTTCGAATTATGAATTCGAAAACAGATGCATAATGACCTACTTTATGCATTCTGCCTATAAAAACTAGGGTTTACTATAAATTACAGAAGCGTAATGACTTAATGAGAAAACGCTTAATACGATAAAGTTGAGAAATGAAACGAAGTTTTTTTTTCCAATACTCAAATCGCTATCTTCCGCCGCACCTGACAGTTGTTGTTGTACGGTAATTTTTCGGATGTTGTTCAGTTGTTTTAATAGGTTTTTGTTCTGTTGTTGTTCAGATGTTGATTAGTTGTGGTTCAGATGTTATTCCGATGTTGTTCAGTTGTTGTTTCGATGTTGTTCAGATGTTGTTCAGTTGTTGTTCAGATGTTGTTCAGTTGTTGTTCCGATGTTGTTCAGATGTTGTTCAGTTGTTTAGTTAAGTTATTGTTAAGACTCCACATCTAAACAACTGCTAAAGTATAGATTTTTAAAAATTCATATCAAGCCATATTACGTTCTCGTATTGAATTTGTCCTTGTATCGGGCCTTGCAATGGCCGGTGCGTACGTTTAGAAAAGTGTTTCTGAGTTTTTTTTGGAGAGTGTAGATAAAATAGTGTATGCAACTGCTATAATTAGGCATTAGAATGCTCGTGTCAAACTATTATCACACTCGGCTGCGCCTCGTGTGATAAACAGACACTCGCGTTCTAATGACCCCCATTATACGACAGTTGCATAAACTACTATTAAAATACCTTAGGGTAATTTTGCCTGTTTTCGGCCAATCTTGCGTACTTTTGACTTTAAGAAATCATCTATATTTTTTACACTCAATATTCAAAGCTATGACTTATCTCAAAAACTGTTACCCAAGTTTTAATGTGATGGGGTTTTTCGTTTACTTTTGAAATAATTTATTTATGGTTTTTATTTAGAGCTAATAGCTGGAATGTAACCGAAAACGACTGGTGGCCAGCAAACCGGATCAACCTACCTACCTACCTATTATTGTGCCGTGTGGTGCCGGCTTGGAATAGCATCACCGCTATTCTCCCCGTGGGTGTCATAAAAGGTGACAAAGGGATGAATCAAGGGAAAGAGCAGCAGCGTTCCCTGTCAATAAAACACCTTGCACTGCGCTCGTCAATCCACGTGCCAAGCGTGATGTGTATGGCAAACAACCTCCAATTGGGGGAGGCCCATGTCCATCAGTGGACTGTCATGGCTGTTGAAGTTGAGGACCTATTGTTTTGAAGAACTATCTAAACTTGTATTGTGTTCAGACTGCAGAAGGATCCCGTTGCAAATACTCAAGTTAAAAACCCTAAAAATGGCTGCCTACTAATCATGAGGAGGGACAAGCCGGTGATTTAATGGGTGTAATCCGAATATTAATCACTCCATAAATGAAGCTTCTTTCTAAATTTATTCGCTTAATGTTTTCATGGCACTTTTTTTTTGTAAAAATTAAGTCACATGTGGTTAAACTCGAACAATCCAGACTTTTAAAAAAATGTTCTATCACCTTCTGCCAACTCAGAAAAGTGTAACCTCTTTTTTCTCCCTTGACTGACATAAAGGGTGACTAAGAGTGATTATTTGTTCAGTTTCCTGTAAAACTGCACTGCTTTCACCGCCAACTTGCCTGCCAAGCGAGTATAAAAAACTCCATGTCCACAGTGGACTGTTGCGGCTATTAAAAATGATACCGCGGTTGGAGGTCTACTCGATCAATCGAAACTTCACCAAATGTCATCAGCACAGTGTGCTTTATCGTAGATACTAACCCTATATCTTCATTTGAGTTTGTAATATCGACCCAGAGATCGCAAATTCAAAAGAAAAGTTCTTATTGTCGATTAATCACATAGGTAATCAGACGTCGCACATGGCGGTAGCGTTTGTTTCGACGACGGATTCGTTCAATGTCGTCCGTCTGTAAGAGCCTTTACGGGAACTAATCCCGCAAGCTCCAACAGTACCGCGAAATTCAAATTGCTTTTCGTGTTTGAGTTTATCGAGCTGAACCTGATAAAGTATTGCGGTACACCAGTCAGTTAATCAGCACGAATTCTGTTCGAGATTTTGGTGGTGAAATACATTTGAATATTTAAATAAGACCAATCCATTAAGATTCCTTTTAATAAATTTAAAAGCAAAGGTTGGATATCAAATAGATGAAACCTGATTATTTTGCCTACTTTTTGTTTGAAATGCATTTAAACGAAGCGAATCCGCATTCATTTAGTGCCCTAAAATTCTAGTTAATACAAATATGTTTATGATTTTATAACAAGAGTGGTAGTAAAAAGTTCAATTAATGTATTTCTATCAAAACATGATAGCTATAGTACCATGATAGCTAGAGCGCCATTATACACTACTTGAAAATTGCAAGAAATTTTCCTATTAATTACAACTTCCGCTATAACGCTGAGTGGAATTGTATGTCGGCAGAATGAGTTGAACATGTTGTTTTAATTAGGGGCACAATGAAAACCCTGTACGTGTGGATTTAATTGGCTGAGCAGTCAGTTTTCAAGCTTACGTACCACTTTGAGTTACCCATGAGACTAAAGTACTATGGTTTACCATGTAGATGTACAAAATAACCATTATAAAATGATTTTTACGTAGGTTAAGGTGCTCGACAAAGTTTTGATTCGTACATTCATCTCTGTCCGTCAGACAAAAACGCTTTCTCGTCTCGTGTACCCACAACGGGTTCCCTGAGTCGAAAAATATTAAGCTTTGTGTTTTTGTTACTTACATACCTACCTGCTACAGGAATTATAATCGCGCAAAAAATGATATCAACGAAAAGTACGCGCGCATACATTCATCCAAAGACACTCGTGCTATCCTAGAAAGTTTATTTAGTCTGCAAACATAATTATTGAATATAGTTACTTATATGACGACATTATTTAAAATACGTATGATGTAAAAATATCAGCTGCAAACATTTTAAAGGGTTAACCAATCCATGAAAATGAACAACACTCCCCAAGGAACATGAAATAAAAATTTTACGTTCCATACAAGTTGTCCCCCGGTCAGCTGGAACATTTTGTAGGGCAGGTTCAAACTTTTATTTTTATTTTTGACGTATGTTTCTTTGGGAAAAATGTTCAGTTTCAGCGGCTGGTTCACCCCTTACAATATTTGCATATAATATTTTTACATCTGTATATAACCTTTAACTTCAATTAATAGTACATACCTACATACATTAATTACGCCTACATCCCTTACGGGTTAGGCAGAGCGTTAACGGCCGTAAAACGGATATTAACACCACGTCTGACAAAACTTTGAGGCTCAATCAGATAACTGTGTATCACTATAGTGACAGGTTGTCAGACCATCACCTTAAATTGCAAAACACATCTAACCCTCGAGTCTCTTAGTCGCTTCTTTGACACCCACGGGAAAGAACATATTATCAGCAGCACATTAATCATCAACCTATACTGGTTTTAATTATGAACTGTATACAGACTACTTAGTTTAAGTTGAGCCTTTATACATTCAATCTGTAAAGAATGGATTTATCGCAAAGTTGGCGTTAGTGGCTTAGTTGGAAAACTAACGATGGAGCCGTGCCACGCGTTATTTTCACTAAGATATGCTTGCAAAAATTCGCGGGCAAGGGATGAGCCACGGTAACCAAAATGGATGAGGCGTCGCCACTAGTAAAGACAAAAGCTGCAGGTTCAAATCCTGCCAACGGGTGAAATTTTGCAAGTTTTCTCATAAAATAGTAGCTTTTTCTACGTATACATTTACGTACCGAAATGGGGGCTTTTATGTCTAACAGTTCTCGACCTTTTTAATCATTTCGACCCAAATTACGTTGTGTTTAGCTGAAATGTTGACATCTGACTCACAAAAACATTTCATCTATTTACTTACATTTCCTTGGAAAAAACTGTTTCTATCTATGTCTCTACCCACTTTTGAATACAGGCTTGAAGAAATCCCTTTAAACAAGAGTTGTTAGACGGCATCCATCTATCTCAAAGCCAGCTGTCCTTTAAAATTCTTTATACGGATAGAGAATGTTGGGTTATTTCACTGCTGATATGAGCAAAGGGTATTTTATTTCCTTTTTTTACAGCGGAATGAGCAAACTTTTAAAAAAGGTTTTCCCTTATTTAATGACACGGGGGCTGTAATTGTCATTACCTTTATCTTCTTCTGTTGTGTGGGATAATTCGACAAATGACCCGATGAACCCTGGTACCAACATTTTTTAATTTGCCTACCACTACCTCCTATTAGGCCTCTTAAATGGTTCTTTTTATTACTACCCATGATTTGCAAATAGTTCGGGCAATGTAATTTATAAATTATTGATAGCTATAGACATCAAATTGTGTTTGAGTTGCGCAGGCACGCCGCCGCGGTTTTGAGCATTTGAATTTAACATTGGCTCTTTCCACATTCACGCGTTTATAACTTAGTATGGAAGCTCGTTTCACCCGCTGCTTCCCGATTGTAAGAATACAACACTTTCTTGACTTAAAAGGTACTTAAAACACTCCTCTTAAATCACTCCATCAATTACAAAAATCGAAAGAGGAAAGTGACTTTATTTAATACTATGTAGTGAGAAATAAATTAAGTTGTCAGATTGTTAGTTGACCTATGGTATCCATGTATGTATCAGACTTTTAGTAAATAACGGAGTAAAACCACTTTATTTTACAAAATAATACAATATGTACAAAACGGACTTACAACGTTTAGCTTCCCACATCAAAAACGCTACAATCTTATACGGGGTGTAAGGGACGGTGTACCGAAAACTTTGCAGGCATGATCAGACCATGAAACTGAACAACTTTTTCTATGGAAGCTATGTTGGTAAACGAGATTTTTTTTTCAACCTCCCATACAAATTTCCCGATCAGCTGACTGACTTTCTATGGAAACTCGAAAAAAAAATTCGTTTCCCAACATAGGCCCCATAGTAAAAGTTGTTCAGTTTCATGGTCTGATCATGCCTGCAAAGTTTTCGGTACACCGTCCCTTACACCCTGTATAAAATAGTGCAACAAGTGCCTAGACCATGGTTTAGATTTTGCGAAGCTGAAGCGCACGAGTGAGGTAAAGCCCTTTCACTACACCACCGCGCGAGAATCAGCCGTGACAACACATCTATAAATAAACCAGCCAGCATTGCTCGCGTAGCTTGTGTTACTCCCATTAGCTGATTAAACTCAGTTCCTGCTGCAAACTGGCGTATCGCATTGTTTACGCACAACTAGGAAATCTGTTCTTTTTAAAAAACTGTGCTAGTATTTGCTAGTACACTCTGCTAATCTCTACTAATTGCTTTAAAAAAAATCTATTTACGGCCACGCTGCTACTAGTTTTCCCGAGGGATCACAGCGTTTCCTCTTGAGTGCTACAATATTTACTAATGAGTTATATCAATGTCATCACTGATCACACTTCCGCATATAAGTACTTTGGTTTTTTGGGTAAACTCATTTGTTATGTACTTTAGATGAGATGTTCTTTTCTTTGTTTTAAATTAAGTAACCCTACCTACGTAAAATTCATTATTATGTCCTCCACGCCTTGTGATGCCAGCTTAGAATTGTATTATCCCATTTCTTTGCCGCAGGTATCGTAAGAGGCAACTAAGGGACTCGAGGGTTTTATGAGTATAACAACTTTTGGCGACTATAGTGATACACTATTTTTCTGGAACGGCGCGGATATACTCTACTACGCCATCGGGCCAGTCGAACTAGTCGGAGTTATCACGCCTTTATTTCTTGCGGTGTAGGCGGATCATAAACGTCCTGCTGGGGAGCACGGCTTCGTTAATTTATTAGCTTCGCTTATCGCCACATCTGACAAATATTAATGATCGTTTCAGAAAAATCGTAATATCGTACATACATTATTATTTTCAGAAATACGCATTTTAAGTTCTTATAATTACAGTAAACACGTGTATCTCTATAATGACAAGTAGTCAGCATGTTACCTAAAATTAAATTACACATAAAACCCTCGACTCCATTAGTCACCGCTTTTCAACTTCTACGGGAAATGAATCGGGCAGTGCTGCTCTAAGCCGGCTTCACACGGCGCAAATTGTGATGATAGATGTTATTAAACTACTTAGTGACTGTCGAGAATCGTGCCCCTGAAGCGCACGAGCGATAATGATTCGTGGCAACAGGTGGCGTTTTAGCAAATCGCGAACCTCATAGAATTTTATTAAACGGAACGAGGATTTTCTGCAGTATCATCTTTTGCTCTGGCTTCTAAGTAAGGAATAGGTACTTAACTTCTTTTAAAGCCAATTTGTACTTAGTTATGTTTGTTGACAATTGTCCAGCAAAATTTAATTTTCTTTCATAACATATTTTTGTTTAAACAAGGCCTTGAAGTTTTGTAATATTCGAGTAGGTTTTCTTTTTTCGTAGGACACTGAGTCGATGCGATTGCGACTCGATGTACCATGGTGTCAGAGTTTTTTAATCGCCTACTACTAGTAACGACCGGTTTAACGACCGCCGCGCCGTCTAAGTAATCATAGACAGCAACCAGTGCCGACGGCTTAACGTGTCCTCCAAAACACGGAACCATCTTTCATACGGACAATGGGTCAGCCTGCAAAGCCTTACCTAATCAGAATGGGAACAAATTCACAAAGTCATAATATAAAGATAAGGATAAAATACGTTAAACCTTTATAATGCGATAGGAAGAATGTTCCCACCTGAAATTGAACCTTAACTACCCGCAATAGTTTTCAAAACAAATGGTTTTTTTTTACAAGCTCAGCCCGTTAAAGGGTTATTATCAACTTTTGTTAGTGCCTCACCGGGAACATTT
The DNA here is from genome assembly GCA_027580185.1 of Tuta absoluta. NCBI lineage: Eukaryota > Metazoa > Arthropoda > Insecta > Lepidoptera > Gelechiidae > Tuta > Tuta absoluta. The sequence continues at coordinate 14,192,511 of JAQAHW010000005.1, forward strand.
GCGCCGCAGGTAGTCACACACCACTGCGCCACGTCGTCCGTCAAGTAGGCAAGGTTCGAGTACGTAACTCGTACTGAGCCCGCTCGCCGCTGTTATGAGTCCATTGCTAGAAATATGCCTTTTTTCTCAAATGTCACCATTGAATCTTTCACTAGTAACAATTGGTAATAAAAATTCCTAGCTGTTCCTAGAGACAAATGGGAACAATTTGCCCCCACTCACACAAACCTCTTATCCTTCTATAAAAATTTAGTGGCCAGTGTTTTTTAAATGATTTGATCAAGTTTAGGGCGCCGACGATGGCGCGAGCAATGTACATCAAATGCGAGTGGGGACATATTGTTTCCATTTGTCTCTAGTAACAGCTGGGAATTTTTATTACCAATTGTCACTAGTGACAGATTTAGTGGTAACAATTGGGACAAAGGGAAATATGCCTTTCCCAGGTGCTTCCATTGTCCACGTCATTCCCCAACAGTGGTTACTATAGCGAAATGTCGAGTGCAGTAGTAGGTATATCTAGGGTAAGTGTATCTATAACAACACAACCCGAGCTTTGTCAAGTTTTACAGCAAACTTTATAGGTCCTTCATTAGTGAACCGTCCTCTGACATTCTCACTGGAAATGTCACTGCAGTAATTATCTGAGCTAGTGTGATAGTGGTCTCGATTCGGGAGCGACATATTCTTAGCTACCAAGCCCCTTTTAAATTTAGGAATAGCAAGTCTGAATGACACAGGCAATCTACAGCAGTATAATTTTGTTTCTTTATTTTACTGCTTTCTTTTCTAAAGTCCTGTATTTTAATGCATAGTAATATTAAAAAACAAGCATTCCTTAAAGAAACAAAAGCTGGCTGGTGATTTTATGTGTGTGTTTTTTAAACTTAAAGCTAAAAAGGCATGTCCTGTCAGAATCAAAGCCAGAGTAATCCTGTTACTAGTGAGCCAGTACCTTGTTGCACATCAGTTAAAAGTTCACATACTCGTAAAACTTGCTAAAGCTTTTACATACATACGTACTTATATCTCGCCTATTGGGATATCCCTTGCGGGGTAGGCAGAGCGTAAACTACCGGAAGCTTTTATATGGTCACTTATTAATTTTACCGTTAATATTTACTTGTATCAGTGCGAGTACGTTGCTTGAGAATAAAGTAAATGAAATATACAGGGTCTAAGGGACGGTGTACCGAAAACCTTGCAGGCATGATCAGACTATAAAATTGAACAACTTTTGCTGAGGAGCCTATGTTATAAGACAATTTTAATTTTGCATTGAAATGCAGTCAGCGATTGGGAATTTTGTATGGATATTTTTCCGAAATTTGGTTGGAATTTTTGTCTTGTTTACTAATATATACTCTATTGTAAAAGTTGGTCTGATCATGCCTACAAAGTTTTCAGTGCACCGTACCTCTCTCTCTCTTACACCTCGTATATCGAATTAAAAGAAAGGAAGAAAAGACTACAAATAAAGGCCTAGATACACTTAAACGCGATAAACATCAGGATGACACTTGATCCCAACCAATCTTACGTTCGGATACAAAACAACTCTGCGTATATGATTTTCAAACCCCGTAGAAATACTTACTGCCATCTCTCACCACTGAAATGGTTAACGCACTGTCTATACCATTAAGTAATCAGCTTCCACGTTGTGGCTGGTTCGGTCTGGCAGACTATCGTCAGGCACGCTGTTACCGTACTACAACCCGTCTCTCTAATTATTGCGAGAAGAGTATGACGGAAGTGTGTAAACAGTAACTCTCAAGATTCTTTTTTAAATCCCTCGTTCGGTTTGTGACTCAAAACAGCACCCACGCAATAAATAATTACATAATTTGAGCCTCTTGTCATACAAACTACTACAATTTTATCTTTTACTACCATTTTGTCTTTTAATAGTTTTAGTAAAGTTATCTTTCATCTCGAGAGAGAGTTCCCGCCCTCCAGTTTATGCACTGCTAATAATATATAATCCTTTTTATTTTACTAAACAGTTTTTTTTAATGATCGGTTTGAATACCCAGCTTTACAAAATTATCACATCACAGCGGCAAAGATGAAAGGCAGGACGAGCTTTGTTGGAAACCACATGACGCATGCCCAACGTCCGTTAAATAAAACCAGGGAAAATCGTATTTCCCCCAGTTTGAGGTTAGAATAATATGGCATTTGTAGGGTTTGTGCTTTCCATTTACATTTACTGGACCTCATAATGTGCCTCGTACCGTGCTCGTAACGTTTGTGACTAGAAGGTCCTTAATTTTGAACCCCGACTACGTGAAAAACATAGGGAGTTGGTTTGGTTAAATTCCCTTGCTGTAGTTTCAGCAGGCACCGGCAGTCAAGTATCAGCAGTTATGACATCCAATGCATATTGATAATACTATTACTGCGAAATCATGTCAACTAGGAACAGGGTGCCTACATTTTACCTACATTTTATTCCACAGGATCGATGTGTGGACCGAAAAAAATGTATTATATTTCTTACTTTCTATACTAAATAAAATGTATATAATAGTGCTATGTGCTATCTGTCAAATCCATACAATCCATATCCAAAGTTCAGAAGATTTTACAAATTAAACACAGCACCTGTAAATTTTGAGCGGCGAGTTAAAATATAGACGTAGATACCATACATAAGAGGGAACGTTCAAGATGGCACGGACATCGCAAAGCAGTTTCATTCAAGTTTTCATTCCCATTTTCTTTCTAAATTGTTTTAAAGTCTGATTCAAACCAGGGCACTAAAAAGGCTACAGATTAAATTTAAGAGTAGGTACCCTCATTGAAAACCCTATTCATACTTCGCGCAGACTACTCATAACATTTATATTATGTATCTTAAAAGAAGACGAAGCCCTCATTAAATTGATGTTTATATATAACTACAAATAATAATTATCTTTTGGGTGTCTCCACACAACCTTTGCGTCTCCATACTTCAGTTTTGTCAGCTTTTGTGTCTAGAGTAAATTACGCCACATGAGAAATACTGACGCACGACAACATGGCGGTCCGGCGTCGTATCTGCTTCTATTTCTGGTTCCAAACAATTTTTCCGTATAACGGATCGGCAAAATATTGCAACATTGTGCGGCACGTGTTCAGAATACCTTTGCATTATTATGCAATACAAGAAATACCATGGAAAGGTCTATGCTCGGTATCTCTATAATGGATAAAATCCGGAATGAGACTATCCGCAAAAATACCAAACTAACGGACATAATCTGGAAGTGTAGCAAACTGAAGTGGCAGTGGGCTGGGCACATCTGTCGTAGAACCGACGGTCAGTGGAGTAAACTGGTTCTCGAGTGGAGGCCACGCCTCGTCAAGCGTAGTGTTGGACGACCTCCGGCCAGATGGACCGATGACTTAAAAAAGGCGGTTGGTAGCGACTGGATGGCGAAAACGGGAGATCGTGCCCTATGGCGTACCCTGGGGGAGGCCTACGTCCAGCAGTGGACTGCTATAGGCTGATGAATGAATGAACAAGAAATACCTATTTTTTTTGGACTGGAATCTACAATTTTAGCCCCGGGGCTTTGAAATCTACCTGACTAGGTTGGTGGGGAGCAGGAACTCACCCGGACAAGATTTTGTGGGTTTTTCAAACAACCAGCCGGAGTTGTTCTGAGAAGAACGGGTCGGACTGAATCTAAGAGTACCCGGCACGTGCCAGTAGTTCCCAAAATGAGGAAAAAATGAGGCACCTCCAGAAATACCTACATAACTTTTTATTTCTTTTTATATACATAATTTCGTTTGTCAAATAAACATACATCCATAAGTCACGCCTACAACCCCCTATCGGTAGGCAGGCAGAGCGTTAACGGCCGTAAAACGGATATTAATGTCGTAGTGGCCACATCATGATCTGGTCACACATCATAAAGTGGCCAACTTTTAGCTAGCTCCTTTTCTAGCTACTTTTTCGATCACTGTCAACGTATAAATCCGGGGGTGGAGCAACCGTGTTTTTTTAACTGGGGCACAATGACCAGAGACAGCATTTTCTAGACCAACTCAAGAGTATCAAATGTAGAGTGTATCTAGTGTAGAAGTCTGAAAGAGGATAGTACATCACCAAAAGGGACGGAATTCTATCTAGACAATTGGCCTCTTCATGAAATGTGACCATGAAATAATCGAAAATTTTAGAGTCCGGCCAATTTTTAGATATGGCCACGACATCAACACCACGTCTGACAAAAGATTGAGGGTCAATCAGATAACTGTGTATCACATCGCAATACACATCTAACCCTCGAGTCCCTAAGTCGCCTCTTACGACACACATGGGTAAGAAATGAGGTGATGCTATTCTCAGCCGGCATCACACGGCATTGTTAAATAAAAATTCAGTTATTTTCCACATAAATCTTACATTTCAAGATACAAGTTATTAAAACTTTCTTTTGGCTCAAAGAGTTTCATTTTATTTAAAAAAATAATGTTCGTTTTTACCGGAATACCCTTTACCACAAAAAAACTCCCTCTCAAAATAAATTCTGAAAGATCCAGTTTAGTTGTGTTTAAATCTCTTTTATTAAAGAGCGGTTTAACTGCGGTATTTACAGAGCCGTCTCCAGGGAAATATGCGAAAGTTGGGTCCGGCCCTGGATTATACGGGGTGGGACTGGAGTATGCAATTTCATTTTAACCATGCGAACATAGGAATCTTTATGAAACTTCTATGAGATTTTGCAATTCAGCAAAGGAGTCAGCAGAAATATTAGTGAAATCTCAATGATAAAAACATAAACATTTAAAATGTTGCTATCTCGGATGTTTTCACATTAATCCATGATAGCGATTTCTTCCGTAGGAGTCAAGCTGTTTTCTGCGGTATTGCTCTTGAATCACTACCTTTAAAAAAACATATCATAATCCATTGCATTGTTCTACAACGGGACACTATGATACTGTAATCGATCTGAATCTGAATCTTTTTACACGACTGCCCAACCAAAAAAGGACTGTAATGTTTTTAGAGTTCATGTAAGTATGTATGAAAATTTGTGCGATTCTATAAATGACTGAAATTCTTTAAACACTGAACAGATTCGAATGGGAATTGGTTTGGAAAAATCCTTACATTATCCCGAGTGTCATAGAATAGGCTTTATCTCAGAAAGCAGTCGTGTTTAAAAAAATAATATATCACGTTTGTTTATACTATGTAGTGAAGCGCTCTCCCTCCGAACCTACATTATGAACGTTTGACGTACAGTCAAGCTTACATCCTTTTAGGCACTCAAACTGCTAATGTAAGTCTTAAGCGCGTGGAATAAGAATGGTCCAATGTCTAAACTGTCTAACCCAGCCTGGTTTTAACTGTACATGATAAATTGATTAAGTTTCGCAATTGTTCACTAGATAAAACAAGAATAAATATCATAGTTATGTGAGCATAACTTATAAAAAAAAATCTTCTTTACTAATTATTTTTCTTATAATAAAAATAAACAAAAATGTAAAGAAGTGTAAACTATTCAAACATAGAAACTACTTAAAACTTAAATTAAGTTCAAAACTTAGTTCATTTTAGTATGAGGTTGTTGTGATACCAAGTGTTGTGTGAGTTATTTATCTAGTATTTAAGATATGAAAAATATACAGGGTGTAAGCGACGGTGTAGCGAAAACATTTCGGGTATGATCTAACCATGAAACTAAATAACTTTTACAATGGAGCCTATGTTGGCAAACGATTTTATTTCAAGTTTCTACAAAAAATCAATCAGCTGATCGGAAATTTTGTATAGGAGATCGATTTTTTTCTCGTTTACCAACTTAATATTATAATGTTCAGTTTCATGGTATGATCGTGCCTGCAAAGTTGTCGGTACACCGACTCGTACACCCTGTATAAAGATATTATTATTTTATGGTTTCAGAACGCAGAATCCCCGTGGGAGAAATTCTTTGTTGTATTTTCCCAAGCTTTTCAACAAGTGACGACCATGACCACTGTCTTGATAAAAAGCCTTTGTAAAAACTCATCACTAGACGTGAAAGGCGAACTTTTGCTATCTATTTTGCAGTTGTCACTGAGCTGGCGTCCGTTACACAGCTTTTGTTTCTCAATTTTAAAAGCTGCAGCTTATAGGAAAGTCTGCCACGATTACAAGCTTTGTTTTTACATTTTTTCTTTAGCCTGCAGTAAAAAAAAACATATTTCTCTTTATGGGCAAACGAATCCCCACCAGAAGGAATAAAATAAATGGGGGGATACTTAGGACGTTTCCCTCGGAAACCGATAGGTATAGGAAAGGTATTCATTGGTCGTTGGTCGTTTCGTTATCCACGAAATTCGACCTAAAATAGCCTTCGCTCATGTACAACTTTCATTCGTATCAATAAGTATTTTATTCATTGGTCCATAGTATACTGCCTTCTATCAATTCTTATCAGTATATTCATCCATTTAAAAAAAATGTTTTAAGAGAAAGCTTTTTTATACACAAGAATAATTAAAATATACTTAATCTCTTCTGAAATATATTTCAGTTTTTATGTAGTCAAGAGCGGAATAGATTCGATACGAAATAGTCAAAAAGTTAAATTTAAATTTAAATTTTATTTTGTTTTTTCTTCTCATTTATGCGAACAATTAAATATTTATTAAGGCGTTATCTAACCTAGGCGGTCGGTACAACAGCATGAGTACCAGACATTGAGAACCTCACTTGAAGTTCAAACTCTATAAAAAAACATAAGACTAAGGGTTAAAGCTCTTTCGGGGTTTTTGACATTCCTTATCAAGAAAATGTATAAAAATTACTTACTTAAACTCATTAGGTTCTTTCTTGATAAGCGATTTTGTAATCTGAGATGTCCAAAATCCTGTAAACGCTTTATTTGAAAACTAGACTTCGGATTTGCTTAATCAAAATTATTTTGTTTTCTGTTCGAAAATGAAGGTTAATAAACTGTTTTTTTTTTTAAATACCAAACCTCATTTTTAGGGTTCCATACCCAAAAGTTCAAAGCGGGACTTACTCAGTTCTCGGCAGTGTGTGTTACCAGGCTGTATAACAAAAATCGTAATGGTTAACTATAGACATAGACATAGACATTCTTTATTAATAATATTCATTACAGGTCAAAAGGTATGAGTACATTTATCATTATAACTAACTACAATAAAAAAGTAGGTATTTAAGGAGGCTCCCATACAAACAGATTTTTCTCTTTTTAGGGCTCCGTACCTCAAAAGGAAAAAAAAACGGAACCCTTAAAATATCTCTGTTTTCAGTTCGTCCGTCACGACTCTTTATCTCGAAAACGCGTAAAAATATCGCATTGAATTTAAAACCATATACTCGGGTAGACCTGCTTGTAGTTGTAAAAAATCAAGTTTCTGACTTAAAGTTAGAAAAGATGCGGCTGTTTATACTTTAAAAATACCATTTTGGGTTTGGTAAAGGCATCAAATTCAAACTCATAGGGTACTTCCCGTAGACCTAGAACTGTGAAATTTGGCAAGAAGCAACTAAAAAGCATAATAAAACAAATATTTAGGGCGCTCACACAACAAGCAAAATATTTCGTTCTTATGATATTGACACGCTTTGGAAATCTTGACTAAAATTTGAAACAAATGTCGTTTACAAATGGTGGTGGCGTAAAGTTACGTGCTGTGTGATTAACCTGGCCAGCCCCGAGGCAGTGCCTTTATTTTTATTTTTATATTTTATCCCGCCCGAGCCGGTTTTCTATTAGGACAATACAAAATTGTTATAAAAAGAAGAAGATTGCGTTATGCAAATTTCTTTTTTTTACAATAACCGATCATGACGTCAATAAGTGATAACGCTATCCTACATTGAATAAAGTTATTTCATTTTCATTTTTCATTTTCATTTTCATTTTTCATTTATTTCCATTTTGATTAAACTTGTACGAAACCTTTCGTGCACGAGTGTGACTTTCACTAGGTCGTTTTTTTTAAATTTTGCTGAACGGTACTTTTGAAACGTAAACGTGATATTTTTAAATTGAAATATTTTCCCTTAAAAAATAAATTAAACTCGTTTGTATTTTTAATTAAAATACTTAATTATTAACACTTCGTTTGCCTTCTGAGCTAAAGGAAATGTTTAAAATTTGTAATGTTTTATCTCTGAAAAGATATTAGAATATTAATGAAGCGAAAATAAATTAAATAATGCTTGGCAGAGACCTGACTTAGTGAAGACGGTGTTTGTAAGCTTTTGTTACATAAGGTCCTATAAAATTCGCTTCAAATGTTTTGAGGGCATGTGTAAATGTAAATACAACTAAAGGACTATAAAACAATTCCTCTCACTTTATTTTTGTAGTTTTAAACATAATTTGATTAAGTGAATACCATCAAAGCCTCGTGCCTAAACCATTTCAGCTTGCTCAGTAGCTTAGCAACGTGATCAACATGCGTTAAATGGCAAAGGGTGGCAGATTTACCTCATTTTCTACAGGTTTTCATCACAAAGGTGTTCTCGTAACAGGTTTCACAGTGAACGCCGCTATGCTCGCTACAGGTGTCGTATTAGCTCGCTAATTTAACACTTGACCGCACCTTAGGACTGAGTTTAAAGGTGCAGTCGCACTAGTGGCAACTTATTGCACCACGTGACACGATGCGACACTGCATCAGTATTAACCACTCGAACCTCATCGGGTTATTCGTCGATTCGCTGTCACGACAGATGATCTGTAACTGCAGCAAGGAAACACCGAGACATGGTGCGGGAAATTACAGTGTTTCTTTGGTAAGTACATTGACAGTCAGTAGGTACTTGCCTCGTACAGATTCATACAACTTAACTTTTGCAGTGTCACGAAACAAAAGTCGCCGGTGTGATCGCCCTTTTTAAATACACTTTATGCAGCGAATACTAAAGAAAATATAATACTTTAGAATCATGTCAAATACCATACAGTCATAAAAATTTTGAAATCGCTGAGTCTGCTCTACATTTTTATCCAAATTCTAGTCATAAATTATCTTGACTAAAAAGCGAATAACGAATATATTAAACAAATTATAACGTACGTATTTATTTTACATAAATAAAACTACTTAAACGGAAATGAATATGTGTTTATTGCATACTTTAATATGTATATCCTTCCGAGCACTGCACATAACATGTTTATTCGAGGCTCATATTCCTCATGATTGACTAATAAAATAATGCTACCATATTTTTCTGCAAATATATTTTCTGACCAATATTATTTTTTTCCGTAGTAATGGTCTTTACAAAGTTAAGTGGATGGTAGGCACGTATGCCAAACATGTTTGCGGTGCAGGCGCCTAAACAAGCAACAAGAAAATATAAAGTGCAAACATTTCCACAGCTTGTTCTACAAAATGAAGTTTGCTCAAACAACCAAATGAAAGCCGACAAAATGCACTGCCTAAGTTTTTTTTAAAACCTTTTCTTGTCATATTGTTCTAGGGAACATTGCACCTGCATTATTTAGTATCAAAATGTTGGTTTTGTTATACGGTGTGTAAGGGACAGCCCTCTGAATACTGATACTGTGCATGCAGATAATGAAACTGAACAACTCTATAAGGTTTTCTGTATTGTAACTAGGATAAACACCACTTTTAATGATGCTTTTTGGTTCAGCCCCTTAAGTTAGAAGCTTGGTTTTTTCTACAAGCGACTGTTGACTTCGGTAAATCGTTATAATTTTAACTCGATATCTTTACGCGTTCCTCAAGTAAAAGATCGTGATACAAGGATGGACGACAAAGCGATCCTTTAAGCGTTTTCTTTCTTTTCTTTTGAGGTTAAAACTCCGCGTCAGTATTTTCAGACCACGGAGGGAGTATATAAAGTTGCGGAATTTAATTAAACTAATGCTCTTTACAAGTATTTAAATACTTCATAAATTTCTGCACTTTGCAACAAAGTTGTCAAGCGTTCTATTACTTTCTTAACACTTTAAGCTGATAAAATATGATTTCTATTACGGAAATGAACTGGCGCACAATGAATTTCTCTGTGACGATACTGAATAGCTAAATTTGCTAATCATACTTATATTAATATTATTTCAACTTAGAACTTGTCTTACTTTCAAACGGGAAACTTATAAGTTTTTGTGGGAAACAGCTTTAGTTTATACACTTATTTAATATATAGATAGTTTTGTTTAAATTTAAAATAATTTTAACTGAAATATTCATTAAATATTAGATAAAAACGATTACTTACCTGCCAAAAATACAAGAAGCTTAAGCTTGTCATCTAGTGTTGTTTGTTGCTATCTCATATCAATAACGTCGGAGATAATGGCCTGGATTCGGGAAATAAATTTTGTTAACTTGCCTTAAATAAGAGCTGTCACTATCCGTCAAATAGGTTAAGAAAATTAAATTTTAGATAAGTTCAGAAAAATAAGTCTCCGCATCGAGGCCAATGGCTCTATTCACAAACTGATGTTGCGATTCAAAGGATTAACCTAATCCTGAGTAACTTTCAAATTATGACTGCACTTTTTGAGGCGAGAGTACGTAATATGGATGGCGGAGTCTTTCTGACAGCGCTTACTAAATGTGGACAAATGATTTTTGACATTTCTGGTATCGGCTGTGAGCTGGCTTATTGTGTGGACGGTTTGCGTGTAAACTACGGTAGATATGAGCAGTTCCTAATTAAAAATCTTTAATCAAGAGCGAATTATTTCATTTTCCCTCCCTTGTTTCATTTTCCCCCTTTTATTTTATACATACATACATACATATATCACGCATTTATCTCTTGCGGGGTAGGCAGAACGTAAACGGCCGCAAAAAACGGACATTTACGCCACGTCTGACAAACATTTGAGGGTCATTCGGAAAATTGTGTATCGCCATAGTGACAGGTTGTCAGTCCATCGCCTAAAATTGCAATACACACCCTCGAGTCCCTTCGTCGCCTTTTACGACACCCACGGGAAAGAAATGGGGTGATGCTACTGTAAGCCGGCATCACACAACAATTTATTTTATTCAAGCTTATAACCAAGTGTAAATGTCCATTTAACGAACACGTAAACTGATAAGGTTGTCCTGCATTTTGTCAGATCTCTGAATCTTAGTACATCTAATGCAATTACTTCATGTTGTTGCTCTCACAATGGCGTTACACAATTTCCCGAATGACCCTCAAATGTTTGTCAGACGTGGCGTAAATGTTCGTTTTCTACGGCCGTTTACACTCTGCCCGCCCTGCAAGGCAAATAGGCGCGATGTATATATAAAATCCATTTATATCTAGGTACATCACTGTGCTAGGACGTAGTATTATACGATTATAGCAAAAGCATTTCCAAGTTCCTGGCCAGCCCCAAACCGAAGTTTATGGTTTTCCGATTTTAGTATATTAATACTACAAAGTAGAGATGAAAGATGGAATTGATTGTATAATCAAGGAATGCAATCAATTCCAAGTGAATATTCAGATCAAATGTATTTATCAAGGCGGTTCTACCACTTGTCGTCCATCGCTGCGTATTTTTATCGCACCGAAACGCATGTTTCTATACAAATACGGCTACAATGCGTTTACAAATGCGTCTGTCAAACGCCTTGACAGACGCATCCGTTACGCATCGTATACGCACAGTAGCCGTATTTGTGTGGGAATATGATCAGAATTTGTAATTTCCTTTTGTCTGACATAGGCATGAGTTACGATGTTTTAAAAATACGCAGCGACGGACAACAAATGGAAGAACCGCCTTTATATTTTACTTTTATATAAAATTTCTATTAAATAAAGTATGTTTTATCAATTGGCACAACATGTGACGAAAGTTGGTCTTCAAACAACAACTTCTAATAATATCATCATCAAAATATAAAAATCAGGCAGAAAATTCATATTTAAGGTTTTTGATTAGTTTAACCTATTAGTAGTAATGTTTATTAAAAATAATTGAACTTGGGATTTTAGATTTTTAAAGGGTTAAAATTTACTAATGACCGATAGCAAAATCACAAAACGGGCTTTTGACAAAAAACAAGTTTCCCCAAGAAACATAGGTACATATGGAACGATATAAAAGAAAATAGCTTCCATAGTAGCTCAAATCAGCTGATCGGCAATTTTGTATCCAATTTTATATTTAGGTCTAATTTTCTACATCGAACTATTTTCCTTGGGAAAGATGTTCGTTACCGGACACTCGGATTTTTTATCGGACACTAGTAAAATTTCACCCTTCTCTGTGATTTGGGTTAGAAGTATGTACAATGTATGAAGTATTTACTGTCATAAGAATCACGATAAATCAGGAAAATACCTTACGACGAAAAAAATATAAATCAGTAGGTCTCATACAAGAAATTCTGAAGAGGGTGATGTAAAGGAACCAAACGTTTCGGGAATGACCGGAAATTGCGTCGAAGCTGAGTGGCTGGAACGGGAACCTCTCACAGTTATTTCTAAGACCACGGTCACGATTTAAGAGGAGGCGAGATTGTATCTACGTGAGGTATCAAGTATATTGGAGAATGAAAAGACAATACCCATTTATTTATACTTTATTGCACATCGTACAAAAGGCGGGCCAAATGCCAGACGGCATTCTCTACCGGCCAACCAGAAGGTAAACAGAGAGAGAAAGAAGCGGGTGCACTAATGATAAAATAACAAAAATAACACTAAAGGAAAACAACATGTCAAAATTACTATCAAAATAAATACCTACCAATACATAGTTATTATTCATAAAAATATACTTACACAAATACTTATTCCCATGCGAACAAAGGAACTTTAGATTTTCAGATGCCCTCACTTGGGGAAATTTTGTCTTAATATTGAATCAATACGAAATTCCGTAACTGAAATTTGCGCAAGTATGTTTCAGTACTAAAGGTTATGTGACTTAAACCGCCTCGGCTTCCAATGTCATCAAAAGTGTAAAATGTGCACGACTCATGAAGAAACTACTGATACCGATGAAATAATACACTAGTTCTAAAGGAACTACAAAGTACTACAAAAGGAGCAGAGAGCACTATGTAGAGTAGGTAGTAATTAGGAATGTTTCTTTATGCAAAGAGAAAACACGACTTCACGTAAAAATGTTTATTTGCATTCGTCCTGTAAAGAACCCCACTAATGGCTCCTATGAGTTATCGAATGGATGATGGGGCTTGTTCAAGTTCTAACACTTGAAGGAGTATCAGACCTCAAACAATGTCCCAAAACAATATAAATAAATGGCTCATGATGTAAATTATTAGCATGATCGTCTAGTTAGTTGGTAGGACCCATTACGTTGTGTTTAATATAGAAAATAAGTAACCCAAACAGTTCTTTAAGAAGGTACATGGATTTCCTGACATGAGTAAAGGTTGGACAGGATCGGGAAAGGTATATGAGCCTCACGGGGCCCCCTCTCCGCCCCTGAGAAGTAGAACCCTCACCCCTTACAGATATTCAGAATTGATATCCATTTTCCCCTAGTGGTCCTTACACAACTATCAATTGTGCAAACCCGACCAAAAGAGCAGACATCACAACTGAATTCTGTGTTAATTCGGTTCTCCCTGAACTGGATAGTGGGTTTTGACACCCAGGGTTGAACAGATTGCACCAACAGACAGGTGCTGTGATGTACTAGACACCACGGAAAAGATTCAGATGTTCATAGAACAACATATTTAATATTTGTATAAGTATAGCCAATCTCATGACCAGCCGAATTGACACCATTGTGCCTGGTTGATGAAGTAAGTATTATAAGTTAGGTTATCAGTCAAATGACATGATTCCAACTAGTATCTTTGAAGTATTTCAGTAGTGGTCCTTAGACCAACGTTCAGATATAATCTGCACAAGACATTTGTCTACAATTAATATGATCCATACGAAGGTTAGTTAGGGAATGTAGTTTATGCTAGACCCTTTAGTACTTATGAGCTTCATATCGCGAGCCAGATGAGTGTTTGGGAATGCTATCAGCAAATCCCATATTAGTATAGGAAGGCTATTGCAAAAATGAATCTCATAATAACCGCCTGTGGTCAAATAATTGGTCATAGATCATAATGCTGGTACAGAAATATTGAACGCAAAAGTATAGTAAGGTTTGATGATGGAAGATAGAAGCTGTCACATGACATTTGATGACAATCATTTGTCTTTAGGTAAGTATTCTGTATTCACAGATCCACATTGGCATCATTCTGCCAGTCATGATAGGTTTCTCGAACAAAGTATGTAGATGCAATAAAATTAAACATCTGAACCCATTACAGGGTAGGATATTAGGATGGGAGTATATTATCTACCCACCATATAATCTGATGAAAGTACTACTATAAAATAGCAAGTACAATTTATAATTAGATATTTAATCCACTGATGGACACCGCCATTCTCAATAATTGAGATGTAAGTAATTTGATTGCAAAGCAAATCAAATTATTGGTAAGATAAATAATGTTGTTTCACTGCTGGACAAATTCCAATTATGTATAAAACACAGGAACATAGAAATAAATTCCATAGTCGCCTTAGCAACAAAAGGTTTTATATGATAAATAGTTTCTGTTGAAACAAAGTACAAACTAAACTTAGGTAATAACCAGTCCAATCTGATACTTATATGGTGTGGTAGATAAATGGAGATAGGATGGAATCAGTAGAAGGATTTCCTACCTAACCCCTACTAAATATTATAAATCATTAGCAAAACCTAACCGCTTGGCAATAATTTAGTGCCTAATTTGTAATGTTTTCTTACTATCAATCTAACAAGAATTAGGATGGCAAAACTACACTTATCTGGGTTTAGGTAGATAGTAGGCCAGCCCACAGCACTCCAAGGTCATCCACTCAACTCGCAGTCAGCTGATATCCACAGAAGACACACGAACACAGCTCCAAACATGTATCTGCACACTCCAACACACAGCAGCCACTTTCCAGGGCAGAGGCGCAGCGACCACGGGACAAAATCCGCCTTCCACATGAAGTGGTGTGACACCAATCCAGCTGCACCTCAGGGTCAGGACTTTCACACTGCACTCCTCTTTTTCTTCCACTTTCACTACTTTTCTTCTTAGATCCGCATACTTCACCGATTAAAATCAGACTTCCCCTTTCGCCAACACACCAGGCCTTATATATCCCTCAAAACGGAAGGTCCAGATACAATTTCTCGAAAAGTCTAAATCTAGAATAATCCAGCTCCATTTGAGGCACAACTGCTTATTTCGCTACTCGACACCAGGTGGAGCTAACGAACTGGAACGATCTCGATTATTCGATCTTCGATCCATATTAGATTTATTTGATTGTTGGTTCCGTACAGAATAAAATTATTTATTTTTTTTTTCAAATATCGTCATAACGTTAAATTGATTTTATGAAGATCATAGAATCTAGCTTTCTTCAATAAACTCAGACTTTGTTAATATCAAGATTGTTCTAGTATGAGTGTTTCCCATTTATCACTGATATTTTAGTAGGTTATTTTACGTTCAACTAATATTCAATGATATAATATTTAAAGTTGATTGGCGAATATGCTGAACAGACAGACTTAGTAGTGTATTCTTTATCTTCTTCTTTTATTCATGCGAGACACCGATGTTTTTTTGTATGTGACTTAGATTTGCTGGTAACCCATATATTTCTAACCCATTATTTTAAAATAATGTAAACATTATCCCCAAAAGAGAAAACCAAATCCAACAGTAGTCCACTGCGACCACTGCGATGTTGTTGTTCTCAGATAATTTAAAAAGTTTACTTATTATTTAAAGGTTTTTATATTCCACCCTTAAACGGATCCCTAAATAGTAAACATATCTTAGCTTAGCTACTCAATACCAGGCGTCGCTTCTGTCGCAATTATAATATTCTCGAAACAATTTATTTAAATTATTTTTACAACATTTAACCTAAACCAGTTTATAAATAAAAGAAAATTATTTAATTATAAATAAAAGAAATTATTTCAGACATAAAATGCGTATATAAACACCTAAATTGTGCCTTTAACATTTGAAATTATATTTTACTTTGAGAGCCATCTCTTGCCAATCTGATGAACCTTTTAGATTGATGCCATCTATCGACATTGTACTGAACTACTAGCGAATCTGATCGAACGTATTGAATTGATTCTCATATATTGAATTTAGTTCTCTACTAGATGTCGCTACTTTAAACGTATTTTTCAAGAGGCCAGGGTAGTATTTATTACAGTCCCATATTGTTCGGATTACAAATTCGAAAACTGTTGTGTGCATTCTGCCTCTAAAAATACTTATATTTTGAAAAACTGTAATAGTATAAGAAGATTAAGAATTTTCGTCATGTTTTTTCATTTTCGATAATATAGAGAAATTTTAGATCCTGTGCCAACAATAATCCAATAGAAAAAAACAATTGCCATCCGGGACGTGACTTGAAACTGTTGTGTAATGTGAACTTCAGTTTGTCCTTGTTTGTTTAACGGGCCTACTTCCATGAAGTGAGGTGAAAACGAGCTACGAGAATGCATTTTATACATATTCTAAGGAACATCACTGTCAACAAAATTTTGTTTTTTATTCTTCAAGATATGAGGAATAAGCCAGGGCAGCGCAAAATCTCATTTTATATTTAATAACGGAGAAATTAAAATTTTAAGTTACCTCTATTTTTCAGTGATGAAGCGGCGTAAGAGATTTCTTCCGCCAGTGCTAATCGAACTGTATTGATCTTAGTATGATTATTAATGGCAATTTCACGTTGAACCCGCCCGGGCGGCTATTTTTTGACAACACAACTTAGTTATTAAGAAATTTAGCAAAACACTTACTGTTTCCGGCTGCTTTCCTTGGGAGTAAAAGGTTTTTGTTTTGATGTGTTTCCTCTGCTGTCAAAACTGACGTGGAATTGATCATAGATAAACGGAATATGATGCAGACGCGACACACTGTACATTTGTTCGATATTTTGACCGTGAAAAATTATTGTAGCTAGAATTTTGCCGTAAAATATATCAACTATCTACAACAACGGCATTCTATCCGCTATGGATAATTTTGCCAATGTCAATACTACGTTGATTGGTACATCGAACGAAACGCAAAATATTAACCGAATAGACGTAGGTATTAAAAATATTTTTACGATCAAATAATAGGATGACGTGGTTGTTAGTGCAGATTAGTATGAAGTAGTAAGGTTCGATTTATATGCAACACTAGACGGCGACACGGCGGCACAAAAGCAGTTTTTTAACCGCGGCGGAAATTTTTAAATGTATATATGGAGCGCTGCGCATACGGTCACCACCAACCACAGTTTTAGGACAAATTATAAGAAAGCAAGTATTAGTACATTGTTGTCGAGGTATGGAAAATAACGGCTCGGACTTCAATTATACAAGTCAAGCAAAGTAATTTTGCCCGAGGCTTACATAGTGCTTTTCTCAAAAAAAGATGAAAGGAAATGAAAGATTGTACTTCTTATAAAAGTTAGCTAGCGACCACAACACAACGAAACAAATAAAAATTTACAATTTTCCCACCAATTGTAATTTTTTTAAATAAATTCGCTTGTAAGGCACAGTATTACGTAATATTCTGCCATACTAAATGTTTAGTTCATTCTTTTCTTTTTTAATTCTGGACAGGCAAGGGTCTTCACATCATACAGCCTCGTCTTTCATACAAAATTACGTTCCGTTTCTATGAGAGTCATCGAGATAATTTTGAAATCAAATTATGTGGGTTTAGCGTATAACGAATTTATCTTAATGGACACCAGCAAAGGATTTCCATACAACTTTGCTGGCGTGATCAGAGACGTGACAAACAATGTGAAACTTCGCGGTTTCTTTTTTTGAAAGAAATGAACACATTTCCTAGCATGTTTGAGAAAAATAATTATGTACATGTACTTACGTACATACATACATACATACACATATCACGCCCATATCTCTTGAAACTTGCGTACCTAGTATACAAAAGTATTATTTATGTAGTAAAAGATTTTTGTCAGATTTCAGTTCAAGAGTGGGATCAATTGATTCGGAAGGTTTTTAGTGTTATGGGGTAGAAAGGTTCTAGAGTGGCACTGGGTCAAGATGTTTATGCTAGGGTAACACTGGGTTGAAAGGTTCTAGACTTATACCTAGCTGGAAAGTCCTAGAGTGTCACCGAACAAAATGCCAATACTAATGTTAAAATTAATTTCCAGGTAGGTACTTATCATTTCGGGAAGGTCGAGGGTATCATTATATTAAAGGTTGTGGTCACCCTGGTTCGTTGGTAACACCGAAATATACCAATCATTGTATAGGGATATAAATCCCTTTTCTAAAAATACCAATTTCAAGACCAAAAATTATAGGATTATCCAGATAGGAATGGATTAAAAACCTTAGTCAAACAAACAATTAGAAGCACCTTCGATTTTAATTTTTCTTAGTTACTTTAATAGATACCACCAAAATGTATGATAATTTTTAACTATGAAGCAATTCAACTGGTGTCGGTGATTAAAGGAAAAAGATTGTAAAAGGTGTTCGAAGGTATGAAATTTTTAAGGCATGCGGCTCTGTGTTTGTCTGATGGTCAACAAATATTGTTCAAAAACTAATGAACGGTGCGGGAATGCGACCGCTATTTTATATATTATCATATTATCATATCATAATATCATACTCGAATATATAAGTGCCGTCGCTAATTGGTTTTTGCTATTTATATCTTGAACTTACATCTATGTATACTGATTTATGCTATAAACGTTTAAAATTGAAATTGAAATTTAACAGTATTAGTTGCGCTTAAGGTGCACGCAATGACGAAAATGACAAAGAAATATCCAAAAAAGTGTCTTAATGTCGAAGTTTGCAAAAAAATTTACAATACCAGGATGGACAAAAACGAAACAAAAATATGTTCGCGCAAAGTGCGTAACATGATACTGACCACTTGCATTTTTAAACCTGAACTAATAAGTTGGCTTTATTTAGTTTAATGACTTTGCTTCTTCTGAAATAACGTAAAACTAAAAAGTTGTAAATATGATTTGAGATGTTATGAAGATAAGTGTTTTGTGAACTGATTAAGCCCTTATTTTTAGACCAATTCTTTTCATGTACTGAAAGTGGAAGAATAACAAACAAACATACAGTACAGTTTATACAGTTCATAATTAATATGGACACTATGCGTTCAGCTAAGTCTTGGCGAATGGTTCAGCTTATTCCAAAATATGGTCCTTATGATATAATGTAGGTTAATATTCAATGTTAAAGTAATATTCCTTCCAAGTTATAATATCAACTTTGTGAGTAGTCCACCGAGAATCGAACCCGGAACCTTAGCGCCGCAGGCAGTCGCACTACCATTAGTCGTCAAGTATTGTATCAGTACCAGTTAGACTAACATTATATGAAATGGTGACACCTCTATAATATACTCTTTGACATGACTTCCGAATTTCATTTGAATTTCGTTCCTTCCGTCGAAGTACAAGCCTTAATGAAATTTTTGTGTAGAGTTTAGATACAATGCGGTTTTGCAACTGCATATAATTAGGCATCAGAATGTTTGTATCAAACTATTATCACACTCGCCTACTCCTCGCGTATCGTACAAACACTCGCATTCTAATGCCCCCACCCCCATTTCATTATAAATGACAGTTGCATAAACTAGGATAGGTAGAAGTGGCCTGGAAGAAATGGCTGCCTTTACATACATTAAGTTTTCTATGTTGTTGTATGTTTTTTTTTGTGTACCTACCTATGTTGTAAGTAATGAAGGGTTCATCTGTCTATTTATTCAGTTGTGACAAAAGAACCTTTCCAAAATGTTACTCGATGCTGTTGGCTTCACTAATTTGTCCCCAAAGAATAATTCCATATGACATCTACGAGTGAGCGTCGGTAAAATAGGCAAATCCCACACTATGATGGACTGATGGATGCATCTGTCAAACACTTGGTTACATCACGTGCGTAACGCGCTTTAAATATTATGTCTAGTCAACCCACCACAGTGGGAGACCCGCCAAATACCGAGATCGCTGCGTCTTAGTTAGTACGAGTAATATTAGTATAGCTATGCCACTTAATCTAATAATCTGTCTAAGCAATGCACATAGACTTGTTGGCGCTTTGAGGGTCACTCAGAAAATTTTGTGATAGGTTGTCCATCGCCTTAAATTTCAATACACATGTAACCCTCGAGTCTCTTAGTCGCCTCTTACGACACCCACGGGCAAGAAATGGGATGATGCTATTCTAAGCCAACATCACACGACACATTCTTAGCCGACGTCGCACGGAAAATCGTTCATATTTGAATGATATTTCAAATAAACCCCTTGACATAATAAACATTAATCAGACATTGTGGCTCTAGTCTTTGTATAATTAAATAAATATGTACGTGGTATATGGACTACGTAAATACCACACACCTATAGGTAAGTAGTGAAGTGGAGGGCATTGCCGCGGCCGCTAGAAACTGAATGCTACCTTAACTTAACAATTCACTCTTTCAAATTTAAAAATCTTTTGTCAAAGAAGACGGGGAAGGTGAAGCTGAGTTTTATGAAGAATCAAAAGTAAGGAGCTGGTTTTATAATAACGTCAGAGCAGAGTCAGAGATTCTTGGCACTCTGATTATAAAACTTCCGACTTCAGAGGTAGGTATGCAAGTCTTGAATCTTGAAGCACAATTTTGGAAAGTCAATAGTCACTGAACGCATCTGTTTCGATTCGCACGCGTTCGAATATTACAACAACAGTTTTTTTTAATAATATTATACACCTTGAGCGTAACTAGCACCCACATCACTCAAAAATTAATAAATGAAAACATAATTTATCAAAAGTCCGCTTCAGTCATTACAAATCCACGATATTAATTTTGAAACTTATGCGAATTTTTAAAAGTTGTATATCCTTATACGGGAAGTAGTTTAAATTTCAAATACCAAAAAAGGTTGTAGTATTTGAAATTCATGTAAGTACTTAAATATTTTTATCGAATGTACTATGAGTGAAAAAATTATCATGTTAAAAGTGGTCACTTTTAAAACTTACTACATCGAAAGTACTATTATTAATAAATAGAGAACTCTGTAAATAACTTTCAGCATCTGTACTTCAATCTGATAGATTAAATACGTTTTCATTAAGTGATGAAGCTCTCAGCGCTCCGGAATCTCCTTAGCTGCCCACACATAAATATAATACGACGGCGCATCGCATCCTTATTCCTTATGTCAAAAATCTCACATATTTTAAATGTATAATTTTTCAAATGTATGAGTTATTGACATAAGGATACGATGCGCCGTCGCATGTATGGGTAGCTTCACCATCATTCCCAATAGGCGGTGTTTTAGTTAAACGGTAAACCCCAAATTCAAATATAGGTAACGCTGTTCTTGTTGCTAACAAGCATCATATTTCATCAAAACATCAAAGCTTTGTGAACTCCGGAAACTTCACTTATGAACATTTTCACAACCTAGTACCTAGTGTCGAGAAAGTATACTCATTTACTTTCAAGAAATCTGTTTGAAGTAATTTCGGTACCTACTAAAACCTGCTTTCTCATTTATTTTCTTGGAAAAGTTTTACCTAAGTGCCTCCTTAAATAAATAAAAAATAATTACCTACAAATTAATCCAAAGAAACTTAGCACACGTTTTTTGTATGAATTTTATAAGTTAGCGTCTATCATACTTGTATGCCCCGTCATGAGAGTTCACAATAGGACGATGAGTAACTAGTTACTAGTTCTTTTAGTATTTAAGCTGAATCGGACTGTAGCGGCGCGGATTGCAAAGCATCATGAAGCGTGCGCCGCACACAGAATGTGCTGACTTCGCTGGTTTCATCTATTGCTGACAAGGCGACAAAGACAATGCTGCCTGCACCAGGGCTTGTTTACCGGTTTAATTTTCAAACCGGTATCAGCGCAAGTACATAAAGAGCGTTTCATTTTGGTTTGGCTCTCCCGAACCTGAAAAGTATCGGTTTACTCCTAAGATTAAAATGATAAGGATTCGGGTCCATTAACCGGTTTAGAGTGGTTTTTACAGGTTTTTTCGAGCTTTCTTTGATTCTTGTCGTCAATTATAATACGGACGCAATATACGTTATTTGCTGTCTTATTTTCTTGTGCATCCATTTATAAATATCCCGTATTGCATAAAAAAATATGCCTATAGGTAGGTACTATAAAATTTAACTATGTATCTACTCACTATGTAGACTTTAAAGACAAAAAAAGTACCTACTGTACGGAAACATAACTCTTTGTAAGATTTACTTGAATTTAAAGTAAACACACTTACTTTCATAGATTGTCCGCATTTCTCCATTAAATACGTCAATTTATGTACCAGGTAACTCATTCTGGAGGGTAGCGGGTGCACGGTGCCAGCCGTTGGCCGTCCGCAGTCAGTAGGGGCCCAAGTAGCACTCCAGCCACGTGCCAAAGGCTGCCCCGCCAACTTGCGAAAAATCCCGATATGCTCCACCGTGCCAGCCGGCGACTGGATGGGAGGACCCGGTGGCCATATTCGTGGGGTTCGGGCGTCGCCGCAGTCTCCAAATGAGTTTCCCATAGGTCGGTTAAGCTCTAGTGTTCCAGTAGTTAACTGAAATGCGCCTCGACAATTCAACATTTTCCCCACCAGCACTCATAGCATGAATAAAGTTAAAAAGAAGAATAGGTATATACAACGGCTGCACTTCCTCCCAAAAAAAGTGCACCTCACTAACATCCGAGGGTTGCACTCCAATCTCGATCCGGTCCATCACCACCTTGAGACCGAGAAGCCGCACCAGTTCTTCCTAACGGCGACGAAGATAACAACACCGTCGGACGTGGCGTACCTCAACTACCCGGGTTACTCCCTTGAGCATAAGTTCACGAAGCAAGCTGGGGTCTATGTGTATGTACGCGATGACATTTGTTGTCGTCGTCTCCGTTGCTTTGAGAAATCGGGTTTTTCTGCCATATGGCTACTGGAAGAATCTGGTGTGGGGAAAACTCTCTATGTCGGCGTTTACCGATCGCACAGCGGTGACCAGGAGACGACAGCGCTCTTCAATTACCTCGTTGAAATGACAGACGTAACACAGCACAGCAACGATACCCGACAGCGAAGCTAACTTTTCTGGGGGACTTTAATGCCCACTATAAGGAGTGGTTGTTCCCGTTCCAGAAAACTGACTATGCTGGGTAAGAGGCGCGCAAGTTTGCATTATCGCTAGATCTGACCCAGTTGGTGAATGTAGCTACGCGGATACCGGATATCGACGGCCATACACCCAATTTCTTGGACTTGCTGCTGACAACTGATCCGGACAGTCATTCTGATTCGGTCTCAGAACCGCTGGGAACGTCCGACCACTGTCTGGTGAAATCCGTATCGACCTGCTCTTCTCTGGATGACAGCCCCAGGGGCACGAGGCGAGTTTGGAAATACGAGTCAGCAAATTGGGAAGAGATGCGGCACTTCTTTCCATCTTACCCGTGGCGGCAAATGTGCTTCTCTTCGCGTGACCCCTCGTGTTGTGCAGATGCGGTTGCGGACGTGATTCGGCAGGGGATGGAATATTTTATTCCATTCTCGGACATCCCGCTCGGTCACAAAGCCCAGCCTTGGTATAACGCAGAATGCGCCAAGCTGAGGCGCGTAAAGAATCTGCATACCAAGCTTGGGGCAGGGCTCGCGACTGCAAATTAAGAGCACGTAGGGTTCGCGCGAAGAAAAGAACCTTCAACTCTGCCACCAAGTCTTGCAAATGGGTTTTACGTAAGGCACGTTTTGACCATGTCGGACGAATAGCATCACACCCTCCGGGTAGTAAAAAGTTTTGGTCCCTGTCCAAAGCGGTTGAAACTAATTACTGTCCTCCCACCTTACCTCCAATGCTAAAACCTGATGGATCGCTGGCTCACTCTGCAAGTGAGAAAGCAAATTTGTTTGCGTCCTTGTTTTCAAGCAACTCACGTCTGGACGCTGGCTCCAAGCAACCACCTACTGTACCTCGTTGCGATTCTTCGATGTCGGAGATCGCAGTACACATTAAAGAGGTTCGAAGAGTATTGAGCAGTCTAGACGTGAACAAAGCCAGCGGACCTGATGGCATACCAGCGAGAGTGTTAAGACTATGTGCGCTTGAACTGTCTCATGTGCTGACACGCTTGTTCCGCCTCTCTCTTAAAGAAAGAACAGTGCCGGGGGCCTGGAAGCTTGCTAATGTGCAACCAGTTCCCAAAAAGGGCGACCGTGCTGACCCTGCCCATTACCGTCCAATTGCTATTACCTCCATCCTATGCAAGGTCATGGAGAGGGTACTTAATAGTAAGTTGCTGACCTACCTTGAAGACAATGATCTTCTCAGTGACCGTCAATATGGCTTTCGCCGGGGGCGGTCTACTGGTGATCTTCTTGTGTATGCCGTTTCACTCGATATCTCGAAGGCCTTTGACAGGGTCTGGCATGCAAGTCTGCTCAGCAAGCTTCCTGCTTATGGCATCCCAGCAGATTTTTGTACTTGAATTTCAGACTTCCTTAGTGAACGGTCCATCAGAGTAGTCGTTGACGGCTACTCCTCTGACCTTATGGCCATTGATGACGGAGTTCCTTAGGGGTCTGTTCTCTCTGCAACACTTTTCCTGCTGCACATCAATGACCTCCTTCGGCATGGTCTTGTTGGATATGCAGATGATAGTTCCGTTTCAGAGTGACAGGTGCAAAAACCAGTGGGGATGAAATACGTTCGTTAAGAAAGGCAATGGTAGAGCGAACAGATCTGACCTTAAGACTTGTCTCCCAATGGGGCGACGACAATCTGGTCTCATTCAACGCCACCAAAACACAGGCGTGTCTTTTCACTGCAAAAAGGAGTCTTTTTGACTGGACACCTACTTTTCGGGGTACATCTGTCCCTGTCACTGACAGGCTTGAGCTTCTAGGCATGGAGTTGACATCAAATCTAAACTTCGGCGCGACCATCGAGTACAAGGCACAAACGGCGGCTAAGAAACTGGGCATCCTGAATAGAGTGAAGCGATACTTTACGCATGGACAGCTTTTAACTCTTATAAAGCACAAGTCCGATCCTGCATGGAGTATTGCAGTCACCTTTGGGATGGCTCAGCCAAATACCAACTTGCCGCTCTTGACTCGGTTGTTCGGTGGAACGCAGGGCCAAGAGGCTCAAAGACGACATTAAACTGGTGGACACCAAGCTACGTAGCCTGGCACATCGCCGCAAGGTTGCCTGCTTGTCGGGTTTATACAGATTGTACTTCGGAGAGTGTGCTCAAGAGCTTCACGACCTTGTTCCACCAGATCCCTTCTACCATCGGACATCCAGACGCACCGCCGGATACCATCCATACCTGGTTGCCATTCCACCAATTCGGACTAAGCGCTTCCAGTCATCATTTATAATGCGCACTGCTAAAGAGTGGAACTCACTACCTGCGTCTGTGTTTCCAAACGCATACAACCCTAATGTCTTCAAAGTAAGAGTGAACAGGCTTCTTTTAGGTGAGCTCGCTACATCTTAGACTCTGTCTCTGTCCTATGACCTAGACTAGAGTCAAGAGCAAACTTGCACCTTGCCAAAGGAGTGCTGGTCGTCAGTCACGTCATGCCAGTTTGAACGACATCATTCGCAGAGCACTTATTTCCGCCAAGGTACCAGCGGTTTTGGAACCGAATGGTTTGTTTAGGGCAGATGGCAACCGGCCGGATGGAATGTCGATGATTCCGTGGAAGTTAGGCAAATGTGTGTTTTGGGACGCTACGTGTGTCGACACCTTAGCCTCCCACACATGTGCCATCTACATCCCGTTGTGTTGGGGCTGTAGCTGCTGCAGCGGAGGTTCTTAAGCGCCGAAAATATGTGGATCCTCTAAATAAGTATGTTTTTGTGCCCTTCGCAGTGGAAACTTTGGGTCCGTGGGGATCGGAGGCCAAAGGATTTATTTCTGATATTTCAGCGCGTCTCCGTGAGGCGTCAGGTGACCCCAGGTCTGGTAGCTACCTCGCTCAAAGGTTGAGTTTAGCAATTTAAAGAGGGAATGCTGCCAGCCTATTGGGCACTTTGCCTCGTGGAGGAAGCGTTGGAGGGAATTTATTATTTATAATTTTTAGATTTAAGATGACTTTATATTGTTATTGCATTTGTTTGTTTGAATAAAAATAATTTCAAAATAAACCCATCATTAATACAAATAAAAATAAAATATATTATTTTCTTCATTTATAATCAAAATAAAGGTAAATCAAACTTTTTCGTTAGCGACCCATGTTTTTATCATAATGCTTCTTTCTTCCACCAACCAATTCAACTCACTACACCTTGATGATCGATTACGCACACTTCGACAAAACAAGTGCAATGAATGATAAAACTTTAACAAGTTGAAATTGAAACGCGCCCGCCGCGCTGCTCGTGACGTAACATTTGCAGTTTTGGCTTAAACCGGTTTATTTAGGTTTTTGAAGTGCTCGCTCTTTCAATACGCTCAGAGCGATTTTATTGCGAAATACCGGTAAAAACCTTTATTAACCGGTATATTTCAAACCGGTTTCAAGCCCTGGCCTGCACAATGTAAATACGATACGTCATAATCGTCATAGAAGATTAGCCAATTAGAAGTCAAGGCCCAAAACGCGGTAACGAAGTTTGTCGAAGACTTAGCATAAATACAAAATCCATGTCCTACCAGTTGGGCCGCGGTCTCCGAGCTGAACACCTCGCTTGGCGGGAATTCCCCTTTTCCATCATGCAGCATTGAGCCTACTGGCTATAACCCATCAATCTTCATTATACTAGTGACAACCAACATTGGACACGCAAGCTTCTTCAAGAAATGGAGCCCATGCATCACATGGTTTGCATAATTGAATATCATTTTTAAATCCTCTCTTGTACCATAAATTCACATAGTTTATTCGTTGTAGCTTGTTACTACGAATCCTCTACGAACTTTGAGCTACGAACTAGACTACGACCAGTCGAAGACGTTTTAACTTTGCCGACTCTCTATCAACTTTCCCAATAAATTTTTAAGGGGAAAAAGAGCATTTATAAAGTTGAAAACCTGCCTTTGAAATGTAGATAAGTACGCAGCTTAATATTTAACTCATCACTTGGAGAAGACTCCTTTCAGTAAGTAAATTAAAATTTGTAAGCTGACCAACTCTTATAAAGGGAAAAAGGGTTTTAAAATTATAAATATTGATTACTTAAAACCGCTGTTTCTAACTAAGGTGTGCCCTAACAGGGTGCCATTATACAGTATATTACTCGTATACGGTATATAGAGGTAGTGTTCTGCACATTGTGTGACAACTTTAATCTATGTATACTGATTAATGCAATAAACGATTGCAACTGAAGTTTTGTTTGTATCTTTACATTCAAGAGAGAGCCTAAATAAATTGATAGTAATATTGTTTGTACATCCTTCAACCGTATTCCATTACTAATACTAAAAGGTCACTGATTTCGTATTGGTTGGTCGTTCATCCGAAAAGAGACAATAAAATATATAAGATAATTTTCTGACCCACTGAGTCTTTCACAATGTCGATTTGGCTCGGAACAAGGGTCACATACATTTGTATTAAACATCGAAAGGAAAACTCCTTGAATTTCCACGTACCAAATGCACGCACCTCCATGAAAACGCACATTTAGCAAAATAGGTGTCATACAGGAACACACACATATCACAAATATAATCCCTTTCGAGGAAGGCAAAGCGTATACGGTCGCAAAAAACGGACATTTACGCAACGTCTGACATACCTTTGAAAGTTATTTGGCAAATTTCGTATCGCCGTAGTCAAAGGTTTTCATTCAGCACATCGCCTAAAATTGCAATACACACCCTCGAGTCCCCCAGTTACCTCTTACGACGCCCACAGGCAAGAACTGGGGTGATGCTATTCTAAGCTGGCATGTAAGTGTTAAATGAAATAATTCATTTCTAAATCGAATTTTTACCAGATTATCTTTTAGAAGACACAATCTAAGTATGAATTACTGGGTCACTCACAATCACAATAGTTTTAAGTAAACAACTATTAACTTACTTTCCCGACGTTTCAACGTGTAACCGACACGAGTGGTTTAAAAGTTTTATTAACTATGTTGTTTGTTGTTTCACTTCCATGTTTAACAAAAGAATAATTTCAGCAAATACCTAAGCAGTACCTACCCAGTAGTAGCACGGTAGTAGTACCTAATATCGTAGGGTCAGATACAACACTAAGAGCAAAAATCTGCGTACAGTCAATATCATGTAGTATGACATTTGCTGCGTCGGACGAATTAAGTATTTTTTTTTTTTCAAATGATCCATTTTAAAGCCTTTCACACGAATGAATCTTTAAAAGTACTGATATTGCATAAATTTATTGTGTCTCCTAGATCTACACAAATTACAAAATCATCTTATGTTAGTACAACCTATGTCACTTCGAAAATACCTTCACACCTACATTACCTACCTACCTTCATTTTCCTAGTCAAAATATTTTGGAATTTGAGAAGATTATGATTTAAGTTCCTACATTCATGCTGAATAGATAACATCCTTATTAAGCGACTAACTTGATTTTCATTTGTCAAAATCACCTTGAGTGAAACTTTTTCGTTTATAAATAACTGATATAACACCCTTTTATGAAATCAGTTAAATATAGGTTGAAAATTTGAAGTGTTCGGTCGGGGCGCCGCCGGTAGGTCAGAGGCAGAGCGGTAGGCTGGTACTCCTTAAGTCCTAGGTTCAATCTAGGTTCAAATATGTATTCAATTCCTTTTTTCAGTTAAATATCTGTTGAAACTGCAGTCATCTATCATGCGTGTGTGAAAAAACTCTCGAAAAAAATATAACGGAGTGGCAAAGTTTTCATCTCATCTACCTAAAGTGTTTGAATTTCACTCGCCAAGTGTCGTCGCGAGTTTGTGTTCTCTTCTCAACAGGAGAGTTCTCCAAACTTTTCCGATTGCAAACCAAACTGCAACTGCCAACAGCAGCGATTGAGTTATTTCAGCCAGTTTTCTATAAAAAGGTTGTTGATGAATTAAAATGGAAGATATTTGTGAAATAAATAGGTTATTTAAATGATAAATAGTTCAAATGCGAGATCATAATAGGACTGATGAGGCGACTAAGGGAGTTGAGGGTTACATGTGGCTGACAACCTGTCACTATAATGATACATAATTATCTGAATGACCCTCAAATGTTTGTCAGACGTGGCGTAAGTGACCGTTTTTTCGGCCGTTTCCTCTCTGCCTACCCCGCAAGGGATATAGGCATGATATATGTAAATATGTCACATTAGGATTTAATATAAATTGAGTTCTTAATAGACATACAAGTTACTTCGAGGTAAATAAAAACTTCTTATAAATACCTAGCAGTAGTTCTTCTTCGAATGTTAATGGCCTGAGACTGAGACTGATATTGTTCATAAAATAAAGCAGAGTCATAATATTTTCATGAGTTTTCATAACTATTACTCATCACGATAAAACGCGCCGCCTGATGCCGGCTTCGCATAGCATCATCTCATTTCTTTCCCGTGGGTGTCGTAAGAGGTGACGAATTGTCTCGAGGGTTACATGTGTATTGCAGTTTTAGGCGATGGGCTGACAACCTGTCACTATGATGTTGCACAATTTTCTGGATGTAATGTAGAGTTTGTATGTAAAGCGTTGCCGGAAATAATATGAAACGTAAGGATTAGGGCTGCTGCATGTGATATTCTTCCGACGTCGCATCGCATTAATCTGTGAGCAACTTTAAGTATAGCTCTTCATTTCGTGTGGACTCCAAATCGACGAATGACCCGATAAAATTGTAGGTGTACTATAAACGCGACAGCTTGATTTCTTTTCCTTTTTCATGTAAATACGTCTGTCAAGTGGAAAACTTACCTTCATTTTAACTTTGTAACATTTAAGTAATGGATGAATCGTCGCTTATATTAAGTGCTGTTCCCGAATGACTTTGCTCAGAAGTACTAGGTATCATGGAATTAATTTTTAAAAGAAACTTATTGTGTTTCCGTTTTTTTTTGCTATTCGCTCTGATTTAGTTTCTGATACTAAGCTGCGAGGCCTGATGAAGTTTTATTTAGTTTAACTATTTGACCGATTTCCCGTTTTGTATTTCTTGCAAATGTGAACAACAATGATACACAAATATTTGTCGGACGTTACAATGACGACCGTATTTTTATGACCGTAGACGCTCTGTTTACCCAGCAAGCGAAAAAAGCGTGACATGTGTATGTGTGTATAAATCTTCAAGTAAAATATTTTGTATCATAAACTTTCCTGAAAATATAACCCAGGTTAAGGACGGCAATTTGGAAATAGGTAGGTATGGTATCTAATGTACACAAAAGCTTTTATTTGAGGCCACATTAGGCTAAGTTACCTCACTTAGCCTAATGGTAAAAGGAACTAGTCAATGGACTATGTTAATTCTAATTCACTTATTCCCGCTGCTTTGGGCTAAAATAGTCTGACCGATACTGAACATCGAGCGCGGGTTTATGATAGTTTCACCTACAAGCATTGGTCGTCATATGAAATATATAAAGAACCTCACTTAATAGCTCAAATCAACAACGGTCGTTTTGCTGATGTGGGCCATTTTGTATAGTTCAACAAACTATATCTTTTTTAATAAATTGATTTATATTTTTTGGGGAGAGTATTTCATTTATTTTATTTTATTAAACTTCATAGCAAAAAGTACAAATGGCGGGCCTTATGCCACGCAGCATTCTCTACGGCCAACCATAAGGTAAACAGAGAGCTATAAGCGTTCATTATCAGTGACAAAGTAGTAAAAGTAATAAAAAGAAATGACATCCTGTATTACAGCAAAATCAACTCATTTATGAATATTGTCTTAAAATAGAAACAATGAGACATAATTTCCGTTCATGCAGGCAAATTTGCAGAAACGGATAACATGATACAGGAAAAAATTGTTTCGTCGTACGGTCTAAAATAGGACTTAGCATTTAGCATTTTCCGATATAGATAACAATGTTAAACGGGAGGTACGATTTGCATAGCTTATGTACCAAACCAACGACCACACAGCTTTCTAGACGTGGGCCTATTACAAAAAAACTTCACGACCTTGTTCCACCAGCTCCTTCTACCATCGGACATCCAGATGCACCGCCGGATACCATCCATACCTGGTTACCATTCCACCAATTCGGACTAATTGCTACTAATCATAATTTATAATGCGCACTGCTAAAGAGTGGAACTCACTACCTGCGTCTGTGTTTCCTAACGCATACAACCCTAATCTCTTCAAAATAAGAGTGAACGGGCTTCTTCTGAGTGAGCTCGCTTCATCTTAGACCCTGTCTTTGTCCTAGGACCTACACTAGAGTCAAGAGCAAACCCATACTTAATTAAAAAAAGGAATAGACATGGTTCAAGCTTTTTGACAGCGTCAAATCGTGTAGAAAAATATTTTAAACGCTGATCATCACCGCAACTTTTCTCTTCATCTATCTTGTAATAATACGAATAATGTCCCAGTTCCTATAAGCAAAAATTATGTCAGGTGAGCTAGTAGTCGTGTCATTTCATAAATCACCCACCACTGACCAATACGCGGTTGATCTTACATCAGTGCTATGGATTATTCACCTTAGTGTGCCGTCTAGTAGGCTGTCTGGTTGTTGACTTCTACTTAGGTACTTTGTATACTAGAGCTGGTTATCCACATTGAGGTTCACCTTTTGTAATTCAGTGCATTTGCTTTAACTGTCATCGAAAAAAAGTTATCTATCTATTCGACTCAAAATTGCAAACTATTTTACTTTGTCTTTTCTTAAAATTACTGGAAAGAGGTAAGACGGAACACTCCTGTCCGCGATCCGTGACAGATGCGTCTGTCAAACATTTGACATCACGTTACGCACCGTAGCCATATTTTTATGGGAATAAGGTGGAAATTCGCAATTTTCTTTCGTCTGACATATGAATGCATTACCGAGCGTTAAAACACGCAGCGACAGACGACAAGAGGGAACACCGCCTAAAATCTTATCGCGTACAAATAGTTTATTCGATATTTTAACTGCTGTCTGTTAGCAATAAACACACGTGGGCTAGCTTGATTGACGGCTGTCGATCCGACAAGGGCAGTTGCTCTTCCTATCATACACTCAAAACCAAAATTATCTTCTAGTTAAGGATTATATCGTGGAGTGCCCTATAACCAAAATTATCTTTAAGTTAAGGATTATATCGTGGAGTGCCCTCTAACCAAAATTATCTTCAAGTTAAGGATTATATCGTGGAGTGCCCTATAACCAAAATTATCTTTAAGTTAAGGATTATATCGTGGACTGCCCTCTAACCAAAATTATCTTCAAGTTAAGGATTATATGGTGGAGTGCCCTATAACTAAAATTTTCTTTAAGTTAAGGATTATATAGTGGAGTGCCCTCACTAGAGCACTAAGAGCATTCAGAGGTTCCGCACGCCAGGCACGTCGCGGCGGCCTAACAGATGGTTGCTGTTACGATTGCTATGCCATTGCTTTTAGGGTTCTGCTATATACTAGAGGTATAAATTATTATACGCTGCTTTGAGCCAACAGGTTCTGATTGGCATTTAATTGCAATGTTTCTTTTATGTGCCGTGTGATGCCGGCTTAGAATAGCATTAGGTACCCCATTTCTTTCCCGCAGGAGTCGTAAAAGGCGAACAAGGGACTCGAGTCTGTAGGCGATGGGCTGATAACCTGTCACTAGAGCGATACACAATTTACCGAATGACCCTCAAATATTTTTCAGGCGTGGTGTAAATGTTCGATTTTGGCCACCGTTTACGCTTTGCCTACCCCGCATGGGATTATAGTCGTGATATGTGTATGTATGTATGTATGTTTTTATGTTACACAGGGCTATAAAAGTAATAAAATACTTAAGAATGAAATGAAATTAGGTACTTCATTCAATGTAGGATAATAGTAGTTGCCGTGTGATGCCGGCTTAGAATAGCATCACCCCATATCTTTCCCGTGGGAGTCGTAAGAGGTGACTAAGGGACTCGAGGGTGTGTATTGCAATTTTAGGCGATAGGCTGACAACCTGTCACTATAGCGATACACAATATTCCGAATAACCCTCAAACATTTGTCAGACGTGGTGTAAATGGCCGTTTTTTGCGGCTGTTTACGCTCTGCCTACCCCGCAAGGTATTAAAGGCGTGATATGTGTGTGTGCGTGTGGATAGTAGTATCACTTATTGACGTCATGATCCGTCATTGTAAAAAAAGAAATTGGTGTAACACAATTTTTTATTTTCATAATAATTTTATACTAATAGAAAACCGGCTCGGGCTTCAGGGATAAGTCGAATCAGTCAGTAATATAATCAAAGAAAAATACATTTATGTAATAGCCGACCAAATTATTTGTCTATATTCCTTTGACATAATTGGCCTCATTGGTTTTATGGGCTCATAAGTTCTTATAATGGTTACAGCATTTAAAGCCTTATTAGTCCCTGTTTATAAAGGTCAACTTATTCGTTTTGCCAAAGATCCCTTGGGTTGATTCCTGACAGAAATAACATACATGCGCGTTTTTGCGCACATCACATACCTAAGCCTTAGTCCACTGCTGAACCAGGGCACCATCACCCGTTTTCGCCATCCAGTTAATACCTGGTCATTCGCCACCTTGGAAATTCTTATTTGAAATAAGTAAATCTAATCAAACGCACGAAACCCACAAAATAATTACAAAATAAATAACGAGTTTCGACACGAAGACCTTGTAGGCAAACCAAAGTGACCTTTAAACAGTATTCGGATTAAAGATAAGAAACCGGACATTACTGCCTGATTGATAGTGGTCTTAAAACCTTCACAACTAATTTTCTTTATTTCACACTAAAGTTAATTGCGCTCTTTTTTACGTTTGTGTTAAATGAAGGCGGTTCTCTCACTTGTCGTCCGTTGTTCAGTTTTTTTAACGCAACGTACGCATGCGTCTGTCAGACGAAAGGAAATTGCGAATTTCAATCTTATTCCCATACAAATACGGGTACGGTGGGTTTACGGTGCGTAACGGACGCGTGTGTCATACGACTTGACAGACGCCTCCATTAGGCACTGTCATGAAACAACTGATGTTCCGAGATGATGGCCCATGCAACTGGGTCGAAATATCGTACAATACAAAAAAAGTTCCGCGGTAAGAACCTCGTTTCAGAATTTTGAGTTATTAAAGGTGAATCGCACTCACACCTCACGATATCGAGTTTCGCGGCAGCCACGATACAAATGACAACCTATGACAGCCGCAACTTGTTATCACACGGTTACATGAGCAAAAATATCTATTGTATTTTTTTAACTCTTTTCGTCTTAAAACCGGATCCGTTAAAATACCGGATAATCATGCGATGCGTGTAGGAACCACCAAAACGTCATATTTTAGTCCTTCAGAGAGGCCGTCATGTGCTGATGATGATTTCCCATTTTGCGTTTCATTTATTATCTTGGCAGTCTGATTGATGTCAATGTTTGGTATTTTGTAACCTTTCGTTAATTCGATAACGTGAGAATTATCGGAATGGAGCTTTTGTGTTCTGAAAATTAACTCACCTTCGAAAATTAATTCAAAACAAACAAACAATTTCTGATGGAAAACAAAATTTCGTCACCATAACCTGTAAGTGAATTGAATTCAGTATGAGGATGAATTTATTTTTGAGGGATGTGTGATGGTTTGTAGAAATAAACAAAAAAAAAATGTTTTTGATAAAAGTAGGTTAAAATTGATTAAATCTGAAGTAATTACGAGAAACCATACTCTTATACAAAGAGTAACACGCAAACGTCCCAAACAAAAGTTATCATCTCTGATGGTGTAATCATTCAAACAAATGTCGATGACTAAATTGATTGATAACGTAGCGCCTGCGAAACAGCATGTTGGCAATCAGGTCTGCACATCACGCAGAACCATCACAGAATCAATACTAGTACGAGTATTATACCTACAAACAAGGGTGATCTTACCAGTGTTATTTATATAGGAGATTACGGACTACTCGGTGTCCCACACGAAAAGAAGAGAAGAAGAAGAAGGAGATTATGCAATGTGCCTGATATACTTTAGATGACTTACCTTGACCTTTTAGATTTTTAAATATATAAATAAAAATAAAACCAAAGAATAAATGTTAAAACTTACCAGAAAACGTCCTGACCGTTGAAGCAAAATAAAACAAATTCCAACCTGTGAAATATTTTATGACTTTTTTAGGTTATGACAGTCTGTGACTGGTATGTCCACCCTTCTGAAGTAGAGAAAAATTGACAATGGCACTATATAAATTGAGAAGAATTAAATGCACCTTCTACAATGTAGAGGTATGTACGTATGTGTGTATGATTGTAAGTATACTTACTACATAATTTATTTAATAATTTTACTGTTAATTTGCTTATGCAACTACTTGCAAATCGTTTCTTTTTTGTGTCTATTTCAATGTAAAGTTTGCCGGTAAGAGATCACTGCAAGCGAAAAGGCCGCCTTTGCTTACTTTTAGTCTTAAGTGTTTGTTTTTTTTTCTGGTGTGTATGTTGCTAGCAATAAAGTGTTCATCTATCTACAACTGCAAACACAGTTAAAATTTTACTGATCTAAGTTGTAAGCGAAATAAACCAAAAAATAAGTATTTTTCAGCTGCTAGGTAACAAAACTGAGTACCTAGATACTAAGAGATAGATAGACCCATATTAAAAATACTACTCAGATTTGCAGTCAAACTCAAGGTTCAATAGTTTTAAAGTTATCGGTTCATCTGGCCGGAGGTCGGCCAATGCTATGCTTGCCGAGTCATGGCCTCCACTCGAAAACCCACTTATTCCACCGTCCGTCGGTTCTACGACAGATCCAGCCCACTGCCACGCTTCCAGACAATGTTTGTTACTTTCGTTCTTTTTACGGATCGTCACATTACGAAAAAAGAAAGGCGGCTGGTAGCGACTGGATGGCGAAAACGATCGATCGTGCCCTAAGGCGCACCCTGGGGGAGGCCTACGTCCAGCAGTGGACTGCAATAAGCTGATGTTTGTATCTATTCAATACTTAGCAAAGTTGATATAATACTTAAATGTGAACGTATGGGTTCGTAGGTAATTCAAGTTACTCAGCCTATCCATAGGTACGTACTATAGTACCAACGGAGCCAAGAATAAATTTAATTTGTCCCTCATCACGAATTACCGATCCTCAGGACGCTGCCGTACCTTTTAAATTATTCACAAACGGTTGCTGGTTCTAAAACCGGAAGGAAATGAATCCTGAATTTGTTTGTTATAAAAAATACACGGATAACGCATCAATAAACTTCTTTGATTGAATATTCGCAGAGGTAAGGAAATGTTTGCAACATGAAGAACGAAATCAAGGATAAAAAATGTACGATTATTTTTACTTGTTGAGTTTGTGACATAGGTAACGCGGTGGGGCGATTTTTCTATCACATTTAATTAGGTATTGTTAATATCAACCACTTGGCTCCAAATGTTGTAAAAACGGTTCTTGTAGATGGCGCTGACTTTACACATTGACGCGACCGGGATTAAAAATTACACTAGTTCAGTGTGAAATATTACAAGTGACCGATAGGAAACAAAAAACGGACTGGTGATAAGGAACAACTTTCCCCCAGAAACAGGTGAAATATGACAATAATATTATGAAATTCCACAGTAACTCAAATCAGCTGATCGGCAATTTAGAATAGAAGGTTCTTTTTTCATAATTAGATCTATGTTCCTCAGTAAGAATTGTTCCTTATCACCAGCCCATCTTCACGTTTTGAAAATTTTAAAGAGCGCCGTTGGCACGCTTTGTCGTATGTATATTTGGGAATAATCTAATTAAAAAGAGTATTATTACTACATAGTACAAAAGTAAAATAAATAAAAAAGACAAACAGCACTTTTTGTCTACAGCAGTTTTATACTTACAACAAAAAAGCTTTCAATAAAACCTCTGAAGATTGACACTGTTACATTTTTCAACTACCGAGTAAAAAAACAACAAGGCCCGTTTTACAAGATGAAAACGGCTAAACGGGTAACGGCTGAAACTCTGTCACACTCTGTCTTAATTGTTCACGGACGCAATAAAGTTACGCTTAATTAGTTGAATTAGGGTTGCCAGGGCTGAAGGGCTGAAACACAAAAAGTTACGATGCTGCAGTAAAAAGGATTGGAAACCAAATAGATCAACCGCGCGCGAATGGTATTCTTATAAAAAAAAAGTTTTATTAAGTATAATATATTAAAGTATAATATATTTCTTTACTTTTGTGATCAAACTAAACAGCGTTTCTTTTGAGAAAAATGAAATAAATCATACGAAGCATGGTCTACAAACACTTAATACTATGGGAGACACTACACTTGGCAGGCGGTTTGGTGAACGCACTACAAACCTGTAATTAAGTCACCTTTTAGGATACATACATACACATATACCTTGCGTGGTAGGCAGAGCGTAGGGACATAAAAACTGTGTCGCTATCGCCACGTGTGACAAATATTTGTAGGCCGTTTCAGAAAAATCGTGTATCAAAATAGTAAGTTGTCAGACTGTTATCTAAAATAGTAATTCACATGAAATCCTTGAGTTCCAGTCGCCTCCTACGAAACCCGCGGGAAAGAAATGAGGAGATACTATTCTAAGCCGGTATCTTCTTCTTAACTTATCTAGCCTCCATCATCCCACTGCTGGGTATCACTCGACAATATATACTATGCTTTTTTATCTTGCTCAGATAATAATTTCTGACTTGGTTGTGAGGTCTGGCAACCTTGTATCCTAAGAACACTAAATGTTATAGCGCTAGAGCGTGCTTTGTAGAGAAAACGACTTTTCTCTGTAAAGTTCGACACGTTTTTTAAAATGCGCTGGCTGTTTCCGTAGTGTAAGTGTTGGTCTCAGTACCCGGATGTCCTTAGTTAGAATCTCGGCACACAAAATAAAATTAATCAAATTGTGAATTTGTTCTTAATTTGGTAAGGATATTTTGCTCGTTGTACCACCTGACTGTCCGTAAGAAAGATGGTTCCGTGCTATAAAAAGCACGTTAAGTTAAACATTCGATGTTGTCAGCGGACGGCTGATGTGGCGCAGTGGTAGTGCGACTGCCTGCGACGCAAAGGTTCCGGGTTCGATTCTCGGTGATATTTATATTTCTCACTTTGTGAGTGCCCCACCGAGAATCGAACCCGGAACCTTTGCGTCGCAGGCAGGTATTTATCACTTTGTGAATTTGTTCCTGGTTTGGTTATGACATTGCGTGGGGTGAGGCACCTCTCGGTATTAAAATTAAATAATCATCTTCCCGACTTTAAATTTAAGCAATCTCTGATGTTACTATTATTAGCTAAGCAACATACCACTATGAATTAGAGAATATTGAAATCTTTAATTTAGAATAAAAATCAAACCAACTAAACTTGATAATCATTCATAAATTGCTCCTTTATTTCAAATAAATGCGTCTTCACTGACCAAGCACTCAGAGCCTTCTGATGCCTTCTGACGTCAGACGACGCTCTCTTACGTCCACTGGGTTTTGGTCCGTCAGCAAGTTGTTCATGTAAGTAAGATGTGCTTCTAAATAGTTAATGTTCATAATATTTCTATGAAATAAATAAATAATACATTTGTTCACAAAAAAAACACACGTGTGTACAGTACAACTTTTCCGCCAAGCTAAATAATAGCTTAAGGGTAGAGAAATTTCTCCTCTTTATCTTAGTATATAAGTATTATTTATTTCAATATTTACGACAAGTTGTAGCTGTTAATGTAAAATCAAATAATCAATTAACTAAGGTCGTGTTTTTTTTTTCAGATAAAGTTCACAAGTACCAAGAACCAATAACGAAGCAATTGATTTAAGTAAGTACTTACTTTCCTACTATGAGCGATGACGTAAACGACATTAAAATAGAAATAGTATAAATAGGTACTACAATATCTACGGGATGTAAAAATATTAGCTAAACAACTTTCCCTAAACAATATAGGTCGGAATATGAAAAAAAATTGGCCCTCCTATACAAAATCTTCCAGCTGACCAGGGCCCGAAGTCTGCTAAATAAAAACATGGCTGCTGTTACTGCACGCTTATAGAGTAACTCGTATAATAGAACTTAAAACGTTTGTATAGGATCTGTAGTAATTTTAAGAGCTTTTATACGATATTCACTCAGCTTAAAGTAGAATTTTAGAGTTTTGGGAAACAGTAATAGCACAAGTCCGTCCATTTGTCGATCAATACCTTGAAGACGTTTTCCGAGTACAATTTTATCATCAAAATGGATAAAAACAAATGGAAAAAGTTGAAAAGAAGCGGCCATTTTCGAAAGAAAGTTCAAAAAATGTTGGAGCAGATGAAATACTCTGCAAAACGAATGCAGCCCAATTTAATTTCTGCTAGTAATGCTAGTGCACAGCCAAGCGCGAGTCCGCCGAGAGTTTTAAGTGGTTTCGTAGACTCAAGTAACGAAATCGTGATCGACGACGGGCGACATTTTAGAACCAGGGCCAAGTCATACAAGTGATGTTGAAATAAGTACAGACATTGACAGGACAGAAATCAGTTGTGATTCAGAAAGCAGTGTAAGTGAGAAAGACAGTGACGCCGATACAAATTTTCAGATGAATGTAAG
The DNA here is from genome assembly GCA_027580185.1 of Tuta absoluta. Taxonomy (NCBI): domain Eukaryota; kingdom Metazoa; phylum Arthropoda; class Insecta; order Lepidoptera; family Gelechiidae; genus Tuta; species Tuta absoluta. The sequence continues at coordinate 14,232,300 of JAQAHW010000005.1, forward strand.
AGAATTGGCTCTTCAATTTAATATATCGCATGCTGCATTTAGAGATCTGGCAACTATTTTAAATAAACTTGTGCCATATATTCTCCCTAAAGATCCACAACACCTTGTTGAAGACCAATGCGAAAAAAAAACACTCCTGTTGGCTCTGGTAATTACTGGCACAATGGATTATAAATTATGGAACGTGTAAACATAACGTACGATACAATTTCTTTGCTTCTGAATATTGATGGACTCCCAATCTACAAAAGTTCCAATCATCAGTTCTGGCCAATTTTGTGTAAATTAATAGAAATGGTTTTTTGGTCTTGTACCAAAGGAACCCTAAATATTATCATGGCGGAACCTTGTGCTATAAATGTGGTGACCAAGCACTCTTATTCGAGTTTTAACGGAATAAGTGAGCTGTAACTGCAACTAGATTACCAATACAATACAATACATTATACAATTATTATTTAAAATAAATTTAATTAATTAAATAAGTCGTCAAATTTAATAAAACAGGCGGCGCATGAATGTTTATGTAAAAATGCCTTTACGTTTGTCAATAAAGCTTTTTGCGCATGATGTTTTGGAGTAGCTACACGAATATTAAAAATAAACACATGTACTGCTGAAAAACTTGATATGAAAGTAATAAATATTACCTTTGAAACTTATTTAGTTTACTTTACATACACTACACCACAAGCCTTGATCGTTGAGTTGAAAATGACCAGTAACTTAGTTGTAAAAAAGCCTCCCTAAGATCTTTAACTGCACTTATTAGTCGAGTAAAAGCATTCTATTCGCTGTCATAGCACTAAAATGGCGAATAAAAGCAATTCGGCTGCTATTATAGCACATTGTATCTGTATAAAGGCAAATCGATTGCGTTTATAGAACTAAATATCCCATATACGCATTTTGGTTGCTCTTAAAGCACCCTTAGTGTTTTCTACCACGTTTACTCAACTGTTACAACACATTTTTGCTGCTTACTCAGCGCTTATTTTACTTTTATGGGACTTTAGTCTGAATAATTTGCGCCTTTTTCGCGTCGAGTAAACGTTTACAGTGCTTTTACTCGACTGTTTTTAGAACTTTTATAGAACTTAAGTAGAAATAAGGAACGTACTCTCGACCATTATAGCATGTCCATTTGCTGCTTGGGAGGGTAAAGATTAGAGAATCCGGGCCCAGGTCAATTTGTATGAGAAGTCCAATTTCTTTTCATATTTCGACTTATGTTTCTTGGGGAAAGATGTTCCTTATCAGCAGCCCGTCCTCGGTTTTCAGTATTGGTCACTAGTAAAAATTCACCCTATTTTTTCACATCTTTTCATATCTACTTACCAACATTTAACCACTGTACGGTACCTATTACACTAATCTAGATGAGAAACGAGCGTCGCTCAATAAATAATAAAACTAACCTGACCACCCAATTTATCAGAAACTAAATCATACATGGCAAGGTAATCATTTTTTATGAGAACTTAGTAAATACATAAACAATTGCCAAACAAAAACAGGCAAACACGAATAAAAGAAGAAGAATGCGAAAATCATCCACATATAAAGAGATAACTAGAATATAACTGTCCTATGACCTAGACTAGAGTCAAGAGCAAACCCATCGTTAATAAATAATAAAATATAACTAGAATAAAAATAATATTTTAGAAAAGATGCGTCTGTCAATAACCTTGGCCAAATCAAAAACGTTACAGTGTGCCATGGTATCCGTTGTTTGTATTATTTTATAATTATTCTTTATTAATGGCGTTTCAAGTTAAAAGCGATTACAAAATATAAAAATTGGCGAGTGCGCCAGTGTCAGTAATTTAAGTTGGGCATGCATGCACATAATTACTAATTTTGGCCATTTCAGCTGACATAACTTCTAGGGGAGGCCTACGTCCAGCAGTGGACTGCTTAGGCTGATGTATGATGACGATGATGAACCTCTAGGTATCAAGCTAATTTCCCACATTCTCAAATCGAAATCAACATTTGAACTCAGTTATTGAATTTGTTTGCAATGAAAACTTTGGTGTTCAAGTGAATATTATAGATTTCTTCTGTTTGGTGGCGCCACTAGTCTAACGTTTACCTAAACAAATAGTAAAGTAGCGAATAGGAGATACCCAAGTTTTCTTTGCAAACAACTGGTCCAATCAGGATGAAAGTTTCTTTAACTTATAAGTGCTTAGCCGTCACTTAATTTAAGCGAACATCAGATAAGATGCTAGTTGATACGATATCTGTCCGCTAACTTAATTGGGTCAAAGTTATCTCGCCGAGTTTGAATTAAACTAAAATGTCACTTTGAATCAAAATAAATTTTAGACATAAGTTCAACCACCAGAGTCCTCACATTAAAATCAAACTGTTTGGTATAACCTCAAACTTTATTGTACTCGCAAGTAATTTCAAAGTAGCGTAAACTCTTAGCTTATTTCTAATTAAATCACCACATTAGTGGTTAAGATGGGGCGGGTTCACTAGGCGGGTTGGTAAATAAGAGCAAATATTTTTTTAGACTACGAGCGTAAACAAAGGCTACTCGTATCAGCTGTTCTGTACTTATCCGTTTGGTTTTTCAGACCAGGGAAAATTTTGTAGCGTTCGCCTACAAATCGCGTAGCATATTGCTACGACGGCAATGTAGCTGCAAACTATGAATGGAGGATTTTTCCAGGCTCTCTGTTGAACTATAGATAGCGCTTTTAATAAAGTGTTTAATTTTTAAGGTGCATGTTAACGTTATCATCTATACACTTACGAGTAGGCTTTATAAATACCAACTGCCTTCTATCAAAAGTAATCAGTATCCTTTAGTAGGACAAAAGCATTCAAGTAAAAAGATTCAAATAGGTACTGAGTGGGTTATAATAGCCTTCTAAGAGCTCTTGTTGGCGCGACGCAATTTCCGGTAATTTTGTGGACTTCCGGTTCCCTCTAGACCCTCTTTCTCATATTTCTTTTGAGTTCGTTGACTCAATGTCTCACTTTTGTTGAAACAGTCGATGTAAAAAACCTAATTTGATATACGTTTTATAGTCCAATACGGCTGGCATTATTTGAGAGCAAAACTTACAAAAATTCGAAAGTCGCAGTCGCAAATTTTTGTACCATTTTGTTGTGCGTCTGTAAAGTACATATTATTACACTACGGTAGTAGCTGGTTGAAAAACTCTGACACCAGGATTCATCGGGTCGTTGGACGACTCGGTGTCCCACACGAAAAGAGAGAGAGAAGAGATTACACTTTTTGACTTTTTTGACGCTTGCATAAATTTTCGATTCAATGCATGGTAGCTCATTTATCAAATTAAGTTTTTAGTGTCTTTAATTTATAATAAAAATTAAATTTATAAAATTTTACGACCGCCCAACCAAAAAAGGAGTAAGTAATTATAATGTTTTTAGAGTCCATGTTCGTTTGTATGAATATAATTATGTGCGAATCTTTAAAGTGTTTTAACTCGTTATGGGAAATGTATCAAAATCCTTACATTATACCGAGCGTTATGGGCTAAGCTTTATCTTAGAAAGCAGTCGTGATTCAATTTTTATTTTATTTATTATGCTTGTTATCCACTACAAACGAAAGTTTGTTAGCGTACACCTAAAGTAATGCAATGAATTGGGTTCGACCAGACGACCAATGATCAAGAAACTATAAGTACCTAAGCCAAAATAAACGATTTTTTTAAACATGAAAGTTAGTCATACTGGGCTTTTATTTATTATTGCAAAGAGCGCTTTATGCGAAATATTTTGTATCCATCATGGGAAGTTCGGTTCGTGTCATTATAGTGTGGATACGCTAAAATCATCCGAATTTGATAAGTCCCGGCATTAATAGTAGCTAGCGCGATCATTACATAAAAAAAACTATCGATAATATTACACTTGGATGTAAAATTGTTTACTTTTTTAAGGGAATTGCAGCTTGATCTAGGCTGTTGGTAAAGATAAATGAGTAGGTATTCCGAAAGCGAATTCTTATTTTCCCTGAATCCTGATATCAGGGTTTCCAAACCGCACATTTATTGTTAATTAGGAAGATACATCGCCTCTAAGCCGTTCCGTAAGCTTGGGACTAATGGGCCATGCCGCAACAATCGCGAAATTATACAAATGGACCAAATTGTTTCCTAAAACCGCCGACGACCTTTCGCAAGCCATAAAACATCAACGCATGTTGCCAGTTATTTACTACTGGAATAGTTGGGGAACTGCTTACATGTTTTGCCGTAATGTTTGGAACTTCTGGAAAAGTACGCAAGGACTCGGCAACACCATCAATGTTTGGGAAGAGTTATAGTTCACGCTTCTGCTTCGAGCTAACATTTCTTATTTTAATTATAACATAGGTACTGAGGGATTAAAAGCACACTTGTGGATCATTCTCATAATGACACGGAATTTTCTCACTTCCATGTCATTTTTCAAATTTAGTTTTTTTAGATAATTGAATATACGTTATCAAAGTTTTCCTCATTTCAAACACGAGATTAAAATTGCCCGGTTCTTGGACCACTAGTTTCAGAGTTATTTGATGTCCACTATTTGCGGACATGGAAATGAGAGAATTCCGTGGCAATATTTGTTTTTTTTTTAATATTAAAATAATTAAAAAGGTTTTTTAATATATAAGTAGTCAGTAATGTTTGCTAGAGCTTAAAGAAAGTATTTTAGTAAAAATAATTAATATATTACTATTTCAAATATAAAAAAACGGAAGGCCACTATTTTTTGCCATGGAAATGAGATGTCCACTACTTGAGTTAAAGGAAATCGAAAGAAATAAGCTTTATTTATTTAGTAAAATATTTATTTAGCATCCCACGAACATGAGGGTGTAGTAGATACTGATAACTTTTACATAGTGACCGACTGCGGAATGCAACAAACACTTTTATAACACTTTGTATTAAAGTAACTTCTTACATACATACATACGTACAGACTCCCGAAAAACTCTTACACTCCTTCTGAGACATTCGGTAAAATTAACTACAAAAGCTTTCATTTTACTAAATTTTTTTTTATTTTTTTTACTACTTCGGCGCGACCATCGAGTACAAGGCTCAAACGGCGGCTAAGAAGCTGGGCATTCTGAATAGTGTGAAGCGATACTTTACGCCTGGACCTCTTTTAACTCTTTACAAAGCACAAGTCCGATCCTGCATGGAGTATTGCATTCACCTTTGGGATGGCTCAGCCAAATACCAACTTGCCGCTCTTGACTCCGTGGAAGGCAGGGCCATAGGCGACATAAAACTGGTGGACACCAAGCTACATAGCCTGGCACATCGCCGCAAGGTTGCCTGTTTGTCGGTTTTTTACAGATTGTACTTCGGAGAGTGTGCTCAAGAGCTTCACGACCTTGTTCCACCAGCTCCCTTCTACCATCGGTCATCCAGACGCACCGCCGGATACCATCCATACCTGGTTGCCATTCCATCAATTCGGACTAAGCGCTTCCAGTCATCATTTTTAATGCGCACTGCTAAAGAGTGGAACTCACTACCTGCGTCTGTGTTTCCAAACGCATACAACCCTAATCTCTTCAAAGTAAGAGTGAACAGGCTTCTTCTGGGTGAGCTCGCTCCATCTTAGACCCTGTCTCTGTCCTATGACCTAGACTAGAGTCAAGAGCAAACCCATCAATAATAAAAAAACAAAAAGGAATTTCATAAAAATAGGTAATAATAAAAAATACTCGTACTTCCACATATTTACCATTAAAACAGGCTTGGATTTATTTAAGAATAAATATTCATAATTTAAAAACATTGTCCAACAGTGGACTGCAAAATTGTAATCATTCTCTCATTTCCATGTCACTTTCTCACTTCCATGTCATCTCGAACCATGGAAATACATGGAAATGAGCACATGGAAATAAGAACGAAAGCTTATTTTGCAGTTTAATAAAAACCTATTCGTTAAAATTTAATACAGTACCGCCTCTTATTTTAAGCATATCAAGGGTATTTCCCAGAAAAAATATCGATAATACCTAATAACTGAATAACTGGTAATCGACTAGCATGGAAATGAGGTCGGTACTGGACAAAGTCGTAAATGTGAGAAACTTTCCTTCGCCATCGAAGATTAAGCGGCGAGCGGCGCGTGCGTCCCCCACGACGTTGTCGGCGGTACTTACCGCTACGGATTCGTGAGTAAAAGCTACAGATAGCTTTTACCGTCATGAATGTATGAGTCAGAGAGTAGCGCGAGGTAATTGTGGCCTGATTCAGGGCTTCAACGCTAAAATCCGTGTTTATAAAAAAGTTTCTGCCATTGTGGAAAATAAAAACATGCTAAAAGATAGAAAATATAATTGTTTAAAAGATAGGAAGGCTTAAATTGACATTGACTTGTAATTTTAGGATCTGTAACAGTCTATTTAGCGCAAGGTAGCAAAGAACCATGCCATGGACGTGAGAGAATGTATGTTTGACAGGAAATTTACAAAAAACTGACCACATATTTGATGAATTAAATGTTTGACCATATGTGAGGGGTACTGAAGTATTTTGAAGTAAAATTTTATAACGCTCGTCCCAGAGGAAGGAGCACTTTTTAAGCGGAACGTACGAAAAACGCGGTCGATGAGAACAACCCTTGTGTGGTATGGTTGGACATCACCAAGTCATGATCATTGATCATATCAAGCACATATAATAAATTTATTAATTTTACTTTGAATCATCATCAGCAGCAAATCAACCTACCTATTTAACTCCTACTTACCAGTGGTACAGCGTGTGTACTAATTATTTTAAACCTTACTATACTTCCCTCACTTAGTTCAAAACCCATGAAAAACCACAACAATAGATTGTACACTTGTTATTCAGGGGTTTTTTATACAGTTACGATGAATAACCAACTTGATCATTTACGGTCTTATTAAGTGGTTTTTGTTTTGGACAGCGTCAAGTCGTAAAATTATTATATAAATTATATTAAAAAAATCAAACACTGCCTTAAACCTCGTCTAGTCTAGCCTAGTTTAACGGCGTAGATTGATAGCTTGGGTAAGGTCACAAAGTAAGTATTGGCAGCGGCGCTATTTTGTGGTAAGGTAACAGCGAAAGAAATGATCTTTTGAAAGTAAGTTGCCGTGTGATGCTGGCTTAGAATAGCATCACTCCATTCCTTTTCCTTGTCATAAAAGGCGACCAAGGTCTACTCGAACGTGACATAATGTTCTGCAGTGTAAGGCGATGGGCTGACAACCTGCGACAAAATTGTGATACACAATTTTCTAAATGACCCTCAAATGTTTTTCAGACGTGGCGTAACGTATGGCCGTGTACGGTCTGTCTTCCCTGCAAGGAATATAGGTATGAATGTAAATAAGCAGATCTGTTCAGATAAAACAAATAGATACAAAACTAGCTAGACCCAATAGACTCAGAACTTTCGCTCCTGCCTTAAATCCATCTCGTGATATTTGAAAATAAGAATTTGTTATTTTTAGCTAAGAACGGGGGTTAAACTTAGGACCTGTAGAGTACCGTCCCACCGCTCTGCCACTGAGCTACCGGCGCCCCGACCGAGCACTTCTCAAACTCTTGATACTCGTCTTAAAGCAACGTACAAGCGACATCTAGTGTAAGTTATTTAAACTACTATGATCAGTCCTCACTACAGTAGGATTCAAAACATACGACAAATTATAAATAAAAAAAAACATTTATGACAAAAAATAGCACTGTGAGTGCACAATAAGAGGCCACGCATCGGAAAGCGTAGCGTTGGACGACCACCGGCCAGATGGACAGATGACTTATTTAAGTCGGCTAGTAGCGACTGGATAGTGAAAACGAGAGATCATGCCCTATGGTGTACCCTTTGAGAGGCCTACGTCCAGCAGTGGACTGCAATAGGCTGATGTATGTATGGATTTAAGTGCAAAATAAACCATAGTTCATCGTGCTATTTGGTTTTGAAATATTTACTTACCAGTAACTATTTCCTCTATCTCTTTTACTGTTTCATGTTGACATAATCAAAAAATCATTGGGTGCGCGGTGGCAATTCCTGTAATGCAATAAAGTCTATTTACCTACATGGGTTTAAAAATTGTCGCCTGAATTCGTGTTGTTTAAATAATGGTATAATAAATATCCCGTGTCGTCAGGGAACAGCTTGAGATGATAAACAACTTACTAAATGGGCTATGTAGTAAATTGTTTTTCATCTCAACCTGTTGTTAAGGCGAGTGTACTCGTGTGTGGCCTCGACAGTTTTCTCTATAAACAAACAATCTATCAGGATATCCGTTGCCCAAGTTTTTAGTATTATCCTTAAGTAAAATAATAACCTATAAACTCAATTAAATAATCGCTGTAATTAAGGTTATGGCAAATGTGGCCGTTAAAGGCACTTTTTGCCGTAACTTTGATTACTTACAGCAAATATATCATTGAGTTTGCAGGTTCTAATTTTACTTAAGGATAATACTAAAAACTTGGGCAACGGACATCCTGATAGATTGTTTGTATAAAGGAAAACTTATTTTTTATGAAGTGGCGCCACTGTCGAGGCATTCACAGCGACTCTCGCCTCAAAATTATTCACCAGCAGAAGCTCTTACGCGATTATGATATCACGAAACTTCATGCCAGTTTAGAGGTCAGTAAACACTGCCGTGCGATGCGAGCTTAAAATAGCATCAACCCAATTCTACCCGTGGGTGTCGTAAAAAGTTACTAAGGGATGTAACGATTTTACAATTCCTACGTTTCGAGCTCTCTACAGAGCCCGTGGCCTGTGGTCAAAACACAACTTAAACCCGTTTAAAATTGTTTTATTGTGATGAGTAGTAGTTGTGAAAACTCAAGGAAATATTATATACTAAAGGATGATTATCCATGAATGAATCCGCCTGACTAGTGAGTAAGGCAAAAACCCCAGGGGAGGCCCATGTCTAGCAGTGGACTGGTTGTGGATGTTATTGTAGTGTGATGGCGCACTTGGTGTTTTGGTGCTCCGTGGGCCTGAATCACAAACCAAAGAATTCGCGCGCGCCGCGGTGACAGCGCATGAGATTTCGGCGCTCGGTGACCTGAATAAACACTACCACTGGAGCCTTTCGCCACCTTCATGCCATCATGAATTACATACATACATATATCACGCCTTAATCCCTTGCGGGGTAGGCAGAGGCCATATACGCCACGTCTGACAAATATTTGAGGGTCATTCGGAAAATACATACATACATACAAACATATATCACGCCTATAATCCCTTGCGGGGTAGGCAGAGCGTAAATCGCCGCAAAAACGGACATTTACGCCACATCTGACAAATATTTGAGGGACATTCAAAAAATTGTGTCTTGCAATAGTTACAGGTCGTCAGCCCATCGCCTAAAATTGCAATACACACCCTCGAAATACCTTCGTCGCCTCTTACGACACCCACGGGAAAGAAATGGGGTGATGCTATTCTAAGCCGGCATCACACGTCAACATGAACTAAATTTCAATTACCTAAGATTAAGTTAATCTCATTTGAAATTCTTCAAATGGCTTAAGATGTGCACCGGCCCTAATTCTATCCTTAAGTCTATTTTTCCAAAAATTGCTTTGCGTTTCTTGAAATGTTGAAACAATAATCTTTTGAAATTCTCAAACGCTTTATTCTTAACTGCGTTAATTAACTTTTTAATTCAGCCGTAGATTTGCCTTCAAGCTTACGTTCAGGCGCAGATTAGTTAATTATCAGAAAGCGGTGGCAAAGAAACAATCGGTATTTCTTCTTATCCATTCAATAGGAAATCGAGGCTTTACGACGACTTGATGGACCATTTTCTTAAGGTAATTCACCCACCTTGTCGTCAGTCGCTGCTAATTTTAAACGTACCGTATTGCATGCGTCTGTCAGACGAAAACCGGTGAGTTTACGAGGCGTTACGGTGCGTAACGGGGGCATCTATTAAGTTGTTTGACAGACGCATCCGTAAACGCACCGTAGCCATATTTGTATAGGACTAAGATCTAAAATCGAAATTTCCTTTCGTCTGACAGACGCATGCGTTACGGGGCGTTAAAAAAACACAGCGACGGACGACATTTATGGGAGAACTGACTTACCTACTGGGCATTTCACTGAAAATATCGAGGTATTTACTTCAGACACAGAATAATAACTAGTAACTAGCGTTACAGAAGCTTTACTTCGCAATGGTTTTCAAAGAAATATGTACTCAATCTGATAGACAATATGATTTAATTTAGCTCGCGTTCCAGTCGACCACGTGTTTATTTACATACCTGCCAAATATTTTTTGAGGAAATATGAGCCGCTGTCTAGGGTTGCTTACTTCGAGAAACTACTTACGCCATCTAGCGCACAACACGAGCGTTTGCTCCTACTTTTGGCGGGCACGCAGCAGGCAGCGACGAGAACGTTCATGTAGTCTAAGACCTAGCAGCATCTAGCAGCATAATTGTATTATGCTATACTATTATTGCCGAAGATTTAATTCAATAAAGTAATAAACCTGCAATAGTCCTTGCATCAGGCGGGTGCTGGATCTGGGTGTACGGTACTTTGGAATAGTAGGTACTTTGTTCAACAAAAAAAGAAAGGGTTTGTTTAGAATTAAATTCATTTCAAAAAGGAACATAATGTAATCAAATCAAGAGTATTTCTTTGCTTTTTTTCGTCTGTCCATCTTGCAAAAAATTGTCGAGAAAGTTGAACAAATAGCGCACGCGTGTGACTTCTTTCGCTTGCGGCAGCCCGCTAGATTAGCCCTTTCGCAGTGGCCGGCGCCTGGATGTATGTTTCAATACCTACACGCGGAGTGACACAGGCCTGCTTCAGACAACCTTACCGGAACTGCACTTCGAAACATAAACGACACTTGACAAAGAACGGTATAAATCGTTGCAATAGGCACAACGTAGTGAGCAACTGAGACAATATATTCAATTGATAAGTACAGTCAGTCCATTAATACCACTACATGCCATAAAACAAAGTTCCCTCGCATTTGTCTATCTATTATTCTGTATTGTCTAGATAACCTCAAAAAGTTATGTACGGATTTACTGTTATTTGAATGATTTAGGTATGTATTTACGTTATATATAATAATATAGGCAGTACTACTATTACTAAAAACTTAAGAACTTAAAATTAAAATCAATACTTTCGAACAAAAACATTAAAACTCAAATTAAAAAGTTATTTTTCTGCAATCTTAAAAACGATTATGTTGAGAATGGGAACAACCTCTATATTACATTAGTTTGAGTTGCAAATATTGCTAGTGGAAGAGTTTACCCACACTTTTGTGAACTAAGAAAAATATATTTTATTTTATTTTATTATTATTGAGAAACAAATATCTAGATTTAAGTTGTTACTCTGTTTTATTAATGTACCTATGTAGATAGTTTTAGTTTTTAGGTTAAGGAGTGTGCAGCACTCGGACAAATCAAATTATGATTTAGGAGTGCCTAGAAAATAAATTGTAATCTTTTTTTAATATTACAAATAAATACAAATACTACTGATCTTGATGATGATGATGACTCTTCCGACCGATTTCAGCCATGGCGACCGCATCTTTTGTTTTACTCCTCGTTAGAGCGTCGCTGATGCTCGGAGATGGCTACTATAGCCAATATTAGCTGCGAATCCTTTGCGCAATGAGGGCAGGTGAGCTTACCATTCACAAAATCGTAGATAATGTCTGCGGGTGGACGGGCCTTCACTACAACTACTTATATACGTAATACATCGCAGCTGCGTCTAATTTTAATTTTAGAGGTCCAAATCTAAAACATTGTTTCGAAAGCCAACCTTCACACTCAAGTTAATCAAAAACTGTACGCTTGAATACCCAGCCATTTCTGTGCCTGCTATCTAACTTGTAATAGAGTTGACCAACAGCAAATGGGGTAAAAAGCTGGGCCAGAGCGTACCTAGGCAAACTTTGGCCATCTATCACTAACTGAGGTAATAAGTTATTCAGCTACCGAGCCATGTAAGTAGTGTCGCAGGTCGACAAATAACTCACTCCGGGAACTAACACTAAATACGTCACTGCTGCTCTAGATTTTAAAATGTTTTTGTGAGCTTCAAAGTTTGTTTATGAATTATTAGAATGGATTCTATTATATTCTAGAACTCAGCCATGTTTAGATAAAAGCTTTATCTGTAGTTCGGCACTTGCTGGGAACTTTTTTATTTAGAAAGCATAATAACATGAAAAGTATGGCGAATCCCACACAAAGACGGAGTGACGGATGCGAACACCTTGGTCAAACTGCATACGTAACAGTGTTTATGTATACGTGTATTGTATGGGAATTCGTAATTCCCTTTGGTCTGACAGCGCTAAAAATAGGCAGGTTACTAACTTATATTACATTCCGACAAAAAGCGGCTGATAAGACTATCTGCAGGCCCACACGTAACCCATGCGTCTGTCAGACGAAAGGAAATTGGTAACTCCGAATTTCCATACAAATACGACAACGGTGCCTTTACGGATGCGTCTACCAAACGATTTGACGGATGCATCCGTTACTCACCGTAATGTACCGTAAATACATTGTAGCCGTATTATATGGGAATAAGATCGGAAATAGCAATTCCTTTTCGTAAGACAGGCGCATCCGTTACGTAAACGCACTGTAGCCATATTTACGCGTTACATACATGCGTGCATCACTACATAGTATAAAATAAAGTCGCTTCCCGTTTGGTGTCTCCTTATATCTTTAGAATTACCCAACGGATTTTGATGCGGTTTTTTTTATTAGATAGAGTAACTTGAGAGGAAGGTTTATAAGTATAATTTATTCCGGGAAATTGTCACATTCCCATGGGAAAACGGGTAACCCAACTGGTAGTAAACTTTTGACCCCCTTTTGACACCTTTAAGGATTAAAATTTTAAAAATGCTGAAACACGTATTTCTTTATTTTAGGTTATAAGTCTTATCAGAAATTTTGAAAGTGATCACATTTAAGATAAAAAACTTTCATACAAACTTTTAACCCCCTTTTCACACATTTAAGGGTCAAAATTTCAAAAATGCTGAAACACGTGTTTAATTATTTTAAATTATTAGTCTAATCACAAATTTTGAAACAGATCACATTCATTTAAAAAAACGAACTTTCATACAAACTTTTAACCCCCTTTTCACACATTTAAGGGTTAAAATGTCAAAAATGCTGATACACGTGTTTAATTATTTTAAGTTATTAGTCTAATCACAAATTTTGAAACAGATCACACTCATTTAAAAAAACGAACTTTCATACAAACTTTTAACTCCCTTTTGATAATTTGAAATATGCTGAAACACGTGTTTAATTATTTTAAGTTATAAGTCTAATCACAAATTTTGAAACGGATCACACTTAAGACAACGAACTTTCATACAAACTTTTAACCCCCTTTTCATCCCTTGGGGGATTAAAAAAACCCTGAAATTTATCTTTATTAGTTGCTTTATTACATAAAAAACTTCATGTCCAAGATAGATTATCACTACATAGTATAAAGTAAAGTCGCTTCCCACGTCTGTCCCTGTCTGTTTGTTTGTTTGTATGCTTAAATCTTCAAAACCACTTAACGGATCTGGATATATATATTTTTAAAGATAGTGTGATTCAAGAGGAAGGTTTTTATGTATGATTTATGTCGGGAGAAGGTCTGTTTCCCGTGGGAAATCAGTTAGCAGCGGGTGAAACCGCTGGGCGGGCCGCTAGTATTTGTATAAGATAGGAATTTGTAAATTCAGTCCGTCATATTTGGAGAACAGCCTAAGTTATGTTTAACAACTAGCTATCTACTCTTGTCGTGCGAGGCAAGAAATCCACGAATTTACCTAAATGAAGCATAAAGTTAAAGTTAAAATGTAGAATTTCAAAATACCATTTTTATTGTAAATATTGAATTCGCTGGACGACTTGGTGTCCCACATGAAAAGAAGAAGAAAAATTCAATATGTTAGCTAGGTAGCTGTTAGCAAGTAGCATATAGATTTTAAATTCAAGCTGACTGTACCTGCCTGACCTAGTCACTCCAATAGTTTATTAGGAAGAGACCAGTATTCAAGTAGTTGTTCTTATGACGTGCGGTCACGCGTATTATGACAAAATGTGTTGTGACTTGTGACATTCTGAACTACTTACCTACACATCAATATTTTTGTACCTCAATATTTGATAAGCCCGCATACGTGGCAGTTATTATTGTGCACTTGCACCTGTGAAGTCCAGCGGTGGACTGTTGTGGCTGTGTGTATGTAATGTGACTAACAGTGGTATTGTGCAAAATACTTAATGGATTTACCAGTCAGTTTAATAAGGTGACTAAAGGTAAATTTATTTATGCTAAAAAACCTTTTAACACAGTAACAGTAACCAGTAACCATTTCTTCGTAAGAGGCGACTAAGGGACTCGAGGGTTACATGTGCATTACATTTTTAGGCGACAGGCTGACAACCAGTCACTATTGTGTTACACTATGAGTAGAAACAATGAACCTCTTTGTCGAAATTATTTATATAACCGTTGGGTAGAGGCAGAAGCAAAACAAAACCAATACAATCAAACAACAGAAGAAAGTTTGACGCAAAAAATAAAACTGAGCAAACTGTGCTTCAATAAACAAACATAATTGGTGAGCCTGTAGAATTAAGGCGAGTGTACCCGTAAACAACCTCGGCAGTGGCGCCACTTAACAAAAAAAATCTCTTTATAAAAACAATCTATCAGAATGCCCGTTGCTCAAGATTTTAGTAATATCCTTATGTAAAATTAGAACCTGCAACTTCAATGAAATATTCGCTGTAATTAAAGTAATGGCAAAAGTATGAATTTTGGTATGAATTGCCATATCTTTAATTACATAGAATATTTCATTGAGTTTGCAGGTTCTTATTTTACTTAAAACTTGAGCAACAGACATTCTGATAGATTGTTTGTATGAAGAGAAAATATTTTTTTTTGTGAAGTGGCGCCACTGTCGAGGTCTTTCACGGGTACACTCGCCTTAAGTGAAGGCGGTATTACACGACCCTGCTAAAAGGGCGCGATTCAGCATACATTGCTGGTTAGTTTACGGGCGTGATAGTAATAATATAAACTCAAGATAACCAGCAATGTACCTCTAATCAGGCCCTGGTGGCAGGGTAGTCTAATAATGAAGTTAAGTAAACGAAAAGAAAAGAAAATGTTTGCGTTCGTTTGTCCGCGAACAAAACGGCCCGTAATCGTGGATATTGGTGGGATAAATTATGCATGTGTTCGATCGAGGGTGAGCTGCGAGAAAATAATATGACAGAGAGAGTAAAGTGGTTCTCACACGCTCCGCACTACATAATTTTCCGCTGTTTTTTCGGATCCAGTTTTTAGGCGAAGGTAGTTTAGGAAATCCCATACAAGATACTACGGCACACGTCGCCGCATTAAATTGCGGCTGTCACAGTTTAAATTTGTATGGTGGCTGTCTCAAATCGTCCGATACGTCTGATGCAATAAATTTACCAATAAGTAAGTCCTTTCGGATAGGGAAGCGACCGGCGCCAAAAAACTGCTTAACACATACTTATTCTTTTATTATGTTAAAGATAGCAGACTACTTTGGTCAACCTGCAAATAACATATTCTTTGGTTCTTTGAGTTGCTTCTGCTGTTATAAAGCCATCGTGGGGCTCGAGTACCTGATGTTTTACTCCAGGAGCCTGGCTAAAATAAGTATAAGAGATACGAAAATGCATCCAGTGCAGAAGTTGTTCAGTATGGTAGGCCACTTCTGCTGGGACATAGACATAGAGAGTCTGGAGTAGGTGCCTGATATGAAACTTTGTCGTTTCTGCTGGCATACAAACATCTATGATTTTAAATTTCTGATCTAGAACACCTAAGACACGTTTAATTATTAAAGACGACTCGGTGTCCCACACGAAAAGAGAGAGAGAAGAGATTATTAGAGATACAAAAAAGGCTCCATAGGAAAAGTTTTTCTGCATGATTGACCTTTTGCTGACACATAAACTTCAAGAGTATGTAGTACCTGTTGTGGAACACCAGGAGCTTTGCTTAACTCTACGATATAAGAAAATGCCTTAAAAAAAGTTTATCAGAATACTGAGCCGCTTTTATTGGTCTTGGTACATAATGAATTAAGGATATTGATGAGAAACTCAAACAGCCCAGCTAAACAGTAGAAAAAGATTCTCTTACTGTTGATAAGTCGACGAACCACTCAATTTATTACAAAAATTTCAACTTTCGCGGTTGTTTACTCTATTCATAGTATTGTATACATTGTAGTAGTGTATCTATTGTAATAGTGTATGTATTACCACAGAATATATAATAGTACTAACGTACAGAAGAATCACTCCCTAAGAAATTACATGTTTAGGTATAAATTAATACCTACGCTCGGTGTACCCAACCGCTCACAAACAAAATTGAAACTTATGAACGCGCGCGAACGCTCAATCTCCCTTGCGCATCGCAGTTTTATGACTGAGCCGCCGGCGAACTCCAAGGGTTGTAACTTGTCATCATGTTATTCGTGCACGAAGATTTTTTGTTATTGATTTTGCTATAATATCTTATTTGTTCACTTAATCCACGGAAGGAATTGTAAGATTTGTAAATATTTATAAACCTAAACGAAATTATTAATGACTACTGTTTATATAGAAAAACAATTAATTATTCTTGTGTCTAACTGTTCTTTGTATCGAATAGGGACACCGAGTCGACGACCCGATCGATTTTTTAACGAATAAACGTACTAAAACACAGAAAAAAATCAAGTAAGTGTGCGCGCGAGCAGCACGTGCGTGCGAACAGTGCGGCGGCTAGCGGCACACTGGCGGTCTGGCGACGACAAGTGACAACCCGCGGAGATTAGTCCCCGTAGGGAACCCGCCGGCGGAACATACCTAAACCGTGGAGTGAGACCCCCCTGGTATTACTTCCAGTGCTGGTAACTAAATTGAAAGACGCTGGTGTGGGAAACAAAATTCAACAAAAAGCAAGAGTTCTCTTGGCTTCCTTCAACTAAAGTATCTATATCAAGATCAGGATAAAGTTAATAAAGACCTACCAAAATAAAATAAAAAATAACTAATATAAATAATATTACGTTGGCGAAACGAAATAAATATTTCCTGTGGTACAAAGTGATTAAAATATTATGTACAAACAGAAAAGACTTGATTGCATAAACGACATGACAATAATAAATTATGTATATAGGCATAAATAGAATACAAAAAGAAATAGAATAAAAAAAGAAATAGAATACTGTTACACCATTACAGTTACCGTAAACGTTACAGAATTTTCCTTTTGGGGAATCGCTACCCTCAGTAGGGAAGTAGGTAATGAGGATTACGACGACGCAAGGGAGGGCTAGACTATACAAGTAGAGTAATTTGTTTTTATTTCGATTTGTTTGAAAGGCTCTTTCTATGGCTTGCGGTTTGTTACTACGCCATTCATGGGCTCTAAGGAAAATAAAGTGTTTTCCTAATTAGGAAAAATATATTGCTTTCAGGAGTTATGTATTTATATTGTTACTAGCGGCCCGTCCCGGCATCGCACGGGCGGACAATTATTTTTTACATAAATGCACTTTAAATTTTACACCCTTTTTTCACATTGGAGGTTTTTTATTATATATTTTTTATCCTTACCTACAGCTACTATTATATACACTTAGGTATTTATTATATCAAAATACTAGCTTTTACCAGCGGCTTCGCACGCGTTAAATTCGTAGTAAAACATTTCCAGTTTTTTTATACTGTGAAGTTTTTCGGTTATTTTTGAAATATTTAAATTCATATATTCATATGCAATAAATTAACCTACTACAATAACTTGGGTGTCCTACAACACAAAGGATATTGCACGAAATAAGCAGGCACCGTCGCCAATTATTGGCACAACATCATGCGGTAGCATTGTACCATTAATGTTTAGAGTCTCTACGACCATGTTGATCTATTGACCACCCTTTTTAATGGTAAAATTTTACAACTTGGATCGATTGTAAACCCAAAAACAAATCAATTTGACAAACAATTTTAACCAGAGACCCAAACGACCAAACAAATACCAAACGACACCTATAATTTCAATTTCGATGAACGATAGTCTAAAGAAAGTAAGACGATTTTTAATCGAGCACTTCGAGCACCGAGAACAGCAAGAAACAAAATTAAATGCAAATACCTTATAGTTTTTGAAAAAACATAACGTTTGAGAAACTAACAGTGACATCTTTGTTTGTATTATAGAACTAATATATTATTTTTCCTCAGTTTTCGTGATAGTATAAATGCTAAACTACTGAAGCTAGAAAGATAAAACGTAGACATGAAGTTTTTTATGTATTAAAGCAACTATTATAGATAAAATGCCGTTTAATAAAAATAATTTTTTAATCCCCCAAGGGGTGAAAAGGGGGTTAAAAGTTTGTATGAAAGTTCGTTGTCTTAAGTGTGATCCGTTCCAAAAACTAGTGATTAGACTTATGACTTAAAATAATTAAACACTTGTTTCAGCATATTTGAAATTTTAACCCTTAATAGGATCAAAAGGGGGTTAAAAGTTTGTATGAAAGATCGTTTTTTTTAAATGAACGTGATCTATTTCAGAATTTGTGATTAGACCAATAACATAAAATAATTAAACACGTGTTTAAGCATTTTTGAAATTTTAACCCTTAAATGGGTGAAAAAGGGGTTAAAAGTTTGTATGAAAGTTTTTTATCTTAAATGTGATCTATTTCAAAATTTCTGATTAGACTCATAACTTAAAATAATTAAATACGTGTTTCAGCATTTTTGAAATTTTAATCCTTAAATGTGTCAAAAGGGGGTCAAAAGTTTACTACCAATTGGGCTACCCGTTTTTCCATGGGAATGTGACAGTTTCCTGGAATAAATTATACTTATAAACCTTCCTCTCAAGTTACTCTATCTAATAAAAAAAAACCGCATCAAAATCCGTTGGGTAATTCTAAAGATATAAGGAGACACCAAACGGGAAGCGACTTCATTTTATACTATGTAGTGATATCTTTGAGTTCAGTACCCAAAGGGTAATAACGAAATCCCTATTACTGAGGCTCGGCTGTCCGTCTGTCTGTCCGTCCGTCCGTCCTACAGTTACGAAGCTGTATCTCCTGAACCGTTATACCTAGACAGTTGAAATTTTTACAAATGTTGTATTTCTGTTGCTGCTATAACAACAAATACAAATTTTATAGTTTTTGAAAAAACACATCACGATAGTGCGTTGAAAACTAACAGCGACATCTATGTTTGTATTATGGAACTAAAATATTACTTTTCTCAGTTTTTAGTCATTTAGTTAAACTACTGAAGCTAGAGAGATAAAACTTGGACTTGAAGTTTTTTATGTAATGAAGCAACTATTAAAGATAAAATTCCGTTTTTTAAAATCCCCCAAGGGATGAACAGGGGTTTAAAAGTTTGTATGAAAGTTCATTGTCCTAAGTGTGATCCGTTTCAAAATTTGTGATTAGACTTAGGACTTAAAATTATTAAACACGTGTTTCTACATATTTGAAATTTTAACCCTTAATATGGTCAAAAGGGGGTTAAAACTTTGTATAAAAGTTCGTTTTTTTAAATGAATGTGATCTGTTTCAGAATTTGTGATTAGACTAATAACTTAAAATAATTAAACACGTGTTTCAGCATTTTTGAAATTTTAACCTTTAAATGGGTGAAAAGGGGGTTAAAATCATGTGCGTCATGTGCGTGCAAGCTCGCGTGCGCACGCATTTTATGATAGTTCCGCCGTCTTATTTTTTATAAAAATGACGTCGAGTGTTGTGAAGTGTGCTAACTGCAACATCGTGATATCCGAGCTACTAGCTTTTGTCCAAAATAAAGCTGATGTAATGGATAATGAAAGTATCATCCGTTTGTGTACAACTACGTTCACCGAGGACGAAATACAACAAGCGAAAAAATTACTTTTTGAAGCAGTCGGGACTACGCGACGTTTAATTACACGCAAGAAGAAAGGAAAATCGGTGAGGAACATGGAAGATATTCTTATGATAATTAAAGAAATCGATCCCGATAAGCTACCGATATATGTGGCGCGCGAGTTACACAAATTACCACCGGTGACCTTTGATCATATCGACGCAACTAGTCTTTTGAAAGATATCGTTATACTACAAAATGACGTAGCAAGCATAAAAGCCAACTATGTGAAGAAAGAAATGATCAATAGTAGCTTAGACAGAAGTGACGAATACAAGAATGTGAACCTGCGCAGAGGTGCATGTTTGCTAAATAGTTTTAAATACGACAGCGGCCCTATTGGACTGCCGCATATTCCTTCTGAGCTCTATCGAGATATCGAACAAAATAAAAGTAGTAATGATGTGAAGAATATAGGAAATAGTACAATCAATACATCTTTAAAATCTTGTATTGATATTTGTAACGATACGGTAGTTTCGAATTCCAGTCTTCCGTTCCAAAATAAAAGTGCGCGCAAATCAGCTGGTGTGGTGGAGCGCGGGGGTCGGAGCAGCGAAACAGGTTCGCAGCGACGAGCGGCCGGCGTGACGACAGCAGCGACGGCGGCGGTGGTGGGGCGCGTAGGAGCGGCCGCCGGTACCTCGAGTCCACAAACGAGCTCTGCTACGAGTACACCTACACGCAAGGACACAGATATGCCTGCGCGTGCGCACACATTGAACGGGAGCGCTACGAGCCCACTTACCGATGTCGACTGTGACGTAACCAATGAATCAGCGGCACCTACTCGCGAGCGTAAACAAATAGCAGACGTTCTACGTCAAAGCACAGGAACATGGAAACCGGAAAAACCTAAAGAAAGTTGGGTTCTTGTGCAGAAAAAACGCTTGAAAAATAAGTTTATTGGCATGAAAGGAAAGGCTGACATAGGTTCGGATTGTACTTTTAAAGCTGCGCAGATACAGGTTCCTTTCTATATCTACAATATCGATAAGGACTCGCCTATTGCGGACATTACCAACTATATCAAGCGAAAAACAGACGTGAGCGTAAAGCTTCAAAAAATTGAGATGAAGTTAGTAAGAGAATATGTAGGCTATAAATTCTTTATACCTAAGGATAAATTAGCTGTTTTCATGGATGAGAACTTGTGGCCGAGTGGTGTCTCTTTTCGTAGATTTGTAAGCTTTAATAAGACTCAAGGGTCAAAGCAGGCACGTCCAAAAAAAGAAAGTAATTTGAAGGATAAGTAATTAGCCAATAATGGATGATAATTTAAAAATAAAATTATGTAGTTTTAATTGTAAAAATGTAAAAAGATCGATTGAAAGTTTACGCGGCCTATGTAAAAATGTAGATTTAGTAGCTTTGCAAGAAACTTGGCTTTTAGAAAGCGAAATTCCATTGCTGGGTGATATTGACAGCGACTACGGATACTATGGCAAGTCATCAATGGACGCGACTAAATTAATTCGCGGACGGCCGTACGGCGGGATTGCGCTTTTATGGAGAAAATCGCTATTTACGTCGGTGTCTATCGTTGAATGCCATAGTGACCGTATCGCAGCTATTAAAATTAATGTTACAGATCGAACTTTCTTGGTCTTCTGTGTATACATGCCTACTAATTGTACAAAAAATCTATCAGAATTTAGTGAATGCATGGGGGAAATTGCTGCGATAGTAGAAAATACACAAATTGAATCAGTGTTTGTCCTTGGCGATTTTAATGCCGATCCAGGTGAATTATTTGGTGTGGAGTTGCTCAGCTTCTGTAAAGATCAGGGGTGGCGCTGCGCAGATGTTCACAGTCTAGGTATTGACTCGGGTGCGTACACTTTTGTTAGTGACGTTTTCGGGAGCACCAGCTGGCTGGACCATTGTCTGGTTTCTGAGGCAGCCTGGCCGACATTACGAGCGGTTGATATACTCTATAACACGTACTGGTCGGACCATCACCCGATCGTGGTGCAGTGTGATTTAGGCGTTATCAGTCCGACAGTGCCTGTGCTAGATAAAACGTATGCTAACAGAGTGTTGTGGGGTGAGAGGGATCTATGTCAGATTGAAAGTTACAACCAAAAGTGTACCGAAATTTTAAAAGAGATAGATTTTCCTGAGGAGCTAAGTTTATGTGCTGACAAACGTTGCAATAACCAAGACCATCAAGCTGTTATAAACAGTCTCTACAATAGTATTGTAAAGGGGCTCAGACAGGCAGCTGAGGGCAGCTTTGGGGAGAGGGAGGTGAAAACTCGAAGTCGTTCCGTGGCTGGCTGGAACAAGTATGTTAAGGATGCACATCAGAAAGCTAGGCAGGCATTCTTAATTTGGGTATGGCTAGGAAAACCAAAAAGTGGGATAGAGTATCAGGATATGTGTGAGTCGCGCAAAGTATTCAAATCAAAATTAAAATTCTGTCAAAATAGGCAGGAACAAATCAGGTTGGATATTTTAGCGACTCAACATGACAATAAGAATTTTCCGAAGTTTTGGAAAGAGACTAAGAAATTAAGCCCAAGACCAGCTGTACCCCTGACTGTGGAGGGAGTGAGTGATCCTCGAGAGACAGCAAATATGTTTAGAGAGCATTTCAAAGTCCAATCACTCTTACAACAGAATGCTAATGCTGACGGTGCCTGTGTCGGGGATGGCGTGTCCAGTGTTCCATTGCGCGTAACATCTAGCGAGATCAAAATGGTTTTAAAGCATATGACAAGAGGAAAGTCACCAGGACACGACAGTCTCAGCATAGAGCATCTGCAGCACGCCGGTCCGCATCTCCCGGGAGTCTTATCGCTTCTTTTCACATTTTGTATTAGGCACTCCTACCTGCCACCGGAGCTTATAAGAACGGTAGTTGTTCCCATTGTTAAAAACAAGACCGGTGATGTCGCTGACCGTGGGAACTACAGGCCAATTTCTTTGGCCACGGTCCTGGCTAAAGTGTTTGACGGTGTGCTTGAGCGCCAACTTAGCAAACATCTGCAATTGAGCGATGCGCAATTTGGGTTCAGACCCGGTTTGTCAACGGAGAGTGCTATCTTGTCGCTGAAGCATACGGTCAAATACTACACACAAAGACGGACACCCGTATACGCTGCATTCCTGGATCTATCCAAGGCATTTGACCTGGTTAATTATGACATACTATGGAATAAGTTACAAGCCAGGGGTGTTCCCTCCGATATAATTAATACCTTTAAATATTGGTATAGTGGTCAAATTAACCAGGTCAGATGGAACGGTGCGCTGTCCGATGAATATGTACTGGAGTGTGGTGTCCGTCAAGGCGGGTTATCATCTCCTTTACTATTTAATTTGTATGTTGACGAACTGATTCATAAACTCAACAACACCGGAGTTGGATGTTCTATTGGCGGTAAAATAGTTAATAATATTAGCTATGCAGATGACATGGTGTTGTTGAGTCCATCGATCAGGGCGCTTCGTCAACTGTTGTCTGTATGTGAAGGCTATGCTGCCGAGCATGGCCTCTCTTATAATGTTAAGAAAAGTGAGTTTATGGTGTTTCGAGTCAATAACAAGAATCCTGCAGAGGTGCCACCTATCAAGCTCCTAGGAGTTCCGCTAAATCGGGTGCCTCAGTTTAAATATTTGGGGCATATTGTTAAAGAGGATCTATCCGACGACTGTGACATAGAGAGAGAACGAAGAGCGTTGGCAGTCCGCTGCAATATGCTGGTTCGCAGGTTCACTAAGTGTACGAAAGAGGTCAAAGTGACACTTTTCAAGGCGTTCTGCCAGTCCTTTTATACTTGTAGCCTGTGGGCCACCTACTGCAAATCGACTCTCAACAAACTCCGTGTCCAGTACAATGATGCTTTTAGAATGCTGATGGGTCTGCCCCGATATTGCAGTGCATCCACTATGTTTGCTGAAGCACATGTCGACGATTTTCACGCGATAATTAGAAAGCGGAGTGCTTCGATGTGGCGCAGGTTACGGGAGAGCTCCAGCAGCATTCTAAAGGTAATCAGTGATAGACCTGACTGCGCGATACAGATTCACTGGATGCAAAGGCATGTGAGGGGGTCCTATAAATTTATGAATTAATTAATTATTTGTAAATATATTCAAAATTAAGTTATTATTATTTTTACTTTTAGCCTTAGACTTAACTGACTGTGATACTTATATTAATTTTGATTAGGAAATTTTACTACTCTGATTTTGAACTTAATGCATTTTAAATTGACCTATTGTATAAATTTAACCGCCATTTTTTTATTGTTTTTAAAGGACTGAAACACGTGAACGCTATGCCAATGAAATTGTTATTTTATTTCATTTTGTTATTTCAATTATAATTTGCTACTAACATATTTTTATAATTATTATTATTATAATACTAACAATCTATGGACTATGTAATTGTCTGAAAATAAACGAATTATTATTATTATTATTATTATTAAAAGTTTGTATGAAAGTTTTTTATCTTAAATGTGATCTAATTCAAAATTTCTGATTAGACTCATAACTTAAAATAATTAAATACGTGTTTCAGAACTTTTGAAATTTTACTCCTTAAAGGTGTCAAAAGGGTGTCAAAAGTTTCCCACCAGTTGGGCTACCCGTTTTCCCATGGGAATGTGACAATTTCCCGGAATAAATTATACTTATAAACCTTCCTCTCAAGTTATTCTATCTAATAAAAAAACCGCATCAAAATCCGTTGGGTAATTCTAAAGATATAAGGAGACACCAAACGGGAAGCGACTTTATTTCATACTAGCGGCCCGCCCAGTGGTTTCACCCGCTGCTAAGTGATTTCCCACGGGAAACAGACCTTCTCCCGACATAAATCATACATACATAAAAACCTTCCTCTTGAATCACTCTATCTTTTAAAAAAAACTTCATCCAGATCCGTTAAGTGGTTTTGAAGATTTAAGTATACAAACAAACAAACAGACAGAGACAGACGTGAGAAGCAACTTTACTTTAAAATCCGGGTTTTTTAATTTCCCAAGGGATGAAAAGGGGGTTAAAAGTTCGTTGTCTTAAGTGTGATCCGTTTCAAAATTAGTGTTTGGACTTATGACTTCAAATAATTAAACACGTGTTTCAGCATATTTGAAATTTCAACCCTTAATAGGGTCAAACGGGAGTTTAAAATTTTGTATAAAAGTTCGTTTTTTTAAATTAATGTGATCTGTTTAAAAATTGGTGATGAGACTAATCACTTAAAATAATTAAACACGTGTTTAAGCATTTTTGAAATTTTAACCTTTAAATGGGTGAAAAGGGGGTTAAAAGTTTGTATGAAAGTTTTTTATCTTAAATGTGATCTGTTTCAAAATTTTTGATTAGACTCATAACTTAAAATAATTAAATACGTGTTTCAGCATTTTTGAAATTTTAATCCTTAAAGGTGTCAAAAGGGGGTCAAAAGTTTACTACCAGTTGGGCTACCTGGTTTCCCATGGGAACGTGATAATTTCCCGAAATAAATTATGCTTATAAACCTTCCTCTCAAGTTACTCTATCTAATAAAAAAAACCGCATCAAAATCCGTTGGGTTATTCTAAAGATATAAGGAGACACCAAACGGGAAGCGACTTTATTTTATACTATGTAGTGAAGAAGCTGGAAAAACAAAGCTTGGCGTATGGTTAGTACGCTAAAATGTTTATTATGGTTCAAAACACATCTAGTAACATGTGGCACGCACCATTTTTAGATTGATAACAAAACGCAATTGATACCGAACATCACGATAGGAACGTCCACCTTACTTACAATTATACAAAAAATAAAAAGTCAAGAGGCGAAACAGATTTCGAGGTCGTAGGTACACTAAATGTAGGAAATCTTTTTCCTATTATCCAATTCACAATGTTTATTTAAATAAAGTAGGTATACAGCATCTCTTTGTACGAACAGAAAATGAACATTAATTAGCATATGAAAGAACCGAAGGTAGTTCGGTTAAACTCGATCCGTTCCAATGTTTTTTTGTAAATAATAAAACCCGTATGGTGGATATGGCTGACTTTATTGCGGCTCGAGACAGCCACTATACAAATGACAACCTGTGACAGCCGCTACTTGATCCTGCGACGGTTGCCATATTATCCGGTCTTTTGTGTAAGATTTCATAAACTTCTTTCATAAAACAACCGGATCTGGCAAATAGTGTACGCACCAATCAATTCCATTTATTTAATTTTTTGTTAGTTATGGGATAAATAAGATTTAGGTCGTAAGTTAATGCAATGTAATGTAGTAGAAATATCCAGCCCTTCAGACGTTACAAATTACAACCATTTAATAACCCTCCTTCTGAGGCAGTCGGGTAAAAATGTGTTTAATCTTTGCGAAGAAGACGTTCTCCCGCTTAAGCTTGGCTTTGCTTGTTAAATACCATGATGAGAAATTAATGTTCAGCAAAATGAGTCTCGTCTCGGTGCTTCGTGTTGTGAATTTGTATTTTCTTAATAACTAGTACTGTATTGGACCGACAGTGATGACATAGACGGCCGATGTGGCGCAGTGGTAGAGCGACTGCCTGCGATGCAAAGGTTCCGGGTTCGATTCTCGGTGGGACACACACAAAGTTGATATTCGGTTGAAAATCTTTGACTCCAGGGTTCATCGTGTCGTTCGACGACTCGATGTTTCACACAAAAAGAGACGAAACTGTTGGCGGTTACATGAATGCAATAAATAACAATAATCCTGGACATTTAACACAGCGCAAACTAGCCCCAAACTAAGCATAACTTGTACTATGGGAACAAAATAGCTGATATTATTACTTATATACTTTTTTATGTAAATAAATACATAATTATACATAGAAAACACCCAGACTAAACACAAATATCTGAAAATTTTATTTTACGAATATTTGTGCGTTGTGGGTATCGATCCCACGACCCTCGGCTTAGAGGGCAGGGGTACTATCCGCTACTCCATCGGGCCAGTCGAAAAAAAATACTTGCACACATACACATAGTCGAGATGGTTATGGAAAACGTACTCTTACTCAGAACAGAACCTCCCACTGAACCTCCGCACATTTGGCGTGAGGTATTTTTACTGGCAGCAAAACTAATTCAATGGAAAACATAAAGGACAACCCACCTGAATTTGCTTCAATTTAGAACAAGCTACATAGCCTGGCACATCGCCGCAAGGTTGCCTGCTTGTCGGTATTTTATAGATTGTACTTCGGAGAGTGTGCTCAAGAGCTTCACGACCTTGTTCCACCAGCTCCCTTCTACCATCGGACATCCAGACGCACCGCCGGATACCATCCGTACCTGGTAGCCATTCCACCAATTCGGACTAAGCGCTTCCAGTCATCATTTATAATGCGCACTGCTAAAGAGTGGAACTCACTTCCTGCGTCTGTGTTTCCAAAAGCATACAACCCTAATCTCTTCAAAGTAAGAGTGAACAGGCTTCTTCTGGGTGAGCTCGCTCCATCTTAGACTCTGTCTCTGTCCTATGACCTAGACTAGAGTCAAGAGCAAACCCATCATTAATAAAAAAAATTAAAAAAAATAAAAACATGATTCAGAACAGTGAGTATAGAATTCTTTGATTCAGAACATTGAAGCCATCGTAGGAGAAAGGACATTCCAATCACAGATTACTTATATATAGATTCCAATTTCATATTGGGGACTTTTCTATCTGACAGTTAAGATGGCGTTATGATTATGACATTTGAGTCACAAATACATTTCATCTATTTACTTACATTTCCTTGGAAATAACATTTTTGCACTTAAGCTCAGCGCCAAACTAAGCGGACTAACGGGCTTTCACTAAGTCGTAATGAGACTAAAGTACGTCTACAGTGGCATAAAAACTCAATTCCCACGGGAAAACTCAGTTAGGCGCAATTTTGGACTTTATTTGAATATTTGTTCGGGAGCTCGTCACTGACTCAATTTCACAGCCGCCTCTTAAATAATTACTTTACGCTTCACGTTTGAGAGAGATATTTACATGGATCAGGGAGATTCGGAGTCTTTGCAAAACATTTTCCCCTATAACATACTCCTACTCATAAATCATTTATTGCTAAGATCGTGATTCCATGGACATTAATTATTATAAACCCCTCGAAGCTTATCGTAGAGTATTTAAAGAAAATGGTAGAGAATGAGCCTGTCTGCTGATCTAGCTGGGAGAAGTTTGTATCATACTACAAAGCTGAATCTGCCAATATATTTACCTATTCAAATAGAATTACAGCTCAACTCAGAACTTGATGCAAGGCCTAGACCTTAAGTACCATCCTCAATTGTGCTCTCGACGATACAGCCTGGATCCAAGCCTCACTGCCAGTGCGTTTTGGTGGGTTGGGCATCAGGGATGTGACTTTGGTTTCTTTGCCGGCTATCTTGTCCTCGGTACATTCTGCTAGTCTCCTTTGCGATAAAATTCTTAGCTCTTCCTTGGGTTCCGTGGAGATTTTAGGTTTGGCTAAGGCGGTGGCGGTGTGGCAGAAAAGTTGTGACGATGCCGGTTGCCCAACACTCCCAGAAGCATTGGGATGAACCTCTCTGCAAACTTGTTTTGAATAGTTTACTTTCTGGTTGTTCGAACTAAGTGGAATGCGCAAGGATACTGGCTGTGTCGAAGAGTAGGTCTGGATTGTGGCTGCAGGCACTCTCTTGTGCTAACTTGGGTACATAATTAGACGATTTTGGAACACGTTGTCGCTAATTGTTGGGTTACGTTTGGGTACTAGAATCAATGAACCACATAAATGTATCTACAGATAAGCGATTAATCATCTGGGACGCCTTGGCCTGTCTTGCCAAAGGAGTGCTGGTCGTCAGTCACGTCATGCCAGTTTGAACGACATCATTCATAGATCACTTATTTCCGCTAAGGTACCAGCGGTTTTGGAACCGAATGGTTTGTTTAGGGCAGATGGCAAACTGCCGGATGATTGGGACGCTACGTGTGTCGACACCTTAGCTCCTACACATGTGCCATCTACATCTCGTTGTTTTGGGGCTGCGGCGTAAGTTCTTAAGCGCCATATGTTATGTGGATCTCCTAAATAAGCATGGTTTTGTGTCCTTCGCGGTGGAGACTTTGGGTTCGTGGGGTTCGGAGACCAAAGGATTAATTTCTGATATTTCAGCGCGTCTCCGTGAGGCGTCAGGTGACCCCAGGTCTGGTAGCTACCTCGCTCAAAGGTTGAGTTTAGCAATTCAAAGAGGCAATGCTGCCTGCCTATTGGGCACTTTGTTTCTTGGAGATGCGTTGGAGGGAATTTATAATTTGAAGATTGAAGATGAAATTTTTTGTAATTGCATTTATTTTTTTGAATAAAGTTTTATAATTTACAGTTATGTACCTAAAAATATCCGTTGTTTCTTTTGAATTCTTGATGCTTTTATATTAGCGGCGACAACACTGGCTGGCTTGTGGCTGTCGCATTTAATTTAAAATATCACCTATTCCCTACACTACTGAACTTTGGCTGAACTGCCATTTTGGGCTTTAAACTATCAAAGATAATGTGGATAATCATTTGTATAGCTTTTGGCAGGATGTTTAATTAAAGCTTGAAGACTGGGGGTAGTGCGGTGGAAACACGTCTAGAACATGATATTAAGAGTTTTGTTGAATTTGATAGTAATGTTTCAATTGCGGTTTTAATTTGATTGCTTGGATAATTTGATACAAAAGACGTTTCACTTCAGCTCAAAAATCTCTGTTTGTTGTCTCGAATCTTTTTAAACTAAGTTAGATTGGTATGACAAACGGAGCGTTTGTAAACTAGTTCATTACCCGCAAACAATAAAATAAATTTGTAATTATTTTTGAAAATAATGTAATTTTTTCTATCTGAGAGCAAATGTTACTATTTTTGCCAATCCAACTTCTTTTTCACACAAACTCTTATTTACGACCTCTATTATCTTGGGACGCTTACATGTGATTTAATTTGTCACGATTTTGCATGTACTATACGAGATATAAGAATATTGGCTGCAAATATTTAAAGGAGTGAATCAGTCTATGCAACTGAAAAACTTTTCCCGAGAACTATGGGTCGAAATATGAAAATAAAAGTTGAATCATATTGTGCAGCTAATATTTTTACATCCTGTATTACATCCTATGTGTGGCCCACAATGGGGGTAAATATTTTAAGGGGCGAAATCACCCGTGAAACTCAACAAATTTCCCATGGAAAATAGGTCGCAATATAAAAAATTTGACCTCCCATACTAAATGACTCTTTGGCTTTGTATGGGAAATCCATTTTTCGTTTTGAATATTTCAACGTTTGATCTAGGGGTACAGTTGATCATGGTATCTTAGGTAATTTCGCCCAGTAAAATATTTGCCCCTGTTGTGGGCCCTACTCTTTATAAGCTTTTGTGACTTTTACAACAACGTATCGGTCCTGTGCTCGTTACATATATGGGTTAGTCATAGGCTATAATCATAGAAACGATAGCTATGTATAAGCTGCCTTTTTGACATTTAATAGTTTTCAATTTGAACACACGCCGTGTCAGTTGACTCCCTTCAAAATAACAAAAGGCATTTAGTAAAACTACTTTAAACTAGAGAAAGCTAGTTATGACGATATAAGAATTGCGTCGTATACCAAATTTTAATATACTTCCCGTGTTAGGTTAGGTAAGGTTATATACAACTTTTATCTACACTCGTCTCATAATGTTCGAATTATGAATTCGAAAACAGTTGCTTAAAGACCTGCTTTATGCATTCTTCCTATATAAATTACAGTTTGATGGAAATTACAGACGCGTAATGGTTAATGAGAAGGCTCGTACTGCGATAAAGTCGAGAAGTGAAACGAAGTTTTTTTCTAATACTCAAATCGCCATCTTCCGTCGCACCTGTCAGTTGTTGTTGTACGGTAAAAAGATAAAATAAAGATAAAATGTTCGGTTGTTGTTCAGTTGTTTTATAAGGTTGTTCAGCTGTTGTTCAGATATTGTTTAGTTATTGTCCAGACGTTGTTCAGTTGTTGTTCAGATGTTGTTCCGATGTTGTTCAGTTGTTGTTCAGATGTTGTTTAGTTGTTGATCCGATGTTGTTCAGATTTTGTTCATATATTGTTCAGTTGTTGTTTAGTTATTATTTAGATTTTGTTCAGTAGTTTAGTTAAGTTAATTTTTAATCTCCACATCTGAACAAGTGCTAAGGTAAAGAATTTTCAAAAATTCATATCAAGCCATATTACGATCTCGTATTGAATTTGACCTTGTATCGGACCTTGCAATGCCGGTGCGGACGTTCCGAACAGTGTTAAACAGTGTTTTTTTTCGAGAGTGTAGATAAAATAGTGTATGCAACTGCTATAATTAGGCATAGAATGCTCGTGTCAAACTATTATCACTCGAACAGACACTCGCATTCTAATGACCCCCATTATACGACAGTTGCATAACTACTATTAAAAACTTGCAAAAATTTAAATGTTGGTTGAAATTCTGCCCGCGCTCGTAATTTTATGCAATTTGTCAAAACGTACTAGGTTTTTGGATTTGTGTGTGACTTTACCTGCGTGTAAGTTGAGAATAAAAAAAAGACGTTATCTAAGTACAAAATTACTTATTTAATATTTTTCACAACGATCCAGCAGATTTCACTAACATTTGCCAAAATGATCCCGTCTAGTGCCGGCACATGCAATACTGAAAAAAAAAATAACTAATTATAAAAAAGAGAACTTACTAAGAAACGGAACAAGAGGGATCGATAAATATGTTTTTGTATTATGGGGATTTTTAAACTGAATAACCTACTTGTTTTGTTACTATCTACTTTCGACTTTGGTAGTGCTTGGGGAACAAAGTCTGCCAAAAACATTTAGGAGTTAAGTTAACAAATGAAAATCTATATTAGAACTTTTTACCCGACTACGGCAAAGCAAAAAGGAGGGTTATGATTTTGACCTGTATGTATGTATGTATGTATGTATGTATGTGGAAACGAAAACGTTTGTTCCATCCTAACTTCTAAACAACTTATCAGAATTTGATAAATGAGGTATCATTTGAAGCGTCTAAACAGTCCGCTGGTTATAGGCTACGTTATGTCACTATACATTACATAGGGCGCCCTCTAGAGCTAAGAATTGAAAAGTTTATACTACTAGTAATATCGTGTTGGGTATCAAATGAAAGGGCTTAATAAGCACAGTTCAAAAAAATAATTGCCGTGTGATGCCAGCTAAGAATAGCACCACCCTATTTCTTTTCCGTGGGCGTCGTATGAGGCGACTATGGGATAACGGGACGCGACGGGTGTCGTATAAGGCGACTAAGGGACACGAGGAGTTCATGGAGAATGTTCAGTTTCTGTGAATTGGGTCAAAATATGCGACAAGTAAATGACAACAGTTTCGTTGATCTGTTGAACAGCATCAGAGTAGGGAAGTTGACAATGGAGCAATTAGCAATATTAGACACAAGAAGAATTGTAAACGACACAATTGAATGCGATGAAATTGTACATTATTTCCAACTTTAAAATATGTAGACCAATTTAACAAAAAAATGTCAGAGCGCAAAAATGGCATTACGAACAAAAATCTATACGATCAATGCAATAGACACTTCAACAGAGTCTAAAACATATGGACAAATACCTAAGCAAGAGCACATACCAAACGATCCAAATAGAACAGGCGGTATTATAAAAACTATTCAAATCCATCCACCACCCCATCTCTTCCCGTATCCAGCCAGGAAGGCCGAGAGGTTGGCGCAAGTCCTGGGTAGCCCTGCGTTTTCCATAATTGCGTCTCAGGCAACGCAGTGTCTGTGGAGAGGACACTTCACCCGCGTCACGCGGATACCAACACGGGAAGTGGCAGTGATCGGTTATAAGTCCGCACATAATATGGGCGTAAGTGCGGGCGCCAGGGGTCGCTTCCGACAGTGGAAGGGTCCATCGTTGGCCCACTGATCAGTTACCGCCTGCTCCAAGTTGGGCAGCCCCCGATCAATAAGGTACTGTTCTGCCCCGGTGCTGGTTTGCTCTTTTAGGGTGTAGAGAGCACCAGCCTCAACTGGACAATCGGCGCCGTTACATTTTACACCTGCGACTAAAAGGCATAATAGAAACAATTCCCAACACCGCTTATCCATGCGATTTGTAACATGGAATGTCCGTACTATGAGGAGAGGCCTCCCTACCCTGGAGGAGGCTAGGCTCTGTGGAGGCTCTTCTACCCTTCTACTGACGCACAAGATCTGCGTAAAACTGCCATTATCGACGCCGAACTCAACAGACTGAACATTGCTGTTTGTGCCTTACAAGAGACCAGACTCCCTGACGAGGGTTCCTTGCGTGAGACACATTACACATTCTATTGGAAAGGAAAGGACAGCAGCGCTGTGCGTGAGCATGGTGTAGGCTTGGCTATCCGCAACGACCTCTTAACATCTATAGAGGCTCCTTGCGGCATATCGGAACGCATTATGTTGGTGCGGTTAAATACGAATCATGGATACGTTACACTTATTTCTGCTTACGCACCAACATTATCCTCAACAGATGAAGCAAAAACACAGTTTTATGACCAGCTCAACCAGTCTCTACGCGGGTTAAGACCATCTGACCGCTTATACAATCTGGGCGATTTTAACACAAGGGTTGGACAGGACAACGTAGCTTGGCCTGATTGTATAGGTAACCACGGTATAGGGAAGTTAAACGAAAACGGCCAACGTGTATTAAAGCTATGCTCTAAACACCTACTGTGTGTTACCAATACCTACTTCAAAGGCAAATCCTCTCGCAAAGTATCCTGGAAACACCCTCGTTCTGGTCACTGGCATCAACTGGACCTTATCCTAACCAAAAAGGAAAATCTCCGCGAGACCCTACACACGCGTACATTTCATAGCGCTGATTGTGACACAGATCACTCCTTGGCTTCGCACGTTGCTATAACTCACAAAAAGATCCACTCGTCCAAACTGCCCGGTAAGAAGAAGATCGATCTTCCCAAAACCAGGGATGATGAGTTTGTCCGAAAGTTTGAAGAGATGGTACGCGATGAAACTGCCACCTGGGACGTAGACGCTCCTATAGAGGAAGACTGGGGCAAAGTAAAAAAGTTTCTAACAGATGTGGCTGGTACGGCTTTCGGCCAACAGAAAGTCAAAAACCAGGACTGGTTCGCTGAAAATCTCGAACACATAACAACCTTGCTCGAGTCCAAACGGCAAGCTGCGCTTACTCATCGCCTTAACCCTTCCGAAAAGTCGCGTGTCAATTTAGCGAATGCAAAAGCTGTATTACAACGCACATCACGGTACTTTGCTAATGCATGCTGGACCGAGCTTTGCCAAAGTATCCAATCGTGCGCTGATGTCGGAAATTTTGGTGGTGTGTATGCTGGCAGTAAAAAGGCCCTTGGTCCTTTACCTAAAAAAACAGCCCCCCTTAAAGAAGTGGATGGCACTGTCATTACAGATGCCCAACGCCAACTCGAACGATGGATATAACATTATATCGGTCTCTTTTCGGAACCAGTTAATGTAGTGCCGGAAGCTGCAGACTGCATGCCAAAACTAGCTACCTGGGCCGAGTTAGATGACCTTCCTACCATAAGAGAATACCACAAGGCTGTTAAGCAGCTTAGTGTTTAGCAGCTTCTGAGCCTCGTTAAATCCTTCCATATGGACATGAAAGGATCTGTTGTATTTAACGGCAATACATCCGAGCCGTTCGTAGAGGTGTTCGCCAAGGCTGCATGTTGGCTCCTACCCTATTATGCATGGTCAAACATACATACATACAAAGATAAGATTATGATGAGTGTATTTTGTTTAATTAACGAGTGATGTTTTAATTGTGATTTGAGCTGCATTTCTATCCAGAAAAAAAAAATACGTACCGAAGTGTTAAACTTACCTTCAACCCCAAAATAATTAAAATAAAAACCAGTTCAAAAACTAACACCCGACTACTGAGATATCGCGCTCTAAAAAGTAAGAAACAAGAAATCTGGAATATTAACTACAAACAATTTAATATCTATAGTCCACGAAATTTATACGAAGATATGACATATAATTATATATTTAAATGTATATTTAATAAAAAATTATTGTGGTTTATAGGTGATAGCCGTGGTCGTATGCCACCTACTCTAGTACTTAGTAGGTGATATCATAAGCTTGTACAACATAATTAGGTAAGGCAAACTGGCATACGTCCACGGCTATCACCTATAAACCACAATAATTTTTTATTAAATATACATTTAAATATATAATTATATGTCATATCTTCGTATAAATTTCGTGGACTATAGATATTAAATTGTTTGTAGTTAATATTCCAGATTTCTTGTTTCTTACTTTTTAGAGCGCGATATCTCAGTAGTCGGGTGTTAGTTTTTGAACTGGTTTTTATTAATTATTTGAAACTGCCCCACCTATGCAAGGAACCTGTCATATTGGGCTGGTTATATTTATTTGTTCAGATGTAGCTTTGAATGTACACAAGAAAGCTATAGGTAGGTAGAGCACGCATATGTGAATATGAACCGGTAGACGGATTTGACGAGCATAACACAACGCCAGGGATAGATAGATAGATAAATATAACCAGCCCTTAAGGTTCCACGCGTTGCTTAGTTGGCATCGTGTAGATACAATATACACTTACTCGCAGTAGGAATTGTAGGTTTTTCCATCTAAGCCACACTGTACAATTCTAGGACTCCGGCGGCAATCACAAGCTTGGTTCTGTGCGTACGCGCCTCCGAGCAGAGAACCCAAGATCATGAACAAAGCGAATACTGAAACAGTCAATAAATGGGTTGTTTAGTTTTTTTCAGTCGGAGTTCTAGTGCGGATCAAGGCAACGCCTCCTTGCCTGCCTAGTTTTAGAAACCGATTAGGCTACGAATACCTCTCCTGCCTGCTCTGTTGCTAATCTTAAGCTATTGAATCAGTTTTCCTGTATAAGAATAAGAAGTTGCCGTGTGGTGCCAGCTTAGAATAGCATCACCCCATTTCTACCCGTGGATGTCGACTAAGGGTATGGGGTAAATCCAAGGACAAAGCAGCAGCGTTCTTTGTGAGTACAACACCTTGCACTGCGCTCACCAGTCCGCCTGCCAGCGTGGTGGGTATGGCAAAAAAGCCTCAATATGGGGAGATCTAGCATTGCGCTGATATAGATGTAAAGAACAGACTCTTAATACTACTGATCTTACAGACCAATAAAAAAATAACTGATAGGTATATAATTTTTCTCTCGCTTATTAATTTTGTGCTCATAATAACCTATGATAAAAAAACGGCTCAGCTTTAATTGACAGAATCCAAAGTGACGGTGTTAATTTAATGAGGAAAAGACACTCAATGACTCAAAACAAAATGGTGATCCTGACGCGATATTCGATTTTATAGAATTGTCCGATATTGTGCAACTGGATTGAAATATCGGACAATACCACAAAATATCGCGATAATAATGGTTGAGTCAGAAGAGAAACGGCTCTACCCTGTGGAACACCACTGGGTACTTGCAACAACATAGTATGGCCTATGTTGGTTTATAAAAATAAAAACTAATAAAATCTTATTAAAAACCAAATTTTTAAAACACTTCCCTTGTTAGGTATACAATTTTTAAAAACTTGCAAAATTTTCAAGCGGGCAGGATTTGAACCTGCGACTTTCGCCATTACTTTGGCTTGAAAATTTTTCAAGTTTTCAAAAATTCAAATAAAATCTGTCCATTACGTCCGGAGATGATTGATATTAAAAAACAAGCAAATCGTTATAAAAAAAATACAGTGTAGGAAATGAAAACATACCAGAAAGGAACTTCATGTTGATTTTAAATTTTGACAGAGTACACTCCGAAAGTGATGAAAATGAGCTACTAGGGTATAATTATATTGAAGTTGAATAATAAAATTTGAATAGTTTTGTGTTTCATTTAAGTGGCGTGAAACTGTGTCTAATTTGATTACATACTATCATTCACCGCTTCACGGCGTACAAAAAGAGTTTATCCGGTATTAAACACACTTTAACAAAAAGTTCTTACTTTCTTACATGTTCGTCCCCGCTAGAACCACGCCGCCGTCGCGCCGCCGCCGCCGACGATTTAGTCACGCCGCCGCCGCCGATGGATAGACCGGCGTGAAATCAAATGCTATATCGATGGTCTAGAAGACAAACGTGCTAACTACAAAAAAATCGATTTTAACATTTTAATGCCATATGTATTAAATGAAGATGCTGTATCGTTTACACAAACCCAAATACCCTAATTACGTCTCTTTCTCCCCAAACTATAGATGTACACTTATAGTAAGTGATGTCAGTCTGATGCCAAAAAATGTAATTATAATTATTTACCATTAGACTTGAACTACAAAAATATTAAATATATTTAGCGCATCTTTTTTGGATTTACTATAATTACACAAATAAGCTAAATGTCATTATTATTATTGTCATTTGGTAAATCTTGATTCCCAATTACAATAAAAGATATTAATCTTTACAAGATGCCAGTGACAAATGGTCTAAGTAGTCTTAATACTACTGGACACTGCTCCGCATACAGAAAAATATATTAAGTGCTTTAAACGTGAAGACATCATAATTGACAAATGATTTAATCACCAATTACTAAACAAAATTCTGGAGCCCAAAAGTTTTAAAGTTATTTAATCTATTTACCAAGGTATAGACAAATATTGAAATATTGATATTAATGTGAGTGATATCTCATACTATAACGTTGCATTTCACAACAAAGGATTTTAATACTTTGTATAATTTTATTTTGGCGGAAATCTCGTCATAGCAACAAGGTGCTGCCGCCGCTGCTTCATCGCTCGCTTCTGTGGCCTCGATGCCGCCGTCCCCACCTGAAATAAACGCCGACATTCCTATACTAGACCCTGACGCTGACGTTCCAGCGTTAGCCCCTGATACCGCCGCTACTTCACCGCTCGCCTCTGCTGCCCCGGTGCCGCCGTGCCCGCCTGAAGTAAATGCTGACGTTCCAGCATTATCTCCTGGTGCCGCCGCTGCTTTATCGCTCGCTTCTGTTGCCTCGATGCCACCGTCCCCACCTGAAATAAACGCTGACATTCCAACATTAGCCCCCGACGCTGACGTACCAGCATTATCCCCTGACGCTGACGTACCAGCATTAGCCCCTGATGCCGCCGGTGCTTCACCGCTCGCCACTGCTGCCCTGGTGCCGCAGTCCCCGCCTGAAATAAACGCCGACATTTCAACAGTAGCCCCTGACGCTGACGTACCAGCATTAGCCCCTGATGCCGCCGTTGCTTCACCGCTCGCCTCTGTTGCCTCGATGCCACCGTCCCACCAGAAATAAACGCCGACATTCCAACATTAGCCCCTGACGCTGACGTATTAGCATTAGCCCCTGACGCTGACGTGCCAGCATTAGCCCCTGATGCCGCCGCTGCTTCACCGGTCGCCACTGCTGCCCTGGTGCCGCACTCCCCGCCTGAAACAACTACTTCTCGACCTATATTTGGCTGACTCAGATGATGCAGCCCCTTCTATCCTATAATAGTTGCCATACCTGGCTAGTCTCTCTGGTTCTTTCTTAGTTATTTTGTTTGAGCGTTCATCCTATTTTATTTCTGTTAGCTTGTCATTGGTATATCTTATTTATTTATGATGTATGCATGTATTTATTTGGCTTGCCACAATGCCTCAAGACCAAGGTGTTCGATCAGTGCGTCCTGTCAGTCATGACCTATGGAGCCGAGACGTGGAACCTGACAGTAAAACTGGCCCACCGGTTACATGTCACTCAGAGAGCTATGGAAACTGGAAAGTCTATGCTCGGTATCTCTATAGTGGATAAAATCCGGCATTCCGGATTACCGGCACAGAAATATCCGCAAAAAGACCAAAGTAACGGGCATAGTCTGGAAGTGTAGCAAACTAAAGTGGCAGTGGGCTGGGCACATTTGTCGTAGAACCGATGTAAGGTGGGATAAAGGGGTTCTCTAGTGGAGGCCACGCCTCGAAAAGCGTAGTTTTGGACGACCTCTGACCAGATGAACCGATGATTTAAAGAAGGCGGCTGGTAGCGACTGATGGCGAAACGGGAGATCGTGCCCTGGGGCCCACGACCAGCAGTGGACTACAATGGGCTGATGTATGTATGTATTTATTTTATGTAGGTTTATGTATTTTCATTTTATAATGTTAAATTATTAAGTACTTTGTATTTTTGTTTATTTCTTATTATGTATTGTATCGCTACCTTTAGTGAGAACTTTACGTACGCCCATATTCCTGCTGTTGATGAAGAAACTTTAATTGATGATTGTTCTGATTCGGAGTCTGATGATGACTGAACTTATGTTTGAATTATTAGGAAGGTACCTACTACATTATTAAGATTTGATCTCATGTTTGAATTATTTACTAATAAAGGATTTTTATTACTTACTCCTTGATTTTTCTTAGTATCAAATCACACTACACAAAAGTGTTAAATAAATATTACGTGTTTTAAGTTTATGTAAAAACAAATTAAGTGACGCCTTTTTTTACTACATTCAATTTTTTAAGGATATTAAATAAAAATCATGTTCACTTAATAAATAGATCATTAAAAAGATAAATATCCTATCCAAATACAGGTAGTATATACATGGTTCCTATGTTCCATTTTAAATTACAGCATCTAGAACTTTTACGTAACTAAAAATGCTCGTCCTGAAAAGTTGGGTATTCTGTAATTATCATGTTTGTCTTCTAGACCATCGATATTATGTTATTTTATCATCGACCTAAGCTTTAGAAATTCCTTATATCAGCAATACATTCCATTAGGTGTAATCTGCGATCAGCTAAATGACCGGCTAATGACTTTTCGAGCCAGTGCAATAAATTATCAAAATGTTACTTGTCAATAAGTTAGAACGTCAAAGTGACGCATATTTAATGTTCACTAGCAGCTGAGTGATTCCTAATAGTTTCTGCCCATGGTAAGACCTAAGCCAGTGGTAGATTAACTCGTCTGGTAGGTAAAGTAGGGAGACGTAGTATTTGAGTTTTCTTCTCGATAAGAAGTCCTAGGCAGAAGTTGTCTTGTCTAAGCTTTAGCGGTGGCGGAGCAATAATTGAAAGTGATCACGATTTTAACTACCTGGCAGCAAGACGCTACACAGCACCATCCTACAGCCTGATAATCTGAATCTGGCTGGATGTCAACGCTTTGACGTCTCCCCTCATCATATGGCAATCCCTGCTTGGATCATACGTTTATGTCTAGAGTTTTCAGCCAGCTCTCGGCGTCAGGGGTGTACTTATGCATATCGGCTATACCAACGGAAAAACAGCAAAATGGGCATTCGTGCACAATATGATATAATGGTCAATAATATAATTTGTCTTAAACCGGTTTAGCGAGGTCTGCTTGCTTTTGTCAAAACTGGGCTGCTTTATCGTAGGGTCTGTCAACAAATACATGTTTGTGTATTTATGGAGATCGTCTGTTTGATACGCTCGTCTGTCCAAATGGGAGTTCTGGATAGTAATCGGGAGACAATAAGGTCATCCAGCGAGTTCCTAGTGGGCATTGGACCAGAGCGGTTTTGCTGAGAACATTTTTCCCATTCTTTGACAGTTGCGCTGGTGGAGGTATGTGTGCTAGAACAGGTAGCCATGACAGGCGATTAGACTTAATTACTCCCGGGATCAGGTGTATATAAGGTTTTATATTTCAGCGGATGACTTAAGAGTTATTCTGAACTGCTGACAATGGTGAGCAGTGGTACTGAGCAG
Source organism: Tuta absoluta (assembly GCA_027580185.1). Taxonomy (NCBI): domain Eukaryota; kingdom Metazoa; phylum Arthropoda; class Insecta; order Lepidoptera; family Gelechiidae; genus Tuta; species Tuta absoluta. The sequence goes on from JAQAHW010000005.1 coordinate 14,273,146, forward strand.
TTTTGTTCTTCTACCTAATCCTTCGTTCGTTACGAAAAAAAAATGTAATGAAAAAATGTGTGGCCTGTAGTTCAGCTGGTACAAATTGGGCGGTAATGAAGGTAACCGATGATATAATTGAGTTCTAAGTCTGATAAGATCTACAATTATCTCCTGTGGTTTCATGTCGGCAGGAAAAACTTGTGTCGCTCAATTAAGGTTGCTTACGAAAACCAAGAGTTGCATGTGCCAGTGTCTTGCAGTGCAGTTAAACTAGCAGTGAAACAAACAAATCACCTGAACCACATAAACTTTACTAAAAACATGTAAAAACGACTAAGAATCTCCAACGTCCAGCGTTAAAGACAGAAAAGCAGCCAGCCGTGACAGAAAAAAGAATTTAAGAGGTCCTTTGTGTTGCTCTTTGAGCCGTAATATTTTTTTATTTAAAACGCCTGACTATTTAAAAATAAAAAGCGTGGTTCTTTGTTTTATTTTGCGACAATATATAAGAAAAAAATTAACTGAGAATATTTTAAGGGGTGAACCAGTACGTAAAACTGAACAACTTTCCCCAAGGAACATAGGTCGAAATATGAAAAAATAATTTGACCCTCCCATACTTAGTGTGTTACTACCCGGCCGGGATAATTTGTATGGAAGGGCCAATTTTTTTTTCATCTTTCGACCTATGTTCCTTGGGGAAAGTCGTTCAGTTTCACGTACTGGTTCACCCCTTAAAATATTCTCAGCAATTTTTTTTACACCATCTATATATTGCGACCAATTGCGACCATATACCCACGCCGATTTCACGCTGATTACGCCATCGCCGCCGGTCTTTTTTCGACCAGACGCCGCCACCGATCATTTTGTCATCGGCGCACATGTCTAGTCCACGCCCGCCATAACTCATCAGTCGGGGGTTTTAAATTGTTTTACTAATATTGAATATTGAACATTAAAAGTCTATTTTTAAGCATAAAAGTTTAGTAAAACTAAAATTTGTTCGAACAAATTAGGGTTCAGTTAACTTACCAATACTGTCGTCTCTCGTGTACATATATATATCACGCCTGTGTGAGTTGTTGGGTAGGCAGAGCATAAACGGTCACAAAAACGAATATTTCCGCCACGTCTGACAAACATTCGAGGGTAATTCAGAAAATTGTGTATAGCTATAGTCACAGGTTGTCAGACTATCGTCTAAAATTGAAATACATATGTTTGTTTGCATAATGTTAGCCTACTTGCTTGTTTACGGCTCATTTGTCGGGATGGGTACTGTCTTGTATGGAAATAGTGTATTTGTTTTTTAAGTGAATATTATAATATTATAGGTAGGTTTTTTGTATGTGTGTATCTTATATTATAAATAATGAGCTGGGAAGCCCGGTGTCAACACCAGGTTGTAGCAATGCGACCTCCGGGCATCGCACTATTTTGTAAACACTGTCCACCACCAACTTCTATCTCATCTTTCACATTTGAATTTTGAATCGCTGTCGTTCCAATACACCATTTTCCAGCAGATCAGGCGGTCTAAAGTAAACCTCGGGATCACAAATTAACTATATATAGGCTCGGGATGGACTTGTCGTCCAGATAACAGTGTTTTTTAAGTAAACATCATATAGGTACAAGCCCTCGTGCTTGCTAGTTTGTGCAAGTTTTCACTAAAGCTTTCCGGATCACCGATTTGAACCCTTAGAGGTAAGTCACTTGCCTCGGCCTTATTTAGATCCAGACCTTTGTTAAAATAGTCCTTAAACCTTGCAAATATCATTCCTAATCATTGTAAATTTTCTAGGGTTCTTCCCTCCACATTACGCGACAAGGTAACGTTTTTTGTATTCATATTTAAGAGCAAAATAAATGAAAAAAAACCCTCGAGTCCGTTAGTCGCCTCTTACGACACTCACCTGAAAGAAAAGGGGTGATGCTATTCTAACCCAACATCACACGGCGGAACCACGTAGTAATTGGTAACTCTAACCGGTTTAAATCTCTTTCGTTCTTTCTTTTCAGCATAATAAACCTTTGCACCCGTTGCAGGATCATATAGCGGCCATCACAGGTTGTCATTTGTATAGTGGCTGTCACGAAGATGAAGATGCGTAAATTATTATGGAGGGAGAACAAACAAATTTATTGTACCTAGATTATATAATGAAATAGATTGGCTAAAGACTGAGGACAAGTTGAGCAAACCTGTTTTGAAAACAAAATTAAAAAACACCTGTTAGAGAGCATAAGATTAGATTAGGTTTTGCATGTTTTTTTTTTTCATTTATTTTGTTTTAAAAATGAATACAAAAAACATTAAATGACGTCACTAAACCCCAAGAGGTTTGTCTTGACATCAGGCTTCCCAGCTCGTTATTTATAATATAACATATACGTACAAAAAAGGAAGTATCAAACATTACCTATAATATTATAACATTCACACACAACAAACAAATACACTATTTCCATACAAGACAGTACCCATCCCGACAAATGAGCCGTAAGCCGTAAACAAGCAAGTACGTAAGTAGGCTAACATCTTGCAAACAAAAGACAGCGTCGCAACCAGTTTTGCCAGGCGAACATCTACAGGATGATTAATTCATAGACTAGTGGAGATTTAAAAAAAGTTCGGAATTATTTAAGAAATAGTTTTTTAAAAGTGTTGTTATGTTTGTTTTATTTATTTTCTCTTTAAGTTGCTTAGGTAAGCTGTTAAGTATATGAGGTATCATGTAATTAGATGTTCGTTTACCGTAATAATTTATACATTTAGGTGTTATCAATTTTTTGTCCGCTACTTGTCGTGTTATTTTGATGTGTGATATAGGTATTTGAATTTCAGATCTAAAATAGTTTTCTATAATAAAATTAACTCGAAACTTTTTAAATACTGACAGCACTTTACAGTAGTCAAATAATTCGCTGTCAGTTTTAACTGTTGCCTTTACCTTAGGGGGTACAATAAGTTTTAATAACCTAAGTTGTAAATTATAGATTTGCCTAAGGTAGGTTGGAAATGTACGACCATAACTAGTTAACCCATATGATATTATGCTTTCTGCTAGGGCCAAATACATAGATAACCTCACAGAATAAGGTATTTTGCTTTTAATTACATAAAACTTTACCATGACCTGCCTAAGTCGGACGCAAACTGCTTCAATGGGTTTACCCCAGTTAAAGTGGCTATCAACTGTCAATCCCAGATACTTTTGCTCTGATACCTGCTCAAGTGCAGGGCATTGACAATTGCTATCGTCGCAACTACTATGCAAGCATTCGTGTTCATGAGCTGTTATTCGAACTAGTGTATTAAATGTCTTACAATGGTTAGAATGAACGTGTACCAGTTTTGTTTTCTCAGCATTTAACACAAGTCCGTTATCATGCGACCATCGACAAATCATGTCAAAATCAGATTGTGATTTTTCCAAGGCATTATCAAGATTCCTATCAGCGGCCACTAAGCAAGTGTCGTCTGCATAATGAAACACGTCACAATGCTTAACACAGTTATTCATGTCGTTGACATAGGCCAAGTAATGCAATGGGCCTAGAACAGAACCCTGTGCTGTACCATCAGTGACATTTACGTCGCTACTCACGGCTTCACCTACTTTAACTCTGTACGATCTCTTTTCGAGGTAGCTTTTACACCATTGTAACACTGGCCCTCTTATTCCGGTATCTTCAATATTCTTATTCGGTATGTAATATTATATAAGTTAGGTTAAGGCAGGTACATAAGTTGTGCCTTAGCATGTTGAGCGCAAAGCTCGCCAACAAACTGACTATCAGTTTGGCGAGATGTAATTTATTTGTAACATTTATGTACCTTTTAATAAATAAAAAAAGAAAACGACAATCAATTTTGTTCTCCAAAAAAGTGCCATTAGCGCAATTTATAAACTTTGTAGTCGTGATTCCCTAAGGGAACTGTTAAAGGAAATAAATATTATATATTTATGAAAATATCAGGTATGTCAACACTAATATAATAAAGAGAAAAGATTTGTTTTTTTGTATGTGATCGATAAACTTCGAAACTACTTAAACCGATTTCCAAAATTCTTTCACCATTAGAAAGCTACAACATTTCTGAGTAACATAGGCTACTTTTTACTACGGAAAAATTCCTCATTCCCACGGGAAAACGGTTAGAAGCAGGAAAAGCGGGAAACAAAGCGGATATTACCCAAATCAGCCAAACCGATTTAGCGATCTTCGTGAAATTTTAGCACTGATTTTGGTGGTTTTTTTTTTTTTTTTTTTTATTAATGATGGGTTTGCTCTTGACTCTAGTCTAGGTCATAGGACAGAGACAGAGTCTAAGATGGAGCGAGCTCACCCAGAAGAAGCCTGTTAAGGCACTGGCACTCCCACACACTGACGGAACGCAGCAAGCTACTTGGCGCCAGACTTCGGTGGGATGGTGGTCGCGAGCCAGGCGGCTCCTTACGGAGCCTTCCACCGCTTGGTGGGATCGTTCAGCCGGACTTATCCATGGTATATATGGTATATTGAGAACGGACTTGGACTACTTTTTGTCAGCACTTGAGGATCTGGAGTACCTGATGGAGGGCACCAGGAGCACAGCTAAACTATAAGAGATGAAGGGGTGGAATGGGATCTACCTCCTAGCGGTTCACCCCGGGCAACGGCAACACAGGCTTGCCTGTGGATAAGTTTCAAGTTTTTATTTGCATTACCACATGGTTACACTACATAGAACTTAAAATATTACAAGTACAGCATGTAGCACCTCGCAGAGGCACAGCAAATTGTTTTGGTAGCAACAATCATATTATTTAACAAAGATATTGATATACTATTTGTAACATTGAACATTATCATAATACGTGTTACTCTTTTTCTTTATAGTAAAATAATCTTTATATTCATAAAAGAAACTACACAATATAATTTACTCTTTGGTCTTATCATTATCATAATAAAACTCTTTCAAACTATAAAACGCTTTTTCTAATAAGTATTTTTTTAAAAGGTTTTCATAACTTATTTGTTTTTCTTGGTTTTTAATATCGTTGGGGATTTTATTATAAATATTTATTGCCATTGAATGAGGTCCTTTTCTGTATAAGCTTAAATTAGTAGACGGGAGTTTTAATTGATTTAAATAACGGTTATTTCTTTTGACTAACTTGTGTGGGGAGTACATGTGTATGTTTTTACGTACAAATTTACAGCATTCGAGGATGTATATAGAAGTAACGGTTAATATTTTAAATTTTTGAAAGTAAGGTTTGCATGATTCAATTTGTTTAATATTTCTAAGAATCCGAATAAATACTTTTTGTTTTATGAGAATATCGTCGATAGCAGTGCTATTTCCCCATATCAATATACCGTAGCTAATTCTAGCGTGAACATATGCATAATACGCACTGAGAGCAGAACTATAGTTTGTTAGTTTTTTAATTTTTGACTAGCTGTTGCCCGCGACTTCGTACGCATGGTGTAGTGACTTGTGATTAGTGAAGTTGATGTATGCATATTGTTTAATATTAATATCATGTTTGTATAAAGTTTTATCTCTTCAAGATGTGCAATGAATAGGTACTGGTTAACTTGTTTTTCGGTTAGGTACTTGGTTTTGATACTATGGACATCAGCTACAAAACATCATTATAAACTACTTTGGTAGTTTTACCATCGGGTGCTAAAACGTACATATTTTCAGGAGAACTGACTCGAGAGCAAGCGACATAATAGCTGCCCGTGTGATAAATAGGGAATCGTAAGACCTACGCCTGCGGCTTTCAGCGTCTGTCCTTGCGATTTGTTTACAGTCATTGCAAAGAAAACGCTGACGGGAAACTGAATGCCCTGAAATTGAAATAAAAAGTTGTTGGGAATGAGTGGCATACGCGCCACAACCAGTGAAAATATCCGCCTCGAATACATTCATCTTTAAGCTTAAGATCTTCAGTCTGGTTCCATTGCACAGCTTTGGCGGAGTGAGATTGCAAAGGAGCATGATAGGAACACCAAGTTTAAGTAATATTTGGTGTGCAGAAAGACCATTCGCACTCAAGGAGTTTAGGAATTCTATTAGGTAGTTAGTGGCTTTGTCTTGATTCATAACAGTGGTAATTGACGCGTATACCACCATATCCCCAGTGATTTGTGACATAATGGTATGGTTTATTGAAGCAGTCTGATCATTTTTGGGTGCAAAAATAGCTCTTCCACGTAGCTACGAATCTTTCTTTTGAAGGAAGGAAGGCTCGCCATACACAGAAGAAATGATTCTCTTTAGACCAGAAACTATTTGGCAAAGCGTTTCAGGCAGACTTACTTGACCGTTATCCTCTGGTAAAGTACCTCTGCCGAGTTTTAATAAAGCTTGTGAAAACTCTTCAGCCCGTGGATTACCTCCGAGACGGGTTCGCATGATCACCGTCATGGTCAGCTTGTGAATTTGTGGCCAAAGAGCCGATGATTTTAGTGAGGCATTCACCTCATCAGCCCTGGTACCTCGAGTAACAACTGGAAGTGTTTGGCGAATGTCACTGGAAAAAAGAACAGTGATATGGCCCATGGCCCTATTATCTCTGCGTATGTCTTTCAAAGTCCTATCCATAGCTTCTACCGTTTTTTTGTTGGCCATCGTACACTCGTCACATAACTACCAGACAACAATATCAGAAAACCTTTGCCTTGTAACTATTACGTGATACAGCACATATTGGAGTATCGTTTGTCTCCAAATCGATAGGTATTTTGAAAGTTGTATGCGCCGTTTTCTCTCCTGGAAGCAGTGTGGCAGCGATACTTGAAGATGCTACAGCAAGTGCAATCCTTCCTTGCCTTCTGATCTCTGCAAAAATGTTTAAGGCGAGTGTAACCGTGAACGACCTCGATAGTGGCGCCACTTCACAATAAAAACCAGTTCAAAAACTAACACCCGACTACTGAGATATCGCGCTCTAAAAAGTAAGAAACAAGAAATCTGGAATATTAACTACAAACAATTTAATATCTATAGTCCACGAAATTTATACGAAGATATGACATATAATTATATATTTAAATGTATATTTAATAAAAAATTATTGTGGTTTATAGGTGATAGCCGTGGACGTATGCCAGTTTGCCTTACCTAATTATGTTGTACAAGCTTATGATATCACCTACTAAGTACTAGAGTAGGTGGCATACGACCACGGCTATCACCTATAAACCACAATAATTTTTTATTAAATATACATTTAAATATATAATTATATGTCATATCTTCGTATAAATTTCGTGGACTATAGATATTAAATTGTTTGTAGTTAATATTCCAGATTTCTTGTTTCTTACTTTTTAGAGCGCGATATCTCAGTAGTCGGGTGTTAGTTTTTGAACTGGTTTTTATTTTAATTATTTTGGGGTTGAAGGTAAGTTTAACACTTCGGTACGTATTTTTTTTTTCTGGATAGAAATGCAGCTCAAATCACAATTAAAACATCACTCGTTAATTAAACAAAATACACTCATCATAATCTTATCTTTGTATGTATGTATGTTTGACCATGCATAATAGGGTAGGAGCCAACATGCAGCCTTGGCGAACACCTCTACGAACGGCTCGGATGTATTGCCGTTAAATACAACAGATCCTTTCATGTCCATATGGAAGGATTTAACGAGGCTCAGAAGCTGCTAAACACTAAGCTGCTTAACAGCCTTGTGGTATTCTCTTATGGTAGGAAGGTCATCTAACTCGGCCCAGGTAGCTAGTTTTGGCATGCAGTCTGCAGCTTCCGGCACTACATTAACTGGTTCCGAAAAGAGACCGATATAATGTTATATCCATCGTTCGAGTTGGCGTTGGGCATCTGTAATGACAGTGCCATCCACTTCTTTAAGGGGGGCTGTTTTTTTAGGTAAAGGACCAAGGGCCTTTTTACTGCCAGCATACACACCACCAAAATTTCCGACATCAGCGCACGATTGGATACTTTGGCAAAGCTCGGTCCAGCATGCATTAGCAAAGTACCGTGATGTGCGTTGTAATACAGCTTTTGCATTCGCTAAATTGACACGCGACTTTTCGGAAGGGTTAAGGCGATGAGTAAGCGCAGCTTGCCGTTTGGACTCGAGCAAGGTTGTTATGTGTTCGAGATTTTCAGCGAACCAGTCCTGGTTTTTGACTTTCTGTTGGCCGAAAGCCGTACCAGCCACATCTGTTAGAAACTTTTTTACTTTGCCCCAGTCTTCCTCTATAGGAGCGTCTACGTCCCAGGTGGCAGTTTCATCGCGTACCATCTCTTCAAACTTTCGGACAAACTCATCATCCCTGGTTTTGGGAAGATCGATCTTCTTCTTACCGGGCAGTTTGGACGAGTGGATCTTTTTGTGAGTTATAGCAACGTGCGAAGCCAAGGAGTGATCTGTGTCACAATCAGCGCTATGAAATGTACGCGTGTGTAGGGTCTCGCGGAGATTTTCCTTTTTGGTTAGGATAAGGTCCAGTTGATGCCAGTGACCAGAACGAGGGTGTTTCCAGGATACTTTGCGAGAGGATTTGCCTTTGAAGTAGGTATTGGTAACACACAGTAGGTGTTTAGAGCATAGCTTTAATACACGTTGGCCGTTTTCGTTTAACTTCCCTATACCGTGGTTACCTATACAATCAGGCCAAGCTACGTTGTCCTGTCCAACCCTTGTGTTAAAATCGCCCAGATTGTATAAGCGGTCAGATGGTCTTAACCCGCGTAGAGACTGGTTGAGCTGGTCATAAAACTGTGTTTTTGCTTCATCTGTTGAGGATAATGTTGGTGCGTAAGTAGAAATAAGTGTAACGTATCCATGATTCGTATTTAACCGCACCAACATAATGCGTTCCGATATGCCGCAAGGAGCCTCTATAGATGTTAAGAGGTCGTTGCGGATAGCCAAGCCTACACCATGCTCACGCACAGCGCTGCTGTCCTTTCCTTTCCAATAGAATGTGTAATGTGTCTCACGCAAGGAACCCTCGTCAGGGAGTCTGGTCTCTTGTAAGGCACAAACAGCAATGTTCAGTCTGTTGAGTTCGGCGTCGATAATGGCAGTTTTACGCAGATCTTGTGCGTCAGTAGAAGGGTAGAAGAGCCTCCACAGAGCCTAGCCTCCTCCAGGGTAGGGAGGCCTCTCCTCATAGTACGGACATTCCATGTTACAAATCGCATGGATAAGCGGTGTTGGGAATTGTTTCTATTATGCCTTTTAGTCGCAGGTGTAAAATGTAACGGCGCCGATTGTCCAGTTGAGGCTGGTGCTCTCTACACCCTAAAAGAGCAAACCAGCACCGGGGCAGAACAGTACCTTATTGATCGGGGGCTGCCCAACTTGGAGCAGGCGGTAACTGATCAGTGGGCCAACGATGGACCCTTCCACTGTCGGAAGCGACCCCTGGCGCCCGCACTTACGCCCATATTATGTGCGGACTTATAACCGATCACTGCCACTTCCCGTGTTGGTATCCGCGTGACGCGGGTGAAGTGTCCTCTCCACAGACACTGCGTTGCCTGGGACGCAATTATGGAAAACGCAGGGCTACCCAGGACTTGCGCCAACCTCTCGGCCTTCCTGGCTGGATACGGGAAGAGATGGGGTGGTGGATGGATTTGAATAGTTTTTATAATACCGCCTGTTCTATTTGGATCGTTTGGTATGTGCTCTTGCTTAGGTATTTGTCCATATGTTTTAGACTCTGTTGAAGTGTCTATTGCATTGATCGTATAGATTTTTGTTCGTAATGCCATTTTTGCGCTCTGATATTTTTTTGTTAAATTGGTCTACATATTTTAAAGTTGGAAATAATGTACAATTTCATCGCATTCAATTGTGTCGTTTACAATTCTTCTTGTGTCTAATATTGCTAATTGCTCCATTGTCAACTTCCCTACTCTGATGCTGTTCAACAGATCAACGAAACTGTTGTCATTTACTTGTCGCATATTTTGACCCAATTCACAGAAACTGAACATTCTCCATGAACTCCTCGTGTCCCTTAGTCGCCTTATACGACACCCGTCGCGTCCCGTTATCCCATAGTCGCCTCATACGACACCCACGGAAAAGAAATAGGGTGGTGCTATTCTTAGCTGGCATCACACGGCAATTATTTTTTTGAACTGTGCTTATTAAGCCCTTTCATTTGATACCCAACACGATATTACTAGTAGTATAAACTTTTCAATTCTTAGCTCTAGAGGGCGCCCTATGTAATGTATAGTGACATAACGTAGCCTATAACCAGCGGACTGTTTAGACGCTTCAAATGATACCTCATTTATCAAATTCTGATAAGTTGTTTAGAAGTTAGGATGGAACAAACGTTTTCGTTTCCACATACATACATACATACATACATACATACATACATACAGGTCAAAATCATAACCCTCCTTTTTGCTTTGCCGTAGTCGGGTAAAAAAAGATTTATCTTTAAAGAAACAATCTATCAGAATATCCGTTGCCCAAGTTTATACTTACATACTTATATCACGCCTATTATCTCTTGCAGGGTAGGCAGAGCGTAAATGTCTGACATATATTTGATGGTCATTCGGAAAATTGTGTATCGCCATGGTGACAGGTTGTCAGCCCATCGCCCATGTGAAAGTCCCTTAGTCACCACTTACGACTCCCACGGAAAAGAAATGGGGTGATGCTATTGCAAGCCGGCATCACACGGCATAGTTTACAATACTATATTATTATTTTTTTAGAAAAACCTGCCGCCTGTCAGTGGCTTTGTTATATAATTTTGGAGAAAACATTTCATTAGCGGGTTTCACAAAACTAACAGCGACATCTATGAAGTAATTTTAAACAAATTTTACTCTAACATTTTGATTCTAACTAATGAAGGTATTTATATTTTTTTAGGTTCCGTACATCAAAAAGAAACGTACAAAAAAACGGAACCCTTATACGATCAGTTTGTTGTCCGTCCGTCCGTCCATCCATCTCGTAAGACGCTTTATCTCGGGAATGCGCAGAGATATCGAGTTAAAATAAAAACTATATTGGTAAATAGGTTTTAGGCTGCAATATGGAACCCTTATAGGTTCACTCACTTTGTTGTCCATTTGTCTGTCTTTCAAGACTCACTATCTCGGTTACACGTAGAGATGTCGAGTTAAAATTAAAAGTATTATAACCTTTAACTCAGGCCAACGGCCTCTTGTAGTGGTAAAAAAATTAACTAATTTTACCCAAATCATAATTTGTTTTCGCAATAAAACAATTTTCAACGGATTTAAGTTGTGTTTATTTTGGATTTCACAATTCCTACGTTTCCACAATAAACACAACTTAAATCCGTTTAAAATTGTTTTATTGTGATGAGTAATAGTTGTGCAAACTCAAGAAAATATCACAATTCATCTGTCTTCCATCACATACCTTGACCATGACCAAAGGTCAAAGTAAAAGTCCGAAACATTTCTGTAATAGTTAGAACGGCCCGCATATATGTCAGACGTGGCGATGGCGATAAAATACTTACGGCCGTTGACGCTCAACCTACCCCGCAAGGATTAAATGTGTGATTGTTTGTTTTTTGTTTGGTTAGGTCGTTTCACGGGGTCGTTTAGAAGTTCAGATCGTATGTCAGTCAATTCGTGGTCAATACCGCGTTTTACAAAACTAACAGCGACATCTATATTATTTTTTAGGAAAATAATTCGGAACTCGCTTTGCGGAACCAGTTACTGTGTTTTACCATGGGAATGAAAGATTTTTTCGAGGTAAAAAGTATCCTAGATGTTGACCCGGGTAATAAGCTACCACAGTATACAATTTTGTAGAAATCTGTGCAGTAGTTTTTACGTGAAAGAATAACAAACATACCGACAGACAAACAGACAAACAGACAAAAATCAATTTTACTTCTGTTTTGATGTCTGTATCTTGAACACAATTAGAAGCAAAAACCCTTTTTTGAATCTATTTCATGTACAGAATTGGTTTCGTTTCTGTTTTATTATATGTATAGAAAGAATAACAAACATACCGACAGACAAACAGACAAACAGACAAAAATCAATTTTACTTCTGTTTTGATGTCTGTATCTTGAACACAATTAGAAGCAAAAACCCTTTTTTGAATCTATTTCATGTACAGAATTGGTTTCGTTTCTGTTTTATTATATGTATAGATATTGCATATGCTAGGGATGAAAGACGTTTTGTTAATTCATTAATATATTGTCTCCCAATGGGGCGACGACAATCTGGTCTCATTCAATGCCACCAAAACACAGGCGTGTCTTTTCACTGCAAAAAGGAGTCCTTTCGACTGGACACCTACTTTTCGGGGTACATCTGTCCCAGTCACTGACAGGCTTGAGTTTCTAGGCATGGAGTTGACATCAAATCTAAACTTCGGCGCGACCATCGAGTACAAGGCTCAGACGGCGGCTAAAAAGCTGGGCGTCCTGAATAGAGTGAAGCGATACTTTACGCCTGGACAGCTTTTAACTCTTTACAAAGCACAAGTCCGATCCTGCATGGAGTATTGCAGTCACCTTTGGGATGGCTCAGCCAAATACCAACTTGCCGCTCTTGACTCGGTGGAACGCAGGGCCAAGAGGCTCATAGGCGACATAAAACTGGTGGACACCAAGCTACATAGCCTGGCACATCGCCGCAAGGTTGCCTGCTTGTCGGTATTTTATAGATTGTACTTCGGAGAGTGTGCTCAAGAGCTTCACGACCTTGTTCCACCAGCTCCCTTCTACCATCGGACATCCAGACGCACCGCCGGATACCATCCGTACCTGGTAGCCATTCCACCAATTCGGACTAAGCGCTTCCAGTCATCATTTATAATGCGCACTGCTAAAGAGTGGAACTCACTTCCTGCGTCTGTGTTTCCAAAAGCATACAACCCTAATCTCTTCAAAGTAAGAGTGAACAGGCTTCTTCTGGGTGAGCTCGCTCCATCTTAGACTCTGTGTCTGTCCTATGACCTAGACTAGAGTCAAGAGCAAACCCATCATTAATAAAAAAAAAAAAAAAAAAATATGCTGTTTCCAAGTGAGGTGAGTATCTAAATTTATCCCTAATAATGTAGTACTGTCAACTGTATTAATGTTTATGTTTTTATATGTATATTCTAAATTTAGAGGTTTTTTTTGTATCGGTCTGAATTCCATTAATTTGGTTTTTGTGACATTTAATTCCAGATTATTATTTTTAAGCCAGGAATTTACTTTATCTAGCGTAGGTACTGTGAAGTTTTAATTTTGCTTCGCTGATGGTAGTACATGAGAAAACGATAGACAAATCGTCAGCAAAGAGAGTGCATTTTTCATCTAAGACTTTAGGAAGCTCGTTAATATATATTAAAAATAATATACAGCCAAGAACAGACCCTTGAGGTATAGAGTTATTCAGGTACTGTAATTCTGACCGAACATGTTTTACTTTCCCTGTGTCAAAATCTGTGTGTTCTATTTCTACATACTGTGATCGGTTTGTGAGGTATGAAGTTATCCAATCATGAGCTATTCCTCTTACTCCTGTACTATAAAGTTTATCCAAGAAAAGGTCATATTTTACAAGGTCATAGGCCTTACTCATATCGAGCATAACACCTACGGCGTATTTTTTACTGTTTATAATATCTAATATGTTTTGTGTGTATTTGTAAACTGCCATAGCTGTTGACCGATTTTTCCTGAATTGCTGTTGCTGTCTATGATTACTTAGACGGCAGTCGTAACACAACCTTGTCAGAGGCCTACTAGTGGTAGAAGGCGGTTGAAAAACTCTGACAGGGAAAAGAGATTATCTTGGGACACTTATATGTGATTTAATTTGTCACGATTTTGCAAGTAGGTACTATACGAGATATAAGAATATTGGCGGCAAATATTTAAAGGGGTGAATCAGTCTATGCAACTGAACAACTTTCCCCGAGAACTATGGGTCGAAATATGAAAATAAAAGTTGAATCATTTTGTGCAGCTAATATTTTTACATCCTGTTTTATACAATGTGTGGCCCATAATAAGGGTAAATATTTTAAGGGGCGAAATTATCCGTGAAACTGAACTTATTTCCCATGGAAAATAGGTCGCAATATCAAAAATTGGACCTCCCATACTAAATTACTCTTTGGCTTTGTATGGGAAATCTATTTTTTGTTTTGAATATTTCAACGTTTGTTCTACAAGTAAAGTTGATCATGGTATCTTAGGTAATTTCGCCCAGTAAAATATTTGCCCCTGTCGTGGGCCCCTTTTTTATAAGTTTTTGTGACTTTTACAACAACGTATCGGTCTTGTGCTCGTTACATGGGTCATTCATGGACTTAAAAATGATGGCTATGCTAGGTATGAGGTATGAGCTGCCATTTTTTCATTTTATAGTTTTCAATTTGAACACACGCCATGTCAATTGACTCCCTCTAGGCATTTAGCAAAACTACTTTATAGAGAAAGCTAGTTATGACGAAATATACTAGGTTGAATACCAAATTTTTAAAACACTTCCCGTGTTAGGTTAAGTAAGGTTATAAACAACTTTTGAAATTTGCAAAAATTTAAATGATGGTTGAAATTTTGCCCGCGCTCAAAAGTTTTGCAATTTTTCAAAAAGTACTGGGTTTTTGGATGTGTGTGTGACTGGATCTGCGTGTAAGTTGAGAATGAAAAAAAAACACTATCAAAGTACAAATTTACTTATTTAATATTTTTCACAATGATCCAACAGACTTCACTAACATTTGCCCAAATATGCTCGTTTTGTGCCGGCGCATGCAACTCTGAAAATAAATAATTAACAAATTATAAAAAAGAGGACTTACTATGAAGCGAAACAAGTATAATGGGTTTTTCTTAAACTGAATTTAAACTACTTGTTTCGTTATTATCTACTATATATGTGATAGTGTCATGGAGAACAAAGTCTGCCAAAACATTTAGGAGTTAAGTTACCTATGAAAATATATATAAGAACTTTTTATCTCTTTGAAACTGTCCTACAAAAGCGTGGAACTTGTCAGATTGGGCTGGTTATAAATATTTGTGCAGTTGTAGTTTTGAGTATACACAAGAAAGCTTTAGGTAGGTAGAGCACGCATAATATGCAAATATTAACCGGTGGACGGATATGACGCGCATAGAACAACGCCAGGGATAGATAGATAGATAAATATAACCAGCCCGTTGGGTTCCACGCGTTACAATATACACTTACTCGCAATCGGCATAGTAGGTTTTTCCATCTAAGCCACACTGTACAACGGAAGGACCACCGCAATAACAAGATTGTAGGTTCTGTGCGTACGCGCCTCCGAGCAGAGAGCCCAAGATCATGAACAAAGCGAATACTGAAACAGTTAATAATTGGGTTGCTTAGTTTATTTTTCATTTGGAGTTCCAGTTCGGATCAAGACAACGCCCCCTTGCCTGCCCCCCTTGCTTAATTTTACAAACCGATTAGGCTACAAATACCTCCCCTGCCTGCTCTGTTAATTATCTTATGCTATTGAATCTGTTTGGCGGTAGAAGAATAAGAAGATGCCGTGTGGTGCCAGTTTAGAATAGCATCACCCAATTTCTACCCGTGGATGTCAACGAAGGAAATATGCAGCCATTTTTGGTCCATACATATTTTTTTTTACTTACAGAATTAGCTAGGGTAGCTTAGAGGCTAGTACGATTGTTAATTTAGAGTAGGAGCACTTCTGGGCAGGTTTTTTGGGGGGTTTTTCCTGTTCAGGAGTTCCGATTAATTATACGCATGTAAACTACACGCTTTAAAAATCTTGACTTCAATTTGAAACAAATATCGTTTTCAGATGGTGGTGGCGTAAAGTTACATGCCGTGTGATTAACCTGGCCAGCCCCGTGGCAGTGCTTTGATTTTAATTTTTTTTTATCCCGCCCGAGCCGGTTCTAATTCTATTAGGACATTACAAAATTGTTATAAAAAAAAGAAAATTGTGTGATACAAATTTCTTTTTTTTACAATGACGGTTCATGACGTCAATAAGTGATATGATAATACTATCCTACATTGAATAAAGAATTTCAATTTCAAGGGTAAGGGGTGAATCCAAGGACAGAGCAGCAGCATTCTGTATACTCACCAGTCCGCCTGCCAAGCGTGGTGAGTACGGCAAATACGCCCCAATAGGGGGAGATCTAGCAGTGCGTTGATATAGATGTAATAAAAAGACTCATGATTGATCTTACTGAACAATAACTGTTATGTACTTATTTTTCTCTCGATTATTATTTTTGTGCTAAGAACCTATGATACAAAACGGCTCAGCGTTGATTGACAGAATCCAAAGTGACGGTGTTAATTTAATAATGAAAACTCACTCAATGACTCAAAACACTAAAACGGTGATCTTGACGCGATATTCGATTTTGTAGAATTGTCCGATATTTTGCAACTGACTGGATTGAAATATCGAACAATTCCACAAAATATCGCGATAAGAATGGTGTTGATTCAGAAAAGAAACGGCTCTACCCTGTGGAATACCACTGGGTGCTTGCAACTAAATAGAAACCTAGGTATGCTGGTTTATACAAATAAAAACTAATCGAATATGGTCATTACGTACGGAGATGAGTGATAATAAAATCAAGCAAATCGTTATAAAAAATACATACATACATACATACATAAATCACGCCTATATCCCTTACGGGGTAGGCAGAGTGTTAACGGCCGTTCAACGGATATTAACACCACGTCTGACAAAAAGTTTGAAGGTCAATCAGATAACTGTGCATCACTATAGTGACAGGTTGTCAGCCCGTCGCCTAAAATTGCAATACACACCCTCGAGTCCCCTAGTCGCCTCTTACGACACCCATGGGTAAGATATGGGGAGACGCTATTCTAAGCCGGCATCACACGGCAAAAAAAAAATACGGTATAGAAAATGAACACTTACCAAAAAGGAACTTCATGTTGATTTTAAATTTTGACTGAGTACACACTGAGAGTGTCTGAGAGTGATGAAAATGAGCTGCTACAGTATATTTATATTGAAGTTTAATAATAAAATAACATTTGAATAGTTTTGTGTTTTATTTAAGTGGCGTGAGACTGTGACTAATTTGATTACGTACTGTCATTCACGGCTACACGGCGTACAAAAAAAGATTATTATTTTTTGCGAATTAATATTTATTTATTCCTTTAACAATTTTTTTCAATTGTGTTGGAAGTCGTCGCCAGGCAGTGTCAACCTTGTAAAGCACAAATTCATAATTTTTCTTTTATTTTATATTTGGGCTGAAAAACTCGTAAGGCACATTTACGACGAACGCGGGTGGGGCTGCGATACTGGGAATACCTCTTATTGATGAAAATGAGAACCTCGGTCGATATGCACATTTTGTCGAGTAAAACCTCGCATTTGCATAGCCGTGTTAAACTAGATATGCCAGAACTGCTGGCAGTGGTGGCATTTGGCTGTGCTGGTCGTCCTATCCGCGCCATCTCTCAATCTACACTCAGGGCATGCATAGCCACTAGGTGTCCTCCGCGCGCCTTGATTAGACGCAAGCAAGTATAACTTCGTAGGCCAGGGTGGTCAGCAGCTCCATTATTATTTCTTTTAGCAATGTGTTGCTTGTTTTTAAGGGTCGCTTTTGAACGCCTGATTCCGGTACCGATGATTTTCAGTTCCGTGAAATGGCGCTGGTATGCTCAGAATTTTTCATCGTTTTTGCAAGGCATTTGAAACCCACCAGTCTATACGGCCTCACGGTCCACGCGTATCCGAGGGCCTGCTGCTCTCTTAGGTGTTGTGTCCAGTGAGATTAGGTTCTTCTTCTTCTTCTTCAACCCGTTGCCACCCAATGCTGAGTGTAGGTCTCCTCCAATGTTCTCCACTTCTGACGATCAAGGGCCTGTCCTATCCAGTTCTTCCCAACAACTTTGACGTCCATCTAGCCGGCTGTCGTCCCACGTTCCGTCTTCCCTCTCTCGGTCGCCACTCCAACACCTTCCTTCCCCATCTGCCATCCATTCTTCGGCATATGTGACCCGCCCATTTCCAATTTCTTGTCGTTACCACTTTAGCTATGTCGGTTAGCCTGGTCCTTTTGCGTATTTCGGTGTTTCTTATCATATCACGTAGGGAAATGCCCAACATAGCTCGCTCCATAGCCCTCTGGGTGACTTGTAAGCGGTGGATTGTTTGTTTAGTGAGCGTCCAAGCTTCAGCGCCGTATGTCATGACGGGGAGGACACATTGCTCAAACATGCAACGTTTTAAGTTCATAGGCACCTTCTTGGATTTGAGTACGTCGGATAGTTTACCGAAAGCACCCCAGCCGAGTTGAATGCGACGCTTGATTTCTCTGTCTTGCCCGCTAACTTCTAGACTCAAGGTCTGTCCTAGGTAAACGTACTCCTTCACTTTCTTGATCCGGTGACCCTGGATAATTATGTGATCTATGTCGTCGTCGCAGCACATTATCATTGTTTTCGAGGCATTCATTTTTAGACCGACAGAAAGCGATGCAACATAAAGTTCCTGAACCATGAACTGTAGTTCGTCGACTGTTTTCGCGAAAACGATGATGTCGTCGGCAAAGCGCAGGTGAGTAAGCTGTTCGCCATTGATGTTTATGCCTCTTTGAGACCAGTCGAGAAGCTTAAATATGTCCTCCAAACAAGCTGTGAAAAGTTTGGGTGAAATTGTGTCACCTTGTCTTACTCCTCTCCTAACGCGCACTTGGTCTGTAAGCTCGTGGAGTTTGACTTGCAAGGTAGCTGAGCGGTATACTTCTCTGATAGCTTTAGCACTTACGAACAATTACTCCACGGTGGCAAACCAGTGCTTAAACAACTTCAGATGCTGTTTAACAAAGTATTGTTCGAAGGAGAGTCACCAGAATCTTGGAAAAATGCGATTGTGATACTTTTGCACAAAAAGGGGGATATCACTAAATTGAGTAACTACCGGCCCATATCCTTACTTAGCCACATCTACAAGCTGTTCACAAAAGTGATCACCAATCGTCTGGCAACTCGGCTAGACTCAGCTCAACCAGTGGAACAGGCAGGTTTTAGGAGTGGGTTCTCAACCATAGACCACATATTTACAGTACGCCAAGTTATAGAGAAGTGCAACGAATATAATCAACCCCTAGTAGTAGCCTTCGTAGACTATGAAAAGGCGTTCGATACGGTAGAACACTGGGCTGTTATCCACTCTCTGCAACGAAGTCAGGTCGACACTAGATATGTGGAAGCTATCAGAGAAGTATACCTTGAGATTAGGTTATCGAATCGAAACTTAAACCGCTAGGTAGTTCGCTACAATCAGGGTTGTTGTTTTTTTTGTAGCTGATCAGTTTCCCATGTCCACTCCGCCAAAATCTAGTGGATTCACGGCGGAGGTGTCGGTGGGATGAAGTGGAGAAGGAGGAAGATCCTTCCCCGTTTTTGTAACGGCGCCATGGCAGATGTCCTCTCCTTGAAGACATTCAGGGCTTCGAGACGTGAGACGGCGCGTTACAGTGCAGCAAGGTCTTACTGCTTAGATAATCGGCTCACGTTGAAGCTTCGGAGGCAACGAATAAGTAAATAGTCAGCGTCGGTAAGGGTGGTGTGGCAGCAAACGCAACGGTAATAGCTGTTAAGCTTATTGTTTTATGTTGTCAAACCTCGTATTTGATAGTACGCTATAACCTAATCAGTATGAATTCCTCGTATCTCCATTTTAATCTACTTTCACTATTAGAGTTTCTGTGTCTCTACTACCGCTTGAAGTATACTCATTATGGTTGTAATAAAACAACAGAACTTGTTTCTTCTCTTCATACAAGATTTTCACCAGACAGTTTTTACTGTCTTCTGTAAAATTGATACGTGGTCTTCACTGCCGGGCGACGAAATGTGGAAGTATAATTAAAACAACTAAAAAACTAAAATAACATGAATACAATACAATAATCAAAAAATTTATGAAAATAAATTTCAGAAAGTACAATTAATAAATTGAAAGTTACATTTCAAATATGTCTTAACGTCTGAAGTGATGTCTAATTATACATTTCTAAAATTACATGTTAAAAATAAATAAATTCAATGTCCTAAAAATTAATTTATGAAAAAATAAAAGAAACACTTTTCCAACAAATATTTTTTCCATGCAAAAGCGAATGATTTGGTATTCTGTAATATTTTCAGGTCATTAGGTAAACAATTGAACATTTTTACTGCTTGGCACCTAACACTGTGTCTAACTACTTGAAGCTTAGGAGCAATTGCATATGGTAGATCCTTTCTACGAGTCGGTATTCGTTTCGCAACATCTTTAGGACATTCAAACCTGACTGGTCTTTTTACCCAGCCGGTCAGTACTACCTACTAAAATAAAAAGGCTTGGTATGGTTAATATTTAAAGGTCTTTTAAATGCTCTTTACATGACATCGGTTGAGGTATTCGTACCATAGTCCTAATAGCTCTTTTTTTTAATAATAAACGCTTTATTCACATTATACTTAGTTACGTTTCGTCGTCTCATAATTATGTGACGTTTCGTTCCTTACGTTAACGTACCTAGTACAGCGCCATTATATCTAACAACTAGGGAAGAGTTAAAAAATAAATAAAAAGAACATCCCCTATTCATTAAATAAGTGGCACGATTTTTTTGATTGATTTTATTCCACAATCTGTTCATAGGATTTAATTTTTTAAAGTGATGTCACTTTAAAAAAAACATAAAGTCTAAATTTTTTCTTAAACATGCTAGCAAATTATGTTCATTTCTTTCGAAAAAGGAATCTGCGATGTTTCACAGTGTGTCACGTAAGCGCCGATCGCGCTTGCTAAGTTGTATGGAATTCCTTGGTGGTGTGTAATTGGTCATACAAAGATTGTACGACATTCTAGTTTTGTTACTCGCCGTTAGATGGCGCTGGTGACACCATATCGGTACATTAAAATTTGTTATGTTTGTTAAATATTATAAGAGGGTAGGTATTCATTAAAGACAATTGAGGGGTCTTAGGAGTATGAAATGCAGATGACACTTCGGCATATCATAACGAAATATTGCGGCAATTCATTGTTTTAAACGACAATTCTATCAGTAATTTGTGATTGTGCAACTGTAGACACGGAGTAAGTCAGGTGTAGATTTTAATAGCCCCGGTGCTAAAATCATAGGGTCGGAAAAAAATGGAGTGAGTTCTAAACATTAAGTTTGGGTTAGCTTCAATAGTTTTTTTCGCATCATTTTGTCCACAGCTTATGGTAACGCCCCTTTCTGCAGAATTGCATAGTCTTGAAACTAATGGACACATTACTCAAAGCTAAATACGCAAAGGAAATTCCTGTTAGGACGCTAGTGGCTAAGAGGCCGTAGTCCTATTTAGCCTCGTCGTCTAACAGTGACATTTTATGTCAGGTAAGTTGAGTCCAGTCGTTGTAAGGTTTGTAATGTGATTTGGCATTACGCCGAGGGAGAGTCCATAACACAGAGATCCTATTCTTAAGACTAGGTGCTGTGTTGTGCAGCTTATGTAGCAACAGAAACGCCGAGTGCTGATCCGCTCGTCACTATACCACTACTTATGTCAAATATATGCTTTAAAATTAAAATTAAAATTTTGCCGTGTGATGCCGGCTTAGAATCATTTCTTACCCGTGGGAGTCGTAAGAGGCGACGAAGGGACTCGAGGGTGTGTATAGCAATTTTAGGCGATGGGCTGACAACCTGTCACTATGGCGATACTCAATTTTCCGAATGATCCTCAAACGTTTGTCAGACGTGGCGTAAATGTCCGTTTTTTCGGCCGTTTATGCTCTGTCTACCCCGCAAGGGATAAAGGCGTGATATATGTGTGTGTGTGTGTGTGTGTAAATTTTATATAATTCACATCCGCCATTACGGAATAGCAATGAACAAGCCCACCTATACAATCTTACAATGTTTATAACTTCCGCGCCAAACGTCTAGTTTAAAATAAAAAGAACTTTACAGTAAATAGTAACGCTGTTGCCATTTATAAACAAATTTTTACTACGTTTACACTAAAACCGTAGACCAATTTTCTTGTTTATCAAAGCTGTTCTTTAAAGCCACCCCAGCCTCCCCTAAATCATTCACTGCTAAGATCGTGGTTCCATAAACAAAAATTATTATAATCTCCTCGAACCTTATCGTAGAGTATTGAAGAAAATTGTAGACAATGCGCCTGGCTGCTTTTGCAGCTGGGAAAAGTTTGGTGTGATCGCCGTGTGATGCCGGCTTAGAATAGCATCACCCTATTTCTTACCCATGGGTGTCGTAAGAGCCGACTAAGGGACTCGAGGGATGTGTATTGCAATTTTAGGCGATGGGCTGACAACCTGTCACTATAGTGATACACAGTTACCTAATTGACCCTCCAACTTTTGTCAGATGTGGTGTTAATAACCGTTTTACGGCCGTTAACGCTCTGCCTACCCCGTAAGGGATATAGGCGTGATATATGTATGTATGTATGTATGTGAAAAGTTTGGTATCAGTACGAAGCTGAGAACCCAAATGTACTTACCGATTTCAATAGAATTACAGCTAAGTACCTTAAATTATTACGAGTTCTTGATGCTTCAATATTCGCGGTAACAACGTTGGCTTGCTTTTGTGGCAGCCGTATTTTTTTTCGAATTTGACTGAACTGCCATTTTGAGTTTTAAACTATCATAGATAATGTTGCTAATCATTCAATCAATGCGTAAAGAGTGGGGCTAGTGCGGTGTTAACACTCCGAATACTGATAAGTTGCATGCAGACCATGAAATTTTACAACTTTTCCCTAGGAGCATATGTCTAGAAACGACAAAAAATATTTGACCTCCCATACAAAATCACGATCAGCTAGCTGCATTTATAATAAGAAGTCAAAACAAAATTTACGTTTCCTTAAAAACTTTCTTACATGATGCTTTTCTGTTTCATGGTCTCAATATCAGTATTTGTCCCTTACACCTTATATAATATTACGAGTTTTGTTGGCTTTGATAGTTATGTTTCTATTGTGAATTTAATTTGATCGCTTTGATTATCTGATACAAAAGACGTATTATATAACTTTAGCTCAACAAGCTCGTTTTTTGTCTTTAATTTTGTTCAACTTACTATTTGATATCTACTACCATAGGACGCTTAAAAGTAATTGATTTTTCCTAAGATTTTGCATGTAAACGAGATGATTAAATATTAAATATTGGAACATTTTGTTTAGCAGGCAGGTAATGTAAATTAATATAATAAAGAAGAAAGATTTGATTGTTTGAATTGAATAGGCTTTGAAACTACTGGACAGATTTAAAAAAGTATTTTACCATTAGAACCCTACGTTATCCCTCATGAACATAATTATACTACGAGGGGCATGCCAAAAGTAATTAGATACTCAATACTCAATGATTGGGTACTGGCACAAAGTAAGTATTGGCGGCTGCGCGCCCAATACAGAGAGCTCACTTCAAGCAAACGTCACGAAACTCTCCAAAATTTGACACGCCGCCGTTTACAAGGAAATCCAAACCAATCCAAACACACTTGTAGGCGAGTGTCAACCGCGTTTGGTGCGGACGTGCAAAATAGCTTCACGCAAATATAAATAGGTTTATTAGTACACGATGTGATTTGTACAATGTTCCGATTATATTTTGTACCAACTTACATAAAAAAACTTGCTTTCATAAAAGAACAAACAAGATTAATAACTCTAATCAGTATGTTTTTTTTATAATGTGATTTGAGTTTCTACTTAAATAAAGGCACATTTTTGATGTAGATACATACACATATCACGTCTATTATCCCTTGCGGGGTAGGCAGAGCGTAAACGACTGCAACCATCGCCTAAAATTGCAATAGGTACACACCGCACCACCACACTTGCGTACAAATTGCAACAGGTGATGCTATTCTAAGCCGGCATGGCATTCTAAGGTGATGCTCAGTCTCAACAGCCCCAGAGCAGATACTCGTCATTCCCAATTTCATAATCATTGTGCTATGTAGTAGTATACGTAATGTAAATACAGGTAGTAACAAAAGGGGTATATCAAGCCAAAAGGAGGTCAAAGTGGGGAAATGGGGAAAGTTGTTCAGTTTCATGAGCACCTTTAGGCTTGATATAGAATTTATGTTCCTCCCTGTATGTTTAGGAACCTACACCATTGAATAAAATCGGTAAGAAAACTGTGGCAGCCCTTGCCGAAAGCGGCAATGATCAAAAAAAGGGCCGAGTGATTCTTCTGTACATTCTCTATTTTGTGGTACTGGCCAGTTATACATCATCGTAAACACTGGTTATTTAGTGACTTATTTTAAATATAGAACATTTTTGAATTCAATTATTTTTTCGTATATATGCTCATTTTTATGACCATCTGGCGGGAATTTCCTTGCAACAATGAAACTGAGTCGACGTGATTTACGCGCTATGATTTACTACGATTATAAAAAAGTTTAAAGCCCCAAGAATGTTTTGAACTTTTAGTTACTACTTTTGGTGAGTCTGTTTGTTCACGAGCAACAGTTTTTAATTGATTTGCTTAATTTAAAAGAGGACGATTAAGTTTTGAAGATGAAGCGAGGACAGGCAGGCAGCAAACAGCGGTCACTCCAGAAAATGTTCAAGCAACAGAAAAATGTATTCGTGAAAATCGACGTTTTACATATCTAGAGCTCGAGCGAGAACTGGGCATTGGATCAGCAGCGTTGCAAACCATCATTCACGATCACCTTTCTCTCCGCAAGCGTTGTTCGAGATGGGTACCGCATAAACTGACCGATGAACAAAAAGCCCGCCGGGTAGATTGGTGCCGATTTATGACTGAGAAATTCAACGGGGGTGAGATAAAAAACGTATGCGATATACTCACCGGTGACGAAACATGGCTGTATGACTACGACCCCGAAACAAAACGGCAATCAATTGTATGGTGCTTTGATGATGAATCAACACCAACAAAGTTTCGTCGAACGCGCAGCACGCAAAAACAAATGGTTGCCTCGTTTTTTTGTAAGACCGGTCATATCGCTACTGCGGTGCTAGAGGATCAAAAGACAATTAATTCGGAATGGTATGTATCAGTTTGTGCCCCAGCAGTATTATCATCCTGGTGTGAGAAGCGTCCGAAATCAGGAATCCAGCACCTTCTTTGGCACCATGACAATGCCTCGCCGTACACGTCCGCCAGAACACTTGATTTTTTTAGTAGAAAAAATGTGTCTATCCTGCCACACCCACCATATTCACCTGACTTAGCACCTTGCGATTTTTACTTATTCCCCAAAATAAAAGAAAAATTGAAAGGCAGGAGATTCGAGAGCAAGGAAGATGCACTAGCTGCCTATAATTTAGAAATTTCTGAGGTATCTGGAAAAGAGTGGGCAGATGTGTTTTCCAAGTGGTTTAAACGCATGGAAAAGTGTATACATGCTAAAGGTGAATACTTTGAAAAGATAGATATCAATAATAAATATAATAATTTTCGAATATCTAGTTATTTTTGGCATGCCCCTCGTATATTAAAATGTCATATTCCCGCGGAAGTTAGCAGCGGGTGCAACCGCTGGGCGGGCCGCTGGTGTTTTTATACATATCCTGTATAATACAATGAATTTACGTGCATGTAAGTTAAGAATGAGAAAAAAAAACATTATCTAAGTACAAATTTATTTATTTAATATTTTTCACAACAATCCAGCAGACATCACTAACATTTGCCCAAGTGTGACCGTGTAGTTCCGGAGCATGCAACTCTGAAAATAAATAATTAACAAATTATAATAGAGATATCGTCAAGGTAACAGGACGGCACTGGACAAGGCTGGCACAGGACCGTGAGGATTGGCGCTGTAGAGAGGAGGCCTATACCCTGCTGTGGGTGGATGTGGGTTGAGGATGAATAGAGATCTTACAAAGAAACGGAACAAGAGCGATCGATAATGTTTTTTCGTATTATGGGGATCTTTCAAACTGAATTACCTTCTTGTTTTGTTACTATCTAGTTTTGACTGTGGTAGTGTCATGAAAAACAAAGTCAGGTAAAAACATTTAGGAGTTAAGTTAACCAATGAAAATCTATACTAAAACTTTTATATCTTTGAGACTGCCCTACCAATACAGGGAACCTGTCAGATTGGGCTGGTCATGTATATTTGTTCAATTGTAGCTTAGAGTATACACAAGAAAGCTATAGGTAGTAGGGAATCGTCCCGGGATTTTCGGGACCGCTGGATTCTCGGGACGTTAGGGAATCTATATACATATAATAAAACAGAAACGAAACCAATTCTGTACATGAAATAGATTCAAAATAGGGTTTTTGCTTCTAATTGTGTTCAAGATACAGACATCAAAACAGAAGTAAAATTGATTTTTGTCTGTTTGTCTGTTTGTCTGTCGGTATGTTTGTTATTCTTTCACGTAAAAACTACTGCACAGATTTCTACAAAATTGTATACTGTGGTAGCTTATTACCCGGGTCAACATCTAGGATACTTTTTACCTCGAAAAAATCTTTCATTCCCATGGTAAAACACAGTAACTGGTTCCGCAAAGCGAGTTCCGAATTATTTTCCTAAAAAATAATATAGATGTCGCTGTTAGTTTTGTAAAACGCGGTATTGACCACGAATTGACTGACATACGATCTGAACTTCTAAACGACCCCGTGAAACGACCTAACCAAACAAAAAACAAACAATCACACATTTAATCCTTGCGGGGTAGGTTGAGCGTCAACGGCCGTAAGTATTTTATCGCTATCGCCACGTCTGACATATATGCGGGCCGTTCTAACTATTACAGAAATGTTTCGGACTTTTACTTTGACCTTTGGTCATGGTCAAGGTATGTGATGGAAGACAGATGAATTGTGATATTTTCTTGAGTTTGCACAACTATTACTCATCACAATAAAACAATTTTAAACGGATTTAAGTTGTGTTTATTGTGGAAACGTAGGAATTGTGAAATCCAAAATAAACACAACTTAAATCCGTTGAAAATTGTTTTATTGCGAAAACAAATTATGATTTGGGTAAAATTAGTTAATTTTTTTACCACTACAAGAGGCCGTTGGCCTGAGTTAAAGGTTATAATACTTTTAATTTTAACTCGACATCTCTACGTGTAACCGAGATAGTGAGTCTTGAAAGACAGACAAATGGACAACAAAGTGAGTGAACCTATAAGGGTTCCATATTGCAGCCTAAAACCTATTTACCAATATAGTTTTTATTTTAACTCGATATCTCTGCGCATTCCCGAGATAAAGCGTCTTACGAGATGGATGGACGGACGGACGGACAACAAACTGATCGTATAAGGGTTCCGTTTTTTTGTACGTTTCTTTTTGATGTACGGAACCTAAAAAAATATAAATACCTTCATTAGTTAGAATCAAAATGTTAGAGTAAAATTTGTTTAAAATTACTTCATAGATGTCGCTGTTAGTTTTGTGAAACCCGCTAATGAAATGTTTTCTCCAAAATTATATAACAAAGCCACTGACAGGCGGCAGGTTTTCTAAAAAAATAATAATATAGTATTGTAAACTATGCCGTGTGATGCCGGCTTGCAATAGCATCACCCCATTTCTTTTCCGTGGGAGTCGTAAGTGGTGACTAAGGGACTTTCACATGGGCGATGGGCTGACAACCTGTCACCATGGCGATACACAATTTTCCGAATGACCATCAAATATATGTCAGACATTTACGCTCTGCCTACCCTGCAAGAGATAATAGGCGTGATATACGTATGTAAGTATAAACTTGGGCAACGGATATTCTGATAGATTGTTTCTTTAAAGATAAATCTTTTTTTGTGAAGTGGCGCCACTATCGAGGTCGTTCACGGTTACACTCGCCTTAAACATTTTTGCAGAGATCAGAAGGCAAGGAAGGATTGCACTTGCTGTAGCATCTTCAAGTATCGCTGCCACACTGCTTCCAGGAGAGAAAACGGCGCATACAACTTTCAAAATACCTATCGATTTGGAGACAAACGATACTCCAATATGTGCTGTATCACGTAATAGTTACAAGGCAAAGGTTTTCTGATATTGTTGTCTGGTAGATATGTGACGAGTGTACGATGGCCAACAAAAAAACGGTAGAAGCTATGGATAGGACTTTGAAAGACATACGCAGAGATAATAGGGCCATGGGCCATATCACTGTTCTTTTTTCCAGTGACATTCGCCAAACACTTCCAGTTGTTACTCGAGGTACCAGGGCTGATGAGGTGAATGCCTCACTAAAATCATCGGCTCTTTGGCCACAAATTCACAAGCTGACCATGACGGTGATCATGCGAACCCGTCTCGGAGGTAATCCACGGGCTGAAGAGTTTTCACAAGCTTTATTAAAACTCGGCAGAGGTACTTTACCAGAGGATAACGGTCAAGTAAGTCTGCCTGAAACGCTTTGCCAAATAGTTTCTGGTCTAAAGAGAATCATTTCTTCTGTGTATGGCGAGCCTTCCTTCCTTCAAAAGAAAGATTCGTAGCTACGTGGAAGAGCTATTTTTGCACCCAAAAATGATCAGACTGCTTCAATAAACCATACCATTATGTCACAAATCACTGGGGATATGGTGGTATACGCGTCAATTACCACTGTTATGAATCAAGACAAAGCCACTAACTACCTAATAGAATTCCTAAACTCCTTGAGTGCGAATGGTCTTTCTGCACACCAAATATTACTTAAACTTGGTGTTCCTATCATGCTCCTTTGCAATCTCACTCCGCCAAAGCTGTGCAATGGAACCAGACTGAAGATCTTAAGCTTAAAGATGAATGTATTCGAGGCGGATATTTTCACTGGTTGTGGCGCGTATGCCACTCATTCCCAACAACTTTTTATTTCAATTTCAGGGCATTCAGTTTCCCGTCAGCGTTTTCTTTGCAATGACTGTAAACAAATCGCAAGGACAGACGCTGAAAGCCGCAGGCGTAGGTCTTACGATTCCCTATTTATCACACGGGCAGCTATTATGTCGCTTGCTCTCGAGTCAGTTCTCCTGAAAATATGAACGTTTTAGCACCCGATGGTAAAACTACCAAAGTAGTTTATAATGATGTTTTGTAGCTGATGTCCATAGAATCAAAACCAAGTACCTAACCGAAAAACAAGTTAACCAGTACCTATTCATTGCACATCTTGAAGAGATAAAACTTTATACAAACATGATATTAATATTAAACAATATGCATACATCAACTTCACTAATCACAAGTCACTACACCATGCGTACGAAGTCGCGGGCAACAGCTAGTTTGAAATATAACTAGCGAATCGCCCAGCCAGTGCTTTCATTCAGCTTTTTGGTGGAAATCAGAATATGTTTTTCAATATTAAAAGTATTACTTTTTTTAAATTAATGATGATTTGCTCTTAGGGTAAAAAGAAAGATAGTTCCGTGTTTCGGAGGGCATGGTTTCAATTGCTGTCTATGATAGCTTGATAATCTTCTTCTATACATATAATGAATAAAGCGGGAAGTCCATACATAGAAGATATTTTAAAATTATTTTTTGGGTATACTTAAAATTGATAACAGAACACTTTCCAACAGTTATAATTTTTTTTGTGTTTATCTGTGTAGATGTTTATGTATGCAAGCATTACGCAAAACTAACTGAACGGATTTTGATGAAATTGAAATAAACATACAACCTACGAAAGGACGTGGCTATTTTTTATCGCGGTAAAATTTCTTATTTCCTCGGGAAACGATGTGAAACAGTAGAAATGTACTACTGCACCGCTTTTATTGAGTAGGTAATACTTTGATACCATGTTCTAAAATATAAACACAATCCTATTAAAGTCATCACTCGAGGGTCTGGTGTTCACGAGACCACAAAGAGCTCAGCTTAACTATAAGAGATACGGAAATGGCTCCATAGAAGAAGTTATTTAGAATGATGGGTCACATCTGCTGACACATTTACAGCGACGATCTTAAGTACCTGATGTAGAAGTCTAACCAACCACCAAGATCCAAGCTAAACTATATGATTAAACTTGAAAAGATCTGTTTGAAAAGTGGTTCAGCATGATGGTGCGCTTCTGCTGTTACCTACATAAACATCAAGGATTTGAACAAGGTACTGAATTTTGACTACCAGGAGCCTAGCCTAAAAATATGTCGCTTCTGCTTGCATATAGACATTGAAGGTCTGTTGTAGCTGAAATAGAACACTAGAAGCTCGAATAAACTATCGAGATATGAGACGTTAAGTAGGTATACCTAGGAAATCGATATGCAGAATTCAGAGGACTCAGCTTATTCATAGAGTACCGAAATGCCTTTTTTCTATGGAATAGGTTGGGATACGATCTTATGATCTGTGGTTTAACAAATGCTACTTATGTACGTATAGAAAATGCAGAACAACATTTGTAAACAAAGGGAAAACACAACAAAACGAGAACTTAGATGATGGTCGTTACACAACCATGTTAGAAGCCCCCTAATAGTAGTTGGCGGTTTGAAACTTTGACACCAGGGTTCATCAGGTTGTTCATCGATTAGGTGTCTCATACGACAGAAGAAGAATAATTCAGGTAATATAGCCAGCTACCGGTGAAACTGGCTGGCCACGTCGTAACTCAGGCTCGCTGCGTCGTCTTTCTAACTGGTTGTGTCGTATTGTATCTAAGGCTGGCTGCACCGTGTCAATGACTAGCTCTGGCTAAGTCGTATCTTAGGCTGGCTACGTCGTACAATCGTACGAGATAAATATTATTAGTAATGAAGACAATTAACAGAAATAAAATAAAAATTCCGAAAATTCTCCCGGCTCTTTAAACACATCGTCCCGAAAATCCCGGAACGAAAAAAAAAACTGGTTATTCATTTCCTAATATGTAGGTAGAGCACGCATATGCCATATGCAAGTATGAACCGGTGGACGTATATGACGCGCATAGAACAACGCCGGGGATAGATAGATAGATAAATATAACCAGCCCATTGAAATCCACGCAATGCTTAGTTGGCTTCGTGTAGAATGTAGATAGGTACAATATACACTTACTCGCAGTCGGCATAGTAGGTTTTTCCATCAGCACCACATTGTTCAACGTAAGGACCCTTGCAATCACATGGTTGGTTCTGTGCGTACGCGCCTCCGAGCAGTGAGCCCAAGATCATGAACAAAGCGAATACTGAAACAGTCAATAAATGGGTTGCTTCGTTTATTTTTCATTTGGAGTCCCAGTGCGGATCAAGGCAACACCCCCTTGCCTGCCCGCATTGCTTAGTTTTACAAACCGATTAGGCTACGAATATAAGGTGTCCCTCAAGCTGTAATCCTCACCTATGAAAACTTAACGAAAAGCAATTTTGGTTTTGTCAAAAAATAGTGCTGAAATAGTGACAAATAGTGACATATGCAAGAAAATTAGTGACTTCATATCTCCCAAGATATGGCTATCGTTTGGTGAGGATTACAGATCGAGGCTCACGCTGTAATCCCAACTCTCGTGTGAGCAAACGGTGGGGTATTTTCACTTGGTCTACATTCCAAAAAATAGTGCCTAATTAGTGACTAATAGTGACAGAAGATGAGAAATAGTCGCTTTATAATTCCGAAGTTATAAAGGCATCTTGGTGAGGATTATACCTATAGCAATTTTTGCTGTAATCCTCACCTCATTTCTGCTAAACGCTTAGGTCTTTTGACTCAAAGTTAGTATCAAAAAATAGTGCTGAAACAGTGTTCTTAAACGGCATTGATATTTATTTAGTTTATGTAGTAGAAGCAATTAAAAAAACCGTAAGAACTTCTCCATACAAAATGGTCAGGTACAGTCGCGAACAATACTTCGTAGAATACAGACTTGATTTTTGCTTTAATTTAGGTAATGTCATTTCTGCCAATATAGGTAGGTATTAACTTAAACATAAGTTGAGCCACTGACATTATTTTGGTCTATTTTATGAGTAGGTATTTTGGTTGACTATTTTTTAACGCCTTGAACTTTTTAACGGTTTTATAACAATAAAGTATTTATATGTACTTATGCTATATCTTTCAGATCAACACATCGCATTAATTTATCACATCGTATTCTCTTAAGTCTGAAAGCCCTGTTTGGTCGCGCCACCGCTCAAGCCACCGCTAAACAAAACCGGTTTGGCCGAGCCTCGAAAACTGACCGCCGCGCGTGTGAGCGAGAGAGTAGACAATAGTGAAATTATTGCATGCACTTCGCCTGCGTGGTATTTTTTGGTTTCGTCACGTTACGCGATATTGACTCAATATCGCGTAACGTGACGAAACCAAAAAATTTTATATTT
This sequence comes from Tuta absoluta, assembly GCA_027580185.1. Lineage (NCBI taxonomy): Eukaryota > Metazoa > Arthropoda > Insecta > Lepidoptera > Gelechiidae > Tuta > Tuta absoluta. The sequence continues at coordinate 14,305,459 of JAQAHW010000005.1, forward strand.
GAGTTGTCATAATACTCAGAGTATTATGACAACTCAAATATAAAATTTCTTAAAAAGCAAATACGCCCCTTACGATTATTTATGAAAAATTAAAATGAAAACGCACGTTTTGAAAATAACAAAAATTATTATTTAGGTATAATTAGGTACTTATAGTATTAGTCCTTGCCTCGAACGTCGTTAACTATATGGGATTAAATCTATTTAGTGACCGATAGCGAAAACCCAGAACGGGCTGGTGATAAGGAACAACTTTCCCCAAGGAACATATGTCGAAATATGAAAAAAAATTGGAACTCCCATAGTAACCCAAATCAGCTGATCGGCAATTTTGTACGGGAGGTCTAATTTTTTTTTCATGTTCCTTGGGGAAAGTTGTTCAATATCACCAGCCCGTCCTGGGTTTTCGCTATCGGTCACTGATTAGATTTCACCCTATATACCTACTTTCATTTATTTATTTATTTATTAAACTTTATTGCACAGAAAGTACAAAGGGCGGGCCTAATGCCACGCGGCATTCTCTACCGGCCAACCAAAAGATAAACAGAAAGAGTAAAAGCGGGTGCCCATACACAAAAAAAAAGAAATATAATTTATTTATTTATTTATTTATGAGTTCAATGAATTTTTCCACATAAATATGTGTTTTTTGTTCCATTTTTACCAAATAAGTTAGGTACCTATAAATCTTTTATGTATTTATTTATGTACTACATAGATACAAACATATATCACACCTTTATCCCTTACGGGTTAGGCAGAGCGTTAACAGCCGCAAAAAATATAGTCGTTATCATCGCCACGTCTGACTGATTGAGAAATATTGTGTACTGTCAGATATAAACAAAATACTTGAAGGAAATAAATTTGTTTGATTACGTTCCTACCGACATAACAAACCAGTATTGAGCTTCAAGTACCACAATACGAAGTATTGTTCGCGACTGTACCTGACCATTTTGTATGAAGAAGTTCTTACGGTTTTTTTAATTGCTTCTACTACATAATCTAATAAATATCAATGCAGTTTAAGAACACTATTTCAGCACTATTTTTTGATACTAAATTTGAGTCAAAAGACCTAAGCAGTTAGCAGAAATGAGGTGAGGATTACAGCAAAAATTGCTATAGGTATAATCCTCACCAAGATGCCTTTATAACTTCGGAATTATAAAGCGACTATTTCTCATCTTCTGTCACTATTAGTCACTAATTAGGCACTATTTTTTGGAATGTAGACCAAGTGAAAATACCCCACCGTTTGCTCACACGAGAGTTGGGATTACAGCGTGAGCCTCGATCTGTAATCCTCACCAAACGATAGCCATATCTTGGGAGATATGAAGACACTAATTTTCTTGCATATGTCACTATTTGTCACTATTTCAGCACTATTTATTGACAAAACCAAAATTGCTTTTCGTTAAGTTTTCATAGGTGAGGATTACAGCTTGAGGGACACAATATAAGAGAGAATACGAACCTCCCCTGCCTGCTCTGATAATAATCTTATGCTATTGAATCCGTTTTGCGGCAGAAGAATAAGAAGTTGCTTTGTGGAGCCAGCTTAGAATAGCATCACCCCATTTCAACCCGTGGATGTCGACAAAGGGTAAGGGGTGAATCCAAGTACAGAGCAGCAGCGTTCTTAGTGAGTACAACACCTTGCACTGCGCTCGCCAGTCCGACTGCCAAGCGTGGTGAGTACGGCTAATACGCCCCAATAGGGAGAGATCTAGCACTGCGCTGATACAGATGTAAAGAACAGACTCTTGATACTATTGATCTTACTGAACAATAACTGTGATGCACTTATTTTTATCTCGCTTATTAAATGTGCTAAGAACCTATTTATCAAAGGTTCCTAGCATAATAGGATAGGCGGCTCTGCTTTGATTGACAGAATCCAAAGTGACGGTGTTAATTTAATAAGGAAAACTCACTCAATGACTTAAAACACTTAAACAGTGATCCAGACGCGATATTCGATTTTGTTGAATTGTCCGATATTGTGCAACTGACTGGATTGAAATATCGGATATTTACACAAAATATCGCAATAAGAATAGTTTTGAGTCAGAAGAGACACGGCTCTATCCTGTGGAACACCACTGGGTACTTGCAAGTAAATAGAAACCTATGTTGGTTTATAAAAAATAAAAGCTGTTCATTACGTCCGGAGATGAGTGACAAGTGTGATGCCGGCTTAGAATAGCATCACCCCATATCTTTCCCGTGGGTGTCGTAAGAGGCGACTAAGGGACTCGAGGGTGTGTATTGCAATTTTAGGCGATAGGCTGACAACCTGTCACTATAGCGATACACAATATTCCGAATAACCCTCAAACATTTGTCAGACGTGGTGTAAATGGCCGTTTTTTGCGGTTGTTTACGCTCTGCCTACCCCGCAAGGGATTATAGGCGTGATATGTGTATGTGTGTATGTATGAGTGACAAGACAAAACAAGCGAATCTTTATACAAAAATTACGGTGTAATAAATTAAAACTTACCAGCAAGGAACTTCATGTTGATTTTATATTTTGACTGAGTTCGCACTGAGAGTGTCTGAGAGTGATGAAAATGAGCTGCTACAGTATATTTATATTCAAGTTCAATTATAAAATTTGAATACTTTTGTGTCATTTCATTCAATCATCTAAGTTGCGTGAGACTGTGACTAATTTGAGTACAAAAATAGTTTATCCGGTAATAAACACACTTAATCATAAAGCCTCATAAAGGAGGAGGAGAAAAATCGGGGTTGGAAGGAGTCATCTAGCAAAGCTAACTACCTTGAATGGTGTCACTGTCACATCGGTTCCAGAGATTCTCGCTGAAATTGAGGACTTCTACGGAAATCTGTATACCTCGCATGCGCAGAAACCTCCACCTGACGCGACCACAGATCTCAGAGCTCCACTGTCTTGCCACTTTACAGACGATCTATTGGACGTGGATGTAGACGAAATCGGGACGGCTCTTAAACAGCTCAAGAATGGGATGGCTCCCGGTGAAGACGGAGCGGTCTGTAAACTACTTAAGGATGGTGGAAAACCTGTCCTCGGGGAGCTGAAAAGGCTATTCAACTCTGTTATAGCCAATGGGACCACTCCAAAGGCGTGGAGCAGTGTTGTGGCATTGTTTTTCAAGAGAGGAGAAAAAACGCTCCTCAAAAACTATAGGCCGATCACACTTCTTAGCCACGTCTATAAGCTTTTTTCTAGAGTCGTACAAATCGTTTGGCATTAAGATTTGACGCCCTCCAGCTAGCGGAACAGGCCGGGTTTCGTTAAGGCTTCAGCACCCTGGACCACATTCATACTGTACGGCAGGTTATATAGAAGTCAGAAAAGTATAACAAACCGCTGTGTACGGTCTTTGTGGACTACAAAAAAGCAATCGACTCCATCGAAACCTTTGGAGACCTTGCAGCGGTGCCAAGTGGATTGGCGATATGTGGAGGTGCTAAGAAGCCTCTATCAAATGGACACGATGTACGTCCAAGTACGAAACCACTAAACAGGATCCATCAAACTACTCCGAGGTGTAAGGCAGACTGACGTTATATCCCCGAAACTCTTCACCAATTAGCTGGAGGATATCTTTAAAACTATGTAGTGGGATGGACTAACTCACACACCTCCGCTTTGCCGACGATATAGTCATAATGGCTGAATCGCTGCAGGATCTGCAAAAAATTCTGACCAGCCTCAACGTCGCCTCGAGACGTGTTGGACTCGGGATGAACTTGAACAAGAAAGACGAAAGTCATGTTCAATCAACACATCATCCCCGAGCCGGTCTCCGTCGAAGGTACAGCCCTTGAAGTTGTTCAGAAGTATGTGTACCTTGGGCAAACTTTGCAGCTAGGTAGAGATAACTTTGAGGCTTAAATCACCAGAAGAGTGCAGCTGGGCTGGGCAGCATTTGGGAAGCTGCGTAATATTTTGGAATCACCCTTGCCGCAATGCCTCAAGACCTAGGTGTTCAATAAGTGCGTCCTGCCAGTCATTACCTATGGAGTCGAGACGTGGAATCTGACAGTTAAACTAGCCCACCGGTTACATGTCACTCAGAGAGCTATGGAAAGGTCTACTTATGCTCGGTATCTCTATAATGGATAAAATCCGGAATGAGACTATCCGCAAATATACCAAAGTAACGGATATAGTCTGGAAATGTAGCAAGCTAAAGTGGCAGTGGGCTGGGCACATCTGTCGTAGAACCGACGGACGGTGGAGTAAACGGGTTCTCGAGTGGAGGCCACGCCTCGGCAAGCGTAGTGTTGGACGACCTCCGGCCAGATGGACCGATGACTTAAAAAAGGCGGCTGGTAGCGACTGGATGGTGAAAACGGGAGATCGTGCCCTATGGCGTACCCTGGGGGAGGCCTATGTCCAGCAGTGGACTGTAATAGGCTGATGTAGATGTCGAACACACTTTAACTTTTACTTGATTACAATAGTAATGTATGAATTATTATATTCATGTATAGCTTTAATTTTAATTCTATAATTCCAAATCCCTGCTGTTTTCATTACCGGTTTCCTCTACCCAAAAGTTGTCTGGAAGAGATCGCTTTCAGCGATTAGACCGCCGTTGCGCACTTTAGCTTAAGATAATCTGTTTATTTAATATACTGTTTTTGTGTGTATTAAACTACCTACTTACTTACTTCTACGTAAAGTTCTTACTCACTTACATGTTCGTTCCCTCCCGCCTTAATTCGTCAGTCGGGTTTTATTTTATTTTTAAATAACAAATTATTTTTGTGACAATCTCGGTTGGAGCAGTTTAAACTGATTAGTTTCGCAACAACACGTTTTAATTATATTGAATATTGAGCATAATAAGTCTATTTTTAAGCATTAAAAGGTATATACAGTAAAACTAAAATTATTCACGAAAAATGGGTTTAACAGCAATTAAATTTCATTGTGATTTTGATTACCATATATTTTTAGGAGAAGTTACTGTGAAAGTAACACTACTACAACACTACGTGATTCATAGCTACGTTTGTAGCAACCTTACCTGCCCTCCATGCTCATGCTCATAACTTTCACTCCATGCTCGATTCATGCACGTACGAGCGCGTACTGGCATTTACACGTCACTATCTATGCAAATGAGCTTTCTACAAAAGGACAGTGGGCAAAAGTGGTCCAAGAACCTCCACCATTGAGACTTATTGGAAATGGAAGAACACACTTATCAGATTATCCGAGACAAGTATTACCGAAATCTGCACCGGGATTTCTTTTTTATAGTCACTTGAAGTTACTATAAAAATATTGTTCAAAAATGATTTTAACTGGAGCGAGCTATTTATTTTGACAGATTTCATTGATATTGCGTGTCTCTCCAATGTGCCACAATGTAAACTCCATGTAACGACACTCCACATAACGTCAAACTCCCCAAAACATTCAAATAACATGACTTTGGTGTAAAATAAGTGGTCCAAGAACCTCCACTGTTGAGACTTATTGGAAATGGAAGTACATACTTGTCTGTGACACATTTATATTGATATTACGTGACAGTCGAATGTAATACAGTGTTAACTCCATGAAACGATACTCCACATAATACAAAACTCACAAAAACATTCAAATAACATAACTTTGGTTTGAAAAAAGTGGTCCAAGAACCTCCACTGTTGAGACTAATTGAAAATGGAAGAAAACACTTATCAGATTATCCGAGACAAGTATTACTGAAATCTGCACCGGGTTTTTTTTTCATAGTCACTTGAAGTTACTATAAAAATATTATTAAAAAATAATTTTAACTGGAGCGTGCTATTTATTTTGACAGATTTCATTGATATTGCGTGTCTCTCCAATGTGCCACAATGTAAACTCCATGTTACGACACTCCAAATAACGTTAAACTCCCCAAAACATTCAAATAACATGACTTTGGTGTAAAATAAGTGGTCCAAGAACCTCCACTGTTGAGACTTATTGGAAATGGAAGTACATACTTGTCTGTGACACATTTATATTGATATTACGTGTCAGTCGAATGTGATACAGTGTAAACTCCATAAAACGACATTCCACATGATATAACTCCCCACAACATTCAAATAACATCACTTTGGTTTGAAAAAAGTGGTCCAAGAACCTCCACTGTTGAGACATATTGGAAATGGAAGTACATACTTGTCTGTGACACATTAATATTGAGATTGTGAGTCAATCGAATGTAAACAATGTAAACTCCACATAACGTCAAACTCCCCAAAACATTAAAATAACATAACTTTGGTTTGAAAAAAGTGGTCCAAGAACCTCCACTGTTGAGACTAATTGGAAATGGGAGAACACACTTATCAGATTATCCGAGACAAGTATTACCAAAATCTGCACCGGGTTTCTTTGTTTATAGTCACTTGAAGTTACTTTAAAAATATTGTTCAAAAATGATTTTAACTGGAGCATGCTATTTATTTTGACAGATTTTATTGATATTGCGTGTCTCTCCAATGTGCCACAATGTAAACTCCATGTAACGACACTCCACATAACGTCAGACTCCCCAAAACATTCAAATAACATAACTTTGGTTTGAAAGAAGTGGTCCAAGACCTTCCACTGTTGAGACTTATTGGAAGTGGAAGTACATACTTGTCTGTGACACATTAATATTGATATTAGGTGTCAGTCAAATAACATGGTTTGAAAAAGAGGTCCGAGAACCTCCACTGTTGAGACTAATTGGAAATGGAAGTACATACTTGTCAGATTATTCGAGACAAGTTTTATCGAAATCGGCTGCGGATTTTTTTTTTATAGTCACTTAGAGTGACCATAAAAATATTCTTAAAAATAATTTTGAGTGGAGCGTGCAATTTCTCTTGACACATTTATAGTGACATTGCGTGACTCTCGAATGTAAAACAATCTTAACTCCATGTAACGTCAAACTCCCCAAAACATTCAAATAACATGACTTTGGTTTAAAAAAAGTGGTCCAAGACCTTCCACTGTTGAGATTTATTGGAAATGGAAGTACATACTTGTCTGTGACACATTAATATAGAGATTGCGTGTCAGTCGAATGTAATACAGTGTGAACTCCATGAAACGATACTCCACATAATACAAAACTCACAAATACATTCAAATAACATGATTTTGGTTTGGAAAAAGTGGCCTCAGAACTTCTACTGTTGAGAGTTAATGGATATGAAAGTATATACTGTGTGTGCTAACTAATACATATCTATATGATTTCGATAAAACTTGTCTTGAATAATTTGACAAGTATGTACTTCCATTTCAAATATGTCTCAACAGTGGAAGGTCTTGGACCACTTTTTTCAAACCAAAGTCATGTTATTTGAATGTTTTGGGGAGTTTGACGTTATGTGGAGATTCGTTACATGGAGTTTACATTGTGGCACATTCGAGAGACACGCAATATCAATAAAATCTGTCAAAATAAATATCACGCTCCTGTTAAAATCATTTTTTAAGAATATTTTTATAGTAACTTCAAGTGACCATAAAAAAGAAATCCCGGTGCAGATTTCGGTAATACTTGTCTCGGATAATCTGATAAGTGTGTTCTTCCATTTCCAATAAGTCTCAATAGTGGAGGTTCTTGGACAAAGTTCCATACAATTTTGCCCACTGTCATTTCCTTTTATACCTTTGATGTCTTTAGATTTGTCAACGGGGCAATCTTTATGGTAAAAACCCCACTACCACGGGAAAACTCACTTAGCCGCAGGTGTAATTATGGTATTTATTTGAATATTTGTTCAGGAGCTCGTCGCTGACTCAATTTCACAGCCGCCTCTTCAATACGCTTCACGTTTGAGAAAGATCAATTTACATGGATCAGGGAGGTAAATAAGTAGAATTGGGACTCAGAGCTTTTGCAAACCATTTTCTCCTTAATATACTAATACAAATCAATCATTCATTGCTAAGATTGAGTGATTCCATAGACATTAATTATTATAAACACCTCAACCCTTATCGTAGAGTATTTAAAGAAAATGGTAGACAATGCGCCTGGCTGCTGATCTAGTTGGGAGAAGTTTGGTGTCATACTACAAAGCTGAACCCCCAATATATTTACCTATTTAAATGGAAATACAGCTAAGTACCTAAAAATATCCATTGCTCCTTACGCATTCTTGATGCTTCAATATTTGTGGCAACAAAACGGGCTGGCGTGTGGCTGCTGTCGTATTTAATACTAGCTGTTGCCCGCAACTTCGTACGCATGGTGTAGTGACTTGTGAGTTAGTGAAGTTGATGTATGCATATTGTTTAATATTAATATCATGTTTGTATAAAGTTTTTTCTCTTTAAGATGTGCAATGAATAGGTACTGGTTAACTTGTTTTTCGGTTAGGTACTTGGTTTTGATACTATGGACATCAGCTACAAAACATCATTATAAACTACTTTGGTAGTTTTACCATCGGGTGCTAAAACGTAAAAATTTTCAGGAGAACTGACTCGAGAGCAAGCGACATATAGCTGCCCGTGTGATAAACAGGGAATCGTAAGACCTACGCCTGCGGCTTTCAGCGTCTGTCCTTGCGATTTGTTTACAGTCATTGCAAAGAAAACGCTGACGGGAAACTGAATGCCCTGAAATTGAAATAAAAAGTTGTTGGGAATGAGTGGTATAGGCGCCACAACCAGTGAAAATATCCGCCTCGAATACATTCATCTTTAAGCTTAAGATCTTCAGTCTGGTTCCATTGCACAGCTTTGGCGGAGTGAGATTGCAAAGAAGCATGAAAGGAACACCAAGTTTAAGTAATATTTGGTGTGCAGAAAGACCATTCGCACTCAAGGAGTTTAGGAATTCTATTAGGTAGTTAGTGGCTTTGTCTTGATTCATAACAGTGGTAATTGACGCGTATACCACCATATCCCCAGTGATTTGTGACATAATGGTATGGTTTATTGAAGCAGTCTGATCATTTTTGGGTGCAAAAATAGCTCTTCCACGTGGAAGCTACGTAGCTACGAATCTTTCTTTTGAAGGAAAGAAGGCTCGCCATACACAGAAGAAATGATTCTCTTTAGACCAGAAACTATTTGGCAAAGCATTTCAGGCAGACTTACTTGACCGTTATCCTCTGGTAAAGTACCTCTGCCGAGTTTTAATAAAGCTTGTGAAAACTCTTCAGCCCGTGAATTACCCCCGAGACGGGTTCGCATGATCACCGTAATGGTCAGCTTGTATATTTGTGGCCAAAGAGCCGATGATTTTAGTGAGGCATTCACCTCATCAGCCCTGGTACCTTGAGTAACAACTGGAAGTGTTTGGCGAAAGTAACTGGAAAAAAGAACAGTGATATGGCCCATGGCCCTATTATCTCTGCGTATGTCTTTCAAAGTCCTATCCATAGCTTCTACCGTTTTTTTGTTGGCCATCGTACACTCGTCACATAACTACCAGACAACAATATCAGAAAACCTTTGCCTTGTAACTATTACGTGATACAGCACATATTGGAGTATCGTTTGTGTCCAAATCGATTGGTATTTTGAAAGTTGTATGCGCCGTTTTCTCTCCTGGAAGCAGTGTGGCAGCGATACTTGAAGATACCACAGCAAGTGCAATCCTACCTTGCCTTCTGATCTCTGCAAAAATGTTTAAGGCGAGTGTAACCGTGAACGACCTCGATAGTGGCGCCACTTCACAAAAAAAGATTTATCTTTAAAGAAACAATCTATCAGAATATCCGTTGCCCAAGTTTATACTTACATACTTATATCACGCCTATTATCTCTTGCAGGGTAGGCAGAGCGTAAATGTCTGACATATATTTGATGGTCATTCGGAAAATTGTGTATCGCCATGGTGACAGGTTGTCAGCCCATCGCCCATGTGAAAGTCCCTTAGTCGCCACTTACGACTTCCACGGAAAAGAAATGGGGTGATGCTATTGCAAGCCGGCATCACACGGCATAGTTTACAATACTATATTATTATTTTTTTAATAAACCTGCCGCCTGTCAGTGGCTTTGTTATATAATTTTGGAGAAAACATTTAATTAGCGGGTTTCACAAAACTAACAGCGACATCTATGAAGTAATTTTAAACAAATTTTACTCTAACATTTTTGATTCTAACTAATGAAGGTATTTATATTTTTTTAAGGTTCCGTACATCAAACAGAAACGTACAAAAAAACGGAACCCTTATACGATCAGTTTGTTGTCCATCCGTCCGTCCATCCATCTCGTAAGACGCTTTATCTCGGGAATGCGCAGAGATATCGAGTTAAAATAAAAACTATATTGGTAAATAGGTTTTAGGCTGCAATATGGAACCCTTATAGGTTCACTCACTTTGTTGTCCATTTGTCTGTCTTTCAAGACTCACTATCTCGGTTACACGTAGAGATATCGAGTTAATATTAAAAGTATTATAATATAACCTTTAACTCAGGCCAACGGCCTCTTGTAGTGGTAAAAAAATTAACTAATTTTACCCAAATCATAATTTGTTTTCGCAATAAAACAATTTTCAACGGATTTAAGTTGTGTTTATTTTGGATTTCACAATTCCTACGTTTCCACAATAAACACAACTTAAATCCGTTTAAAATTGTTTTATTGTGATGAGTAATAGTTGTGCAAACTCAAGAAAATATCACAATTCATCTGTCTTCCATCACATACCTTGACCATGACCAAAGGTCAAAGTAAAAGTCCGAAACATTTCTGTAATAGTTAGAACGGCCCGCATATATGTCAGACGTGGCGATAGCGATAAAATACTTACGGCCGTTGACGCTCAACCTACCCCGCAAGGATTAAATGTGTGATTGTTTGTTTTTTGTTTGGTTAGGTCGTTTCACGGGGTCGTTTAGAAGTTCAGATCGTATGTCAGTCAATACGTGGTCAATACCGCGTTTTACAAAACTAACCGCGACATCTATATTATTTTTTAGGAAAAAAATTCGGAACTCGCTTTGCGGAACCAGTTACTGTGTTTTACCATGGGAATGAAAGATTTTTTCGAGGTAAAAAGTATCCTAGATGTTGACCCGGGTTATAAGCTACCACAGTATAAATTTTTGTAGAAATCTGTGCAGTAGTTTTTACGTGAAAGAATAACAAACAAACCGACAGACAAACAGACAAACAGACAAAAATCAATTTTACTTCTGTTTTGATGTCTGTATCTTGAACACAATTAGAAGCAAAAACCCTTTTTTGAATCTATTTCATGTACAGAATTGGTTTTGTTTCTGTTTTATTATATGTATAGATTAAATATCTCCTATTCCCTTCTCAACTTAACTTTAGCTGAAGCCATTTTGAGCTTTAAACTATCAAAGATAATATGGACAATCATTTGTATAGTTCTTGGCAGGATGTTTAATTAAAGCGTGAAGATTGGGGGTAGTGCGGTGGAAACACTAGAACATGATATAACGTTTTGTTGAATTTGATAGTAATGTTTCAATTGCGGTTTTAATCAGATCATTTGGAAAGACATATCACTTCAGCTCAACAATCTCTGTTTGTTGTCTCGAATCTTGGTAAACTAAGTTGAATTCATCACAATAAAACAATTTTAAACGGATTTAAGTTGTGTTTATTTTGGATTTTACAATTCCTACGTTGTGTGAACATATCATGGATAACCCCACCCATTATGTCAGATTCGATAAGGCTGCAATCCTAGCGAGAGAGAAGAGATTCATTCCTAGGAAAGTACGGGAAGCCGTAGAAATTCAAAAACATCCGAATTTCAACAGAGATACTGGATGGGGAATCTCATCAACTTGGACTCCGCTGATTACACAGCAGAAGAACCAGATCCAACATACTGTAAGACCTACTACACAAGATACGGTTTCAGCATTTTGTGTGGAACCCGGACGTTACGCTAGGCAATTAAGAAATAGATGGCGGTAGAACAAAAATAATTTCAATTCTAAATAATGACGTCTAACACCTTAGTCATCCGTGACCACGGGCTCTGTAAAGAGCTCGAAACGTAGGAATTGTAAAATCCAAAATAAACACAACTTAAATCCGTTTAAAATTGTTTTATTGTGATGAGTAATAGTTGTGCAAACTCAAGAAAATACTAAGTTAAATTGGTACGACAAACGGAAAACCTACAGATTTTTTGGCGTGTGTAAACTAGTTCATTACCCGCAAACAATTAAAGAAATTTGTAATTATTTTCAAAGCACTTTTTAAAAACTATTTAACTGCTGCCTTTTGGTACCATTTAACAAATATTTTCTATCTAAGAGCAAAAGTTTGTATTTTTGCTTATCCAATTCTTTTTCGCAAAACTCTTCTTTACGACCTCTTTATAAAAGTGATTTAATTTCCACGGTTATGTATTTAAAGGAGTGAATCAGTCTATGCAATTGAACAACTTTCCCCAAGAACCATAGGTCGAAATATGAAAATAAAAGTTGAACCTCTCGGATGGATCATTTTGTATAGGAGGCAGCTAATATTTTTACATCCCGTATTTCACAATGTTTAGCCCACAACATACATACATTTCCCGGAGGGGTTGGCAGAGACGACTTCCTTCCACCTACTACGATCCTGGCATACTACTTACAGCAATTTCTTCAAGAATGTTCGTCCGTTTAGGGTAGTCTTGACCAGACCTTTCTTTAGCACGTCCCCGATTTGATCGAGGTACGGTCGTCGAGGTCTTCCCCTTTCGACGTTCCCATCCACACTTGCCATATACACCTGTTTCGGTTATCTTCTTTCATTCATCCTCTCTACATGACCAAACCATCTAAGCATACCCTTTTCTACACCAGTCACTACGTCTTCTTTTATACCACTTATACCGTCACTCAATTTTACGTCAATCTTACTTCTGAACGCTCTCATTTGTACCGCATTTATTCTACTTTCATGCTTTTTCTGCCATTCCCAACTTTCACTACCATAAGTGTCGGAAATAACACCACTCTATGCATAGCTAGATGGGCCTTATCAGACACTTTCTGGCTGTTCATAAAAGCGTGCAACGCTCCATTCACCATGTTGCCAGCATTCACCCTTCTTTCGATGTCACTTTCATACTTTCCATCTGATGTGAACTTCCAGCCCAAATACACAAACTCTTTCACTTGTTCCACCCTCTCTTCTTCTATCATAATTTAACACTCTTTCATATTTTCATCTTTCTCAAAAACTATTGTGTTCGTCTTACTTACATTCACTTTCATTCCTTTCTTTTTCACAGCCTCATTTATAATATATACCATCCCTGCAACACTTCAGCCGACGACGCAAGGATAACTTGGTCGTCAGCATAGAGAAGACATAGCCCACAACAGGAGTAAATATTTTACGGGGCGAAATTACCCGTGAATCTGAACTAAATTCCCCCATGGAAAATAAGTCGCAATACTAAATGCGACAGTCGGCTGCTACCTACGACTTAGTATGGGTGGTCAAATTTTTTGTTTTTTTTTACGGGAATAGTTGTTATGTATCTAAAGTTATTTCGCTCCATAAAAAAAATTCCTTGGTTGTGGGTTGTGTATAAGCTTTTGTGATTTTTACAACAACGTATCGGTCCTGTGCCCGTGTATTAAAATATTAATAATAATATAATTCTTTATTGCACAAAGTAAGTTTACAAATAAATAAAAAAGAATGAAAAAAAAAGTACAACTAGGCGGCCTTCTTGCTATGGTAGCAAGCTCTACCAGGCAACCTTTGGGTGAAAGGAAAGTGCGTTTAGATAATAAATACTATATGTGGGTCATTCAAGGGCTATAATAATAGAATGGCTATGCTAGTGTAGCGACACATTTGCTGACATTGCAAGCTATGCAATGTGACCGGGCGCCGTCCCGCGCCTCGCCAGTCTTCCCGTAACCGCGTGTCGCGATTGTATTGTACTGTACATCCCTGTAAAGTTTGCGTTTAACTTTGTGCTAATTTTTGTATGTTAAACTTACGTTAACTATTGTGTTAACATACTGTGAACTGTGTACGTGAATAAACCTTGAGTGCTTTTAACTGGATTTCTTGACGTTTAATTTCATGCACTAAAAACATTACCTTCTGATATTAGAGTCAAAAATAAATAGATAGAGTGAAACCCTACACAACTCCGTGGGAGACCTAACATACCACAGCACACTTACCAGAGGACTATACCTTCTACTCCAGCTTATATATAATCACCAACTGAGGACATCCATAACTGGTGACGCCGCCGACTAAAAGTGAGAAGAAATTAAACGTACTTACGTTTGTTCCTGGGAAGACTCACCGTGCAGTACAATCGCCACAGCAGATCGGAGCGTCTGCTGTGAAAGTTTCAAGGCTCCGTTTAAGGTCAGACCACACAATGGCTGATGATGAAAATAATGCAAATGGAAACGGAAATAATGATGAGAGGCCGCATGAAAATGTCAACTCTATTTCAATTCACGCCAGAGTTCCGGAATTTTGGACAGACCTCCCAAAACATTGGTTTTTCCAAGCAGAAGCGATTTTGGCCCCGCAAAGATGGTCGGATGAGCAGAAATTCCAATTTATCGTTGGAAAATTGGGAAAAGACGTTATCCAGCAGGTGACAGATATCCTGATTACTCCTCCAGCTACAGGTAAATTCGAGGCTTTGAAAAACAGACTTTTGGAAGTTTATGAAGAATCGGAAAGTCGGAAAATACAAAAACTGATGGGTGAGATTGATTTGGGAGACCAGCGACCGTCTCAACTTCTACGTAGAATGAAGGAACTAGCTAGAGACCGGATCGAGGATAAAACCTTATTAATTTTATGGCAAAATCATTTGCCAGTCTGGGTACGAGGCGTCTTGGCAGTATCGGATATAAAGGATCTTACCAAACTAGCACTGATGGCGGACAAGGTTATGGAGAACGCGCGACCGGTCCAGGTAGCAAGCGTAGACGAAACTCCAGGTATGTCAACTTCATCTACATCTAATATTATTGCTGAGATTAACAAATTGGGCGAGCGAATTAAGAATATAGAGAACTTACAACGTCGGAACGTTGAACGACGCCATGAACAACAAACAAGACCCCGTTCGCGATCTGGGGCGCGGCAACGGTTCAGAAGTCCGAGTCAAGGTCCGAGTGGAGATAAGAAAAATAACCCCAATTGGCTTTGTTTTTACCATTTCCGTTACAATACTAAGGCACACAAATGTGTCCAGCCTTGCAACTGGAAGAAGGAGCAGAATCCGGAAAACTAACGACGGTACAGTCAGCGACGGGTGGCTGTAATCCTACCATCAATCACCGTCTATGTGTTACTGATGTACTTACAGGTTTACGTTTTCTTCTGGATAGTGGTGCTAATGTGTCAGTGTTACCGCGTTGGGTAGTGCGTAATAGGCAGTGTAAAAGTGATGAGTATAATCTATACGCCGCTAACGGTACACCTATTAGGACATACGGTTTAAAATCAATGACTTTGGATTTAAAGCTCAGGAGAGCATTTCAGTGGAACTTTATCGTTGCCGACGTGAATCAGCCGATAATTGGTGCCGATTTTCTGAGTAAATATAAGCTAATGATTGATTTTGATTCCAGGAGATTGGTGGATAAGATAACAAATCTTAATGTGATTGCTGATATTAAAAAATGCTCAGAAGGGTCAATCAAGACAGTAGATGGTAATCATCCATATTACGATTTGTTATCTCAATACCCAGAACTTACTAAACCTGTATCTTTCAAAGATGTACCTAAACATAATGTATGTCATTTTATTGAGACTGAAGGACCTCCAGTCCGTTCTCGAGCTAGACCTTTACCTCCGGATAGGTATAATAAAGCCAAAGAGGAATTTAGAATCATGTGTGAGATGGGGATTTGTAGGCCAAGCAAAAGTGCGTGGGCAAGTCCTTTGCACATTGTTCCTAAAAAAAATGGGCAAATAAGACCTTGTGGTGATTATAGACGATTAAATTCCCTAACCAAACCCGATAGATATCCAGTACCGAGGTTACGAGATTTTACAAATGTTCTCGCGAAAAAGAAAATATTTTCTCGTTTAGATATCAATAGAGCTTATAATTGCATTCCGGTTAATGAAAGTGATATCGAAAAAACAGCTGTGATTACACCTTTTGGACTATTTGAGTTTCCGCGTATGCCATTCGGGTTGAGAAACGCTGCTCAAACTTTCCAAAGATTCATGTGTCACAGTGTTTTTCCGGATCTAGATTTTCTATTCATTTTTATAGATGATATTATAATAGCATCTGATGACGTCACTCAACATAGAATGCACTTGAAGGAAGTTTTCGACAGGCTCGACAGGTTTGGTATAACAATTAATATCTCAAAATGCATTTTTGAACAGGAGAAACTCGACTTCCTAGGTCATGAAGTCACTACTGAAGGAATACGGCCGCTGGAGGAGAAAGTACAGGCAATCATCGATTTCCCGCGACCGACTACAGTAGAGCAACTTCGAAGATTTTTAGGTATGTTGAATTTTTATAGACCTCATATTCCTCGGGCTGCTGAAATTCAATCGGAATTGGACAGGTATCTACATAACACAAAAAAACGGGACAAGACTACAATTATTTGGACGGAAAAAGCTATTTCACAATTTGAACTGTGTAAGCAAAAATTGAAACAGGCTGCCCTGTTAGCCTACCCTGACACTAACGTTGAATTAGCGTTAATGACTGATGCTTCCGATATTTGCGTAGGTAGTGTACTGCAGCAAAAAGACGGAGACAGTTGGAAACCGTTAGGGTATTTTTCAAAAAAATTGTCGGACGCTCAAAAAAAGTATAGTACTTACGATAGAGAGCTGTTAGCTATATATATGGCAATCGCTCACTTTCGTCATATGGTAGAAGGGCGGGAATTGGTTGTCTATACTGACCACAAGCCACTTATTTTCGCTTTCAGTAAAATGGGAAGTGAAAAAGAGTTACCAAGAAGAGCTAGACAAATCATGTTCATAAGCGAATTTACCACAGACATTCGTCATATTACCGGTCATGATAACATAGTAGCTGACGCGTTGTCTCGGGTGGAAGAAATAATATGCCCAACAACAATTGATTACGCAGAACTTGCACGTGTACAAAGTTGTGACAAACAACTGTTGCAAGAATTAAACGAACTAAGTCCAAATTTACAGTTCAAGCAGATCACGTTACCAGGTACCGACCAGGGCGTGATATGTGAAACGTCAACTGACAAAGCAAGACCTTATTTACCGGAAACGTTCAGGCGAACAGCTTTTAATGTGTTACACAATCTAAGCCATCCAGGTATTCGAGTTACCAAAAGACTTATGAATGAAAGGTACTTTTGGAAAGGTATGAATAAAGATATTAGTAGATGGGCAAAAACTTGTATTCCTTGTCAAAAATCCAAAATTCAGAGACATACTGTATCAGATTTGGGGAAGTTTGACCCGGCAGATCGTTTTGAACACATCAATATTGACATTATAGGCCCCTTAAATACGACACCTGACGGGTATAGGTATTGTGTAACCATTATAGATCGTTATACACGTTGGCCTGAAGCATTTCCGTTAAAAGAGATAACTGCTGAGTTAGTTGCCAAAGTTCTTTATGAAGGATGGATAG
This sequence comes from Tuta absoluta, assembly GCA_027580185.1. Classification (NCBI taxonomy): domain Eukaryota; kingdom Metazoa; phylum Arthropoda; class Insecta; order Lepidoptera; family Gelechiidae; genus Tuta; species Tuta absoluta. The sequence continues at coordinate 14,323,051 of JAQAHW010000005.1, forward strand.
TTAGATTCGGTTGTCCTATCAGATTAACTAGTGATCAAGGAAGGCAATTCGAGAGTAACCTTTTTTCACATCTCATGATACTTATGGGAATTAAAAAGTTGCGTACAACTGCGTATCACCCGCAGAGCAACGGTAGGGTTGAACGCTGGCATCGATCTTTAAAAACGGCTTTGGCTGCACGGTTATCCAATAGTTCGTGGATAGAAGAATTACCCACAACTTTATTAGGTCTAAGAGCAGCAGTTAGGGTTGACACTAACGTGAGTCCCGCACAATTTGTTTATGGTACAACACTACGTTTACCAGGCGATTTTTATGATAACAGTAAAATTAATAATTTGGATTGTGACAGTTATGTTTCCAAATTGCAGAGTATTATCAGGAATTTGAAACCGGTAAAGAGAGAAAATATAGATACAAGAAAAATGTTTGTACACTCTGACTTGAGAACTTGCGATAAAGTATTTGTTAGGATTGATGCTGTACGTAAACCTCTACAACCTCCTTATGCTGGCCCATTCAAGGTCATAAGCAGGCGAGAGAAAGTATTTAAAATTCAATTCCCAAATCGCGAAGCATGCATTTCAATCGACAGATTGAAACCAGCTTACGTGTTGGAAAGTGAATTTGATAAGTCAGTGGACAATTCTTGCAAATGTGATAATGTAAAAACAAAGAAAACTGTCACCATCCAAACTTCGGGCACTAATAAAGTTAGTGACAGCCCTAAGGATAAAATATGCGACAGTCCAAAGGCTGAAACATTTGTATCACGCAGTGGCCGACTTTGTCGAAGACCCACACGTTTTATGTAGTAAGCATTTTTAAGTTGCACATTACTTATTTTTACCTTGATGTTAAATAAATAAAGTAGGTTGAAGCAAGTCGACAACATTTACGTCTTTAAAAAATAAATTCAATTTTATCTTACCATTCGACGGAATCACACATCAGAAATTATTTACTTTGTGATTTTGACTGTGTCATACTGAAATTATGGGCAATCAACAGAACAAAGAGAAGGTTGTTGTTGAACAAAACGGAAATCAAAATACAAAAATATTGGAATATGAAATTATTCTAATGGTGATTTGTGTGATATTGGTCCTGATGATAACTTATTTCTTGCGACAAAAATGCAGAAAATCAGTAAGGAGTTGGTTGAGGAAAGAAGTAAATGCTGTCACTTCGCTACCAGTAGTTAAGGTGGAAACCGTACAGTCAAGCACGAAAACCCAGCAACCTAGAGTTGTGCTTAGTTAAATAAGAGTATAATGTAAGTCAAAAGATTTTTATTTCTTACTATTTTTTTAAATTGAGAACCGTGCAATATTTTCTCGATTGTTTTATGTATACAATCCTTTAAAACTTTATTTTTACGCAATTTAACATTAATGTCAGTATTATTAATTAATTTAAAAAAATAATTGTTGAACAAAACTTTTAAAATTTCTAAGACCCTGTATTTGTATAATATGTTTCGTAGAAATGAAATTGTGCACCAGAATGTTCTAGAACAGTTTAATGTTTCATGTTTCAATGTGTTGGAATAATTGTAATAATAACTTGTGTGTGGCTATCCATTGTTTTGATTAGTCTACAGTTTGATACTTGGTATGAACAACGAACAAAGTATTATGTTTCATTACTTGGTCAACAGCTAGCGGTTCTCAAACTTTTTCTTTACTTTTAGTATAGAGTAAGAGATATTTCCAGTGGTTCTCAAAGTTTAGGATATTGTATTGTATTATTGAAAAATGTATAAAGAATTATTATTATTTTTTTCAAAAAAAGGGGGGAACCTATGTAGCGACACATTTGCTGACATTGCAAGCTATGCAATGTGACCGGGCGCCGTCCCGCGCCTCGCCAGTCTTCCCGTAACCGCGTGTCGCGATTGTATTGTACTGTACATCCCTGTAAAGTTTGCGTTTAACTTTGTGCTAATTTTTGTATGTTAAACTTACGTTAACTATTGTGTTAACATACTGTGAACTGTGTACGTGAATAAACCTTGAGTGCTTTTAACTGGATTTCTTGACGTTTAATTTCATGCACTAAAAACATTACCTTCTGATATTAGAGTCAAAAATAAATAGATAGAGTGAAACCCTACACAACTCCGTGGGAGACCTAACATACCACAGCACACTTACCAGAGGACTATACCTTCTACTCCAGCTTATATATAATCACCAACTGAGGACATCCATACTAGGTATGAGCTTCGTTTTTGACAGTTAATAGTTTCCAATTTGAACACACGCGGTGTAAATGGACTCTCTTCAAAATAACAACTTTGGAAACAAAGGCATTTAGTAAAACTACTTTAAACTTGAGAAAACTAGTTATGTAACGCCCCACACCACACGAGCTTAGTATACTCGAGTCTCGTACAAATGTGTTTCCGCTACAGACCAAGAGATGGCGCCACTAGGATTTTAAAACGCGCTATCGTTATGTTCACGGCAAAACTATAAGTGATCTGATAGACTTTTGATATTGTATCCTTCGATAGGTAGCGAAGTACGATTGTAGACGGTTTCCCGGCTCGCTCGTCCTTCCCCTTAAGACGATAGTGTTGTGTTGGATAGTGCACGGTTTCCCGGACCTCCCAACATAGCAATACCGTGCAGTTCATAGTAAACATTATTGTTAAATTTAAATCATAACGGAACGAACGAATAAACACTCCTTATCAAGAATTGGATTTCTGTTGATCTCCCGCGCCCCGCACACACCCGCACTCGCCTGTCTTACACTGGCGCACCAACTTACGGCCCGAGGTCCCGTTCATCCTGGCATCAGGCAACGGTTCATCGCAGACTCCACAGGAGAACTGGCTTGCGAGACTGCGGCCACTTGCGCGGCGAATTCTTGTGACGGACAACATCGAAAGATCTGAAGAAGAAGTAGAGGAAGAAGAAGAAGCCGATACAGAAACTGAAATGGCGAATGTATCTATGTCACCCGAACAACTACAACAGCTGGTTAAATCGCTTACTTCAGCCGCGGTCCAGGCTGTAACGGCGGCAAATAGCGGTACTACTCCAACGGCTTCCTTTGCAAGCGCAACCTTTCATTATGACGGAGAGAGGGATCATACACGCGTAGAAGAATTTCTGTCATCTGCTTCTGTATTCAAAAGCGTAAACAAAATGTCAGACGCCATAGCAATCCAGAGTTTGCCACTGGTACTACGCAGTGAAGCAGCTACGTGGTGGCTTGGAGTGAAGGAAGGCATTACTGTTTGGACAGAATTTGAAACCCGTCTGCGCCATGCTTTTGCACCAAAACTTTCAGGATTCCAAGTATTCCAGGATCACTTTCACCAACCCCATCCTGACGATATGCTTACCGAAGTGTTTGTAGCCAAGAGACGCGCCCTTCTTACTCAGCTCCCTAAACCGGGATTAAGTACAGAGGAACTACAACTCGATGCCGTTTACGGGCAGCTCAACTTGAGAATCAGAGATAAGATTCCTCGAAGTTCAGTTTCGACATTTGACGAGCTGTTGAATGCGGCCAGAAATGTGGAGCAGCTATTGAGAGAAAAAGGAGCTACTGCACCCAATGCTGCACCTGCTACTGCTGCTCCCATACAAAACAAGCCCAAGAGACAGCGTTGTGAGTACTGTCGCACCATCGGCCACAGCGCCGAGGTGTGTAGAAAGAGATTGCGGGATGTTGGTACACCTAAAGAAGTTCCCCCGTCAAAGAAAAGCGAAGCTGTTCAGTACCCATCACCATCCCAGCCCATGTTTTCTTGCTATGGATGTGGTGCTCCCGGGGTGACGCGCAGTAAATGCCCAAAATGCGCAGCGGCAAGGCCTATTAAAAATGAAAGAGTTGAATTCTGTTCAATAAGCGCGATGGTCGACGCTCGCCCAAGGCCGGTAGTGAGCATAGGCATAATGGACTTATCAGGAATTGGATATCTTGACACTTGTGCAAAAACCAACGTTGCTTCATACCAACTCTACAAATGCCTGCTGCGTAGAAATTGCAAATTTCAAAAACAAAACTCAACCGTCACCATGGCAGATGGTCTTCAGAAGAGACAGACAATCCTGACGACGGAAATTTCAGTGAAAATATGCGACCGTGTTGTACCAACTACTTTTGTGATACTCCCAGAAGCAAGGGATAACAAAACCCTCCTAGGGGTTGGTTTTATCGACGATGCCAATATAAACATCAACGTACCCCAGCGTGCCTGGAATTTCGTAGACAAACCGAATTCCTACTACGACCTCATATTCGATAAAAACCAGTTCAAAAACTAACACCCGACTACTGAGATATCGCGCTCTAAAAAGTAAGAAACAAGAAATCTGGAATATTAACTACAAACAATTTAATATCTATAGTCCACGAAATTTATACGAAGATATGACATATAATTATATATTTAAATGTATATTTAATAAAAAATTATTGTGGTTTATAGGTGATAGCCGTGGACGTATGCCAGTTTGCCTTACCTAATTATGTTGTACAAGCTTATGATATCACCTACTAAGTACTAGAGTAGGTGGCATACGACCACGGCTATCACCTATAAACCACAATAATTTTTTATTAAATATACATTTAAATATATAATTATATGTCATATCTTCGTATAAATTTCGTGGACTATAGATATTAAATTGTTTGTAGTTAATATTCCAGATTTCTTGTTTCTTACTTTTTAGAGCGCGATATCTCAGTAGTCGGGTGTTAGTTTTTGAACTGGTTTTTATTTTAATTATTTTGGGGTTGAAGGTAAGTTTAACACTTCGGTACGTATTTTTTTTTTCTGGATAGAAATGCAGCTCAAATCACAATTAAAACATCACTCGTTAATTAAACAAAATACACTCATCATAATCTTATCTTTGTATGTATGTATGTTTGACCATGCATAATAGGGTAGGAGCCAACATGCAGCCTTGGCGAACACCTCTACGAACGGCTCGGATGTATTGCCGTTAAATACAACAGATCCTTTCATGTCCATATGGAAGGATTTAACGAGGCTCAGAAGCTGCTAAACACTAAGCTGCTTAACAGCCTTGTGGTATTCTCTTATGGTAGGAAGGTCATCTAACTCGGCCCAGGTAGCTAGTTTTGGCATGCAGTCTGCAGCTTCCGGCACTACATTAACTGGTTCCGAAAAGAGACCGATATAATGTTATATCCATCGTTCGAGTTGGCGTTGGGCATCTGTAATGACAGTGCCATCCACTTCTTTAAGGGGGGCTGTTTTTTTAGGTAAAGGACCAAGGGCCTTTTTACTGCCAGCATACACACCACCAAAATTTCCGACATCAGCGCACGATTGGATACTTTGGCAAAGCTCGGTCCAGCATGCATTAGCAAAGTACCGTGATGTGCGTTGTAATACAGCTTTTGCATTCGCTAAATTGACACGCGACTTTTCGGAAGGGTTAAGGCGATGAGTAAGCGCAGCTTGCCGTTTGGACTCGAGCAAGGTTGTTATGTGTTCGAGATTTTCAGCGAACCAGTCCTGGTTTTTGACTTTCTGTTGGCCGAAAGCCGTACCAGCCACATCTGTTAGAAACTTTTTTACTTTGCCCCAGTCTTCCTCTATAGGAGCGTCTACGTCCCAGGTGGCAGTTTCATCGCGTACCATCTCTTCAAACTTTCGGACAAACTCATCATCCCTGGTTTTGGGAAGATCGATCTTCTTCTTACCGGGCAGTTTGGACGAGTGGATCTTTTTGTGAGTTATAGCAACGTGCGAAGCCAAGGAGTGATCTGTGTCACAATCAGCGCTATGAAATGTACGCGTGTGTAGGGTCTCGCGGAGATTTTCCTTTTTGGTTAGGATAAGGTCCAGTTGATGCCAGTGACCAGAACGAGGGTGTTTCCAGGATACTTTGCGAGAGGATTTGCCTTTGAAGTAGGTATTGGTAACACACAGTAGGTGTTTAGAGCATAGCTTTAATACACGTTGGCCGTTTTCGTTTAACTTCCCTATACCGTGGTTACCTATACAATCAGGCCAAGCTACGTTGTCCTGTCCAACCCTTGTGTTAAAATCGCCCAGATTGTATAAGCGGTCAGATGGTCTTAACCCGCGTAGAGACTGGTTGAGCTGGTCATAAAACTGTGTTTTTGCTTCATCTGTTGAGGATAATGTTGGTGCGTAAGTAGAAATAAGTGTAACGTATCCATGATTCGTATTTAACCGCACCAACATAATGCGTTCCGATATGCCGCAAGGAGCCTCTATAGATGTTAAGAGGTCGTTGCGGATAGCCAAGCCTACACCATGCTCACGCACAGCGCTGCTGTCCTTTCCTTTCCAATAGAATGTGTAATGTGTCTCACGCAAGGAACCCTCGTCAGGGAGTCTGGTCTCTTGTAAGGCACAAACAGCAATGTTCAGTCTGTTGAGTTCGGCGTCGATAATGGCAGTTTTACGCAGATCTTGTGCGTCAGTAGAAGGGTAGAAGAGCCTCCACAGAGCCTAGCCTCCTCCAGGGTAGGGAGGCCTCTCCTCATAGTACGGACATTCCATGTTACAAATCGCATGGATAAGCGGTGTTGGGAATTGTTTCTATTATGCCTTTTAGTCGCAGGTGTAAAATGTAACGGCGCCGATTGTCCAGTTGAGGCTGGTGCTCTCTACACCCTAAAAGAGCAAACCAGCACCGGGGCAGAACAGTACCTTATTGATCGGGGGCTGCCCAACTTGGAGCAGGCGGTAACTGATCAGTGGGCCAACGATGGACCCTTCCACTGTCGGAAGCGACCCCTGGCGCCCGCACTTACGCCCATATTATGTGCGGACTTATAACCGATCACTGCCACTTCCCGTGTTGGTATCCGCGTGACGCGGGTGAAGTGTCCTCTCCACAGACACTGCGTTGCCTGGGACGCAATTATGGAAAACGCAGGGCTACCCAGGACTTGCGCCAACCTCTCGGCCTTCCTGGCTGGATACGGGAAGAGATGGGGTGGTGGATGGATTTGAATAGTTTTTATAATACCGCCTGTTCTATTTGGATCGTTTGGTATGTGCTCTTGCTTAGGTATTTGTCCATATGTTTTAGACTCTGTTGAAGTGTCTATTGCATTGATCGTATAGATTTTTGTTCGTAATGCCATTTTTGCGCTCTGATATTTTTTTGTTAAATTGGTCTACATATTTTAAAGTTGGAAATAATGTACAATTTCATCGCATTCAATTGTGTCGTTTACAATTCTTCTTGTGTCTAATATTGCTAATTGCTCCATTGTCAACTTCCCTACTCTGATGCTGTTCAACAGATCAACGAAACTGTTGTCATTTACTTGTCGCATATTTTGACCCAATTCACAGAAACTGAACATTCTCCATGAACTCCTCGTGTCCCTTAGTCGCCTTATACGACACCCGTCGCGTCCCGTTATCCCATAGTCGCCTCATACGACACCCACGGAAAAGAAATAGGGTGGTGCTATTCTTAGCTGGCATCACACGGCAATTATTTTTTTGAACTGTGCTTATTAAGCCCTTTCATTTGATACCCAACACGATATTACTAGTAGTATAAACTTTTCAATTCTTAGCTCTAGAGGGCGCCCTATGTAATGTATAGTGACATAACGTAGCCTATAACCAGCGGACTGTTTAGACGCTTCAAATGATACCTCATTTATCAAATTCTGATAAGTTGTTTAGAAGTTAGGATGGAACAAACGTTTTCGTTTCCACATACATACATACATACATACATACATACATACATACAGGTCAAAATCATAACCCTCCTTTTTGCTTTGCCGTAGTCGGGTAAAAATGAAATTGATGTCACAAACGCTTTATTTGAGGGTACCAACTGCTCTGCGGTTAGCCTGAAGGATACAGGTGTCTCCAGAGTCGTCCACTCCAAATCTGCTGGTAAACCTGAAATTATTCTCCCAGAGCCAAAGCGTAGTCGTCAAGTGTTTGATGGATACGAACCCGACCAAATAGACTTTATGTACGCTGATGCTCAGCGGACCATAGAAGAAACGGAAGTACAGCTTTCTCCAAGATCCCAGTCCTTATTCTCCCGTTATTCCCATGACGATATCGGCATCAATGCATTGGATGTGGAAGAAATAAAGACAGGGGCCATTGACGAAACCAATAAAACTCTACTTATGGAAGTCTTGAACCATAATGAAGACGCTTGTACCCCGAGTAGCGAGCCAACAACTCTCATTGAGCATCGCATTGATACTGGCGATCATGCCCCACTAGCTGTGCCTCCTTACCGATTATCTCCCATCCGCAGAGAACAATTGAAGAAGGAATTGGACCAAATGCTAGAAGAAGGAATTGTCATGCCATCTACTTCACCGTGGTCAGCTCCAGTCGTTATGGTACCGAAGAAGAACGGCACCATACGTGTATGCGTTGATTTTCGCAGGCTGAATTCGATAACGAAACCTGATGTATACCCTATGCCAAGGATAGATGACCTGTTACGTGACGCAAAGCCAACCCCGTACATGACAACACTTGATCTGCGCGCTGGTTATTGGCAAGTGAAGGTCCGCGATGAAGATCAGGATAAGACTACTTTCATTACACCATTCGGCGTATACAAGTTCACCCGAATGCCATTCGGTCTTCGCAACGCGCCGGCAACTTTCCAGCGGCTCATCGACCGAGTGAAGGTTTTAGTAAGAGAGGTTAAGATGTTGGCTTACCTGGACGACCTGATAATAATGTCACCAACGTTCGAGCAGCATCTTAGTGACCTTGACAAAGTACTGAGAACCCTGAAAGAAAACCATCTGACAATCAACCTTGCCAAGTGCAATTTCTGCTGTGCTTCTGTGAAGTATTTGGGACATCTCATCACTTCCGATGGTTTGCAAATGGATCCTGCTAAAGTAATGGCTATCACAGAACTGCCACGACCCAGCAACCTGAAGCATCTGCTATCGTTCATCCAGACATGTTCGTGGTACCGTCGTTTCATACAAAACTTCTCGCAAATCATTGAACCACTTACCCGACTGACCAAAAAGAACGTGGTTTTTGAATGGAAGGAAGAGCAAGAGAAAGCCTTCAACGATTTAAAGAAATGTCTGACAACAGCACCTGTATTGGCTCAAGCGGATGAAACGAAGACATACGTTATAAAGACTGATGCCAGCAGCTATGCCATTGGGGCAATTCTAGTGCAGGGGGAGTCTGCAGATGAGCACCCTATAGAATACGCAAGCCGTCTGTTGAACCCAGCTGAGAAAAACTACAGCACGACCGAGCGAGAGGCGCTTGCTGTAGTGTGGGCCTTGAATAAATTTCGAGGATATATAGAAGGAGTCCCAGTGACAGTCATAACCGATCACCAAGCTCTGAGGTGGTTGTTATCAATCAAAAGCCCAACCGGAAGATTGGCCCGATGGGCATTACTGATTCAAGCCTTTAACATCACCATTAAATATGCGCCCGGAAAGACCAATGTGGTGGCAGATGCCCTTTCACGGCCAAGTTGCGATGAGAATGATAAAGGTGAATGTGGCGTATGCAGTGTAGTCGTTGATTTACCTTCTAAAAATCCGGCTGAAATCCGTAACGAGCAACGAAAAGACACCCACATCATTAGAGTTATGAAAGCTCTAGAAGAAGAGGGCGGAGAAAATGCAATTTACTGGAGTGCGAAAGGCTACATCATGAATAACGGAGTCTTGTACAAATATGACCCAGCTGGAGATGGAGAAAATGCTCAGCTTTTAGTACCTGAGCATGAGTGGAAGAATGTGCTGTCAGCATACCACGATAAAGATTAAGCGGGTCATTACGGAGCAGAAAAGACTTACCAGAGAATAGCTAAGAGGTATTACTGGAAGGGCATGAGGAAGTTCGTAGAATCTTACGTCAGAAACTGCCTTCCATGCCAGCGCTATAAAGCAACGAACCTGAAACCAGCAGGACTACTACAAACGACTGCTGTAAATCAAAGATTCGAGACGTTGTCTTTTGATTTATTCGGACCTTTACCTACAACAGCCACAAACAGAAACTGGATCCTGATTGTGGAAGACTTAGCCACTGGATGGGTTGAACTTTTTGCCTTAGAAGTGGCCAATGCCGAGACATGCGCAACCACCTTGATCAACGAAGTTTTTCTACGTTATGGCTTACCAAGACGGATACATAGCGACAATGGTCCACAGTTCGTGAGCGCTGTTATGCAACAGATGACATACTGCTTGGGAATGAAGCATACGTTTACGCCAGTTTACCACCCTGCTGCAAATCCTGTCGAGCGCAAGAACAGGGATATGAAAACGCAGTTAGCAATTCTAGTAAAGGATGATCACAGGACTTGGTCAGAAAAGCTACCTTGCATCCGCTTTGCAATGAATACAGCTACTAGTTCTGTGACTGGGCAAACTCCAGCGTATCTAACGTTTGCTCGTGAGCTTCGTACACCAGATGACGTTGAACACGATTTGAAGAAGGTGGTTCTCTCTGAAAACTTCGTACCTGAGATCACCCCAAAACTCTTGTTACTCGCTGAAACTTTAGAGCGAGCAAAAGAAGTAAAAGGTGGCAGAGAAGAAGCCAGAAAAGAGACAGCTGACAAATCACGCAGACCTGATCCAGGATATCAAACAGGCGATTTAGTTCTTGCCGACGTACATGCAATTAGCAGGACAGCTCAAGGTACCAGCAGCAAGTTCGCCCCACGTCGAGATGGACCATACCTTGTACAGTCTCGCCAAGGAGCTGCAACGTATAAACTAGCGATGCCTGATGAACCTGAGAAAGCGGTCGGTACATACCATACATCTGCTCTTACCCCATATGTAGGAAACGATACCGAAGTACCGGAACCCCAACAGCCAATAAGGAAGAGAGGGCGACCCAAGAAGACGCAGAACAAGCCACCTACAGCCCCTACAAGAGGACGAGGTCGACCTAAGAAAATTTAAGCCTGACATCCTGTTCTACTTGTCGAGGCGATGTCGTGAACAGAGGGGGAGACTGTAACGCCCCACACCACACGAGCTTAGTATACTCGAGTCTCGTACAAATGTGTTTCCGCTACAGACCAAGAGATGGCGCCACTAGGATTTTAAAACGCGCTATCGTTATGTTCACGGCAAAACTATAAGTGATCTGATAGACTTTTGATATTGTATCCTTCGATAGGTAGCGAAGTACGATTGTAGACGGTTTCCCGGCTCGCTCGTCCTTCCCCTTAAGACGATAGTGTTGTGTTGGATAGTGCACGGTTTCCCGGACCTCCCAACATAGCAATACCGTGCAGTTCATAGTAAACATTATTGTTAAATTTAAATCATAACGGAACGAACGAATAAACACTCCTTATCAAGAATTAGATTTCTGTTGATCTCCCGCGCCCCGCACACACCCGCACTCGCCTGTCTTACAGTTATATATAACGCTTATATTTTGGCAATTTTTCAAATAGTACTGGGTTTTTGGATGTGTGTGTGACTCTATCTGCGTGTAAGTTGAGAAAAAATAAAACATTATGTTACTACAAATTTAATTATTTAATATTTTTCACAACGATCCAGCAGACATCACTAACATTTGCCCAAATGTGACCGTGTAGTGCCGGAGCATGCAACTCTGAAAATAAATTATAAACAAATTATAAAAGAGAACTTACAAAGAAGCGGAACAACGGACTTTTCTATTCTTCTATTTTTTTTACTATCTACTTGTGACTGTGGTAGTGTCATGGAAAACAAAGTCTGCCAAAAACATTTAAGAAGACATAAGAACTTTTTATGTCTTTTAAACTGCCCTACAAAAGCAAGGAACCTGTCAGATTGGGCTGGTTATATATATTTGTGCAGTTAAAGTTTTGAGTATACACAAGAAAGCTATCGGTAGTTAGAGCACGCGTATGCGAATATGAACTAGTGGACGGATATGACGCGTATAGAACAACGCCGGGGATAGATAGATAAATATAACCAGCTCATTGGGTTCCACGCGTTGCTAAGTTGGCTTCGTTTAGATACATTATATACTTACTCGCAGTCGGCATAGTAGGTTTTTCCATCTGCGCCACACTGTTCAACGTAAGGTCCCTTGCAATCACAAGGTTGGTTCTGGGCGTACGCGCCTCCGAGTAGTGAGCCCAAGATCATGAACAAAGCGAATACTGAAACAGTCAATGAATGGATTGCTTAGTTTTTTTTTCATTTGAAGTGCCTGTGCGTATCAAGGCAACGCCCCCTTGCCTGCCCGCCTTGCTTAGTATTACAAACCGATTAGCTACGAATACCTCCTCTGCCTGTTCTGTTGCCAATCTAATGCTATTAAATCCGTTTTGCGGTAAAATAATAAGAAGTTGCTGTGCGGTGTCAGCTTAGAAAGCATCACCCCATTTCTACCCGTGGATGTCGACGAAAGGTAAGGGGTGAATCCAAGGATAGAGCAGCAGCGTTCTTAGTGAGTATAACACCTTGCACTGCGCTCGCCAGTCCGATTGCCAAGCGTGGTGAGTATGGCAAATACGCCCCAATAGGGGGAGATCTAGCATTGCGCTGATATAGATGTAAAGAACAGACTCTTGATACTATTGATCTGACTGAACAAATAACTGTTATGCACTATTTTTATCTCGCTTATTATTTTTGTGCTAAGAACCTATGATACAAAACGGCTCAGCTTTGATTGACAGAATCCAAAGTGACGGTGTTAATTTAATAAGGAAAACTCACTCAATGACTCAAAACACTTAAACGGTGATCCTGACGCGATATTCGATTTTGTTGAATTGTCCGAAATTGTGCAACTGACTGGATTTAAATATCGGTCAATTCCACAAAATATCGCGGTAAGAATGGTTTAGAGTCAGAAGAGAAACGGCTCTACCCTGTGGAACACCACTGGGTACTTGCAACAAAATAGAAAACTATGTTGGTTTATAAAAATAAAAACTGATTAAATCTGTCCATTTCGTCCGGAGATGAGTGATAAAAAAGAGAAGCAAATCGTTATACAAAAATTACGGTGTCAAAAATTAAAACTTACCAGCAAGGAACTTCATGTTGATTTTATATTTTGACTGAGTACACACTGAGAGTGTCTGAGAGTGATGAAAATGAGCTGCTACAGTATATTTATATTGAAGTTCAAATTAGAAAATTTGAATAGTTTTGTGTCATTTCATTCAATCATTTAAGTGGCTTGAGACTGTGACTTATTTGATTACATACTATTATTCATGGCGTACAAAAATAGTTTATCCGGTATCGTACACACTTTAACTTTTACCTTATAACCATAGTATGTATGAATTATTATATTTATATAATTTATGTATAGCTTTTATGTTTAGCTGTGCGGTGTGATGCCGGCTTAGAATAGCATCACCCCATTTTTTACCCATGGGTGTCGTAAGAGGCGACTAAGAGACTCGAGGGTGTGTATTGCAATTTTAGGCGACGGGCTGACAACCTGTCACTACAGTGATACACCGTTATCTGATTGACCCTCAAATTTTTGTCAGACGTGGTGTTAATATCCGTTGAACGGCCGTTAACGCTCTGCCTACCCCGTAAGGGATATAGGCGTGATTTATGTATGTATGTATGTATGTACAGCTTTAATTTTAATTCTATAATTCCAAATCACTGCTGTGTTTTCACTACCGGTTTCCTCTATCCAAAAGTTGTCTGGAAGAGATGGCTTTCAGCGATAAGATCGCCGTTGCGCACTTTAGATTAAGATTTTCTGTTTTTAATTATTCTGTATTTGTGTGTAATAAAGAGTTTTACTTACTTACTTACTTTTACATAAGGTCTTACTCTCTTACATGTTCGTTCCCGCCCGCTTAAACTCATCAGTCGGGTTGATTTTTTTATCCACACTAATATTATAAATGCGAAAGTAACTCTGTCTGTCTGTCTGTCTGTCTGCTACGCTTTCACGGCCAAACCGCTGAACCGATCTTCATGAAACTTGGCACAGAGATTGCTAGCATACCGAGAACGGACATAGGCTACTTTTTATCACCATTCGAGGGTCTGGAGTACAGATGTAGACCACCAGGTGTACCACCAGGAGCCCAGCTAAACTATTCGAGATACAGGAATGGTTCCAAAACAAAAGTTGTTCAGTATGATGAGCCGCTTCTTTTCACAAGGACATTGAGGATCTGGAGTACCTTATGTAGACCACCAGGTGAACCATCAGGAGCCCACCTAAACTATTAGAGATACAGGCATGGTTCTAAAACAAAAGTTGTTCAGTATGATGGGTCGCTTCTTTTCACAAGGACATTGAGGATCTGGAGTACCTTATGTAGACCACCAGGTGTACCACCAGGAGCCCAGCTTAACTATTAGAGATACAGGCATGGTTCCAAAACAAAAGTGGTTCATAATGATGGGCCGCTTCTTTTCACAAGGACATTGAGGATCTGGAGTACCTTATGTAGACCACTAGGTGTACCATCAGGAGCCCACCTAAACTATTAGAGATACAGAAATGGTTCCAAAACAAAAGTTGTTCAGTATGATGGGCCGCTTCTTTTCACAAGGACATAGAGGATCTGGAGTACATTATGTAGACCACCAGGTGTACCATCAGGAGCCCAGCTAAACTATTAGAGATACAGGCATGGTTCTAAAGCAAAAGTTGTTCAGTATGATGGGCTGCTTCTTTTCACAAGGACATTGAGGATCTGGAGTACCTTATGAAGACCACGAGGTGTACCATCAGGACCCACCTAAACTATTAGAGATACAAAAATGGTTCCAAAACAATAGTTGTTCAGTATGATGGTCCGCTTCTTTTCACAAGGACATTGAGGATCTGGAGTACCTTATGTAGACCACCAGCTGTACCATCAGGAGCCCAGCTAAACTATTAGAGATACAGGCATGGTTCTAAAACAAAAGTTGTTCAGTATGATTGGCTGCTACTTTTTACAAGGACATTGAGGATCTGGAGTACCTTATGTAGACCACCAGGTGTACCATCAGGAGCCCACCTAAACTATAATTAGAGATACAGAAATGGTTCCAAAACAAAAGTTGTTTAGTATGATGGGAATAAGTTGAAAATGGATATTGGCAACTTTTTACCGAGGATTTTTTTGTTATCTACTGACTTCGTATTCAATGGTAATATTGGTTATAAATATTGATCTCTCAGGGCAGTACACCGGATAGCAAATTTTGAATTGTCCCTTTAACAACAGAAGCAAGCAAGTCATTCTTAAACAGTAGAGATAAGAACTGTTCTAATATCACTGTCATACTTACTATGAATATAAATATCTACTTTAGAACCTGTGCCTTAAAAAACTGTCTAACGCGGACGAAGTCGCGGGTAAAAGCTAGTTTTAAATAAGAAATTATTTTTGTAACTATCTCGTTCGGAGCAGTATTAACTAATTCGTTTCGCAACAACACGTTTTACATTTTGAATATTCAGCATTAGAAGTCTATTTTTAAGCATAAAAGGTATTTTTAGTTTGAACGAAAAAGGGGTTTAACAGCAAACTTATCAATACTGTCGTCTCTCGTGTCACGCCTGTGTGACTTGTTGGGTAGGCAGAGCATAAACGGTCACAAAAATGAATATTTCCGCCACGTCTGACAAACTTTCATGGGTCATTCAGAAAATTGTGTATGGCTATAGTGACAAATTGTCAGATCATCGTCTAAAATTGAAATACACATGTAACCCTCGACTCCGTTAGTCGCTCCTTACGACACTCACTGGAGATAAATGGGGTGATGCTATTCTAATCTAACCCAACATCACACGGCGGAACCACGTAGTAATTGGTAACTCTAACCGGTTTACAACTAATGATGAGTAACCTTTCACGGGCTTAAGGCGCAGGTAGTCTGTTAAATAAAGTATACTTCTTTTAGATAGTATCGCGACCATAAACTATGTGATTAATCAGTTGTCTAAACTATGTGATTCTATGTGACCTTTCTTACTAATCTGTGTGATGTTCTTATGTAGAGTTCCAGTTGAACAAATATAAATATACTAGCTTTTACCCGCGACTTCGTCCGCGTTAGATAGTTTTTGTAGAAACAGGTTCAGGTTTAGGTGGGCTCCTGATGGTACACCTGGTGGTCTACATAAGGTACTCCAGATCCTCTATGTCCTTGTGAAAAGAAGCGGCCCATCATACCGAACAACTTTTGTTTTGGAACCATGCCTGTATCTCTTATAGTTTAGCTGGGCTCTTGATGATACACCTGGTGGTCTACATAAGGTACTCCAGATCCTCTATGTCCTTGTGAAAAGAAGCGGCCCATCATACTGAACAACTTTTGTTTTGGAACCATTTCTGTATCTCTAATAGTTCAAGTGGGCTCCTGATCGTACACCTGGTGGTCTACATAAGGTACTCCAGATCCTCAATGTCCTTGTGAAAAGAAGCAGCCCATCATACTGAACAACTTTTGTTTTGGAACCATGCCTGTATCTCTTATAGTTTAGCTGGGCTCTTGATGATACACCTGGTGGTCTACATAATGTACTCCAGATCCTCTGTGTCCTTGTGAAAAGAAGCAGCCCATCATACTGGTCAACTTTCGTTTTGGAACCATTTCTGTATCTCTAATAGTTTAGGTGGGCTTATGGCGGGTGACAGGAGTGATGCCAATAGGCAGAATGGAGGGTTCCAGGTGGAGTCGGGAAAAGGGTAGCTACCCGCCTGGCCGGGTGTTGTGGCCAGGAGACCGACTGGTCCGCCTGGATAGAATTGGAAGTTGTATATATGCGTTGCGCGGTGAAACACTTCGATACCGCGTTTCAGGCTCTTTGTTCTGTCACGTGGCGCCATCTTGCAGCTATGTTGGAACTTCTGTTGCGACTTGCTTGCTCGTGAACCACTTTGAGTGAGCTTCTTGTTGTAGCTCCCAGAGGTCGCTACAGTACTCCCCCTCAAGACCGGAGGTCGATACTGTCAGCGAGCGAAGTGGGGCTGATGACGTCATGTAGCGTGTTGATGCAGTCAGGCGTGGCGAAGCAGTGCTGGTTCCAATGTCCACGGTGAGTCGGGACGTCTACGGTGAGTCGAGACGATGATGGAAGACCAGTGAAGCTGCCGTGCTGTGACTGCGGTGGGTGCTGATGACGTAGTAGTTGGCTGCATGCTGTAGTAGTTGATGCGTGGTTGAAGGCTGCGAAGTCCAAGGTAGGGGTCACCAATATTGGCGGGTGACAGGAGTGATGCCAATAGGCAGAATGGAGGGTTCCAGGTGGAGTCGGGAAAAGGGTAGCTACCCGCCTGGCCGGGTGTTGTGGCCAGGGGACCGACTGGTCCGCCTGGATAGAATTGGAAGTTGTATATATGCGTTGCGCGGTGAAACACTTCGATACCGCGTTTCAGGCTCTTTGTTCTGTCACGTGGCGCCATCTTGCAGCTATGTTGGAACTTCTGTTGCGACTTGCTTGCTCGTGAACCACTTTGAGTGAGCTTCTTGTTGTAGCTCCCAGAGGTCGCTACAGGCTCCTGATGGTACACCTGGTGGTCTACATAAGGTACTCCAGATCCTCAATGCCTTTTGAAAAGAAGCGGGCTATTATACTGAACAACTTTTGTTTTGTAACCATGCCTGTATCTCTAATAGTTTAGCTGGGCTCCTGGTGGTACACCTGGTGGTCTACATCTGTACTCCAGACCCTCGATGTCCTTGTGAAAAGAAGCGGCCCATCATACAGAACAACTTTTGTTTTGGAACCATGCCTGTATTGCCTGTATCTCTAATAGTTTAGCTGGGCTCCTGGTGGTACACCTGGCGGTCTACATAATGTACTCCAGATTCTCTATGTCCTTGTGAAAAGAAGCAGCCCATCATACTGGCCAACTTTCGTTTTTGTCTATTTCTGTATCTTTAATATTTTAGGTGGGCTCCTGGTGGTACACCTGGTGGTCTACATCTGTACTCCAGACCCTCGATGTCCTTGTGAAAAGAAGCGGCCCATCATACAGAACAACTTTTGTCTTGGAACCATGCCTGTATCTCTAATAGTTTAGCTGGGCTCCTGGTGGTACACCTGGTGGTCTACATAAGGTACTCCAGATCCTCAATGTCCTTGTGAAAAGAAGCGGCCCATCATATTGAACAACTTTTGTTTTGGAACCATGCCTGTATCTCTAATAGCTTAGCTGGGCTCCTGGTGGTACACCTGGTGGTCTACATCTGTACTCCAGACCCTCGAATGGTGATAAAAAGTAGCCTATGTCCATTCTCGGTATGTTAGCAAACTCTGTGCCAAGTTTCATGAAGATCGGTTCAGCGGTTTGGCCGTGAAAGCGTAGCAGACAGACAGACAGACAGACAGACAGACAGAGTTACTTTCGCATTTATAATATTAGTGTGGATGTTTGTTGTATCTAAGTCAAAGCTGGCCACATACGTAGCTATACATGTCATAGTGATGTTGCCTTTCGATAGTTTGAAACGTGGTTTAATATAGCTGTTCAAGGAAACTGCCATTCCAGGCTTAACAAATATGTATTATTTGTATATAGATTTTATTAAACATGTATGTCCAGCAGTGGACTGCAATAGTCTGATGTATGTAAAGCCGCTGCTGCAGCCATTGCGTGAATATCACACTCCACAAGCTCTTCAAGCAAACGACGCCCCCGCCGGCGGGGCGCAGAGGTCTTTCATTTGTTCCCCATTTTGAGTACTACCGGCATTCACGAGGTAGATTCAGGCCGACCCGTTCTTCGATCGACCTGGTTGCAACCATAAAAACTCCTCCGGGTCAGCCCTTTCTAGTTTCATAGCCCCTGGGTAAAATCGTAAAGTTCAGGTCCAGGATGCTCTCTATGTTTGCCTAGATGTTAGTGGTTACACTACACAACCACTCACTAGTAGGCGGCTACTAAACTGTGACGGTCTCCTCAGGTCGATCCACGACTCTTATGCAGTTGAGAGGTACATGAAGCTTAGAAGGCTTTTTGGACTTTCACAGTTAATTTCAAGTCTGGCAGGTACCACGCTCAAAGGTTGCTGCTATCTTTTAGACACCCCACCTCACGGGAACTTGCTAAACATATTTTTTGTTTTAGGTACTGAAAAAAAATAAGGGATAAAAGTGTGTGCGCAATCCACCAACTTTCGACATTTGAACAAGTCTGTTTTATTTGATTAATAGATAGTTTACATTAAAAAAAAGGCAAGAATTTTTGATTTATTTTATTGACTATCCATTCATAGGAATTAATTGGTTCAAAGTGACACGGACAACGATTGAAAGTCAAAAATATTTTTTTTTCAAACATGCTAGGAAATAATGTTCATATCTTTCGAAAAACAAATCCGCGAAGTTGCATGCTAAACCCAAATCAGCTGATTGGCAATTTTGTATGGGGGCTCCAATTTTTTTTCTTTTAAAGAAACTTTTTTCAATTAAGCTCAGCGCCATACTTAGCGAATCGTCGGATTTACACCACAAAGTTAGTATTGGCGGCGGCGCGCCTAATATTTGTGCTTTCACTAAGTGGTAATGACAGTGGCATAAGAACCCCATTCCCACGGGAAAACTCACTTAGCCGCAGGCGAAATCGTAGATTTTAGTAATATAATAGCAGTGGGCACTAATTACTGACTAACGAGTAAATATGAGATTATATAAGATCCTTATATAAACTATGCAACGTACCTACTGTTGAACCCCTGTCTACTCCATTGATAAAATTTTAATGGAAATGTGTCTAGGACGGGAAATTGTATAAAACAGGGAAGAAAAAAATAGATCCCAAACTAATGAAGTCTGTATAAGCATGTCTTTGGCATAAGCGCATTTTCACCCGATGAAATAAAGATTTTACGTTTTTCCGAGATGTAAACTAGAGGAATACCGTTTGATTGTCTAGTAGTATAAATGGTATGTATCTAAATAATAGCATAATTTTTCGAATCACTTTCAAACTGTAATAATATTGAAAAAATGTTTCAAATAGAGGTTACTTTGTTCTTATTTTATATCGAGTAAAGTTTTTCAAATTGTTTAACTGATAGGTACTTATATTTTATATGTTAGATCGTCGACAATAACATATATTTTTTCAGGATTTTATGGCTGTAATTGTCTTAATAAAACTGGTTTATAAATATTGCTCACGCTATATCCCCCGCCTTAATTCTTTTAACAATTTTACGTACATTTCAGGCATACTCTGAATGCTACCGCATTGACATTCTAGATTTGCAAGCTCTAATGGAATTGCTAATCCCTGAACCAATTTAGCCTGGAATTGGATTAATTAGAGTCAAAGGGTTTCTAGACTGGCCCGCTTTATGCTTGAACAGAAACGTCGAGACATCACTGATATATACCCACTTCATAGATTGAATTCATCATCATCATCATCAAAATTTTAATAACTTTCTTGGTCTCTTTAAATGTGATTCATTATAAAAGGCTTAATAATGAGCCACGTTTTGTTTAGTTCGGGTTCTTTTTAGACTCAGAGAGTTTTAGACGTTACTGGGCTTGTTGGGTGGTGCGCGGGCTGCAAACAGCCTCGGGTCATATGTGGTTTAGCAATTTTCTCAAAGGTTGAAAATAGCGTAATATGCCGTCTGTTACTTTCTATCTATATTTGTGCCAAGTTTCATTTAAATTGGTTTAGTGGTTCAAGCGTAAAAGCGCTGCAGAAATAAAGAATTACTTTAGAATTTTATTATAAATAGGGTTAAGTTTTACTCGTGACCGATAGCGAAACCTCAAGACATGCTGGTAATGAGGAACAACTTTCCCCAAGCAACATAGGTTGATCGTAATTTTCAGCCATACGATGTCCATTCTTGACCAAAGGCCTTTTTCAATTCATCATACCAATCATATCATCCGTGTCGTCTAATGTCATCCTCCCATCTCTTGGATGGACTGCCCCGAGAACTGTAATTCATGCGGGGTCGCCATTCCAGTAATCGTCTTGTCCGCCTGTCTGAGCTCATGCGTGCTATATGAACTACTTATCTCCATTATGGAGATCACCACGTCTTTTATTTATGTCTTCTTTCTGATCCATTCATTATATAGTTTTGCGTTCGCGCAAAGAAATTCCCAGCATTGCTGGTTCCATTGCTCTCTGAACTTCTCTGAAGACTCCTTATTAAAATACATGGTCTTAGCCCCATTCGTGAACACGGGCATAATACACTGCTCGATCAACTTCGCCTGAAGTTTAATTGACAGCTACTCGCGTAGTATCTTACTGTTTACGGCTTGTGCCGTGTGATGCCGGCTTAGAATAGCACTCTATTTCTTTCCTGTGGGATTCATAAGAGGCGACTGAGGGACTCGAGGGTGTGTATTGCAGTTTTATGCGATGGGCTGACAACCTGTCACTACGGCGATACACAATTTTCCAAATGACCCTCAAACATTTGTCAGACGTAGCGTAAGTGTAAATTTTTGTGTCAGTTTATGCTATGTCTGCAAGGGATTATAGGCGTGATATGTGTATGTGTATCTTACTGTTTGCTCCAAAAGTTGCCCAGGCCTGAAAAATTCGGCAGTCCATTTCTGCGGTTCGGTTTTCGCTACCCAAGGTGATAGAGAAACCCAAGTAGATGCATGAGTCGCCAGTTTCCAAGAGTAACGTGTAATTTTTAAGGTATGGTATGTTGGTCTTTGCTGTATTTTTTTTTCTGAGGATCATCCTTTAACTCATCAATCATGACCAATCAGCGACAAATCTCAAGTTTGTGAGATACATCTTATCTATGAGTATACCTTTCTCGTCCAAATTCAATTTCTTGAATTCATTTTCCAAGGCCACAGTAAAAAGTTTGGGAAAAATGGTGTCGCCCTGTCTAACTCCTCTTGCCAGAAGAAATTTGACAGTTTTCTTGTGTAAACTCACACAGGCTGAAGCATATATTTGCAAATGTTTAAGTAGGTATTCTTATATATATATAGCGCTCATCTATCTTGCAATCTGCCAAAGCTTTCTCGACTGCACATGACTCAATGGAATCAAACGCCTCGTAGTCGACGAAAGTTGTGATAATAGGCTTAATGTATTCATGGCATTGCTCGATAAAGTGTCATAATGGCTTGCAAGTGGTACTACAGCTGGACCTAAATCAAGCCTGTTCTCGCAATTGATACTCGTATGTGTCAAACTTTGTTTTTATTCTATTCACATTTGTAAGTTTTAGAGTTTGCATATGTGTGACAAAAGTCTAAATAAGTCAAAATTTTCCTGCTTTTTGTTGCCCCCAATTTTTTTGCAGTAGGGTGATGATGGCATTATTTTTCCATTTAGCACTTTTGCTTTGCTAGTATTTTCCACTAAACATTTAGTGAACAGTTAAGTCAATGAGATCTTTACATGTCTTGTAGCAAACTTTAACATTTCCGGCAGAATTCCTTCTTCACCTGGGGCTCTACGTACTTGATAGTACGTAATCAAATTAGTCACATTCTCACGCCACTTAAGTGAACACAAATCTTTCTAAACACCTTTTAAATATTCAAATTTCTCTATTTAGTTTCAATATAAATATACCGTAGCAGCTCATTTTAATCACTCCCAGTTTGTATTTAGTCAAAAAAAATATCGAAAATTTAAAATCAACATGAAGTTTCTTTCTGGTAAGTTTACATTTTCTTCACTGAAAAAATATTATTCCTTTTAAACCAACAAAAGCTACCATCATGCTGCTATTTTGTTGCAAGGACCTAGTGGTGTTGAGCAGGGAAGAGTAGTTTCTCATTTGACTCAAAACCATTCTTATCACGATATTTTGTGGTATTGTCCGATATTTCAGCTCAGTTGCACAATATCGGACAATTCAACAAAATCGAATATCGCGTCAGGAACCCCGTTTTAGTATTTTGAGCCATTGGGGCATTGGGTTTATTTTAAAAGCTTGTATTTAACTTGCAGTGTATGTAAGTATGTAAGTAAGTAAGTAAGTAAGTGACAATGTTTTGTCGGTGCAAATCTTGCAAGTTTAGTTTGAACCACTTCTCGGTATCCGATTGAGTTGAAATTTTGCATGTTGGTCCAGAACCGATGACAATGCATGTTAATCATAAATTTGACCTGATGCTGCTGCCAAGATCGGCTCCGTACGAGAGATCTTCTCAGCGGTTTATAGCTGGGACACAAAATTTTGTATACGAATTCGTTTATTATAGGCAGTTGGTAGGCCCACCATGAATTAGACGCTACATCCAGGGTTGTCTTCGAACTATGGAACTCCTCAATATTCAACTGCTGGGACTTGCAATTTTGTATACGAATTCGTTTATTATAGGCAGTTGGTAGGCTTACCATGAATTAGACGCTACATCCAGGGTTATCTTCGAACTATGGAACTCCTCAATATTCAACTGCTGGGACTTGAAATTTTGTATACGAATTCGTTTATTATAGGCAGTTGGTAGGCCCACCATGAATTAGACACTACATCCAGGGTTGTCTTCGAACTATGGAACTCCTCAATATTCAACTGCTGGGACTTGCAATTTTGTATACGAATTCGTTCATGATAGGCAGTTGGTAGGCCAACCATGAATTAGGGTCACGTCAATAGAAGGCCTCCTGATAGAAGAATTAGACTGTTCGAAATTAACTGGGACTCGGCCATGTAATAATGACGCCATCATTGAAATGAAAAGACTAAGACATATTACAAGCTAATTCTTCTATTTGGGATGCCGGAGGAGTAGGTACCAACCTACTTCTATGGAATATAAAAGAGATAATTATACTTTATCCTAATGTTAGTTTTCCCCGTGCCTTAAGTTTTTCTATTGAAGGTCTCTCCGTTTTATAGAAAGACTTTCGTATTGATCAATAACTATCGTAACATAAACTAAAAAATATAAAATAAAATTATACATGTAAAAAAAAACTTTTAAAACAAGCTTTTATTTAAGTGCTCTGAAAAGATGAAAATAAAATTTTGAATGACATTAACCACATTCATTTATGACTTTACAGAAATGCAAATATAATAAAAGCTTGTCGCGGAACTTTCAATTTGTGATTGAAATTTAGTAATAAGGTACGCACCTAACTGTAATTAGGTAGTTTCTTCTAGGCATCGCGACAAGCTTTTATTATATTTTCATTTCTGTAAAGTCTTCTTCTTCTTTTAATTTATGGCTTTTGCAGACAAGCAATTCAGCTTCTGTAAAGTCATAAATGAATGTGGTTAATGTCATTCAAAATTTTATTTTCATCTTTTTCAGAGCACTTAAATAAAAGCTTGTTTTAAAAGTTTTTTTTACATGTATAATTTCTTATTTGATTAACACCATCACTTTGGATTATGTCATTCAAAGTTAAGCTGCTTTTTTCTCATAGGTTATGAGCACACAAAATATAAGCGGGAGAAATTGCGTATTTGCCATACTCACAACGCCTGTCAGGCAAACTGGACCGCTGTGAAATGGTATTCTAAGCCAGCACCACCCGGCAACTACTTCTTCTACCGCAAAACGGATGCAATAGCATAAGATTATCAACAGAACAGGCAGGGTTTTCGTAGTATAGTCGGTTTGTAAAACTAAGCAAGAGGCAGACAAAGGGGTGTAACCTTAATTCGCATTGGAAGTTTTTTTATTCAATTATGTACTTCTTTTTACGCAATTTTAGTTTTTGTTAATAAGTTTCAACTGAAAAAAAAACAACTAAGTAACCCTTTTATTGACTGTTTCAGTATTCGCTTTGTTCATGATCTTGGGCTCACTGCTCGGAGGCGCGTACGCACAGAACCAACCTTGTGATTGCAAGGGTCCTTACGTTGAACAGTGTGGCGCTGATGGAAAAACCTACTATGCCGACTGCGAGTAAGTGTATATTCTATCTACACGAAGCCAACTTAGCAACGAGTGGAAACCAACGGGCTGGTTATATTTATCTATCTATCTATCCCCTGCGTTGTTCTATGCGCGTCATATCCGTCCCCGGTTTATATTCGCATGTTCGTGCTCTACCTACCTATAGCTTTCTTAGGTATACTCTAAGCTTCATAAAAACATATAATCACACCTCCAAAATAATGCGGGTTAACGTAGTTTCAGTGGAGCGAAATTCATGATTGCGTGCATTCGGGATACCATTATTGGGGTATAAGAACATTCGTGCCAAGGAGATTCGTTATTCCATGATATCGGGTACAAAGATTGGTGAATTGTGTGTCGTGATCCAGTATCGCACCCCTCCAGTCCAGCTGTAAAACACTTCCTATAAGCTACAAATTAACAAACATAACCAGCCCAATCCGACAGGTTCCCCACGTGGGTAGGTCAGTTTGAAAAAATAAAAAAAATGTTTAAATAAAGATTTTCATTGGTTAACTTAACTCCTAAATGGTTTTGGCAGACTTTGTTCCCTGACACTACTATAGTCGAAAGTAGATAATAACAAAACAAGTAGTTAATTCAGTTTAAAAAATCCCATGATCTAAAACAAACGATCGTAATTCGTTGCTTTGTAAGTGCTCTTTTATAATTTCTTTATTATTTATTTTCAGAGTTGCATGCTCCGGCACTACACGGTCACATTTGGGCAAATGTTAGTGATGTCTGCTGGATCGTTTTGAAAAATATTAAATAAGTTATTTGTACTTAAACATTTTCTTTTATTCTCAACTTAAGTCACACACACATCCAAAAACCTAGTAGTCATATCGTTATAACTAGTGTTTTCTAGTTTAAAGTATTTTAATAAATGCCTTTGTTTTTAAAGTTGTTACTTTGAACAAGTCAACAGACCGCGTGTGGTCAAATTGGAAACTTTAAACTGTCAAAAAGACAGCTCATAACTGGCATAACCAAAGAATACTATACTCACTGGAGCATAACAATCATTTCTATGATCAAAGCCCATGAATGACCCTACATGGGCACAGGACCGATACGTTGTAAAAATCACATACGCTTGCTACAGATGGGGCCCACGACTGGGACAAATATGTTACGGTCGAAATCACCCAAGTAAGTGAACAACTTTACCCGTTTAACAAAGTTCGAAAGATTTAAAAATAATCGGATTGTACCTCCCATACAAAATGTACCAGCCGACTGTATCAGTATGGCAGGTCCAATTTTTTTTTTGTAAATTTTTTCAAAGTTGAGAAAGGGAGAAGGCAAATTAGTTAAGTTTCATGGTTTTTTTTACCCCGTAAAATAATGACCACTGTTGTGGGCGACACATTGTATTACAACAGGATAAAGAAATATTAGCTGCTTCCTATACAAAACGTACCAATCGACCGGGTCACTTTGTATGGGAGGTTAAATATATATTTTTTTTTATTTTGCCCTATGGTTCTTCGGGAAAATTGTTTAGTTTCATGGACTGGTTCACCCCATAAAATATTTGCAGCCAATATTTTTACACGCAAAATCTTGAGAAATTAAATCACTTTTAAGCGTCCGAAGATAATAGAGATCGAAGAGAAAAGATTTTTGCGAAAAAGAAATTGGTTGGCAAAAGTAGTAACATTTGCTCACACCGATCAAAAAAAAAAAAAAAAAAATTGTAAAAATGAATTGTACCTATAGTGTTAATTTTGCATGTAAAATAAATATTTTTTCATTTTTCATTTTTACATACAGAAAATATATGTAGAATAACCAAAAGTTAATTTATTTTTAAAAAGTACGTAGTTCCTCTTTCAGCGCTCGCTATTTTGTTGACTGCACGTTTTCCTTTAGTCGAAATAACTTTCGGAGGCTGGTTTGGTACAGTCGAAATACCGGTCTCATCCATGTTGTATATAGCATTCGGAGAAAAGTTGTATTTATCCATAAGAACTGTAAGGTTGACAAAAAACCTTTGGCATTGAGGCATATTAAAACCCATAGCACGAGCAATGCTAGTTGACGTAGGTCGTCTCAGTGAAATTTCTGGATGACGCTTCATGAAGCCTCGTAACCATTCCTTGCCGGCAATTTTTGTCTCTTTGTTAAATCTATGAGGAATGTCATTCTTTTCAGCATACTCATAGGCTAAAAGTCTCAGATCTTTTGCAGTCATACCATACATCATGTCATCTAATTTGGTTAAATAATCACAAAATTCTTTTTCCACGTCTTTTGAGAATGTAGTGTCATATCTTCCCAAGCTAGTTACTGAAGTAGATCGATTCAACCGCACTCTTAGTGAAGATTCCGCCATACCAAGAGATTTTGCCACAGATCTTTTACTCTCGCCATCTGCGACACGTTTACGTGCTTCTTCTATCACTTCTTGAGGACAAATCTTCCGATTTGATGTTCTTTCCCTTCTGGATGTTGACATTCTGTAGGAAAAGTAACATAAAAAGTAATTTTTTGTATATTTAAAACAAAATTAAAATTTGGCAGTGTAAGATTGCGCGCGCAATATTAAACAACCATACCCAGCCCAATCTTACACGACAGCCCGTTTTCAACGAATCGCCATGGGGGCGCCATCTATCTAAATCTATCTGAATCAAAATGGTCAAATCTACCTCGCTATGGGTTCTACTTGCGCAGACAAAATCAAAATCTTCTAAAATAGTACATGATAGGAAGTGACATTACAATCAATTTGGGAGAAAATTACATCAGAGTATGTTAAAATCTTCAAACTTACGTAATATCATGGATATCCTTGCCAAGTTGATTATTTTTGCGGAGTAATAACACATGCCCCTGCCACTTCAAAACACAACTGACGTTAGTTGCGAACTTCACACCTGTTCCTGAGAGGACCGTCTGCGCATTCTTATCGACCGCGCAATCTTAAACCACTCTACCCTATGTAAATTATTTGCGGGTAGTGAAATAGTTACCAATCGAAACAGATGCGTTCAGTGACTATTGACTTTCCAAAATTGTGCTTCAAGATTTAAGACTTGATTGTACTTCGGAGAGTGTACTCAAGAGCTTCACGACCTTGTTCCACCAGCTCCCTTCTACCATCGGACATCCAGACGCACCGCCGGATACCATCCGCTTCCAGTCATCATTTATAATGCGCACTGCTAAAGAGTGGAACTCACTACCTGCGTCTGTGTTTCCAAACGCATACAACCCTAATCTCTTCAAAGTAAGAGTGAACAGGCTTCTTCTGGGTGAGCTCGCTCCATCTTAGACTCTGTCTCTGTCCTATGACCTAGAATAGAGTCAAGAGCAAACTATCCCTAAAAAAAAGCTTTGGCTCATCCATTTGTCATACCTGTTCCTAACCAGTGTGGTATTTGAAACACATATTCATATCTAACTTGGTTTACCAAGATTCAAGACAACGAACAGAGCTTGTTGAGCTGAAGTGATACGTCTTTGTATTAAATTCTCAAAAGCGATCAAATTAAAACCGCAACTGAAACATTACTATCAAATTCAACAAAACTCGTAATATTATATTCTAGTGTTTCCACCGCACTACCACAGTCTTCACGCTTTAATTAAACATCCTGCCAAGATCTATACAAATGATAATCAACATAATATATTATGGTTTAAAGCTCAAAATGGCAGTTCAGTCAAAATTTTGTATAAGATATTTTAAAATTCAATACGACAGCAACCGCGAATATTGAAGCAACATGAATTCGTAAGAAGTACATAATATTGTAGGTACTTTGCTGTAATTCCATTTAAATAAGTAAATTTATTTGGGTTCTCTGCTTTGTAGTATGATACCAAACTTCTCCCAGCTAGATCAGTCGTAGCATTGTCTGCCATTTTCTTCAAATACTTTACGATAAGGTTTGCAGGGTTTATAATAATTAATGTCTATGGAAGCACGATCTTAGCAATGAATTATTTATGAGTATATTTAGGGAAGTGTGCTTTGCAAAGACTCTGAATCTCAATTCTACTTATTTATCTCCCTGATCCATGTAAATCGATCTCTCTCAAACGTGAAGCGTAAAGTAATTATTTAAGAGGCAGCTGTGAAATTGAGTTCAAATAAAATCCACAATTGCACCTGCTGCGGCCAACTGAGTTTTCCCGTGGGAATAGGATCTTTAATGGGGTGCATAAGAATATAGCCTCGTGTGATAATAGTTTTACACGAGCATTCTAATTTAGGCGCTCACTCCACACATAAGTTGGTGGTATGACAAGGACATAAATAAAACGTCTTCGCGAGCACGACGTTCGAAACCGTTTGCATATTTTATAAAACGTATGAAACAAACATGACTACCTACAGTATTACTAGGAATTATCAAAGTAAGGCATTTTTTGTATTTTAATTAGACATTGTATTTACTATGATTAATCTCTCCATGCCTTATTTAAAAACCATATTATAATATTAAATTTTTGGAGCTACTGTACAAGTTAATATTTGCGCTCTTTGTGTTTGTTTGAGTTTAATTTAGACTGCGCGCGAAGTCTTGACTGTGACAAAAAAATGTAGGCTATTATAAAAGCGGCTTTCTTCAATTACTAAATCTACTTACTACTACTATTATCTATTTCTAATCTGTCCGTGTCTAGCATGTCGGTTTGCCGTGTGATGCTCGCTTAGAATAGCATCAATCCATTTGTTACCCGTGGAAGTCGTAAGAGGCGACCAAGGGACTGGAAAAAGTAAGGCATTTGTAAAATAATAAATAAAGATAGTTTCTGGACAAAAGAGATTATATTTACTCCGTGACTAAAGACTTCCGGAACATCCCAAGTAACAAACAAGATTATAAAAGCGACACTGGAATGGACATAAAATTTGCGAGTTCCTTTTGACGCCAAAAGTAGGACTGCTGCTATTGAAGAAAGACAAAAACGGAGTTTATGCTGCAACAGTGCAGACTTCACAACCATATCCAATTTTCTTCGAATGGATGACGACCGATTCTGTTATAACATTCCATTCCAACCCACACATCATTGAAGATAAGATAAATGCATTCTTGTATGATCTTCTTGGTTAATTTTTTCCTATAGATTTTATACTGGAACTAAATCACAAATTATCTGGGAAAAGTAGCATGTATTCGTGAAGGATCCTGGCCTAGTCTTACCATCTTCTGTAGGTGTTGTATAATGGCCTCCGGTGTCGTATTTATGTCTAGCCGGGACACATACAATTGTGCGATGGGTTCGGCAGCCTTAAGCGTTGTTGAGGCTGCAGTTATGGTGCCGCATTTATTGCGGTTGCAACAAAGTCGACGCTTCCTGGGTTCTACCAGAGTGAAGCCTTCCTCGTCTACAATCGCTCTAGACGCGGCATGTGTTCTTCAGCCGCAGGTCTTGCCTTCTGCTTCCCTTTTTGTGTCACGGGAGGCGCAGGCTGTCGCTTGCGGCGAGTCTTCTGCAGCGGTACGTCCTTTCGCTTTCCTGGTATAAAGGGAGCAGCATCGGGATGTAGCGCAGGCTCGGGACGGTGGAGGCGGCAGTGTGTTGTTGACGCTCTTCCGGTCAGCTGCGGGGTCGCTGACACGCGGCTTATGGGGCAGTTGTTGAATTGTTGGGCGCGGGGAATCGCTGAATGTTGTTGCAAAATACAGATTGTATGACTATTTTTTTACATTTCGCAACCATGTTCAAAGCAATACTAAAATTTTACATTTTGCGTTACGTCATTTGTGAACGAGCCCAATACAAACTCACTAGACTTTAACGATTCAAAAACCGAAATTTAAATGTTTCATTTATTCATCATTAAAAAATAATTTTGAATAAACCGTACATACGTGTCTGTGATGGTCTTTATTAACTACTCTTGCGGCTACAACTTCGTGCCAATTTGAAGCGAGAAACGTCTTGCTCGCTTCGCTCGCAACACTTGTAGGTACTGCGCTGTGTGACCTTTGTGGGTAGCGTTTTAACTCCTTGCCTACTACAAGCGAGTAAATGTCGACCTTGTTTCGCTCGTGATCATGCCCTATTGTATGAGCTGTAAGTCTAAGTACGCATGTATTAAGTTCCCAACCCATTCGTAGCATAAAATGTCGCGCTCGCTTTGTTTGCAACACGTAATACATAGAGGTAAAAGGTTTTTTTTTTCTTAGAGGTAGCTGTGAGTTAGTCTAGTTTTGAAGGAAAATTTCATCTCGTCATGGTACAAAACAACAAACGAATGTTTTTCTTCGACTTTCAGTTTATATACGGATAGGGGGGCGCACAGCCGTGGATTGCTTAGGGTATCAAGTAGTCATAATCCGCCCCTGGGTCTATTGCACGTACTTCCTGATTGTAACACGCTCTTATTGGGTCGACTTTATAGTAAAGAACTATTGTAACCTAAAACTTAGAAGCCATTTTTTTTGCATATAGTTGAGGCATTTAGGTGCTTCTTCCATGTAAGTTAGTATGAGTGCGAACATAAAAAACTTATTACATAGGTATTTATATAATTTTCTTACTCCACGGGAAATATTTTAGATAGGATCGCAAATCGGATTGGCACGGCCGATCGTATCGGATACTGTAGACAAAGGATTTGTAAGTGCGAAAATGGGCACAGGGCGGCCTAACGAAGATGATTGATGATCGAAGCGATTGCCTACCCGTGCCTCGGGTGAGAAAAAACGACTTTTCCAATTATGGCGACGTATGGCGCCGTTCGGCTCGGGGTCTCTAATTACTTATACCTACCCAGCCCAGCTAGACCCCGGCCCATGGTCAGAAAAGAAACTGTAAAGCTCAGAAATCTAATTTGGACATACATTTTCTCAAATAAGTGTTGTGAGTTACATGCAGTTAAATCTCCTAAGAAGCCCTCTTGGACTGGTGTCAGATCAAATCGGTCTTTTCAAATTGGTTCAACTGTAGGTACATTACGCTACTATAATATTGTGGAACAGCCTATGATCAACAAATATTTTCAAGTGCTGCTGTAGTGAATGTAATTTGTTTTTAAGTACCTATGTAAAAGAGTTAATATATGCATTCTTTTAGTAAGTAAACATTCAAAATATTCGAATCATCATAGTTCATAATTTTGATATTTTTGGTTAGTTGGTGTTAATGGCGTCTATTCTATCTAGCCGATTTTGTTTATTGCTTTATGAAATTATTCATTTTCTGAATCAATTTGGAGGCAGCTATAGAATTTCTCAAAGCATTTTTTCATCAAGCGGTTCTAATGAAGGTCTAAAAATTCGGAACAATTTAATTTTTAGCGCGTTGCCCCTGTTTGTGATCCCTGACAAAGCAAAACTCGCAAAAACTGATCAAAAATGTTTGTTTCAGGTCTCGCCCAGGAATAATGAACTTTAGAGAGAGAACTGGATTTCAAAAATTGTTTGGCATGAATAGAAGCAGAATATCACACAATCTGACTCAACCGAGTTGAAGATATAAATTTGAATAATGCTCAGGGAAATCGACAAACTCGACTCAATGGATCCGTACTGCACAACCAGTCAGTGCCGGAACGCAACAGAAATAAGATTTCCTTTGAAACCTCCGGACCAAGACGGAACCTTTCAACGACACCTCGTAGAACCCAGATCGATAAATCAGAGTGACTCGATTAATTTCGGTATGGTGCTCGACTTGAACAGTTCGTTCGACTCATACGTGGATAGGACGCTTAACGAGACGTTTGTAAACGTGACGTTCGAAAACGTAACGTGTAGGGACGTGCACACGTATAACTTCTGGGCGCTCTCGCTGCTGGTGTTTCCGTTGTTGACGTTGTTCGGGAACGTGCTAGTTATAATGAGTGTGGCGAAGGAGCGGAGTCTGCAGACTGCGACAAATTATTTCATTGTGAGTTTGGCGGTGGCGGACTTGTTGGTGGCGGTGGTTGTAATGCCGTTCGGAGTTTACTATTTGGTAAGTTAAATTGCTTTTTTTTGCATGCGTATTTATCTTTTGTTATTTGAGAGACTTATTGTTGATTTTTTCTTATTACTGATCTTCTTCTTCTCAGCGAATCGATTCTGGCGCTTTATATATATTATTTTGGACCAGTACTCAGCCACACGCACAGCTGTGTCCGTTGCTTTGTACAGGTCCTCGCGTGTGCAGGTACTAGGGCACGCGGGGCAAGACAAAAGATGTGCCATAGTTTGGGGTGATGTACCGCACTGGCAAGTACTTTCCGAGCTAAATCCCCATTTACACATATTTTCTTTACTCCGGCCAACTTGGGCCCGGAGTCTGTTTAGAGACTTCCACTGATTAACTTAACTCTATTACTTATCAATGAGAACTTCCACAAACAAAATATCTTCCAAGAACCAATTCTCTACAAAGCTATGCTGCTGGTCTGTGATCCGCACCTCAATAACTTTTGTGACGGCGTTTAAAAGTACCTTATGTTAAGTTAAAGCTACCTACATTTTACATAAATACTATTGATATTCATACATATATACCCCAAATATCACGCCTTTATATAATCGGGTACGCAGGGCGTTAACGGACGGAAAATACGGTCGCTATTTCGCGATTGGCATCACACGGCACACCATTTTCAGTATAGATAAATGCTCCACATGATAAAGATTTACTCGAGCGTCATAGATATATTTTGGGTTGCAAAGCATAGATGATAAAAACATAGAATTGACAATGACATACTCGTACTCCAAATCGTCAGATTATTGAATGAGAGCTATTTTAGGTTCACTTAACATCCCCTTAGAAAATCTGACGCACTCGAGTAAATCCCGCAATCCCCGTTTAGAGCCTAAGCTTGGGATCCTCTACTAACACTAAGTAAGTACCTATGTGTCGGTAAGAGACTCACCGTTTTACAATTTTATGTCTGAGCACGTGTAGATATAAATAGGGACTTGAAGAAATTAATGGTAAGTATAAATTCTCGACAAACACTTGGAATAAATGAAGAAATCCATACTGATTTCACCGATTTCGAATTCAAGCTCTCGCCTTTGTCACGCTGGATGATCACATTATCGTGTGTAGGGAAAATATACGCTGGATTTTGCTCAACAGTTATTTTTGAAACCCTCACGTCGCGCTGCGGAGTAGAGAGTAACTAATTCAATTTTATCGAATCTTATTTTGATTCCCATTGGTAAATTCCAGCGCATTTAGTATGTTAGTCAAAGGTGGCATTGGCCTTATACAGAGTATTTTTTGTCAGTATGTGAACTTTGCAGGGTAATTCTACTTATGAGTATGAACAACTTTTACTATGGGGCCATCTCCGCGATAAAAATAATCGGATGCTCCATACATTCGGTCATACACATACACATGCACATATCACGCATATAATCCCTTGCGGGGTAGGCAGAGCGTAAACGGCCGCAAAAAACGGACATTTACTCCACGTCTGACAAATATTTGAGGGTAATTTAGAAAATTGTGTATCGTCATAGTGACAGGTTGTCAGGCTATCGCCTAAAATTGCAATACACACTCTCGAGTCCCTTAGTTGCCTCTTACGAATCCCACGGGAAATAAATGGGGTGATGCTATTCTAAGCCGGCATCACACGGCAAATGGTCACATAGTACAAGTTATTAATAATCATGATAATGAGTGGAATCATCTTGCAATGTTTGCGTACTGAATAAAAATAACCCTGTTTAAATTAAACATGTTTTGTGAGCTTTTTAGTGCTCCGAAGCAAGGAATGGAATATGGGTAGATATTTTGAAGCTGCATCTAAGACCGTGTACCCATGGTCTACCAGATTAGAATAACATTGAAAAGGGTTCACCATCGTTAGCTGGTGAACCCTTAGACGTGTATGACATATGTGAAATGATGTAATTTTTTGGAAAAATGTTTATAACTATCCGAAATTCCACGACTTGAACAAAACAGAAGGAAACCAACCTAAAACCAAAAGTCATAAACACCGTAGACGTGCATAATGAGGTAGCCAAAATTGGGAATTAATGGTTTTTGTAACGGACGTGTGTTTCAAACGACTTGACAGATGCCTATAGATGGGAAGCCGGTTAATAACGATTTTAACCAGGTGGTTATTAACGGCTTTTTTGGTTATTAACGGTTAATAACCAGTCAGACTGGGTTACTACGGTTATTTTCTTATATTTTTTTATTGTATGAAGTTTTTAATAAATGTTTTTAAAAGCAGTTGGTTAGGTGTATAAGTAATTATATTTGTTTTCAGTTAAATATTTTTAGTCTACAAATAAAAGGTACATTTAGTCCGTTCACACGTTGTTTAGGTACCCCGTAAGGGATGTAGGCGTGACTGTAGGTGTACCTAGTGCCTGATCGACCGAGATCTAGCTCAGTAGACTACCATGAGAAGTAAAAGAAGCGATGGTAGGTAGGTAGGTAGTTCAATATCATGTAATGCAACGTTGCCACGTCGTCGTCTAGTCACCCGCCCCGCTTGCTTCTTTACTAAAGGAAAGAGCAAAAGTGTCGACGTAAGTAGTTTTCCGCCTACCCGCTGCTTCGTGCTTAGTAGTGGAGGTTTCCTAGGAACCCTACGCTACGTGGCCGTCGTCTTCGAGATCGAGACGATCACTGGGGGGGCGGTGCGTGTGCGTCAAATAAACAAAAGACGCCGCCGCCACCGCAACATCAATGACTGTCGCTATTGGTTCGATATCGAAAATACCTTCCTATCTATTGCAGTAAAAAAATATCAAAATGTTTTTTAAATGTATCTAGTGTTACTATATACCTACAGTTACTAAATACGTATGAGCAGCTACATCTTTAGAATAAAATTGGTATTTTTTTCAAGCAAAAATGAAAAACTCGAAGATTTATCTCTGTTACTTTCTCTAAATGCTTTTACGGGAGTATCCGAGCAACATTTCAGTATTATAATGTGACCGATAACAATCATCTACGCATAACAAACTTAAAAACTCAATATTTTGCTTCTCCGTTTCAATACCGCACTCGGTTAAATAACCATAGTTAACGGGTTAAGTATTGGTAGCTAACGGCGAATTTAGTTAAATAACGGTAGTTAACCGTTAATTTACATCTATACAGATGCCTACGTTACGCACCGTAAGCCCACCGTAGCCGTATTTGAATGGGAATAAAGGGCGGGGCAGACCGGCTCCGTATCCGTTCCGTATCCAGCTCTCGTCCGTAGTCACGCACGAACTTATGACGTTGTAATGTATGGGACTGTATGAGATACGGCACACCGCTTGCGTTGCGTATCCGTTCCGTGCTGCACGCAAGCGGTGTGCCGTATCTCATTCTCACAATTTCCTTGCATGCGTTACGTTGCGTTTAAAAACAGAACGACGGACGACAAGTGAGGTCAGTGAACTACATAAAACAAGGAGAGAGGCACTCCACGAACAATGAGAATGACGTCATGGAAAACTGGTCATTATCAAAGTCACAATCACTTGGTGCACTCTAAATTGTAACTCACAACATAAAAACACGAATTACCTTCCTACTAGATATGGAGTGCCTATACCTACTCAGTATCTCACTCTGCATGGGTCATTTAATATAGACAGCACAATAAAACAATTTTGAACGGATTTAAGTAGTGTTTATTTTGGATTTTACAATTCCTACGTTTCACAAATCCAAAATAAACACAACTTAAATCCGTTTAAAATTGTTTTATTGTGATGAGTAATAGTTGTGCAAACTCAAGAAAACATTATAATATAGACAGGTCGTTCTTAGTCTTAGGTGTAACTGTCGAAAAGCCATAGCGAATAAAATTCAAGCTCGAAAAGACAAGGCATACGCAACGTTGCTCACAAAATATGTACTTATTTGAATAAAATTCATCGCATTATTTTATTTTTGAAATATTTAAGTATTTTATTGTTATGTTGCGGACGCCATGTCTGATTGGCTTTTGGAGTTTATAATTGATTTATTCTAGTTATTCTTAGTGTTTCTTCTGATACGATTTCTTGCTGTGAGCTACGCAATTCAGGAATATTTCTCTCATATTATATACATAAAAATTATTCCAAAATTAGTCAGTTATTATCTAGGTAGGTATTCATAATCTATTTAAGTATAGTTAAGAACAAATAAATACTCTTCCCGTTTAATATACGGGGTGTAAGGGACGGTGTACCGAAAACTTTGCAGGCATGATCAGACCATAAAACTGAACTACTTTTTCTATGGAAGCTGTGTTGGTAAAGAGATTTTTTTTTCGAGTTTCCATAGAAAGTCAGTCAGTTGATCGGGAATTTTGTATGGGAGGTCGAAAAAAAAATCTCGTTTACCAACATCGCTACCATAGAAAAAGTTGTTCAGTTTTATGGTCTGATCATGCCTGCAAAGTTTTCGGTACACCGTCCCTTACACCCTGTACAAAAATTTGGTTTTCTACTCGAGATGGCAAGATTTATTCATTTATTCCGCTTAATTCAATTTTCCTGGTAGACCGGGTGATTCTTGAGTCAATTAATGCTTTCGCTGCTCGGAGTCCACCATTCATGTTTATTGATTTGGAAGTAATCTATGCGCGAGCGTTTGTTGATCTAGTTACAACAAATACCTACTTATATTTAGAAGTATGTAACATTCGAAACATCACTGGGACCTGGCATGATACAAAAGCCTCATTGTACGTCGCCAAAAGCTGTGTTGCGATGCCTAAGCCTGACTGCCAAATAATTGTGTTACATTGCGGTGCCGCAGAAATAAGGCGGTGCACTCACTTGTCGTCGTTCGTTTCGGTTTTTATAACGCAACATAACGCATGCGAAACGAACATGTCAGACGAAAGTAAATTGCGAATGACAATCTTATTCCCATACAAATACGGCTACGGTGGGTTCATGGTGCGTAACGGACGCGTGTGTCAAACGACTTGACAGACGCCTAACACTGAGAACGTCGCGTCAACGGTGAAAAGGTAAACTCAAAGCTTATTGCAGATAGCAGCAGACGCGACTGAGCGTAAGCCAACCAATAATAACAATAGTAACTAAGCTTCAATATTTACACATTTTCGATCAATCACAGAAAAAGCACAGTCGACAGACAGAACGACGTTCGACAAGTGAGTGAACGACCACTTCTGTACATATTCAATACCTTAGCTATTAACACTAGTTTTCAGGCAACTGAAATTTCTAAAAGAACACTTTACATGCACAAGGAGTCACAAGAAGATTATGGGTCCACTTACTTTGGACCTCAATGTGAGATTTGTGAGGTACATCATATATACTTATCACATGAACCCTCTCAAGTGCCACGTATGAGTGAAATGACCTGAAAATATGAACGACGTGACCAGACAGCTAAGATACCAGCTTAGTAACTATTTTTGACAAGTACGATCTTACTTAGCTAGCTAGCTGTCGTCCGTCGCAGCGTATTTTTAACGCACCGTAACGCATGCGTCTATCACGCGTTACGGTAGAAAGGAATTGCTAATTCCGAACTTATTTCGACTTGACGTAACGCACCGTAGTCGTATTTATATCAGGATTCGCAAATTCCTTTTGTCTGACAGACGCATGAGTTATGGTGTGCTCAAAATGCGCAACGACGAACGACAAGTGGGAGAACCGATATTACTTTGAAACACATCAGATATAAATTTTCTACGGTCCCTATATAACTCCTAAAAAGTATCGAACAAAGCAATTCAGCTGCAATGTCCGTTCGTCCTTATTAGAAACAATAATACAAAGTGATAAATTGGATCCTGGTATCAAACCCAGTCATTTTCTCGCAATTTTATTTATAATGCCAGATGTCACAGTTTTTCTTAGCGTAAACAGCGTAAAACGCAAAAAAGTATACTGTTATTTCAATAACTTCGTAAATCTGATATACAGTTTCTCATTTTGATCAGTTTCCAGTCGAACAACTAGAAAACGTGTCACCCATTCATCACGGCGTAACTGTACTAGGTCGTATTTATAATAATGAATGAGTACTACGTGTAGGCTTCGACCATGGTGCCAGCGGAAGCGGGGGAGGAAGCGGGAGTGTGAGTGTGTTTTCCCGCTTTTTACGTGTAACTTTCGTTCCACCGTAAAAACCTTAAATGTTACCTACTATTGACTAATTCTGAAACCACAAATTGCCAATCTGCCAATTGCCGACTCTCCTTATTTAGAATAGAAACATGGCTAAAACTGCAAGTGACAATTTTGTCATACCATTTCAGACTATTTTGGACTTGTGATCTTTGTGATCCATGAAAAAAGTTGTTCCTTTCAGCAGCTCGTCCTTTTTTCTCAATATCGGTCACTAGTAAACTAACACCCTATAATTTCTGTGGTAAGAAGAGATGAATTTTGTGACTGTTGCTCGAAGTGGCAACATGGTGGTAACCACCCTCGCACCGCTTCGCTAATACAGTGCCCACGGCCTTGTGCACTGTCACGTACCTTAGGGACTTGAATCCGAAGTTCAAACTCTGTGATCGAACCGATTACGTGAAAGGTTTAAAATTTGTGAAATTGAGAAAACTTGATTTGATTATTGAGTTTTTAATTTTATGTAGGTTAATTCAATCCTAAAGAATCATTTGAAAGACGATAGGTATCAATAAAGACAGATGATAAATGTAACTTACTTCTTTGGTACTCTAGGTATTATCTATTCTGTGCCTAACTAAAACTGGTGATTGGCTAAAACTGGCCTGATTAGATTACGAAAGGTTAACCAAGTTGGCTAACTTTTAGTTAAATTCAATTAATCTGGTTACTAGTTAAGGCTTTTTGGGAACCTTCTAGTTTGGTTCGACAGTCAAAATATTTTAATTAAATTTTCCCTTTGTTTATGAATATACTCTGTATTAATCTTTAATGAAGGACATATAAGTAGGTACCTAACACAACAAATCGAAGATTTCTTTCTAAAGATTAAGGGCCAAAGTCAGCAATAATTGCAAGTTATTGCCTCTGATTTTCATATCAACTACTTAACTATACCTACACAGGGACTCTATACCGAATATTTGCAGGCATGATCAGCTCATGAAATTGAAAACCTTTTTTTTATGGAGGCTTTTTTGGTAAACGAGAAATGAAATTCGACCTCCCATACAAAATTCCCGATCAGCCAAAAGACTACCAGCTGATCGGTAATTTTCAATGTGAGGTCATTTTTTTCATATATCGACTTATGTTCCTTGGAGAAAGATGTTCCTTGTTTTCGTTTGTGCCCGTCCTCTGTTTTCGCTATCAATCACTAGTAAAATTTCACCCTTTATATGTATAGCCTTTATAGGTATACTGGAATTGAACTTAATATTCTATGATGTAATCTGCCAGTCGAGATTCGAAAAGCCCCTAACCGTTTTACTTTCAAAAAACTTGTTTACAATCACTACTTTCAGTTGGCCACTTAATCAAAATTACTTTTAGTAACACTTGTGTGTGTTGTGTGTAGTTATAAATAATATTTATTTGTTTTGATTGTATATATGTGGTATGTATATATATATATATATATATATATATATATATATATATATATATATATATATATATGTAATGAAACAAATATGTATGTGTAATATGTATATGTATATATTTAAGTATTACTCATTTAATATAATGTGTATCTATGTATATTGATATTTATTATTTCATATAATAAATATAGTTGTTTATATATAATTTCAATGTTTTAGAAAGTAACTTCTTATTTAACCGTTTTCACTTTTTAGTGCACCCGTTTCGAGCTCTCTGTTTACCCTATGGTTGGCCGGTAGAGAATGCTGCGAGGCATTAGGCCCGCCATTTGTACGTTTTGTGCAATAAAGTTTTATAAATAAATAAATAAATGTGTCGTGGTTGCCGTTTCGTTACGTTTATATACGTCCATCATTATTAGATGAAAAATCAGGTTATTGCAATCAAACTTATAAGAGCAACGCAAATTCGTTGTTATTCGCTAAAAATCAAATCAAACGAATGTCCAGGTCGTGGGCCTATGAAGTTCAAACTACTAGACTATAGACTCAGTCAAGTAGAGGAAAAGTTTAATAAATTCCCAAGCTCCTAATTTGTTAGAAACCCAATGCTGCCAACCCTCTGAAGCAAATTGAAACCTTCGCGTTTCCGCAAGACGGATACTTGAGCTGTTTCAAATACATTCCGAGTGCAAATACATTTCCAAATCAAAGACAAACAACTATCATACATACATATATCACGCCTACACCCCTTGCGGGGTAGGCAGAGCATAAACGGCCTTAAAAACTGACATTTACGCTACGTCTGACAAATAATTGACGGTCATTCAGAAAGCTTGTGTATCGTCATAGTGACAGGTAGTCAGCCCATCGCCTAAAATTGCAATATACATGTAACCCTCGAATCCCTTAGTTGCCTCTTGGTTCTGTAATCTGTTTGTATTTCTACGTCTGACTGGACTAGCTAGAATGGAGTGAAAATATCTGCTTTGTTATCTTATTTGTCCAAGTAGGACATGTAGATTGTAGGCCAATTGGTTTACATATTATTCGATGTAGTTAAAGAGGTACTCGTTTTCTTATATCCGAGGATTTTGTACAGAGAGAGGCAATGTATTTAGCTTTGTGTTTGAAAAAAGTTCCTTCTTTGGTCCTTTTTGTTCTGAAATAGGGTATAAAATGAATTGTACTATTTTAGAATTTGTCGCGTGATGCCGGCTAAGAACTTGTCGCGTGATGCCGGCTTAGAATAGCATCACCCCATTTCTTACCCATGGGTGTCGTAAGAGGCGACTAAGAGACTCGAGGGTTAGATGTGTATTGCAATTTTAGGCAATGTGCTGACAACCTGTTTCTATAGTGATACACAGTTATCTTATTGACCCTCAAACTTTTGTCAGACGACGTGGTGTTAATATCCGTTTTACGGCCGTTAACGCTCTGCCAACCCCGTAAAGGATATCCTTTACGGGGTTGGCAGAGCGTTATAGGCCTATATAGGCGTGATTAATGTATGTATGTATGTATGTACTATTTTAAAACGCATTGCATCACTAAACTTGGCTTACATACATGCATGAAGGAGATCATGCTCTAATGCGCGCCGTGCGCGCCATCATAATTCCTTTAGCTCTATTTAGATAATGTGATTTGAATTATGATGAAGGAATATCTCCCATGCAACTTTCCCACTAACTAATGTTCGGCCATCTCCAGTATCACAAAGTAAGCACAAAATATACTTACTTTGTGAAGTAAGTATTGGCGGCGGCCATTTTCATTTTGTGCCAGTATGCAATTTATTATCCGTGTAAGATTATGATCTAAACATATACTTCTCATCAGAAAAATCTAGTCACTTCTGCTTGCTCGGACTCTGCTCAACTTTTTTGAAAATGAAAATTAAATTACTTTATTCAATGTAGGATTATCATATCACTTATTGACGTCATGATCCGTCATTGTAAAAAAAAGAAATTTGTATAACACAATTTTCTTCTCGAAGCAGCTTCTTCCTGGCATAGAAGTCAGTGTTTCTGGCCAAATAAAACACAAAAAAGTATTCATTTCATTGACGAAACGTTAGCTTCCTTTTTTTATGTAGAGTGTATTTCTGTGCAGGTACTTTTCGAACTTCATCTATAAGATTTTCCATAGATTTTCTAAGCCATAACCTCACAAAAAAATGTGGTTATAAAACCAATTTCATCATCAAAGTTATAAGTGAAATGTGTGCAGGCGGGGATACATAATTAATCAGGGTTTCGCTGAGGCCCTCCATTGTAAATTGAAATGTGCTCGCATCCCCAGAATGGACGTAAAGCGTTTTCCGATGACGGCCTATTATTCTTTGCACCCTTAGGGATGCACGCATACCACAAAATTAGTAATAATGACAAAGTTTATACCTCAGCATATTTCACTGTTGCCCCTGAAGTACAATATACTTTACATTAATTCTGGTTTTTGTGTTGCTGAGTCCCTCTTGACTTCTTAACACAAGTTATAGGTACAAAATATTTCATTTTGGTTCAAGAGTTTTCCCTTCCGTTAAGACCAATTTAATTATAATATTCATTAAGCCATGCTCTCCAAAAATTAGGCTTTTGTCGGTGGAATAATTTGCTGTCCTCCCTTTTCCCTTCCACCTTCTGGTTCCCCCCCATTCTATCAAAATCTGTGATTATTTTTCACCGTGAATATAATCTAGATTCATAGCTAAATAAACGTTTGCAATGCGGGTGCTAGGTAGTAGTAGTAACAAACATTCATACAAACCAAAACTATCATACTTATTTATAATAGACACTGTGATAGAAATCGTTTATAATGGAACAGTAGTGCTCCGGAAATTGAACCTTCACAGGATAGTATACTGCATATTTGCAGGAACGGAACCGACAACAAAAAAATAAGACTGCAATAAATCGAATTGCACGTTCCATACCGCGGCAGAGTGGTTTTCCAAATGGCACGTGTGTGGTGGTGTGACACAGTTTATTACCTTCAGTATGAGTATGGATATATGATTTTATATTTTTGGGACCCAGACCTACATCTACTTTCCGTAATACAAATGTCGTTTCATTTTTGAAAATGTTTGTAAAGGACACATAAGAGCTTTTTTACAAGAGTAATTGGCCTGTTCTTTACATCATTCATAAAAAATACTGTGCTGCATAGCTATTTTGCAGTCAATCTCACAAATAACTATAATTTTAAATATAATATAAAATGCTTTATGTAACGTGACGAACCTAGTTATTCATTACTAAAGTGTGAAGAGCGTATCAGACGTTTTATATGGTGTCGTTATCGTTAGTCGTAGTCACAGGTCGTAGTACTACAGCTGAGCCTCGAGTTACCTATTCATACTAACTAAACTGAAAAAAAACTAAATATAACTTGGAAAAAAATTATCTCTTGAATGGGTAACTAGCTTGTAAAAAAACATCTAGAAATCAAATTTACAGGGTATACATTAAAACGCACTCGTTTTAATGTATACCCTGTAAATTTGGTCTTGTCATTAGTTTCTAGAAATAATATGGGTCAACTGCGGACGGGACCCTAAAAAGTAATTCAGCTAATCTTAAAAGCAGAAAAACTTTTTGAAGAAAATGAGGATTTAAATCAAGAATCCAACCTCCTTAGAATTTCGGATTAATGGACTTTTCTCATCTTTATAATCTAAATCTGTCTAAATAAGAACCAAGATAGCCCTTTTATAAACGTTTACAAGAAATCTGCACGAAATACAATTTATGAGTGTTTCTCCGTTTTTATTCGTAGCAAGGAATTAGGTACGCCTCTAGAAAGATTCTAATAAAGCTTAAGAAATTGCTGACCATTTTGTTGGTAGACTCAACATTAAAAATATTCCTTACCTACGCGTAATAAAGGAAATTTTGATGCACAGAAAGGCAGTCAGATCATAACGAGTTTACCCAGGCCCCTTTTTGGCCCCCATATCATGTGCACCGCAGAGAGACTTGTCACGCGCGCGAAAAGACTTCTATATGTGTGAAACCGTATGGATTTTACCAAAACAAATGAAGAATTTTTGACATGTAGGTGTAGAAAAAAGTCAGAATAAGTAATTATAAAGTTGCGCGGTCGCATCATAACGGGGCAGAAATCATTTTTACCTTGCGATATAGAGGCTCTTCCTGAAACTCTTTATGCAAGTCACGTACAAGCGAGCTCTCTGCTGCTGGCTGAATCATAGCTGAACGTTGCACAAAATATGCGAAATGAAACTAAAACATTAGTTTAGAAAGATGCGGATTATTGACGACGTTCAAGAAAATGTTTGTGATATGTTTTAGTACGTGTGTTGCGTTCTTCTTACTTTTTTTTATCACTAAGTACCTTGTTTGTGATTACGTTTTTTAATATATACTTATTTATTTAGCTAGCAATGTATTTACCTAATTGTGATAATATTAAACTGTTTAAAGCTTTATGTGTTTTCGTTAATTATCTTTTGCAGTTTTATGGTGTGTGGGGCCTGCCGGCGGTGGTGTGCGACTGCTACATCGCGATGGATGTCACCTGTTCCACATCTAGCATCTTCAACCTCGTCGCCATCTCTGTCGACAGGTAAGCACATCTCAGGCTCGAACGTAATGGAAGACCGAGTTGCTCGAAGATTTCAAACAACCGAACGATCAAATAAACCTTTTTATCAACATTTGATTTGACATTTTCTCACGAAAAT
The DNA here is from genome assembly GCA_027580185.1 of Tuta absoluta. Taxonomy (NCBI): domain Eukaryota; kingdom Metazoa; phylum Arthropoda; class Insecta; order Lepidoptera; family Gelechiidae; genus Tuta; species Tuta absoluta. The sequence goes on from JAQAHW010000005.1 coordinate 14,367,988, forward strand.
TCCTATCTTCTGAATTCATATCCTCATACGGCAACTACTTTCACAAATTAGCAACAAAAATGTACTAGATATACTCAGACTGTACCAGCCAGCAGGAATAGTGCGTAGCACTACGAACTTTCTCGCTAAACTAAATGTAGTTATATTTGTACACTCACAAACAAACTTCCCAGATCATAAAGGAACGGAAAAACTATCTCGAGCAACACATAAAGTTGTGTCTCTAGGGGCACAAAATGAATGTTACATACAAACGGTACCTAAAGAAACGGGTTCGTTATAAGTTTCTTTGAATGTTTGCTGAAAGGATACAGAGTTACAGAGTGTAAAGATTTACCATAGGTATGTCTGAGTCAAGATGAAAGTTCCCTTCTTACTATATTTTTTAAAAAGGCGTGACCTAGCAATGCTATAGAATATCTTGTCAATTTTGACAGTGTGTATATTGGTTTTTCCCTAGGTACACTGCTATTATGAGACTTGGAATTGTATTCTTATTAGAATTTATTTGGTCCATTTTGATCTGATGATTTTTCTCAGATCAGTGCAGACATGGCAACAAACATCCGTTTATTATTAAAGTAGGTAGTATTCCATGTTTCAATTCACTCCAAGTACGTATTTCTATACATTGTGTTCATTATGCATTATCTCGTAGACAATAGCTTAAAAAGAGGAGGATCGCAACTTTAATGTTTTTTATTTGCTAGATATGTGTTCCCCTCACAAACTGCCACCTGAGATCTTCTTCGTACGGTCTCAGCTGCGCCCATATGAAGTCTTTGTTAAGCCGAGTTACGGTCCATTAAGCAGTTTGAAAACTTTGACAACAGCTTTAGACAGAATGTGAGGTGTAAGTGTGAGTAATGGCTGTACTAACCCTCTACCCTCACTTACAACTTTAGCATATTATTCAAAGAAAATGCTTAGGAAAGAGTGTAAAACGGCTTGACGGCTTCTGGATTATGGGTGACAAATATTGTTCAGAATGTGACGTACTATCAGCAGCACGCAACTAAAGCTAGATTTTCACCCATGATCACATAAAGGGGTTGCTCGATGTGCTGATGATAGTATTGGAAAACTATGACACCACGGTTAATCGGTTCGTTGGACGACTCACTCACACGATACAGAAGAAAAAAATGTTGGAACAGCACATGTAAGAACAGGGCCTTTAGTGGTACTGGTCCTATTTAGTTTATTAGCAGACCTAGTACGACTAGACATAATGAGTCTCCTGGCTGTACCTATTGAACAATACTAGGCAGGATACTAGCTGCTAACGGCGTTGCGGGGCGTTGGATAGAAATTTATTGTTACACATTTGCTTCATTACATACACACGATTGCAAGCAGCTCAGATGAAAATGAGATAGATGTGTGGGGTGACAAGGACAGACAAAATAAGGGAATAGTATACCGTGTGCCGTGTGATGCCGGTTTAGAAAAGTATCACCCCATTTCTTTCCCGTGGGTGTCGTAATAGGCGATGGAGGTACTCGAGGGTGTGTATTTTATTATCTGTGCTGAGGCAAAGTTGCGTATATGTATACGTACGTGAGCGCAACGGTGAACGTAAACGACGGGGCATAGTTTCGGAATGCCTCAGCGATTTTTGAGGAAAATTTGAACAAGTCACTATGTCCTGTGGTATATTTGGTCTGAGAAGGAACATTATTGATCGAAGAAAAATTTGAAATAAAGCATTCGGTCTTCTGATACTAAATGACTGGTAGTGAGCCAATGGGTAGGTTCGACTCTTGAAATAGACGCAGTACTTTTCCCACAGAGCTCTATTATCTCCTGACCCCCTGTATAACGAGCTTTCGACGGCCGCTGTGGCGCAGTGGTAGTGCAACTGCCTGCGACGCAAAGGTTCCGGATTCGATTCTCGGTGGGACCCTCACAAAGTTGATATTTATCACTCTGTGAATTTGTTCCCGGTCTGGTTAGGACATTGCAGGGTGAACCAACTGATTGTCCGAAAAGAAATGGTTCCGTGCTTCGGAGGGCACGTTAAGCCGTCGGTCCCGGTTGCTGTTTATGATTACTTAGACGGCGCTCGTAACACAACCATGTCAGAGGCCTACTAGTGGTAGTAGGCGGTTGAAAAACTCTGACACCAGGGTTCATCGGATCGTTGGACGACTCGGTGTGCCACACGAAAAAGAAGAAAGACGAGCTTTCAACAACCAGTGAATAGAAGCGCTAAAATAAAATTAATCCGCTTTTCGGACTTGACAGAGACACCCATTGAGATCGCAAATCAAGAGACTTTTACTTTGAAATATTATTTTCATAAAATTCGCGAGTAATGGGCGTTCACTTTTTGCCTTCGTTATAAAGGTGCGATCGCGCTACCCGGGTACTCCACTACGTTGCAAAACTGTTGTGGCTGACTGGATCGTGTGCTTAGAAAATCACTAAGAAAACTCGAAAATCTGACGGGAACACTATTTATTTCCAAGTATTATAGACACTTTATAATAAAAACACATTTCTCGTTCTAAAATTTCACAAGTCCCAACTGAACCTCAACCGCAGCAGTGCTGCCACCACTACACTTAATAACAAAAAGGTTCGGATACAAAGTTATCATATTGGTTGGTGACAACTGTGAACGGCAAAATTTCGGCTTTGGGGAAAGTTGTTTCTCATCATCAGCCCGTCTTGAGTTTTCGTTATCGGTCGATAGTAAAATTTCACCCTTAAAGATAAAAATAAATTGCGTTCTTCCAAAAGAAGTGCAACCAAAGCGGTTCAGTTTCAAGGAGTAACCCCACGGCAAATAACATCCTGTATACAAGTTACAAATGAATAAACGAATGAACTAAATATTAACGAATTTCGAGGTCAGAGAGCTGTCATCATTAATAATAATTACATATAATTAATAATAATAAACTCCCAAGAGAGTAATTTTCCAATACCTTTTACAAAGCTGCCTATTATCTACCTACTTAAGTTCAGCACGCACCTAGCGTCGCGATGGACGGCAGGCTGAATTAAGTCAAGTAAGTTCGGTTTAAATATTGCATGGGCTTTGATCATAATCCGACGTTGGAAAGGTCCTCTTCAATTTCAAGGGCTGTCTCATCCCTTGAATTATTTTCAGCATTTTTTCGCCGTGTGATGCCGGCTTAGAATAGTATCACCCCATTTCTTTCCCGTGGGAGTCGTAAGAGGCGACTAAGAGGCTTGAGGGTGTGTATTGCAATTTTAGGCGATGGGCTGCCAACCTGTCGCTATGGCGATACACAATTTTCCGAATGGTCCTCAAATATCTTTTTGCGTCCGTTTACGCTCTGCCTACGCCGCAAGGGATTATAGGCGTGATATGTGTATATATGTATATATCCCGGTTTCAAGGGACGGTGTACCGAAAACTATCCAGGCTTGATCAGACTATGAAACGGCACAACTTCACCTATGGAGCCACACAAACCTCGCGATCAGCTGACTGACTTTGTATTGGCCGTCGTTTTTTGTCATTTCTCTACATAATTTTCCCTGGGGAAATTTGTTCAGTTTCAAAATTACGCCTGCAAAGTTTTTGTTACACCGTCCCTTACACCCGACATAAATGACAATGTGTCCGCTGTGTTAGCATACGACACAGCTGACCTGTCGAATAGTGTCGACACAGTGGACGTTGGAGCTAGAACAATTACCATGTGAATTGACAATCAGGTGTGTCAACATGGCCCCGGCGATAAGCAAGATAACGAACTTGGTTTGACAGCACGAGGCACGTGCCGGTAGAAGTGGAATTTCAAATAGGTAGATGTGCCTGGACCCCGCGATTCTCCTTGCCGCTATGACTCTAAAATGTGCATGAACAACCAAGGCATACCCTACTCGTTTCGACACATAATCACAGAAAAGATTTCAAAGAAGCGACAGACACGGCGAGACCTTTTAATTGATAGAAAAACAAATCTTCTTCTTCTTCTTTGCTCCATCCTACGTTAGGTGGGGTCGGCTCTCCTAATTTTTCTGCGCCATGACATTCTGTCTAGGGTTGTCGGGTCGGGTAGTTTTTCTCTTTGTGTGAGGCTTGTCATACTGGTGTACCACGTGTATGGAGGGCGTCCTCTGCCTCTGATAGAAAAACAAATAAGATAATTAATTATTTTCATTTTTTATTTATTCAACTTTATTGCACTGGAAGTACAAAGGGCGGGCCTATGCCACGTGGCATTCTCTACCCGTCAACCAAAGGATAAAAAGAAAATAAAGAGAGAAAAGAAAGATCGAAGAAAATATCATCCGAAAAGAATGTATGTATGTATTAGCTCTTTATTGTGCATTCATAAAACAAACACATGATAAAGTTTCTTGTATATTGTTATTATATTTATCGAATAGAGTTCTTTAAAGCAAGATTCAATAAGCGGAGAACGAAGACGTGGTTGCAGTTTTACGTCCCGCCATGTCTCGTAAACTTCCGTTCATGAAGTCTTTCATCGCTTTCCCTCACGATCAATCTCCTGTCGGTAAGGATAAAATTAAATTATAATGGTGTACTGTAAATCGCATCGCCTTACAGCAGAATCGTGAGTCGGCGCTCTAGTAGTTGACAAAATAAGGACTTTGTTACTTATTATTTAAATAACTGATTTAAAATCTGGTCTAATTAACCATTCAGTACGTCCAAATTGATATCAAAATAAATTCATGCGACGTCCCATGTGGCGCAATGGTAGTGCGACTGCCGACGCAAAGGTTCCGGGTTCGATTCTCGAAGGACACTCATAAAGTTGATATTTATCACTTTGTGAATTTGTTCCCGGTCTGGTTTGGACATTGCAGGCTGAACCACCTGATTGTCCGAAAAGAGAGATAGTTCCGTGCTTCGGAGGGCACGTTAGACCGTCGGTCCCGGTTGCCGTCTATGATTACTTAGACGGCGCGGCGGTCGTTACATAACCATGCCAGAGGCCTACTAGTAGTTGGCGGTTGTAAAACTCTGACACCAGGGTTCATCGGGTCGTTGAAGATTCGATGTCCCACACGAAACAAAAAACAATATAAATTCATAAAAAAATAATTTAGTGGTACTATTATTTTTTTAATTTATTAATTGAATCAATTTTCTACTAATGTATATGAATGGTTATAAATTCTGTGGCGCTGCTACGCGCACGAAAAATTTTAACTAGTTTTGAATATGAACCGATCGGAGATAAATTTACACAGGGTTGTTATGTCAGCCCTTTCGAATACTTAAAGGGTGCATTCAGGCCATAAAAATTAAACCCTGTCTTGTATCTAATGTGGACTAGTATTAGCTAGTTGCAAATAGGTTCTACTCGCTATCGCTATCCTTGCCTTCGAGACGAGCATCAAGAGGTCGGAAATTTTTCGACAGCGGTCGTGACTCCGGTAGTACAGATGGCACAGCAGTAGGACGGTACCCCACGGTCTCGGATTCCAATCTCGGCCGCATTTTTGCGATTACTTATTTTCATTAACGAAAATCTGATCGGTGGACCGATCGCATCGTAGGCTGGGTGTGTATAGGCCTAACGATACATTTGCGTGCTTTCGCCGAAGCTTTATTCTGATAAAAGCATCAAATGGGCCTTAAAACATTACCTTAATGCTACTTGTTGTTTCACAAAGCGAACTACTTCAATGCTTTATGGGCGAAATCTGATAAATGGAAATAAGTTCCAAGTTGGTAATTGTTGATTATTTATTACAAGCACAAAGGAAGTCATCAATTTCGATATTTATCACATAATAACTTAAGCCATTATTGCTGTGTGATGCCGGCTTAGAATGTCGTGTTATGGCGGCTTAGAATAGCATCACCCCATTTCTTGCCTGTGGGAGTCGTAAGAGGCGACTAAGGGACTCGAGGGTGTGTATTGCAGTTTTAGGCGATGGGCTGACAACCTGTCACTAAGGTGATACACAATTTTCCGGATGACCCTCAAATGTTTGTCAGACGTGGCGTAAATGTCCTTTTATGCGGCCATTTATGGCTCTGCCTACATGCCTGATTATAGGCGTGATATGACGTGTATGTATGTATTATTTAAATTGTTCCTACTACTCATATGTATAATTATATGTACCATTCAAGCTTTTACTGAAAATAACTAGCGAATAATACAGCTTCAACAGCCACAATAGGCCACTGCTGGACTTGAGCCTCCCCCAATTGGGGAGTATTTGCTATACTCGCCACGCTTGGCAGGCAGATTGGCGAACGCAGTGCAAGGTGTTGTATTCACAGAAAAGGCTGCTGCACATTCCTTTGATTCACTCTTTACTCGCTTTTTATGACAGCCACGGGCAGAAATGGGGTGATGCTATTCCAAGCCAACGCCACACGGCTCATCTTTAGTTATTTCAAATTATGGCCTGAATCTTTAAGGTAGATAGAAAGCGGCAATTTGGGCTCTGCCTATCCCGCAAGGGATTTCGGGCGTGATATGTGTGTGTGTGAGATAGAAATCATTTATTCAAAAACTGGTTAAGAGCGTGTCGGACACGCCCAAATATATGGTCTTGTATTCATCAATGGTTATGGTTTATTTAAATGTAATGTTGTCCATAATTTCCCTTTACTTAATGCCAAAAATTTTTTGGAAATCGTATGGCGGCTAAAAAGAGTCAAACCAATTAACGGGCTGTACTGTAGGTAGGTAAGGAGCCTATAGATAGTACAAAATGAAGTCTTAGAAGATTAGATCCTAGTACGCAACGGATTTTGATGCGGTTTTCTTTCATGGAGTGATTGAAAGGTCTTTTTCCCACGGAAAATCTGTTAGCAGCGGCTGAAACCACTGGGCGGGCCGCTAGTTTAAAACTATTTCGTGACATATTAATTCTGAACCCTAAGGGTTAGGGTATGTTTACCGATCCTATCGACCCTGTATAATCGTGTTCACTCACTCGACCCTTAGTCTGCTTTCTCAATAATCTTTCAGTCATACGTGATCTGAGAAGCCATCCATCGGGCATATTGGTGGAAGAGCTGATTAAGTATCAAGATTGATGAACTACGTGATCGTAGGACGACCCTTTGCCTTTTAGTAGGTCGGAGCTCGAACCATGAGTATTGTTTTCTGTTGATAAACGAAGTCCACAAGGAAACAAAAGCGAAAAATGATTTAAGGTTCGCGTTACTCAAACATATTTGCCATTATTTGATGTACAAATTGCCGTGTGATGCCGGCTTAGAATAGCATCACCCCATTTCTTTCCCGTGGGTGTCGTAAAAGGCGACGAAGGGACTCGAGGGTGTGTATTGCAATTTTAGGCGATGGGCTTACAACCTGACACTATGGCGATACTCAACTTTCCGAATGACCCTCAAATTTTTGTCATCAAATTTGTTAAAGGCGTGATTTATGTATGTATGTACAAATTTCCGTGTTGTGCCGGCTGAGAAAAGTATCACCTCTATTCTACTCATCAGAATGAGCAGCAGCCTTCTTTGTGAATATAACATCTTCCACTGCGCTCGCCAATCCGCCTGCCGAGCGTGGTGAGTATAGTAATGCCATTTTAAGTATTAGACCGGCTCTATCGCGATAGTAAATTACTAATATTTACTCTAAATACTATCGCGATAGACCCGGTCTAATACTTAAAATGAGTGAAAGTGATCGCGAGTGCTATAGTAATGCCGCCCTAATAAGGGGAGGCCCATGTCCAGCAGTGGACTGTTGTGGCTTTTAATGTTAATGATAAATGAATTAATCGATCATTGAATGAATAAATGAATGAATTTATTAGTAATTAATCACTACAGTATTCTTAAAACTAATACAAAGCCCCACAAAAGGTTTACACAAAAAGTCAAAACCGCGTGTTACAGACTAACAAGTAAAGCCGGAAGGGAGTGAAAGGGTGGGTCCCTTCTAAAGAGTCTATTGACAATAAATTAAACCCGTAAGGTTGATTTTGAAAATTATGGCAAAAATAGTTTTTATATCAAACTAGTTAGATAGTTTTTTTAGAAACAGGTTCAGGTTTAGGTGGGCTCCTGATGGTACACCTAGTGGTCTACATAAGGTACTCCAGATCCTCAATGTCCTTGTGAAAAGAAGCGGCCCATCATACTGAACAACTTTTGTTTTGGAACCATTTCTGTATCTCTAATAGTTTAAGTAGGCTCCTGATCGTACACCTGGTGGTCTACATAAGGTACTCCAGATCCTTAATGTCCTTGTGAAAAGAAGCAACCCATCATACTGAACAACTTTTGTTTTAGAACCATGCCTGTATATCTAATAGTTTAGCTGGGCTCCTGATGGTTCACCTGGTGGTCTACATAATGTACTCCAGATCCTCTATTTCCTTGTGAAAAGAAGCAGCCCATCATACTGGCCAATTTTCGTTTTGCAACCATTTCTGTATCTCTAATAGTTTAGCTAGGCTCCTGGTGGTACACCTGGTGGTCTACATAAGGTACTCCAGATCCTCAATGTCCTTGTGAAAAGAAGCGGCCCATCATAATGAACAACTTTTGTTTAGGAACCATGCCTGTATCTCTAATAGTTTAGCTGGGCTCCTGATGGTACACCTGGTGGTCTACATAAGGTACTCCAGACCCTCAATGTCCTTGTGAAAAGAAGCGGCCCATCATACTGAACAACTTTTGTTTTGGAACCATGCCTGTATCTCTAATAGTTTAGGTGGGCTCCTGGTGGTCAACATAAGGTACTCCAGATCCTCAATGTCCTTGTGAAAAGAAGCGGCCCATCATACTGAACAACTTTTGTTTTGGAACCATGCCTGTATCTCTAATAGTTTAGGTGGGCTCCTGGTGGTCTACATAAGGTAATCCAGACCCTCAATATCCTTGTGCAAAGAAGCGGCCCATAATACTGAACAACTTGTTTTGGAACCATGCCTGTATCTCTTATAGTTTAGGTGGGCTCCTGGTGGTCTACATAAGGTACTCCAGATCCTCAATGTCCTTGTGAAAAGAAGCGGCCCATCATACTGAACAACTTTTGTTTAGGAACCATGCCTGTATCTCTAATAGTTTAGCTGGGCTCCTGATGGAACACCTGGTGGTCTACATAATGTACTCCAGATCCTCTATGTCTTAGTCAAAAGAAGCAGCCCATCATACTGGCCAACTTTCGTTTTGGAACCATTTCTGTATCTCTAATAGTTTAGCTGGGCTCCTGATGGTACACCTGGTGGTCTACATAAGGTACTCCAGATCTTCAATGTCCTTATGAAAAGAAGCGGCCCATCATACTGAACAACTTTTGTTTTGGAACCATGCCTGTATCTCATATATTTTAGGTGGGCTCCTGGTGGTCTACATAAGGTACTCCAGATCCTCAATGTCCTTGTGAAAAGAAGCGGCCCATAATACTGAACAACTTTTGTTTCGGAACCATGCCTGTATCTCTAATAGTTTAGCTGGGCTCCTGATGGTTCACCTGGTGGTCTACATATGGTACTCCAGATTCTCAATGTCCTTGTGAAAAGAAGCGGCCCATCATACTGTATAACTTTTGTTTTGGAACCATGCCTGTATCTCTAATAGTTTAGCTGGGCTCCTGATGGTACACCTGGTGGTCTACATAAGGTACTCCAGATCCTCAATGTCCTTGTGAAAAGCAACGGCCTATCATACTGAACATTTTTTGTTTTGGAACCATGCCTGTATCTCTAATAGTTTAGATGGGCTACTAATGGTACACCTGGTGGTCTACATAAGGTACTCCAGATCCTCACTGTCCTTGTGAAAAGAAGCTTGTGTATACTGAACAACTTTTGTTTTGAAACCATGCATGTATCTCTAATAGTTTAGCTGGGCTCCTGGTGGTACACCTGGTGGTCTACATCTGTACTCCAGACCCTCGAATGGTGATAAAAAGTAGCCTATGTCCGTTCTCGGTATGCTAGCAATCTCTGTGCCAAGTTTCATGAAGATCGGTTCAGCGGTTTGGCCGTGAAAGCGTAACAGACAGACAGACAGACAGAGTTACTTTCGCATTTATAATATTAGTGTGGATGACACAAAAAAGTTATCTTTGCGTTCCACTGAAGTTCCGACGCGGCGCAGCGAGATTCGATATACATTGCTTGATATTACATGGGTGGGTGTCATATTTTTAATATACTGAAGACAACCAGCAATGTATGCCAAATCAAAGGGCAGTAAAGTACTGACCTAGACTAGTGATGTAATTATTTCATCGACGTATGATAATAAAGAATATTATTATATTTTGATTCTTTTGTAACACCTTGTATATCTACTAAATTCATGATAGATTTAGATTATTAGGTTTTGTCCCTGGCTGTACAGCAGGTGACACCGCCGCTAGCATCTTGGGATCCTTTACTCCGGGAATGATCCAAGATGGTGTATTAGACATATGGTTAAGTCAGTATTATTTTGTATTTTATTGACCACTGATATTTACTTTCATTATAGAGATCAGTCTTTTAAAAATCATCACGGTTATGAATAAGATAATTTTATTTTTGTATGATGATGTGATGCTTGAATGTCCAGGTAAGCTCACTCTGCACCTGAACCCTAGACTGGAGAATGATGAAAAAATACTACTTAATATTATGTACCTACCTAAGTATTTCAGAACTCCGAACATCCATGTCTACAAATTACACGGTAATCACATGTCACTTGAAGAGGGTTCCATCCATACGATCCATCTATTTATCCCATATGTCCCCCATAAATTTGGATCACTTAAACGCATTTTACCTGCTGCGTACCGTACTTAGGTGCCTACTCGTAGCACCATCTCAGAAAATTAATTTATCATACCCGTACGAATCCCTTGGGAAACCTATTATACCTTCAATTTAAGAAATATGGCGAAATAAAAATGACAATGCGAGCTCTATTTTTCTTATTTTTAATGTCTTTTTTTCTAAGCTTTTTCCAAGCTCCTTGCGATTAACTAACTTGTCTAGACTTAAATCTTGACCGTTGGGAATGAAGCGCTGAACTTTACCGCTAAGATGGTCGCTGCTCAGACCGATTTACACATCGATTTTAGTAAAGTATAATTCCCATCTTTTGTAAAAGAAAGAGATGAGTAGAAAATTCGTTTTTTTTCTACTCATCTCTTTCTTTTTTGTTCATTCCTGAGAGCTCGCTACAGTACTTTTTGATGCCTTGTCCTGTAATTATCCAGGATCAGTTCGCCTGCAAGAACAAAGCAGAAATCCTTAGCAAAGTATATGAAAGCTTAGCGTTTTACACTGAATTATTGTTGGCAGGTTCATAGCCGTGACGCAGCCCATCAAATACGCGAAGCACAAAAGCAGTGGGCGAGTTTCCATCACCATCGCAGTCGCATGGCTGGTCTCCATGGCAATAGGTATATATATCATCTCTCTATTTACTTCACAAATTAAGGTCATCATAATCACGCATAAGCGGTCCGCTACGCTGTCTCTTCTAGGCGCATCTATTGACAGCAATTTTGGGCGGACTTCATCCAATAAGTTTGTTGGTCCACCCGGCATGAGGCCATTTCAGATACTTAAATAAGATGAAATCGAATTATAATAATTCAAGTTAATTCTCTAGAAGAACCACAGTATCTACTCCACTGCAACTACTTTTATTTTTTTAACCAACTGCCTTATTCCAGGTTCTCCTATAGTCCTGGGCCTCAACAATACTCCCGAGAGAAGGGAAGACCAGTGCCTCTTCAACAACACCGACTACGTCATCTACTCGTCTGTTGGCTCCTTCTACATACCCTGCGTGGTCATACTGCTGCTGTATTACCATATTTTTAAGGTAAGTACCTGTACCTGCTTATGTTTTTGTGTAATGTTTGAGAGGTAAGTACCTACTTATAAATTCTGTTGATGGATGGAACCTTCGATCCCAGAATCATTTAATGGCAGACGCTGATTTAAATTTTGTTCCAAGAATCTTTTGATGGGAGGCATGTAATCTTTTCATGATAATCTTTTTATGGTCGATCCAAGAATACTTAGATTAGCTAGATGGCAGAAAATGTTTAGCGTTACGGTACCTACTTATTCGCGTACTAAAAAGATGAAAAATGCGCAATACAAAATCCGCATAACTATACTTTAACTAAAAACCAAATTTTAAAACACTTCCCATGTTAGGTATAACATTTTTGAAAACTTTCAAGCGCTTTACTGGCATTAAAATACACTAGCAAAATTGGCGGGCAAGGAACGAGCTGCGGTAGCCCAGATGGAAGAGGCGTCGCCAGTAGTAATGCGAAAGTCGCAAGTTCAATACCTGCCCGCGCTTGAAAATTTTGCAAGTTTTCAAAAATATTTATATACTTTAACTAACTTTAAAGGCCACAACAATCCACTGCTGGGTATGGGCCACTTTCTTTTAGGGGCGTATTTTTCACACTCACTACGCCTGCCAGGCGGATTGGCGGGCGCAGTGCAAAGAGTTGTATTCACAGAGACTGCTGCTGTTCATTCCTTCATCCGTTAGTCAGTTTATACAACACCCACGAGTACGTATAAGGTGATACTATTATAAGCCACTACGAAAATAATTTCATAATGTAGTTTAAAGTTGCAAAATTTCAAAATAGAGAAATATACACACTAATGACACAAAAAAATATTTTCTAGAAGTTACAAAGCGTCTCACAACCTTAATCTAAAGCAGAGTTCGGCCGGAATGACAGGCTGAGTCTAATTAAAATGCCACAACATTAAATCACCGAATCATAATAGTCTGTCTAAATTAGACGGGTATATAGTTCGTTACGTAAACCTAACTATACTAGGTAAAATTTCTGATATGTCTTAAACATATTTGGAAACTTAGCACAAGGGATTAAACTACACAGTTACAAACATGTTCAGATACAGCTTTTCAAGTTTCCGCACCAGTAGTGACGCTAAACTAATTACAAGTGTACAAAGTTTTACAAGTTCCGAAGTTCGCTCTTACGGTCGTGAATCGAGGGAAGTTTGGTATGTTAACCAATTCATTTTGTGTGCATCGTTTTCCGAAAGTGAATCGGATTTCTTAGGGTCACTAAACAAACATAGAGACAAAAGTTCCGCCTTGTCTCTAAGGAGGTATCACTCCATCGTAGTTTATTTGTAAAGTTCAAGAAGGCAAACAAACAAACAACAAACAATTAATGTGTAAATAATCGTATTATTGTGTAAATTCTGAGCTCGCAAAGTGAACAAATTAATACTTACAAATCTAACCTTTGTTAAATATGAAAATGAAAGATGGGAATTCCATTGTTAGTACTCAGGACTCTAAAGTTTGAACAGGCGACTAAACAACTTAAGGTACTTTATGTTTATAAAACCTAGGAGTAAACGTACACACGGTACTTTGTACAATGTATTCATATTATGATAAATAAAGACATTTTAAAACAAACAAAACTAAGAAAACAAAATCCAATGCAAAATAAAATACTACCTACCGAGAATGTAGATTGTCAATTGCTCCGCTGCTCCCACCTTTCTTGTCCTGAGTTATCTGATTTGACTATAGAATAATTTTTTTTTTGCAATTTTAGAAAACAGTGGCAAATCTTAGCGTTTTTGTGATGTCACTTATTTAATTGGTCATTACTTTCCGATTTGAATGAAAAATTCTTCAAATTCATCCAATTTTATAAAAAAAAAAACTTGTAATTGAAGTGCTTGAATTTGTTTTGATGACAGTCAAAAACGTGTTAAGTGGTGACCTCCTACATTTACACAACTTTTCTATAGCCAGGTGATTACACCTGCCGCAGTGCTGGAAGAGTGTATTGCCGGATCCGGTGGTCAGATGAAGAGAATTAACGAAATCCCATGCAATAACTTTGCAAAAACCGTATATCATGGCACACGGTTGTCATTCGTATGGAGTTCGTCATACAGATCGTCCCGTTGTCAGTGGTATTCGATTCGCCTTAACCTCTTATTCCTTAAGAAAGTTCATTCGCACTTCTAATAATCTTATAATTTTCTAGCACGATAAACGATTTCAATTCATGCACAAATGCCCCATCCCCTGCCCTTAATGCGCTCGGATTTTTTGCTCTGTGTGCGCTCACCCTAGGACCTGGGTCAATGAAGCGAAATGAGGTTAAGAGCTGCATTTCGAATAGCACTTCAGACAAAGGTCAAATGAATCAGCGTTTTAGGGAAGCCCTTTCCAGTATGTGGGTTGGGTCAGCAAATGACCCGATGAACCCTGGTGTGTTGAAAACTTACTTTATGGTACACTTAAACTGAATATACGCCTCTCCCTACGGGAGATATTGCCATACCTACCTACTCAACACGCTTGGCATGCGGATAAGCGAGCACAGTAAATGATATTTCATTCGCAAACCACTGATTTGTAGAAAAAGCTGCGTTATTTAAGCCTTCTAGCAAATGTGGTAAAATCCTTATGCTTATGTGGCCAACGATGTAAAAAAACCGGTAAGTGCGAGTCAAACTCGCCCATCGAGGGTTCCGTAAAATGCACATCAAGTTCTTTCAAATGATACCCAACTTGAACTACTAGCCTACCTTCTTCTTCAAATTTAAGAGTCAAACTCTTGTCGGTGGAGTAACTTTCAATCTTCTCTCCTCTCCGCCAGTGACTTGACCTCTTGATACGACACGACATTGACTTTTTCCTTTAACTAGCCTACCATATCTTTGAAATATTATTATTTTCCTAAACTTGGACTTAAATACTTAGCTTCTTCCCAAATTTCATACTTTTTCCCTTTTGAGGTAGGGAACCCTAAACATTAAATATTTTTACAGCGTTTTTCATGAATGAATGCGGGCGCGGTGGCCTATGAAATCCTATACCTTGCTTCCTACAATTATATTATCCACCACCTTGAATGAGACCTAAAAAGTAAAATTGCGATCCTAATCAAATAAGACCTTCTTTATTCAATTAAACCAATTGCCTTTTGGGCACCACGGACCTCTTCATTTATGAGGGGCAATCTTTCAACCCAATCACTTCATTTTATTTTATCAGGAGCCAAGTTGAAAATAAAACGGTCAAGTTCGTGTCGGACTGGCGCATTAATTGCTTCTTACCATTTTATTTGAACATTCATACATAAATCACGCCTATATCCCTTACGGGGTAGGCAGAGCGTTAACTTTTTTACTTGAAATTGAAATAAAAATGGTTCCGTGCTTCGGCGGGCACTTTAAGCCGTCAGTCCCGGTTGCTGTCTATGATTACTTAGACGTCGGTTGTTACACAACCATGTCAAACCGGTTGAAAAACTGACACCAGAGAGAAAAGAGAGTGAGAAATCAAAATGGCATATTCATTTATTATGTTTTTAGTATTCGACGTTATAAATAGTGGCAAAATCAAAAGTAACACCTACCTACATGCTGTGTGACAACTGTCTAACTATTTACCGTTCATGAGATACAGCCTCTGAATACCTCCCATCTCCCTCCCATAGTAAATTAACCAGCTGATGGGCAATGAAGTGCGAGAGGCCCATTAAAAAAAAATATGTTTCATGGGGAAAGTTGTTAAATCCCATGAGTACCTTGACCTCCTTCCGGCTTGTTTTGCCATTGTTACTCCCAGTATTGTAAACCTCACACAAAAAAGAAAAACGGTAAAAAAAACTGTATGTTACTTAGAATCTGGGGATGGTCGGTAGTTGGCAACCGTGATTAAGATAATAGTTACTTTGAGGTGCGGGCGGCATCTATCAAAAACAATGGTAATAAATAATCAATAAATAAATATCCTAGAAAATTCAAAAGAATATTCACAGTACATTTAATATTTACGGGCTTTGTTTTTTCGGGGCAATTTTGTATAGCAGGCATCAAATTTTATGTATATCGAGGTTCCGACACGCATCAGCGCTGAACATTTCTGAAGTTCCTAACATTTTATGACTCTGTATCCTTTTTTTATCGCATTACGTAAGAACATGTTGGGACATTAACTAAAAATTAAGGTAGATTTTAATTTGTTTCTTATCTGTAAGAATTTAATTTTATAAAATACTGATTCCGCGTTTGAATCTCGATAGGAGTGAAACAAAACAATTAACTTTACTAGAAATTACTAAATCGTCATCTCCATCAAACTCATTTAGGCGGTAGAAAAACTCTGACACCAGGGTTCATCGGGTCGTTCGTCCAACACGAAAAGAAGAAGAAGCATTTACACATAACATATACAAATACGCCTTCAAGCAGAGCGTTAACGGCCTTAAAATACGGTGGGTATCGCCACGTCACAAATATTTGAGGGCCTTTTCAGAAAAGTCGTGTGTCTCTATACTGACAGGTTGTCAGCCTGTCGCGTAAAATTTTAATACACGTGAAAACCTCGACTCCCTTAGCATTTATCGATCATATCATTTGGTGATTCTGTGACAAAAAGAGTATTGAATATGAATGTGGATGGATGCAGAAGGAGAGGAAGGCCTAAAAAGTTTGGATGGATTGTATAAAAGATGATATGAAGCAAAAGGGTGTAAACGAAGATTTGACAGCTGATAGAGATGAATGGCAGAAAAAAACATGTTGCGCCGACCCCAAATAAATTGGGATAAGCGCAGGCAGATGATGATCATTTGGTGATTCTGTTAACAGGCAATCCGTCAACGGGCGAAAAAGCAGCGCCAAGCTAAGACATCATCAGCGCTAAGTTCAGCAATCTCCAGCGGCGCGGCGGCCGTGGTCATTGAGAACATTGCGCAGACGCAGACCCTGGGAGCGATGCAGCAGGACCAGCCCACGAACACCGCTTCCGGGAGCAACGAGGACGATGACGATGATAAGTAAGGCATAGAACTAAGTATTTCGCTCTCAGTTGTATGCATACTACAAGTTTGAACTTACTCTGTCGCCACAGCTAATAAATAGTCCGGAGTAAGCTCTATCTAGCAACAGAACTCGTTTTTTACATTTTAATCTAGAAAAGAATGAAAAGTTTCCACAATAGACAATTTTGATTGTTACCTGTTGTATTTACTTAATAAAATAAAATAAGAAATTAAATAAATAAAATAAGTAAGTAACAGAAAAGAGATATATCAGAAAATATGTGCAAGAACAATCACACAAGTTCACCGTTTAGACAAGTCAGCCTGTCAGTGACTGGAAGCGCTGCTCTGGGTACCTCGAATTGTCCTCAAGTCGCCTTTGACGGCACTTATGTCCGCACACGTGTCATGTCTACACATGGGGTGATGCTGTTCTTATTGAGAAAGAAAGAAAGAAAGAAAACACATTTATTTCGGTCCACACAACACAACAACAAAAAATAGCTGAGCTGCCGCACTCAAGACGCTAAAGAGTAGGAAGCAATATAGACTGGTGCTCATTCGTGGTGGTCCATATGTTTACACTTGCAGTTTTGACAGGACTGACATCGGCGCGTTCGCCGAGGAGATGAACATGAAGTCAGCTCGGTTCATGCTCGCTGCCGTGGTCGAGGAAACTGGCCTGTGAGTATTCATCGTAATAAAGTGCATGATACGCATGATTGAACTTCACAACATTTCAAATTTCTAAGAATACATTTTTATATTTTTAATAGATAGTTTAACGCATCATTAAATAAAAGGCAAATCCTATTTGTTTTATTTTGTTTCATAATGAGAGATTTTGAATTTTAAAAAGTGCCTTACTTTAGCTCCAACAACTAAGTTGCTGAAAACTAAATTCATAGTCCTACCACTTATATGACTTTTATTTTAAAAAAACAGACGACAGTTGTATGCATTAAATTTTCCATGATCCGTGATCGTTTTCTCTTTGGTTGACTTGCCGGATTGTGCACGTGGTTGTCATTGTTTTTTTTATTGAGATTTTTTTTACATATGTGCCGTGTGATGACAGCTTAAAATAGCATCACCCCAATTCTACTCGTCAGTGCTGAAAAAGCGACTAAGAAATAAATTAATCTTGGTAATAGGAAGCAGCTTTCCCTGTGAATGCAGCGTGTCAAGTATTCAATATTCCCAAAAGGGGACGTCCATGTTCAGCAGTGGACTGTTGTGGCTATTAATGTATGTATGTATACTACAACTATTAATAGCACATCAACCTATGCTGATATTTTCATTATAAACTGAAGACCAGTTCAAGTTGACATTATCCTAAGTAAAGTGCTAATAGTAGTAATTTTATTTTATTTTATTTTTATTTTTACAGGCAAACTTACTGCCAATATTTTATTGCAATATAGTACGACAGATAAACATAACTGGGCCATACACAAATTTTCACCTACCTTGAATTAATACAAAATATATAGCAAAAAAACGTTCAACTCACAACATATACGATTAATGAATGAAGAAGGTACTTATAAGTTGGTACCTTACATCAGATATAGTTAACAATCAATCAATCACGTAAATAATCATGCCAACTATTCACCTACCTTGTATAAATAAAAGCTCTTTATTTACCAAAGACAATTTGTATAAGCAAAAGATCTTTAAAAATAACCGTTGGTGAATGGGAGAACAGCTCAGCATTTCTGCTGTTTTTCAGCACTGATAGCAATCCCACTTTTATCAACACACCAAGAATACCTAATATTTTTTTTTCTTTTATTTAGAAACAAACAGTCACAAATAAGCTTATGTGCTAACTTGATAATTGGTGTATGAACAGACCTGCAGTTTCCTTAATGCGAATATAAATAATGCATGTAAACATATAGAGTAAACTCATCGCAAACAAACCACTCAGCAACGAAGCGGGAACACTCACAAAGTAAACAATCAGTCTACACCAACCCTTTTTTGATGAAGTAACACATTTGCTACCCTATTCTTGTAACTTGATAAAGATAAATGAAAAGTATACTTACAACCCATTGAGCATTTTAATAATGATGTTGCCGATCAATAAAATCATTCATGCCCTGCCTTTTTACTAGAAAAAAAAAACTTTGAAGACCAATGATTTGTAGTGTGACGCCTATCGGTATGTTGTGATATTTGTTTATTAATGCGAGTTGCTCAAGTTTTTTGTATTATCCTTTAGTAAAATTATAACCTGCAATCTCAATGAAATATTCGCTGTAATATAATATATCCTTTATTAATAAAACACATGTCAAAATACAATAATACATAAACTATATGTAATTAATGTTATGGCAATTAATACTAAAAGTGGCCGTTTTAGGTTCTGTATTCTATAACTTTGATTGCAGCGAATATTTCATTGACTTTGCAGGTTCTAATTTTACATAAGGATAATTCTAAAAACTTGGGTAACGGATATTCTGAAAGATTGTTTGTATAAAGAGAAATCATTTTTTGTGAAGTGGCGCCACTGTCTATGTAGTTGACGGCTACACTCGCCTTAAATACGGGGAACAAAGGGTCTGTGAAGGTCTGGCTACTTTATTATCTTTACACTCTTTTGTTAGACGGAATGGATTTACTCTTCTCTGTTATGATATATGATTCTGTGGTATTGTGCTAAATGTAAAAACTAAATAATAAAAAGAAAAATATAATTACTAAATCGGCGTTTGGTGCCGGCTTGGAATAGCATCACCCTATTTCTACCCGTGGCCGTCGTAAAAGGCGACTAATGGATGTATCCGGAGAATAAACAGTAGCGTTCTCTGTGAACATCTATCATACCTTGCACTGCGCTCGCCTATCCGCCCGCCTGCCCAGGGTAGTCAGTATGGCAAATACCCCCTATGTCCATCGGTGGACTGTTGTGGCTGTTGTAGTTGCAGTATAGGAACTAAGATTCGCTGACGCCACACAATGACGTACCTTAAAGAACCCGGACATTTAAAACCAGTGATAATTATAGACTCACTTGATAATAAATAATTAAATACCACCTCCACATCTTCGCGGACCACCAGAGACGTGGGTGGACGTGGGTTCAAATTCGCTCGTATGAAAATTTAGGTTTATATTATGTATCAAAAATCCTTAAGTAATACCCTTAGGTAGCACCTAAGTGTTTATTACGTTCGCGTGACTCACCCTACATATATTTCGGCAGCCGTCAGCTATACCTAATAGAGATCTAAGCTCAGGAACAATCATATTCATAACCTGAATCTGAGAAGAAAATATACACTCTTCTTTTATGTGAAGCTTTAGGAAAATCGTTAAGAACGAGTGCTGTTGCTACTTAAAGATAAAACAAGCTAATTATTAAAAAGTAAAAACCCGACAGCGAATAAAAAAATTCTAAGTCATATAGATAGATAGATAGATGAACACTTTATTGCTTATAACAAACACAACAGAAACAAAACAATACAGAAAACTTAAGACTAAAAGTAAGCAAAGGCGGCCTTATCGCTTGCAGCGATCTCTTCCAGGCAACCTAGCTGTTTTGGTTGTAGCCTGTGAAAAAGAATTTAATTAGGTATCCGCATACATACATACAATCCAGAAACATTACCCTCATTCTGAGGCAGTAGGGTAAATAAATAGGCGGCTTAATATGATATGATTGAAAAGAAAGCATATTTCAGTTGGAGAAAGTACCTACACGTAAGGTGGTTTGCAGGTTCTCACACACATCGCACGGTTTTACTGTATTTTACAGGTGGTTTTTATAGACTAAAAGGAGTGATATGAAAATGCATACATACGCCAAATCATAGCACACGACACAGAAGTTTGACTAAAAGACTAAAAGCACACGACAACGGCGAGGTTGCTTTGAGAGCGGCTGTCACAGGCTGTCATTTGTTTGCTTGCAGTAAAAAACCGCAATATCATGCGGCATTTGCGCGATTCACCTACTTTTACGGTCTTTGAAAAAAATTGCCCATTACTTTGAGCAAAACGGTCCGCGCGGTCTCTCCGGTGATTTGTTGAGGAGATAGCCTTTATACAACCCAAGATCCATATTTATTCCTACCGCTCTTACCCCTCAACTAATTTATAGACACTTAACTAGCATTTGCCCGTGACTACGTCTACACATTGCTCTAGGAAGACATTTTTATCGTTTTACGTATCCAATTGTGTATTCGCTGAACGAAGGAAGTAGCTAGTGAAGGGACAAATTACAACTATCCACTGCGACTATCGTATTAACTCTATTCGGCGAACAATTTTTCCAAATGTCACCATATTGATTGATAGCAAGGGCCGAGTCACAAAGTAAGTATTGGCGGCGGCTGCGCGCCGAATACAGAGAGCTCACTTCAAGCAAACGTCACGAAACTCTCCACAATTTGACACGCCGCCGTTTACAAGGAAATCCAAACCAATCCAAACACACTTGTAGTCGAGTGTCAACCGCGTTTGGTGTGGACGTGCAAAATGGCTTCACACAAATATAAATAGGTAATAAATAGGTTTATTAGTATACGATGTGATTTGTACAATGTTGCTATAATATTTTGTACAAACTTAAATAAAAACTTGTTTTCATAAAAGAACAAACAAGATTATCTCTAATCAGCATATTTTTTTATTATGTGATTTGAGTTTCTACTTAAATAAAGGCAACTTTTTATTTTTGATGTACATACACATATCACGTCTATTATCCCTTGCGGGGAAGGCAGAGCGTAAACAGCTGCAAAAATGGATATTTACGCCACGTCTGACAAAATTTGAGAATCATTTGGAAAATTGTGTATCGCCATAGTGACAGGTTGCCAGCCCATCGCCTAAAATTGCAATAACCACCTTCAAGTTCCTTAGTTGCCTTTTATGATTCCGACGGGAAAGAAATGGGGTGATACTCAGTCTCTACAGCCCCAGAGCAGATATCTACCTACTCGTTATTCCCCATTTCATAATAATTGTGCTATGTAGGTAGTATACGTAATGTAAATACAGAGAGAAACAGAAAGGGTATATCAAGCCGAAAGGAGGTCAAAGTGGGGAAATGGGGAAAGTTGTTCAGTTTCATGAGCACCTCTCGGCTTGATATAGCCTTTCTGTTACTCCCTGTATGTTTAGCTACCTACTCCATTGAATAAAATCGGTAAGAAAACTGTGGCAGCCCTTGTCGAAAGCGGAAATAATCAAAAAAAGGGCCGAGTGATCCTTCTGTACATTCTCTATTTTGTGGCCGAGTGGTGGAAATTTTAAATCATTGACTTGTAATATACAATGGTTATATAATGTATTTCATATAGGTAAGCACACCTTATATATATCCTTTATTGTAACGAAACAAGTAAACATACAATTGAAACTTAAAATTAAAACAACAGGCGAGCTTATCTCTTTCAGAGATCTCTTCCAGCCAACCTAGCGGGGGTGAAAGATGGGAATACACGGGAACAGATACAAAGAATAAATAAAAGTTCAATATAATTTACAATATAATAAAATACATACAAAAATACTGAATTTAATACTAATACACATATAGCTTAAATAAAAATAAACTAATACATACTAATAAGTACCTATGTAGTACATGCTAATATATTACACCACAATTAACAATATAATGATGTTGTAAAATGCTCTCACCTTGTGCTCTGACTAAAAATTAACTTTATTTTTTACAGAATAATGGCCAATTTAGCATCACCAATTCCAATGATGGACCCGAACACGAACAACGATTCAGGGTACGTTCCCTCGAACGTCGACGTCGTAGAGGGAGACGTGAAAGAACATTCACAGCCAGCGTCACCCACTCAGAAGGAAGCAGGAAATAAAGAAGATAAGAGTGACGCAGAAGTGAAAAAGAAAGAAGAAGTAAAGCAGGAAGAAAAGAAGCCCGAACTAAAGTAAGATTCCTGTGTGAAATCAGTATACGTCTCGCGAGTTCAAAATCGTAACTTTTCATTTTTAAAACACGACGCCTTTGAGCGACACTAGAACGAGGCTGACTCCATTGTACTGGAGATCCGTGTTACTCAAAGCACGACCCAAAAACATAATTTCTCTTCGAGCGTATCCATGTCCCTTGTTTTTACGGCACCGCAACACAACGACGATTTTTCTGGCGCAGCAGAGAAACGCGGTTTCGTGCTGTGAGAGGTAGGTAGTGTATTATGATTCAGAACAGAAGTTTCATATGAGGTGTAACTTTTTGACTTTAGTTACATCCATTCTGTCGTTTGTCGATTCAATATCCCACGCCACGACAGAGGAAGAACCCATTCTGCAACTCGAAACTTCGCGAATCTTTCTACATAAAATTGCAAGAGACTTGCATGAAAATATCGTCCTATTCCCGATTCGCTCCAGCCACTACCAACGCTACCGTCTGACAAATGCAGCTACGATTCTCTTCGAAATTGCACCCACATGCACTGAAGAGGAAATTTAAATATTATTCTTGGAATTTTATTTTTATTACCATTTTTATTAGCTTCGGCAAAATAACCGACATGCAGAGGGAGAAAATTTGAGAAAGCTTTTATTAACATTACATTACTTGTTCTTGTTTAGTAAGTATTTTCAATGCACAAAGCATTGCTTGAGGAAGATGATGAAAAATTGCTCTCCCTTTTCGTGTGGGACACCGAGTCGTCCAACGACACGAACCCTGGTGTCAGAGTTTTTCAACCGCCTAATACAAAAAAATTGCATAAAAAACAGTAGTTAAACTAGGCCATGAAAAAAAAGAACTTCAAATATCAAAGGTCAATATATGAAAAATAAACTGGCTTTGACTGTGAGACAAAAAAATAGACTTTATATTTTGGGTCTAAAGCAGTTTTCCTAAAAATCAAGAGTTTTATTTGAAATTTATCTAAAGTAAACCAAAAATGACTCCACCATTATTTAGAATGGGAAGAAATAAAGCTACGCTCCGACTGTTCCCTTCCATTAATAAGTAATTTCACAACAATCCCAAACCACAGCGACAGAAAGAGATGCATATACTCGTATCTTAGGAGTGACAAGGAGGGATAATCACAAAGTTCATTAAACATAGGTATAATTAATTACACCCTGAAGTCAGTGAGGCCATTGTTATGCTAATTTATTATTCAGAACCGAATCTAAATGCAAATTTTATGACAGTTTTATGAATTGCGCTTTCTCTAAAATATATGATTATTATATTCACAGGTAAGTAAAATTTATTGGTATTATTGGAATATTTGTGACCAAATATTATTGTGTGTGTCTGTAATACGAATATCAATTATAAAACGATGGAGAAATGGGTTATAATATAAACAACCAAACTGTTGAACTTTTTCAATTTAATATCTACTAAAGAGCCTGAAAATCACACACACGCGTTCACAAGATTCCGCTTTGTATCGACTGAACTTCACAAAATTTACGTAATAAATGATCAACAAAGGTCGTCCGATCGTACGTTATACTACTTACTCAAGCATCATAAACAAATGAAAAATCTCTCTTTTCCTTGATAGAAAAAAATCCTTACGTTACCTCTTTTATTCAGTTAACGGCCAAAAATAAAATAAAAATATCGAGTTACCCAAAAGAAAGTAAACAAGCAATGCATGTGATGTGACCCATGCAACATTTCATGGTCTTACTTAGCAAGTTCTTAGTACAAAGAGAGAGAGAAAGAAAGTTCTGGCAGATGTCAAACTCATCAAGCAAATCGACGAAGGTTTAAAATCAAAGCCCTAAACTATCCTACATCACCGTTTCAAAGCTTTCGCCTAATTTCCTTTGACAGGGTTACTTAAGATATAACTTTCTAAATCTAATTCCCAGGAAAAAGCTAAGTCGATTAAGCAGCACCTCTATGATGTCGACACCTCGCAAGCGGTTCAGGAGTGCTGCAGCGGCGGCCCGCTTCACCATATTCCGCGCGAACAGGGCTGGCAAACTGAGGGCCAAGTCATTCGCCAAGAAGGAAAAGAAAGCCACGCAGACTCTAGCTATTGTACTCGGTAAGTTTCTAGGCATCGTCAATCCAAAAATGACAGGAGTACCATCGATTAGTGTCATTGAAGGTGCTATCCAAGGCCGGCCAACTTCAGGCCTACGGGCCACGGCATTTGCATTGGCCTGCCGTTCGCCGGCAACCGGTCGGCGCTTGGGCGGTAGAGCCTGACTTCGACTCGACATTGTTCATTTTCTTGTGTATAAAAATGGCTGTAGTATTGCGTCGCCACGTCGCCAGCGCCCCAGTATACTTCAATTTGGCCCGCCTGGAAATTCAGTTGGCCGGCCTTGTGCTAAACAGTACAAGATGCCAAGTAATTAATGGATAAACCTTTAACTGTGGCTTGTTCGACCGATTCTGTTGGAGTAAAAGTGTCATCACAGAATCAGTTTCGTCAACAGTATGATATTATGGTCCAGCGGGCGAAAATAAACTTAAAATCCTTGAAAGAATATACGCGGTATACACGGAGTATAAAATGCAAGCGACCCAACCAAGTCTCTGATATCCGACCCAGCGTGCAACAAGACACGACCAATTGGGCGACCTGTTTCCCCTATTCTGCGATACTTCGTACGCAGACATATTATTATAGGTAGTTAGTGTAGTATACTTGTAGAGTTCTGCTACGCAAAGGCTCCGGCTACGGGCTACGTCGTAGCGCGTAGTTGTAAGTAGTATTCCAATAAAGTGCACACCTAGCAAACGGTTTACGAGTGCTGCAGCGGCGGCCCGCTATACCATATTTCGTGTGAACAGGGCTGGCAAACTGAGGGCCAAATCCCTTGGCAAGAAGGAGAAGAAAGCCACGCAGACCCTAGCTATAGTGTCTGGTCATGGTTAAACTTTGCTCGCGAACTTACTTGTAGCCTACTTGTACCGTTCCACTACGCATCTTCAAGGTACGAAGTTGTTCGTAGCAGGGCTTTACTATCTAAGAGCCGTACCACAAAAGATTTGACATGCGTTGAACGCGTGTTTAAATAAGAGCTCTATACAAAGAAACATTAGATCCGTCCGCAGGGCACGTATACACGATCGTCAAATGTAGATAATAAATAAAATAAATATGGCTTCATTTATTATTAAAAAAATACTTTTCAGTGATTTTGTTATCTTTACCAAATGACCCGATCTAATAATGTCATGATGTCGCAAAATGTTACACTTTCTTAAAACCCCGAGCTTTCTCTGAAATAATCTCTTTGTAAACATTTCTGTTACACGTTTCGGCATAAAGGGTCTCTGGGATAAAATAAATGCAAATTCGGTATTGATACCGTCGCGAATTTCTAGAAAGTTCTTATAATGGGGGACAGACAGAAGTCGAACGCGGATCTTCAGGGACAGATTAGATGTAAAAGGTTTTCGCACGGTAGATTTCATCCGTCGGTCTCAGATAACAATAATATTCTAGAGAGAAACCTATGAGTAACTAGTGGTAACATGAAAAACTACTAGTTTTTTTTTTTAATAAACTCAAAATAACTAACAAAAGCAACAATTCGCAGTGCAATTAGGTACACAAAAACACGAATCACTCAATACACACATATTTTATTTTTTTACTTACTTGAGTGACGGCGTGTTATCTGATTCAGACGAGTTTCTCATGAGCTTCCTTATATTGTTCTTAGAATTTTCTTTGAAACATTTATTTGCCTTGAGCCACCAATAGTCGCGCCCGGCTGCTTCTGAATTGCCAATCCTTTGCCCTAGGTAAAATACGAAAGTGTTGTTTTATTTATTGCAAAACAGAACTCTAAGAACAAAAAGTTATATTTTGTCTTCAAACTTGGGCTTGAATTTTCATGGATGAGAGGCAAACAAGCACCGAAGAAGACCATCTGTTAGACAAAAGTTTCTTAGGCTGAAATGTGGCGAGATTGAGTAATTTGCTAAAACTAGATCGTTTATCATACTAAAATACTAAACTTCGCAGAGAGTTGGTAAATTACGTACGCAGATTTGAATCGGTTAGACATCAAAGTGAAAACATCGGTGCATCAGTCGATTGTTTTTAATTTCATTGCGTCTTAACCTTTGACTATCTTATGTAAAAAGTAAGTGGCGGTAGGAAAATACTACAAAAGCTGGCCAAAAGCGTGTCACATCTTTATTTGGACGAGTGCGACAGTCGCGAACGTCCAAATATAGGTTTTCGTCCGTAGTCATCATATAAATTGAACCCTATTTCAATTCTATAACTATTATTTCCCGTGCTAAATCCAGCAGATTTTAGGAAAAAGGGTTTTTATATAATATAGCAGCCCGCCCAGCGGTTTCACACGCCGCTAACAATTTCCCCCGGGAATAAGACAGTTTAATATAGCCTATGTACATCAGGATGTTGTTTAAGCTGAATAAAGAATCTGAATGAATATGAATCTGATAATGTAGGATTCTAAAAATCTTGACTTCAATTTGAAACAAATATTGTTTTCAGATGGTGGTGGCGTAAATTTACATGCCGTGTGATTAACCTGGCCAGCCCCCTGGCAGTGCCTTTTTTTTTTTTTTTTATCCGGCCCGAGCTGGTTTTCTATTAGGTCATAACAAAATTGTAATAAAAAAAAGAAAATTGTGTGATACAAATTTATTTTTTTAGTATGACGGTTCATGACGTCAATAGGTGATAATACTATACTACATTGAATAAAGATTTTCAATTTCAATTAACGGTAAAATATTTTTTTAAATCGGTCCAGTAGTTTCGGAGCATATTCAATTCAAACAAACAATAAAAAAATCCTGTTTCTAATATTATTGTAGATTATATAATTATTATTTTAGTGTGTCGGCATGGCTTAGAATAGCATAACCCGATTTCTTTACCGTGGGAGTCGTAGGAGGCGACTAAGGGACTTGAGGGTGTGTATTGCAATTTTAGGCGATGGGCTGACAACCTGCCACTATGGCGATATGCACAATTTCCGCATGACCCTCAAATATTTGTCAGACGTGGGGTAGATGACCGTTTTTTGCGGCTGTTTGCTCTCTGCCTACCCCGCAAGGGATGACAGGCGTGATATGTGTATGTATGTATTATTTTAGTGTATATTTTTTTAATGCATTATTTAATGTTTTTTGTCGTCTTTTTTTATACCGAGTAAGGGACAGCCCTTCGAATACTGATAGGGTGCGTGAAACATAAAACTGGGCAACTTTCCCATATAAATAGACATAATTATGTCAGGAAACGCTAAAAAATTACCTTCCATACAAATTCACAATCAGCTGACTGCATTCACTATGGGAAGTCAGTTTTTTTACGTCTCCTGAAATATCTTCCTAGGGGAAAATTGTTCAGTTTCATAGACTGCATGTACCCTATCAGTATTTGGAGGGCTATCCCTGACACCCTTTAATACAGTAATGATTAAATGTAATCATTACACTGGTACGAATAATGTGGCGTAGTTTGTACATTTTTAAATGAAAAAGTAGTTATTGTGGCATAACTGTAATAGTTAGACATATGGTATCGCGGACATTATTATAGATATTGATGTACTCTATAAAACTGTAGTACATGACTTTGCTCTATTGTCAATAATTTCCACAGCGTACGCGATATAAGATATTTTTTTGGTACTTTTTTCACACGTTGGGTTACATTATCGAAATTTTCACGCGGATCCCTATTTTTTACTCGTATAAAATATAGCCTATGTTCATCAGGAATAATGTAGGATTCTAATGGTAAAAGAATTTTCAAAATCGGGCCAGTAGTTTCGGAGCCTATTCGATGCAAACAAACAAACAATCAAATCTTTCCTCTTTATAATATTAGTGTAGATGTCTAAAACTATGAGTGCTCCAAATATGTTAAAGATTTCGTTGTGACTACGACGGGAGAGGTATATTTCATATTTTCTCAAAATCGGTGCCTTTGTGATTTGAAAGTTACAGCTGGAACTAATTAGGGTGAAAACATCCTTTTTAATAGGTATAATAGCCGTATTAATGAACAAAACTGACGAAATTATCAAGGCGGGGCATACAGACGGACACACAGGTATACATACAGAGTTAGCGAAATGAAAAGGGTTTGTAGAAAACTACGAAACCCTAAAAAGCCAACTGACTGATCCACGTACTAAGCACACGAGTCTTGATCAGACAGTTAAATGTATTGGCATAGAATAAATATCAGTCACTTAAATTTCCGATATGACTATGCTACAAAAACATAAAAATGAATTGAGTCAAACGCTTTTCAAATAAATACAAATTTATGATTTTCGATATAACAGTGCATTCGGTGTGTTTATTTTACAGCAAACTTAGAATATGCATAGCAATGCTATATTTTATTATCCTAGGAAACTACCCTATTCGGTCGATGTGTGGAGGCAGGTGGCAATAACGGGATGAAGGGTGGATAAAGGCGAGCTTTTGATATCAAGGCTCCTGAAGTCTAATAACTTAGAGATGACTAAAGTGATGCTCTATGAGAAATAAATAATTTTATTATTCAATAGGTAGCTGCATATAGCAGTTCTCAGATCCATTGGCAGTACTCGTACTACAGTTAAATCGTCTCAATGAGATTAACACGCGTCGTGTAACGCGTTACACGTAGCTGCAAAATTTAGTCTAGCCAAATTCGTGTAACTAGGATAATATTGTAAAAAAACATTTAAAAAAAATCTTCAAAATGCCCTTTATAAAGTAGATACTTACCGAAAATACGTTTAAGACATGTGCAAAGTAATTCGTGTAATTTCAGTTACACGAGATCGGCGTCACACGGCAGTATGGCATTGGAAGCTTAAACCCATCTTCTAGACTATTATCAGATTAATTAAAGTCACAATGGACTATTGTTTAATTTCTATACGGAGTGTCAGAGGGACAGACAGAATAATATGTGCATGAATGATAGTGTGCCTTCAGACCTCAAACCCGCAAACTGAACAACTTTTCCCTAGTAAAGAAAAAACTTATATAGTAAAGGCAGTCAGCTGATTGTAATTTTGTATGGGAGGTCGATTTTTATCGTTTCCTGGCATATTTTCCAGAGAAAATTTGTTCAGTATCATGGTCTGCATGCAGTGAATCAATATTCAGAGCCTCAGCGGACTGCTCTTTACACCCTGTAGAACTACTTAGCTAAGAAATGTTTTTGGATAAAGCTGATAGAAAACTGCACGGGTGACCCCTTTTGATAATGGACTAGAGAGAACTATTGTGTCGAGCAATCGACATTTTATCAATATGATCTTAGAGTACTTAGATAGTAAGTAAAAGCAATATACAGTAAGGTCATCCCAATAAGCCGTATTTGATGATGTCATCTGCATAATAAAAGAGATGTTAACAAAGGAAAATGGACCCTCTGCTATAGCATAAGCACGAATCTGACAGCTACAAACATGGCTTATTGGGGGTGGCCGGACTGTAGTAGTGTGATGCCAGGTTAGAATAGCGTCACTTTATTTCCTCTCGTGGTAAAATAGGCTGAGGCTGTACAACACATACAAGTTTTGGCGTAGGTATTGTGTTGTAGGCCATTTTAGGCAGCATTCATTAGGGTATCAATACGCCGTCCTACATTGCATAGATCTAGGCGTGATGTATGTGAACATATCGATTATTTTTACTGTATTTCTTTTCTTAGTCGTTCCACCATAAATTGGAGATCGTCAGTTGTAAGCATCGGTGGGCCGGGATAATCGTCTCTGCATGTTCCAGCTGATGTACGGCTGATGTACGGCTTTGTGCTGCCGGAGTTGCAAATGTGTATTTGTCTAGTCCTACCATCTTGCAGGAACACGATCTCTATCGTTTTTTCCCCACAACTTAACCCATGAGTTAGTCGTTTTCAATGGACGCAGGTCGAGCACGGGCTAAATGGCCGAAGAATTTAAGCATGCGGGAGTGGCAGATATCAGACAGGGTAAAAAATTTAAGCTCATTCAGGATTGATTCGTTTCGAAGGCTGTACATGGTATACGCAGCATCTTACGCCAGCACCGAATCTCACATACATCGAATCTTGTTTTTAGATTGGCTTTGATGGTCCATGTTTCAGAACCATATAAGAAAATTGGAAACGCAAGTGCGCGGACAAGTCAAACTTTAGTGCGCTTCGTAACGTTATGCAGGCGAATTAAGGCGACTGCAGGTGGTCAAGACCTGCTCGCGGTCAACTTTTATTAGTTTTGCCTTAGATTTGTTTATCAGCTAGCCAAGTTTGGCACTGTCACCCTCAATATGGTTTAACAAGACGGCTTCTCACTAGGTTCGTGTCTTCTGCGTATCGAAGATTACTAATATTTCTTCCGCCAACTGACAAACCCGTCCCAGATACCATTGACATATTTCATAGTTTACAGTAACTGTACCTAATAGTTTAGTCTATTATGAAGTGTTCTTCATAAAGCCATTTTAAGTAATCTCTCCCTCTCGTCTCCAATCATTAAATAGAGTACCTTTGTAACTACACTTGATAATGATTCTTTCCATTCCAGGTGTCTTCCTCTTCTGCTGGGCACCATTCTTCACCTGCTCGGTGCTGGACGCGCTCTGCACCAAGTTCGACCTGCCGTACTCCCCAGGAGTGACTGCGTTCATCCTCACCACCTGGCTGGGCTACATCAACTCCTTCCTAAACCCCGTTATCTACACAATCTTCAATCCTGAGTTTAGAAAGGCGTTCCGGAAGATACTGCATTTGGGCACCTAGCCCTACTATTTTGTGGTCTACGAACCAAGTGGGCGGTTTTGAACTGTCTCCTAGAGACTTGAATGAGGTTTTGAATTGTGCAAGATGTCTTAGATTCAGATCTGGACATTGTGATGTGATATTTGATAAGCTATGTAAGTAGGTTAATATAAGGCAAGCTGGCAAAAATACATTCGTAAAATGATCCTAAGCTTAAAGCTAAGGCTCAATTTGATTTTATTTTTTGTATGTGGTATGCAGTATCTGTAATGAATGATTAATGAAAAAATCAAATGAAATTTTAAAATGTATCTTTGTATGTATAGGCCTAAACTTTGCATTTATATTTTGTGGTAGCAGGTATATTGATGGTTGTAGTCAAAATTGTAAAGTAATAATGTTAATAAAAGTTTAAATTTATTGTAAATTATTACTACACAGGGTTAAAGCATGCTTTACTGTGACAAATTTATCGGAAATCAATCAATATAAGGGCTGAAAAGTGACTCTAATGAACTTACGATACTCGTATGAGCAGCGGTAAGGTTCGTATCATTTCTTTTCATTATCATTAGAAAGTTACAGTAGTAGGTAGAAGTTGTAGATGTAAATAAAAGCTAAGAAAGGCACGCTCTACAATAGGCAACAAAATAATGAAAGTATAATCCATTCATTCAAGGAAAGGGACCCGAGATGGGAACATCGTTGTTGACATCCCGCCCATATCCATATATAATGAAACGACACAAAAATATTATCTACCATTTTGTGTCAATTCTGTAAATGAACGAGTTTACAGAATACGACCCAAAATACTGATAGGCGCCATAGGCAAGTAAAAAAGCAGAAAATCTACAAAAAAGTAAAGTCTATTGAGTGTTTGTGATCATACTAGTAATAATCGCTTTGAAAACTCCAGTAACAAATCGTTTTTAATTTACAAATAACTTAATTTTGACCGAGCTATCATTAAAAATACGAAAATAAGGTAAAATCGGCGGGATGCCGTCCTGTTCGCACGCGCGCTTTTTTTGTGAAGTGGCGCCACTGTCGAGGTGTTTGACGAGTACACAAGCCTTAATGCTACCATATGCTACCAAGTAATTGTGAAAAATAACCTAGTGGTATTTTATTTGTAGTGCCGTAATATAAGCTTTGGTGATATTGTGCGTGACCTTAGAACCTGTCAAGTTTGTAAAAGTCCCCAGTGGTTGTGAAAAATGCTGTTGTTAATATAATACCTACACTTATACTTAGTTAAGTCATGAATCTAGGTACTTTTCTGGACCCACTTGACTTTAGTTGTACCTACTGGTTTACCTACTAAATGGAAAAACAGTGTTTAAGAAATTGTGCCCCTTACATACAAGAACCTTTTCATCCTTTTAGTTTCTTGAATAATATTATAAGAAAAATAATAAACTCCCATAGTGTTTTGGAATTTATATAATTAGCCATAGCACCTATAATTGTTGTAATTTTTTCATCCGTCAACCAATATCGTCTTGCAAGTTTGTTTAGTTTTAGGAGGTAATTTGAAAGTACTTTTCCTAACTCCTTGTATAATTCAACCTACTGCCAAACTTAAAACAAACGATAATTAAATTAATTATGGAAGTAAGTAAGTATGTAGGTAAGTATTTAATTTATGACTAAACATTCGACTCTGCATTTTTTTGGTTAATAAATTTATAATGAATTTTGTAATTAATTTGGTTAATAAATGAATGAATCCACCTCTACCTAGTCATTTTGTAAATAGGTATTAGACTAAGCGCCCGTTAACAAAGTCTGTCCTCATAAGGTTACCGAATGGAAGTATACAGGGTGTAAGGGACAGCCCTCCGAATACTGATAGGGTGTATTCAGACCATGAAACTGAACAACATCCCATCACCATTTTTTGACTTCCCATAGAGAATTCAGTCAGCTGATTGTGATTTTGGATGGGAGGACGTTTTGTCGTTTCCTGACATATATTTCTATAGGAAAGTGGTTTAGTTTCATGGTCTGAATGCACCCTATTAGTATTCGGAGGGCTGTCCCTTACATCCCGTATTATAGCGATAGACAATATTCAGGTCTAAGTATTAATTGTAGATGTTGATGTTTTTAGCATTAGTAGTTCAGGCTGTGCGTTGATGAATGGGTCGGTCACTCAGTGAGGACATTTGTTTTTATAAGTGAAAATTATAAGTATATGCCGTGTGATGCCGGCTTAAAATAGCATCACCCCATTTCTTTCCCGTGGGTGTCGTAAAAGGCGATGAAGGTACTCGAGAATGTGTATTGGAATTTTAGTCAATGGGCTGACAATCTCCCACTATGGCAATACACAATTTTCCGAATGACTCTCGAATGTTTGTCAGATGTGGTGTGAATGTTTACGCTCTGCCTACCCCGCAAGGGATATAGGCGTGATATATGTATGTAGATTATAAGTAGACAAGCGCGAATGTAGTGAAATATAGAGTTTCAAGTAGGTAGGTGCGTTTTTTTTAACTTTAATGCCAAAAATAATAATATAAGTAATTAAATTATATTTATATCTGGTTGTCGCTTTCTGATAAATAATTGACTTTGTAAATAATGTGTAAATTGTAGGAAAATATTATGTGTAAACTGTGTAAATATTTTATGTTAAATAAATATAAAAAAATGTGATTTTCGTGTTTTACTGGGTAGGTTTTCGTTATTTAACTTTTTGGCGCACAGATAAGTTAAAAATAAATAATTGAACTCATAATTTGTAGGTACTCATTGCGGTGGTGCGTGCCGCTGATAAGTAAGTAGGTAAGAATAGAATAAGAATAAAGTAGGTAAGGTAGTTACCTAGGTAGATACATGGTAGGTAGTACCGAATCCTAATAGATTTTCGTAATTTAACTAGTGCTTTTTGAGAAATAATTATACCTAGGTAGGTACCTAAATACCTACCTTCCTACTTACTTTATATTACCTACTCCTTTCCAAAGAATTAGTCCCACTCCTAACCCAATGGTTAAAGTTACATTACATACCTTGGTACGCACGTTACCAGAACCCTTACATCGTTACACCATAGCACAAGGAGAGAACGTAAACAAGTTCCGCTACTCGATCATAGATGGCGCTGCTAACAAAATATTATCTGTAATTATTCAAGTAATAAACACGTCACACCCAAAGGCAACTTCTAAATGGAGTATGATTACACGATGTTGTGAAATAAAAACACTTCCCTGCTGTGATATACCCATTCCCGATTCATATCTGAAAGAAAATATACAAAACTGCGGCTGATTTTCCACGGAAAATAATATGCAACAAAAAAAATATGTCTGTTGAACATCAAGTTTCCCTTATATTCCAGTCCATCTAGTCAGAGTATATCGGACTCTTTCTTACGACGGTATTGACACATCGTGTTAGAGCAAGATAGAAGATAAATCGTTTGTCTTGTAGTAGAACAGACTTTCGTATCAGCTGACAACCAAAGCAAAACAGTCGGTGCGCGACCATCTTGTCAAAACTGGAGTCTGTGACAACAAAATAAAATATTGTAAAATGTCCTAAATCGCTCGTAATGACATAACTGTAGCTTTGTATTTATTAAAGTATTGTGTATAGTTCATCTCGGTGTTGTTTTCGACGCGATTACTTTACATTTTTGCTCAATAATTCGGATTTTTCTTGCGCCAAATGACGTCACGTATGTGATTATACACGTATCGTTGCTGACAAGTTTGTAAGTATTTTCTTTTATTTCTTTGCTAATTGCGATAGAAATGGTCATTCTTTAGTTTTCCTATGTTGTTGAGTGCTGTTTTCATTCATGATTCGTTGTTATTCTAATTGTAAAGAGGCCCCTTGTTTTGTGTCGCGTTGTCGAGAAGTTTGCGATATGCCCTTGAAAATTATGCAGCAAAAATTACGTTCTCATCATGCTAGTTGGGCAGTAGCTGTGTGTGCAAACATCGGCGGTGGATAATAGTTTTGTGTTCGATTCATAACAGGGTTTAAAGGTCACAAATGCCTTCCTAAAATTCGCTTAGCAACAACCGCGGACTTGACTAAAAATGGAACAGTCATGTAGAAAGTGTTTTATGTGTAAAACATCGGATGTACACACGGACATACCTACATTAACACTTTAATAGGTAAGTGGCTCGGTATGTAGGTATATATTTCTGAAATGGCGGTGTATCGTGTTCTAAACAATATGTCTCGGCTGTATTACGCAGATGGTCAATGTTTTTGTGAACTGCCCACCTCCTTTCTGCGGAAAACTTTCAATTTTAGCTTGTCTGCATAAGCAGCAGTGTTACAAATGCATAAATTACAGTAGTATTGAGATATTGATTTAATAGGTACCTAGGTATCTCGGAAATATTCGATGACCAATAAGCCAATAACAATAGGT
Organism: Tuta absoluta; assembly: GCA_027580185.1. NCBI lineage: Eukaryota > Metazoa > Arthropoda > Insecta > Lepidoptera > Gelechiidae > Tuta > Tuta absoluta. The sequence goes on from JAQAHW010000005.1 coordinate 14,403,843, forward strand.
TGATATTCTATCTACCTACATCACTACTACCTAGCTATTGTCTGTAAGTAGGTATGTGTGGGTAGAGAACACACTAGTCTAATAGGTAGGTAATGGAATGGATTGAATGGATACTATAATACCTACAATCAATAATTTATTAGTAATACCTAGGTACCTACTCACTGTTTCCCTAATTTGCTTATTATTACTTATTCCCTGAATAATTATTTATTAGTAGCAGTTATAAAAAGTTAATCGTGATAGGTAGGTACCTAGGTATGATTTGCAAAAACGAGCGAATAATTTTACTCTTACATAGGATAAGAGTAGGTAGTGCCTTCGTTAATATTTTTTTGTGTAGCGAGCGACGCAAGTGCAAAATTTCGTGTTGATAACAATTCTTTCGTAAAAGACAATATGTCTCATTACATTAACCGTGAATCGTGATAGGTAGTTAGATAGTTGAATATACTGAAAATTTTTATAAATCTTGTACTAACTTTAGGTACCTACCTACCTACCTACTCAAAGAGAAAAGAACCCTTCGTGCACGAGTCCGTTTTTTGTTAATTAATGTTAACATATAATGGACGTGCCTAAGTATCGTTAAACTAGTTGATATTAGGTAACGATCTAGGTACTTAGTAAATTGATTTATTCTTTAAATAGGTAGGCCAATAGCATTTTGGGTGGGTTAGTATAGTACAGTTTTATTATTATCTTCTTATCTTATTTAGCCATCAGAATCCCACTGCTGGGCAAAGGCACTCCTCCCCTTCTTCCAATAGTATCGGTCCTGGGAATTGGGTGAAATAGTTCCCACCAAGCGGAGCTGATCACCTGACGTCTCAACCCGAGGAAGAAGATGAAACCTCCGCATGCCAATCTTTGTTTTTAAAATAACAAAAAAATTTAACGAAATAAATAACAACACGTAATACAATACCTACGTTAGATTGATTTGATTATTATATACCTAGTCCTTTGCTATGAAAACACGAAAACGTTACAGTGTCGGAAACGCGCTATGATACCTATCTTAGTGATTGATAAGCTAAAGTGTCAGTTTTTCATTAGGCGCGTCATGTACTCATTGTCTGTGTCAATAAATAAAAAACGATTTCTTCATTAGTGGGTATCGTTAGCAATAGACACATAAGCCTATCCATCAGAAGAATGTCGACTTATAAATAACATAATTAAAACAGTACAAGAATACAAACATCCCACATTTCATTATTTACTCGGGCAATCAGTGCATAATGGAGACTTGTATTTATTTCAATTTGCCGAAAATAAATGTTTCGCCATGTCCGAGCCAAGATTCAGCAAGTGTTTGTAAATAAACGAGCGACGTAAGTTATAAGCAGCTTTTGAAGGGTGCCATGTAAATAACTCCACTAAATGAAAATGCCTTCTTCATATTCTCATGTTCTTCAACTTATGAGGCGTCCTAAATCGGTTTCGTCATCCGAATGATCAGATCCGTGCAATCAATGCTTCCGTTTATCAGCTACAGACTGTTTGTTGTAAAATACACTTTAGTAAGTTGAAGCAGGTTAAATCTGCTAACCCTTATAATAGTACCCTAGTTGTATTATTTATCTTAAGCTGACAGCCTGAGATATAATAATTACGAGTAGGTATATCTACCAAATTATATGCCGTGTGATGTCGGCTAAGAATAGCATCGCCCCATTTGTTTCCCGTGTGTGTAGTAAAAGGCAACTAAGGAACTTGAGGTTTTACATGTGAATTACAATTTTAAGCGATGGGCTGACAACCTGTCACTGTGGCGATACTATTTTTTCTGAATGACTCTCAAATGTTTGTCAGTCATGGCGTAAATATTTTTACGGCCGTTTTCACTCTGTTTACCCGGTAAGCGATATGTAGGTATATCTACCAAATTGTTAGCGACATTAAGATATTTACCATTCGTGAATAAATAAAGACAATAAACAAGTTTTCCTAAAGCCAAAGTTGCTTCATTCCTGACTCCTGCACTGCAAGACTTTGGTACATAAACTGATCAATGGCTTTCTCTAAGAAACAAAGTGTAATTTCTGTATTTTTTGTGTTGTAGTCAAATTCCCTAACTGTTCCGTTCGTACTTATCGCTTCCAGCAGGAAACTGGTTGTTTATCGGAACGCAACACATCGCACTGCCGATTGGTGACAAACAAAACTTTATTTAGTTACAAAAGTAGTTACCCTTAATTAGCATTCTGTTTCTTCTGTTGTCAAGCAACATATTAGTGATGGAAAAATTTAGCTTTCAAGTACGTAAAATACACTTGAAAATGACTCAGTCATTGACCTATTTGACTCACTTTAATATTAAATAAAGAAAACAGCTAACATTTTTCAAAATGAATATTGGATGTGAATAATATCTGTGATGGACTAGATAGGATGAAAGAATTCTATTGAATGCCGAGGATCACAATCCGATATTACTGGTTGATTGACATTAAACCTGCATAAATTGGTCTGGATTGATCATTGACCGTCATATATGATTGCGATATGTTGCTCAGGGCAATAATATAACGTTATATTTAATTGTTGGTTACTATATGTTTATATTCGAAACATATTGTAGTAAGTAGTCTCTAAGAAGTCGTTCGTCGTAATCTACACTAATCTACATCTACATCTACATCTACATCTACATCTACATCTACATCTACATCTACATCTACATCTACATCTACATCTACATCTACACTAATTATAAAGAGGAAAGATTTGATTGTTTGTTTGTTTGTTTGTTTGTTTGTTTGTTTGTTTGTTTGCATCGAATAGGCTCCGAAACTACTGGCCCGATTTTAAAAATTCTTTTACCATTAGAATCGTACATTATTCCTGATGAACATAGGCTATATTTTATACCAGAAAAAAATAGGGATCCGCATGAAAATTTCGATAATGTAACCCAACGTGTGAAAAATGTACCAAAAAAATATCTTATATCGCGTACGCTGTGGAAATTATTGACAATAGAGCAAAGTGATGTACTACAGTTTTATAGAGGACATCAATATCTATAATAATGTCCGCGATAACATATGTCTAACTATTACAATTAAGCCACAATAACTACTTTTTCGTTTAAAAATATACAAATGTACCAAAAAAATATCTTATATCGGGTACGCTGTGGAAATTATTGACAATAGAGCAAAGTGATGTACTACAGTTTTATAGAGGACATCAATATCTATAATAATGTCCGCGATATCATATGTCTAACTATTATAGTTATGCCACAATAACTACTTGAAGAGATACTGCTGGAAGAGATTTCTTTTTAGAAATAAGTAGTACCTGTTGTGTTGTTTTTCTTTAATGTAATTGTTCTGTGTTTTATCTTGTGTGCAATAAACAGTTAAATAAAATAAAATAAAAAATACTTTTTCATTTAAAAATGTACAAACTACGCCACATTATTCGTACCAGTGTAATGATTACATTTAATCATTACTGTATTAATGGGTGTAAGGGATAGCCCTCCGAATACTGATAGGGTACATGCAGACCATGAAACTGAACAACTTTCCCATAGGAACATATTTCAGGAAACGTAAAAAAACTGACTTCCCTTAGTGAATGCAGTCTGATTGTAATTTTGTATGGAAGGTCATTTTTTTGGCGTTTCCTGACATATGTTTCTAGGGGAAAGTTGTCCAGTTTTGTGTTACATGCACCCTATCAGTATTGTTTCATGCACACTTTCCCTTACTCGGTATAAAAAAAGACAACAAAAAACATTAAATAATGCATTAAAAAAATCTACACCAAAATAATACATACATACACATATCACGCCTATTATCCTAAACGGCCGCAAAAACAGACATTTACGCCACGTCTGACATATGTTTGAGGGTCATTCGGAAAATTGTGTATCGCCATAGTGACAGGTTGTCAGCCCATCGCCTAAAATTGCAATACACACCCTCAAGTCCCTAAGTCGCCTCCTACGACTCCCACGGGAAAGAAATCGGGTGATGCTATTCCAAGCCGTCATCACACTTAAATAATAATAATATAATCTACACTAATATTAGAAACAGGATTTTTTTTATTGTTTGTTTGAATTATATAGGCTCCGAAACTACTGAACCGATTTCAAAAATTCTTTTACAGTTAATTGAAATTGGAATTCTTTATTCAATGTAGGATAGTATTATCACTTATTGACGTCATGAACCGTCATTCTAAAAAAAGAAATTTGTATCACACAATTTTTTTTATTACAATTTTGTTATGACCTTATAGAAAACCGGCTCGGGCGGGATAAAAATAATTAAATAAAGGCACTGCAATGGGGCTGAGCAGGTTAATCACACGGCATGTTACTTTACGCCACCACCATCTGAAAACGATATTTGTTTCAAATTAAAGTCAAGATTTTTAGAATCCTTCATTATCCCTGATGAACACAGGCTATATTAAACTGTCTTATTCCCGGGGGGAAATTGTTAGCGGCGGGTGAAACCGCTGGGCGGGCTGCTAGTCGTAATTATATATTGAATGAATTGTAGAAAATACCATAATTTAAATGTAGTTATCCTTTATATAATTCAAACCATGTGGTTGATATTGGTAACCTTGTGTGGTGACGTGCAAATCACACACGCACGTGAGATTCTAACCTCAACCTTGCCAGTGAGGTAACGTGAATTTTGACAAATGCCCTAGCGACGAACGAACGCACTTTGAAAATCTGCTCTGCACATCAGATGCCATGATTTTATTTTTACTAAAATAAACTTGTTTTAAAAGAAACTTGCTTGATTGTAAAGTATTCGCCAGAAACTTGTAGTAATGTAGCAGCGAATAAGATGGTGAAGTAGGTAAAATAATATTGTATGATCATGAATCCAAAGTTGATTGATTATCCGTACATGATCAAAGCGTAAAAGCTTTTTGGGTTGGTTTTGTCTGTATTTGATTATTACCAAATTATGTATTCAAGCTACACAAGTAACTACTTACTAAAGTAAGCTACGAAGCCTCTAAATATCTTGTGCTCCTATTTGCAATACAAAATGATTCGATATTAAAGATATTTGATTCTAATTGCGAAATTTCATGGATGTATGTAATAACTTCATTAAACCAAAAGAAGAAGTAACAAAATAAGACTTAAATGAAACAACGAGTTGTGATTTCATTATACCTACTTAAAATGGCGATATTCAAGTATGCTCAAAAACATTACAGGTAACAAACAACCTATCCAGTTCATAGATTCTAGAGATCAGTGGATAAGTGGGATCATTTATCTGTATCCTGCCTGCCCTTCCGAGAAATGTCCTGCTCGCTTTGCTCGCTTATTTACTCGTCGCATTGTCGAAGACCTGTGGTTGTCCCATTTTCCTTTGCGTCATAGAAACATTGTGGTAGAAACTCCTATCGATTTCCTTCCTAAGCGGAAAGAAACGAGCGTTGTAGGTAGGATTGCATTGCACCAGGTGTCACCTCTGTTACCAATAAAATTGTGTACCATTGTTTGCGCTGTAATCTAAAGTAACTGTTTAAAGCGTTTAAATCAAAGACATTGTTGTTCCTTTTAAATTGTCTGTTTGAATGCTACTTAGTTTGATAACTTAGCAAGCTTTATAAAATAGACAACTTTGATATACCTTTTGATTGTGGGTGATGAACATAAACTCATTAAAAAGCAAGGTGTCATCATGTAAAGAAAATTAATTACAAATATGATGCATGTTAGAGTGATGTATGATGGAGTGTCGAGCTAATAGTACCCCGTTATACTTGGCATTTTTAGACATGGAAAAGGCATTCGATCGCGTACCTCGTCCTACTATCTGGTGGAGTCTTCGCAAGAAAAATATCCCAGAAAGGTACGTCGACATCATAGCGGACATGTACAAAAATGTCAAGTCAATAATAAGAACCACGGTGGGGCAGACAAAACCAATAGCAGTAACTGAAGGAGTACATCAAGGTTCAGTCCTAAGCCCGTACCTCTTCTGTTTAGTGATGGATGCCCTAACAGTAAAAGATAAAGCTCTCGTTCCATGGACATTTATTTACGCAGATGATGTAGCTATCTGTACAACATCCCAAAGTGAGTTAGAACATGCCCTGAATGAATGGAAGCGTCAGCTGCAGACGGGCGGTCTCATGTTGAGTGTAGCTAAGACCCAGTACATGGTGTGTAACAATCTTGGTGCTTCAGAAGACCCTCTCGTTATCGATGGACAACTAATTAAGAAATGTGATGAATACAAATATATGGGCACTTTGCTGCATACCACAGGAGATCTGGAAGCTAATATTCAACATCGAATTGCGGCTGCCTGGCTTAAGTGGCGGGAAGTGACTGGCGTAACCTGCGACCGTAGAATGCCTGTCAAACTAAAAGGCCTCGTATATAAGAGCATGATCAGGCCTGTTCTAACGTACGGCAGCGAAACATGGGCCCTTACTCAACGCCAAGTCCAATCCATACACGTGGCTGAAATGAAAATGCTGCGGTGGATGTGCGGAGTGACGAGACTCGACAAAATACGCAACGAGTACGTTCGCGGTAGTCTCGGCGTTCGTGACATTACCGACAAGTTGCAGAAGAGTAGGCTGCGGTGGTATGGACACGTAAAGAGAAGACCTCCTGAATATATAGGCAACAAAGTAGCCAATCTAAACACCCGGGGGATCCGGAGAAGAGGAAGACCGAAGACCAGGTGGTTAGACGTCATCCGGAAGGACATGAGTTCCTGCGATGTGACTGAGGAAGATACGTCCAACAGGGCGAAGTGGAGAGAGAAGACCAGAAAGGCAGACCCCACCATCAGATGGGAATAATCATTGCCAAGGAGAGAGAGAGAGTTAACTGACACTTGCTTGCTCGCTCAAAAGCCCTTGTCAACCTCAACATAAATTATGCAGTTAAGTAGTAACTAAATATTCTCTTGAGGAAGGATAAAATAAGTTTATCCTGTACTTACTTGATACTTCTTTACTACCAATCTATGGTTTTACATAACATACGGAAAAAAAACGTACTCTATTTTACATATATATATTTTCACTGGGTTGTTTTATAATACTTTATGCTGTGAACCACTGTGTGACCGTTTTTAACTTTTATAACGCCTTTCTTAATTTTTCTTTTGAAATTGTAATACATAAACTTTTCCAAATTTTTCCAATAAGCCTGACAGAGAATTGTGATTTTACGACTGATGTGATGTAGTACAGTAGTAGTTCGACTGCGTGCAGCACAAAGGTTCCGGGTTCGATTCCCGGTGGGGCACTCACAAAGTTAATAGTCTCAGTCCTTCGCAGTCTGGTTAGGCCTTTGAAGGCTGATTGTGCGTGAGAAAAAAGTGCCGTGCTTTAGAGCATGTTAAGCCGTCGGTCGCGGTTGCTGTCTACGATTACTTAGACGGTGGTGGCCGTTACACAACTACGGCAGAGGCCTATTAGCGGTAGGTGGTTGAACAACTCTGACACCAGGGTTCATCGGGTCGTTTGTCGATGCGGTAGCCTACACGAAAACTTATGACTTTTCAGAATTTGTGTTTGTTTAAATCAATTAGTACCTACTCTTTACTAGTTTGCTAGTTTCAGGAAAAAGCGACGGCGTTGTACTTTAGCTTCGTGTAGCACACAACGACCTTGTGCCCTGAACCTGAACGCATAGATTTAGTGGGGCTTTTTATTTGATAATTTAGATGTTGTCTGTCCCGCGCTTGAACTGCTTGACCCGCAAGGCTCGCGCCGCGCCGCTGGCAGCAGCGCTTGCGCACCGTTTTCACTTTCGCGGGCCGTTGCCCTGGAGATTGCCTCGGCACACTTCGCCGGCACTCGGTCAAGGCTTACACCGGAATTTGATGGGATTTGGAACGCGGCCTCTATGGCAGGTGTGATGTGAACTGTGGAGTAATGGAGACTGATGAGGGAAGGTAGCCCGTACAATATTCAAATACTTAGATGGTTATCCCGGAACTTAATGAGCATCCTGTTGACTTTTCCAAAGCCAGTCCCCGACTATCATGACATGAGGAAGTTATTACATTGTCATCATTATTCCTTATTTCTTTTAGCCGTGTGATGCCGGCTTCGAAAAGAATTACAGTCGGAGTCGTAAGAGGCGACTGAGGGGACTCGAGGGTGTGTATTGCAATTTTAGGCGATGGGCTGACAACCTGTCAGTATGGCGATACACAATTTTTCGAATAGACCTCAATTATTTGTCGAACGTGGCATAAATGTCCGTGTCTCGTGGCCGTTTACGCTGTGCCTACTCCGCAAGGGATTGTAGGCGTGTGTATGTATTATAACTTATCCCAGATATTGTTATTATAAAACTGACAATAACACTAGGTTATATAATTTATGTTGATAGGATTATTTGGGCTAAATACAACTTACTAGGTTAGTTAAACACGGATAATCATTAACTTAGTAATGATATTTTTAAACAAGAAGATAATAGGTATTAGAAATATTCTGTTGGACGAGAGAAGGCACAGTTTCACTTTGAAATAAAACGGTGTAGATACCTTTTGTTTTTATGACATCATCAATGATGAAGCAGGCAGCCTCATAGATGACCAATCAAAAATATCACAAAGGTATAATAAAACAAGAATAGGTTTAGATGAAAAATACAAGGCATCGACCTTTTATCATTGCTGTTATCGCGCAGCACTTGGCAAAGAAAGTCAACTTCATATTTATTATCAAGTCTTTCATATTCCGCTGATACATTTGATAATATTGAAGCAGATATTATACTGTATGCATGGACTTGCAAAAGTAAATATATTTTTAAACTAAACTAGCAGAAACAATATGCAATTGCCGGCTTAGAATAGCATCACCCCAACTCTACCCGTTGGTGTCGTTAAAGCGAGTAATGGATAAATTCGTCCAAAAATTTGGCAACACCGTTCCCTGTAAATGTGTCTGCGCTCGCCAATCTTCCGGCCAAGCATAGTGAACATGGCAATACCTCCAAAGAGGGGAAACCCCATGTCCAGTCCAGCCGTGGACTGTTGTGGTTGTTAATCTAATGTAATCAATTGTGTATGTAACATTTCGCCTATACAGTATACTACATATTGCCTATACAGTATACTACATAGTAGGTAACCATTGCAGATATTTTTTTATGTAGACCTTTTGTTAAATACTTATTATCTTAACATATTGTTTATCCTACGTCGATGATCCTAATACCGATTCTACACTGTATCAGTAGCCTTAACAGGTAGTAGTTTTTTGGGTTGCTAGTTAAAAGTTAAATTTATGGTAAAATTTTAAATTTGTTAGTGTTACTTGAAATTGATACTTCTGATAAACGAAGTAATATGGTATTATGTAAACTAACTTTCTTTTTTATTATTTTGTTTACATGCCTAGATCATGCGGTTAAAAGAAATGCAGTACATACTGTTTGTTCCGCCCTGTATTATATTACTCCTAATTAAGTTGATATAAGACGTTTCACTCGCTGCCAATCGTGTTCCCATGGAAATACGATATGGCAAAATTATCTTTCATTAAAATAACGAAACTTTTTAAATAATAATGAGTTCAAGCGATTCGTTGTGGTTGTAAATCCGTACCTACTAATATTATAAATCTGAGAGTTTGTGTGTGTATGTATGTTTGTTACCTCTTCACGCCCAAACGGCTTGACTGATTTGGATGAAATTTGGAACACAGGTAGAGTATAACCTGGAATAACACATAGGCTACTTTTTACCGCGAAAAAACAACTATTACCACAGGAAAATGAGTGGCAGCGAGTGAAACCGCTGGGCGGAAAACTAGTGGGAAATAATACCAAGAGCAATACCTAATTAGCAGTCATAACTTTTAAGTGGGTACAACATTCAATCATAGATACAAACATTATTCAACAATTACTAGAAATATGTACTCTTACAGGGGAATTTCTGATGTCATTGCATTGATAATACACATTTACTTCATAAATATCTACTTTTTAGAATTGAAATATCCTACTCATACTCTATAATAAATGCGAAAGTTTGTATATTTGTGCGTTTGTTTGTAACTTCTTCACGCAAAAACAACTGAACCGATTGTAATGAAATTTGCCACACATATAGAAGGTAACAGGGATTCACACATACTATAGTTTTATCACCACTTATTCGGGCAACGCCGCGGGTAACAGCTAGTATTATTATACATACCAATAAGATATTTATAGAGAAGTCGTATTTTTTTCTTCGCTGTGTTTCAATAAAAAAAGACTAAGCTATATATTCACATTCTCAAAAACAACGTAATAAAATAAATAATAAGCAGTTTACATAATTTTTGTCCGTGTGATGCCGGCTTGAAATAGCATCACCCTATTTCTTACCCATGGGTGTCGTAAGCGGCTAAGGGACTCGAGGGTTAGATGTGTATTGCTATTTTAGACGATGGGCTGCCAACCTGTCACTATAGTGATACACGGTTATCTGATTGACCCTCAAACTTTTGTCAGACGTGGTGTTAATATCCGTTGTACGCCGTTAACGCTCTGCCTACACCGTAAGGGATATAGACGTGATTTATGTATGTATGTTTATAGTTTTGTTGTTAATCAATTTATAATATTTTGGTTGTTAATCCGTACTATGTGTATATGTGTGTGTGCATGTATGTATGTTTGTTACCTCTTCACGCTCAAACGGCTTGACCGATTTGGATGAAATTTGGAACACAGGTAGAGTATAACCAGGACTAACACATAGGCCACTTTTTACCGCGTGAAAACAACTATTACCACGGAAAAATGAGTGACAGCGGGTTTAACCTCTGGGTGGAAATGTAGTCAATTTAGGTATAACTGAGATGACTCCAAGGGACTCGAGGGTGTGTATTGCTATTTTAGGCGATGGGTTGACAACCTGTCACTATGGCGATACATAACTTTCCGAATGACCCTCAAATATTTGTCAGACGTGGCGTAAATGTCCGTTTTGCTCTGCCTAGGGATTATAGTCGTGATATGTGTATATACGAGTCCAATGTGCGAATCGTGTTTCAGGTAAAAGATGCAAGAACAAGATGGCGACACGGAGCCGGCGCACCACGCGCGTCGCCCCATGAACGCCTTCCTCATCTTCTGCAAGCGCCATCGCAGCGTCGTGCGCGACAAGTATCCCAACCTCGAGAACAGGTTATTTGAATACCACACCTAGTTGATAAGAATTAATATTTTAACTGTATTCATCTAGATAATGTAAATATTTTAGGTATTTCATATAATTTTTAAATTTTTTGCCTGAGATACAGGGTAATCCTAGTTCAGGCTAAATTGTAATATTTAAGTACTTCTCTAAGTAATTTTACTTTATACGTAAATACTGATATTAAGCTTTTAAATAAATTATTCTTATTCTTATACTACCGAATTTTAAAACGCTTTTCGTGTTAGGTATACATTTTTAGAAAACTTGCAAAAATTTTCAAGCGCGGGCAGGATTTGAACCTGCGACTGTCGCATTACTAGTAGCGACGCCTCTTCCATCTGGGCTACCGCAGCTCGTTCCTTGCCCGCCAATTTTGCAAGTGTACCTATTTGAATGCCAGTAACGCGTGACACGGCACATGTACATATAGCTACAAACATACATATAGCTTTGACAAGTTTGCAAGGAGTTTTCTTTTCACTTTTTTTACACTGGTTCCTAGACGCTGGATACATGGTGCTGTACTTGGTACGTAAGGAACGGAACGTCACATAATTATACGATTTTTTTGTACTTGGATGTATGAGACCGTAAAACGAAACGTAACTGATCATAGTTACATCACTCGCATCTCAAAAATATTTACTTTTATGGATTTCCCTGCATATTAACGAAAACAACGTACAATCAAAACAGAGTTTTAATTAATAACAAAGCGCGAAAAACGAGGATACATTCGGAAATAACAATTATTATTTTTTCATACCTTTTGTCTTTGGCATCTTGTAACGTAGTCAGTTCAACGCCATCTACAGTGCTTGGAAACTAAACTGTTTTTTCATTCTCAAAAAGAAAACTCCCTACTGTACTTCGAAAACCTACAACCTTAGATATATCGTTATCTATGAGTTTATTAATAAAAATATCTTAACACCATAACAAAATGCAAAACTCTTCTAAACATTAGTGTACCTAGTTTAATTTGCTTTTTTACTTGTTACTCTTGCAATCCAATATTTAATTAATTTCTTTATACACAGATCTATAACAAAAATCCTCGGAGAGTGGTGGGCCAACTTGGACAAAGAAGAGAAAGCTTGTTATACAGGTCTTGCTAAACAGGTGCGTAACTACATAAATATCACATTATTTAAATATAGATTCCCCTCTATTTTTTATATATCGACATATTTATTATATTGCAGTATAAAGACGCCTTCTTCAGTGCTAATCCTGACTTCAAATGGTACAAGTTGCCTGCACCGCCTCTGCGCACGCTCGCTTCTCGCCCGCGCGAGCACAGCGAGAAAAACATATCCCCGACTTACGAATTATGCCAAGAAACGGAACTTGAGAAAACTAATAATAACTCCACTAAAATTGATTTCAACAAAAAACCTCGCGATCATGACTACGAAGCACCCAAAACTTTGTCCATGTTTACCCCTGGCAAACTTGCAGACGAAGCACAGATGGGGGGTCTCAGCAGACTCCTAGACGCCAAGACTGAAACTTCAACTCCCAACCCATACTACTCACCAACGCCTCTCAAAGTTGGCATGATCTCAAACGAATACAGATCTCTTAATGTAGAAAAGAAGGCAGGAACTTGCCGAGAAGAGACCATACGTGAACTGCAGAATGCCTTATCTGAAACTACGAAAGTGTTCACAGAAGATTTCGACGAAAATCAAGCTCGGATATACCGTCACGGCGTGCCAAGTGATATTTTCACAAGTCAACATGTGATAGACCAAGTAGTTGATAAGCAATATTCTAAGGAAGATGAGTACGGGTATCAGAGGAACTGGTCGGATGATGAGAAGAATATGAGGTCAGGGCGATCGTGCAAAGGGAAACGGTATCAAGAGTTTATGGCTGTTGGTGGGTTGATGGCAAACAAGAGACAAAGGAGAGAGCGAGACAAGACACCGGAGGATAATTACAATCCTTCTTGCAGTTGGGACTCTGGCAGCATGCGCAGTGAGGACTCTGCAGTCGCTGAAAATAAAATGGAACCCAATACTGAAATTACAGCACAAACCGAACCTACAGCCGACTCGATCGAAGCGTCCGAGCTAGACACGAACATTAACAAAACATTCAAGGCTGCCGATTTTGATTTAGATGCCAAGATTGCCGCGCTGCCATCGCTCAGCCTAGAGAAGTTTCAGCAGAAAAAACGTGAAAACAAACGCAGGAAGAAGACCTTTTCATCAAAACCTAAAGTGCTCGGATCTTCGCACATAATCAACTCAGTTCCTAATTACGAATCACGAAGGGAGATGGTAGAGAGCTGGCGCGAGCAGGTTATAGGGAGCCAGAAGCGGAAACCGAGAAAGGTTAGCATCACCAGATTTGAGATTAATAGCCTTGTGTCGAATATGGTACCCAACGAGTATCGTAAGGTAAGTCCTGAGATTAAGATTGCAACTGAGGCTCCATGCACCGTCGTACAAAGCATGGAGCTCTGCAAGCAGCCGCCGCACAGCGTGGACTTGCTGGCGCTGGCGACCCTGGCCGAGGTTGCCTCCAACACTTCCAAGATGGAAGAGTCCGGGCACAACTTTACCGCCAAAGCGAGCGACGACAACGCTTCCACGGTATAAAATACCACACGACTAGCCTTAAAAATATTCCAAAAATTATTTACCTTAGAATCAGATAATATTTATTTAGATCTAACTTTATATTGTACGCATAAATATAAAATATTATTGTACATTTTAAAGATAAGATTTATATATTAGATTATAGATTTTATTTATATTTAGAGTAGAGAAAACCTATATTATTACAATGAATGATGTAGGTTGCTACATTCTGCTTGTTAGAATTAAAAATAAGAGGGTGTTAGATTAGATTATCTAAAAATACATCACATGAATATAAAAGGCATAATGGTATTAATAATCCGATATGAAACGGAATAAAATATAAAATACGTCGCTTATTGCATCGACCATCACATTTTGATACACTAGGTATGCCAAACATACATAAGTCAGATTATTAACCTCATTTTGTATAAAACGTTAGGTTATTTGAATTGCCTTAATATTTTAGAATTAAATCAGAATTAAGACACCAATATGCACAGACTGTATGGCATTTTGATGGTGATTTATATTCATAAAATAATACATTGCATAGGTATTATTGTGCAATTAATTATTTACAAGTCGTATATATACTATACACATTATTATATATACAATTTTTTACTCAAGTGATCCCCATCACTTGCTATATGAATTTATCACACAATTCGGATAACAAGTGGTAAGTAGTATATAAATTAAATTCATTAAGTATCATAATTTTAGTCATAATTTTAACTGGGATGGCCTTACAAGGGCTGGTGTGCTAATATGCGGCGAGTCTAACTCGCATTTTGTGATATGCCTAAAGTAATTACAACATCTAAACAAGTTGCGATATATATTTAAATAAAACTAGTAATATCACGCATTTTAATTATATTACTATAGCTGATGTACAAAAAATATTCTTGTCCCCGTTAGGTACCTGAAGTATACCGCAGAATTTCATGCATCATTAAATATTGTCTCATATTCATAAAACATCATTGCAAATTTTTAATTAGTTCTTGATTATAAGATCTTATATGTACTCCTTTACTTTTGTCAGGAACAGTGTTTCTCAAATTATTGTTTGTTTTGTTAAAGTTTGTTGATTAATTTCTGTGATTTACATGAAAATATGTCGCGTTAGACAGTTTAAAAGTTTTAAATACAACCAGGTCTAGTCTAGAGTAGAACCTATTTTTTTAATATATTATAAATACTTATGTAATATTAATTATGATGATGTAGTAGCCCTCTCGGTGTAAAATGGCACGTAGTAGTATGTCGCAAATCGCCAGTCTAGCTATACCAAAATATTTAACGTCATTCATGATGAGTTGATAATTATTAATAAGGTCTTTTACGTTAAACATCTGAGGGTTTCTCATCGGCTAGTTGCGTGGCTACGGAAGGTAATAAAATTTGCGTTCTAGTAGTAGTCAACTCTTTTCTCCTTCGTAACCTTGCTGGCATTCATTTTGCCGACCGCCACTAGCTCCGTTAATATTATTTTCAAACTTTCAATGAAACTCCGATTATGACTTCCTAAAAAAATTTCAAGGTTGTTCATTGGGTTGAAAGGCTCGGTGTCCCACACGAAAGAAGAAGAACCAAACTCCCCAGCAAAGATGGCCTCCAGATGTTTAACGACATCTACCGATAAATTTTCGATCATTTTTGTTTCGTAAATAGCTGTTAAAAAAGGCCTCATTGATTTTGCAGTTTAAGAACTCTCACTCCAAAGTCATCGGGTCCAATCGGACTTGGAGTTGACTCAATTATTTATGCGATAACAGTAAACTATCCTGAATTTGCCAAGCTGATTCAATTGACAACTCTACTAAAATGATATACTTAAGTCACCACAAAATTGCGTGTCTCTGCAAGCCAGAAACATTTCGTGTGTTTAAATTATGACGTGTGTAAAATTTTGTGCCGAGAGAACACAAGCCATAACTTGACATGCTCGTCCAAAGACCAAGTATTTATATTTAGAAAAATAGGAAAGCTAGAATATAGCATTTTATGTACATCTATTGTATATTATAATTATACTATACACATATATATAGTAAAGCATAAGGCTAGCGTTGGTTTGCATAATTATTATGGCATTCCAGACCCAGACTATTTTTTAATTAATACAATATTATACATCGACTATGTTATTTATATTGTTAAAGTTTTGTTGAATTTGTTCTACAGGTAAAAGTGGTTCCTAATATTTTTGTGTAAGTAGATTGAATTTGCAAATTTAAGATAAAATTTCAATATCAGTAAGCCGAGTGCCGGCTCCAACCATTTAACGGTTATTTTCGTATCATATCCCATAAAGTAAACTATTATAGATAGTTAAAGCTGAATACGTAAAGGGGGCCAGCGTATTAAAATAACTTATCATTAATATATTATTTAGGTTCGGTCTTAGAGCTAGTATGTTTGATGTTCCTTGAAAATGAGAGCATCAAATATGAATAAGGGTAGAGAGGGTACGTAGATCTGAAGTTGCATTTATTAAAAATGCATGCGAAGATAAATAAAATAATATGAATATGATGTTTGGTGCTATAGATGACATTTTACACAATATGGCATTAAATTCTTATAGTCCCTAACTTCATTGAAGATTTTTCTTAATTTGATATATCAATGTTTTAATTCCCTTTTCTGTACTAAATTGCCGTAAGTTTGAGACACCATCATCGCCAAATAGTATTTTACAAGTAAGTGCAATTTATAGTACCTATGGCTACGTGTTAGTTTAATCAGATATGATTATCTCTCAATCAGAAATTACGGCCCTAATATTTTTAGAATCATCGGAGAACTGTTTGATGAGGGAAACAAATCTATCAAAAATTTGTTTACGTTTTGCGTTTATATTTATCTGATTTGATCCTTAAGAAAAAAATAATTCTTTCTGTAGCACCTATTGTTAAAAACTGAATTACTAATCGTTATTGATGGATTGAGAAGTGCAAGTTTGAGAAACACTGGTCTGTTTTTAATATTACCATTAGTTAAGGCATAATAAGTCGGCACCCAAAGTGTTTTGGTTCCAAAGTATATTGTTGAATGTTTTGTTAAGTATGAGTGGTTATCTCTATTATATTTTAAATAAAGTTTATTCATATTAACACACTGATTTTTTACTTTTTATTCAATATAAACTTTTCGAAGGACCTTTAAATGATTTTAAAAATTTTAACGCTCTTTCTCGACTTTGTAATATAAACTATTGTATTTGCCTAATAAAATAAAATATAAGTAAAATATTGACATATATTTTTGCTTTTCAAACTAAAAGTTAAAGATATGACAATACAAACATATTACTAAAAAAGGTACCTACTTATTACTTATTAGCTGTTTATTACAAAAAGGAACGCCAACATCCTTTAAATCTAACATTACAATGAGGTCTTATACAGCTAAAACATCAATCTCTGATTAAAAGGACAATCATAGGCGTACACAACATAGCTAACAAAATGAAAAATTCAAGACGTAAACATATCTTAAACTAGCGGCCCGCCCAGCGATTTCACCCGCTGCTACTTATCAGTGGTCCCGTAGAAAGTTTACTTCTTTACTCCATTCCAGCAGAAGGGACTCAACAGGACCATGTGCCAGCAAAAGCGGCCCGTCATGTTAAACAACTTTTAATTCGATGCCGATACCTTATCTCCTGTAGTTTAGATGGGATGCTGGTGGTCTGCTTTAGATACTCCAGACCTTCGAAGACCATGTACCAGCAAAAGCAGCCCGTCGTCATGCTAAACAACTTTTACTTTGAAGTCATTACCGCAGCTCTTCTAGTTTAGATGGGATGCTGGTGGTCTGCATCAGGTACCTACTCTAGATCCTTGATTACCATGTTCCAACAGAAGCGGCCCGTCATGCTGAACAACTATTGCTACCAAGCCATTATCGTATCTCATATAGCTTAGCAGTGCTCCTGGTGCCCACCATCAGGTACTCCAGACCCTCAATGAACAAGTGCCAACAAAAGCGGCCCGTCATGATAAACAACTTTTACTTTGAAACCATTACCGTATCTCCTATTGTTTAGATGGGATGCTGGTGGTCTGCATCAGGTACTCCAGATCCTCGATAACCATGTGTCAGCAGAAGCGCCCCGTCATGCTGAACAACTTTTGCTATGAAGCCATTTTCGTATCTCTTATAGTTTAGCTGTATGTGCTCCTGGTGCCCTTCATCAGGTACTCCAGAACCTCAAAAGCTGACAAAAAGTAGTCCAAGTCCGTTTTCAATATACCACCAATATCAGTGCCAAATATCCGCTATATTTCCCGCTTTTCCTGCCTCTAACCGTTTTCTCGTGGGAATGAGGAATTTTCCCGTAGTAAAAAGTAGCCTATGTTACTCAGGAATGTTATAGCTTCCTAATGGTGAAAGAATTTTGGAAATCGGTCAAGTAGTTTCGGAGTTTATCGATTACATACAAACAAACAAAAAAACAAATCTTTTTTCTTTATTATATTAGTATAGATCTTTATTCTTTTTCGTGTGGGACACCGAGTCGTCCAACGACCCGATGAACCCTGGTGTCAGAGTTGATGTACATGTAAAGTAGGTATTACGATGTTCGGTAAATAGTGTAAATACCTATACAACTAATTGTTCTCCAATCTGACAGAAGCGGATTTTCGATAAATTACGGTTTCATCGAGTTAAGAATTTTTAAGTGAAGAGGGCGCTAGTTACGCTCAGGAAGCCCCTTATCTATCATCAAACATATTTTTTTCGAATATCTTCTATGTAGGTACAGACTTTCGTCCCTCTTTAGCTTTATTACTTACATGTTTTATGTAAGTAATAAAGCTGAAGTAAAATTACTGTTTCATTTTATTAAAACGCGAACGAAACAAGTATAAAATTTTACGCAAAATTACGATGAATAGGTAGGTACCTACTTTCTTCTTATCGTAAACAGCTTAAAAAAGTTCAGAAGAAATTTATCTTCTTATTAATTAGAAAAATATTTTGGATAAACTTCTCCGACCTTCGAGCATTTTGTTGTAAGCAAAGATGTAGAGTTTAGATATATGTATGATAGCACATAACTCAAAGAAGATGGATGAGACACGGACTCAACGGAAACCCACAACATACCTGTAAGGTGTAGGCACTTACTGGAGGGTAATATTACCAGGATAGTGTATTTCACGCTCCCTTGCTAATTTTGTACCTACATACCTAATTCATACAACCTCGGCCATATAACGACTAAAACAAAAAGGAAAAAACAAGCGTAAAGAAAAATAACGCCATCTATTAACGAGTAGAAAAACGTTAGCTGTGTAAATGATTAGCAGTGACATCTACAATCAGACTGTGCAACATTACTACTACATCATCATTGGCCTCACACGTCTGTAACAGTACACACACACCACAAAATGGAATGTGAATTGCCTTACGCAAAAAAAAACTAGATTCCAAAGCCAAAAATATATGATTAAAAGTTTTAACTGTCAGTTGGCATTTAACAATCGTTTTGAAAAATTGCTCGTTGCCTTTAGTTAGAGCATATTTTCCTATTATTACGATAATATAAGTTAGTGAGAGTGTAATTTTTTGTCATCCTATCCGTCTCTTAACAATTTCTGCAAATCTGGATGAGTTTACAATGATAGCTGCCTCTGAACCGCTGGTAAGATTTTGTTTACAAGTTTCTTCGCTGTTTGTGTCTGTTTACTAACATCATCTGAATATTTGTGCTTTTATGTTGTGTTTTTTAATTGCTTGCATCTTATATAACACGGCTTAAACCGTAAAACAACGCTACAAAAAAAAAAACTACTTTGCCGGCAGCCACCCTGACAATGTATACTCTGACCGCATTTTCAAGCCACACGCTTTTTCAGGAGTTTGTGCCCCACGGCAGGACAGTGTTAGCAAAGCATCCAACTCAGATCTACAATAAGAACCACAATGGCTCTCTGTCGGAGCACTCTTTGTTGTACAAACTCACTAACTTTGCTATCAAAGATGAGAGTTTGTTGGAAAATTCTGAGGCGGAGGACAAAGAATGGTGGTGTATCAAAGAGGTGTACTACAGAGGATCTGATGGTAACATCTACAGTTTAATCCTGTGCTTAATCTTAATAAAAGTTTTGAACTTTATTGAAACATGATGTATCATATATCTGCTGTTGTAAATTAAAGTACAGATACCAAAGCTTATTTACAGAATGTATTAGTAAAAAATGGTTCAGAGTAGTAATAGGTAGCAAAAGTGCTAAAAGTGGCCAAGTGGCACAGTGCTTTGTATAACTACTGTGAATCATTCATTAACAAATAAAAACTCAGCAAATAAGCTTCAGAATTCGCCGTCTGATGCAGGTTTAAAATAGCATCACCCCAATACAACCCATAGGTGTAGTATAAAGCGACTGAGGGATAGATTAATCCAGAGAATAGTTAGCAACATTCCCTGTGAAAGGAATATCTTGCACTGCACTCGCCAATCTGCTTGCCAAGCGTGATAAGTATGGCAATACCCTGCAATAGAAAATATTAAATCTGTTCTTCAATCTCCACCATCAGTTGATCGATAAATAATATTTTCATTGAAATAAGAATTTTTAAGTTATGATGGCAGCACCTTGCCTATAGGAGCACCTTGAGACTAATTTGGTTTATATTGTGGTAAATTATGAGTAAAGTATAAAAAGTTAGGGAAACTGTTTAAATATAGTTTAAAAGTAAAGAAACTCCAGCATTTTACATTAAAATAAAATCTATAATATGGAGGTAATTCCTTTGCAGATTTCGAAGATAAATCTCCCCAGTCACCTAAAGAAGCCAAGGGAGAATACATGTCTGAATCCTTTAGACCTCAGAGCCGATTAAAAAATGATTTCAACATTTCCATCAAATCTGAACTGATTGGAGGAATCAAGAAGATGGACACCGATTGTGTTAATTCAGGTGGCACTTCCAGAGGGGGCAGTGCTAACAGCTCAAGTAACATGTCCAAGAAGTTTCAGTTAAGTGGTGGACAATACAAACAGAATAAGAAAAAACCATTGAATCCAAAAACTGATAGTATGTATGAAGAAGAGTTGTATGTCAAAGGGTGTACTGCAGTTTGGTCGAAAGGTAATAATTTTTCACAAGTTAGCTTTTTGCCCAGTGGTTTTACTAGTTGGTAAAATAAAAAGTTTTATGCATACTTTTTATTGCTTATTCTTTAATTATTTGTTATTTAACAAAAAATTACATATTATTGTTTCAGGTCTCATATCAACTCCAGCCACAAAATTATCTGGTCCTGAACATAGAGAGACAATTTGCTGTTACACCATAGACAACCCTATAAAACATGCAGCATTTGCCAACTTCCATGTGGCCATCAACAACACCATGCTCATTGATGCTCTCAACTCACAAATTGGAGATGTCAAGAAAAACATCAAGATAGAGGACACCACAGAACATTTGGAAACGAAAATCATGCCCTCAATCCTACTGGTAGACAGCAAGTGCATGAGAGTGTTTGCCACTGATGGCAGAGAATACATGACCAGTATTCCTTTTCAAGTGAAAAAGGTTTGGCCAATGAAATATGGAGTGTTGCTAGAAAAAGATGCAACACCATTGCTGCACAACTCATTCCTGCCAGGATCATTTATGAAGCTCAATGAATCTCAAAATAGTACCTTTTCTAAGTCTAAGAACTTTCAGTTCAATATGAGTGCAAAATTACGAGCAGAATCTGTGTCAGGATATGAACAAGATGTGCCATTACCTACTTGCTTTTCTTTGAGTCACCCACTGGATGAAGTCACTCCTATTTTAATGAAGACTCCAGCACATGGATTGCAGTACTTCAATGATGGGGACGTCCAAATAATCTTTGTCAGTACAGAGCCCAGCATAATATTGCTTTATGATTGGAAATTGGGAACACATTCTCTATGGAAGATACGGAAAGCTCTTCGCGATGAATGCTTGTCTATGTGCCCCAATATGAACCTAACTACTACAATATTCAGTCAATCTTGCGATTTACTCGGCGGAAGTCCAATGCACAGCAATGTCGGAAAGAATACTACGAATTGGGTAACGGGAGTCAGCAGTCCGCTTCAGTCAAAGAAATTAGGGACACCTACATTCAATCGGTCAAAACTGAACAGTCCAATGGCTACTGCATTTCATCAACAAGGCTTGTCGCCTCATGCATCGATTGGGCAAGCTTCATCCACAACTATGATGGCCAATACCATGGCACAGGCCCCACCTGCGCTGCCATTGTACCCTGATCTATGTTTGGACCACATTTGGACCGACAACCAAACAATAAGGCGAGATCCGATAGAATATCCGAATGATACAAAAACATTCCTGCATACAGATTTGGTTGGTCATAATTATTTATGCTTTATGGTAAAAGTGGGTGGTGTAAGTAGGCTTCAGATAGTGCGTTTGAAGGAGTCGCACTTACATGGCCAATCCTCGAAGACCAATTTGATAGTTGGTTCGGTTTCAATGGTGCTAGCAAAAGACGCAGTTGTGTTGGACCATTTGAAGTTGATTGCTTTGATTGACGAATCTGGAAATATAATACTGCAGTCTGGAAATAACATTGTTGGAAAAGTAAGTCATAGTATATTATTGTGATAAGGCATAATACCTATTTTTTTCTCTATGGTAACAAACAACAACAAAGCAAGATTGATCGCTAACCAATCAAACAACGGGACTAATTCAAAATCCTTTAGGTTGGGTAGACTGTTTAAATATAAAATCACTTCCCAATAACAAAAAGGATAAAAGAAATGCATTTCATACATACATACACGTACCACGCCTTAATCTCTTTCGGGGTAGGCAGAGCGTTAACGGCCGCAAAAATATAGTCGGTATCGCCACGTCCGACAGAAATTTGAGACCCGTTTCAGAAAAATCGTGTATCAATCGTGTACCAAATACACAACTTTTAATATTATCGTATATTTCCTCTCAGGTGCACGTAGGCGGCGTGCTAGCCCGCCTCATAGACTGTCCGTATGGACGTGGCGCATTGCAGTCCCCGTTCCCTCGACGCAGCTCACTGCTACCGTCTAGAGTGCACGACGCTACGTTTGATGACTCAGCGCTTCATCTGCTGTCCCCGGTGCCGCACTCTACCAAGCAGCAGCAACAGAAAAACGCAGCAGGTAGGCATTAATACACATCCATTTTTAACTACCTAAATTTTGGGTCAACCGCCCTTCTTTTCATTACGTCGACGATGATGGCTGGTTTCGTATGTACAGGCTGGGAATTAGGTGAATTAATTCCCACCAAGCGGAGCTGATCACCCGATCTGCGCAGACGTCCAAACCCGAGGAAGGAGAATATATACAGGGTGGCCTTGTCCAAGGCCAAGTCTAAAGACAAAATTTGAATGTCGCGATTTTTTTAGTTTCCAAGTTCTAAGGAAAACACTTGCCAGTGAAATTTTTCCAATAAAACTTTAATAGTTGAATAATTCGGAAACTATGCAAAATCGCGGAAATGGGTGGGGTTGATTCGGAAACCCCTCGGTATTAAGGCATTAAAATGTTGTCTTTGGACGGCTCTATTCGGGCCACCCTGTACCTTGTTCGGTAATTAACTACCCTTGTATCCTGAAGTTCGCACAGGATGACCTCCCCAAAGGCATACATTAATAGGGATCACTTCCAGAGGGTTCATCAGATTTCCCCGCATTCCGTCATTGTTCCAAATTAAATAACGCAAGTTTGTAAGCTAACAAGTATGGTATGCAAAGCTATAAGCAATATTGTTGGCAATCGTCTAAGATAAATTATTTGTCTGTTCTGTGCTCAACAACCTTGTTAACACCTGTGCCCGATATTATCAAACTACAGGCTACAATTTAACAGGTGAAATTCGATGTTCATTGCGTAGTCGTTAAGCCATTATGATCCCAGGAATATTGACCAACTACTATTAAATTAGGAATTTCACCTGTAGTTTCATAACATAGGGCACTGATATATTTTTTCCTTAATTTCTAGGCCTAAAGTCCTTATGCGATGCATCAGGCTCCAGAGTAACGTTAGTATTCGACGGCGGCGCTATGTATCGCATCGCTTTGCCGTCTGTGTCGTGTTCCGCGCTCGTCACTAAGTGCTGTGACGCACTGAAAGCTATACTGCCCAAGGATGTAGCTATGCAGGTAATATACTCCTGAATGAGTGTAGTATTCGACGGCGGCGCTATGTATCGCATCGCTTTGCCGTCTGTGTCGTGTTCCGCGCTTGTCACCAAGTGCTGTGACGCACTGAAAGCTATACTGCCCAAGGATGTAGAGCTATGCAGGTAATATACTCCTGAATGAGTGTAGTATTCGACGGCGGCGCTATGTATCGCATCGCTTTGCCGTCTGTGTCGTGTTCCGCGCTCGTCACCAAGTGCTGTGACGCACTGAAAGCTATACTGCCCAAGGATGTAGCTATGCAAGTAATATACTCCTGAATGAGTGTAGTATTCGACGGCGGCGCTATGTATCGCATCGCTTTGCTGTCTGTGTCGTGTTCCGCGCTCGTCACCAAGTGCTGTGACGCACTGAAAGCTATACTGCCCAAGGATGTAGCTATGCAGGTAATATACTCCTGAATGAGTGTAGTATTCGACGGCGGCGCTATGTATCGCATCGCTTTGCCGTCTGTGTCGTGTTCCGCGCTCGTCACCAAGTGCTGTGACGCACTGAAAGCTATACTGCCCAAGGATGTAGCTATGCAGGTAATATACTCCTGAATGAGTGTAGTATTCGACGGCGGCGCTATGTATCGCATCGCTTTGCCGTCTGTGTCGTGTTCCGCGCTCGTCACCAAGTGCTGTGACGCACTGAAAGCTATACTGCCGAAAGATATAGCTATGTATTAAAGTATTGGCTGTGTGAAAATAACCTTGTATTTATTGTATGTCTTTTCTTTGGTGTTTATGCTATAATGATTAATGAGATCGAAACACGTCTATAGATCACCAATATATCATTTTCGCTCTTAATCCGTTTAGTGACGGGTGTACTCGCAGTTTTAAAAAAGAATGGAAATCTCCATAGGTGGAATCGCATCGTTACAAAACGGGTCGTTTGTCGACACGAGACGAGAAGAAGAATACTGGCACGCCTCATTTTACGCAGCGCTTTATGCAGCTGAGTGACTGCATCAGTCAGCCCAAAATCGCAGTCTATAAAGCCGCCTATGTAACAGCTTTTGATAATGAGGATGATTGTATTATTTAACTAACAAGTATCACTCATGATGTAGGTTTACGCTACGTACGGTAGGTGGCGCTGCAGTAGCCGCAGTTAATGGTTGTTGCGGTGCTCCCTACCAAATAAATAACAAGTAAGTCGCTTAAACTTACATCTTTAATGATTATCATTGTTGAAGAAGCGAAAGTAGTGTGTCAGGATCGTAGCAAGTGGAAAGATGTAGTCTCTGCCTACCCCTATGGGTAAGAGGCGTGATAATATGTATGTATGTTATAAAATTCTGTTTCCCATATATATTACAGGTGATAATAAAATGGTACGGGGTCCGCAACGCGCCCGGCTCGCAAGACCTAAATCCCGAGCAAGAATGGGGCATGTTTGCCGAGCTGCTATATTCGCTGGCTGGCTACGACACCGAGCGATTGGCCCGACCTAAACCATCCGATGAACAGGTACCAAAATGAGTTTTGTGTCTACAAAATTAATCGCATAAACAAAATAAGAAATAGAAAAAATTGTGTTAGCCGGGGATTGAACAGTGGAGTGCCGTCCCACCACTCTGCCTCTAAGGTACTAAACCATCACTAATAGTATAAAATTAAGTCGCTTGCCGTGTCCCTATGTATGCTTAGATGTTTAAAAGTACACAACGGATTTTGATGCGGTTTTCTTTAGTAGGTAGAGCGATTCAAGAGTTCCCGAAAATGACTTTTGCGGGAAATCGGTTTGCAGCGGGTAAACCGCTAAGCGGGCCGCTATATAGTACACGAATACACCATAGTAAGTAATAAATTAATCCTTGACGACCGATGTGGCGTAGTGGTAGTGAGACTGCCTGCGGCGCAAAGGTTCCGGGTTCGATTCTCGGTGGGACACTCACAAAAGTTGATATTTATCTCTTTGTGAATTTGTTCCCGATCTGGTTAGGACATTGCAGGGTGAACCAACTGATTGTCCGAAAAGAAATGGTTCCGTGCTTCGGAGGGCACGTTAAGCCGTCGGTCCCGGTTGCTGTCTATGATTACTTAGACGGCGGTCGTAACACAACCATGTCAGAGGCCTACTAGTGGTAGTACGCGGTTGAAAAACTCTGACACCAGGGTTCATCGGGTCATTGGATGACTCGGTGTCCCACACGAAAAGAAAGAAAGAAAGAAAAGAATTAATCCTTGTTGTTAATATTGAGTCTAAAAATCCAGCTTTGAATAATTTTGACTATGGACCGTTCTTATGCCGGGCATATTACTTACATTGGAGGTTCACTACAGCACGGATTCGTGTTTTTGAATTCTAAATTTCTCTTTTTTAGGTGGAACAAGTAGAAGTAGCTAGTAAGAAACAGCGTACATCAAGCGACGGAACCCAAGAAGACTGGGAGTACTTACTCAACTCAAAACTGCACAAAACCCTCGGCAACTCGCTCGCCACCATGCTCAACCTGAACCCTGTAACAGGTCTAGACGGACCCCCGAAAACGCTGAAACCCCAAGTCGAAATAGCTCAAAGTCAATTCAATACGAATTCTCTGCTATTCCCGTATTTGATCCAAGTTTTATACGCTTTTCATTTGGTTTACGAAGAAATAAAGTTGAACACACTTTTGGGAAGCGATTTGAAACCGCTATCAAGCTTTCTGTATCAAATATCGAAAGATCTGAGATTGGACGCGTATGTGAACCATTATTGGGTCGATTTTCCCTCATGTCTGGACTTGGAGTATGATGAGAGCGATTCACAAATGTCATCGAGCGTACTGAAGTTGGTGACGGAACCGAGCTACTTCAACGCGGACCCGCCGAACATATTTGCCTACATAAATGCGATGTTGAAAGACGTCGATGTCGGATACTATCCGTATTTGGCTGAGGTCAATAATATGTCTAGGGATATTATTGAGGTAAGTTTCAGTTATTTTATGAGTCCGATTTATTAAGGAAAATCAAATAACTCCGACTTACAAACTGTTTGAGAGTGTTTCTAAGATTGCTGATTCGTAAATAATGCGTGCTTCTATCAAAGCCGATAGTGTCTAGTCTCAAATTGCATTGAAGTGGTGTCATGGAGTTTCACCATAAAAATCGTATCGGCTGGCCTTGAACGGGCGAAACGGCTACATATGTATGAGTTTCACACGTTAAAATTTGGCCGATAAGCTGTTTGTATCTTCAATAAGTACATGAGTGCAATTTTGCTCCCAGTACGACTTGATCTTAAGGCAGTTTAAAGATTTGAATCTATTGTTGAACCAGATCCTCACAATAGTCGGGATCGGGTTCAGCGCGGGCGTATGGAGCGTCAGTGGGCAAAGTGTCGCGGCCAGCAGCACGCCGCGCGCCCGCCGGGATACCAACCAAGCTGTGCCGGCCAAACACCAGGCCGTACTCACTGCCATTGAGAGAGGTATGGTAGCAAATATAATGATAGGACACTTCCTCAGCTAAAGATTGGCAAAATGATACTGGAAATCGGCAACTGTCATTATTGTCCGTAGAATAGCGTTTCATTGTTTATTAAACCTTTTTTTTTCTGCACCCTATGCTCTCTAATTTTGCCTTATCGATATCATGCTTGTAAAGTATTCAAACGTCCCTATAGCATACAAAGAGACAATTGAATGAATGAATTAGATTTTTAAGAAAACGACAGGATTACCTAAGAATAAGCCAAGAAGATGTCCAGCAGAATTGGAAATAAATATAAAATGTTTAATTAAACATTCTGTACGCTACGGAATATTTATTCAGCAATATTAAATATTGATTATGGTATATGGCACAGTATATCGATAGGCTTCGCTTGTTCTCAGTTCTAAGCTTTTATAGTATGTATTCTGTACCCCAGGTATAACTCCTCGCGACGTAGACAATCTCCCTCCAGCTCTCAGCCTACTGCTCCTGTCCATCTTCTCCCGCTGCAAGGGAGATCCTGGCACCGACTGGCCTGCTGAAGCGTACACCCTGGCCATGAGGGAGGACCTGGCCAGGCAGGCCGAGATCGCTGCTACTTTGAGCTCCACTTCCGAGTATATGGAGAGTAAGTCGACGAAGGCATCCGCATTTTTTTTTGCCGTTGTAATTCCAGCGACACTCAGCTGTCATTCTATACTTCAAACTGTTAGCGAAATACGAAACAACCAAAACTATACAACTGACAGGATATCGAGACTCAGACGTTTTTAAAATAGCTGAATTCGGTCCCTGGACGATGACACTCGTCAGCAAGCCACACACCTCTTGCCTCCGAAGGGAGCTTACACTGACACGCTTGGTCTTAGATTTTCCATTGAGTTGTTCCATTATGGAACAAATAGGTAATTTTAGTCCAGTTATTCTGTTGATAAAAAAGCCCTAATATCGACCACATATTGTTTAATGGCATTTACGTTTAAAGTCAAAAGTTGAGATGAGTACTTCCGTGTCGTAAAATTCCAACTAAGCAAAATTTTATCAATGCAATATGTCTAAAAGCAAAATGATTCGCTTACCACACACACCTCTCCTTACTATCTGCTCTTGTCGCCTGAAATATATTGCTGCCTAAGCAATAAGGCCGTCAATTGTAAATTTTTTG
Organism: Tuta absoluta; assembly: GCA_027580185.1. Lineage (NCBI taxonomy): Eukaryota > Metazoa > Arthropoda > Insecta > Lepidoptera > Gelechiidae > Tuta > Tuta absoluta. Next base: position 14,432,420 of record JAQAHW010000005.1, read on the forward strand.
TTTTTTATCTTTTTTGTATATATGTTTTCTTCTGTGCAATAAAGTATATTGTACTAGCTGTTACCCGCGGCGTTGCCCGCATAACCCTCGAGTGGTGATAAAAACTATCCTATGTGTTAATCCATGTTACCTTTTACCTCTATATGTGAGCCAAATTTCATTACAATCGGTTAGTTTTTGCGTGAAGAAGTAACAAACAAATATACAAACATACAACTGTACCGAGTGCCTCTAAATCGCAATTATTAATTGTTCACTTCGAAGACTGATGTGCTGATGCTAATAATGATATGATGCTGTGTGATGCCGGCTTAGAATAGCATCACCCCATTTCTTACCCTTGGGAGTCGTAAGAGGCGACTAAGGAACTCGAGGGTGTGTATTGCAATTTTAGGCGATGGGCTAACAACCTACCTCTATGGCGAGGCACAATTTTCCGAATGACCCTCAAATATTTGTCAGACGTGGCGTAAATGTCCGTTTTGCGGCCGTTTGCGCTCTGTCTACCCCGTAGGCGTGATGTGTGTATGTATATGTTTGTACGAAGACTAATACAGAGAGTAAAGAGTTATATAACATTACAGCTTTAGCGCTGGAGGTACTGGAGAAAGAGACGGCATTCTCCGTGAACGCGCCGGTGACCGAGCCGCAGGTGAAGAAGGAGGACGGCGAGAGTGTGACCGGGATGGAGCATCTCAACACCAAGCTGCTCAGCCTTTTATACCCCAGGGATCGCAGGTCAGTTATACAGAAAAAAACTGATTTCCAGCATGAAAGTGCAGACGCTAAAACATCGATCCAAAGCTTGTACCTAGGGAACAAGATAGCCGATATTAATACTTATATACTTTTTATGTAAATAAATACATATTATACATAGAAAATACCCAGATTGAACACAAATGTTTAAAAACTCAACAAATATTGTCTTGTGGGGATCGGACCCACGACCCTTAGTAGGCAGGGGTATTATCCGCTACGCCATCTAGCCAGTCAGATCTGTGCTCTGTTGATCTGATTCGTCTTTTGTTTGAGATTTATACGATAGCTCAGTGAATAACCTTAAATAACAATCCAGTGCTGAACGTAGGCCTCCACCGGGGTACGATATAAGAGCACATATACAATAAGGCACGATCCATCGTTTTTGCCATCCAGTCGCTACCAGCAGTCTTCTTTAAGTCATCGACCGGAAGGCGTCCAACGCTACGCTTGCCGAGGCTCGGCCTCCAATCTAGAACCTGTTTACTCCACCATCGGTTCTACGACAGATGTGACCAGACCACTACCACTTCTTATACATAGATAATGTGAACATTTACTATACTTTTTAATAAATCTTAGATTTCTTTGTTTTATAGAATGGCAGAAGTGACGAACCTTCTTCAATCATCCATTCCTGTCACGATCAACCTCACCCAGCGGCCGGAGGTGTCCGACCACGACTTCATAGAGGAACAGGAGAAGCATCTACTTGCTTTGTCTACGAGGACTATGGCGCTGCCAATTGCTAGGTGAGTGAGAGAGATCAGAGACTAAGGGCTGGTGTAGTATGATGCCAGGAAACCGAGTGATTTCCCCAGACCCCAGTCTTCCCAATAGCGGCAGGTGTAATTGCGGCGCTGTGCAGACGAATCTATCATACTGCTCAAAAAATCCAATTTATGGTCACCTCAAGGTCTGCAGGAAGCTAAGTAGGCGGTTGAAGAACTCTGATACCAGTGTTTATCGAGTCGTTGGACGACTCGGTGTCCTACTCGAAAAGAAGAAGTCGAAAGTGATTTGACGTCATTTCCAATCGAGTCGTAGAAGATGATGAAGAAAAATTAAAATGTGAAAAACCATAACTTTCACACGGGTTAGATTCTGAATTCCTTTGGGAGCTGGTTCTGCAAATAGAGAATCGAGGTCCCAGGCACGTCCTTTCATCATTTTGGGAACTACCGGCATGTACTAACTATACAGGCTAGATTCAATCCGCCCCGTTATTCCCAGACCAGCTCCTGAGCCTAGTCGGGTCCTAAGGCGCAATTGGGCTGGTTGTTTGAACAAATACACAAACTTCTCCGGGTAAACGCTTGCTCCCCACCAATCAGTCTTAGGTTTCAAAGCCCACCCCCGGATCTAGGATAGTAGTGTCCAGTATTAGAAAATAACGAGTTAGATTTAAACATGTATATATGCACGACGAACGTGACGACAAACAACGAATATTGACGATTTCAAACTTCTGACATTCAGATTGTTTACTTAGCCTGCAATGTACCAATTGGGTTATTTCCAGGGTCTTTAATACAGTAAGAAACGTAGATGTATAAAATTAGTGTCCAAATGTATAATGGTTCTCAAACATTGTTTTTCACAATATGCATGATAACTTAATATAATTGAATAAACTGGTAAAATTAAAATGTTTATATTTTGACGCCATCCTACATAGCGCAACAACGTGCTTTTTTCTTCCAAAATATAGTTTTATTATTTCTTTGCATAATATGGTTTTTTGACACAAATTGGGAATAATTTCACAAAGTCATAAATTGCAAAAAATCAACTTTGAGTCGTCGGTCAGGATCAGGAATGATAACATTCGGTGTTATTTCGACAGAGGCATGCTGACGCTGCGCAGCCTGCCTTGCGCACCAACGGAGCCCCTGTCCCTCCCCACCGTATGCGTATCAGGCAAAGGCCCCCCGCCTCGCTGCAACACCATCACCCTGGGTACCGAAGCGTCCCCGGCCGCGCTCGTGTGGCCGACCTTCCACAACGGCGTGGCGGCCGGCCTCGCGCTCGCGCCCACCACGCAGGCCACCATACACTCCAGCTGGGTGCTGTACAACAAGCCGCGGGTGAGTACAGCAGCACGCAGCTCCACCTGCCACCATACACTCCAGCTGGGTGCTGTACAACAAGCCGCGGGTGAGTACAGCAGCACGCAGCTCCACCTGCCACCATACACTCCAGCTGGGTGCTGTACAACAAGCCGCGGGTGAGTACAGCAGCACGCAGCTCCACCTGCCACCATACACTCCAGCTGGGTGCTGTACAACAAGCCGCGGGTGAGTACAGCAGCACGCAGCTCCACCTGCCACCATACACTCCAGCTGGGTGCTGTACAACAAGCCGCGGGTGAGTACAGCAGCACGCAGCTCCACCTGCCACCATACACTCCAGCTGGGTGCTGTACAACAAGCCGCGGGTGAGTACAGCAGCACGCAGCTCCACCTGCCACCATACACTCCAGCTGGGTGCTGTACAACAAGCCGCGGGTGAGTACAGCAGCACGCAGCTCCACCTGCCACCATACACTCCAGCTGGGTGCTGTACAACAAGCCGCGGGTGAGTACAGCAGCACGCAGCTCCACCTGCCACCATACACTCCAGCTGGGTGCTGTACAACAAGCCGCGGGTGAGTACAGCAGCACGCAGCTCCACCTGCCACCATACACTCCAGCTGGGTGCTGTACAACAAGCCGCGGGTGAGTACAGCAGCACGCAGCTCCACCTGCCACCATACACTCCAGCTGGGTGCTGTACAACAAGCCGCGGGTGAGTACAGCAGCACGCAGCTCCACCTGCCACCATACACTCCAGCTGGGTGCTGTACAACAAGCCGCGGGTGAGTACAGCAGCACGCAGCTCCACCTGCCACCATACACTCCAGCTGGGTGCTGTACAACAAGCCGCGGGTGAGTACAGCAGCACGCAGCTCCACCTGCCACCATACACTCCAGCTGGGTGCTGTACAACAAGCCGCGGGTGAGTACAGCAGCACGCAGCTCCACCTGCCACCATACACTCCAGCTGGGTGCTGTACAACAAGCCGCGGGTGAGTACAGCAGCACGCAGCTCCACCTGCCACCATACACTCCAGCTGGGTGCTGTACAACAAGCCGCGGGTGAGTACAGCAGCACGCAGCTCCACCTGCCACCATACACTCCAGCTGGGTGCTGTACAACAAGCCGCGGGTGAGTACAGCAGCCCGCAGCTCCACCTGCCACCATACACTTAGGCCGAATATCCGGTTTGGTGAGAGAAAGAACCTAAGTTTGTATATTTGTATTTGTTGAAACCTATGTTCAATCCTCTTATTTTAATCATTTAATTCACACGGACGTTTACAAAGCTAGTTGTCTCCTTTACACCGTTCCCGCGTCGTTAGCTTACATGGCGACCCTGCCATTGCTGACTTTTAGGGCAGTACTGTGCTATACGATTCTAATAATATGACTTGATGTTAATCGGTCAATATCACGACAAACCCTTCATTCTCATTCTATGCTTTCCAAAATATGCATAGTTAGAACTATTAACACGAAAAACATTTGAAAGTTTTTATTTTGACTCCTTATTGTAAATAGTGACGTTATTATAATGGTACATTCATACAATGCACCGTTTTAAACAGTAGCTCATTTGACTAAATACTCTACCGCCGGCTATACCTGCTACTCGTATCTAACAAGTGCCGTTGTGATGTTCCCCGTTGCAGGGTGGGGCGGAGCTCCCGGTGGAGCACGCGGGGCTTCTGCTGGCGCTAGGGCTCCACGGTCACCTGCGCGACATGCCCTTCATGAACATCTACGAGTACCTGGTCAAGTGCAACGAGATCACCAGCATTGGCTTACTGCTCGGCCTCGCTGCCACTTATAGAGGTATTAAAAAAACTGATCTTATTAAATTCAGTGCATTTTTTGTTGTTTTTGCGATACACGCGTGATGTGTGTATGTATATAAGGTCATATTCAATTGAGTGCAATTTTTTTACAGAGTAAGTACTACTCGTGTAACTGAAGGTTTTTCCTCAAGTCATATGAAAAATGAAAATTGGAACTGACATACAAAAAAGTAAAAAAAAAAATGGCACTTTAGGAGGTCGATTATTTTTTCATATTTCGGCCTATATTTCCTTAGAAAAACTTGTTTAGTTAAACGAGTAGAACACACCCTTAAAATATCCATACACCTATCACGCCTGAATCCCTTAAGCGGGGTAAGCAAAAATTAGGGCCTTTTTAGAAAAATCATGTATCACTATAGTGACAGGCGTTTAATACTCATTTAAACGTCGAGTCCTTCAGTCGCCTCTTACAACACCTTTTAACAAATCCTTGGTAATTGAAATCGCCAATCTGTTATAGAAACACCTTAGCCGGCACAATTTGTTAAATAAAGGGAAATAAAACTCATGAGGCTACCAGTAAATAATCTAACTTAAATCAAATTTTACTCTTTTTTTCTATACAAAGGTCACTACAGTCCTGAGAATTTCTGTGCAATAAAATGAAACTCCTACTTTACAGGAACAATGGACGTGCAAGCGACAAAGATGATGAGCATCCACTTGGAGCCGCTCCTGCCTCCGACCTCCATCGAGCTGGACATCCAACAGAACATATTGGTAGCGGCCTTGTTAGGTGTGGGGCTGCTGTACCAAGGCACACACCACTCGCATTACGCCAGGGTACTACTAGACGAGATAGGTGAGTAGCAATGGTTTTTAAAACGTTAGATAGGTAAGTAGCTAAAAGTTCACTAAGACTTTAATGACATTCCTAAACTCATCAACAAACCAATGAACAAACATTTTTAATAATCAATTTATAAACCACTTTAATGTCATTCTAAAAGTCACTAACAAACCAATGAACAAACCTTATAAATAATCAATTAATAAACCAGTTTAATGATATTCCAGAACTGACTAACAAACCAATGTTCAAACCTTATTAATAATTAATTTATAAACCACTTTAATGACATTCCAGAACTCACTAATAAATTAATCCTGGTGAGATGAGATAGGTCAGTTAAAAATACGCTGCAAAAGTCTACTGAGACTTTATCGAGAAACAATTAACAAAATAATCAATTGATAAACTAATAATCAAGAAAACCTTTTGATTTAACCAGAAAACTGACACAATCAAGATCAACCAATGAACAAACCACAAATCAACCAATCAGTCAACAAACTAGCCATCAGTAAACCAACCAACTAATAAACAATAAAATAAATCTACAAACCAACCAATCAATCAACAACCCAACAAATCAATCAAACAACGTACCAATTCAACTAAACAGTGAAATAATCAGTCAACAAACTAACTAATCAATCAACAAACCAACTGACCAAACAACATGGGGCTATCACTTACCCCGCTAGATTTAAAAGTGGAGGCACTGATAACAACGCTTACAATATTTAGCTTTTGTCAACACTAGCTGAGCTGCCCCCTTTTGCCTTTTTATTTTATTTTAAAACTTGCTGTTACCCACGGCGTTGCCCACATAAGTGGTGATAAAATCTATCCTATGTGTTAATCCATGTTACCTTCTATATGTGTGCCAAAATTCATTACAATCGGTTCAGTAGTTTCTACGTGAAGAAGTATCAAACAAACATACAAACTTTCGCATTTAGTAGGATGTTTTTGTGTAGTTATCTGTCTGTGCCGTGTTAAAAGGCAATAAATATGTTTATACTTGTGTTTCCTCCAAATCAAGGTGTGTTGACGAAACCAAATTGTTTTCCCCAGGGAAGCCGCCCGGGCCGGAGATGGAAAGCTGTGTGGAGCGCGAAGGATACGCATTGGCCGGCGGGCTGGCTCTGGGCATGGTGATGTTGCGGTCGGAGTGCCGCGCGCTCGCGCCAGCGCTGCGCACGTACATGCTGGGCGCACGGGGCACGCAACACGCAGGTAGCTTTTTTTGTCGCAGAATATGGCTTAACCAAGAATTCAGCCGAGAACTCCTAGGAATTTGGCCAAAAGCTGGAATATGGTGAAATTGTGACTTCATTCTACCATTACAAACTACTGTGTTAACAATAAATTAGATCTGAACATATCAAAATGCTACCTTATGTCTTATACTAGAAAAAAGAATATTCTTAATTTCGACTATGCATTACACGGCTGTAATATTACTAGAGTTTCCTCCATCAAAGATTTGGGTGTAACGTTCGACACAAAACTACTTTTTGAGAGTCATGTCGACAATGCAGTCAATAAAGCATCTAAAGCCCTAGGTTTCGTCATGCGAATATCAGCAGACTTTAACAGTTTAAAAGCTATTAAGGTCTTATACTGTGCATTTGTGCGTAGTCACCTCGAATATGCCTCTACAGTCTGGAACCCCCAGTATGAGACTTACAAGTCACGTATTGAGGGCATTCAGAAAAAGTTCTTGCGTTTCCTAGACAAAGCTCGAGTTAAAACTTCTGGTTACCTTCAGAGATGTAAAAGGTATCACTTTTTACCTCTAGAAACTAGGCGTAATATTAGTGACATATGTTGTCTAGTTAAAATTCTAAATGGCAGTATAGACAGCCCAGAACTTTTATCAAAAATTTATCTGCGGACTAATCAACTTCGGTTTAGACAGCGCCCACTGTTGTCAGCAACTTCTGCTAAAACAAATTATAGGAAAAATTCGTTTCTTATCCGCACTTGCCGTGCGTTCTGTGACTTACCAAAAGATATTGACATAGATATATTCTGTACCAGTGTTTCAGCCATAAAGCGACTTCTAGCCAGACATGCATTCGAAAACATGTAGATTTTTTTATCTCCTTTTTTTGTTCACTGCTCTTTCCTTTATTTCCAAATTCCAAAATTTTCAAATGTATTCAAAATTTCAATTTTTTACTTTGTTCAACGGTAATACACTATAGGTGGAGATTTGTTATTAGTCCGATATAATTTATTAATCTGGTCTAACTGTTGTATAAAACTGTTAATCTCCCAAATAAAATAAAATAAAATAAAATTGTTCTAAACAGATCCAGGAATATGGTTGCCCTTCTAAGATTTTGACCGAATTTCGAAAGATGTTCAGCACATGGTAAAACGAGGTTCAAAAGATACTTTCTTTCTTTTTTCAATTATATTTCGTCAAGACTATTTTTGTTTTTTTTTTGAAAACTTGTATACCTAACACGGGAAGTGTTTTAAAATTTGGTACTCGACTATTTTTGTGTTAACTTAAAAATATACTTTTAAAGAAAATAAATGATGAAAACTTATGAATGTATTTTCAAAATAAATTTAATTCAATGTGCCAAATACCTTATTTTTGTTGTATAGGCGCACAAAAGGACAAATACAAGCAAAGCTCGTACTCCGTGCGAGAGGGCGCCACTGTGAACCTGGACGTGACGTCACCGGGCGCGACGGTGGCTCTCGGCCTGATCTACCTGCGCTCCAACAACGCGACCGTGGCGAGCTGGCTGGACCCCCCGCAGACACATTACTTGCTCGACTTTGTGAGACCGGATCTACTCATGTTGAGGATTATAGCTAGAGGTGACGCTTTTATATTAGTCCATGTTTCCATGACTTTTAAGTATGCCTTTTCAAAAAGCTTAATGTCATTTTATATAGGGTGAAATTTTACTAGTGACCGATAGCGTTAGTACGGGCTGGTGATAGGGAACAACATTTCCCAAATAACACGGGAATGGCAATGCCAAATAACAAATATTTAAGGGACAGCTCGCCGAACACTTATAGGGTGAATGCAGACCATGAAACTGAACAACTTTACATGAGAAAATATTTCAGGAAACGTTAAAAAAATTGTCTTCCCATAGTAATTGCAGTCAGCTGATCATAATTTTGTATGGGAAGTCAACTTTTTTTTCAAATGCCTGACATATGTTCCTAGGAAAAAGTTGTTCAGTTTCATGGTCTGCATGCACATTATCAGTGTTAGGAGGGCTGTCCCGTACACCCTGTATAGCGATTTACCGCGAAAAGACAATGCAGAAATTGCTTTTTCTTAGCGTGCCTATTACATGATGCTTCGGTATTTCTGACGAAAGAGAATGGTTCCAATATAATATGTAAGTTTTTTTAACGAAGTATCGACGGTTTTGTATTCTCTGAAACACGTATTGTATTCATCAAATTGTTAGCAACCTAACTAACCTAACCTAACTACCATCCGTACCTGGTTGCCATTCCGCCAATTCGGACTAAGCGCTTCCAGTCATCATTTATAATGCGCTAAAGAGTGGAACTCACTACCTGCGTCTGTGTTTCCAAACGCATACAACCCTAATCTCTTCAAAGTAAGAGTGAACAGGCTTCTTCTGGGTGAGCTCGCTCCATCTTAGACTCTGTCTCTGTCCTATGACCTAGACTAGAGTCAATAGCAAACCCATCATTAATAAAAAAAAAAAAAAAAACTATGCAAATGAAATAAACAGTTTGTATGTTTGTAGGTCTAGTGGTCTGGGACAGCATAGAGGCATCTGAGGAATGGGTGGAGGGCCAGGTGCCCGACACGATCAAACCTTACTGCTTCGTCAAACCCACCGAGGAAAACATCGACTATGAAGCCATGAAGTAAGACAAATTTTAGATTTTTGAACACTTGCAATATTTTCGAGCGCGGGCAGGATTTGAACCTGCGACTTTCGCATTACTAGTGTCGACGCCTCTTTTTTAGCTAAATTGATATTCAACATTGCAATAGTAATGTTTCAGTGTCGTGTAATGCCGGCTTAGAATAGCATCACCCCATTTCTCTCCCGTGGGAGTCGTAAGAGGCGACTAAGGGACTCGAGGGTGTGTATTGCAATTTCAGGCGATGGGCTGACAACCTGTCACTATGGTGATACACAATTTTCTGAAAGACCCTCAAATATATGTACGACGTGGCGTAAATGTTCGTTTTTTTGCGGCCGTTTACACTCTGCCTTCTCCGCAAGGGATAATAGGCGTGATATGTGTATGTATGTATGTTTAGGGCAATATTTGACAGTTGAATGTCACAGCTAAATGTTAATGCCTTGCGATGCCAACTTAAAGTAGCATCACCCCATTTTTCTGAGGTCTGACATGGCGGAATGGACTATTTAACGACTGTTGGCGCTCTACTTACTCTGCAAGACATAACAGCGTGTGTAAATAAACATGAGAAAGACAGAAAGAAAACAATTATTCTAAAATTGTGACAAGCTACATTTAACAAAGTTAAGAGAAGAATAAAAATCTTTGCTCTATATTTAAAGCATGTAACAGGGCATAAAAGTGAAAAGGTCACGACTCAGCATAATGTCTTTCTCGAGTTAAGCTAGACGCTGTTTTTCAGTCAAGCCTATTTCACATGACATACACAAGTTTTAACACGACTGCCCAGCCAAAAAAGGAGTGTAATGTTTTTTTCTCAAACATGCTAGGAAATGTGTTCATTTCTTTCAAAAAAAGAAAACGGGGAATTTTAACATTGTTTGTCACGTCTCAGATCACGCCAGCAAAGTTGTATGGAAATCCTTTGCTGGTGTCCATTAAGATAAATTCGTTATACGCTAAACCCACATAATTTGATTTCAAAATTATCTCGATGACTCTCATAGAAACGGAACGTAATTTTGTATGAAACAGGTAACTAAAGACGAGGCTGTATGATGTGAAGACCCTTGCCTGTCCAGAATTAGAAAAGAAAAGAATGAACTAAATATTTAGTATGGCTGAATATTACATAATACTGTGCCTTACAGGCGAATTTATTTAAAAAAATTACAATTGGTGGGAAAATTGTAAATTTTTATTTGTTTCGTTGTGTTGTGGTCGCTAGCTAACTTTTATAAGAAGTACAATCTTTCATTTCCTAGCCTTTTTTTGAGAAAAGCACTATGTAAGCCTCGGGGAAAATTACTTTGCATGACTTGTATAATTGAAGTCCTCGCCTGCTCCAGCAAAGTCTTATTTTCCATACCTCGACAACAATGTACTATAGCGGTCATGTATGTATACAGGGTTATTTTTTAGTCAGTGCGCAAACTTATACCATGATATCAGAATCGTTAATAGGACATTTTAGGCAAATAAAAAAATATGTTTTATTTTTATTATTTTTTTATTTTTGTCTGCCTCATAAAAAATAAATCATGGACTCACTACTTTTCAATCGGGGGTGCGTGAAAATGGCAACAGCGCTCGCGCAGCGCACCCTTCAGTCAGTTTCATTCAGTTCTCGCTTTGATTCCGTCGCGGGCGGGCGCGCACATGTGTGACACTACTTTCCCGCCGATCCCGAATTGATTTCGCGATGTCGAATTTGACGTTTCGCGAGTTTTACGAAATGGTGCGTTCGTACTTTTTAAGTGGGGAAAATACCCGAGCAGCCCAATTAATGTACGCGGACGAAAGTTTACCTCGACTGCGTAATGCTGGCGTTGTGGACCCTCATGTACCGAACCCAAAAACATTCCTCAACGTTATGCAGCGGCTGTTGGATCACGGGCAGTTTACGGTAAGTAACTGTTAATTAAACGACTATTGTACTTAGCTACCTACTGCCTACCTAGTGTTCTAGGTAAACTTTTTGCAGTTTACTTTACTTTAAATGCAGTTGTACTTTAAGGATAATTCGGTTAAAATCATCGAAGGGTAAGCGCGTGCGATACGAGCTACCTCATATCATCAGTGTACATAAAGCTTTCTAGCAGTGCAGATGAATTTCCCGCCACGCCGTGACGCCGGCGCCGCGCCGGCGGCAGATTTCTTCTAAAAATTGAACCGTTGTTGGCGCCACTATGTCTGGCGCTGTAAGACGCGGTGACTAATCGCGACGTTGTCAAACCATCACAACCTCTATTGTATTCAGGTTGTGTAGGCTTTTTAGGTACTATCAGCAACGGCTCCAGTTGCCATTAAAGTCTTTACTGGTTATTTTTAAAGAATATTAGAAAAACCTTTGAATGTTGATCTTTTGAAATGGGTATCAATCTTTTCTGGTTATTCTTGTTAACTGTAAGAAAAACCATTCTTAAGTTGATCACGTAGATGGTTACTTGAGGTGCTGTACAATCCCGAGTTACCGTTATGGATTAAACATTTACATGTCTTGCTTATGCTAGTAGTAGCTGCTAATTCTTAACCAAACTGGGAAAAATCCAACTACGTCATTAACAAAATAATCTTGTCTCTCCGCATAAACTAGAAACAGGGACCATCATATCAAGAGACCAACTTTTTAACCACTACACCACGGAGGCAGTTTAAGTGTAGGTACTTGTGAGATAGGTACTTAGTTGTTGTAGGTATCACCCGCACGCACCCCGGTACCAATAGCGGTCATTAACCTGGACTGGTCATTGACCTGTGCTGTAGGTAGAAGCTAGTACAAAGTCAGCTGATAGGTATAACTGGGCCGCGCGCGACGTTGCCATACCGGAAGATAGCTAGTGAACCTAATAGGGTGATCCACACTTACGTACGATACTGGGATAAGTTTAAGTGCGATTATTTCAATTTTTTGTTCTAAGTCAGGTGTAAAAAATAAATACATATTTTCTAAAATTTGATAACCATTACGTATGTTGAAGCTGCGCACTGACTAAAAAATAATCCTGTATATGTGCGATTCTTTAAAGGACTGAAACTCGCTAACCACCGAACAGATGCGAATGGGTATTGTATCGGAAGAATCCTTTCATTATCCCGAGTGTCATAAGCTTTCGTGTTAAGATCTCAGAGAGCAGCCGTGTTTTAATTTTTTTTTATTAATATGCTTGTAGTTTCCTCATTTGCACTTTCCTTTCTTTCCTCAGCCAAGCGTACTGCAACATAGTAGCGGGCGCGTGCTTCGCCCTAGGCCTGCGCTTTGCCGGCTCCGGGTGCGAGGAGGCCAGAGATACGTGTCTCAACTACGTGCGGATGCTGCTGTCTCTGTCTAGCAAGAGCGTGGCCGAACTAGCGGGACGGTCCACGCTCGAAGCGTGTTTGTGTGTGTGCCTCACTGCTGCTGGGATGGTAAAGATAATAAACAGTAGGAATCGATTCATTCACAATTTAGAACATTCAGTTATTAAATGCCTGTAACAGTCAACACACGGCCTGTAACACAGGAATAGAATTTCAATCATCATTGAGGTAGCAAACTGGGGAACTATTAGCGCCGCTCTCGACTGGCCTTTTTTTGTGATTAGTCAAAAATGTGTCAATGTCAGAGTTCAGTTACTTCATATCGGTGCGTTTAGCCAACGTCTCGCCTGCTGCCATCTGCAATAAGCTTTATTTTATACTTTATTGCACGGGCCTAATGCCAAGCGGTATTCTATACCGGCCAAACAGAAGAGTGGAAACAGGGAGCTTTGAGTTTTCCTCTCCTTTCATGACAATTAGAACACTCAATAATTAAGTGCCAAAACCTTTGAAGTCACAACACTTTCGGCATGTATTACAGCATTTTTTCGCGAAGTTTCCATGTTGGTGACACTTATAACACCTAAAAGGGGCTAATAATCCGTAATTATATGCAATTGCGAGTTATAACTCACTGGCATGTTGTAGTTTTTCCAATGTATTGATTTATTATTTAGCTTGGCGGAAAAGTTATTCTGTACGCACGTGAGTTTTTTTGGTGAATAAACGTATTATAAATGTTTAGATAATGGCTGGTCGCGGGGACATAGCGGTGCTGCGCTACTGCCGGCGACTGCGCGCGCGCGTGTCGTCCACTGCGCCGCCCGCGCATGCGCTCACGCACGGTGGACAGGTATTGACGATTTTTTGTATAAAAAAAGTTGACATAACACTAAAGATATTATAAGAAGTTATACCAGCTTTGAAACTGAATTACTCGCGAAGGAACGAAGGAGATTCGAATGTTTAAAAAAAAAACGATAATTCGGCCATGGTTTATTTTGCACTTACCGTGCTAAATTATCTATTTAGCCAAACCATTTAGAATTCTATAAGTACGGCCATCCCAATAAGCCATATTTAACAGCAGTCATCTTTATTCTTAAAACCGATGTCATCAATCAAAGCCCTCTACCATAGCATTAGCACGAATCTGACAGCTGTCAAATATTGCCTATTGGGAAGGCCGTACCTTAATGTCTTTTCATATTTCGGACCTTTGTTTCTTGGAGGATGTTGTTTTAATGGTTTGTTGCACCAAAGTATCGTGATTATTATGTATATCCATAGATGGCGGTGCACTGCACGATAGGGCTGCTGTTTCTGGGCGCAGGGCGCGCCACCCTGAGCACGGCGCCCGAGGCCGTCGCGGCGCTGCTGGCCGCCTTCTTCCCGAAGCTGCCCACGCACAGCGAGGACAACAGGTAAGTACTGTGGCCACGGAGAGGCAGAGGCCACTATGAGAAATAAATAAAAGATAATTTTTCACCAGATATTATATTCTTGAACACAAAATTTTAAAACACTTCCCGTGTTAGGTATAGAATTTATTGAAAATTGCAAAATTTTCAAGTGCGGGCTGGATTTGAATCTGCGACTTTCGTCATTACTAGTGACGACGCCTCTTCCATCTGGGCTAGCGCAGCTCGTTCCTTGCCCGCCAATTTTGCAAGTGTAGTTTATATTCCTATTTAACAGTATGTTCAGGGTGATCTCCTACACAAGAATTTGACTATAAAGAGCATCACATCTGCTGGGCCTTTTGGAACACATAGAGTCCCAAACGCCCAAACGACACGTGCTGTCACAGCGACGCGCGAGTTCTTTGGTCTGTGGATTACTACATGTCGATGGTTTTTCAAGACGAGGTGATAAGGCATTTCGTGGACCATAAATTCAACAGTGGTATCATAGCGATATGTATTTCGCAATTTTTCACTTGCAAAATTTTCAAGCGCGGGCAGTATTCGAACCTGCGAGTTTCGCCATTACCATTCGCCATGCCATCTGGGCTACCGCAGCTCGCTCCTTGCCGCGCTTGAAAATTTTGCAAGAATTGTATTCCTAACACGGGAAGTGTTTTAAAATTTGGGATTCAGCATTTAGATTTTTGAACAAAAATGCGCTCAATGCTCATTTGCTAGACAACCTTTTTCTGTACTGTGTTCGATAATCAAATTTTCTTACTGTCTTTCTCTCTCAACGCACTTTTATATCTGAAAAAAAGAAATAACTATCGTATAAACTCTGTTAGAGGAGAAGGGTATTAATTCATTATAGGTGACACTACACCGTATCTTATATTTGACAGGTATCACTTGCAGGCGTTCAGACACCTGTACGTGTTGGCCGTGGAGCCCAGACTGATCCTCCCCAGGGACCTGGACACGGGGAAACTGTGTTACGCGCATATACAGGTCTATATCACGCATATGTATAACTCACACATACACACGCCCGACCGACCTATACGTATACGACTACTACATAGAATCTCGTGCCGCTCGTGTCACAGCGAACCGCACTGCTATCACGCGTTTTTGTTTAAGTATCGGGAATATTATTAACTAGAAATCTAACAGGCCGTATGATGCCGGCTTAGAATAGCATCACCCCATTGGCGGCCGATGTGGCGTAGTGGTAGTACGAGTGCTCAGCTTAGAAGCTGACTACTAATGCTATGTATTATTAAGGAATAACAGTAACGCCACGACGGCTGATGTGGCGCAGTCGTAGTGTAACTACCTGCGGCGCAAAAGTTCCGGGTTCGATAACCGGTGGGTCACTCACTAAGTTAGTTCTATCGCTTTGTGAATTTGTTCCCAGTCTGGTTAGGACATTGCAGGCTGTACCACCTGAATATCCGTAAGGAAGATGGTTCCGTGCTTCGGACGGCACGTAAATCAGTCGGTCCCTGTTGCTGTCTATGATTACCTAGACGGCGATCGTTACACAACCATGTCAGAGGCCTACTAGTAGTAAGGGACGGTTGTAAAACTGACACCAGGGTTCATCGGGTCGTTGGACGACACGGGTGTCCCACACGAAGAAAAATTAGAACATTTCGCCAAACAAATATTCCTTAGTGAATACGCGCTCTAAATCACAATTGACTCCAAACTGTTTCTTTTTCTAGGTGATAGATTTAGAAGGCTGCGTCCAGGATATGAAAGCCCCCTGCATCATACCGGAGCTGGAGAATCTCCGGGAAGTGAGGATCAACGACCCGCGCTACTGGCCGATAGTCTTCCAGAGAGATAGGAACTGGGACCAACTCAAGTAAGCACTTCAGATTTTAAACTACACTTCCCATCAAAAACCCCAGGACAGTTCAGTTTTCCTTATTTCTTGGAAAATTTAATATATAAGAGTATCCAATTTATAAGAAAAATGTTACTGCATTTGACTTTTATTTCAAAATATTCATATTTTTCTGATAATCCTTACGAAACAAAACATTAACTTGCAAGGTGTCCCGGGTTTTTTTTATGAGAAATGTATTAGGTTTATAAATACAATATCGAGATCTGCTATAAAGTCCAGGAGAACTACTGACGTAAATCTGCGATGCATATGTTTATCGCTTATTTTTTTTACAACGTCTCGTATATATTTTTTATCATTATTTATTCGAAACTTAAAAAACTTAGTATGGTAGTACAAGTATTAAAACATAGACCTATGTTTTCCAAGAGGAAATAGCAATTGCAATTAAACATATGCTATATGAACTATAAATTCCCTAAAAGGGTAAACCTTACATTACTTATGTAGTCAGCTTCTAAGCTAAAGTAATTCTTGTTGTCAAGTTTGACGAATGATACCTCCTTGCTGAATTGCTGATGGGCCAAAAGGAAGATGAAATAAACTATACCTTTCGACTGACTTCGGTACACATCTGTTCAGCTTAAAAGCTGACTACTAATCCTGCGTATTTTTAAGGAATGACAGCTCCAACTCCACGATGGCTGATGTGGCGCAGTGGTAGTGTAACTACCTACGGCGCAAAGACTCTGGGTTCGATTCCCGGTGGGGCACTCACAAAGTTAATACTAACACTTTGTGAATTTGTTCCCAGGGTGGATAGGACATTGCAGGCTAAACTGCCTGATTGTCCGTGAGAAAGACGGTTGCTGTCTGTGAATACTTATACGGCGGTCGTTACACGATCATGTCAGAGGACACTAGGGTTCATTGGGCCGTTCGTCGGCTCAGTGTCCCACACGAAAAGAACAAGAAGACAGTAAAATTAAGCAGATAATAAAAACTAAGCATTTTTTTTCCAGAACATTCCTCACTTACACGTGGTGCATAGACATCAAGCAGCGCGCGGGTTGTTTATCCTACTCAGCGGACCCACACGGGTTCCTCACATTGCTAGCTCACTCGCTCACGCTGGACAAGGCGCACGTGTGGTCCGTGGCGCCGGAGAACATCGAGCTGTTCTCGAGCGACGAGGGCATCAAGAACTTCGTCAAGCATTACCTCACCAGCGAGAGTGACAGCGGTAAGTTTTTTTTTTAGTTCTGGACCCTATGATTTAAGCCCCGGGGCTATGAAAATCTACACCTGACTGTATGGTGGGGAGCATGAGCTCAACCGGAGAAGTTTTGTGGTTATTCAAACAACTGACTAGGCTTACGAGTTGTTCTGGGATGAACGGATTGGAATGAATGTAGTTCCCAAAATGGGGAACAAATGAGGGACCTCCGTTGGTTGCTTGAGGAGTTTGTGGAGTGTGATCGACTCGCAATGGCTGCAGCAGTGGCTACTGTGATGTCGTCATCCTCTTTCGAAAGGACGTGTCTCGGACGGACAGCGGTAAGTGGTTACTCCAGACTGGACTGCGGGATCTGCAAACAGGCACTATTCAAATATAATATACATGGTGTAAAAAAATTAGCTGAGAATATTTTAAGGGGTGAACCAGTACGTGAAACTGAACAACTTTCCCCCAGGAACATAGGTCGAAATATGAAAAAAAGTTGGCCCTTCCATACAAATTATCCCGGCCGGGTACCACACTAAGTATGGGAGGGTCAAATTTTTTTTTTCATATTTCGACCTATGTTCCGTGGGGAAAGTTGTTCAGTTTCACGTACTGGTTCACCCCTTAAAATATTCTCAGCAAATTTTTTTACACCTTATATACACAGAGGTATATAATATGCGACTAATATTGATCAATTTTATTACTAAACTATCAATGTGATCATGACGAACTAAGATACCAAGAACAAAATTATCCTTACAAACTGCGCAATGTTAATCGAATTGTCATTGTTAAATACAATTGTTCGCTTACCATACCAAAGAAATTCACTATTTACAAATTGTACTTCACAATTTCAGGTGTAAATTTAACAAGTTAAGTAAATACAAGTAGCGCTTACACTGCGCTCGCCCATCCGTGGTTACTATAGCAAAGAGAAAGCCCTTGTCCAGCAGTAGACTGTTGTAGCTGCTGAAGATGGGTGACGACTGATTACATATCTGTTGCAGGTATCTGCGCGGACTGTCTGCTGGTCACCAAGAAGCGCAAGGGTTTGTCCAATGAACCTCTGATGTCAGCGGGCTGCACGTGTCGCCGGTACAGTCGACAAGTAAGATGTACAGGCTGTACTGTACCGCAATGTATTTAATATTATGGTGGTTGCCAGGAATATATACCAAAAGGCAAAATGGAGGGTTCCAGGTGTAGTCGGGAAAAGGATAGCTACACGCCTGGTCGGGTCTTGTGTCCAGGGGACCGACTGCTCCACCTGGAGAGAATTGGAAGTGGTATATATGGCAGCGTGGTGAAACACCTCGATACCGTGTTTCAGACCCTTTTGTTCTCTGACAATCTGTGAAATTTTGTTTGAATTCTCGAGTGTCGTGTAGAGGGAGCTTAACATATTTAAAATAACGTTTGTTTACACGAAAATCTTGACTATTATTATTATATAAATTATTCTGTATTTTATGTTGATTGAATTGGTCTAAATTTCGTTTTGATTATTTGTTTTCTTACATAAATGACACTCCATAAAATAGCAAGACAACAAGTTAATTTTGTAGCAAAGCAAACTAACAGAATAAATTAGCAACAGACACAACGTGATACAGAACCTGTGACAAAGCTATGGCTGCCGCCAGCCATATTGAAACGTCATATATTCAATTTAGCACAACGCCCTCTAGTTTGAAATTCAGAACTATCAACAGGAAAACTCCCATTAAATCTAAAACTTATCTTTAAAAAAATTATCGTTTCAGGAGCAAGAGTACGTCCAAGGCCTGAGCATGGTGACCTACGAGTGTCTCGTGAGGGACATACTGTGCGCGCTGCCGGTGCACACCAGCTTTTGTAAGGTAAGTAAGACGTCCACTGCTGGACACGCGCCTCCACCAAACAGGTGTATTTATAAACAGAGATTTTTGGCAGGGTAATTGTTAACGTACGATTTAACGGGCAAATTGATCAAATATTGACGCATGATAATATTTCTGAAACGATGAAACAACAATTTTTACTCGTGAAACTGAACGATTTTCATCAATAAAAGTAGATCGAAATATGAAAAAAGTTAGTCATCATCATAATAGTAAATCATAAAGGCCCTTTTCCTGTCATGCGTATTTTCGCCCGCGCGCGGATCTGGTCCGCATGCGGACCGCCCGCATCCTATCATTTTGATGCATGTTTCTCCTATCATGCGGCTAGCACGCGCGCGGAACGCGGATTGGATGCGGGGGCGGTAAACGAAATCCCTGTCCTGCGTGTGGCCCGGAGCGTGCTGTCACCCGCATGCGGACCAGATCCGCGCGCGTTCGAAAACACGCATGACAGGAAAAGGGCCTATTTTTTCATGATTTACACGTTTTATAGTTAATTATCATTTGCAGATAATGAAAGCGATGCAAACGAGCCCCACGTCGCAGCAGATGTGGCAGGTGAAGCTGCTGCAGGCTCAGCTCGAGCACCACAACCGACAAGCGCACTGCGACATGAAGGTATACATATAACAAGTTTTTATTGCGTAAGTTTTCACATTAAAATCTTTTCGCTCAAGCCAACCAAAAACGCGGCAAAATCCGACGCCGTCACCCTGACAGATCTGTCTAAATCCACAGACAAATTTTGACGGCCGCCTGTGATTAGCCAGCCGCGGCCATTTTAATCTTCTAGATGTTCTATTGGTTATTTTCAGTTAATTTGCCTTACTAGTTTATCTATTGCGGGTAGTTAACCTTAACTACCCGCAATAGATTTCAAAACCAATGAAAAAATTTGATTTGGTCTGCCCGTTAAAGGGTAGTCGTTTATTTTTAACTCATAGTTTCTAGACCATTGACCGAACCCAATTTATTTTTTTGTGTCAATTTATGTATATGCTAACGTACTTTCATTTTCAGTGGATAAATACGACTCAAACTGGGTTTGTACACTGTATTAACTGTCTCATTGACAAAACTGGTACATTTTATTATGTTAATTTAATTATATAAAAAATTAATTTAAGGTGAATGACTCGACAGTGACGCCACTTCACAAAAAATAAGTTTTATCTTTATACAAACAATCTATCAGAATGTCCGTTGCCCAAGTTTTTAGTATTAGTCTCAAGTAAAATTAGAACCTGCAAATACAATGAAATATTCACTAATTAAAGTAATGGTGAAAAGTGCCTAAAACGGATACTTTTGGTATAAATTCCCATAACTTTAATTTCATCGAATATTTCATTGTGTTTGCAGGTTCTAATTTTATTAAAGGATAATACTAAAAACTTGGGCAACGGACATTCTGATAGATTGTTTGTATAAAAGAGAAAATATATTTTTCGTGAAGTGGCGCCTCTGTCGAGGCCGTTCACGAGTACACTCGCCTTAATAAACAAGCTACCTACCATAACATACATTGAATCGAAAATTTACGCAAACGTCAAAAATAACACAATACGGAATATATGCTTTACAGACACGCAATACGTCATGCCCTCAAATAATTATCGGACTAATAGGTTGGGGATCGTGGCCATTATCAGTCACTGTCAGCATGCGTGGGCCTGGATAATCTTCTCTACATGTTCCTGTCAGCTGCGGTGTGTAGGGCTCCATGAGTTGCAAATGTGTATTTGTCTGGTCACGGTCCCTTGCGGGGTAGGCGGAGCGTAAACGGCCGTGAAAAACTAACATTTACGCCACGTCTGACAAACGTTTTGGGGTCATTAAAATAATTGTGTATGTATGTTCCGAAATTGTTGATAGTTTACGAGTTATTCAATAATACAAAAAAAAAAAAATTTGTTCTCGAGTTCTACGTAAATTCTTATCCTAACATTTTAGTAAGTAAATTATTATTCAAAGTATATTTTCTGTATAATCATCCCATTTCTTTCCCGCGGGTGTCCTAAGAGGTGACTACAGACTAAGGGACTCGAGGGTTACATTTTATTGCAATTTTAGGCGATTGACTGAAAATCTGCCACTATGGCGATAGATTTTTTTTCTGAATTACCTTCACATATTTGCCAAACGTGACGTTAAATGTTCGTTTTTACGGCCGTTTACACTCTGCCTACCCCGCAAGAGATATAGGCGTGATATTAGTATGCATTATTCTAGCTGGTCCGATCACTGGCGCAGATGTCAAACTTTATGTCCGTACGATGAAACAGCATGGAAAATATTCTTTCAACTCATTTTTTATTTTATTTTTAGGTGGACAGCCAAGAGCCAGCGGAACCTCTCATCTCCAACGAATACTCCACGGCCATCAAACAAAAAGTATCCAACACGTTCGACACCTGGGAACTACAGATCGCGCCGTTCCTACGCAAATACCTCGGCCTGCCCAGCAGCAGGAAAATCGACACTTGCGAATCAAAACTCAAACAAATGTTGAGCTCCTTCATAGTTTATCATGATCTACCAAAAAGTGCAGTGAAAATTGACAATGAATCCGAATTGATGATGATGTTAGGTTTAAATAACAGCTTAACCCCTGAGGCTGTGGCGAAAATTGGTGAATTGTTGAGATGATTGAGGGTTCAAAGTTCGGGGTATAGAACCCGGTCCAAGTGTATCGGCGAGTGTGATAAGACTGATCGTTTTTGTTGATTTTTTCAATTCACTTTTGTTGATTAATGAGTTTAAAACTGTGTATATGAACGTGTACCGATGGAACTAAATGGTTCAAATGAAGTACCGTTTTGTACAGAGTACAGATAAAGATTGTTTGCAACTTGATTCTCCGTATGTTGTATAAGATAAAAATCATTGTACCTAATTAAGTCTCAATTAAGTTTAAAAAGTGTGCTGAAATGTGATAATTGCATACATTGCTTAATCAAGTAAATAAATGTGTGCACTAAAATTATCTTTGTTTTTCTGTAAGACACCGTCACGATTTCGAGAGGAAAATTCTATACACACACAATATACCAAGGAGTGCTAAGGAGCCTTAGAGTATATAGTACCTACTTGGGTACTATATACTCTAAGAGTACGCCCGGTTTTCGCACTCACACATGCACACGCCCGTCCACCTATACGTACACGACTACTACATAGAATCTCGTGCCGCTCGTGTCACAGCGAACCGCACTGCTATCACGCGTTTTTGTTTTACTATCGGGAATATTATTACCTAGAAATCTAACCGGCCGTGTGATGCCGGCTTAGAATAGCATCACCCCATTTCTTTCCCTTGGGAGTTGTAAGAGGCGACAAAGGGACTCAAGGGCGTGTATTGCAATTTTAGGCGCTGGGCTGACAACCTGTTACAATGGCGATACACAAATTTCCGAAAGACCCTCAAATCATTGTCAGACGTCGCGTAAATGCCCGTTTTTTGCGGCCATTTGGGCACTTCCTACCCCGCAAGGGATTATAGGCGTGATATGTGTATGTATTTAGAAATGTAACTACTCGTTAAATCATAATATCTGGCATTGTTTTCTTACTGTAACTTAGCATTATGGTAGTGAGACATCACTACAATTCGGGTTCGCAAAACCAATCTGTTGACATCCCTGCTAATGTATGTAGGTAGTTTCAGGCGGAAAGGTGCTCGAGTTAAACTGCTACTCCTTTGTGTATTGTGCCATTACATAGGTAACAACTTTTTCAAAATTACAAGTACAAATAATTTATTTCCACATATCAATTCGTTACATTCATTAGAACAAATTCTGAATTTTTACTATGTTATCTGTCGTATACAGAATGTTAGGAAAATTGCGAAAACTTATAAAAAACTTAGTAAGTATGTTTGTTTACTCGGTCCATGTTCATTCACGCCTTGTAAAAAAAGCAATCTGTTCTGATCGTCCATCCCTTAGCTCAGGTATTTTAAAAGGAAAACCTTGTAAGTAGTTGGTAGAACTGACTTGACTGGGCCGATGGCGTAGCGGATAGTACTGCTACGCCGAGGGACGTGGATTCTATTCCCACAAGACACAAATATTTGTTAAGTAATTTTCAAATATTTGTGTTTAGTCTGGGTGTTTCAATGTATTATATGTATTTATTATTAATGTATTTATTAATGTATTATATGTAACAACTAAAGTATTAGTATTAATATCAGCTATCTAGTTCCCATAGTACAAGCTTTGCTTTGTTTGGGGATAGATGGCGCTGTGTGTGAATTGTCCAGGATATCCAGAACAACAGTTCAGGGGTTCAGGGCTAGGTACAGTCAAGATCAGGCTGGGTTAGACAGTTTGGACTTTGGACCGAGCGCATAAGACTTACTTCAATTGGCAGTTTGAGTGTCTAACCGGCACGTCAGCTTGACTGTACGTGCTTTGTTTTTCTGTTAAGTACATAGGTGAGCGTCATTAATTAATATTTACATTTTGATGATAATTTTAATACATATCAGATCTGATAGTATGACGATACCAATATTAGCTCTTCTAGATATGATAAATAAGCGCATAATTAAAATGTAATGACTGCAAGGCATTTAGATAATCTTAAATTTATCATGCTCAGATTGTAGACTGTATGTACTTATTTCTTAAATTGATAATTATTTAGGTATTATAAAAAAAACTTGTTGGTACGGTTAATCGTCAACTCATTCGAATGAGTTCAATTTACTTAACGATATTTTTTGCTATTTTTCTCACCGTCAAATTATGGAGTTATTTTAGTACAGTTAGCTTAAAAATGAAATGAAATTATGGTATAACAGTATTTAATTTTAGGGCAAACAGACAGACGTCTTTTCATGAATTGTGTGTGACCCTCGATTTTCTCGACACCCACGTGAAAGAAATTAAGCCGACCTCACACGGCAAAATCGTTTTTATTGGGAGGAAAATAATAGGTTACTCATTAAAAAAAACCGGCCAAGTTGCGAGTCGGACTCGCGCACGAAGGGTTCCGTACCATTATCTATAACAAAAAAAACACGTGTTTTGTATGGAAGCCCCCTTAAATATTTACTTTATTCTAATTCTTAGTGCTGAAATTTTCACCATCTGTGAAATCGGCTGTCTAGGTATAACGATTCAGGAGATACAGCCTCGTAACTGTAGGATGGACGGACGGACAGACAGACGTTATTACCCTTTGGGTACGGAACCCTAAAAACGATAGTACTTTGTTATTCGTGAAAGTTTACGTTAGGGATGTTTTCGTAGAAGCTGGAGTAAATTAAATTCATAAGTGCAGCCGCGGTCTAGATGCATAACTTTTGTATAAATATGCGGATCCAAATGATAAGCCAATAGTCGTTATACTAATTCTTATCATGGGAGTCAAAGTTGGGATCCTGCTTATAGCCGCTTTTGTGGGGTGTATAGGTGAGTATTCAATCTATTATTAATAATTATTTATAAACCCTTTCCCCGTATTAACCTTCGAATCTACAATAGTAAGGTAATAAGAAACAACTTTGCCCAAATAATAGGTACCTAATTCTTTGGTGGGGCATTCACAAAGTTGATATTTATCACTTTGTAAAATTGTTCCCAGTCTGTTTAGTACATTGCAGGCTGAACCACATTGTCCAAAAAAAATTTGGTTCCGTGCTTCGGAGGGCACATTAAGCCGTCGGTCACGATCGCTGTCTATGATTACTTAGAGCGCGGTCGTCACACAACCATGTCAGAGGCCTACTAGTAGTAGGCGGTTGAAAAACTGACACCGGGGTTAAAAGGGTCGTTGGACAACTCGGTGTCCCACACGAAAAGAAGAAGAAGCAAAGTTGTATTTCAGCTCATGTTTCTGTGCAATCTTTATAGTCACCACAAAGAAAATTTTTTGGGATATGTTCTTGTTTTTTTTTTCAATTAATTCGTTTGAGAACGAGCTTACTTTCATGACGAGTAGTAATTTTAACTTGTTTATTATTGCAGCGGACCCACTCCCACAAAATGATTTCTTCAACAACGAGCTGTACTACCACACCGACCCCGAAGCCCGCATCGTCGGTGGGTCGCAGGCGGCCCAGGGAAGTCACCCACACATGGTGGCCTTGACCCAGGGCGCACTGATTCGTAGCCTGTTGTGTGGCGGTTCCATTATAAGCCAAAGGAGCATCTTGACTGCAGCTCACTGCATAAACGCTGTCTACAACCGAGGATCTTTGGCTAAGTAGGTAAATTATGTTCGTAAGATAAAGTACAGCGGTCGATCATGCGCAGTCGAGAAATATGCCCAGTAGGTGTACTATCTCAAAATCTAACAGGTTTCGAAAGTCGGTAACTGTACTCCGAAAGCCTGTCCTTAAACGGCGCAATCGCCGCGCCACATATAATCCATCCAGTTTTTAAACACACTGTGGTCAAAGATGACGTCACTTACAATTAAATGTTCGTCCAGAATTTGCTTGTAATGCGTACATTTACGAATATTAATTGTGATATCAATATTGATAACATTGTGTTATTAATTTTGTTTAATATTCTACAAACGAAAAAATGATACTTTAACTTACCTAGTAAAATATTTGATATAAATATATTTTTTAATGTTATAAAAAACGTGTTGCAGATAAATATTGTTGGTTGTTAAAGATTCAACACCAGTTAAGGATTCAGATAGGGCTATTGAGTGTTCAGCTCCATTGGTTGCTAAAGATTGAACCCCAGTTCAGGATTCAGAAGCTATGGAGGGTTCAACTTCATGAGTTGTTTTGTTAAAGATTCAACACGAGTTAAGGATTCAGTTATGGCTATTGTGGGTTCAACTCCATTGGCTGTTAAAGATTGAACCCCAGTTCAGGATTCAGAAGCTATGGAGGGTTCAACTTCATGAGTTGTTTTGTTAAAGATTTAACACGAGTTAAGGATTCAGTTATGGCAATTGTGGGTTCAGCTCCATTGGCTGTTAAAGATTGAACCCTAGTTCAGGATTCAGAAGCTATGGAGGGTTCAACTTCATGAGTTGTTTTGTTAAAGATTCAACACGAGTTAAGGATTCAGTTATGGCTATTGTGGGTTCAGCTCCATTGGCTGTTAAAGATTGAACCCTAGTTCAGATCAGATCCAGAAGCCAGTTTTAGGATTCAGAAGCTATTGAAGGTTCAGCTCTATTTTCTGCTTAACATTTTACAAAAAAATACTGCGGTTTCTCAATATTATCTATGTGTTTGTTTGAATTATAAATGATCTTATACTGTTAATTTATACCTTTCATTATTTTAAAAAACTTATGCGGTTAATATTCCCATCCTACAGACATATTAACCGACAGGGTCGAAAATATGGTTAACTTAACGTTTTTTTAAATTTGTCTTAATTATAATTTATATTATATGACAAATAGTTATAACACTTCTCAGAAAATAGAAAAAGGCGTTTCCTAAATATTAGAATAAAGAAGTTTAAAGATCGTCATAAGTGACCATATTCGACCCACTTACCTTAAATTGAAAAGTGGCTGATGCGTGTCCTGTGCAAACAGACCTATTAAATTACTAACACAATTTCAAATCTTTTACAGTTCCCTCCGTGCGACTGTAGGCACTAACCGATGGAACTCTGGCGGGAGGAGTTTATCTCTCACACGTAACATCACCCACCCAAACTACCTGCAGTTGATGATCAAGAATGACATCGGCATCCTTGTGACATCGAGCGACATCGTGTTTTCTGACACTGTGCGTCCGATCACCCTGGACTACAATTTAGTCGGTGCTGATGTAGCTGTACGTGCTGCCGGCTGGGGCAGATTAAGGGTAAGCACGAAGAAATAAGGAAGAATTTGTTAGGTAGAAATCTCCTCGCGATAAAGATCCGATTTGCTTCGCCCTAATACAATATACGGATTACAGAGATAGCACAAGATATTTTCGATTGTTTGTACCTATTACCTACAGTGGAGACCGCTGATGTGGTGCAGTGGTAGTACGACAGCCTGCGACGCCAAGGTTCTGGGTTCGATTCACGGTGGGGCACTCACAAAATTGATGGTTATCACTTTGTGAATGTGTTTTCATTCTGGTTAGGACATTGCAGGCTGAATCACCTGATAGTCTGAAAAGAAAGATGGTTCCGTGCTTCAGATGGCACGTTACGCCGTCGGTCCCGGTTGCCGTCTATGTTTACTTAGATGGCGGTCGTTACACAACCAACGTTGTCAGAGGCCTACTATAAGTATTAGGCGGTTGAAAAACTCTGACAACAGGGTTCATCGGGTCGTTGGACGACTCGGTGTCCCACATGAAAAAGGAAAAAAGACCTACAGTTTTTTTATGTTCTTTGCCAAACCAGTCTGAAATTAGAAACACTTAAATTGACTTAACTTACAGCAAGGCGGTGCCTTCTCCGCCACACTCCTCGAGTTGACGATGCCCACGATCGATGGACAGCAGTGCATCACTGGAGTGGAGGAGGCAGCAATTAAACACAACATCAAGAATGCTCCCCCTGTGGAACCCCATATCGAACTGTGCACCCTTCATGCTGCACCTAATCACGGCACCTGCCAGGTAAATTAGATTTTTTGTTCATGTTCATGTTTTTCCAGTGCATAGGCTAAGCTGTAATGCTGTAAAATTTATTTCAATAAATAAATAAATGATACAGGGAAAGATCGAAAGAAAAAGAGGAGGAGGAAGACCAATGTGGAGTTATATATATATAAAAGAAAAATAATAGTCATGTCGTACAGGGAATTCAAAGAGAAGGCAGAAGATAGAGAGACTGGCGGAAACTCCACCGGCAAAAGCAATGCTCTTCAATGTAAAAACAAGAGTGGTCGTACCGGTCCCAAACCAAATCATACTTATAAGTCTTTGACCAATTTCACTGTTTGTGTCGATGTGTATTTAAGGGCACTGAAACCCACTGGTTTGAGACCGCTTCTCGACCCTAAATTTATGCTCTTTGCTAACAAGGATGCCACAAAAAAGTGTATACCTCCTGCATACTAAGTAGTTCAGAAAACATTTATTTATTTTGCAGGGTGACTCGGGCAGCGCTCTAGTTCGCGTTGACAACGGGCATCAGGTTGGTGTCGTGTCGTGGGGTATCCCGTGCGCGCGTAGCGCTCCAGATGTGTTCGTCAGAATCAGCTCCTTCGGGGACTGGCTTTCGCAAAACATAGTCTGACAAATAACAGATCTAGAATAAATAAAGGCTTCTACTAATTTATATTTTTTTATTACCTGCCTTATTCCTTTATTATATCCCAATTAAAAAAAAAAACACGAAAAAATTGTAAGTAAACAAAGAGAAACCCGAACAAGTATGCGATTGGGGCTGTTATGTTAGCAGTTGTATTCACAGAACTAAATCATAATCGAAATATACTCAGATCAACTTGGCGTTTTGCCTGAGTTTTTGTTATCACCATAACTAGAGGTAGTTTGATCAGTATCTTATTCTTCTTAAATTTAAGAGCTCAGCTCTTGTCGGTGGAGTAATTGCCATTCTTGTCGTCTTTCCGCCAGTGAATAAAATAAATTAAATGAAAATACTTTATTCAATGTAGGATAGTATTATCAATTTATCAATTATTGACGTCATGCTCCGTCATTGTAAAAAAGGCAATTTGTATAACACAATTTTCTTCTATTTACAACAATTTTGTATAGTCCTAATAGAAATCCGGCTCGGGCGAAACAAAAAAATTAAAATAGAGGCACTTCCTCGGGGCTGGCCAGGTTAATCACACGGCATGTAACTTTATATACGCCACCACCATCTGTAAAGGAAATTTGTTTCAAATGCAAACAAAAGGCTCAGGGACAAGAGTACTTAGCCAGGCAAGACATATATAATTGAAAACCTATGAACGAATGAAGTTCCTCGGTTCCTCCTATATAACTCAGTACCTAATGTGTTTTCCAGCCACGAAAAGGTATTAGTTCCATAGACTATACATTAGTTCGACACTGACGCCGCACCAGCTAACCCAAGTCAATTGGTATGGCAGGTCTAAAAAAACATAATATGAATTGTTAATAACGGCGCCCAGCCGCCAATACTTACTTTGTGTTAATAATAATAAAACATATTAATATCGACCTTTGTTCCTTGGGGAAGTTTTTCCATCACCAGTCGGTAGGTACTGAGTTTTTGGAATCGGTCACTAGTAAAATTTCACCTTTCCAAGTTGTCTGACCCAATTTGTCTAACCCGTAGGTATGGAGGCAGGTCCATATTTTCCAAATCACTAAATAGTATTAAATGAAGTCTGTGGAATGGATTTTGATGCGGTTTTCTTAAGTAGTTTAGGGAGGAATTTTTTATGCATAATTTATTCTGGGAAAAGGTATTTTACCCGCGGGAAAACGGTTAGCAGCGGGTGAAACCGCTGCGCGGGCCGCTAATATACAATAAACAAAACACGTGTATTTCAATAAATATATTCAACGTAAACCTAAACGAGATGTTGTAAGATCCAGTCCCTGTAGGAGCTCAGTCGGACGAACATGTCAGGGGCTCCATGCGCGCAAGGCACGCCCCATGACACGACTCCGATCTGTTGGCCGTTGTCCACGCGAACTAACGCACTGCCTGAGTCGCCCTGAAAATGGCAACAAAATACAGATAAAACTATCGAACGATAAAACTGACACTTTGTAACAACAAATTTTCTGAATTACCTACTTTGCCCATGAAATATGGCACGTTCTTGGGCAAAGTTATTTTTAATGGGAGTTTTTCTGTTGACAGTTCTCTTGATAGTTCTGAATGTCAAACCAGAGGGCGCTGTGCTAAACTGAAATTTTGACGTTTCAATATGGCTGGCGGCAGCCATAGTTTTGTCACAGGTTCCGTTTCACGCTGTGTTCGTTACAAATTAATTATGTTAGTTTGATTTACTACAAAATAAACTTAACGCCTTTCTATTATATTGAGTGTCATTCGTGTAAGTAAACAAATTATCAATAATAAATTTAGAACAATTTAATAAACAGAAAACAAAGAATTATTTATAAAGTGGTACAGTTTTTGTGTAAAGAAACGTTATTTCAATTAAGCTCAGCGCCCTCTACATGACAATCGAGAATCCGTAGAAAATTTCCCATTACAATGAGCCCTTAGAAATATTTAGCGGGTAGTGGTCGTAATCATTGGAAACAGTGATAACCAAGCAAATTTGCCCATGATTGAGACGTTCTTCTTGGGCAAAGTTGTTTTAATAACAAGGCTCTTGAAAGTATTTAGCAAGTAATGATCGTGATAATAGGTAACAGTGTTATGTAACATTGTCTCAATAACTTTGCCCATATTTTATGGGTAATAACAGAAAATTAAATGCTAAAAAATATCGATTGAGCAGAGTATTTAGTAAGTATGTATTATTTTATTGCTAGTTTACTCACGTGGCACATGCCATGGTCCACCGAATGGACGACGCAAAGTTCGAGGTGGTCCTCAATGTGCGGCAGGATCATGTTGTGCGTAATGGCAGCCTGAGCGACTTCCTCGCTGCAGCGCTCGCCGTCAATAGTGCTGACGACCAGCTCCAGTAAAACTGGGGATCCGGGTCCCTGGAACTGCACACAAAAAAATGTTTTAATAGGATTTAAGTAAAAATACCTTGCTTGATTTTGATGCTGACTAAACTTCGACAAGTACCGCCCTGCAAGATCAAGTAAAGCGAATCTCTATCTTAAATTGCTTAATTTTGCCAGTCAGACTGATTTCTACTGCATGTTAAGAAGTAATATAGCTACAATTGGCCGTATAACTTCAGCGCCTTCAATAGATTTGCTTCTTTTTCTTCTTTTTTTCGCGTGGGACACCGAGTCGTCCAACGACTCGATGAACCCTGGTGTCAGAGATTTTTCAACCGCCTACTACCGGTTACAGGCCTCTGACATGGTTGTGTAACGACCGCCGTCAGTAATCATAGACAGCAACCGGGATCGCCGTTGGTTTGCTGATTTTCCATAAAGCTTGGAGGTAACTACCACTCCGTTGCTATACTCCACACCACTCCTTTACTATACTTTACTCCACACCACTACGTTACTATACTTTACTTCTTGAAATACATACATACATACATAAATCACGCCTATATCCCTTACGGGGTAGGCAGAGCGTTAACGGCCGCAAAACGGATATTAACACCAGGTCTGACAAAAGCTTGAGGGTCAATCAGATAACTGTGTATCACTATAGTGACTCAGCCCATCCCCTTACAATTGCAATACACATCCCTCGAGTCCCTTAGTCGGCTCTTACGACACCCATGGGTAAGAAATGGGGTGATGCTATTCTAACCCGGCAATCACACTTCTTGAAATTAACTCTCCAAATATAAATAATCATTACCCTTATTCTACCCCATCCAGCAGCACGAGCTTCCACACCAACACCGACAATGTCGAAGTTCGGGATCACCGGAACCACCACGTTGGACAAAATGACGTTGTTTGTGGTGATCAGCAGTCCAATATCATTCTTGATGACTTGGGAGACGTAGTGCGGGTGAGTCACGTTGCGCGCGACAGTATACGTCTGACCACCGGATTCCCAGCGGTTAGTGCCCACGGTAACACGGAGAGTGCTGTAATTTATATTAAAAATAAAGTTCTTTTTTTTGAAAACTTACAAAACTTTCAAGCGCGGGCAGGATTTGAACCTGCGACTTTCGCATTACTAGTCCTGCCCGCGCTTGTAAATTTTGCAAGTTTTCAAAAAATTGTATACCTAACACGGGAAGTGTTTTAAAATTTGGTATTCAATAAGGTTCTTTATATTAAAAAGAAGGTTCTAAGGTACATCTGTAAAGTACAATTTTATTATATGTATTATATGTCTGGGCAGGTATTTTTTGGGGTTTTTCCTGTTCTGCGTAATTATACGCATGTAAATTTTTGAAAATCTTTACTTCAATTTGAAACAAATATCGTTTTCAGTTGGTGGTGGCGTAAAGTTACATGCCGTGTGATTAACCTAGAAAGCTCCGAGGAAGTGCCTTTATTTTTATTTTTTTATCCCACCCGAGCCGGTTTTCTATTAGGACATTACAAAATAGTTATAAAAAAAGAAAATAGTGTGATACAAATTCCTTATTTTTATAATGACGATCATGACGTCAGTAGGGTAAGTGATAATACTATGAATAAAGCATTTCAATTTATAAGCGTACACCGTTTACAATCTTACCTTAACAGTGATCCCCAACTGTAGACAGCGTCGATGCAATGAGCAGCAGTTAAGATACTTCTCTGTGACAGAAGTGAGGCACCGCACAAAAAGTTTTTGATGAACGAGCCCTGGGTGATAGCCACCATGTAGGGTACACCGCCCACATCTGCTGGTTTTCCGCCGACGATACGGGACCCTGCGTCTACATTGTAGAACACGTCGCGGTCCACGAAGCCTGGGTTTGGGAGTGGGTCCGCTGCAAAATAAAATTAGATTATTATAAAAATGTAGGATACATTGAATAAAGTAATTTAATTTTTTCTGAACCGAACTGAACCGAATTATTACAATAATTTTGTAGGTACTTGTTACTTAAATTAAAAAAATAACAGGAGAATTATCACTTATTGACGTCATGATCCGTCATTGTAAAAAAAAATATTTTTG
Source organism: Tuta absoluta (assembly GCA_027580185.1). Lineage (NCBI taxonomy): Eukaryota > Metazoa > Arthropoda > Insecta > Lepidoptera > Gelechiidae > Tuta > Tuta absoluta. The sequence goes on from JAQAHW010000005.1 coordinate 14,465,080, forward strand.
TAACACAATTTTCTTTTTGTATAACAATTTTGTATTGTCCTAATAGAAAACCGGCTCGGGCGGGATAAAAAATATTTATTGACTCAACACGTTATATTGTGATTATAAATATTGGACTTTTAACTTCTTCCTTAATGTAACTTCCGTCTTTGTTCGTTAATTTTATTAATGAAAAAAAGAAATTACCAAAGCACCCAGCAAGGATGGCTATAAGCAGGATCCCAACTTTGACTCCCATTTTAGTATTTAGTTAAAGACTGTGGATTTTTCGTGTTGTTGTCGTGTATATTTATATACGAAAGTACCTATAGTATCAGGTACGCAGCTGCGCTTTACATATTATCAAATAATTACACTTATAATAGGTAGGTAAGTAGGTATACTTTTTTCGTTAGGGAGTCGCGTAAACAACATCAAATCTTCTAAGTACATCAAGGATATTAGTAAGTGTAAGGTATTAAGGGATTACCCTTTAAGTAGGTACTTCGGAAAAAGCACATTCAGTCAAACACACAATTAATTCCTCGTTATTAATAAAATGACAGCAACAAGTATTTTCCAATAATCACTGTTATCTTTATCATGATTGACTTTAAACCTGATTATTGATAAGCTTGATTATGTTTCCTGTAAGGTAAAACCCATATAGTACCTACTTACAAAAATAATCAAAAATACAATAGAGGTAAAATAATAATTAATTAAAACGTATTAGATTGGCAGCGCTATCTTTTACATACTGAATAAACGCAATATTAAATAAAAATTCGTCATATTTTTAAGGGTCCTTGTCCTGACATGATTTTCAATTATGGGAGGCCTACTATGATTCTTGAGGATAGTTTTTGTCATTCATAAATAAACCACATTGCTCATTCTTTATTTGTTTTGTGGGTCTTAAGTGAAAAGCCTTGAATGATTTTGACTTGAAACCATATATTTACTTAGAATGTATAGGAATGTAACAGTCACGCCTTTTTCCTAGAGAGTTCGGAAATGATTTGACGATATTCAACTTTCTTTTGTCAGATTCAAGGGTTCCTATAATATGGTTGGTGTGGGTGGATACCTACTACCCACCTACTATTGAGGGTTTCTTAAATCACATAATAAATCAATGCATACATACAGACATGTATCACGCCTAAATCCTTTGCGGGATAGGCAGGGCGTTAACGGCCGTAAAAAAGGACATATCTGCTACGTCTGACAAACATTTGAGGTAGGTACATTCAGAAAATTATGTATCACCATAGTGGCAGGTTATTAGCTCATCGTCTAAAACATGCAATATACATGTAACCCTGGAGTCCCTTAGCCGCCTCTTTCGACCGACACCTAAGGAAAAGAAATGGGTGATGCTATTCTTTTCCGGCGTTTAACATTCAAATTCATAACTACTTTATTCAATGTAGGATACTTTTAATAGATACTAGCGGCCCGCCCAGCGGTTTCACCCGCTGCTAACTGATTTCCCACGGGAAACAGACCTTCTCCCGACATAAATCATACATACATACATAAAAACCTTCCTCTTGAATCACTCTTGAAAAGTGGGTTAAAAGTGTGTATGAAAGTTCGTTGTCTTAAGTGTGATCCGTTTCAAAATTAGTGATTAGACTTATGACTTAAAATAACTAAACATGTATTTCAGCATATTTGAAATTTTAAACCTTAATAGAGTCAAACGGGGGTTTAAAGTTTGTATAAAAGTTCGTTTTTTTAAATGAATTCGATCTGTTTCAAAATTTGTGATTAGACTAATAACTTAAAATAATTAAACACGTGTTTCAGCATTTTTGAATTTTTAACCTTTTAATGGGTGAAAAGGGGGTTGAAAGTTTGTATGAAAGTTTTTTATCTTAAATGTGATCTGTTTCAAAATTTCTGATTAGACTTATAATTTAAAATAATTAAATACGTGTTTCAGCATTTTTGTAATTTTAATCTTTAAAGGTGTCAAAAGGGGGTCAAAAGTTTACTACCAGTTGGGCTACCCATTTTCCCATGGGAACGTGACAATATCCCGGAATAAATTATACTTATAAACTTCTAAAGATATAAGGAGACACCAAACGGGAAGCGACTTTATTTTATACTATGTAGTGATTAACACATATCGACGTCACATTGACTTAGTATAATACTTGACGTCATGATCAGTCATTGTAAACAAGAAAATTGTATAACTCAATTTTCTTCTTTTTATAACAACTTTGTTTTGTCCAGATAGAAAACCGGCTCGGGCACTGCCTCGGGGCTGGCTAAGGTTAGCCACTCGGCATGTAGCTTTACACCTCCACCGCCAATAAAAGACATTTGTTTCGAATTCAAGTCATGATTGCTCGGCGATTCTATACATTTTAGTAATCTCGTTACTTACTTACAATATGTAAGTAACTTAGTCATCCAAAGTAGGTATCTATCAACCTATACAAATGTTTTGATTACAGATACTGTCGTCATAATCATAATGTAAATGTTGATAAATTATTTACATGACTTTTCTTACAAGGCCTACTTATTGAGTAAATACTCTGTTTTGAATGAATCTAGTAAGTATCTATCGCAGTTTTGTCGTACTACCTATCATAATCAATACTCATATCTTATTAAATAAAATAATTAATCATTGCACTAATAAGGATTACAGCTATCATGCTTTACGTATGGTATAGGTACTTCAAGGAAAATAATAATGTCGGTTAGTTTAGTATATTATATTTATTAAATATTTAATTTAATACATATGTAAACCTGATGACAATAAACCGCCCGGCAACTTAGCTTTTTCAGGTGATTAAAATAACAAAGTAAAGTAACGAACCCACAGATTGAGCCTTCAACCTCGGGTGGAGTCGCGGGCATAAGTATACTTACCTACGTTTATATATTTATATCAGAGTAACTATGATATCAAGCCAAAAGTCTTTGATTATTCAACAAAATGGGAGTGAAAGTTGGGATTCTGCTCATAGCCATCCTTGCTGGTTGCTTAGGTAAGCTCATTTCCATTTCGTTGGTAACATAATTATGCTTAAATTACTTACTTGTAGAAATATTATTATTAACGGTTTGCTTGTTTGACTTCCATAATGCCTTAATTGCCTAACTTGAAATAAAAATTTCGTACTCACATCTTTAGGTTTTTCAAGATTTTACTAAAAGTAATAGTAATTTTGTCATTGGAAATAGAACCAAATTGTTGGGCAAAGTTGTTTATTTGTCACAACCTAACACGGATGGTAAGTAGGTATGCTTCCTTAGCACCCAGAATAAGTACCTACCTTACTAAAAATAAAACATGAGGGTTTTTTAAGTTACAATTACAACTAATTTGTGTTTTTTGGGCAAAGTTGGTTGTTGTCACAACATAACACGGCGAACAGGGCGCAGCGCAGTGCATTGTTAGGTATATATATATATATAAGTATATGTTTATGTCTGTCACCGTAAAATTACAAACTTAAATAGTATACCGAATAAGTATAATAGGTAACTACGTTAAATCGATTCGTGTGTATTATTTACCTACAATATTTCGACGGATCGCAATTTGGCGAGATTATAATTATAGAGGTCAGGGGCGATGGGATATAAATTGTAATTTAGCATTGTTTTGTTTCAAATTTTACGGTAATAACGTTGTGTTGTGTACTTGTGTAAGCCGTGTGGCAGCCCTCCGAATCATAAGGTGCATGCAGACCATGAATAACGTTAAAAATCGACTTTAATCAACGTTAAAAATCGACTTTTCATATTGCCGTGATTTTGTATGGGAAGTCGTTTTTTGTCGTTGAGTTTCATGGGCTGAATGTACCCTATCAGTGTTCGGATAAGGACTGCCTCTTACACCCTGTACCTATAACAGGGTTGTATAACCAATAGTCCATGGACCCCTGGTGGTCCATAGCATGTCTCAGGGGCTCACAGGGGGTTTGGGGGTTTGTCTTTAAAAAAAAAAGATGTTAAGTTGAACTTGCTTCCCTCACGACATGATACAACGTACCTACGTGTAAGAAGTAAGCTGATATAATATGAGTTAACCGTTGGTGTTTAGAAGGACCCTAGGTAGGAACCTAGCCCATGTATACGCGTGAAGTGCAGCGCTCGCTTCGCTCGCAATCTGTGGCACAGATCTCTTATAAATGTATGATCTGTCTGTGGCAGTTCCAGGCTTGCACCTGCAGCCAAAGCTAAAGCTCTTTGCCCGTTTCAACGCGATTCGCAAAGCAGTTTAGCTAATTACCTACCAGTCTAAATCGAAATGTCGAGCTCGCTTCGGCATTTAGCTCTCGAATACTCTCGCTCGCTACGTTTCAGTAGTAGGCTGGTTTACACTTGCGGCTAGTGCTAAGGCTCTTCGCCCGTACCTACCTACCGGGATGGGACATCGAGTTGTCGAACGATCTTTCTACGAGGGTTGCCTTGTTATCATGTAGGTATATACTTAGGTACCTACGGATGTAATCTGAGTGGATAAAGTAACACTTCTTCTTTTTCTTTTTTGCCTACCTATCTTTTAGAAAAGTTAAAGTTTTACGGGTTGGTCATCATCAAATCATCACGGTCATCGACTCGGTCGGTTAATACATATTATACAGGAAGTAGCAAAAATGTATAAAAAACCGAAACGAGGTCAAGGTACTCATGAAACTGAACAACTTTTTCCATGGAACATCGGTAGAAATATGATAAAATAATTACCTATATTGGACCTCCCATAGTAAATTAATCAGGTGATCAGCAATTTTGTATGGGAGGACCATTTTATCTTTTATAATATTTCGGCCCATGTTTCATGGGGATAGTTGTTCAGTTTCATGAGTACCATGACCTCCTTTCGGCTTGTTATACCCTTTTTATTACTCCCTGTATTTGGTTTACAGTACGGCCATCTTTGACAGCTGTCAGATTTCACACTAATGCTATGGCAGAGGGTCCAGTTTCCTATGTTTTCTATGTTAGTATTAGTACGGAGCTGACAGCTGATAAATGTGGCTTATTGGGAGATTAGGGAGGGCGTACCCACGGCGTACCTACCTACCAACTTTATATCCCCGTGTATAATTTAGAGTTGCGACGTAATGATCTGACTCACAAATTTGAATCATGTTAACGGACATCTACTTAAGATGTTCCAGAGCGTAACTAGCGCCCTCATCACTTAAAAATTCATAATTCGTTTTTTGATTTTCGTGTGGGACATCGAGTCTTCCAATGACCAGATGAACCCTGGTATCAGAGTTTCCCAACCGCCTGACACAAGCAGATTTTCGATAAACTACGTTTCATCGAGTTATTATTTTTTAAGTGATGTGGGCGCCAGTTACGCTCCGGAACCCCCTTACTAAAAAATTTGAAAGGAGGCAGAGTCTTTGCTGCAAGGTGGCCATAGACATAGTTATAAATGTCGTAGTGTTGTTGCCGTTTGATAGTTTAAAATCGTAGTACAAGAAAAAAAATAGGTTTAAAAGTACTACAACACTCGGTGATTTATATCTACGCTTTTTGCCACCTATAAGATACGACGGTACCTACATTAATTTTTAAAGATATACTTTACCTCTCCAATAATAGTGGATACGCTTCCAGTGGCTATGCGGCCACTACACCTCAATTTTTATTTTTTTATATACATACATACACATATCACACCTGTATCCCCTGGGATAGGCAGAGCGTTAACGGCCGTAAAAATACGGTCGCTATCGCCGCGTCTGACAAATACTACAGGGCTGTTCAGTTTTTTTGATATTGCATTTTCTTTTTCAGCGGACCCACTCCCTAACTCTCGCTTTGTCGACAGTGACTTATTCTACCATGTGGACCCCGCGGCTCGCATCGTTGGTGGATCGCAGGCCGCTCCCGGAAGTGTCCCGTACATGGTAGCATTGTCGCAAGGCTTGTTGATCCGTGGTTTCCTATGCGGGGGGTCCATTTTGTCACAGAGAACCGTATTAACTGCGGCTCATTGCATTGAAGCCCTTATTGGATTTGGTTCGCAGCTGTCTAGGTAAAACATATTTCTAGAGTTTTTAAACTTAGAGACTTTTGCTGTTTTTTGGTCTATTATTAAAAGCCGAATTTTTATAACGATTACAGCTCCGCCCGTGTCACAGTAGGCACGGACCGCTGGAACACCGGTGGCCAGACGTTGTCTCTGTCACGCAACGTTACCCACGCTAACTATGTCTCCTCAAACATCAAGAATGACATCGGCATCCTTATAACATCGAGCAATATTGTATTATCTGCCCGTGTAGTACCAGTCATTCCGAACTTTAACTTTGTTGAAGCGGGAGTAGTTGCGCGCGCTGCTGGCTGGGGTAGAACTAGGGTATGTACATATTTTATAATTGTATTTATTACGTCTGTTTCTATTACTTTCTCAAAATATATTTTATAATTTTGTTTTTATGCAGATGGGCGGTCCTATATCCGCTACTCTCCTTGAGTTGATTGTCCAAACGATAGAAGGAGAGCGTTGTATCAAAGAAGTAGCCGAGGCAGCAATCATACACAACATGAATTTGCCTGACGTTGAGCCCCACATTGAACTTTGTACCATTCATTCGTCAGGACATGGCATGTGCCACGTAAGTATAAAATACTTCAAAATAAGTTTAGTTATAAGCATTTTCACGCCAGTTTAGTTTAGGCACCACAAAAGTAACTAGGTAGAGTAGGTACCTATAGCAAATATTATTTACTCTATTTGATGTAACATTCTTTAACAAGTAGATGATTCGCTCCTATTAAGTACCTACTTACTGCTTAGTGCTTAGTTTGTATCATCATCATATCAGCCATAGGCTGAATTTATTTTAATAGTATCGTTGATAAAAAAAAAAATGATTACAGGGTGACTCGGGCAGCGCTTTAGTTCGCGTGGACAACGGGCAGCAGATCGGTGTTGTGTCATGGGGTGTACCATGCGCACACGGGGCGCCGGATATGTTCGTCCGACTAAGTGCCTTCAGAGACTGGGTGTTAGAACATTTGGTGTAAAATTATATTTACTAACAAATGGCGAAGAATATCGAGACTAATAAATTGTTGTTTTTATGTATCATTGGTGTTTGTTTATCTCTCTCATCTATTAGATCCAAATTTTGCCAGGAGGCCTGCTTTGTAACTGCGCATTAAACATGCTTATTTAATTAATTATACCTTTAGAAATGCGACGAAAAACAAGTAAACAGTTTCTCATGAATCGGCGTAAGAGATAAGTTGAAACATTTATTAAAAGCAGAAGACTCAAGAAATATTAGCTCCGATGATGGTGTGATTTAGCATAATCAATAAATTGATGAGCAGATATATTATGATAAAATATTATTTTACGCACGGTGATGACACAATATTATCTTTTTTGATACAAATCTCTAAAAAGGTGATAAGTTATCTTATAATAATAATTAAATTAAATTATGATATAAAATTCATAATTTGGTACTACCGCAATCATTAGACTTTAGTCAATCAGCAAAATGGCTCTTAAAACTAGAATATTTTTGTTTTTTGGTCTTATTTGGTGCTTTGGTGAGATATTTTCATTATTAACAATTTTAATTCCTATATTAATTAGGTAGTCTAAAGAAGTAAGACTGTTAAAATACCGTACGTAACCAAATAATGGTTAGTTATATTGGTGTTTGAGTTCAATTAAATTTTCGCGTTTAGTTAGTAGCTGGAGCGATATGAGCGAGAAGCGAAAACCCACGATAAATGAACACAAAATTTTTAAAACACTTTCCGTGTTAGGTACCTATTCAATTTTAGAAAACTTGAAAGATTGTTGTACCGCGGGCAGAAATTGAACCTGCTACTTTCGCCATAACTAGTGGCGACGCCTGTCCATCTGGGCTACCACCGCCGGCTCATCCATTGCCCACGAAACATGCAAGTGTAACTTGATGTCAATAACGCGTGGCTCGGCTGCATCTAACGGGTTAGTTTAGCAACTAATACCCAGCGACTAACTCATTCTTTACAGAATAAATGTAGCCGAAAAGATAAAAACCCGCAGTAAATTGACAGACCACTTATATATAATCTTAATGACTTAATAAAAAAAATACAATGTTTTAAAGGATAAATTGCATACCAAATTTTCAAAACACTTGCCGTGTTAGGTTAGGTTAGGTTGGGAAACCTACATAGGTTTAGAAGACTTGAAAAATATTCTACCGCGGCCACACTTTATTGGCATCAAGATACACTTCCAAATTCGCCGGCAATGGATAAGCCGCGGTAACCACAAGTGATTTTGAAAGTCGCAGGTTCAAATCCTGCCCACAGTAGCAAAGTTTGCAAGTTTTCTAAAATAAAACACTTAAACGTGTTGGGTATATAATGTTGGAACATTAAATCTGTAAATTATGAATGAACGCTGGGAATGATTTTACTGGTATAGAGATGCACTTACATTAGGTATTTCGCCAACTCAAGCTAAGTTGTGGCCCAGTTAGTAGAGGCGTCGCTACTTGTGATAGCAAAAGTTGTAAGTCAAAACCTTTGACTGGGGTGCAATTTCACCCAAGTTCTCTAAATTATTAAAATCAATTTCAACCACTGTATCAGTGTTTTCTTAATTACTTTTCAGCGGACGCACTCCCTAGCCATGGCTTCCATGACGATGGATTGTTTATACACACGGACTCAGCGTCTCGTGTTGTTGGAGGTACCGTAGCAGCAGAAGGCAGTGCTATCTACATGGCTGCTTTAGTGCAAGGTGGAATGTGGCGTGAATTAGTATGCGGTGCCTCAGTTTTAACCCCGAGGACCGTTTTGACTGCTGCTCATTGCATCGATTCTCTGTTTTTCTTCGGTTCTTTAGCAAAGTATATTCCATTTATTTACTCTTTTGCAGTAGGTGAAGTCGATTTTTCATACTAGTTGATAATATTTATTTATTAATTTATTGTATACATTTAGTTTATTTTATTGTTATATTTTACATAGTTGTGTTTTTGTACAGGAATGCGAATGTAGTAGTAGGCACCAATCTCTGGCGCACTGGTGGGCAGTTGTATGCACTTGAGCGTAATATCACCCATCCTGATTGGGACCGATCAGTAGTCAAGAATGATATTGGTATGATTATAACCACATCCAACATCGCCTTCTCCGATGTTGTGCTGCCAGTAAGACCAAGCTGGGACTTCGTTGATGCAGGCGTTCTCGTGCGTGTTGCTGGATGGGGTAGAACCACCGTAAGTCAAACACGTTTATTTTTATTTTTTAAAACATCTCGTCTTCGTCTCATGATGTTTGGATTACAAACTCAAAAACAATTTTATATAGACCAGCTTTATGCATAGTGTCTAAATCAGCTGTATCATAATAAAATAATTTTGGTTTCAGATCCAAATTAAATTTTTCAGAGTTAATCATTTATATTCCGTTTAATATAAACGTACTTGTTTTCACAGTTGGGCGGCTACATTTCTGATCAATTACTTGAGTTGACTCTCAACACGATTGAAGGAGGACGCTGTGTCTTAGAGGTAGCCGAAGCCGCCATTAATCTAAATTTGAATTTGCCTACCGCAAATCCTGACGTCGAAGTTTGTGCTGTTCACTCGCCCGCAGAGGGACACGGTTTGTGCAATGTGAGTTTGTTTCAACTTTTATAAGCCTGTTGTATGGAAGACGCTAGAAAAACATCTTTGGGTTTACCTTCATTACACTACAAGTATAAGATAAAATGCGTATTGCAACCAACTACCGAATATTGATGTGAATGGGGTTTTCTTTTTGAAGTATTATATTATATGCCTACTGATGACTGATGTACTAACTCAAAAACACATAATTTGTTACTTAATATATAATATATATTTTTTAAACAATATGTTTATTGTATAATATGAATGAAATGAAATTATTCCGATGTTATATTGTTTTTTCCAGGGTGACTCAGGGAGTCCTTTAGTACGTGTAGACAACGGGCTGCAGGTTGGAATTGTTTCATGGGGCATCCCATGCGCACATGGTGCTCCTGATATATTCACCAGAGTAAGCGTCTACAGGGACTGGATTTTGCGTAACATAAAGTGATTAAAATGTTGTATGAACTTTTCTATTTCAACTACTTATGAAAAAAACATTGATGAATTTATTTTTACATGTTATTTATTACAATGATTAAATTATTGTTTGTATTATTATTTTAGCTGTAGTTAAAAACTTTTCTGATTAAATATGATGAAGTTACTGCGGAGCGCGCTCATGACCGAAAATTAAAAATAATGTGTGAAGTGAGAGATACAATTAATGGGCTAACTAAGGGATAGGTAGTTGGCTGACAGACAATAATTAGGTATCTTTTCTAAGATATTAATCTAAAAGCGATAAGCTATCAACTCCACCTTTTCAATATAAATTATACGATTCTGTACAACCGCAATCAGTGGCCTCAGAGTGATTACCAAAATGGGATTAAAAATTGGAATATTTTTATTACTCGGCGTTGTTGGGAGCTTTGGTAAGTTATAATTTTAAAATACGCGTAATATTTGTCACGATAATAAAGAATAGGTAGGTGTAGTGTAGAGTAACATACATAGGTTGTCTGTACAATATACATGTACGTTAGACTTACTGTCAAGCTCAGGCTGGGTAAGACAGTTTGAACTTTGGACCGTTCTTATACCGCGTGCATAAGAATTAAATTAGCGATTTGAGTGTCTAACCGGAGGTGAGCTTGACTGTCTTCTTCGTGTCAATGGTTTAAAGTTATTTATGATATTATCCCCTGCCAGTGTTTGGCGACGGAAATGGCACTACTACAAGCATTAAGTTATTATGTACTAACTCAATGACTACGAGTGACGGGCAACAGAGGGCAAGCCAGTAGATGCGCCATGGTTTGAGATGGGGCTCCACAGTCGCGGTACCATACAGTACAATCTGTACAATACATCGTTAAAACACATTGATATAATGTGAAGGCGTTGATGCATACGTTGATACATACTTAATTTTTTCTCACTTTTTTATGATTATTATTTATATTCCAAGTTTAGGTAGGTATTCGTTACGTCGTACGTTCTAGCAGGTAAAGTATGATGACTTAAAATCAGAACAGTTAAATGAGATTAGAAACACAATTGTATTTTCAATCATCAAATTGAATTTGATTTCAATTCTTATATTGCTTACTTTCTATCTTTCAGCCGATCCACTCCCTTACTATGACTCCCCTGAAAATCAATTGTTTGTCCACACGGACCCTGCATCTCGCATCGTCGGAGGATCCGTGGCAGCCGAAGGCAGTGCCATTCATATGGCAGCTTTGGTGCAAGGAGGATTGTGGCGTAGTTTAGTATGCGGTGGTTCCCTCCTTACCCCGAGAACTATTTTGACTGCTGCTCATTGCATCGATGCCATTTTCAGCTTTGGTTCCTTAGCAAGGTGAAATACGTTACTTTTTAATCAATGGGTACTTAATAACTACTGGTGTCCACCGATTTACATCACTCATATTTTTTCACAGAAATGCTGGTGTTGTGGTAGGCACTAATTTCTGGCGTAACGGTGGCAAGGAGTATGAATTTGAGCGTAATATAACTCACCCGGGCTGGGACCGGTCTATTGTCAAAAATGATATTGGTATGCTCATAACTACAGCCAACATCGCCTTCTCCGATATTGTGCTGCCAGTTAGACCAAGCTGGGACTTCGTTGATGCGGGTGTTGCCGTGCGTGCTACTGGGTGGGGTAGAACCGCTGTAAGTTAAAAATTAACAAAAAGTCATAATCTTAATACTTTGAAATTAAAGCTGAATGAAATAAGAACTAAGTAGGTAAATTATAATACATACACATATCCCACCTATGATCCCTTGCGGTGTTGGCAGAGCGTAAACGGCCGCAAAAACGGACATTCACGCTACGTCTGACATATATATATATATATTTTTTTTTTATTAATGGTGGGTTTGCTCTTGACTCTAGTCTAGATCATAGGACAGAGACAGAGGGTCATTTGAAAAGTTGTGTATCGCCATAGTGACAGGTTGTCAGCCCATCGCCTTAAATTGCAATACACAACCTTAGTTGCCTGTTACGTCTCCCACGGGAAAGAAATGATGCTATTCTAAGACTGCATCACACGGCTCTAAAAATAAAAATTATAAATACTTATAATGAATAATGCTGAATTTTTATACAATATTAATATAATAATATACATAACATTCACTTTATATTTTTCGTTTTTTTTAAATTATAATCTAAAGCACAATTTTTTCTACAGTTTGGGGGCCCGATTTCCGAACCTCTACTTGAAGTGACTCTCAACACGGTTGAAGGAGGGCGCTGTGCTCTAGAGGTGGCTGAAGCAGCCATAAATCTAGAATTGAATTTGCCTGTCGTGGATTCAGAAATTGAACTTTGTGCTGTCCACTCGCCTGCGGAGGCGCACGGCATGTGCAATGTAAGTACTTATTACTGTAAAAATCTACCTATTCACATGATGTAATAAAACTACTTAATGTATGTAAGTAACAATCTATTCACATGGAGTAGGTACTAACGTTTATGTAAAGTAAAATTTACTAATCTTATTTTACAGGGTGACTCAGGCAGTGCTTTAGTTAGCGTTAGCAACGGGCTGCAGGTTGGTATTGTGTCATGGGGCGTTCCGTGCGCAAAAGGTGCTCCCGATATGTTTACCCGAGTAAGCGCGTACAGGGACTGGATTTTGCGAAACATTAAGTAAGAAATAATAAAAAATATTTCTTGTTACCAATATAAGTACCAACAAGCAGGTAATTAAAGGTTTCACCAAAATCAAAGTTGTTTTATTATTTATAGCTATAGCCCTAACTACCTACTCAAATCAAAATACGCACTAATAAGTAAGCATTTTGTGATTTGTGTAGGATCAACTATTCACTGAAAGGAAATGAAATTTACCATCTCATCTCAGATACACTTTTTTGGCTGCACATACAATATATTCATAATAATCGGATGATCAATATATTACCTAAGTAGGTATATTAAGTAATACCTACACCTACCTCCAACCCTATGCGAAAAACACAAAGCTGTAGGTTCATTTATTAGAAACTGCTGGATCGTCATTCATCCGTAAGCCGTACCTAAATATTACCACAAACAAAATTATGCGATGCCCAAAGCCTTGTAAAATTGCGGTCCAAGGCGGTGCAAAACGAGTGACTTAACTTACTCACTCGTTGAGTTGCGTTGCTCTGAGGAGCGGTGTCTCATCTCTATCTACCTAGAATGAAAAGTTTCGATCAAAAAAAAAAATTTGAACTTTCTTGCGAACTGCTTGCCAAGTGTTTAAGTTTTGTGTGTTCTGTTGGATTGGATTTATTTTACAAAAAATTACTAACCCTCTTTAGAGTAAAGATGTAGGGTAGGTTGGAAAATTTTGCTCATATTCTTTTAAAGACCACCCTCGAAACCTTTTCCCGTTTCTTACATTTTCCAAGCACCTTCGCTGCACGTGGTAAGTTTAATTTTCTTTCAATTTCTGCTCAATTTCTAACAAATTCTTGATTTACCTACATTTACATGCTATCCACTGTATCCTGTGTTTACGAAATATGTTTTCTCCGTGTTTTCAAAGGTTTTTCCTTGCTAAATGGATCAGGATATTTTTACAATGGGTTCTGAGGTCATGTACCCCATTCTGCTGCTGCCCAAAGTTTGTACGAACTTGGAAACCAACTGTGAAGTTACGGACAATGTTTTTATTGACCTGAATATAACATCTCCGGACACTGAGGGGAACAATACTTGCATTTACTCCGGCTTTTGCAACATCAAGTTGATAGACACGTATGACGTCAATATCCAGGACAAAATCCAGAAACCAGTGGATGAAGTTCAAATTCCTGAAATTGATGATCAGTTGCCTGTGATCATAGCTGACCAGCCATCATACAACCAGAACCAGGTTTGGATAGATCCAACTAGAAGTCCTTTTGTGTACAACCACTATGGCGTCCAAGAGTCCAAAGAGTGTTACTCAGTCTGTCATCAGTCCCGCACAAGTATCATGGTGGAGCAGTGCAACACTTATATTACAAAAAATGTGTACAATTATAAAGAAGCTATACATTACTCTAATCATGAGGAATATGAGAATAGCAAGCCCAAGAAGCAAGCTTTGGATCAGCAAATATCTGAAGCTAATAATAATAATTACGAAGATGATGAGTTCGAATGTGGGGTGTTCCTGTCTCAATTGCCCGAGGAGATCATGATTGAGAAACAAAATAAAGCTAAAGAAGAGAGGAAGTAAGTACAAACTTTTATATTGGTCAAAGTCTCATAGTGGACATTGAAAGTAGAGAAAAAACTGAAAGTTTGAGATATATGTAAGTTCAACAAGGGTATAGGTAGATTTGAAAAGTTTTCAATGACTAATTTCTCTCAAGTTTTCAAAACAAAACTATGGCTCATGTGCAATAGTTTTGGGGTATAGTATAAAATAAGGGGAGGCCCTTGTCCAGCTGTGGACTGTTGTGGCTGTTAAAATGATGTATGTATGCTATTTTTAAGCCAGTTTTGTAATTTTTGCAATCCATGGCATTATAGCTTGTTTTATTCACTTTACAATTTAAGATATTTATAGGTTTATTTTGTTCCAGATTCATAGGGCTTGAAAGTGAGAACAGTGCTCTTAAACAACTTATGTCGCCGGGCATTCAGTCCATGTCAAAGCAAAGAAAAACAATACTATTCCTTGGGCCAGACTCACAGTGCGGGCAGACCATTCAGCAGATAGCATACTATGATCCTGCAATGGAGTGCTCCGGAGGGCCAGTAGTTGATAATGAGGTGGTCATTGGTGAGATTTTTGATTATTTATTTAACAGCACTCTATTGCACACAAAACAAAGAAATACTATACAGCAGGTACAGCTTATTACTATGTAGAAACCAGCTGATGGCTGTGTGATGCCGGCTTAGAATAACATCACCTCATTTCTTTCATGTGGGTGTCGTAAGAAGCGGCTAAGGGACTCAAGGGGGTGTATTGCAAATTTAGGCGATAGGCTGACAACCTGTTACTATGGTGATACACAATACTCCTAATGACCCTCAAATGTTTGTCAGACGTGGCGTAAATGTCCGTTTTATACAGCCGTTTTCGCTCAGCCTACCCCGTAAGGGATCACAGGCGTGATATATGTATATAGAAACCAGCTGATATTTATGTAACTCACCCAAGTCATGGGCAGAAATAGTTTTTAAGGGTTATACTGCACACTTGCGCCACTTTGAAGGTAGATTATAAAAGCGTAAGTTCACTTAGTAAAATAATACCAATTTGCAAAAAAACTACATTCCATTGATAAAACCTAAAAATAATCTTCCTCTGTCTGCCTATGTGCCAGAGAAGAGTTTTGTGAGAAGAATTATTTTTCATGCTATGATTTTTTTAAATTTTTTCATCTCTTTGGTTACCACACTTGGAGACATTTTTAGTTGGTAAACCAGTCTACCCTTATCCCAGTGATACCACTGATATCTTTGGTTTTGCAGATGACACTGACCCACCGCGGCAGAAGCGTTACCAATGCGCGAACTGTCACCAGATCTTCGACCAGATCGCCGACTTCCGGGACCACATGGTGAACCACACCAGCCCCAAGTACCCCAAATGTAGCAGCAGCCGAAACAACCCTGAAGTTAGGTACATTTGCGCCGAGTGCGGGAAGAATTTGAAGACTAGAGAAAAGTTTGAACGGCATTGTATGGGTAAGTTACTATTTTGTTGCCGACATGTTATAGCGTTGACCGTACAGTGAAGCACACCAGCATCAAGTATTTGAAATGAAGCAGCAGCAGGAACAACCCTGAAGTTAGGTATATTTGCGCCGAGTGCGGGAAGAACTTGAAGACTAGAGAGAAGTTTGAACGGCATTGTATGGGTAAGTATCTGAACTGTAGCAGCAGAAACAACCCTGAAGTTAGGTACAATTGCGCCGAGTTGTGGAACAAAATAAATTTGTTTTTCTTTCTAACTTGAAGACTAGAGAGAAGTTTGAAAATATTGTATGGGTGAATGTAGGTTTGATTTATTACAGTTTTTTTTATAATAACATTCACACACATTAACATTATCGGCCACAAAAGTCCACTGCTGGACATGAGCCTCCCCTTATTAGGGGTAATTGCAATCCTCACCACAGTTGGCAGGTGGATTGGCGAGCGTAGTGTAAGGTTTAACATTAGCAGGGAATGCTGTTGCCCATTCCCTGGACAGATTTAGCCCTTAGTCGCTTTTTACGACACCCATGGGTAGAATAGGGGTGATACCACTCTAAGCTGGCATTACACGGCAAATTTAAGAATATTGTATGACCTTAATGTTCAAGTACCTAAGAATATTCAGGCATTCCTAGTAAAGGTTATCACCTATTTTGATTATTTTTGATAGGATAACATGCATATTTTGAGAGTATAATTTTTCATTGAAAAGCCTTATTCATGTCGCAATCAATGTGAGGTCCGTCTTGATTTTGACTAAACCAGAACCTTCAAGGGCTTGAACCGATTTAGTTAACTTTTTCACCGCCACAGACGGGTATAGCCGACAACCCGCGACTTGCCGTCAGCGCCACGGTCGGGTACAGCCGACAAAACTTCGTCAAAGTTTATGTTCATAAACTAGCATTTTAAAACCGTATCTATCTTTTATTTTTCGCATATTGCATTTATTGTACCCTCTACTTTGATTTATGAACTTTTGCGCTTAGATATTTATTAGATTTGTAGTATAAATAAGAAAAATACTGATTACGTTTTGAAGCTGTCATAAGTACCATTCGCACACGCCATAGTCGGCCCCACACGACTGGAAGTGTTGTTCCTTACTAGTACAAATGTGAAATATCGATACATCTATAATATATTTACGGAATATACTATGCCTAGATATTTGTCAAGTTTGTCATTACAATAACATTTTCTTATTATTTTAATGTATATTGAAAATATTCCCGACATCGATTTGTAGAAATACGCCAAGTATTAGACATTATTTTCTTTGTTTGATTGAGTATCGACAAACCGGTTTCGGCGACTCGTGCACAGCGATAATTGCTTGACCATTGTGAGTGCACTGTACGCCGTAGTCGGGTAAAGACGACACGCTCTGACGTCATTGCAGTAGTGACTTAAAAATAGTGATGGGAAAATGAGTGCCGACGAGCTTAGTTTAGCAGAACTTCTACAGATTTTAGAAGGCGTAGAGGATGACGTTGATCTGTCGTTTGAACGTGGATAACTCGAAGAAGAAGATTTAGAGGTAAGTAAATACCTAATAATCATAAATAATAATAAATAAATTAGGAGCGTTTGGGAGGGTTTCATGTGAACTTAATTTAACGGGTCAAATTGTAATACAAGATTATTATTAGATAATAAGAGATAAGATAATTATTTATTTAATAAACTTAATTACAAAAAGGTACACTTATTTTCGAGTGCGGGCAGGATTTGAACCTGCGACTTTCGCATTACTAGTGGCGACGCCTCTTCCATCTGGGCTACCGCAGCTCATTTCTTGCCCGCCAATTTTGCAAGTGTATTTTAATGCCAGTAACGCTTGGCATGGCTCCATCTACCGGGTTAGTTTTGCAACTAATAACCGGCGACTAATTCTATCTTTACAGATTGAATGTAGTCTAAGCAATGAAAACCAGCGATAAATTGAGTACCAAATTTTAAAACACTTCCCGTGTTAGGTATACAATTTTTTGCGAACTTGCAAAATTTTCGAGTGCGGGCAGGATTTGAACCTGCGACTTTCGCATTACTAGTGGCGACGCCTCTTCCATCTGGGCTAGGTTCAAATCCTGCCCGCACTCGAAAATTTTGCAAGTTCGCAAAAAATTGTATACCTAACACGGGAAGTGTTTTAAAATTTGGTACTCAAGGTACACTTATATGAAATAATTCTGTGGCTTAACCATTTCCTAAACTAAGAATATGAATTCCTGTATATCAGGCAAATGGGAAACCGACATAACTATTATTTTAAGATTTATTATATATTCAATACTTTAACATTTTTTTTTCTATTCCTACCCGGTTTATTTGATTATTACTTCAGTTTGTTTCTATTTACTTTTTATAACGCCCTCCGTAAGGTATTGTACTTATATCAGCGGTTATTTATTAGCATTTCATAGTTACTTTAATGTTGTTACGTATGTTAATTTACAAACGAATAGGTACAATACTGTACACGGAGTAACACCTTTAGCCTTATCTTTGTCGGACTGAAATTTTATTTTATTTTTATTTTCTTCAATCATTGACATTTGTCTTTAATTTATTTACCAAAATGGGAAAGATTTTTTGAAATACATCAGACACGTAACCTCAATGAAGATTACATAAATAGTTTTAAACCAAGCATAATAGCGGCAAATGACAATAAAACTAGAAATATGCATTTCTTTTGTCTCTTGTGGTCAAAAACGAAATACCGCAACCTCATAGGATAAGAGCTGTTTGAACCCAATGCCGCCTGGAACAATTTATTGTTTTATGCGCACGTGTTTTATGGCCCTGTTTACTCAAAGTTGCAGTTTTTCCACGAAAGTAATTGGCACTCGTGCTTTTTTTTAGTTTGTGTTATGTTATGAGATATGTTTTTTTGTCATTCCTTCAGTTTTTTTTTGACGAGTACGGTCAAGTTAAAGTGCATACAAGATGATGTCCCGTCGCGAATATTTGAAATGGAAGAAAATAGCTGAAGCAGAAATAAAGGCGATGAAAAGTGAGTACAAAATACTGACCGAATTTATTATTTCAAATTATATGGCAACAAGTAAATTTATGGGCTTTAAAAATTATTATTATTAAATACCTACTTACTTATTTACTGGACTTGACTATGTTAAATTTTAGTTTAGTAATTTAATAACAGAAAGTTGTCCTTATGTAAAATAGACATATATACCGTCGCAGTTCCGTAGGGCATTTTAAGACATCTTATCTATGTACAAAATAAAAGTCAAATAATATACTTACTTATCTTCATTTCTTTGTTATTTTGTCTCGCATTGTTTCTTTATATTATTATTTTGTCCTTCCACATCAAAGGCATACATACGTGACTGAATATTTTCGTTTAAAAATCATTAGATTTAAATTACTTACACTTCTTCTTCTTCTTCTTCTTTTCGGGTCAATGGCGATGTACCCCGTGTTACAGTATTTGAGCCCAAAAGGTCGCTACGTCAATAGCATTTTGGTTGGCTCGAAATAGGTCCTCCTGTGTGCAAGCAGCAGGAGAGGTAGGGCATGACATTAAGTGTGACATAGTTTGTAAGGCGCCACACTCACACTAAACTTATACCTAATCAATTATTGTGTATTCCAGATAAGCAAAAAAGAAAAGAAGCTGCAGAAGCTCCTTTGCCTAGTTCTACGCAGAAACATGCTGATAACAGACGTATGTTATTTATTATACTTGTAATAATTTATTAGTTTAATTATTTATTTAGAGTAGACATGACATTTTTTTTTCAGAATGCCAATTTGACAAAAGAAAAACTATTTTGAACAAAACGAAAGAAGTGTTAAAAGAAGTCCCCGACGAGAAGTTGGACCAGGTTAGGGACCAAGTCTATGCGACCATAAAAGAAGCTCAAACGAAATAGTTTTTAAGTACAAATTTGAATATAAGTTTTGATTATGCATGTTGATTTTAGTGAATTTTATATCATATATTTAGTTTCGTTTCATATTATAGGTTTATTTTTATGCAGTTGATATCTGTTAGGTATAATTTTGTATGTTACAATAGAAAAAGTGAGTGTGCATGTCGGCACTCCTAATTTCAAATTATGTATTCATAATTATATTTATTTAAGTTATACTTAGCAGATCAGTAGGTACTAATATTTTTTGTTCGTTTTTATTGATCCAATTTCATTGTTATACATGATTCTATAACTTGTTTATTTTCGTTAATTAAAGATGTTGACACTAGTAATGTTTATTAAATATTTTATATTAAATCGTGTTCATTACTATTAAAAATCGTTTTTAATTAATATTCAACGTAAGTAAAATAAGAAAAAGAAATGAAAGAATACAAATAGTCACAATAAAATATTAAAATAAATACCAGCATAAATCCTATGATGTTCTAATTTTTTTTATCGATATGCTATATTACATCCTTATTTGTCTTACGGGTTTGAAAATATAGAAATGCCACCGACGCCACAGTCGTCTATAACCGACAACGCGATATAGAGAGACGCGTAATAGAGATGCGCCAGTGCTGATCGAAAACTGAACTAAAAATAAACTTGTTGAATATGCCTAGTGTTGTTTACGAGGCCACCACTACTACTACTATCCTATATTATTATTTTGACCTATATGAAATCAGAACTGAAAAGTAGAGGGCAAAGTAATGATTTTAGATTAATCAAAACTCGGTTTAAAAAGTGTAGATTTATTTTCGATATGAACTGTTGGACATCTCTATTTTATTGAGTATTTCTTTCCCAAGAAATTGGTGTGGCGCTGGTTGCAATTTTTTACTCGAATGGCCTGGCGGCGAAAAGGTTAAATACGGTTTCGTTAGAATCCTTATGATCTCTTAGTAACATAGGCTAGGTCTAGGTGTAGTTTTTAGGAAAATAATGTTGAAAATAGTCTTTCTTATATTTGGCGTTTTGCATGCATCCACCATTGCAACAGTGAACGCTTTTGCTAAACTATTTAGCACAGGCGTTTCGTATTTTTTTATCATATTATCTTAATTATGATTCACGGTGCCGTGCGATGCCGTCTTCGTACAACATCTCGCCATTTCTTTCCTGCGGGTGTTGTAAAAGGTGACTAAAGGACTCGAGGGTTTTATGTGTATTACAATTTTAGGCGACAGGCTGACAACCTGTCACTATAGTGATACACGATTTTTCGGATATATTTATCAGACGTGGCGATAGCGCTCGTTAACGCTCTGTCTACCCCGCAAGAGATAAAGGCGTTATACGATATGTGTATGATTTTTCTGAATATGTATATAAAATATTTGCCAGACGTGGCGATAGCGACAAGAAACAAAGGCGTGATATGTGATAAAGACGTGATACGATTATTTTATCACGTTTTAGGGCACGGCGACCCAGACCTGGAATGCAACAAGTGCCACAAAGTGTTCGCGTCGAAGTTTACGCTGCGCGCGCATCGCAAGATCCACACGCGCAAGTTCCCGTGCGCATACTGCACCAAGACCTACTCCAACATTGAGGAGATGAGGGCGCACGCAGCCAAGGTACGTTCACGTTGCTTTACTAGACTAACTCAGCAGGGTAATGTTTTTCGTACACACTCTTATCACGCCTATAATTCCATAAGTGTTAGGCAGAGCGTAAACGGCCGCAAAAAACGGATATTTACGCCATGTCTGACAAATTTTGAGGGTAATTCGGAAAACTGTATCGCCATAGTAAAAGGTTGTCAGGCCATCGCCTGAAATTGCAATACACACCCTCGAGTCCCTTAGTCGCCTCGAACGACTCCCACGGGAAAGAAATGGGGTGATGCTATTCTAAGTCGGCATCACACGGAAAAGAACAACTGCACAAAGCAACTTAACTTTTTGTTATTTTAGGTACAAGATGTTGGGCTTGAGCTGCCATCTTTTTATTCGCCGCTAGACTACACCAGATATTACGTATAAATTAAGTTCATTTTTATTCAATGTATGTTTAATATGTACAATCAAACTCACGTGCAATTAGACACTCAAACTACCAATTTAAGTCAAAACGGCCCAAAGTCCAAACTGTCTATACCAGCCTGATCTTGACTGTACTATGGTTTATTATGCACTCAAAGTGCTATATTATTTTCACAAAATTTAATAAATGTTAGCGCCTGCCAGGCTTTGAACCCGGGACCATGGGGTTGAGCAGTGAGACGGTACAACACAACACAACACGGTCACTGGTTCAAGCCCCGGTAGGCTTCAATCGCTTATTTTCATTTATGTATGTTTTATATGTTTCAATTGAAGGTGCACTTTATGTTTATGTGCGAACACTGCGAGTTCGTGGCCGACAAGCATTCGGAGCTGACCTCCCACCTGGAGGTACACGTCAACAACTTCCCTCAGGACTCCAGCGAGACAGGTACACTCACAGTTGCTCTAGATTCCATTTGTTCATTTATAGAGGTGCTCTAAATGATCGCAATTTTATAAATTCATGTAAATACATGCATAATATGTATGTGATATATTATATCTCGCCTATATCTCTTGCGGGGTAGGCAGAGCGCAAACAGTAACAAAAAACGGTCATTTACGCCACATCTGACAAATATTTGAGGGTCATGCGGAAAATTTAACGCCACGTCTGACAAATATTTGAGGGTCATTTAGAAAATGGTGTATTACCACAGTGACAGGTTGTCAGCCCATCGCCGAAAATTGCAATACACATGTAACCCTTGAGTCCCTTAGTCGCCTCTTACGACTCCCAAGGGAAGGAAATGGGGTGATGCTATTCTAAGCCGGCATCATACGGCAATGTTCATTTACAGATGTGCACTTACTGGTCCAACTTTATAAATGCATGTAAATACTTACAATACACATATTATCATCTGCTTGCACTTATCCCAATATTTTTGGGGTCGGCGCAACATGTATTTTTCTTCCATTCATCTCTATCAGCTGTCAAATCTTCGTTTTATTATTATATTTTATTTGGTAAATACAACAGGTAACAATCAACATTGTCTATCGGGATACAAAAAATGGTTTAGAACTAGACTGACCCTTTTGCTTCATATCATCTTTTATACAATCCATCCAAGATTAGAGACGCCTATATCCCTTGCGGGGTACGCAGAGCTTGGACAGCCGTAAAAACGGGCATTTACGCCATGTCTGACAAACATTTGAGGGTCATTTAGAAAGTGGTGTATAACCATAGTGACAGCCTAAAATTTTAATACACATGTGAACCTCGAGTCCCTTAGTCGCTTCTTACGACAACCATGGGAAAGAAATGGGGTTATGCTATTCTAAGCCGGCATCACACGGCGTAAATGTGTGACTTTCTGAAACCGTGTTTCCACTGCTAAGTAGTAAGTTCTCGCATGGACAACATACTTGTTCAGACTAACCTCATGAAAATACCAGTTAGTTTTACTAGTATACATAATACAACACTATACAATATGCTTAATTTGTACAAAATACAGCAAATGGAACAGGTACAATAAAAGAAAAGTCGGTACAATTTAGGCGGCCTATTGCTGAGGTAGGAATTAGTATACATAATACAACACTATACAATATGCTTAATTTGTACAAAATACAGCAAATGGAACAGGTACAATAAAAGAAAAGTCGGTACAATTTAGGCGGCCTATTGCTGAGGTAGGAATTTCTACCAGGCAACTTTACTTCGTTTTTGACTCTAAAATAAAACCCCTTATGGTACGGGTAGCGTTTGTTTGTATATGGCTGGATAATTTTTCTTAGCCCCGTGAGCTCTATAGTTGGTAAGATTGGTAACGCTTATACATGTTGTAAGGGATAGCCCTCCGAATACTGATAGGATGCATTCAGACCATTAAACTGAACAACTCTCCCCTAGAAACATATGTCAGGAAACGACAAAATAAATTCGACCTCCCATACAAAATCACAATTAACTCACTGCATTTACATGGGAAGTAAAAAATAAATTGACGTTTCCTGTTTTTTTAATGGGAAGTTGTTCAGTTTCGTGGTCTGAATGCACCCTATCAGTATTTGGAGGGCTGTCCCTTACACCCTGTATAACTACTGGCATAATACAACTTGAAGTTACTTTTATATTTACAAGATTCAAATGACATGTAACTGCTGACGTCAATGTTAATGTTTCTATTCTAATACTCCATCGACACTCAGATTGTAAGAGAATCCTGTGAAATTCTAACTTAGAAAATAAATTATTTGAACTTTATCAGAGTTCGCGGAGTCAATCTTCGGTGACGTCATGAGCGAAGATGACGTCATGCGATCAGACCCGGACTGGAAACTGGAAGATGAGGAACCCAAGTCTGTCACCAAGTATGATGATAACGATAGGAGTTATGAATACAGTTACAAGAATTACGAAGATCACGACAATTATGACGAGAATGACAAGAAATATGATGAGATACAAAGAGCGGATTCCGTCATCGCTAAAGTCATGTCTAACAAGATGTTCTTGGCCGGGAAAAACAAGAAGCACAGAAGGTATAGAAAGGTAAGTTTTAGATAACAATAACAGCCACAATAGTCCACTGCTAGACATAAGCTATTGGGGGTATTGCCGTACTGACAACGCTTTAGAGGCGGGTTGGTGCAGTGCAAGATTTTACATTCACAGGGTGCTACCCATTCCCTGAGTAAATCCCTTAGGCGCTCGCGGGTAGATTTGGGGTCATACTGTTTTAAGCCGGCATGACACGGAAAGTTTATATGGTAATTTATAGGGTTCTGTACCCAAATGCTCAAAACGGCTGTCTATCTGTCACCAGGCTGTATGTCATAAACCATCATAGTTCGGGAGTTGACATTTTCACAGATGCCGACTTTATGTTGTTGCCATATCGACAAAAAAAATATAATGGAGGAATACAAACACTTTTTTGCTAAATTTTATCTTTAATTGTTCTAAGTTGTTTCGGCAGTATCGCTTAAACAGTAAATATGTGGCTGATATTATATGGCAATAGTTGGTCAGTTGAAATTCTTATAGAACATGGATTACTGTTGCAGCTATAACAAGAAATACTAAAAATCAGAACAAAAATAATGTTTAAGTGACCACATCAGACGTGATTTTTATGTCATATTTATTCGTAATGGTACGGAACCGTTCGCACGCAAGGCCTTCTCGCACTTGGCCATTTATTTATTTGGATGTGTATGTTTATTGTCGCGTGGGGCATAGAGCTGATACACGGGCCAATGAAATCTGGTGTCAGAGATTATAAAAAACCTAATTAACTTGTAACGACCACTATCTAAGTCAAGGCCGGCCAACCCCAGGCCTGCGGGCCACCGTGGCATTTGAATTGGCTCGCCAGTTGCCGGTCGCCGGTCGGCGCTTTGGCCGCTGGGCCTAATACGTCGGTAAAAAAAGTGTGTTGCAACCCTCTTAAGGGAATCAAAATTAATAGAGTTACTTTCCGAGGACCTAGCACACCAGCTTTCATCAAAATTAACAACATCAGATATCGATGGGGCTTAACTAAAAAAAATGCATAGGTTTTGATGACACTTGTACATTTTCCATCCTTACATTCACAAGAATAAAAAACCGCTATGAAAGTTGGGAGCTCTATGTAAATTCATCCATAAAATGTTACGGAACCCTCGGTGGGCAAATTCCACTCGCAGTATTGCAGTTTTTTTTCATTGTCTTTATGCTGACAGTGCCTTTAAAATCGTGGCCCGCCGCCCCAGTTAACTTAACATTTTGCCCACCTGGAAAATTAGTTGGCCTAAGTAATCTAATAATAGACAGCAAATAAAACCGACGTCTTATGCGTAAACTAGCGCCCTTATCACTTAAAAATTCATAATCGAATAAAAAAACCCTTATCTTGCCTTCGAAGCACGGAATCATCTTAATTCCTTAAAGTAGGCGTTTCAGACTGCAATGTCCTTGCCAAACTGAGTACAGAATAGTGGTAAATTGACAAATGTCAACTTCCTGTCCCCCATGAGACGAATGAGTGACCATCTGAAGACGCTCAGACCACTAGGCCACAGAGGCAGTTTCGATAAAGTTACATGCAAGAGTACCAAAGGCCTTCTCACTTGCAGGACACCAAACGAAAAAATCCCTTACACCAATTTTGAGATAACATTTTGCATTCTCCAGATATGTGACGTGTGTCTGAAATCCTTCGACCGCGTGTCCGACTTGAAGAGGCACCTGATCGAGCACATAGTGCGCAGCACACTCGCCAAGTCGCCCGCCACGCGCTCCGGCACGCTCACGCTGCACTGCGAGGTGTGCCAGGCAGAGACGTTCACTAAAATTGACAGGTACATATATTTTAGTTTTCCATATCTGTGAAACCTTCGCAAACATTTCCTTCTGGGGGATTAGATTTGGGGGTGTATTCCCGTTGTCCCCGGTGACCGTGTGTTGAGGGTTAAGCAAGGTGTTGCATGGTAAGGTACTGCCCCACCCTCTGCCACGACTTCCCCCACTCTCTTCCACAACTTGTCCCACCCTCTTCCACAACTTGTCCCTTCCTGTCCCACCTTGCCCCACTCTCAATGGGGCCACGGTCACTGGGGACACCGGGAATACAACCTTGTTTGGAGTACATCAGTGTGAATATGAGTATAAATTGGAGCAACTGGAGATGTGATGTTGTAATATTTACCGTCGAATGTAGAAAAAGGTATTTACCGATAAAAACAAAAATAACTCCAAATCTCACTAGGCTAGCATGATGCAATGCATCATTTTAAAGACATTCATACATTTGTATGACATTCGTTCAACTAAAATTCAATTTTATAATGCACGTTTTGAAACAGCTTTTTCTATGCCGTACGAATATAAATTTCGTGGAGTCAAGAAATCCCATGAGTAATTTTTGATTTGCTTTTATATTATCTTTTACTATGCTCAATAGCTATTTTTGTAGATACTTTTTAAAACATTGTACTACAGAACCTAACTACATCCATTAATTTATTTCGCTTTCTTTATATTCATGCACGCTTATCAATTTAGAACTCATTCTTGATAGCTAGCTTCGGTAATATTCTTGTTGCTTTTCATTATTATATCTTGGTCTGGCTCTACTTAAAAAATTCCATACGAAGCTTTATCTCATTTATCACTCAATTGGCACTCTCACATCACCCTGTGACATACTTGCTCATAGTATTTTGTGATATGTTAACCTCGTTATTCACATTTGAAGCATGTCTGTGCAATGTCATCGCCTGTAGAAGAGAGTGGCCAATGATCAAAACAAAGCCAAAGAGGCACATTTTCGTTCATTTATTCATCAGATGCACTTGAAAATTTCCCACTGCACACAGCTTGCTTCTTAAAACATTGTACGCTTCACCACTTCATATGTAGCGTTATGAAATTCCACCCGCAGATACAAGGCGCACTTGCGCGAGCACGCCAAGCTCACTCTGTACAAGTGCACGTTCTGCAACAAGTCCTTCAGCGACTCCAGCAACTTCTCCAAACACAAGAAGATCCACGGCGCCACCTACTTCCAGTGCGACCTCTGCCAGAGGAAGTTCAACTCTAAGAAGATGATCACACGGCACATGGAGTTTCACAACGACAACCAACCGATGAGCTGCCTCTATTGCGACAAACAATTCCATTTTGAATCCATGTTAAACAAACACATCAAAAGCGCTCACACGAAGGAGGTCTCGTGTAGGTTCAGGTGTCGATTCTGTCACGATTATTTCAAGACTTTGAAGGAGAAGTGGGACCATGAATGGGCGATCCACAATGTGCGCAAAATGATCGTGGACTGTTTGATCTGTGGCGCCAAGTTCAGGAAGTATGCTGAGCTGAAACGGCACTGTGCCGACAGGCATAACGTCGAAATTCCCACGGCTAAGAAATTATTGAAGAAAAAGTCTTATTAGGCTGGACCTGATAAGTTTATGAGGTAAATCAATCGTATCTTAGGAGAAAGCGCTAGATCTCTTTTAAGGTGCCATATATTATGGTAATATTTGTACACGGTCCTATTTTACGAATATTTAATTTACGGTATTTGTTACATATTAGCATTTATAACAACTTAGTCTTACAGACCATTGCTTTACAATTATCATCATGTGCTAACGTAATCCATAGTTAATTTTAATAAGCGTGTATCTGCTATGAAATCTAAAGACTGATTTTTAGAAAAAGTGCCAAGTAAAAAAAGAGATTTAATGATGAGCTGTGATTTTTCGGAATTAAGTGTTATTTTTGTAATTTTTTTGGACTATTAACGTTAGTTTTTTAAGAATCTCAATCAAGAGAGTTTTGCGACTTTAACTAAAATCAATATTCTGTTTTAGAGTTAATATCACATTTAAGTATTTAATGTTTTTATTTTGTTTTCGTGAGTATTTTATATTTGTTATTCGTAATCGCGGTGAAGGTTTATAGACATTTTTGTTTAGATAAGTTTTTCACTCGAGAGTTGTTATTTATTGTGTTTCATGTAGGTATGTGTTTGTATTGTAAGTCTGTTATCGGGAAACCGCAAAAAGTCAGTAAGAAAAGTTATAGTAAGAGACAATTAACCCTGTGGTTTTAAAATAACTTCGAATTGTCTGTTTGCGGTTGCCCGAACCGATCCTGTTTGCGATCCATCGTGTGTTCCATACATTTGCTGTGGAATTGCGAAATGCTGTGTGTCCTTAAGGCGAGTGTAGCCGTCAACGACCTCGACAGTGGCGCCACTACACATAAAATGTTTTATCTTTATACAAACAATCTATTAGATTATCCGTTGCCCAAGTGTTTAGTATTATCCTTATATGTAGAATTAAAACCTGCAAACTCAATGAAATATTCGTTGCAATTAAAGTTATGGAAAAAAGTACCTAAAAACGGCCAAATTTGGTATTAATTGCCATACATAACTTTAATTACAGCTAATATTTTATTGAATTAGCGGGTTCTAATTTTACTTGGATTAAACTAAAAACTTTGGCATCGGATATTCTGATAGACTGTTTGTATAAGAAGAAAATGTATTTTTTATGAAGTGGCGCCTCTGTCGAGGTCGTTCACGGGTACACTCGCCTAAGTTCCATAGCAACGGATCGTCGAGTCGGATCGGATCGGCGGCGGTGGGCCTTGAATCGGTTCCTATAGAACTGAAATTCAGTGTTGCCCAATGTAAACAAGTCGGGCAGCGCATGCGCGGTGCTTGCGTGAGCCGTCCGCGGCGGCGATTGGCCACGAGCGCACACCCGCGCGGACAGCGGGCCGGCCACACGCGCGTCTCGCTCCACACGTCAGTCGGCCGCCGACCACGACCCGCGGCGCTCGACGCTCGCCTCGCGCGACACGCCCTCGAACAACAACACCCTGTTACAGTGATAAATAAACAAATTACCTACCGACATTGACTTTCATTCTGTGTGGATTGACTGCAGCCGACCGCGGAGCGCCTATTGGATTCGAACATCAGCTTATTTGAGGTTAGTGCACTGGCTAATCTTTATCTGTCACGTTTCGACTATTTAGCCGATGTTGTTAGGTGTTATCCATACTTGGATTGTTTTTAGCGATATTGTGTTCATTTGTTTTTATGTCTCTTTGTAATGGAATGTTTTTTTTTGTGTAAGTACGTTCACTCGCCTTGTAGCCAGGCACTTGTAACTGAAACGTCCCATTGTTTAGACACTGTTCTTTTATAGGCAGTTTAGCGCAGTTAGAATCGAATTGTCTGATCCTGATAGTTATTTGTAATGTAAACATTTAAACGTTTGAGACAGCATCTAATCATTTGTGAAGCTGTAAGTACGAGTGATATTATATTACACCTAGATACTTACTTATCTACATACATATACCACACTTAAATCCCTTGTGGAGTAGGCAGAGCGCAAACGGACAGACGTTTGACAAGCATTTTAGGGTCAGTCAGAAAATTTTGCATCACCATAGTGAAATTCTGCATCAGCCCATCGCCTAAAAGTGCAATACACATGTAACCCCCAAGTCCCTTAGTCGCTTTTTACGTCTACCACGGGAAATAAATGGGGTGATGCTATTCTAAGCCGGTATCACATAACACGGCACTTGCTACTTAGGTTAATATAAGTAATTAAATTAATTCACACATTTGGGACCGTACCTACCCATGTACTTTGTATAAATGCTAAAACTGTTTTTCTATTCTAACCAGTTTGGTACAACTTAAGACGCCGAATACACTGTTGTACCAAAAATTATGAAAAAAAAATGTTTTATAAACAAATTTTGTGCAATTTTTTGATCCTCAGAGCTAAGCCATGAAGCTTAGCAAATGTTATTACATACTTTAGATTTACAGGGTGTAAGGGTTAGCCCTCCGAATACGGAACACGAAACTGAAAACTTTCCTTAAGAAATATTTTAGGAAAGTAAAAGAAATATTTTATTTCCCATAGTAAATGTTGTCAGCTGATCGTGATTTTGTATGGGAAGTCGAAATTTTTTTTGTCGTTTCCTTACATAGGTATGTTCCTAGAGGAAAGTTGTTCAGTTTCATGTTCTGCATGTACCTTTTTAGTGTTCGGAGGGCTGTCCCATACACCCCGTATAGGTACAGACTACAGGTTCGTCTTTCTTTTCGTGTGGGACACCGAGTCGTCCAACGACCCGATGAAGCCTGGTGTCAGAGTTTTTCAACCGCCTACTACCACTAGTAGGCCTCTGACATGGTTGTGTTACAACCGCTGTCTATGACGTGCCCTCCGCAAAGGTTCCGGGTTCGATTCTCAGTGGAGCACTCACAAAGTTGATATTATCACTTTATGAATTTGTTCCCAGTCTGGTTAGGGCCTTGCAGGCTGATCCACTTTATTGTCCGATAGGAAAGATGGTTCCGTGGTTCGGAGGGCACGGAAATCCGTCGGTGCATGTTCCTATCTATGATTACTTAGACGGCGTTCGTTAAACAACCATGTCAGAGGTCTATTACTAGTAGTAGACGGTTAAAAAATTGAAACCAGGGTTCATCGGGTCGTTGGACGAGTCGGTGTTCCACACGAAAAGAAGAAGAAGATATTTCTTCCTAACAAATTCTCAAGGTAATCTGTCTGAAAATTTGCATAAGTTAACTAGGGTCAAAGTTATAATGTGGCTTATAATCTTGATGCCACTAACTATCCATTAACGTTACTGTGTAGTTTTGTTTACATCTATTTAATTGGTAATAATATTATTTTTATGTTTTTACCGGAAGTGTAGGTTATTTTTATGGAAGGTTAATTTACTTATTTTGCGATGAAGGTCTTTATCATAATAATATATTCTATCTGGTTTTTGCAATTGCAATTCCAGCGCATCATCTTTTTTCATCCGACTAAGGTACTCAAGGGTTTAATATTTATTAAAATTATTTTTATGTTTTTACCGAAAGTGTAGGTTATTTTTATGGAAGGTTAATTTACTTCTTTTGCAATAAAGGGCTTTATCATAATAATATATTCTAACAAGCTTCGGTTCTCTTGTTTTTTAGCTATTGAGATATCCATTCCAGTGCAATAGCATTACCTCACTTCTTTCCCTCGGGTGTTGTAAAGGGCGACTATGGCACTCGAGGGTTTCATGTTTATTACAATTTTAGGGAACAGGCTGACAACCTGTCACTAGAGTGATACATTGTATTTCTGAAACGGCCCTTAAATATTTGGCAGACGTGGCAACCGTATTTTACGGCCGCTAACGCTCTGCCTAGCCCGCAGGGGATAAAGACGTCATATGTATGTGTGCAATTCCAGCGACATTCAGCTGTCATTTTGTTTCCGCATCCACAAACTGACTCAAACTATGAACGGAATACAAAAGGGCCAAAACTATCCCAACTGGACCTTTAACTGGCCACAACTTTTGAAATAGCGGCATTCAGATCCCGTACCAAGTAGTTAGAGTTTCAACCGCCAAATTCAAATTCCGGCTGTGACCAAATTCCAGCTGTAAAAAGTTCTGACCGATGTGCCCATTAGTAGTGTGTCTGCCTGCTACGCAGAGTTTCCGAGATCAACTACCGGTCGGGGCAAATTTTGTTGAATTACACATACACATATCACGCCTACAATCCCTTGCGGGGTAGGCAGAGCGTAAACGGCCGCAAAATCTGACATTTACGCCATGTCTGACAAATATGTGAGGGTTATTCGGAAAATTGAGTACCTATCGTCATAGAGACAGGTTGTCAGCTTGTCAGCGACAGGTTGTCAGCCCATCGCCCAAAATTGCAATACACACCCTCGAGTCCCTTAGTCGCCTCTTACGACTCCCACGGGAAAGAAATGGGGTGATGCTATTCTAAGCCGGAATCACATGGCATAAATAATAAATTTAAATTTATTTTCAAAATTTTAGAAAACTTGGTAAATTTTCTACCGTGGGTAAGGTATTTGGTATTTAATAGTTTCCCAGATCCTGGTTGTTCTTTTCCCGTTGTTCCATATCGCCCTGACACAGGGAATCCTTGTGAGGGCAGTGTGTGTAATCGTGTGTTATTAGTGCTCGTTCCATCGGCGGTCCACTCTATCTCGGTCTAGACTAAGATTGTTAATAAAATCAGTCATATAATATATCCTCTTATGTACCACAGGAAGGAAAATATAACACCTAGTACGTCAAGGTATTAATGTACCTAGATATGAGTAAAGATCTCTCATCCATGACCTAGCCATGGCATAATTATTATGACTTGAGTACTTAGTACATACTAGCTATAAAAATCATCAATGTTACTTTTTTGCACACTTCAAACACTAAACTACTCATTATAACTACGTGTTTAAACTACAACCAGTATAAAACCAGATACCGCAAGTACAAATTAAGGCGAGTGTAGTCGTGAACGGCCTCGACAGTGGCGCCACTTCACAAAATAATATTATATTTTTACAAACCATCTATCAGAATGTCTGTTGCTGAAGTTTTTAGTATTATCCTTAAGTAAAATAAGAACCTACAAACTTAATGAAATATTCGCTGTAGTTAAAGTTATTGCAATTAATACCACAAGTGGCACTTTTTGCCATAACTGTAATTTCAGCTAATATTTCATGGAGCCGGTTCAAATTTTACTTAAAGATAATACAAAAAACTTGAGCAATAGACATTCTGATAAATTGTTTGTATAAAGAGAAAATAGGTTTTTTGTGAAGTGGCGCCACTAGCGATGTGCCGTTCCCGGGAATATGCCCCAAGTGGGAACATTCCCAAAAGAAACTTTCCGGTGCCCGGGAACATTCCCAATTGCTGGGAACCTATGGTGGAAACAACATAAAATGAGTATTAAAGTAGAATTTATGATTGATTGTAATAATAATGCGTCTATTTATACAAAATCACATAACTAAATTATTAATTGCTATTGACACTAAACACCAGAGTTCATCGAGTCGTTGGACGACTCAGTGTCCCACTCAAAGAGAAGTAGAATTTCTATTGCTATTAAAATTATTGCCTACATTTTTAATAAGTGCTACATAATAAATGTTATTTCTTTTCGAATTAAGGATACTGAATATAGGAGATTACTGGTTCATATATCTTTAAAATATATTCTGAAATTTGCTAAATCGGAATCCAAATACTTTAGTGTGTGTAATCTCATGAAAATCAAAACACAGAAAATAAAAATCATATGATTTATATGGCTTCTTAATTTGTCACATTTACATCTGACAAGTTGTTCTTATATGCAAATAAAAACAGTCATCAAGAGTAGGTAATTAAAAAAAATTACAATTCACAGCCTACAAATCGTTCCCGTTAAAATTTTACTGAGACAATCGAATATGTAAAGAACATTGAAGAAATTATGGAAAATAAAGATGAGTTTGACAGGAGGCTATCAAAAAACTAGCGAAAGAACTTAAAGGTTTTCTGGAAATCCATAAGGACAACTCGAGGAAAAACAGCACAATCAGAGTTGAGTAGGATTCGGAGCCAGGATGGTAGTATAATAAAAGGTGAGGAAGGTGTGTTGAAGAGATGGAAGGAATATTTTAAAAGCTTGTTTGAAAAAGAAGAAGTACAAGAGGTGAACATACATGAAGAAGATGACAGTGAAAACGAAAGTAAGATTGAAATGGATGAGATTATGAAAGCTCTGAAAAGGCCTATGATAGAGTAATAAGGAATGAATTGTGGTCGGCACTATCAGTGCATGGGGTGAGCAGCATCTTGGTACGAGCACTGAAATCCTTATATGAGGATTCCAGTGCTTGTGTCAGGATTAACGGGGTCTTCACTGAGCTGTTTAACATCAAGAAAGATGTTGGACAGGGATGTGTTGCGTCACCATGGCTGTTCAACGTATTCATGGATAGTTGTTTGACATTTTTAAAAGAGTGTGAAAATAGACTGAGAATGAATGGATTACTCGTCAAATGTCTTCACTATGCTGATGACCAAGTTATCCTTGCGTCGTCGGCTGAAGAGTTGCAGAAGGTTGTAAACATTATGAATGAGGCTTTGAAAAAGAAAGGAATGAAAGTGAATTTAAGTTAGACGAAAACAATGGTTTTTGAAAAAGTACAAGGTATGACGGAGTGTAACATTATGATAGAGGTAGAGAGGGTGGAGCAAGTGAAAGAGTTTGTATATTTGGGATCGAAGTTTACATCAGATGGAAAGTGTGAAAGTGATATTGAAAGGAAGGTTAATGCCTGCAACATGGTGAATGGAGCGTTGCATACCTTTATGAACAGCCAGACAGTTTCAAATAAGGCACGTCTGGCTGTGCAATTGTGCATAGAGGGGTGTTAGTTCCAACACTTATGTATGGGAGTAAAAGTTGGGTATGGCAGAAAAAGCATGAAAGTAGAATAAATGCGGTAGAAATGAGAGCACTAAGAAGTATGATTGGAGTGAAATTGAGTGACAGGATAAGGAATAGCGTGATAAGAGAACGTTGCGGTATAAAAGAAGACGTAGTGACTGCTATAGAAAAAGGAATGCTGAGATGGTTTGGTCACATTGAGAGAATGAATGAAAGAAGATTAACGAAACAGGTGTATATGGCGAGTGTGAATGGGAACGTTGGAAGGGGAAGACCAAGACGCACGTACTTGGATCAGATCGGGGACGTTCTAAAAAAGGTCAGGTCAAGAATACCCTAAACCAACGAGCATTTATAAAAATATTGATGCATGTTGAAGAAGCGAAAGAGGTGTGTCAGGATCGTAGCAAGTGGAAAGATGAAGTCCTCTGCCTACCCCTATGGGAAAGAGGCGTGATTATTTATATGTACGTATGTATGTATGTACTTGATTTTTCGGATCTAAAATACAGGCAGCAGAGTTGACAGGCTTCAGAGCATTTCATTTTCTTCCAACAAATTTTATGTTCACCTCTTCAAAATCTTCTTTAAGTAGTTCATGTGTCAAAGGATTACTGAAAAGATCACCCATTTCGCGTATTGCCTGGTATAATACAATAGTCTAATTCGAGTTTTAAGATCCAGTTAACGGTTGGTTTTAAAAATTCTGTGAGCTCTTCTAGTTCATTCCGTATTGATTCTTCAAGAAGTCTGACTTTCAATGGAGCAACTTTTCTATTTCCTTCATTTATGGCCATATTTTAAAGGACAAATTTGCATTTGATGAAACTTTCTAGTGAGAACAAATAACTACCCCATCTTGTCTTAACAGGCACTCTCGGTGAATTGTTAATATTTTTAATCGAAGTGAGTATGCAATTTGTTTATTGGCATCATGTTGAAAACAGTTGTTTCCTTGAGTAAAGTCGCAATAAAACTAGACATATTCTTCTTGCATTCTATTACTATCAGAAAACATACGCTAACCCTTTTTCAGGTAAGTTTTTTGATGATGATCTCGTTAGTTTTATGACTAATAATAATAAATGACCGCAGGGCTACATAATAGAAGTTATTATTTTTTGTTTCACCTATTGTATTGTTTCGTTTAATACAATACGCTGATCGAGATAATTTCGGGACTTTGCGGAAAAGAAAGCTAAAACTGAACTGATAATCTATCTATTATATTTTTCTATAAGAAACGAATGTAATAACAACGCATTTTCTTGTTTTCAGTTTTAGTCTTATCTCTAATTACATTACTTTTGTGTACAAATTGCCTATAACTGCCGCGTGTAAGCGAAATTTTATTTTTGTATTTATACTTTATCCTTTTATCAATTGTATTAATAAAAAAAACATATGGTTAAAGTAACATAGCAAACCCACAAACATAAAAATATCAATGTAACATTGTTCCCACTAACTGAGAACTTGCCCGGGCACGTGGGAAGATTCCCAGGAATATACCCACTGGAAAGTTTCTGGGAACGGGAATGTTCCCGCGGCCCATCACTAGGCGCCACTGTCGACTACACTCGCCTTAACTAGGTAGATGTACGGCACAGTAAGCCGTATAGATCCCGCTGAATGTCAAACAGATTTCTGCCCAGTGAGCCGTTAAGTAAACACCAGAGCTCATCTCATCATATTTCATCCGTAACCACCGAATATAACTAGCGAGCGAGCGAGCGAGATTACATTTTACTACCCTGCTATCGATTTAGGCCAGTGATAGCTTAGACCAACCGGAATTTATTAGCTTATTTATTTCACACAATCTAAATACCTACTCTTATCAATTAACACATATCCTTGACATTAAAAAATTCGAGTAGTAGAAAGCGTTATTTGAGTGGTTAAACCAGTCGTTGTGGATTTACTATTAGATAACACTGTTTTAAAATGCACCTTCAGTTTTTTAAACCGCTTCCAGGTAAGATGACATAGCACGGTAAACTATGCAGTTACAGTAACTATTTTAGTTATCTATACTAACTATCGCCCAATAATGTCTATGCCTTAAACGTTCTTGCTTCATTAGAACAATAAAGCCAAAACATTCTCATAAATAGGTATCGAGTAGGGCATGTAAAATCGGAAGATCCCCAAAACCGGTTTTGAGTTCCGATATTGAACGCTCAAAACCGGAATTCCGGTTTTAATTCCGGTTTTGGTGTTTTTTTTTAATATATAGTAATACACATTTTTTTTTTCCAATTCAGCTTTTAAATCAAGTTATTGTCACAAAACTAATTTATTAGCGTAATCTACAGTAACAAAACAATCTTGTACTATGTATTGTATGCAAATAATCAAGCATAAACCATAAAGTCACATTCGTAATCATAACACAACTTTATTTAAATATTAAATTCTTATAATATGGTAATAATTAAAATAAATTAGGAAATGGCTTAGTATATTAAATGAGATCAAATCAGATACTTCTTCTAGGCATATAATATACTACTTTTTATTAGATAAAATATTATGAGTAATCAATAAAAACAAAAACAATCATATTTTATGTATGCAAAATAATTCAAGCATAGCAAACTGGTACAAGTAAGTGATCCTAATAATAACTTAAGATTCCTTTTCGAAAATGATTGCGCGAAAATGAACGCGGTGCACGCGGCTCAGTAGTGTAGGTAGTTATGTTTTTTCCCAACAAAAAACGTGCCACCGCGAGGGGTGCTACAAAAGTACCGAGCGCGGGTGGTAGAAAATGCATGCTTTTCAATTATTTGTTTTAGGAATGATCAAAATTATACCAAAACAACTTTGTTTTTTCAAATTCTCAAAACCGGTTTTACGATATTGAATCTACCAAAACCGGAATTAAAAAATCGGAAAAATCGGTCCGATATTCCGGACTTACGATATTCCGGAATTCCGGTTTACATGCCCTAGTATCGAGGACGTTTATTTTAAAACAATTTACTGCTTCATAGACCTGTTTTATGCGTTTTCTCATTGACTTTTTATACCTCACTTATTACCTATTGCGCAACAGTTAATGTTCTTCATGTGATACCAGGTGGATTGGCGAGCACATGACAAAATGTTACATGATAAACAAGTATCTATCGATGCTGTCCATTTCCTGGATTGGCTGAATTTATTACTTAGTCCTCAACCTTTAGGAATAGATGAAGTGGTGGTACTGTTCTGAACCGGCAAGCTGAAAGTCATTAAAGGCTGGTGAGAGGCTTATTGACAGCAACATCCTTCTAAGCAGGTTGACTACATGCATAATTTACCTTTGAAACGACAAAGAGCTTTGACGTAGGTGATTTTTATTACTCTAGCTCTTCGAGCAACGACGGCCTTCCGTCCCGGAAGGGAGTAGGCATAGAAAGTATTTCCCCTCTGTCAAAGTACAAGCCGAAATGGGCATTGGCGTTTATAAAAACCAGTTCCGTTCAGATTTTTTCCTAGACCGAGTCCAGTCGTGCACAGTTCCGTCTTTGCTATAGGGGCGCTGGGGGCGCGCGCCCAAGGCCCCCATCGTCAGGGGGGCCCCCGGCGGCCCCGGGAATGGCAAATAAAATATGTGACTCTAGGTTTCGGGTATCCCACACGCTAAAAGAGAGGAGGCCCCGAACGATCAAAATTTTCTCACACATAATTTTAACTTCAAATTAAATTTCGCGCGCTTTTACTCGAAAATATTTAAGAACGAAAATCGGTTAGTTGTTCGAATTCGATAAAACGCCATCTTTCGATAATTATGCAAACCACTCTGTCCGATATGATTCCATAGACAAGTTGATCAATCTAAACGAGGCGTAAAATTTATTTCGTTCATTCATTGTCTATTCTAGGTTGATGTCTATGGTATTTTCCTTTGGAAAAAAGTTTGTTTTGCACTTTTGTGTTTTTGTTTTGCACTTTTGCTGTTAAAAGTTTTAATTTGAAGACTTTGAAGTGAAAAACTGTGTAAAACTATTGCAAGTTTTCATTAGCTCGTTTGAACACTGTTTCAATATGTCGAAAAGAACTTATTTAAGTGGTTCACAAAAAAGGAAAAAAGTGATTGCTCAAAAAGAAATAACAGAAAAACTTCCTAAACTCACTCATTTTTTTACGGTTGAAGAAATCAATAAACCGAAGGATTCCTCATCCTTATCACCTCAAGATACAAATAGCTCTGAATATCACCAGGAAAAAGAAGTAACGTGTGACGAAAATGACAAAAACACTCCAGATGCTGCTCCCTCGACTTCAAGCAACTGTGCAGACCGCCGCGCCTCGACCGCTAGGGAAATGTAACCGCGCCGCGCGCAATATAATTCATTCTATACATTTCCTTAGAAACTCGCGACGAGCGGCCTGGGGGCCAATCGCGGTAATTTATAACGTAAATACCAAAACAAAACCAAACCAAAAACGCTACGTTACGCACTTTTCGTATCGCGGTAACCGCATGAACGGAAACGTTTCGACTTTTGTTTGGAAGTTACGCTGGAGCGGCGAACGTTCGATCTTTCAGTACGCGTTTGGTATCGCGGTAATTTTTT
Organism: Tuta absoluta; assembly: GCA_027580185.1. Lineage (NCBI taxonomy): Eukaryota > Metazoa > Arthropoda > Insecta > Lepidoptera > Gelechiidae > Tuta > Tuta absoluta. The sequence goes on from JAQAHW010000005.1 coordinate 14,504,181, forward strand.
GACAGCGTTTTAAACCACTAACGTTACGTTGGAAAGGTCTCAGACGCTGTCAAATGAACGTTTTTGTTGTAGTTCGTCGAGAGCAACTTTTGCTGAGACGTTGGCCGTTTTAAATACGTTTTTGATTAAAAAAAATGCTTGAGCTCTATCTCCACACCCTCGATAGGGCCCATGAGGTGGACGTGGCTGAATAAAGAGCCTAGAGCCGCAGGAAGAATACCACAAGTGCCTTAATCACACGCAGCGAGTGTAGTGGACAGAGTGGCAAGTCAGTGCTCTTGGCTGTGTTTGTTTGTATGATTGCCTTGACCACATGTAGCGAGTACATTGGACAATAGAGGAAAAGTCAGTGCGCTCGCCTCCTACTCACCAAAAGCCTTGATCACACATAGCGAGTGCAGTGGACAGAGAGTGGCAAGTCAGTGCTCTTGGCTGTGTTTGTTTGTATGATTGCCTTGACCACATGTAGTGAGTACATTGGACAATAGAGGAAAAGTCAGTGCGCTCGCCTCCTACTCACCAAAAGCCTTGATCACACATAGCGAGTGCAGTGGACAGAGAGTGGCAAGTCAGTGCTCTTGGCTGTGTTTGTTTGTATGATTGCCTTGACCACATGTAGCGAGTACATTGGACAATAGAGGAAAAGTCAGTGCGCTCGCCTCCTACTCACCAAAAGCCTTGATCACACATAGCGAGTGCAGTGGACAGAGAGTGGCAAGTCAGTGATCTTGGCTGTGTTTGTTTGTATGATTGCCTTGACCACATGTAGTGAGTACATTGGACAATAGAGGAAAAGTCAGTGCGCTCGCCTCCTACTCACCAAAAGCCTTGATCACACATAGCGAGTGCAGTGGACAGAGAGTGGCAAGTCAGTGCTCTTGGCTGTGTTTGTTTGTATGATTGCCTTGACCACATGTAGCAAGTACATTGAACAATAGAGGAAAAGTCAGTGCGCTCGCCTCCTACTCACTAAAAGCCTTGATCACACATAGCAAGTGCAGTGGACAGAGAGTGGCAAGTCAGTGCTCTTGGCTGTGTTTGTTTGTATGTCGATTGCCTTGACCACATGTAGCAAGTACATTGGACAATAGAGGAAAAGTCAGTGCGATCGCCTCCTACTCACCAAAAGCCTTGATCACACATAGCGAGTGAAGTGGACAGTGAGTGGCGAGACAGAGAAATATTTTTAGCCTACCTGAGGGAGCGAGCGATGGTGGAATAAATTTGTAAATAAAAGAAATATATATTATAATATACTTTGTTTATTTTATTTTTCTTTAGCTAGTTTACATCCATGTTGTGGCTGTTTAATTCGTTGGGGATCGCCTGCATCAGACGATGGTAGCTGTAACAATATAATAATAGTGTAAATAGCTACCCCATGTCCCATGCAAATGGGATGTTTTCCTGCTGTAAAAAGAAGCAACTTTTATTATTATTGATATCTATATATTATTTCTATCTTCCCCGAGACTACATACATACAGTTATGACCCTTTATCTCAATTCTTTATTTCTGCTTACATCAAGAAGATCTTAAAATTTAATTGGACTGGACACTAACATGCACCTTGCTAGGGTATTGCAGTTTAGATAAAAAACTTAAATAAACTAGCAAATTTTAAATTAAAAATTATGTTCTACATATATTACCTGCCGGGTAGGCAGAAAGAAAACAGCTGCAAAAATACAGTTGCTATGGCGCTATGGCCATGTCTGATAAATAAGTGTGGGCTGTATAAGAAAATCTATATAGTGATAGGTTCTCAGTCTGTGGCCTAACGTGGTAATACACATAACACCTTCAACTCCCTTAGTCACCTCTGACAAACTACATACATGGGAAAGAAATGAATTGATGCTATTCTAAGCAGTCATCACATGACAAAAATAAATAAATTATGTAATTATTCAAATGTATATGTACCTGTAGGAATGGATCTTCAACAACACTTGGCCTTGACATCCTGTCCTATTATATTTGCCACACTCAATTCCATTGAAAAGGGTGACATTTACTGGAGTTCCACGTCTGGTGCCATGTTGAGACTGGATGAAGCTAGATAATTTAGACCTCATCCTGTCTTACGTTGTTCCAAACCTGAAAAATAGTACATCATTGAGACAAATTTAACAAGACATTGCGGTTGGGAAGAGACAACTTTGAGGCTGAAATCACCCGACAGCTAAATTGAATCATAAAACCATTGAATCATACGTTCTTTATTTAAGTAATATAATAAGTACTTACTGAAAGGCCAATAAATACACGGCGGCAATCCAATTTCTTACTTTCTTATGTATTTCATCTTATTTTCATACTTCACATTTAAAAATAGTACTGTACATTACGCGATATTATGGGGTTTAGAAATCCCATGGATCTTTAAATAAAAGTAGATGGCTATCTAATACACTTGTTTTTTTAGTGATAGCTAAATAAAACATAGAAATCAACAAAACATGGAAAACCACAGACCACTTGTACAGTTAATATTCTTAAATCTAAGAAAAGGCCTAGAGCCTGAGGTCATTATTGCTATACAGCCGTTTTACACTCATAATCGATCATCGATTATGAAAGTAACACCTAGTATTTTGGAATACTCATTGCAATCTCTTAACGTTTCAAGTTTGGTTTTACATTGGCAACGTTAACGATTAATACGTTCAGAAAAAATACCGCGATAGCGTTTTTGACATTAACCATTGCCAAACCATTTCCGAACCGCTAACGTTACGTTGAAATGGTAAAACCTTTGACAAATACCGCGATTGGCCTCCTGGTCACAGCGGCCGGCAAGTCGTTGAGTATAAATCCGAACCTTATACTAAGTGCAGTATGATATTGTCCCAGAGGGCCGGATCCGTCGTGCAAGCTACATAGCCTGGCACATCGCCGCAAGGTTGCCTGCTTGTCGGTATTTTATAGATTGTACTTCGGAGAGTGTGCTCAAGAGCTTCACGACCTTGTTCCACCAGCTCCCTTCTACCATCGGACATCCAGACGCACCGCCGGATACCATCCGTACCTGGTAGCCATTCCAGCAATTCGGACTAAGCGCTTCCAGTCATCATTTATAATGTGCACTGCTAAAGAGTGGAATTTACTACCTGCGTCTGTGTTTCCAAAAGCATACAACCCTAATCTCTTCAAAGTAAGAGTGAACAGGCTTCTTCTGGGTGAGCTCGCTCCATCTTAGACTCTGTCTCTGTCCTATGACCTAGACTAGAGTCAAGAGCAAACCCATCATTAATAAAAAAAAAAAAAAGCAGCAGCTTGCATGGAGTTGCGGGTCAGTGTGAGGTACCTCATGCAATTTTTCTATACAGATCAAGATTTTAGTAAAAAATTCACTCACTCCTCCCAAAAAGGGCCCCCTTAAGCTTATGTGCCCACGGCCCCCACATAGTCAAAGACGGCCCTGGTCGTGCAAGAGAACACATGTTAGTTTTTTAATGTAAAAAGAGGTCTGGAACATCAAGTTTACAAAAAGATGGTGTAACATTTCACATGTAAGTAAATTCTTAACATATTATTGCTATTTAATACATTTAACCTTTTCGCCGCCAAGCCATTCGAGTAAAAAATTGCAACCAGCGCCACACCAATTTCTTGGTAAAGAAATACTCAATAAAATAGAGATGTCCAACAGTTCATATCGATAATAAATCTTCACTTTTTAAACCGAGTTTTAATTAATCTAAAACCATTATTTTGCCCCCTACTTTTCAGTTCTGATTTCATATAGATCAAAATAATAATATAGGATAGTGGTAGTAGTGGTGGTCTCGAAAACAACACTAGGCATATTCAACAAGTTCATTTTTAGTTCATTTTTCGATCAGCACTGGCGCATCTCTATTACGCGTCTCTCTATATCGCATTGTCGGTTATAGACGACTGTGGCGTCGGTGGCATTTCTATATTCTCAAACCCTTAGGACAAATAAGGATGTAATACAGAATATCGATAAAAAAAATTAGAACATCATAGGATTTATGCTGGTATTTATTTTAATACTTTATTGTGCCTATTTGTTTTCTTTTAAAACGATTTTGAGTGGCACAAATTTCATGTGAACTTAATTTAACGGGTCAAATTGTGATACAAGATTATTATTAGATAATAAGAGATTAGATAATTATTTATTTAATAAACTTAATTACAAATAGGTACACTTATCTACACTTAATATTATAAGGAGGAAAGATTTGATTGTTTGTTTGTTTGTTTGTTTGTTTGCATCGAATAGGCTCCGAAACTACTGGCCCGATTTAAAAAATTCTTTCACCATTAGAATCCTACATTATTCCTGATGAACATAGGCTATATTTTAAACGAGAAAAAAATAGGGATCCGCATGAAAATTTCGATAATGTAACCCAACGTGTGAAAAATGTACCAAAAAATATCTTATATCGCGTACGCTGTGGAAATTATTGACAATAGAGCAAAGTGATGTACTACAGTTTTACAGAGGACATCAATATCTATAATAATGTCCGCGATACCATATGTCTAACTATTACAGTTAAGCCACAATAACTACTTTTTTGTTTAAAAATGTTTAAATGTACCAAAAAAATATCTTTTATCGCGTACGCTGTCGAAATTGTTGTCAATAGAGCAAAGTGATGTACTACAGTTTTATAGAACACATCAATATCTATAATAATGTCCGCGATACCATATGTCTAACTATTACAGTTAAGCCACAATAACTACTTTTTTGTTTAAAAATGTTTAAATGTACCAAAAAAATATCTTATATCGCGTACGCTGTGGAAATTATTGACAATAGAGCAAAGTGATGTACTACAGTTTTATAGAGGACATCAATATCAATAATAATGTCTGCGATACCATATGTCGAACTATTACAGTTATGCCATAATAATTACTTTTTCATTTAAAAATGTACAAACTACGCCACATTATTCGTACCAGTAGTGTAATGATTACATTTAATCATTACTGTATTAAAGGGTGTAAGTGAATCCCTCCGAATACTGATAGGGTACATGCAGAACATGAAACTGAACAACTTTCCCCTAGGAACATATTTCAGGAAACGTAAAAAAACTGACTTCCCATAGTGAATGCAGTCAGCTGATTGTGATTTTGTATGAAAGGTCATTTTTTTGGCATTTCCTGACATATGTTTCTAGGGGAAAGTTGTCCAGTTTTATGTTTCATGCACCCTATCAGTAAGGCGCGTTGGGGTAACATCGGACGGATTTTCGACTAGTTTGAGGACTATTCCTAAAACTTGATTTATTCGACATCCATTAACGCAAAATTGATGAAATACAGAGTAAATAATTGACAATAAAACGGAGCTTAACCTTGAATATCGTTTTTGTTTTAAAACTCAATACTTGGCGTTTTGCACTTGTGCAAAGTCACGTTACACTTTTTTCAGAGCATGATAAAAATTTTGCTGTAAAGGGGTAAGTTCGGACGTACTTTTAAAACCACCTCTATTACACGTAGACCAAAATCTGTAGCAGGAATTTATCCGATCTTTTCCGTACTAACACGTATAGAAATAAAATCTTTGATTATTTAAAAGACATAGATGTTCCAATTGTTTATTATATTTTTTGAGTTTGGACATCCGGTCTTGCCCCTCAGGCTGAAATTTGGTGATTCTGTGTTTCTCAAACTGTTTTGTGTTATGTCGGGGGAAGATCGGATAGTTTCTTTTTTGGGTGGGACATGTTGTGACGTGTCAGTCAGGAAGTTCTAGTAACCTATGAGGACCACTAAAACCACCTTACCAACAATGTCATTAAATAAAATAAAAAGCACATCAGCTACAGTTAAGTGGAGAAGCGGGTACAGCAGAGTGGAGCGAGGGCACACTAGCGGACGACGTAGCAGCGGGTACAGCAGAGTGGAGCGAGGGCACACTAGCGGACGACGGTGCTATCGAGCAATATACTCCAAATAGTGTTAGGTGTAATAGTGTTATTACTCTATTTGGAGTATTTTGCTCGTTATACTATTAAGAACAGAATTGTGGATTTTCCGTTTATACAATAATCAGTGTGTTGTTTGTTCTTATAAATGAAACGAATGTGTGAAAAATAAATCACATTTTATTTACTTCGCATTTATTCTAGAAATATGTAAGATTTATTACTTCTTCTTATATTATATTATACTGACAAAAATAATTAAATTGACCAAAAAATATTTATGACTCAAAAAAGTTTGACAACCACTTCCATTTTTGTAACGGGTCAAGAGCGGATAATTTTATCCGGTCTTTACCTGTCAGGGGGAACACCGGATCTTTGCCAATAGTAATACTAGGCCTATTTTGATCATGTAGATGCATTTATAACTATTGAAAACTTAGAATTACTTTTACAAATTAACAAAAAACGCTATATTTTCACAGAAAAACGCAATCAAAAATTTTAGGGAAAGATCGGACAGACGAAAAAATTAGAAAATTTACCTTGTTTTGTTTTTTGCCACGAAACACACGTCCATCACATCGCAGCGACTAGCGAGAACTGACAATCGATCAACAACAAAATGGCGTCGTGCACAATGTTGCCGGTAATAAAATATATGGCTTAGTTCGCCAAATATTCCACTTGTACGATCTTACACCTCGTTCGATGTTACCCCAACGCACCTTATTGTTTCATGCACACTGTCCCTTACTCGGTATAAAAAAGACGACAAAAAACATTAAATAATGCATTAAAAAATCTACACTAAAATAATACATACATACACATATCACGCCTGTTATCCTAAACGGCCGCATAAACGGACATTTACGCCACGTCTGACATATGTTTGAGGGTCATTCGGAAAATTGTGTATCGCCATAGTGGTAGGTTGTCAGCCCATCGCCTAAAATTGCAATACACACCCTCAAGTCCCTAAGTCGCCTCCTACGACTCCCACGGGAAAGAAATCGGGTAATGCTATTCTAAGCCGGCCTCACACTAAAATAATAATAATATAATCTACACTAATATTAGGAACAGGATTTTTTTATTGTTTGTTTGAATTGAATAGGCTCCGAAACTTCTGAACCGATTTCAAAAATTCTTTTACCGTTAATTGAAATTGAAATTCTTTATTCAATGTAGGATAGTATTATCACTTATTGACGTCATGAACCGTCATTCTAAGAAAAGAAATTTGTATCACACATTTTTTTTTATTACAATTTTGTTATGACCTAATAGAAAACTGGCTCGGGCGGGATAAAAATAAATAAATAAAGGCACTGCCATGGGGCTGGCCAGGTTAATCACACGACATGTAACTTTACGCCACCACCATCTGAAAACGATATTTGTTTCAAATTAAAGTCAAGATTTTTAGAATCCTACTTTATCCCTGATGAACATAGGCTATATTAAACTGTCTTATTCCCGGGGGGAAATTGTTAGTGGCGGGTGAAACCGCTGGGCGGGCTGCTAGTATGAAATAATTCTGTGGCTTAACCATTTCCTAAACTAAGAATATGAATTCCAGTATCTCAGGCAAATGGGAAACCGACATAACTATTATTTTAAGATTTATGATACTTGAACATTTTTTTTTCTATTCCTACCCGGTTCATTTGATTATTTCTTCGGTTTGTTTCTATTTACTTTTTATAACGCCCTTCGTAAGGTATTGTACTTATATAAGCGGTTATTTATTAGCATTTCATAGTTATTTATAAAGAAGAGGCCTATATCCAACAGTGGGCTAATATAGGCTAATTAGATAGATAGATGGATAGTTACTTATACGTTTATTTAATAAATAATTATCTTATCTCTTATTATCTAATAATAATCTTGTATCACAATTTGACCCGTTAAATTAAGTTCACATGAAACCCTCCCAAACGCTCCTAATTTATTTATTATTATTTATGATTATTAGGTAATTACTTACCTCTAAATTCTAATTCGAGTAATCCAGGTTCAAACGACAGATCAACGTCATCCTCTACGCTTTCTAAAATCTGTAGAAGTTCTGCTGAACTAAGATCGTCGGCACTCATTTTCCCATCACTATTTTTATGTCACTACTGCAATGACGTCAGAGCGTGTCGTCTTTACCCGACTACGGCGTACAGTGCACTCACAATGGTCAAGCAATTATCGCTGTGCACGAGTCGCCGAAACCGGTTTGTCGATACTCAATCAAACAAAGAAAATAATGTCTAATACTTGGCGTATTTCTACAAATCATTGTCGGGAATATTTTCAATATACATTAAAGTAATAAGAAAATGTTATTGTCATGACAAACTTGACAAATATCTAGGCATAGTATATTCCGTAAATATATTATAGATGTATCGATATTTCACATTTGTACTAGTAAGGAACAACACTTCCAGTCGTGTGGGGCCGACTATGGCGTGTGCGAATGGTACTTCTGACAGCTTCAAAACGTAATCAGTATTTTTCTTATTTATACTACAAATCTAATAAATATCTAAGCGCAAAAGTTCATAAATCAAAGTAGAGGGTACAATAAATCCAATATGCGAAAAAATAAAAGATATATACGGTTTTAAAATGCTAGTATATGAACATAAACTTTAACGACGTTTTGTCGGCTATACCCGACCGTGGCGCTGACGGCAAGTCGCGGGTTGTCGGCTATACCCGTCTCTGGCGGTGAAAAGGTTAAACACAAAATTTTTAAATAGTTGTTGGATTTTTTCAGCAACATCTGGTCCGCTCGCCCGTACAAATTACAGATCGATCGCACGATAAATCCGACTTCTCGACGATAGCAACAATAGTGATGTTACCGTTTCATGTCATAATGTTTGTCGATGAATATTATAGGAGGCGGGTATTATTTAATCACATGTATTAGACAAATAATTGTTATCATGGTTTCATATGTACCTGGATAAGCGAGATATCAAGGGACCCGAATATTATTCTCGCTCATAGAGGTTTTTTACTAAACCAGTTTGTCATTTATGCAGGTTTGGGAGTAGTATCTCTCATATATAGATGTGAATGAAATATTTTTATCAAGAGTTTGTTTAATCCATTCTATGAGACACTTTTCAACTTCGGGAAATTCAACAACTTTGTCCCTTTGAATATTTCCATGTCCTTCCGCACACTGCAGTTTTATAAAATCTTTATTTTTTTATATTTTGTTAAAGGTAGATCCGGCAAGTCAAAATCATTCATAATAGCGTTACGCGACTGCCCGGCTTCGAACACCACATCTGGACTGCCTTCGATAATGTCATCTAGACATGGCGGCTGATGTGGCGCAGTGGTAATGCGACTGCCTGCGACGCAAAGGTTCCGGGTTCGATTCTCGGTGGGGCAGTCACAAAGTTGTTATTTTTCACTTTGTGAATTTGTTTCCGGACCTGTTAGGACATTGCAGGCTGAACCACCTGATTGTCTGAAAGGGGATGGTTCCGTGCTTCGAAGGGCACGTTAAGCCGTCGGTCCTGGTTGCTGATGGATGATGACTTTGACGGCGGTCGTAACACAACCATGTCAGAGGCCAAGTAGGTAGTAGTAAGCGGTTGAAAAACTCTCTACACCAGGGATCATCGGGTCGTTGGACGACTTGGTGTCTCACACAAAAGAAGATTATCTAGATACAAAATGTTAAGCAGCTTTTAGTTGGTGATTGTGTTTTGTAGGGCCATGGTTCTTATAATTACTAGAGGACCCCTAAAATGGCATGATTTGACTACTTAAAAGTTTATTGTTATGTAACTTGCTTTAAATATAAATAAAAAAACAACACAAGCGTCTTAGTACCTACACTTTTGAAATTCATCGATAGTCAAGCATCGATATTGTCAAGCACTAACTTGACAGCTTTACCTACCTCTCCCCCCGCGCCCCGCAAAAAACGACAGAACTATTTCTATGAAGTAAAATGGCTAAGGCTCCTCCCTTCCGGGTCGGAACGAGACGGAAGACCGTGTTGCTCGAAGCTCTAGCTACACTGGCTATGTCAAACAAACTGATAAACTCAAAGACTTCAATTTCGCTAGTAAGCTTGCCCCAGCTTTGACAACGACCTACCTGTATATGTATTCGGTAGGTGCGGAAGGCATCATTTGAAGAAATAACCAAAGAGCATATAACCACTTACGTTCTAGATCCTACATGATTAGTAATAGCATCGATATTTTTTTATAAATTAAAACAAATAAGAGAGAACTTATATCAAGTTCATGCTTCCCTTTAATAATGGATCAACGGCATGTGTGTGAAAGCTGACACGAATACCTGGAACATGCTATTTTTGTAAAATATCCTATGGCACTCGAGATTCACTGGTTAAATCTGAATTTTTCAGATTTCTCTACCATGGGTTGGTCTCTTTGAAGATGTCGGTGCAAAATATGAGATTTTAAGATCTTGCTAAATAGTCACGTTGTCTATTTCATCAATGTTTCTGTTTTTCGGTATACTTTACTTGTAGTTAAAGCAATGAAAATGATAGTTTAAATTTTAAACCAATCTAAAAACGATTGTACTGTAGAAAAATGTATGAAAATGTTTGTGACTATTATTCCAGAAACTTGTCTAATAAATACCTAAGCTTTGTAAACTGGTATCAAACTTAAATCTTAGTCATGTAGCTACAAAGTGGTATTCCTTTATCTGAATAAGGATACCAAATTTCTGAGTACACAAATCTTAAAATTTATAAAGATTATGTTCTTGCTCTTCATGAACAGGCTTCGAACAATCTCACAAGATGACAAAAGACAACGGGCATTCGATAAAATAAACAAAAATATTCTCTATCCCCGGTTAGCACATTCTCGTTGAGAGTGGGGCAATACCTTTCTATGCCACACCTTGTCCCACCCTGCCAAACGTTAGTTTTAAGGGGTAAACGACACTTGCAATCAAGCATATCGATTGTCCCCGTCCCTATCTCCATAACGGGTTTCGTTGTCCCCGTCACGAGGACACAATCACCGGGGACAGCGAGAACATACGGAAAAATTCTGCCTAGCTCGGGCACATAGAAAGAATGGAGGTAGATCGTGGCGCTAAGAAAGCGTACCTAGGAAAACCCAGCGGTCGACGACCAGTTGGTCGTCCTAAGTATCGCTGGAGCGATGTCGTTCAGTCCGACTTGCGCGACCTTCAAGCGACAGACTGGTGTGAAGCGGCCCAGGATCGGGACAAGTGGCGGAAACTCGTGTCGGAGGCCAACACCCACTTTGGGTCCCTGAACCACAGGAGTAAGTTAGTAAGTCCGCCTGAGTGGGAATTAAACCTACAAACCCTGGTTTGAGTTCACATGGCTTTAAAACTGGTCTGACTGTTTAACAAAGGGTCAATTAACGTGCCATCCGAAACCCTAAGTTTCAATTCCTTCGCCTTAAGATTTGCAATCATCTCATTTGCACTCAGACCAGGGTTCACAAACCTACAGGTGTGATTCCCACGGAGAACCTACGAAGATATTTTTACAATTTGTCTTTTTGTGATTATATGTAGCATGTGATGAGACTGCAGTTTGAAGAACTTGATCCTGATTTAATTAAGTAATCACTGAGCTTCGGAGAGCACGTAACTCCTTGCTCCTTGTCCCTGGTTAAACAGTTGTTTGTAGTTACATAGCTATGAACGTGGGGTAAAGGGTCTTCGACGACTCAAAAACCCACACAAATAAAAAAAATAAACATTCGTATTTTGAATCAAGGACAAGTAATTAAGATTTAGAGCATTACTAAAAAAAAATGGTATCCATTTTCAGATAAGTAACTGAATCCCACTTTGGAATCACAAGACAAAGACTTTTTGATACAAATTTACAAAGCTAATGAAGTGGACAAGTTTCTGAAATAATAGTCACAAACATTTCCATACAAATTTTAAAGGTTGATCCTTTAAAGGTTGGTGTTTGCGGAACAAATAACGAAGAAACTATAATTTTCATTGATTTATTGCAAGTCAAGTATACTGAAAACAGAAATAATGTTGATGAAATAGACGGCGTGACTATTTAGAATTATTTTACAAAAACCAATTCTTAGTCTCGTATTTTGTACCGACAGCGTCAAAAATACGAACTCATGGTAGAGAAATCAGAAAAATTTGACTGGCCCGATGGCGTAGTGAATAGTACCCCTGCCTGCTACGCCAAGGGACGTGGGTATAATTATCCCCACAAGACACAAATATTCGTTAAGTCATTATTAGATACTTGTGTTTAGTCTGGGTGTTGCAATGTAAATATTTACAAAAAAGTATTAATATCAGCTACCTAGTTCGCATTTCGCATAGTACAAGCTTTGCATAATTTGGGAGTAGATGGCGCTGTGTGAATTGTCCACAATATTTATTTATATATGGGAAAATCAGTGAATCTGATATAAGGTATTTTCCAAAACTAGCAAAGTTATGTAGTCGTGTCGGCTACCACTCGCATGCCGTTGATCCATTATTAACGGGACAATTATGCAATTACTAACTAAGCTTATTAAAAATGACAAGTACTTATAAATTAAAAATTGCGTCCACAACCTCGCAGCGGGGCAAGGTTCCCAAGAGACTGGCAGGGTTGCCTCTCTGTATAGCTAATAAAAAGACCGATGTAGCGCCGTGGTAGTGCGACTGCCTGCGTCGCAAAGGCTCCGGGTTCGATTCTCGGTGGGGCACTCACAAAGTAGATGTTTATTCTAGTGAATTTATTCCCAGTCTGGTAATTGCAGGCTGAAGCACCTGATTGTCCGAAAAGTAATGGTTCCGTGCTTCTAAGGGCACGTTAAGTCGTCGCTCTCGGCTACTGTCTTTGATTACTTAGACGGTGGTGGTCGTTACACTACCATGTCAGAGGCCTTATACTAGTAGTCAATAGACGGTTGAAAAATTCTGACACCAGGGTTCAGGTCGTTGGACGACTCAAGTGTCCCAGACAGAAAGAAGAAGCTTATAAAAAGCGCTAACATACATACATACACATATCACGCCTTCGTCCATTGCGGGGTAGGCAGAGCGGTAACGGTCGTAAAATACGGTCGCTATCACCACGTCTGACAAATATTTGAAGGCGGTGACAGGTTGTCAGCCTGTGGCCTAAAATTTAAATACACATAAAACCCTCGTATCCCATCAGCGCCACTCACGACACACACATAGGTATTTATTCGGCGTTTTAGATATAGTTTCATGTTTTTTTGTATAGGTAGGTACTCAAGTAATATAGATAGATCTTCAAGCATACTTGGGTTGAAAACAATGAGTAGCTTTGGCAAAGTTCGCCCACGTCTCTTCGCTTTCAGTAAGTAGGTACATGAAGTTGGCCTAGTTTAAACCACAATAAAACTGAAAGGCCTAGATACAGAGCTTCTTCGTTTTGTTGAGCAGCTACACCTACCTAGTTATAAAAGAACCTACCTATAAGTGATGATTAATACCTACTTATCCTTATTAATTCACAGAAAAACCCGTTAACAAAAATACAGTAACTTACATAATATAGAATTGAGTAATCAGCAATTACTCCCAGACTCCCAGGCAACCTAGGTAACATTACCTACACTCTATTACTGTAGGTAAGGTAAGGTAGAGAAAAGCTACCACCGATGCTATTACTACTAAGTACAATTGTCTCCATTTTACATATTAGTAGGTACTAATTTAAATATATTTTAATGAATTTAGTATAATATATTTTTATGTATAAATATCATAACTAAGTTAAGTTATGGACAGTAAGACGATGTCTATTCAGGTTTCAATTACAATCGTGATATTCGTGATGAATATGATATTACCCTACTTTATCACCTTTTCTTTAGGTTGCCTGGCTGATTACTTAATTCTATATTATGTTAGTTACTGTATTTTTGTTAACGGTTTTTTCTGTGATATAATAATACCATTGAACTGAAAACTTTGAAAAATTTCTTTTTACTTGATGTGATCGATCACGTCATGTATTTAAATAATTTCTAGTGGTAGAAATTCAGCAGGACCGTTTCATCAAAAACAGTTGGAGATAGTTCTGGATATTTCAGGCCGGCGACCCCCTGGTATCCTTCCCTGTCATTAACTATACCGTCCTTGCCTATACCAACTGTAAAAGTCAGTAAATGTAGTAAATTAATACAAGGCGCCTCAGGGTAACGAAGCGAATTTTGCGAATAGGCTGGCAACAAGACGCAAGCTACCTTAAAATGACCCTCATCTATTGTCAGTCGTCGCGAAAACAAATACTTTTGGACCGTGATGCTCTACAAGGAACATTATGCATTTTATGTGTTAGTAACTATGTACTTAATTTATTCACTGAAGACAAGGTACAGTCAAGCTCATGTGCGGTTAGACACTCAAACAACTGTCTCATGCGCGGCATAAGAACAATCCAAAGTCCAAACTGTCTAACCCAGCCTGATCTTGACTGTACAATTGAAACGGCGGCGAGGAGTTGTGTGTGGGTGGAACAGTGGGACTTGCAAGCGACAGACAGACAGCTTTGTTCCGTCTGTTCCTATTTTCCGATACGGACTCAATAGATGTCAATACTGCAGAAGCAACGCGATGCGATGTGAAGGGGGAAATAGGAAAATAACGCAAATATAGCAAGTCTTTGGTGTAAAAGAGGAAAGAATTTGTGATGGTTTTTGCAATAGATCTGATTTTGTATAGTCTGGGCTAGATAAGGATGAAGCAGAGTCGATGATAGATAGTGCTCGTATAAATGCCATAAGGCGCTGCTATTTGCACAAGCGCAGCGTGGAACGTTCCCCTGGAACAACAACCTTGTGATGGTCGCGGGCAGCCGTTGGATGCACTTAGGCTAAAATTGTAAGTCTACGGAGGCGCTTTGTTGAAGTCTGTGTCCAGCAGTGGACTTCTCGGCCAAACCAACGGTGAAAGCTGTGTGGCGCTGTACTTCTCCAATGTGCCGCACGTTTGTGGACATAATAGCCTTGTCAGAGTTGACTATTCAATTAAGCTAGTGGTCATGTTGCCCGCAAATCCGAAATTTGATTCGTGTGTTTCGGGTTGAAGGGCGACGGAGCCAACAGGCACATGCGCAAAGTGAGTTAGTAGTAAACTCTAGCATTGAACTTTATCATACAAATATGATATGCAAAATCCATGTGTTATAGGTTGCTCGATGAATAAAAGTCCACTAAAGGACATACATACATCCCAAATCTCGCTTAGAAGCATCATTGGGTCCAGCAGTTTCCCACTAATTTTCCAAATGTTGGGCCACCAGCTTTAAGGCCTCCCCCTTGCTTCTGGACTGGCACTATGGTTGTTGTATAGTAATTAATTAGATGGTGTCATCTAACCACGGCAGTAGCCTAGTAGTTACCAATAGACTGTATTAAAACTGACACCAGGTTCACCGATTGACAATGACGGTTCGTTCAGCGACTCAGTTTCTATTCGTGTGAATTAATTTTCTAGCCATCTTCGCGCTTCGTTCCGTAATGTTATCTATCTAGCGACACCTTACTCTTGAACTAAACTACAGAATAGCCAATAGTAAACTACTACATAACTAAGGACCGGATTATATGCATTTGCATATTTAAGCCCTTCTCGCCGCAAATAGCATGTTTTCTCTAAAATCCTGTTAAAATGCCTGTTATCAACACATTTTAATTATTTTTCAAGCGCAGCGCGCCTTTCTTCGTTTCCCTCCCGGTCTGTTACGCATGCTTAGCTAAAATTGTTCTCATTGTTGGCGAGTGCGCTCATTAATCTGTAAAAATTTGTTAGCGGAACTTAACTCCCGAAAAAACGGTATCTTCGTGGATATCTGGGCATCCTGGATATTTTAAATTTTTCATAATGCGTTAAAATGTTACATTGTTAAGTTTGGAAAAATGGCTTTATTTTGTTTTTACACCCACAACTTGTAATTTAATTTTGCATATTTTGCAAAAGTTTATGTCCCTGTACATAAATAAACTACAGACCTAGTTTCTATGTCCACTCGCCACGATAACGTCAGTCGCCGCGTTTAGCATTCACTATTCACTCTCGCCTCTTTATCGCCGCTTCTCCCGCGTACAAAAGCGAGCACAATGCGTCTGTTTAACTCTTCAGTGTGCCGTACTGCCGTAGCTGTCTATGCCATGCCATGCCATGCCATGCCATGCATGAGTGTCACGGAGTTGTAGGTAGTGCCTATGCCAACACAATACACTTATACTATTTAAACTTAAGTGAGACATAACTTAAACTTTTAAGAAAATACGGATCGAACTCGCTTTTATTTTTGTTACCGACTTGTCCGAATACGTCGCGAAAACGCGCAAAAAATTTTAAATTGAGTTTGATCCGTGTTTTCTTAAAAGTTTACAATACACTTACATAATTTCGGTTCTATTACGTACTAAAACTACTACTATTAAGTCTGAATTATGTTACGATTAGGTTATGAATGTTATGATATAGAGCGACTTTTCGGAGTGTCTAGATCTCGAAAGTTAAGATATTTGTCTTTCAATGGTTATGAAACTATTGGCATAATTATCAAAGCATTGTTCCAATTTTTACAATTAAACCTTATTGTAAATTTTTTGTAAACTCGTTAGTAACTTAGTTACAATAACCTAACAATGTTTTGAATAAATGTGTTTACTTTATTTCTTTCTACAGCCTACTTACTCATATCTATTGTAGTTGATTTGCATTCCTAAGTAATGGTTCTAGTTCTGTTCATTAACACACAATAAGTGAGAATTATAAGCAAAAAGATAATCTTTTGTAGTGTAATTTGTGGTAATTCAGAAGAATTGATCTTATTATCTAAAATTAACTTATTTTTCAATGCCAAGACCCGACATCCTTCTATCTACAACACCTCATGTGACCTATTTATTTACGAGATCAACCTTTATTGGTTTTCTTAATAAAACCAATGTATGTGGGTCCCATCCATCCGTCGATAGTTCGAGGTGCTGCAAATGTATACATTTGGAGTCCATTACACAGGTGAAGACAAGTTGGTAGGAAGGCCAGCAATATTAATATCCTACACAATTTGTATAACCCAATTTTCTATTTATGATGCTCGAAATAAATAGAAACCGAACCGCATTAAATAAAAACGCGTGAGCCAACAGTGACATTGAGATATTTTTCAGAAGGTTTGAAGATTCGAATACAAAGTATATTATAAAACCATAAAATAAGGGGCAATGGAAATATAAATAAAATTATGTAAAAAAAACTTTTAAAACAAGCTTTTATTTAAGTGCTCTGAAAAGATGAAAATAAATTTTGAATGACATTAACCACATTCATTTATGACTTTACAGAAATGAAAATATAATAAAAGCTTGTCGCGATGCCTAGAAGAAACTACCTAATTACAGTTAGTTGCGTACCTTATTACAAAATTTCAATCACAAATTGAAAGTTTCGCGACAAGCTTTTATTATATTTTCATTTCTGTAAAGTCATAAATGAATGTGGTTAATGTCATTCAAAATTTTATTTTCATCTTTTCAGAGCACTTAAATAAAAGCTTGTTTTAAAAGTTTTTTTTACATAATTTTATTTTATATTTTTTAGTTTATGTTACGATAGTTATTGATCAATACGAAAGTCTTTCTATAAAACGGAGAGACCTTCAATAGAAAAACTTAAGGAACGGGGAAAACTAACATTAAGATAAAGTATAATTATCTCTTTTATATTCTATAGAAGTAGGTTGGTACCTACTCCTCCGGCATCCCTAATAGAAGAATTAGCTTGTAATATGTCTTAGTCTTTTCATTTCATTGATGGCGTCATTATTACATGACCGAGTCCCAGTTAATTTCGAACAGTCTGATTCTTCTATCAGGAGGCCTTCTATTGACGTGACCCTAATTCATGGTGGGCCTACCAACTGCCTATAATAAACAAATTCGTATACAAAATTGCAAGTCCCAGCAGTTGAATATTGAGGAGTTCCATAGTTCGAAGACAACCCTGGATGTAGCGTCTAATTCATGGTGGGCCTACCAACTGCCTATAATAAACGAATTCGTATACAAAATTGCAAGTCCCAGCAGTTGAATATTGAGGAGTTCCATAGTTCGAAGACAACCCTGGATGTAGCGTCTAATTCATGGTAGGCCTACCAACTGCCTATAATAAACGAATTCGTATACAAAATTGCAAGTCCCAGCAGTTGAATATTGATGAGTTCCATAGTTCGAAGACAACCCTGGATGTAGCGTCTAATTCATGGTGGGCCTACCAACTGCCTATAATAAACAAATTCGTATACAAAATTGCAAGTCCCAGCAGTTGAATATTGAGGAGTTCCATAGTTCGAAGACAACCCTGGATGTAGCGTCTAATTCATGGTAGGCCTACCAACTGCCTATAATAAACGAATTCGTATACAAAATTGCAAGTCCCAGAAGTTGAATATTGAGGAGTTCCATAGTTCGAAGACAACCCTGGATGTAGCGTCTAATTCATGGTGGGCCTACCAACTGCCTATAATAAACGAATTCGTATACAAAATTTTGTGTCCCAGCTATAAACCGCTGAGGAGATCTCTCGTACGGAGCCGATCCTGGCAGCAGCATCAGGTCAAATTTATGATTAACATGCATTGTCATCGGTTCTGGATCAACATGCAAAATTATAACTCAATCGGATACGGAGAAGTGGTTCAAATTAAACTTGCAAGATTTGCACCGAACAAACATTGTTACTTACATACACTGCAAGTTAAATAAAAGCTTTTAAAATAGAGACTTGTTTTCCGTACAACACATGTTTCGGCAACATACCATTTGCCTATCAAAGTCAAAGAAATAAAATATGTTCTGCAATACATTTTCAATACTTTTAATTCTTCTCTCTTTTCGTCTGGGCATCGACGAGTCGTCCAACGACACGATAAACCCTCAGAGTTTTTCAACCGCCTATTTCTAGTAGTACCTAGGCCTCTGACATGGTAATTTAAGGACCGAATCATAGACAGCAACCGGGACCGACTGCTTAACGTGCCCTCCAAACGAAGCACAGTAACATTTATATTCGGACAATCAGGTGGCACGCTGCAATTTCCTAACCAGACCGAGAACAAATTCACAAAGTGATAAATATCAACTTTGTGAGTGTCCCACCGAGAATCGAACCCGGAACCTTAACGTCGTCATGGTATAATTTTTATACTAGTTTTATTAATGACCTGATAAATTCAAATTTGAGGAAAATGCATATGGTTGGAAAAAACAATTTGTTAAAACACGTGCCACAATCCACCCACATCAATCTTACAAAACAGGTTTACAATATTCTACAACCACGTTAATCTAAGATCGATTAATAAAATTAATCTCTGTCTTTTCATTATCTACATGATAACCTTCCTACCTGTATTGGTAATAATCTTAACGTATACCGAGAAATCTGAACCGAACTGAAACAAGCGTACCTACCTGTATAAGTTAACAAATATATCCTGCAGTAATATTTAATGTTAGTGTAAGTATAAGTTGGGCTTAAAGGTTAAAAATGTTTAATTAGTACACACGAAGTGGTCTAAACCTGCACAGCCCGACAACGCCATCTTTTAACGACAAATTGAATTCATTGAATACCATTATAGACACATTAAAACACACACATTGACTGGCGCGCACACACACTAGAATTTAAGACGCGTAGTTCGATGACTAATAATTTAAACCTTAATTTCGCTACTTGCATCACAGCAGTCGTAGCTTAATGGTTAACATAGCGGACTTTGGAAACAGGTAGATAAGGATCAAGTCGTGGTTGGTCGCAGGTCTAGGCCTGTTTTTTTTTTAAATTAAGGTTATACTTACTATTTTTTAATGATTATTTTGCTGTTGCTGATAAATTTTTATACTTATCTGTGTAGTATAGTGTGTGATATCGAATAAATATAGTAGTTTTGAGGATATAAGGTAAAATGAATAAAACTACCATAATATTTATCAGTTAGGTATTTATTTTGGTTTTTAACTATTCAATGATATTGGGTTGGGTTGCATAATGTTTGTTAATGTGCAACAATAAATAGGTATGTCAAAGTGAATAAACATGTTATAAATGAGATAACGAGGTAGCCTCATTCCTGCATTTATTGTAACAATGACATCACTTAACATATTTTTTATTGGTAACACATTAAGCCTAAACTGAACCAGGGGATCAATTCATTAACATTCTTCGTTAGATTGTGTAAACATAGTTAAATAATTATGCAGAATACTTAGGTTTTAAGTGACAGGTTAACTTCGTATTGTTATTGTTTGAGAGCTTGAACAGTTTCAGAAATTAAATAAGCAGTAAGTATCGAATAAAATAAATCCTCTGCAAAATTCCCAACCCAATATATTAATACCTACCTATTTAAATATTTCAATTTAATAATAATTTAATTTTAATACCGAAGAGGTGCACCTTCACCAGACTCGATCTATTCTAAACGGCTTGGCATGCTAGCTACCATGTTCGAACATATTGGTTTAGCACGCATGGACTCCCAGGTGAACATGGCTAAGTCGCGTAAATTTTTCTTGGTCCTGACTTCAGATGGGTCCCAGTTAAGGACCATTTGACCCCATAAATTTTCTATGGGATTTAAATCCGGACTCCTTGACGGCTAGTTAATAACAGCCACGTCGTGCTGGGTTCGCAACCAATCCTGGACGATACGGGCTTTATGCACAGAGCAATTATCATGCACAAAATAAATGTGCTGATTTGGGTAAGCAATACGCACTGTAGGCACCATTACGTCCTGCAATATTTCCACATAACTCTCGCTATTGAACCTTCCTTCTATTTCAACTAGTTCTCCAGGTCCCATAGAAGACATCCAGCCCCAAAATCCGAGTTATTCTACCACTCATTCTATTTGGGAGAATGTGAATTGTTCTGTAACGCTTGCCTCTCCAGCGCCATAAAATCTTGCGCCCAATCTTTATCCGATTTAAAAGCTTTTTCATCAGTGAATATTACTACATTATTCTCCCAATCAAAGTTTCTATAAATATATGCAAATCGGACTCGTGCTTGTTGATGAGCAGCTGACAGCAAATTTTTTGAGCTGGCTGATAACAACTTATACCAGCTGCGTGTAAATGGGTCCTTACAGTTTGTAAGGTCACTCAGAACTCCGTTGCTGTTAAGCGAGTTGTCAGGAATGGGGTATTAGCATGCTTGGCAACTATCCCTCGGTGACGCGCTGATGCATCCGTGAACATCACGGCCTTACGACCTTTCCGGGCAGGCAGAATGTCACCGGTATCGGCGTAACGCTTAACACACAGCGTAACAGTTCTTTTCTGTAAGAAAAATACCTAGTCAATCTACAAGTATTTAATGTAGGTAAATGCCAATAATAATAAATAGGAAACTAAGTAAGTAAATATAATAAGCAATCTAATACCTATTTAAACATTTTAAATAATGATCGTATGGCAGGTAGTATGTATAGTAGGTATCTTTATCTAGATGTTTGGATGATATAAATGACCTGACCTGAAGCATTTGCGCTAATTTTGTAAAATAAAAATATTTAACTTACATTTAATTGAAGACGTCGAGAAATTTCATAATACTAAGATTATCTTCATATAGCACTATGATCTTTGCTCTTAGCACTGTATGTAGACAAAGGAGCATACTATAGGTAGACATAATTACGATAAAACGATAGCAAA
The DNA here is from genome assembly GCA_027580185.1 of Tuta absoluta. NCBI lineage: Eukaryota > Metazoa > Arthropoda > Insecta > Lepidoptera > Gelechiidae > Tuta > Tuta absoluta. The sequence continues at coordinate 14,525,843 of JAQAHW010000005.1, forward strand.
CAACAGCACAAAGAAACATCGAAAGCTAACGGTTAGATACGTAGGCAGTAGTCGATACAGATCAGATGACTGTGCTTATTACTTACCGTCTAATAGTTATAATGACTATGTGCAATACCCACAAACATCATTCATTCAACATAACAAATGGGCCGTTAACTAAAAATTATCTTACATATAAAAAACAAAAACATAAAAACAAAACCCATGGGGGGCGGGATCGACCCAGTGTCCCACTATAATCTACACTCACTCTAAATCCAGACGCATACTATCTCGGCTATGCCAGCTGTGACGGGTGCATCGAATTTTTAAACCACTTAACTACTTACCTATGACGTCCTACCGACCCTTGCTATTATTTGTAAAGAGCGAATATGATGTATGCGGCTGCAAATGATATGCGTGCGCGTAAAACAGGTTCTCTGAGTTCTGCCGGCTCAGAGGTATTTGATTTTTATTATAGATGGCGTTATTCGTAGTTTTAGTTAGACCTGTGCAGCCTATTCATTTGCGAACTGTACAAAAAAAATTTAGGCGGCGATTAAGGCTTTTTTTTATCACAATTCACAACTGACTCTTGTGTATATAAACCGACATGTGTAGGCCTTCATTGTTTTGTGCCTGACAATTGAGAATGTTGACTCCATTCAGTACCTACGCAATATAAGGCGTTAAAAATTACTGCAAATATTTCAAGGGGTGAACAAGCCCATGAAACTGAAAATCTTTCCCCAAGGAACATAGGTCTAAATATGAAAAACAGAATTTGGACCCATACAAAATGTTCCAGCCGACCGGATCAAATTGTATGGGTGGTCCAATGTTTTATTTTCGACCACAATCATATTAAATTCTTGTCTCCAAAAACTTACTTTAAATTTCAAGCACGTTTGTATGGAATAGCACTATTTTAATCGACTTATCGGACTTAGCGGGACACAAAAACCTTGGAGACTAGTAGGAAGGGGTATGATCCCTTAGGTGGGACCTGGGAGTTAGCAATTATAAGTTTTCAAAGGTAAATTGCGGTTGCTCTTCCAGCTTTTCCGAAGCAAGTTCTAACTTTCCACTATTATAGTCAGTTTTTTGTTGGCACTTTTGTATGGAAGATATTGGAAACATATGTTTTTTTATGTAGAGCAAAACCAGTATAGTATGGGTAATCTGTAAGTTCACCTGAGCCTATATCACCCGGTAGACACTGGCTACCCCGCGCCAGGTGGGGGGAGGGGGGGTCAAAGTGCAGCGCGTCCGGCGCTCAGAAAAAAATTTCTATGGGATTGGTTTGGACCTTTGAGATAAGTTTGGTGTCATTTTCAGGTAAATAAATGATGCTGAATTCATTCCCCATACCAGTTTTTTAGGGTTTCCTAGCAAAATAAGTCGCAATCCTTAAAATAATAAAATTTTAGTCGAAACGAAATGTAAACAAACCCACATATTGTAATAATTTTGTATGAAACTTTGTTTAAAAAAAAAACTTTTCAAAAGCTCATTAAATGCATATTATAAAAACATTAACATTGTATATACATAATACTACTTTTCAACTAAAATAAAATAAAATTGCACGTACCTTTCTCATTCGTGTGGACGGCCTGCGGACGTCACTCGGTTTTCTATTCAGAGTTAGAACGAGATTTTGTAGTAAAACATTGCCATTTAAGTACTTATGATATACACGCCCATTTAAATCCATATCGGCCGGTAGGAAGTTTCTAGTGGTGAAACAGATATGCGGTATTTAGCCGGTATCCGCCCTTACTTTTACTATCCGGCCGGATACCGGATAGCACATTACTATGTATACCGGAACGTAAAAAAGAGAGATAATCGCATTATTTTACAGAAGGAAAATCATATACCAATAATTTATGGACACTTTTAAATTTTTCTCCGTCATGAATTATTATTTTACATTTATATTTAGTATTCATAGTTCACAAAAGGGCAAATTGTGGCGAAAATGAATTACTTTTCCGCTTTTGTTGGTAAAAATAACAGATCACTTTAGGCCGAATATCGCCATCATTCAGACATCACTTCCGAAAAAAAATAGGTTTGTGTCTGGGATAAAATCTCTTATTTTGACTAATTTTTTTTATTATTAATGATGGGTTTGCTCTTGACTCTAGTCTAGGTCATAGGACAGAGACAGAGTCTAAGATGGAGCGAGCTCACTCAGAAGAAGCCTGTTCACTCTTAATTTAAAAAGATTAGGAAACCATGACGCAGGTAGTGAGTTCCACTCTTTAGCAGTACGCATTATGAATGATGACTGGAAGCTTTTAGTCCGAATTGGTGAAATGGCAACCAGGTATGGATGGTATCCGGCGGTGCGTCTGGATGTCCGATGGTAGAAGGCAGCTGGTGGAACAAGGTCGTGAAGCTCTTGAGCACACTCTCCGAAGTACAATCCGTAAAAAACCGACAAGCAGGCAACCTTGCGGCGATGTGCTAGGCTATGTAGCTTGGTGTCCACCAGTTTTATGTCGCCTTTGAGCCTCATGGCCCTGCGTTCCACCGAGTCAAGAGCGGCAAGTTGGTATTTGGCTGAGCCATCCCAAAGGTGACTGCAATACTCCATGCAGGATCGGACTTGTGCTTTGTAAAGAGTTAAAAGCTGTCCAGGCGTAAAGTATCGCTTCACTCTATTCAGGTTGCCCAGCTTCTTAGCCGCCGTTTGAGCCTTGTACTCGATGGTCGCGCCGATGTTTACATTTAATGTCAACTCCATGCTTAGAAGCTCAAGCCTGTCAGTGACAGACTGTCGTCGCCCCAATAGGAGACAAGACTTGAGGTCGGATCTATTCGCTCTTCCATTGCCTTTCTTAACGAACAAATTTCATCCTCTCTGGTTTTTTGCACCTGTCAAGTATTTCTTTGAAACGGTAAAGAGTTGCAGAGAGAACAGTCCCCTGAGGAACTCCGGCATCAATGGCCATAAGGTTAGAGGAGCAGCCGTCAATGACTACTCTGATGGACCATTCACTAAGGAAGTCTGAAATCCAAGTACAAAAATCAGCTGGGATGCAATAAGCAGGAAGCTTGCTGAGCAGACTTGCATGCCAGACACGGCAAATGTTTCGCCGTTTTTCTCAATGGCTTCGCCCCAGCAGTGCGTGACATACATAAGAAGATCACCAATAGACCGCCCCCGGCGAGGGCCATATTGACGGTCACTGAGAAGATCATTGTCTTCAAGGTAGATCAGCAACTTAGTGTTCAGTACCCTCTCCATGACCTTGCATCATTCCGTGCTGAAAGGACACGACAAAATCATAGTACGAACAATCGACACGGACGTTGTAGGTACTAGCCATATCTTGCGTTCCAAAGTTAGAAGGCCGAAAGGAACTATGGGTACACATTGGCCCAACAAAAGCGGAAAGTAATTCATATTCGCCACAATTTGCCACTTGTGAACTATAAGTACTAAATATAAATGTAAAATAATAATGTATGACGAGGGAAAAATTTAACAAGTGTCCATAAATTATTGGTATATGATTTTCCTTCTGTAAAATAATGCGATTATACCTCTTTTTTACGTTCCGGTATACGTAGTAATATGCTATCCGGTATCCGGCCGGATAGTAAAAGTAAGGGCGGATACCGGCTAGTTACCGGATATCTGTCTCACCACTAGAAACTTCCTACCGGCCGATATGGATTTAAATGGGCGTGTATATAATTAGTACTTAAATGGCAATGTTTTACTACAAAATCTCGTTCCAACTCTGAATAGAAAACCGAGTGACGTCCGCAGGCCGTCCGCAAGAATGAGAAAGGTACGTGCAATTTTATTTTATTTTAGTTGAAAAGTAGTATTATGTATATTCAATGTTAATGTTTTTATAATGTGCATTAAATGAGCTTTTGAAAAATATTTTTTTTAAACAAAGTTTCATACAAAATTATTAAAATATGTGGGTTTGTTTACATTTTGTTTCGACAAAAATTTTATTATTTCAAGGATTGCGACTTATTTTGCTAGGGAACCCTAAAAAACTGGTATGGGGAATGGATTCAGCATCATTTATTTACCTGAAAACGATACCAAACTTATCTTAAAGGTCCAAACTAATCCGGTAGATTTTTTTTTCTGAGCGCCGGACGCGCTGCACTTTGAGCCCCCCCTCCCCCCACCTGGCGCGGGGTAGCCAGTGTCTACCGGGTGATCTGGGTTCATGTAGGCGTATATTACATTTGTTCCAAATGGCATTGCTCTACATAAAAAAAACAATGTTTCTCTACATAGAAAACCAGCTATTAATACGAACATGCTGTGTACCAATTAGATGAGGAAAATCTGTTGCTAAGGATCAGGTCTAAACAGAAAAAAATACTTCGGTTTAAAATTTACAAATATTCATTTGTCGATCAACTTATTTAAGCGGACGACCGATGTGGCGCAGTGGTAGTGCGACTGCCTGTGGCGCGGCGCAAAGGCTCCGGGTTCGACTCTCGGTGGTGCGCACAGAAATTGTGAATTTGTCTTCAGTCTGGTTAGTACTTTGCAGGCTGAACCACCTGATTGTCCGTAAGAAAAATGGTTCTGTGCTTCAGAAAGCGCGTTAAACCGTTGTCGGTCCCGGTTGCTGTATAAGATTACTTAGAGGGCGGTAAATACACAACCATGCCAGAGACCTACAAGGAGGAGTAGGCGACAGAAAAATTCTGACACAGGGTGCGTCGACTCCGTGGCCCACACGAAAAAAGAAAAGAAACGGTTTTGAACTCGTAGTGTGCTAGGTCAAAATATTTTGTTCAAATTTCTCAGGAAATGTTGTAGCTTCACCAGCCTGTTTTAGTTTTTTTGTAGATAAGTAAGTAAGTATATAGATAGTGAAAGAGGGGAGGCCTTTGCCCTGCAGTGGGACACAGACAAGGCTAGCTAAAAAAAAAAAGTATATCAGTCAATAGTAAAATTTCCTATATTGGAAGACATGACGACGTTCAGTATTTTAACCTCCGGTCGGTTAGGTCTGAATGTCTTTATGTACTTATCAACGCAATGCACAAACACCAAAAAAAACCTTTTCCCAAAATTACTGATTTTCTATTAACATGCATCTGACCTTCATTACATTTATTCATCTGTTATATTTCCACATAGAATGTACATGTACCATAAACTCATGCAATATTCAACTCTCCACAAAGCCTTTCGCAGAATTTTCATCTGCCATCTTTCTACAATGGTATCAAACTACCATTGTGCCCCCGTTCCAAGTACTACCTGTAGGTACTCCCTAGGGGGAATTCTTGGAATAGTCTACCATTTATTTCCACTACTGGGCAAAATACATCGTCTTTCGGGCCTTTTCACATGTCGACGTGCAACGGTGGCGTCGAGTTAGGTTGGTTAGTCCGAGAAAACATAGGAAATTTGAAATAATTAAATTCTAAAAGCAGCCATTTTGAAACCCATCGCTTTAAGACTGCGGTCCTTGACTCTGTAGTTTATTTGGCAGAGTAGTAGAACGGTGCTCCGCGTTGGCGGGTTCTAGTGCTTATTTTCATTTGTGAATATGAACATACATAGATTACTTTCACAGCCACGACAGTCGACTGCTGGACATGCGCCTGCCCCTATTGGCCTATTGGGGGGTATTGCCATACTCACCACGATTGGCAGGCGGATCGGAACGCTGCTGCTGCCAATTCCCTAGTCGCTTTTTATGGCACCAACTGGTACGTAGAATTGGGCTGATGCTTTTCTAAGCTGCACACGGCAAATAGGAATAGAAAAATAAACTGGAAATAGCTGAAGCTTAGACCTGTGACCCATTCCTTGTTATATCCATCGATGCGTTAGTGCGGGAAAGGGCGACTGTTATTTATAGCTGGAATAAACAGGCAACTGCTAGTGCGTTATGACCAGCCTGCCGTAACTTAGTCGCATAAGGTTAGTCTTTTGCATTTAGTATCTACCTACGCTCTTTATAGTCTAACTAACATATTGTTGCATGGATATATCGGGCTGTGTACTAAATCATATATTGTTATATTTATAATGTCTCAGTTAGGGAAAGATTGGTGCTCTAGATTCTGTCAGTACATTTCAACAATAATATGTCACAACGTCGCGACGTAGCATCATCTCGCTCGATTACCTAACACAAAACTACTTTCAATTTACTTTTTGTACTCACTGAAAGCAAAGTCTAGGATCGTTTCTTACCAACCAACGGCTCGAATTATATCCTTCTTTTTTGAAGTCTGTTATCGGGTTTCCACCAACTAACTTCTAAACTGACTCAAGCCATTTAGGTGGGTAGGGTTTGTACTTGTAAACAAAGTTAGGTAATAAACCAGGTACTTTACTTAAAACACAGTAACACCGACCACAGAGTTTAGGTACATTAAAACTTTAATAGACCGTATATAATATAACATAAATTCACAGAAGCCCAGAAGTAGGTCATGTAACGCAAAATAGGTCGTGCCATTAGTCCTCGGAAATAGAGCTTTTATTTTCCAAGTGATATGAAACACGCCGTAGAATGTTGAATTCAAGACGATTCTAAGGAAAATGTTGTTTCATTCGACGTTTTAAAGCAGTCTCGTTATTTTTTGAAAACTTGCAAAATTTTCAAGCGCGGGCAGGATTTGAACCTGCGACTTTCGCATTACTAGTGGCGACGCCTCTTCCATCTGGGCTACCGCAGCTCATTTCTTGCCCGCCAATTTTGCAAGTGTATTTTAATGCCAGTAACGCTTGGCATGGCTCCATCTACCGGGTTAGTTTTGCAACTAAAAACCGGCGACTAATTCTATCTTTACAGATTGAATGTAGTCTAAGCGATGAAAACCAGCGATAAATTGAGTACCAAATTTTAAATCACTTCCCGTGTTAGGTATACAATTTTTGAAAACTTGCAAAATTTTCAAGCGCGGGCAGACTCGCTTAGACTACATTCAATCTGTAAAGATAGAATTAGTCGCCGGTTTTTAGTTGCAAAACTAACCCGGTAGATGGAGCCATGCCAAGCGTTACTGGCATTAAAATACACTTGCAAAATTGGCGGGCAAGAAATGAGCTGCGGTAGCCCAGATGGAAGAGGCGTCGCCACTAGTAATGCGAAAGTCGCAGGTTCAAATCCTGCCCGCGCTTGAAAATTTTGCAAGTTTTCAAAAATTGTATACCTAACACGGGAAGTGTTTTAAAATTTGGTACTCAGTCTCGTTATTTTACGAGAGAATTCTTTAGTAATTTGCCGTGTGATGTCAGCTTAGAATAGCATCACCCCATTTCTTTCCCGCGGGTGTCGTAAGAGGCGACTAAGGGACTCGAGGGATACATGTGTATTGTAATTTTAGGCGATGGACTGACAACCTATCACTATAGCGGTTCACAATTATCTGAATGACCCTCAATGTTTGTCAGACGCAGCGTAAACGCCCGTTTTATACGGCCGTTTATGCTCTGGCTACCGTGCCGCATGATACTTATGTATGTTTGTATGTATGTATTTTTTTTAATCATAGTGTACCTACCACTTTCGAAATTCAAATATTTTTCATACATTTCTTTATTACTAATATCAGTTATATTGGAATCCGTTATTCAAGGAAATAAAACTGTATTGGCTGATACGGAAAACCAATTAACCGGATGATACCTTCAACGAATAAGCTTTCTCTGGTTTTGCGAATATCGGATCACTATTGATTTCATCAAACAGCAGGAGCACTAATCACTGCACTGCTTGTTTTTGCATAATGTTATTTATTACAGAGTATTTAAATCTTTTTTACGTACTAACGTAGCTATTAATACGCGATTTTATTTTACATACACATATTATCACGCCCATAATCCCTTGCGGGGTAGGCAGAGCGTAAACAGCCGCAAAAAACGGCCATTTACACCACGTTTGACAAATGTTTGAGGGTTATTCGGAATATTGAGTATCGCTATAGTGACAGGTTGTCAGCCCATCGCCTAAAATTTCAATACACACCCTCGAGTCCCTTATTCGCCTCTTACAACTTACACGGGAAAGATATGGGGTGATGCTATTCTAAGCCGGCATCACACGACAAAAAAATAAAATTTTATTTTTAGTTTATTTAAATATTAACTCTTATAGTATGAGAACGCTTTAAAAAATTAAATTAACTGTATTCAATGCATGATAGTATTATCACATATTGACGTCATGATCCGTCGTAATAACTCAATTTTCTTCTTTTTTTTATAACAAATTTGTATTGTCTTTTAAGAAAACTGGTTCGTGCCAGATAAAAAATTAAAAACTGCACTGCCTCGGGGTAACGCCAGTAAACGACATTTGTTTGAAATTGTTATCAAGATTTTCAAAGGGTGTTATTTACACGCGTATAATTAACCGGAACACCTTTCGCTTGACTACCCTCATAACGACACACACATGTGTGAAAATACTCGAGTCGATGTCAAAAAGCTTTCCACGAACATTACGGATAGATGAGCGGATGAGCATCGTCGCTCGCTCAAGAATGCGCTCATGTTGGCGCTTGCTCATGAACTAGTCATGATCTCATTGAGTTAATGCTTTAGGGTCCTGACTGCGGCTTATGTGTTCCGTATGTTAGTGCCATATTTATTAAACTTTCGGTAAATGAAAACCACTTACACTACCACTACCTTTCTGTGATGTGATCGTTGATGTTGATGATCGTTTACAAATAGTGGTGGCGTAAAGTTACGTGCTGTGTAATTAACCTGGCCAGCCCCGAGGCAGTGCCTTTATTTTAATTTTTTTTTTATCCCGCCCGAGCCGGTTTTCTATTAGGACAATACAAAATTGTTATAGAAAAAAGAAAATTGCGTTATGCAAATTTCTTTTTTTTACAATGACCGATCATGGCGTCAATAAGTGATAATGCTATCCTACATTGAATAAAGTTATTTCTTTTTCATAACACAGACAAATCACGCCTCTCTCCATGTGGGGTAGGCACAGCCCTAACGGCCGAAAAATACGATCGTTACCACCACGTTCTACAAACATTTAGGGGCCGTTTCAGGAAAATCAGAGTCTGAGCGGAAAAAAAACCAGCGCGTGATTTTGGGGCGCCTCTGTGCCTCAGTACGAAAAATGACATAGTAAACAAAAGGGAGAAATAGCGAAGTTTACTACGAAACCTTAAAAACGATCTTCAATATAAAAGGAATTATGTAGAAGTGAATATTGAAATAAATAAAAGATATTTAAATTACTATAAAGTTCCATTCCGAGAGCTGCCGCCGGCCGCTCGCAAGAACGGCCCTTAATTTAAAAAAGTTTACAATAACAATGGTCCATCACATTCACATCACGTGGACCGTCGACTTACAACGTATGTAGATACGTGTTAGTGCACGCTCCTCGCACGTTTTCACCGGATTAACTTACCTAGCTAGGTGGCTTCTAGACCGTAGTATTTCTACTGTCAGGTGAACGTAGTACGGCTTCGCCCTCAATAATCTAGTTAGCGCTGGCCTCGACCCGTCCAGACTAACGTTTAAATTAGATTTCTTGTATTAATCACGTAAGGGTAGATAATGCACCTCTCACGTTGTCGGCAAAATGTCAATGACCTGTTAACTTCGGTAATGATATGAAATTGAAAATGAAAATGAAATTTTAACACATTCTCTTTGAATGTTTACTTCAGGAAAAAAGTATAGTAACTATACTTTTTGATGTTGTAATAGTAACTGATTATCAGTGAACAATTTATTGAAGGGTCCCTAACCTACATTTAGATAAAAACGAAAGTAAATTTGGCTCATTAAATTACATGATGTGAACCAAACTATGAAACTGTACATCTTTCCCCAAGGAACATAAGCTGAAACATGGAAAACAAATTTGGACCTCCACACAAAATGTTCAAGCCAATTTGTAAGAGAGATCCATTTCTTTTTTTTGTTTTTTCGGCCTTGTAATATTTTCAGTTATTTTTTACACCAAAAAGGTATTAAGACAGAGTAAAACGTTGCTGAATACAGAAGCTAAAAAACTGCCTCTGATCAATGATCTCCTAATCACTAACCTTTAGGTATCAACTTTTATCCTCGGATGTATCTAAAAGCGTCCAGAAATGGCCAGAAAGAAGGTAGCCAGAGTCACGGAGGCACAGTAATTGTTTGTTATACGGATTAAAGAGGCAGCCTTTGATCTTTCGCTTTCTTTGACTGGGCATAAAAAGAGGCTTTCAGTGCTCTCGTTCAGCTACCTATCCTGTTGTATCCGACTTACTCACTAAGGAGAATACCTTTTTGACTTGTAAGTATGTAGATTTTAAGTAGGTATTTACCTATCGATAGTATCTACCGATTTAGTGACATAAAAAAAAATTCACATTCAGAAAGTATGTGCGTGCGAATGTTTTGCAAATATGCACATTGGAATTTGAAATGTTTCATACATATCTATTTATCTAAGACTCATTTTTATTGTTAGTCAGCTGAACCGACCCTCGGCGTAGCAGGCAGGGGTACTATCCGCTACACCATCCAGCCCAGTATGGCTAGCTTTTTATGTTTCAACTATATTAATGTAATTTATTTTCTGCTCATAGTTTTTGGACTATTGGCCTAACCCAATCATTTAGTTTGTGTCATTTTAGGTGTAGGTATAGTATGCTAACGTACTTTCGTGTGCAGTGGAAAAACAACTCAATCTGAGAGATTGTGTTAACTGTCCCATAGACAATACTGGTATATTTATTTAATTAAAAATACGTACAATTTTAATTTTATAATTAAACGAACTAGTATCACTCATGATGTGGGTTTACGTGGCTTACTTGTTTTTTGTTTGGTAGAGAGTTTATCCCTCTATGTTTCGGCTGCTTACGGCAGCCTTCTTCACGGACGGAGGTCGACAGAGCATATATCTCCTTTTAATTTTATTTATAAGCTACTAACCTAAAAATAATTAATAATACCAATTGAAAATGTATGCAAGCATCATAAATTACACTAAATGTAATATGTGCTTTACAGACACACAACGCAATCGTAAAAAAAATTAAAAAGCTTAGAATTTTTGTAAGTTATGCCCCTACTATGTGTTGGGAACAAGACTCGAGACATGACATTTGGAACAGTAAAAAAAATAAACTTGAAATGCCGAAAGCAAATGTTTGCATTCGCGAATGTTTAAAACGTTACGATGCATCGCAATGGTAGAGCGTTCCTTTTTCGCTATTTGTTTGTTTCTTGGCTGGCCGCTGGGGGTTCGATTCTCGGTCAGGCACTTTTTTTTTTATTTTTTTTTTATTCGGTAAATACAACAGGTAACAATCAAATTTACTAGACATTTTTAATCACTGCTCTACGAACCGAGTTATAAAAGCAGACTGTACCCGATCGTTCAACATAGTTTCCTAATTAAACGTAGGTACAGTTCACGTGTAAAGAAGCCAACCAAATTTCAGGTAAGTTTAGGTGCTTCATTCCCATTAGTTAAAGCGTGACCCGCAAAATAGTTTAGTAATAGTTTTTATTGGAATACCTCATGGGACATAACTCGTAGCACCAACAATCAATGAAGTTGGAAGGTTCCGAAATCGCAAATCCATCGTTTTTCCATAATGGAAAAAAGTAATTTTCCCGAGGTGAAATACTCGCGGGTAGTGTAGCTTTCTTGGATATTATTCATTACTAACAAACAAAGTTTTTCTCTTCATTAAAAAAAAAACACGAACATGGACTTACACAGAAACAAAGGTTGGTACACAAAGAACACCCAGACCAATACGGGTATTTACAGACTACATCCCTTGCGAGGTAGGCAGAGCGTAAACGGCCGTGTAAAACGAATATTTACGCCACGTCTGACAAACGGGTCATTCAGAAAATTGTGTATCGCCATAGTAACATGTTGTCAGCAGATCGCCTGAAATACGCATGTAACCCTCAAGTCTCTTAGTCGCCTCTTACGACACCCACGGGAAAAAATGGGGTAATGCTATTCCAAGGCAACATCATACAGCATATACCTGTAAGATGATTTTTTACTAGTGACCGACAGCGATAACTCAAGACGGACTGGTGATAAGAAACAACTTCCTGCAATAAACATCGGTCGAAATACGTAAAATATAATTGGACCTAAATTGCCGATCAGCTGATTTGAGTTACTATAGAACCTCAAAATATTTTTGATATATTTAAACCTATGTTCCTTGGGGATGGTCGTTCCTTAACACTAGCCCGTCTTGAGTTTCCGCTATCAGTCACTAGTAAAATTTCATCCTATATGTAATATTGATCATTCAAAGACCTGCCCCAGCCGGGAATCTAACCCGGAATCTTGTCGTCGGTAAGCGAACTAGAAGAAGAAAAAAAGTTACTAATAGTAGAGATGTTTACTGAACATGGCTGATTGTTTGTTTTTCTTGTCACCAGAGGGCGGAGAACATGGTAGTCCTATAGGAGCGTACACATAAGGAAGAGGGGAGAGCTGAGCAGTCACCATGACTAAGAAGTTCGAGTTCAACTGGCAGATCCCGGTACCGGAGCCACTGCTAAAGGTGAGCATAATATCACCAACAACAGACGTGATACGTGCACTGCTGGACATAGGGCGCCAGGTGCCCATGTTTCTAGACATGAGTTGGTTTTGTTTTGGTTTGGGCGCTGTAGTTGGGTGGGACCTTTCTAAGCGGGTTCTCAAGTGGAGGCCACGCCGATGAACCGATGACTTGAGGCAGCAGGTAGTGTCTGGATGGCGAAAATGAGAGATTGGGCCTTATGGCGTGCCCTGGGGGAGGCCTACGTCCAGTAGTGAACTACAATAGGCTGATGTATGTATGTACATACACATATCACGCCTTTAATCCCTTGCAGAGCGTAAACAGCTGCAAAAACGGACATTTACGCTTCGTCTGACAAATATTTGAGGGTCATTCGGAAAATTGTGTATTGCCATAGTAACAGATTGTCAGCCAATCGCCTAAGATTGCAATACACACCCTTGAGTCCCTTAGTCTTACGACTCCCACGGGATATAAATGGGGTGAAGCTATTCCAAGCCGGGATCTCACGGCACTGATGTGTGTAGTAATAGAATAATGCATTTAAAATGTTTTTTAGGGCTGTGTCTTCGACCGGTGGACCGACGAGAAGGACAACACGGAATTGGAGCAAAACTGTCTGTTCAAAGTTGACGAGTATGGATTCTTCATCTACTGGAAGAGCGAAGGCAGGGTACGTAATTAAAATTACCTTTTACTTGCTAAACGTGATTTTTGTATTTTATTTTTAATTATATTGTTGTTTGCCAGACTCTATAAAGTAGGTATGTTTTATTTTAATAATGCCTTATCTAAGTTGACTGGATCAGGGACAACTACATCATATCTGCGAATGTGCAAATAAGTACCATAAACAATGGTAAAATCATCTTATGATAACAAACAACTTTCTTGAAGAAACATTGGTCAAGGGAAATCAGTTTTTATAACTTTTTAAGCGCTCGCGATCACTTTCACTCATTTAAAGTATTATAGTACTAGGCGTTATGGCGATATTTGGTCCAAAAGCTGCATTTCCGCAACAAAGCAAACCGCTTTGTACAGTTATAGTAGGGACCAAAACAAGCAATTTCAGTCGCAGCAGCCAAAGTTTACTCCATTGGGAACAGAGATGGCGCCACTTTTATGTAAAAATCTTTAAAAAAATCTACAAGTCAAACGAGTCAACCGATTTTAACGTTTAGCATGTCAAATGAATGCTTATTATTTATTGTTTCATAAAAAAAATATAAGGTTAGGGTAAAACTTTAATAACGTGCGTAAATTCGTCTTTATTTATATATTTTTTTTATATTTTTCCCATTTTTCTCTTAAAATATTAATATATCATAAGAAACGGGTATGTTTTTATTATATTACCATATTATATAGCTAACTACACGTATTATAAAAAAAACTGCAAGTCAATACCTCTAATATTTTGGGAAATATTTAAGTTTAAAGATGGCGGGCTGTCAATTTTTGTATGACACAAAAAATTAAATTCTTCTGCAACCTATCGTGAGGGGTATCAAATGAAAGAGCTTTACAAGACGGTTTCAAAAATATACCACATTAATACATTTCAGCAATTGGTTTTATAAAAAAATAAGATTTTTTGAGAATAATTTTTTTTTGAATACTGTCCTCTAGGTACAAAATTGCTGGCATATATTTTGTTTCAAATACACCAAATGTTTCGCTATATCCTCAACACAGACAAGACGCAAGAAATTTTGGAAATATTAATACTTTTATAGGTATATTTTCCATTTCCAGGTTATTGGTAATTAAAAGAGAATAAAACAATTGCTTGTGTGATTTATTTGGGTAGTCTAACAATCAAAACAGACAAAATAAGGGATACTTATTTTATTTATTCGTTGGCAGTGATTTTGTTAAAATCCTGATATATTCTTTATTTCTAACCACATTTCCAATTGTCCATGTACCAAATATTTGACATCTAGCATAAAACATTGTGAAAGTTTCATACAAACTCTGACCCCCCATTTTGGGGGTTTGTGGAAGGAATGTAATAGGTTTTTTTTTTTTTTTTGGTTGTACACTAAATTTAATCTACTCACCAAATTTCAGCTTTCTAGCACTTTTGGAAGTACCCTAACATTTTGATGATCATCACGTCAGTAAGTGTTCGAGAAAAGGTAGGTTAGGTACTCGCGTTTTGCGTGTCTCGTCTGCCGTGCCCCCAGATGTGCTTTTTATTAAAAATTGTCATAAGTATTGGAGAATTTTCTTTTAAAACCGATGAGTTTTACCGATGAGGTTTATCCTAAAGCAAGCTGATGATCAGAATTGTCACTGCAGGTTTTGTATTATAATCAACACTTTGAGTAGACTTACCTACCATACAGTATGGTATTAATCACGGCCAGCAATGCCTGTGGAATGTGATTTTCCGACTGTTCTTATTTTCCTTGAAATTGATTAGGCTTTTCAAACATAGTTTTCCTTATATTGTGAATAAATTTTTTAAAAGCTAGAGCGTCGCCATCGAAATCTTCAGGTGCTATGTCACTGCATATATTCGCCTGCTCTTTAATTAAAACATACTCTCTTCCAGTTTTTTTTTCTTTCAAGTTAGGCAAATAATCCTTTTTTTTTCTCTGAATCTTGTTGAATGTGGCAATATCAAATTTTCTAAAGGTTTATTCAAAAGCTCGGACAGCCTCTGTTGATAGATTTGAATTAGGTGTGGAACTTTGAAAAATATACTTATTATCCTCACTCTCCAATTTCTGTTTTATGTAACTAATCAAATCCATAAAAACTAAGGCTTCACAGATATTTGTGTCAGTGTTTGTGTCTCTTTCTTTATTTTTGTTGCACCGATTTCTAAGCTTACATAGACAAGGATTATGATATTTAGCTTCCTGAGCTACCAGATCACCTGCACTCAAAACTGCCAAGAGTTTTCAACCATTCCTTTGGCCACTATAAAATAAGAAATATGTTTTATATAAGGCAGAGAAAAGAACCGGAAAGAGCCATTACACAGTGTTGCTACTGTTAATATGATAAAACGCGTAGAAAAATACGCACAGTCTCTTCAAGACACAAAACTCTTGGCAGTTTTGAGTGCAGGTGATCTGGTAGCTCAGGAAGCTAAATATCATAATCCTTGTCTATGTAAGCTTAGAAATCGGTGCAACAAAAATAAAGAAGAAGACACAAAAGAAAGTCTACTCAAAGTGTTGATTATAATACAAAACCTGCAGTGACATCAGCTTGCTTTAGGATAAACCTAGGTAAAACTCATCGGTTTTAAAAGAAAATTCTCCAATACTTACGACAATTTTTAATAAAAAGCACATCTGGGGGCACGGCAGACGAGACACGCAAAACGCGAGTACCTAACCTACCTTTTCTCGAACACTTACTGACGTGATGATCATCAAAATGTTAGGGTGCTAGCTTCCAAAAGTGCTAGAAAGCTGAAATTTGGTGAGTAGATTAAATTTAGTGTACAACCAAAAAAAAAAAAAAACCTATTACATTCCTTCCACAAACCCCCAAAATGGGGGGTCAGAGTTTGTATGAAACTTTCACAATGTTTTATGCTAGATGTCAAATATTTGGTACATGGACAATTGGAAATGTGGTTAGAAATAAAGAATATATCAGGATTTTAACAAAATCACTGCCAACGAATAAATAAAATAAGTATCCCTTATTTTGTCTGTTTTGATTGTTAGACTACCCAAATAAATCACACAAGCAATCGTTTTATTCTCTTTTAATTACCAATAACCTGGAAATGGAAAATATACCTATAAAAGTATTAATATGATGCCGGCTTAGAATAGCATCACCCCATATCTTGCTCGTGGGAGTCGTACGAGGCGACTAAGGGACTCGAGGGTGTGTATTGCAATTTTAGGCGATGGGCTGACAACCTGTCACTATAGTGATACACAATTATCTGAATGACCCTCAAATGTTTGTCAGACGTGGCGTGAGTGACCGTTTTTTCGGTCTTTTCCGCTCTGCCTACCCCGCAAGGGATAAAGGCGTGATATATCGACGGGTTCCGGGCTATTTGTATTAAGCGACATTTTTTGCGATATATACTTTTATACATGTTTGGAATCAGCATTTTTTTCTGCGTCGTTTGAGCTCGGTTTGGTGATGATCGGAGCAGAAAAATGTCGCTTAATACAACCGCATTTTTTGGGCCTATTTTGCAGTGCAATGTATGAACCGACACAAAATATTGTCAATTTTAAGACTTGTGTATTTAAGCTCACTTCCAAAATATCACACAGTCGTTTAAACCTTTTATCCTTAAGCAAAAATTTACAGGCAGCGTAGGTTCAAGCATTTAGCCTGACCATATAAATATAAAGACATGTCATTTCATACAATTAGCCTCTTAGTATTTTTTTTGTCTTTTGTCGCTTAACACAATAAGTCTTTCTGTCAAATTTATATCCAGTGTCGCTTAATACAATTAGCCTCTTAGTCAAATTTATGTCCAGTGTCGCTTAATACACACCTCATTATTTTAGTATAATCATTAATAATCAAACAATAAAAAGAAAAATAAATAAGTCGCATAAACTAATTCGCCATACATTAATAATTTCAAGATATGGTGATTAAATCAATTAGCTTAGGCTTAAAATATGACCAACTCATTGGTTTAAGCACTAAGCTTAGAGCTATAATTTGAAATCTTATGCACTTAAGTCAAGTAGCTTGGAACATGTATTAATAAACCTAGGCGGTTATGTCATTTAGCCTGGAACAAAAAACAATAAGTTAAGGTGGTTACATCATTTAGCCTGGAACAAGAAACAATAAACTTAGGCGGTTAAGTCACTTAGCCTGGAACATAAAACAATAATCTGAGGCGGTTACGTCATTTAGCCTGTAACAAGAGAAAGTAAGATATGGGTCATTTTGTATTAAACGACACTTATTTTCGTTAAAAATAGGAAAATCAGGAAAACAAATTTATCAGATTATGGGTAATATGTAATAGAAACAGAAATTACCTTTGCTTTGAAAACATTATGCGATCTGGCAATGTTATGATTTTTTTTCTGAAAATCGAAACTTTAAACTGCTCTGGTGTAAAGTTTAAAAAATGACGGTTAATACAAATAGACCGGAACCCGTCGATATGTATGTATGTATGTATATTTCCAAAATTTCTTGCGTCTTGTCTGTGTTGAGGATATAGCGAAACATTTGGTGTATTTGAAACAAAATATATGCCAGCAATTTTGTACCTAGAGGACCACAAACATGGCATGTTTTGAGTATTCAAAAAAAAAATATTCTTAAAAAATCTTATTTTTTTATAAAACCAATTGCTGAAATGTATTAATGTGGTATATTTTTGAAACCGTCTTGTAAAGCTCTTTCATTTGATACCCCTCACGATAGGTTGCAGAAGAATTTATTTTTTTGTGTCATACAAAAATTGACAGCCCGCCATCTTTAAACTTAAATATTTCCCAAAATATTAGAGGTATTGACTTGCAGTTTTTTTTATAATACGTGTAGTTAGCTATATAATATGGTAATATAATAAAAACATACCCGTTTCTTATGATATATTAATATTTTAAGAGAAAAATGGGAAAAATATAAAAATATATATAAATAAAGACGAATTTACGCACGTTATTAAAGTTTTACCCTAACCTTATATTTTTTTATGAAACAATAAATAATAAGCATTCATTTGACATGCTAAACGTTAAAATCGGTTGACTCGTTTGACTTGTAGAATTTTTTATAGATTTTTATATAAAAGTGGCGCCATCTCTGTTCCCAATGGAGTAAACTTTGGCTGCTGCGACTGAAATTGCTTGTTTTGGTCCCTACTGTAACTGTACAAAGCGGTTTGATTTGTCGCGCAAATGCAGTTTTTTTTTCATAATGCCTAGTACTATTAGACTGTCAGTCAACCCGCGACCACAATACATGAAACTGTATTGAAACGTCGGGACACAGGTAAATTACTAAAATTTACCTAAATACTTTCGTGATAGACCCGGTCTAATACTAAATCAGTTTTTATTTTAACTTAAGCAAATCGAATAGCTGGCCAGCAATTTTGTAGTTCAAAAAATCAAAATTCGTTTGTATCTTTCGACTTGCCATTCGATCGGAAACCTTTTCAAGAGTGTATACCTCCCTTTTTGAAGTCGGTGAACAACGTGTCCCTTCCCCGAGCGGAACGTACGTATCATAACATAAAACACGTGATATTTCCCCGAGGCACAAGTTATGCATGCCTAATACAGCGAACAGCCACTCGGATCTGATTGAACATTAAAAATACACACGGACTCGCAAATTTCACACCGTGTGAGGTTACCTTGTTTTTAAAAAGGTAGGTAATTATTTTTTATCTTATTTCAAGATGAAAACCAACAGCGAACACAACAAATAACTTACTTAAAAACTAAATAAAGAAAATAAAAAGTATCCTGGACAATTCACACAGCGCCATCTAGCCCCAAACTAAGCAAAGCTTGTAAAATGGGATGGGAACTATATAGCTGATATTAATACTTAAATATTTCCTTGTTGTTGTAAAAAAATACATAGAAACACCCAGACACACAAATATCTAAAAATTACTTAACAAATATTTTTGTCTTGTGGGGATCGAACCCACGACCCTTGGCGTAGCAGGCAGGGGTGCTATCCGCTACACCATCGGCCCAGTCTATTATTAACTATTAAAACAAACCAGCATATTAAAATATTAACACTTAATGTAACCATAAAATACCAATAATATAAATCAATCACACATACCGAAACGTATAAGCATAGAACATTCATGCAGAATAATAGCACTTACTATTTCACACTATTGTGGTAGAAATGTCAGCTTGTTTTTACTTACGTTTTTTTTTAATATTCACCAACAGCGAACACATCAAAGTAATTACTTAAAAACTATTAAAACAAACCAGTATATTAAAAAAAATACACTTAGAGTAACCATAAAATACCAATAATAAATATAAAACAGCATTAATCAATCACATATACCGAAATAGATAAGAATTGAACATTTATACAGAATAATAGCACTTACTATTTTTGACGATTCCAGAAAATTATTAATTTTGAAAAGCGTTGTAGTGATGACGAATATTACAAGTTTAGTGCTGCTTTTAAAAATCTGTACTAAATTTCACGATTAAACTGGTTTTAGGTAGCTTAGATTCAATGATTTAAAAAAAATGCTTCAAACTTGATTTTTGATAAGGTTAACTCTAATAAAAAAAACATTTTAATTCATCATCTTGACGCCTAAAATCTTTCTTGATACTCTTTGCGATTAATTTCAAGCACTGTATGTATATAACTGTGTTATTAATTAATTATATGGTCGCCTGCGATTTAAAACGCCGTTCACTAATGATTATTTTATTTATTTATTTTATTTTTAATTTTATTTTATTTAACTTTATGCACAAAAATGTACACGGGCGGACTTAACGCCAAAGGCGTTATCTCCCAGTCTACTTTAGGGCATGTGGAAAGGGTCAAAGCAGGTGCACTATACAAAAAAATTAAAGAAAGGCTTGAATATATATAACACAGTAATATGTACATACGTATAATGACAACAACAACATACAATAAATACTACACATATACGTTTATCATATATAAATATTCATATATATCAATAACACACTAATTCATAAATATGTTTATACCTAACCACGGGCATTATAAAAGTAAATAAAACGAACCGTAAAAATAACCATGTTAGAGGGTAGTAAAAAAAAATGTTCTGAAATTGGAATGGTTCTAGCTTCATTAAACTCTATAAATTTACGCAATAAAGAATAAAGTATAAATATGATTTAATCTGAAAGCAGCGTTCGGCTCATCCTAATCTCTTTGACTTGAAATTGAAACGTCAGATCAAGCCCCCTGACTATACGGCCTAGTTCTGTCGATGTTAGTCTAGACAGCTCATAAGCCTATTGATTGAATCTGTAAGGAAGTAAATCTGAGAGAGCGAGTTTAATTTCCTGTCAAACTTAATATAGCTTTCAGGCGTAAGTCTTCTTCTTGGTAAACATTAGGCACTCTGCAGATGATTGTGGCCAGGAAATGGTTGTATCTTCCGTTGATTTGTCTTTAGTAACATTGTATAACGCGGCCGCATGTTCTTGTACAGTAAGAACTTTTTAGTAAGCCCGATTTTACAGATGTCAGTTCAATACAACATACACACACATATCACGCCTTTAACGGCAGTAAAATAAGCTGGCATCACACGGCATACTAAGAAACATATCGGCAAAGGAAAATGGATCCGCTGCCATACATAGCTTTAGTTGTTGCTATAGACATTGCGCAAAACCTCTCGTACATTTATTCAGTTCATGTAACAACAACATTTGCTCCATGATTTCTGGAAGAGGTGAAATTGGATTATTGGTTTTCCGAATGTAACATATTGGCCTTAGCCTATGCGAAAAACAATACACAAAACAAACAAAAGTGCAATTTAAAATTGTAATAACGAACATTCTCATAACCCCCACTAGGATTCCATGTATCGACATACACAGAAAAATACACTAAGAGCACCCACACCCGAAAACAAATATTTAACTGTATCCGTACTAATATTATAAACCTGAGAGTTTGTGTGTGAGTGTGTATGTATGTATGTTTGTTACCTCTTCACGCTCAAACGGATTGACCGTTTTGGATGAAATTTGGAACACAGGTAGAGTTTAACCTGGAATAACACATAGGCCACCACGGGAAAATTTGTGGGTGGCATGGCAGCGGGTGGAACCGCTGGTCGGAAATCTAGTCATTAATTTAACTTTCACGGCCGGAAATCGAATCTGGGCAAGGACACTACCACTGCGCCACATCAGTCGACAAGAGACGGTTTTCGATATTTTCCCAGAAGTCGTGGAACTCAAGTTGTTTACATTATCATGGATTATTAGTAGCTAAACATGCAGATATTTACATCTACGTTTCGAACGGGTTGCACCGCTAATGGTCGCGAGATCAACTGACAACTTGTTTTTCAGATTTAGAGGCAGAGAAAACCTACGTGAATTTAAGCACTTAATTTCCTGACCCAAATCACTTTGTATCGAATTACCGTATTATCATGCTATAATTGAAGTGTCTCGTCAGCTATCAAATCTATTGTAAGACGGTAATGGATGTCCTTTGTGAAGAAATGTGCAATCGATCCCGGTTGACCCTAATCGAGCCCTAATGACACATTTCCACTGGGCCCGTCCCTAACAATGGTGTTTGTTGATAATAGAACTTGGAGAACGGTCAGACAAGAATTTAGAACAGGCACCAGCTAGTCACTGCTAGAGCAGCACAGCTGCAGCGGCACTCAGCCTGAGGAAGGAACGTCCGTTGGTCCGAATACGTCGCGACAAACATTTGAGGGTCATTCGGAAGATTGTGTATCAACATAGTGACAAGTTGTCAGCCCATCGCCTATAATTGCAATACACACCCACGAGTCCCTTAGTCGCCTCTTACGACTCTCATGGGAAAGAAATACGGTGATGCTATTCTAAGCCAGCATCACACGGAGATAACGCGCATCAAATAAAATATTGAGTTCGATCCGCTTTGTCTTACAAGTTATAGTTATGTCTCACTTTTCAATTGTGTTGAATTGGTGAGAGTACTCTAGTTTTTAGAAATTAGTTGGGAAAGAGCCTTCCAAATGGGACATATGAGAGGACTAAAGAGAGGTATACGAATAAAGAATGTAGCCATGTGAGAGTAGAAGGGTTTGGTAAGGGTGAGAGCAGAGTGAAGGTCGAGGGTTCCGTGCCGAGTGGCGCCTCTTCAGAGGAGTACAGTCGAGACATGGCTTAACATCACGCCCTTTGTAGTCTAGTAATCTGACAGATTGTGGGTTGGAATTGGAAACAGTCAAAAACACATACACACACATAATCATACACATACCACGCCTTTATCCCTTGCGGGGTAGGCAGAGCGTTAACGCCACGTCTATCAAATATATGAGGGCCGTTCCAGAAAAATCGTGTATTACTATAGAGACAGGTTGTCAGCCTGTCGCCTAAAATTGAAATAGGCACACATGAAACCCTACCTTACCTACGGCACCCGCTAGAAAAATATGGGGTGATGCTATTCTATGTCGGTATCACACGCCAAAATACCGTATTCATACTTATTAATTAAACTAGTGGCCCATGCAACTGTATCATGCGCTTCCACTGATTTTCCCGTGGGAATAAGGTGTTTTGTTTGTCTCACTCACTGTGTTGAGAGGTATGTAGTTTGCTAACTCTGAAAGAAAAATCAGTATGTGTCAGTTGTTTGAAGATTATCATTATCATTATCACACATGCACGACATTACATAATTATACTGTAAATTTTAAACAATAAAAAATTTCTAGTGTGCAGTGTGATTGATCACTAGTGTATTGAATACCAAGTTTTCAAAATACTTCACGTGTTATGTGTTAAATTTTAAAAAATTGCTACTAAAAATTGTGTTTTTAAAACTTTGTATTCAATTTATCGCGGGTTTTCATCGCATAGACTTTAGTCAGCATTCAATCTATAAAGAATGAATTAGTCGATGGGTATTAGTTGCAAAACTTACCCAGAAGACGGTGCCGTGCCACGCGTTATTGACATCAAGATACACTTGCAATATTCGCGGATTGAGCCGCGGTAGTCCAGATGGAAGAGGCGTTGCCTTCCACTAGTGATGGCGAAGGTCGCAGGATCAAATCCTGCCCGCAGTAGGAAATTTCGCAAGTTTTCTAATACTAGCGTGTTTATGATTTACTGTAAACTATGTCCTGTCGTGCATATCTCTTACATATTCTCTCGCATATCCTGAACTTGCAGACATGATAAACCCGTTTAATATCAATACTATATTTAGTAAATAAGCTTCAGTATCTGTGCTTAAATCTGATCCAGCGGATTTTCAATAAGTTACGTTTTCATCAAGTTATACATTTTTTAAAAGATGTCGGCATTAATGTGCTCTGGGAATGGGAACCTGTTAAGTTGGTCTTGCTCAATGTCCATTAAAGTCATAAGTACTGGAGTAAAAATTATTGCCTGTATAAATAATAACAAACGTCGATTTGGTCTCATTCATAATGCCGTGTAATCTCAATAAGTGGAGCTATCTGTCAGGCCAGCCATCATTGTCCATTACCCATTAACCTATTAGATTCTCTCTGAATTGGCTCTGAACACGCGAAGCAGGTCTCAGCAGGCCACTTTGCGCTTTGATTCTGCACTTCTACTTTTGATGTTATCTGAATTGCATTGTCGGTTGATAAAAACTTAATCATCACTACTTAGTATGAAACAAAGTCGCTGCTGTCCGTCCCCGTATGTCGTTGTATCATTACATCTTTAAAACTACGGAATGGATATTAAGTTTATTATTTCTAGAGTAATTCAAGAGGACTTTCTTTATGCATACCTTTCTCATGCCGAAACAATTTGTAATTTCCATGGGAAAACTGTAAACAGCATGTGAAACCGCTGTATAAGCTGATAGGTACCAATAAAAGTTATTGTATGTAGTGTGAGACACTTGAAAATATATTTGAAAAATTAACGGGTCTGGAACCAATAAATTTTGTGGCAGTCACTTTGATAAATGCAAGCATGCATAGGAAAAAAAACACGCATTGTTGTGTTCAAAACCCATGTGTTCTCCCTTTTCTTAAAAGTAGTTTTAGAAGCAGGGTTAGGAAATTTCGGAAACCATTTAATTCTTTAATTAACCAAAATTCGACAAACCGGTTTGAAATCAATTTTTATTTTGGTGAGCTAAATTAACCGGTTAATTTGACATCGAAAGACTTCGACGATATGTGCAGAAAAAGGGCAAGTAGCATCGCACGTGACACTTTTCCTCGGCATCGGCCGGTCAATGGACGCCGCTCAGGTTTTAGGAAATTAAAAAAATTGTCTTTAGTTCACCGATAATCGAAATAATCCGGTTTTGTTGCTGACCGCTATTTTTACAAACCGGTTATTTTAAACAATATTTAAACAGGTTTTTATCTTATTAAATCAAACCCGGTTCCGATCCCTGTTTAAAAGTAGGTAACCGATAGAAGTATTTTGTATATAATAGTATATTTTGCTTGTCAAGTTGAGTTTCTACCCTTGAGTAGGTGGGCAAGCACAGGTATGTGACTGACTGATGAGAAAAGTTTAAATGGATATGTCGAGCTGGGAGCCTAGAAGCTGGGACCTTGCGATGAGGTGCACTTATGTGTTGGGACATATATTAGTACTTAGCAACTCCCCCTTCCACAGGTGACCCTACCCACTTTCATTTTATCTACCGATTTTTGATTCGTGGACATAATAATAACATTAAATCCTTTATTAGACTGGCCGGATGGCGTAACGGATAGTAACCCTGCCTGCTACGCCGAGGGTCGTTGGTTCGATCCCCACAAGATACAAACTTTTCGATATTTGTGTTTATTCTGGTAGTCAAAGAGCTTATAACCACTTACGTCTGGTAGTTTCTATGTATAATATGTATTTATTTACAAAGAAAGTATATAAGTATCAATATCAGCTATCTTGTTTCCATAGTAGGTACTTTCTACTACGTTTGGGGCTAGATGGCGCTGTGTGAATTGTCGACCATATTTATTTATATCTAAATAAATAACGAACTTTATATACACTACTATATCGTAACCTAAATAGGCACTTTTGGACGGTGATTTGCGTAGCACGGGAGGTCGATAGCGATTAAATGTTATTGATATTTATAATTTTGTTTTAGGACGGTGACGTCATCGAGCTGTGTCAAGTGAGCGACATACGATCTGGGGGCTTACCTAAGGTAAGGACCTAAAAACCATTTTCATATACATTTATTGATCCTTTGCAGGGTAGACAGTACGTTTACAGCCTTATAAAACTTTTGTTTGCTCATCCTCACACAATCCTCCTCCTCCTCCTCTTTGATATTTCGTATAGTGATAGGTTGTCAAACTGTTGACTAAAATTGATTTTTTAGACTAAATAGCACACATAACACGGCATTTAGAAATATTGAGATAGATACCAAAATGATAGTATACTGGGTGTAAGGGACGGTGTACCGTAAACTTGGCAGGCATGATCCGACCATGAAAATGATCAACTTTTACTATGAAGCATGTGCTGGGAAACGAATCTTTTTTTCGAGTTTTCATAGAGAGTCAGAGAGCTGATCGGGATTTTTGTATGGGATGTCGATTTTTTTTATCGTTTACCAACATAGGCTTCATAATAAAAGTTCTGCCGTTTCATGGTCTGATCATGCCTGCAAAGTTTTCGGTACACCGTCCCTTACACCCTGTATACAACCGAGACATGTAGTTTGCTTAACCTGGCCAGCCCCGAGGCAGTGACTTTAATTTTTTTTTTAATCCGCCCTAGCCGGACAAAAGAAAACTCTTATAATAATTTAAAAAATTCTTATTCTTACAATGACGGCTCATGACGTCAATAAGTGATATTACTATCCTACATGTGGTTCATTTCACTGTATGTCCAGGACCAGAAGCTGCTGACGAACCTGGTGAACAAGCATGGCGAGACCCTGGAGGAGAAGTCGCTGACCATCTGCAGCGGCACCGACTACATCAACATCAACTACCAACACGTCATCTGCCCCGACGCTGACACTGCCAAGGTCAGGATGCCTTCACCTAACATAAACGTCATGACATGACACACTATGGTTTGAGTCAATTAAGGCGAGTGTACCCGTGAACGACCTCGACAGTGGCGCTACGTCACTATAAATAATGTTTTCTCTTTATACAAACAATCTATCAGAATGTCCGTGGCCCAGGTTTTTTTGTTTTTTAGCCTCCAATACAATGGGAATTTTTCTATGGATTCGCAAATGTCATGTAGAGGGCGCTGAGCTTAATTGAAATAACGTTTCTTTACACAAAAACTATACCACTTTATAATTATTTCTTTATTTTGTGTTTATTGAATTGTTCTAAATATATTATTGGTTATTTGTTTACTTTCACGAATGACACTCAATATAATAGCAAAGCGATAAGTTTATTTTGTATTAAATCAAACTAACGTAATTAATTTGTAACGAACACAACGTGAAACGGAACCTGTGACAAAACTATGGCTGCCGCCAGCCATATTGAAACGTCAAAATTTCAGTTTAGCATAGCGCCCTCTGGTTTGACATTCAGAACTATCAACAGAACTGTCAACAGAAAAACTCCCATTAAATATTCTCTGTAATTACAGTTATGGGAATTAATACTATTCTTTTTGGAAGATGGCGCCACTGTCGAGGTCGTTCACGGGTACACTCGCCTTAATCTAGATAAAAGTTCTTTGACGCCGGCTTATTAACATCATCCCAAATCTATCCACGAGCGTCGGAAAAAGCGCCTAAGGGATAAACTCACCCAGGGAATGTTCAGCAGCGTTCCCTACGAACCCAACATCTTGCACTGCGCTAGCCAAGCGTGGTGAGTATTGCAATACCCCCTTAATAGTGGGATGCCCTTGTCGAGCAGTGGATTGTTGTGGCTGTTAATTCATTTATTTACTAAAGACATAAACATTGGAACAAAGATATACAAATATGTATAACGAACAAACATTTCAAACAAAACATTTAAATAATACTAAATAAAGTTACTCCATAGAGCTTTTCGACATCATATCCAAAACAAAAACTTGCTTAATGGACCCTTGTCTACTGCAGTCTGATGAAACGCCTGTCACTTCATGATTAGCGATAGTTTGTATGATGACAAGTGATAATGTATCAATGAACTTTTATCTAGATTAACCTATTTAACGCAAACCATAGTAAGACGAGAACAAAAATTATATTTTCGTTTGAAAACAAGTTGCTAAAGTAAATCCAAACTAAAAACAATATCATTCAAAAATAAGCTGTAAACATATCAAGCTGTAAATAATTGAAAAAAATACTTACGCCTACTTGTGGTAGTAGGCGGTTGAAAAAACTCAGACACCAGGGTTCATCGGGTCGTTGGATGACTCGGTGTCCCACACGAAAAGAGAGAAGAGAGATTGAAAAAATTTAGGCCTCCCATACATGTGACATATATCACGCCTATATATATACCTTGCGGAGTGGGCAGAACGTAAATGGTCTTAAAAATGAAGAGTTACGCCATAGCGCAGGCATACCTGACAAACATTTGAGGGTCATTTAGAAAAGGGTGTATCGCTATAGAGACAGGTTGTCAGCCCATCACCTAAAACTGCAATACACATGTAACCCTCGAGTCCCTTAGTCGATACTCACGACACCCACGGGGAAGAAAAGGGGTGATGCTAATCTGAGCCGACATTCTACGGCACGTACAATACAAGTGACTCTATGTGGGAGGTTCAATTTTGTTTTCCATATCTGGACTCGTTTACCCTTTGGAATATTAACAGCTAACTTTTACATATTTTGCATTAGATGGCTAGTAAATAAATAATAGTGGATTTAGTTTATGTGTGCAAATCGACAGGGTTTTTCTGCGACAAAATAGTAATTCATTGGGGTTTAATAAGGGTTTTACTCGTATTCTTACCAGTTTTATAAATATTTCCCTTAGGAATGGGTAGCAGGATTGCGCAAGATAACACACAATGTGAAAGCCAGCAACGTTTGTCCGTATACTTGTCTGAAAAAGCAGTAAGTTCCAAGAAATATACTGCATGCTCTTCAATTTGACATGTTTTTAATGTGACATGCTTTTCAATTTGAGACGCTTTTAGGCCTTAACCAAGAGCCGACCAAAATGGCCTCTATTCAGGCAAACATATTCATAAGTTAATTCTTAGCTTATAACATTTTGCTAGTCTTCAACATAGTGCAAAAGCGATGTTTTGAAAAAGAGGCATTGTGAGACAATGACCTTTTCTGCCTTTACACTTTATAAAAGGAACTTTAAGCAGTATGACTGACTTTAAGGGTTTAACTCAGGAATTAAGCCAGGTGTAAAACTTCGATTTTTTTTAAGTGGCAGAGTGAAGGAGTAGCTTTGAATTAGCTTATAGGTTTGCCTGAATCGAGTCCAAATATCGGCGCTTCAGATCAGTCATTGTAGGCAATATTTTTGTTGCTGTTGGGGCTTTATAGATGGTGTAGGTACGTACAATATTAACAAAACTAAATATTAATGTTTATTTTATCATTATGCAATTATTCAAATTTTTATCCTAACTAACTATACAGGATGCTTGCATGAATTACGCTTATGAATGTTCTTTTAAAAAGTTAAGGAGGGTCGATGTACCGGTACAAGCTACGACTCACGGCTCATGATATTTAATTTTCAAGTCAATTTTATTTACTTAATTTTAAGAAACTGTTTTGGGACTGGAACGTCGACCCTTCTTGGATGTGTTAGATAATTTTTTAGAGTTCCTATGCACGGTTAACTAAGTAAGTAATAAAACTAATATACCTATTTCCCTATACTAAGTTGCATGCATGCTTCTTGCTTACATAGAGCTGGAAGACCTACTTGCATGGAATCGCACACAACAACAAAATCAGCAACGTGTGTGTGCAGACTAACCTCATGAAACAGTACGTATACATTGTACATAATATGCTGTGCTAGCAAAATATGTTGGTTAGGTAATATGAAGGTTGAGGTAAGACGGGATACCTGGCAAGTATCACAGTTTTAATTGACTAAATACAGCCTTCATATGTCGTCCGGCGCGCCGTCTCGTGACGTTTATCAGTCGCTAGATTTCCATGGTGTTGGATTTGAATCACACCGTCAACTAAATGATTTGTGGGCAATTCCATGTGATATTTTGTTTTCATTTCACGCAGTAATTGATATGTGGCATCGTGTAATTTATCTATTTGTTTTATTTTATAAACAGATTTTAACAGTTTTAAAAATGTTGTACTAATGACTTAAACCAATCTTACCTGCTTAAAAGATTATACTCTGATCGCCGGGTATCCCATTTTACTCGCAGTATGGGGCAAGATAGGGTACTTTAATATTCAAGTATTTATTTTTGCGTTTAAGTTGAGAACTTCTTCTCATTCTGGATCCATCCACATCCATATTCAATACTTTTTTTGTCACATGACTTTCATCCCTCCTCATAACATGCCCATACAACGATAAACGACTACCCCTAATCTTTTCTGTAACTTCCGTTATTTCAAACTTCCTCTAATCTGCTCAATCCTTATTTTATCTATTTATTTATTTTATACTTTATTGCACATGGTACAAAAGGTGGGCCTTATGCCACGCGGCATTCTCTACCGGCGCTGTATTCTATATCTATTCTTGTCACACCGCTCATCCATCTTAGCATTCTCATTTCAGATACTTAAAATCGTCTTTCATCCGTCACCTTTGTGGGCCATCACTCAGATCTATACATGACTACAGTTCTCACCATCGTTTTATCAATCTTGCCTTTCAATTTGAGGGGAATTCGTGGGTCACACACTGTGCCCGTGATTTATATACCTTAATGTCCCCGTCTGGTCCAACCTTTCTCTAGATAGAGTATATCTTACGTTTCAATGTAGGTGCACATACTGAATAGATAACGGTCCTTTCATTTACCCCAAATAACGACGTTCACCCTTCCCATTTGCATTACCTATAGGATCATACGGACCACTTTCCATTTCGTCCACTGCCCAAATTCATAACTTTTAAAATAATAAATCCCAATTGCATTTTCTGGCCAGTTACCTGTAAAAGTTTGGTATCTTAGTATTTAAATGGAGTAACAAATCAGCTAGAGTTAAAAAGAAACAATGTTACCTAGCCCCACCTCGACCCGATGCAATCAATTGGATTGACTTATTTAGTTCCTAGAAGAGTGTAGGTAGATGCTAGGTTGCACTAGGTCGGGCGCGGCGTAAATAAATTACAGGCTTCGACCTGCGAACGATACGTCCTCGATACAGAGTAGATTAAAGGCTTTTGTTTATTTTCCATGTAACGAAGTGACCTGACTTACCCGTTCCTTGTTTTACAAAGTTTATGTTTCTATTTAGGTATTATTGTTTTCGTGATTTGGAGATCATCTTTAGTAAAACTTGTTCATATTCATGTGTAGAATCGCACTACAGAATTTGCGTACTGACTGAAAAATAACGACGTGTATAAGTAGGATTAGGATGGATGGTGTTTAGTGTGTCCTGATCTCCTGTTTGTTGATTAGTCTCATATTCTTCTAAGCATGTATTTAAAAAATACAAGAGTTTCTCGCATTTTTCATTAATGAAGACGTACATTGTACAAATTCAAACCACTAATCACATGAATTTTTCCAGTTGGATGCGCCTCTGTTTCCTGACCGACCCTCGCGGGAAGGTCCCAGTCAAGGTGGTGGCCAGGACCTTCGCCTCCGGAAAGACCGAGAAAATGGTCTACCAATGCCTCGCTGACCTAGGTCTGCCTTCTGGGAAGAACGACGCTATGGAGAAAGAGGCTTTTACATTTGAAAAGTTCTACGCGTTGTACCACAAAATCTGCCCCAGAAATGACATTGAAGAGCTGTTTAGATCCATGTAAGTACCTTCAGTTATGAGCAAGATTGAGAAAATGGTCAACCACTTGCCTAGTAGTAAAGGCTTGCTTCCGCGGAGATATGTATAACACCTTTTAAAATCTACATATTGTACTCACAACAATATCTGTCTAAGGAAATTGAGGAGCCATTTAGATCCATGTAAGTAACAAGTCACAGTTTTGTTAGGAGATTATCACACTGTATTAATGAGTAAGAACTCGGTATTCGGCCTTCTTTTCGAGAGAAAACGACGCAATGTAAAAGAAAGCATTTACTTCTGTAAAATTCTTCGCGTAGAAAAACTGCAAGCTTCTCGCAAATTGTACCTACGTCTAAACACACAACAATTACCTACAAATGGAGCTCCCGGTGACCTACAAGTGCTACAAGTAATCGCTGCTTGTAGTTGTAAATACCGAGTTCCAAGCAGTATCTCATAGTCGGAGAGCCAGGCACGTAAAATAGTGTAAGCATCATTTACCTAGAGAGCAATTAATTACGCCTGGAAGCACTGGTAGACAAGTGCTCTTTATTCCTCGTTTGACTTCTTTCCACCAACAAAGTCACTAGTACGATTTCCGTATTTCGCTTGCGTTAATAATTTAAATAACATCAAACGTACAGCTCTGTAATTTTATTAACAATCATACCCGCACTTCACACCAAAGACTAGCTGCTACACACTTGGGTCTGTGTACAAGTAATAAAAAGGTTAATCATCATCCACAGAGACCCCGGTCCACCATAGATAATTTTTCCCGTCAGAGTAGAGACAGAGCCAAGTACTAACCCATCTTCAATACTTAAACCATTGTTGAAACCATTTAAACCATAAACCATTTTATTTTGCCACAAAGACATACATTACGATATAACAGTATGTAGGTACAATGTTATAATTACGCATAGTGTTTACTTCTGTATATCAGTTAAAACACCCTGTATAAGCAATAAACTATAAACAATTTATGAAATGAGCAAACATAAATGAGTACAAGCATAGAGAAATACTTACTTTATAGTCAATTTCTTAGAGTCAAGAGCAAACCCATCATTAATAATTAAAAAAAAAACATGATAAAAAGTAAATCAATAAAAAAATAATTACATGTTCTATATATCTAATGACAAGACAATAATCTGGTTCAGTGTACGCTGGTAACGAGGTTACCAGTGTTACTTTTACGTGGCTAGCTCTCCGGCTACCGGCTACTACGTTTAGGCACACAGTGTTTGTGTTTGAGAACAAACTGTGCCTCGCTTGCAACCGAGTGAGCAAACACACAAACAAGCGGACCGCTTACGTATGAGCTGGCTACAAACGAAATGCGGGGCCGTGTGCTTTGTTACCGACCAAAACTAATTGTGTGTCACTCGAGGCGTATTTTGCGCTGGAATGGCTTAAAGTTTAAAAATGAATGGAAGTTTCGAACTCGTATTCAAAGCTGCAGGAAACCCGAGGAAAACCTAACAATTTGTGCAACATATCACCTATTTATGATGGTAAAGTTTTAGTAACATAAATGTTACTAACAATTTCTTCTAATCTACAGATTATGAACTACGCCCACTTTCCTCTTCCCGATAGCACTATTGAACGCTATCTACTGACACAAATTCAAGGCCGTTTATATTCTTAACTTTGAGAGGCTGTTAATAAGTAAATAGGTACTATGCGGTCACGTCTTACATTATAAATGTAAACATTATAATGTAACAAAATGTCTATATTTTTCATGTTTTCCAGTTAGTATATATAGAACAAAAGTTGTCCAATATCATGAGCTGAATATAACCCATATCGTATAAATAATACTTACGTGTCCTATTTGTGTAGCGTAGTGTAGTCCCCTACATCGCTTCGCTTGCAATACGGGTTGTGTTGGTGTAGCGAAGCGTACCACCATGAGAGGTTCCGCTTTTTTACTTTAACAACCTCTAAGTATTTCTTTTCTCTATTACACCAGAACGCAAGGCAAATCGGAGCGCATCAATCTGGAGCAGTTCGTGAACTTCATGAACGAGAAGCAGCGCGACCCTCGCCTCAACGAGATCCTATACCCTCTGTACGACGAGAAGCGAGCCGCTGAGATCATCAACACCTACGAGCAGAACGAGGAGGCCAGGAACGATAGTAAGTAGCTGAGAGATCTAGCTGAACGATTCCTTTTAAAGATAAAGATATTTATTTGCTATAGACATGGTGAAAAAGTTCTTACAATAATATATTAGTATATTAGTATTTAAGGCGAGTGTATCCGTGAACGACCTCGACAGTGGCGCCCTCCACAAAAAAATGTTTTCTCTTTATACAAACAATCTATCAGAATGTCCGTTGCCCAAGTTTTCAGTATTGTCCTTGAGTAAATTAGACCCTGCAAACTCAATGAAATATTCGCTGTAATTAAAATTATGGCAATTAATACCAAAAGTAGCCGTTTTTAAGTACTTTTTTCGATTACTTTAATTGCAACATAGATTTCATCAAGAGTTTGCAGGTTCTAATTTTACTTAAGGATTATATTAAAAACGGTGAAGATCGGGGAGTCAAAAAAGCGTACAAAGGTCTACCGACTGGCCGAAGACCGGTCGGGCGCCCCCGGTACCGGTGGTATGATGTGGTGGAAGCGGATCTTCGCGAGCTTCTGGCAAGCGATGGCGAGAAACCACACACGACCGAGACAAGTGGCGGAATCTCGTATCGGAGGCCAAGACTCACTTTGGGTCGTCGAGCCGGCGAAGTAAGTAAGTAATATTAAAAACTTGCGTAACGGATATTCTGATAGATTGTTTGTAAAAAGAGATTTGATTTTGTGAAGTGGCGCCATTGTCGAGGTCGTTCACGGGTACACTCGCCTTAAGCGGTAGTAGCCTCCGGGCGGCCTGGCTAGCAACCCCCTTTCCTCTACAGTCAGGCACCTATTAGCGCCTTATTTCTCGTGTAATTCAATTGTTGAAATGCACGTGCTTGGGCTTCTGGGTGAGCTTACTTTATCTCAGCCTTATCTGGATGGCAGATCTAGCCTTAAGTCTCACGAGCAAACCCAAGGCTTACGAAAACATACTCCACAAGGTTGTAGAAGGCACACGTGGTAAAATGTCACGTTTCATCGCTGGTAAAATACCTATAGGTATAAAAGATTATATCAAGTGTCTTCCCGTCAAATAGTTCTACTCCGAAATATGAAACAAAGATCATATTTACAGATCGCTCGTATCAACAATAAAACACAGTTTTTCCCTCAGAAACCTTGCAAGTTGTCAATACAAAATGAGTAAAGTTTCACAATATAGCAAAGAATACACAGCCTTGTTAGTTTCGCCGTCTGCGTCATTGTTCAGAGTTTGAGAAAGGGCAAAGGACAAGGACTGAGTTTTGTATTATCTGTGGTTTTATGTAGAGTGTAGGCGGACCGGACACCCATGCTATTATGGAAACTATTAAAAAATACTCCACTTCAATAAAGGAGGATTTCGGTCAAATATAAGGAATTCCGGCTTGTTTCCTAAATACTACACGTTCCATTTCTGAATATTGCTCCTACTTAGAATGGTGTAATGGAGTAATATATGTAGTAAAGGAATCTATCCCAACGCTCAAGACGTGTTTAATCTGAACAAGTCTAAAGCTTTAAAAACTAGGTATGTTAGACAACTCTTTACCAAGTTACCCTAAATGTTGAGTGGAAACAAGTTTATACCCTCACATGTCCCGAACTTACTCTCTGGAACCAAGTTTCAAGGGGAAATTGTGGCTCTGAAACTTGTAACACTTTTCTTCTAGTATTTTAGTAGACGCCGCGCCGCTTGGAAGAAGGAAGGCATGAAAACCTACATAATCTAGCTAGTTTTTGATATATGACCTGGGCCCTTAAGAAAACGTTTCAGCTGGATAGTTTTGACATGCCTAGGTTTTAGCTATTTGGTACAAAGGATTGAGTCACAGTGGCAGGTGTGTGTCGCTGCAATATTACCCTCCGGCCGCCATCGCAACTGAATTTCACAACTATTAAATTGAACTAAAGCACATTATAATAACAAAATAAAATAAAATTTAAGATGATGTAAAATGTTATTTGAAGGTAAAAGCATTACCTACCTATTAGCGATACATTACGTTTAAAAGCTGTTCAATATTTAACGAGTTCATATAGAGGTATCTACTAAAACTGATTTCATTTAGAAGTTAGTGACATGCTTTACAAAGCGTAAAGTGCTCTACTATCTACGCTTTCATAGGCTACACTGTACGCTATGTCGTACTTATCAAGATAATGAAGTCAGTAAAAGCATTTAATAAATCCTATTCAGCTACAAACCATGGTACTAAACTGATTATGCTGCGCTACAAACTTTTAGCCTTTTTGTAAACAACATGTAAATTTCTTCAACTCAAAGCTCACAAGCCCCTAACTATGGAAAATATGAACTTTACGCAACAATGCTTGCATATTTGTCGACTGATTGGCGATAGCGTAGTGGAAGCCAAAGGTTGTGGGTTCGAGCCCTATACATTAAAATATGTGTACTCGTACGAACAATTTTCAATTATTTGTACTGATTCTGGATGGTTTTTTTATAATAGCAAATTGGTACCTATGTACTTGAGCAAGTATTTGAAGTGTCGATATCAGCTACTACATACATACATACATAAATCACGCCTATATCCCTTACGGGGTAGGCAGAGCGTTAACGGCCGTAAAACGGATATTAACATTACCCAGATAGCAATGGGGGTTCTATATAAGATGTATAGTCGTTCACATGTACTCCACAAGCTGTGTAAGTTAGCTATATAAGAGCTGTATAGCTTGCTATAATGCTCTTATAGAACCAATTTGGGCACAAATTAGACAGCCTTAAGTTCACAATGGCTATATATTAGCTCTATAATAGCGATATAATAGCAGTTTAAATAGTAACATAGGACTTAAGGCTGACTAACGGTGCTATTTAGGAGGCAGTGTGAACCATACAACGTGCATGAGTGGAATAAAGAGTAACATGTGGTTAAATATACAGCCTTCACAGTTATAAAATCTGACAAACGTACTAAAGTACTACCTGAAATTCACATGTGTCCTTAATTATTTCTTTATTTCTATATCATTCCATTTAGTTATTGATTTTATGAGTGCCCAGACATAATATAACTCCGGCGGACATCAATTTGGATATTTTTAATGATAATACGCAGAAAGTACCACTTTCAATACTTAATGCCTTGGGAATGCAACTTTATCGTGAAATATACACATATTTACAGCTAAAATATTTACGCGCCTCTATAAAAACGCCGTATTCATGATAAAATTTTTAAAACTGTGTGAGAGGAAATCTACAATTTTCAGGTTTTGATGTTATTTGAACATTTTAATATTACTAAGGTAATCAATAATAACATCAAACCGAACCTGAATCGCTTTTTGTGAGTATTTTGTGAGAAATCTGCATGATAAGTTTGGAGATTTATTTGGCAAATTGTAGGATAAGTAGAACAAAATGGTGGAAATGAACAGTGGCCATGTGAACTGTTATAACGCCAATTTAATGCGGTAGAGCGTATATAGGTTCATATGTGTTCTGTTAGAATGCTGTTAGCTATATAAAGTCTCACATTTGTACCACTACAGAGCCAATGTCTGTAAATGTATCCAAATGTGAACTTATGTACAGCTTTAAGATGTACTTCAGGTCTTGTGGGATGAGTGAAATAGAATATCACATTCACATTCATATTCAGCTTAAAGCAATTAAGAGTAGTAATTGTGGACAAATGAACTGCTATTGATGTTATGAGACAACACATTTGGTTCTTTTAACAGCCCATAGCGCTCATGCGAACCATTCAAACACTTCTATACGGGTAGCAAATAAAGGTTATTTTAATGATCACAAACAAGCCCTACTCCAGCTACTAGCTGCATAGAAGACTAAAATAAGTAAACATAACAGCTTTTGGTTGTATAACTGACCACGTGTATTTTATTATAATGCTAGCTCTATAACATCGTAGAAGTAGGCTGTTAAACAGCGATTGCCGTATCTCTACCCTCCTATATTGCTCTTAATCAGACGGCTGACTAAAGGATAGTTGTTAGAGTATTAAAACACCAACAATCGTATAAAATATAACTCTACACTCTTATAAGTCCCTTACACAGGTATGGGGGTTAATAATCGCCATAATGCAGCTCATAGATCACGACTGAACTGTTTTGATGCTTCAAGTTCACATGTGAACTAAATGTGTACTCTTAAATGGAGTAAAATGTTATTTGGGTAACACCACGTCCGACAAAAGTTTGAGGGTCAATCAGTTAACTGTGTATCACTTTAGCGACAGGTTGTCAGCCCATCGCCTAAAATTGCAATACACATCTATCCCTTAGTCGCCTCTTACGACACCCATGGGTAAGAAATGGAGTGATGCCATTCTAAGCCGGCATCACACGGCCTACCAGCTACTGAAGTCCGATAAAACAATTATTGCTTTATAATGGCGCTGTGTATCTCTTTTAGAGATATTTATCTAATTGTAATTTCCTCTCCAGAATGCATGACGAAGGACGGGTTGATTCGCTACCTGATGTCCGACGAGAACGCGCCGGTGTTTCTCGACCGACTCGACAACTACATGGAAATGGATCAGCCATTGGCGCACTACTACATCAACTCGTCCCACAATACCTACCTGTCTGGAAGGCAGTTTGGTGGAAAGAGCTCCGTGGAAATGTATCGGCAAGTGCTGCTGGCTGGATGCAGGTTGGTATAGAGATAGATGGTTTCCTCTGACAAACAGAAACACCAATATGAAAACTACATGGAAATGTACCAACTGTTATCGCATTATTACACCAAGTCGTCTCATAATGCGTACCTCTCTGGAAGGCAGTTTTGTGGGGAGAGTTCTGTAGAAATGTACCGGCAAGTGTTGCTGGCTGGATGCAGGTTAGTATGGAGATAGTTGGTTTCCTATGACAGACAGAGACACCATTATGACAACTACATGGAAATGGATCAACCATGTGTAAAGAAAAAAAAATACATTGGTCTTGTGGATGCGTCATACCATAATTAACAATGTTACATTCCGTGTGGTTAGCAAGGCTATCACCTTTTTGCATATTTAATAATATATACTATAACGTTACAAAAGTGTTCTTGATAAATACTAAGGGATGAGTACGCCATAATCGATTTGAATTTAGTTTCTATATGACATCTGTCAGAATGTAAGTACCTACCTAAATATAGGTAAAATAAAGGTAAAATCACAACATAAACTTAACGGAATATCACAAATTCACGAGAAGGTTGAGTGTGGCTGAGCCTCGTGACCTGATCACGTGTCTCTTAATTAACAGCGAAATAGGGTAAACGTACCGGGTGCACACCGATTGAGGAAATAATTGGTTTTTAAAGGACCTGCAGAGTAAAGTATCAAACCAATTAAAATGCCCTTTTTAGGGCTTCAAACAGGGCAACCCTATTAAGGTGAGTGTAGCCGTGAACGACCTCGACATTGGCGCCACTTCACAAAAAACAAGTTTTCTCTTTATACAAACAATCTATCAGAATGTCCGATGCCCAAGTTTTTAGTATTATCCATAAGTAAAATTAGTACCTACAAACTTAATGAAATATTCGCTGTAATTAAGGCTATGGTAATTAATACCTTTTTCCAAAACTTTAATTGCAGCAAATATTTCATTGAGTTTGTAGGTTCTAATTTTATTTATGGATAATACTAAAAACTTGGGCATCGGACATTCTGATAGATTGTTTGTAAAAAGAGAAAACTTGTTTTTTGTGAAGTGGCGCCACTGTCGAGGTCGTTGACGGCTACACTCGCCTTAAATCAAGTAATGGCCTTGAATCTTACACAACTGTCACCAGTTGTTCCTGTCACGTTCCTACTAATCCTACAAACCTGATATGTTCCTACAACTCTGTTTGGTTAGGCCATTACAGACTGAACCACCATATTGTCAGTAAGAAAGTTTGTTGCTAAGCCGTCATCGGTTGACTTTAATTAAAAAAATGGCATTTACTGTTGGTGGTGGCGTAAAGTTACATGCCGTGTGATTAACCTGGCCAGACCGGAGGCAGCGCCTTTATTTTTATTTTATTCAGCCCGAGTTAGTTTTCTATCAGGACACGAAATTGATATAAAAATGAAGAAAATTGTGTATAACAAATATATATTTTTTGCATTGACGAATGACGAATCGTGATAGTATTATCCTCCATTAAATAAAGATTACTTCGTTTATCTGGTAATAGGAGGATCAAGGATTCAAGGAGTCCAACACCCGTACAGCACGTGTACCAGTGATTTAGAACCTCACTACCCTCGCTTAAAGTTCAAAACCTATTTGAAAAAAAAACAATAGTATGGCATTCTAGGGGCTAAAACCTCTGTGACCAGGGTTAATCCGGATGATACAAAAGCATTTTTCTTTACCAGATGTGTAGAGCTGGACTGCTGGGACGGTAAAGGCGAGGACGAAGAACCAATCATCACTCACGGCATGGCGATGTGCACCGACATCCTCTTCAAGGACGTCATCTACGCTTTGAGAGACACTGCCTTTGTGACTTCCGACTACCCCGTCATCCTGTCGTTTGAGAACCACTGCTGCAAAGCTCAGCAGTACAAACTGGCCAAATACTGCGATGAGATTCTCGGTGATTTGCTGTTGAAAGAGCCCTTACCTGACTATCCGGTAAGCTATAATGATAAAACGCAATTTGTTTTTAATTATTTTATTAGTAATCTTTTTTGTAGATTTCTTCTCCCTCTTTATTCTCCTTCTATTTATCTCATTGTTAATTTTAAAATTTTGCCTCTTTGACATATCTACACTTTGGTGTTCCAATTTGCCACCTTGACAATTTGATATTTTGCAATGATTGACGTGACATAAGCTGAAACACAGCCTTAGTCACATTGGACTACTCTATAATCCTGTCTATTGAAGATTTGCTGTTGAAAAAGCCCTTGCCTGACTATCTGGTAAAGGTAAATAAAAAACTACATTTAAGACAGTATAGCACCATGTCGGAAATTATTCATGTATTGCGATAACCACCGTATTGTACGAACTTTTACGCTCTGTCTACAGTTTTTTCCGCGGGTTAATGCGTAATGTATGTTTGTGTTGTAAACGGTGACTAAGGGGGCCCGAAAACTGAACTTCGACAACGCTACTCAGACATTATTTTATTTCGACGTTACTTCACTCCGACATCATGATACTCCGACATCCCTGGGATGAATTCTAGAATGCGCATCAACGTTGCCTACATGCCTTGCAGTCCTGAATACAGTGCCTTGTAGTGCGCTCGCGAATCCGTAAAAAAATGTGGAGAGTACGACATTCAACCCCCAAGTTGCTTTTTATTCCAAAGCTTGACACAGTTCCACTTTCTTCCAGCTGGAGCCAGGCGTGCCCCTGCCTCCCCCTTCAGCATTAAAGCGCAAGATCATGATCAAGAACAAGCGGCTGAAGCCTGAAGTGGAGAAGCAGGAGTTGGAACTGTTCCGCCAGGGGGAGTTCGTCATTGAAGACGAGGTCAAGGAGGATGCCTCCGCCTGCGCCGTGCCAGACAAGAAGGTAGGTCGGCAGCAAGACCCTCATCATGAGGAGGTGCGTCCAGGAGTTGGAGCTGTTCCGCCAGGGGGAGTTCGTCATTGAAGACGAGGTCAAGGAAGACGCCTCCGCCTGCGCCGTGCCAGACAAGAAGGTAGGTCGGCAGCAAGACCCTCATCATGAGGAGGTGGATCCAGGAGTTGGAGTTGTTCCGCCAGGGGGAGTTTGTCATTGAAGACGAGGTCAAGGAGGATGCCTCCGCCTGCGCCGTGCCAGACAAGAAGGTAGGTCTGCAGCAAGACCCTCATCATGAGGAGGTGGATCCAGGAGTTGGAGCTGTTCCGCCAGGGGGAGTTCGTCATTGAAGACGAGGTCAAGGAGGACGCCTCCGCCTGCGCCGTGCCAGACAAGAAGGTAGGTCTGCAGCAAGACCCTCATCATGAGGAGGTGGATCCAGGAGTTGGAGCTGTTCCGCCAGGGGGAGTTCGTCATTGAAGACGAGGTCAAGGAGGACGCCTCCGCCTGCGCCGTGCCAGACAAGAAGGTAGGTCTGCAGCAAGACCCTCATCATGAGGAGGTGCGTCCAGGAGTTGGAGTTGTTCCGCCAGGGGGAGTTTGTCATTGAAGACGAGGTCAAGGAGGACGCCTCCGCCTGCGCCGTGCCAGACAAGAAGGTAGGTCGGCAGCAAGACCCTCATCATGAGGAGGTGCGTCCAGGAGTTGGAGTTGTTCCGCCAGGGGGAGTTCGTCATTGAAGACGAGGTCAAGGAGGACGCCTCCGCTTGCGCCGTGCCAGACAAGAAGGTAGGTCGGCAGCAAGACCCTTAGCATGAGGAGGTGGATCCAGGAGTCGAAGCTCTTTCGCCAGGGAGCGAGGTCAGGATGGGCGCCTGTTGCAAATAAACAATCCTTGTATTTTCTTAT
The DNA here is from genome assembly GCA_027580185.1 of Tuta absoluta. NCBI lineage: Eukaryota > Metazoa > Arthropoda > Insecta > Lepidoptera > Gelechiidae > Tuta > Tuta absoluta. The sequence continues at coordinate 14,567,466 of JAQAHW010000005.1, forward strand.
GCTTTAGAAAATACTATATGCACTTAGCCACAGGAAGGGTCTGCAAGCTCTATGGTACAGCCAGTTGCTACAATTTTTTCCGCATTTAAAGAATTCAGGGCATGCTAGAAGTGTCAATTGGCTTCGCCGTCGCCGTCAGGGTAAGGCCACGATTGCCTGTAGATTTGGTAGATTTTCTGCCCTTTTTGGTTGCAGTAACGTCTACGGTTATTGGCTACTTTAAGACGTGATAATGTTACTTCAATTCCACTTCTGACTTTTACCAGCCGGAAGAAATAGTAGCGGAAGCGGCAGCGGCAGCGGACGACGCGCCGCCGCCGGTCGCTTACACGGGGTCCACGACCAACGTGCACCCCTGGCTGTCCTCCATGGTCAACTACGCGCAGCCCATCAAGTTCCAGAGCTTCGAGGAGGCTGAGAGTAAGTATTTTCGGTAGTAATAATAATAATAATAATTTATAATTAATAATAATAATTTTCTTTATTGACAGGCACAGGTCCCATTACAAATAATACAATATTTGGAATTAAAATTAAGGCATATACTTTAAATTCAATTAATATAATTGAAAATTAAAAATTATCATATTAACATTTACCTACTTAATTAATACAAGACCAAAACTAAGCAGTGAGCGAGGCTTGGTAAAATAGAAACATTATAATGTTTTTAGTTATAATTATTGTTTGGTACAATTACAATTATTACTCTTGTACTGTTTGTGTGATGATGTTACAATGTATTGGCATTCTACATATGCTATTGTTGGTTAATATAGTACAAAATGACTTGCTGTGTTGATATACTGTTTGAAATGTAATTGTTACTATGTCATTTTTACTTTTCATTACTCTTTCATGAAATGAATTCTTCAGCCTTCTCATGACAGCAAAAAAGTCTTTCACCCGGCTCTCAGCAAACATGCCAGACGCACTACACCGCCAGGGTAGATGAAGCATACAGCGAAAAGCATTATTGTACTGTACACGCAGTGTGTTTATAGCACGCTGCGTGTAGTCATACCAAAGCTGGCTGGTGTAGAACGCCTGGCAGTACGTCTGAAACAGAGTAATTTTTACCTGCGTTGAGCATTGAGAAAATCGTCTGCCTAGCATATTACTTACTACAGCAATTGAGCGCCTTTGGCGTTCTACATCATCATTGTCTTTTAGGTCATCTATGATAAGGTGCCCTAGATACTTAAATTTGGATACAACATTTAAGGGAGATCCGCACAATTCAATAAGGGGTGGGTGTGTTGGTCCACTACCTTTGGCTTTAAAAATTAATATTTCAGTTTTCTTGACATTATATGAGAGGCTGTGTTCTGCTGCATAATTTTCACATATTTGTAGCAATTTGCTTAGACCAGTAATCGAGGGACTCAGCAGCACCATATCATCTGCATAACTTAGGTTATTTAAACATTCACCTCCTATATGGCAACCCATTCTTGTGCTGCTGAGTTCCTCGATTAATGAGTTTACATATAAGTTAAACAGGCTTGTAGATGTAATTCCGCCTTGCCTTACCCCATTTTGCAGTACATATTCATTTGAAAGTGAGTTTCCCCATTTCACATGATTTTTCTGATTGTCATACCAGTATTTTAGTAGAGCTACGATTTTACATGGTACTTTAGTATTATCTAACTTATTCCACAGCTTTTTATAGTTAATGGAATCAAAAGCTTTGCTTAAATCTAAGAAACAAGCATAAATACTAGTATTTCTAGATGTGTAATATTTCACAGTGTTTTTTAGAGCGAATATTGCTAGGTCTGTAGAAAGATTGCTACGAAAACCAAATTGGGCCTTATGAATTGGCATATTATTTTCATTTAGGTGCTGATTAATTAATCTCTCTGCTATTTTAGAAAAAATTGTAGCTAGTGATATAGGCCGGTAGTTGGCCAAGCTTGAGGGATCTCCTCTTTTATTCTTTATTATGGGGACAACTATTGTTTTCATAAAACTTTTAGGAAAATAACTGTGGTCAATACAGGCATTCAAAAGCCAAGCTATACAGTCATACAATAAGTCACCTCCATACAGCACATGCTCGACACTGAGCCCGTCGTGGCCCGGGGACTTGCCGCGCTTCATACCTACGACGCATCTCCGTACTTGGTCTGACGTCACGTGGAGCGCGCGTGAACTGATACTCGGACTATCAGGTGTAGCCGACGGAGATCGCGGTAGTGCGACTGCCTGCGACGCAAAGATTCCGGGTGCAATTCTCGGTGGGACACTCACAAAGATGATATTTATCACTTTGTGAATTTGTTCCCGGTCTCCTTAGGACATTGCAGGGTGAACCACCTACTTAATTGTCCGAAAAGAAATGGTTCCGTACTTCGGAGGGCACGTTAAGACGTCGGTCCCGGTTGCTGTCTATGATTACTTAGACGGCGGTCGTTACGCAACCATATCCGAGGCCTACTACTAGTAGTAGGCGGTTGAAAAACGCTGACACCAGGGTTCATCTGGTCATTGGATGACTCGGTGTCCCACATGAAAAAAGGATAGAGAGTGGGCGTTCTGTTGTTGTCGACCCGATCACGCAACGCCTTTTGGACTGTTAATGGATTGTTGCATTTGCTAAATGTTTTTATCTTAAGTTATTGGCTAAAGAGACAACTCTAGCATTTTTTAAAAACATGCAAATTAGCTCCGCAGGCAGGATTTGAGGATTTGTTTATTTCTAGCGAGTAGTGAGTAGCAGTAGCGACGCCTACGAAATTGTATACCCGTTGAATATTTTTAAAATTAAGTACTCAACTCTAGCCTTCCGCCCTTTTTCTAAAACCTTATATTTTATCCACCAGAAAAAAACATCCACCACAACATGTCCTCGTTCGCGGAGACCACCGGCATGAGCTACCTGAAGACCTCTGCCATAGACTTCGTCAACTACAACAAGCGACAGATGTCACGGATATACCCCAAGGGGACCAGGGCTGACTCTTCCAACTACATGCCTCAGGTTTGTTGATATTTATAATGCGCACTGTTAAAGAGTGGAACTCACTACCTGCGTCTGTGTTTCCAAACGCATACAACCCTAATCTCTTCAAAGTAAGAGTGAACAGGCTTCTTCTGGGTGAGCTCGCTCCATCTTAGACTCTCTGTCTCTCTCCCATGATCTAGACTAGAGTCGAGAGCAAACCCATTATTAATTAAAAAAATGAAAAAAATTCGCTGTCTGTCTCTGTCGTAGATATAAGCACGTTCACACTAAGCACCTCTTCTGCTCCTGCCGCTGTCGCGAATATTGTTCGAAATACTTCCGCGAAAGTATAATCGCGAGTGAGTGTTCACACACTGCCGTCATACTCTTCTCGCGCCAATACGAGTGAGTGAGATAGCAATACATACCATTCACGATTGTGATGCAGTTCCTTTGACTCGCGCATGAAAAGCAGCCATTCGATGAAGTACGGGAAGTGGCAGTGGCATGATGAGTAGCAGCGCGAGTAACCTGTTTAAATATTCGTGCTTCCTACTTTCCTTACTATTTTCCTGCCCATATTGGCATTGTGTGAACGTGCTTTAAGATGTAAGATTTCGGCGACATCATATCGTGTTATACAACAAACCATGGTGAACAGACTTGTTCAATTGGGTACGATTGCAAATGGTACATAAGAGGTCCGTCGTGAATACTTCTATACTGATTTCCTAAGACAGCTTGTTACATGATTTGACAATTCTGTGATTCTACTTCTAGACTTAGCTACAAGTGATTATTTGAAATCAAATAAACTTCATTTCATATCTTTTACTGAATACCAAATTTTATTTTCTAAACATTTCGCATGTGGGGTATACAGGGTGTGGTTTAATATTTGGTGCTTGTTCCATTTATCGCGAGTTTTCATTGCTTCAGCTTCATTCTGTAAAGAATTAATTAATCGCTAGGAATTAGTTGCAGAACTAACCCGGTAGATGGAGCCATGTCACGTGCTATTGTCATTAAAACACTTGCATGACTTTGCAGGTTACGATTGAGCCACGGTAGTCCAGATGGAAAAGACGTCGTACTGACAATCGAAGGTTCAAATCCTGCCTTGCCTGCGAAAAAGTTCGCAAGGTTTCTAAAATATCTATTGTCCTTTCTCCGCAGGTGTTCTGGAACGCGGGCTGCCAGATGGTGTCGCTGAACTTCCAGACGTCGGACCTGCCGATGCAGCTGAACCAGGGCAAGTTCGAGTACAACGGCAACTGCGGGTACCTGCTCAAGCCGGACTTCATGCGGCGCGCGGACCGCTCCTTCGACCCCTTCGCCGACGCGCCGGTAGATGGCGTTATCGCCGCGCAGTGCTCCGTACAGGTGCTTTGAGAAATGTCTTATATTTTACTAGCAACTCTCAAGCAAAACAATCCTATGTTTGATCCTATGTGTTAATCCATGTTACCTTCTACAAAGAGCATATACATACATACATACATACATACATATATCACGCCTATAATCCCTTGCGGGGTAGGCAGAGCGTAAACGGCCGCAAGAAACGGACATTAAGCCACGTCTGACAAATAATTGAGGGTTATTCGGAAAATTGTGTATCGCCATAGTGACAGGTTGTCAGCCCATCGCCTAAAATTGCAATACACACCCTCGAGTCCCTCAGTCGCCTCTTACGACTCCCACGGGAAAGAAATGGAGTGATGCTATTCTAAGCCGGCGTCACTCGGCGGAGAAGAGAAGAGAAGAAGAGCATATAACACCTTCTATATGTGTGCCAACTTTCATTACAATCGGTTCAGGAGTTTTTGCGTGAAGGACTAAGAAACAAACATAGTAACTTTCGTAATTATAATATTAGTAGGATTTTTCTTTATTTAGGACAATACCAGCTTATAATGTTAACCAGTTTACGATACACATAACATTGCAAGCGAAAAAGCCAATAACAGTTATTCTTTTCGTATTTACCACCAGCTATCAAATAAGTGCCGAGTGATGCCGGCTGAGAATAACATCATCCCATTTCTATCCTGCGGGTGTTGTAAAAAGCGACTAAATACTCTTGGGTTTCTTATGTGTTACAATTTTAGGCGACAGGCTCACAATCTCAGTATAGTGCTGCACGATTTTTTATAAATGACCCTCAAATATTTATCAGACTTGGCGATAGCGATCGTATTTTTGCGGCCGCTAACCCTCTGCCGTGGCGTGATATGTGTATGTATGTATGAAACAAATCAAACGTCCCAGTTTAATTATCTGGTTTCCACCAGGTGATCGCGGGGCAGTTCCTGTCGGACAAGAAAGTGGGCACATACGTAGAAGTGGATATGTACGGCTTGCCGACCGACACCATCCGCAAAGAGTTCCGTACCAGGATGGTGCCCTCTAACGGGCTCAACCCGGTCTACAACGAGGAACCCTTCTTGTTCCGTAAGGTTGGTATCTTTACCTAGATATTAAGGTTTCAAAGATGCCTTGACGACTGCGCAACCAAAAAGGAGTGTAATGTTTTTACAGTATGTATGTATATATACAAAGTGTAAGGGACAGCCCTCCGAATACTTATAGTCATGCTTATAGGGTGCATTCAGACTATCTTCTTCTTTTCGAGAGGGACACAGAGTCGTACAAGACTATGAAACTTAACAACTACCCATGAGAAATTATTTTAGGCAACGTCATTAAAAAATTTACTACACATAGCAATTGCAGTCAGCTGATCGGGATGATCGTGATTTTGTATGGGAGGTCAAATTTATTTTGTCGTTTCCTGAAATATGTCCCTAGGATAAAGTTGTTCAATTTCATGGTCTGCATGCACCCTATAAGTATTCGGAGGGCTATCCCTTACACCCTGTATAAGTATGATTCTTTCAAAAACAGAAACTCGTTAACCACTGAACAGATTCGAATGGGAATTAAATCGGAATAATCCTTACATTTTCCCATTATGGATAGTCTTTATCTCAGGAAGCAGTCGTGTTTACAAAATTTTTATTTTATGCTTGTTTCGTTCTTATGAAAAGTGGCGAGACAGTCGCAAATCAATGCAAAAGTTTTCATTCATGCACTCAGAGAAGAAAAATTTAACCTTCATACGAAATTGATTTGGGTTACTATGGAACTCAAAATATTTTTGTCATATTTCTACATAACATGTTTCTTGGGGAAAGTTGTTCCATATCACCAGCCTGTCCTCCGTTTTCAGTATCGGTCACTAATAAAATTTCACTCTATATAATGTGTTTTCTCTTCCCTTAGGTGGTGCTGCCCGACCTGGCCGTGCTGCGCTTCGGAGTGTACGACGAGAGCGGCAAGCTGTTAGGACAACGCATCCTGCCGCTTGATGGACTGCAGGTTAGTTTCTGGGTCTATCAGTAGCTAGGAATAAAAATGTTTAATATTACCTTGCTACGGGCACAGTATAATTAATAGTACTAGCGTACAGTATAGTCACTCCCTGCCTCCCCCTACAAGCGCCGCCCTCCCGCGCTCGGAGGACGCTCAGACACCGGCTAAGCAAGGACGCGACGACGAAGGTCATTTCATACTGCCGCACATTGCATTCCCGATTCGCGAACGCAAAATGGCGGCAACCCTGACATGTTGTCTCACACACACAAGCATGGTCCGCGTTCACCTACGCGAGCTTAGACTGTGTGCGTAGCAACGCATTTGATTCATACATTTGAGCGCCAGTGTCCGAGGTGTGCTACGGGTATAAATTTGTTAAGGTCTTGTAAGCTGGCATCAGTCGCCATGCCTGCTATGATACATTCGCGCTTCATAACATCTTATTTATTTAATTTATTTCTTTGTTGTTTACATACATATACCTATCATGCCTACATCCCTTGCGGGTAGGCAAAGCTTAAAAGGCCGTAAAAACGAACATTTTTGTGACGCCTCGTCTGACAAACTTGTTATCTTAGATTATTAGTATTGTAATTTCTTTAATACCCATACGTATATTTAATAATAGTAGGTAGTATTTCTACTGATCTGATATATTATGTGAATGTATAGGTAACTAATCTCTATCCTTTTTTTAGTTTATTTTATATTTAGTTGTTGTTAGCATATCAAAAGTTAATTTTGAGTACTTAATGTATTTTATTGGCAAACAATCTATATTATATAAATGTTAGATCACATTTAAATGATGCAGTGCTTATCCATCACCCCATTTCTTTCCCGCGGCTGTCGTGAGAGGCGATTTGGGAACTCGAGGGTTTCATGTGTATTAAAAATGTAATGCGACAGGTGGACTATAGCGATTCAAGAATTTTCTAAAACTGCCCTCAAATATTTGTCAGACGTGGCGATATTGACCGTATTTTACGGCCTTTAACATTGTGTCTACACCATAATGGCTATGACGTGTTATTTGTACCTATGTATGTAACTAATAGTTTTGAAAATGTATGATGATGATGGCGCAATCGCCAATGCGACTATTTAGATTTTCGTACAAAATGAAAATAAAAATATAAAGCGAATTCCTTTTAAAACGTTTGATGTAATTTGAAATCCCAATGATTCAGCCACTAGCAGTAGCTGTTGATCTTTGAGGACCAACCCCTACTTCTCAAATAATAATAAATAATAGTGTGTCCGTATGATTGTGAGCGTGTGTTTGTCCCCCAGGCGGGGTACCGGCACATCTCTCTGCGCACGGAAGCCAACTTCCCGATGTCGCTGCCGATGCTGTTCTGCAACATCGAGCTCAAGATCTACGTGCCTGACGGATTCGAAGGTAAACTTTTATAATAATAACAATTTTACTTTTATTTAAGTGCTTTTTATATTGAATAGCTTCCCGCGGAAACGTATAAGTAACAGAAATTAACTGCGCCGTTGTCGATTTGAGATACACTAAGCGGATGGACCAACCAACCGACTGATAAGCTCTAAAACCTGGAATTCCAATACTGGAATATGGGGGGATGGCGAAACTTCTGTTGCCTTGGATTGTCATACCAACCAGACACAATAATTAAGAATGATTCGATTAATATCTACGGTTTTAAGAAAATCCGTGTTTATCTCTTCACATTACGTATTATAAACATAATATTGTTCTTGTAATACATTTTTGCTTGATCCTTTACAGACTTTATGGCGGCGTTATCTGACCCGCGAGCGTTCATGGGGGCGGCAAAGGAACGAACTGACAACATGAAACAGTTGGGCATCGAAGAAACCGGCGGCAACGAGAAGAAAGTGCAGATCGAGGAGAAGAAAGAAGGTTAGTACTGTGGCGACCTCTGTGGAGCATCCACAATATGTTCATCGATGGTGGTTTGCAAGAAATGTACAAAGTTCGAAAGTTGTCCTCAAGATAGCGCTAAAAATGAGAAGAATCCTGAAACGCGGTATCAAAGTGTTCATGGCGATACGCATTACATACATCAGTATGATTTTTCTTGTCAATATAAAACTCTGGTCTTAAGGGCATATGGGCCCACCCGTGGGTCCACCATTGATATCATTAAAAGAAAAACAGCTATTCTTTACATTCCCTGAGTTTATCCTTTAGTCGCCTTTTACGAATCCCACTGATAGAACTGGATTTATACTATTCTAATTCGGAACCACACTGAAAAAAGACATCCCATGATTTTTTTTTGAGTGTTCTTAAGAACCCCCTTCTTTATTCCCCAGAGCCGCTGGTGTTCGAGCCTATCACCGTGGAGTCCCTTCGCCAAGAGAAGGGCTTCCTGAAGGTGACCCGCAAGCAGCAGAAGGATGTGGACGCCCTCAACAAGCGACAGGCCAAGGAGAAGACCACACTCCAGAAGCAACACTGCTCCGCGCTCGAGAAGATCGTCAAAGGAAAGAGGTAAATATGTTTTTTTAAGTTGTGCAGTCAGACGCAGTCACTATCTTACTGACAACAAATTAGAACAAAAGCTTTGTCGTTCTGGTGCAGTGTTACCCCTCTCAATTTTATTATCATATCATATTTTATTATATTTTATCTACATTCATCTCGTATTGTTCGGATTACAAACTCGAAAACAGTTGTATAAAAACATGCTTTATGCATTCTGCCTACAGAAATTACAGTTTTATAGAAATTACAGAAGCGTTATGTCTTATGAGGAGTTAGTGGACACCTGGCACTAGACAAAAACTGGCAGTAGGCTGAACTTAGTTCGTGAGAAATGAAACGAAGTTTTTTGCCAATACTCATATCTCCATCTTCCGCCGCACCTGATCGAAATAAGAGCCTTCTCATTAAGACATTACACTTCTGTAGTTTCTATGAAACTGTAATTTCTATAGGCCGAATGCTTCTTGGTCTTTATACAACTGTTTTCCGAGTTCATAATTCGAACTTTACGAGTGTAGATAAACTAATATTAACGTGCTCGCTTTATGTATTTTGTTACTTGATACCACAAGCTAGCTTCACTTGCCATTCGTATTATGTTACGTGAAATAACAAACTCGCTTCGCTCGCAATACGTATTGTGTTGGTATAGTCAAGTATAGTACTACCAGCAGCCAGCCCAGCGGTTTCACCGTTTTCCCAACAAGAACTTTAAAAAATGCTAACGCTAATCTTTATCAACATTTATTATGTTCCCAGCAAAGACCAACTCCGCAACGACCCAGCGTTCCGTAAACTCGTGAGCGAGCAGTCGGTCGCGTGGAGCGAGCTGGCGGGCAGGCACCGCATGGAGGCCTGGGCCGCCGCGCGCGACAGGTTAAACGAGCAGCGGGAACTTCTCAAGAAGATGATGGAAACCACGCAGCTGGGGCAGATGAAGCAGCTCGAGGCCAAGCACGACAAGTGAGTACATCATCATCATCAGGCACCGCATGGAGGCCTGGGCCGCCGCGCGCGACAGGTTAAACGAGCAGCGGGAACTTCTCAAGAAGATGATGGAAACCACGCAGCTGGGGCAGATGAAGCAGCTCGAGGCCAAGCACGACAAGTGAGTACATCATCATCATCAGGCACCGCATGGAGGCCTGGGCCGCCGCGCGCGACAGGTTAAACGAGCAGCGGGAACTTCTTAAGAAGATGATGGAAACCACGCAGCTGGGGCAGATGAAGCAGCTCGAGGCCAAGCACGACAAGTGAGTACATCATCATCATCAGACATCACCAGCTAAGGAGTGGAATGCCTTGCCGGCGGATCTGTTTACGGAACATTATAACTTGGGCCTTTTCAGGCATGAGTGAATAGGCATTATCTAGGTAAGCATGTACCATCATCGTCTGCATCGTCACTTACCATCAGGTTAGATAGCAGACAAATGCGGCCCTATTTTATATTAAAAAAAGACACCGCATGAAGGCTTGGACAGCGGCATGTTGAATAATTTTAGTAATAATAACCACGGAACTTTAAAATCAATTCTTTCAACGCATAATGTACCATTCGCAAACTGTCTATACTTTTCTTTTATTTCAATATAGGCACGTTTTGACGTTTTTTGTTTTTGTAAAACTCGAAGCATAAGGTAATCACTAATTTGCATGAAGACATTGCCACATGAATCGATTCGTTCATGGAAATCTACAAATTCTTCAAGATCTGCAAGGAGCAAGGATAAGTAGAGGCCCTACATAGTTTTGGTAAGAACTGACGATAGCAGGTTTTAATTATACACAAGCGACATCTATTGAGAAGAAGAATATGGCTAATAGACAATTTTTTTGTCAGTTTGCAAACTTTGCAGGGTGGTTCCATTCATGAATATGATTATTTTTACTATGCGACAATCTCCGAAACCACGAATTAAAATTAAAGCACTGTTCCTTACAAAACCAAATACCTACCTAAACCTTATAAATGGCTTGAAAACTTGTTCATAATCATGAGTAGAAAAGAATAGCCCTACAAAGTTAGCAATTTGCATCCTGAACCTTAAAATAACCCTGCATAGTTTTGTAAATTGTAAATGGTCAGAATGAATGATTTGAGGAGTACGGCGATAGTGACTGTCTGTAGGAACATTGTTGTCTGTAGGTACGACGGCAAGCGAATAGATGCAGGAAGCTACAAGTAATTTGTGAACAAATAAAATAATGAGTTATTCGTAAAACAATGTCAGAAATCGCCAGAATAACAATTCCAAAAGTCAAAAATAAGGTCAAAAATTAATATGGAAGTTTAAACAAATATACCACCCCGGGTCACATCAGCCACCAAAAAATTTTTACAGGTTTGATGACCATTAAAATAAGAACGCGTCAGAACCAGGAACCTAAAACGGGGTATCGAAGTGTTCCCTGTATTGTATCTTTCAGGGAGCTGAAAGAGATGAACACGCGGCAAGCCAAGATCAGTGTGGAGACCAGCAAGGAGGTGGCCAACGATAAGACGCTGAAGACCAAGCAGGAGAAGGACCGCCGGCTGCGGGAGAAGAAGCAGAACAACACCAAGAAGTTCATGGACGAGAGGAAGGTAAGCCAGGGTCTGGAGACCAGCAAGGAGGTGGCCAACGACAAGACGCTGAAGACCAAGCAGGAGAAGGACCGCCGGCTGCGGGAGAAGAAGCAGAACAACACCAAGAAGTTCATGGACGAGAGGAAGGTAAGCCAGGGTCTGGAGACCAGCAAGGAGGTGGCCAACGACAAGACGCTGAAGACCAAGCAGGAGAAGGACCGCCGGCTGCGGGAGAAGAAGCAGAACAACACCAAGAAGTTCATGGACGAGAGGAAGGTAAGCCAGGGTCTGGAGACCAGCAAGGAGGTGGCCAACGACAAGACGCTGAAGACCAAGCAGGAGAAGGACCGCCGGCTGCGGGAGAAGAAGCAGAACAACACCAAGAAGTTCATGGACGAGAGGAAGGTAAGCCAGGGTCTGGAGACCAGCAAGGAGGTGGCCAACGATAAGACGCTGAAGACCAAGCAGGAGAAGGACCGCCGGCTGCGGGAGAAGAAGCAGAACAACACCAAGAAGTTCATGGACGAGAGGAAGGTAAGCCAGGGTCTGGAGACCAGCAAGGAGGTGGCCAACGATAAGACGCTGAAGACCAAGCAGGAGAAGGACCGAAAGCTGCGGGAGAAGAAGCAGAACAACACCAAGAAGTTCATGGACGAGAGGAAGGTAAGCCAGGGTCTGGAGACCAGCAAGGAGGTGGCCAACGATAAGACGCTGAAGACCAAGCAGGAGAAGGACCGCCGGCTGCGGGAGAAGAAGCAGAACAACACCAAGAAGTTCATGGACGAGAGGAAGGTAAGCCAGGGTCTGGAGACCAGCAAGGAGGTGGCCAACGATAAGACGCTGAAGACCAAGCAGGAGAAGGACCGCCGGCTGCGGGAGAAGAAGCAGAACAACACCAAGAAGTTCATGGACGAGAGGAAGGTAAGCCAGGGTCTGGAGACCAGCAAGGAGGTGGCCAACGATAAGACGCTGAAGACCAAGCAGGAGAAGGACCGCCGGCTGCGGGAGAAGAAGCAGAACAACACCAAGAAGTTCATGGACGAGAGGAAGGTAAGCCAGGGTCTGGAGACCAGCAAGGAGGTGGCCAACGACAAGACGCTGAAGACCAAGCAGGAGAAGGACCGCCGGCTGCGGGAGAAGAAGCAGAACAACACCAAGAAGTTCATGGACGAGAGGAAGGTAAGCCAGGGTCTGGAGACCAGCAAGGAGGTGGCCAACGATAAGACGCTGAAGACCAAGCAGGAGAAGGACCGCCGGCTGCGGGAGAAGAAGCAGAACAACACCAAGAAGTTCATGGACGAGAGGAAGGTAAGCCAGGGTCTGGAGACCAGCAAGGAGGTGGCCAACGATAAGACGCTGAAGACCAAGCAGGAGAAGGACCGCCGGCTGCGGGAGAAGAAGCAGAACAACACCAAGAAGTTCATGGACGAGAGGAAGGTAAGCCAGGGTCTGGAGACCAGCAAGGAGGTGGCCAACGACAAGACGCTGAAGACCAAGCAGGAGAAGGACCGCCGGCTGCGGGAGAAGAAGCAGAACAACACCAAGAAGTTCATGGACGAGAGGAAGGTAAGCCAGGGTCTGGAGACCAGCTCGCGGTTGGAGACAATATGGAGGAATGAGGAGAAGGAAATATTCTAATATACACCCAGCACAATAATTTGTTAGTTACTTTTTAAATATTTGTGTCGAGTCTGGGTGTTTTCTATGTATTGTATGTATTTATTTACAAAGAAGTATTTATGTACGAGTATTATATCAGCTATCTAGTTTCTATTGTACAAACTTTGCTTAGTTTGGGGCTAGATAGCGCTGTGTGAAATGTCCAAGATATTGATTTTCCTTGTACTTATTTCTCATTATGTTTGTAGACGCAAACCATCAAGCATAACCGCGAGAAGGAGAAGTTGAAGGTGGTGCATGACAAGCAGCTAGACGAGCTGTCCAAGGATCTCGATAATGTAAGTCGCCTTTTTAATAAACTGCCATTGTACTAAAAATTATGCTTGAACTTCTCGCTAATAGATTACCACAAAGTAAGTATTGGCGGCTGCGCGCCGAATACAGAGAGCTCACTTCAAGCAAACGTCACGAAACTCGCAAAATTTGACACGCGTTTACAAGGAAATCCAAACCAATCCAAACACACTTGTAGTCGAGTGTCAACCGCGTTTGGTGCGACGTGCAAAATGGCTTCACAGAAATATAAATAGGTAATAAATAGGTTTATTAGTATACAATGTGATTTGTACAATGTTCATATAATATTTTGTACCAACTTAAATAAAAACTTGCTTTCATAAAAGAACAAACAATATTAATAACTCTAATCAGTATATTTTTTATAATGTGATTTGAGTTTCTGCTTAAATAAAGGCTAAAATCAACTTTTCATTTTTGATGTACATACATACACATATCACGTCTATTATCCCTTGCGGGGTAGGCAGAGCGTAAACGGCTGCAAAACGTATATTTACGACACGTCTGACAAAAATTTGAGGGTCATTCGGAAAGTGTATCGCCATTGCGACATGACACCAGGGTTTATCAGGTCGTTCGATGCCACATGATAAAATAAAAAAAGTGTGTGCCACTTATGCACACCATGATATTTCAAATCCATACAAAGTGACATCGCGTTACACTAGTTTTGACTTTATTGATTTATCGAAATCTCAGAGCGCCAGCCCTGATCGCTGCAGGTGCAAATCCCACTAGTATGAAATTTTTTAATTTTATATTTTAACATTTGTATGTTGCAGTTGATCGCCATGTACAAGATGGAGGAAGGCGAGGCCTCGCTGGGCGGCGCGATGGAGTGCTTCGCCTGAGAGCGACCGCACCTCGCCGCGCTACTGCGAGAAGTGGCGCTAGAGGTCCGCACCAACCACCCGGTAGAACAATAAACAATAAAACAATAAACAAAAACAAAACGTGTTAAATCGTGTTACAATAACTATTATAAAAATACAGGTACGAATTCTAAATGATCTCTTTCATAACATGTTATGTAAATAAAAACTGTGTTTGTCTCACCGACGTTTTAAGAAGGATATTGGCGTCAATTCGGACAGGGCTAATACTTGCGTTACATTCTTGAATAAGTAAAAGAAAAGAGACAGGAATAGCTAAGAAGTAGCCCAGACGATGTTTGTTTCACTCTCTAAAATAAATTTGACATGCTGTAATTGTTTGATGTGATGAGATGACTCATCACATAATATATAAGTGACGGTTACTACAAAGCCAAAAACAACGTGCGAAAGAGTAGTGCCAAAAATTTTGATACATCTTCGTCAGCCGGTTTATACCTAAATGAAAACTAAATGCAAAAATATATTAATATTAATAGCAATGAATTAATGTAGACTTACTGAGTAGAAACCATTAAACATGACTGTATCCTGTTAGTTATTTGTTGTTAAAATTTAAATAATGATCTTAAATTACGCAAAATTCATAAGAAACGATATTGGCCTTTTGAAATCTTAGAAATAACGTATATTATTACGTGTATTAGTAATAATTTTGCCGGAACCAATAGCTCTGTATTTTTAATACAAGCTATAATGGCTCGGTTATGTTAACGACTTGTATTGTATGTTATATAAACTAATACACCACTCTAAATTTTTAAATTCATACTTCTTTTGAGGTCTCATGTAGGTATACAGGTGTTTATCTATTACATAGTTACATAAGTTTAACATTAATAAATAGTACTTATATGTACCTACCACCGGTAACCATATTATTCCCAGTGCACTAGTATTAATTAAACATATTTTGTCTCTTTCTTTACTTTTGAATCTAACTTCATGACAGTGATATATGATAAATTTCTAAAATGTATCGCTATTAATAAGTAGTCATAATTATAGCGTAGTACACATAATTTAGACAAATTACTGTTGCAATGTAATTTGTCTAAAGTTTAATTTAAACAAATAAGACTCGGTACCATGTTACCGTCTAACATAGCACTTATATTAGCGCTGTCACTTTCAGTAACGTAGAATCGTGTCTTATTTGAATATTTCAATTACTTAGATATCAATTAATAAATTAAAATAATAAGTAATTTTAATTTTATTTATTACTTTCACGGCACGAATGATAAATCAATCGTTTCTCTCTTATGTTTATATTTAGACGAACTTGCACTTAAATTGATTTAAGTGACCCTTGATAACGGAACGACTAACAGCCCTAAAAGGCTTTTTTTGCTCCTTGGGTAAGTTGAAAGTGATTGTGTGCAAGTCGGGACTTTCAGAGGACCAACTAATTCTATCTTTAAAAATACTTTCTTGACGTATTAAGAATGACGTCACTAAATAAACATACATATTGTAAGAACACCTTGCCTCGAAGCAATTATTTATTTTGTAAGTAGAATATTATAAGTGTTTATTTTATCATAAAACGTTATAATCGATGCAAGATTTTCTGAAAAATTAGGTTATTATGTAAGCGTAATTTATTTAGTTGCAGCAACTTTTGAGGGAACTTAAAGTCCGCTTTGTAATTTTGCTAGATATGACATTTTGCCTCTTAGACCTGTCTGAAAATGTTCCGCCGGCCGGAACCTGCAACTAAATTAATCTACATTTTGAAAGTTACCCTCATCCGTCACCCCTTAACGACAGCCAACTATCACTGATCAATAGTAGGTATGTATGAAGAGGGCTGCAGCCTTCGTAATGATGTCTAGATAAATTGTTTTTTTTTTTTGTAAGCTTAGTTTAGTACCTACCTACATTAAACATTATAAATTCTAGTCAATTGTATTCACGGTTTAATAGATAGTGTATTCACGTGTTAGAATATGATCAGAGAATTATTTAGATTAATGGCGAACCAGGAACACAAAAGTAATTAGGAATGGCTATAGAATAAAAAAGTATTCTAAACGTGGCGCTAAGGAAGGATAACAATTAGAGATACATCGACTAATCTGCCATTTTTATAGACGGCAAATAGTCTGCGACTAGTCGACTGAATAGCTGATTAGTCAACTGTAGTATCGACATTGAGTTTTAATACAATAATTTATTTCAACTAGAAATAACTATGTTCGAAATGAGACCATAGGTATTTTAATTAGTGGAAAGGCTAAAAAGTGCACAGACGGTCTTTTCTCAGACGTCATCGAAGCTACTATCGGCTCGGCTATTTTTGTAGTCGGATTCAGTGACTAGTCGTGTGATCTTAGGCTGATTAGTCGGCCTGAACCATAGTCGGTGCATCTCTAATAATAATTCAGTTTCTGAAGAACTAAGTAAGTTGGGGATCAATTCACAGGTACTATGATTTCATTTTATCCAATTCAGTGGGTCCCAACATTTTTCGCCCATGGAACAATTTAATTATGTCGTGATCATCTATCTATATTCTTTCCTAATGCAAAGCAAGTAAATAAAATTAATCGAGTAAATTATTATTGATCAAAGTGAATTATAGAAGTAAGTACTTATTTTTAATGTTGTGTCTGTTTTATTAAAATCTTACGTAGGGACATATTTACTTTATACATACATACCAAAATATACTAACTGAGAATAGTTATGTAATTAAATTCTTATAATTATACTTATAGTTAGACTTGATTATTATTCAAAATTATCTGTTGGATTGATAAATATCATACATATACACACATGTAATATAAATATCACACCACTACTTTTAAAGCACAGTTTTAAGGTGGTGTTTAAAAATATTACTATCTGTGTTCTAAAAATAATAGTGAGAATACATTGTAAGTGTTGTAATAAGAATGAATAAATACCTACTAAATGTTGGATTTGTGATAATGAAAAAATTTAAAATATGATGTTTTGGGCCTATTGGGAGGGAAAACTTATTATAAGAAAAAGAAATTTAATCTAAAAATATAAATGATTAACTTAGTATAAAAAAAACGAATATTATAGAAATTTTGAATTTGGTGGTTGACATTTTGGTGGTTGAAATTTAAGTTAGTATATTTCAGATATTTAGCACACTCAGCACTTAACATCTAATATGGCACAATATGAGAATGGACACATTTTGTAGGTATTTCATTAATAAACTTGTATCTTTGAAACTTAATGAGCTGTCTTGCAAAAAAAAAAACATTAAATAATATGCAAAATAGACGATTATTGCAGGTAAGAAATTTTCAGCATGAGTTTTTGGTGATACAATGATTGGTTTGTAAATTGTTCGGTGTTTATTTTAAGCTTCCTATTGTTCTCATCACTCAATTGACAGTGTCATACAAAAACCGCCTCATTATTACAAAATAATTTGTATAATTAGCATTTAATAACAATGTTAAAATTTACTATACCTACAATAAAATACTTACTGTCATCAAACATTTTTTTTAATATAAAAACCTTTGATGGTCTCATACATACTTAAACTGTTGTATAAATATAATTGTTGTTTTGGGTGAAGTGTTTTAAGTAGATACATAATTATTTCAGAATTAAAATATCTGAGAAGTATTTTCATAACTTTAAAAAGACTTATATTCATGAAATAATTAAACTAAAAACGAGTTCACAACATGTTCTATGCTTTATTCTGCAATATTGTTTTTATAAATAAATAAAAGTAATTGAAAAAATTATAGCGTCAGCTGAGGATTGAACTTCAATTTTTTATTACCATTTATGGACATAACATGTTCGCCCAAATCACAATTATAATTTATTGTTCTCTTTTAAATTTTTGATAATTGTAATAAAAACAACAGTTTAATCCAAAGATTTATTTATTGCCTAGGTATATGTTTAATGTTCTAACTATTTACATCAATAAACTAAATATTTGGTGAAGCTGACTTATGATGATTTTATACTCCTGATCTTCTTCCTCTCCTTGTACAGGCTTTCTTGTTGAACTGAAAATAAAATTAATAAATTGGTAAAAATTATGTTGAATAAATAAATTTAAAAAATGTTACATAATGTCCATTTCCCAAAATGACCAAACATGTTTAAGTGCAAATTCAATTCAGGTCATGAAACAGAACAACTTTTCTAAAGGAAACCTACCTTCAAATAATAACAGAATTAAAAATAGTCATTGTTGTAGTCTTATATGGCCTTACTACCTAATGTATCACTTGACAAGGCAACCAATTTCTGTTGGGAACCATTAAGTTGTTATACATGTTTCTAGGAAAAATCTATACAATGTGAAGGAAAAGTACTGGGTTCCTTCTAAAAGGTGAACCAGCCAGTGAAAGTAAATGATTTTGCCCTCGGAAAATAGACATAGCCTGCTGGCATTATTTGTCCATTTATTTTCATATTTCGATCAACCTTAGACTAGTTAACCCTGTAAAAGGAATGTATTACTCTTTCTGACACCTTGTATTGTCACTTTTTGCAACACACATGGGGTGATGATATTCTGTAACCCAGCATCACAAAGAAAGCTAACATGGGTTGTTTGTATGTAATAAACTGAACTAAACTTGCATGTTAACATGATTGGACATTCTGGGAATTGGACATTGCAGGCATTAGACAGTTTTAACCTCTTAACGCCCAGACCTCTGGGAGCTTTTCACAGATAGGGGCCCAGATGCCTTTTAAAAGGTATGATTCTTCAAAGTCAAATGAGCCTTATATGCACTTCTTTGTTCTGGAAGCTTGCAGTTACAGCATATCCTAGGTCTACTGATATAAACCATACCACATGCCTCAGGACAATACAAACAAATGATAAAATATTAACACAGATATTTACTTTTAAAGTTTACATAATATATATATATATATATATATGCCCAAATGCATACCTATAAGATTGCTTTCAAATGTTATGTTTGCATAAGCTTGGGCTTGTACCACTATAGAGCGACATACCTTTTAAAAGGTATCTGGATGTTACGAGGTTAAATGGTAATTTTGGGGATTGTACATACAGTGATGTTGGAGTATACAATTTGGGGTCCTATGAAACCTTGGGGAATTAAACAAAAAAGTTTTAGGCATAAAATTTTTTTTTCTTAATAGGCGGTTTCTTAATACAAACACTTTATGTACTTAATAATTTTGGGCTAGGATGCACCTAGGATATGTTATGCCCAGTTTTATCAAAGACCAAGACCTAGGTTTCTTCTTCTTTTTCGTTGGGTTGGGACGTCTGTGGAGCTCGCAGATTGGTGATCAGCTCCGCTAGGTGGGAACTATTTCACCCAATTCCCAGGAATAGAGACCTAGGTTAAGTATAATGGCTTTAACTCAACCAAGTGCATCCTAGCTCAAAATTACAAAGGATTAAAAACTCATGAAATGAACCCCTCTATAAGACAAAAATGAAAAAAGATATAATATAATTATAAGTAATTATATAAAAATATAATTATGCCTATGAAATGTTAATAGTTTTTTTTCTTATCTAACTTTAAGGGCCTATATCTCGGCACGGATGCGTCGTAAGCCAAAAGTGCCAAGGGCGAAATCTACTTGTGTTAGCGCCCCACTTCACAATAAAAAAAATATTTAAAATTTTAAAAAAAAATTGTTCGACTTTTTTTTGGTGATTTTTCCTTTGCGCCCCGAAGGGTGAACTCCGACCCTTTTCGGTGCGGACTTTATGCATGTTGTAAGTGTACCTCAACTATTAGGCATAATCATAGGGTGATATAGTTATAGGTTACGTACTGTACGGGTCAAATCGTATAATCTCCAGTTTATCAGCCAGGCGTTCTCGAAGTCCTACCCATTTATGTCCAGAAACAACACTTTCCATCAAAACCATTACGTATCTGAAAGGAAAATATTTTTAATTACTATTTTGTACCTATGAACACTAAATTAGTACATAGAAAGATTCACGCCGCTTCTGAATGAACTTCAAATATTTGTCGGACGTGGCGTTAATATTCGTTTAAACGTCAGTTTACGTTCGGCCTACCCCGCAAGGGATATAGGCGTGATATATGTATGTATGTAAAGAAAACTTACTTGCTTTTGGCTTTTTTAAATAAAACGTTTGTAAGGAACATTTCTGACCCTTAGTCTGCAATCAAAAATAACAATTTAATTTGCAGAAGACCTATATTTATTTATTTACACAAAGACGAAGTCGAACGAACAAGAACTTATAGAATATATATAAGAGATCTGTGCTTATAGATTAACCTAAAAATATATAAAAGTTGACAATTTGACATTGACAGCTGAGCGTCATATCTGTTTTTTTAGGAAAACGCTCATCCATCCATCCACACAAAACGATACAACACTCACCAAGATCTTGTATATTGTAATCAAGTTCATGTTACGTTTACGACCACCAGTGAAATGTGAACTTTGCTTTTTTTCTCAGCGGCCACTGCTAGCCCCCCTGTTATCCACCGGGTGGCGATCGCATAGTTTTATGTCCATGTCGCTGGCTCCCCAAAGTATATATTTTTCAAAGCTGAGAGGCTCAAAGGTTTGTGACAAATGGATGGACTCTTATTTTAAGGCTGGTTTTCAATGTGACGCTACCTAGACTGAGATCTCAGGTCAAAAAATTTGGGGAGCCAGCGACATGCTTTTAGGTTAGAATTTCAGAGAAATCATCAGATTACTTGTTAACGGTGCAATGTGCCAAAATGATGGCTATGCCAAAGAAATGTGACGGAATATGTGACAGCTACAAGCACATTCAATAGCTATGTGACTCAACTGGAGCTGAGAAATAAGCCATGGAATGTTTCCAACCCATGTCGCTGGCTCCCCAAAAAACCGGCATCCGAAATCTTTGCAAATACCACCTAAAACTACTACTAACCAAAGAGGAATTCTCGATCGTAATGTAGTAAATACTCGTTCTTCAAACAATCTCCTCTAGAATCAGCTTCGTTTTTGAGAAAACACAACATTTGTTTTTGTATGAATATACGGGTGACTACATTGTTCAACCATTTTTGGGACAGTTTCAGGAACTTATGGTTTCATGATTTCCGTACAGATTATACTAAATATTACCTTAAATAATGTTAAGAAAAGGCCTCGCTTGAATTAATTCCTATAATCAATAAATTAATATCGTTTAATCTCATAAAACTGTAGCGTTGTTACATTTTTACAGTCTGTACAACATGTATGTAGGTACAGTCGGTTGTAGCACATAAGGTAACAGGAATACTCCAAAAGAACTGAATTATTTTTATCTCCAGTAACTAAATAATCAAAATTTTAACTTATTCTCATAAAAAAAGTTTTTTTTTACTAAAACATATTCATGTCAAGAAAAAATATTGTTAAGGACAAAAATGATTCAGCCCTTTTGGAGTACCCCTGGTACCTTATGTGCTATAACCGACTGTACATTCACTCTCAACAAATGCCTAGTTGATTGAGATGATGATATGATAGGTAAATTAAAACTGATTACAGAAGTTCTACTAAAATATTTATAAAATCAAATTATAATACGACTGGTTGTGTTACCTGATGGGCTCGTGGTAGTACTTTTTAATTACATTTTTTTTTGTTTCGTTAATCTGTCTTCAGGTAGTAACCAGTATTTTTTAAGTAGTTACTTCCTGACGATGGTGCAATGAAACCGGTCGCATCATAATGTAAATTCATAAATATAGGTAACGAGAACTTTTCGACGCAAATGAAAGGGACTTCCGATGTGCTCCAGATAAGTCGCCGGCCGCGCCGGTGACAATTTCTCCCGAACGACAACAATGAGGTCGTGTATACAAGCATATTGGCATACTACAATGATTTTGTACTATAAATGTTATAATAATAAACCGTAAATATTGTTTTTTTTTTCATATGTTGTATTTTAATTGCTGATTACACTTAGTAGTTGTATGAAATATCGTCAAAATCTAAGAACCTTAAATAGATAAGTTGATGTGTTGCTAATAGTACCAGCACAATATAAACACTAAGAGCCCTTCGCGGACATTGTTCAAGGTAATATTGAGTATAATCTGTACGGAAATCATGAAACCATGAGTTTCTGAAACTGTCCCAAAAAGGGTTGAACGATGTAGTCACCCGTATATTCATACAAAAACAAATGTTGTGTTTTCTCAAAAACGAAGCTGATTCTAGAGGAGATTGTTTGAAGAACGAGTATTTACTACATTACGATCGAGAATTCCTCTTTGGTTAGTAGTTTTAGGTGGTATTTGCAAAGATTTCGGATGCCGGTTTTTTGGGGAGCCAGCGACATGGGTTGGAAACATTCCATGGCTTATTTCTCAGCTCCAGTTGAGTCACATATCTATTGAATGTGCTTGTAGCTGTCACATATTCCGTCACATTTCTTTGGCATAGCCATCGTTTTGGCACATTGCGCCGTTAACAAGTAATCTGATGATTTCTCTGAAATTCTAACCTAAAAGCATGTCGCTGGCTCCCCAAATTTTTTGACCTGAGGTCTCAGTCTAGGTAGCGTCACATTGAAAACCAGTCTTAAAATAAGAGTCCATCCATTCGTCACAAACGTTTGAGCCTCTCAGCTTTGAAAAATATATACTTTGGGGAGCCAGCGACATGGACATACATTAGAAGCACTTCTTCTCAGGGCGCTCTATACTTAGTCCGCGGATCACGGCGCGATTTCGCGGAGCGAACTTGCCGCGAATTTAACAACGACTCTACACTCGCAAAGGTTCGCGGTATTTTCACAGTTATGTTCGCAACGTTAAATTGAATGGACGTTGAAGTAGCTGTTGCTGCGTCCATAGAGTAACTTATTTTATTGCTGCACAATAAGCTGTGCTTCAAGTGTGCTACACTAAAACCACTGCTCAAATAAAAAAAAAACTTTCATTCCATAGACAAAATTACTTTTTAATTTTATAATAAAAATTATGCCACGCGTACGAACAATAAATTGAATTATTTTATAAAAATTATCAATTTGGCAATGTAATTTATAACAAAGCTAATAGTGAAGAAGATAATTTAGCAATTCGCTGATAAAACATTTACTAGTTATAAGAAGTTGTTCGTGAACTGGTAACATTTCTCCAAAAACAACATGAACTTGTGAACCGGCGTTGCTGGCGTTTTCGTGTGACTTGGTTGGTTTTTTTTGTGTTCCGTCTTTGTTCATTTTCCATGTCGCAAATGGAATAACTAACGCATAGTGTGTGTTTTATAAGTATTTTGTTTTCGTAGTGTAGTCTTTATTAAAAATAACGATGATGATGATGAACGACGAAATAATGGAGAATGGTAGCGGCGACGCTAATAGCTCCAATGTGTCACCGACCAAACTCATGGTCAACTACATCCCCGAGCTGATGACGCGCGACATGATGTATGCGCTGTTCTCCGCGATGGGCAAGATAGAGAGCTGCAAACTGATAGCTAACCGCGGCTACGGCTTCGTCGAGTACGAGAAACACGAGGATGCCGAGAAGGCACGGGCCGCTTTCAACGGTTTGCTCATGCAGGGCAAGACGCTCAAAGTGTCGTTCGCTCTGCTCAACCCCGAGAACAAGGTCAGCCATAAGCCCGACACGGAATCTAACCTGTACATCAGCAATCTGCCTCCAGACATGACGCTAGAGCGTCTCAACGCACTGTTCGGCCCGTTCGGAAACATAACAAACAGCCGCGTGTCTCAGGGCATCGGTTTCGTCTGCTTCGAGACTCGCCCACAGGCCGAGGAGGCTATCAAGCACATGAACGGCTCGTCGCCGATCCCCGGCGCCGGCGCCATCGTCGTCAAGTTCGCCAATAAGCCTAATCAGAACAAGAATCCGCCTCGGCCCACCCCTCGCGTCGGAGTCGGAGCTTCGCCCCTAGCTGCCTACAACGGTGCTGCGGCGGTGTTCAACGGCTCAGCGCCGGCCGCCTTCAACGGCACAAATCTAACGGCGGCGTTCGGCGCGCGGCCGGCGGCATTCGCGCCCGGGTTCCCGCAAGCGTCGCCACCGCCGCTGCTGCCGTCGCCAGGCAAGGCTCTCCCTTTCATCAATAAAGGGACGCAGCGATTCAATCCGATGGCGGCCACCAACCACTCGCCGCTGCCGCTGCTGGGTGCGCCCGCCAGCCCCGTGCCGCTGCTCGGCGCGCCGCCCGCGCCGCATCAGACCACAGTGTATGTATACAACATTGGGGAAGACACTGAAGAGCTAGCGCTGTGGCAACTCTTTGGTCCATATGGTGCAATTGACTCGATAAAAGTGATCAAAGATCCTGAGACAAAGAAAAACAAAGGTTTTGCTTTTGTAAACATGCGCGAGTATGATGAAGCTGCAATGGCCATCCAAGCGCTCAATGGGTACACGCTCAATGGACAGGTTTTATCAGTTAGCTTTAAGACTCAGAAGAGAAACAATTAGGATGTGAACGGACATTATAGATGCCGTCACATTGTGATGGTTCCAGGCCCAAAGCTTAAAGAAAGAATTTTCATTCCAATCTCCGAATATTTTTGTAGTTCGAGACGCGAGATCCTCAATTGCATTTCAGATTAGTCTTAAGTATTTTTGTAAGAACATAGTTTTATATTGGCGAGCGCGACATGACTATCTGTGAGTTTAGTTGGCTTGATGTATTGTATATGTGTACCACTCTTATCTTATTGTATGGTATTATATTATGGAGTATGTATGGACCTGTCGCACTATGTATGTCCCAGGCAGGGGTGCCGGTTGGCACGGTGTTTGCCCCTGAGCCAGGCACCCTTGCCCAGGCAACCTTACCCTCCAGGTATTTTATTTTGTGTAAAACAAACATTGTATGTTTTTTATCTTTAATAAATTTCATGTTTAAATAGAATTTATTGTATATTTTTCTATTTTTATTTCTATATAATAATCCCTGTCGTGTCCTTATTTAATTACATACATACATAAATATTATACGTAACTTGCATAATATTATTTGTGGCAGTAGTTAACATGTACATATTATAATTTGTGTGTATGTGTGGCAGGTCAGCTGTGTTCTACCGGCAGCAGCTGGAAATACCCATTCTCGATTTACATTATACTGGTTATTCTTTTAAATTACAGAAAACCACTATAGCACTGATCTCTGGAATGGTTTAACTCGAGCTGCTGCTGACTGTACAGCCGCTTCTATTGCATGTTGTGTAGTGAGCCCCAAAATTAGTTTTATTTGTTTATCTTACCTCTGGTTTACGACTCGCGTTATTGTTATTTTCCGACAATTTCATTATTATTTTTGGCACAAGTCAAGCCTCAAAATCTCATGTTACAACATTAAATTAGATTATTTTTCGTATTAAGGCCGACGTTGTCGTGAATGAGCTTTAATCCGTAACTCTTAAGGCTTCAAGTCAGTCCAATAGAATACGTATAATAAAATAAGTAGGTACCTATGAAATTATATGGTAGTTCCCAGACGGCGGCGTCGTAAAGTGTTTGCGGGGAGAGAAGATAACCAGTATAATTTTTGCATTTCAGAGTATATAGAGTCAAAATAAGGGATAAAATTACCTATACGTGAATGGACATGAACACAAATTGACTCAATGACCGTTTATCATAGGTAAAAATAACCCAATTTACGATCAAGGCTTAAATTCTTAAAATTAATAGCTATATTTGTTCTCATTGTTGTAGATATCTCTGTATCTACAGCTTAGCATGACAAATACTGTGAGTTTTGTCCCTTTTGCAGACATACCTACCTAGTTTTACAGGTTGTTCCGTTTGGCGCGGTTGATGCACCTCGCGAACACTTACAGCCGGTTTCGAAAATACGCAAAAAAAATTAGCGCAAAAATGTCGCGATACGCGTACTGAAGGAAGTTGATAAGATTACCATATTTTACGCTGCAAAGCGGTAAACTGAGCCAGTGTCCTATTCATATAATGAGTAAGTAATTTTAAAGACTGCCACAAATTAGGAAGTAGGTGCTCCTCAGGGGTAATTATAGTAGTAACAGTCTTAGGAGTGAAAGTAGAAAGTAAGTACAAGGTGGTGAGTAATATTTTTATTATGACAAGGTATCTTCCGAAAATCATCTTTTAACGAATTCTAGTCCCTTAGCTTGTATTTTAGTCTACGTTTATTTGTTGAATGAAGTTTAATCATTTGCACCGATTATTGATTTTATCGTCTTGTTTCAAGGCAATTTTTTTAATGGGCATAGGTATAGTTTTTTCAATTTACATGGTAGGCATAACCTAAGTATTTTGCGATAAGCCCGAAATTATGTGACATAAATACCTACCTACATGAACTTGTACGTATTACGTAGGTATTATTATGTACAAAAAGAATTATCTAATAAATGTGTCGCTCAGCGGCCTACTTTCAGGTTTCTCTTTTATTAATATAATCGTCACTGTCATCAGTATTCACATTCAAAGCAAACGATTAGGCATGGCATGGTCGACACAAGTTACAGTTGTGTATAATAAATAGGTAACAGAGAAACATGACTACAATACTTCGCAATTCTTCGCGTTAAAATATTAACGGCTAGTTGTGAGATCCATGATAAAAAAGAAGGCAGATGTCCGTTTCCTGTCCAACTCCAACGGTCGCCAGAGAGGGTAGTATGATATGTATGAACTATGTATTCTGTACAAAATGTTATGTATAGAATTAAATGCGAAGGCACCACCCGCCCACGAATCGCGACGGGGCAGGGGTAAACGACCCTTTTGCCTTTCATGCATGTCAGGTAGCAATACATATTTTTTACCTGTCTTAAAATTCAATACAGTCGTGTGAGCAAACAAATGACGATTCAATAGGACTAGTGTTTTTCCGCTGGAATGTTTATAAGTGGGTTCGATTCCTACAGGAAAGAGTAAACCTAGTTTACTTAGTAGGTACGTACAATTCAGTCAGAAGCTGCTGAAATAGCAAGGAAGACGATTCTGTGCTTTGAAGAATATGTTAAGGGTTCGATACTGCTGCCTTGGTATCAGACCAAGGTAACTGACGCCGAGGACGGTCTATCCGGTTCGTTGTTCACTTTATAACTCGAAGAGTATTGTAAAATAATATACTAAAATGTGTAGCCAACTACTCCGAGGAAAGTTATTTATACCTACGCACCCAAAGAAGTTCAAGGTGAACTAATCTAGCGCCTACTTAAAAGATCAAGGTTTTTCTTTTTGATGTAGAGTCCGCAATTAATAGTATTGATAAGAAAATTTAATATTCCTTGGATAAACATTACAATGTTTCAATAAAAAGATGAAGGAATTTTTATGTAACGGGTTTGCTGACCTTATTGAGGTCATCTGACCACCCAGTGAGCCCTCCGTTTTACGGCCAATATATTGCATTCGCAACGTTTAAGTCATTCATTACCAACTTTCCATCGACTCGATTATAGCTGTAGATCACCAATGTAGTCTACTAATACTTAATCGGTCTCTTTACCTACAATTTCATTCATCTTCTTGATGTCATCGTAATTCCTGATTTTGCCAAATGTCGGTAAATCAGTTTAGTTGATTTAGTTTGTAATCATAATCACATCAATTCTTAAGATGCACTGCACCTTTTACGAAAGCCGCATCTCCTAACGTCATCGATAGCTTGAGCTTGTTACAGAAGAAATGGAAAGGACCTTCATGTCAACAGTCCAGTCCCCTCAATGTTCTCACTCAGTCAGTACCTATGTCTTGTCTTGTAGGACACCGTTGCGTTTCGATGAATCCTGGTGTCATGAGTCTGATCGTCAACATAGGTTGTAAAATTTGTGTGGAGTTTTCGTAGGTTACTAACAATCCAGAGATTTAACCCGACGCGGTTGTTTTCTGTCCATTTGTCTTCCATCTATCTTCCTAAACAAATTAAAATCCCATCTCTAATGAACACAGGCGGGGAATTGAAGTTCGATTGACAAATGGCCGATAGCATTATTCGTCTGAATTAGCACTCTACAACATTTGTAAGAGAGTTATTGCTAATATACTCACAAAACATTTTCTTAGGCACAGAAGGAATTCCAAGTACTTCGGCTGCTTTCAAAACGACGCAGTCCATTGCTGGGTTGGTGAGAGTGTGATATTTTTAGAAGTTCCTACAGCGAGAAAAGAATGTTGACTAAATCGACGTCGCGTCGTCGTCGTCGTCGAGCCGAATAGTCGGCGGGCCAAGCCAAAGCCCTCTAGACGGTCAAATGTGTCCTCCCAAGGACACGACACAAATAAAATATTTTATGTGTGCGTGAGTTTGTATAACGCAAACCATACTGCGGCAGATAGTTATTAATAATTAAGTAACTATATGTACATATTGTATTAGAATACAATTAACGACCTGTTTCTTCACCTTCACCGATTTTTGTCTCTTTCCGAATAAGACCTACTTTTTTGATAGGTTTGTGAATTTCGATCCTGTTCTGGGAGTCAGGCAAGCGAGTTTCATAATTATTCTTCCTTACTACGTTTTGTATTACTAAGGTAAAATAGGACTGGGCCCGTCATATTCCTCGGATGTACCCAAATCGATGCGCTAGAATTGTCACTGACCATTTGGTATCTCAAGGCGGATCCCCGCGAAGAGGTACTTAGACCCCGGAAACGATGGCGTGACGATCTCAATGCTTATGATAAGGAGTGGACCGAGTTGGCTTTTAGACTAAAAGAAGTGGAAGACCGCGATCTAGGCGGCTAGTTATAATATAATAATAACTAGCGGCCCGCCCAGCGGTTTCACCCGCTGCTAACTGATTTCCCACGGGAAACAGTTCTTCTCCCGACATAAATCATACATAAAAACCTTACTCTTGAATCACTCTATATTTTAAAAAACAAACTTCATCCAGATCCGTTAAGTGGTTTTGAAGATTTAAGCATACAAACAAACAAATAGACAGGAGCAGACGTAGGAAGCGACTTTTATACTATGTACGGATAACGCATTAGGCTAGGATGTTGATAAAATTTTGTATGAAGCCCAAATAAGAGGTAATTTAAAGACTTTATATTGGCAAGATGCATTGACGGAGGTGGACGCTAGAATTGTTTCACTACATAGTATAAAATAAAGTCGCTTCAAGTTTGGTGTCTCCTTCTATGTTTAGAATTACCCAACGGATTTTGATGCGTTTTTTTATTAGATTGAGGAACTTGAGAGAAAGGTTTATAAGTATAATTTATTCCGGGAAATTGTCACATTCCCATGGGAAAACGGGTAGCCCAACTGGTAGTAAACTTTTGACACCGTTAAGGATTAAAATTACAAAAATGCTGAAACACGTGTTTAGTTATTTTAAGTCATAATTCTAATCACTAATTTTGAAACGGATCACACTTAAGACAACGAACTTTCATACAAACTTTTATCCCCCTTTTCATCCCTTGGAAGATTAAAAATAACCGGCATTTTATCAGCCTAAGAACGGGATTTCCATCTTCACCGAATTTCGCATACAACTCTCCATTGTTGTAAACCTCAAAGACGCAAGGATTTTTTTTTGCAGCGGCTACTAACTCACACAAACCGCCATAAATATGCAGTAGGGATGGAAAGGGGGTTAAAAGTTTGTATGAAAGTTCGTTGTCTTAAGTGTCATCCGTTTCAAAATTAGTGATTAGACTTATGACTTAAAATAATTAAACACATGTTTCAGCATATTTGAAATTTTAACCCTTAATAGGACAAAAAGGAGTTGAAAGTTTGTATGAAAGTTCGTTTTTTTAAATGAATGTGATCTGTTTCATAATTTATGATTAGACTAATAATTTAGAATAAATAAACACGTGTTTGAGCATTTTTGAAATTTTAACCCTTAAATGGGTGAAAAGGGGGTTTAAAGTTTGTATGAAAGTTTTTTATCTTAAATGTGATCTGTTCCAAAATTTCTGATTAGACTCTTATCTTAAAATAATAAAATACGTGTTTCAGCGTTTTTGAAATTTTAATCCTTAAAGGTGTCAAAAGGGGGTCAAAAGTTTACTACCAGTTAGACTACCCGCTTTCCCATGGGAATGTGACAATTTCCCGGAATAAATTATACTTATAAACCTTCCTCTCAAGTTACTCTATCGAATAAAAAAAACCGCATCAAAATCCGTTGGGTAATTCTAAAGATATAAGGAGACACCAAACGGGAAGCGACTTTATTTTATACTATGTAGTGATAGTGATAAACGTCAATTTAGGTAGTCTGCTAATTTAGGTTTTTTGCTCCCTGAAATTATGAAGGGCAGCTAAGGCACAGGCATCTTCTTAATAACCAGAAGACACAGAGTTTGTAGATATTTATAACATTTTACTAAAACCCATTTAGTGGTTTGATTACGTTAGCACTGTTGTAGATACGTTCTTTTCTTTCCCTGCTCCTTTGGTCATTTACCTACGTCTATTTTAAAGTTACTTTTAACCATCTGAGTAGGCATATCTTCTCAGAACATTCGATTGTTACTCTGAACAGGCTGTCTGAATACGTTCGTTCGTAGAACTATTTTGTCGTCATGAAGTCATTGTTTTGGCTAATATTAGCGACGGTTTGTGTTCGTTCAAATACCCTGTCCTGTGTTGGAATCTTTGGCTCTTGTCTTGATCGTGAATTCCAAATCCCTCACGCACAGAATGATGTGTAGGGTTTTCGCAAACTGCTTGGTGGGTACCTATGTATGAATGAATAGGCACCGTTTTATTATGATAGGTATGTAACCATATAAATGGTTACTCTAGTTGAGAACCTACCAGGTAGGTAGATGCTATGCTTCATTCGAATCTTAACTTCTTTTGATGTAGGCGTGAGTAAATATATTATGGCAAACTTGGTGTTGAAGTGATATAATATCAATTGTAGTAAATAAAGTAAACAAAGATAAATAGGTATATACGTAAGTAGGTAATCGAAATTGATACTATTATGATGCTGTCGATAACTTTGCCGATTCAATAACGATTAAGATTTTCAATGTTTATCTTATCAGATAAACAATTGTTCGGCAAAACAATCGTGAATAGGTTCTAGAATCTAAAGCATCCGCTTTGTAAAAAAAACTGACTATTCTGTGAAAAAAAACTTATGTATTCAGGTCGGCCGGGAATTTATTAGTTAGCTAACATTTATTCTGTGAAGAAAGTAGTAAACAACATTTGGGATTGTAATTGGTTTAGTTTAGGGAGACGACCCGTACGGCACATGGTAGGTATGTATTTATTCTTGGGGCTGTCGTTTTGCTTGTGCAAATTTCTGTGTAGCTATGTCCTACCTATGGCACCTCATTATAGGGAATTCTAATGACAAATATTTTTCTATTTTTTTGCTCTCAAAAATTAAACCAAAAGCATATTACGGCCGTTCGTAGGTATTTATGTGAAGCTGTAACTGAACCTTATCCTCTATAAAATCCAAAATAATAGATTTTAATTTCTTATGTGACTCCAGACCCCAGTCCAAGATATCTCACCCAGTCCAGGCTGGTTAAGTCTGTAGGGCGCAGATCGCTTTCACGACAACTGACACTCAGAGAAACATTCAAAGCGAAGGTTTCACTAACGTCTTAGCTCAAATGCAATAAAATCTCAATTTCACTCGGAAAGAGAGAGAATTCCACTGTATAATAACGTTCGGATGAAAAACCCAAACTGCTATTTGATATACTAATCAGAGACAAATGATACAATCACTCGCTTGATTTTCTATCTTTAAACAACCTATAAATTAACGTTGATACAATTATTGACATTAACAAATCTCAATAATTGCCGCTAATAGGTTGACGTTGTTGTATAATAAACATAAATATTATTAAATAGTGATCATCTAGTGGCCAAGTCCACGATGTTTGTAGTAACCCAGATAATTTTGAGTCACTTACTTGCCATCAGAAAGAATCTATACTCTCTTATTTTGAGCCTTCGTTTAGTTCTATCGCATGAAAGAAATTATTGTGCCTTTAATTTCTTTAAAAAAATAAAATAAAATATATTATGCATCCCAAGGTCTATCCCTGAAACACATAATATATCCTTAAATAGAATAAAATGTCGTTCACGGCGAACCATGGACGACATCTACATCTTGGTTATATCAACGCTTGATATAAGAAACGCATCTCCTCCATTTTATTAATTACTGCTTATGCTCTTGAACTAAGCTTCCACAAAAGACTTACCATTCAGAAAGAAGATTTTTAAGATTTTCAGAGATCCTCTATCAAGAAGACCCCTTCAACCAACTTCAATCTTAAATAAAAAATAAAATGGGGTGGAGAAGGTAGGGAGGCTCCCGTCCCGCATCTCTACGATGACCCTCTTCCAGTACAGCATCCCCAGATGCCATACCTGCAGGATCCCTCCGTTTCACCAAAATGCCATCGGTTGCTTACAGGACTCTGTAAGCTACGAACGTCTCCGTTCATGTGCAGTTGGTTGCAAGCCAAACAGTCTACTTCATCGGTCAGACGAAAATAGAACTCCGATATCTCGTACTTAGTCCTTTAGACTTATCAGAATTCTATTGTAGTACTGTTTCATCATTAGTTAGTTTTATTGGATATTATCCATAACTTTACAGTTCCAGTTAGCCAAATACCTTGGTTGTCACACAGACAGGCCGGATTCCCAGCGGTATTCTAAAGAGTCGTACAGTTACTATCTGTCACACAGACAGGACCAGTAACCCGGTCGTAATGCGTTCGAGTGGTTGCAGCTTAATTCATTCTTAAGCTAACAAAGTGCTTTTGGGCATGCCATGGACTGACAGCACTTGTTTATGTACTTATTTCATTACTCCATAGAGTTTTGACCTGCAACCTAGGTCGTCTTGCGTTCGATCTCTTTCATAGATAAATGGTTAGTACTAGCAGTATTAAGCTGCGATAAAGTTAATTCAATTATCAGATGCGGCAGCCACACAGACAGACCAATAAACCGACTAATCAGTTAGCCTCGCTGAAGTACTCCGTACATATTTGACATAAGCAGGAGGGGTCTTACAACCACTATCGTTCCACGACTACCACCCCTTTCAGCGATTTATTAGATACCTGCGAGGATTGTTATGCTTTCGCCCCTCTCTTCTGCATCTTCGCTTCATGGAATGCACCGTTTCACTCCTATCAGCCATCATATACCTAGAGTCATGTTTATCAGCTGCATCTGATTTGGGGTTCAGTGTCATCCCCCCTATGTCAGTTTCATAAATGAAATAGACTTGAATTACTTTATTATTTTATACTCCTTAGAGTGACCTGCAACTTTGGTCGTATTGCGTTCGAGTGCACACCTCAATGTGCCAAGTAGAGGGGACTAGCGCTAATCTTAAGACCGCTTAGTATTCCCCACTTAACCACGTTAGAGTTATGATAGAGCCTCTTATCTGTTGGTATCTGACAAAGTCAAACGATAGCCATAGCACTGCTTGTGTCCGTCTTGGCGCAACACTAACTCAAAAGATGTTTCACAATTCAAAATGATCCATGAGATACGCAAAACCAACTCTGTTCCTTAAGCTACTAAGATAGTCCTGCTTGTAGACATTACGTAGCCTGCCGACTACGGTGTCTCTTCAATTCTTTTATAATTCATTAACATCTCGTACGCAGTCACCGTTTCCCGAATAAGTATTCCGTATGACCTAGACATGCAACAATTATAGAATCGAAATAGTACAAACATTTCCTCTCTATAACTCGCGGTCAAATGTATAGCGTGCTCTATACATGCCATCAAGCGCTTGACGTACCTCGAACTTGTGGAGCATAAATCATCAAATCATTCATTACTAAATCTTTGAATCATTTATCCAAGCTATCGTAATCTCAGCCATCTACTACTAAGACCAGAGGTTATCTATATGTCTGTTCAAAATGGTAACGTTGTATCAGTACAATTACATACTGTGATACTGCTTAGGGCCCAACGAAACCCATCTTTGCAGGCGGCTGTATGCCAGATATGTCATTTAAATAATATAAAATTGCTGCTTTCAAGCTCAGGGTGCAGACTTTTACCCATCCGCGCCCATAGGAAATTTTCCTATTTTTATGTGATTCCCTCTTAATCACTTTTTATATGTTGTTCCAAAACATATTTCATCGCTAGCGATGTCTTTCTTAAGAGTAAAATTAATTTACAACTTTTTAATCAAATTTCCCAAATTCGATTTTTATTTATATAGAAAATTTTATATTTTCTTATCGAAGGTCTAATGGCTTACCAAACCATTAAAAACATATTATTTTATGTTTCTAGACATAACTTATTACTTTCCACCGATCGCCTATTCAATCGGTGAAACTTCGATTTTTCATCTCTCGGCTCACCGCACCGATACTCCCCCTATGTATATGGATGATACGAACCGGTCGGCCGCACGTCGTTTTCAGGTGATTTTCAGACTATGTCTTTTTCCACTTTTTATGCATGTTATCGATAGATAATGCTATTAATTAGTGTTTTTGAAGATTTCAGGCCTTTTCATCGATTATATTCGATTTTATAGGGATTTTAAAATAATTTCCAAAATTTCGGCTATGTCCAATTTTTGCTCGAAATTCGGCTATGTCCCAGAAAATATTTTTATTTTCTTTTTATGTTATTTTTGATTCAGGGTCGGAAGCCACATCCAGCCCCAAAATTTCAATGAGTCTCATGAAAGGAAATTTTCCCTTACTGCCGAACCAGTTATCTTATTATAAAGCCAAAACTTCCCTTACTTAAGGTACTGAGCTTTTCATGTGCTACAAATTAATCCAACTATTTTTCCCCTACTTAGGGTATTTAGACGGAAAAAAAAAATATATATATATATAAGTATACTTATATATATATATAACACAGCCTATACTTCCCCTGCTTAGGGTACTTAGCCGTTCATGTGCTACAACAATATGCAATTATTTACATATTCTTCTCATTTCCACTCGCCACTTCAATATACCAGCTTGTATAACCATTACCTTACAGCCCCTCATGTTTTATCACCAAATAAAACCAATATAATAAGATGAATTATTTTATTAAATAAAAAAAAACTAAACCTAAACTACACTAACACTATCCTAACACAATATAACCTAAACTATTACTTTATAATTCTGTACAATGAAAACTTATTACTACTTGTACTTAATAACATCCTTTAGTTATTATTAAAACAATTGCATAACATTATTATTAACGCTTTTAATCATTTTCAGGCTTAAACAAAAAAATCTTTAGCATAATTGATAATTAATTATCATCTTTCAAGTTTCCAAATCTTAACATTTTGATTTGAAACATTAACTCTTAAATTTAATATACATGACAAGACTTTTATTTGGCAAAATAAAAATAATTTTCATATTTTAGCATAATACAACAATCTAATTAACATAATTTGTTAACATTAAAATAGGACAAGACTTTATTTGGCAAATCAAACATAATTTGAGCATAAAACAGCAGTCAACGCAGAGTGAGGCATTCATTAATTAATTAAATGTAATACCTGGAGAGATGTATGGCATTAAACTTTCCCCTTTCCTCTTCTGTGTTTGGATCCTGTATTATATACACATTTTCAAATGGTATAGCTGCAATTTTATACGGTCCTTCATAAAGTAAATCAAATTTACTTGTTTCACCATAATAAGCCCGAGATACATTCCATCTCTTTAACTTAACTAGATCTCCAATTTGAAACTTGACTAGTTTGTGACTTGCATCGAATTTTGATCTTCTTAACTTGCTTTGGTTCTCCAAGTTGTGTCTGACTTGTTCCCTGATCTTCTGAACATCTTGAGTTCCTCTAGGCAAGTTCAAATACTTATCAAAGGTCAATTTAATTGGTTTGCCATACATAATTTGACATGGTGTGAAACCCGTACTATCATGAGTAGTATTGTTATATAACTCTTCTATCTCAGGCAACACTGTAGCCCAGCTTCCATGTTTTTCGTGACAGTATGCCCGGAACATGCGCCCAAGTTCCTTATTCACTCTTTCAGTTGTGTTCGGTCGGGGGTTTCTTACTGTAGTGTGTAATATTTTTACATTCATTTTATTGAAGTAATCATTCCAAAGTTTACTAATGAACTGAGGTCCATTATCTGTCATAATCGCTTTAGGATGAATAATTTCTAGAAACAATTTCATTTTATCAATGACTGTTTTTGAAGTTGCATTCCTCATTGGATACATTTTTGCGAATTTACTGAAGGTATCCTGAACTACAAGTATATATTGGTAAGCACACCTACCCTTAGGTAGGGGGCCGTAGATATCTGCCATTATTAGATCACCAATTTCCTTGGTTACGATCGACTGACAGGGTCCAAAATACTTGTAGTTATTACACTTTGCCAATTGGCAAATTTGGCAACTTCTAATTAATCGCTTTACATCTCGATTTAGATTAGGCCAATAAAATCTATCTTTGATATATTTAATGACCTTATAAGCACCTTGATGTCCCATCTCCTCATGAACTTGTTCGATAACCATATCGATTAACGAAGCGGGCAAAACCAATACTTCCCGATCGTTTACTGTTATAAACAGCTTCTCATCCCTG
Organism: Tuta absoluta; assembly: GCA_027580185.1. Taxonomy (NCBI): domain Eukaryota; kingdom Metazoa; phylum Arthropoda; class Insecta; order Lepidoptera; family Gelechiidae; genus Tuta; species Tuta absoluta. The sequence continues at coordinate 14,604,276 of JAQAHW010000005.1, forward strand.
ATGAAACATCGCGAACTAAGCCTGTTCACATGTTCGGTATGGTTTTGATATATGTCACGCATAATTTCCTCACAGATCGCATCTTGTTGTTGCAATTCTTTGAGATTCTTCAGACCTTTATGCAACTCGGGGTTTTTACGCACACTCATGTATGCTATCTCTGGACATTGCGCCTTTTCCTCCTGAATTATGTCGCTTTCTGGTGGATATCTGCTCAGGATATCTGCAGCTATATTCATTTTGCCCGGTACATGTTCAATCTTGAACTTGAACTGATCAAGGTATAAAATCCATCTAGTAACTCTACTGTTATAGAGTTTCATGTTGTTGATAAAAAGAAGTGCTTTGTGATCTGTTCTTATGTAGATTTCTGAACCCCTAAGGTAGGTTTCATACTTCTTCAAAGTGCTTATAATGGCGTAAAGTTCTTGTTCAGTTGTTGTCCAATTTAATTCGGCTCCTCTGAGGCTTTTACTATGGAATCCAAGAATCCTCATCTGTTCTTGCCTTTCATCTTCATACTGGTAAAGGACCCCTGCTAGTCCAATCCCTGAACAGTCTGTTTGAATATAATAAGGCTTATTGAAGTCTGGATGGTGTAGTGTGATCGTTTGAATAAATTTTTCCTTTAGTTCGTCAAATGCTTTTTGTTCATTTATTCCCCAATTCCATCTCTTTCCTTTTTTCAATAATTCACAAAGAGGTATTATGCTAGCATTATACCTCGGAATGAATCGTCGATAAAAATTACAGAGTCCCAAGAAAGCCCTTACATGCTTTACTTTCTTTGGCGTTGGGAATTCTTTAATGGCCTTCAATTTATCAGGATCAGTTCGGATACCATCCGTAGCAATTACAAAACCCAGCATTTTCACTTCCTTGCAACCGAATTCGCATTTCTGTAAGTTGCATGTAAGACCCGCTTTGCTCAGCCTTTCTAAAACTCGTTCAATGTGTTCTAGATGGTCTTTAAATGAACCCTTTGTAATAATCGCAAGATCATCTAGGTAATTGACACAGAACTCTCTAATGTCTGGACCTAAGATCTTGTCCATTGCACGACTGAAACTTCCCACAGATGTTTTTAATCCTTGTGGAAGCACATTGTATACATAGGACTTCCCATTAAAAGTAAATCCTGTGTATTTCTTGCCCTGAGCATTTATAGGTATTTGAAAGTATGCGTTATTTAAATCAATAGTTGTTATGAAATTCGCTCCGTGAAATGAATTTAGAACATCGATTTGCATCGGTGGCTTTTCGGTCTCCGCCACCATATATTTATTTATTCCTCTGGCATCAAGTAGGACTCTGATAGAGCCGTCTTTCTTTAACGCAAACGTTAATGGACTGGAATATGGAGTAGATGCCCTCGTTATAATTCCCATCTCTTCCATTTCTTTCAGCTTTTGTTCCATTTTCTCTGTATATGCATATGGAACCGGATAACTTCTTTTGACAATAGGAGTATTATCGAGCATGATAATTTCATGTTCGTAACAGTTGCACCTCCCAAGTTTAGTTGAAAATAGTTTACCAAACTTCTTTAACAATTTCACCAATCTTGATTTTCCTTTACTTCCAATGTTGGAACCCACTTTTATTTCATCTTCAAAGGAATTGTTTCTTTCCACCTCCACTTCCGGTTCGATCGAGTTAATTGCAACCGGCTCTATGAAAGGAACAAAATGTTCTCTATTGTCTTTCTCGAAATTAATCCCTTTATCGTTACGGCATTGAATATTGATTTTATTTGTTAACATAAAATCATATCCTAGGATCATCGGTCGTACTAATCCAGGGATAATTAAGAATGGTGCGTCAAAAGCTAGTTCTTTGGTTAATCGAACATTTAAGTTGATTTGACGGTTTACTTTTGAGGATCTTTGTCCCACAGCCCCCCGTACTTGGAACCCTTTGACCGGAATCATGGGTAACTTGTCATTTTTAGCCATTAACTCTTTAAAGAAGTCCTCGTTTATGCATGTTACATCTGAGCCTGAATCAACCATTGCTCGAACCTCAAGCCCTTCACAATTAACCATGATATCAGGCCTAGATGTGGACATTAACTCCCTTACCTTTTGGTCTTCATCAAATACTGTATTGATTCGATTATCAATAACTGCTTTTTCGGCTAAAAGCAACTCAAATCGTGTTTGCACTAACTCCGTTATATTCTCCAAAATATTAACAAAACCAATGCCTGCTCGACCCTGTTGTCCCTTTACCTCAACAGGTCTTAATATTCCTTGCATAGTTTTACCCAACGGCTCTCCAGGTTTCCATCCAGACCTTTTCATTATTCTTAACGCTATAGAATTACACCCCACGTCTTTGTTGACCGCTGCTAAATGTTCGGGGTTGTTACATTTAGCACTTAGGCGTTTCCCGACTCGCTCACTTTGGGCACTTCCACTTCTACGACCGCCGCTGTTGCAGCTGCAGGACGATCGCCTCCAGCGTCTTTCTTTGATTGACCCATCTCGGGTTTCTTCCATTCCTGATAGCGTCTGAAGTGCTTCTTAAAAGGCCTTCTTTCTTCGTCTCTCGCCTCTGCTGGCGCTGACCGCTTATTTTCCTTGCTGCTCTCTCCAGCATAGTTATTTATGTTGTCCAATTGGCGTAGGAACTCAGTGGCAGCTAGTATTGTGTCGCTCCTGGACAATGCCCACAATTGCTGTACATTTGGCGGATAGTGACGCATAATATCAGCAATCAATTGTTTGACTGGAATCGTAAACTGCAACAGGTTTACTTGTCCAGCCAATTTCAGAAAGTGTTCCAACATCGTGGGGGTTTTATGGCTATCCCAACGGTTGCTTACTATTTCTCTACGCACTTTATTTTGCTCGACCTCACCCCAATAGGTCTCAAGGAAATCATTCTTGAAATCCTGGAATGTATTCCATCGGTCTTTGTATATACGTGACCAATCTCGTGCTTGATCCAATAAGCACTCTTGAACTATGTCTAGTTCTTTATGTTCCAAGGTGTGTCCAGGTATTTTCCTCAAATATGCGGTTAGATCTTCCAAAAAGGTCACAGGGTGTATTTTGTTTCCTGCTTTTGTTCGGTAATTATGTCCGCCGAATCTTGGCCTTTCCTGATTGAGATTTGTAATTGAATATACAATTCTCTTGTCCAGCACCTCGGGGATAGGTGTTGACTCTTTTGTGGAGTCACTGTTGTTTGCTTGGTTTGACACCAAGGCCTTCTGCGCCTGGGAGGTTCTTTTAACCTCCCTTCCAAGCTCATTGAGCTTCGCATCAATATTTTTGGTATGCTTATTGATTAGTTTTACCAAAATGGCAAACTCCTTAGACGGTTGAGGTTGCTCGACGTCCTCATCCGTCTGTTCATTACTGCGTTTTACTCTCTTCGACTTTCTACGCTTTTTCGGGGGCTCATATTCCCCTTGCCCCCTCTCTTCTTCCTGACGCTCTTCGTCACTCATCCTTCTCCCTTTGGTCACTGTTTATTTATTTAATGTAATTCACTGTCCTATTTCAGTTTTGTTTATTCACTTCGTCTTTTTCTAAAATAATCGCTTATTTAATCTATTTATAGCACTTTAAATCACTGTTATATAAGGTTCTCTTGCTCTTGCAATCGCGTCTGCTCGCAACTTTTATTCGCTCTCTCTTCGAATCTGTAACAATAGAAACATTATTATAATAATGATCTAATGGCAAGTAAGGTCGCTCATCCATTTTCACGGACAACAAATTGTAGGCCATAGCCTACTTTTAAAGTATTTAAATGCTTAATAAATTTTTGGACATTGTAAGACTTGTGATAAAGTTGTTGTGGTAGACTACTTTAGTAGTTTTTAAATGCTTAATAAATTTTTGTCCAATGTAAGACTTGTGATAGAGTTGTAGTGGTCCATAGGTATATGAAATATCATTATCCCATATCCTGGTCACGGCACCAAATTGTAACTGAACCTTATCCTCTATAAAATCCAAAATAATAGATTTTAATTTCTTATGTGACTCCAGACCCCAGTCCAAGATATCTCACCCAGTCCAGGCTGGTTAAGTCTGTAGGGCGCAGATCGCTTTCACGACAACTGACACTCAGAGAAACATTCAAAGCGAAGGTTTCACTAACGTCTTAGCTCAAATGCAATAAAATCTCAATTTCACTCGGAAAGAGAGAGAATTCCACTGTATAATAACGTTCGGATGAAAAACCCAAACTGCTATTTGATATACTAATCAGAGACAAATGATACAATCACTCGCTTGATTTTCTATCTTTAAACAACCTATAAATTAACGTTGATACAATTATTGACATTAACAAATCTCAATAATTGCCGCTAATAGGTTGACGTTGTTGTATAATAAACATAAATATTATTAAATAGTGATCATCTAGTGGCCAAGTCCACGATGTTTGTAGTAACCCAGATAATTTTGAGTCACTTACTTGCCATCAGAAAGAATCTATACTCTCTTATTTTGAGCCTTCGTTTAGTTCTATCGCATGAAAGAAATTATTGTGCCTTTAATTTCTTTAAAAAAATAAAATAAAATATATTATGCATCCCAAGGTCTATCCCTGAAACACATAATATATCCTTAAATAGAATAAAATGTCGTTCACGGCGAACCATGGACGACATCTACATCTTGGTTATATCAACGCTTGATATAAGAAACGCATCTCCTCCATTTTATTAATTACTGCTTATGCTCTTGAACTAAGCTTCCACAAAAGACTTACCATTCAGAAAGAAGATTTTTAAGATTTTCAGAGATCCTCTATCAAGAAGACCCCTTCAACCAACTTCAATCTTAAATAAAAAATAAAATGGGGTGGAGAAGGTAGGGAGGCTCCCGTCCCGCATCTCTACGATGACCCTCTTCCAGTACAGCATCCCCAGATGCCATACCTGCAGGATCCCTCCGTTTCACCAAAATGCCATCGGTTGCTTACAGGACTCTGTAAGCTACGAACGTCTCCGTTCATGTGCAGTTGGTTGCAAGCCAAACAGTCTACTTCATCGGTCAGACGAAAATAGAACTCCGATATCTCGTACTTAGTCCTTTAGACTTATCAGAATTCTATTGTAGTACTGTTTCATCATTAGTTAGTTTTATTGGATATTATCCATAACTTTACAGTTCCAGTTAGCCAAATACCTTGGTTGTCACACAGACAGGCCGGATTCCCAGCGGTATTCTAAAGAGTCGTACAGTTACTATCTGTCACACAGACAGGACCAGTAACCCGGTCGTAATGCGTTCGAGTGGTTGCAGCTTAATTCATTCTTAAGCTAACAAAGTGCTTTTGGGCATGCCATGGACTGACAGCACTTGTTTATGTACTTATTTCATTACTCCATAGAGTTTTGACCTGCAACCTAGGTCGTCTTGCGTTCGATCTCTTTCATAGATAAATGGTTAGTACTAGCAGTATTAAGCTGCGATAAAGTTAATTCAATTATCAGATGCGGCAGCCACACAGACAGACCAATAAACCGACTAATCAGTTAGCCTCGCTGAAGTACTCCGTACATATTTGACATAAGCAGGAGGGGTCTTACAACCACTATCGTTCCACGACTACCACCCCTTTCAGCGATTTATTAGATACCTGCGAGGATTGTTATGCTTTCGCCCCTCTCTTCTGCATCTTCGCTTCATGGAATGCACCGTTTCACTCCTATCAGCCATCATATACCTAGAGTCATGTTTATCAGCTGCATCTGATTTGGGGTTCAGTGTCATCCCCCCTATGTCAGTTTCATAAATGAAATAGACTTGAATTACTTTATTATTTTATACTCCTTAGAGTGACCTGCAACTTTGGTCGTATTGCGTTCGAGTGCACACCTCAATGTGCCAAGTAGAGGGGACTAGCGCTAATCTTAAGACCGCTTAGTATTCCCCACTTAACCACGTTAGAGTTATGATAGAGCCTCTTATCTGTTGGTATCTGACAAAGTCAAACGATAGCCATAGCACTGCTTGTGTCCGTCTTGGCGCAACACTAACTCAAAAGATGTTTCACAATTCAAAATGATCCATGAGATACGCAAAACCAACTCTGTTCCTTAAGCTACTAAGATAGTCCTGCTTGTAGACATTACGTAGCCTGCCGACTACGGTGTCTCTTCAATTCTTTTATAATTCATTAACATCTCGTACGCAGTCACCGTTTCCCGAATAAGTATTCCGTATGACCTAGACATGCAACAATTATAGAATCGAAATAGTACAAACATTTCCTCTCTATAACTCGCGGTCAAATGTATAGCGTGCTCTATACATGCCATCAAGCGCTTGACGTACCTCGAACTTGTGGAGCATAAATCATCAAATCATTCATTACTAAATCTTTGAATCATTTATCCAAGCTATCGTAATCTCAGCCATCTACTACTAAGACCAGAGGTTATCTATATGTCTGTTCAAAATGGTAACGTTGTATCAGTACAATTACATACTGTGATACTGCTTAGGGCCCAACGAAACCCATCTTTGCAGGCGGCTGTATGCCAGATATGTCATTTAAATAATATAAAATTGCTGCTTTCAAGCTCAGGGTGCAGACTTTTACCCATCCGCGCCCATAGGAAATTTTCCTATTTTTATGTGATTCCCTCTTAATCACTTTTTATATGTTGTTCCAAAACATATTTCATCGCTAGCGATGTCTTTCTTAAGAGTAAAATTAATTTACAACTTTTTAATCAAATTTCCCAAATTCGATTTTTATTTATATAGAAAATTTTATATTTTCTTATCGAAGGTCTAATGGCTTACCAAACCATTAAAAACATATTATTTTATGTTTCTAGACATAACTTATTACTTTCCACCGATCGCCTATTCAATCGGTGAAACTTCGATTTTTCATCTCTCGGCTCACCGCACCGATACTCCCCCTATGTATATGGATGATACGAACCGGTCGGCCGCACGTCGTTTTCAGGTGATTTTCAGACTATGTCTTTTTCCACTTTTTATGCATGTTATCGATAGATAATGCTATTAATTAGTGTTTTTGAAGATTTCAGGCCTTTTCATCGATTATATTCGATTTTATAGGGATTTTAAAATAATTTCCAAAATTTCGGCTATGTCCAATTTTTGCTCGAAATTCGGCTATGTCCCAGAAAATATTTTTATTTTCTTTTTATGTTATTTTTGATTCAGGGTCGGAAGCCACAAAGCGGCACAGTTTTATACTGCGGCGTTTATTGGAACAATCTCGACAAGCGTCCATGGAACTCATTTACATACAAATGGATTGCCGATGGTGATAAGGGAATATTTTAACATCCCTTTCCATTAAGTCATTGAAGATGCGCTAGCTATCATGTAAAAAACAAAGAGATATACACTTTAATGTCAATAAGTAGGGATTTAAATTAGCTTTGAAGCATTAGCATAGAAGAATTTAAAAAATAATAGGTAACAAAGAATTGGAAAAGATAAGCTGGACGGAAAGAAAGAACAACGAATAAGTCCTCCAACATGTAAGAGAAAAAAATATGTTGCTCATAACAATTGAAAACAGAAGGGGAAAGATTTTGTACCTACCTAGTACCTGACCAGCGTTTCCTAACAAGGGTAGAAGGAAAAAGAGAAGGCTAACAAGGAGTTACTTAGATCAAGTGAAGGACTAAATAATGGTCATGTCCTTTATGGAGTCTACCAACAAGAGCAATGAGCTTTGAAATTTGAGAAGAACGAATAATTCACATACCTTATAGGGCATTAGAGAATGACCATTCATGGTCTCAAAATGTCTCGCGCATCAGAAATCAAATTAAAGCAATATGCTATAATTTCGTAAATTTTAACGTTGAATAGGCACAAAATAGAAAAACTAATTAAATTTTTTAAAGTTCATCAATTGCTAACCATAAAAATGGTTCGAAACAAAGATTTTACTTTAAATCTTTGACACTGCTTATCGAAGAGAACGAAATAGACTAAAATCAGCATTTCCGTCTCGTTCAATGCTCAATTTTAATAATCAATAACTCCAGAATTATTGTCCTAATTTAATAAGAACCTATTTAAAAAAGTTAAGCATTAATAGGACTCTATAATTATTTAACTTTGGCATTGATACGTGGCCTGCAAGTGAAGTTGCAGGATAGATGCAAAATAGTACCTACAAGCAACAAAACTTTCGTTCATGATCTTAAAAAATGTTACGCTGCGTTTCGGTGGTTCGCAAAAAACCGGGTGTTGTGTGTCCGTCGGTCCGTGGTGGGCCGCCGGCAAAAAACGTAGTCGGCCGACCGAGGACGGGGTCATTTTCATGCATACCTACCTAAATGGAGGCCATAAAATGCGATAAAACAGCGTCCTGCTGATAATCTCAGTAGATTTACTCATGTTTTCCTCGATTCACTTGTTTGTGTAGTTACGAAAATGTTCTCCTTTGTAGAAATAAATATGTTGTGACATAATATGGCTTCTAAATTTTGTATTTATAATGTAGTGCTCTTAATAAATCGCAGTTTGTAAAGGTCTGTTTAGGTCATGTTGGTAAACTTGTTTCTTTAATTTTGGTTATTTGGTACCTAGAGCCCATGGGATTAGATAGCATCACCCTATTTCCACTCGTGAAAGTGTCTGTTAAGCCCATGAGTAGAATTAGATAGCATCACCCTATTTCTACTCGTGAACAGGGTTGCCAGATTGGGCGATTTGTCGCCAATGGGGCTACTCGAGAGCCTCGAGCGGCGACAAGGAAACCCTATCTCAAAATTCTGTTGGGCGACTATTGGATGGCCTCCCCACCATTCACGTTGAACCTCATCTGGGGCTTTCACTCTAGAGCTGACGTGGCTAGCATCATTAACATGAGCCTCTAGGACATGATTTGGTTCTACGTTGTGGTCCTTGCTGTTGAGGGTGCACTGAAGGATCTTGGACCCAGATAAGGCAGCTAAGTGAGGTCCAGCTCAGCCTGAAGCTGCTTACAGCTGTCCAAATCCACCACTCCTCGAAGTTCTTCTGAACACAGAGTTGGATCTGACTACCACCTTTTTTTTGTGTGGATACCGAGTTGATGAACAACCCGATGAACCACGTACCTAAGGGTTGCATTCAACCGTTGGATGAACGCGTCTAGAATGGCTTTTGTCCAGCAATGGTGTCTTCATGCTGGTGATCATCCTTAGCTGTTGATGATTATGTGCTTTACTTTGAACGCCAAAATGTCTCATTGAAAAATAGATTCAGGCGATATAGAGACAAATCGCCCTAGAAAAAAAAATGGGCGATTTGGGCTACTTCAGATTTCGAATCGGGCGACTGCGCCTTGCTGGTATCTGGCAACCCTGCTCGTGAACTGACCGTGTCCGTAAAGTTGTAAGGGATGAAACCAAGGTAGCAGCGTAACCTACATTCATTAGGCTCCTATCGATTTTTAGCATCAAAGATATTATTTTGCTATCTCTGACGTCATATTTGTGATACCTAGATAAATATGACCACTTATTAGGATTTTTCATATGGCACAGGGCATCCTGTTAGTAATTTTTGTGTAGCTGTACCCAGTTGTTGCTGTGTAGAACGTAAGTGGTTATATGCTCTTTGGCTGTACCTACCTACTAACTGGACATATTTTAGCTGTGTCTTGTTGTGTGTTATGTACTTATGTACCTACTTACAAAGTCTTATACATACACACACATATCACTTCCATATTCTCTTGTGTGTGGGGTAGGCAGAGCGTACACGACCACAAAAAACATTTACGACACGTCTGACAAATGAGGGTCATTCAGAAAATAATGTATCACCGTCATAGTGACAGGTAGTCAGCCCATCGCCTAAAGTTGCAATACACACACACACACTCCTGAATACCTTACTCGCCACTTACGACTCCCACGGAAAAGAAATTGGGTGATGCTATTCTAAGCCGGCATCAGATGTCAGTATTATAGATTTTTTAAATGTGTGAAGTATCTTCTTAATTCTAAACTGGTCTTCTTTGGTATTGGTAACTACGTACTCTTTACTACCTACATCGCGGTTTTTCGTAGCAATTTCGTCGATTGATGCCAACCAAAACAAATGGTTTAATTTGATTTGCTTCTACATACAAACAAAATGAGTCAGAACGAATGATACAATAAAAATGGGCGATTTTTGTTACACAAAATAGCATTCAGATTAGATTTTCATCTTTTTTTTCAGAAGGATCAGGAATTAATTTTTTATTGCCTCTAGTCGTTGAACGACTCAACTCAGTATCCCACTCAAAAAAATTACTCTAGTATAGACCAGATAAGACTAGAGTACCTAAAGGCAAAAATGTACTTACCCAGATGCTCAAAATGGCACTCACGACGACACTACGAAACAAACACAGCAATCTGTTTGGCGTCGCACTCCTTTGAGGTGGTTGTCTAATCTGATACGCAAGGGTGCGATGGGCTGGTTGTTTGAACTAGCACATAAAATTCCCCGCGTAAGCCCTAGCTCCCCACCAACCAGTCAGGTGAAGGTTTCAAAGCCCGGGGGCTCAAATCGCAGTGTCCAGTCTGATGGGAGGGTCGGAAAAAATGAGAAGTGGTATCGAGTTTCGTCGCACAAAGCTGATAAAAGTTAGGCGGAGATGGCCTCGCCCGTAGAGCGGAGCCTACCTTCTGCTGTGCAACGTTGACTATTAGATATGAAGCTATTGCTCAGGGGGCACCCTAGATATACCCCAATACCTCCTCTTGTGTGATCTAGGCCGTGTTGCCTACTTGCAAATCTAGCGTCCATGTTCTAGACTATTAAAAAATAAGCTCTTTTAGAATGAAGGTCCAAAACAAGAACCGTTTTCGGTTAAGATAAAGGGTTAAGCTATTGGTTTAATATCCGTATCGGTAGGTATACGTTTTCAAGGTAGGCAGAGAGAGGTTATTATATATGGGTGGGTAATGGTACCGGTAAAACAAAAGGCATAGAATAGCGGTACTGCTACCGAAATAATTTCATACATATATATACATTACGCCTATATCCCTTGCGGGGTAGGCAGAGCGTAAACGCACTTAAAATCACATGTACGCCACGTCTGACAAATATTTGAGTCATTATAGAAAACTAAAAAAAAAATGTCGATATCGAAATACATTTTATTATTACAAAGGGCTACCTACATTGCGCTCTACCAAGGTAAGTTGCGGAATCGTAGATGATGATAGATACTTAGAAAAGCCGCTTTGATTAGGTACCTACCGCAAAAAAACGGAACCGTTAACGATGCAGTAAAATAAAATTTCGGTACCGAAACGTTATGATATTGGATTATTTAGATGACGTCATACCCTTTACCGTTTCAACCGAAATAATTTCGGTTATACAATCCGTGGCTAAACAAGTTTATGTTCTTGTAAATTATTCTCTCGGGATGTGAAATTGTGACGCCCACGGTTAGACAAACCTTCAGAGAGATAATTAAATTGCCTACATAACGAAATAATCAACAATTTCTTTGAAGATCATTTTAATTCAACCAGATTGGCAGTTTGCCATTGGATTGTATAGGTACTTTTTTTTAGACGCTGCTGATGGATGAAATAATAAAGGGTCTGGTGATGAATTGTCGTGCAATTTTCATTGTTGGAAAATAAGTTCTATTTGGCCCACCGCCAGATAGGAAAATCTTCCTGGCAAGGATCCTTGCTAGAACGTGATAATTTGCAAGAACGGGACGGACGGAAAGTAAACCGCGTTGTCGCAATAGTTTAAGAACAAGGGTTCTATTTTTCAAACAACTTCAGAATAGGTAGTACCTAGTAGTACCTATTCTGTACTCACGATGGATTTCGGATTAGGTGTTACCTATTTACAAAGGCAGACAAGGATCTTGATAAGGATTTATTTATAAGTTCATCCAGTAAAAGCACCTGTGCTACTGCCGCCATTTTATAGGGTTACTAGCGGCCCGCCCAGCGGTTTCACCCGCTGCTAACTGATTTCCCACGGGAAACAGACCTTCTCCCGACATAAATCATACATACAAACCTTCCTCTTGAATCGCTCTTTTTTTTAATCTTCCAAGGGATGAAAATGGGTTAAAAGTTTGTATGAAAGTTCGTTGTCTTAAGTGTGATCCGTTTCAAAATTAGTGATTAGACTTATAACTTCAAATAATTAAACACGTGTTTCAGAATATTTGAAATTTAAACCCTTAATAGGCTCAAGCGGGGGTTAAAAGTTTGTATGAAAGTTCGTTTTTTTAAATGAATGTGATCTGTTTCAAAATTTGTGATTAGATTAATAACTTAAAATAATTAAACACGTGTTTCAGCATTTTTGAAATTTTAACCCTTAAATGGGTGAAAAGGGGGTTAAAAGTTTGTATGAAAGTTTTTTATCTTAAATGTAATCTGTTTCAAAATTTCTAATTAGACTCATAACTAAAAATAATTAAATACGTGTTTCAGCATTTTTGAAATTTTAATCCTTAACGGTGTCAAAAGGGGGTCAAAAGTTTACTACCAGTTGGAATACCCGTTTTCCCATGGGAATGTGACAATTTCCCGGAATCATTTATTCTTATAAACCTTCCTCTCAAGTTACTCTATCTAATAAAAAAAACCGCATCAAAATCCGTTGGGTAATTCTAAAGATATAAGGAGACACCAAACGGGAAGCGACTTTATTTTATACTATGTAGTGAAGTAGAGGCATGGCTGGCTGGCTGGCGTCTTCGGAACACTGGAGAGTAAGTATAGTTTTATTTAAGTCAGTAAAACTGTATATCTATAAGTTAATCTATTGATATAAACGTTATAATTTATATCAAATGTGTTTTTTTATACTTCGCTATATTTGTCCAAATCGTAGACTTACCTATCTACTCCTTGAACTGTCTTCAGATGAGTTTTCAACTTTGTGTTTATACCTAAATTTTTTATGCAATGAATACTATTGTTTTAATAATTGACAGAAGAGGACGTCTCAAAGAGTACGAGTTGACTGTTTAAAATTGATGTGATATTCTAGAACCTAATAAACTAACCGTTGTTGGTTAAAAACCCAAAAATAATGTTATTTTTGCATTTCGAACGAGATCAAATAAAATGGTCGTAATATTTTTAACTTAGGAAAAAACTATATTTTATTTATTACCAGTAAAAAGAATGACTCTAGCGCCATTTTTATAAAAATATGCCGGGGCTTGAACCCGGGACCGTAGGGTACCGTCCCACTGCTATATCAACTGAGCTACCGGCGCCTCGACTGACAACTTTAAATATTCAATCTCTTAGAAGGTACTTGTCTCTAAGCGACGTACAAGAGACATCTAGTATAAGCTATTGTAACTAATACTTGGTTAGTCTCAGTTAGTCCACGAAACATGTTGCTCCATACAAACTATATTCGTCATACTTTTTCTTTAATAAATTTGATTGCATTTATACACTTATTTTCATTCTGTTTTACCTACTTGTTAAATTAGGGCTAGATTGTACAAAGATAAATGTTAAGTGCACGTTTATATGTTTTAAATCGCACTCCAATATAATATTATATTAATAAATAGTTTTATACAATGTCTATCTATTTGATTTATTTCCCGTCCTCTGTGAATACTCATGAACTGCATATCTTAAATTTTTGGAAAAAGTTCTTGAGTGTTCTAGTAAAAAATGTTTATGGATGTTATAAATGAAAGACACATAAAAAAGCTTAGTCTAGTTTTTATTTGTCGATTTAACGTACATACGTAAGGCATCTTCCATCTGAATACATTGGCACACTGAACCTCCAACGCCTGCCCACTTGCCCACGCGTGGGCAACATCTCTTAAACGACCGACTGGAATGTACAGTTACATTGGAATGCCCAAATTAAAACTCACACAACTTATTTCGCGATTAACAGGCCACCCAGCGGCAGACATCCTTTCATATTCAAAATGAAAGAAGCACAGTTTTTTTTACGGAAACCGGTGATATTATTCTGAATCTAAAAAAATAAAATACTTAGGTTTTAATTTCGGAATTAGAAGGTACATACTTTAAAATTCACCCTGTATACAAACATGTAATGTAAAATTTGTGAGAGGTACCTAGGTACATTTAGCAAGGTTTAGGAGATTTTTTCAAAACCCTGCTTACTCGTATGTGTGCGAGCAAATCGTACAACAGTGTCTGTACCGCTAGATAGCCTTGTATAGCGCTCTATCGTTATCGAAACATTCGACATTCGTTCGTTAATCGAGTTAAGAACAAATAAAAAAAATAAGACTAGACTCTTTTAAGTATTCCCGCCGTGAATCTCAATACACCGTGTTTCGGAGGAAACGCATTAAATTTGACTCTGTTAAGGAATATTCAAATATTTTGTACGCGGTTTCATGCCTTAAATAGAGTCACTAATTTAAAGTATTTTCTCTGAATGACCACTATATGTGTATAAAATTATGTACATTAATTTTGAGTAAGCATAACACTCATTGACTCAAACAATTTGTGACTGACAAAAAGGTTCCTAAATAATTTGGTTACGATTTGGTTTGTACTAAACAAAAAAAACGGGTAATACGAGTAGGACTCGCACGACACCGATACCATTAATTTAGGTTCGGAACCAATACCTCTTTAATATAATAAGTATTAAAGAGGTAGTGGTCAAAGCCTTTAAAACAACAGACTTAGCTGGCACGGAATAGTTATACCTACTTAATGCTAACAAAATACACATAAATCATCACATCATACATATTTACTGAAGAAATTTTAAATTATATTTTTAGAATCTCAAATACTGTAATATAAATACTGCTAAATTCACGACGATTAATATTAACAAGCGTAAAATAATAAAATAAAAATGGACGCAACGTATTTCAAGTTATTGCACAGATAAAAAGTAAATAAAATTTAATTTCAAATAATCATAAAAAAATATAAATAAAATATTACATACAATCCAGGGCGCGTCACTGGCCGGTCCATACGTAAAAATAAAATAAGTATGTTCGCTAAATGCTGTTACAATTTTGAGTAAATTTTGCAAACCAGATAACTATTAATTAAATAAATTACAATACACATTTAACCAGACAATAACTGTTTATCTGTAAAACAAATAACCGTTGGTTAAGGTGGATTGTGGGTGTGGATTTTAAGGATTTGTTTGGACCCATTTGCATGGAAAACCTTAATTTAGCGAACAAACTTAAATCGAAGTACAAGGTGTTCTGTAGAGATATAATTACTCTTATAATCCATTCTGCTTAAAAGTAAGCCATTCAAACACACCAGTGATGTGATCCACTGCACTTCTTATTCAAGTCATTTGAAGAAGAAAGCTTCTAGTGTAGCTACAAAAGTTCAGTTATTTGCTCTGAGTGTTCAGTAAAAACATCTCTACATAATACCCTGTTAAAAGGTAACGTAATCTCATAAACCGTTCCCGCGGTTTAGGCACTGGTTTCGGAAAATGTTATCAAAGCTAATGTTTATTAATTACGTTTTCGATATTCCATATATTCTTACAATTAAACTTTATTCTAATACGATACAATGCCAAATATTTGTATAGGCCCGTGCTTACGTCGGCACTGTGCAACTATTAGTAAACAGATACTTAAAATCAAAATCAAGGAGGCAAATCTTCAATCTTCAAATTTATTTTGATATATTTTTTTGTAAGTATTGATAAAATGAAAGTAAGAATTCAAATTTTATAGTTTATGTAATTTGTATAATCAGAAGTGGAATTTTTGTTCAACACTAAAAGTATTACAAACAGTTACAAAGTGCGGTCGTATTTGTTATAATAATTTTGATATATAAAGAGCTCTCCAGTATCTGTTTCGGAAGCAATAATATCGAGTACAATATCTTTTCAACTGGATATGCAATATCGAAAGGTTCACGAAATTTCGACTAGTTACAATACCTACTTACACTATTCACCGTGGGATATAAAAGCTGCCTCGCTAAAACTAATCTATTGATATTTTAGTAAAAAATATCGAACTTTTGATCATTTTGCACAATATGCATACATCCTATTTACTCAAATATACATATTGTATGTTAGTTCCTACACACTACTATGTCACAATTAAATCGATGGTTAAATAAAATGGTCGTCAAACAAATGTTTTATAGTCTTATAAAATACATTTGTACTATATTATAATTCAAAAATTAAAAACAAAATAAAAATGATAACAGAAAATAAATGTTGCTATTATACGCGTTTATACAATGCCGGATTATATACATTTGTACATTTTTATTATTATTTTGTGCAGAATCATTGCAATAAGCAATATCTTGTACTTTCTAGTTGAATGTAGCCAACAAACAGATCTATTAAAGAATACGTGTTGGTCAAAAATATCCAAGTCTTTACTGTTAACCAAAATAATTACAGTAATAAGTATAATTCGACCGTACCTCGCGGTAAGTTATATCTAATTTATTAATCATTCATAATATACACAAGATACATTAAATTTATTAAGTTATGAACACAATTCGCGTTTATACAAGCTTATTGCAATATCAGCCTACACGGCCGTACCAAGACACAATTCTAGGCAACACTTTATGAAAGTAAAGGTTGCTAAGTGGCGTCCATCCGTAAAAAAACTATTGTTAGTTATTGTCTATCATACTTTAATATGTTAGGTCAAACGATTAGTGTGATTTGAGAAAATTTTGACCTTTGTAGTGGTATTTAATATTCGAAAAATTCATTTGCAGGTGATCTAGACCTGAGACGTGCGTTGTTATTCTACCCGCGTGACAATATTGGTTTCTATAATTTGATGTATGATAGATAGGACCCTACTTAGCAAAGGTACGCCTTTACGGTGGTCACGCAGCGCTATAGTTTATATTATCAGGCTACGCCTACTAGGTGTAAGGTCAACACTAACGAAACTGAAGGACTTGACGAATACGAAAAACAAATATTTGTCAAAGGAAATAAACAAAAACAGTTCTATTTCGCTTTTTTAAATAATGAGAAACCCATTTTGTAAATGTAAAGAAAGTTTTAGTTAGTTACGTTTCATCAACGCCTTCAGTTCCTGTATAAAATTGCAAACATGAGGGCGTCTCAACCTTTGCATCTCTTTTGTTGCCGCCGTCACCGAGCTGTCTATTTTCGTTGCAGCATAATCTAAAATCTGTAATCAATATCATCACTCGTGGTGTTCTAAAACTATTTCAATCTCGACAAAACATGCCTATTACTTTCTTATGCTGCATGCTGTTTAATATCAATAAAATATCTTCACACAAACCGTGTCTCGTTTCCTTGTAAAAAATGCGCTAAGAAGCAGTTCCACGCACTACTGGCAAGCTATATCACAAGGTCACACCAGGTAGTCGTCGAACTTCTTGAGCCGTCGCTACGAGTGTCTGGAGGGCCGACGCTCCGGAGCACCCTCTAGGGCTTCCGGGCTGAATCGCACACGCGATTGCGACCCGCTTGATGCGTCGCGAGCTGAGACATAAGAGCTATCGGTCTCGCTCGTTAAGCTGTCTGGAGGCGTGGGATTGGTCGGCGTGCCGGCGCCTGAACTACCCGCAGAAGACTTCTTATTGTACTTTTTTAAACTCGATCTAAGTTTTGTGGGCGCGAGTTCAAGCCCTAAATTCGCCGGGCGTTCTGCTTCGCTCCGTTCTTGAGATTCTTGTCTATAATAATCTCTGGGCAACGAGTAATCGTTGGGTTTCCTCGGAAACTCTGTTTTAGGCGATCTGTATTCGGGTTTGTCTTTATATTTTTCAGATCTGTACTGCCTCGATGGGGAGAATTCTTCCGCATGAGAGTTGGACGCAGACGAATTAGATGGAGTACGTCTGTGTCCGAGGTACGAAGGTCTGTAATCAGGCGCGGGCTCCCTGTAATCGAACGAGCACTCATCGTAACCGTAGTACGGAGGATGTTTCACCACATAATCAGCTGTCCTGTCGTAGTAAGGCTCTGCTCGGTAAAAGTAGTCTCGTTCCGTAGTAGGTTGGAAGTTTTCCCTGTAATTGTGGTATAAGTCAGATATGTGTTCGGGGGTGGCTGAGGGGGTGCGTCGGGGGGACGGGGTGGGGGGTTGGGTGGAAGTGAAGGTGGTGCCGAGGCCGGATGTACCGGATAACGGTTGAGCTGAATGTCCGTATCCGGATGAGGATGACGCGTGTGCGTAGTGCGTCGGCGAGTCTGTGAAACGCATCGGTTTTTGTTCGATAGCTTGGAGGCTCGATATCTGAAATGCAGGGAATTCACAATCAAGACAAGACCATTAATGAATTCATAGGCCATGTTAATCGCTTTCCATGAAGACGTATTCTTGTAAGTAACTGTTTGATGAACATACCGGTGATCCAGTGACGGCGTTGAGCGGCGCGCGCAAGTGTCTCACGGGGCCGTGGTACGTATTGTGCGCGTATCCGATCCCCTCATAGATGTTTGTCCCCAGAGGCTCAGGCTCCAGTTCTGACCTAAATTTGAATATAATTGTATTGGCTTTGTGCTCAAGATAAGAAATTATAATAAAAAACGCATTCAGTTTTCACAAACATCACGCCATTATCCCCTGCAGAGTATACAGTGCGTAAGCAATGAATGACACTCCTGAAAATGGCTAAACTACTGAAAAGCTTCTAATTTTCCTTTTAGATCTTTTCTGGCTTGGATTTTGCTAGTTCATGCCATATTTCAATTTGTAAAGGGCGTGGTAGCAAATTATTTAAATTATATACAAATCAATGCTTTTTAAAATCACATAGTTTCTTATAATCTACCTCGGTTTTTATTACAGTGCTCTCTACCTTGTCTATCACTTACCTATGCGGCTGCAAGGTGGGATGTAGAGGGCTGATATTGGAAACTCTGACGTCATATCCGGCAGCCACGCCCCCTAGCAGCGCCGCCATATTGTAAAGTACCAGCTCTATGATACCCGGCTTCTTGAATTTGTACCCTGAAATATTTTTCAACAGAAAATTAAGCGTAAGACAAATAAAAAACAATTTAAGTCGTTGCATGGTGGCTGCTACTTTCTATGAATATCTTAAAAAATACTCGCTATCTGTAAAAAATCTATACTTACCTAAAAATTACTATTACCTGCAGTAGGTATTACATAATATTTTAAGTTATCATACAGAAAGTTTTTTCCCTCTGAGGCGAATGTTGTACATGCCGCGTTAAATACAAAAAGATAAATAAGGGCGAGTCAACAGCAAGTGAAAGAGAAATATATTTATATGAATATATTACACCATCAGGGCATGATTGAAACCCTATTGATTTGCGGCGGCACCCATCTAAAACACGGTGGATTCTCAGGTTTCTCGCTTTAATGTTAAATCCATCTCAGTCACCATATCTGGCTCAGATTTGAAATGAAACACAAAACATGGAATTCTGATGACAGTGTTGACACATACCTTCATTGCTATATAACGTAGGCATGGGCACGGTGTGCCTCCCGGCAGCAGCCAGCGGGAACTCCGGGCCCCACTCCTCTGGACTGAAGTCTGTGTAAGGAAAACAACCTATGTGAATGAGACATAGGCCCGTTAGTGCGTGCATGCTACAATTGCTACATGTATGGATGAAATAACTAGTGAATTCCAATTTGTTTGCTGATTTAATATTGGTTTCAAGATACGCGAAGAACGGGCTATTTTATTAGGTTTTTTAATAAAAAAAATTTCATAGATGATGCATTTTTTTAAATGGAATAAAAAAAGTAAACGCAGAATTAAAATAAGCAAGCAAATAATGGTATAAATGGTAAAACATATCGAGTTTTATTAATAAATGCTACATATTATTATGTTTTGAAACTTCTTTCATGTTTCTATTAGGAATAGTCAAAATCCGACAAACAAAAATACAAGGTAAGAAAAAGAATAGGTAATATTCATAAAGCGATAATAACAAAATCTTTCAATCACATGCAATATGTGTGAAGCATCACATTATGGAATAAGTACAATTCAGTTTGATGTCAAGACAATTCAGGGTTCCAAAAATCAGCATTGCGAAACGTGTATAAATTCAGAAAATTATGTAAAATGTATATTTAAAAAACAAATAGATCATGTTTGAAAATTATTGCATAAATATGGAAAAAAAGGTTTTGAAAATCAAGCATAGAGTAATAATGAGCAATGCTGGTTTGTGAAACTAAAACTATCCGCTACATACTAAAATGAGTAGGTTAATTTCTAATTTTGTTCATTTTAGTATGTAAAAAATGTGACCACTATACATGCCAAACAGTTCATTCACTAAATAACGACAACAAACTAAGCAAATCAAAAGATAAAACAAGATAATACTTACATGTGCGCAACTTGACACAAACACTTTCAATTTTTATATTCAGTTTTGAATGATAGGTAGTTTTTAATTTTGTGAAGAAAAAATACTTATTTGTTTTCTTTTTCTGCCTTTCCCGTTTAGAGATAGCCGGAGTGAGAAGAAGCGAAGCATTTTTTAATTTCTTTTAGTTCTGTTTTATAAGTTCACCCTTCACCTTGAGGTATTTTATGTATTTCTTTGAGATTTCTGGCTTTCTAGGTTTAGTTCTAGTTTGGTTCTTAGGTTTTCTGGTTTTATAAAAATTTTGTTACAGGGATAGTTAGTTTCTAAGTATTAGTAGACCCATGTTAAAAAAATACACCAGTATCGATTTTATGGAAAAGGTTTATTTTGATATATAAAAAGGTCTAAATAATTATGAGAACCAGATCACCGGAGAAGTTTGTCTCGTACGTTGCAGAGGATAGTTACTGTTGTTAACTCTGCTGCTGCATTTTTTTTTGTTAAAATCTAGTTTTTTTACAAATGAGCCTCTTTGCCACCACCATCCAGGGCGTTACTGCGAAGGTTACAGAATATAACAACTACAACAAAAAGCCTATATGACTGGAGACATCATTAACATGCTATTTTGCGTGGGCATATGAACCAACCAAACTGTATGCAAAACATAATTTTGGTGTCACTAGCATCAATAGTTTGTTATGACTAAAAAAGTTTGACCTCTGTCAAATAGGCTCCCTGTAAATACATTCTGTTTAAGAACGTCAATATTGTAAACATTTGGAAGCGTGCCATCGTAACGTAGTGAAACCAAGCGGAGAAAACTAACAAATAAGTAAGTACCACAAATACATAATATACGTTACTTATACTCGATAATATAGCATATACTATGAACTGCGAAGCATGCATAGCGCTTACATAATAACTAGAAAAATATTGAGTAAAAGCAAACAAATGCTTACAATTTACAAACGAAAATGTGTCAAATGTCAAACGGATAAAATACTATCAAGGTTGATGATTGGGAGTCAAAAGTCTTCTTAGAGGTGTCAAGCATGCGATAACTAACTAACCTTATTCAGCACTTTACGAGTGCGTTTCCACCGAAGGGACTTTGAATGGAGCTATGTGAGAGATATGTAGTAGTTTTTGTTGCTGGTTCTGCCGCTACTGCCACTATAATACACCTTAAATCACCTCAGTATTGGTGGAAACGCACGAACTAGTGCAAGAAATAACTAGGCATAGTAATAAAATTACATTAAAAAAAACAAAATCCAAAGTAAACCAGAGTTATTTTTTCTCATTTCTCTACAAATGCTGAAGATACTTTTTACTGTAAGCAATCATCAACCTTTCATACAAACAGTCTAAAATTTAAATCTACCTACATAAACACGCACATGAAACTGAGTATCACACATCTTACTTAGAAATTATAATAACAGTCAATTCCAACGTTTACAATCTAATGAATCAATTCCTTGATATTTCGATTCCGCACAGATTCAATATCGTATATTACAAAAGGTGTTTTTTATAAGCTGTATAGTAATATTTTCTTGAGTTTGTGATAAGCTGTATAGTTTAGAGATGAAAGTAGTTTGGCCGGGTACCGGATATTCACGATACGTTATTTGTTAAATGAAGTAACTAGTTTTGTGCTCATTGAGAATTGGTATCACTTATCAAAGCCTTGTATAAAATAACTTTTTTTTATTCTTTTACTATCCAGCCTTGCTTTCACTATCCGGATACCGGATTGTTACCGTATATCCGTTTCATTTCTGCCAAAACACGGTTCGTCTTGGGCTGCGTGTTCATTTCCTGAAATTTTACTAGTGACCGATAGCGAAAGCTCAAGATGGGCTGGTGAAAATTAAACTTTGGGCCACCCATATTAAATTGCTGATCGGCTGATTTGGGTAACTATGTCACAAATGTCGTTAACAAATGGTGGTGGCGTAAAGTTACGTGCTGTGTAATTAACCTGGCCAGCCCCGAGGCAGTGCCTTTATTTTTATTTTTTTTATCCCGCCCGAGCCGGTTTTCTATTAGGACAATACAAAATTGTTATAAAAAGAAGAAAATTGCAAATTTCTGTTTTTTACAATGACCAATCATGACGTCAATAAGTGATAATGCTATCCTACATTGAATAAAGTTATTTCATTTTCATATTTCATTTTTTATGCAAGCTCAAAATATTTTTGTCATATTTCTACCTATGTTCCTTATAACCAGCCCGTCCTAAAGTTTTCAGTATCAGTCACTAGTAAAATTAAACCCGATGTATTCATGTCATATTATTTTCATAGGCTATTTTGATGAAAAGTAAGAAAAGCACAAAATCTTCGACTAGTCAGGACTAGACCAGAAATTCAGTTAACTTTTTAACGATATTGATATCCATGCGAAATCACATTCAAATTTTGTGAATGAAATGTCATAGAAAGTGCCTAAGTCTCTACACTGTACAGGGAGGTGATTTATTTGTTGTTGTTTTTGAAAGTTAGTAGTTTATTTACTTAAATTTGTAATTTAATTCCTTAATGCCTATTTATTATTTAACACAAAAATTTTAAACTCTCTCACAACACATGGGTTGGCTGGAAGAGATTTCTTCTTTAGAGATAAGCTTGCCTTTGCGATATATGTAGATTTATAAGTTTCTGTGTACTTTATGCAATAAAGAATATTATATTCATTATAAGGGTTGTGTTCAATATGCGTCTGTAAAGTTTATAGTATGCATTTGTATTTTATTTTGCTCAGCTTTTACAGTATATTTGATTTCATTAGTAAATACCATATGATGCAGTAACACAAATCTTGTACAGATTTTTATGTTAAATACGAATAGTAAGCAAAAACATCTACATACTTATTTGTGCCAGGAAAACATCTTTATAAAAAATATGCAAAAATAATGAAACAAATCATCCCCCTGCTATCTTAATATACAAAAACATACTCACAAGGATACAGAAGATTGTCTTGGGACGTTCCTTTCGCAGCGTGAACAAACATACATTATCAAAATGGCGGTACATTATTAACAACAGATCTAGTACAATCAATCCCGCACAGGCAATTTACTAAGATCTTGATACCAACTAAACGGAACGTAAAAGTATGGCATCAACTTGTACTGAAGTTTCCATGGATTTGTTGCTTGGCCATCATTTGAAACTATTTTTTTCATAATTTTTATTTATTTTTCGTTTCAAACTTTATGGCTGGAAACAACTATTCTGGCTTACAATTTTGTCCATAAATTACCCATGCAGCCTATTTCTGGTAGCTTTTGTACATGATATGATTAATTCTTGAAATACCAGATTTACGTAAAATTGGCAAGACCTAACTACTCAGTCAACAGACGGTTAAAATGTAAACACCTACATTAAATTACATATTTAGTTTACTTTTAACAATTTATTTCCTAATTACCTAAAACATTGAAAATTAATTTGAATTCGTACGTTATATATTTCAGGATTTAAATGTGTCAAAGCGCTTTTTCATTTCTTTTTTAATTAGATTCAATGTATTATAATATTATGGTTTCAAATAAAAGGCTCTGAGATCATCTTTAATTAGATCTTTTGAAAGACTGGAACACCAGTTTTTAAATAGGTTTCGATCATTATTTACTTTATGAAGCAACAAGATAAATTGTGTTTGTAGAAATATACAAATTAAAATAATGTGACAAACCGGACTGTATTTTAAAATATTAACTATAACTACAGATAAGTCTTTTTTATTTTTTTACTTTGCCTTAAAATTAATTAGTCTATTCAAGTCCTTGGAACTTCATGTAACTAAAAGTTATCTATGTACACAAATAATAGTTTTTTCGAGGTCGTGTCTTTTCGTGTCGTCAAAGTTGGAAACTTTTTGAAAAGATTTCGAATCGTGTTACTTTTGACAGCTTTAGGAATAACTAAAGCTATTAGAACACTTTTTCACTAGAGCTAAAAAGTTTAGGTACAAGTTATTTTAAATTTTCTTCACTAAAATAAAATACCTAAACTATAAAATGAAAACTACCGAGTTTAAAATGCAGTTTAAACAGTGTAAATCCCAATTTTATTATAAATTGTTGTTAATGGTAATTGAATTGGAAGGGCTTTTTGTATTATGTTGAAATGCAAATTAAATTAGGAATGTCATGTCAATTAATGATATGTTTCAATATGGCCACATTTTGTAAGATATTTTTCTCTCTATCACTTATTTTTTTTAGTAGTTAACCATTTAATTTTGTTTTGTAATGGTTATTGTATTTGAACTATTTCATCTTTTTGTCTGGACATTTTGTTTGTCTGAGCTTATTTTCGGGTAAGGGTAATTCCCTTTAAATAAGCTGGTGTAGACTGCCAAACAAAAAAAGGCCGTTTTAAATAATAAAGAGACACCAGTTTTGGCTATATGTGTCTCTCTGTAACGGTATCATTCATTGTCGCCGAGTAGCTCGGTGGTCTCCGAGGCGGCGCCGCCCGCGACGGCCAACAGGCCGAAGCTGTTCGATCGAATGCTTTTCAAAAAGTTTCTTTTGAGTTCGCCGCTGCCCTTTCGTTTGTTCTTGTCCACTGCCGGCTCGATATCGAACACCGTGTCGTAGTGGTGCTGCAAGTCGGCAGTGGAGGTGAAAGGGCAGAGGAGGAACTTGCTCCGGCTGGGCTCGGCGTCGCCGTCGAGGAGGTCGTCGTGGCTGCCGCTGCGCTTCTTAGCGAGCTCGCTCTTTGGCTGTCGGACCTGGGATTTGGACTTGCGCGGTTTGCGTTTGTCTCTGTCTGGCGGCTTACCTATATTATTAATGTTTGGTTAATACCTGGCGTTAGGGAAACAACGCAAAAAATCGTGGGTTTACTCAGCTCGTAGCACAGCAACTGTTGTTCTACTCGTAGAAAATGCAAAAATTACTGTTGTTCTCTTGGAAAATGCAAAAAGTATGTATTTTCATAGAAAAAAAAAATCATTTGCTTGACTTTGTACGGATTAAACCCACGAAAGGTTTTGCGCTATTTCTCTAACACTCTGTATACGCAAGCAACGCCATTATAACCTTCCTGTAACCAACAGCTGCCGGAAAACTTCTGCTTTGAGACAATAAGGCTCCTGGTTATGTGTTCTCGGATTACTACCATAACTTTTTCTAAAAACGTAGTTACCTGCTAAGCTTGCTCGATAGTTGGGAATCATGAATTTAGATTTGTCATTCCCAGTTGTGACACGTATTCAGCTGTCCGTGTGCCGCAACTTATTCCTCGATCACACGAGCATAAATAGGGTAAAATGTTACAACTGACCGATAGCGAAAACTCAGATCGGGCTGGTGATAAGAAACAACTTTCCCCAAAAAACATAGGTCAAAATATGATAAAAAATTTACCTCTCATACACATTGCCGATGAGCTGATTTAAATTACTATGGAAGCTCAAAATATTTAGTCTACTCACCAGCCCGTACTGTTATCGGTACCGATCACAAATAAAATTTCACCCTATTCAGTAGCTTCAGTAATTTTGATTGACCCAACTTAAAATGCCCACCCAAGGGTTACGGTAAAAACAACTTACTGAAAATAGCGCTTCGGCATTTCTATTGAATTTAGTCGCTATTGTTTTAAACGTCGCCTTATTTCGACAGATAACGCGCATTTTGCGCCAAATTAAAAGACAAGACATGACTTCGATATCTCCTATCCTTGAAAACAATTTATCGGCAAGTGACAGCGCTAATTTAAGTTGAGTTTTTTTTCTCAATCACATATCCCTTGTAGTGCGGCTATGGCCGGTGTGTGGGGTGTGAGGTACCTGTGTGGTGCGGGGAGGGCGCGGCGGGGGGCGGCAGCGCGGGCGCGGAGGTGCAGAGGCGCGGCGGGGGGCGGCGCAGCGCGGACAGCGGCAGCGGCCCGCGCGACCGCCCGTGCACCGACGACGGGCCCCACGTCTTGCCCTTCACGCCGTCCGCTGGCACTGGGAACATAAATAACCTATTTACACCAACATATTAAAATAAAACGTAACAGATGTCTATCTTCCGCGGAAGTATCATCGCGAGCAAGTGTTCACACACTGCCGATATGCTCTTCTCGCATCAATATGAGTGAGCGGGATAGCAATACATTCCACATGCGTGCATGCTCGTGCACGAAAAGCCGACAATCGAGGGAGCACGGGAAGTGGCAGCGGCATGACGATGACGTTCACACATTCGCACTGTCCACTTCCCTTACTATTTCCCTGCCTATATTGGTGAACACGCTAATTAGAAAGAGCCAGTAAAATATTCAAATATCGCATTAAGTTTTACGGATAATTTTAGTGCAGATGGCTCGCATAATGGCGGGCGAGCCGGGCGGCGTGTCCTTGGCGACGGCGACGAGCTGCTTCACGTTGATGTTTATACCACTTACAGTATCGTTATCAATGGAATAAAAGCGCCATTTTACAGAGCTAATCCTACTCCACGCAAATACATAAAAATAACAACAAAATGTACAAGGATCGCCAAGATTTTTACAGATTAAAATAGTGTACGCACGTGCGATGGCTCGCATAATGACGGGCGAGCCGGGCGGCGTGTCCTTGGCGACGGGACGAGCTGCTTCACGTTGATGTTTATACCACTTACAGTATCGTTATCAACGAAATAAAAGCTCCATTTTACAGAGCTAATCCTACTCCACGTAAATACATAAAAATAACAACAAAATATACAAGGATCGCCAAGATTTCTACAGATTAAAATAGTGTACGCACGTGCGATGGCTCGCATAATGGCGGGCGATCCGGGCGGCGTGTCCTTGGCGACGGCGACGAGCTGCTTCACGTTGATGTTTATACCACTTACAGTATCGTTATCAACGAAATAAAAGCTCCATTTTACAGAGCTAATTCTACTCCACGCAAATACATAAAAATAACAACAAAATATGCAAGGATCGCTAAGATTTTTAAGATTAAAATAGTGTACACTGACGTGCGATGGCTCGCATATGGCGGGCGATCCGGGCGGCGTGTCCTTGGCGACGGGACGAGCTGTTTCACGTTGATGTTTATACCACTTACATTAACGTTATCAACGAAATAAAAGCACCATTTTACAGAGCTAATCCTACCCCACGCAAATACATAAAAATAACAACAAAATATACAAGGATCGCTAAGATTATTACAGATTAAAATAGTGTACTGACGTGCGATGGCTCGCATAATGGCGGGCGACCCGGGCGGCGTGTCCTTGGCGACGGCGACGAGTTGCTTCACGTTGAGGTTGCGGCCCTCGCCCTCGCCGTCCTCGGAGGGCCGCACGGTCAGCGTGTGCCGGAAGTCCAGCGGGGATGAGATCGTGTCCTTCTTTAGCAACTTCAGCTTGCTGAATTTACCTGTGGGAATTAATACTTACAACAAACTTATCGAAAAATTATGAACCTATAAATTGGCTAATGGTACTTAAGTTATAAAGAGCCCATAAAATAATCATAATTTAATTATAATAGTAGTTTATGCAACTGTCATATAATGGGGGTCATTAGAATGCGAGTGTCTGTTTATCACACGAGGCGTAGCCGAGTGTGATAATAGATTGACACGAGCATTCTAATGCCTAATTATATGCAGTTGCATACACTATTTTATCTACACTCTAAAAAATTAACCCAGTTGAACACTTTTCACACTTTTCGATTGCAAGGCCCGATACATGGTCAAATTCAATACGAGAACGTAATATGGCTTGATATTAATTTTTGAAGATTCTTTACTAACAGTTGTTTAGATGTCGAGTCTCAACAGCAAATAACTAAACAACTGAACAACAACTGAACAACACTAAACAACATCGGAATAACATCTGAACAACAACTAATCAACATCTGAACAACAACTGAACAACATCTGAACAACATCTCAACAACAACAGAACAAAAACCTGTTAAAACAACTGAACAACATCCGAAAAATTACCGTACAACAACAACTGTCAGGTGCGGCGGAAGATAGCGATTTGAGTATTGGAAAAAAAACTTCGTTTCATTTCTCAACTTTATCGAATTAAGAGTTTTCTCATTAAGTCATTACGCTTCTGTAATTTATAGTAAACCCTAGTTTTTATAGGCAGAATGCATAAAGTAGGTCATTATGCATCTGTTTTCGAATTCATAATTCGAACATTATGAGACGAGTGTAGATAAAATAATTTTTCTCAAACATGCTAGGAAATGTGTTCATTTCTTTCAAAAAAAGAAACCGCGAAGTTTCACATTGTTTGTCACGTCTCAGATCACGCCAGCAAAGTTGTATGGAAATCCTTTGCTGGTGTCCATTAAGATAAATTCGTTATACGCTAAACCCACATAATTTGATTTCAAAATTATCTCGATGACTCTCATAGAAACGGAACGTAATTTTGTATGAAACAGGTAACTAAAGACGAGGCTGTATGATGTGAAGACCCTTGCCTGTCCAGAATTAAAAAAGAAAAGAATGAACTAAACATTTAGTATGGCTGAATATTACGTAATACTATGCCTTACAAGCGAATTTATTTTAAAAAATTACAATTGGTGGGAAAATTGTAAATTTTTATTTGTTTCGTTGTCTTGTGGGCGCTAGCTAACTTTTATACATACATACATACATAAATCACGCCTATATCCCTTACGGGGTAGGCAGAGTGTTAACGGCCGTTCAACGGATATTAACACCACGTCTGACAAAAGTTTGAGGGTCAATCAGATAACTGTGTATCACTATAGTGACAGGTTGTCAGCCCGTCGCCTAAAATTGCAATACACACCCTCGAGTCCCTTAGTCGCCTCTTACGACACCCATGGGTAAGATATGGGGTGACGCTATTCTAAGCCGGCATCACACGGCTTAACTAACTTTTATAAGAAGTACAATCTTTAATTTCCTAGCCTTTTTTTGAGAAAAGCACTATGTAAGCCTCGGGGAAAATTACTTTGCTTGACTTGTATAATTGAAGTCCTCGCCTGCGGCTCGGACTTCAAACTATACTCGTCCAGCGAAGTCTTATTTTCCATACCTCGACAACAATGTACTAATAAAGGCATAAAATATTGCCGTGATTCCTACAACTTAGAATTTGCTTTGCTACTAAAGTCTTTCCGGTGAACATAGTTAGGCTGATATTACAATACCCTGCTAACAGGACCCGATTCGGCATACATTGCTGGATATTTTATGGTTGTCATTAGAATGAACTCATGAATAACTAGCAATATACGTCAAATCGTGTCCTATTGGTAGGGTAGGGTATTAAGGTTGAATACGATAGTTGCCATTTTGTACTTTTCACTGACATAAAAAAGTGCGCTTGAGAGCGCACTTTCGACTCAGTTTGGGACCTGGTAGTTCATTTTCGCCGCGGACTTTCTTTGTGGGGTGCTTATTTTTATTATTTTTTAAGACTGGACATAGGCGCCTTTCGGGCTCGAGGGTGTATTGCAATTTTAGGCGATGGGCTGACAACCTGCCACTATGGCGATACACAATTTTCTGAATGACCCTCAAATATTTGTCAGACTTGGTGTAAATGTGTTGTTGTGAATGTGTTTTTTGCGGCCGTTTGGGCTCTGCCTACCCCGCAAGGGATTATAGGCGTGTGTGTGTGCGTGTGTTACTTTAACAACACTGACCCTTTCTTTTGTTGGGCTGCGGCGGCTGCGTGTGCGACATGTTGCTGGCGAATATCAGTATGTGCAGTTCCCTCGTGGCCAAGTCTATCTCCCTCATCTCTAGCTCCCTCTCTTTCTGCGCGAGGTTTTGTTCGTGCAATCGCTGTTGCAGCTGGGCGCGAGTAAGCTCCTCTTCCCGACAACGGAGCTCCTGGAAACACAAGATGTTATAGAAGTAAAAAAAACTGTAAATATTTCCACATGTGAATTGGCCCATAAAAGTGAAGCAACTTTCCTAAGGATTACATAGTTAAAATTTTGGACTTTTCATATAAAATTGATCTTGCATGAAAGGCTAAAAGATTTTTTTTTTCAATTCACTGTATGTTCCTTTGAAAAGTTGTTCAGTTTCATGGGCTGATAAATATATTTTTTTGTTCCTTTATATATTTTATCCCCAGATTCCTTTACATTAAATAAATAAGATTTAAATTTACTTTTTTTTTAATTATAAGCATTTTTTGAGATTTTAATGTTCTTTTTTTTAATCTGAATTTTTAAGGAATAATGTTGATCGTTTGGTTATAATTTATAATATCACTAAGCACAATAAAAATTTAACTGAAATTCACAACACCAATCAAATCACTAACCTCTTCTATTGTTTTGCATTCCTATGTAAGCATACATGGAAAACATATATCTATTAGTAAGTCTGTATGGAGAATAAATTAATGAAGAAGGTGTGAATAGAGGGATTTGATTATTGATACAGATGAATGGAATGCCAGATGATGATAGATTAATCCACCATTCCCATAATCTAAGAAGTTTATAATAAAAACCACTATGACTGAGTCAATGATGATATACACCGTCATACAATAAATATCCTGGACAATCCACACAGCACCATCTAGCCCCAAACTAAGCTAAGCTTTTACTATGGGAACTAGATAGCTGATATGAATACGTATATAGTTTTGTAAATAAATACGTATAAATCACCCAGACTAAACACAAATATCTGAAAATTTTCTTGTCTGTGGGGATCGTAGCAGTGCGTAGCAGGCAGGGGTACTATCCGCTAGGCCATCGGGTCAGTCAATGGAACAGATCCATCTGATGTATCAAGAAGAGGGAGAAAGGTGTATTCCCCTTACCTTTTCCTTCCTGCGCAGGTCCCGGAGCACCTCCTCGATCTCGAGCCGCCAGCCGTCCTGCATGGTGTGGAAGGACTCGTGCGGCGCGCGCGTGAACTCCGACTGCCTGATGCGCTCCAGCTGCTCCAGGATCTCGGGGAATAGCGGTCGCTCGCGGGGGTTCGACGCCCAGCATGCTGCAACAAAACAACTGTCAGCTGCTGCTGCACTCTACTTAGTATATTGTGTCTGAACGAGGTATGAGCACTAGCGCTGGCATCGATACGGCACCAGCTCTCTCAGAAAATGTGGTTTATAGAGCTGCATTAATAAGCCGGTATTAATTACAGCATCTCTTTTATCGAGTACCAAATTTTAAAACACTTCCCGTGTTAGGTATACAATTCTTGAAAACTTGCAAAATTTTCGAGTGCGGGCAGGATTTGAACCTGCGACTTTCGCATTACTAGTGGCGACGCCTCTTCCATCTGGGCTACCGCAGCTCATTTCTTGCCCGCCAATTTTGCAAGTGTATTTTAATGCCAGTAACGCTTGGCATGGCTCCATCTACCGGGTTAGTTTTGCAACTAATAACCGGCGACTAATTCTATCTTTAAAGATAGACTACATTCAATCTGTAACGCTTCATCAGTAACGCTTGGCATGGCTCCATCTACCGGGTTAGTTTTGCAACTAATAACCGGCGACTAATTCTATCTTTAAAGATAGACTACATTCAATCTGTAAAGATAGAATTAGTCGCCGGTTATTAGTTGCAAAACTAACCCGGTAGATGGAGCCATGCCAAGCGTTACTGGCATTAAAATACACTTGCAAAATTGGCGGGCAAGAAATGAGCTGCGGTAGCCCAGATGGAAGAGGCGTCGCCACTAGTAATGCGAAAGTCGCAGGTTCAAATCCTGCCCGCACTCGAAAATTTTGCAAGTTTTCAAGAATTGTATACCTAACCATAAGAATAGATAATAATACTGCGTATAGAAACGAAACTCCTTTGTCTGGGCCCCAAAAGCCGCGCTTTAAATACCTACTTCCCCCCGCAGCCCGTAACGCCCCGCACTCTCCCGCGCTTTAAGTCGGGGCTGTCACATGCCAATAATTT
The DNA here is from genome assembly GCA_027580185.1 of Tuta absoluta. Classification (NCBI taxonomy): domain Eukaryota; kingdom Metazoa; phylum Arthropoda; class Insecta; order Lepidoptera; family Gelechiidae; genus Tuta; species Tuta absoluta. The sequence goes on from JAQAHW010000005.1 coordinate 14,636,479, forward strand.
TAATCCAGACTAGCGGCCAGACTAGCGGCCAGTCAAGCGGTTGCGACCGCTGCTAACAGTTTTCCCGTGGGAACAAAATATTTACCCGTTTTAAAGTCTTACCTTACCATTTTATTGTTAATAGGTAGGTACAGAATTTTAAAATAGGTGCAAAACAAACCTACGATACGAATGTGCTTATTTATCATTATCAGCTAACAATGACTTAGGCACCTAGGTAGTTTAAATTAGAAAATAGAAACTAGGTACCTACGTAAGTAAAAATAGGAGTACACACAACAATTACGTATAATAACGAATGGTAGGTTCCTAGGTATTTACTGTAAAATCATCACCTACCTTGGCTTATCTTTAGGCAAATTAAAAAAACTTAGATGCGGAGTCTTCCTCGCATCACTTTTGCAGCCATACATACCACAATAATTCGGCATTGCTAAATTTTTCACAAAAAATGAAAATTCGACCCGCATGACGAACGTTTCCGCGGCGAAGCGCACTCCCGACTGAATTGTTCTCTAAGAGACAGCCAGACGGATTGACCTTGAGCGCGTCTGGAGCGGGAGTGTCATCTCTATGTGATTTCTACTCTATGACCTAACACGGGAAGTGTTTTAAAATTTGGTACTCAATTTATCGCTGGTTTTCATCGCTTAGACTACATTCAATCTGTAAAGATAGAATTAGTCGCCGGTTATTAGTTGCAAAACTAACCCGGTAGATGGAGCCATGCCAAGCGTTACTGGCATTAAAATACACTTGCAAAATTGGCGGGCAAGAAATGAGCTGCGGTAGCCCAGATGGAAGAGGCGTCGCCACTAGTAATGCGAAAGTCGCAGGTTCAAATCCTGCCCGCACTCGAAAATTTTGCAAGTTTTCAAGAATTGTATACCTAACACGGGAAGTGTTTTAAAATTTGGTACTCAATTTATCGCTGGTTTTCATCGCTTAGACTACATTCAATCTGTAAAGATAGAATTAGTCGCCGGTTATTAGTTGCAAAACTAACCCGGTAGATGGAGCCATGCCAAGCGTTACTGGCATTAAAATACACTTGCAAAATTGGCGGGCAAGAAATGAGCTGCGGTAGCCCAGATGGAAGAGGCGTCGCCACTAGTAATGCGAAAGTCGCAGGTTCAAATCCTGCCCGCACTCGAAAATTTTGCAAGTTTTCAAGAATCTCTTTTATCCAAAATGCAGGAAAACACTTGACGGAATGACTGTTCTGTCTATGTGCTGGCCTGAAGCATTACGAAGGTGTATTATCCATCCACGCGTTAGCGTTATCGTGTATATACCTCCGAAGCAATTTCACAAATGTATACCTTCCATGAGCACCCTCCAAGGTTCCGGACACGTGCTGGGAATGGGTAGGGTGAGCTTATTGACGGCCACCCCGTACGCCACGGCGAGCGCATCTATGCCCTTGTACGGAGTCTCGCCCGTGAGCAGCTCCCACAGTAGAACACCGTAGGACCACACGTCGGAAGCGTGCGAAAACGTCGAGTTCTTTATCACCTGGAATTAGAACGAATATATTGTGTGTTTTCACGACTATTTTAGGGCGCGGCTTCAAACCATACGTTTGCGTGCTCTCGTAAGTCTTAGGATCCGGAAGTATCTGATTGATTAATGGGAGGAAAGAGAAAAACTTTCGGTTCTGCAATGTTTCAGCCAGCATACCTCGGGTGGCATCCAGGCGTAAGTCCCCGCTGCTGACATCCTGGTGGTCTTGTACACTTCCCGCGCGAGACCGAAATCCGTGATCTTGAGTGTCTTGTCTTCTAGCGTATCATCTGACAGTATCGTCTCACTGAGTAGAACTGAAACAAAAAAAGAAAGAAAATTATAGAATTGTCAATAAAATAATTGAGGTAGTGCCTGAATTTCGAAAACAGCAGTGAACTGCAATAGGCTGATGTGTTGATGTGACAATAAAGAATAACTTCTTCGAATTTAACTTTTTATTGTGTTGTTTTACGATTTTTGGTACTTTGTGTTATTTTTGTTGGACGAAGTGCTATTTTGTCACCACTTTGTCACATAAATCGGCTAACCAAAGCCTTCTTGGCCAACCCTGAAAGACTTAAAGATGCCAATCTGGGTATTGTTTTAAAAGTACGTAAACTTTATAATTACCGTAACAAGAAAACACTGACAACTATAACGTTTCTAGGAAATTATCTGTCATGGCTAACTGATTTTACTCTCCTCGTCACGGTTCGTATCTAATAAATGAACTATTATTAAAACCTACCTAGTTAAACGGTGGACCACCCAATCGGCTTCTTTTATTGTGATTGGAGCGGCACGTTCTTTGATCGCTAAACCGATAAAGCCGTTAAACCGCCAGTACATAATCTGTTAATCGGTAAAACGCGACACTTTGCCAAGATATTTTTTTTATATTGTTTGTAAAGCGTTTTCAATTTATTGCACCGCCGCGCCGCGCCAAAACTTGTGACCTGCCCACCCGCTTGTTTTGATTTTATTACCGACAGACGAAATGGTAAGGATCAACGCAGACCACACACGCGGAGCTCGTTTGAAAATATCAAAAAATGGTAGGTAGTAGTAGGTTTATAAAAATAATTCACGGACTTGAGGAGTGGGAATATACCTATAATCACATACTTAAATCTCTTATATCTTTGAAGACTTTTTATGTGAGAATGTTTGTGACCTATGGAAATAAGTTCTATGAAGATGGGGTAGGCAGAGCGCAAACGGCCGCAAAAAACAACCATCTACGCCACGTATGACAAATATTTGAGGGTCATTCGGAAAATTGTGTATCGCCGTAGTGACGGTTGTCAGCTCATCGCCTAAAATTGCAAGACACACCCTGGAGACCCTAAGTCGCCTCTTACGACTCCCACGGGAAAGAAATGGGGTGATGCTATTCTAAGCCGGTATCACACGGCACTACGTCTTAACTGAGCAATAATGTCGAAGGCGCAGTGAGGTGTGCAATGACCCCAACTGGCGGCAACACTTTGTTCCTGCAAACGACATGCGCAAAGGAACCGAAGTTAATAAGCTATTGGGTTTATCTCGCTATGCGCTTTCAACACTGCTCGTCATCCATTGCAGTTTCTGTGTAGCTAAAGGCTGTCGAAGTCGAAAACACGCAGCTATGTGCGCGTAACTCAGTTTTACATGAGATCCACGCATGTCAGAAAAGAGCCTAGCTGCGAAAACGAAACAGCATCGCCTTTTATAGTGCAGATGAGGAACCAGATTTGAATTTATTGCAATATTATCGTGACTTTAGTAAAATAGGTCAGCACCTTTTGTCAGGAGCCTACGACTAATGGCATCACCACTTGGTCTAGTCTAGCAGTCTACAATTTGACAGAAGCAGATTTTCAATAAATTACGTTTTAATCGAGTTTTGACTTTTCAGGTAATAAAGGCGTTGGTCACGCTCCATAATCCCCCTTAAGGATCCCTAGGTCCCATGTTAGGATTCTGGTAGACACGCAAAGTATTTGTTGTGCTATGAATTTCTGAAGTTGTTCTCAGTTCAAATTTTTCGTAAGAAACATGGTTCTGTGCTGATGAGGACACGGTCAGTTGTCTGTCACAATATTTAACCACGTCAGAGGCATAGGCAACTAGGTTTCTTGTTGGGCATAATTAAACAGCATCTTATTCATTCAGTTCTCACGTCCAAGTTTAAATTCAGGCAACTGTCGTATACAATATGAACCGGTCTTTCCAACGTGGGAACTGCCAAGCACCCAACTGCATATAATCAAATAGTCGTAACTCGGGTCTGCGAAGACACCTACCAGCTGAGTTCTGCGTCAAAACGTCGTAACTTTGGTACAAAGACAGGAGATCAAGAGAAGAAACCGCTACAAAATCGTTTAATTCATCGTAGTCATTGAAGTTCTGACTAATGGTGAAATAAAGCCTTTGATATTAAATATTTTACATTGAATATAAAAGCCTTTTTTCACCATTTTATTCTTAATTTTCATCAATTCTAAGGAAAAATACACAGTTGCTGTGTTTTTTGTTGTGACTAAAATTATGTTAGTTAATTTAATAAAGTTAATGCCTCATACATTTAAAACCAGGAAAATTTTACTCCAAAATGCTTTATATTATGACCCAATAGACCCTGGTCATTCTTCAGTCTGGGTATTCTTGCTTTGTACATATCAGTCTGTCTATCTTTGGCATCTCGACGCAAGGAATGGAGACTAGGAGCATTTTTTACGGTTAAGACCACAGGCCGAGTGATGCCGGCTTAGAATAGCATCACCCCATTTCTTTCCCGTGGGAGTCGTAAGAGGCGACTGAAGGACTCGAGGGTGTGTATTGCAATTTAGGCGATGGGCTGACAACCTGTCACTATGGCAATGCACTATTTTCCGAATGACCCTCAAATATTTGTCAGACGTGGCGTAAATGTTCGTCTTTTGCGGCCGTTTACGCTCTGCTGACCCCGCAAGGGATAATAGGCGTGATATATATAAGACCACAGGTTGGGACCTAACAGCGAGTAATACTACGTGCAACGCGAAGCGAAGTCTTTACTGCTACAAGTTCTGTGTTCCCCGAAGCCTGTAGTCGATGAATTATGCAGGGCACGAGTGGCATCGCGCGCCGACGGATATAGATCCGGTTCCTCTAGCATAACCGCTTCCGATTACCAAGCCTCCAACTAGAGGCAAAATGTGCTTGTAGCTTCATATTTTGTGAAAACTAGTTAGGAAGAACCACCATAGGCGGGCTCTTGATGAAAATCAGTCACTAGGCGCGGCGGTCACCAGTCACTAGCGCTTTGACGCCCTGACCTAAGGACTGGCGCACATCTGGCTTGAAACGAACAGTATTCGTCACCATAAAACAATTTTTAATAGATTTAAGTTGTGTTAATTGAGAATTTCACAATTCCTACGTTTCAAGCTCTTATAGAAACGAATTATATTAATTGAAAAATCCGAAATAAACACAACTTAGATCCGTTTTAAATTGTTTTATTGACTTATGTACTAGTTGTGCAAACTCAAGAAAATACTATGAACAGTATTCGTATTAATTAAAAAAAAAACAATATTGATTGGTCTAGCCGTTTGCTTCCGGCTCCGAAGTCAGTGCGAGCCGTTTTGCGAACAGACCTATAATTATGTCAGATAAAGTTCAATTTCAATAACTGTGCAAATGGGAAGGGCTCCCGCTAAATGGTTCTCTATCTAGGTGAGCTCTGACCTGAAAGGTTTATTAAAAGAGATAGAGCCCTATTTTGTAGCTAGGCTATAAAATTAAAAAATGACGTGAGGTCGCGCAAAGTAAGATCTGGTGATTAAAATGACGTAAAATATCAAGCTAAACTAGCTGCTGTAATGCTATGTCGCTGCCTAGCGCCAACCCACGCACGACACGAATAAATACCGTTGTAATAGATAAGCTATTACTAAACGGGTTGCTTAGCCTAGATAAACAAATATTTCATTTTAAAACTCCTTTTCATTGCTACGCACGATTTAAATCCCTTGTATATCGTTATTGAAAAACTTTGGTGTCTTTAGAAAAATTTGTCGATGCCACAGAGCAATAATTAGTAGCCTACAGTAGCTACTTTCATCCTGAACTTTGGCTATCTACCTATTCGTAAGGGCGATGTAACGAGCTTCTATTCAATTACTAAATGAACAAGGATAACTCGTCTAATCTCTTTTCAACTGGTGTCTGCCGCAGTATGCGCAGTTTCATGCTCATTTATTCTATTTTACGCTTATTTCCTTATCACAAGCAAACAATCGAAGGCAGTAAGATGGTAGTAGCCACGAGACGCCAGTGATGCAACCAAACTGGTTCTTCAAATTGCAGCACATCGTCTAGACAGGGGTGTTTCTTAATAAAAACATTATTTTTAACTAAATTTGATGGTCAACTACAGTCGCCGTCAGAGAGTTTGAAATTATTTAAAAAATATTATCTTCGAGTCTTACGACACATTAATTTGCAACCGAAGGTTATTTAATTTAAAACTAAGATATCTGCTGCTTGCTTGGTTCATTAAAAAAGGGTTTTTTATTTGTTAGGCTGAATTGCATGTGGTCCAGGGATGTCTAATCTAAATTTACCCCAGACTTTTTGTAGGGAGCTAGCGTTCACCCTCCGTGGCTTACCCGAAGGTAGCTGATTGTTATGTTCAAAATTAAAACAACTAGCCATTGGGCTGCCCAATGAATGGCACATAATCAGGGACGTCTACGGTTTATTAAAGGAGTACCAATTTTGCATTAAGTGGATCCATTGCATTCAACGTTATTTTATCTTTCCCTTATCTGTTATAATTTTCGGCAGATAAGTAACCTTTTCGAAAAGTATACTTCAAGTGACCCTGACGAAAAAACTAACTTGGAGGCGAGTAGGAACGTCGTACCGCTAGCATCGTCGGTGTCCATAAAATGGAAGTTAAATAAAACATTTACTACTGTACACGAAGTACACTGACAATAAAACCTACCTGTAACTTACTGTAACCTATTTACTATAAAATTGGGTTAGGTACTTTGAACCTATTTTTCACTTGAAGTTTTATACTGCTAAAGGTTTTGCATTTAGCCTGTTAGTTAAACTACAAACCCGCCTCAGACAATGACGACGTTTAATATGTCACACACTCTACAACTAGAGCCATGAAATTGAAATTATTTATTCAATGTAGGATAGTATTATCACTTATTGACGTCATGATCCGCCATTGTAAAAAAAATACATTTGTCTGTTTTTATAACAATTTTGTAATTTACTAATAGAAAACCGGCTCGGGCGGGAAAAATAAATAAAAATAAATTCACTGCCTAGGGGCTGGCCAGGTTAATCACACGGCATGTAACTTTACGCCACCACCATCTGAAAACGATATTTATTACAAATTGAAGTCCCCATTTTCAAAGCGTGTTATTTACATGCGTGTTATTTATTTGCCGTGTGATGCCGGCGTAGAATAGCATCACCCCATTTCTTACCCATGGGTGTCGTAAGAGGCGACTACGGGACTCGAGGGTTAGATGTGTATTGCAATTTTAGGCGATGGGCTGACAACCTGTCACTATAGTGATACACAGTTATCTGATTGAACCCCCCAAAAACATGTTTCTATAATGTTTTTCTAGTTTAAAGCTATCGTCATCCCGTGTTCTGTGGTCACCTACTTGAATACGCAATTTCCCTGCCTCCATCTTTAATAGGTGCTGAAACTGCTAACTTAATAGTCTTGAAGAAAACCTGGTGATAATGAATTGAACAAAAAGTGCATAAAGTACACAAAACAGTTTCAAAACAAATCACCTTTTCGACTATATTTTTAACCATATAATCGGCCAACGAACCATTTCAAAGTACAACCATGAACCCCACACTATAAAACTGCAGGCTATAAGTTTACTTCCAAGTATACATTGCGTGCATAGCCGGTAAATCCTCGCGTCAAGGCTATCCAGCTACGCAGTGAACATTGAATATTACCTGTAAACTACCTGTAGCTTTTTAATGGGTACATGGAAGCAGACGAGGCGTCAGACGAATGGCCTCGCTGGGGACATTAAACCCCGCACTTATTTATTGCTTTCCGAGAACCGTGTGTAGTTAGCCTAACCGGCTAACGTAGTAGCCGGCACTGCACGTACTTATACCTACGACGACAACCTGGCGAGCCACGCAAAGTTGCAGCGCAATTATAGTTTTTTTGTTTATTGTAAGCGATGATGGGTTTAACATCTCGCGTTTAACATTTCAAGGGGTGAACCAGACATGACACTGATCAACTTTCTGCACAACATTTCGCAACGGACATAGATCGAAATATGAAATAAATGTATCTATGGTCCACAATGTTTTACTCTATCAAATAATTTTGTATGGAGGCCAAACTTCTGAAGGTAAGTTTTTTTTTCGTTCCAAAAAAGCCTGGAGAAACCGGTCCTAAGCGTAGCAAAAATAACCAGTTCTTAAGGATCCAAGACCCGGTTTTTCCGTTACTTTATTTTTACTTTGCTCTATGTAATGTGATATCTATTGTTAATTTTCATGCCTTGCTTTCCACCTATTATTTTTATGATCTGAAAAGATGTAAGTTTTTTTTCGGACTCTACGATTTTAGCCCCGGGGCTCTGAAACCTACAGCCTACACCTAACCATTTGGTGGGCAGCTCACATGAAAGAGTTTTTTGGTTATAATATGAAAAAGCAAGAAAATAAACTACATCAAAAGTTTCAGAAAGAAGAACTAAAGGGAACGGGGTACCCGGTTTTGAGCAGATTTTGGAACCGAAAACCGGCTCTCAAAAAGAGTAAGTACGGTTCTGCATGCTCTAGTTTCAATCTTCATTCTTTTGGAAAAGACGTCGTTAGACTTGTACGTACTTAGTGTCTACGTATACACATGTCTGAGTAATGTATAAGTTTCATTTGTTCACTTACTACGTTTTAGGTTATAAGTACGATGATAATTCTGATGGCGAAACAAATAAGTTTAAATTGTATGAAATGTAGGTATGTGACTTTCAGATGGCGAAAACGAGAGATCGTGCCCTATGGCGTACCCTGGGGGAGGCCTACGTCCAGCAGTGGACTGCAATAGGCTTATGTATGTATGTGACTTTCGAACAAAAAAAACTTTGAAAGAAGCTTCGAATATCACATAACCATCAAAATAAACGATAATAATGAACTTTAATCATAACATCTGCAGTAAACATCAAGAGAATCAAGTTACCAAAAAAAACTTTGTATCGCAACACACATCGTAATCGCTAAAGAATCACAATACAAGGCTTGCTTGGCATTTAATTGTCGCATGAGCGTACAACTACAATTATATAAAGCAGATATCGTCATTCATTGCGTAGTGCAGAAAAGAATGTAACCGAGACGTGGTAATAAAAGCAGCAATGTATGTAGGCAGCGTTGGCATTTCCGGAGCGTATCTCTAGGTGGTACAATGGCATGTAGGCTCTCCCACCTGCCTTATAAGTAGCGCTCACGTTTCGCAGTATCTTGTAAACAATGTCTCCTGCATTTAATATTCAACTTTAAAGTATTTAAGGTAAAGTTCAAGTATTATTTCGATTGCGAAACTTATGTATCAATGATAAAATATATTATACGATTGTAACACTTAAAAATTTATAAAATAACGTCTGAAATGGAATGCAACTGGAAGTATGCGCTTAATATAGTAACGGCATGCGACGATAATGTTATTGTATAGAAAACTGTTTACCTACGTAACTAGGTCACACAGAGTAGCTGATAGATTTGTTTAAAAGGTTTTAAAAGCTTCCATTTAGAGTAACTTTGTTGTACAGTTAAGACTTTTTCCATTAGCTGTTAAAAAGTAACTTGTGTTTTTTGGATGTTATTTTTAACTTTGCTTTTAAACATTTTTGTAAGGAGCGACAGTCTTAAAGAATTTAACGATACATTTATAAATGAACCGGTACTTTACTTGTTTGCATAAGCAAGTGCATCCAAGCATGTTTTGTTATATTGAATGTATTTTGAGCAGATTTTCCAAATTCATGTTGTGCTAAACTATTTACCAATATGTGGAGATAACCCAAAAGTTCAACTTACCTGAAACAATAAGAATTATGAATTAGGCATACATTAGAAAGAATAAATCAGACAGTTAAAATGTAAATGAAAAAGGGTAAAAATGTTTACTGCAGCGCCCCCAGGGGAGTTGTTACCGTATCATCTATCTAAGAACATGCACCAATTAAATCTCAAACCCGTCACTCAAAACCGCATTACAATCAGATCAGTGGTTTTGGAGATAAATGGTAACATTGGTTTGCACAAACAAACGTTTACTGCAGCGCCCCCTAGTGAGTGTCGCAATAGCTATATAAGAAAATGTCCCAATTCAATTTAGGTCCATTACTGAAAAATACACAAAAATTCGACCAGTAGTTTTGGGATAGTGGATATAAATGATAACATTGATTCCCAAACACACACATATCCTCTCACCCCAGACGTTTATACCGTCTCCGTTCCGTCGTAGGTAAAAATAGTTATAAGCAAAAAACAAAGTTACAAATTAGCTAATCTGAATACTATCATTATCATTGAATACCTAATTTTTAAATACTTCCCGTGTTAAGTATAAAATTTTTGAAAACTTGCAAAAATTTCAATAAAAAAAAACATCATCATCATTTGTACAAAGTAGGTCTGACAAAAATTTGATCATCAGCATGTATAGTTGACAAGTAGTCGTAATAAAACACAGAAAATAGATACAACAACAATAGTTTTAATCTGTACTAAAAATTTAAATTCGAGACTTCGTGTGTATAAATGTATGTTTTTACCTCTTCACGTTTAAACGACTTGACGGATTTGGATGAAATTTGGTTTATAGATGAAATATAACCTGGAATAACGCAAAGGCTACTTACGAGGGGGCGTTTTTAAGTTCGCGGAACGGGGGATAAGGAGTGAAAATAAAAGGACAAAGTTATTTTTCTTTTAAAATATATTTACATGCTACTCTAACACTGTTTTCAGATCATTCAATTAGCTTGTGTATACCTTCATAAAAAATGTTTTGTCTTGACCCGAAAAATAAGCCAAAACTGCGTCCTTTACTTCTTCATCGCTTGAAAACTTCTTTCTACGAAGTTCTTTTTTTAGTTTTGGGGATAAATAATAATCACTGGGAGCCAGGTCAAGACTGTATGGTGGGTGTTCCAAAATATCGAAGCCCATCTTGTGCAGGGCGGCCAGTGCAACGCGGCTGGTGTGAACGGGCGCGTTGTCGTGCAAAAGCAGGACACCTTTGGCCAATTTTCCCCTTCGCTTTTCTTTAATTGCTTCTCTCAACCTCTCTAGAATTGACGCATAGTATTCTCCGGTTATGGAAACACTTTTGTCTTCATAATCGATCAACAGGATCCCTTCTGAATCCCAAAAGACTGTGGCCATGACCTTTCCAGCCGACTGTGACACCTTAAACTTCTTGGGTGGTGGTGTGCCTTTTTTGTGCCACTGCATGGAGTCTTGTTTGTACTCAGGTTCATAATGATGAACCCAAGTCTCGTCTCCAGTAACAATTCGACCCAATACTCCATCCTTGTCTTCACTACGGAGAGCCAAAATCGAACGAGAACACTCAACGCGACGTTGTTTTGAGGCGGTGTGAGCATTCGCGGCACCCATCTTGCGCAGACCTTTGACATGCCAAGATGATCATGTAGAATTTTAAAAATTGTTGTATCCGATACTCCAACCATTTCTGCAAGCGGTGTCTTCTTTAGTCTGGCATCTTCCGATATAATATTTTCAACTTTTTCGATCATTTCCGGAGTAGTCACTTCGATTGGCCAACCAGGGTGAAGGTCGTCTTTAATTGAGTCACTACCCTGTTTAAATAGACTATGCCACTTGTAAATCATGGTTTTACAAAGGCAAGAGTCCTGGTAAACAGATGACATCTCTTCCAGTATGGTTTTAACTGACTTTCCTTGCTTGGTAAGGAACATTATAACGGCTCGGTACTAGATTTTTTTCATTGTTCTGACTTTCTTCCAGATTTAGTTGTTTGGATGATGATAGTTCAAAAACTAATGATAAGATTGCGACAAAATTTCGTATTTATACTAATATTGAGTTGCTTAACTAGCTGTCATAACGGTAATCACCTTATTTTTGAACTACCCTCCCATTCCGCGAACTTAAAAACGCCCCCTCGTATAACCGCGGGATAACATGTTATTTCCACGATAAAAGCGAAAACAGCTCCGTGTGAAACTGCGGGGTGGAAATCTCGTTCATAATATTCATTCTAATGCATTTCATTATCATGAGGTAAAAGCTTAGTAGCATCTTGACCCAAAGGCAGTTTGTTTGTTGTTTAAAAATAAATTCTTAAACCTGTCCATGACGCGAACCTTAATGAAATTATTTATCTAGTGGTTCCAGTTAGAAAGCGGCCATCATTGGATGAATCACTGTCAAACATCACGTGTGAATCATCAGGTATCAGACTTGTTCCCGTTTGGCACAGTTTGGACAGTGGAGTGGTCAGTTACGAGATGTTATATCGGTCGATAGAATTGAAAATAGTGCTAGAAAAATAATTCATTCATTCAATGAAACATCTAGAACTTTCAAATCTCTATATATATATAATACAGGATTCTGACTTCCTACGAAAGATAGCGAAAGATTAAAACAGTTTACTAGAGAAGTTTTATTATCTGATTGAAATTCTATGTATGTAGGTAGACCCAGTATATGAAATGTCTATAAACTTACTAAAGAACAAGCAAGTAAAGTAATGACGATGAAATGTTTGTCAGACGTGGCGTAAATGTGAGTTTTTTACAGCCGTTTACGCTCTGCCCACCCCGTAAGGTATTATAGGCGTGATTTGTATGTTTATCAGTAAAGTAATTAATGACACCACAGAGTATCACAGATATCTAAAAGCAAACTCTCCCTTAGAAATAAGGTGAGAATTTACACCACCTGCGTAAAGGTGCTGTTCCAAACCGAGCGGCCTACGGCCGACGGCCGACGGCCGATGGCACATGCCCCGACTATCGGCCGTCGGCCGTCGGCCGCCGCGGCAGATGCCATTCCGAAGGCAGCGGCCGACGGCCGACAGCACATGGCAGAGTATAGTTATCAGGACTAGACTAAGTTTTGTTTATTAGGTTATTATGGTTCATCGGGTCGTTGGGTTCATCATGTGGCCAGAGTTCATCGGTTCGCTAGGTTCATCGGGTTGTCATGGTTCATCGGGTGATTATGGTTCATCGGGTCGTTGGGTTCATCTTGTCGTTAGGGTTCATCATGTGGCCAGAGTTCATCGGTTCGCTAGGTTCATCGGGTTATCATGGTTCATCGGGTCGTTGGATGCATCTTGTCGTTAGGGTTCATCATGTGGCCAAAGTTCATCGGTTCACTAGGTTCATCGGGTTATCATGGTTCATCGGTTTATTATGATTCATCGGGTCGTTGGGTTCATCTTGTCGTTAGGGTTCATCATGCGGCCAGAGTTTATCGGTTCGCTAGGTTCATCGGGTTATCATGGTTCATCGGGTTATCATGGTTCATCGGGTTGTCATGGTTCATCGGGTTATCATGGTTCATCGTGTCTTTAAGATCATTTAAAGTAAACAGTCGCATTCGACTATTTTGGATGGTAGAATAGGTACTTGTATGTTTTGTATATCGTATGGCCGCGGCGGCTTTACGATAAACAAGTACTATTCTACTATCCAAAATGGTCGAATGCGACTGTTTAGTTAAGATGATTCTAAAGACCCGGTGAACCCAGCCAAACTCTGGCTACATGATGAACCCTAACAACAAGAGGAACCCAACGACCCGATGAACCATAATAACCATGACAACCCAATGAACCTAGCGAAACGATGAACTCTGACCACATGATGAACCCTAACGACAAAATGAACTCAACGACCCGATCAACCGTAATGACCCGATGAACCATGATAAACCGATGAACTACGATAACCCGATGAACCTAGCGAACCCATAAACTCTGGCCACATGATGAATCCTAACGACAAAATGAATTCAACGACCCGATGAACCATAATAACCCGATGAACCATGATAACCCGATGAACCTAGCGAACCGATGAACTATGGCCACATGATGAACCCGAACGACAAATTGAACCCAACGACCCGATGAACTGTAATAACCCGATGAACCATAATAACCCGATGAACCATGACAACCCGATGAACCTAGCGAAACGATGAACTCTGATGACAACATGATGAACCCTAAAGACAAAATGAACCCAACGACCCGATGAACCGTAACAACCCGATGAACCATGATAAACCGATGAACCATGATAACCCGATGAACCTAGCGAACCCATGAACTCTGGCCACATGATGAATCCTAACGACAAAATGAATCCAACGACCCGATGAACCATAATAACCCGATGAACCATGATAACCCGATGAACCTAGCGAAAGGATGAACTCTGGCCACATGACGAACCCTAAAGAAAAGATGAACCCTAACGACATGATGAACCCAACGACCCGATGAACCGTAATAACCCGATGAACCATGATAACCCGATAAACCATGATAACCCGATGAACCTTGCGAACCGATGAACTCTGACGACATGATGAACCCTAACGACAAAATGAATGCAACGACCCGATGAACCATGATAACCCGATGAATCTAGCGAACCGATGAAGTCTGGCCACATGATGAACCCTAACGACAAGATGAACTCAACGACCCGATGAACCTAGCGAACCGATGAACTATGGCCGCATGATGAACCCGAACGACAAGATGAACCCAACGACCCGATGAACCACAGTAACCCGATGAACCATGATAACCCGATGAACCTAGCGAACCGATGAACTCTGGCCACATGATGAACCCTAACGACATTATGAACCCAACGACCCGATGAACCATCATAACCTATTAAACATAATAACTAGTTCTGAAAACTATATTCCGACCCAAACAAAGTAAAGCCGCCGCGGCTATACTGGTCTGCAGTTATGTGCCGTCGGCCGTCGGCCGCCGCGGCAGATGCGCGGCGGCCGATAGCATGTGCAGTCGCCGCTCGGTTCGGATAGTATCCCATACAAGCCCATACGAACCAGTAGTGCCGCGGCGGCCGACGGCCGACGGCCGACGGCCGACGGCACATAACTGCAGACCAGTATAGCCGCGGCGGCTTTACGTTGTTTGGGTCGGAATATAGTTTTCAGAACTAGTTATTATGTTTAATAGGGTTTATAATGTCGTTAGAGTTTATCATGTGTCCAGAGTTCATCGGATCGCTAGGTTCATCGGGTTATCATGGTTCATCGGGTTACTATGGTTCATCGGATCGTTGAGTTCATCTTGTCGTTCGGGTTCATCATGTGGCCATAGTTCATCTGTTCGCTAGGTTCATCGGGTTATTATGGTTCATCGGGTCGTTGAGTTCATCTTGTCGTTAGGGTTCATCATGTGGCCAGACTTCATCGGTTCGCTAGATTCATCGGGTTATCATGGTTCATCGGGTTATTATGGTTCATCGGGTCGTTGGATTCATTTTGTCGTTAGGGTTCATCATGTGGCCAGAGTTCATCGGTTCGCAAGGTTCATCGGGTTATCGTGGTTTATCAGGTTATCATGGTTCATCGGGTTATTATGGTTCATCGGGTCGTTGGGTTCATCTTGTCGTTAGGGTTCATCATGTGGCCAGATTTCATCGGTTCGCTAGGTTCATCGGGTTATCATGGTTCATCGGGTTATTATGGTTCATCGGGTCGTTGGATTCATTTTGTCGTTAGGATTCATCATGTGGCCAGAGTTCATCGTTTCGCTAGGTTCATCGGGTTATCATGGTTCATCGGGTTATTATGGTTCATCGGGTCGTTGGGTTCATCTTGTCGTTAGAGTTCATCATGTGGCCAGATTTCATCGGTTCGCTAGGTTCATGGGGTTATCATGGTTCATCGGGTTATTATGGTTCATCGGGTCGTTGGATTCATTTTGTCGTTAGGATTCATCATGTGGCCAGAGTTCATGGGTTCGCTAGGTACATCGGGTTATCATGGTTCATCGGTTTATCATGGTTCATCGGGTTGTTATGGTTCATCGGGTCGTTGGGTTCATTTTGTCGTTAGGGTTCATCATGTGGTCATCAGAGTTCGTCGTTTCGCTAGGTTCATCGGGTTGTCATGGTTCATCGGGTTGTCATGGTTCATCGGGTTATTATGGTTTATCGGGTTATTAGGTTCATCGGGTCGTTGGATTCATTATTTCGTTAGGGTTCATCATGTGGCCAGAGTTCATCGGTTTGCTAGGTTCATCGGGTTATGATGGTTCATCGAGTCGTTGGGTTCATCTTGTCATTACGGTTCATCATGTTATTAGGTTCATCGGGTCGTTGGATTCATTATTTCGTTAGGGTTCATCATGTGGCCAGAGTTCATCGGTTCGCTATGTTCATCGGTTTATCATGGTTCATCGGGTTATTATGGTTCATCGGGTCGTTGAGTTCATCTTGTTGTTAGGGTTCATCATGTAGCCAGAGTTCATCGGGTGGTTAGAGTTCATCAGTTGGCTGGGTTCATCGGGTCTTTAGGATCATCTCAACTAAACAGTCGCATTCGACCATTTTCGATAGTAGAATATTACTTGTGTATCGTATCTTGTTGTTTGCCTTGTGATGCCGGCTAAGAATAGCGTCGCCCCATTTCCTTGCTGTGTGATGCTTGCTTAGAATAACATCACCCCATTTCTTTCCCGTGGGAGTCGTAAGAGGCGACGGAGGGACTTGAGGGCGTGTATTGCAATTTTAGGCGATGGGCTGACAACCTGTCACTATGGCATACGTAAATCACGCTTTTATCCCTTACGGGGTAGGCAGAGCGTTAATGGCCGTAAAACGGATATTAACACCACTTCTGACAAAAGTTTGAGGGTCAATCAGATAACTATGTATCACAATAGTGACAGGTTGTCAGCCCATCGCCTAAAATTGTAATGTATGTATTGCTATTCTAAGCCGGCGTCACTATGGCAATACACAATTTTTCGAATAACCATTCAATCATTATTGTCAGACGTGGCATAAATGTCCGTTTCTTGCGGCCGTTTCCGCTCTGCCCACCCCGCAAGGGATTATAGGCATGATATGTGTGTGTGTGTGTGTTGTTTGTGTATATATCGTAAAGCCGCCGCAACTATAGTGGTCTGTATATAGACTCTGGACCTGGTCTGTCATGATCATGACCAGTATAAAGTTAAAATTATCCTAAAGACCCAATGAACCATGATAGCCCGATGAACCTAGCGAACCGATAAACTCTGGCGACTCGATGAACAATAACGACCCGATGAACTCTGGCCACATGATGAACCCTAACGACAAGATGATTCCAACGACCCGATGAACCATAATAACCCGATGAACCATGATAACCCGATGAACCTAGCAAAACGATGAACTCTGGCCAAATGATGAACCCTAACGATAAAATGAACCCAACGACCCGATGAACCGTAATAACCCGATGAACCATGATAACCCGATGAACCTAGCAAAACGATGAACTCTGGCCACATGATGAACCCTAACGATAAAATGAACCCAACGACCCTATGAACCATAATAACCCGATGAACCATAATAACCTAATAAACATAATAACTAAGTCCTGAAAACTATACTCTGACATGTGCTGTCGGCCGTCGGCCGCCGCCTTCGGAATGACATCTGCCGCGGCGGCCGACGGCCGACGGCCGATAGCCGCGCCATGTGCCATCGGCCGTCGGCCGTCGGCCGTAGGCCGCTCGGTTCGGAACAGCACCTTTAGGCCTATTATGACCTACGCCAGCGTAGCCTTTGCTCACACCTTCGATTCACATCTGAAAATGCTGCAGGTCATCCAAAACCGTTTCATGCGCAAAGCTACCGGGGCGCCCTGGTACATGCGTAACGCCAACCTCCACATCGACTTAGGCCTCCCTACTTAAAGCGTATATGAAAGAAGCGTCTCGTCGCTTCTTCGATAATGCTCCCCATCATAAAAACCCCTTGATAGTTGCCGCGTCCAACTACTTCCCCCATCCAACCTCGCGTTTAAACACCGTCCGAGACACATCCTTACGGAAGAAGATGATGAAATCACAGTAGCCACTGCTGCAGCCATTGCGAGTAGATCACACTCCACAAGCTCCTCAAGCAACCGACGCCCCCGCCGGCGGGGGCGCGGAGGTCCCTCATTTGCTCCCCACTTTGGGAACTACCGGCACGTGCCGGGTAGATTCAGTCCAATACGTTCTTCCCAGAACAACTCGTAAGCCCAATCGCGCCCCAAGGGCGCGATTGAGCTGGTTGTTTGAACAACCACAAGCTTTTCCGGGTGAGCTCCTGCTCCCCACCATACCATCAGGTGTAGATTAAAAGCCCCGGGGCTAAAAATCGTAAAGTCCACAACTAAAAAAAAAAAAACAGATATCTAAATCTATCTAAAAGAGCTTTTTTTCACAATTAATTTCGACAGTGTTTTTGTATCTACAATACCTAGGCCTACGCAGCTTCGTAGGTTAGCTGCGACTGGACAAGTCACCACGGCTTTCGACCGCTCTGCGACCGCAGAAATGCACGCTCTGGATACTGCAATACTTTGGACACATTGCCATACAAAAGTTAAAGGTCTGGAAAGACTTCTATTGTCAGGGAAAATTAAGGGAAAGCAGCCCAGAGGACGATGCGCGAGACGGTGGCTGGAT
The DNA here is from genome assembly GCA_027580185.1 of Tuta absoluta. Taxonomy (NCBI): domain Eukaryota; kingdom Metazoa; phylum Arthropoda; class Insecta; order Lepidoptera; family Gelechiidae; genus Tuta; species Tuta absoluta. The sequence goes on from JAQAHW010000005.1 coordinate 14,654,765, forward strand.
CACGTCTCCGAACAACCTGGAGATGCCCACCAACACAGCACTCCACGAAGCGCAAGATCGAGCCTGAATGGAATCAAATCACCCAGTGTACGGAGTCACGATCCATAGCAGGGAGAGAGAGGTCAGTCGCAGTTTTCACTCAAAACAAATTAACTTATTTATTTTCACGGATTTCTTTCGCAATGCAATGTCTCGTAAACAAGTAAGCTAATACCGTTACCTCATACATATTCATCGGAATACTGTAGACGACTTGTTACCTTTATATGGCAAATCTTGATCAGATTAATCTTAATTAATCGTAGCAGGCAAATTAGTGCGGGGCTTACATCCGCCAGACATGAATTGGGGTCTCGGTCGGTGTTGAGTATAATGTAAGGTGAAAAATTGACAGAATACTTTCCAACTGTAGGGGGCCAGGTCAAAATTTGTTACCACGTTAGGCAGACGGACTGGTGAATAGGAAATGTAAACAAAATTCTGCAGCCGTCTCAATAACTTTAATGTATTCTTAATAAATTTAGTGGACTAACTTACACACGAAACAGAATTTTCTTTTTAAAATGTCATCCTGGTCATGAATAGACGCTGCAGGAACAAAACCAAAAATCACAGAGTAGGTCAGATACTACATTTTCGGTGACGTACCTGACAATAGTAAAGAAACCATGTTGACACCAGGGTCATACACGTCATTCAACTTGACACGCCATGCGCGTGGGCAGAAGGCAGGACGCAAGATATTGACAGCTAGAAAGTTATCAGCTGAGCGTAACAATAAAGTTGTATTATTCTCTGTTCGTGTCGGTCTCTTCAGTAAATTATAATATTAAACTGCAGGACCAAAAGATGCAGTGCAAAGGAGAACTTTAATGAAATGTCAAAAACGACGTTTTGTATTAAGATACCTGTACATATAAGAAAAAAACAGTGCCTTTGGCTGGGGCCGTTGTAATTTATTTTTAAAAGTTTCTTTTACAATAAGGGAGTTAGCATTTTTCATTTTAGATGACTGTTTTGTTTTTGGCCTACAACTTAAAAATACTAATACACTCCAGTGTATTAGTACACATTTTCACAGTACACGATACACATTTTCTAAATTACCCTTAAAAAGTTTGTCAGACGTGGCGTAAATGTCGGTTTTGTTGCCGTTTACGCTCTGCCTACCCCGCAAGGGATAATGGGCGTGATATGTGTATGTATGCATGTATTAGTACACTGACAAAGTAGTGAACTACTAAAACAAAGAAGTGGAATATTGCGCAGTTCTAGGACGCATTCTATACTAACAAAATTATCTTTGAACGCACTATGCGGCAACTGCAGTGAAACTAGCAGCCGAAGACAAAAGCTGTTAAAATCCGCGTGTTGCACGGCAGCTGTTCTGCGATTTATTTATTTATTACTAGAGACCAGGTTATATACATTTGCATTTTTTAAATCGTATTATGATGCTTATTATTGACACATCAATATTCTTCGAACGCAGCGCGTCTTTTGTGTTCTCCTGTCTATTACGTTTTGCTACAATTAATTTCATTGTTGGCGAGTGCGCTCATTGATTTGTCAAAATTTGTTAGCGGACCTCGTCTTCCGAAAAATATTGCGTCTTTGTGGATAACTAACTATCCTATATGATTTAGTTTAGATACGGCAGAAATATTGTACACTATCGAAACTTGTAATTTCATCTTGCATATATTGCCAGGTTTCATCACTTTTCGTGTATAGAATTCAAGAATTTTTTCATGCATATTTGCATGCGTATATCAGGCTTTTTATGCTGCATATAATCCGGTCCCTATTAATTACACTGCCCGTTCGCGTGGTGGTATGGTGTTGCCTTTAGTGCGAATGCCGCTTATATTCGTTATCATAAGGACGAATGTATACATACATATCACAAAGAGCTGAAAGTTCCGCAAACCGTAACAAATACATCCTTGCGGTGTGTGATTAAGCGGCCTTGTAACGCATAGGGACTTAAATGTTTTTATTTTATATTTTCTGTTGGTTTGTTTCCCCAGCAAATTGCGTAATAGGGCAGTAGGAGCTGGATTTTTGTCAACATGTGACGTCGTCGATGTAGCGAGTTAACCCCAATGCTGATGGTTTTCCTACACAACTACGAAGACATGCTTCTCGGCACATAGGCCTCCAATGGATAATCATTGATTATTGATTAATGTTTTTGCCAATCACTTACAATTACAATCAACACACAAGAATTCTACTAATAAAAAAAAATCGGGCTCGTCTGAATTAAATGCTACAATATAGAAGCAAACGTAATTTTAGGAGGCTTTAGCTTCAAATTTTAGATAAATGTTTACCATTGCAATGACTCAAAAATATTTATTCTTAGTATCAACTGTACTGGTATCAACGTACACTTAATGCATGGAGCTTAACAAGGATCAATACGTGGAAGCAATAAGAAGAACTCTTACAGCAAAACGCACGTTCCATTTTCTCTAATCAGTAAAGAAATATAAAAACATAAAGACTCCTAATCGCCAAGGCGAACATGCGGTTGGAAAAACCCAGACCATTGTTCTACCGTGTTTCTACCAGTGCTAAAGTACAGATTCAGTAGATGGTCTTTCTTTGTATGTAAACTTTGCCGATGATCGTATTTACATTACAATATTAGTTCTGCGTTTTGTGCTATTTGCGTTAATTTTACTGCCTGTAACTAGGTTCTTGTAGAGTTTGTAGGGTTTTGTGCAAACCTCTCATGGGAGGGTTCCAATAAGCATCTGTTGCTGCCTCTAAGTAGGTGCGTTCGTTCCTGTATTGCGCTTTGAACGACAGCAAATAGAATAGTTTCTGATGAGGATGCACTCACAGACCCACCATACTGATAGATCCACAGACAATGGTCAATCTTCTTGTCCAACCACGCACGCAGGAACAACAAATGCTGGCCACAGACAATGCGATGACAGTTTGACAACTGAAGATGTTTGAAGCACGCCAACTCGATAGAGTAAAAACGGGCGCGAAATACTAGCCATACGTGAAACATGATCTTCGTTTCGTTCGTCTGATGGTGAGCAACGAAAGTATCTCCAAGTGATACCAGAAGCCGTTAAGCGAGTTATGTCATACTCGGTGAAGTTGTCGTACTTCCATAAGTATTCAGGAGGGAGGGTGGTATTGACTGGATGGCGAAAACGAGCCTTATGGCGTACCCTGTTACGGTAAATATCTGTTGTGATATGAATTAGCTTTCATAATCCAAGCTGCCAAACATTTCAAAAGACAGTCTCATGTTACATAGATAAACACGCTTTGGGCTTACGTTACGGGCCATCACACTCTTGTCATTGTCAGGCAATCAGGTGATTCAGTCTGCATTGTCCTTTATATTAGTATTCAGAAATATAATTTGCAAGTCTAGGCGTCTGTGGACACGCAAAAGCAATTAGCCCCATCTACCCTTTCGTCATCATCACATCAACTATGACGCGTATTCTTGGAAAAAGAAGTGTAGTTCCAAGGACTAATTATTTATAGGGTTTTTACTCCAACCAGCTGATCCGATAGACAGTTTACAAACATAAATGCAAATCATGCTTCCATCAAAGGCCAAATGAAAGCCGTTTTCTAAGCGTCTTTCGAGGATCAGAGCTAGATTTTTTTTTTGTAGTTTATCTCGTATTAATAAACCACACACGAAAATGTACAACGTATGTTGTAGTGTACAACCTATGTTCAGTCAATAAAACCAATCAAGGAAAAAGCCATCGCAGTTGCAAATATCGTTGCTACCATAAAACGCGGTATCAAGTCTTACAATTACAACAGACCCAATATCCAATAAAGCTTAATACATACATATTTTAATAAGTACACGCACGAAGCCTTCATTCATAAAACGGGTTGGCATTAAAAACATGGTGAAATTTCTGCCGTAAGTGGCCGAGACAAGCGTGGCGATTAAATCAGTATAATGATTGCGATTCTCAAGCAAACCTGATTGCTGAATATGGCGATAGTGGATGGAAAATGGTGAGAGAGTAACAGCCATTACTAGGTCGCAAATACGGTCAGAATCAACTGCATTTTTATTGCCACTATCAACTATCAGTTCCTGAGCGGGGTAGGTGAAACATCTATAGCTGAATTTCGCATTTATTCACTAATTTCGCGGACTATACAGAGTGTTTGGCTGAGGAGGGTTAAGAGCAACTTTTTTTTTTAATGCTATTTTTAAACGACTTCAAGAAGGAGGAGGTTCTCAATATGTAGTGCTTTTTTATGTTCACCGATTACTCAAAGACGGCCGATGTGGCGCAGTGGTAGTGCGAATACCTGCGACGCAAAGGTTCCGGATTCGATTATCGGTGGGGCACTGACAAAGTTGATATTTATCACTTTGTGAATTTGTTCTTGGTCTGGTTAGGACATTGCAGGGTGAACCACCTGATTCACCGAAAAGAAATGGTTCCGTGCTTCGGAGAGCATGTTAAGCCGTCGGTCCCAGTTGCTGTCGATGATTACTTAGACGGCGGTCGTTACACATCCATGTCAGAGGCCTACTAGTAATAGGCAGTTGAAAACTCTTGACACCAGGGTTCATCGTGTCGTTGGACGACTAGGTATTCCACACGAAAAGAGGGAGAGATTGAAAGATGCCTGGACTAATTTAGTTTTTTTTTTTTAATTCAAATTGAACACTGTCTAGTTGGTCCTATAGTCATCAAGTTGGGATGTGATGAAGAAATACTGGAGAAATGTTTCTAGGCAAATTTATGTGCATGATATTATTTATTTATGGCGTGATATGTGTGTGTATGTATGTATTTGTATCAAGCCTATACGTTTTACGTCTGAAAAATGAAAATCAATTTTAAATCAAAATTATTTTTTTGTTCTAGTGCCCCAGTAGGTACTAGGCACCTACTTATTAATCACTTAGAGAAGCTTCGACTGCCAGCGGCGCAAAGGTTCCGGTTCGGTGGGACACTCACAAAATTGATATTTATTACTTTGTGAATTTTTTCCCAGTCTGGTCAGGACATTGCAGGGTGAACCAACTGATTGTCCGAAAAGAAATGGTTCCGCGTTCCGGAGGGCACGTTAAGACGTCGGTCCCAGTTGCTGTCTATGATTACTTAGACGGCGGTTGTGACACAACCATCCTGGGAATTGGGTAAAAAAAACGCAGACGTCCCAACCCGAGGAAGAATAAGAACACAACCATGTCAGAGGCCTACTAGTGGTAGTAGGCGGTTGAAAAACTCTAACACCGGGTTCATCGGGTTATTGGTCCCATATGAAAAGAGAGAGACTTGAAGGAGGTTTACTTTTTTTGCTTTGCTTATTCGTGGGAGTCGTAAGAGGCTACTGAGGGACTCAAGGGTGTGATTTTAGGCGATACACAATTCTCCGAATGATCCTCAAATCATTCAGACATGGGATTAATGTCCATTTTTTGCGGCTGTTTACGCTCTGCCTACCCCGCGAGGGATTATAGGCGTGATATGTGTGTGTGTGTGTTATTCTTATTTCTTTATTTTTACATTAGTCATTATATGTACTAACTAACAAAATAAATCACTCTCATGTAACTCAATAAGGTAAAGGATTGATTACTAATTTTAGAGCATTTACACAGCCAGGATTTCACTAATTGCAGCCAAGAAAAGGTCCTTTCACCTTTTTTCACCTTTAAAATGCTGCCTTTTTGTAAATGCTGAAATTTCTTACAAGATCTTGCAATGTTTTTGAAAATAGGTTAAATAGGCTACACAAAAATAAAAATAGGACAATATTTGAAGAAACAAAAGTGAGTCAAAGTTGCAAATACCATAAGGGTGGCCGTGATTCGGCATAAATCTACCCTAGTTGATTTTTCAGAATTTTCTTGTAGAGTCTAGATAAAAAAGTGAATGCAACTGCATATAATAAGGCATTAGAATGATTGTGTCAAAAAATTACACTAGGCTATGCCTCATGTGATAAACATAGACTCACATTCTAATGCCCCCTTAGAGTATACATATGTCTATGTATACTCTAAGAATACATACACATATCACGCCTATAATCCCTTGAGGGGTAGGCAGAGCGTAAACAGCTGCAAAAAACGGCTATTTACACCGGGTTTGACAAATGTTTGAGGGTCATTCGGAAAATTGTGTATCGCTATAGTGACAGGTTGTCAGCCCATCGCCTAAAATATTAATATACACCCTCGAGTCCCTTAGTCGCCTCTTACGTCTCCCACGGGAAAGAAATGGGGTGATGTTATTCTAAGCCGGCATTACACGGCACTCTAAGAATGCCCCCCATTATATGACATTGCATAAGCTACTATTATTTTATTTCCTATATAAAAAGATCCTTGGGTGGAATTCAAACCATTGAGTAGTAGAATAAAGATCTAAATGATTTTGTCCTTATAAACAGAGTACCAGAGACTATGCAAATACAAAGCTTTAATATTGCACACTACAGGGGAAAAGCAAGAAAAGCTGGTTATCGGCTTTGCAACATGCAGCACCAAAAATGGGCTTGCTTATTAATGCGTGAAAACGGCTTTGTTGATTGTCGACACACAATTGCAGTGGCAGACCTGTGGAAACCTGGTGGTATACTATATGAAGTTAGCTGAGCACAGTTGGAAACCTTCTGGGTCTGTGAATAAATACCACAGGGCAAAATAGGGTGGAATGGAAGAAGTTCTTTGCACCAATGGGGTGCAATAGGTCATCAACAACAACAAAGTACCAAATCGCTAACATGCCTTACCAGTACTGAAATTTACAGTATTAGGACTATTTGAGTCACAGTGTATTTTCTGGGGAAAAGTGTACAGCAGTCTACAAAAACATATTGGATTAAAAGATTAAGATCTATTTTACTTGGTTCAAACCTACTACTTAGACTAAGTTATAATAAAAAGGGTAAGAACTTACCGTTTGAACTCTTCAGGTCCCTGTGTATGAGTGATATGGGTGCATCAACATGCAGATACGCCATTCCTCTCGCCACCTGGATCGCCCAGTCCACTAGGATGCCAGGCCTGATCTTGCGGCCCGATAGCACCCGGTTTAGCGGGCCCCCGCGCGCGTATTCCATCACTAGACACAAGTTAGGCTCCTCCAAACAAACCCCCTTCAACGACACTATGTTCTCATGTTGCAACATCCAAAACAACTTCGCTTCCTGAAGCACACTTTCTTTGATAACTTCGATATCCTCGTTAGCGTCTTGCCGCGCCGCCTTGACGGCGACCACCTCATCTTTCCAGTACCCGCGATACACTTTCCCGAAGCCGCCGACGCCGATGACCTCCTCCAGCTTGAGCTCCGAGAAGGAGACGCGGGGAGGGTCCACGTCCCCCACGGCGACCGACAGCGGGTCCTCCTCCGTGACGTACACGGCCGGGAAGATACCGACGCGGTCCCCGATCTTGCCGGTCCACCAGCCCTCGTCGCCCGAGATGTTCGCGTCCTTGGACAGCACCTCGACGATCTCGCCGCGGCGCAACGACAGCTCGTCTTCCCCTTGCGCGACATAGTCGTAGATGGCCGTATGCAGGTTGAGCGGCGGGCGCTCGTCGTCGGCCGCCATGGCCGCTCGGCCGGCCGCGGGTCGCGGGACCATCACCCCGGCCGCGCCCACATCGCGCGCCGCTCCGCTCACACCCGACACTGCTGCAACTCCCGCCTACTGATCCAGCACATAACTACACACAACAAAACACGTTTGGTTAGGATCACCGTATTATTCCGCCATCTTTGTTTCTCACATCGATCATGGCGGTGTTGTATACGGCCGTTTACTATATTAAAATCACTCGTTTGTTTTCACACACGCGGCGGCTATAATCGCGAGGGTATGAAGTGTGGTGGTTGTAATTATGTCGACTATTTTTCATTCATTTATCTTTTCGATAAACGGACGAAATGACAACCATACCACAACGAAGTCAGCAGTGACAATTTGACAACTGGAGAATGGTGTTACCTTTATAATGAAATAACTTCTACCACAAGGATTAAAACATTACAAACATTTGGCCTAAGTATTTTATCTAAACTAGCACTTTAACGGCGGTTTCACCCGTTGCTCAGTGATTTTCCCCTGGAATACAATGTTTTTAGACGGATATTTTACATAACTTCTTTTATAAATGAGGCGCTTCTTAAGCCCTCATTTACCCCGCTAAAACATGTGTGTGACCTTCAAACCTTTCACATAAAGTTTAAAACCTATAAAAACATAACAATAGTAGGAATATTAGGGTAGGGTATGGTGTAAAGAAAGAATGATCAAATCGATTTTGGTTATATTTGCGTGATTAGTGACATCTATCGGCACGTAGCCAAACTAAACAGAGTACGCAATACAGCCCTTGTAATGGGAGTTTTTCTATTGACAGTTCTCTTGATAGTTCTGAATGTCAAACCAGAGGGCGCTGTGCTAAACTAAAATTTTGACGTTTCAATACGGCTAGCGTCAGCCATAGTTTTGTCACAGGTTCCGTTTCACGTTGTGTTCGTTACAAATCAATTATGTTAGATTGATTTACTACAAAATAAACGTGCGTGGTATGAACGCACGCATGTTGCATCCGGTCAACATAGGCAGTAGGTGGCAGTAGCGATGTAACGAATACAAATTAACTATATGTACAAATGTCACGTTCTGAACATTCGCGAATAAAAAAATTATCAATACGAATACTTGTTATCAGCATGCGCGAATGCCAATATTCTGTTCTTTTTATTACTTTGGCACAGTATAATTAACCTTATGCTCTATAGCTTTGTGGCAGTCTCAAATCAGTAAAATATACGAAATATAATGACTAAGTTTCTGTATCGAGACCGAGCAATGTCTCGAATTTGTTTTTTAATATTCTAAAAATAAATTGATTCTCCAATATGAACATTGTCATTGTAGCAATTTCCCAATATTTTACCGATGTTCGTACTCGTAAAATCTCTAAAAACTTTACGAATGCGAATATTTTAAAATATTTAATCATTAAATAGGTACTAGAAAATAAGATTAAAATAATGTTAAAGATAAAAGTCGTACCTTTCGTATATCATGATATTCGTGATAAAGGGCAAACATCTGGTGTAACTACCTGTAGCTACCTTGTGTCTGCTAGGAGTCTATTTACTTCTTTGAAAAGTTGACAGTACCTATTTGACATATTTTACAGTGTACGACGTACTTTCGTGTGTACGACAAGCACAAACATACATATATCACACCTCTATCCCTTGCGGGGTAGGCAGAGCGATAATAAATATTTGAGGGTCATTTCAGAAAAATCGTTTATCACTATAGTGAAAGATTGTCAGTCTGGCGCCTAAAATTGTGGCATTCATGAAACCCTGGAGTCCCTTAGCACCTTTTACTACACCCGCCGAAAAGAAATGGGGTGATGCTATTCTAGGCCGGCATCTCACGCCAAACGGCGACAAACACACACTTACTCGAATAAATACTCATGCACAAAACAGAGAATTCACAGAAAGGCAGCTTACCTCCATTTCGATGATTGATACCTACTCTTTTAGTGTTACTACTGTTTTTTATGTAATGTTTGGAATGGATTAAACATTGTTGCACTACTTACAATATAGCATGCAATAATTGTCATGAAAAAATAAAAGTTTGTATACCTAAGCTACATCGCAAGCCAAGGCTACTTGGGTACTTAATTTTACTTAGATACTTACTTGCCTAAAACAGAAGTGTTCTACGAGCTATAAATAAGTTATTGGAAAAAAAGAGATAGCCCACAAATGTATATTTTGATTTTTAATAATTATTTCTGTATTTTTTATAAATTTTTGCTTGGACACTTGCATGTTATAAAAAATTTATAAACCGAAGTCCAAGTACAGCCTGGATTCGCACTCGACGGATTCCGTAATATTACCGAATCAAAGCAAAATGTAATTAAATCACAATGACACCATTTGTTCTTCACCGCTTTGATATGTTCAAAAACTCAAAAATATGCGGCACGAGAAATATCCGAAAAGAGTGATCGTGCTTATATTGATATTAAACGTGGGGACACTGTTGATTCTTACTGTCGTGAATTTCGAGTGAATTCCGGTAGTGATCGACAAAATCTTATGAAGAATTGAACACCAATACTACGAAGTCCAAGGCATCGAACGCAGTTGACACTCGACTACTCGGGTGTTAGATTTGGTTCCATTTCACCCGGTAACGGTGGTGGTGGCGTGTAGATGTGTGCGTGTGAGTTATTGACATTTTCTTGTAGCCGTGCCACCTGTCTTGAGCGTGCCTGCTCCTTAATTTGTGACTTAAGTTCAGAAAGTTCGCTTTGTGCCATTCCTGATCTTTAATTTTCAAAAAGAAGCAATGCTAATCTTTTGCAAAATTGAATACCCAACACGAGAAGTGTTTTGAAAATTTGATATAATGCTAGTCTCCAACAAGTTGTTCACAGGAACAAAAACTTCTGACACGCTTATCTATTATATCTAAACAAATGACGATAAAAAGATAGATTATTGTATTTAAGCGATGGATGTTTTTCAAATCTACCAGTTTAGTAGAATTATTTTAATCAAAATAACTGGTAACACCTAAAAAAGTTGTCGTTTCTATTATGGTTACATAGATGGCGTTAGTTGTCGCAAAAATTTTGTACATGTAGCTTTCTAGCATTTTTCGAAGTTATGCAGTACTAATTTTGTTGTGTTTATGGCTGTTTTAATAACTGTGAAATGATTTTCATCATTTTGATACAATCTTTTATGCAATTTTAATTATTCAAGCTAGCATACTAGTATTTCGTCACCACTCATAAGAGGTCCCATGGTGTAATGGTTAGCACTCTGGACTTTGAATCCAGCGATCCGAGTTCAAATCTCGGTGGGACCTTGTAATGTTCTTTTTTGATGATTTAGTTACAGTTTTATTCTACTTTGAAGATGCGAGTGTACTGTGGGAAGGGAAAAAAGGGGACTTCGTTATCCTTGATCCTCGATGCTTGTTTACAGCAAATCCCGTAATATTTTTACTTTATTATGGTGGTACCTAATTTCATTATTTGCTTTGGTATATAATCGACATAATGGTTTTGTTTTAGAAATAGGTAATTACCTAAGTGTGTCTGCGAATCAAATGTTCTTCTTTTTCGAATGTAGGTATGTCTTTTATATTAAAAAATAATAATGAAGAATGTTACTAGGTATTCCAAATCGCTTGAAATTTTGTATCGGTAAAGCCTGTATGTATACAAATACACTAGTTTTTGTTGTAGTCAAAAATACCTAGTAGTTTTGATTTTATAGGCATTCAAAGTTTCAAAAAATATCGAGTCCCGCAAACAGCCACGTAACCGCTTGTGACGTCATATCACAACGCGCGCCGCGCTCCGCTTAGTAGGTCTCATCTCAAGTCACCAGCAGCGGTTATAGTAGGTGTAATAGCTTGTACAGTATTATGTTTGTGTTTGCATCCGTGTAGGTACTACGTTAATAGTCTTTTAATAGTAAATATTACACACACACACACACACACACATATCACGCCTATAATCCCTTGCGAGGTAGGCAGAGCGTAAACGGCCGCAAGAAACGGACATTTATGCCACGTCTGACAAATAATTGAGGGTTATTCGGAAAATTGTGTATCGCCATAGTGACAGGTTGTCAGCCCATCGCCTAAAATTGCAATACACACCCTCGAATCCCTCAGTCGCCTCTTACGACTCCCACGGGAATGAAATGGGGAGATGCTATTCTGAGCCGGCATCACACGGCATAGTAATGTAAATATTATTCGATTCATAAAATGGATGAAGGATTCGGAAAAGGGCAATCGGATATCTACCTAAAATAGATGCGTTATTTTTTAATTTTTTTTTAGTTGTGGACCCTATGGTTTTAGCCCCGGGGCTTTTAATCTACACCTGACTGTATGGTGGGGAGCAGGAGCTCACCCGGAAAAGTTTGTGGTTGTTCAAACAACCAGCTCAATCGCGCCCTTGGTGCAGCTTGTATACCAGCCCGTTGTGCCAGACCTTGTCGAAGGCTTTCGCCACGTCGAGAAATACTGCTCCTGTCGGGGTCGGTTTGGACGAGACATTTAGCTTAAGAGCGATGTGTTCGACAATGCGGTGCACTTGTTGGGTACAAAAGTGCTGTTGTCGAAAGCCAAATTGCTCGTCAGGTATGAGATTGTTGGTCTCCGCGTGGTCTCGAAGTCGGGCATAGATCATGCGTTCGTAAAGTTTGGCGAGAGGGTTCAGTAGGCTGATCGGGCGGTACGAAGTGGGCTCATTCGCCGGTTTACCCGGTTTGTGAATGCCTATGACTATTGCTTCCTTCCAGCAAGCTGGGAAGGTGCAACTAGCCATGGCGGCATTCAAAATCAGGGTGAGGCGATTGATCAGGTGATCGGGGAGAATCTTTAGGACACGGTTGGTGATGCCATCCGGTCCTGGAGCCTTTCTGGGCTTGAGTGCCTTAAGGGCGTTGCGCACTTCCATCTCAGTGATGACTCTGAGTGGAGGGCCCGATGGAGGTAGTGAAATGAGACGTTCGACTTCGGAGTCGACCGTTGAGACGAAGGTCAAGTCGTGAGGGAGTGTGCTGGGGGTGCAAGAAAACTTTCCTTGCTACTACTTATTCTTAATACTATATATGTTAGAATGGAATAGTAGGAAGTGGGAGGGATAAGTACCTAGGATGTAGATGTACTGGGTTGAACGTGACAGATGTAAGTACTAAACCTTTTCTACTTGTTATTTTCTTTTACTAACAAAATACGTAGGGCCATTTTATTTCATTTACTTTTTATTTCAAATGTATATGCTTTAGGCGATGGGCTGACAACCTGTCACTATAACGATACACAATATCCCAAATAACCCTCAAACATTTGTCAGACGTGGTGTAAATGGCAGTTTTTTGCGGCTGTTTACGCTCTGCCTACCCCGCTAGGGATTATAGGCGTGATATGTGTATGTATGTATGTATATGTTTGAACAGATTTACCAAACCTTTTAAATTTAGGTATTTGTATTTTTTTTTTCACAAAATAGTTAAGGCCAGTTATTTATACAGCTATGGCGATGAAGCTATTGGTTATGTTCAGGTTAAGAGAGTAAGTAGGTGATACATAACGGTTGAAAAACTCTGACACCAGGGTTCATCGGGTCGTTGGACGACTCAGTGACCCACACGAAAAAAGAGAGAGATAAAATAACGGTTAAATATTGAATCACGCCAGAACACCGCGTACGTACCACACCTTATCATTGCAGTTTAGAATGCAATGAAAAGGATTTTTTTCGCATTTTAACGACCTTTGGAACTATAAAAAACAACTTTTTCGGTGAATTGATAGTTGTATTTTTACATTTAGGCACAACGCATGATTTCCTAGTATTTGGATTGGACATTTTCAAAATCATTTAAGTAAAATTTCGACGGCACGGGCGCGCGACCGCATGCGGACTGAGTGAGCCAGACTGAGCGTGTTGTACGATGACGTCACAGCGTCACCGGCAGCCCGCAGCAGCGGTTGCACCTTGTTTTACTTCTAAATCGGAAACTAATTGACGTATCGAAGTAATTCTTTCACTAGTATTTTTTATTTTTGACAGAGAATATGGAGTGCTAACAATCAAAATTAGGTAACATTCTTCATTTACGTATGCCGCGCCGCGTCGTCGCCCCAAGTCATGCAAAAAGAAAGCTCCTGATAACTTTTCAATAGCAAAACCTATCACTTTGTTACGTTACAACTGCTATTAAAGATTTGGAAAATATATAGGCGATTGATTTCCACAATATTTAGAGAACATTTCTTTATTTATTGTGTGGGTGTTAGCCATTTAGAGAAGCAGATTAAAAGCGAGAGTGAAAATTGAGCGAACGAAGGAAGTTTGGGAAGCTGGGTGGGAGCATTATTGATCGCGCGACTCGGGAGGTTTCACTCGCGCCGCACAGTCCGCGAGGCGCACTTCGCGGTCCAACGCAAGAAAAACAACCAAAAATACCCAAAAAATAAACCACAAACACAAATCATAACCGAAATAACACAAACTCCGTGCCTATGCGATCGAAAACCGCGAAAATGTAACGTAGTGACTTATTAATATTAATTTCTTCGACTCGTCAAAACCCGATAATAAAATAGATTTTAAACTAAAATAGTTAACTGCAATCAGAAATTACAATGCCCAATAGATGTGAAGTGTTCTTATCCTATACCCAGTTGTAAAATAGTGTTAGCTATGGCGGATTTACTAAAACCTGGCTGATTTCAGAGGCTGTGTGTTAGATTTAAAAATGTTGCGTGTAAATATGATTTTTAGGTCGGGTTATTTTATAGATCGCTTATGGTTTAAACAGTGGACTAATTTGTTACGAATTCTAAGTTAGCTGCGGCGTTTTATTTGAACATATTGGTGTTTTTGGGCGTGAAGATGAATACTTTCAACGCGCCCACGACTCAGATTCAGGCGGTGGTGGAGAAAAACCACTCCACCACCACGGTCAAGAGCAAATCAGTGGACCTAGAAGGATATGTCATCATAGTGGTCCAAACTAAGGACAATAAAGTGAAACTGTATGGTAAGACCACCTTTTGTTCCTTAGTATTATTTATATTGAAGTGTTCTGAACGTTCGGTCAAAGTACGCATGTACCTAACTAATCTATACGAGAGCAACTTTCACAATAAAATTATATTTCTTTCATAAAATAAAGGTACATAAAACAGGCGAGGTTTTAGATCATTTCATTGATTGCCTATTAAAAGCAGGCGTTCTGTAGGACTATTCACCCGCATGATACGATTCCAACCGAACACGAAACAGCCTAGCCCTAACTTAATTGATATGGTATTTTTCTATAAAATAATAACTGAGATTTCGCCAAGACACGTGTTCAATCTGATTCATAATTTTGGTCTTTCGAGCCAGGCATCGTACCTACATGACGTAGAGTTACAAAAAATAAATTACTTAGTAGATAAACGGTCGATTATAAAATAGAGATACAGAATGTCCAGATTCGTGGCATCGCAAAAATTATACATTTTAACTGGACTTCGTGAGCCGTACAATTAAAAACGTAACTTGTTTAATTGAGTGTGAGGCTGGTCAAAGGGTCCGAGAAAAAATCAACCCTGCGCCCCCCCGACCTGACCTACTAAAGTAAGGCCATCCAAATAAACCATATTTGACAGCTATCATCTGTATACTAAAAGAGATGTTAACAAAGGAAAATCGACCCTCTTCCATAGCATTAGCAAGAATCTGACAGTTGTCAAACATAGCTTATTGGGAAGGCGGTACTGTAACAAAATGTAGAGTCGTAGCTCGTAGCGCACGTAGCACACCGGCACCAAAAAAATCGTGTGGTCTTGATGATAGTCATACACCGGATTATATGCAACATAAATAATTATAATGAAATACGCACGAAATCTGGCATAATATTCAAGATCAAATAACAATCATTTTTTTCCCAAACTTAACATATATGTACATATATGTATTTCCGTCGTAAAAAAATGATCCTGATACAAAAATATATTTTTTTACGGGAGGTAAGATTCGCTAATAAATTTTGATAGATGAATGAGCGCACTCGCAATGAGAACAATTTCAGAAAAGAACGCCTAAAAGACGGGAGGAAACGAAAAAAATGTGCATCATAACAAGGTTTTGGAGAAAATATGCTATTCGTGATGAACAAGGCTGAAACATGCAAATTTGCAAATGCATATAATCCAGTCTCTAGTCATGTCTATACAGGATGTTAGGAAAAGTATGTCCGTCTGCCCATGAACCTGATGAACCTTAACTATTTTGCCTGAAGGAAAATAGGTCGGAAAAGCAAAAAAATCAAGTTGGACCTTCCCTAGTTTGTGGTATACCAATCGAGTCGTTTCCATGGAAAGTATTTATTTAGTAGTAAGTAAATTGTAAATGAAAACACGGTTGAGATAAAAATGGCCTTAACTATATAGTTAAGGCCATTTTTATCCCCGCATGATACGATTAAATCAGGTGATACATATATATGTTCCTTACGGGGAGGGCAGAGCGTAAACGGCCGTAAAAATCTAACATTTTACAACGTCCACGTCCACGTCTGTCAAACAGTCATTCAGAAAACGGTGTATCTCCCAAGTATCTCCATAGAGACAGGTTTTTAGCCTATCGCCTGAAATTGCAATTAACAAGTCCGTCATTTTACGACGCCCACGGGAAAGAAAAGGGGTGATGCTATTCTAATCCAGCATCACACGGCAACTTGAAATAAAATGACCACTGCGCTAGATTTTCGCGAGCTCTTGCGAAAGCTTCACACACCCTTGACCACCGTTACTCCTATTGGAGAAGACCCATGCTGATGATGATGATACTCCTTTGCAGGGTCCCCTTCGGCAAGCAACTGGGACAACCTGGAGCTGGCCGATGAGATCCTGGACGTGAACGAGACCAAGCTGGAGCACATGTCCAGGACTGATGTACTCTCCCATATACATGAGGTATGTGCGCTGTGCTGTGACGTATTCTATCAATCAATCAATAAAGTATTCTAATACATAGCCAGTCTAATCTCAAACTATGTGGCTGAACTATACGCAGGTTCCTTTATTTAGATTAGATGACGACGTTTAGGCTTCCAGTATTGTTTCGTGGCCTGTGAGTGCCTGGTACGTAGAGTTATTTTTTTATTTATTAAGGAAGGGTTTGCTCTTGACTCTAGTCTAGGTCATAGGACAGAGACAGTGTCTAAGATGGAGCGAGCTCACCCAGAAGAAGCCTGTTCACTCTTACTATTAGTATTTTACTAATGACTGAAAACTAAGGATGGGTTGGTGTTAAGGAACAACTTTCCCCGAAACATAGGTGGTATTATGAAAAGCACAAATCTAAAACAAAAATTGTAAGTCAGGTCCATTTTTCTTTCCAATTGTGCCAAAGTTGCACCTTATCATTATCACCAGCCTGTCTTGAGTTTTACGTATCAGTCACTATAACTTGTCCTATATTATTAACACGATATCTGCCTAGCCCGTAAATATTCACAGGTGTGTATTAATTATTCCATAAATACATATATCACACCTATACCCCTTGCGGGGTAGGCACACCGTAAAAGGCCGTAAAAACTGAACATTTACGCCACGTCTGACAAACATTTAAGATTCGTTCAGAAAAATTGTGTATCGCCATAGTGACAGGTTGTCAGCCAATATATATTTTTTACTAATTAGTTATGTTTTGTTGCAGTGCATAATGTCGTGTGTCATCAAGTTACGAGTGAAACGGCGCAGTGAGATCAAGCTATGTAAGTATTTAAGCTGTTACTGTTAGTGTTTATCGGGTCGTTCGTCGACGCACTGTCCCACACGCCAAGAAGGAGAGTACAAAGTTACACATTTTGTGAAACAACCGATCAATATAATTAATTAATACATTGGAACTCGATTTCAGAGCTCTACCGCCTGACTTAAAAATGGCTATACTCTACAATACACACACATATCACGCCTCTATGCCTTACGGGGTAACAGCCGTAAAAATACGGTCGCTATCGCCTCGTCTGACAAATATTTCAGGGCCGTTTCAGAAAAATCTTGTACCACTATAGTGACAGGTTGTAAGCCTGTCGCCTAAAATTGTAATGCACGTAAAACCCTCGAGTCCCTTAGTCGCCTCTTAGGTACGATACCCGCGGGAAAGAAATAGGATGATGCTTGTCTAATTATACGTATTCTCTGGCTATATATTCCCATAACAAAGTTATTTAATAAAAATATTAATGAATACTTATAAAGAACATTATTGAAGACAAAGTACAAGGAAAGAGAGGCAGAGGTAGACCTAGATGCACCTACTTTACCCTGATAAAGGAAAAGTCAATGTTGTGTCGTATCAGGAGGTCAAGTCACTGGCAGATAAGAGGGAAAATTGGTAGTTACTCCACCGACAAGAGTTTGACTCTCAAATTTGAAGAATGAATGAATATGAAACATTGCCCTGAATTCGGGATATAAATTTTCTTAACTTACCTTAAATTTGTGCCGTCACTTTTCGTCAAATAGGTTTCGAAAATGATAGGAGATATCTAAGTTCTGTCATGATTAAAAGTGACAGGGTTCTTCGCAATTACACAAAGTAAGTATTGGCGGCTGCGCGCCGATTACTAGTCAATTTAGTCGCCGTTGCCTTATTTTGACAGATAACATTCATTTTGCGTCAAATTAGACATGACACGACTAAAACATCTCCCATACTTTTCTTAACCTATTTGACTGAAAGTGACAGCACTAATGTAAGGTAAGTTAAGAGTATTAGCCAATGGTATTAGCAGTCTTAAGATTACATAAACAGCATCAAGTAACAACAGCATTCAGCATATTGCATATGCAATAAGCTTATGTACAAATTTGTAATTTTCGCTGTAAGTAGGGCTGATGTGGCGCAGTGGTAGTGCAACTTCCTGCGGCGCAAAGGTTCCTGGTTCGATTCCCGTTGGAGTAATCACAACGTTGATTTTATCACATTGTAAATTTGTTCCCAGTCGGGTTTGGACATTGCAGGCTGAACATATTGATTGTAAGAAAGATGGTTCCGTGCTTAGGAGGGCACGTTAAGCCGTCGGTCCCGGTTGCTGTCTGTGATTACTTAGAGGGCGGTCGTTACATAACCATGTCAGAGGCCTACTAGTAGTAGTAGTTTAAAAACTCTGACACCAGGGTTCATCGGGTCGTTCGTCGACTCGGTGTCCCACACGAAGAGAAGAAGGATAAGAAGCTGTTAGTAAAATGATGGAATGCTAGAAAATCTACGTTTTAGTTGCAGGATTGGTACTATATGTGCATTATAATTTTAGGCGACAGGCTGAAAATTTGTCACCATAGTGGTACACGATGTAGAGTTTAGATCTAGGCGGTAGTGCTCTGAGTATTACAAAGTCCTGTCCTGAGTTAACACTTTTAGAATATTTTTTAGCTTTTAGAATATTTCACCTTACCTATACGTTGTCCATTATTTAGTTGATTCCAATAAGTTGATTGGTTCGCGTTGTCAGATTGCCTAACAAGTGAAAGTGATGAAATTCAGAAAGATATTTCAATTCAGTTCTTGGATAGGTCACGTAGCATTAAAACAGCTATTGACATAAAGGTCAGTAGATTGCTAATTGCTTAAAGTCTGGTTCTTTTCTGTTAAGACTATTTTGTGTAGAAATATGTTCTATTTAGGTATATTCTTTATCAATGGAGTTTGAATGGGTAAACGTACAATCCTGCCCATGTTTTTTTTACTTTGGATGATATTACCTCTATAAGGTCCAAATGGGAAAAATCTATCTGGATGTCTCTTGACGAAATAGCTAAGAAAGGTCCCATTTTATTTCCCAGTATTACTTATATATAATAGAATAAAAATAGTAATTACACCACTGCGACAGTACATTAGGCAGAGGTTGGATTTGGATACGAATTCCTCGAATACCTCTTACATTGACGTACCGGCTCTTACACGTCGGGCTGCGAGTTTAAAACCACGAATGTTATTCCAATATGACATGGTTGCTTTGCTTTAAAGAACCGAGGCTGTAAAACCGTGGTTGGAACCTTGTCACAGTGTGGTGCCGTGAGTCACTTCTGTGGTGAGCGCGCAATACATTCGACTTCTGACGCGACAGCCTTTGAGGTAATATTGTAATGTGTTGCTACATTCTTCATGATGCTCATAAAATGGCAATTTATTACCATTTAATTGTGACTTAAACTTACTTTTTGATGGCAGGTATTTGGCAAAAATTGATATACTTACTTACCTACCTCTACCTATAAACAGTTAAATCGCCATGCCATATGCCATGAAACAAAGTACCTATCTATGTTATAAGCTTACTACTACCCTACTAAGTAGCAAAAGTAGTAGGCGGTTGTAAACCCTGACTGGAAACCAGGATTCATCGGGTCCTTCGCCGCCTCAGTGGTCCGCACGAAAAACAAAATGAAGCTTATGCATTTTTGATTGGTAGTCAATTTGAAAATAAGACGAAATGGGTAGATGTGAAGAGTAAATGGAGTAAATAACAAAGTAGAGTTTTGCTTCTTTAAAAGTAGTAGGGTCTGAAATATTGACAAACAAAACAATGGGTTCAATTCTAGAAGACACTTACCTAATTCAGCTAAATTGAAATTGCGACCGAAACGACAACATTAAGGTTAACCCTTTGACCGCCCATGAAAACTAAAAGTAAGATTTAGAAGTGTCTAACATAAGTATAACATATTTACAAGATATAAACGCGCCTTGATAATGAGTAAGATGGATGGCTAACCTATTATGCGTTTTGTTGAACAACACACATAATATAAAACGTAGACGTGTAGGATTTTTTCTTAGTAGGTATTTCTTATTAGAATTTTTCCAACAATTTTCCGGGGAATAAATCTTCAAAAAACTGGCAACACCAGGTAAAACTGCGCAAGAGAGAGGGAAAACAGGTTTCCGAGCGAGTCATCGCCGCGTAGTGCCGTGTTGCGCGTGTTTTTGCCCCACGACCGATATTTAACAACATTTACCCGTGTTTTTGTGCCACGAAAACTTAGTTTTAACAATACAATAACGTCCTTTTGTGATCCAAGTTTGGAATAGTGCAGTGCTTACTTGGAAAAGGATTGCGATGGGTGTTTGAGGTGAGTGACCCCTTACGGGTCTTGCCAGGTCTGCCGGGACCTCTCAAGAATCTGTGGACGTGGTGGATAGGAATAAGAGGAAAATGTTGCCATACCAATGGGAGCAGGAGCACAGATGTAGGGTGTATTAGCAGTTTCGACGGTGTAGGAGCTGTCTAATTGAATTACTTACTTACCTAATTGCGAAAGTATCTACGTTCAAATATATCTAGTCTAGATAGACAGAAGTGATTGTTACATTATTAGCGACGATGATGGCTGAGCTAGAATTACCTATAAGTAGATACCTACCTAGCTACTAGCAAACAGCTGTACTTACAACTGTATTTACTTGCCTAGATAAGTGTGTAGCCTTGTTGTTACATTATGGTATTAACACAATTAATATGACTTGATGATAAAGTATTTATTCAAATAAAGCAGTGTGATGCCGGCTTAAGAGTAACATCACCCCATTTATTCCCCCGGGTGTCGTAAGAGGCGACTAAGGGACTCAAGGGTTGCATATGTTTTACTATTTTATGCGACAGGCTAACAACCTGTTCACTATAGGGATAAAATGTTTGTCAGACGTGGCGATAGCGACCGTATTTTTACGGCCTTTAACGCTCTGCCTACCCCGCATGGGATAATCACGTGATACGTGAAACGTAGGTATGCGTATGTATGTATTTTTTCTTTAGGTTGGTAGGGTATCTAACAGGGCTGTTGATACAGACTTTTTGAACTTGAATGATTACCTCTTACCTACCAATTATTTTTGTTCGTGACCTAGTCTACTATAACTAGGTAAGTAAGTATTTTACCCACCCCAAAGGATTTTTAACAAGTAAGTAAGCTATGAAGGCTGCATAGAATTAAAAATGGTCTTTATACATTTTACGATTAATTCTCATTTATTACCGTGATTACGATGAAGATGGACACTGCATGTAGCTTGGACAAATCCTTTACCCAGCCGCGTTACTCTAATCTTCCTTTCGTGTGGGACACCGAGTCGTCCAACGACCCGATGAACCCTGGTGTCAGAGGGTTTTCAACCGCTAGTCTAATGATTAGACTCTGATCCAATCCCGACTACAGCACTGACACCCATCCTATCCATAGTCAAAAAGACGCCTATGCCAGTCTCAATCAAAGAGCACTTGTTTTCCCTACGTCACTTGTCAGCCCATCGCCGGCCACTGCCGCGGCACGCTCGTGGTCACAATTCTATCCTACTAAGAACTTAACCTAGGTGGTATTTTAATTCATTAAATTTTATCGCCATTTCAAAGTTATGTCGACAAATTGTGTACATTTGGCATAGGACTAAGGCGGTTTTCCCACTATGACAGACTGACGCTTTTTAACGGTTCCGTCAGACGAAAGGAAATTTCTAAGTTCCATACATAAAACGGATACCATGGCACATTGAATCGCTGGGATTTGACCAAATTTTTGACAGACGCATCCGTTAGTCCGTCGACTGTAGGATTCGCCCAAAGGTAACAGCTGATTCCACCAATCAAAGGCATAGTATTGGATCACAAAATTGGTTCCGGAAGCTTTTAACTTCAATTGGTAACAATTGAAGTTAATTCGATTTTTTGCAGAATGTTATCGCCAAAATAGAGAGTTTTATCCGCGCTGTACGTAATTTGTGACCTAACCCATCATTGATCAAACTATCAGTTCATTCCATCGCACAATGTCATTAGTGGCCATTGTGACAACAATAGCAGTGTACGACTGTCAAAACCAGTGTGGATTAAATCTAGCTTGGCTCGCGAAAGAGAGAGTTGCTGCCAACGTACCTACTAAAGCGCAATGAAAGTACAGCAGTATAAATTCAGGCCGTTTCATTTATTTAAGATTTGTGTACATGTTTTTTGCGTAAAATGCTCAAAAGATCTAATTGAAATTGTAACATGTCTACGAAAATACGGATCTCGGGTCGGAACCTTATATATTAATGTGGTACTTTGACCCTCTCAGTTAAGTACGTCAGTACCTACTTCTCATAAAATTGCATGCAGGTGATTAAAATTTTATAAATTCTAATTGATACCTACTTATATAATATGCTCATTAAATAACTTGAATAATTGGAAGGTCAGGTAATTGCAGTGAAATAAAAGCCTCATTACTGGATACTAGACCCTACCTTTACTTAATTGTTAAGTACCTACAAAATACACTATGAAAGGTTATGGTGATAAGGCTAACTTAAAACTATTCCTGTCACCCTGGACGGTAGACCGGGGCCGGAAGTTTTTTTTATTAGCCTGATAGATCCCACTGCTGGGCAAAGTGGCAAAGGCCTCCCCCGCGGTCTGCCATTTACGATACGATTGCTTGCTGGTTGCTCTATGCTTTTACCTATCGGAATATACTTTTCTTTCTGTGTTGGTCACCATAACTAAATTTTAAAAGATAGGTTGAAGTTGGTGACATAATGGTTTCACGCTATTAGTAGGTATGTGTAGCCGAGATTAAAGCGGTTCTTCCACTTGTCGTCCGTCGCTGTGTATTTTTAACGCATCGTAGAGCCAAGGAGAACTGCCTTAAAAGATGGCAGTGAAAACACAAACACAAATTGTACCAATATTTTAAATCCGTAAACCACACATATACAGGTACAGTTGGACATGGGGTTCTCCCTGTTGGGGGGTATTTGTCATACTCACCACGCCTGGCAGACGGAGTGGCGAGCGCAGTGCAGGGTGTTATATACACAGGGAACGCTGCTGCCCATTCCATTGACTTATTCCGTCTTCATGCAAAAATGGGTTAAAGATATTCTAAGCCGGCAACACACAGCGTAAAATTAAAAATAATAGCGTCTGATTGAAATGATTAATCTATCACGAATTGCTAATAAAGTTTGCAACAGACAGACAGAACAGATTGTATTGTAACGAGATTGCAGCTTGGAACTTTTCATACCACTTACTGGACTCAATTCTAGATGCCACTTGCTAAATCTCAAAGTCGATCAATAAATTGTAATTTTTAGTATTTTTTTTTGTTTTATTATTATTATTATTATTATAATTAGCCTATCAGATCCCACTGTAAATGTAAATAATCAAATGTACAGAAAAAGGTTTTGCTGGGCTTCTACGAGACGTACCTCATAGAATCGCACTTACTTTGAATTCAAATATGGCGTGTGTCCGTATTCCATCCTTACATCGGAACAGTTCAAAAATAATTGCTATGATAGTTAGTTCTGAGCTCCATGAAAATTCATTCGTAGAATGTACACACTAACACTTTTAAGATTTATAAGATTCTTTATTGAATGCTTATTGAATATGTACCTTTTTTTAAACTGTTCAATCTAATCAGTAACAACATTTTAACATTATTTTTAATTATTATTAAACTCCACTTGATAAGTAACGTAATTAAGTTAATATTGTGAGAACAATTCCTAATCCATTCTATCATTTTATATAGGAATTGAACATTTTCCTAAAACTGAAATCAGTAGGTAATAATTTCTAGTTTTTAAATTTTTACGTTATTAATTTAGTGTCGTATATATTGTACAAAAAAGTAATCCAACATAATAAATATCCGCGAAGGGTAATAAATAATAATAATATCAAATCATAAGCTTTAAATTAAAAATTCCCTCAAAAATATTACTAGCATTCTATCTTTACAGCATTTTGTCTTCACTTTATTCTCGACCATGCAAACATATAATCCTATCGTTTTTATTATTGTAACATAATATTACATACATACATACATACATAAATCACGCCTATATCCCTCACGGGGTAGGCAGAGCGTTAGCGGCCGTAAAACGGATATTAACACCACGTCTGACAAAAGCTTGAGGGTCAATCAGATAACTGTGTATCACTATAGTGACAGGTTGTCAGCCCATCGCCTTAAATTGCAATACACGTCCCTCGAGTCCCTTAGTCGTCTCTTACGACACCCATGGGTAAGAAATGGGGTGATGCTATTCTAAGCCGGCATCACACGGTAAATTCTAAGCCGGCATCACACGGTAAATTCTAAGCCGGCATCACACGGTAAATTCTAAGCCGGCATCACACGGTAAATTCTAAGCCGGCGTCACACGGTAATTCTAAGCCGGCATCACACGGTAAACACCTAATAATTGCAGATATTAAACATAATATTAGCGCCTAATAATTGCAGATATTATATACAGGGTGTAAGGGACAATGTAAATACTGATGGGGTGCATTCAGACCATGAAACTGAACAACTTCTCGGGAGAAAATATTTTAGGAAACAACAAAAAAGATTTACCTCCCATTCAAAATCACGATCCAATTACTATGAGAAGTAATATTTTGAGACGTTTCCTAAAAAAAATTCATGGGTTGTAGTCCAGTTTCATGGTCTGAATGCACCCTAAAAGTAATTCGGAGGGCTGTCACTGTATTTAAGTTCTTTAAATTATAATAATCAAAGTCAAATATTTTGCCCGATATTGAATTATCAGTCAATTTTGCCTGATAGTCAAGGCGTTGGATCGACCTGAATAATATTTTGAATTTCAAACCAATACATCTTCTCTACATACAATGGTATTGTTTTATTATATCAACATATTGTGACATTATAGATACCAAGCATAGGTACTTCACTCATTGTATTGTGTATCAATCATCAATTATTATGTTTGACTATGTATGTATGTAAAAAGATCGTGATCAAAAAATATTTCATACGTACTTAGGTACTCGGGGTATTTTTTTCTGTTTGCCATATTGTATCGTTAAAACTTGTTGACCTTGTAAACTTGTGGTATGGATGGAAGCCATAAGTTTCGACCCGGCTTTTAGCATGTAGGGATTATGTAGGTATTGTGAGTTCAGGAGTTAGCCATGAATATCATAACGCGTTAAATCATATACTACAATGGTTATTTCATGGAACATATCTTTAAAAAATTAAAAATGGCAGGCAAATCAAATAAAATTTTAGCCTTGAGTTGAGGCTGAATACTAGAATTGAGTTCTTAAAAAATCTTAAATTAAAGTGATGCATTCCAGGTCATTGCGAGTTGCTTTAGAAAGTCATGAAACCACTTGCAGTTCTGAATAATTCCTCCGTTTATGTTAAAGGAGGAAAATCTTCTACTACTGTGAAGAATGTATCGCTAAAATTGTATATCGTTATAGTCACACGTTATCAGCCCATCGCCTTAAATTGCAATACACATGAAACCCTCGATACTACTAGTCGCCTCTTACGACACACCCAGAAAAGAAATGGGTGATGCTATGTTATAACCCGACATCACACGGCAATCTTTGAACTTCATATATTAATAAAATAGCTTGATTTATAATATTTTCTTGTTTTATACCATTGCCCGTATTTAAACCACCCACAATACATTTTACCACATATTGTGTGGTTTTCAACAACTTTAATTCGTTCCCCACTCAAGCCCTCGAATTACTAAAATACCTACATCACGATAACCTGTTATCAGTTAACCTAGCTTCTTCTTATGCTAGGTTCACACAGCCCGCTATGGGCAAGGAAATAGCAAGTGAAGGAGGCAGCGCGAGCATGTAGACAGGATACTAGCGCTGCTAGGTACTTGTCATTACACTACTCCTGCAAAAGCCGGTTTTATGTGCGCGAGTCGAAGGACTGACAGCATGAGCACAACTGGAATGATTGCTCTCTCGCTCACTCGAGAAGAGTCTGTCGGTAGTATGTGAACACTCACTCGCGTTGATACAGCCGCAGCAGTATTTCGGGAAATATTCGCAGCAGCGACAGGAGCCAGGAGCTTTTTCTGATTATATAATCTTTGTCCCCAGTATCAGACATTGGACACAACATAGTCCAAGATGCGTTCCTCATCGCAGTGGAGGAGCAGGCGCGGCAGCGGTTGCAGCGTCTGTCGGCGCTCAAGCGGATCACACCGGTCGACATGTCCAAGCTCTCTGTCGAGGTGGGTTTAGTATATAGAGCACACACACACACACACATATAAGCAGATCACCCCGGTCGACATGTCCAAGCTCTCTGTCGAGGTGGGTTTAGTATATAGAGCACACACACACACACACACACATAAGCAGATCACCCCGGTCGACATGTCCAAGCTCTCTGTCGAGGTGGGTTTAGTATATAGAGCACACACACACACACACATATAAGCAGATCACCCCGGTCGACATGTCCAAGCTCTCTGTCAAGGTGGGTTTAGTATATAGAGCACACAGACACACACACACATAAGCAGATCACCCCGGTCGACATGTCCAAGCTCTCTGTCGAGGTGGGTTTAGTATATAGAGCACACACACACGCACACATAAGCAGCTCACCCCGGTCGACATGTCCAAGCTCTCTGTCGAGGTGGGTTTAGTATATAGAGCACACACACACGCACACATAAGCAGCTCACCCCGGTCGACATGTCCAAGCTCTCTGTCGAGGTGGGTTTAGTATATAGAGCACACACACACACACACACATATACACATAAGCAGATCACCCTGGTCGACATGTCCAAGCTCTCTGTCGAGGTGGGTTTAGTATATAGAGCACACACACACACACACACATAAGCAGATCACCCCGGTCGACATGTCCAAGCTCTCTGTCGAGGTGGGTTTAGTATATAGAGCACACACACACACACACACATAAGCAGATCACCCCGGTCGACATGTCCAAGCTCTCTGTCGAGGTGGGTTTAGTATATAGAGCACACACACACACACACACACACACACATAATTAGATCACCCTGGTCGATATGTACAAGCTCTCTGTCGAGGTGGGTTTAGTATATAGAGCACACACACACACACACACACACACACACACACTCGCGCACGCACATGCACACACGCGCGCACACACACGCATACGCACATAAGAAGATCACCCCGGTCGTCCCCGGTCTACAATTCCACATATTCGTGCTCTGTGTCGAGGTGGGTGTAGCTGGGACTGGGACTACAATACCTCAACTTCTATTTTTGTCCTGGCCTTCAATTAACTTGATTTGACTTTATTTGGAAAATTTACAGATAGGTACTTATAGTATTAATAACGACAGATACACGGTAATAAAAAAGCCAATAATCATAAGCTTTCGCATGTAAAGATGAAGACATGCACAGCATAATGACGGTCTGGCCCGGAGCATATATTTTAATATAGGATGTAAGGGACAGCCCTCCGAATACTTATCGAGCGCATTTAGACCATGCAACTGAACAAATTCCCATGAATTATTATTTCAGGAAACGTCAAAAAAAAGACTTTTGCAGTCAACTGATCTTGATTCTGTATGGGAAGTCAAATACTTTTTATCGTTGCCTGACATATGTACTTAGGGGAAAGTTGTTCAGTGTCATGCTTTCCATGCACCCTATCAGTATTCGGAGAGCTGTCTCTTACACCCCGTATATGATATCTAGTTTAAAGTATAATCAATAAAATGACAGCACTTATTTTAGCTTTACAAATTCACACCTATAAATGTTACCATTATAAATTAGACACAGATATTTACGTAAAAAGCACTATGATGTATGTGTAATAAATAGCATCGCACTTCAAAATACCATAGAACACTTTACTTAGTGACTACTGAAATGGCATGCTGAGAGGCTATTAATATTAATGAACAGGCTCTTATAGTCAACCAGGGCACAGGTCAGGGTTATTCTTCGTTATCTATCTTAGTTGTTTACATTAGTGGCCTTGCTACGTGATAATGAGTAAGATAAGTAAAGTACCTGTTAGAAGGTGCTTGATTAAACCTACCTAGTTCAAAAAATCTGTTTTCCTAGTTTTATTCTCGAATCTGCATACGCTAACGGTACAGTAACTCCTCTACATTTGCAGTCAATTGCCAGTTGCGGTGCAATCTCTCGTTCTTCAAACGGAAGTGGACACTTACCTCGACGATGCACCAGATAAATACCTGTACATTTAACCCGATTATGCTAATTACCATTCTCCTTCCAGCTGAACCGCAAACGACCGCCACAACCAGAAAACCGGCAAGAGCTGAACGGCTACATTGCCAACTCATCGGTATACGTCACGTCGATAAACGAAAACGGAACCATAGAAACTAAAGCGACAATATCATCGCCAAAAACACAACCGAAGTCGCTCCAAGCTAAACCAGCTCCTATTATAGCCAATGGAATCACAGTGAAAGACGAAATAGTCGAAGAGCCAGAGAAACACGAAAAGGATTTAAGTGAAAAAGTGAAAGTGAAAAGTGAAGTGACTAGTGAAAAGGATAGTGATGTGTTTAATGTTGCTCAGCAGTTGAGCAACGGCAGGTGTGAGAAGCTGATTGGGGAACAGCCTGACCATAACAGGATCAGGGCAACTGCCATCGTTGAGAACCTCAAGGTTGCTTCTGGCGCCAGGTGAGTCAATACACCTTAACCAAGAACAGTGGACTTACCAATTGCATCGCTAACTTATTCAGAATGCCATTTATATAGGAACCCTAATATTTTAGTGGCAATTTTCCCACACGACTACTCATACCATATTGAGTAGTAGCATTAATCTCTGTTATTAGGTCTGTGACTGGTGTCTACTTTGCAATGGGTACCTACGTCTTGTCTAACCCATCCAGTACAGAATGAAATAAGTCGAGGATGTTCATCTGTCAGCTCACTTCCAGCCACTACTGAGCATAGGCCTTTTCTTTATTTCGCCAATCCTCAATCGTGTGTTTATCTTATCTATAGAGATCCAGATTGGTTTTGTTTATTTTAAGAAAACGTTAGAAAGATGACAAAAGAAAGGCAATTTAGGTAACTTATGCAAATTGAAAATAACCTTAGAAATTTTAATTAGATAGTCTAGATACAGAAAATATGACTTTCTTTTTAAAATGAAAATTGTCTAAGAAATACATTTTAAGTAGGTACCTAAAGTTGATGTAGGTAAAGTCAAAGCCAACTCATCAGGCTGACATTATCTTTACTGAAAACCCATGACCGTATCCAATTCAAACACCACACCCGTTTTTGTACTCATACATAGACAGGAAACCGCTATATTAAAACATACTATGGGACATCCACTTGACCACGTACTCTATTCAAACTAAACGTAACTGTTCGTATATTAAAAACAGGTTCATTTTCCTGTCTGCTGACTTACGAGCAGAGTCGAGTATGTTTACCAGCCATTAAGAAGGTGTGTGTATCTAGTAATTATGATGCATGCGACGCCTGCATAGAATACTGATCACGGAGGAGGTAGGTAAAGGTTCTAAGTCAAGTCAAGATCAAAGTCTGGCTTTGATTTGAATGCTATACCTAGGTACTTTAATATTTAAATCTGAAAATTCAAGATTATGCTGATCATCAATCAGCTTTGAAAAATAGCAGGCATGAAACTTAATAGTGACAATAATACCTACCTACCTATCACTGAATGTCTTTGACTTATAAAATGTAACAAAAAATATATAGACGATTTGGATTTGTAATAATATTTGTACCATTTAAAAGGGCGAATTACGCTTCTCATAAAGTCATAAGGAATTAAACGTCACTTTAACAAACAAATTACTCCTGTAGATTGTCCATTTTTTAAAAAGTGACAGGAATGCCTAACCGTTGAGAAACGGTGCTATTGAGTACATTGTTTGGTCTAACTATCTATCTAACATTAGTTTTTTTGTGTCCTCATTCAGCACTTATCTTAGATTGAATTCCAGCGGTATCTAAGTAAATAAAATAGGTATTTATATTTTCTTACTCTTGTCTTGAGTAATGTCTAGTTGTAGAATCAGGAGTCTTTCATAATCTATTTTTATATCTCCATAGTAATTTTATTACTCACACGGCAATTTTATCTAGTTTTGCACTCACTCGCTGCACCTTGCATCCGCATTGCCTTTTCAATATCTGAAATTCATGATAAAGCCAACATGTTGATATTTGACATATTATTATATTTATAACCGTACCTTATCTAGGTCCTATTTTTTTATCAAGTTAACTATTTTATCAACACTCCTCAGTGGACACAGGCTCGCCAATTGGGGAGTATTTGCCATATTCAAAATTTCAGCACCATTCGACCTCCTCTGTTAAGTAGCTAAGATAGCATGTTCTTCCAAACATTGTTTTCCATCGCTGCAATGGATATCGATCTTTTTGATTTGTTTAGTTCATGTTTTTGTTTTGATCATAGACAATTTTAGTCATAAATTCACGATATGCAATATTATGTTTTTAGATTAACAAATTTTAGACGACAACGTGGAATCGAGTCTAATGTGGAATCGAGTCTAATGTCCTTTAAAAGGTTCACAAATATAAAAAAATTGTCAAATCCAAAATTGAGTTGGGTTTATTTGCCTTTTTTTATTCGGTTGCGAGAAATAATCCGTCAAGCCGCTACCACGGTAGTGTTATTAATTATTTATTCTTATGCCGCTACCTCTTACTCTTACTGCTTGTTATTGTTCTTATTATGTGTGAATAGTTTAGTTAGTGCAAATTATTAAAAATATCGTGAAATAAATATTGCCGTGCGGTGCCGGCTTACAATATCATCACCCAAATTCTGCCCGTGGGTTTCGTAAAAAGTGACTTAGGTAGGAATAATCGTCCAGGGAACGGGCAGCAGCATTACCTGTGAATGCAACATCTTTCACTGCACTCGCCAATCCGGCAGGCAAGCGTGGGGCGTATGGCAATTCATCCTGGGGGAGGCCTTACAGTGGCTGTTGATGTATGTATGTGTGTAAATATTCGGTATATCTCCATGATACCTAAGTAGCAAAATAGTTTCCTATACAAAGGTCCGTGGCATTGACAAAATAATCTTAATTCATGTCATGTCTCTTCAAAGCTATATGTGACAAAAAATACAACCTTTTACCTGCTTGTTTTATAGCGCTTATGTACTTTTCAATTTTATAGGCATAAAATTTTTGGGTAGGCATAAAAGTTTACTTTTTAAGCTTTATAGTTAAATTCTGCGTTTTTAATTATCAATCTGACCAGGCAGCAGGCAGTAGGCCACAGGTACCTTTGGTTTCAAATTCCCATCAGAATTTTTTGAACAAATTAAAAAACACGTCAAATAATGAAGAAGACGTTACATATAATAAATGACAATATGTAGGCTATTAATTAGGCTATCATCACATATTAGAGTCAGATGATGTTGATACAGCACAAATTATAGTAAACAATGGACTCGATTCCATAAACCAACTAAAATCGTTAGCTAAAAATAAAGCTCTCATTTAAAGTTTCGCAATTTTTCAAATTGTTGAATAATATTAATTACCTGAATAATTTATGGTTGACAACTGAATATTGTATAATTTATACAATATTCAGAATATCTTTATATAACTCGTTTGCAAAGTTAATTTCATAGCCGTAATTTTATTCTTCTTACGGCCTATACATACAACTTGCCATAAAAAATCAAAGACATTCTTAGACCTTTTCTAAGTTTATATAAATGAAAGTGACTGAGATATGTAGTTTTATTTTAGACCTGTCTGTGAATAGAGTCTAGCATAGCAGCTAGCTATTGTCTTCAAGGTATTCTCAGTCAGAGTCATCAAAGCGTGTCCGTTATATCGTGACGATGACACCGCAACCTGTTCAGAGCTCCTAGAATCAGTTCCCAACCTGCCCTTGCGAGGTGCACTTGTGCGTGTTGTTGAAAAAATTTAATAGGGATAAATAAAGTGGGTAGCCATACCTGTGACGACCCCGCCCTCGCCCCTCGCACCTCGTGGGACCCGTTTTTGCCGTCCCTTTCCCACGCACTCAAGCGCAAGGTTGCGCGTTCTTCCCATTTTAAATTTAGATTATTTTGAAATTACCTGCCTGCCGGACGTGTTTCGTTCTCAAATCGTTTCTTTTTGACGGATAAGTGAATGTTTTGAATTCCTCTTGCCGAGCGCCGAGGTGTGTTTGTAAATCTTGGTGTTGCGGGTATATGCGCCTGCGCGAGTGATTGTGTTAATGAAATGTGAATCTTGTGCTTCGACCAAGCCCGGAGATGCATTATAAACAACTATTCAAAAGGTAACGTCAACCGTTGCGTTAGATCATTATTATCACTGTATATTTATAAAAGTATTGTAAAAGTCTGTATATATGTAAACCATTTACATTGATTTTCAAAAGGATGGAAGACATTACCATGATGCAAAGTAATACTGAGTTACACTTTTGTGTTGTGATTTCTTGATGGAACTCCATGGTATTCTAGTTAATAAAACACTTTAGGTTGCCTGACGATGGAGTAACAAAACCGGTTGCTTTAAAAGTATTTTAATTAAAATAATAGTGGAACTAGTGTAAAAAAGTGTAATATTAACTAGGAAGTAATACTGGTGTCTTAAAAAGACCTTATATTTTCGCCAACTCTGTCTGTTTGTCCGTCTGTAGGTTAGGTAGGTAGGTACCGCTTCACTTCGTCAGTTTTCGTCTTTGAAGTACCTAGGTAATATTCAAATCCTACTTGTGTAAACATTTTGGTCTATTTTCATGTACATCAAGACCCCGTCCTGTTTATTAACTCTTGCAATACTGAAACTGGTTTTACAAAGTGTCAGATAACATTAGATATGGTCTTGCTTGACCACTAGGAATACAGAAGCTTTTAGAAAACATATGACTTCCTATAGGTAGATAATACTTTGCTAGTGTAGACACAGAATAATAACTAGTGGTGTAGATAAAGTAATAGTCAGTTGTCACTTGCCTGGGTAAATTGATTAAAAGTACTTAGGTACTTTTTTGCTTAATTTTGTTATAAAACGTAACAAACATAAATTATGATTAGCCATGTCCGACAGAATCGTGGTTATTGTTTTTTCGTAGTGTAGAATGTAGTTGTCTATGCTACATGAGATAACCTTGTTAAAAGCCGTTAAGAGAGCGTGGTTTATGGATCTTTCTGTAGCTACTCCTAATGTTCTCGTATACATTTAAATGTATAGGTAGGTAGGAACCTCATCTTACATCCAGTACCTAATATTTGACATTCCAGTGCAGTGTAATGGGCAAATTGGTGGCCAAATTGGTTTTCCATAAATGGAGACGACTCCATTTATGGAAAACCGCCCTGGCTCTTTTCTTCTTTCGGTAATCCAAGTAGAGGATGATTTTGGGGTAGATAAATGCCCTGAATCGTATATACACTCCGTTTATTTAAGAATGACTTGTAATGTAAACAAGCTTTGTTTGTAACTGACAGTAGAGAGCTGTCAGTTGCATACAGCATATGTGAAAGAAGACATAACAATGCAATCTATCTCCAAGATATCTTTATAAAATTATCACTTTTGAATCGATTGCCGTTTTCGTTATTTGATGAAGTAAGACCTACAATACGTGTAATTAGCAAATTATAGGTTGGTAGATACCCAACGTAGGTATTCTAGAAAGGCCAGAGATTGGGTCAAAGCAATTTATCATTTCCCAGGCGAATATTCCATGAAATAATTTTGCAGTCATACAACCACCCGAGCCAATATCGATCCCTGTAATTTATCATTCTGTATTCAAAAATAATAAAACAATCAGCGATCCAAGACAATGGGTTTGAAAAAAGAAGATTCCGGTAACGAGTGACGTCATCAAACTGGTTTCTACGATATTTTTTGTTGCATTTTTGGACGCTCAGATTACGGCGGCATGCCATTCGGAGGGTTGGGTTTTTTTGTATTCTTTCTGTCCGAGCTCTTTGTAGGTTTTACTATTTCGCATTTCTATGAAATATTCTGTGGGAGTGGAAGATTTTGCAGTGTAAAATTTTGCCCGTGTAATTTTTAACTTAGTTTGTTCCGCTACATACCTTTTGTTAAAAATTGGGTTCTTACTCCTTTTCTTTTGTCTGCTGAAAGCTTCTCGAAATGTTCATGATTAGTATAAAATAGGTAACAACGTTACGAGCATCAAAAACTACCTATATGGTACCTGCACCTTCAAAGTAAGAGTGAACAGGCTTCTTCTGGGTGAGCTCGATCCATCTTAGACTCTATCTCTGTCCTATGACTTAGACTAGAGTCAAGAGCAAATCCATACTTAATAAAAATATATATATATATATACATGTTAACCCAACTTACCAATATTGGACTTTATTCTGGATTCTAGCTTTTAGACTAATTACTTCAATAACGACCCAAATTCTACTACATTTTCATCGGTACCTTTTCACCACATGTGGTATTTTGAACTATTCTTATCTTGGGGCAAAAAGTTAAGTGGGTAGGTACTTACGTACCTACTCAAAATTACGTGTTTCGTCACATGCTGAAATAATCGCCTTACAGATATACATATAGGATAAACCGCGGTGCTTTCAAGATCATTTATTGGATCAAACAAAAACTGTGTCTAACATAACGTTTAATTCCTTATTTAAAAAATACATACTTACTAATAATTATAACCAGTAGGTATAACAATTAAGAGTTGCATTAAGGTAATATATTGTAGTGTAGAAACACGATGGCCATGTGATGCCGGCTTAGAATAGCATCACCACCTTCTTACGTAGGGACTCGAGGGTTAGATGTGTATAACAATTTTTAGGCGATGGGCTGACAGCCTATCACTACTTATACACACAACTATTTACACAATTTTCTAAATGACCAAATGTTTATCAGACGTGGCGTAAAAGTTTGTTATTTATGACCGTTTACGCTCTGCCTACCCCGCACAAGGACATAAGCGTGGTATATGTGTATGTTTCTCTCACTGTTTTGTCCCAGCTATTGGCCTCATGTAAGAGAAAATACCAATCATGGCTTTGCGCCCAATGGAGTCTGGACCAGCAAGCGCTTATTTATAGAGTTCAACCTAGTTTGACCAACGAAAACTAAGCTGTCCTCAAGATGGCGAAAGAACAAACAACCCAGATTAAGCTCTTAGTTACCTATCACACACAGATTACATACATACACACATATCACGCCTATTATCTCTTGCGGGGTAGGCAGAGCGTAAACGGCCGCAAAAATGGACATTTACGCCACGTCTGGAAAATTGTGTATCGCCATAGTGACACCTAAAATTGCAATACACACCCTCAAATCCCTTAGTCGCCTCTTAAGACTTTCACGGGAAAGAAATGGGGTGATGCTGTTCTAAGCCGGCATCACACGGACACACACAGATTACACAATAATAAACACAATGAGTTATTAAGAACTGCGTATTTGAACTGTGTTGTCAGCTAATTTACATAATATATTATAAAGAGGAAAGATTTGTTCGTTTGTTTGTTTGGTATAAGTGTATGACTCTGAATCTACGGGACTGTTTTAAAAAATCTTTTACCAGTAGAATTCCTTATACCTGATGAACATAGGCTATACTAAAGTGTCTTATTCCCGCGGGGAAAACGGTTAGCAACGGGTGAAACCGCTGCTGGGCAGGCCGCTAGTGATTTTAATAAACTGCCGCCAATCTTGTGGACACCACAGACTATTCGCATCGAGAAAGCGCCAACGGTCGAAGGGCTGCCGGCTTGGCGGTGTCTACTTACCGATATCTGATAGGTTTTGTGTTGCCAGCTTACCAGGTTTAATGCCTATCTGTTTTTCGGAACTTTCATTTCGTTGTACCTACCTACTAAGTAAAATAAAATTCCTTTTTGTCGTTTAAGTTTGTGTGCAGAAACACAAAACTGAACTATAAATAAAACCGTTATATAGCAAAATTTGTGTGATGATAATAATCTGTGGTTTATTTTGCACTCACAGTAATTTATTATTTTAATAAATAGGTCTTACGTATACGTATGTACGTCGCTTCAAGACGTGTATCACGAGGTTGAAAATTTGAACTGTTCGGTCGGGGCGCCGGTAGCTCAGCGGCAGAGTGGTGGGACGGTACTCCACAGGTCCCGGGTTCAATCCCTGGCCGGCGTAAAAAAACTGATTGACTGAAATGATTATCCAGCTGGGAAAAATAAAGAGTTATTTACTCCAGTTTTTTCAGGACATCTAACAACCCAGATAGGCTGCGATATCATTGTATAATGGTATTCAGTATCAATTTACACAACACCAGTTGTCCATTCGTGATGCAACGCGTTCTGATAAATAAATGTGAAAAACTTATTGTTAAAGAGCGACATCAAGCATTAGATAATTTTCATTCAACTAAAACAAACGATAGTTTTGAAGCTTAGTTAAATTTGATTCAAAATTATTGCAGCAAACCGCAGAAATACATGACAAGTATTAAAAAGTAAAAGAAGTAGTTTTATCATTTTTAGAAATTCAAGTAACAGACAATGGTTCTACGAGAAAGTCGAGACAATTCCGAAACACGTCTACCCCACCGCGTGCCTATGTACCTATGCATTTGAAAGTCGAATAGGGTAATTTAGGGGGTTATCGGCCACTCTTGCGATTTTTTGACTTGAAGATAATATATTTGTATCAAATATTTGGACGAGACGAAAGTATAAAATGATTTTGAGATCAGTAGATATTGTAGTCTTAGTTAAGAAACCCCTATTATTGAAAAAATGCTTCAAAAAGAAAGAAATAAATAAAATACCTGAAATGAGCGAATTTGGGGGTTATCGGACAGAAAATTCAGTTATCGCCCGTCAAAACAACTACTTTTCGGCCACCATGTAATACGTTGAAAAATAAGCCTTAGTGCTTTGTAGTAAGGATTGGTTTTCAATAAAAAATGAAATGTATGTAAAGTAATGAACATATTTTTATTCAATATTTATGTTTTATCCATAGTTCAAAACATGATAAACCATTATTGATAATCAAAACTAAGTAGAAAATAATATTACGCATCGTGAAAGCTTAAAAAATATTGTTACATAAAAATTACCTACTTATAAATTGTAATAGTATTCCTAATTCAGTGGCTGGAAACCAAAACATAGATTTTTGGTTCTCGGCCACATTAGTATACTCTATGCCGATAACTAAAATGCACAAATTCAACTGCCGGCCGTCAATTTCAGAATTATTAAAAAAATATGTACATATTATTTCAAATAATTGTATGAAGGTGCATGGCCGCCTGTTAACTAAACCGTTGCCTTCGGATATAAGAACGCTTGAAATTATATAATTCCTCTAAAGCTTTTCAATATTTAATGAAAAAAAGGATGTAAGTTGAATGGTTATCAGCTAGCTATCGACCTGTAGGCCGATAGCTAAATTTCCCCCAAAATTGCTTCTAGTTATCCGGACATCTAATTTTAATGCTAAATATTGAAAATTTTAAGTTTTTTATTGAAATTAACGTAAATGAGAATCATAAATATTCACACTATGTCAATATTTATATCAAATAAATTATAAACAACGCTGTAACTTACCTCAACAAATGCGCTGCTCCAAGATTTTTTCACTGTATTTGCACACAACCGCACTCGCAAATTTTAAGAGGCCAATTGACAAGACACTGGAGCAGTAATAATGCTAACTAATTAAAATGTGATGGGAATAGTCAAAAAGTTTTGAAAGACACTGACTTTTCTAATAATTTACTTAACGTTTTCATCTTCGGCGCAAATAATTGGGCAGTGTCCGATAGCTACTGGTGTCCGGTCAACCAGCTAAATTACCCTAGGCACTGCTATTTATTACTTTACATTATCAAACTTGAGTTGCGCCTTTGCGCATAGTGGTTTTACCCGCTGTTACCTACCTGTTTTACCATGAGAATAAAGGATCTGAGATATTTCCCAGTTATTTTTTGTAGTTGATATTCGGTCTTATAAACAAAGCACCTCAAGAATTTATAGCGCTGTCTATTTTAGCATTATAATATGCATAATTGTCCATACGAACATTCCTTATCTTTTGCTGCCATCTTTTCACATCACTTGATAGCAATGTGTCTAGCTTGGAAACCTGTAATCGCCTACGACCACGGCAGTAGTGTCTAGAAAACCGTTGTGGTTTTAGCCCAGTATAGCTAGTAGCTCTTCATGTTTCAAAAAATATTAAAGTCTTTTATTTTTGGGCTATAGTTTGTGGACCATTAGCCAAACCCAATTTATTATTTTGTGCCATTGTAGGTAAGTATTTGCTAAGATATTTGCATTTGCGACTTAAGGCGAGTGTACCCGTAAACGAACTCGACATTGGCGCCACTTAACAAAAAAAATATTTTCTCTTTATACAAACAATCAATCAGAATATCCGTTGCCCAAGTTTTTAGTTTTATCCATTAGTAAACTACTTAGAACCTGTAAACTCAATGAAACATTCACTGTAATTAAAGTTATGGCAATTAATACCAAAAGTGGCTGTTTTTAGGTACTTTTTCCATAACTTTAATTGCAGCGAATATTTCATTAAGTTTGCAGGATCTAATTTTTCTTAATGATAATAATAAAAACTTGGGCAACAGATATTCTGATAGATTGTTTGTATAAAGAGAAAACTTTGTTTTTTGTGTTGCCACACTCGCCTTAAATAGGGTTTCCCTCTGTGTAATACTGGTATATTTGATTACATTTATTTAATTATAGTCATTTAAAGATTGAATGTAATAAATGAGTTACCATACATTACATCGAAAAATTACGCAAGCGTAAAAAAGACCCACATAAAGCATTCATACAAAAAAGTGTCTTAATAATTGTTTTAAGTTATGCCCTCTTAATATGATGCTAGCCGTATCGGACTATTTGTGTTGATAAACAGTTACAATGTAACTGCGTAACGAAAACATTCCTCTGAACTCGAGAGGCTAACTTTAAACTGCTTCAACTAAACCACTCATAAAGTGAGTAACAACTGCAGGGAGTCATTAACATTAATGACCGCGAGTAATCTGCACATTAAAACATCTCTTAATGATGGAACATGAGTCTAGGGGGCTACGCTCGACGCGCTCAAACGTTCGCGAAAGTGCACGTATAAAATGTTTTGATGAACTCACTTTAAACTTAAGGCACACCTCGGACACTGGCGCTCAAATGTATGAATCAAATGCGTTGCTACGCACACAGTCTAAGCTCGCGTAGGTGAACGCGGACCATGCTGCTTGTGTGTGTGAGACAACATGTCAGGGTTGCCGCCATTTTGCGTTCGCGAATCGGGAATGCAATGTGCAGCAGTATGAAATGACCTTCGTCGTCGCGTCCTTGCTTAGCCGGTGTCTGAGCGTCCTCCGAGCGCGGGAGGGCGGCGCTTGTAGGGGGAGGCAGGGAGTGACTATACTGTACGCTAGTACTATTAATTATACTGTGCTTAAGGCGAGTGTAGGCATCAGCGACCTCGACGGTGGCGCCACTTAAAAAAAGTTTTCTTTTTATACAAACAATCAAACATAATGTCCGATGCTCAAGTTTTTAGTATTATCCTAAAGTCAAATTTGAAACTGCCACCAATTTGCCACCGTTGTTGAGGTCGTTGACGGCTACAGCTACACTCGCCTTAAACTGATTCACCTGAAAAGTTTGTCCCTTTCATTCGCGCTGCGCCAGAGAGAAACAGACACTCATTTTGCGGTCAAATTTTCGCGAGATTTTACGGATTTTCCGAGATAGAAACTAGAAAAATACCGCTAGAATGTCTAATTTAGGTATTAGTACTAGAGTAGGTATGTATCTAAATAATAGCTTTTTTTGTAATAACTAAACACACTCTGTACACGTAATATTAAAAAATGTTTCAAATAGAGGTTACTATGTATTTTATTCTATCGAGTAAAGTTAGTCAAATTATGTAACTGATAGGTATATGTTATCTGTTAGATCCTCGGCAATAATATATACTTTTTTCAAAATGTTATCATTGTAACTGTCTAAATAAAACTGGTTTAAAAATCTTGCTCGCGCTATATCCCCGCCTTAAACAAGTTGTTGCAAACAAAAAACATACATATAGGTAGTTAAGTTTCATAGTCACAGATCAAGTAGCTTTACATAGGTAAATATGAATCAAAATTGATAAATCAATGCAGAATTTTATAACCCAGCGGTTCTACTAGCTGTTACTCGTTGGATTACAAAAAAATGTTGGATTACTCAAGATAATATCGCCGCCATCTTTCTACGTGCTAGGTTAGAATAATGGAAATAATAGATTACGTGAACAAAATAGATAATTAATTCAAAACTGATTATTTTCTGTTATTTCCATTTGATTACTTTTAGATAAGTTGATGAAAGATACATACATACATATATCACGCCTATAATCCCTTGCGGGGTAGGCAGAACGTAAACCGCCGCAAAAAACGGCCATTTACACCACCTCTGACAAATGTTTGAGGGTCATTCGGAAAATTGTGTATCGCTATAGTGACAGGTTGTCAGCCCATATCGCCTAAAATTGTAATACACATCCCTCGAGTCCCTTAGTCGGGTCTTACGACACCCATGGGTAAGAAATGGGGTGATGCTATTCTAAGCCGGCATCACACGGCAATTCTAAACTTCTAAACTTATAATCATACAATATAATATACGAACTACAGGTAAAAAACGTCTTCCAAGTTCCAGTACGTCTCTAAGAGGCACGGTGGGTATCAGTTGATGAATGATTTATTTATCTTGCAGCGTAGATTCCATGGAATACCTTATACATTGTAAAATCCCACTAAAGATAGATTATTTAGTTGTAGAAGTGTCATTCGATATTGATTGAGTCCCAACAGCCTTGTGTTGTGTGATGAATGTGAGTCACATCATGTGACTGTCTGTCTACTACATAATTCTAAAGCAGTTTAGTGCTTCCTGGGAGAAAAGAGTATTACATCAAAAAATAATTTCGTGTGATGCCGGCTTAGAATAGCATCACCACATTTATTTCCCGTGGGAGTCGTAAGACGCGACTAAGGGACTCGAGGGTGTGTATTGCAATTTTAGGTGATGGGCTGACAGCCCGTTACTATGGCGATACAAAATTTTCCGAATGGTTCTCAAATATTTGTCAAACGAACGACCTAATTGATGACCAATGACCAATTTGCGCTCGTTTACGCTCTGCCTACCCTGCAAGGGATTATAGGATATATGTATGTATGTATTTAAAAAATTCTGAGACTTTCCAAAGAACGTGTCTTCTAATTACTATACTAATCCTCGTGACATCACAACCAGACCAGAGTCGCCCACTATGTTATCAGCTCGTGTTATCTGTTGTAAAACAATTACTCACTTTACTCACCTGATACCACCAGAGTGACTGGTCTCTTGTACATTTACATAGTGTTTTTTAAAATATTTTTTTGAACTAAAAGGTTTTGTTTTGTCTAACCCTTTAAAAATATTTTCGATACTTAGGTACAGGTGCAAATTAGCTAGAAAATTATTGTGTTGTTTGGTGTTTTTTTGTGCTGATTAATACTAAAGGAGCTGCATATAGGATATAGGTATGTAGATTGTACTATCAGGTAGCGCGTCATATTTATGGAATATACTTTTTTTTATCCATATACATACATCACGCTTATATCCCTTGCAGGGTAGACAAGGCCTTAACCGGCCGTAAAACGATCATTTACTACGCGTCTGACAAACGTTTCAGAAAATTGTGTATCGCTTTAGTGACAGGT
Source organism: Tuta absoluta (assembly GCA_027580185.1). Lineage (NCBI taxonomy): Eukaryota > Metazoa > Arthropoda > Insecta > Lepidoptera > Gelechiidae > Tuta > Tuta absoluta. The sequence continues at coordinate 14,697,001 of JAQAHW010000005.1, forward strand.
TGTAAACCCGTCACCTAAAATTAAAATAGACATGTAACTCTCGAGACCTTTAGTCGCTTCTTACGTACTCACAGGAAAGAAATGAGGTGATGCTATTCTAAGCCGACATCACGCGGCATTAATCAATATGGGTTATTTTAAATACAAATGTTGTTCAATTTCACTCGAGGTGCAGGAGATAAATATTTTAGCTTATTTATGATGAACAAATATCATATTATTATTACCACTTTTAGAGTAATAAACTACTTTTTTATATAATCTTTCATAAAATCAAATGCAAAGCTTCAGTTTAAGCCGACATTTGTCTATTTTGCTTTCCAAAACCTCTAAATTTGATAGTTCGTAACAATAAAGTGTGTCACTTCACTACGATACAGCCGGACCCGTATGTCTGTCTGTCTCGTCTATCTTTTGCAGCTGCTTTCACCAGGAACCTATAATGACCGATTTTAATGGATTCAACGCTTGTTATTAAATCTATTACAGTTATAAATTTAATAGACTTTACAGCACCTCGTAGTTCTTGTTACTCTAAATAAGCCCTGCCACTTTTGGCTTCTAAAAGACGTGGAATCGAGTCCATTATCTAATCGAATAATTAAGGACTGAATTAGGGAACTAAAATATGTTAAGAAATGCCATTCGCGTTCTCGTCTTATTTCCACGAAGCACTTAAAATCGCTTAAGGTGACATCCGTTCACTTTTCTGCATATAAATCGCAACATTTACAAGCTGCGAGTAAATGAAAATTCGTCGGGTTAGGCTGATCCCGGGATCCGCCCGGATTGTTGTAATGGCGGCAATAGAAACTAGGGATGCCAAATTGTAAAAAACCTTGTCATGTAGGTCGCAGAAAGTTTTGTAAAGATCTAAGAAATACAGTTTGATATGAAAAGAATATTTGCATATCCAGTAGTCAGGCATTTGCGACTTAACAGAAAGTAAAAGCAATTCCTGAAATATTTACTTCTCGTATAGAAACTAGCAGCCCGCTCAGCGGTTTCACCCGCTGCTTCCTGTTATCCGGTAGGAATAAACCTTTTCCCGCGATAAAAGGTACTTATAAAACCTTCCTGTTTCATCTTTCTATCTATTTTATAACGCATCAAAATCCGATGCGAACTTTTAAAGTTTTAAGCATACATAGGTTTAATATGAAGTGACAAGGCAACCCTATTGAACGGTCGGAATGGTGGCAACGGGACCCATTTGCATGGAATTGTATGATAGCTGTCAGTAAAACGGTACTGGTGCTGATATTAGACCGTTTTTTCGACAGTTTCAGGGTTCCGCTACGCTAAACGGAAATTACTTGAAAGAGCGTGTTACAAATGTAGCCACTAATGTTCCTCTCTGCTGCCCGTTTTCCAGTGAAAATCAACCGTCTTGTGCCATAAAGATTAGCATAATTACAAGGCATTAGCATTACTCTGAGGACCTTCCCAGTTTTTTCAACCGTTTGGCTCATGCAATGAAGTGATTCCTATTTAATGCCGAAAATATCCCTCTTCGTACAAGGCCATAAAAGAGTTCTTCAATTTGGCTAACAAAATTATAAGTATTTCCTGTCTCTTTAAATTAAATCATTTTATCAACTTTGTTTTATAGTTTATTTTGAAATTTGAAATCATTATTATACATGTCTTTTGATGCCATTGGCCTCAATTATAATTCGTAGTTTTTATTTTGTGTTAGTGTTTTTATTGTTTATGTTCAATTCTTTTTTTAATTAAAACTTTCTCTTATCTTAAATTTGCGCTGACATTTTCCGTCAAATAGATTGAGAAATGGATAGGAGATATCTTAGTTCTGTCATGTCGTATAATTTGACGCAAAATGCGCGTTGTCTGTCAATATGGCGACGACGATTTAAACGATGGTGACTTAATTGACTAGGAATGGTAAAAAACCCATTGCCATTTTTAAACATGACAGGACTTAGGTATCTCCTTACCTTTGCTAAACCTGTTTGAGGGAAAGTGACAGCAAAAGTTTAATAAATAAAGAAAACACGGTTATATTGAGGGTCTAGTGGAGCTTCAGTTGTGCCAGAATCACTGGACGGAATGTTCACCTTGTGACGAAAGTTGACATGTTCATTTGACAGCTTTTTGAATAGAGCTTTCTTTCGTATACCTAGTATTCCGTTAGTGTGCGGCTGTTGTCTCGACAGAACATTAAAGCTATACTTTTCTATCTGATAGTTCTCGACATTATATATATATTATTTTTTACCAAGCGGCGTTATGTTAAGGTTGGTCGTTATACACATAAAAGATTAATGAACTTATGCCTTTAAAGGAGACTAAAGTCTTATAAAACTTAATAGGAATTCCCATGTTAATTTATCATTTTTAGCAAAATAGTCAAAATTTATTGTCGTTCATAAGATTTCGTTGTAAAAACCGATTCGCCACTTTACGCAAATAGATAGAGATACTGCTGCAAAAATAAAATTGATTTTATATATATTCTTTATTGTGCATTAACAATACAATAATATTTGTTTAAAAAAGTAGTTCACAAAGGCGATTTTATTGTGGACGAAATATTCTTTATCATGTAACCAAAATAGATTTACGCCAAATTTACGTAGGCCTTCATCATTTTGCATATGCATATGTAAAAATATTGCTCTTCATCGCAATCGTATGTTGAATTTATTTTTCGTTTGAGTGTATAACGAGCCACCTTAGGTTGAAATCTGACATTTTTGTCTTAATTAACATTTCATCTAATTACTTACATTTCCTTGGAAACATTTTTCTCTTCAGTTGCACATGCTCACTTGCAGATTGGCTAGAAAATATCTCATTTAAAAACTCGAACCCTTTTATTTGAAACGGGCGTGATTCGCACTTCACATGTTTTTCGCTGTTCGGTAAAATTCAGCAGATTATCGCACGTTTTGCACAATGGCCATATGGGTTTGTGTGTTTATGGTCATTCGATTTTTTATTAGAATTAAATTTCTTTTTATATGCAAGAAGAGGTAGGTAGGTAGGTACCTATTTTAACACACCGGAACGTTTATAAAATTTAATTTTTCTTCTTCTTTTCGGCCAATGTTTCTGTATGTATGTGGTCGTTATCTTCAACAGTCGAGCATTCTTACCTTTTTTGCATGGACTCAATTGAGCATCACAATGATAGGGCTGAAATTATTCCTATTAGATACTGTGTGTTCGAATCGAGATCATTTTGTCTAGATAATTTGTATTTGCCTGTTAGCACAACGAACGGCAGTAAGGATATTGATACTATTGACGCGTACTTAATTGTTGACTCAATACACACTCAATAGGTTGTTTGCCTTTACGTTGTCCGGTCAAATCCGTCATGGTTGATTGGTTTTACTTTAATGACTACTCATGATACTGTTAGGTTAGTTTTTATGTTCGTGGGAATAGCACAATTAGTCAGCAGTTTGTCTGAAATGTATAGAAAAACAGATAGACTTAAAGGATTTTCAGTTTGTTTTGTTTAAATGATCGTCTTTACAAATTGCAGCCGTACCTACCAAACTTAGCCGGACTAGAGAGCCTTTACGGATAGCGAAGCGTATTTTTTCAAATCATTTTATACAGATAACAGATTTCAAATTTAGAAGGTGTCTTCTTGAAGAGAATTGAGTAATTTTTTTAGGTTTGAGCAATATGCACCAATTTCTATGGAGTTGAACTAGGTATGTTGTGGAGGTGGATAGATACCTACTGTCGTAGTAAGGTGAAAGAAATGGCACCAATGAGGAGCTAATTGGATAAAGAAGCCCTAGAAAAGTCTAGTAAGTTAGTTGCAATAACATGTCGGCCCAGTTAGCCATGAAACAGCCATAGACTGGCTTACCATATCAAAAACAGGTTAAGGTGCGTTGAGCTAGTATGCATCCGATAAAAAAAATAATAAATTTAAAAACACGACTGCTTCCTGAGATAATGTTAATAGCCTATGATACTCAGGACAAAGTAAGGATTCTTCCGATACAATTTCCATTCGAATCTGTTCAGTGGTTAACGAGTTTCAGTCCTTTAAAGAATTGCACATATAGAGGTATACATATATACCATTGAGTGACCATGATACATACATACATGAAGTCTAAAAACATAACACTCCTTTTTGGTTAGGCAGTCGTGTAAAAAATTGAGCCTATGAGCTATTTTATTTTGTTTCATTTTATTCCATAATTGGGTCAAAGGGTATTGTAAAAATGCGTTGTGTATCATAGTTGGGAGTCAAATATCAGGACTGTGCCTACATTTTCATATTTAATAAATGAAATCCGTACTAATATTATAAATCTGAGAGTTTGTGTGTGTGTATGTATGTTTGTTCCCTCTTCACGCTCAAACGGCTTGACCGCTTAGGATGAAGTTTGGAACACAGGTGGAGTATGGACCTGGAATAACACATAGGCCACTTTTTACCGCAAATAAACAACTATTACCACGGGAAAATGAGTGGCAGCGGGGTGCCTACTATATACCTGGGTCATAACATATCTGAATTCTTTGTGGAAAACTAATCCACAATATCAGCATGGATCAAAATTTATTCAAGAATGTAACATTCCATACTACATACCATGTCTTAACCGCCACAGACACGGGTACAAGCGCGTGGGTGAATCAAACTACGTGACTAGACAGACGATTAGTATAGTCAGTATACCTGTCTACTATGAAGATCAACTTTGATGAACACCTAAGGATAGGATTGAATGAAATATTTTGAATGTCCTGTGGCTTTCAAAAGTAAAATCAACAAGTAAGTTGTATTTATAAAGGTAACGGCCTTGTAACGAAAACTTGAACTGTTTTTTATTTGCAGTTGACTGACTGTAGCACTTAGAAACTGGGAAACACTGGAATAACATTTTAGAGAACAATATAAAATAACTAAATTCATGAATAAAATAAAAATAATAATAATAACTAATATTATTTTTTATTTTGTCGGAGCTTTTATTACTACTTGTGCGTTGTGCAGAATTAATTCCTCAGTCATACACACACACACACACACATCACGCCTATTATCCCTTGCGGGGTAGGCAGAGCGTAAACAGTCGAAAAAAACGGACAATTACGCCACGTCTGACAAATATTTTAAGGTCATTCGGAAAGTTATGTATCACCATAGTGACAGGTTGTCAGCCCATCGCCTAATATTATAGTGGAGGTCATAGTGGAGGTTTTGTGCTCCAAAACAACAAAATTTTGTGTGTGATTGTACCTACTCCTGCGCGAAGCAACTTCAGAGGGGACTAGAAGTTTGGCGCGATCTGTACCTAGTAGAAGCAGACTCAAGTAGCCCAACCCTGGCTGTTGCACCAAAGGCTTGCCTATAGTATACTCGAAAGGGAGGCCTTGCGATAACCCTTCCATTGTGGCGACAAGCTTACTATGTTCCATCGCGTCGCCTTGCTTGAATGACTAGCTAGAATTTTGTAGAAAAAAGATTTAGCTCGTTATTTCAAAGTGTTTAAAGCTTTAGCATAATTATAGTTAGTAGGTACCTCTATTATCACAATGTGCTCGACTCCCACGCATCTTTTCGGATCAGTGTTAAGGAGTGGCTTACTCCATTGTATGCTGTCTTGATTATTAGCTACATTGAGAGCGGATCTGCCGCGTTTTTTATTGAATTGAATCTACGTATGCATACATTATTAACATGATTGTTTATTTTTTGCTTGTATTGTATGGTGTCGTCTCGGTTGTATCCTTTTAGCCTGCGCCGAGCGAAATCCGACCGTCCAGTGGCGCCCTCCCATGTTTTTAACTCATTTCTCTTAATCTGAAACAAATATCAAACATCTAAAACGGACAAATTGTTGCACTATACATTAAGTTTATTCCAAAATACAACAATGAGCTTTTTCTTGTGTTTTAAATTTTAAATCACTAAAACGGATAATGGTGGCCACCGTTTTCCGTTTAAGTGATTTCAAAGACGCATAACAATATAAAGCTTATTGTTGTACCTTCAAATAAACTTATTGTATAGGATAACAATTTGTCCGCCTTAGATTTTTGATATTTGTTCTAGATTATAAGAAATTATTCAAAAACAGGTGAGGGCGCCACTGGACGGTCGGCGCCGCCTTAAGCTTTAAAGTTTTAAACTATAGTATCGAAGAGAGATTCGATGCCTAAGTTTAGAAGTCTTACTCACAGCCTTGGTCCAACATTTTGTTACAAAAGTACCTATCGATGTGCCTGTCAGAATCGACACCAGTCTAGACTGCGAACGAATCATTGTCAGGTTATTTCCGCCATTTTTGTTAGTGATGGCAGAGAGTAGCAAATTTAGTTTAGTTTTAGTTCATTATTCCCTTTCTCTAGGCTCTTCTGGCTTCATTTAGGCTTTGCGTTAACCATTATTTGAACATATTCAAAGATCATTATACTGGTATATCGACAAATCGACATATTGTCTAGATAGTTCATATTTAACTTCAACTCAACTTTTTCTAGTCTGTAGGGTTTGAAGCTCATAAAAATTATGATTTTGCAAATTTCAAAGAAATTCAAAGACCATATACTGGTATACCGATAAATCGACAAATTGTCTAGATAGTTCATAATTTAATTTCAACTCAACTTTTTCTAGTCTGTAGTTTCTAGTTCCATCTAGACTAGAGAAACAACTTTTGAAAACGTGTTCGATATTTCAAAATAAATATGATTAACTTTCTCACCGACACACTGACGAAACCCTTCCTGGAGTTGAGTGTAATCTATTTGTTTGGGTTCACTGTTAGCTCACCGCTGGGCGTGGGAGTGGGCTTGCCAGACTGTGTGAAAGAACATTACAATGGGTATTGTACCACTGACCATCGTTTGGTCAGCTTCTGATGAACGTGCCAGTTTGAATATGTACAGTCGGTTGTAGCACATAAGGTACCAGGGGTACTCCAAACGAACTGAATTATTTTTATCCCCAGTTAATACATAATACATTTTTTAACTTATTCTCATAAAAGAAGCCATATTCTACTATTGTTGCTAGGGACAGAAATAATTCAGTTCTACTGGTACCTTATGTGCTACAACCGACTGTACCTTCCTACCTATATGACCTTTATGTTTTATTATACGTACACGATGTAACGCCTCTGTAGAAAGCAGAACGTTAATGGCTGACTACTGACTAAGCCTGTTGCCTGTTTTCGCTTACTTCGACTTCAAAAAGATCAGAAAGATCAAGAAGGTTGATTAAAGTGGCGACAATGTGAGAGTAAAATTTTAGGTCAATGTGTGTAAATGTGTATTCTCAAGATGATGACAACAAAATATAAAACATGGTTGAATACCATAAAACACACGTCTCGTGTTTAACGTGGTGTTTTCCTTCCATTGATTTCTTAATACTTGCAATTCACATTTCAATGGTATAAAACAGTATTATTTCTCAATACCAATAAAACACTTCCCGTGTTAGGTATACAACTTTTGAAAACTTGCGCAAAGTTTTCCATACCGCGCTGAAGATTTTGCAAGTTTTCGAAAAAGTATTATTTCTGCTTGAAATATTGAAAATGAAATTAACTTTATTCAATGTAGGATAGTATTATCACTTTTTGAAGTTATGATCCGTCATCGTAAAAGAAATAAATTTGTAAATCACAATTATCTTCCTTACTTACGTGCCGTAGCATACGTCAGTTAAGCCATAACACATTTATTTACCAGCTATACATAACAGCTAGTTTCTCATTCACAATAGGTAGGTGTAGGGGAGGCTAGGCGGTTGTCACGAAACATCCGTTAGAAGTGACAATACACCGGACGACGTTCGCCGTATCGCTGGGTGACAGCTCTGTACGCGGGAAACGTTTCCTACTCTTTGAGAAATGTTGAAGTTATTGTAAATTGTAGATTGTTCGTTCTATTTGCAGTGGAAACGGTGGTGGGGCTCTGGTACGGTTAGGATAAGATTTTTCAGGCTAATATTAGACAACAACTGCAGTAGACAGATAGGAAAAACGTTTTTCTATAGGATTTAGCTCGATTAGCTATGGCACAAAATAACAAATGAGTTAATCGGATCGTTCTTCGAAAATGACAACATATAAATCAAAAACTCCAACAATTACCGTGACTTGAGCAACCGTTTTGAAGACATCCTGTTTTCCTGATCAACTTCCGCCCAACATTTAGGTAACGATAAAAATAACTTTAATTACCTACATGCAGTGCACTGATCAAACAAAAGGTGGCATCCGTTCCCTTCAAGGTTGTGCGACTTGTGCCTCTTGTGCGCCAAACAAGACGTCCAAAGACGTCTAGGGTGACCAAAAATTAGTCTACTCAGAACAAAAAGGAAAAATCATTTTTTTAAACAGTTAGAATTGACCCTTTAGAAAGATGTCTGAAAAGAAGTGGTCAGTAAAAAGTAGATGTTTTGGGCATTTGAATCATCTCATTTCTTTCATTACCCGACAATTTGAGTCCGACTATTAGAATGTGGTGGGGTTTGTGCATATAAAAATACCTGCTCGCCCGTCCTATTGTTTAACTTTAGCTGGAACTTAACGAGTTTTTTATAAAAGTATATTTTTGGAAGTCAAAGATGACATGCATAACACTTTTGACTTTAACAGTAAGTACTTCCTTTACTGCCTTCTTTTCGAAGCGGGGGCCGGGCCTACGCCACATAGCCGGGTCAATTTGGGTAGTTGTCTATTTGGGTAGTGGTCCTTATGACAGAAATTCACCGCCAATTGCCATATTGTCACATTGAAACCCCAAACTGGGGGCTGACATCTAACAAAATAAAGTAATACCTATTGTAAAAACTTTTGGTACGGCAGTGGTTCTTACTTCTTATACTTACCAAATCTCTATTATCTAATATCTTCCAATTTCGCCTTAATATCTCGCAGTTATGAATTATAAGCATATCTACTTCCAAATCTTTTTCATATTTAGAAGTTTATCCGTAAGTACTACTGATGCTTATCTGCGAGGCATCGGTTTCGTGAGTATCTTGACAAAAGCACTTGTACCCTATCGACGTAATCGCTTATTTTTGTACCAAGTCAGCTTTTTCAATCAACTGGTGAATGTACTAAAAAAAATACATACCATACATACACATATCACGCCTTTATCCCTTGCGGGTTATGCAGAGCGTTAAAGACCGTAATATACGGTCGCTGTCACCACGCCTAACAAATATTTTAGGGCTGTTTCAGAAAAATCGTATATCACTATAGTGACAGGTTGCCAGCCCGTCGCCTAAAACATAAATTGAAATACATATAAAACCCTAAGTCGCCTCTTACGGCACCCACGGGAAAGAAATGGGGTGATGTTAATTCTAAGCCAGCATGACACGGCTGAACATAAGTTTTAAAAAGTTTAGAAAATAAGTTGTTTTTTGCGGCTGTAATTTTAGCCCCGGGGCTTTGCAATCTTCACCTGATTATTTGGTGGGGAGCTAGAGCTCACGATTTATTATAATTATGGTCACCCTGAGACCTGCGCGTACGCCACTAACCGTGACGTCACGCGTCGCGCGCACGAACGGATCCACCACTCACTTCCGAAAATATCTGTCATAATGGTGGCTCTACTCATGGCTATACATATTGTATTCGTTGTCGGATGTTTCCTGATTTTGGCAAATTAATTTTTTAAGTGTTCGATCTGCCTCGATGTGCGTGCATGGCATACATATTTATTTTGGAAGTAAAGTAGGTGCCTAGCTTATTTTGAACAAATGAACTGTCATGTCATGTTTAAAAATGTCAATGGGTTCTTTTCTTTGCTATTTCGCGTCAATTTAGTGGCCATTGTTTTAATCATCGCCTTTTTTGACAGATAACGCGTATTTTAAGTCAAATTATAAGACATAATAGGACTAAGATGTCACATAACCTTCACTGTACCGACACAAAGTGACAGCGCTTATTTAAGTTAAGTTAAGGTTATTGTTAGCCTGAATTGAGGCCAGTGCGAACCATCGCAAATAGATAAATAAGTGTCATGTTGTATTCTCACTATGGTAACATCTGTTGCTAATTCTCACTTTTCTGTCAAAACGTCGAACCTTGAAAACGCTGCCATATATTTAAAAACATACGTATACGTTCTAAGTTTTGAATAAAACGAACTGTCACTACAGTACGGCCATCCCAATAAGCCATACTTGCCACATTCTTGCTAATGCTATGGCAAAGGGTCAACTTTTCTTTGTCGACATAACTCTTAGTATGGAACTGACAGTTGTCAAATATGGCTTATTGGGATGGTCTTACTCTACAGATATTATGTTTGTATTATCAACATAAAGGTACCATTTACAATCAGGAAAATATTTACCTATTCAAAATACCAACGATTAGATACAGGTATCAACAAACGATAACATAATGGATGAGTTCCACAAACATGAGTACATAATGTAGTGCTAATGTTACAAAGTGTGTTTGTTTGCATTGCACGTGTCAAAGCACCTAGTTATACATTCCGAAATAGTCTAGCTTTAGGTTTACTGAGATGACTAACAAAAATATACCTCAAAATACGTATGTCTGTTTAAAACCTTTCATAAAATAACAGCACTACTGTATAGACCGAGCGATAGCGCCTAATCTACTCCGTCATTTTACAAAGAATTATTGACCTAATCCCTACTAAAACAGATTGGAAAATACCTACGAAAACTGAATTCACAAAAAATAAGTCCCATCTCCATTTACAGAAAAAAATAATTCAAGATTAACGTTGAGAATACCAAATTTTAAACTGAAGAGTTTGTGGTGAAATTTGGTACGTACATAAAATTGAATAAGTACTAAATTTTAAAACACTTCCCGTGTTAGGTATACAATTTTTAAAACTTGCAAAATGTTTAAGCGCGGGCAGGATTTGAACCTGCGACTTTCGCCATCATAGTGGCGACGCCACTTCCATCTAGGCTACCGCAGCTCGTACCTTGCCCGCAAATGACGAAAATGATGGAAGTCGCAGTTCAAATTCTGTCCGTGCTGGAAAATTTTGCAAATTTAAAAAAAAGAAACGTATATAAAACTTTAGAAATATTTGATTCCTTTTTGTATAACCGTTGTTTTTATTTGTATTTCAGACCGAGAAGGCGGTCGGGGTCCAGCATAGTGGTGTTGGACGTGGAGGAGGAGAAGCGCCCTCTACCGGATGAACCCGACATGCTCACCATGCTCTCACTCACAGATACCGGTAAGCCTCCGGCACTTTACCATTTTTCACCTAGATGGCCATTTCAGACCTAGGTGGCCTGTTCAGATCAAGATGGCTATTTTAGACAGAGATAGCATGTCAGATTCAGATGGCCATTTCTCATAGAGATGGCCATGAGAACCCGACACGCTTACTATATTCTCACAAGCTTGGCAGGTGGCGGCGGCGGCGACTTAGCAAGTGCAGTGCTAGATTCACACGCTGCTACTGCATTTTATCTAAATTTTGCCTTAAGTCACCTGCGGGTAGAGATAGAATTGTTATTTATATTCTAATGCGCCGATAACACACGAATTGCAAAACATTTAACGCAACACATTATTTCATAAGTTGTATCAAATAAATATACTATTTTTTCGCGCAAAGAATTGATTGTCATGCAATGGCCTCACTTTTTATCTGACAAAACTAAAAACAAGAACACGACGTCTTCTTCTCTATCGAACTCCGTGGATTGTCAAAGCTTAGAGCACTATAGTCTATGCTGGCAGTAGGTACTCGTATCATTGTACAAAAATATTAAATATGCAATAATTCCATTCTTACTTCATAAGTAATACTGTCAGTACACATAGATCATAACCTGTCATTGTAATTAGACAGGTGTCATCATATCTGTCTGATTATAGTCTCCCAAATCAACGCAAGCGCAGATAACCTTGCGTCAAGAAGCTGGTAATTGCTTCTGACCTTCCGGTGCCGTACAATGGACAAAAAATTGGGAACTCACCACAAAATAAACCAAAGATAATTGGATTTTTATGGCATTAAACTTTTATGCACATTATGCGAAGTTACTCATTTTGTGGTCGTCTTTCAAATGGCGATAACAACATCATAGTTACCCAAGGTTCTTTCCTTATGTTGTATGTGTGTCTACTCGTCAATAAATGAGGTTGTTCATTCATGTCGCATATTCTAAACAACATGCCGTTTATTTATAGAATGTTTCTTTTATTTCAGGCCCCCACCGCGAGATGGCGGTGGACGTCCCGGACAGCTTCATCGCGCGCAACAAGACCCCCCCGCGCTACCCTCCACCTAGACCCCCCCAGGTACGCCTGAGGCCCCCCACTCGCGACGAAGAGCCCCTCTTGTCCTCAGGCGGGTCCAGCACCAGCTTCAGCTCCAAGCAGAGCACCGTGCTCCACAACATCGACACTTCCGGACCGAGTTCTGACGGATCTGACTTCAAAAACACCACAAATATAGAACTCATGTCCTTGCCGCAAAGCTCGGATGGTTCGGGCACCAGTTTCGGAAGCAAGAAGAGCAAACGGTCTTCGGAGACCGCCAAATGTGGAGATCTGACTTCCGAAAGATCCAATTCGGCGATTTCTAACTTGACCCACACTCTGAGCGATAATAAGATACAGCTGTTAATCTCTAATGGGGAGGATTCTTTGCTGGATTGTAGGGAAGGTGTGACGTATTCAGCTAGGAGCGAGTCGGTGTTGATCCGCGAGGCTGTGTACGCGGCGTACCAGCTGCCGGCTAGGTTCGACACCACGCCCGTGTTGCTGGGCCGAGAGGTTGCCGTCGACGTGCCGGAGACCTTCGTGCAGATAGTGAAAACAACACCGAAGTATCCGAATACCGCGGACAGAAAAAACGTCATGTTCCAGGTAAAGGGCTTGCTTCATGCCGCATCGTGGTCTTGCCTGAGGGTAGTTTCTGTAGTGAGGTGGGTGTTAAAGGCGGGGTTTTGGACTAACTAATATGATTCAAATTCTGGATGGTATTTCTAAGGCCGAGATAAAAGTTTACCAATCACTGCCAAAGTCAGTTTATCTTTGTGAATTTAAAATGGAAGGAGTAAAATGGTTCTTTCTTACCTCCTGTGTAGACATCTTTTGTTAAAATTGTGTCAAAGACACTAAAAGCTAAATGCAAATTTTTCGACTTATTTTCAAAAGTGGCATCCAGAATAAGGATCAACATGGTAGTATTTTTTCGTAAACTAATCTTTTTAACATGGTTGTGGTTGTAGATACATATTTTATTGGGTATTTAAAAAACGTTCATATATTTGTAATTTTAACAATCGGTCTTATTATCGGTATTATAGCCAGTGATCTAGAAATTGGTCTTACAATAAGAAAGAAATCAAAAGGCGATAAAATGCCACTTTACCCTGTTCTTTAAATGGACACGACCATTGTTTGGCTCAGCCAAACTCAGCTACTTCGATATCGAGACTCTCATCAAGTATCTAGATTGTCTTCAATTTGTTCTTCTGAACCTCAAAATCTTAGAATCTAAGGACATCTGCTTTCTAAAAAACTGCTTCCGGGGCCCGAATTGCACTAAATGAAAAGCGTCTCAGTTCTAAAGATAAAGTGTCTCTTGGTTGGTTTAGGTTTATTTGTACTGCGCTACAAATTTACGACAGAATGGCTATACGATGAATGACAGATGAGTGTCGATGGAAATAAAATGGCGAAAAAATAAAAGAAGCGTGACTCAGGTGAGCCCGAGGTCCCAATCAAAAAGTTCTAAGCAGTTGTAGGTGTCCTTTTTTACTTACTTGAATGACTATGACGTAAAATGTAGAAGTATAGCGTCATATATTATTTATACACATCATAGGCAAGAATTTGGCCGTTCCGTGTTAACGGGTTGTTTAAAGATGGGAGGCGATTGTTTTACGTTCCAGTGTTCGTGTGCCAACTCGTAGCAGGTTTAACTAAATATGGACCTAATATACTGGACCTCTATAATATATAATATACCTAAACAAAAAGAATTTAATGATAGCAGTTGAAACTTTCTAGTTTCACTTTGGCTCACTTTGCGGTTTTCAGGCAGAACATTCTACAGGGTAAAAGAACGCCAGAATTTTAGATGTCGCTAAAGAGAAAATAGTTAGTTAGGGATATATAATAATTGAAAAAGGTGTAGGTACATTTAAGTTATTATTTTCACCACCGTCATCATCATCTTTCACAAAATAAACCTCTGTTTTCAAGACTCATTCATTAAAAAAGCACTTCTTACTATACAAGGAGTAACAAAAAAGGTATAACAAGCCGAAAAGATGTCAAGGTAATCATGAAACTGAACAACTTTCCCCATAGAACTTAAGGTCGATATATATTAAAATTAAATTGGAGCTCCCGTACTAAATTCAGTTCAGCTGGTTAATTTTACTATGGGACGTCTAATTTTGTTTTCCATATTTTGACCTTAGTTCTATGAGGAAAGTTGTTTAGTCCTGAGTACCTTGAGCTTTCTGTTACTCCTTGTACATTAAAAATCTTTCATTTATTAAATCACAAGTAACTTCACACAATCATTTCGTTTTAGAATTCCATCAAACCACGCTTGCGACGCATTAACATTCTGTCTGCGGTATTTTTTGTGTATCGGCGAAAAACGAAATTGAATTTGTTTATTTTTGGCACTAACAGTGCTATTTTGTACACTAAAGTAGAAACCATACAATTTGCACTATTGGGAATCGAACCCACGTCTTTCGTCCATATGTTTTTGTCAGACTCAGTGTAGCGGAAGCGCCATCTACTAGAGTTGTTTTTGAAACATAGGTACTAGGTAGGGTTGGAAACGTTATTTTGATTTCCTGAAATAAATACACTTGGATTCAAAATTAAACCCAACCAGTACCTGCCATGCCAGACTTTTTCGACTTAAGTAGTCCTTACAACGCCAAGATTCTAAAAATAAATTATTCATTTTCTTAACAAAATGGCTTTGCAATTTGGGCACTATCTCCTAGCTTACTCCGATTTGAATCTCCATGCTGCCATTAACCTCTATTGTTTAATTAAACTTGAAAAATATAGGAATCTACCTGCATATTATTTATTCTTAGCCATTTCATTTACTTAAGTAAGTAATATAAGAAAAGAAACAAAATCTGCGTTATTGCAATTCAGTCTCTTTTCTTCTAATTACCTACATAAGAAAGGGACAGGGATAGCTAAGAACGGGAAAGTACGCGAGAGTCTAGGGCAGTTATCTACTTATCAAACATCTTTCTTTCTTCTTATTGTGTGGGACACCGAGTCGTCCAACGACCCGGTGAACCCTGGTGTCAAGAGTTTTCCAACCGCCTACTATTAATGCTATTAGTAGTAGGTCTCTGACATGGTTGTGTAACGACCGCCGTCTAAGTAATCATAGACAGCAACCGTGACTGAGACGGCTTAACGTGTCCTCCGTAACACGGAACTATCTTTCTTACGGAAAATCAGGTGGTTCAGCTTGCAATGTCCTAACCAAACTGGGAACAAATTCACAAAGTGATAATATCAACTTTGTGAGTGCCCCACCGTGAATCGAACCTGGAACCTTTGCGTCGCAGGCAGTCGCACTACCACTGTGCCACATCGGCCGTCCCAAACTTGTCAAACTAAACTCAATTTCCTTTGCAGGTTTTTATTTTACAGGAGTGGCTTAAATATTTAACTATAACTAAGTGCATGTTTTATTTGGTAATTTATGTGTAAGTATTCGTATTATACGATAAATTAAATGTCCATTTATTTACAAAATGAAGAGGGGTTAAAAAAATATTACGTGATTCAGTTTTTTGAGTAACGTAGCATCCATTTGGGTTGTTATACCACCTAACAGTTAATGCTATAGGATCGCACACGTGCCGCACGAAATTGCAAGTTTTGACACCCAGCAAGCAAATGACAGTCTGTGACAGCCGCATGGCTATGCTATGTTGGGTTGTGTGCCATGTTATGCTGCGTTACTACGCGATTTCATATAACTCCAGTTGTCAATTGAACCGAAACAGTAAAATACTGCAAAACCGCGCGGTGCGTATGAGAACCACTTATAATTTGTTTCAGAGGTTTCAGGCATGTTACTGAAATGGTTTATCTCTAACATTAACATTATTATTTTATTGTCATTGTGTGTATAGTTTATCGAAATTGTACAGTCGATGTATTAAACCCATCCTTTTTTTTAGGGTTTAGATTTTTTGTAAGCGTTATCTAAGCATAACTCAGATGAAAATTATGTATGTACATACACATTTCACGTCTATATCTCATGCGGGGTAGACAAAGCGTACATTTGCCCCTCATCTGACAAACATTTGAGGGTCATGAAATTTGTGTATCACCTTAATGATAGATTGATAACACCTATCGACTAAAATTGCAATACACATGAAACCTTCGAGACCCGTAGTCGAAAACTTTGTTGCATTTAGTAATAGTTACTTAACCGTTGCATTGCAGTCACAAAAAATCTCACCTTAATTTTATTTGTTACAAGATTCCTACACCGACTGTACTTATATATAAATATTAAAATAAAAACATTCACGAGCCTAACATTGGGGAGACAAAAGAGTTTTCAAAAATTGTTGTCGATTCTGGCAGGTCGTTTTAAAAATAGTCATTCTGCTAGTGAGTGACGGAACGGAGATTTAAATTTTATTCATGTCACTTTCATGTATTAAAAAAGAAGGTTGCTGGCATCGACATACAATGAGGTCAATTCGGGATTTAAATTTTCCTTACTTGCCTTAAATTTGTGCTGTCACTTTCCGTCAAATAGGTTTAGAAAAGGCTAGAAGATATCTAAGTCCTGTCATTTTTAAAAATGTTAAGGGTTTTTTCGCCTTTCCTAGTCAATTTAGTCGCCATTGTTTTGATTGTCGCCTTATTTTGACAAATAACACGTATTTTGCATGAAATTATAAGACATGACACGACTAAAATATCTCCTATCCTTTTCTAAACCTATTTAACGGAAAATGACAGCACTAATTTAAGGCAAGTAAGGAGAATGTACATCCCGAATTGTGGCCAATATTAAATTTATTTCCAAAAAGTATGAGCAGAAAGAATGTATTGGACACTACGTAGCGTTGACAGCAGAATGTAAATACCTATTGCGTGTTTCTTGCATATGCGTAAGATTATTGTGTATTGTTTGCACTTTTAAACAAATTTATAACTTTATATAGGTCCTTTTTAAAATAAATATAACATTTTATTTTTGGCTGACAACGGTATGTTAGTTTTTTCGAGTGTCTTTATATTTAAAAATTGAAAGGTTCTGACAGTGTGATGAAGGATGTAAAAGCGTAAAATGTAGCATATATTTTACTACTTATTTTCTTCTTCGTCGTATCCTCATGACTGAGGGACGTGACTTTTCTGGGCTATAATCGTCACCAGATTTTCTGGTTTTTTTTTTACTACTACTGTTACTTACATTATATGACTATTACATAATGCGCTGCTTAAGTATAATGGATTCACATATTTTGTGCTTTTACATCCTGTCATAAAGAAATCTAGAATATACCATCCAACTCTCTATCTCAATCTCTCTTACACTCTCGTCTTTTCCCAGCAGGTGAACGGGACGGCAACAGCTCCAGCAGTTCCGCCCCGAGAAGTTGCAAGAGACGCGCCGCCAAGACCGCCAGCTCACGACTCCAACAAAGAACAGCAGGCCATTAGCAAGTACCAGGTCAGTGCTGATTCTCACACTCTAGCCTCCTTATTAGTAGGTGGACGAGACGGCAACAGCTCCAGCAGTTACGCCCCGGGAAGTTAGCTCGAGTAAGAGTAGCAGGCCATCAGCAAATATCAGGTTAGTAAGAGCTGTTATTTTTACATGATTTATTGTTGATCTTCTAGGGACACATCTACGCGCTCTCGTCTAAAGGGCTTTTCGAATAGCTTCGGCTTCTATCAGTGAAGATAATTTGGCCAATGTCAAGTTTAGATAATAAAAACAGTGTCAGAAAAATTACCGGTCTCACTTCGTTTATAAATTGCTTTGTCGTTTGTTAACATCAAATTAGATCGCAGATATTCGAATGTTCCTAGGTACAATACAATAATTATTTATTTGCATAAACATGATATAAAGGATGTTTACATAAATGATTTCAGTACGATACATGATTCGCTAACTTATACTATTAGCATGCAAATTTTATAAGTTGTCAATTAATTAATTGGAAAAATTGTCTAGTGATCACAATTCTTTAACATCATAAAAGCATTTTTCTTTAACCGATTTTTACAATTTGGTTTTAAACAGTCTTGTATTCAAACTTTTAAATTCGTCCGGTATTTTAATGAATATTCTGACCCCCATAGCTATGCAAATTTTTTCATATTTTATTATCCGAGGAATATTATTAAACACAAGTTAATAACGGTTTTTGAATTGAAAAATTACATCACTATACTCACGTTCTTTATACGGATAGTACAAATTGATCCTAACCGTGACTCTAACAACGCCACGATCTGCACTGTTTTTCACAAAGTTCTGATAAAATCAGTGTATAAAATAAACGAGACATAAAATGACGGTTTTAAAATCGAACCGGAAAAGGAAATGGACACAAAAGGTTTTGACAAAGAGTTACGCACCGCACCGGCTCAGTAAACTCGCCACGCATGAAATGTATGGACTTCATAGTTGCTGTTGAACTTTACATTCACTTCACAAACATTGATACAGTTTTTTGCTGTTTATGTAGATAAAATAGAGCATCAAAGCAGTTTTGATCTCGTGTCCTTGTCAAAATAATTGAATCATTATATATAAACTACTATGGTTTATATTAGCATTTAGCTATTAGCACTCACCGTTCTTTATTATTTTCATAAAATTATACGTTTATTATTTTTTCACCATATGATATTATTATTATTATTTTTTGACGACTTTTTGGCTTATTTTCATTTAATATACATATACCAAAAAACATAGCGAGGTAGATAGAGCATGAAAGACGGTTCGATCTTGTCCTTGTCAAAATATTTGAATCATTAGAAAGAAATGTACCTACTATAGTTTATTTTGTACTAGCAGTGCTATATTGTTTTCATAAATGATACGATAAATTACTTTTTCATACATTTTCTTTTGTGACGATTTTTATCTCTTGTTTTGAATTCATTACAAAAAATCAGCTTTTAGTAGTTTTATATTAAAGTAGGCACCAGGTAAAGTACCTATTCAAATCTACTAGCTATTTTACAAAGTCGTTCGAATAAAACGATTAAGTGACGACAAAGCTTATAATAAAAGGCTTCGACCGCTAAAATTAGAAGGCGCTATAATAGAATTACAAGAAATCGATAAAGGATTTCAAGAGGCGAAAATTGAATCAGGTCTAATTAATTGAATTATCGCTAGAGAGGAGTCGCTAAAATCTAGATAAAAGCCATTTTTAGGTGCTGCTATGTTTTAATTTATAATTTAGTTTTAAAATCGTTCTGGATGGAAATCGTTCAATTATCGGTTTTGATGTATAAGTAATGTGCAAAGATATTGGGTAATTTTTGTCACCCTCAGATGAATAAAATTAAAAACCAAAATTAAATATAAATGCTATTAGAAAGGTGTCTATTTTATTCTAGGGTCCACAGCTTATTTAAAGATTCTGCCTTTATTAACCTTTTGTACCTTTGATAAGATTGCTTATTTTGGTAATGAGAAGATTTGTACCGCAAGGATTTTAGAAATATCGCCATTTTACAGTGTCACAGGGACCAAATGTTTTTATAACCTCAAAATTGGAAAAGCTTCAATATCTCTGCAAAGGATTGATCTACAAACAAAATGATCGCATAGCTGCCGTTACAAATCGCAAATCTTTATTTGTACCGCTTTTTTATACCTTGTAAACACCAGATAGAGGAATAAAAGGCGATTAACGCTCATATGGCATTTGGTTGTTGGGCTTTCGTATATCTCCGTAAATATAGCGGTACAAATGTTCTGAAAGAAATCCCAGTAACAATACAAGCGGTACATTACATACCTAAAACCAAAAAAGCCGTATCTGCTCTAATTTACGAGAAAACAACACTGTAACATTTGCAAGAAAATGATATGTACATGACCAAAGCTCGGCCACGGCACAGTATAATTAATAGTACTAGCGTACAGTATGGTCACTCCCTGCCTCCCCCTAAAAGCGCCGCTCCCCGCGCTCGGAGGACGCTCAGACACCGGCTAACAAGGACGTGACGACGACTTGGTGCAGCGAGCGAAGGCAGCGTAAATTATACTAAACTAATTAATATTAGAAATAATTTTGTGATCGGTGTGTGTTGTGCTATGTACGGTTGTTTGAGCACTGCAAACGACAAAACTAAAAGAAAATTCTACCGATTCTACCTGTCTTTACAAATCTAAGTATTTTTAAAGAGTTTTATGTTTTAGAAGCAAAGAATAGGCGCTAATGTTTTATATTTCTTTGATATTATCCGTTTAAGACCTTATCCTATCAGTTCACGCTGAAAACAAAACAAATTCTATAAGAACAAAAAATCATGTTTTCAACTTACGTAATATTTTGGTGACCGTCATTTATTTACAAAAAAATTGTTATTTCGTTTATACTATTTGAAATAGGAAACTACTGTAAAAATTGAGCATAGACATCCACCTTACAGCATAAGTACATTATGATTCCTATTTATTCCTAATCCGCGCGCAATGAGTTTCGAGTAATTGAACTTAAACTGGCCGGGCAATGGCGGCGGCCGGCCAGCCATTTTTTTACAAGCCCGCCAATCAAATTCAAACCCGCTATTACAAGGTCATTTCATATTGCCGCACATTGTATTCCCGATTCGCGAACGCACCACGAACAAATTAAGTTAAATGGCGCCAACCCTGACATGTCCTATCTCACACACACAAGCATGGTTAGCGTTCACCTACGCAAGCTTAGACATTGTGCGTAGCAACGCGTTTCATTTGAGCGCCAGTGTCCGAGGTGTGGCCACGGTGTTCACTTTTAGACTTTAGCAGCGGTAATATGCGGATTTCGGATTCTGATTCCAATTTGCACTTTATACCGACCGAAATATATTTCATTTTCTTCAAACAAGTAACTAATACATAGATGGACCGTCAAAGAAATAAAGTTTGTGTGGTGAAGGCGAAAATTGAAATTCAGTCGCGTCAGTTAAAAACCTTAAACGTTTTACACACATATTGCCTTCGGTAATCGTTCCTGTAGTTACGGAGATTAGCCCGGTGAAACAGACAAACAGACAGACAAAAATATAAATTATGTGTTCTAATCATATTTTAACATCATCTACGATTAGTTTTTCGTAAATTTGTTCAATACACGGGTTTTTTTGTTTTATTATATGTATAGATTGGTCCTCTTATTTTTTTAAATTATGGTCACCCTACGAATTGACCATAGTGACAAGTTGCCGAAGGTAATATGAGTGTTAAACGCTTCTCGTTGGTAAACTGACGCAGCATAATGTAAATAGACGAACAATACTATATTTGGCCTGCGCCATACAAACTTTATTTCTTTGACGGTCAACCAATTTATTAGGTACCTACTTGCTTAAAGAAAATGAAATATATTTCGGTCAGTATGAAGTGCAAATCGAAGTCCAGAATCTGAAATCCGCATTAATCCGCTACTAAAAGTCTAAAAGTAGAACACCGTGGCCGAGCTTTGGTCATGTACATATCATTTTCTTGCAAATTTTACAGTGTTGATTTCTCGTAAATTAGAGCAGATACGGCTTTTTTGGTTGTAGATATGTAATGTACCGCTTGTATTGTTACTGGGATTTCTTTCAGAACATTTGTACCGCTATATTTACGGAGATATACGAAAGCCCAACAACCAAATGCCATATGAGCGTTAATCGCCTTTTATTCCTCTACCTGGTATTTACAAGGTATAAAAAAGCGGTACAAATAAAGATTTGCGATTTGTAACGGCATCCATGCGATCATTTTGTTTGTAGATCAATCCTTTGCAGAGATATTGAAGCTTTTCCAATTTTGAGGTTATAAAAACATTTGGTCCCTGTGACACTGTAAAATGGCGATATTTCTAAAATCCTTGCGGTACAAATCTTCTCATTACCAAAATAAGCAATCTTATCAGAGGTACAAAAGGTATGTTAAGGCAGAATCTTGAAATAAGCTGTGGACCCTAGAATAAAATAGACACTTAGAAAGTGTGGCACCCAGAATAGAGTCTCACATTTTAATGTACGCTGGCATATTTTATCCTTTCAATATTGATGCCGATTATGACGACACGTTGTTCTAACTTCCTAAATTTTCACCTTAATTTATTTATAATTAAGGTTACATTACATTTTTAGTATTTTTCTTGCACTCTATTTTTAACGTAATTATGTTTAGTGAGAATTTAAATAGACATTAACATAGCATATGAGCATATATTAAGATTAGCTATTGATTATTTAAAATTAGGAAAGTAACATTTGATATTTTCATAATGGAGAGACTACGCGAAGAGTCTTTTTATTTTATAGTTGTTTGTAAACACTTATTTGACAACTGCTTTGTTGACAACTTTTCTAGTATGATTTTGACCGCTGTGGAAATAGGATTATTAAAGTGACCAGTCAGCACTTGAACAGGCATAATTCTGTCAACAATAAATCTCGCATTACGTTTTGTGAATTTTGTGTTCATTTGTTTTAATTTAATCAAAAAGAAATACCATTTCACGATTGAAATAAAGTTAAATTCAACTAACTTGACCCATTTAATAAAGAAGTCGAGAACAAAATAACTTTAATTAGAACACGTTAAAACTGCAAAAGTTATACGTTCATGGAATGTAGCACTATTCCGGCTGAGTTGGCGCCAAACTCGAAGCTTAGCTGGTAGTACTGGCTGGCTGGTAAGGTAAGGCAATGGCATCATACGTATTATACAGCCAGGCCAGCCATAGTATACAGTTTGTTTTTATTTTAGTTCCCCGCGCTCTGTTGCTGCGACCGGACGTTCCTTTTGACGCGAATTCGCGTCGCACGAACTTTATATTACAAAACGGTACAGAAACTATACAACAAGTGTTTCACAATAAAAATTTAAGAGGAATTAAGTGCGCTTTGTAATTTAAATTCAATTACGCGCGAAAATAACGAATAGCCAGTGTTTGAGTGGATTTTGAGTTGTTTGTTGTTGAATACTTGATAGTATTGGAACGTGAATATTTGTTCATTTATATACGGTCGTGTAGTACCAGTGGTTTTATAAACTACAATCAGTTTCTTTAAGAGTATGCCTTTCGTAATACTTTAAATCTACACGATAGTTCTACCTGATAGTTCTAGTTGATACCTAGTTCTTAAAAAAAGTTTCTACTGCTGCTAGTAAGATTTAGGTTGAGTTAAGAATTAGGTATTATTTGCACTAATAAGTTAGTAGTTTCGACTTCTTAGAGTGGATATAATAGTATTTAATCAGTTTTATTGACTATTGGTTAAATGAAAAACCATGTTAAATGTTGCTGTAGGTAATTATAACCTATTCATTATTGGTAGTGGCATGTAACCAAAAGGAGTATTGTTAACAGCGATAGTGGAGAAATCATTATCGAGCCGATTAATACAAAGTACAAAAAAATATATCCTACTTAAGTACTTTGCGAATATAGTATCCTATAGGCACAATGCAAAATTCAAAAAGTTATCCATGTCAACAAATGATTATTATTTAATGAGCAGGAGATATCTATTAAATTTGGCATGAATTATCTTATTTCCGTCACTTAACTTTGACAGTTCTAGAGTTAATTGTTGGGCCGTATAACTTTTTAAGCTTTCGCGATTATTTTCACACATAATGTCGGTACCCAGGTAAATCAATATATATTTACTTAAAAAATATCGCGATAGACCCGGTTTCAAAAAGTACCTGCAACGCCGAGGGTCGTGGGTTCATTCCCCGCAAGACACAAATATTTGTAAGTTAATTTGCAGAGACATTTGTGTTTAGTCTAGGTGTTTTATATGTATAATATTTATTTATTTATAAAAAAAGTATAAACCTAAGTATTAATAAGCTATCTAGATGCTATTGTACAAGAAATGCTTAGTTTGGGGCTAAGCTGGCGCTGTGTGAATTGTCGTAAGATATTTATTTGATTATAATTATTCATTTTATTTAGACTATACATAAAAGTGTAGCTCTGGGTTCGTAATCTTATTTAAAATATATCATGAGGTACATAATTTTTAATTCAGTATTATTTATAAAATAAATCAAGTTCTGTCCAACTTAGATTATATTTTGTTTTATCTACGGTTAAAGTAAATACGTTCGCGGACGGAATTAAGGATGAAAAATCTGTAATAATCCGTTAAATTTTAAATTACCTCTCGTTCCGTGTCGTGTCAGCCAGCAGCGCTCATCACATCAATCTTGATTTGGTTACGTATGAAAATCGATGATTCTACCGACCGTGGCATGTTTAAAAGTAGTTTGTTTATATTATTAAATTCCGTGAAATGCTGGCTTAGAAAAGCATCAGCCCATTGCTTTTCCGTGGGGATACCACAAAAGAACTGAAATGTTTTAGAGGTTACGGCAGAGGCATGATTTGAACCTGCGACCCAACACGTTGAAGCGTCTTTAAATTTAGTAGCTACACATTTCAAGGGTTACCTACATCTATTTACCTACATACTCGTACTGTCAAAGTAAGACGACGATGAAATCAATGGCGAATTGCCGATCAAAGCCGAAAAACCCATTGACATATCAAAACATGCAGAATTTAGATATCTCCTATCCTTTCCTAATCCAAAGTCAGTTAAAATAATGTTTTTCCCGAATTGAGGCCAATTTAGTGTATTACTTACACAAGTGCCTTTTTACAAGTGGCGACAACAATGATTTTTTACGGTTGCTTGCGCTCTATCTACCTACCAAGGCGTCATTTTCTATCTGTATCTTTTAACTCGAATACCCCTCAGTTTTCATTTGTCAGCATGAGACAAAACTCCAGGAGCTCAATTTTTGAATCAGTAATTCTAAATCGTACACGGAAGTCGGCAATGACTGTACTAACCACTCGTATCACACTTTCTACTACTCGAATTTTTATTTATTTCAAGGGTAAGTTTGACTTTATTTTATTCTATTAGGTAAGTATAACAGGTAACAATCAAAATTGTCTATAGACAGACTTTCCCATGATAAGTTTTTTTAAACTCCAGAATGTGTATTTTTTAATTTTGTTTTGAGAAAATGTGCCACTGATTGTGCTTGTATCACACGATCCACTACACACATCCATTCACACATACCCTTCAAAGTCACAAATATCCTTGAAATTTACATATTCGAGGAGAAGAAAGCGTGATACGAGTGGTTAGACCAGCCGTTGCGGACTTTCGTATGCGAAATAGGATTATACTGTTTCAAAAATGCATCCCCTGAATGTATGCAGCAATAAAATATACATTTCTTAAATTATCTATGTCCGGATTTAGATGTGTGTTGATATCCCGCCGCCAATTTCAATCCCATTTCGATATTTTATTCAACAGGTTGATTGATTGAGTGATTTGAATGTGGCACTTTGATATTTATAGCTAGGCCTAGGTAAGGACACATAATATTATATGTATGGCTAAACTAAGCACATAAATAATAACTACTTCTTAGGCAATAATAGTTATTTTGAACAAGGACAACATTTTATTCTAACAAGGTAGTATAATAACTTACCTGTAAGTTTTTTTGGCGTAACAAGCAAAAAAATTTTTTTTTAAATAGAAAAATCTGATCAGCAAGTGGCATCCAGAATTGGTGCCAGAAGTATGTAACAAACTAGTCCCACATAATATGTCCCAATTTCCAAAATCCCGAGACTCTACCTAACTACAATTTCTAAGATTACTAAGGAACAACATAAAAAATGGGCGAAGTGCAAGTCAAGCTATCCAACTAAGGGTTCCGTACTTTTACGTATAAAAAACGGCCAAGTGCGAGTCAGACTCGCGCCCGATGGGTTCCGTACTGTAGTATTACGGTTGTTGTATACCCCCTTTTTAATTTTAATGAAATAAATATTTAAGCCCCCTTAAATATTTATTTCATTAAAATTTTCAGTAATTCTTGTTATAGCGGCAACGGAAATACATCAACTGCGAAAATTTCAGCTGTCTATCTATCACGAGTCTCAGTAATTGGGTCCCGTTTTGACCCTTTGGGCAGAACACTAAAAAGAGGCTAAAAAAGTTGCAAAGATATAGGGTTTTATAAGTAGTCAATAAAAAAATACTTAGGAAATTACAGATTGAATGAAATTTGTTCTGAAACCTCCTTTTAAAAATAATATCAATCAAGGCAGAAACATCTTAAAACAACGCAAAAATGATGAAGGTGGACAGACAGGTTACACACAGCAGTGATGACGAAATGATAAGGGTTTCTAGTCCAATACGAAACCCTAAAATGGGGACAGTTTTATTTTGGGCGGTCCTAGTATACATAAAAGATGAGAGTTGTATTTGCATGTCGTAACCTTTTCGATATTTTTTATATGCGATGAGTGTCCGCAAACAAGTAGGTAAACGCCTAGGTAAAACACAACTTTATTATACTAAGTACGAAGGGCTTTTGTTTTTTTATATAATCTACCTACAGTGTGTAACAGATGCGTGTGTCAAACAACTTGTAGCCATATACGCACCGTAAACGTATTTTTATAGGAATAAGATAGGAATTCGCATTTTCTTTTCGTCTGACAGACGCATCCGTCACGGTGCTTTAAAATACGCAGCGACGGACGACAAGTGGGAGAACCGCCAAATGAAGGAATATGTCGTTCGTTTACGTATAAAACTTTAACTGCTTTGTGGCAGCGGCACCCTCGTCATTTAAAAATATCCCCTTGTATGCCATGCATCGAGATCCCATGCAGGTATTCTTTATTCTTTAGTGCAATGTTTTTATCCAGTTGCTATGGCAACACAGTCACGTACTTCCCACTTCCTGTTTGTGATTCTATAATGTTGATTCATACTTTGTCATAAGACATTATTGATCGATTTAAATACTCATTTGATTTTGCGGAAATACGATAGGAAGTTGTTCAGTTTCATAAATGCACCCTATCAGTATTTGGAGGGCTGTCCCTTACACCCTGTATACTATCAGAGACTTAAATGTACGACTTTTTTACATTAGTAGTAGGGCTATTTATACATTAGTAGGATATTAGGTACAGGCAAAATTAAGGCATTATGAATGACAAGGCAATATTCTTACGTATCTTCCTACATCTGGATAAAACATTCTACATTGCGTAATAATTTATGTACCTAATTGAATAAACAAACTTAAAACATTCAAGACAAGAAGTTCCAGACGCGTCTGAGGTGGAATAAGTAATTGAGTTATAATTCTATGCAGGAATTTAAAAGAAATACAGACCTGCAAATTATTCTATTAGTTTTATTTAATAAAAGAAACAATAATGTGAAATATGTGACAAATTGCCCCGACTAAATTGACGTTTATTATTCTTCCTAAAATAGAGCAAAATATATGTGAGCTGGGGAGTGTGGTGCCGTAACGTCACGTACGTAGGTAATTCCTGTCTCTACTCTTTTTCTTATTTACGAAAATAGTTCGCAAATATTACAAGATTAGCTAAGAATACTTGAGTCATCATTGCCTGTAACAACGGGAAAAATTACGCTGACTTTCAGAATGGAATGCTGTTAACCTACCTATTGAAAATATTGAAAAATACCTCAAACAGCTAACATGCGAGTGTAGCGATAAAGGTGTTATCGTCATCACAACACACCAGGCACAGAGCGTAACAATAATCTGCCGTGACAAAAGATACTGGCTGATAACAGCCAGTGCTCTCCACACACACCGCACATTCACACGCTTACATAAAAGGAAAGAATAATCACCTGATTTTAAAATAAGAACTCTCGGTTGATGCGTGATAAAATTCTGGCGATAGTGGTTTACCGATAATTCGGAATGTGTTGGCCAGATGGATTACAGTAAAAAACAAAAATTTATCGTGAAAATGGAAAAAAGAACGCAGTGAAAAATTTAAAAATACTGGCAATTTATTGCTTCCGTGAGTTTGTTAATTGCTAGTGGCGAAAATGGGAGGACTTTTGAGGTATTTTTAGTAGAGGAACAAAAATGGCCAGTATTTTTCAAACACTGAATGCGTTCCTGGACTCTACAAAATGTTGCACGAGTGTGGACAGGCTCAAGCAATTTTGCCTGTGCCGTAGATTGGAAAGTAACGAGGTAATGTTTTCAAATGTAAATTGACTTTCTGCCTTTGTGTTGTCCTGTCGTTTTTATGCATTAAGTAGGTTAACACTTTCGAGGCAGGTAGACTGTGGTCTGTGGCTAGACAAAAGCTATGCAAGAACTGAAGAATGAGAATCTTTCGAACGTTCAGCGAAATATGAGATTTTCTCGATTTCATCGAAGCTCTGCCATTCCAATATATCTTCGAGACGGTAGTTTTTGTCGGAGATGACATTTACTCAAGAATAATGGCATAGTTGTGAACAATGCATTATTGGCAGCTGTGACACCCTTTGTAAATGGTGTCTTAGCAGGTCCATTGTATTTATAAAACAGAATAACGTCTACTGCTGATATTACTCTGATATTGTAATAGATGTGGGGAATATGGGTTGTTACAAAGAGGTTGTTATTGATCTTCGTTCTGTTATGGCGTATTCATTTAATTAAGAGAATTGATATTCAAATATACATAGTTACATTATTTTTTTATTATTCTGCGATCTCAAATACATACCTACCCCGGAAACCATACTTCTAATGCATTTCAAACAGCTGATGTGTGACTCACTTAATTTGTGTATCAGTAGGTACTTAGTGTACTTGCATACAAATAATTAATACTAGTTATGACATTTTGATAAGTTTTAATTTCAGTATTGGATCGATTGATAAGATTAATTTAATTTTAAGTAATTACCTAATTGCATTAATGTGTCAGTACCTACCATAGAGATCACAATGTCTATGCCTTGGGTACTTTGGATGGTCAGTACGGTATAATGTATAATAAGGTACAGGAACCAAAGATGGTCCACTTAATTTCAAACCCTAAAAATTTAAATAAATAGATAATTTAGGAAACAAAACAAGTTGCAATTATAAAATTTGGTTTATTAATCAGCAAAAAAAATTAGTTTGACTCATATATGAGGAGGTACTATGGAGAAAAATTAAATTTTGAAAACCTTTGCAATGGGCCATCTTAGGCAATGGGTGTCCTAAAAAGGCCCAATACACAGCTATAAATATTTTTTATAATTTTCTGATTTATACGTTGTTCTTTCCTACAACTCTTTTGATTTTGTGTTATCTTTTAGTCTCATATACTTGTTACGAAAACTAGTCAAAAATATGGCGTATGGGCCATCATAAATCTATCAAAATTGAAATCTACTGTAAAACAAATAAATAATACTAAATGTATAAAAATCACATAGTTTCATGAAACTAAAAATAGTCTCTTAAAAAACAAAGTAATAACTTTTTATAAAAGAAATAAATTTTCGATTATAAATTTTTGTGGGCCTCATTAGAGCATATGAAAAATATGTTCTATAAAATTTAACAAAAAGTAACTATACTAGCTTCTTTGTTTTTATATTATTTAAACTCTTTATAAAATTAAATGCGAAATTCAACAGAATATTAGGAAATTAACTACGAGCACCATTGTTTCATTTATCGTAAAAACTACGAGCAGCGGGCCATCTTAGGTCACCATTGGGTGGGCCGTCATAGGCAAACTACCCTATAGCAGTTAAAGTCTTTATAACACAGCAAATACGCAATGAAACAGAGTAACTTACCCAGTAAGTCATGCGGAAATGTCCAAATAAAGCCGTGAATCAATCAAACTGTAACAATCTGTGGTAATTTTATAGAAATATCCCATAATCCGCGCGGTAATTTTAATAAAACGACCTCCCGTATAAATCTTTGTTGACAAGTGACAAATAACATCAAAGTGGCGGTGAGTTCGTGTTCGGATACACTTGCCATTTTGTCTAGGGAGTTAAGACGTGCCCCCCGCGAAAATTCAAATAATTTCAAAAATAATAAGCCGGATTTTTTTGATGTGGGCCATCTTGGGAGCCGGGCTATCTTAGGTCACTGTACCCTATTCTAAAAGAAAAGAAACAGCTTACAGTACGGCCATCCCAATAAGCCATATTTGACAGCTGTCAAAGTTAGGTTCGTGCTAATGCTAAGTCAGAGGGTCCATTTTCCTTTGTTGACATTTCATATAGTATGGAGATGAAAGCTGCCAAATATGGGATAGCCTTACTCTAGTATCAATTATGGTGCTAATAATAGATGACGAAGAAGATATCTAGAAAGAAACATACAATTCGATAGATATGTTCAGATGTCCTCGGATAAGTGCAGTTTTTGTGATCTCGGGAAAAACGCGTAAAGATATCGAGTTTAAATAAAAACCGTAGTATCAGGTCCACAGTTGCTTGAAGATGTAATAAAATCAAGCTCTTAACTTAACGTTAAAACAAGCATTATAAATTAAAAGTTTAAAAACACGACTGCGTTCCGAGATAAAGCCTAGCCTATATGACACTCGGGATAATGTAAGGATTCTTCCGATACAATTCCCATTCGAATCTGTTCAGTGGTTAACGAGTTTTAGTACTTTAAAGAATCGCACATATATATACATTACTTATAGGTACATGAACTCTGAAAACATTACACTCCTTTTTTGGTTGGGCAGTCGTGTAAGAAAAGGTAGTCTTTATTCTGTAAATGCGTTTTATGCTATCAAGGGAATCAAAATTCATATTGTACTTCCCGTGGACCTAGAACTATGCAATTTGGTTTGTAGCTTCGCTTTGGAGTAAAAATTTTGAAAAAAGTCTAGTAATTTGATTTATTTTTCAAATATTGTTATGTCAGGGGCCCGAAAAAAATACAATTTTAATATTGAGGCTACTAGTGCTAGTGGGGTAGCATATAAAAGAGCTTGATGTGCATGTTACGGAACTCTTTGTGGGCGAGTCCTACTCGCACTTGGCCGGTTTATATCAGATGTCTTTTCTCAACCAGATAAGTTATCTGATCCGCTGAAGTATCGATGTTTCGATAGTGTCAAGATAACATTTCCAGATAACATAATAAACGATAAACATTTGACTGTAATGCCTTTCATAGTAAGTATAACTCTGACACCAGGGTTCATCGGGTCGTTCCTCGACTCGGTGGTCCACATGAAAAGCAGAAGATAGAGTGTGCAGGAAGAGAATAGTCGTGGGCAAAAACTGAACAACAAATTTTTTCATAGATTGCTGTGTCATTTTTCATGCAGCCATTGCAAGCAGATCACACTCCACAAGCTCCTCAAGCAACCGACGCCTCCGCCGGCGGGGGCGCGGAGGTCCCCATCTGTTCCCCATTTTATGCAAGGGCGCGATTGGGCTGGTTGTTGGAACAACCACAAAACTTCTCCGGGTGAGCTCCTGCTCCCCACCATACAGTGAGGTGTAGATTTCATAGCCCCGGGGCTAAAATTGTAGAGACAAGAAATAAATAAAAAAACAAAAAGATGAAATTTTTCATATTGAGGCACAGATGCGTCCTCAATTTCCACGCCTGTTCTCTTTCTGCACAGACTCTAGTAAGTATCCAAGTTGCATAGAACCGACGGTCGTTTGGGATGAAAGAATCTGGTATTGGCGGCCACAATACAGCCGTTAGGCAGTTCTTCCACTTCACGTACATTGCTGCGTTTTTTCACAAGCGTCTGTCAGACGAAAGGAAAATCCATCTTATTCCCATTCAAATAAGGCGACGACGGTGCGTTGACGGATGCGTAATTTGCGTCCTTTGTCAGACCCAGTCAGACCCCAACGCAACGTCGCCGTAATTGTATGGGAATATGATCGGAATTCGCAATTTCTTTTCGTCTGACAGACGCATGCGTTACCGATGCGCTAAGAATACACAGAAACGGATGTCAAGTGTGGAGTTTCGATCTAATATTGAACCTCTATCTTTCTACTTACTTTCTTTTATATGTTGAATGACCAAATGTTTTTGTAGAATGTTTTTATGCCCCCTGCTTATTCAAAACAAACGCGTAGTTAGCTTTTTGCACCATTAATTAGTGGCTTATTGACTCATTCGTGTAAATTATTGCAACATTTGTTCAATTAAGTAAGTAGCATTTTAATAGCTACCACAAACTGTTTCATTTGATCAATAGGAATTTCCACCCAAGTCGCTTTTACACATTCCTTGAACCGCCACGCCAATCTGTCAGAAGAATATAAATCCATACAAACTTTCATCCTCTGGTCATAGCTTTCAGTACTTTCAAAAGTTTCTTACTGTTACATGATTTTTGAGGTTTATTTTGCTTTAAATGAAAGTCATTGTACAAAGCATTAACATTATTGAATAAGTGACATTTAATTTCTTAGCCATTACGTCAGTTTATGCTCCCAACCCTATTAATATAATAAAAGTCATTCAACACGTAAGTACTTGAACGACAGCAGTGGAAACCGCATCAAAATCCGTTGCGTGGTATAAGACTAAAATTTTTCCGAACAGACGGACAGCGAAACGCGGGCAGTTTATTTAATACTGATTATTGTCAATTTTGCTTAGTTTCATATACCTATAGGAACATGATGTAGGTACACATATGTGAAGGTCTCTTTATGGTAATGAGGCATGGAATTTGTATTGTTATTTAAACATTAGCAAACAGGGAAACTAAGTAATGTGTTCTGGTCATGTTTAGGGTTTTACCTATCTACCTATGTAGACGTATTAATTCTAAAAACAGTTACTTTGATATACCTACCGATCCAATATAAGAACTCAAAAGCCCCTGGGTGGGCAAAACCAAACTATCTACAAAGAGTAACAAAAAAGGTTTAACAAGCCGACAGGAGGTCAAGGTACTTATTCATGAATCTGAACAACTTTTCCCGTGGAAACTAGGAAAAACATTAGAACTCCCATAGTAAATTAACCAGCTGCTCGGTAATATTGTATGGGAGCGCCAAATTCTTTAAAATATTACGACCCTTGTTTCACGGAAAGTTGACCTCCTTTCGGCTTGTTATACTTACCTTCTTGTATATTTGAAAAATAGTAAGAAACAATAACTCACAATGAATAAAACATACACCGGCTATAACATTGGCTATTCGTTTCTGTGAAAAACAATGCAATTGGGTGGGAACGACGGGAAAAATACCTCTCACTTCCTTACAGTTTCTTGTACAATTTTCACCATTTACCTCTACAATTTTCAGTTCTCTCAATAACATTCATTGCTAAGTTTAGAATTAAATTCCGTAAAGTGAATGAATAGTGAGTGCATTAAACTCGTGTTATACAAAGACGTGTATCTGTCCACCATTTTGGGATGGAGTGTATGAGGCCCTTACCGTTAGGCGGGATCTATAGATCGTGATCCATAGATCATGGTGTCGTCATCGCCGCACGCGCAGCCCAGGGAGGTCGACCCAGAACGACTTCGAGCATACTCTGTGAGTATTGTGTTGTGTTATGTTATGTAATATGAAATAAGTGAAGGCTATGATGTGGTTTGTATGAGCTTGATAAATAAAGGCCTCTATGTATATTCCGTTACAATAAATCAATTTTCGCGGATTATATTTAATCGGTTCGCGTAGATCTTACATGATTTTGATTTCTTTTATTTTGCAGTAAAGGGCGGGGCACACCGGCTCCGTATCCAGCTCTCGTCCGTAGTCACGCACGAACTGATGACGTTGTAATGTATGGGACTGTATGAGATACGGCACACCGTTTGCGTGCAGCACGGAACGGATACGCAACGCAAGCGGTGTGCCGTATCTCATACAATCCTATACATTACAACGTCATCAGTTCGTGCGTGACTACGGACGAGAGCTGGATACGGAACGCATACGGAGCCGGTCTGCCCCGCCCTTAAATCAAAATCGAAACATAGCTGAATAACTGCCCGATGATGATGTTCGAAACCGGTCGCATTTAGTTTAATATCAAATAAAACAAATTTATTAGTGGAACTAGTGCAAAAAGATTTTATTAGTAAATTAACATGGAGTTCCACCAAGAAATAACAACACAACGTGTAACATATTTGTACCTACCAAAACATGTTTTATGCTCTACATAGCTCGGAAGATAGATCAGCGGCACGTATCGTCTCGGCCAATAGACTCACTTTAACCTTTTTTTTCTAGCTGTTTTTAAATTGCCTTGTTTATCTGAGATCCTAATATTTTCTTATTTATTAATACTTAGTAAACGAGAAATTCATTCTTAACGTACTTGTACTCGTATTATCGTGTTAAAGAATTCGACAGCCGCATCGAAACTGATGATGCGCCTTACAAAACCACGCATTGGTTCTCGCCAATCGAGACACGCCTTGTGTAATCTCAGAGCAATGAAATGATTGAAATGAATGGAGTATGTTTGGTATAAAATTATATAAAACTTGCAAAATTCATGCCAATAAAGCGTGCATTAAGATACACTTGCAAAATTGGCAGGCAGGAGACGAGCAGCGGTAGCCCAGATGGAAGAGGCGTCGCCACTAAAAATAGATTTAAGTGAACCCAACAAAATGAAGCTATGAAAAACTTGTCGTCATCTGACTTAGCGCGACCTTGAACAAAATAAGCACGTAATGTTAAACGCTAATGCAATAAAGACTTAAAAACTTGAAACATTCTGTATACGAACGGATTGAATAAGCCCTACTATTTTGATTCTGAGCGTTTAGTTGTGCTGCTTAAATTTGAATACGACGATTCTTTCACGGCTTCATTCTGCTCTATCATAGAGTCCGCTAACATTCATTGCTCAGAGGTGGTGCTTGTTGCTGCAGTGTTGTGTAAGCAAAGAATTAGCACGTAACGTGACAAGCTCCCACGCGTAAGGCATTAAGTTGGCGGTATTGGTCCTTTTTTGTTATATTACAACCGATAGAAACCGGAAAAAAAGTTTTTTGATCCAGGGTATGCTCCGGGATTGCCTAGCTGCAAATTTTGAACTACGCAAATCGACCTTATTACTTGAATACACATACATACATGCACGTATCGCGCCTATAATCCCTTGCGGGGTAGGCAGAGCGTAAACGGTCGCAAAAAACAAACACTTACGCCACGTCTGACAAACATTTGAACCCTCAATTCAATTCGGAAAATTGTGAATCTACATAGTGACAGGTTGTCAGCCCATCGCCTAAAATTGCAATACACACCCTTGAGTCTCTTAGCCGCCTCTTACGACTCCCACAGGAAAGAAATGAGGTGATGCTATTCTAAGCCGGCATCACACGGCATATTACTTGAATCTTTTCCATATTTAACGGAAATCAACGACAACGACAAGTTAGAAAAAATTTACGCGTAACCACACCAAACAACACAAGTACTTAAAACTTCTTCGTCTCGAAATAACTTACAGTGCATTTAAGTTGGTTGAGTGTGGCAGAGTAGCGAGTGCCGTTGGCTTCATGGCCTCTCTGCCGGGTGACGTAAGATCAGGTTTTATCAATGCCCGTGCCGGCTTGTTCTACACTACACACAGCTACAGTAATACGAGTTTAATAATATTATCTACGAAACAAAATTCTGTTGCTATTTGTGTTGTGTGAAATACATAGGAACCAGAGTCTATTCAAAAAGAGAATACTTAGACGTGGAAATTGAGGGCGACTCTGTGCCTCATGATGAGCAATGTCATAGCAACCTTAAATTTAGCAGTTCACTTTTTGCAAACGCCTTTTTTCTGTCTGCATAGTCGTCCGCCCGCCCCGATCTAAGATAAATTGGTTAATCCTGCCCTATCTAAACTAGTCTGTGTTAGTTTAGATTCTTATATTTTGCTAACTTTTTGGAAAGATGATGAGGTTATGTGCTGTTATATGAGTGGATAAGCATATACAAACTCATCGAATTTTAAAAAAACAGGTTTTCCATCTCCTCCTGAAAAATTTATTTGACTCTCATTTAAAATTTCGGACTGATGAGTTAAGTGACTTGGATTCACGTTTATGGGTGGACCATGTCCACCTGTAGACTGTGTTGTAGCTGGTTATGTTATGATATGAAAATAACTAGACCTTCGTGAGGAAATACAGTTATAAATAAACACATGGCTCATTCATTATTCATACTCGTAGCATAGAGTGTTCACTATTATCTATGCAGTTCCAACTAGTGAATCTGTGGCGAAACGGTCGTGTTTACGCTCGTTTTGGCAAATAGGGCGCCGGGCATGCTTGTCCACAGTACAGAGTTCATATTTAGTGGTCACAACATACTTCCTCTACTACTTACTAATAAAGGGGCCGATGTGGCGCAGTGGTAGTGCGACTGCCTGCGACGCAAAGGTTCCGGTTTCTATTCTCGGTGGGGCACTCACAAAGTTGATATTAATCAATTTGTGAATTTGCACACAATTTTTCGAATGACCCTCAAACATTTTGTCAGACGTTTTTTGCGACCGTTTACGCTCTGCCTACCCCGCGAGGGATAATAGGCGTGATATGTGGTCGTTGGACGACACGGTGTCCCACACGAAAAACAAAAGCTAATTAAGCAAGGCTGGAAATTAGGCTCTGGTTTTCATTTCGAAGATGTTTCCGTTCTGAGCTGCTGTTTCCCTCTTTTTTTGATATTTCTCTTTCAGAGTCATAATGGAGTTATATTATTCTTTATGTACCATTTCATTGAATTCCTTGTACGACATGATCATTGTTTTTTTCTTAAGTAACTCCTCAATTCTTCTCCCTCATTCGCCCTCGGTCTCTAGTCTCCTTCCTTTTTTGTAAAACACCAACCTAAATCGGTTTTACAAATAAACTGAAGGGTCTGAATCGCATGGGTCAGACTACTAATTACATTACTGTTAGTGTAAAGTAAGGCTATGGCAACGGCAACTCTAGAAAAAGCGTAAATATTTATATTCATTCGCACCTGGGAGACAAGATTAACTCACACACTTTGTTTTGGTCCAATTGTGGATGTCTATTCTCAGGTTCTGTCATTTCTATTATAGTGCAGTGTGTGACAGCGAGGCCCGCCAGAAATCCTGGCTTTTTAGAATATTCATGGCGCATTATTTCGTCCGGCCGGGTAGAAGTAACGATTGTGCTGTGACGTCATTGCCACTGACACGGTTTTTTATTTGGTCCTTTTACCCGACCACGGCAATTCCAAACATATCTTGTGTTTCTGAAGGATTATCGCTAAAGATTATAAATAAAATTTAATAAAGAGATACAATAACTGAAGAGAAACAGTTTCTTTACACCATTATTCAAAAGAAGGTAGAATATATTTTTGAAACAGTACCTCTTGACCCTCCACCTCATTTTAAAATAGACACGAAATAAACCTAAAATGTTGTGGTGAACGACAAGGGTGCATTTTAAATCGATCAAATAAAGCGTAGTCATAAAATTACAGACTTGTTGACTCTTTGGGGATATTGGCTTCCCTTTTCAAATTGGATCTAGTTCTGACCAGTTATGACATGGATATACCTAGGTAAGAAAGATAGGTTAAGTGCAGTGCACTTTTGTTTTTAGACAGGATTAGGTAGGCTTGATTGAATATTTCCTCATCCATAGCTAACATTGCATAAAACCCTACTACCATTACATATTCATTCCTTGATATCTAAAGTCAGATCCGGGCAGCAAAGAGAACTCTGCTTATTAAAAACCGTCTCAAGATCTGCCGAGGCACCAAGATAACATCCATCTTCAATAGCTGCCTCACGACCACAAGACGATATCGATGCTGAATCTCTATGAATGTTGCTGACAGACAATTCTGGTGCAGTGGCTGCCAAAGTATTTTTATTTCACTTGTAGGACAAAAAAGACCCATTTTTTCCATAATGGAACAACTCAGTGGAAAAGCTGAGACCGGGAGTTTTTTCTATCTCTTTCACTATAAAATAAGAATTAGAAATACAGAAAAGTGAACCCGTAGACGTAGAACGTGAATGTACTATGTAGTATGGTTTATTTTGCACTCACAGTGCTATATTACGTATGTCGCTTCAAGACGTTACAGGGTTCGGTCGAGGCGCCGGTAGCTCAGTGGCAGAGCTGTGAGACGGTATTCCACAGGTCCCGGGTTCAATACCCGGCCGACGCTAAACTTTTTTCGATTTCTTATTTTCATTTATGTAGAACGTGAGTTGAGAAGAAGCTTGTTAGTTACCTATCTACCTAAACCGTTTCACGTCATTTCGGGAAACACTGTATTCCAACGAGAGCAAGAATTTTCAGGCTTCCTCGCATAACCGACAGAAAGTGGACGGACAACCGAGGCCGGCGTTTGACGCGGAATGCCCTGAATATTTCAACTTGGCTATTCCATTATGAAAGTTACCTTTACCGTACCTGAATAGGTATAAAACGTTCATTTCGTGCAAGCTGAGAAA
The DNA here is from genome assembly GCA_027580185.1 of Tuta absoluta. Taxonomy (NCBI): domain Eukaryota; kingdom Metazoa; phylum Arthropoda; class Insecta; order Lepidoptera; family Gelechiidae; genus Tuta; species Tuta absoluta. The sequence continues at coordinate 14,735,527 of JAQAHW010000005.1, forward strand.
ATATTTTCAGAATCGTCGCTTCCGAAGAATTTTGAGTTCCAGATACGACGTCACTCAAAAATACTATTTTCGAAAAAGTGGATTTTAGGAAGCGTCATTTTTAGAATATATATTTGCGGTGCCACATGCGGTCGTTGCGAATGGCGTTATTTAGTTTGTATGTAGGTATAGTTCTGGCTTCCTGACCGCCAAAGCTGTTTAGTATTCCGCGAATGTTTGCTATGATATCACCATGGGCCGGCGCACACGCACTCAACCAAACTAAAACTCAAACAATTCTACGTTTAGTTAGTTAAATTGGTAGGTGCTATACTATATGTAGATAAAAACTTGAAGTATGTTCTTTAAACAGATTGTAAGGTGGTATTTGCCCTTATTGTTAAACTATTTGAAAAAATACTCATAAGGAACCGAAGACATTGCTAGAGAACAATTTAACTTATAAACAGAAAAAATTATGTTACTCTAAGAGGCGCCCTCAAATACCTCAGTGGTTTAGTCCTTGGCCACTTGATTCAATGTTACACAAACTAGTTTTCCCCCAAATTTTGTATCAGACATTCATATCCAATTCTCTTCTCCAGGAGCAACTGCGGCAGCGTAAAGAAGCGGAGGATCGAGCAGCCGCCCAGAATGAGTTCCTGCGCACCTCGCTGCGAGGGTCGAACAAGCTGCAAGCGCTGGAGTCCAGCGCAGCCAACACCACCGCGTTTGTCAACGACGCGTACGAGGGCGACTCCGATGAAGTTCATCACCTATACACCATCGTCGGTGAGTAACTACACAACCAATAAACAGTTACATCAAAGTTATGTAATCAAATGCACCTGAAAGTGACCTGAAACGACTCGGTGTCGTCACCTGACACGAAAAGAGAGAAGAGTTTGAAACACGTGTCTTTCAGCTTCTGACCCGGAGAAAATAATGCAGAGACTGTAAGGCATTGCAATTGACTAGATTAACATTAACCCTGCGATAAACATTGCGAGTAAGCAAGCCCACAGTTGAAATACATGAAAAAAAGTAGAGCAACGTGTATCGCGATGTGAGCGAAGCGATCGAGAAATACCTACATAAACATAAAGCGAAGCGAGCCTACAACTGGAAACAGAACTCTACACGATTCGCATCATTGTGAGCGAAGCGGATACTTATACAATGATAATATTACATCTTCTTTCGTGTAGGACACCGAGTCGATGGACAAATTGCTAAACAAAACCCTGGAAATCTTACAAACTAAACACCTTTACAAACCCACCTATGTAAATCACAGATTAACTATATGTAAACCCAGCTAATGTAAACTGAAACAAAATATTTTAATTGTCAGTTTACAGCCTGCATGAAGCCATTAAGTACGGCAGTCTGTCTGTGGTCGTTGCCTTTGAGGACAATCTGCCCACTGGCCCTGGTTTATTATTAAACGAACAACTATCACCTGTTTTGTATTTGTGAACGACTAATTACCTAACAATTGAAAAAGTGTTAGTCGTTTCAAACGACGAGTCGTTTAGATCGTACCCTGGGGGACAGTGGACTGCAATAGGCTGATGTATGTATAGGTATTATGTAGTCGTTTAAAACTACAAATCTGGGCCTGGCTTGCCCCAGTTACACCTACCTACCTGGTGTAGCCGGGAATGGAGGCTGTCAGCTGTGAATAATCTGTCGTTGGAAGTATAGTGGGCTATTCAACTAGGCCGTTAATAGATGAACGCCACGCTGTGCCTTGACCTCTATTGAGGATCACCAGCGCTACGTGGCGCCTGAAGCTGTAAAATACCGTGGTGTGGGATCACAAAAGTAAGTAAATACATAGTAAGGTGTTTATTTATTGTTACGTTAAATTTAATATTTTAATAATTAATAACTTTCATCAGTAGGTACTTACACAAAAGATTTGCGCATAGGTAGCAACAGATCGTTAAGGTTAGGTATTGTTATGTTGATTTAATAAGACTTTATCTTTACCAATACCTATGTATGTATGAAATGGATTACCTATTTTCTCTATGGCGCTACTTACCGTTACAAGGGTTTAAGAGTTATGTACCTATTTGTAAAATGTAGGTTAGCTTTCTTTAAGTACCTATACCTACCTACATATTCTAGCTAATAAAAGTCTGGTACTTTTAGTTATGCTTACGCCGACTCATTATATTACGGGCTACGATTCTAACGTAAATCTTATCAACACTTAGACTTAAATTGTGGCATCACATACCTACCTACTACCTTTTAAAAAATCGCTTTACAGCTGCTGAACGCATCTACTCTTGACTGCCAAACTTTGTTCTAAGTAGGTACATAGTCTTGTGATTGAAATTAGATATTTATTTTCTTCACAAAAATGAGTTTGGATTGTTGGCACTCCCGCTAAGTCCACTATGCTCGCTCGTTCACCTATGATGCCATTAAACCAGCCCTAGGTACATAATATTATCTGTGGCCAAATAAAAACGTTTGATCTATCTCCTTTCAGACTACCAAGAAGTTTGCGCGGCGCTCACGAGGGTGCAAAAGGCGCTCGGCGCTGCCGGTGAATCAGCCTTGGCGGCGCGGGTGGCAGGCGCGGCGGGCGCCTTACTGTGTCCAGCGCTAAGGACGGCTCTAGCAACGAGAACGGCCGTGCTGACAGCTACCAGGCACAAGCGGGCGGGACTCACTCCGCCTGTCACCAATCACTCTGCTGACCGACTAAAAGACGTAAGCTCTTCAACCCTGCCCTGTCCAACGGTTAAAGTAGAACTAGGGCGCGTTCAATGCACCATCTTAACATAAACATACCGTTCAGCGACGACGAAAGACTTTTTTAGTACAAAAGAGCTACGAAAGATGGTCCATTGAACGCGCCCTTAAAGTAACATAACCCTTGTCAACAAGATCACCAGTTACTCCCCGTGTTTGATGGTGTATATCCCCAGTATAGCTTAGTTTGAGTATATTAATATGTACATGCGTGCTTTACCCTTGATCACATATTTAATTATGGCATAGCTGTGTTACGGGCTGTGCTGAGTGCCTTTCCGAAAGCATAGAGTAAGAGAAAAGTTAACTGGGAGTTGACAACACCTTTTTCGATGAAGTTCAACGGGGTTGGAGTGGGGCCAACAATAGATGGCGCTAAGACCTTTAAGCTTCTTGGCGCTAAGCAAAATTATAGATCAATCAAATTAAGTAAATTTTTAATATGCACCTATATAAAAAAGCAATGTGTGTAAAAAACAAGCATTAGTAATGAACTGTTTATAGGTGGAAACTTTTGATTTGCTATAGTCTTACATTTTAGTTGCCTTGCTATAAGATAATTTATGTTGTTAGTTTCCCAAATAGCTAATAAATAAATAAAATAAATAACTCGTTGTCCTTACAGTGTATAGACGTGGTATCGTCGCACACGGTAGTGAGTGCTGTGAGCGCGGAGACGGCGGCTCTGGGCGTGGAGCTACTGGCCCTGCTGGAGTCACTGCAGCTGGAGTCCCTCCTCACCGCGCACGACCAGGCGGCCGCCTTGCTGCATCCCGGTGCCTTCCACGCTAGTAACGCTAGGGTACGTTGTGTCCAAAGTTTAATGATATCTTGCACAATGCAAATCGCTTAATACATGCTAGAAATTCGAAAAAGGAACATAATGTGGCCTATGTTGCTTGAAGAAAGTTGTTCAGTTTTTTGTACTGGTTCGCCAATTGAAAATAACACAGTGCCTATTTTTCCTAACGCACTGTTCGTTAAAATTTATTAACTCTCGATTTAATTAAGTTGGGTTTTGTTATGTTATAGATATTACTACGCGAAAGCTTTGATTTTTGTTTGTACCTAGTTTAATGTTCCCATTTTTCTTTACAGGCTGTAAATAACACAAGTAATCACAACACGGATAAGGTGTCGCGTACGTCGCCCGATGACCCTAGCGAAAATATTAAAGTTATCAAAATTGAGAAGACTAATGAACCACTTGGTAAGAATAAAATCAATTGATTCTTGACGTTTTTTTACCGTCTTAATCTTCTTCCAACTAAATGATTTGTTGTTTTCACAGGTGCTACTGTGAGAAATGAAGGAGATGCGGTGGTTATAGGCAGGATAGTGCGGGGAGGTGTGGCGGAGAAATCTGGCCTGCTACACGAAGGGGATGAGGTTGGTATCACTTTTATTTTTTTAATTCGATATACGGCGAAGATGTTTCTTATGACTACACATATATCACGCCTATAATCCCCCGCGGGGCAGGCAGAGCGCAAACGGCCGCAAAAACGGACATTTACACCATGTCTGACAAACATTTGAGGGTAATTTGGAAAACTGTGTATCGTGACAGGCATAGTGACAGGTTGTCAGCCCATCGCCTAATATTGCAATACACACCCTCGAGTCCCTTAGTCGCCTCTTACGACTCCCACGGGAAAGAAACGGGGTTATGCTATTCTAAGCCGGCATCACACGGCAATTCTTATGACTAGCCTATTTTTATTTGAGTATTGGTCTCTAGTACCTACAGCCTATTATAGCTATGTCATAAAAAACTGTGCCGTGTGAGGCCGGCCTAGAATAGCATCACCCCATGTCTTTCACGTGGGTGTCGTAAGAGGCGACAAAGGGACTTGAGGGTTTGTATTGCAATTTTAGGCGATGGGTTGACAACCTGTCACTATGGCGATACACAATTTTCCGAATGACCCTCAAATGTTTGTCAGACGTGGCAAAAATGACCGATTTTTGCGGCCGTTTACGCTCTGCTTACCCCACGAGGGATAAAGGCGTGATATGTGTATGTATGTGTATGTATAAAAAACTACTTTTTCGGAATCTCCAGTTGTTGGAAGTGAACGGCGTGCCGATGCGTGGCAAGTCCGTGCACGAGGTGTGTCAGGTGCTGGGCGCGCTGTCGGGCACGCTGGCGGTGGTGATCGCGCAGCGTCGTGCCGTGCGCCCGCCGCCCTCGCACCGCGTGCTGCACGTGCGCGCGCACTTCGACTACGACCCGGAGGACGACGTGTACATTCCCTGCAGGGAGCTAGGTAACCTGTCGACCTTTGTAAATGAAATTAACCATCATTTATAATGCGCACTGCTAAAGAGTGGAACTCACTACCTGCGTCTGTGTTTCCAAACGCATACAACCCTAATCTCTTCAAAGTTAGAGTGAATAGGCTTCTTCTGGGTGAGCTACACAAGAAGTGGAATGAAAGGCAGACTTATGGTTTCTTCAGCTTTATTGTACTCGGAGATCGTCCGGCAGATAAGAACATTATATCTAGACTTACATGAACTTAAATACTAAATAATTCCTAATAAAAGTGCCAATTCGGCATCTCCCTCCACCAAATTGATTTGCATAGTAAGATTGCTCTTTGGAGCTGTACTTACTAAGCAAATCTCAGAGTTCTAGATTCTATTTAAATTGAATATCAGCATCATCGGTGGGTGATGATGAAATTGGTGAATCAGCGATCTTAACTAGCTCGCTCCATCTTAGACTCTGTCTCTGTCCTATGACCTAGACTAGAGTAAAGAGCAAACCCATCATTAATAAAAAAAAGTTTTAACACGACCTCATTGAACCGGCCATCAATGGTGTCGTAAGGTTGAGGGGCGGTACAGGAGACCATAAAGTAAAACAGAGAATGCATTCAACCCAAAATCGCAATCAATGCGCTCGCTCGCATGTGTTTTGATAGGTACCTATCCATTTCTTTAAAGTATCAGTTTAAAAAGTTTAAAAGAGTCATGGATTTCCACACCCCATACAAATACTGTTTTTTTTAACGTTATTTTAGTTTAATATTGCCTTTTGCATCCAGGTATAAGTTTCCAAAAAGGCGACGTACTGCACGTGATAAGCCGAGAGGACCCGAACTGGTGGCAGGCGTTCCGGGAGGGCGAGGAGGACCAGAGCCTCGCCGGCCTCATTCCTAGTCAGGCCTTCCAGCATCAGTGAGTTGCCACTTGTCATTTTATTTTAAACGTTTGTGGTTTTCAATCTAGAATACTACCTAAGATATTTCAAAAAATCAAAAAGCTTTATTGGCAAAAAGTTTAATGCAACATGTGTTTGAGTCTTCCCAGTAAGTAAGAAAACTATTTGAGTAATTACTCGCTTCTTCCTTGGGTAGAAACAAAGCTGTATGTATGAATTATGTATAATGTGTGAATCTGCATTGATTGTAAACTGCTGTGTACGTCTGTGAAATAAAATCTAAGGAAGCCAAGACTTACGTTAGCCACACAAATTAAAATAACTTTATTTCATAAAGTCCCGTGTGATGCCGGCGTGGAATAGCATCACCCCATTTCTTTCCCATGGGTGTCGTAAGAAGCAACTAAGGAACTCGAGGGTGTGTATTGCAATTTTAGGCGATGGGCTGACAACCTGTCACTATGGCAATACACAACTTCCCGAATGAACCTCAAACGTTTCGTCAGATGTGGCGTAAATTACCGTTTTTACGGCCGTTTATGCTGAGCCTATCCCGCAAGGGATTAAAGGCGCAATATATGTATGTTATTTCATAAATAAATATATTTTTAAGGTTGTTTGATAACCATTGCCAAGAATGCACCTTACCGTTTACCTTTTAGTTTACTTTGTCTCTTCAAATCTGAAGTACTTGTACTCAATCTTCGCTTCCAAAATAATTTCTACCTATTATAAAAACGACTTGTTTTCTCCAGGCGAGAGTCCATGAAGCTGACGCTGGCTGGCGAAGTAGCGTCGAGAGACAAGCCTCGGAAAGGAGGTACATTGCTCTGTGCGAAGAAACCACCGAAGAAGAAGAAGGGCAAGAAAGCCACGAGCGAAGCCGGATATCCACTGTACTCTACCTCAGGGGGTGACGGTAAGAAAATATTGTTTGTTTTATTCTTCTGCTTATAATTTTTTTTAACGACTCTCTCGCGCTATGTGATATCGAATGAGCACGGAATTATTTTTGGTCGGTAATTACGACTGCCGATAACACACTTCCATGCCTTCATTATTGCATCGCAGTAGTAAATAGGCTTTGCCCGCGTACTCATAAAAACTATCCGATGTGTTAATAGTTACCATAGAGTGTGTGCCAAATTTCATTACAAACGGTTTAGTAGAACTGCTAATATACAAGCTTTCGCATTTATAATATTAGTGGGATACGTATTTGATAGACAGATTCACGATTTTCTAAATACACAAATTCTCACAGCGCCATCTAGAATCAATCCCCGCAATGTTTGCAATCGAACCGATTATGGCTGATAAATTGATCAAGCCATATTTTATCAAATGAATAGCCAAAAGAAAATATTTCAATTCATTTTTAGTTGATGTACGATTGAGCACACCTTCAACAGCACTATCCACTAATTCATTACTCTTTTCTTTTTAGACTTCGAGCAAGAAGAAATCCTCACATACGAAGAGGTAGCGTTGTACTACCCACGCGCGTCCCACAAGCGTCCTATCGTGCTGATCGGGCCGCCCAACATCGGCCGCCATGAACTCCGGCAACGACTCATGGAGGACGGCTCTAGATTTGCTGCTGCAGTGCCTCGTAAGTCATGACAGATATGCCAGTATCAAGTCGGCAATAGCCTATGGCAAATTTATAGCAATTGTCCAGTGTAATGCAATTTGAGATTAGGTTTGTAGAAGATTATTATATCGAGTTATAGTTCGTAGAATGATTCCAAATTTTCTTTTAGTTAATGTAAAATTTTCAAAAATAAGGGGGGTGATGAGGTGTAGATATGATATACTTATTTATAACTGTAACAGGTTAATGAACCAACCACGTGTAAGACCTTCAAATAGTTGAATGACCTAAAGCCTTGAAGAGATCATGTTACTAGAAATAACTTCTATTGATCTAAATGTTAACGTACGGCACACCCATGTAATATCGACATTCCAGACTTAAAAAACCTAGTATATAAGCCTTGCCAATTTTCCTACTAAATTATTATACGTTGGTACTCCAAGCAAAGTCTCGAGCTCCTCCCGCCCTCATTGCAATGGGAAAATGTATCTATTGTTTTCTTCCTTCAGATACGTCGCGGCCGCGGAAAGACCACGAGGTGCCCGGCCAGGACTACCACTTCATCTCGCGTACGCAGTTCGAAGCAGATATACTAAATAGAAAATTCGTTGAACACGGGGAATATGAAAAAGCTTATTACGGTAAGAACTAACGGAGTGTTACTTCCATAGAAAAATTAATGGCAAATAAAAGTATCGTTATCGTACAGGCGATATTCTTAAATATAAAAAAAAAACTTACAGCTGCGCCTACTACCAGTTTTGTAAATGATTTTTTCTCAGGGCAATATCTAGATGGCACTAGTTGGTACTTATAGTTTTCACTTGAATTTTATAAATAACCTTTTCAGGTACATCACTGGACGCAATAAGGGAGGTAGTGAACTCTGGTAAAATCTGCGTGCTAAATCTGCATCCGCAATCGTTGAAAATACTCCGCACTTCAGACCTCAAGCCATACACGGTGTTCGTAGCGCCCCCTAGCCTCGAGAAACTTAGGCAAAAGAAAATAAGAAATGGAGAGGCGTTCAAGGTATGTGGGACAGTGAATTGTTTTTTTTTGGTGGTTTTATTCAATATTGTTTGACCTATGATAAGGTAGCTGGACATTCTTACTTTGTTAATGTTACGTAAATCAATATTTTTCATATTTTTTTTTTTTCAATTTATGAAGGGACTTTTTAGTGATGGCGCTTTGGACAAATAATATTTTACAACCTGGTTGACCGAGCATTGCTGAGCATTGCTCGATTTATTTACCGTTCACTAAACTTCTTACATACAAAATTTCATGATAATCGTTGCAGGCGTTTCCGAGATCCCGATCATAACTAAATAAATAAAGACACTATAATTGCTCCTTTTAAGGTATTAGGTTTTACGGTTTTTGATCTCATGTGTCTTTAATGAATCAGATAGAATAAACCTCTTTTGACCATGCCTTGCTCACAGCCGTAGTAATTTTTTGTTGAAACTTTTGCTGTTGGTGCTGCAAATACGTAGCATACTGATGGATATTGCTACGCTGGCGTAGCAAACGAAGCTACGTTGACTCTTATGGAGTAAAAACTCGACGAATATAGTTTTTGTACATTTCGTGTTCATAGTTGCCACTCTGTTTAAATGCTATTATTAAAATAAACTGTTTATTTTGCAGGAAGAAGAACTGAAGGAGATCATTGCGACGGCGCGAGATATGGAACTGAGATGGGGTCACCTGTTCGACATGATCATCATCAACAATGACACGCAGCGCGCATACCAGCAGCTTCTCAATGAGATCAACTCGCTGGAGCGCGAGCCGCAGTGGGTGCCCGCGCACTGGCTCAAGCACACCTAGCGGAGAACCAACGTCCCGCGCGTCACGGCGACAACACTTCACGTGATACAGACGCCGCAAGTGACAGCGAAGCGCCTTCCCGAAGAACGGCGCGGTTCGTTACCCGTGGTACAAATTGAACAAATTCAGCCCGAATTCGTTGCTTCACCCCGAGTGAAATCCAAATTATATACGGTTGAGTACGGAATGCTCAAACTTATGCTCGTACTGAAACTCGTATTGCAAATGGTTTTACATTTGCTCGCGTTTTTCTTCTCGGAACAGATTGGGAAAAGTAGGGATTCTAAAAGGGTAGGTAGAATAGAATTAAGTGTGTTTCGGAAAAGATTGCGAAGAGAATCGAACGCGGACTGCGATAGGAAACCGCTATAGTATTGTGTGAATTTTACCTGTTTTTATACTGTACCGACCCTAGAGGAATATTACTTTTATGCAATGACGTGGATTTAGATAGAGTACTTACACTGTTTTCATATTAAAACCCAACGAGATACGATTTGATTATCAGATATTGATCCGATCTTACATTATGGAAAATCTGTAGTATATCTACAAAAAAAATATTAAATTGCTGGCATCGGTTTTAAAATTACTGAAGCGGTGTAACTCAGAAACTCGCCAAATACAAATAAAAATATTGTATATAAAAAGAATATCTTGTTTTCCCTTACTTATTTGTTATTGCGAAAAACTGATTTAGATTTTTGGATGAATCAATCGATTATATTCATAGATTCGAGCTTATTTATTTAAAGAAATAATGTTTATAGAAGGAATCAAGTGAGATGCGAATACTTATGATAGTTAAATAGATGATGGTAGTAATAAATAATGAATGAGAGAATAGCTATCCAAGAGTTTACTTTGTTGATTATGTATAAAAAAATCTATAAACAGGTGATCATTAATACTAAAAATTAAAAAAAAGATACCATAATTAAATCAGACACTAGAAGGCAACAATTTGGACATAAATGGCACAAATTCCTAAATATTTTTCTATTTTAATAATTAATTACGAACAGACAGGTCGGGTAAGCTCCATTCTTGACAGTCACTCAAAATTAAAACAAATGAGAGCTTTAACGTTACCCTGTTATGAATGTTACGTAATTTTATAAGTACCTTCTTAGGTACCCCTACTTTTTGTTATTACAAATATACTTTTTATAGTTTATTCTTTATAACATGTTTGGATTCGCTGTAGAGTTACTTAAACTTTACATATTTATGAATTTACGGTATATTATTTATAATTACATAATTTCGCGTAAAAATAATGCACCTGTAATTGTAACATGAAGTCAGGGGAAGCAATTAGAAATAAAACAACATAAAATAGGCATGTTAATTCTTGGATTTGTAGAGTGTCTGATATCCATAACGCCCAGGAATTTATAGAATGCAAACGTGTGTGTATGATAAATAGATAGTTTAGGAAAAACAAATAATAATGTGAAACAATAAACTAATCATTCTATTGCCAAATTTGTATGGTAGAATAAAAAAATAGGAATTTTTGAAATTTTTCTCGTCTTGTAGTTTACATGAATCGCCAACATTTAAAACTATGTAATAAATAAATAACAGGCATGTCAAACAATTGGTTCATTTCTTTAAATTCTGCATTTCAAGCGTTACTTTTAGTAAGTAATGCTTTTAGGCATTTTGTACGCTATCGGTTACATAACGGTAAATGCATTGTTGAAATAATTGGTACCTGCTCAACCTAAATCTGTAAGTTTATTTAATCCACTAAATACAATCTTCTGTTTAAACCATTGAGTTATTATGTACAAACGTTTAAACGACTAGCTGTAGCGTCCAAACTCTTCTGTGTTTAGGAGTCTAGTAATGAGATAGTGGAAATTACTGAGGTTACGAGACGTAAACTACATGACTACTAATAAATAGGTTCATCAATTAAAACTGAGCATTGAATACTATTTTCATATTATTTAAATTAACGTATACCCGCCATTTTGTAATTTTTATAGACGAATCTGCTTATAAGTTTCCTTCTACTACACCCACTTTTAAAATTTGACATGTCTGTTAATTTAAGATAGCCAGTAGAAAAAATATCCTTGTAATCAAATTTACATACTGTTCGATGACATATCTGGTTTTGATAATGTAATAAAATTCCCATTTGATATTCATAGATTGTCAGATAACAATTACATACCTACTACCTACATTTTGGGTATTGTATTGCTTATAAACACGACTCGTTGCTATTTTTATATTGTGTTTGCTATACCTGCAATGACGCGTTTCCTTTGCAGTTATAAATCTCTACTTAAAAGAAGAGAGAGAGGAGTTCTACTTTCTACAAAAGTCAAAATTATGTACTGAAATAAAGCAATAACACATGAAAAAAAAAATAGCATTATATTAGATTAAATCACGCTACTAAAATCCGTTATAAAGTACTTATTTAGTTTCTGTTTCCATTTCTTTCAATATAACAAAAAGTTAAATTACAAGGTTTTAGAAAAACTTTATGAACAACATCAATAGGGATAAGTGTTGTGCATTCCAAATAATATAGTGCCAAAAATATAAGGCTACGAATTTTAGAGTTTACTTTTTGTATTAATCACAATTTTTATATTATTTTAATCTTGTAGACTAACCATTTTTCTTGAATTTGTGTAATCGTGTCATACGAAATAGTTAAAATGTTAAAGTGTTTGTATCGTGTTAGTTTTTTAAAGTTTTCTGTACCTATTTAAATATTTGGAAGTTATAGCCTGCAGGTGCTAACCGTATACATTTTCATAACCTCGTTTTATCATAATTATTTTTACGGCTAGATAAAATAAAAATGATTTATGCATGAATGATGTAGGTACCTTCTCAAAATGCCAAAACTTTCTGTAATTATATTGATTAAATATATTTTTCCGGACATTAACAACTTACCTTCCTTTGTTTAAACTTTAAATTGTAAATCGGCATTAAGATAAAATTATTTAATTTCTTTTTACTCTTAGCAGTTGATTATGCATTGTGTTCCCAATAAGATAATCTAATGACCCTCAACTGTTTGTCAGACGTGGCGTAAATGTCCGTTTTGCGGCCGTTTGCGCTCTGCCTACCCCGCAAGGGATATAGGCGTGATGTGTGTATGTATGTATGTATGTATGTATGTAGCTTATGTTACCCACACCATTCATGTACTTAATCAAATAAAAATGATTCGTGGTTTTCACAGTATTGACATTTACCTAGTATCTAACTTATAAATAGTCGTGTACATAATTTATTAACAATTGAATAAATGATGAAGTACTTAAAATAATTATGTTAATAGAGAACAATTTAATGTAAATAATAGAATACCTATTAAATTTAATATCAGATTATTTTGGTTTTCTTTCCTTCAATTCAATATATTGTTTTCTGGCTTTTTAACTTTTAATTGTTTTCTAAACAAAATGAATTCATACTATAGTAACACACTTGTGAAGTAAAATTTGCGAAAATATATAATATACTTCTCTTGTGACACTCTTGTGATGTAACACGCGCCCTTGGCATGACGACGGCCCATCGACGGGGCTCGATACGGGCTACCTTATTAGAAAAAAAAATACAGTTGTGTCCCCCCATATACAGGGTGTCTGGGTGTAAGGGACAGCCCTCCGAATATTGATAGGGTGCATTCTGACCACGTTACTGATGAAGTTGCCATAAAAAATATTTCAGGATACCTCAATAATTATTGGACTTCTCGTAGTAAATGCAGTCAGCTGTCAGCAGTCAGCGTGATTTTGTATGAGAGATCGAATATTTTATGACATTTCCTGACATATGTTCCCAGGAGAAAGTTGTTAAGTTTCATGGTCTGCATGCACCTTATCAGTATTCGGAGGGCTGTCCCTCACACCCTGTATATAAAAACCTACTCCACAAATATAGGTACCTACTAATACATATCAGATAAATAACCACACTATTGTCTTACAAAAATTGTCTAATTCCAAGCTAAACTCCCGCAGTGGAAGCGATTTACACAGGTAAATTTCTAGTAAAATACCAGGAGTTCAACTGAAGGTAGACAATGGCCGCGTTACGCAGCGCTAAATAGCATACGCTGCACAATATAGCAGCGCATACTATGAATTAAACGTGAACCTAAATCTATTTAACTTAATTAACTAAGTTGAGTGAAATTGGCAAATGATGTGTTCTGACCTTTACATAACTCAAGTCGGTAGTAAATACCGTCTGCCGATCTGGCGTTACGTCACACGTATTAGCACTAGATTATAAGTAAGTACCTCCAAATTATATCACCCCACGAATTCCGCAATTCGTACTAAGGAGTCACAATGATATGGTACAACAAATATGACTAAAGGGAACACACCATTAACACGAATAAACAGTTTTATACTAAACAACCAGGTTTAACACTTACAGTCAACGTGCCGGTCCAAATGCATAAAATACCCAACGGAGAAAGGAAGTTCAGGGAATGGATCAAATGGGAATTCCGTGGGTACTTACAGGGCTGGGTGGAAAAGATATCGACACCCAGCATTCCACTACAGCCTTGGCGCGTTATTCACTTCAAACCACTCACAGCTTCTGTTCGTATTCCACTTTGATATTAGTCATTACGCGTGACCCAACCCGAATTTGGGCCGTACAAACGCGGGCTAAAATGGCCACCTGATGCCTATTCAACGCGACGCTCACGTGGAAGACGTCGAGACATCCAACAATCACTAAGCCTGGCATTCCAGTATAACCCAGGAGAACCGCAATAATACGATGCATCAACACGCGCGATCTCAAATTGAATCGTCCATTACACGCGGCATCACAAAACGCGTGGCGGGAAATCCGCACAATACGCGATACCCTCCCGTCCGAACGGTTTTGAGTGACTGCCAGTGCGGTGCAGAAATCACCGCGTGGCGCCGTCAGGCGGTCTGCGCGCACGTCGCCAGTCTCGCCCTGCGAGCGAGAAAGGGACAACATATGCCCAGAGCGATGCGTGCGAAATCGCGGCGCATTCATAGACCGTCATTAATACCTAACTTACCCCAGCATAGCAACGCTAAATTAAACATTCACCCGCCCTAGGCCGAATCCCTTGGGCCTATTCACTACTGGGGAGACGAGATAGCGTTGCTATTGCTCGCTTAAGAACTGAATCCCCTACCTGAACTGTCGCGACTCGAGGAGTGCCATCACTACCTGGGAACAAGTTGAGAATGCGCCCTCTGCGCCATCGCAGTGGCGGCAGGTTGGCATCCTTAACCAGAACGAGATCTCCGATGCGAGGGGGTTCAGTTCTGTCCGTCCACTTAAGGCGTTGCTGCAGAATGTGCAAATACTCAAGCGACCATCGCTTCCAAAAATTCTGAGACATTTGCTGCAGCAACTCATAACGCGTCAAACGATTGCTACTGACCTCTGTGTAGGGGTACTCTGGCAAGGCGTTAAGTGGTCGGCCAATTAAGAAATGCCCTGGTGTCAGGGCCTCCAGATCATTCGGATCTGAGCTAAGCGGACACAAAGGACGTGAATTGAGAACGGCCTCAATTTTACAAAACACGGTCGCTAGCTCCTCAAAGGTTAATATCGTTAAACCTATAACGCGCATCAAATGCGTCTTAGCGGACTTTACAACCGCTTCAAATATACCACCCCAGTGGGGGCATCCTGGTGGATCGAACACCCAGTTAATGCCCTGACGGGAGAGGCTCGTGCCGATAGCTTCCTCGTTTTCCGATAAAAACGTTATAATTTCTTTCATACATCGATCAGCGCCCTTAAAGTTGGTACCACAGTCCGACCTGATCAGCGCTGGTCGCCCTCTTCGCGACACAAATCTATCTAAAGCTGCTAAGAAAGCCTCCGTAGTGAGGTCGGCCATGAGTTCCAAGTGGACGGCCTTGGTTGCTAGGCACACAAACACGCACAAATACGCCTTGATTGACTTCGCGTTGCGAAGGCGTGATGCCTTTACCATAAAAGGCCCCGCAAAGTCCGTTCCCACACCCGCAAACGTCCAGGCTTCCGTCACCCGGTCCGGTGGGAGGTCTCCCATCTGAGGTTGCATTGTGGCTGCCTTCAACCGATAGCAAGGCAAGCACCGAAACACAATGCTCCGTACCGTACGTCGTCCAGACAAGATCCAAAACTCGCGCTGCAGAATAGCCAAAAGTGCATTGCAGCCCGCATGCGAGTTTTTCTGGTGACGATCCCTAACTATAAGTTCTACCAAAGGTCCCTTCTTTGGGAGTAACAGCGGATGCCGTGCTGAAAAGGGCAGGTTAGCGTTCCGAAGTCTACCTCCAACCCGGAGCATTCCATGCTCGTCCACGAACGGGTTGAGGCGCACAAGACCTCCCTTCAGCTTTCCACGGCCATCCCTGAGCAGCCTGGCCTCTTCCTCAAAATGTTCCGCCTGGACGACCCTAACCAATAAACTTAGAGCCGCATTCCGCTCCGCAGGCGAGAGGACAGGTGCCAAGTTCCGTTCTGCTTGAGGTTTTCTACAGTTGTTCACGAACCGTTTGATCCAACCTGTCACCCCTAGAAGTTTGTCGAGGGAGCTGTATCGTTCCAGCAAGAAAGCCGCACTAGGCTTAGGTACGATCTGCCCTACGTTCACTCGCAAACCTCGATCAGGTGGCCCAAGCGGCGACCCGCACTCATTGTATGGCCATCTCTCAGGTGACTCAGTCAGCCACTGAGGTCCCCACCACAGTGAGTGACCTACCAAATCAGGGGCCCTACATCCCCGTGAGGCGCAGTCCGCTGGGTTCTGTTCTCCCGGTACGTGTCTCCATACCAACGGAGTTTCCGATCCTTTAATCTGTGACACCCGATTTGCCACGAAAACCTCAAGAGTATGTACCGACGTCTGTAACCAGCACAGAACTATCCTACTGTCGGTCCATGCGTACACCGTTTCATCCAAATTGATGGTACCGCGTAGATTACTAGCGACATGATGTAGCAAGCGCGTGAGAAGCGCTGCTCCCGCCAATTCCAATTTTGGAATGGTCCATCTTGTCCTAACCGGAGCCACCTTACTCTTGGCCATAACTAGACGCACGTCTACAGTTCCCGTTGAACTGACTGTCCGCAAATAGACAGCTGCCGCGTACCCTCGCTCCGAGGCATCACAAAACCCATGTAGGGTAGCCTTACATCCCACCGATGGGAGCAATTTGCGAGGTATGGCGATGCGTACGATCCCTGGTAAGGTGGTCACAAACTTGGTCCAATCATTCAACAGCTCTCCGGAGAGCTGGTCGTCCCAACCCAAGTTTGCTATCCACAACCTTTGCAAGAAGCACTTCGCCATGAACGTCACCGGTGCGATCCACCCGTTAGGATCGAAAGTTCTGGCGATCGTCGATAATACCGAACGCTTCGTCCAAGTCTTCTGCAAAAGGTCTGGCTCGATCTGATACGTAAAGACATCATGCGTTGGCCTATATTGCACCCCTAGGATGCTCAACGTATTTGGATTGTCCGGGTTCTCGAAAAGGTGCGGGTCCTGCTGGAACTCACCTGGCAACCCGGCCAGGAGCTCTGGACAGCTGGACAGCCATTTCCGCAACTCATAACCTCCTGATTCCATGATCGCGATCAGCTCGTCTCGCAGTAGCAGTGCCTGTTGCACGCTATCTGCACCCGTGCAGATGTCATCCACGTAGACGTCGCGATCCAGTACTGCTGCGGCTCGAGGGAATCTTACCCTTTCCTGTGTGGCCAACTCTCGCAGCGTGCGTACTGCCAAAAACGGACTTGGCTTCAGACCATACGTTACCGTGTTAAGCTCATAAGTGACCATCGGCTCGTCAGGGCTCTCACGCCACAAAATCAGCTGGTACCGACGGTCATCCGGGTGTATCATTGTTTGGCGAAACATCATTTTGACGTCTGCGACGAACGCTACTTGGTGCAACCGAAAATCTGTGAGGATGTCCACAATGTCCCGGTTCAACTTGGGACCCGCGTGCAGACACTGGTTCACAGACACACCATTCGATGTAGGAGCAGAACCGTCAAACACTACCCGTATCTTCGCCTCCGGTGACTTCAAAACAGCCAGGTGTGGTATATAGTAATGCTCGACACACCTCCAATCTATGCTGGACACCGACATGTGGCCTAACTCTAGGTACTCCCTCATGAATTCGATATACTTCTGCCGAAGTGCTGCATCTCGCTTCATCTTTCTCTCCATAGCCAGTAGTCTCCGTTCCGCGATCTGTCGCGAACTACCTAAGGAGGGGCGGTTTGGGAGAAATGGCAGCCTGGTAACAAACCTACCTGACGAACTTCGTGCAGTGTTGTACTGATAGAACAGCTCGCACTCGTCATCCTCTGGCTTCCGTCTATCCGCTGTAGGTGGCTCCTCAGACTCCCAAAACCTCTGCAGCACCTCCGACAACACACTACCATAGAGCACCGTATCGCCCTCTGGTAGGTCCTGAGGTCTCCAAACTGGGCCAAAAATAACATACCCCCCTGTGGTATCAACGGCCACTAAACCAGTTTGCTGAAGTACCCGTTTTCTGCCACACCAGAATCTCCCGAGGACGTCTGACCCGAGGAGAACGTCCACCGTACCAGGAGTATCAAATTCAGGATCAGCTAACTCTAAGCCTGTGGTTAACCCTCGTACCGTTGACGGTAACCGAACCTGAGGAAGTTTCCCTACCACATCATCCAGCACCACTGCTGAGGCATGATAGCTGACCCCTGTACCTGTATTACCTAATGTGAACTCGAAGCTCACCTGACCCCGAACGTCAGGCACATCTACACCTCCAATACCTACAGCCCCATCCGTTGTGGGCCTTATATTTAAGCGTAGCCTACTCACCAGCTTACTAGACACAATACAACCCTGAGCCCCTGTATCTAACAAGGCTCTTACCTGTATGCTGCGGCCACCGTATCCCCATACCCAAATCATTGCCGTAGGCAACAATACCGTAATTGGCCGGGGGGCCGAAGCTGGCGTGTAGGCGGCGATTACCTAGCAGGAATCTAAGCGCGGAGTGTCCGCGTCCTGCGGGGGGGTCCCCTCTCTCCGTACACCTTCGAGTGGGTCCCACTCCTGCTGATAGGGACCTCTGGTCCTGTACGCCATGGCTGGCAGCCTATAGTAACCCTGCGGCAGGCGCGCGTACCGTGGACGCGCCTGTAGCCGCGGGTGCTCAGCCAAGGGGAGAGGCATGCGTGGGTCATGGGAACTCACCATGTTGTACAGACCCGCCGAGTACTGCATGTACTGGCCCTGGTGTTGGCACCCGCCCGTAGCATCACGTACTTGTGATGGGTACCCCTGACCTTGGACCTGTGACCACCTACCCTGTTCCGGCACCTGCTGCCGAGGTGGTGACTGTCTCGCACGTGGTGAAGGGGGCATCACCTGCTGATGTCCCTGGCCTCGTCCCTGAAACCCTGGTGGAAGAGGACTCCTCCTTGGAGGGGGTGGGGAGCGTTGCTCCCGTCTAGGTAGGGCAGACTCCGTCCGCTGACCCGCGTCAGCTCTGCCTCCGTAATCTCCGCTGCGGTTCATGCATAGGAGCTGATGGTGGGCACCCTGGCAGTACCTGCAGTTGGTGCTTGATGGGCACTCTCGCACCTGATGCGGCCCCATACACCTAAAGCACCAACGCCGTTGCTGCACCACACCACGACGTTTCTGCACCCGCTGTGCAGCGAACTCCTCACACGCAGTCACCTGATGCCCCGCCTCTCTGCAGTAGGCACACCTCGATTCCAAATTAGCGACATTGTATCGCCTGGGTGGCCTACTCTTACCGTCTCGCGCCTGTGCACCCGGCCGTTCCGGGCGGCGAGCGGCCGCAGACTCCGCGTGAGGCGACTCTCCAAATTGGGCATCTACCCGCCTGCACTCGGCCTCGAGGAAGGACTTGAGCTCCTCGAAGGTCGGGAGGTAATCAGATGTCTTACCTCCGTGTGACTGTTCAAAACGAGCGGCCATGTCGCTCGGCAGGCGGCGCAACAACGTGTGGACCAGGATATAATCATAGCCTGACACCGGCATCCCCTGTCTCTCAAGAGCGTTCACTGCAACGCAGACAGGGTTGAGGACCTTGGCCCTGAGGTCCGTCCCTCGTGTGATGGTCGGCACGGTGAGCCACTGTTCCAGGAGTTGGTCAATCATGAGACGTTTGTTGCTGTATCTCTCGATCAGCAAACCGCGAGCCGTCTCGTAACTTGCATCATCGACTGGTAGATGCTTTACCAGCTCATGGGGCTCACCTTGCAGCTTGGCCATCAATTGCCATTTTATATGCCGGCTGCAAGTCAGTGCGGTTATGAATCACACTGTCAAACAGATCCTGGAATCGGGTCCAATCCGTGTAGTCCCCGTGGAAGACCGGAATCGCCACAGCCGGCAGGGGCACTTGCACCCCCGGTCCCCGCGGACCATGGGGTGGGTCCGGCTCCCCAGCCCTACGCCTGGTGATCACAGCAGCCGCCTGCTGGATCTCCTGCCCTATCTCCATGCACTGGGTCACATTCGCCCGGACCGTAAGTTTGACCTCCTCATCAGGCGTCCCATCAAATAACTCCTCGCATCCAGTGAGGCAATCCAACACCTCCGCGACCCGTTCGTCAATCCGTTGCGCACAAGCGATGAGTGCGTCCTCTCGGTCCCCGCGACTGACCATCGCCTGCTTAGTCGCGAACCACATTAGGTGCGCTCTAATTTTTGCCTGAAGCTGTGTAATTGTGGGAGCCATGGTACCAACCCAAAGTAACACCGAACCTTACAATAAAAAACAATAATAGACAATCGGCCCTGATCCTACCGTTAGGATATCCGCACAGGGTAAACACAACGATAATATCAAGCAATTCACTAATTGATTGGCCCTGATCCTACCGATAGGATATTCTACACAGGGCACACACTACAATCACAATAAATATATTATTTTTTTTATGTGGGTAGATTAAAAATCTTATACTAAAATAATCTTAAATCTAGTGGTTTTCTGAACCACGCTCTGCTACCAAAAATTGTCTAATTCCAAGCTAAACTCCCGCAGTGGAAGCGATTTACACAGGTAAATTTCTAGTAAAATACCAGGAGTTCAACTGAAGGTAGACAATGGCCGCGTTACGCAGCGCTAAATAGCATACGCTGCACAATATAGCAGCGCATACTATGAATTAAACGTGAACCTAAATCTATTTAACTTAATTAACTAAGTTGAGTGAAATTGGCAAATGATGTGTTCTGACCTTTACATAACTCAAGTCGGTAGTAAATACCGTCTGCCGATCTGGCGTTACGTCACACGTATTAGCACTAGATTATAAGTAAGTACCTCCAAATTATATCACCCCACGAATTCCGCAATTCGTACTAAGGAGTCACAATGATATGGTACAGTGCGCAAATGAATAGGCTGCACAGGTCTAACTAAAACTACGGATAACGCCATCTATAATAAAAATCAAATACCTCTGAGCCGGCAGAACTCAGAGAACCTGTTTTACGCGCACGCATATCATGCGCAGCCGCATACATCATATTCGCACTTTACAAATTATAGCAAGGGTCGGTAGGACGTCATAGGTAAGTAGTTAAGTGGTTTAAAAATTCGATGCACTCGTCACAGCTGGCATAGCCGAGATAGTATGCGTCTGGATTTAGAGCGAGTTAAGGTGCTGTTCCGAACCGAGCGGCCGACGGCCGACGGCCGACAGCATATGCCGCGGCGGCCGACCTTGGCCGCCGCGGCACTACTGGTTCGTATGGGCTTGTATGGGATACTATCCGAACCGAGCGGCGACTGCAGATGCTATCGGCCGCCGCGCATCTGCCGCGGCGGCCGACGGCCGACGGCCGACGGCACATAACTGCAGACCAGTATAGCCGCGGCGGCTTTACGTTGTTTGGGTCGGAATATAGTTTTCAGAACTAGTTATTATGTTTAATAGGGTTCATAATGTCGTTAGAGTTTATCATGTGTCCAGAGTTCATCGGATCGCTAGGTTCATCGGGTTATCATGGTTCATCGGGTTACTATGGTTCATCGGGTCGTTGAGTTCATCTTGTCGTTCGGGTTCATCATGTGGCCATAGTTCATCTGTTCGCTAGGTTCATCGGGTTATTATGGTTCATCGGGTCGTTGAGTTCATCTTGTCGTTAGGGTTCATCATGTGGCCAGACTTCATCGGTTCGCTAGATTCATCGGGTTATCATGGTTCATCGGGTTATTATGGTTCATCGGGTCGTTGGATTCATTTTGTCGTTAGGGTTCATCATGTGGCCAGAGTTCATCGGTTCGCAAGGTTCATCGGGTTATCGTGGTTTATCAGGTTATCATGGTTCATCGGGTTATTATGGTTCATCGGGTCGTTGGGTTCATCTTGTCGTTAGGGTTCATCATGTGGCTAGATTTCATCGGTTCGCTAGGTTCATCGGGTTATCATGGTTCATCGGGTTATTATGATTCTTCGGGTCGTTGGATTCATTTTGTCGTTAGGATTCATCATGTGGCCAGAGTTCATCGTTTCGCTAGGTTCATCGGGTTATCATGGTTCATCGGGTTATTATGGTTCATCGGGTCGTTGGGTTCATCTTGTCGTTAGAGTTCATCATGTGGCCAGATTTCA
Source organism: Tuta absoluta (assembly GCA_027580185.1). NCBI lineage: Eukaryota > Metazoa > Arthropoda > Insecta > Lepidoptera > Gelechiidae > Tuta > Tuta absoluta. The sequence goes on from JAQAHW010000005.1 coordinate 14,757,531, forward strand.
TCGGTTCGCTAGGTTCATCGGGTTATCATGGTTCATCGGGTTATTATGGTTCATCGGGTCGTTGGATTCATTTTGTCGTTAGGATTCATCATGTGGCCAGAGTTCATGGGTTCGCTAGGTTCATCGGGTTATCATGGTTCATCGGTTTATCATGGTTCATCGGGTTGTTATGGTTCATCGGGTCGTTGGGTTCATTTTGTCGTTAGGGTTCATCATGTGGTCATCAGAGTTCATCGTTTCGCTAGGTTCATCGGGTTGTCATGGTTCATCGGGTTGTCATGGTTCATCGGGTTATTATGGTTCATCGGGTTATTACGCTTCATCGGGTCGTTGGGTTCAACTTCTCGTTCGGGTTCACCATGTGGCCATAGTTCATAGGTTCACTAGGTTCATTGGGTTATCATGGTTCATCGGTTTAGCATGGTTTATCGGGTTATTAGGTTCATCGGGTCGTTGGATTCATAATTTCGTTAGGATTCATCATGTGGCCAGAGTTCATCGGTTTGCTAGGTTCATCGGGTTATGATGGTTCATCGAGTCGTTGGGTTCATCTTGTCATTACGGTTCATCATGTGGCCAGAGTTCATCGGTTGGCTATGTTCATCGGTTTATCATGGTTCATCGGGTTATTATGGTTCATCGGGTCGTTGAGTTCATCTTGTTGTTAGGGTTCATCATGTAGCCAGAGTTCATCGAGTGGTTAGAGTTCATCAGTTGGCTGGGTTCATCGGGTCTTTAGGATCATCTCAACTAAACAGTCGCATTCGACCATTTTCGATAGTAGAATATTACTTGTGTATCGTATCTTGTTGTTTGCCTTGTGATGCCGGCTAAGAATAGCGTCGCCCCATTTCCTTGCTGTGTGATGCTTGCTTAGAATAACATCACCCCATTTCTTTCCCGTGGGAGTCGTAAGAGGCGACGGAGGGACTTGAGGGCGTGTATTGCAATTTTAGGCGATGGGCTGACAACCTGTCACTATGGCATACATAAATACATACATAAATCACGCTTTTATCCTTTACGGGGTAGGCAGAGCGTTAATGGCCGTAAAACGGATATTAACACCACTTCTGACAAAAGTTTGAGGGTCAATCAGATAACTATGTATCACAATAGTGACAGGTTGTCAGCCCATCGCCTAAAATTGTAATGTAAGTATTGCTATTCTAAGCCGGCGTCACTATGGCAATACACAATTTTTCGAATAACCATTCAATCATTTGTCAGACGTGGCATAAATGTCCGTTTCATGCGGCCGTTTACGCTCTGCCCACCCCGCAAGGGATTATAGGCATGATATGTGTGTGTGTGTTTTGTTTGTGTATATATCGTAAGCCGCCGCAACTATAGTGGTCTGTATATACACTCTGGACCTGGTCTGTCATGATCATGACCAGTATAAAGTTAAAATTATCCTAAAGACCCAATGAACCATTATAGCCCGATGAACCTAGCGAACCGATAAACTCTGGCGACTCGATGAACAATAACGACCCGATGAACTCTGGCCACATGATGAACCCTAACGACAAGATGATTCCAACGACCCGATGAACCATAATAACCCGATGAACCATGATAACCCGATGAACCTAGCAAAACGATGAACTCTGGCCAAATGATGAACCCTAACGATAAAATGAACCCAACGACCCGATGAACCGTAATAACCCGATGAACCATGATAACCCGATGAACCTAGCAAAACGATGAACTCTGGCCACATGATGAACCCTAACGATAAAATGAACCCAACGACCCTATGAACCATAATAACCCGATGAAAAATAATACCGTGTGATGCCGGCTTAGAATAGCATCACCCCATTTCTTACCCATGGGTGTCGTAAGAGGCGACTAAGTGACTCGAGGGTTAGATGTGTATTACAATTTTATTTTAGGCGATGGGCTGACAACCTGTCACTATAGTGATACACAGTTATCTGATTGACCCTCAAACTTTTGTCAGAAGTGGTGTTAATATCCGTTTTACGGCCGTTAATGCTCTGTCTACCCCGTAAGGGAAATAGGCGTGATTTATGTATGTATGTATGTATAAAAAATAATAACCTGATGAACCATGATAACCCGATGAACCTAGCAAAACGATGAACTCTGGCCACATGATGAACCTTAACGACAAGATGAACCCAACGACCCTATGAACCATGATAACCCGATGAACCATAATAACCTAATAAACATAATAACTAAGTCCTGAAAACTATACTCTGACATGTGCTGTCGGCCGTCGGCCGCCGCCTTCGGAATGACATCTGCCGCGGCGGCCGACGGCCGACGGCCGATAGCCGCGCCATGTGCCATCGGCCGTCGGCCGTCGGCCGTAGGCCGCTCGGTTCGGAACAGCACCTTTAAAATTAAGGTAGGACACTGGGTCGATCCCACCCCCCATGTGTATTGTTTTATGTTTTTGTTTTTTATATGTAAGATAATTTTTAGTTAACGGCCCATTTGTTATTTTGAATGAATGATGTTTGTGGGTATTGCACATAATCATTATAACTATTAGACGGTAAGTAATAAGCACAGTCATCTGATCTGTATCGACTACTGCCTACGTATCTAACCGTTAGCTTTCGATGTTTCTTTGTGTTGTTGTTTGCTATCGTTTTATCGTAATTATTTCTACCTATAGTATGCTCCTTTGTCTACATACAGTGCTTAGAGCAAAGATCATAGTGCTATATGAAGATAATCTTAGTATTATGAAATTTCTCGACGTCTTCAATTAAATGTAAGTTAAATATTTTTATTTTACAAAATTAGCGCAAATGCTTCAGGTCAGGTCGTTCATATTATCCAAACATTAAGTTTCTAGATAAAGATACCTACTACATACTACCTGCCATACGTTCATTATTTAAAATGTTTAAATAGGTATTAGATTGCTTATTATATTTACTTACTTAGTTTCCTATTTATTATTATTGGCATTTACCTACATTAAATACTTGTAGATTGACTAGGTATTTTTCTTACAGAAAAGAACTGTTACGCTGTGGGTTACGTTACGCCGATACCGGTGACATCCTGCCTGCCCGGAAAGGTCGTAAGGCCGTGATGTTCACGGATGCATCAGCGCGTCACCGAGGGATAGTTGCCAAGCATGCTAATACCCCATTCTTGTCAACTCGCTCAACAGCAACGGAGTTCGGAGTGACATTACAAACTGTAAGGACCCATTTACACGCAGCTGGTATAAGTTGTTATCAGCCAGCTCAAAAAATTTGCTGTCAGCTGCTCATCAACAAGCACGAGTCCGATTTGCATATATTTATAGAAACTTTGATTGGGAGAATAATGTAGTAATATTCACTGATGAAAAAGCTTTTAAATCGGATACAGATTGGACGCAAGATTTTATGGCGCTGGAGAGGCAAGCGTTACAGACCAATTCACATTCTCCCAAATAGAATGAGTGGGACTGTGGTGTCTTCTATGGGGCCTAGAAAACTAGTTGAAATAGAAGGAAGGTTCATTAGCGAGAGTTATGTGGAAATATTGCAGGACGTAATGATGCCTACAGTGCGTATTGCTTACCCAAATCAGTACATTTATTTTGTGCATGATAATTGCTCTGTGCATAAAGCCCGTATCGTCCAGGATTGGTTGCGAACCCAGCACGACGTGACTGTTATTAACTGGCCGTCGAAGAGTCCGGATTTAAATCCCATAGAAAATTTATGGGGTCAAATGGTCCTTAACTGGGACCCATCTGAAGTCAGGACCAAGAAAAATTTACGCGACTTAGCCATGTTCACCTGGGAGTCCATGCGTGGTAAACCAATGTGTTCGAACATGGTAGCTAGCATGCCAAGCCGTTTAAATTAAAATTAAATAATTATTATTAAATTGAAATATTTAAATAGGTAGATATTAATATATTGGGTTGGGAATTTTGCAGAAGATTTATTTTATTCGATACTTACTGCTTAGTTAATTTCTGAAACTGTTCAAGCTCTCAAACAATCAAAATACCAAGTTAACCTGTCACTTAATACCTAATTATTCTGCATAATTATTTAACTTTGTTTACACAATCTAACGAAGAACGTAAATGAATTGATCCCCTGGTTCAGTTTAGGCTTAATGTGTTACCAATAAAAAATATGTTAAGTGATGTTATTGTTACAATAAATGCAGGAATGAGGCTACCTCGTTATCTCATTTATAACATGTTTATTCACTTTGACATACCTATTTATTGTTGCACATTAACAAACATTATGCAACCCAACCCAATATCATTGAATAGTTAAAAACCAAAATAAATACCTAACTGATAAAGATTATGGTAGTTTTATTCATTTTACCTTATATCCTCAAAACTACTATATTTATTCGATATCACACACTATACTACACAGATAAGTATAAAAATTTATCAGCAACAGCAAAATAATCATTAAAAAATAGTAAGTATAACCTACAAAAAAAAAACAGGCCTAGACCTGCGACCAACCACGACTCGATCCTTAGCTACCTGTTTCCAAAGTCCGCTATGTTAACCATTGAGCTACGACTGCTGTGATGCAAGCAGCGAAATTAAGGTTTAAATTATTATTAGTCATCAAACTGCGCGTCTTAAATTCTAGTGTGTGTGCGCGCCAGTCAATGTGTGTGTTTTAATGTGTCTATAATGGTATTCAATGAATTCAATTTGTCGTTAAAAGATGGCGTTGTCTGGCTGTGCAGGTTTAGACCACTTCGTGTGTACAACAAATATGACTAAAGGGAACACACCATTAACACGAATAAACAGTTTTATACTAAACAACCAGGTTTAACACTTACAGTCAACGTGCCGGTCCAAATGCATAAAATACCCAACGGAGAAAGGAAGTTCAGGGAATGGATCAAATGGGAATTCCGTGGGTACTTACAGGGCTGGGTGGAAAAGATATCGACACCCAGCATTCCACTACAGCCTTGGCGCGTTATTCACTTCAAACCACTCACAGCTTCTGTTCGTATTCCACTTTGATATTAGTCATTACGCGTGACCCAACCCGAATTTGGGCCGTACAAACGCGGGCCAAAATGGCCACCTGATGCCTATTCAACGCGACGCTCACGTGGAAGACGTCGAGACATCCAACAATCACTAAGCCTGGCATTCCAGTATAACCCAGGAGAACCGCAATAATACGATGCATCAACACGCGCGATCTCAAATTGAATCGTCCATTACACGCGGCATCACAAAACGCGTGGCGGGAAATCCGCACAATACGCGATACCCTCCCGTCCGAACGGTTTTGAGTGACTGCCAGTGCGGTGCAGAAATCACCGCGTGGCGCCGTCAGGCGGTCTGCGCGCACGTCGTCGCCAGTCTCGCCCTGCGAGCGAGAAAGGGACAACATATGCCCAGAGCGATGCGTGCGAAATCGCGGCGCATTCATAGACCGTCATTAATACCTAACTTACCCCAGCATAGCAACGCTAAATTAAACAATACCTATTAACTACTTGATTATCTAAACATGTTCTTAAAAAAATATATATCGCGATTGCCTTATAACCTAGGTACTAATATTATAAATGCGAAAGTTTGTATGTTTGTTTGTTTGTTCGTCTCTTCTTCACGAAAATGTAATGAAATTTGGCACACATATAGAAGGTAACATGGATTAACACATATGATAGTTTTTTCCCACTTATGCGGGCAAGGCCGCGGGTAACAGCTAGTACTTTATATATAATTATATGGATTTCCCAGCAAATAACTCTCACCAACAGGAAAGCTTCCTAAGCACTCGCGATCACTTTCACTCATTTTAAGTATTAGACCGGGTCCCGACGTTTCAACACAGTTTCATGTATTGTGGTCGCGGGTTGCGGGTAAATTACTAATATTTACCTAAATACTATCGCGATAGACCCGGTCTAATACTTAAAATGAGGAAAACTTCCATGGTCAACCTGGAAATCTCTAAATCAGCTGCGCGCGAGTTGACCGATGCAGGTAAGTGGGGATATAGCTCTAACCCAACTTGCGACTGTAGTGCCATAACCACATCGGACATTCGGACATCTCTATATATCGTTTGAACGAATGGAACGAACCCATGCTACACTTGATGTCTTGCAGTCAGTGCCCTAATACCTGCACCTTGTCCGACTTGTATGACGCCACCGATAGCGCCGTTGACTGTGGCTAATTTATGGTCGAAATATATTTGAGTCATCGATACGAAAGAAGAAGAAGATGGGAAAAATACTGTCTTACACTCAGAATTATCCAATCGTCTGAAGCAATTTATTTTTGAAATATGAATTGCGCATGGTGTACCCAACCTAACACTCCAATGCACCGCGATGCCCTTCAACTCTATCAACCCTTACAACTGCGCTTGAACTGCGCCCTGCCGTGCTGTAACAACGTTCTATCAAATTTTCTTAAACGGAGATGATAATTCTAGAGAAGTTTGGTGGAGCAGTAGCTCCCCATGGTCACGTCCCTCAGGAATGAGGCATCGACTGAGAAGAAGATTTCTTTACTATTCTAAACCGTCCTTCGCTCCACGGACTGACTGTCTCTGATTTGAGGTAAACCGCGCAGCCGCCAATACTTACTTTGTGGTTAAACCAAACCAAGGAACCAAACTGAGTTATAGCGCCATCTATTTTTAGATGCACTATGTATGAACCACGAACGAACTGTAATGTGCTTTGATGCCGACGGGTTGGGAATAGATGGCGCTTCATCCAAACTAACCAACGTAAAATGCGCCCATAGACTTTCTGATGACGTTTGACATTTTAATTTTTGTCTATGCCTTCTATAATAATGTTTTTGACGTTTGTTTGCAAAAAGGAGCGAAGGCAAACATAATATAATACCTAACTCAAAATTTATCCTTGGCCATTTCCAAAGAAAAGAGCAGGTGTAGTGTTAAAAAATGCCGTCAATGCGAGTTGAAGGGGACAGCGATGGTGATGGCGATATGTCTGGTGGTGATACTGAGCGATCTGGAGGCTCCTCCAGGGGCCCAGATCGGGACTCCAGTGCCGAGGAAGCTGATGAACCTGACTCCGATGACTCCTCGGAGATGGACGAGAGTGAATGCGAGAGGCGGCGGAACGAATGCCTTGATAATCTGGGTCAGTATTTTGAGGTTATGTTTACTAACAATGATCTGGGACTAAGTGTTTTTTATTAGTTCACGTCAACAAATCAGCAAATTTTTAGTTTATAAGACTTGCTGCGAGTCTGCTGCCAGCTCAGTATTATTAGTAACATGCTTTTTCCTAGATATCTGCTTGATATTGAGAATCAGTTATATATTCTTGTGACTAAAAGTTTTCCTTGATTGATTCACATATGTAGATATTTTATCTTCCTCAGTGCTGATAGAATATTTGGTCAAAGTGTTGAATTCAAGGCCATAAGAAGCATGTTATATTTAATAGGTAGTCTCATAAACATTAACTATCTCATAAATAGATCTGTGATTTGAATACTGCTTTTCAACAGGGTAGTGCCTAAAATCATGATTTCCAATAGGAGTTTTTCTGTTGAAAGTTCTGAAATTGAAATCAGAGGATGCTGTGCTAAACTGAAAATTTGAGATATTGATTTTGCCGAATACCAAATATTTTGCGGTGTGGTAACAGCTTAACATAGTCAGGAAAAAGCCCATTAAACCATTACCATAACATATTCGGCCTTGCCTAAATTGGTGCATCTCTTGTTTCAATATGGCTGGCGGTTTTGCCCCTGCTTCCATTTCACATTGTGGTTGTTACTAATTGATTCTGTTACTTTGATTTCATCTTCTTGACTGAGGGATGTGACTAAATAAACTTGTGGTTTTGCTATTATATTCAGAGTGTTACTCATGTTAGTAAACAAAAATCAATAAGAATTTTATTATTCAAAAAAGGCAAAAAAAAAAAAAAATTATAAATTGGTCCAGATTTTCGTGTAAAGAAACATTATTTCAATTAAGCTCAGCACCCTCTACATGACACTCAAAAATCCCTAGACGATTTTCTAAAATTGTTTCAATATATTGCTTCAAATTTAAAATTATATATCCAAATTAAGCATTGGTCCTGTTTCCTACTTCCAGCAAACCTAGAGCGGCAATTCTCGGTGCTTCGAGAGCAGCTATACAGCGAGAGAGTGAAGCATGTGGAATACCAACTGGCAGAGGTGAGGGGCGGGCGCTCACAGGAGTACCTTGGCCCTCTTAGGACCTTGCAGGAGAACATGAGAATCAGGTATATAAAAACTTTCTTTGGTTTCTTCTAATACACATCTAAAAGTGACAGAAGCCTGTGGAATACCAGCTGTTTGCTGCATGTTGATGCAAAATAGTATGAGCTTCCATAGTTTGGTGGACATTTTCCTTTGAGATTCAATATTCATTGTATTGAATTGTGCTATAAACTTAATTATTATTATAATTCCACCATTGGATGAAAATATGGAGAAATCAATCATGCCTGATTTTAAAATAGGTTAAGAATTAAAATAATACAATAAGCAATGAAATAACAGCAGCCTTTAAACATTCCACATTAGTCAAAAAGTTAAAACAAGCCTTTATATTTTTATTTCAGACTGCAGTAGCTAATTTTTAAGGACTTTATTCATTGTTTTTAGTGCTGTGAGAATCATATTTTATCTGCCTATTTTACAATGATTCCTTTTCATTGATTCTCTCTCTTCTCTCTTTTCGTGTGAGACACCGAGTCATCCAACGACCCGATGAACCCTGGTGTCAGAGTTTTTCAACCGCCTTCTACCACTAGTAGGCCTCTGACATGGTTGTGTTACGACCGCCGTCAAGTAATCATGACAGCAACCGGGATCGACGGCTTAACGTGCCCTCCGAAGCACGGAACCATTTCTTTTTGGACATTCAGTTGGTTCACCCTGCAATGACCTAACCAGACCGGGAACAAATTCACAAAGAGATAAATATCAACTTTTGTGAGTGTCCCACCGAGAATCGAACCCGGAACCTTTGCGTCGCAGGCAGTCGCACAACCTTTGCGCCACATCGGTCGCCATTGATTGAAACTTCTATTATGAGAACATAGAAGATTTTTATTGTGTAAATACAGTCTGAACTAAAAATGCTTTTTTTAAAATAAAATTTCTTTATTTATTAATCCTTACAAATACAATGTTGGGGCTTCCCAGGAAGAAGTCATAGATACATGAGTCAGAAACTTTTTTTTAGGTACTTAAAGACTTGTTGTTTTTTTTACTAATTTAGATTTTACATGACTGCTGCAGCAGCAGTCCTGTCCAATACATAAAAGCAGCCGCTAATTTACAAATTCTAGTATTATTTTAATGCAACCTATAAACTCTTGACCTACTTTTAAGGCATTTAGTACATGAAAAGGTAGAGGTAGACTTAGACATACTTACTTTAATCAAATAAAGGAGAAAATCAAGTGGAAGGGCAAAGTGTAATTGTAAATCACATAGTATTAAACAAAGTCGTTTTCTAGCTTCTTGTTTTTATGCACCTTTCTTTTAAACTAGGCAACGGGTTTTGATGCAACTTTTTATATAAGAGTTATTCAAAAGGTTTTTCGGTACCTAATACCTCAGGAAAAAGCTTTAATCCTTAATTAAAACGGATAACAGCAAGTGAAATTGCACTAGTGTTAATAATATTTAATAATTAAATCATTTATTGTATCAAATTTGATTGGCGATTTACAATATTGAGCCCGCCAAACTGTAAGAACAATTTGTTGGCGGAGACACTACTCTCATTTATACATTAGTTTGCCAACACTTATGTTAGAATCTACTTTAATTGAATTTATATAAAAAAAACATGCAGGACATTGTTTTATATTTTTTAAGTTACTTATAACTGTTTTCAATGCTTGACAATAACCATTCTGTAATTTTACGTTAAATTGTAAAATGTATACATATTTTGAAAACTTGCAAAATTTTCGTGCGCGGGCAGGATTTGAACCTGCGACTTTCGCATTACTAGTGGCGACGCCTCTTCCATCTGGACTACCGCAGCTCATTCCTTGCCCGCCAATTTTGCAAGTGTATTTTAATGCCAGTTACGCGTGGCACGACTCCATCTACCGGGTTAGTTTTGCGCTTGAAAATTTTGCAAGTTAAAAGAAAAGGTGTAAAGAATAACACTGTAAATGCCAAAAACTAACAATTAATGTAATACTCAAACTTTTGTTGGTAGGATCGAGGTGGCGGGCGTTCTCAAGCAGATGCGGATGGAGAACATCAAGCACAAAGTGGAAGCGGAGGAGCAGGCGGCGCATCAACATTTCAAGGTAAGCTTAAGCTCAAGATACAAGTTTTAGTTTATCGATCTATACATATAATATAAGGTACTATTAAATTCAGTGCAAATATTTACTAAGCAATTCTTTCCAATAAATATAGGTAGAAATATCGTTAAATATTTTTCAGTGCAAATATTTTTAGGGTAAAATAATATAACATATTTTTCATATTTCTAACTTTGTTTTCTGGGGAAACTTGTTCGATTTTGCGAGAAGAACTTACCCAACATATATTTGCACTGGATTGAATAGAACCTTATATTGGACAAGGAGACTCTCTGTAGATAAGTGGCGTCTCATTACGCAAATATTCATTGATGATAATGTAATGTGGAGAAAAACGCAAAGCTTATTGCTGGTGGCAGTAGGCACCAATAAGAACTTTGATATTGACACATTTTCAACTAATCGCAGAAAAAACGCACAGTCGAAAGTAACGCCTTTTACTGCTCAATTTTCCTCCTTAAATCTGTTTTGGTCCGATAGAAGTATACATACAACATTTAGGTATAATCATTATTTTACAAGTTAGATTAATATTTCCAAATATGCCACAACGCTTTTACTGTAGCGCCCTCCAGTAAGTTGTAAACAGCATTAAAATCTGTCCAGTGGTCTTAGAGATAAATGGTATCATTGGTTTGCACAAACATATAAATACATATTATACTGTCTCCGTTCCGTCGTGGGTAAAAAAGGTCTTTAGCGACACGTCACGCACAATATTTAAGCGTAATACCAGAAAATTATGTATCATTGAAGTAAAAGGTTGCTAGCCTGTCATCTGAACACAACAAAACCCTCGACTCCGTTTGTCGCCTCTTACGACACCCGCGGGTAAGATTTGGGGTTTTGCTATCTACGCTGGATGCACAGGGCAAAGTATTGATATTGAAACATATTCCAAGAATATCTAATTGTAATGGAATGGTCCAATGTAGTTACTAGTTACAGATCCCAAAATTGGCTTTTTTAGCATATCTTCTTCGTATCTGTGCCTACAGTGAAGGATTATTATTAATAATATTATCATATATTTCTTAAAATAAGCTCCAGTATAGTTATTCAATCATCAGACCAAAATGGATTTTTGATAAATTACGTTTTGATCATGTAGTGATTTTAAGGTGATGGCGGCGCTAGTTTTGTTTGAGATTCAACGATGTACTAGTGGTGCCTTTTGGACTCTTCATTTCCGGCATAAAGAGTCCAAAGAAATTTTGGGATTATTAATTTGGATAATTTTATGCGCCTTTCAGTTCTTGCGAAAAAGGGTTTCATTTGGCACCACTTTCGTCGTTTTACCTAAACCATGGTGACTGAAAATGCGAAAATGCGAGGTTTGACTTGACGCTATACCCAAAAGAAAATGTGAATCGGTAGGTAGGCAGGAATATTATAAAAAAATCAATAAACCGCTTTTTTTACAGGGAGTAACAAAAAAGGTATAACAAGCCGAAAAGCCTTTTTGTCACGGCTTGTATAAAATAAATTTACAGGAAAATAAAAGTTAATAAAATAAACGCAACAAATTATTATTATGAAGTTATGACTAGTTGTCTTCTTTTATTCTTACTGGTTTTTATTTAATAAGTTGCAATTACATATCACATTTTAATTCAGCAAAGTAAAAGCAAAAGTGAAAACTGATGTCTCCAGGATATTTAATATGAAAAATAATATAATATTAACAAAATGCAAGCTTTTTAAAGAAAATAATTTAACGCAAGTTTAAACACATTAAATTTTCGGAAACAGCAACAATCCATTAAGTACAAGTGTGGAAAAAGTTGTAAGAACAGCACAGTAGAGATGAATCACGCAAGCACTAAATACACACATTACTTCAAATATTTACTATACACAAGAAAAGTAAATACATCCGTATATGCAACGCATTTTTCGCATTTTCTACGCACGTTGATTGATCAGCAATTGCTACGCCGTAGCAAGCGCGTAGCAACTGCTACGGAGGGGAGTACTCACAACCAAACATAACTGTTTTTGTAGTCTTACTCGACTTTTACTTATTTCACTTTTGAGAGCGTGTAGAGTTAATCCTATCTGAACATATATTTTTGAAATATCTATTGCATTGTTTATTACTTACTTGTTATGAGTCATCAACATCATTACAATTCACACACAGTGAATTGTTATGAGTCATGCTATTAAATTAGTCAAAAGTTCTAAGCATTAAAATGTCGTCGTGGCGAGCTGCACCTGTCTTCGAAAGGTAAGTGATTTTTTTTCTTTCTACATGTGTTCGAAATTCTTTCGAGGTGAATTTATTTTACTTTATTTCTAAATTAATTTAGGGACTGTTCTTTTACTAAACATCCTGTTATGCAATTTTCTTATTTTGCCTTATGTGTCGTCGGATACCTGAAGCCCGGATGCAAAATTCGAAGTACTTATCAGAATAGCTGATATAAAAAATAATACCATAATTTTTGCTCATGTGATACGCTCGACGCAAAGTAACAACGAAAACTCCTATTACTTTGATCATACGTAAAATATTTAAGTAAGTATGAATAAGTATATACTTAGTTGTATACTCCATTAACTAATAGAGAGGTTATCAATCAGACCAAGCTAACCTCAAAACTCGCGTATCTTCAAACACTGCTCTTCTGTAAATAGTTCGTAACGTCATCACTAGATGGCGTGACTGGTCTCGTATAATACACTAAACTGGTCTGGCTATCGTATCATCCATCACCTTACCTACTTGCCAGCTTGCTACGCGGATGTCTATGTACTACTTACGAAGTCTACGCCTAGATCTTATATTTAGACGGTACGTATTTAATCGGGTTATTTATGAATTTTGAGTAAATTTGTGATGTTTTGAGTTATACCATCTATCTAAATTCTTACTGCATCGTTATTCGAAATTAATATAACCTACAAAGTCTTAATTTTATAGATATCAGACAATGAAAACATTATAGTCATTGTCTTCAGCCCTACAGCAATAAAAAATAGGTACCGCTTTACGTTTGGTTTGATCATTAGGTCTTTGAAACCAAACAACTTTCGTTACAACTACACAACTTCAACTAGGTACATTGTTTAAAATAAATAAATATCCTGGACATTTCACACAGCGCAATCTAGCTCCAAACTAAGCAAAGCTTGTACTATGGAAACTAGATAGCTGGCATTAATACATATATACTTTTTAGTAAATAAATACATCCTATACATAGAAAACACCCAGACTTAACATAAATATATGAAAAATAGGTTACAAATATTTGTGCTGTATGCGGATCCAACCCCCAACCCTTAGCGTAGCAGGTAGTACCTACTAACGACTACGCCATCGGGCCACTCTTTTTCAGTTAATTTACTTCTATTTGTTTATTTCTAACAAAAATTAAAAAAAGTTATATTAAAATCGGAAGATTACTCCTTTTTAGCGACGAATAATGCAATGATATGACGGTGAGGTCGGTAAGTGAATCCAACTACGATAGCATTCCCGAAGTGGGTTAAGCATGTGGCCTAATGCAACATGATTTGAGTACAGAACATGTTGCGCCGACCCCAAATGCATTAGGATATGGACTGAAAGATAATAGAAGATAGTAAAGTTATGATAACGCTGCTCATAGAATCCTCGTTTTTTAGATGTCCATACATAATATATATATATTTTTTTTTTGAAATCCAATCACAATCACTCATGCATCAACTTATTGAAAATCAATCTATTTTGATTGGGGGTATTTTTACTATGATTGTTGTGGTCAAGAGTTAATCTATCAGTTCCCTTACAGAAGGGTCAGCTGTGAAATCTGGCTTGTTAGATCTGTCTAACTGTAGTCAAGGCTATAATGAATAGAAGTTGGCACGAAGCTTGCGCTTTATTTAGCCCAATGCCCACTCTGTAGGGAAAGCGTTCATAAATAATAACAAGCGATGATTTTAGTGATTTTCCGGCCCCTATTTTATGTAATGAGATTTTACCGTAACCTCTCCAAATATATCGTAAAATAAGATATTTTAAATCCGTTTTAAAACCGTAATGATTTCCCTCTTTTTAGTCTTCGTGGCCGTCGTCTCTGTGTCTAACAGTCTAGGCCTCTGACATGGCTGTGTAACAACCGACATCTGAGTAATCATAGACAGCAACCGGGACCGACGACGGCTTAACATGCCCTCCGAAACACGGAACCATTTTTTATTTAGCTTGATATTCTTAGATTACATTACAAAAAGACAATTTCGATAGACCATTGCCTCAGTTGCAAAACGATGCAACTGCGTTACTTGCATCAAAAATACAATGCTTATATTATGTATGTAGGTAATAATAGGTATGTTTTGAAAGGAGCGAGCGTTGCCCGCGCGCAGTAGCATGCGCTTGCGCACCGGATGTGACGTCACGACTTCGGAAATGGCGCAGTGTCGTTGGCACGCGATTCCATTCAGCACTGCGGGGTTCGACTCTTTATTTAGTTGAATAATATTTCAAATGTATTCACCTATAGCAGATAAGGTGACATTTAACTAGTAACCGATACCGAAAACTTAGAACGGGCTCATGATACGGAACAACTTTCCCCAAGGATCACAAGGTCGAAAAGTCGAAATGTGAAAAATAATTGGGTCTGCCATACAAACTGTCTCTGTCACCTAGTGCATTTTGTACAGGATCATCAATAGTCTGTAATGAGTTTTCGAATCTGTCACAAGTAAAATTTCACCTTTTAAAGGGGTAAATAATTCATTCATTTTTAAATGCACTGCTTTTTTTCGGTGTCTACTAAAATTGGCTGATTGTACAAAATAAACAATTCGATCAGTTGATATGAGTTCCGAAAATAATATTTAAAAGCCATGCAAAGTATTGGGTAGGTATGATCGTATTTTTTTGTTTGTTCTACCTACATAATGGATAATCTTCGAAAATTCTGGAATGATTTTGGAAATTTAGTATATAGTAACAATATCCAGTACAGATTATATATTTTAGCGGGCTAAATCGCTGGGCGGATCTTTAGTTTAAGTCGCTAAGTAGGGTAAAGCGACTGTCCCTTTCATTGCCGCTTCGTCAGAGAGAAACGCCCAATCCTATTCCTTGCAAATTTCCTCGTGATTTTTTCACGTGTAATATGCGATATGAAAATAATACTCACAACATAAATATTAATATTGTTAATATCTTAGACAGATACATACACACACATATCACGCCTATATCCCTTGCGGGGTAAGCAGTGCAAACGGCCGTAAAAATGGACATCGACAACACAAATATAAAACATTTGAGGGTCATTTAGAAAATTACGTATCACCATAGTGAAAGGTTGTCAGCCCATCGCCTAAAATTTTAATACACATGTGACCCTCGGCTCCCATAGTCGCTTCTTACGACACCCACAGGAAATAAATGGGGTGATGCTATTCTAAGCCGGCATCACACGGCACTAATAAATAGGTAACATAATAAGGGATTCAGATACCTAGACTGTTTCCGCTTGATAGATAGTACCTCTACATATAGCATAGAATACATGCACACGCTCACACATACGCGTTAAAAACACACACACACACACTACAAACACTTTACCTTCATAGTTAGTAAAGCTTTGTATGCGCTGACTGCTACAGTGACTCCATCAGGTTCGGAGTGCGGAGAGGCTGGTGATCTGACACCAGTCTCTCACATAGATAATTGATCCATATGATAATAGTCACACTCTAGTTGTAAGTTTTATTATCTATGTGAAAGAAAATAAAAACTTTTTGTATTGTATTGTATACATAAAAGTAGCAATAGGTTAGTTTGAACTAACAGCGCTAATTTAAACAATGTACCTATATGACGTCAGAATGCTATTGTTCAAATAGTTATTTAGGTTGTTCGTAAGCGCTGCATTGCAGTCACATATACACACTCACTGCCTAAATCCCTTGCGGGGTAGGCAGAGCGTTAGCGGCCGTAAAAACACGGTCCCTGTCGCCGCGTCTGACAAATATTTGAGGTCTGTTTCAGAAAAATCGTGTATCACTATAGTGACAAGTTGTCAGCCTATCGCCTTCAATTGTAATACACATTTACAAATACAAATACAAATATTTTTATTCATGATTCACAGGTACATACAAAAGTTCTTACAATATTAAATAGCTCTACTGCGATCCACCTTTCGGTATATTAATATTATTTACAAAGTCAACACAATCTAGAGACAATTAAAAGATTATAAATTTAAAAAGCATATGTCAAAAAATAAATTACAATTATCAATGTAATTTTAGCAAATGTCAGCCAGCAGCAACCGGACTAAGTGTAACGCCCACTAGTTTCCTCGAAATATTCTTTCATTGTACTTATAGAATGCTTTGTTAGTTAAATATTTATGAAGTTTTATTTTAAATTGCGTAATATTATCATCAGTGAAGTTGAGTAAATGTAAAGGAAGACTATTGTATACTTTAGTAGCCATTCCTAAAACACTTTTTTTAAATGTTTCTGTTTTACATGGACGTGTGCGTAGTTTTGCTTGATGACGTATATTATGTACATGAGGAAAAGCATTTGGGTGTCTCTTTACGAAAAGAACAATCTCATAAATATACATTGAGGTAAATGTCAACACCTCTAGTTTTTGAAAATAAGGCTTGCAACTGTCCAAGCTTTTTATAGAACATATTGAACGTATGCATTTTTTTTGGTCTAAAAATATCTTATTGGCATTTGTAGCGTTTCCCCAGAATATGATGCCGTATCGCAACCTGGATGCAACAAGTCCATGGTAAGCAGTTAGTACCGCTGTCAGGTTAACTACTTAAGCCAAAATGCGCAAGGCATAAGAGCATTGATAAATTTTTTTGCAGACGTCATCTATGTGGGACTGCCATCTCATATCACTATCAACATTTATTCCTAAAAACCTAGTTGTTTCTGTTAAGCCGACGTTTTCACTACCACATATTACATTAGTAACGACCACCTCCTGTTTTCTAAGTTGAAAGTTCATAATTTTTGTTTTGTCAATATTTATTTTTAAATTATTACTATTTAACCATGTCACTATTGAATTTAAACTGTCATTTATTTCATTTTTATTATTATATATTACTGTACAGTCATCTGCAAATAAAATCATTGGATAATTTATTGCCTTAGGCATATTATTAATATAAATGAGAAATAAAAGAGGCCCTAGGACGCTCCCTTGAGGAACTCCATTCACTGATAATCTTTCGGTAGATGTAAACACCTCTTCAGTCTTTGTTTTAATATTCATTCTACTTACTTGTGTTATTTGTCTTCTACCAGTTAGATATGATTTTATTAGGTTTAAAGCATTTCCTCTGACCCCATATGTGTCCATTTTTGATAAAAGTATTTCGTGTACAACACAGTCAAATGCTTTAGACATATCTAAATACATTGCTAGTATGGGTTGCCTTTTGTCTAGCCTCATGTATACTATCTCTAAAAATTCAAAAATTGCGGAATCGATCGATCTATTTTTGCGGAACCCTTTTTGTTCGTGTACTAATATATTATTTGATTCAAAATAATAGTACAATCTTTTAAAAATAACCTTTTCATAAATTTTGGATGTAACTGGTATCAGGGCTACGGGTCTATAATTTTTTATTTCCCTTTTATCATTTTTCTTATATAAAGGTTTTATTATATTTGTTTTTAATTTTGATGGAAATACACCTTCCTCTAAACTTAAGTTTATAACATGATTCAAGACCGGAGAGGTTGTCATGCTGACAGATTTTAAAACTTTTGTGGGTATTTCGTCAAATCCAGTGCTACTCGTATTTTTCAGGGTTTTTATGATTGTTTCTATTTCTTGAGGATCGGTTGGACTAAGAAATATTGAGTTGTAATTATTATAGTGGATAGTATGTTTAGCTGATTGCTTGTATGTTAGTGCCTGGTCTATATAAGAGTCATTGAATTGTTGAGCTATTTGTGTAGGATCCGTTATAACGTTCCCATTAACCACTAACTCATGTATAGTGTCATTTGGTATTTTCAGTTTGTTATCATTAACAATTTCCCACGTCGCTTTTGACTTATTTGGTGCAGTTTCGATCTTGTAGTGACATGAAACACTCGAGTCCCTTAGTCGCCTCTTACGACACCCCCGGGGAAAAAAATGGGGTGATGCTATTCTAATCCGGCATCACACGGCGTTGCAGTCAAGTATCTGTAATATAAATACTATTCCGCTTAAGGTAGCTTTTAAGCTACCACGTTTCGCTTAATTTTAATTAATCCCCATGTGGCAGTGGGTAATATTCGCCGCAGAGGACAGATAAGTTACTGTCATGTGTACAGTCAAGCTCACGTGCGATTATACTCAAAACACACCTCGGACACTCCATACAGCGGACTCTTTGTAGACAACTGTCATTTGTATGTGCATGTGTGGGTGATCACAGATGTGTTAGTGCAGGGTTGGCATGCAGGTTGATTTTTATACCTAACCTGATGAATACATACAGTAACTACCAAAGAGGATTTGACAAGCCTAGCGCATAGAGTAGAAATCACATAGAGATGACTCCCGCTCCAGACGCGCTCAAGGTCAATTCGTCTGGCTGTCTCTTAGCGAATAATTCAGTCGGGAGTGCGCTTCGCCGCGGAAAAGTTCGTCGTGCGGGTCGAATTTTCATTTTTTGTGAAAAATTTAGTAATGCCGAATTATTGTGGTGTGTATGGCTGCAAAAGTAAGTTTTTTTAATTTGCCTAAAGATGAGCCAAGGTAAGTGATGATTTTACAGTAAATACCTAGGTACCTACCATTCGTTATTATACGTAATTGTTGTGTGTACTCCTATTTTTACTTACGTAGGTACCTAGTTTCCATTTTCTAATTTAAACTACCTAGGTGCCTTAGTCATTGTTAGCTGATAATGATAAATAAGCACATTCGTATCGTAGGTATGTTTTGCACCTATTTTAAAATTCTGTACCTACCTATTAACAATAAAATGGTAAGGTAAGACTTTAAAACGGGTAAATATTTTGTTCCCACGGGAAAACTGTTAGCAGCGGTCGAAACCGCTTGACTGGCCGTTAGTCTGGAATAAAATTATTGGCACGTGACAGCCCCGACTTAAAGCGCGGGAGAGTGCGGAGCGTTACGGGCTGCGGGGGGAAGTAGGTATTTAAAGCGCGGCTTTTGGGGCCCAGACAAAAGAGTTTCGTTTCTATACGCAGTATTATTACCTATTCTTATGCCTAGCGCTAGTTTCTACTTAATTCTCCACTGGTATTTTGACATTTCGTGGGTGAGGGCGGATCGGGGCTGGGGTGCGGGGAGGTGAGTGTCCATTCTGTATGTATATTTTATACTACACTAGCGGCCCGCCCAGCGGTTTCACCCGCTGCTAACTGATTTCCCACGGGAAACAGACCTTCTCCCGACATAAATCATACATAAAAACCTTCCTCTTGAATCAGTGTATCTTTAAAAAAAAAGTTCATCCAGATCCGTTAAGTGGTTTTGAAGATTTACTTTTGAATATTTAGCATACAAACAAACAAACAGACAGGGACAGACGTGGGAAGCGACTTTACTTTAAATTCCGTTTTTTTAATCCCCCAAGAGATGAAAAGGGGGTTAAAAGTTTATATGAAAGTTCGCTGTCTTAAGTGTGATCCGTTTCAAAATAAGTGATTAGACTTATGACCTTAAATAATTAAACACGTGTTTAGGCATATTTGAAATTTTAACCCTTAATAGGGTCAAACGGGGGTTTAAAGTTTGTATGAAAGTTCGTTTTTTTAAATGAATGTGATCTGTTTCAAAATTTGTGATTAGACTAATAACTTAAAATAATTAAACACGTGTTTCAGCATTTTTGAAATTTTAACCTTTAAGTGGGTGAAATGGGGGTTAAAAGTTTGTATGAAAGATTTTTATCTTAAATGTGATCTGTTTCAAAATTTCTGATTAGACTCATAACTTAAAATAATGAAATACGTGTTTCAGCATTTTTGAAATTTTAATCCTTAAAGGTGTCAAAAGGGGGTCAAAAGTTTACTACCAGTTGGGCTACCCGTTTTCCCATGGAAATGAGACAATTTCCCGGAATAAATTATACTCATAAACCTTCCTCTCAAGTTACTCTATCTAATAAAAAAAACCGCATCAAAATCCGTTGGGTAATTCTAAAGATATAAGGAGACACCAAACGGGAAGCGACTTTATTTTATACTATGTAGTGATACTGTTGGTTATTCTGCTCAAACTGTCAATGTAAGTCTTATGCGCGCGTCATATGAACGGCCAAACTGATTCTACATCTAATGTCTTCGTAAAATAGTCCAGGAATTATATAGTTGGATCAAATAATAAATGTACGACCGCCGATTGACAATGAGAACTTTTATTTCGTAATAAATAAAATAAACAAACATATACACAAACATACATATATCACGCCTATATCCCTTTCGGGTAGGCAGAGCTTAAATGGCCGTAAAAACGGACATTTACGCCGCTTCTGACAAATATTTGATGGTCATACAGTTAATTGTGTATCACCATACTCCATAGTGACAGGTTGTCAGCCCATCGCCTAAATTGCAATACACATGTTACCCTCGACTCCCTAAATTGCCTCTTACGATACCCACTGGAAAGGAATGGGGTAATGCTATTCTAAGCCAACATCACACGGCATAAAATAAAATAGATCATTACCAAATACCAAATCTTATCACAATATGTTAAAACATCCCGTTGCAATACTTTAACTTGTTGTTTTACTTGAATAATTAGTTAACTGAAAATGGGACGCTGGAATAAAAAATATGGTCAATTCGTTTTGTACTTCCAGGTTCACATAATGAATTCTTAATTAATAATCACCAGGTTTTTATTATAGAGAAATATGCTTTTCGAAAAATATTGGTTTATGCATTCACTGTAAATACTGATGGGGCTAAAACATTTAAACTTAGCATCTTTCAATTCGTCACGAAATTATTTTTATATTTACAAAAATAAATATATTATTTTATTACGAAAAATGCATAGCTATAATAGATAATTCCTTTGCCTTTTAATAAAATTTCTTATTTATGGTTACTTATAAAAAGAAACAGTTCGTAAGCAATTCTAGGCGGTAACTTAAAATGCTTTTAAATATGTCATTCCTTTTTTTCCAAGTTTCTACTATAATTTTTCAAGTTTGATCATGTCACGGTAATACCACACCTCGGACACTGGCGCTCAAATGTATGAATCAAACGCGTTGCTACGCACACAGTCTAAGCTCGCGTAGGTGAACGCGTACCATGCTTGTGTGTGTGAGACAACATGTCAGGTTTGCCGCCATTTTGCGTTCGCGAATCGGGAATGCAATGTGCGGCAGTATAAAATGACCTTCGTCGTCGCGTCCTGGCTAGCCGGTGTCTGAGCGTCCTCCGACCGCGGGTGGGCGGCGCTTGTAGGGGGAGGCAGGGAGTGACCATACTGTACGCTAGTACTATTAATTATACTGTGGTAATACTATCTATACAGTATTGTAACTCGGCCGTGTCCTTGAAATAAGTGCCTACAGCCGCGCGGTACGTAAGCATGTGATGGGGCTGTCACTGTCGCCCAGTTCACTCGTGTTAATCACTTTCCTTCACTCTATTCTATTTATTAATTAAGAAATAACCACATAAATAAAATAAAAAAAATACCCCGACCTGCAGATGCTTCAAACCTATAACACGGTTGTATAAAAAGGAAATACAGGGAAATACCTATATATTTAGACACAAGCCACAAATTACATAGTAGGTACCTACTTACCTAATAGTAAGTAAATTTAATTTATAGGCTTACCTTTCAGAGTTTCCAGGTAATCTAAAAAATGTTATATTACTCTGGGTGCGTTATTGAGGAATTCATGCAACCAAAAACAGCACAATATATTCTACTTGTCATTTAAATACTATTCGTACTTATTTCGAGTGAAAATTCGTGCGGTTACTGATTTAAACCCTGCACACCGTCCATTCGTCACTGCGGCATACCCGCCTCACCCGCGACTGTTAGCATGCCGAGCGCATGCCGAGATCCGAGCGCGTAGGTATAGCTCGCGCGCCGTCCGTTTGTATGAAGTTGGAATACTGTATAGATAATATTACCGTGATCATGTGCCCACAGGTCATCTCTGGCTGACATTTTAGCCAATAGGACCATACATTTTAACATAAATGCTCCAATACAAAGTCTCGTAAATTTCCTGGACCTGACTGGACGGACCTGTTTTTTAAACAATATGACATTGTCAGTTTCCTTATCTGTTGTTTGCGATTCTATATGAAATGGAAATTTGGTAATAAATGTTTTATCCGGGTAACTATTTATTTATTTATACTTTATTGCACATCGTACAAAAGGCGGGCCTAATGCCAGACGGCATTCTCTACCGGCCAACCAGAAGGTAAACAGAGAGTGAAAGAAGCGGGTGCACTAATGAGAAAATAACACTAAGGAAAACAACATGTCAAAACGACTATCAAAATAAATACCTACCAATACATAGTTATTACACATAAAAATATACTTACACAAATACTTATACCAATAAATAATACTTAAACTTACATACATACTCAAATTTAAACTATCACTCTGAAGCTGAGTTATCTTTTTAACTCGATATCAAAACCATTTTAAAAATGAACTGCATTGCCTATCACGGTCACGCCTACCTACATACATTACGTACTTAAGTATTTCTGTCACTAGGTTAGGTACCTACTTACATAGTAAGTACCATAGACCAATTAATACTATACTTACGCAGCGCGAGAGGAGGCCACAACGCGAGAGCCCACAACGCGAGAGCCCACTTTCTACGGAAATGCGAACAAAGCTCAAAATTATCAGGTGTAAAGTGTTTTTACCTCATGCATTGTAAGTAGGTTTTATCTGACACAAAACCCTTGCGGTAAGTGCGATTTACTGTGGAGATTTTGAAGCTAGGTATTTGAAAATAGAACTATCATAAAAGCCAATAAAAACCTATTCTGATTTTCTTTTTTACTTGGCATTGGTAACATTTCAAATCGATATCTAAAATCGGATTATTTCAATGCCAGTACATATATCAATGCTTAGAATGAGGATGTCGAACTAAAAAATAAGTAGAGGGAATTATATTTTCAAGATGTATTTTTAAAACCTTCACAAATGAGTTCGGCGATTTAATATATAATATAGTAAAGTTTCGTTAAGTTTAATGACGATAAAATTATCTACTTTAATGAAGTATTATTTGCTTTCGAATGAATTGAAGTATGTTTTATAGAAAAACTAGCTTTTACCCGCGACTTCGTCTGCGTTGTATATTTTTTTAGGCACAGGTTCTTATGTAGATATGTAGAGGTATATTCATAGTAAGTATGACAGTGATATTAGAACAGTTCTTATCTTTACTGTTTGAAAATGACTTGCTTGTTTCTGTTGTTAAAGGGACAATTCAAAATTTGTTATCCCGTATACTGCCCCGAGCGATCAATATTTATAACCAGTATCACAATACAAAAGTCAGTAGATAACAAAAAATCCTCGGTAAAAAGTAGCCAATGTCCTTTCTCAACTTGTTCCCATCATACTGAACAAATTTTTGTTTTGGAACCACTTCTGTATCTCTAATAGTTTAGCTGGGCTCCTGATGGTACACCTGGTGGTCTACATAAGGTACTCAGATCCTCAATGTCCTTGTGAAAAGAAGCGGCCCATCATACTGAACAACTTTTGTTTTAGAACCATGCCTGTATCTCTAATAGTTTAGCTGGGCTCCTGATGGTACACCTGGTGGTCTACATTAGGTACTCCAGATCCTCAATGTCCTTGTGAAAAAAAGCGGCCCATCATACTGAACAACTTTGTTCCGGAACCGTGCCTGTATCTCTAATAGTTTAGCTGGGCTCCTGGTGGTACACCTGGTGGTCTACATCTGTACTCCAGACCCTCGAATGGTGATAAAAAGTAGCCTATGTCCGTTCTCGGTATGCTGGCAATCTCTGTGCCAAGTTTCATGAAGATCGGTTCAGCGGTTTGGCCGTGAAAGCGTAGCAGACAGACAGACAGAGCTACTTTCGCATTTATAATATTAGTGTGGATGTGGAAGTGTGGATTAGTGTGGATTATTGCATATTTATCGCTTTATTTCATCCTCTTTCTATTCCATATTCCGTTACATTAATTATACCCTCAGAAAGTTAACGCCCTCACTGCGTTCGGGTATCAAAAACCTCTTAGTGCAATTCATATTCATCGTCATTTTGCAATCACAATCGCCAATAAATGTGTTGCCACCCTATACGTAAGGTACTACGAGGGGTGCACTTAAAAATGCGAGAATTGCTCATTCCATATGTCCTGGTACAACAATAACTTTTGGAATTAATTTATTTTGAAAAAAAAACGCGTTCACTTAACAAATTACCTATTATCAAATCGATGTAAAAATGGAATTGACTCGAGAAAATTAAAGAGAAATTATTTATTACTACTTTAGAAGTTGTATTACACAAAAACAGTGTGTCGATCGGATGATTTCCGCATTTGGCATTAAAGCTCCATCTAAAATCTCAATCTATCGCTGGTTAGCGGAATTCCAACGTGTTTGTACCAAACTCTGTGATGATCTGCGTCAAGGCTGCCCCATAACTGCCTTCACCCAAGAAACCGTTGATGCTGTCCGTAAGTTGGTTAAGGAAGATCGGCTTGTAATATATCGCGAAATTCAGGCGTCTTTAAGCATTGGTATATGTCAGATACAAATAATAATGCATAAAGAATTAGGTGTAAAAAAGTTTTCTTCTCGGTGGATACCTCGTTTAATCTCTGAAGAGATGAAGTCGGCTCGCATTGATTGGTGCACCAGAACTCTCACGCGATTCAACGATGGATCTGCAAGTGCTGTGTTCATCATCTTTTTAGGTGACGAACCTTGGGTACATGCCTGCGAACCTTAATAAAAGAATCAGCCAAGATCACGAGTTGGTGTCTACGAAAATGAAATAAAGCTAACCAAAGTTGTATTTTGGGAACAAATGTAGTGGCTACATTTGCGGTTATTCATCTTCAAGGACAAAGAACGGTTACTGCGGAGTGGTATGTCAGCACTTGTATGCCAGTAGTCGTCTTAGAACATCGTTAAAGCAACTGCAACAGTCAAATCATCCTCCACCACGATAATGCGAGCTCGCACACCTCCCACAAAGCAAAAGAGTGTTTGGAATGTGAAAAAAAAAAAAAACGACCATCCGCTGTACAGCCCTGAAATGAGCCCCAATGATTTCTGTACAGTCTGTTGTAGCACATAACGTACCAGGAGGGGTATACTGAATTATTTAGCCAACCAGCAATATTTTTTTCTTAACATGAATATTAGTAAAAAATGACTTATTTTATGAGAATATTTTTTTTTATTATGTATTTACTGGGGATTTAAAGCGTAGTCAACTATTTTCGTAATAAGAAAAAGCTGTGGACGCATACAAAATGGCCAGTGTGAGGACTCCAGCTTTAGAATGGCAGGAATGTTTTAATAATTGGTCCCATCGAATAGATATGCGTCGCCTCCCAGGTAACACACTAGCTGATTAATTGTCGAATTTTTCACCTACTTGAGGTTAAAAGTGTAATTAAAGATGTATAGCGGTTCTGGCCGCTACTCAAAGCTGATAAGAAGCATTCAAAATATTTATAAATTCAATAGTCTGCATAAGACACTTCAAAAATATTTATATCAGCTTTTGGCTGTTTAAAGGATTATAATTACTTTTTATTAAAGTCTTTTGCTGTTTAATGGTGAACGACAATTCTTTTGTAACACCAGCTGCTTAGCAGTGTGACCGAAGGGTATTTTAACGTTAAAAGCTGTTAGTAAGCATTGAAGGAAACTTGTATACAGCTGTTGACGTACATGCGGTGTAATTAGGAACCACTGTAGGGTATTTTGTTTAAAGGTGTGTAAAAAATACTTATATCAGCTTGCAGTTGCTTAAAGGACGCCTAAGTAGAAAATAATAATTCCTTTAGCTGAAGACGCGTATGAAGTTGTACCTTTAAACAGCTTTGTTTGAGAAGTTTTTTAACGCCATTTTGCAGGTGCTTTGTAATTCTCAAAGAGTTACAGTGTATTTTTTTAATACAATTAAACAGTTTTTTATATCTGGATACACCACATAAAAACTCGTTGCTTTTATTGGCACCCTATTACAGCTTTTTTAATCCAATTGTTAAAATGGTTGTTCAGACTGCAGATCCTGCTAACGTATTAAAATAAATAATAAAGTTAAAAAGGCCTTTATTCTACAATTTTTACATGACATATTATAAATCTAACTTATATTAGCGCTTAATAACTTATTGACTGGTCTTAAATCAAATTTACAATTTGCTTTTGCTAGAAATCCGGAATTGGCTGCGAACAATAGGTATTATAATACAATATAACGCTGAAGTCATTAGAACTGCATTATCCAATACCAACATACAACTAGAAGTATGAATAAAAGTCTCTTAAAGTAACATAAGAAGTCAATGGTTGATTAACGGTATTTTAGTCAGCCAAAAGAGTCACAAAATATTTTTTCAACGATATAAGCTGAACACTATATGGCAGCCATATCTAGCCTAAAAATAATTAGATTTGTATTTTTATAAATAAAGTAGATTCTATGAAATCACATTTTCAAACATTAATTTAAACATCAACTGTAAAGAAAATAATTTCATAAGGGGGATGAATATAACATTAGTTCAAACACGTAAATAATTATAGGTACTCTTTGTATTTCTAAACATTTTTAAGATTAAAATCTGATTATTTGAACGGCGCATGAAAATTTAGTTAGATAATTGGTATAAAGTACACGATCAAGTAGCACTCGCATTATGAACGCACTATGATCACTTGCAACACTTATTCAGCATATGATAATATAATTTTACATTTAAAATGGAGTCTGCTTCGATAACGTCTAAGATGGATGTTCTTTTTTAATATTATTATTAAAAATAACAATTGTCAAAAAAGCTGAAAGAAAATGTAAATACAACGTTGCAAAGGTAACAAGCTGTACAAGAGCTGAAGATGGGAGCCTTGTACAGAATTAAACATATCATAATACCATAATAAACCTCTTTTAAAGCCTATGACAAGTCTTATTTCAGCTTTTATCCAGCCTTTGTAATACCAAAGGCTGTATAATTTGGGGCCATTTTTTGAGTTCACAGCACTGCTAACACCTTATTAAGGGCAATCTCTACACCTTTATACAGTTTTGGGTTTTCAGGGCAGCTTTAATTAAGCGCTTGTGCAGCAATTTGTGCTACCTGGGCTATTTACGGGAATATACTTTCAACTTTTCTAATTATAACAGTTGTTTCACTTTCTTGATTCCCACAATTTTCAGTGCACCCTTCGTATTAGTAGCAGAAGGATGTGGTTTAGCTCTTATTTTGTTTGAACTTATCCTAACTAGTCGCAGGGGATATTACTTATGTCAACTTGTACCTATATCACGTCTTATGAAAAGAACAAATAAATAAACAGTAGGTACCTTGCTTTGTGATACCGGATTATAATAGCATCAACCCATTACTGTGTCGTAAAAGGCGACTGAGGGGCTCGAGGATTAGATGTGTATTGCAATTTTAGGACGTCGGCTGATAACCTGTCACCATGGTGATACACAATTTTCGGAACGACCCTCAAATGTTTCGTCAAACGTATCGAAAATGCCTGTTTTTAACGGCCGTTTGCGCTCTGCCTACCCCACAAGAGATATAGGCATTATATAAGGTGT
This sequence comes from Tuta absoluta, assembly GCA_027580185.1. Taxonomy (NCBI): domain Eukaryota; kingdom Metazoa; phylum Arthropoda; class Insecta; order Lepidoptera; family Gelechiidae; genus Tuta; species Tuta absoluta. The sequence continues at coordinate 14,785,675 of JAQAHW010000005.1, forward strand.
AAAAAAATTAGCTGAGAATATTTTAAGGGGTGAACCAGTACGTGAAACTGAACAACTTTCCCCAAGGAACATAGGTCGAAATATGAACAAATAATTTGACCCTCCCATACTTAGTGTGTTACCCGGCCGGGATAATTTGTATGGGAGAGCCAATTTTTTTTCATATTTCGACCTATGTTCCTTGGGGAAAGTTGTTCAGTTTCACGTACTGGTTCACCCCTTAAAATATTCTCAGATATTTTTTTTACACCATGTATATGTATGTATGAACTACCTTGTTTTCACTTTTATTCTCTCTAATTCATTAATCGAGTTATTAAACCCGAAACCCTTAACACGTTGAACGCCACGCGGCCCACCATGTGGGCCAACCAAGGACCACGCATTGAGGCCAACAGAAAATCCTAATTATCTTGATTTTAGTCGATTTTGTTTTATTGCGTAGATCGATTGCAAATACTTCGAAACACATTGTGCATTAAATACTTAGCTCTTATTCTACCAAAAAGTGAGTAAATTTACAAATGGCACACTAGTGTCCCCCGTGGCCCTAGCGGAGGGAAATCACAAAATCCTTCCGCGGGGGCCGCGGGGTCAAGATGCGACCCACCCCGCACGCCTACCCTGCATGCCCACGCGCCACGCGATGTGCTTTGCCGGCCGGCATGCCAGTTCCGTCCAGTTGTGTTTAGACTGTTACAATATTAATATTTTCTTGAGTTTGCACAACTATTACTCATCACAATAAAACAATTTTAAACGGATTTAAGTTGTGTTTATTTTAGATTTTACAATTCCTACGTTTCGAGCTCTTTACAGAGCTCGTGGTCACGGGTGACTAAGGTGTTAGACGTCATTATTTAGAATAGAAATTATTTTTGTTCTACCGCCATCTATTTCTTAATTGCCTAGCGTTTGTCGGAGAACTCAAAAACTTGCAAGTAAACAGCAACGAAGTAATGGTTAGTTTTGACGTCCAATCGCTTTTCACTGCCATTCCACTCAAGGATTGTATCGAAATAGTTAAACGAAAACTCCGGGAAAATAACATAGCAATAGAATATGCAGAACTTTTAGAATGGTGCCTAACATCTGGTTACCTATTGTGGAATGATGAGTTCTACATACAAGTCGATGGCGTGGCTATGGGCTCTCCAGTATCCCCCTTGATGCCTGACATCTTTATGGAGGACTTTGAGGATCGAGCCCTAAGGCAAGCTCCGGCTGTGCCGACACGATGTATAAGAGGTACGTAGACGACACCTTCACCATCCTGGCACAAGACCAAGTTACTGCTCTTCTAAATCATTTTAATTCAATTCGTCCCAATATTAAAACAATGGAATCAGAGCAAAATAATAAATTAGCATTTTTAGATATTCTTATAATTAAAAACACAAATGGTACAATCAGTCATTCCGTTTATAGAAAGCCAACCCACACAGATAGGTACCTAAATGGTAACTCCCACCATCATCCGAGCCAATTAGCTGCCGTTGGTACCTCTTTGTTTCAGAGAGCACGCGGTATCTGTGACCCCCAACACCTAGACGATGAGCCCAAGCATGTGAGACGAGTACTCCATGAAAAAAATCCTGAAGCCACCCCGTCAACGTCACAGAAACCGTGCCAAACCATCCACAGTCGAACGACAACCAGCATACTTACTATACATGAAGAGAGTAACTGATAAGATCGGTAGAATTCTGAAGCGAGCTTTAATCAAGACCATTTTCAAGCCGCCAAGGAAGATCAGCCAGTACATCAGATCAGTCAAATGCAACATCCCTCTCCAAGACCCTGGTGTTTATAAACTTGACTGTGACTGTGGACTCTCATACATAGTAGAAACAAAGAGAAATGTATCTACACGTCTAAAAAACCATATTACTGATGTAAAAAACCGTCGTGACAGACAGTCTGCAGTGTGTGAACATATCATGGATAACCCCACCCATTATGTCAGATTCGATAAGGCAGCAATCCTAGCGAGAGAGAAGAGATTCATTCCTAGGAAAGTACGGGAAGCCATAGAAATTCAAAAACATCCGAATTTCAACAGAAATACTGGATGGGGAATCTCATCAACGTGGACTCCGCTGATTACACAGCAGAAGAACCAGATCCAATATACTGTAAGACCTACTACACGAGATACGGTTTCAGCATTTTGTGTGGAACCCGGACGTTACGCTAGGCAATTAAGAAATAGATGGCGGTAAAACAAAAATAATTTCTATTCTAAATACTGACGTCTAACACCTGTAAAGAGCTCGAAACGTAGGAATTGTAAAATCCAAAATAAACACAACTTAAATTTGGACGTAGTCCAAAACACGTAGTTTTTCTTATAGTTTGTATGGAGCACACTGAAGCGACCCTAACGATTGGTAAAATTTGCAAATATTTTTTAAGTCTTTTTCGATAGACGAGAACCAAGCTGACCGGGCTGTTCTACAGGGCCATGCGGCACACTGTTTTAACCATTTAGTTTGATACCGATGTCCTATGGCCTATAAAGTGCGTTTGAACAGAAGCCTACCGCTGGGTCACACGGTGAGTCTCGTGGCCTGAATGGTACAGCATGGTCGGGGTCACATGTGAGCCTCGTGGCCTGAATGGAAACACCATGATTTTTGCGTGGCGTTCAACGTGTTAATAAAACAATTACACACAGTGAAATGACCCGTAAATTAGTTGGATTCGGTTGGCCCAGAATAAGTTTAATGACCCCGGGGTCGACGTCCCCACGTCCCGCTCGTTGTTAAATGTTTCAGTTACAATAAATATGTAACGAAAACAGCATCACCCTTTCTTACCCATGGGTATATATATACTACTGAAAGTAAATCTGGGGAATGAGCAGATACATTTTTGTACTGTCTGCTTAACGTGGTCAGGTTAACAAACCACTTCCAACGGGGAGAAACTTATGTCTGTGATTGATGTATTTCTATTTCCTTAAAAAAGAAGTATACAGGGTTATTCCTTGGGATTACTGGTACAGTTACGATCCAATCAAGGGATTTAAAAACATTTATAATTTTTACATACAACATATATCACGCCTATATAGGATATCTCTTGTGGGGAAGACAGAGCGTAAACGGCCGTAAAAACGGTCATTTACGCAACATCTGACGAACTTTTAATGGTAGTTCAGAAAATGGCGATAGGTTGTCAAACCCATCGCCTAAAACTGCAATGCACATATAATTATTTGTTTTTTGAAATGCGAGGACTTCTATACATTATAATAAACCCACAATAAAACTGTAAAACCCGTTTGTCAGCAGGTACATTGAACAAATTTACGAAAAACTAATCGTAGATGATGTTAAGATAGGACAAGAGTACATTTAATTTTTTTTGTCTGTCTGTTTATCTGTTTGTCCGGGCTAATCTCCGATACTACTGGACGGATTCGAATGAAACTTTTTGTTGTGTATAGCTATTAAGCCTGGTCATCATTTAGAATTATTTTTACCGCGGGAAAATTGCTCATTACCACAGGAAATACGATTAAACGTAGAATATTTATGCTACCTGAAACCCAGCTACAGTATGAGAGATACGGAAATGTCTGCATGGCATAAAATATACCTGGTCAATATCTAAAATAGTTTTCACCGCGAGAAAATTATTCATTCCCATGGGAAATACGATAAAAAGTGGAATTTTTAGACCGCTAGCTACAGTATAAGCTATACAGAAAAGTCTGCATAGCAAAAGTTGTTTAGCATAATATGCCATTTCTGCTAGCACATTGACATCTAGGGTCTGGAGTACCTGATTAGGAGCACCGGGAGCCCGGCTCAGCTATTCTGGGCGACCTCGCTCCATCTTAGACTCTGTCTGTGTCCTATGAACTAGACTAGAGTCAAGAGCAAACCCTTCGTTAATAAAAAAACAAAGATATGAAAGTAGCTCAAAATAAAAATTGATTTAGCGTGATGTGCCGCTTCTGCTGGTACACAGATGTTAGAATTCGAATTTCCTTTCGTGGAATACCAGGAATCCAACGAAAATTGCTCTATAGCAAAAGCTATTCAGCGTTATTGATTGCTTCTACTGGCACATACATTTTGAGGTTTTGGAGTACCTGAAGTGGAACATTAGAATTCTGGCTATACCATTGCAAAATAAGTTGCTTCAATTGTAGAGGATCTTGATAACGAACTCATAAACCAGCTAAAGTTTTTACCAAAAACCAAACAAATCAACAGCCAAAACCTCTGGTCCACCTGTTGGGCATGGGCCTTCCCTTCAGCAAAAGCTTGTCATCAGCGTGACGGACTTTTCTTCCACTCAGAGCAAATAAGTTGAAGGACGATGGCGCAGAAATATAAATTTTACATGTTTAGTTAAAGTCACAAGCAACAAAGGCGGTTGTACGAGTAAGCCAACTAGAATATTCAGTCAACGAAATGAAGTTCGCGGGCACCAGCTAGTATCAAATATACACTTTACAAAAGTTTTACTTGGGCCCAAGATATACAGTAAATCTTACTTACCTTCATTACATATTAAATTAAAAACGTTCTTGAAGTCGGTTCGAAAATTGAACGCTATTTTTATCTCTAGCTAGAATTATTCTTTGTCAAAGCTCCCGTTGATGTCTTTTCCACAGTGACCCTCTTCGTATCATTTGCGGACCGTACGTTTAAATCTTCCCGGATCAATCTATAGGTACTTTGTCCAGGAAGATAATTATTAAAAAAATATAAACAAACTAAATGAAGAGGGGAAACATTATGTCCAGCAACAGATAGAGGCAAAAAATAATAGCTGTCACTCATAGTAACACTCATCCATTCTTTTAAATATCTACTTGGACAGAGTATAGCTTCCATACGTCAGCGTTAGTCGTATAAACTGACTAGTTTGCAGTAGCGTTGGCAACCAAATAAAAAACAAAAATCTAATAATAATAAAACTGAAATAATATCCGGTAGGTAGGTATTTGCGACTGGCCACAGTCAGTAAACATAAAGGAATATCATATAATCGTACTCAATGTCTCTATGGGCAGTAAAACAGTAAGGGTAGTGGGCAGCGCGAGAAAATTCGAGTAGGTTACTCGCGCTGCTACTCGTCATGCCGCTGCCACATCCCCTGCTCCCGCTAGTGTCGGCTTTTCTTGCGCGAATCAAATGCGAGTGAAATGTATTGCTATCTCGCTAACTAGTATTGCTGCGAGAAGATTATGACGACAATGTGCGGATACTCAAGCGCGTTAATACTGCCGCATAAGTATTTCGGGCAATATTCGTAGTAGCGGTAGGAGCAGGAGCATCGTGTGAACATAGCATAATAATGTAGACAGAGCGCGATTGTCTTAAATCTTGATTTCTTGGCGACTGGAATCCCAATATCATATTTTGGACTGGATTTTATACAAGTGCTGATTTCTCATACTTAACATTTCTTTTGAATCACTCTATCTACTTAAAACAACCACATGATAATCTGTTGCGTCAGTTGCGTGGTTTAAAAGGAGTTCCACGACGGGACGGGAAGGGACGGAGCGGAGACAGTACATGCGTTTGGATTGAGATAATACATACACATATCACGCCTATAATCCCTTGCGGGGTAGGCAGAGCATAAATGGCCGCATAAAACGAACTTTTACGTCACGTCTGACAAACATTTGTGGGTCATCCGGAAAATTGTGTATCGCCATAGTGACAGGTTGTCAGCCAATCGCCTAAAACTGCAATACACACCCTCAAGTCCCTTAGTCGCCTCTTACGACTCCCACGGGCAAGAAATAGGGTGATGCTATTCTAAGCCGGCATCACACGGCAAAAAAATTGAGATAATGTGTTTGTACAAACTGACACATTTATTCGATTTGAATGCGTATATCAGTGATGGGTTTTGCTTTGATTAATACATGTTCTTACTCTTAGTCATTACGCTTACAACTCAACAGGGGACGCTGCAGGACTTTTAAATCCCTTTTTTATTACGAGTTTTTATCTTATCTTATTAAGCTGTCAGGATCCCACTGCTGGGCAATGGCCTCCCTCCCCTTCTTCCACTTATGGTTTCCAATTGGTTGGTAGTAGTAGTTTCCAATTGGTAGTAGTAGTCCAAGCTCGTAGATCGTTAGGCATGCGGCAGACAAGACCTTCCCAATCCTACTTTGAACATGAAATAACTTCATTCATAGTATTATCACTTATTGACGTCATGATCGTAAAAAAAAAGAAATTTGTTTAACACAATTTTCTTTTTTTATAACAATTTTGTATTGTCTTAATAGAAAACCGGCTCGGGCGGGTTAAAAAAATATAAAAAACTTTAACTTGGCGGCTGTATAGGCTACATCGGTAATTTGAGTCTTGGAACGAAGTATAGTATACCCGGTCTAATAGTTCAGACCTAGTATACTAGATTTCTTAATTTTTGTTTTACTTTTTATTGATATTCATTGTGTTCAATATCAGTAGTCTTCAACAATCAGGTTTCAAAAGTTACCCAGGTTGTCAATTCCTACTCGTCACACAATTTTGCAAGAGACCTCGGCGCCTCGCACAATCTCTTTTCGTAATATTCAAGACGTCTAAGACCTAAAGTTAGGTAAAAACTAGATACGTCATTACAAGCTTTAAAAACACCAATAAATTGTGTTCTAATGGGATGGGATATAAGCCCAAAATTCTTACCTGCCTGAACTTTTTATGTAGCATGTTCTGTGTCCCACTGCTGGGCAAAAGCCTTCCCTCTTTTACGCCACTCTGCTCGGTCTCCGGTTTCTGATTGCCAGTCACTACTAAATGCGACATAATCGTCTCGCCATCTTCTTTGAGGCCAGCCTCGACGTCGGCGACCATCCTGTGGCACCCACTGTGTAGCTATTATACTGAACTTACCCTAGATTAATTATAATACATGGTGTAAAAAAATTAGCTAAGAATATTTTAAGGGGTAAACCAGTACGTGAAACTGAACAACTTTCCCCAAGGAACATAGGTCGAAATATGAAAAAAACATTGGCCCTCCCATACAAATTGTCCCGGCCGGGTAACACTAAGTATGGCAGGGTCAAATTATTTTTTCATATTTCGACCTATGTTCCTTTGGGAAAGTTGTTCAGTTTCACGTACTGGTTCACCCCTTAGAATATTCTCAGCTAATTTTTTTACACCTTATATAATGGCACATGCCGTGTGATATCGGCATAAAATAGCATCACCCCATTTCCGGGTTCGATCTCGGTGGGACACTCACAAAAGTTGATATTTATCTCTTTGTGAATTTATTTCCGGTCTGGTTAGGACATTGCAGGGTGAAGCAACTGATTGTCCGAAAAGAAATGGTTCCGTGCTTCGGAGGGCACGTTCAGCCGTCGGTCCCGGTTGCTGTCTATGGGTACTTAGACGGCGGTCGTAACACAACCATGTCAGATGCCTACTAGTGGTAGTAGGCGGTTGAAAAACTCTGACAGCAGGGTTCATCGGGTCGTTGGATGACTCGGTGTCCCACACGAAAAGAGAGACCCCATTTCTTTCCCGTGGGTGTCGAAAGGGGCGAGTAAGGGACTCGAGGGTGACATGTGTATTGCAGTTTAACAGGCGACAATCGAGAGTTAAAGCGAAAACCTGAAATACGATCATGAAACAAATATTTAATACTAGCAGCCCGCCCAGCGGTTTCACCCGCCGCTAACAATTTCCCCCCGGGAATAAGACAGTTTAATACAGCCTATGTTCATCAGGGATAATGTAGGATTCTAAAAATCTTGACTTGAATTTGAAACAAATATCGTTTTCAGATGGTGGTGGCGTAAAGTTACATGCCATGTGTTTAACCTGGCCAGCCCCATGGCAGTGCCTATATTTTTATTTTTTTTATCCCGCCCGATCCGGTTTTCTATTAGGTCATAACAAAATTGTGATAAAAAAAATTGTTGATACAAATAATTTTTTTTAGAATGACGGTTCATGACGTCAATAAGTGATAATACTATCCTACATTGAATAAAGAATTTCAATTAAAATTAACAGTAAAATATATTTTTTTTTAATCCAGTAGTTTCGGAGCCTATTCAATTCAAACAAACAATAAATAAAATCCTGTTTCTAATATTAGTGTAGATTATATAATTATTATTTAAGTGTGATGCCGGCTTAGAATAGCATCACCCGATTTCTTTCCCGTGGGTGTCGTAGGAGGCGACTAAGGGACTTGAGGGTGTGTATTGCAATTTTAGGCGATGGGCTGACAACCTGTCACTATGGCGGTACACAATTTTCCGAATGACCCTCAAACATATGTCAGACGTGGCGTAAATGTCCGTTTTTGCGGCCGTTTACGCTCTGCCTAACCCGCAAGGGATTATAGGTGTGATATGTGTATGTATGTATGTTCTCTCCTTTCAGAGGTATATCTCCCTCCCCACGGGCCTTAACCAAGTGAGGAGGGTTCACTGTAGAAGCCTGTTGTTACTGAGTTAGTAAGGTACTTCCTCTCTGCCTACCCTGCAAGGGATAATAGGCGTGATATGTGTATGTATGTATTATTTTAGTGTAGATTTTTTAAATGCATTATTTAATGTTTTTGTCGTCTTTTTATACCGAGTAAGGAACAGCCCTTCGAATACTGATAGGGTGCTTGAAACATAAAACTGGACAACTTTCCCCTAGAAACATGTGTCAGGAAACGCCAAAAAAATGACCTTCCATACAAAATCACTATCAGCTGACTGCATTCACTATGGGAAGTCAGTTTTTTTTCGTTGCCTGAAATATGTTCCTAGGGGAAAGTTGTTCAGTTTCATGGTCTGAATGTACCCTATTAGTATTCTGAGGGCTATCCCTGACACCCTTTAATACAGTAATGATTAAATGTAATCATTACGCTGGTACGGATAATGTGGCGTAGTTGGTAAATTTTTGAATGAAAAAGTAGTTATTCTGGCATAATTGTAATAGTTAGACATATGGTATCTCGGACATTATTATAGATATTGATGTCTTCTATAAAACTGTAGTACAACACTTTGCTCTATTGTCAATAATTTCCACAGCGTACGCGATATAAGATATTTTTTTGGTACATTTTTCACACGTTGGGTTACATTATCGAAATTTTCACGCGGATTCCTTTTTTTTTTCGCGTATAAAATATAGCCTATGTTCATCAGGAATAATGTAGGATTCTAATGGTGAAAGAATTTTTAAAATCGGTCTAGTAGTTTCGGAGCCTATTCGATGCAAACAAACAAACAAACAAACAATCAAATCTTTCCTCTTTATAATATTAGTGTAGAAAAACGAAAGACGATCGTGGCACCTTAGCAATTTTTTATCATTAGCATTACGTGTTTGAATATTATTATTTGGTCTCATGGTTCAATCTTAAAACATTCATTTGACTTTGTTAATCTTTGAAGTTACTTCCAGACTTCAACACATTCTTGTCGTGTATGTACCATCTTAACAAGAAGTCACTGCTAGTATTTTTTATTTTTACTGGACTGATTTTAGCCCCGGGGCTTTGACACCTACAACTGACCGGAAAGATTTAAACTAGTCGAATAAGAAACTCTTCACTTCATCCCGCGGTAAATCTTAGTAGAAGTATGTATAAATAAATATGCCGTCATGGTTATTGTAGTTAAAAGAATTCCAGAAAATTATAATATTTTTTATTTTCTTATTTCAAAGAAATTGTAGCTTTTTCCCTCTTAATATTGTGTACCTACATAAAAATATTTGGTTCCTTTTACATGAAGTATAAAAAGGTATACATAATCTGTAATTTATATTTGGAGATATTTATGAGTTAGTGTCAATATGATCTTTCTTCTCCATGAATTTTTTTTGACAATAAACTGAAATATACGGAGTGTAAAGGATAGCTCCCCGACTGATGCACCCTGCATGCAGACCATGAAACCGAACAACTTTCCCCTAGGAACACATGTCAGGAAATGACAAAATAATTTGACCTCCTATCACCAAAACCAAAATCACGATCAGCTGACCGCAATAACTATGGGAAATATATTTTTTTGACGTTTCCTGAAATATTTTCAAATAGGATGTTGTTCAGTTCCATGGGCTGAATGCACCCTATGAGTATGAGAAGGGTTGTCCCCTACGTCCTGCATATTGAGTTTGGGCATACAAACAGATAAGACAGACAGAGTTGACTAAATTCTAAGGGGTTCTTGTTGACTACGAAACCCTAAAAGGAGCAATAACTAGTAAGTTCCTTGGCCATGCCAGTGTTTTGACATTACCACCTACCTACGCTACGTGCCTACAATCGTCAAATACAACATTATTTTATTGTAATCAATCAAATATCACAAAATAATAATATAAACGGCCGTGTAATGCCGGCTTCGAATGGCATCACCCCATCTCATTCCCGCGGGTGTTGTGGGAGGCAACTAGGGGACTCGAGGGTTTCATGTGTATTGACAACCTGCCACTGAAGTGATGCACGATTTTTCTGAAACAACCCTCAAATATTTATCAAACGTGGCGATAGCAACCATATCTTTACGGCCGGTAACGCTCTGCCTACCCCGCAAGGGATAAAGTCGTGATATGTGTATGTATGTGTGTATGTGAATATCACAAAGTCATCAAAAATTCGTACAACGTTTGAAAAAGCAGTTTCTAATTTAATCAGCTTTTACGTTTTACATTAAAGTTCAAAAATACGTACACAAGTTAACTGCCGTAGAGACGAAACGTATCATGCATGTAATTAATAATAATAACTCAGCTCAAATCGCTCAAAATCTGTTTTCTGACTGCAGAAATAAACATTGTTCACCTTCGTTTTCAATTTTCATTAGTCAATCAATATAAATGAAACGTGTCTTTGATTTGACCTTATGCTAAGTAATTCTCGGTTCCGCAAGCGGCGTACCGTATCCCCGGTTACCGTGCGACCAAATCTCACGTAGCCATTCACACCGGTTGCCCAAGTTATCCGCTAGATGGCGCTACACGTACCAAAAGTATACGATCGCTGGCCTCGTGTCGTTTTCAGGATTATGTACAATGAGTGCTTGTTATGTAACCGAATAATTGTACAACTTTGGTCTCTACAATTTATAAAAGCATTACAAAGTGTAAATTGAACTGCGTCACTTTAGTAACGTAGAATTCTACGAAAATATTGTTTACTGTTTTGATGCTATAGCTTATGTAAGCGTAGTTCTTAACTATCTTATCGCAATAGAGTGATAAATCGTTATTTATAAGACAAAGGAGTTTTATAGCCAAATGATTATAATGCGGTTACGTAAGATCGTACGCGACAACTATAAATAGATTCTGTACTGGGCCAAGCCAATAATGTTCCACTATTGTTAGGTTTCACGTAAGATTTCTTGTCGCATATTATTTACTACCAAGATACCTAGTTCCAATTGAGATCATATTTATAATACCTATTTTGATCCATTCTACAAATTAAATAATGACGATTTATTTTAACTCTCAAAGCTGTACAGTCATCGTGACTTGAAAATATTCCCGTTTAACCTCGTCGTTTAATCTGTGCCATAAAAAAGTAAACCCACTCAGTCGTTATAAAATCATGAATCCCTTGCCTTTATAAAAAGTAAAAATCGAGAGAAAACGACTTCAACAAAATGGCGGCTGCGGCGTAGCGTTTCTGAAAGCATCAGCTCGACACCGTCTACGGACTAACGATGTCTCTCTCTCGCGTGGTAATTAGACGTCTGTAAGAGAGGGAGGGGTAGAGTACCCTGTGGGGCCTCGTACGAGTCAAGGTGACGTACCCTCGCTCGCGCACACAAGCAAACTGCCTTGCGCGAGAGCCGAGCTGGCCAACGATCCAAAATCGTAGAATATCAATTTGATTTACATCGCGCTCTCGTTTGCAATACATCACATGTAGACTTGTATTTCGCGAGTAATGTAGAGTCGTATGGTATGAATTGTCTGCTCCGTTTGGCAGGTTAGGCTGGGCTGCCGCCGCCGTTTGCGAAATCGTTTCGAGTTTTTATTATGATTAATGGTTTTGTAAGAGAGATAGACGCTTTTGAGAATATGAAGGGAAGCTGCCTTGCGTGGCTTTTGTAGTTCGAGCACGTTGAATAATATAAAGTTGTTATCTACTAACGTTAGATATAATTTAATAAATTCCTTGACTACGCATTAATGTAGGTACCTACGTAGGTAGAGGTAATACAATGAACATCAATTTTCAATTGTGTTAAGTTATTTTTGTATGGACAAGCTATGTTTGAGGAAATAATTCACAAAACTTATGAACGAATATGTAAAATAGGAACGTGGGTTGCGCAAAGCAAAAGGACATTTGATTTTTATACCAGATTGCTTAAGTGTACCTCTTATGTCACGTGCTCAAACTAAATATTGAGTTCACTAATCTAATTCCTTACCCGGCTTATCTCGGTGGGTTATTTATTTATTTTTGTATTTGTCTGAGTTTAACTGGTCCTATTTAGTATTCACTTAGTTGCTAGTCCAATTTGACGACGCGAAAATGGGCTCCATTATTTTAGTCATTTTTGGAATCAAGTTTTCTCGCGCCTATAGGGTTCCGTGCTCATAGATAGGGTCAAAACGAGAACATTACTGAGACTATGCTGTCTGTCTCCAGACTGCATCCCATAAACCGTGATAGCTAGAAAGTAGAAATTATCATAGATGATGGTATTTCTCTTACCGCTAAACAACAAATACTAAAAATTATAATAAAATAAATATTTAAGGGGGCTCCAATACAAAAAACGTGCTTTGTAGCTCCGTTTCAACGCTAATACTTCGGAGACGTTAATCTCTTGAACCGTGATAGTAAGACATAAAAATAGTATAAGATGTATTTCAGTTGTCGCCAAAACAACAAATACAAAAAAAAAACTTGCATGGGGATTCCCATAAAACAAACATTTTTATTTTGTAATTTTAAAAGATAATGGGTACGGAAGCCTTTGAGCGCGAGTCCGACTCGCACTTGACCGATTTTTATAAAATAATTGCGTATTTAATAGGGAAATTTATGCTTACATAATATTACGCAGGTAACATAGAAAGAAAGAAAGAAGTACTTGAAGATCATTGCTAAGGTACCTACCTGCAGTGACGTACTACAAAGGGGCAAAGGGTAGCTTAGCGAGCTCAGGGCAGGGACCACCTGGCCTTGTATGATCACCCAGATTTTTTTAAATTGATTAAATCAGTCCTTACCCTTACCAAGTGGATTATTATTTCAATTCAAGAATAAAGATTGTTACCTGGAGGTTGTTTTTTTTCTTTTTTGCTCCGGGGCACGTAAAACGTAGTCACGCCATAGTCTACCTGCCCAATATCAACTACCATTTGTTTCTAACAGGGATTTTCCGTGTAATTTGCTCACTTCATCAATTCCATACAAAGTTATTTACATAATTACAAAGGAAGATATTTATATAAACAGGATGTAAGAGACAGCCCTCCGAATACTGATAGAATGCATTCAGCCCATGTAACTGAACAACTTTCCATAAAATAATGTTTCAGAAAAAGTCACAAAATTAAGGACTTTGCATAGTAAATGCAGTCAGCTGATCGTAATTTTGTATGGGAGGTCGAATATTTTTTGTCGTTTCCTGACATAATTATATTCTTAGGGGAAAGTTGTTGTTGTTTCATAGTCTGCATGCACCCTATCAGTATTCGGAGAGCTGTACCTTACACCCCGTATATAAATCATATGAATAGCCGTGTGATCCCGGCTTGGAATAGCATCATCCCATTTATTTATCGTGGGTGTCGTAAGAGGCGACTAAAGGAGTCGAGGGTTCAATGTGTATTGCAATTTAGAGCGAAGGGCTGACAACCTGTCACTATGGCGATACCCAACTTTCTGAATCACCCTTAAATATATGTAACGTGGCGTAAATGTTTGCTTCTTACGGCCGTTTACGCTCTCCCCAACCCGCAATTTTTATCAGTTTTAGTTTGATCAATATAAATAATGAGTCTGATCTTTAGCAAATTACTTTGGCATTCTCATAGTGATCATCGAAACATAGTTGTAATGTTCGTGCTCGATAAGAACATCATTAAGGCGAATGGTTATGGCACAACTAGTGCAACTTCACGAAAAACATATTTCTAAATGTAAACAGTTTTTGGTATAATTAAATTGTTCAATAAGACCTTACAAACACTGTGACATCTTCGCGGTAATTTGAGCTTTAACAATTAGTATCAAAAGTGGCAGTTTTTGGCACTTTCATCCATAATTTTAGTTACATCAAATATAACATAACATAAATATACTTTATTGCACAAAATCACGAAATGGACATACAGATAGAAAAGAAAGACTACAATATAGGCGGCCTTATGGCCAAATATATTAGCCTGCAGGTTTTTCGCCGTGTGATGCCGGCTTAGAATCGCCGTGTGATGCCGGCTTAGAATAGCATCACCCTATTTCTTACCCATGGGTGTCGTAAGAGCCGACTATGGGACTCGAGGGATGTGTATTGCAATTTTAGGCGATGGGCTGACAACCTGTCACTATAGTGATACACAGTTATCTAATTGACCCTCAAACTTTTGTCAGATGTGGTGTTAATATCCGTTTTACGGCCGTTAACGCTCTGCCTACCCCGTAAGGGATATAGGCGTGATTTATGTATGTATGTATGTATGCAGGTTTTATTTTTGCTTTAAGAAAACACCAAAAACTTGTGCAAAGGGCGTTCTGGCATATTGGTTGCATGAAGAGGTATGGCACCACTCGCCTTAATAAGAGGAGACAGACCAGTAAGTAAAAATCTCGAACAGTATTATTTCACATCATATAAAACATCACATAGATTTAATTCTACTTACTTATTTATTTAACTGGCGCCGATTTCGGACAAACAGTAGGATAATTAAAAGCAAACCTCATTAAGATTAAAATGTGCGTATAAATAGTTTGACTTCTCACTACACTACCCTTTAAAGATCCGTCTCCCGAAAACTAAGTAGAAACCAAGGACCATCTAGAAACTGACAATATTTTTTCGTTTAAGGACATAACTTTTTCGGAAAGAAAGTTCGGGCCGCTGTCAAATCGTAGTGTTTGGTAACGAAACTTTTTTAAATTTTGATTTCATTATGTCTAGTTAGCATTGATAAAAATGAAATTACTTTATTCAATGAATGATAGTATTATCACTTATTGTCGTCATGATCCGTCATTGTAAAAAAATAATGTTTTTTTTTATAAAGTAATTTTGTATTGTCCTAATAGAAAACTGGCTCGGGCGGAATAAAAATAAAGGCAATAATAAAATAAAGGTAATACTTAATCCGTACTGATATTATAAATCTGACAGTTTGTATGTATGTTTGTTACCTCTTCACGCTCAAACGGATTGACCGATTTGGATGAAATTTGGAACAAAGACAGAGTATAACCTGGAATAACACATAGGCCATAGGCTTTTTTACCGCGGGGAAACAACTATTTCCACGGGAAAATGGGTGTCAACGGTTAAATCGCTGGGCGGAAATCTAGTATACCATATGAAGGGTTCAGGCGGTTTCGGATGCTTATCCACGTTGCTAACAATAAATACCTTGGATAAAATATATTCGATGTTTTAAATACTATCAATATCCTTACTATTATCATTAGTCCTAGAGTTTGTGTGTGTTTGTAACCTCTTCCGGTTAAACGGCTTCACGGATTGAGATGACATTTAGTTTAAGATAGAATATCACTTTAAGTAATAAATAGGTTAATTATACCGCGGAAAAACTTATCATTCCCATAGGAAACCAAAAATAATACCTTTATTCCCAACGACCACGGGCAAGTCGGCCACGGCGCGGCCGATGGGAATAATCGGCCACGGCGCGGCAGACGGGAATAGTTGGCCCCTTATTATATATCCCGATATTTTAATAAACTTTAATAAAAATAATTCAATTTCTATGATAAATTATTTAAATCTACTTTTATTTATCAACATATCCTGTGGATTAGTAGAATCACCCGCGTATTAGGTGGCGGCGGCGGCGCGCCGTAGGAAGGGGCTAACTATTCCCGTCTGCCGCGCCGTGGCCGATTATTCCCATCGGCCGCGCCGTGGCCGACTTACCCGTGGTCGTTGGGAATAAAGGAAATAATATAATACTAATATAAAAATGACGGCATCTTTAACATTGAAACTTAAAAAAAACACGCTCCAACGACTAACTTAGCGATTTTCCCTACAAAAGTAATGCACTAAATGCTGGCATACTTTTATGAATATTTTATATACTTTAGACATAGTATTGAAAAATAAGAACAAATAGTGTTTTGTAAGTAAGATTCCTAGTCTTTTTCGGAAAGTTAATATACAAGCAAATGCTACTTACTATCTTCAAGACGTTCACTTGATAACTTGCGATTTTCATTTGTGTTTTAACGTAACGTAACGTAACGTAACTTCTGGACGTATAATGCAATTTTCCTGATATAAATATTAGAACAATTTCCATCCCTGGGAAATTACGGTAAATTTCCTTTGCACTGGCGTGTACCGTCTAGAAAGATATATAGTTTTTCACAAACTTTAAATATATCAGCCATTCACAGTGAAGTTCCTGGCGAATTCTTACAAGTACGCATTTGCTCTAGTTTTCGAAGCCTGAAAAACAATACGTGTAATTAAGTACATCTTGGAAAGAAAGTCTTAAAGCGATTACTTTTAAAAATTCTAAAGTCGCTGATTTTTTTAGAGTGCCGTTATGCGTGCCTTTAAAGCACAAATTGCATCTCGAGTTAATTTTTACGCTTGCGTAAATTTTCGATTCAGTTAATGGTATGGTTAAAAAAAATAATAAGTTACTATGATTAAATTAATATTATAAGATATACCAGTATTGTCTTTGTGACAGTTCACAGTGTAAAATCCCAGTTTGACTCGTTTTACCCATTGCAAACGAAAGTAGGTATATTAGCAATAGTTAGCATATACCTAAAATGACACAAAATAATAAATTGAGTTCGGCCAACAATAGTCGAGAAACTATTAATCCAAAAATAAACGACTTCAATATTTTTGAAACATGAAAAGCTAGCTACACGGGGCTAAAATTCACAATCAATTTGAACGAAAGTAGACATGAAAACCTAGACCTAGACCTCCATAAAAAAATACTCTAGCATGAAAGTCACTCACTCACTACGCATTTGTATTTCAGTGTACAGGGTTTCAGTTACACAAATAAATTGCAAAAATTCCATAAAAAATATGTAACATATATTGTATTATAACTATTATTTATACCTAATAAAAAATAAAAAATATATTCAAACTTGTTGGATTATGTATTTCTTAGTGTTTCTATTAAACTGGTATTTGTAACTACTAATCCCATTTGAGGTAAGAAACCCTAAAAAGAACCAGTTCCGAACCTCTTCCTTTTTGGGGTTCCGTACCTCAAAAACCGGAACCCTTATAGGATCACTTTGTTGTCCGTCCGTCTGTGCGACCTCGGGAACGCGTAGAGATATCGAGTTCAAATTAAAACCATATACTCAGATCTAAAAAAACTTTAAAAAACAGTACGGTTGTTTATGCAATGAAAACGCATGTTTTTGACCATTCAAAGGTTGGTTAAATAGATAAACCATACTTATTGTCAAAACTAAACTAAACTCAAAGCCTCTCAAAACGCTTTACTTCGAAAAATATGGAAAGTAAACAGTATAAAATGGTTCAATCTGTAAATAAGATAGAACTCGGTTTTTTCGCCAACCTAAGTGATTTTAGATTATTATTTTTAAGACTGGAGGCTTTCAATTTTAGTCCCTAAATTATTCTTCTTTCTTATCGTGTGGGTCACCGAGTCGTCCAACGACCCGATGAACCCTGGTGTCAGAGTTTTTTCAACCGCCTACAAGTAGTAGGCCTCTGACATGGTTGTGTAACGACCGCCGACTAAGTGATCATAGACAGCAACCGGGACCAACGGCTTAACGTACCCTCCGAAGCACGAAACCTTCTTTTTCGGACAATCAGGTGGTTCAGCCTGCAATGTCCTAACCAGACTGGGAACAAATTCACAAAGTGATAAAACATCAACTTTTGTGAGTGCCCCACCGAGAATCGAACCCGGAACCTTTGCGTCGCAGGCAGTCGCACTACCACTGCGCCACATTGGTCGTCAATTATTAATTAACGACCAATGTGGCGACCTAAATTATTGATTCATGATAATTATAGAAAAAATATTTAAACACATAGGCACCTTATCTTGCGGGTTAGGGCTATATGAATTTAAAAAAGTGTCGTAAATAATGTTTCTTTTTAAGGCGAGTGTACCCATGAACGACCTCGACAGTTACAAAAAATATATTTTCTCTTTAAACAAACAATCTATCGGAATATCCGTTGCCTAAGTTTTTGAAATTATCCTTAAAACTCAATGAAACATTCGCAGATTCGCTGCAATGGAAAAAAGTCTAAAAACTGCTACTTTTGGTATCAATTTAAATTTAAATTAAAGAAGGTTTCTCTTGACGCAGCGCAAATAAAAGAGACCAACATTTCAGGTAAATCTGTGCCTTCAGCCATAATACAGAATCAAGCGAGGAAGGTCCCCCGGTTTTGTCTGCAGCATTAATGGTGCAGACTGCAGACGAAACCGGGAGTAAGGTCAGCGTCAGTAGAAATAACAGCAGAGAAACCTGTTTGATAATACAAAGACTCTTAAATTTTTAAATATAAGAGCTTTAAATGTTTAAAAATAATAATTACATTTGAGTAACTTAATAGCAGGTACTAACTTTACGTTTTTCTGCAGCTGGAACTTACAGGTTATATCTAGGACATGTAAAATCAGAATGGTCTCAAAATCTAATCAT
Organism: Tuta absoluta; assembly: GCA_027580185.1. Classification (NCBI taxonomy): domain Eukaryota; kingdom Metazoa; phylum Arthropoda; class Insecta; order Lepidoptera; family Gelechiidae; genus Tuta; species Tuta absoluta. The sequence goes on from JAQAHW010000005.1 coordinate 14,804,539, forward strand.
TAGTTAGTAGTAGATATTAAAGCTCAATTCCGGAATACCGGTTTCGAATTTCGGTTTTAGTAAGTTATAATGAACATAGTAAAAGATGACTTTCGAGTCAATATTTTTCGGATTTCAGGAAGTTTTCGCGGGTGTCCTGAAAAGTACTTATGTATTTATTTACGTGACAAAATTATTGCAAACAGGGGCAGAAAGTAGCAAACTTCAGTATTTCCAATGGTTATGTCCCGAAATATTTTGAGACAACATAAAAGTAATTTTTTTTCAGTACCTGTTTTAAAAGTTTAAACTTAAAACCGGAATAGAAATATCGGAAAAATCGTATTCCATTCCATCCCCTAGATATATCTTGACGGATTTATAGAGCTTGTAATTTGCAAGATCACTTTAACTACTATTACTTGCAATGAGTATTGGTTACCTGGTGTTACGTAAGAAGCTGTCTTGTCTGGGGTGAAATTTTACTAGTTACTGATACTGAAAACGGTGTACGGGCTGGTAATAGGAAACAACTTTCCCCCAAGAACATAATACAAAGTTATTGTGAGCTTCCAGTGTAACTTCAATCAGCTGATCGGCAGTTTAGTATAGGATATTAATTTTTATTATTATTGAGTTCTTTATTGCACAAAAATACACAGAAAACACATTACAATTCTTGTGGCAAAGCTTATAAGAAGATATATCTTCCATCCAACCTATGTCTTGTGAGTGAGTTTTTAATTTTTGGGCCAAATAGGAAATAAATTTGTCAATTTGTGAAATGAATTTATCAAAATAAATGAATAAGTTATAAGTATTTTTCTATCCTATGTTCCTGGGGAAAGTTGTTCCTTATCACCAGCCCTTTCTGAGTTTTCACTATCGGTCACTTGAAAAATTTCACCCTATATTTACCCAAAGTTGCCGTGTGATGTCGGCTTAGAATAGCATCAGCCAATTTCTTTCCCTTGGGAGTCATAAGATGCGACTTAGGGACTTGAGGGTGTGTATTGTAATTTTAGGCGATGGGCTGGCAACCAGTCACTATTGCGATACACATTTTCCGAATGATCCTCAAATATTTGTCAGACGTGGCGTAAATATCTGTTTTTTGCGGCTGTTTGCACTCTGCCTTCCCCGCAAGGGATTTGGGCGTGATGTGTGTGTGTGTAGGTATTTACCCAAATTACCCGGAAATTAATATTTACAAAACTGTTTGGTATTCTAAAAACTTAATAATTTTTTAGAGTGTTTGATTTGAACGCCCGATTGCGGAATCTGGCCCAAAATTAAACAAGTTAAATGGTCATAAAACATCTAACCCAGATAAGGACAATATTAAAAACATATATAAATATAGTACTTAAGGTTTTTTAAATTCACATTTTATAGTTTAAGTTTTAAGTGACAATAACCATGGAACCTTAAAATTAAGGTTAATTTTTTTTCCTTATTGCCTTTTGGTCACTACAAGCACTAGGTATCATTTCACACACGTTAAGTGAATAAATATATGATATGAGGTTGGCAACTTCATAAATCGATAAAATTATAAATTAACGAGTTTCACGATCAAATGAAAATTTCAATGTAATGAAATGACAATCATTTGAATACGTGAAATTTATTTTATACATATCGGTTTAAAATTCTTTGAGGTTAAGGGCGCGTTCTTCAGGAGCTTTAGGTATTTTACGCGCCAAGGCGACCCGCCTCTGCTTTGCGCGCGGGCCGTTTTGAATTGAACTCCGCTGACCTTACGCGGCGGGCGATAACGCCACAGTATAAAATTATGCAGTAGGCAAACTAAGTTGGTCATTGTGTTGGTTAGTTAGTTATTTTATTATGTGTGTTAGGATATTGGAAGGACAGTTAAGTAAACTAATTTGAATATAACCCAATGAACCACGATAACCCGATGAACCTAGCGAACCGATGAACTCTGGCGACTCGATGAACAATAACGACCCGATGAACTCAGGCCACATGATGAACCCTAACGACACGATGAACCCTAAGGACTCGATGAACCCAACAACCCGATGAACCTAGCGAACCGTTGAACTCTGGCCACATGATGAACCCTAACGACAAGATGAACCCAACGACCCAATGAACCACGATAACCCGATGAACCTAGCGAACCGATGAACTCTGGCGACTCGATGAACAATAACGACCCGATGAACTCTGGCCACATGATGAACTCTAACGACACGATGAACCCTAAGGACTCGATGAACCCAACAACCCGATGAACCTAGCGAACCGTTGAACTCTGGCCACATGATGAACCCTAACGACAAGATGAACCCAACGACCCTATGAACCAAGATAACCCGATGAACCATGATAAGCCGATGAAGCTAGTGAACCGATGAACTCTGGATACATGATGAACCCTAACGAAAAGATGAACCTAACGACCAGATGAACCATGATAACCCGATGAACCATGATAAGCCGATGAAGCTAGTGAACCGATGAACTCTGGCCACATGATGAACCTTACGACAAGATGAACTCAACGACCCGATGAACCATAATAACCCGATGAAAAATAATAACCCGATGAACCATGATGACCCGACCAACCTAGCAAGCCGATGAACTCTGGCCACATGATGAACCTTAACGACAAGATGAACCCAACGACCCTATGAACCATAATAACCCGATGAAAAATAATACCGTGTGATGCCGGCTTAGAATAGCATCACCCCATTTCTTACCCATGGGTGTCGTAAGAGGCGACTAAGGGACTCGAGGGTTAGATGTGTATTGCAATTTTAGGCGATGGGCTGACAACCTGTCACTATAGTGATACACAGTTATCTGATTGACCCTCAAACTTTTGTCAGAAGTGGTGTTAATATCCGTTTTACGGCCGTTAATGCTCTGCCTACCCCGTAAGGGATATATGCGTGATTTATGTATGTATGTATGTATGAAAAATAATAACCCGATGAACCATGATGACCCGACCAACCTAGCAAGCCGATGAACTCTGGCCACATAATGAACCTTAACGACAAGATGAACCCATCGACCCTATGAACCATCATAACCCGATGAACCATAATAACCTAATAAACATAATAACTAAGTCCTGAAAACTATACTCTGACATGTGCTGTCGGCCGTCGGCCGCTGCCTTCGGAATGACATCTGCCGCGGCGGCCGACGGCCGACTACCGACGGCCGATAGCCGCGGCATGTGCCATCGGCCGTCGGAAAAGGTGGTTCGGAACACCACCTTAAGCCGGCATCACACGTCTAACGGTATACATACATACATACACATATCACGCCTATAGTCCCTTGCAGGGTAGGCAGAGCGTAAACAGCCGCAAAAAAACGGACATTTACGCACGTCTGACAAATACTTGAGGGTCATACGGAAAATTGTGTATCGCCATAGTGACAGGTTGTCAGCCCATCGCCTAAAATTGCAATATACACCCTCGAATCCCTTAGTCGCCTCACACGACTCCCACGGGAAAGAAATGGAGTGATGCTATTCTAAGCCGGCATCACACGGCAAACGGTATTATTGCATAAAACTAAATAGTAAAGCCGCCATCTATGCGGACGTCACAGATACCTAGTGTACCAAAACAGTCTGATCCATCATTAGGAGATTATGATGAATCAAACGGAACGTGTTATAGCTATCGCGTATGAGGTGATGACGACTTTTCTCAAAATCGAGTCCTTCGTCCAGACTATCTGGCCCCAAGAACTTTTCAGCAAAAGTCTTTTATAAAGGACTAAGGGTGACCGGAGTTTTGAATTTTGTTGAACTTCCTGTGTTTGGCCCTGGATGGCGTAATTTCAGTAGATAGATTTAAGTATAAAATTATTATTATTTTGTAATAAGATGTAATAATAATCAATTATTTCGACATCTGGTGGGATTTCAATATTTCTCTGCTACATATAATACAACACATTCCACTGCACTCACCAACCCGCCTACCAAGCGTGCGGTGAGCATGGAAAACACCCTCTAATACCAGGAGGCCCATGTCCAGCAGTGGACCGTTGTAGTTGTCGTTGTAGATATCCAAATATTACAAGACCCTTTTTAAAAAGTTAGAATATCTAGTAGCCGGCCTTACTTTTCCTTTCCGTTGTTATACTGCATTAATTATACTGTGGCACTAAATGGTAACAAATAAATCGAAAAATCAAATCACGTCGCACGTCGAGCAGAGCACTAGCACAGGTCCAGCTTCCGTAAGCGCCACCGCGCGACTGACGAAGCCCGCGGAGCCGCGCCCCTCGCCTTTTTGTAGGTATTTAGACATCATAATTCATAAAGTAGCACTACAACATTGAACTTGCCGATTTTTACTAGATAATTGATTTATCTAAAGAGAAGTATAAAAATTATCTCAATAAGATTAATATTTTAAGCATAATATCGTAATGAAATTTTGAATAGAGGCAACTTTGGCATTTTATTCTATCGAGCGAATTTCATCTGATTGTGTAGTTGAGATCGAATTTTTATCTGTTAGATCCTCAACTGCAATATATATTTTTTTCAAAATTTTATGACTCTTTTCTATTGAGTAATATCGTTTTGAAAAACGGCATTTGAGGTAAAAGGCGCTCTTAAATAAAGAAATCAATAGTATGTAAAACGCTGTAAAATTTTCCAACATTTCCTGCGCTTTTAACGGTTTCATAGTCTTATTATTTCGTCAACCCTGTCTGTCCCTATTACCTCAATAACTTCCTTAGTTTTGCACCTAGTGACATGAAATTTGGTATGAAGATAGATTGTATTGGCGAAAATTTAGAAATGTTAGCAAAAAAGTAAAAAGTAGAGCAATTTTTTCCTACTGTATTGAGTAGGGTAGCGTTGCTCTTGTTAAAAGAGATATTTCCTTCGAAAAAAAAACAGTTAAATGTACCTGTCATGACACAATTTATTTTTGAAAAGGGCGTATTTCAGCCTTATTTTGTTTCAACTGGGACTCAATAAATAAAAAGGGCACTTTTTATGTGGAACCTTTCATCTTTATCTGTTGTTACTATGAAAATGATTAAGAAAATCGCAGCAGTCACAGTTTGCGAAATATTGTAATTTTTTTTCCTAAAATGATCTTTTAGACATTGAACTAAAGTCATATTCATATTTAATAAAACCCTGTATTTTGGCGTGTCTGACACCCTCTGAGCCGTTTTTTTATTAACATAATATGACCTAATTACTACAAAAACATTAAATTATAAAATAACAATTCTAAATTGTTTCCTTTAAAACTAACTTTGTTTCGGAAAAGTTGTACTTGTGTTTTGCTTCAATAGCTATCTTGATGGAAAATGTGAAATTGGTGCGGGAAACGAGAGGTTTCGCACGTAACTTTTATTTCTATTTTTTTCGTTTTTCGCTGCTACTATTGTGTTAGTGTGGTGAGATTAACTTATGAATGTGCCGGCAGTAAAGAACAATGTAGGGAATGTGATAAATAAAGAAAAAGTGTTTTAATTTTTCTTGATATTCCCGTGTAAAGTTCGGTGAGCATTAGAACGCGAGCGTCACTATCGCGTAGGTTTGGGGTTAGGTTAAGACTAAAGAAGAGTACTAACTGAAGATGAGGCTGTATGGGTATAAGACCTTTGCCTGTTTAATGGGCACTTAGAATAAAAAGAAAGGAAAATATTCAGAAAAGTGACTACATCCACACTAATGTTATAAATCTGAGAGTTAGTGTGTGTGTAGTGTAACTATGTTTGTTACCTCTTCACGCTCAAACGGCTTGACCGATTTGGATGGAATCTGAAACACAGGTAGAGTATAACCTGGATTAACACATAGGACACTTTTTACCGTAGGAAAACAACTTTTACCACGGGAAAATGAGTGGCAGCGGGTGAAACTACTGGGCGGAAATCTAGATTATTATATAGTCCTTTATATTATTATAATATTTCCTGTACACATGATAATTTAGAATTATTAATGAAAATTGTAAGGTTTTAGCTTTTAGCTTCTCAGCAGCTTAGCATGGTACATTCCTATGTTGTCGTTCTAAAGGGTACCTATACCTAATGCCTAAACATACAATATAACGCGGAATATGTTGCTTATCTAATATTTTTTCAATTTGTAGAAGCTACCTTGCTGGTATTGTTGATGGTTTCAAAGTTCTAAGCAAAATAGAGTAGGAATAATAAAAAAGGGTGTGAACTATTTTTTTCTGAATGGTTTGTATATGTACGCTTATCGCATTATGAACTGATAAGAAAAAGAAACGTATTAGGATTTCCCTATTGGCAACCCACGAGGTCGATTTCGCATTTCAAATTTTAATTACGGTAACATTAATCATCAAAAATCCCGCGGTACCATTCGCAATTTTAATCAATTTTCCATGCTATAAGCGAAATCCCGTTAAGTGGCATGTAATTGGTGGACTATTTTCACTCATATCCTACGTTTGACTTCGTATCATTGAACATTGCTCTTCAGAGTAGACGCGAAGGTATATGATCCTGCTTCCATAATTATATCCCGTTCGAAGTTGTCTCTACCCAGTTGTAATATTTGCCCGAGGTAAAATACCTCAACAACGTCGAGGGTTGATGATTGTTCCTTGAACTCTTCGTAAAGCACATGGCCTCGAAGAATTTTCAATCACAGACACGTCGAGTGTTAGCAGCCGGCGAAAATCATGAACATCCTGTTTCGCCTAAATAAGACTTTCATCTCAAGATCCAAACTATTTTAGGCAGCTGTAATACTGTGCAGAATTTTCTGCATCCTGCAATACAACGATTCTGCCATTACGAGTGCTCGTAAGTCGTCAGCAAAGCGGATGTGTGTTAGATATTATTTGCCGTTGATATTGACCTACTCTGTATCGGTTCCGATCCATTGCGTTGCTAAATAGTGATACATCATATACTTGTTCTTGTTAATAAACAATAATATAGAACAAGAAAGGTTATCAGGAAAATTTTACTAGTGGACGTCAACATGTTTTTGTCTTACCCATGATCATGATCGATAAATATGTTTTTTATTCATCGGAAGTAATAATTTTGTAGCCTGGAATCAAGTAAAATACAGAATAAAACTTATTGTCAACAACAAGAAGATGCAATAAAATAAACTAGAGTCAGAAACCGTTAACGAAAATAACCTTCCCAGGTCGCTCTTGATCCAAATATGACTACTAGCATTATCAAAATATGCAAATTTATGTAAACTGAAAAATGAATCTCTTTATGTACGTGTGTTTTTAAGTATAACGATAATGATCGAGAACTTAAAAATGGAGCTAATCCATTGATCACCTGTATATCTAGATAGAGATAGATAAAAATCAGCGGTTCGGCTTGCAGGTTAATTATTTTTCATATTATTTCGTCATTGGTGACAAAGTCGTATTTATATGGCCGAATGACCTTGTCGTGTCTCGCCACAGATATTGTCTGAAGCGGTTGCATATCTAAATCGCCAGTAGATGGCGCATGAGAAGCTATATGGAGCTAGATATAACTGCATGTTACGTGATTAGGTTGGTATTTACGAGAAACATTGTACTATTTCAGCACAATGAAATACATTGTGTCGTATGTTTCATTTATCTTCAGTATTGCCATAAGTATATACCTATCTATCATTTAATATTTAAATACTTATCGAATTTACTGAGAAAGGAAAGGTGTAGGTAGCGATTTCTATTCTAAGTACCTACCTAATAAAAAAGTAGGTAGGAATTCAAATGAAACAAAAACGCTGACTATTTGAATTCATAACCATTTTCCTTCCAAAAGGAATAAAAGACTTTATAAAAGTTTTCCCACTAAAACATTAATGTACATAACTACCTACTTAACATTTAGTTGCTAACAGAAAATGTAGAGCAGGAAATATATAAATGTATGTTCTAAAGCTCTCTACCTAAAACCCAATTTATCTTGTCGATGCACTGCGATTCTAAATGGCCCGCGAGCACGCGCAGCACGTTGACATCTATCGAGTAAATATTTTAGCGAAATAACATTTTAACTCAACTGGTTGGCTCTAGAAATGATGTTAAGACACGGCCAAGCTATTACAGCACTTAGCTAAACGCGAGACTCTTGTAAACCCGACATGAATGCCAATTCAACAACTTGGGCCAACAAATATAGAGAAAGACGGTTTAGAAAGCGGAATTTCCACCCCTTGCGTCTCAAAATAGCTCGTAGCGTCGAACCGGAGCGTACACGCGTCCTACATCTGTACAATAACGTTCGATTAGTCAATGCTTTAGCTTGACATGACATTTTCACGTTGCAAAAATGTTATCATGTCGCTACGTCATCGCAATCAACAAAGGCACACGGGTGGCGGTGGCGGTGCGCTTGCGATGCGACGTTGCCGGTCCGCCGCAGGAATGTGCGCGCGTTGCCACTCCGCTGCGAGTCTCTCGATACGCCCGGCCGATAAAACCCGAGTGCATTGGGCGGCCAACAACCGCCATTTTGTTTATATACTTTTTACATAGAGACTAGTGTTCGTGGTCCAAATCCACGTCCTGTCTTGAGAAGCTTCCGTTGGGGATGCATTTAAATTATTCTTGGTTGCAGAATTGGTTTGTTAGTAAGAAAGTAAGTGAGTTATGTGTTTTCGTCATGGAATAAACAAAACTTTGTTTTCGCGATGAACTTTATAAGTTGTTGCATGAAATGAAAATTAACTTGCTGAAATTATTTCAAGGGATAAGAAATATTTTTAATGTTTTCACAACGGCCCCTGCCTGATGTCTAAATAATATATCAATTTAATTTTTTATAAGTAAGTGAGTACTTATCTATTTTTCTTAAGGACTCCGTATCCCTATAAAATATTTTCAGAATTTTTTATACTATCTTACATCCTATTCCTGTGTAGGATGGGACATAGCGTAGGCAATCAGGTAGGTTGTCTTGCGGCACGATTCTGCTGAACCGCAGCGGTAGTCCTAAATGTTAGACTATAAGTATTTTACATTAAGGTACCTACTTATTCAAAGTTTTTATTTTTAACCAAACAAACAAATCCTACAACCACACGGACTACACTACAAACTGCTGCAGCCACAATTGTCCAACTTCTGAACATGCGCCTCTCCCTATTAGGGGGGTGTTTGCTCACTGCGCTTGACAGGCGGATTGGCGAGGGCAGAGCAAGGTATTGTATTCACAGAAAACGCTACTGCCCATCCATTGGATTTTATGACACCCACGGGTGTATACGGGGTATGGGGTAATCCGGGTAATGCTATTCTAAGCCGGCACCACACTGCAACCGCACAATCACATTACAAAGTCATTTTCACCACTACACCAGGGTTCATCGTGTCATTCGACATCTTAGTGTTCCAGTGGAATTTGCATGGCTGGCACTGTCTCACACGGGAAGAGAGTCCTCCGAACATAACGCCTACCTACGCCTAGGACTCTATAGGTAGGTACTAGGTATTGTTATGTGAAAAGGTTTTTAGGTGTTACTCGGCAAATCGGGTAAAGAGTGGGTAACATTAGTAAAGTTGACGATGCGCTTAAAAGTTATAGAAGAAATTTGGTTTTAGTTCCAATTCTGTAACAATTAATCAATAAATTTTCAATACTGTGAAAAAACTAATTTTCGTACTATGTACCTTATTCCAAAAATATAAATAAAATTGAACTGTAATCACAGACATAATAGTTGTCTAACCTCTAAAGAGAGCTTGTATTGTAGTAGTTGTAGGATCATCAATTTGTTTAAGGCATGTATTTATCGTATCTACGGAGTGTAAGGGACAGCCCTCCGTTCCGTCTGTTATTCAGTTTCTTGGTCTGAATGCACCCTATCAGTATTCGGAGGGCTGTACAGTACACCCTGTATGTTAATCCATTTTTATTACTTATCAATAATACTAACTTACATACATCTATACACATATATTATCATATCACGCCTTTTTCCCTTGCGGGATACTTAGAACTTTTCTTGATGGTGAGAATTTGAATTTTTTGGGTAATCTATATAGTTGTTGTGATTCTTGCCACAACTCCGTTGTGAATAAGGTATAGAAGGTAATCGCGTTAAGATTTAGTTATTTTTTAAAAGAACATGTTTAGGTAATCAAGTAGTTCATAAATAGTGTGTTTATTTATCGTACCTATATGCATGCAGTGGGTATATGAGTGGGGTCTGCAGTTTGCATCAGATATTAATAATAGAGGCATAAGTAAAGAGTTCCCTTTGTTTTAAATATTTTAAAAATGGGTCGATCATTTCCACGGATTTTACTATAGAAAATTATCGTGTTCCTTTTCTTATGATTGGTGGCAACCTATTAACATTACTTTAACTGAAGACTATTTGAAAATATTGTGTTTCATTAGTTTATTGAGTTTCGTACAAAATTAAAATAGTTGGCCCTTAATTTCTATTTATACCACAAAACAACCTTGTTGTGCAGAAACTAATAATGTGATAAGGATAACACTATGTTACCTACATACCAGGCCGTGTGATGCCGGCTTAGAATAGCATCACCCCGTTTGTATCGTAAGAGGCGATTAAGTGACTCGGGGGTTACTTGTATTGCAATTTTAGGCGATGGGCTGATAACCAGTCTCTATGGTGATATAAGATCATCTGAATGACCCTCAAATATTTGTCAGACGTTGCATAAGTTACCGTACTTTACGGCCATTTACGTACCCCGCAAGGGATATAGGCGTGATGTGTGTGTGTGATATCATATATAGAGACGGCCCTAGATATTAGTATGACGAATAAACATAAAATATTACAAGACATTTGTGCATTTGACTGTATGTAATCAAATGTTATGCTGAATTTTGGAACGAAAATATCAACATTTACTTTGATCCATGCACTCTGACAAAGTTTTACTTAACGAATCGATAAGTGCTAGTTGACGCTGCTATCATGCGAATGATCACTTCATTACTGATCCGCTCAAGAGATAGATGTAATGTACAAGACTTCATCTAGACTAATGCGGTCAAAAAAGTTAGACATAGGTAAAGTTTGTGACAGCAGCAAATCACTATTAATAGTAGTTTATGCAACTATCATATAATGGGGGTCATTAGAATGCGAGTGTCTGTTTATCACACGAGGCGTAGCCGAGTGTGATAATAGATTGACACGAGCATTCTAATGCCTAATTATACGCAGTTGCATACACTATTTTATCTACACTCTAAAAAATTTACTCTGTTGAACACTTTTCCAAACGTCCGCACCGGCGGTTGCAAGGCCCGATACATGGTCAAATTCAATACGAGAACGTAATATGGCGTGATATGAATTTTTGAAGATTCTTTACTAACAGTTGTTTAGATGTCGAGTCTCAACAGCAAATAACTAAACAACTGAACAACACTGAACAACAACTGAACAATTACTGAACAACATCGGAATAACATCTGAACAACTACTAATCAACATCTGAACAACAACTGAACAACATCTCAACAACAACAGAACAAAAACCTATTAAAACAACTGAACAACATCCGTAAAATTACCGTACAACAACAGTTGTCAGGTGCGGCGGAAGATAGCGATTTGAGTATTGGAAAAAAAACTTCGTTTCATTTCTCAACTTTATCGTATTAAGCGTTTTCTCATTAAGTCATTACGCTTCTGTAATTTATAGTAAACCCTAGTTTTTATAGGCAGAATGCATAAAGTAGGTCATTATGCATCTGTTTTTGAATTCATAATTCGAACATTATGAGACGAGTGTAGATAAAATAATTTTAGACGGGGATACACGCGGGTAGGATTTTCAAACTGGTATGACAGATTTTCAAACATGATTATTTAGACAATTACAAACACAACATTCTAAAAAAATATATAACTATAAAAAGTATGAGTTACACAATTTTACAAACTTAACTTGATAGAAAAAACAACACAGTAGGGCATGTAAAATCGGAAGGTCCCCAAAACCGGTTTTGAGTTCCGATATTGGACGCTCAAAACCGGAATTCCGGTTTTAATTCCGGTTTTGGTGCTTTTGTTTTAAAAGTATACTTATACACATTTTTTTTAAATCAGCTTTTAAATCAAGTTATTTTTTGAAAATGAAATAACTTTATCACTTATTGACGTCATGATTGGTCATTGTAGAAAAAGAAATTTGCATAACGCAATTTTCTTATTTTAATAACAATTTTGTATTGTCCTAATAGAAAACCGGCTCGGGCGGGATAAAAAATAAATAAAAATAAAAATAAAGGCACTGCCTCGGGGCTGGCCAGGTTAATTACACAACACGTAACTTTACGCCACCACAATTTGTAAACGATATTTATTGTCACGAAACTAATTTATTAGCGTAAACTACAGTAACCAAACAATCTTGTACTATACTATGTATTGTATGCAAATAATCAAGCACAAAGTGATGCACGCACATTCGTAATCATAACATAACTAAATGTTAAATTCTTCTAAAATGGTAATAATTAAAACAAATGAGGAACTTTCTTAGTATATTGAATGGGATCAAATCAGATACTTCTTCTGGGCATATATACTACTTTTTATAAGATATAATATTACGAGTAATCAACAAAAACAACCATATTTTTGTATGAAAAATAATTCAAGCATAGCATACTCGTACAAGTAAGTAGGTGATCATAAAATAACTTAAGATTCTTTTTCGAAAATGATTGCGCGAAAATGAACGCGGCGCACACGGCTCAGTAGTCTAGGTAGTTATTTTTTTCCCGACCAAAAACGTGCTACACCGCGAGGGGTGCTACAAAAGTACCGAGCGCGGGTGGTAGAAAAATGCATGTTTTTCAATTATTTGTTTTAGGAATGATCGAAATTATACCAAAACAATTTTGTTTTTTCAATTTCTCAAAACCGGTTTTACGATATTGAATCTGCCAAAACCGGAATTAAAATATCGGAAAAATTGGTCCGATATTTTATGCCCTACAACACAGTCACCTCTATTTGAATCTTTTTTTTTTTTCAATAACATGTCTACAGTTTCAAAATTATTACAAAAAAATTGTATAATTTTGATACATATTTCCTTCTCTAGTGAAAAAGGCTGAATAATTTGTATTTATAATTTTGACATCTATGTCGAAAGAAAAATTCGTAAAATCTCGCCAACATTTGAGCTGATTGGCTGTTTCTCTCTGGCGCAGCGCGACTAAAAGGTACCAGTTCTTCAGAAAAAACAGGGCCTTATACACTATAATAGGATGAAAATTTACTAATGTAATGACCGATAGCGAAATCTCAAGACGGGCTGGTGATAAGGAACAACTTTCCCAAAGAAGGTCAAAATATGAAATAAAAGTTTGGACCTCCATACAAAACTATTTTTGTCATATTTCGACTTATGTTTCTTGGAGAAAGTTGTTTCTTATCACAAGCCCGTCCTCAGTTTTCAGTTTCGGTCACTAGTAAAATTTCACCCTATATAAACACGCATCTAACTTTTTTGTAATAACACGGATGATGTTTGTCCATAATTAACCTTTGGTTTATTCAAAACTTCCGAAATTTATATCCGCGAAATAGCCAAATATTGTGATTTAGTTTTATTTTCTTCTTTCGAGCCGATTGCAATATCAAAACCTCGTATTTAATTGCCATTTGCCTCATACGAGTATTTCACTTACAATTCAGTGGCTTATGAAGTCGTAGAACTAACAAGGGTTATGTTTTCCTTACTACAGCTACGAAGTTGTACATTGTTATAAATAAATCACCGACGACTTTTATAGGTTTAAATTTTACTAGTGACCGATCGATACTGAAAACAGAGAACCGGCTGCTGGTGATAAGGAAAAACTTTCCCCAAGGAAGATAGGTCCAAATATTTCAACAATATTTTGAGCTTCCATACGAACCCAAATCAGCTGATCAGCTATTTTGTGTGAGAAGTCTAAATTTATTTTTTATATTTCGACCTATGCTATGTTCCTTGAGGAAAGTTGTTTCTTATCACCAGCCCGTCTTGAGTTTGCGCTATCGGCCATTAGTAAAATTTTACCTTATTAAATCAATAGCCTCTACTGCGTAGAGAATAACGTATTGCTAGATGTTTTGATGTTGGTTTCTTAGGGCTCCTAAACAAAGTGTGCAAAATTTCAATGAGATTTAATTAGTTTAAACTTTATTTAGAGTTTTTATTCGTGACGTACCTATTTAAAACACTTTTTTTTTTTTTTTTTTTTTATTAATGATGGGTTTGCTCTTGACTCTAGTCTAGGTCATAGGACAGAGACAGAGTCTAAGATGGAGCGAGCTCACCCAGAAGAAGCCTGTTCACTCTTACTTTGAAGAGATTAGGGTTGTATGCTTTTGGAAACACAGACGCAGGAAGCGAGTTCCACTCTTTAGCAGTGCGCATTATAAATGATGACTGGAAGCGCTTAGTCCGAATTGGTGGAATGGCTACCAGGTACTTACTTACTTACGTACATACTTCATGTTTAAGTGAATGGGTCGGGCCGCTCCATGGTTACGAGTCGACTGATTCAACGAGTGCTCATGTTGACCTGGTTTCAGCTTCACTTGCTAGATAAATCTATTCAGGTTAACCCAGGTGCTGTACCTAGACAGCTCTTATGTTTTTGACAATCACAAATTTACCCAAATGATCAAGGAATTTGGCTTTCAATACGATATGGTTGATTAATTGAAATTTTTTTTAAATCTTATCTATCTACTTATGGTCTCTCTCTTTTCGTGTGAGACACCGGATCGTCTATTTTCATTAGTGACAGTTATATTTGGAAAATCAAGTTATTTCAAAGTATTTAACATATTTTAATTTATATCGTTTCGCGACGATTGAAATTAACATATTTTACATATGTATGTAAAGCATGTTCAACTTTTACCTTCATATACATACATAATATATTTTTCGACTGAACTGAGCCCTTCAGAACAACGTCGTAATTTTCTTAATCCTTACTTTTTACTTAGCTATTTTCTCTCTTGTAGTAGTTATGAATATGTAAGTGAGAGTGAGAGTAATGATTCGTGTTAAAGTTTAGCTGCACAGTGGTAACTGATATTTAGGAAGTACTTAAGCTATGCCGTGCCGGTGCCTGTTTGGACTCTGAAAGAAAAAATAAATGTCAAGTTTAGTTTACATATCTCAAAAATTTACAATGCTGCAAAAAGCTTTATATGATTTTTGTATGGACCGTGGACCAAATGCACCCCAGCATTACCTAAGTCATAGTGCATAATGTTTCTTAGAATAATACTAGTCTCAAAAAACCCAAACCGCAACAAAAATTAACTCGAGGTGTGTCGAGATAAATCAACTTATTTTTCAGATTTTACATTGACCTATATTACATTAGTAACAGCTTATTTCTAAAATAAAAGATGATACTCATTTAATCAGTCAACCGTCACGATTAATCGAATGTCTTCATGGTGTACCACTACAACCAGTGTTCCACAGGGTAGCATCTTGTCCCCTCTTCTTTTAATTATTTCCATTATCTCACTTTCTCTCGTACCACCTACAAACCCACTACTGGAGTGCCGTTACCACTGGTATTCCACAGGTTGGCATTTTGTCCGCTCTTCTTTTGTTTGGATGCTAAACCAAGTGCTGCCCAACTTCGTAATATAGCGCCTAGTGTTCCTTATACTAAAACTAGTCTGATACTCAGACCGCAGCAAAATCCGCTCGAGGAGTGTCGAGAAAAATACATTTATGTTTCATATACCTATTATTAGTCTTAGGAATATTATGCACTATGACTCAATGCTGAGCAGCATTTGGTCCACTTTGGCCATTGTCTTTTATCTACAACTGTACTCCTGATCCTGTGTGGCTCGACAATGCCACGGTATTCTGTTCTACATTTAGTAACAAGCTTTCCGCCTAGCAGTTTTACCAACTGATAAGTAAAAGCAAGTAAGTAAAAACACTGTTAAAGTTATAAACAAGTTATAAAAATAAGTAACACGAACATCTTAAGTTAGAATGCGCAAAGACGGCCTTATTGCTAAAATGATATGTTTTCAAGAAAATCTATCGAGTATCATCGACTATCATTCATTCATTGCCTGTTTTACTTCCTTCGGGGATGGGACTTTGAAATACTTTCTTAGTGTTCATTTACCAAAAGCCGCTGTGCAAAATTTCAAGTCTCTAGGTCTAATGGTTTCGGCTGTGCGCTGATATACAAAGGTGTTTGGCAAAAACGCAACAGCCCTCAAAACTGCTGTGTTGCGTTTTTGCCCAATCATGTATAAGTTGTATATCAGCGCGAAACCACTGAAGCTAGGAACCTAACATTTTGCATAGGTTCTTTAGATAGGGTACAACTAGGGTGAACGCTACGAAAAGATTTAATAACGAATTCCCCTAAGGTAGTAAAAACGAGGATGCAAGTTCGTATAAAACTGGATAGATTTTCTTGAAAATAAAAATAAAACATTTGGTGAGCTTACTAGTAACCGATATTAAAAATATGCTGGTAATTAAAATTACGAAAAACTCTATAGGTGCTTGGTTAGCAAAGTACTAAATATTGGGAAAAACCTTTATTTTTAGAAATAAGCACGAAACAAGCATTCAAGGTATGCTGAACATTTGATAGCCCCGAGCGAGCTTATGGTCTATTAGAAGTTTCTTACAGAACTTGCAGGGTAGGCAGAGCGTAAATAGCGGCCGTTATCGCCACGACTGAGAAATTGAGTGTCACAAAGATTGAAAATTACAGTGACTGGGTTTGAGGCTATCGTGTTAAATTATTATACTTTCACATAAAACTCTCTAGTCCCTTAATCGCCTTTTTCGAGTAAAACTACTACAAAAATGCTTTGGAAAAATCGAATTTATCGAAGAGGAAATCCTTTGTTTTCAATATTGATTACTGGCTTTCATATATTTAAGAGCATTGCTCTTGTCGGTGGAGTTTTCGCCTGTATCCGATATTATCAAACTTTACAGGTGGATTACGATGTTCATTGCGTAGTCGGTTAGCCATTATGATACCAGGCATATTACTACGCAATGTACTAAGAATGTCACCTGTAGACTTGTAGCCTGTAGTTTCATAACGTATGTTATCTTTGTGTTCTGCCTTTTCCTTAATTGCCCTGTACGACATGGCCTTAACAACAGCCACAACAGTCCACTGCTGCTGCTGGATATGGGCCTTCCGCTATTGGGAGGTACTGCCATACTCACCACGTTTTTCATGCGGGTCGGTGAGCACAATACAAGATATTATGTTCACAGGGAACGCTGCTGCCCTTACCCTGGATGAATTTATCCCTCAGTCGCTTTTTAATACACCCACGGGTAGAAGGTGATGCCATTTCAGCCAGCCAGCATCACACGGCGGTGACATGACCATCATTTTCTCCTTCATTTGGTCTAAATAACTCCTTCTTGGCCTTCCTCTTCTTCCTTCGATCTTGTTATGTAATAAATAACCTAATAACATCTAGTTGAGTAAATAAAAATGCACCTTTAATTGGCTCATAGATACGTTCTATTGTATTGACGTGTGCTAAGTAAGCAATTAAACTGTTTCTTATTACCTATTCTTAAATATCAGTTCATTGTAAATAGTTACTATTTGCCGTACTTCATTGGCATCAATTGGTTTTGAAACCGTCCCGTTAATATTACCAAAATTTATACGTGGTGTAAGATACAGCCCTCCGAATATTGCTAGGGTGCATTCAGACCATGAAGCTTATCAACTTTTCCCTGAAAGATATATCAGAGAAGTAAAATTTATTCCGCCGTGGGATGTTTGTTTTGCATAGCATCACCCCATTTCTTTTCCGTGGGTGCCGTAAAAGGTGAATAAGGGACTCAAAGGTTGCACGACTTGCACGTGTATTGCAATTTTAAGCGATGGGCTGGCAACTTGTCACTAAGGCGATACACAATTTTCTGAATGACCCTCAAATATTTGTAAGACGTGGCGTAAATGGGGGTTTTTAATACTCACGTGTAATATGCAAAAAAAAACTCAACTTAAAATACTAATATTATTAATATCTTTTACTTGCTGTATAAATAATTCCCCGTTTTCCAGAACTTTTATAAATAATGAGAGTAATTAGGTTCACTTTTTCTTTTAAGATAAATACATAATAAAATGCAATTATATTCAACCGAAAATGCCACTTGTAAATCTATCTATCACACTATAAATTTCATTTACTGATACATTTACTAGTTTTTCCAAACATTTGACTTAAGTATATTAACACGATTTTAATCAACAAAATAATTCTAGAGTGGCATACCAACCTTTCTTCTTAGCTTGTTGTTATTCATGAAACATGTAAAGATTCTTGTAAGTATTTTAAATCAATCTGCGATGCGACCATAATAGATTCAGTCGAAAGAGCTATTTGTTATTTCATTACTATGACATTATATTGACCTCAAGTGGTCTGTCTTACGTACTTAATACGAGTGTGTTATTATATTAACAACAGTTTGTATATAACATTAACATTTATCAAATGCTAATGTTATATACAAACAACATTACGGGTCAATGTCTTCACATACAGAGCAGACAGATCGGAGGACATAAAGAGCGATGCCGGTACGTAAGCCGCCCATAAACATCGTGGAATATCGTTAAAATCCGAAGGCTCGCCTTGATATTCTGCCAAGGACCGTGTTTATTTTAGTAGCGAAAGTCAGCGGTGTGCGCCAGCGCAGCGCAAGAGTCGGCAGTCTCGACACGGGGAAAAGAGCCGTTAGCCGAACTCGCACGGAAACAACCGAGCGCGCCCGAATGATACCACTGTGCGTTTAATACCGACAATGTGCTTTTATGTTACTCAATTGAATCTTCAAAAATATCATGATTTTGAACTTCCCGTCCGAACTTTTACACTTTTCTTGCTAGATTTAGTGACTTTACTATTGAATATGTGGAAAAGTTCGAGATTTTTTGCTCGATTACTGTTCTTTTCGGGTATAAAACTGTTGATTTGGTTGTAGCATATGCGTGATATTGTAAGAGCTATCTATTTACATTACGGATGGCTCGCGCCCCTCGACTGAGCGTGTTTTTTCTCTCTTTATTATTATTACCTTGGTCGGGTCTGGCGTCGGGCTATGCAGTATAATCGCTTCAAGAAACTGTCTACGTTCGTATTACGTATAGCTATGTATGTGGGTATGCGACGCGAGCGCTTTATGTTATGCGTTCAGCTTGATAGAGTTATTTTGATTCATTCAGTGTGTTAGGTTATCTTTCAATCGCACAAGTTGAATTTTGTATTCATACTGTTACTGTACAAGAGAAGGCAATCCATTATAAATTATCTTAAAAAAAATTAAGTAAGTATAGAAATAACGAGAAGTTAATTAATATTAAGGTAATTTGTGAAGGTATTTTATATTATCTATCGTACATTATGTAACTTTTCGCAAAGAGCATTTTACGGCATTATGAAGTAATAATTTAGAATTCCCTTGATAACTAGCCGAATCATGTATGCTATGCACGCATTATGAGAGGTCCAATTGTTTTTTCATATTTTGACCTAAGTATCTCTTTCCTGTGTTCCTTGGGGAAACTCGTTTAAATTTTATGCTGGTTCACCAATTCAATTGCTTAATACTACCTAACAACAATTAATTCAATGGACACGCCACTTGAACTTAAAATTACGCTTCGACGGTAGATACCTACTCGTTATTAAGAATATTAGTTTCCTGTTTTAGCAACGAACGATTGGCTATTTCATTTTTCATAGAATTTCCTATGTTCTACAGTATTTTTTTGTAATTTTAAGATTATCGTAGTCCGTGGCTTCATTTCGCCATGTCGAACCCAACAGCAATTACAATGCACACGCGCGCACGCACACACACACACACACACACACGCAATCCACCACGAGACAATTTAAATCTGACGTATGGAAGATCTAAACACAACATCCATATTGCGCCTATTCCTTTCTCAAGACAACCAGTGAGCTAAGTTCAAAAATATTAAGGGATATAGCGCGAACAAGATTTAAAAACCAGTTTTATTTAGTCAATTACAGCTATAAAATTCTGAAAAAAATATATGTTGTTGTCGAGGATATAGCAGATAACATACATCTATCAGTTGCACAATTTGACAAACTTTACTCGATATAAAAGAAGTCCTAAGTAACCTCTATTTGAAACCTTTTTTATATATTAAGTCTACAGTTTTGAAGTTGTTATATACTTACTTGTTACTTTAATTTTAGATGCATAAGATTTCTAGTACGTAATAAAACATTTTAGCAGTATTTCTCTAATTTCTATGTCGAAATAACCGTAAAATATCGCGAAAATTTGAGCGCAAAAAGAGTGTCTGTTTCTCTCTGGCGCAGCGCAAGAGGGACAAACTTTTCAGGTGAATAAGGGCCTTAAAGTCGTTTATTTTTAGCTTAATGTTTATGGACTATTGGTCAAACCCAATTTATTATTTTGTGTCATTTTCGGTGTATGCTAACATAATTTCGTTTGCAGTGGATAAAAATGACACTAACTGGCTTTTTATACTGTGTAAACTGTCTCGTAGACAATATTGGTATATTTAATAATATATGAAAGACACTTAGAAATTTAATTTAATAAATGGGCTTGCCCTACATTGAATATTTTTTTTTTTTGCAAGCGTAAAAGCGTTTTGTAAGTGTGCTTTACACATAATGCAATCATACGAAAAATAAGTGACTTTAGAATTTTTGTAAGTTTTGCCCCTTACTTAAGGCCAGCCGTATTGGACTACATAACAGCAATTTAGTCAATGACGTCACATAAACATTCCCTCTACATTCATTTCGTATCAATCAGAACGCAATTCATTTTCGCCGTACCCAAAGAGTCAAAACGGGACCCTATTACTGCGACTTGTCTGTATGTACGCTGTCTGTCTGTCTGTCTATCTATCTGTCTGTCCGACCGTCTGTCACCAGTCTGTATCTTATACATATACCGTAATAGTTAGAGAGATGAAATTTTCACATAACCTGTACTTAAATTACTGTTGCCGCCAAAAACAACAAACGTGATTTTTATGCCATTTTTATACATAACTAGCGGCCCGCCCAGCGGTTTCACCCGCTGTTAACTGATTTCCCACGGAAACAGACCTTCTCTTGACATAAATGAAACATAAAAACCTTGCCGTGTGATGCTGGCTTAGAATAGTATCACCCCATTTCTTTCCCGTGGGAGTCGTAAGAGGCGACTTAGGGACTCGAGGGTGTGTGTGTGTATTGCAATTTTAGGCGATGGGCTGACACCCTGTCACTATGGCGATACACAATTTTCCGAATGACCCTCAGATATTTGTCAGATGTGGCGTAAATGTCCGTTGTTACTGCCGTTTACGCTCTGCCTACCTCGCAAGGGATTATAGGCGTGATTATGTGTGTGTGTGTGTAAAAACCTTCCTCTTGAATCACTATATCTTTTAAAAAACTACATCAAGATCCGTTTAGTGGTTTTGAAGATTTAAGCATACAAAAAAACAAACAGACAGGGACGGACTTGGGAAGCGACTTTACTATACTATGTAGTGATAATCCGTCTCGCTTCATTAACGCATTGCTGGCTAGAACGTAGATACAATTTTGTATGAAGCCCAGATAAGAGGTAATTTAAAGACTTTATATTGGCAAGATGCATTGACGGAGGTGAATGCTAAAATTGTATCACTACATCAAACTAAGTACATAGTATAACATAAAGTCGCTTCCCGTTTGGTGTCTCCTTATATCTTTAGAATTACCCAACGGATTTTGATGCGTTTTTTTATTAGATAGAGTAACTTGAGATGAAGGTTTTTAAGTAAGTATTATTTATGCCGGGAAATTGTCACATTTCCATGGGAAAACGGGTAGCCCAACTGGTAGTAAACTTTTGACCCCATTTTGACACCTTTAAGGATTAAAATTTCAAAAATGCTGAAACACGTGTTTTATTATTTTAAGTCATAAGTCTAATCACTAATTTTGAAACGGATCTCCTAGAGAGATAAAACTTGGACATGAAGTTTTTTTATGTAATAAAGCAAGCATCCCCCAAGGGATGAAAAGGGGGTTAAATCTTTGTATGAAAGTTCGTTGTCTTAAGTGTGACCCGTTTCAAAATTAGTGATAAGACAAATAACTTAAAATAATTAAACACGTGTTTCAGCACTTTCAGCATATTTGAAATTATAGCAATTAATAGGGTCAAAAGGGGGTTTAAAGTTCGTATGAAAGTTCGTTTTTTTAAATGAATGTGATCTGTTCCAAAATTTGTGATTAGACTAATAATTTAAAATAATTAAACACGTGCTTCAGCATTTTTGAAATTTTAACCCTTAAATGGGTGAAAAGGGGGTTAAAAGTTTGTATGAAAGTTTTTTATCTTGAATGTGATCTGTTTCAAAATTTCTAATTAGACTCATAACTTAAAATAATTAAATACGTGTTTCAGCATTTTTGTTATTTTAATCCTTAAAGGTGTCAAAAGGGGGTCAAAAGTTTGCTACCAGTTGGGCTACCCGGTTTCCCATGGGAATGTGACAATTTTACGGAATAAATTATACTTATAAACCTTCCTCTCAAGTTACTCTAGCTAATAAAAAAACTGCATCAAAATCCGTTGGGTAATTCTAAAGATATAAGGAGACACCAAACGGGAAGCGACTTGATTTTATACTATGTAGTGATGGTACGGAACCCTTCGTGTATGAATCCTACTCGCACTTGGCCAAATTTTCAACAATGTTTTGTTAAATTAATAAACAGTGTAATTTATTAGCAGTCAACTTGTACCTAAGACATCTTCAATTTAAGCTGTGGCTGATAATAACATAGCTAACAGGATATAGGAGAAGAATTAAATTGAAGGGGAATACCTACTCTAAAAGACGACCCATGCATGGTCATCTCTGGCTCTGTTTAAGTAATTCATTAACTATGGGTGTTTCCATTTATTTTTCTTAGCTATTTAAGTTTTTCACTGCCGTTAGTTCACTTCTTGAACTTATTTTCAGTTGTGTAGCCAGTCATCTTTTAACATAAAATCCTAGAATATTTTAAACATGCTTATTTCCTTTATAGTTCAAATTGTATTTGGCTGAAAGTGAAAGGGTTAGTTCTAATATAAAGTCTTTCACTTAAACTATGGAGCCAATAAGTTCATTTATTCACTTATATCCTGTGAGACACCGAGTCATCAAACGATATGATGAACACAATTGTCAGTCATTGAACCATCTACTTGGTAATGAAGGCTTCTGATCTGGTGCCTATGTTGTGAAACTACAAGCTACAAGTCTACAGATGAAACCGACTGGCTAACCGACTACGCAATGAACATCGAATTTCACCTGTAAAGTTGTAGCCTGTAGTTTGATAATATCAGGTACTGGTTGTGTAACGATCGTCACCTAAGGAATCATAATCATACGCAGTAACCGGCACCAAATCTAATAGTGTAATGACCTAATCAATCTAAAATCAATACAATACAAATATTCTTTATTGTACAAGAAACCCAGAATTGAACACAGTGATACAACAGAAAAGGGGGAATCATAAGTTATCGTCGTCACCTAAGGAATCATAATCATACGCAGTAACCGGCACCAAATCTAATAGTGTAATGACCTAATCAATCTAAAATCAATACAATACAAATATTCTTTATTGTACAAGAAACCCAGAATTGAACACAGTGATACAACAGAAAAGGGGGAATCATAAGTTCAGACTCTCAAGTTTGTCTAAGCATCTGCAACCAAGCGTCTTATTTTGCTGTAAACATTGTTTTTTAGATGTAACATTATTGCCGCTAATATTAAAATAAAACAATTTTTGTTCTCCAAGAAAGGGCCATTAGAGCAATTTATAAACTCTGCCGTCGTGATTCTTTGTCAACTGTTTAAGGAAATTAATATCATGACTGTACCGTGTCAACATATTTCTGTAAATATCATGTCATCAAGAAATTGTGACAGGCATAACCGCAATACAAGGAGTAAAAATAAAATAGATCAACCTATGTTAGGACTTCATTTGAAGGTAAAAGTATACATGTATACACTATCACGCCTATCATCCCGTGCGTGGTAGGCAGAGCCCATACGGCCGCAAAAAACGGACATTTACGCCAGGTTTGACAAATGTTTGAGGTTACTTCGGAAAATTGCGTAAAAATTGCAATACACACCCTCGAGTCCCTTAGTCGCCTCTTACGACTCCCAAGGGTAAGAAATGGGGTGATGCTATTCTAAGCCGGCATCACAGGCCAAGTACTTATCAAAAAGTAAATTTAAGTCTGTTATTGAGAAAACATTAGCTAATAGCTAATAAAGCTTACTATAAGTTAGATGATTATACATACACACATCAAGCCTATATCCCTTGCGGGGTAGGCAGAGCGTAAACGTAGATGATTATATTAATGACAATGAGGCATAGAGCTCTGATATGTTTCAAATAGAGGTTAATTTGTTTTTTTTTTGTCGAGTGTTGTTTGTCCAATTGTGTAACTGATGAGTATATGTTATTTGTTAGATCCTTTACAATAACATATATTTTTTCAGAATGGTATGTCTGTAATTGTCTAAATAAAACTGGTTTAAAAATCTTGCTCGCGCTACCTCCCCATCCCTTAAATTCAGTCGCCGACCTATGAATTCAGAAGATAACTATATTTATTATTTATTAATTTTTTGAGGAATGCTAAAAGCACCAATTTACAAATAGTAGTCCGAGTTTAGGTACAAACAGGCTTATTAGAAGCATCCACATATTATGGTAGTTATTAGAAGCCCTAATTGACATTTCATTCAAGCTTATAAATGCATTATTAGCACCCTAAAGAGAAGACAAAGTACGACACAAGTGACCATATTGCTAAGGTTAAAATTTATTCAAGACAACCTTTACGATACAATAACAAAATCAACACCAATTCGATGACTGCCTGTGGGAATCGAACTTGTGACCTTCAGATGCAATTCTCAGTCCAGTGTCGAAGTAACAAAGTGGTACTTATACTACCTATTGCAAACAGGTTATGACGTGTTTCACATTAAGTACCTAAGTACAAATAGGACCACCAAAATCAATATGCAAGGTGACTTTCAACCCCTTTTCGTCTGTGTACCTATATACATATATTTATGTGTTGTTTGTGTAGGCCTGTCTGGCTTAATTCAAAATGCGTTGGTACCTAGCTACCTATGCTCTTCCCCTTCCTTGTAAAGGCCAATCGACTTTTTAGTTTAGTTGTAAAACCATAAAACCAATATCACATTTCTCTGAATATAAAAAACTGTAAAAAGTCCCGATATACTTGATTAAAAAAATTGTTATTTCTTTTCTCATGGTTTTAGCTTTATGCATTGACCTCAAAAACATTTATTTATCACTACTTACATAGTATAAAATAAATACGCTTTTCGTGACCCTCTGTCCATAAAACTACGCAAAAGATAATAATGCGTTTATTTTTTAATACAGAGTGATTCAAAAGGACAGTTTCTTACGGAAAAGCAAGTAGATGCGGGTAAAATTGCTGGGCGGACCGCTAGTGGTTAATGAAATGTTTTTGAAAGCCAATGTAGGTATAGCGCTACAAGCTCTGGGGCTAAGTGATTTTGTAAAATCATTACATTTGCATCAATGTAATTAAAGTACCTACCATGGTATGACAGTAGGTATTCGCTTAAGATATGTTTGTTACTAAGAAACGTATTTGGTTGGTATCCAGTTTTAAGAGAAAACAAAGTTGAATTATGATTAAATATTCAGCTTACCAATTATTTGTGAACCAAATACTAAAATTTTGTAAACAAACACTAATTTCGTAACGAGACTTTGAAATAATAAGCGTCGTATTGAAAATCTTTTTCTCATTGAACTGATTTTACAAACGCAATATTTGATGATCATTAGCGGTACTAAAACGACTAGGTTTCATTACCGATAAGTGTTGAAACACTTATTAATTAGTCCATATCTTGGAAACAACCTATTGTTACTCCCATGTTGGACCATCCTTAAACCAATAAAATATAATCGAAATCAGTTCAGTAGCTTTTGAAATATGCGTTGCATAAATGCGCAAATACACATTATTTATATTTATAAGGATAAAGATATCGAAAGACGGGTCTAAAATGCCTGAAGGAGCTTGTGGTCCATGTAAAGTGTATGACATTTAAGCGAAAACTTATGGACATGTGGTGTGCATTCTTCCCATCCTCACCAATGGAGCTCAAACCTAGTCTTTGCATCAACATCCAAAAGTCCAAAATCAAGGTCTGCCAGCGAAGTATGTAGCGCAGCATATTCGGGGTCAGACTTTTTAGACCGGGTTAGGCATACTACGCTTAGATGCCGCACACAAATAGTAGATGTAAATATGTAAAAAGGCAGCCTTAAAATTAGGATTGTGCCGGATATACTTTGGGATAAGATATGCACTATTTGGGTCCTTCCTAATGCGAAGCAAGCTCGCGGAAGACCTCGAAAGAGATGGAAAGATGAATAACGCGCCCGCACGCCCGAAATCGGATGAAGGTGGCCCAGGACAGGGGAAATAGAAGAAAGGGAGGCATTTGTCCTGCATTGGAACCCTACAGGCTCGCAAAAATAATACGAGTATCAATATAACAACCCAATGTAGTAAGAACAATAATGATATCATTACGAATACTTTATACCGAAGGCGAGCCCAGCGGTCACCCGCTGCTTACTGTTTTCCCATATAATGAGATTTTTCCAGTGGTAAAAAGTAGAGAATTTGCTAAATCGGTACGATAGTTTCTGAGTTTATAGATTGCATACAAAACAACAAAATAAATATCTCTATAATTTTCAATAATGCTAAATTAGTAACATACGAAATTTCTATTCACCGAGTACAGTTGATCAGAATTCTTTAGAAAAGTAACAAAAATCAAAATATTTTTTTAATCGAAAGGTCTCTCTAAATACATATGGATCGAATTGATATCCTGGTAATTTGAAGCTCTTAGTTAAAATAAAGTCGAATCACCTAATCAACGAACGATGTTATAAAACAAACTTTTTAGTCAACGCCATTAAACCTTACACGATAATTACGATTAGCTTATGTATGATTTGATTAATTATATTACGTGTGATGTCGGTATAGAATAGCATCTTCTCATTTATTTCTCGTGGGTGTCGTAAGAGGCGATTAAAGGACTCGAGGGTTACATGTGTATTGCAATTTTAGGCGACTGGCTGATCATCTGTCACTATAGACGTATAGGTACTATTTTCTGAATGGCCTGCAAATGTTTGTCAGACGTGGAGTAAATTTTCGTTTTTATTCGGCCGTTTACGTGAAGCCTACCCCGAAAAGATATAGGTGCTATGTATGTACGTATGATATGATTAAGTAGGTACCCTAAGCTTCTAACATTTTTTTTCATTTTTCTAAAACTTCTTGAGCCCCCAACCCCCAATCCAAGCAAGTGTCTGACTACCAAAGTGAAGGAGGCTTGAAACAAGGTCTTAGCACAACTTGTAAATTAGTTTCCTGTTAATCATTGAATATCTTCGTCCTTGGGGCTTAATCAATAAAATAAATAACTATCCTTTACAAAACTCACATAAGATTGAATAAAAACATACTCGAGCCTTGAAAAAGTAGTCCGTTTTTATGATTTAGAAACCTTCAGATTTCATCAACTCTGTCTGCTCGTCCATCCGTCTGTATACCCTGCCTTTATAACTTTGTTAGTTTTGTACTTCGAGACATTAAATTTGAAATAAAAGTATAAAACCTATTGATGCAAATTTTGGATCTTGGACCTTGGGTCCTACAAACTACTGTTTTCGGCAAATGGATCAGGATTTAAACTTGTGACTTTCGCATTACTAGTGGCGACACTTCCCGTGTTTTAAAAATTTGGTATTCTATAACTAAACCTAATCTTACACAAAATGTAAGAATGCAAGCAGAATTAGATACACTCACTCACAATGAAGTATTTTGTTGTATATTTTGTTCCAGTATGTCTTACTATTAAGCATGACCTGGCTGTTTCTCGATTAACGGCTCGGCTCCAGAAGAGATACCTCAACGGCTTTTAGGGTTCCGTGCCACAAAAGGAAAAACGGAGCCCTTATAGAATCAATTTGTTGTCCGTCTGTTACGACCGATGATCTTGGGAACGCGTGGAGATATCGAGTTGCAATTAAAACCATATACTCAAGTCAACAACCGCTTGCAGTTGTAAATAAATGAAGTTCCTAACTTTTTTTTTTAAATTATACCGTTTATGCCGTAAAAACGCGTATTTTAGACCCTCACAAGGGAATTAAAATTTATAGGGCACTTCCCGAGGAACTAGAACTATGAAATTTAGAAAAACAGCTTTGTTTTGATTTACAAGGTTAGTAAAAGAATAAAACTTGGTTAAAAAAGATTTTTTTATGCAGCCAATAATTTAACTTACGATTTGAGGCTAGTTTTTCAATTGAGGTTATCATAATGAAAGGGCTTGATGAACATCGTGGGCGAGTCCGATTCGCTCTTGGCCGGTTTATGAAATTGTTTATGAGGATACATCAAATTGTATATTTCCAAATCAAACTTTAGCTAAATATGAAGGCTTACTGGAATTTCAACGTACGTCACAGTCATTAGTCAAACGCTATACCTAATGGACAAACTAATTATTATGGTATGTTTTGAAACGTACTTGAAGATAAATGATTGATGTTTCTTTTGGTTAGGCCCATCGAGTTTGGGCAAATTGTTTATAGTTTGGGTTTGTCCAACTCAGGACTTTCAAAAGGTTTCATAAGAAGCGTTTCGGTAGTGATTATCCCCTCCTCTCATTGGTATTTGTGTACTTGTATTGCAATTAGTAATTTAATTCACTTCGATACCATTTATACAGCATCTAATAAAATTCCAAGGTAACTTAGGTACAAAATAAACAGCAAAAAAATATATTACCTATACCCATGAAAATCGGTAACATTGGGTGAAAAAAAAGTAAAAATTATAACGATAACGATAAATAAATTAAGGATGAATCAGCCCTGAAACTGAACAACTTTTCCCAGAGATCAAAGAAATGTGAAAAGGTGATGTAGACCGCTTTTGGTTAACAAATATTTCTTAAGGAAGTATAACGACCTGCTTTGTGTTTTTGGGGAAAGATGTTTAGTTACATGGACTGGCCCTCTGATTTGATTAGTATCATCAGCCAACAATCCATAAATTAATGTCTCAATAATAAAAATATTAAATTAATAAGACGTTAAATATATTCAGTACAATCTGAAATCAGGTAAGGTCGTAGAAACTTGAAACTGCTACGTCATCCGGTTATTTTTCATGCTCCTACGTAAATAGCGCGTTGGAATCGATCGCGTCGTGGAGCGCATGCGCGCCGCTGGCCGATGCAGATGTCTTACATAGGTCATACATAGGCCCTATGTACTGAGAATACACTTCAGGCTCGCCCGGGAAAGGTTATTGGATCATACGTATGCTAACTGTTACTAATAAAGAAAAATTGCGCGTAAATCTTCCGTTTCATGTATTTTCCTGTGAGAATTGTGTTCGTTGAGATTATTTTAGACTACACTTACGATTATGACCTAACTAATTTCATAAATTGTTATATGTAACGAATAAAATTATATAATGTTTATTCTTTTTACCGACAATTCTCCTTGTTATGTGTCATTACAGAATATTACTTGTACTATGGTTTATTTTGCATTCACAGGCCACAGCGCTATATCGTTTTTATAAATTAAGTTAAGAAATTGAAATGTCAAATTGGGTTCAAAGTGGAGCCTTATCTGCCGCTTGCACTTTTTTAATTTCTTTTATTCATATAATAATATTTTAACACTTGTATTAGTGGTGCATTAAAAACTACTTTTTAGTGAATCAGTAATTTATTATTGGTAATTTTGTATGGCAGGTTTTGTTTTGCGTATTTCGACCTACGTTCCTTGAGAAAAATTGTTGCGTATCACCAGCCCGTCTTGAGTTTTCGCTGTCAATCACTAGTAAAATTTCACCAAAATAAACTCATTTAAATCTAACGATAAGAAAATTAAGAATTGTATTTATTTTTGTTAAACGCCATTTCATTATTGGTACAAGCGGTCGCGCCCAAATTCCCAAGTCATCAAGAAAATGAGTCATATTTTCGGTATCTAGGCCTAATGACCGTCACTAAAGTGTTATTCTGGCAGCGGAGATCCGTTGCGTTTACGAGCAGCGCGCCTAGCAATATGCAAAAAGTAATTCAAAAATAAGTGTTTCATCAAGGCTAATTTATGTGTTTATTATTAGTGTGTGTGTGTGTGTATGAGAAAATATGTAGTATTTTATCCGGAATGCTCCTTTTTGCTAAACCCCCGCTAAAATGGGGTGAAGTTGCAATTTGTGGCCGTCATATTTAAGTCATTTTACCATGGCTTCATTTTAATGCTAATATAAGAACATGTTTTATCAACCAGTATTAAAAAAAATGAATAATATCCCGTTGCGTTAGCACAGCCAGAAAGTTTAAAAGCGGATGATCTACTCGCTGTAAAAAACACGTATTTTACCCTCCCAAGGGAGTCAAATTCACAGGATACTACCCGACTTAGAACTATGCAATTTGTCAAGTAGCTTCGTTTTGAAATACAAGATTCAAAATGAAATTCGATTCAATTCAATTCAGATTGATTGATAAGTTAGGGCAAAAACCCACAGTATACAAAAAAAAAACCGACGAAGTGCGGGTTGGACATGTCAACTGAGCCCTTTCATATGATACCCCACTTGAACTACTATCCTCAATTTTAAAATTTTGTTTTTTTTTCGGCCCCCTTAAAAATATAAAAATAAGCTTTCGGTTCTTTGCTTAACTTGTACTTCAAATCGTAGCTACTTGACAATTAGACAATTGCATAGTTCTTAGTTCACGGGAAGTACACTATGAATTTTTATTCCATTGAGAGGGTAAAACACCAAACTTTCAAACGTTCTGGCTGTGCAAACGCAACGGGATATTATTGTTTTCTTTTTTAGTATATTTCGTCATTAAATATTAACATTAAAATGAGCCATGGTACAAAGAGTTACATTTTACACCCCCACCCACCAAATTGCAATTTTACCCTATTCTGGCGGAGGTTTAACAACAAGATAGCTTTCTGGCAAAAATACTACATATTTTCTTGTACACTAAAGTAATAATAATTGACACATAAATTTACCATGATAAAATTACTTATTTTGATATTTTTTGTATTTTTCTAGGCAGTCAGAATGACACCTTAGTGATTGCAATAAATAAGGCATAGATAGATACAGAAAACATCATAAATTTTCTTGATAAAATAACTTGGGAATTTGGGCCCGACCTCTTGTACTATTTGTGGGTGGAAAAAGTATCTTCAAATACAACAAGACACTCCGTGTAAAATAAACGGTTCATCATAACTTAGTATGTCTAGCTTCGAGTTTAAGCTTTTTCTTTGTTTCTGTGTAGAGAATCTCATTAAAAAAAAATTTGATGGAAAGTTTCCTTTTTATGATTGGAAAATATAAGAGATATCCTTATTTTGCTGAGCGCCGCTGCTGGTTTAATAGCCTGTCGAATCGCAAAGTCGGCAACATATTTTTCATTTATAAATTCCTTTTGAGATCGTTTATAAAAACATCGTCATTTTCATTTCGTGCCTTTTTTTGTACATCATGGAATTTCTTGTTTATTTGATGGGAAATATAACTCTGCGTAGCACCCTGAGATCTACGACGTGCTACGCGCTACGCGGTCAAGGTTATCGACCGAAATTACAAACGGAACCATTACAATGTAATTGCAAAATAAACACTAAAATATAAACATTCAAGAACAGGAACTAAGAAATATTTTATGGTAGCCTTATTTATATAGAGAAATTTATGCCAGGTAACCATTGGTCGAAGAAAAAGTTTATGTTAGAGGGACCGCCTCTTCTTAGTTGTTTAAACTGGTTTCAATTTATGAAGTACGTGGTTTATTTTCTTTATTATCTTTATACCGATTACACAAAGTCGCCTGCATAGGTCTGGATTTTTTTATATGCTCCCCAGGCGGTCCCATACTCGTCTGGTCAGGATCTCATGCTGTTATCCTTTCGGGATCTCTTTAATTTCGATTGGCCAAGTTGGAAGACGTTACCAAAAAGTAATTAACTTTTAATTTTCTTTTTCGTGTGGGACACCGAGTCGTCCAACGACCCGATGAACTCTAATGCCAGTTTTTCAACCTGACATAGTTGTGTAGCGACCGCCGCGCCGTCTTTGTAATCATAGACAGCTATCAGGACCGACGGCTTAGCGTGCCTTCCGAAGCACGGAACCATCTTTCTTTTCGGATAATCAGGTGGTTCAGCCTGCAATGTTCTAACCAGACTGCGAACAAAGTGATAAATATCAACTATGTGGGTGGGTGCCCCTCCGAGAATCGAACCCGGAACTATTGCGACGCAGGCACTCGTACTACCACTGCGCTAAATCGGCCGTCTCTCCCTCACTACCTACAAAGATTTATGTAAGAAAACTAGCGTTTGTCTCCCTTTTTGCTAAGAGAGAGATAACCAGTAACCCTTTACGTTGACTAGGCGCAAACCTATACGTCTGAAACCAATATTCCTTTATATAACTTTCAATAGGTAGGTATTTTGTCGAGATCGGAATAGGTATTTTCTGCCTTTCCAACAGTACAAGTAATCCCGAAGCTAGATTTGTTCAAATATTGAAAATTGTAACTATAAGCATTGTGATTAAATGCTAGCCCAGACGTTTTTTGCAAAGAAAATGACACCCTTGGAGTTATACATTTTCAATCACGTAAATCGTTGCATGCAAAATGAAAAGTATACAATATGCCGAAAATATCGAATGAATTATCTACATTCTCGTAGATAAATACACAATCACAAACCAACATAATTTAAATTCTAATTTACATTATAGAACTTCCTCTGTAGACTTAATAGTTAAAATCTATAAAGTAATTTACAAAAACATACTGACTTGTAATTGCAGTTTTTGTTTTCAATGTAGCAAACTGCGGAGAATTTCTATGTTCTCTGTAGTTTACGTAAACAAAAAAAATATATATATATTTATTTACATACTTTAAAACAGTGCACTTTCCATTTAAATTCCAATAATTCCCAGAAATGTCACGTTTTCAGCCTCATTTATGATTTGTCCATGATAATTAATATTAAAATTGTTTACTCCGATTGTTATTAAAATGTATGCCACCAGCTTTGTTTATATTGACATTAAAATAATTAGATGTTAGCCATTAAAGTACAGATGAAACAGTGTATTTGATGTCAGTTAAGTGGCTCACACAATTATTCCCCGATGCAATTAATTCTTATCTGCGAATAAGTTACATTCATGTGGAAGGTCATTTCATATAGAAGGAAAAGTGATGGCTCTTAAATCAATCTTTGAATTATTTAATCTACACTAATATTTTAAAAGGGAAATATATGTGGTTCTTTTTTTGCACCTTTCACAATTAGATAACTAGGTACAACAACCCTGGGTAACATAGGGTACTTTTTCTCTTTCTCACGAGAAATGATTAGCCGAGTTGGCCTCTGTTTTCCAAAGTGGCTGTTTGTGTCCGAGTACGCTTTTGGTGGTAATGAGACAAGCCTGTTGCTCGTTCTAGTCTATTACATACATAAATACATAAATCACGCCCATATCCCTTACGGGGTAGGCAGAGCGTTAACGGTCGTAAAACGGATATTAACACCACGTCTGACAAAAGTTTGAGGGTCAATCAGATAGCTGCGTATCACTATAGTGACAGGTTGTCTGCCCATCGCCTAAAATTGCAATACACACCCTCGAGTCCCTTAGTCGCCTCTTACGACACCCATGAGTAAGAAATGGGGTGATGCTATTCTAGGCCGGCATCACACTATTACTATCTGTGATAATAATTAAACTTATCACTCTTACACAGCAAATATTGTATCTGAACAATTTTCTGTACATTTCCGGGTTTGCTTCAAGTTGTCAAGTCACTCATCGAAGTTGGTTGCTGTTTGTTGGTTCAAGACGTAAATGGAACACAACTTTAATACAAAATACCTTCTTCAAAAACAGTCGTGATGAAAACTCAACGCGGAAATCAGCCGACATGACACACAACCCACCCGTTATTTTTATATTTATATTTTACTAAAATTAATAAAATATCCTTTACAAAAAGAAAAGTCATTGAAACTCAAAAAATACCTATGGGGTATAGGCCCAAAATATATTTTTTAGTGTTTTAGTGTGAGGTTGTAAAAAATAAAAAATTTATAACAGCTGTCATCTAGATTTTTGTTATGTTCTAAGTTTTTGAAACTGAATCAAAATTAAATTAAAAATTGCCTTCAAATGGAAATATTCAAGCAAAAATTATTTCATTCAAAGGGTAAAACAATGTCACTGAAAAAGTGTAAAGCTGCATTAAGGTGTAAAGGTGAAATAAATCGATATAAATAAATAAATAAATGTAATAAATCGATATTAGTTTAATTTTAGAATTTTGAAGCATCCTCGTGTCAACTGTTTTAAACTTATGCGATCACACATAATGACTCAAACACTAAAAACCGGGTCCTTACCTCGATTCTCGGATGTTTCGTGATCATGGCCCATGCAAATGTGTCGAAATATCACACAATTCAATAAATACGAGTATCGCGGAGTACCCCGTTTTTACACGACTGCCCAACCAAAAGGGAGTGTAATGTTTTTAGAGTTCATGTGTATGTATGTTTATAGAGAAATGTGCGATTCTTTAAAGAACTGTTTCTCGTTAAGCACTGAACAGATTCGAATGGGAATTGTATCGGAAGAATCCTTACCCCTTTTTTATCCCGAGTGTCATCGGCTAGACTTTATCTCAGCAGTCGTGTTTTTATATTTTTCAATTTATCATGCTTGTTAGTGTTTTGAGTCATCATGCTACTGTCATTTGATCCAATTTCACAATAGGTTTTATTGTGATTTCGACATCAGAGGAATTGTCCTACGTTGACAGAGATCATTTACACAAAAATATAGTTATTTGCTTGGATTATTTGTGTTCTGATTGTTTAAAGAAACAAAACAAATATGACAAGTAAGCGTTGTTAGGTAGTTGAGAAAACAATATTATTCGTGTCCTATTACAGAGCATATAAATATTTGTGAGATCCGGCATCGCCACTGTATAAAAAATATATATGTTATATGATTTATATGAAATTAAACAAATTTAGTTTTATTGTACTTAATATAGTGTAGATAAGTATTTAACATGTCACGAGAGAACATCAAAGATGTGCCAGGCTCCACAGATACAGCGAATCATAGATAAGCTAATAGGATAGGTATGTCTATCCTCTTTACATTATCATTACTCACATATGCATGCTCATTACGAACAAGTGTGAAGACTTGGCTGAGGTTGTTTGATATGGGAAAATGTGTCTGTAGCTTAACTTTATTCATGTACACATAGAAGGGGTTAAACTGTTTCTTATTTGATTTAAAATGTAATTTTTTGGGATTGTTTACTAATTTGATTAAAAAATTAATTAAAATCATGCGATGCACCACACATTCTGTATAGTAGGTGCCGTGACCTCGTCATGACGTGGTTACTTATTTAGTTAATGTACCGACTTTGTTTTTACCTTAATGCTTTGAGTGGGTTACCTTACGCAAGTAGGGAAGCAAATATGTAAAGTTATGGTACCTAAAGTATGTAATTGATAATAGAAAAGTACGTAAATATCTATTTATTTTTTATTTCAACCCTTATTTTATTAAATTTATATTTATTTTATTTGGGAAGCTTATACAGCCAATACATTAAGAAAACAAACATATTGTGTAAAGGCACAATGTTTTCTTAATGTATTCGAAAAATTATTTTGTGGTGGTGGCATGATGGCAGGGGCCATTTTAGAATTTTCGCTATTAATTGTGCTCGTATCACACGTTCTACTAAACTGATCCATTCATAAAATATGTGAAAGAAACTGGGATACGAGTGATTAGATTACTTGTTGTGGGTCTTCCGTGCACGATTTCAGAAATCACCAGAGACGTTTTGGCTCTAGGTGATTGAGATTTTTTTTATTTTAAATAAGCCTGTACAAAAAAAATGTTATTTGTATCATATTATCTAACTCCTGGCTGATATACATATAACAATGAATAAATAAAACGAAATACCAAATTAATTAGAACTAAAAATACCCGTAAACTAAAATCATACGTCAGGTCCGGAAATAAGTGGGCACATGGCAAGCGAGCTCGGCAAGCGAGACACGTAAGCGGTAAGCTGCTTAATCATTAGCCGACCCCAAAGCAAGATGGCGGCGATCACGTGGTTCGCGCTCCTCGTGTTTCCCGGAAACTCCGCCATGTTGGATGACGCGACGCCAGCCACCGCGCCGTTGCGCGCGCGCAGGCCGCTGCCGTCGACCGCCCGACCGCCGCCGAGCGTACCTTTTGTTTCCTTTTGTATTGTATGAATGAAGCTCTCTGTGGCGTCCTTTGTTCAGTATGAGAACATGTTCTGGTTACACAGCTTAAGGCCGTATCTTGCAATGTTCTTAAATTTGAAAGCTCCTTTGGAACCTGCTATTTACCAATAAATAAATAACCAACCTTATTATGATTATGAACTTTGTTGATCATCTCAATAAATATGTAATGCCAGTCTACGGTTAGGTACTCATCAAAATTCTCATACCATTTGTTAAAAAAGTGTAGGTTATGAATTTTGCTACTAAGTACTAAAGAATCTTCATAATATTTTGTAAAATTGTCTTTTATCATTATCCAAGTAATAAAATATTATGTAAGTAATATGTTGTCGTGTGATGCCGGCATGAAATAGCATCACCCTATTTCTTTCCCGTGGGTGTCGTAAAAGGCAACGAAGGGACTCGAGGGTGTGCATTGCAATTTTAGGCGATGGGCCGAATGACCCTCGTATGTTTATCAGACGTATCGTATCTAATTGTAATTTTTTTTGCGGCCGTTTACGTTTTGTCTACCCCGCAAGGGATAAAGGCGTGAAATATGTATGTATGTTTACGTTTCTCGGTTTGGCTTAGATGATTTTTGTTTTCAGCGTTAATTTAATTAAAATAGTTCTCGGTCCACCAATCTCCCTCAGATAGGAAGGTGCAGTCAAAAACTGTTTTGCAGATTAAATTGAAAAGTCCGTCAGTAAATACTTAATGTCTTGAAAAATACGAGGTGTTATTTATTTCAAGTTTCCCATCAGCTCCACGTGGAAAGTTGTGCAGTTTATGGTCTGAACACGTCCGCAAAGTTTTCGGTACACCGTCCCTCCCATACAATCGCTATGTTTCTATTAAGGCGCTAAGTAGGGTGAAGCGACTGTCCCTTAAGTCACACGCCTACACCCAATCAGATTTCTTGCAAATTTATTTCTTGGGTTTTGTAATACTTTTCATGTGAGAAAACTAAAATTCTCATCACAAAATATTATTATTGTTATTTATTGAGTGTAAAAACGAACTAAATAATTCAAGTCGTTTTAATAGAATATTTGCAATTAATTAACGAAATTGGGTTCAATTTATTTATATTTTCTCTAGAGAACAACAAAAATATTAAAAAAATATACTTGAATTCAATCTATAACACATTATTATTTTTCTTTACTGATTCAATTGCTAGTTTTTTCAAACATTTGACTTATATTAACGCAACTTTAGGTTTTGACGATACTTAATATTCTACGAGCTACAGCTAGCGAAATATGACAATACGCACTAAGCTAAATCAAACTAAAATTATCCATCTTGGTAGATTTGTAGTCATGTTTTGAGATAGTGTAGCTAAATTATTATACAATTAAAATCGTAGCGTCGTATCCGAGTTTTGACTTACTGTGACCTAATTATGTTACAGCGTGCCGTAACTCTCCTGAAGAATGTTGGCACCTTAGCCAAGTTTATAACATGATATTGTCATATAATTATGATACAACTAGTTCAGTCCTGAAAATCGGCAGGCAGTTTTCACATAATTATTGTGGATAATTTATGATCATAAAACAATACTGCAGCTGAAAAATCTTTGTATTGTACCTAGATACGTTATGACTTTTCAAGCCAGCAAAAAGAAAACACATTACAACATCTGGGCATTTTAGTAAAGTTATCCACCGGGTCGTTGGAGGACTTGGTGTCCCACACAAAAAGAAAGAAAGAAGTGTTATACTCTATATAAATTCTTTAACAACAAAAACACTGACTCCTGAAAAAATCGTAGCAGCTTGTCGTTTTCGTCATCGTAGCACTGTCAGTTTGTAGTCAAGTTTTGACATATTGCCTACTTCTGGAATATCGTAGTACGCAACCAAGTTCCGACATAACTCGTCCTACGGAAAAAATTGCGCAGAGGCGTAGTACAGAATGAGGCCGATTGCGCGGTATCTGACTGATATAGACTATATCTACAGAAAGTTTATATACAGAACTGATGTGACGTCACAGTTCTTTATCCGGCCCGAAGTTTCGTAGAATTTGAAATTTACACGACTCGATGTGAAATAATTCTCAATTAAGTTAAAAAATGCGAGCACTCTAATGTCATATATAATTATTTTGTGTTAGTAAAAGTGATTTTCGATTCCCTCTACGTAAGAAAATTCCTGGAATTGTTCCCAAGATCCCTAGAGAGACTTATTGCTCGTTCAAAAGCATTAGATACTATACGATCCTTTCTTCAAAAGGCACGTATCAAAACCCAACCACACTATCAAAGAGAAAAGCATCGTACATAACACAACTTTCTTTGTCCACAGAGCGAAAAATGGCTGACTTACGAGAGCATGCGCGAAGAGTTCCTAGAAAAAATCCGTAAGTTGGAAGAAGAAAGACAGACCGTAGACCTGTGGTCTACCGGCGCTGAGTGGGGCAAGCGGAAACGGAAACGCCAGGTGACCGTCACCCCGCCCTACGTGGTATACATGCTGCCCGATGACGCCATCATGGAGGACTGGAGGTTAGTCAGGAAACTGCTAGAGAAAAACGATTGACAGTGAGCTAAGTGACACGATCTAAATGAACTTCATTTTAGATTAAAATAGAGAGACAGATTTGGGTGCGCGGAACCACTCTGACGACTGTGTGGATTTTTGTCTCGCGTTTCAATCAATAGTGGCTGCCTACGAATTACTACATTTGATGTTATAGTAAAAGGGAGTTTTCTTTTTATTTATTTTAAACTCGTCGCTGGATACATGGATCTGTACTTGGTGCGTAAACGCAAGGGACGGAACGTCACATAAATTTTTGATTCTTTTACTTGGTTGTGTGAGGTCGTGAAAAGAAACTTAACTTATCATTGTTACATTACTCGCATCACAAACATATGTACTTTCATGGATTACCC
The DNA here is from genome assembly GCA_027580185.1 of Tuta absoluta. NCBI lineage: Eukaryota > Metazoa > Arthropoda > Insecta > Lepidoptera > Gelechiidae > Tuta > Tuta absoluta. Next base: position 14,844,006 of record JAQAHW010000005.1, read on the forward strand.
TGCATAGTAACGAAAACCACAACGAAACAGAATATTAATTGAAAAAACAAAGCGCGAAAAATGAGGATAGATTCGGAAAGAACAATTACTTTTTTTCATGCCCTTTGGCTTTGGCATCTAGTAACGTAGTTAGTTCAACGCCATGTAAGTACACAGTTCTTGGAATTCTAAACGTTTTTTTTATTCTCAAAAAGAAAACTCCCTACTACATATTGTGTTCGTTTCTGTATCTAAGAATGTTAAACTTCAAACAGTGGTATTGTTGCTATTAATTTGCAAACGCCGTCAGAGTTGCTATTTAAAGCTGAAAGATTAATATGATGGAAAATTCGGAGGTGTCCATAGTAATGATTTATTTGTTAATTTACCTAAAAAACTTATTTTGGATCTCGATCATAATTTTTCAGCTAAATGTAATCACATAAAGTGACGATGTTACCGAAATATAGAAGTGAATGAACCAACCCCTGAAACTGGATTTCCGTAAAAATTAAAAAAAAACTCGATAACAGCTGACATAAAAATTAGATAGCATATAATATTTTTGAAAACTTGCTATTTTTCAAGCACAAATATTTTGCAAGTTTTCAAAAATTGCATACCTAACACGGGAAGTGTTTTATAATTTGGTATTCAGCATATAATATTACTACCTATGTGGTTCTCAAAGTTATTCAGTTTCATTGGTTAGTCTACTCCTTGTAATATTTTGATTTTTTGCTCTCCTTAGGTTTAATCTTTGTATTTTTGTAATAAATTTCCGGTCGACCTCCTTCAATATGATATCTTTTATATAAAATCTGTCTGTAGCAGTCACAACTGGTCATGAGAAATAATCTTAGGATAATCATCATGTTAGCTAATACAAAGTTTTCCATGGTCATCAATCCTCATCATATACGGGGTGTAAGGGGCAGCCCTCCCAATACTGATAGGGTGCAGCAGATGCATGCAGACCATGGATGGAACTGAACATATATCAGGAAACGACAAAAAACATCCCATACAAAATCACCATCAGCGGACTGCAATTAATATGGGAAGTATTTTTTTACCTTTCCTGAAATATTCCTTTCCTTTTATATAATATAAAATATTCCTTCTCATGGGAAGTTGTACAGTTTCATGGTCTGAATGCACACCCTATCAGTATTCGGAGGACTGTCCCTTACACTATTTATTTTATGAATTGTCATAAAATAGTTACATAACTTCGAATAGAAACAATGGCAAAGCTTTTATAAATATGATAATTGAGTCGTTCATTTATCATTATCATTGAACAGATTCCATAAAACTAAGTAATGGAAAATAATGAAATGGCTATTAACTACGTATGGTCATCTAATATGGACATGCTTGATCATGATGAGATCTGCTCACTACTTTATTTTACGTCTTTACTTTTAATTTCAGGGGAAACCGATTGTTCTGTTATAATACCACCACAATCCTTTGATATCATAGAGTAAGATGTATTATTATTTCAGTTGTTCTTGAAATACCTGCTAGTATGGTTAATATTTTAATAATTTTATCTTTTTAGTCAATTAAGTAGGAATAAATGCATCAACTGCATTAACTCTTTATTGTAAATGTCTCAAAAGAATTAAGGCGAGGAACAGCTTTAATAAACAGAAGTTTCTTCATTTTTATGATGTAAATATTTAATAATAAAGAAACGTTAACAGCTAAAATAAGATTTATTAGAAATCCGGTGGATCAGGTTAGGTTCGGGCTCAGATATTATAATTAAAACTAAAGTAATTTAGTACTTGTTTGTTTAGTACAAATTTGAGAATAACGGTCACTCTCTCGCAATACTTTAGTAATCTTGAACTATATAATCAACCTATTCTGTCACCTACCGGATTTGCGATAAATACCTCATGAAGTGATACCTCGCTTTAAATCAGCGCATTGAAAATAAAACTGTGTAGATCAGAGTAATATTTGTGGGTTGTAAATATAAAGTATTATGTCTTTTACAAATAAATTTATGTAAAATTAGTCACTTGGTTTTTTATTATATGATATTTAATTTTCCCCTAAGCCTTAACTAATTATAATTAAGCAAAAACATAAACCGGCTTCAATAAAGAAACGCTTAATTGTCTGTATCTTGAACACTACTGAACCGATTTTGATTAATTTTATACCGAATCTTAATCCTTATCTTGAGTCCTGATCTAATTGCACCAATGAAATAAGCATCGAAATTGGTCTAGTAGTTTTTAAGATAAATGAGAAAATAGATACATAGTACCTACACATCCTTCAAACAAACATTTCTTAAATTTAAAAAAAAAGACTGAATACACTACGGTATGTTATACATATCAGAGACTAAAGGTACAATATATAGAGTAAGGGCCGGCACAAAGAAACGGAAGTTTTTGCGCGCGAACTTTTCAGGTTAATAAAATGTATACCTAGTAATTAAAATAACGGTTACATTGACTAAATTATCTTCCCTCATGGTCGCGTGATGGCCAGCAGCGAAGTTTGTTTTTTAGCCATTTTATTCTACTGAAAACTTCGCAAAAACTGCTCTTACTGTGCGGCGGCCCTATAAATACCGTGCACTATGCAGGACCTGTGGAATGTGGAATTCTTCCGATCAGGCTTTATTTGTTGTGATTGGGAAGTATGAAATCATAAATTGAAAGCACATAAAATTTACAAAAAACAAACAAAGTGATTCTACAATTTCGCATTTTTTGCTACGACGTAGCAAACTGCTCCACATAAATCGTTTTTACAGGTCGTCACACAGCTAGGACCAGTTAATACACTATTCAGTAGTTAAAATTAAAATCCGTTAAAATATAATGACTACGAAGCCCTATATTTGGGCGGGTCCGAGGCGCGCTTACGACCGGGTTTTTGATATTCAGCGAAGCCCAAGGACCCTGAAACGGCAAACGTACTCTAAAGGAAAAAAGAAACTTATTGTTAGGCTACAGCGACGGTTTCAATGACTTTATTATTGAAGAGCAGAAGGTAAGGTTTTCAATACTATTCTTCTTATAGTGTACTATTCATTTCAAACAAATATCATAAACAGACACTCGCATTGAAACTTCTTTTATTTGTGTGTGAAGTCACTACATAATAATAAGTGGGTGGTGCCTCGTTGTATACGTAGATCTTTAAAACTTTACAACAAATTATGGTGTTTTTTAATAGATAGAGTGATTCAAGAGGCGGGTTTTTATATACCAGCGTTAAAGAGCTTGATTCCTACGGGAAAACGGGTAACAGCAAGTGGTTCATTAAAGGAGTTATGTATGTATGTATGTATGTATGTAATAACTTTATTGCACCAAATAAAAATAAAACATAGAAAAACACAAATTACAGAAAAGGTAAGGCTCAAAGGCGGACTTATCCCATATTAGTTATATTATATGTTAGGAAATATTCTAAACCATAACTTTCAATAGTATCGCTGGTAGTTTATAGTATACGTGGTGGGTGATTCCCAGACAAAAATCACATCAACTGGAGTTTGGTGGCCTACATACCGATGTACCTCGCTTAGTAGTTTAGGCTGTGCTTTGATGAGTACGTAGTCAGATTGTGAGTCATGTTGATAAGATAATGCGAACTGAACTAAGTAAGTATTGTTTTCGTTTTGAGTACCTATGTCTAGTGTCCACCGGGAGAAAATCGTTGGGAAAATATAAAAAAATAAGTAGGTAATAAGCCGAGCTTCATAAAAACCTGACAGGTTTCATCATTAAGGCGAGTGGTGCCGCGAAATTAGCGCCACTTTACGAAAAATAACATATCTATTATGTAAACAATACATCAGATCTCCTTTGCCCAAGTTTTTGCCGTTATCTGAAAGCAAAATGAAAACCTGCAAAAGCCATACAATTATTTTTGCATGGTTAAAAGTACCAAAAAAGGCAACTTACGGTTATAATTGTTTTAACTTAGTTACTGCGATTATTTCATTGAGTTTGTAAGGATCTAATTTTGCTTTAAGATAACACCGAAAACTTGAGCAAAGAATATTCATATTTTTTGTTTGCATATGGAGATAGGGTTTTTTCCGTGAAGTGGCGCTACTTTCGCGGCACCACTCGCCTTAAAACCTAAAGATAGTAAGGTATGTAAGTTTAGTACGTTGTACGTAGTAGGTATACGAATAATGAAGTAGCACAGAAGACTAATATGTTACAGTTGGTAGGTTAACCGTAGATTTTCGCATTTCAATCGCGACCGTAGCGTATAAATATCTATGTACGCGTAAACGTCTATAAAACCCTAAAAATTAATGTTGTTATTCATTTTACTCATGAAGCGAAAGCCAAGTATGAAAATATATTGAATTTTTTAGGATAGGTATGTAATCGGTAAAAATTGCGTAGCTAATTAATTTTAATGTAGCTAAGTAAGTCTTACAAAAAATATATAGAAGATCTTATAAATTAATAAGTCCGTGACCACTAAAAGTGAATTGTTCGTTCCATTAACATTTTTTCATTTAGCTTTTTTTATTCAACAAGTACAGTCACAAGCAAGATCAAAATATACCAAACATTAAATTTTAACTACCTGTGGCCGATATTGGCCACAATTCGGCATATAAATTCTCTTAACTTACTTTAAATTAGTGCTGTTACTTTGTGTCAAATAAATAGGTTTAGGGAAGGATAGGCGATGTCTAAATCACGTCATGTTTTATAATTTTGACGCAAAATACGTGTTATCTGACACAATATGAAATTTAAAAATATGACAGGACTGAGATACCTAGCTCCTACCCTTTTCTGAGTCTATTCCACGGAAACTGACAGCACTAATTTAAGGTAAGTAAAGAAAATTTGTATCCCCAATTGAGGGCATTATCAAACTACAGGCTACGACTTTAAAAGTGAAATTCGTAGTTCATTGCGTAGTCGGTCAGCCAATATGATATGATACCAGGATTATTAACCGGCTACCCGGCTTCGCAAAGTACTAAGATATCCACATTTCACCTGTAGACTTGAAGCCTGTAGTTTCATAACATAGGGGACATCTGTAAAAAATATATTTTCAAAGGTGTCACAAACATCAACTATGGGTATACAAAATTTACATTTTATAAGACTTGCTTGTATAGTAAGCACGTAGTAAATGGGTAGGTAAGGTAATGTTTTGTAAACATGTACGTAGGTACTTAGTTATCCGTTACCTATGCAAACAAATTTTACAGCACGAGTTTCACCGTTTCCTGTTATTATTGGATTGAAATCATACTTTGCAAGCAAACAAACGGAATAAGTTAATAACTTCACTATTAAATGAACAAGTATGGCTGATTTTGTAGTTAGTATAAAAACAAAACAAGTAAGTCACTTACAGCCACTTATTAAGTTAAAATATGTTTATTGACACTAAATACCGACCGTATAATGTAAACAAAATTAAATAGATAAGCTAGCTTATGTATCCATCCACTAGTTTCTAATGAATGAATAAATTAATTTATTTTATTAATCAAAATACAGAATTCTTGAAACTTTTTCGAGATTTGTCTATGGGATCGCCGAATCTCTATACAATTAATATAGGGTAAAATTGTACTAGTGACCGATAGCAGAAACTCGGCTCGGGCTGGTGATAAGGAACAACTTTACCCCAGGAACATACGTCGAAATCCGTACTAATATCATAAATCCGTGTGGTGCCGGCAGAGTAGAATAGCACCACCCCATCTCTTCCCGTGGGGGTCGCAAGAAGCTACCGAGAGATAAATCCGACCCAAGCACAACGGTCCTGGAGAGGCCAACTCCACAATTAAACCCGGAACGGGGTCTCCGTCAGGCGCGTGTGACTAGTCGTTCCTGCGGATCCAGCCAGGAAGGCCGAGAGGGTGGCGCAGGTCCTGGGCAGCCCTGCGTTTTCCATAATTGCGTCCCAGGCAACGCAGTGTCTTTTCAGACATTGATTCAATCGTCCGTCACAGACGTGTGAGGCCAATGATGATGATCATAAATCTGAGAGTTTGTGTGTGTTCTTCACGCTCAAAAGGTTTGACCGATTTGGATGAAATTTAGAACACAGGTAGATATAACCTGGAATAACACATATGCCACTTTTTACCACAGGAAAACAACTTTTACCACGGGAAAATGAGTGGCAACGGGTGAAACCGCTGGGCAAAAATCTAGTGTGAAAATAAATTGGACCTCCCATACAAAATTGCCGATCAGCTGATTTGAGTTACTATGGAAGCTCAAAATATTTTTGACATATTTTAAGCTATGTTCCATGGGGAAAGATTTTCCTTATCATCAAGCCCGTATTCTGTTTTCAGTATCGGTCACTAGTAAAATTTCACTCTTTATAATGAATTATACCTCGGTACTCATCCTAGCTATGTTAAGTACAAACGTGGTGGGTAGGATGCCTACTAGTAGATACAGACGATTTTCCGCAGTAAAAAGTAGGTATTTGGTTATGTACCCAGTAGATAGAGTATATTGATTAGCAAAAATGCAATGTGTGGCCCACAACAGGGCAAATATTTTACCTGGTGGTATTACCTATAAAACTGAACAACTTTCCCCATGGAACATAGATCGAAATATTTTTATCAATATGGTACTCCAATACAAACTAAATCGGTCGGCTGGTACATTTTGTACAATACTTTTATAAAAAAATTTGTTCCTGTTATGTTCCTAGGGGAAAGTTATTCAGTTTTATGTGTAATTTCGTCCCGTAAAATATTTGCCTCTGTTATTTTTTTCGTGTCGGCCACACTTTGTATAGTTTTCTAATGTAATAATGATAGGCTGTTGAAATCGGTCATATCTCGAAGTTTATCGATTCTTCTTTTCGTGTGGGACATCGAGTCGTCCAACGACACAATGAACCCTGGTATCAGAGTTTTTCAACCGCCTGCTACTAGTAGTAGGCCTCTGACATGGTTATGTAACGACCGCCGTCTAAGTAATCATAGAGAGCAACCGGGACCGACGGGTTAAAGTGCCCTCTGAAGCACGGAACCATTTTTCTTTTCGGACAATCAGGTGGTTCAGCCTGCAATGTCATAACCAGACTGGACACAAATTCACAAAGAGATAAAATATATCAATTTGGTTAGAACCCGGAACCTTTGCGCCGCAGGCAGACGCACTACCACTGTGCCACATCGGCCGTGGATTGGGTACCTGCTCTATATAAGTTCCTAGATAGAGTAGGTTTCTACGGTTTCTCCGTACGTAGCAAACAGTTAATAAAACTACAAAAAGTTTAAGATAAAGTTTCTCAAAATATTACCACCAACAATGTATAGGTGTGCAATAAACTTTATGATTATGAACTTCATTACACAATTCAACATTTAAGTGTATTTATTGTTTGTTTAAATATTTAATACTGCGTTACCCCGTGTGATGCCGGCTTAGAATAGCATCACCCCATTCCTTGCCCGTGGGTGTCGTAAGAAGCGACTAAAGGACTCGAGGGTGTGTATTGCAATTTTAGGCGATGGGCTGACAACCTGTCTCTATAGTGATACACAGTTATCTGATTGACCCTCGAACTTTTGTCAGATGTGGCGTAAATTACCGTTTTTCACGGCCATTTATGCTCTGCCTACCCCGAAAGGGACTAAAGGCGTGATATATGTATGTATGTATGTATGTTACATAATAGACAATTTGGATTGTTACCTGTTGTACTTACCGAATAAAATACACATACATACATACACATATCACGCCTTTAATCCCTTGCGGGGTAGGCAGAGCGTAAACAGCCGCAAGAAACGGACATTTACGCCCGTCTGACAAATATTTGAGGGTCATTCGGAAAACTGTGTATCGCTATAGTGACAGGATGTCAGCCCATCGCCTAAAATTGCAATACACACCCTTGTGTCCCTTAGTCGCCTCTTACGACTCCCACGGGAAAGAAATGGGGTTATGCTATTCTAAGCCGGCATCACACGGATTAAAATAAAGTAAAATAAATATTTTGTTCTTTTTAGTTTATTTCTTCTGCCTCGACCCTTTCCTCATACCCTCCGGTAGACTGGAAGATAACGCCTTTGGCGTTAAGTCCGCTCGTGTACAGTCGGTTGTTGCACATAAAGTACAAGGGGTGCTCCAATGGAACTAAATTATCCCAAGTTAATACATATAAAACAATTAAGGTTTATTCTCATAAAATGAGTTATTTTCTACGTAGTCTTCTTCTTTTCGTGTATTGTCCAAATGGATGGGGACAAAAATAAATCAGTTCTTTTGGAGTACCCCTGGTAGGTACCTTATGTGCTACAACCGACTGTACATATTTGTGCATAAAGTTATATAAATAAATAAAGCTAATCGTGATTTTGTATGGGAGATCTAATTTTATTTGTTGTATACCTACTGGCATAAATGTTCCAAATGGGGAAAGTTGTTTCATGGTCTGCTTGCACTCTATGGTTACATATTTCGTTGAAGGAATATGTTTCTGAAATACTTCAGGAGATAATTATGTTCGGAAGCGACAATCTAACCAGGATAGGCGGTTTTCTCACTTGTCGTCGTGTCGTTCCATTTTTTTAACGCAACGGTACGCATGCGCCTGTCACACGAAAGAAATTGCGAATTCCGATCTTATTGCCTTATAAATACGGCTACGTGGTAGGTTTTACGGTGCGTTACGTACGCTGCGTAACGGAGGCGTCTGTCAAGTCGTTTAACACAATGGAAAAAACAACTTGGTTTGCGTTAAAAAAAACGGAACGACATGTGAGAGAACCACCATAAATAAAAAGATCTTGAAAGCGCAAAACAAGTACATGTTAAAGAAAATTTCGTACAAAATTATTAAATTTCGTTAGTATAAACCTTGCAGTCATGATCAGATCACGAAGCAAAACATTTTTTTCTATGGAGACTGTGTTGGTAAAGAAAGACAAACAAGAAAAAAACTCTGATTGTCTTTCTAAGGAAAAAAACAATACTTTCCAACATAGGTACCTAGGCACTATACCTATAGTAAAAGTCTGTCTTATCATACCTGCAAAGTTTTCGGTACACCCTTACACGGTCCTTACACTCGGTATTCAGCAATAAAAAAATATACAGCAGGTATTATCTAAGTCGTCTCGTGAAGGTACACCTGGACAGTTTTCCGATGAAAATTATTTGTTACAAAAAATGAATCATGACATTGCCTAGTGCGGTTTATGTTAAGAATTTATGATGATTATGTTTTTAAAACCTATCACTATGGCGATACACAATTTTCCGAATGACCCTCAAATATATGTCAGACGTGGCGTAAATGTTCGTTTTTGCGGCCGTTTACGCTCTGTCTACCCCGCAAGGGATGATAGGCGTGATTTGTGTATGTATGTATGTTTTTTTACCTACCTAGAGATGTCATGAATCATGATCATGACGAGAATCGATACACTCACAGCATGACCATCCATGACAAACGAATGTGACTCTTGAATTTGAAGTAGGTACACATCATTACATACACACACACACACACACATCGTCATCATCTCAGACTCTGTCTCTGTCCTATGACCTAGACTAGAGTCAAGAGCAAACCCATACTTAATAAAAAATTATAAATATATAGCCTTGAAATGTACTTAGTTCTTCAACTTCTATATTCTACGTATTGAACTGCTTTTGCTTTGGTCGAGATATGAAAGAATAATTTTTATCTTCATCTCCTTGCCGATCAACTGATTTGTGTAACTATGGGCCACTATGGCGGGCGTCACACTTGACGTTCGTCGCTGCGTATCTTTAGCGCATCCGTAACGCATGCGTCTGTCAGACGAATGAAAACGGTGCATCGTCGTATTTGTTTGGGAATATACCGGGAATTCGCGATTTCCATTCGTTTGCGATGCGTTAAAATACGCACCAACGGACGTCAAGTGTAATATCCACCTTTAAGCACACTGTGATATAAATTTTGTTTTCACGTTTTTGTTAAGCTCCTCGGGAAAAGTTGTTCCAAATCAATAAACAGACCTTCGTCGGTTTTCAATATCGTCGTCGTTCACTTGTATCACCTTATATTTTTTAAGTTTTCGTTTTGTTTTGTACCTTTACATAGTAGTCTGTACCTAGATAAAAAATAAGGTGGTATATGGTATTATTTACCGAGCTTAAAGAACGTCAAATTATTCCTGAGTCGTGATGTGTGACACTCTAACGCTAACGCTGTCATCCAGTTGGAAGTTGGAATCCAGTTTGTTCACTCTAATCTATGCCTATCTTACCACCATTTATCTTTTTAATCTGCCTGCTAGTTTTGTGATTATCTGCGTAGGGCGCTGGCGTGGGCTAGTCGTAAGAGAAATAGAATAATATAAAAGTAAAAGAACATCCTGAACTGTTTGCAAAAGGCCGTGATGTGGGTAGAAGTCGCAGGGACCCTGACAAATTAATGTACTTTGAAACATCTAAATATACAAGACTGCTAAATATAGTTAAAATTGTTTGGGCATATTCATTAATATGTACAATAATATTCCTACAAAATTATACAAATGGCTTAATACAAAGAATTTCTATTATGTAAACGAATACCTGCAGCATCATTTTAATTTTAATCGTGTATAATTTAATTTTAATAAAATTTACTTATTGACATTGCTATTAAAAGTATATCCAATCCAATGTAATTTTAATCATGTACTTATACTGTATAACTTAATCCTCAAACTGACTAATTTTTTGACCTGATATTTATTTTTTATTATTGTATTATATATAAATTATATTTTTTTCTTGAAAGTGACACGTCTGCTCACCTACATTATATTTGCATGCTATTTATTAAGATGGCGAAACATGTCTTTGCACTGTACCAAACTGTAACACCATAACCACCATGTTTGATGCGAATAAACTTTTGAACTTTGAACTTTGAACTTTAAAGTATTTTACTGCATGACGAGTACGTATTTTATGTAGATCAGGAAACTTATTAGCAGGGGGTAGCGTCAAAAAAAACTCAGCCTATTACACATCGAGCTGAATCTGAAAATCGGCAGGGTAGGTAGGTAGGTAGGGGAGGCCGGGCACCTTTGAAGCAATTTGAAAAAATAGGGTGTAACTTTCACAATATTATGTTTTTTACATTTTTCAGTATACTTGTAGCTTACGTAGCTTATCTGTGAGTAAAAACGTTATATTAAATATAACAATGTTAAAAACTTTCTCGTCAAATAACAAATTTATAACATACGTAACTCTGATCAAAATTAAGGGTGATGCACGCTTGGCACTTGGTTAGTTTTGATCAGCAGGTCAAGAAGTACCTTCATGCCGATTTTCAGCTTCATTATTACATATTTATAATTATTTAATCAAAAATACATTTTACAACATGACAGCCGAATATATCATATAATTTTTTTGGTAAAAATATAAATGTATTTGTCATTGTACAGTCAAAGTCACGTGCGGTTATACAGTCAAACTGCCAATGTAAGTCTTATGCGCGCAGCATAACGTCCTAATCCTAAGTCCAAACTGTCTAAACCCAGCCTGATCTTGACTTTAATTGTAAGTACTTAAAATAATCAAGTTATTTCTATATAACAAAATAATCTAAACATTAAATTATTATTACTATTATACAGACATACATACATATATTACGCTCATATCCCTTACAGCGTAGGCAGAGCGTTAACGGCCGCAAAACGGACATTCACACCGCGTCCGACAAAAAATTGAGGGTCTAATGCCCTCACTGCAGCCCATTGACATCACCCCTGCTTGACCAACCACGGTGCACCCACGGCCGCATAAACATAAACCAAATATAAAGAAAGTAGCAAATGCTACGGGCTACTACCATAAAAAAACGGATATGGTTCGCAGGGCCCTCACCCCAATGTGTTTAATTCAGAGATGGTAGCCTACAAATACCTCTTGTGTGTATCAGAGAGGCGTGAATGACGCGCACGCTTCGTTTTCGCACAAACTTTCTTTATTTGTATCCATCGCTGACGAAACAAACTTCTACTCGTTGTCGCCCGTGATATTTATAATATATTCATGTAAAATAATGAGTAATATTATTATTTTACATGAATATAATGTAATATTTATTATTGTTTCTTTAAATTTTGTTCATTACCTTCCGTTCAAATTTGGATGAAACATTTTCTCACGATAGGTACCTACCTGGATATTTTAAGTTCATGATACATAATGGATGTATCATGAATTTAAAATATCAGGGTGTGTGTGACAGCTCTCCGAATAATGAAAGGGTGCGACAACTTGCATGGAAGGGACTACGACTTCAGCAGGGTTATTATTAGAAAAAAAATTATGTCAATTCTCGCGGAAGGAAATGAAGGATTATGTTTGACAAAAGTTAAATATTCTAGGTAGGTTTCATTCGCTTTTACTGCTCGAATTATGCGTTAGCTCTCACCTTACGATCAGAAAACATGAATTATATTTATCGTTTAAATATTATGATATAATTGTTTTAATGTCAGATAAGCTGAACGTTCGTGGGAGGGAAATGAAATTTTACATACATACACATATCACGCCTATGATCCCTTGCGGGGTCGGCAGAGCGTAAACAGCCGCAAAAAACGGCCATTTACACCACGTGTGTGTGACAAATGTTTGAGGGTCATTCGGAAAATTGTGAATCGCTATAGGTTGTCAGCCCATCGCCTAATATTGCAATACACACCCTCGAGTCCCTTAGTCGCTTCTTACGACTCCCACGGGAAAGAAATGGGGTGATGCTATTCTAAGCCGGCATCACACGGCATAAAAATGAAATTTTGCCTCTTTCAAATTATGTAAGAACTTGGACCAAACGTGAAACTTGCACAGTTTAGGTATTTATATTAGAGACACTTTTGCATATAAATTACTTCCGTTTTGTTTAATTTCATACAACTTCCATCCATGTACCTACGCGAAATCCGGAACAATTTTGAGAACGACTCATTAATATTAAAATGACAGTAGGTATCAAAATGATTAGGTACGGTGTCCTACATGACCCCCAAATACCTACTAATCAGAGGAGGCGACATGGACCGTTTTACGCTCTGCCTACCCTGCAAACCGCAATGGATAAAATCATTTTATATAAGTAGGTAGAAGATATAAAAAGAGGGGCCACTATGTAAGTCGAAATAAAATTGTATCTAATAAGTAATTTAATTTTTTGGTGCATTCTCGTTGTCCTCGGTGACCGTGTCCCCTTTGAGGGTGGGACAGGATGCGGCAGGGTGGGACAGGATGGGTCAAGGTGGAACATGATGGGGCAAGGTGGCGCAGGTGGGGCAAGTCGTGGAAGAAGGTGGGGCAGTACTTTACCATGCCGCACCTTGCTAAACTCTCACCAACCCTCAACCTCAACACACGGTCTGGGGACAGCCGGATTAGCTGACATTTCTGATAAATTCGCGTCATAAGTATCTTTTTTCTTCATAGGTACGTACCTACCTTATTTTATGTCACTCACAGATGGATGGACAGACTTACAGAAACGTAAGGTACCTATGTTGGGCAGTTCTCCCACTTGCCGTTTGTCGGTGCGTTTTTTTTAACGCACCGTAACGCATGCGTCTGTCATACAAATACGGCTTCGGTGCACACCGTAGCCGTATTTGTATTTAAATAAGATCGGTAATCGCAATTTCCTTTCGTCTGACAGACGCAGCGACGGACGACAAATGAAAGAACCGCCATTGTAGATTACCTACGAAACCCTAAAATTCGCTTCGTTAGTCACCCTTTAGAACAATATTTTTAGGCTTCAAATAATATAATTTTTCTAGGTTTTTTATTTGACGGCTGATTTGGCGCAGTGGTAGTGCGTCTTTCTGCGACGCAAAGTTGATATTTATCACTTTGTGTTTTTTTTCCAGTCTGGTTAGGACATTGCAAGCTAAACCACCTGATTGTCCGAAAAGAAAGATGATTCCGTGCTTCGGAGGGCACTTTAAACCGTCGGTCCCGGTTGCTGTCTATGAAAGATTACTTAGATGGCGGTCGTTACACAACTATATCAGAGACCTACTACTAGTAGTAAGGTAAAATTCTGACACCAGGGTTCATCGGGTCGTTGGATGACTCGGTGTTCTACACGAAAAGAAGAAGAAGGTATCAAAAATATATATAGGTATCATAACTACCTACCTATCTGAGGGTTCAACAAATTATTTTCAGACAACATGAAAAAAGTTGAAAAAGTTAACACGGGGCAAGGTAGGACCTATGCTGGTGATCGTCTCTACGCCCACGGAGCCCCAAAAGAGCGCAATTTTATTGTACATAATGTGCCACAAACATACATACAGGTCTTTATTATTTTTTGTTTAAGTATTTAATTAATTTTCATATGCACTTATGCTATAGTTATAGATAGAATGCTTATATTGTATAATATGTTTTTGTAGGTTTATTTTTATTGTATAGTATTTTTATTTTTCTTTTAAAGAGGATAGTTATGTCGGCCATCTGTTTACCTGAGATACAGGAATTCACATTCTTAGTTCAGGAAATAGGAAAGCCTCATAATTATTTTATATATAAGTAAGTTTATTGAATAAAGAATTATCTTATCTTATTTTATCTTATACATATATCACACCTTTATCCCTTTCAGGGTAAGCAGAGCGTAAACGGCCGCAAAAAAAACGGACATTTACGCCACGTCTGACAAACATTTGAGGGTCATTCGGAAAATTGTGTATCGCCGTAGTGACAGGTTGTCAGCCCATCGTCATCGTCAGAAATGGGGTGATGCTATTCTAAGCCGGGCCGACATCACACGGCAAACATACATAACATATGCTTAACGAAGCTATGTATTTGTATCTGCTAGTGATTGCATGTCACAGGTACGTAGATATGCCGGCTTAGAATAGCATCACCCCATTTCTTACCCATGGGTGTCGCAAGAGGCGACTAAGGAACTCGAGGGACTATGTGTATCGCAATTTTAGCCGATGGGCTGACCACCTGTCACTATAGTGATACACAGTTATCTGATTGACCCTCATAAACTTTTGTCAGATGTGGTTTTAATATCAGTTTTACGGCCGTTAACGCTCTGACTACCCCATAAGGGAATAGACGTGATTTATTTATGTATGTATCATCATCATTAATCATCACATCACATCCGTCTAAAATTAGATCAAATGTAGCAGTCCAATAAATCATGACTTGTTCCGGTTCTACCCTACCTACTTACCTACCTATTTAAAGATTTAAAAAAACCTTATTAATAGCAGTGATATGCAACTCTTATCTTACTTATTACTTAACTAGATTTCCGCCCAGCGGTTTCACCCGCTGCCACTCATTTTCCCGTGGTAATAGTTGTTTTCCTGCGGTAAAAGGTAGCATAAGTGATATTTCAGGTAATACTCTACCTGTGTTCCAAATTACATCCAAATCGGTCAAGCCGTTTGTGCGTGAAGAGCTAAGAAACATACATACACACACGCACAAACTCTCAGATTTATAATATTAGTACGGATTATCTACTAGGTACCTAGACTAGGATAATATGCCGCATTCCGGCCCCCCACCCCACCTAATTGCGGCCTTTTTATCATTTAAGGCTTGCCTTCCTAAAATACTGGGAAAACTTACAACCCTCTGTTTACAATCTGATCATGTCCGCTAGACGTTGTTCTACGATTGTGGAGGTTGCATAAGGAAGCTCAAAATGTTCATTCTGAGCCTTGCGTTTAATAAGAGAAGTAAAAGATTTTTACAATTTAATGGGAGTTTTTCTGTTGATAGTTCTGAATGCCAAACCAGAAGACACTGTGCTAAACTGAAAATTAAACGTTTCAATATGGCTGGCGACAGCCATAGTTTTATCTCGGGTTCCGTTTCACGTTGTGTTCGTTACTTATTTATTTGCTATAGTTTGATTTGCTACAAAATAAACTTGCTGTCTTGCTATTATATTGAGTGTCATTAATGTAAGCAAACAAAATAGTAGTTTATGCAACTGTCATATAATGGGGGTCATTAGAATGCGAGTGTCTGTTTATCACACGAGGCGTAGCCGAGTGTGATAATAGATTGACACGAGCATTCTAATGTCTAATTATATGCAGTTGCATACACTATTTTATCTTCACTCTTAAAAATTTACTCAATTGAACACTTTTCCAAACGTCCGCACCGGCGATTGCAAGGCCCGATACATGGTCAAATTCAATACGAGAACGTAATATGGCTTGATATGAATTTTTGAAGATTCTTTACTAACAGTTGTTTAGATGTCGAGTCTCAACAGCAAATAACTAAACAACTGAACAACAACTGAACAACACTGAACAACAACTGAACAACAACTGAACAACAACTGAACAATACTGAACAACACTGAACAACATCGGAATAACATCTGAACCACAACTAATCAACATCTGAACAACAACTGAACAACATCTGAACTACATCTCAATAACAACAGAACAAAAACCTATTAAAACAACTGAACAACATCCGAAAAATTACCGTACAACAACAACTGTCAGGTGCGGCGGAAGATAGCGATTTGAGTATTGGAAAAAAAACTTCGTTTCATTTCTCAACTTTATCATATTAAGAGTTTTCTCATTAAGTCATTACGCTTCTGTAATTTATAGTAAACCCTAGTATTTATAGGCAGAATGCATAAAGTAGGTCATTATGCATCTGTTTTCGAATTCATAATTCGAACATTATGAGACGAGTGTAGATAAAATCTATTAAGAAATTTAGAACGATAACATAAATACAAAATCAAGAAGATTTTGTACAGTGGTACAGATTTTCGTGTAAAGGATACTTTTTCGTGTAAAGAATACTTTTTCTTGTTTTAAGTAGGTACGTTTAAATACATTTTTTTAAAACCCTTCCCATGTTAGGTTTTTTTGACAATTTTGAAAACTTGTTAAATTTTCAAGCGCGGTCAGGTTTTGAACCTGCGACTGACGCATTACTAGTGGCGACGCCTCTTCCATCTGGGCTACCGCAGCTCATTCCTTGCCCGCCAATTTTACAAGTGATTTTAATGCCAGTAGAGCGTAGCACGGCTCCTTTTGCAAGTAAAAAAAATAATTAAGTACGTTTTTTCTTATTTACGTTATTTGTATATAAGACCGTTGCCGTGTGATGCCGGCTTAGAATAGCATCACCCCATATCTTGCCCGTGGGAGTCGTAAGAGGCGACTAAGGGACTCGAGGGTGTGTATTGCAATTTTAGGCGATGGGCTGACAACCTGTCACTATAGCGATACACAATATTCCAAATAAACCCTCAAACATTTGTCAGACGTGGTGTAAATGGCCGTTTTTTGCGGCTGTTTACGCTCTGCCTACCCCGCAAGGGATTATAGGCGTGATATGTGTGTGTGTGTGTATATAAGACCTAACTGGATACGGTTGTTACAGGGTACGGTTGTAACAACGATTATTTACGAAACTATACGCGATAGGGTACGGGGTACAAGGGGAGAGTCTCGCCATGATTTACAGTGTTTCGTCGCATTCCTCATGCGCTGAACGCAAAAAATAAGCCTATTGTGTTTGTCAACGAAAAGAAAGTATTTTATGAAATTGTTACAATATAAGCTTATTTGCCGCAGGCTGGTGCGACGTTCTGATATTCGTTTTTGTGGTATCCGCCATTATAAGGGATTCATTAGTTTCTGTTCAGTGTTTATCGCCGTGCGATGCCGGCTTAGAATTCGCCGTGTGATGCCAGCTTAGAATTCGCCGTATGATGCCAGCTTAGAATTCGCCGTGTGATGCCGGCTTAGAATAGTATCACCCCATTTCTTTCCCTTGGGATTTGTAAGAGGCAACTAAGGGATTTGAGGGTGTGTATTGCAATTTTAGGCAATGGGCTTACAACCTGTCACTATAGTGATACACAGTTATCTAATTGACCCTCAAGCTTTTGTCAGACGTGGTGTTAATATCCGTTGTACGGCCGTTAACGCTCTGCCTACCCCGTAAGGGATATAGGCGTGATTTATGTATTACACGTATGTATCGTTATTTGGGAATTCAGTGTCCGTTTAGGCATAAAAAAAATATTGTTACCATTTTACCCAAACAAACTTAAAATACTGTATTTGTTTCATTTGAAGTGTTTGTTGTTGATTACCTACAATAAATTAATCACTGAAAATTGACTGAAACGATTCATTACATTTAAAATGTAC
Organism: Tuta absoluta; assembly: GCA_027580185.1. Taxonomy (NCBI): domain Eukaryota; kingdom Metazoa; phylum Arthropoda; class Insecta; order Lepidoptera; family Gelechiidae; genus Tuta; species Tuta absoluta. The sequence goes on from JAQAHW010000005.1 coordinate 14,862,202, forward strand.
TTGAATGCTTGTTTTTATAATAATGATTCTCTGACATATAGGATGTAGATAATGTCGGATTTGAAAAATTGATTAAATACAGTATTTACATACTTAATTTCTACTTTTTACGACTTCGTGCATCTTTTGATGAGCAATGATTATACTGTAGCCTACATGACAATCACTGTTACAACCGGCCCGGAATGTGTACGGTTGTAACAAATCTTATGATACCTATCGGCATCTAGATATGATTATACTTTATAAAATAATCCAAGCTTTCATATTAAATGCATATCCCGTAGTTTATTCGCATGGTAGATGAGCAATGGGCAATCAAAGCAAATTTGTTACAACCGTACACAGTCTACCCTACTAACTAAAATAACAAAATAAATTATTGTCATCCAAATTACTATATTTGACAAATTTGACAAAATCGTGGCCGGAAATAGATGAAAAACGGCCGACATTAGAGCAATCCGCTCTTTTAGAACTAAAACGCTTCCTTCCTTTTCATGCTTCAATTTCACAGAAGATTTTGCATTGATTTTGAAAAAGGTTAAGTAAATTAGCTAGGTAAAAATATATCATTGAAGAAGTGCCGTGTGATGCCGGCTTAGAATAGCATCACCCCATTTCTTGCCCGTGGGAGTCGTAAGAAGCGTCTAGGCGTTGCGACTGTGTATTGCAATTTAAGGCGATGGGCTGACAAATTGATACACAATTTTACGGATGACCCTCAAATGTTTGTCAGTCGTGGCGTAAATGTCCGTTCTATGCGGCCGTTTACGCTCTGCCTACCCCGCAAGGGATTATAGGCGTGATATGTGTTTGTGTTTGTTGTATTTGAAGAAGCTAAAGAGAGTCAAAGTTAAAAATGCCATAAAGGGGCCGACATTTTTACCATGCTTAATTTTTTTGAGTAACCTCAATTAATAAATTAATCAATAATCAACAAGTATAAGCTACGTCATCATATCTACATACTCAGCATGTGACGTTCGAATGTAGTAGGTATATAGGTACCTACTTACGTATTTATAGGTGTTCCTACCTAAATAAGCCCAAACGGCTCAAATAAATTATCTAACAACTCTAATGATAACTTTAGAGCACATTCCGTGCGATAAAAGTAAACAATCTAATGTATAATGCGATGTAGAAATAAGCTACCAATGTGAATTTACGTAATCAAATAAATAATACCTACCTACCTACCTATTTACTTTGTGAATTAAATTAAAGTAACCTATAAACTTGGTTGACGTTAGATCGCCTCTGAAAAAGCATGTCAGAACGTTTATTAATCGCATCAGGTTATAGAAAAGTTGTTTTGAACAAAGAGATGCGAGTCGGATCGAAAATACTACACAGCGTGAGCAAGCAGGGCCAAGCGAAGTCGGCTGGATGTTATATAGCTACGTAGATAAAACCTTCCGCCGATTGCAGCGCCTCTGTCGGCCATTGAACGCAACCTGGCTTCATGCTCTGTACAACCCTCCGCGCAAGTGCTTATTTTACTTGCATAATAGGGCCGATTCTACGTTTTAATCATTTTAAGTTTCTAATGCTAAAATCACTAAATTAAAATCCCTAAACTTAGAGGTTTTAAGTGTGGCTATTCCACAAAAGCCATGTTTTTGGGAAGTTTTTGACAGGAATATAATTTGATTTTGACAATGCTATTTTTACTAAAATTGAGTGTTGCAAATTTATAAATATATAAAAGTGTTGCAAGAAAACAAATATTTTTTATACACCACGAAAAAGCATTTTTCTATTATTTGGTAAAATAATTCTTATATTTAACTATAGAAACAGGCCTGTCCCTGTTGAGGCTTTGGGGGAATTTGCTTAACACACCATGCTTGGTAGATGGATTGGCGAGCGCAGTACGCAATAATGTTTTAATGTTTATTTGGTGCATTTTTGTGTAAAATCTCCAAAAAGAGATGAAATTGATAGATTAACATTCGTTCGGTACCACTCTAGAACTTTCCGACCCGGTGCCAATTTAAAACCTTTCAACCCGGTGCCAGCCTAGAATATTCTGACCCGCTGCCACTTTTAAACCTTTCAACCCGGTGCCAGCCTAAAATATTCTGATCCGGTGCCACTTTAGATCTTTCCTACCCGGTGACACTCTAGGACCTCCCAACTCAATTGATCCCACTTTAGAACTCTCCTATCTGACCGAAACTCACACAGAAAACTCCAATATTGCAACCGTTTCGGTTTGTTTTGACAGTACTATTTTTAAGCGGGACCTTTTTAGTGGCCGCTAAGATTAGTAAATTTAATCTTTTTAAATATTTAAATTGCTTAATTTTGCACCTCCTAGAATTGCACTAATCAACTTATGCTAAGTTTAATCCTGTCAGTTATTTTTAGAGATTATAATCCTGTCATTTGAGTTTGACAGTTACATGCAGAATAGGAAACGGCTTTAGAAACGTCAAAATAGACTTAGTAATAATAGAAGTGCGTCTGGAATAAGGTCTAATATTTATCTATATATATATATTTGTTACGATTTGTTTTGAAACAAAGAAGTTTAGTTTTAGTCTGTCACAATTATACTTATTACAACTAACTGTAGTCAATTTGACAGTGTATAAGTAAAATTGTATGTACATAAGCAGTACGTATTATGTAAGCCAGCAATTTGAGCAAGTGTTATTTTATTTTGTGTTTATTACTAAAAATAAGTATAACATAGTACATTAAGGCCCGGCACACATTTAGCGCATGACGCTATCAGCAGCAAATTCAAATTTTATTGATATTAAAATTAAATCGATATTTGTCTAGTCGTGGAATAAATGCCGTTTGCTTCCGCCGGCCAATATCACCTTAACTTCAATTACGATAAGGTCAATTTTCATTTTGCTACTGAAAACGGCACACGATGAATGTTGCAAGATGTGCGCCGGCTTAAGATACATCTAGTAGCAACCTCATTTAAAGATTTATGCAGATATTTGAATTATTTTATGCAAGAGAAGAAAATAAAACTTATTGAATTCTAATGAACATTTATTAATCTAAACAAAGTTTATCATTGAAACTATTACTAAAATCCTTTGGAATGCGCCCACTCCACTAAATCATTGTGGTAATCTCCTTTGGTTTCTATAAACCTTCCTGGCTCATGGACTCTAGTTTCCACATATCTTTTGTTTTTTCTTTTCAAGTATTCTTTTATTTCTTCATTAAGAAGCCAAATATCACCTTCAATCTTTTTAATTTTGGTAATTTTACGAGTTCCTCTAAAAGTGATATCGAGGTATATTGGCAAATTATGGTTTTTGTTTCTTGGCAAAAAGTATGGCAGATTTTTAGATTCTTCTTTCGGTGGTATCCATCCCGAGGGGTAATTGACCTTGGGAGTTACTTGTGGTATAGTTTCAAAAGGTAAAAGCCTTTCTACATACGCCCATTCAGGTGGATTCTTAACAACATCAAATTCATATTGTTCTTTGATTCTAGTGATGAAAGGCGATTTTGCGTAGTTCGAGTATTTCTTTGAAGATACCTGAAACAATCAAAATCAGAAATTGAGAAAGTAAATAAATAATAATAAATTAATATCTTGGACATTTCACAAGGCGCCATCTAGCCCCAAACTAAGGAAAGCTTGTACTATGGGAAATATATAGCTGATATTAATATTTAAATAGGTACTTTTTTTGTAAATAAATACATAATATACATAGAAACACCCAGACTAAACACAAATATCTGAAAATGACTAAACAAATATTTGTGTCATGTGGGAATCGAACCCACGACCATCGGCGTAGGGGTACTATCCGCTACGCCATCGCGTCAGTCAAGAAAAACTTGAGTTTTTATAACTTTGTAATGCAACCTTATTCAAAGACGACAAAGACTTAAATCTGTAAGACCTAAATACATATCTGTAAGTATTTGATGTCTTACATCGGGTAACTATGGATATTATGAGAATTTAAGAAAAAACATACAAACATACACTTAAAATATTATTAAATTAAGTAAATAATATAATCTATTTAATCTATAAAGATATTTTTAAATAAAATGGCATACATTTTGTTAAATTGAACCTATTGGGGAGAGTGTACATCTATAGTTCTGTCACATGTTGCAGAAGAAGTGACGATTCTACGTTATTAAAGTGAAATTATATTAAAATATTTACCGATAGTGATGCCGGGGTAAATTTGGAACCCAAATCAGTCGCGTTGTTCAAGATTTGACCAGGTTTTCCAAGAAAAAGTCGCGCAAATGCGCACGGAGTTCGCCACACGGTCGCCATTTTGAATAGCGAATAGAGCGATGGCAAGAGAGCAATAAGAACTATATTTCGTTTCGAAGGAAACATTATGGCGGACGCCTGCAGACATTTGTGCTTTTCAAAAATCGTTTTCTAAGTTTTATAGCGCGTTTATATTGAACTTTTTTGCACATTATGGTGCGTTGTGTGTCTAATTAACTGTTTAAAGTGGTTTTTGGGAGTTCTGTTGAAGGAAATGTGAGTATTTTGTGTGGACATATCTGAGGTGCGCCACGGCTAGGGAAATGATTTGGTGCTTTCGGCGACGCACACGCACATTCGCTCAGCTGTAGGTGGCGTTATATGTCACTCGCGAAGTGAAACTAGCAAAACATGAGATTTTCATGAGTTTCCCGGCGCGTTTTCTAAGTAATACTCGACCAGTACACGATGTAAACAAGTTTTTAACTTTTGTTTTTGATAAATAAACCATGCCGAGATTGTTTTGAACGGTTATTATCTGTAAATTGATGAAAATCGACGCCGACGAGTTAGCAAGCTTGAGGTGACGGCCCGCTATTGTTTATTACGGTATTTCAAGTTACTTTACGCGGAATTTTTGCCGATTTCTCTTAACTTGGTTAAATAACACTATTTTGGTTTTCGGTTTGGATGATTGAGTAAAATATCTAGTATTTATTTATGACTTAACTAGGTACATCATTATGGTAATTTTACCGCAGTTTGTACTTTTACCACGTTGTTAATTGACGCCTATTAGTCTGCTTAATGAGCATATTTTTAATTTTTTTCAGATCCAGATGGAGTATTACGAAGCTACACTGAGATAAAGAACAATTCTACAAAGAACAACTTAAATATTGAATAAATTAAAGACAGAGGTTGTGATATCAACCTTAGGAGCTTATCAGTTAGGTTTAAAGAAATTTGTAAGAAACTATTCTAAGCAATCACATCAAAGTTTAATTTTGTTAAGATTTATATTGTATTGATCAATCTACGGAATATAACTAGCTACCAACCTGATGTCGGAAGTACGGGATCGCCTCCCACCAAACATTCCAACATGAAGACCAAGCAAGCCAAGGAGGAGTTAGAGAAGAGTACAGACGATGACTCAACTGTGGAGCCTAAGACCCGAGCCCGCAAGAAAGCGGATGAGGAAGACAAAAGCAAAGCCTGCCAAGATGAGCCTAAAACATCCAAAGAGCCCAAGAAAAATGTAGCCAAACCTAAAGCAGTAGTAAAAAGAAAGCCTCTGGGAATTAGAAAAGCTTTAAGAAGCAAAAAGGCTGTTCTTAGCAAAGAAGCAGTGAAAAAAGTTATCAAACAAGGTGCAAAACGGGGCCGGAAGCCCAAGCAAGCTATACAGGCTGTAAAAACAGAGACAGCAAGCTCTCAAGAGAAAGATGAAATTCCTATGATTCCTGTGTCCGAGATCAAGAAGGAGCCTATAGAAGACACCACTCCAACCTCAAGATCTTCAAGTCCCCGAGGGCCTGGCAGAAGACCAAGGCTCAGTTCTGATGTTTCTATAATGAAGTCAGTTCTTGCAGACTCTTCCAGCTTGGTAGTTGGTCCACGTACTAGCCCTTACTCCATGCGGTCAGAACGGAGCAATAGCCCATCTTTGACTGAAGCAAAAAATCTCCGTAGAGGCAACCCTCGGAAGGCTAAGACTAACTTACTTAATGAGGTAGTAATTAAAGAACAGAAGAAGCGACGCCGACTTCTTTCTGACTCCAAGGCCTCAGAGACTGAAGGTCTTGAAGACTGTAAAAAACTGAAAAGGGGCCGTTCCTGCTCTAGGGATGGTAGTGAAATATCTAAATGCTCAGATATCACAGAATCAGACTTAAGTCTCAGCGAATCACTCAATGATACAGACAGCAAGGAGCTCAAAAAACTAGATAAAGCTAAGACTGAACTAGACTTAGAAATTGAAAATAATGTACAGATCTCTACTAATGAAAAAGTGCCTTCTCTTATCGATGATTCCAAATTAGCTGAATCCAAACCTATTCCAGAACCAAGTAATATTTCAAACGAAAAAACTAAAAAATCACTGAGCTTGAAAAGAAGTTCATCATTAGACTCTGATAACAATAATAGTAATAGGTTAAAACTAGAAAATTTAAATTCATCTGATGGAGATGAAAAATCAATGGTCAAGACTGAAAATGATACGCTTTTTGAGGCCCGTAGTAGCATATTGAATAGTATGTCAAAAACTTTTAATTCTAAAGAAGTTTCTAAGAATATGAGAAAAGCAAGAAGGGGGAGAAAAGCTGCAGCAGCGACGCGCACTAGCTCTACCCCTGGAATTAAAAATGGAGTCAGTGCTGCCATTAAGGAAGATGATAAGCAGGAAACTCTAGAATCATTATCAAAAGAGATAGATGATCTCATTAATAACTTAGACCAAAATATAGATGGTGATTGCAATATGACCAACGACTCTACTTTATCTGAAAATTCAATTGACCAATTACCAAATAAGTGTATCACCAAGTCTGTGGCTAAAGCACTTACTGAAAGCAATATTATTGTAGCTCCTGAAACTCCTGTAAAAGACAAAGAAAGTGTTTCAGTAACCACTGAAAGCACACCCTCGAAAATTGACGATAGTGAAAATATTAGACTTCACTATGAAGAAGATTCATCTGAAAAAATTATTGAGTCTCCAAAAGAAATTACATACAAACATACGTCTGTAGCCAGCATAGATAAGTTGATGGACCGTTTGAAAGAGTTTGAGGAACTTGACAAGAGAAGGCAAAGACATGAATCAGAATCCAAGTCAGGTGATAATAAACCAGTAATGGTGACTAATGACGTGGTTTTAATTCCAAAATCAGGGGCTGACATCAAGCTGAAAGATATTCATACTGTAAGGTCTCCTGAAAGACCTATGCAAAAAGAAAATGTGATGAGTTGCTTTGAAAATAATTCTGCAATCTCACTGCTGAAAAGGGATCACGTTAGGAAATCAGTTGACGTTGATCTTACGAACTCCGTCACACTTATCAAGAGAAATAGCATCAGCGCGCGCAAGGAATCTACAAGTTCTAACCATTCAAAAGAGACTGATGCTATAAGTATATTTGAGAAATCTTTGGGCAAAGACGTGACTTTGACTGAAATACGGAAGTCAGTAGACAAAACACCGACGATGCAAGCTGAGATTCATCAGTTTGCAACCCTGCATCCTAATAATCCCACTCAAAGCGTAGTTAAATTGGACAGCAATCAAGTATCCATATTACCGCGAATTAGCAATGATGTACAGATCACCAAGAGGAATTCAAGGAACTCGAGAAGCTCAAGAGAATCTCTGTCGCGAAAGTCTTCAGAATCCGGCAATGATGAGGCGATGGCCACTATTGAGAAGATTAAATCTCCGCCTTATCAAGGAAAATCTTCAGAAGTGTCAATTACACCTAGCCCTGTAGCCATAAAATCACCTGAAATTAGACTGCCTGTAGGAGCTGAGGCATTGCCCCCGCCACTAGAAAGTGTCAAAAATATTCCCGTAGATATTACACCAGCCTCTAATGCCAAACCAGAAATTTTAGAGCCCGTAGGAACTACTGAAATTGAGGACTCTTCTAAGCCTGTGATTCCTGAAGTTGTTAAAGCTGATCCTAAAAAAGCTGTGCAAGTTACAAAGGAGAGTGAACTACCTAAAGAAAAATCTGAAGATAAGAAAATGGAGGTTGATGAAAAAACTGTAGAGAAAGCAGAAAATAAACCTGCTGAGAAAGTTGAAGCTGCCACTGTGAAGAATGTGGTAGCAGTTGCAACTGTGGAGAAAGTGGAAGCAGTTGCCACTGTGGAGAAAGCAGAAGCAGCTCTCGTTAAGAAATCTGACGAGACATCCACCAAGAAAACTGAAAAAACTATTGTTGAAAAGCCCGATAGGGCATCTTCAACTAAAGTAGAAGCAGCGCCAGTAGAAAAACCTGAAACGACCACTCCTGTGGAAAAAACTGAAGCAACAGCTAAAGAAATTGTCAAGGAAAAGCCTGGCAAAGCTAGCAGAGGAAGTAAATCAGCTCGAAATTCAGTTGAATGTCAGCCAGGCCCGAGCAATGCATTACACGAAACGCCGGAGAGTCAAAAACGTAAAGAAAACGTGTTGCGAACTCTCGGTCTACTCACTCATAAAGCTGCTAAAGAGGCTAAGATTGAAAAATTGAAGGAGAAAGAACGCATTTATAGCGGAATGATTAACAAGAAATCTTCGAAAACAAGCGGGGACTACACTGGGACACTGAAGACTGTGATCAAGTTGAATCGGGGCACTGGGGAAAGAGATAAGAAGAGGTATAGGAGTTCTTTGAAGATGACTTTCAAGACCAAGAATCGTGGTAAGCTGCAGCCGGAGGAGGGACAGGACCAGAATGAGGACGATACTTACTACACCATCGAGAGGCGCGAGGTGAGCATTTTTGAAGTAAGGTTCACATTTTTTTCATTATGTATTAAAATCCAGACATTTTCATTCCAATTTAACACAGACCCTTACCGCACATTAGTACTTTATAATTGTAATATAGGCATAAAAAGTTGTTTTAATCTTTGATGCCTAATTAGTTTTCTGAACTATTGGCTTTCAGTAGACTTTCTCCTGTGCATTTCCTTGCAATTTTTCCCACCTCTCATTCATTTAATTTTGAAAATCATATTATGTATTTAGGCATTCCTAATGGAGTGTATATTTTTGTCTGCAGGGCGGCGTCGGCGCTACTACGTCTGAGGGTGGGCACAGAAAATCTTACAGTAATCGGCTTAACAATCATGGTGTGTGGATAATACACTCACAATGAACCAACTATGAGCAATAATACTGTGCTCACAGTCTCTAGGTCACTCGGTCATCAGATTCTTTAGGCGTATTTTTGAGTCCATAGATTTCTGATTTCGCATGTCCCTAACTGTCTAGTCTATTTCTACTATCCATATCCGTTCCCTAAAACTCTTGACATGAATGTGTCCGTGATTCGAGGAGAAGAATGTGTAATACGAATGATTAGATCACAGTCTGGCGCATGCCAAATCGGAATTCTACTGATTTTAAAAATACGCCTCACGCACTGGCTCAATGAAAAGAAATACTGGCACAAATAACATAGCCTTTTTTCCTATTTTTTGCGAAGTAAAGTGATTTGCCTATATTGCTCATAGTTCTGCATAGGTCGATTATATTAGCTTATTGATATCTCTCATATTTATAATGTAGGATGATCAGTTTTTCTTTTTTTTTGCGATTGGATCATCAGTGCACGCAAATAATTTTAAGTAATGATTTTTACTCACTGCATGAAAATCTAATAGGTAACAATTCTAACTCCATAATATATCGGTGTGGTGTGTTTGTGATGTTTGATATAATAATGAAAGCAAGGGCTGAATTCTGGATGGCACTGTTAAATATAGTTAATCCAGTAATTGTCTCGTTTAGTAGTGAATCATTGTATGAAATTGAAAATAGATTAAAATAATCTGCTAAGTTAATGTTTTGCAAAATTATATCCATAATTTCACCAAAAGATTAAAATTGTGATAAATGTGCCAAAAATTTGCGTTTATCGTAAATATACACGACTATGTTGTAATCGTAATATTTTCCTTCTTACATGGTCAATGTGTTGACAAGTTTCCCATAATAGTTTTCGACATGGCAGATTCGCGAGTTTCCCGTTGGTATGACGATATCTCCTGTCTTTTTTCGATTCTTCTGTTATGAAATAATGTTTTTTTAGAGTGCTATCCAGTATCAAGCCACTTTGTATGCATCTATTTTATTATAAAAGTGTGTTGCGTGTACTTTGAAGTGTGCATGCATTCGTAAACACCAACCAACCAATCAACAGAAGGCGAGGCGGCGCCGGAACCGGAACCCAAGGAGACCTTGAACCTGGTTATCCCTGAGAAGGCTTCCTCCTTCAGCATCCACCCTGGGAGACTGTGCATGGACCAGTGCTTCTACTGCGGGGGGAAGTTCGGTCTGTTCGACACGCCGTGCCACATCGCACAGATGAAGAGCGCTGACAGACAGAAGAAGGTTTTGGCCAGTAAGTGTTGTTTTTTTTTCTATTTCGTATTGTCATTGAAGCTGGTTACAGGAGAGGAAGGCCTAAAAAAGTTCGGATGGATTGTATAAAAGATGATATGAAGCAACCGGGTGTAAACGAAGATTTGACTGATGATAGAGATGAATGGAAGGAAAAACATGTTGCGCCGACCCCCAATAAATTGTGATAAGGGTAGGCAGATGATGATTGTCCTTGAAGCTGGTTATATTAGCCTCTGAAACTATGGTGCGCGTGGCCTGTGCGGGAGTAGCGATGATTTTAGCATTTATCATTTTCGTGAAATCAGACTTCGGTTGACGGAAAAATTGCGAATCTCCGCAATGCTTTCCTTATGAAAATGATGCTAGTCATGAGCGAAGTTAAACAATCCCTTTTTTCTGTATTTACTTGTGTACGTGAAATAGTACTGGAATAGAACATTCTTTGCTAACTTGGGAACTGTCAAAACTTCCGGGTTAACCCGTTGCATGGGTATTCCCATTAATTATAACGAGTGCAACGACTTAGCTAACTAAATGGATGAATAAGCACACATTTTCTTTTCGCCAGACGAAGAGAAGTTGACCATCGACAGCTGTCTATGCGACGCGTGTTACCGCCACGTGGACAGACGCGCCAACTGCCCCTCGTACCGGAAGCGCCCGGCCAAGCTGATCGAGCTGCCTCTGCAGCGTCCGCAGGATGCGCTCAGCACGTGAGTAACACGCCTCTTTCCCGGGGCAGGCAGGCTGACAGCGGACCCGGACAAATGCCCCTCTACTACAACTATTGTGACGTCTTATGAACGTGTTAGATGCGAGGAGGGTTTTAGTCTTCCCCAGACGAAGAGTAGTTGACAATCGACAGTTGCAATAAAATGATCCAGTGCTTCGGAGGGCACGCGTTCAGTCAAGTGATTCAATGATAGGCTTCTTCGGTTTATTTTTTGACCCACATCAAAAAACCAGAATACAGGTCTTTGATATTTTATGGCTACAAACATGCTACGCCGTAGCACTTTGCTACGAAAAGTTTTTCCTATTTAGAAAACCCATTTCTTATCTCTACCTGTTGATTATATGAAAGCATTAAAGCCGGATCTTTTTGATTTATTGTATTAACTTTAATGCATGTTTATTATTTACGAAATTATAAGTTTCGTTGTCGCAATTATTATGATTAATCACTGTAATTGCTACACGGTGCCGTAGCAAAATAGTAAATTACTGGTAGGGTATTGTAATTAATATAGTAATTTACTGACGGTATATGAAGGGGTGAAGCATAAACTGAACTTAGAACTTACTATATAGTGAAGTAGAACTAATCAACGATGCCAATTCTAGATATTGAAATCTTTATTTCAATGACGATACAGTTTATTTTTGATCTTCTCTAAAAAGTTCGCCGCGCGCGTAAACGTCCGATAGTCTGCAGCGGCCGTTATAGAATGTAGTTTCAGGTGGCAGGCATCTGTGAAAACTTGTAATATGATAGATAGAGTTATACCTTGGTGGCCCAGATGGAAGAGCCGTCGCTAGAACTGTTAGCGAAACTCGCAGGTTCAAATCCTACTTTAATTGTTATTTGATGTTTTAGTTTGCTAACGTCACCTTTTGTTTTTAATAAACCAGCGCCGATACCGCCTTCACGTGGCCTCCACCGTCTAATTCTGTACATTGGTATTATTTGGTTATTCAGAAGCGTGGAGAAGGTGCCGGTGTCGCCGCCCGAGCAGGACGAGAGCGAGGAGGAGCAGGAGTCGAACCCGGTGACGGTGTCGGGGCGGCCCGCCATCTGCCACGCCGCCGGCTGCGCCAAGCAGGCCGACCACTCCATACGGCGCAAGTGGCTCATCAAGATGAGGGCCAGTGTCAATAAACTTGTAAGTTTGTCATACATATAACCGTGACGGTTTAATCTAAGGAGACGGAGCTATTGCTTCCAAATATACATACACATATCAAGCCTTTTTCTCTTACAGGCAGATCGTTAATAGACGTAAAATACGATCGCTATCGCCACGTCTGACAAATATTTGAGGGCCATTTCAGAACGTGTATCGCTATGTCGCCTGTCGCTTAAAATTGTAATACACATGTAACCTTTGAGTTCCTTAGTCGTCTCTTACGACACCCACGGGAATGAAATCGGGGGATGCTATTCTAGCCGGCATCACACGGCTTCTTGATTATATTATATGCAGGGATTTTTTAATCGGGGTTTTGCGATGAACGTATTTTCACTTGAGAGTGTGTTGCGAATCACAGGCATCATTTTGCTGGGAACGGTTAATAACAAGTGGATTAAAATTTATGATACAGCTAATTGATACCTTTCTGAATATGTTTTTTATGTGCGAATCGCATAATTTATGTGGGACTGTTCATCCAAGGCTGTCAGGCCGCTACTGACACATTATTTTAAAACTACGCGACTTATATGGGGCACCTTTAAAGAGGGGAAGCTTAAAAACAAGAAAATTGGTCTAGATTTAATTTAAAGTATATTAAAATGGCAGCACCATTATTCTCCACTTTCAAGTTCGATTTTTTATTTGACGATTGGTGCGGAAGTTATAAACATGCTGATATTTTATGGGGGGTCTGAAAAATGATTTTTCCAAATTTGTAAGGATTATGAAGAAAAACTTTTGAAATAAGGTGAGAACGATTGTTTTTAACTGAATACCAATACATTACGCGTTCATTGCCATAAAAATCAAGGCACCATGCATAGATTTTATTAGGAAATTTCACTATTGTTTTAATGAGAACTAGCAGTTTTGAAAAAATACACTGGGGCACATTTGAATAAATTCCAAACCCGAAGGAAATGACTCCGTAGCAATACTTGTTCAATATGTTGGCCGTTTCAGCTAGAACATAGAAATCGAAGCTCTGGAGTATCTGAAATGTTACTTTTTCAATACATTCATACATACATATAATCACGCCTCTTTCATATAGGGGTATGCAGAGACTACATCTTTCCTCTTGCTACGATCCTTCCTGACACATCTCTTTCGCTTCCTCAACATGCAGCAATCTTTTCATACACGCTCGTTGGTTTAGGGTACTCTTGATCTGATTCAAGTACGTGCGTCTTGGTCTTCCCCTTCCAACGTTCCCATCCACACTCGCCATATACACCTGTTTTGTTAATCTTCTTTCATTCATTCTCTCAATGTGACCAAACCATCTCAGCATTTCTTTTTCTATACCAGTCACTACGTCTTCTTGTAAACCGCAACGTTCTCTAATCACGCTATTCCTTATCCTGTCACTCAATTTCACTCCAATCATACTTCTTAGCGCTCTCATTTCTACCGCATTTATTCTACTTTCTCGTTTTTCTGTCATACCCAACTTTCACTCACATACATAAGTGTTGGAACTAACACTCTTCTATGCACAGCCAGACGTGCCTTATTAGACACTATATGGCTGTTCATAAAGGTATGCAACACTCCATTTACCATGTTTCCGGCATTTACCCTCCTTTCAATATCACTTTCACACTTTCCATCTGATGTAAACTTTTTATTTTTAATAAGGATGGATTTGCCCTTGACTCTAGTCTAGGTCATAGGTCACTAACAGTCTAAGATGGAGCGAGCTCACTCAGAAGAACTTTTATCCCAAATATACAAACTCTTTCACTTGCTCCACCCTCTCTTCTTCTATCATAATGTTACACTCCGTTATACCTTCTTCTTTTTCAAAAACCATTGATTTTGTATTACTTACATTCCTTTCTTTTTCAAAGCCTCATTCATAATGTTTACCATCTTCTGCAACTCTTCAGCCGACGACGCAAGGATAACTTGGTCATCAGCATAGAGAAGACATTTGACGAGTAAACCATTCATTCTTAGTCCATTTTCACACTCTTTCAAATCTGTCAAACAACTATCCACGAATATGTTGAACAGCCATGGTGACGCAACACATCCCTGTCTAACACCTTTCTCGATGTTAAACAGCTCAGTGAAGGCCCCGTTAATCCTGACACAAGCACTGGAATCCTTATATAAGAATTTCAGTGCTCGTACCAAGATGCTGCTCACCCGATGCACGGATAGTGCCGACCACAATTCATTCCTCAGTACTCTATCATAGGCCTTTTGCCAAAAGACTTTTTGGTTCTTTGCCAAAAACTTTTCCGCTATGCACCGCAAGGAATAGACCTGATCCGTACATCCCATCCGCTTGAACATCCCAGACTTTCTCATCAGTTTCTTTCACAACTCTTTCAATCAGTGCCCTTGCATACAGTTTACCGACGACGCTGAGAAGGCTTATACCGCGGTAATTTTTACAGTCTAGCTATGACTTTTTTCCTTGTATAATTTTTCAAATGTCTCTGATACCTGCGTTATACTCATAAATTTTAATTTTCTATACTATGACGCCTAAATACAACATAAAATATCCATCCCACATTTCAATAAAAAATGTTTGTCATAGATGCATTATGTTATAATATAACACTTTTATTTCAAGGCCGCCCCATGGCTGGGAAGGCTGTGTGCTTTGTGTCATGAAATAATTTATGTAGCGTTTTTACTCACAGATAAGCTTCTTAAGCCACAATATACTGAAAGACATAGAAATCGCCATATTGTAAAAGATACAGCCTATTTTTTCAAATTCCTTCAAAGGTGGCCCCGGCCTCCCCTACAGATATCTTTGCTTATCAATGAGGGACGGCCGATGTGGCGCAGTGGTAGTGCGACTGCCTGCGACGCAAAGGTTCCGGGTTCGATTCTCGGTGGGACAGTCACAAAGTTGATATTTATAACTTTGTGAATTTGTTCCCGGTCTGGTTAGGACATTGCAGGGTGAACCAACTGATTGTCCGAAAAGAAATGGTCCCGTGCTTCGGAGGGCACGTTAAGCCGTCGGTCTCGGTTACTGTCTATGATTACTTAGACGGCGGTCGTAACACAACCATGTCAGAGGCCTACTTGTGGTAGCAGGCGGTCGAAAAACTCTGACATCAGGGTACATCGGGTCATTGAACGGCTCGTAGTCCCACACGAAAAGAAAGAAATGAGGGACTACATGAGTATCTTTTAAGCTGAGACTTATTATTACGAGTTGCATATAATGTTTATCCAAGTTTCTGTTGAAGAGTGGCTGAATGCGTGATCTGCAGGTGCAGCTGGAAGGAGACTACCCGGGGCTGCACACGCTGCCGCTCTGCGGGGAGCACTACCGCGCGCTGCTGCCGCTGCTGGCGTGCGCGCTGTGCCGCCGCCGCATCACCAGGCACCACAACTCCCACCTGCTGCACGTGAGTGTCTCCCGCAGCTGCAGCTGGAGGCGACTACCCGGGGCTGCACACGCTGCCGCTCTGCGGGGAGCACTACCGCGCGCTGTGCCGCCGCCGCATCACCAGGCACCACAACTCCCACCTGCTGCACGTGAGTGTCTCCCGCAGCTGCAGCTGGAGGCGACTACCCGGGGCTGCACGCGCCGGGGGAGCACTACCGCGCGCTGTGCCGCCGCCGCATCACCAGGCACCACAACTCCCACCTGCTGCACGTGAGTGTCTCCCGCAGCTGCAGCTGGAGGCGACTACCCGGGGCTGCACACGCTGCCGCTCTGCGGGGAGCACTACCGCGCGCTGTGCCGCCGCCGCATCACCAGGCACCACAACTCCCACCTGCTGCACGTGAGTGTCTCCCGCAGCTGCAGCTGGAGGCGACTACCCGGGGCTGCACGCGCTGGGGGAGCACTACCGCGCGCTGTGCCGCCGCCGCATCACCAGGCACCACAACTCCCACCTGCTGCACGTGAGTCTGTGGCCAGAGGAATTAGTGGCATAACACTCACACAATGCGTCCACGGGCAGGGAAATAGTAAGGGAAGTGGGCAGCGGTTACTCGCGCTGCATCTCGTCAAGCCGCTGCCACGGCTCGAGCTCCCCCGGGTGTCGGTTTACTTGCGTCAGAAGAATGGCAGCAGCATGAGTGGAATATATTGCAACTCGGTCACTCTTATTGCTGCGGGAAGAGTGTCATACAAAGCAATTCAGGCATATTCGCGGCAGCGGCAAGAACAGGAGCATGGTGTGGGGCATTACAGTAGACATAGGGACTGGATATAGGTTTTACTGAATACGAATAATCGACTGAATCATCATCATCATATCAGCCTTTTGCAATCCACTGCTGGACTGCTGCCTCCCCCAGACTACGCCAAAAGGCTCGATCTCCCATTGTTGCTCTAACCTGATCTACGGCAACTCTCGAAATGTCTTACAATAGCTAGACTGGATTTATGACATATCTGGCCTGAGTTACAATTGCTACTCCTGATTTACAAACGCTCAGACCTGATTTACGGTAGAAGTGCCCTGATTCACGATCACTCTGACCAATTTGAAATTGATAATATATAAAAAAAAATATACATAACCGACGGAGTAACGGTGTATTTTAATTGTGAAATAAGTCTTTCAATAGCTAATTATTATTATTCATTGAATTCCAGAATTTCGTGGAAGTGAACCCGCTCCTTGCCTCGGAAGGCATCCCGGTGTCGTTCAGCGAGAAGCCGGCGCTGTGCAAGCTGTGCCGCTACTACTGCTCGCTGCTGAGCAAGCCGCACGAGCACCACCAGCTGGCGCACAAGCACGAGTACAGGCGCAAGTGAGTTTATTTTCTTGTATTTAAACAGACTGGTGTATTCTCTTAAAATTTGGAAAAGGAATTAAACCAGAATAAAATAATTTGTATAGCATACATTTTATTTAAAAAAAAATTAAATCAAGTTACATCCAAATAATATAATATATTTTTTTATTTCAATTTCTTATTTTCATTTATGATAATTATTAACTGACCAAGAATTTGTATGCAACGTTTTTCTACCTTTTTTCCTTGGGGAAAGTTGTTCCTTATCACCAGCCCGTCTCAAGTTTTCACTATCTATCACTAGTAAAATTTCACCCTTTATGTTCATGTGCAAAGAAAGAGAGGCAGAGGTAGACCTAGACGTACCTACTTTACCCAGATAATTAATAACCAACCAAGAATTAGTATGCAACTTTTTATTTCATACGTCTACAACTACATATAGGGTGAAATTATACTTGTAACAGATTAGCGGTGGGTAACTCACGAATGAACGAATGAAAAGAGCGCGCTCTTTACAAAAAGCTCACTCACTCTTGCGTTCAGTGCAATTCATATTAGATCTTGCGCTCCTAGCGCTCTTCAGCTCTTTTCACCCGCCCGAGAGATCGCGAACGAATGCGAACGCGCAGCGAGCGATCAACGAGGACAGATGCATACGTTACTTTCACATGAAAGAGTAAGAGCGCTATAGCGCTCGATGTGCGGCGCCAAGCAGGCGACTCGCGAGTCTCGCGATGATTTCCCGCGGTTTTGGCGGATTTGATTTCTGAGTTTTTGCATTGTAAAATAGACATTATTGTGTAAGGTAATGGCTGAAATTTGGTTACGTAAATAAATACATACATACATAAATAACGCCTATATCCGTAACGGGGTAGGCAGAGCGGTGTATCACTATAGTGACAGGTTGTCAGCCCATCGCCTAAAATTGCAATACAAATCTAACCCTCGAGTCCCTTAGTCGCCTCTTACGACACCCATAGGTACGAAATGGGGTGATGCTATTCTAAGCCGGCATCACACAGTACTAAATAAATGAATTAAGTAATAAAAGTTTTTTATAACTTTTGTTTGGATGAGTGATGAATTGACGATTGTTTTAAGGTAATTAATTAATTTTAGTAATAAATTATTTTATTACGATTTTTGTTTTTACTATTATTTTATAAAGTAAAATCTTTAATTCATTCCGCCTGTTAATCATAAGATCGCTTACTCATCAGTCACTCGTAGATTCGCTAACTCTATTAGCTAAAACACATCGTATAGATCAAAATACTCCGCTGAGCGAAAAGAGTTACTGAGCGCAAAGAGTGATGCACATCTTTAAGTACGAAAGATTGAAATCGCTCTGCTCTTCTTAGTGAGTTGTTTTTCCCACTACTATAACAGATAGTGAAATCCCAAGACGGACTCACAAAGTAAGTATTGGCGGCTGCGCGCACGGACTGGTGATAAGGATCAATTTGCCACAAGGAACATTGAAATATGTCAAAAATATTATACTGTCAAATTATGTTTCAATAAATAAATAAAGGAAAAAGTTGTGTCGTATCAGGAGGTCAAGTCACTAGCAGAAGAGTTTGATTCTTAAATTTGAAGAAGATGTTCATGTCACTTCAACTATTAAATTATTTTTCAAAATATTAACATGTATAATTTTCGAATCTCAAACGATTGTTCTAGATTACTACTTATATACAACATAGAGCTACCGCCGTCGCCGCCGCCACCAACCTCGCCCGTCGACCAGTCTGCCGACCAACCCGCCAACCAACCCGCCAACCAACCTGCCACTCAGCCCGCCGAGGGGGGTGCGGGAGCGGGGGTGGGGGGCAAGAAGAAGTCACGCGGCAAGTGGAAGGTGCGGCTGGATAACAGGAGCGAGGAACACGACCGACACAAGGTGGGTTTACTATTTATACACAAGATTGTCATTTATTCTCATAATTTCATACAATACAAATAAAATTATAAGTAACTGGATACAGGCATTATTAGTTGCACATCGACTGCCTGCCTGCTCATAGATAATAATAATAATTAAAAAAAAACACTCAGCTAATTTAATAAAGATTTCTATAATGTATGTATGAAATACAGGTTTTCATTGAAGATTTTGTGAATTCAAACAAACTCTGAACTATTGGATACAGAAGATCATAGTAGGATATTATCCTTAGTAATGTCACAATGTTACATTTCACTATGAAAGAAAATTTTGGAATGTTTACCTGTTAGGGTATTCAAAGTAAATAAAAGTTCGACTTATCTACAATCTGTTCTTGTCATTGCTTTTGTAAAATGTTCCTATATGTTTCATGTTCACAGGAGGACATGAACGAGGACAACCGCCCAATCGAAGAAGACATAGAAAGCTTAATTTCTTCCAACAAGATCTTAGTACCCGGCGCTAAACCCAACCCCACCACCCCCACCCCCACCAACCCCAGCGCCCCCGACCAGTCAGTGTACGACTTCGACCCCCCGCTCGTAGACAAGCAGACGGAGCTCCAGTACTTGCTCCAGAAGCAGAACAACCCCGCACAGTTCCTGCACAAACTCCCCGATCTCACCAAAGTAGCGAAGACCTCCAAGCCCGCCGGCGTGCACAAGCCCACCCACCTGCACAGGATCAGCGACAAGAACGCCAAGAGGATACACAAGATTGGACAGATATTCGCTCACAGGGACAAGAAAGAGGACGGAGAAATGGACACTTCCGAACCCGTCCTCTTCAAGAACGTGCCGCTCAACGACGAGTGCACCATAGAGTCCATCCCGAACAAGCGCCCGGCCGACATCGACACTTTGAAGAACAAGTGGCAAATGTCCGAAAGTTTCTCGCAAGTCAAGAAAAACCTCAGCGAACTCTCTAAGAAACTGACAGTCGAAAAGGACCCGAAGAAATCCTCCGTCAAGTACCTCAACCCCGTGAAGAGACTCGAAACGAACCCTTCGATATCCGTGCGGGAACTGTTCCCCGGGGAAGAGGAAATGAACCTACAGTGCAGCATCGAGTTCAACAACGTGAAAGCGATCACCCCGGAGGGTTGGGAGAAGTGTAACACCACCATACAGTACGATCTGGAGACCAAGAAGCTTTGGAACGAGTTGCAGCGGCCGTACGGGAACCAATCGAGCTTTCTGAGGCATCTGATTCTGCTGGAGAAGTACTTCAGGAGCGGGGAGCTGGTGCTGTCCCCGCACGCGCGCCCGCACGCCGCCAACTACAGCGACTCCGTGCAGAGTCGCCTGCGCGCGTACGACAACGTGCTCACCGACGCACCGCGCCGCCAGGAGCCTAGCATTAGGTCAGTTACATAACACCTTCCATACAGTGAGCCTAGTATTAGGTCAGTTACATAACACCTTCCATACAGTGAGCCTAGTATTAGGTCAGTTACATAACACCTTCCATACAGTGAGCCTAGTATTAGGTCAGTTACATAACACCTTCCATACAGTGAGCCTAGTATTAGGTCAGTTACAAAACAGCTTCCATACAGTGAGCCTAGTATTAGGTCAGTTACATAACACCTTCCATACAGTGAGCCTAGTATTAGGTCAGTTACATAACACCTTCCATACAGTGAGCCTAGTATTAGGTCAGTTACATAACACCTTCCATACAGTGAGCCTAGTATTAGGTCAGTTACATAACACCTTCCATACAGTGAGCCTAGTATTAGGTCAGTTACAAAACAGCTTCCATACAGTGAGCCTAGTATTAGGTCAGTTACATAACACCTTCCATACAGTGAGCCTAGTATTAGGTCAGTTACAAACACCTTCCATACAGTGAGCCTAGTATTAGGTCAGTTACAAACACCTTCCATACAGTGAGCCTAGTATTAGGTCAGTTACAAAACACCTTCCATACAGTGAGCCTAGTATTAGGTCAGTTACAAAACACCTTCCATACAGTGAGCCTAGTATTAGGTCAGTTACAAAACACCTTCCATACAGTGAGCCTAGTATTAGGTCAGTTACAAAACACCTTCCATACAGTGAGCCTAGTATTAGGTCAGTTACAAAACACCTTCCATACTGTGAGCCTAGTATTAGGTCAGTTACAAAACACCTTCCACACAAGTGTTCCATACAATAGTGTTTTATGCAACTGTTATATAACGGGGGAGTGCGAATGCGAGTGTCTGCTTGTAGCGAGTGATATGAGCATTCTAACGCCTTATTATATGCATTTGCATTCACTATTTTATCTACACTGTACACAAAAATCATTGTATAATATCGTCATATCCTCAAAGTTTCTTAAGGGTTAACTCGAAGGGATCGCTTAATGGGATAAGTCCGCGTTTGTGACATTTCTTGTTTTTGTTTTAACATATGTTTTCTGTATTAGTTTTAAGAAGGTACAACAAAGAGATTATACATACGTCATACATAAATTATATAAAATTAACAAGAAAGAACTCAAGTTCACACAACAATTCGAGTCACATATGATGACATATGCTTTTGTTATTGGTATATTGTTGGCACGAGATGTAAAAAAGCGACAAAAATTCATTCCATTTCTCCTTTTTATCGTAAATCAAAAAGAAATAATAGAATTTCTTTTAAATACTGAATCTAAATTTTTCTAGAATCTACTCATTTTTGCATAGGTTGTTGCTATGACAGTTCTCATACTGAGGCGCAGAGGCTCATTCTCGTTCCCATCCACACTTTCCATATACACCTGTTTCGTTAATCTTCTTTCATCCATTCTCTCTACATTACCAAACCATCTAAGCATACCCTTTTCTACACCAGTCACTACGTTTTCTTTTATACCACAATGTTCCAAAAAAAACATATTGTTTATGTATTTAATTTGTTCCAGCCTGGTGGAGTACCGCAAGCGGCCCAGCAACGGCAAGAGCCTGCTCCGCACCAACCGCAACGACGACATGCCGCCCCCCCTCCCGCCGCCCCCGCACCCCGCCCCCGCCCCCGCGTTCGCTAAACACAAGCACAAGGCGGATAAAGCCAAGAAGCAGTTGCCGCCCGAGCTCATAGCCATCAACGCGCCCAGGAAGGTGGGTGATGTACGTACATACACACATGCATATGTATCTTATCTTAATTAGCCTACATCGTCCCACTGCTGGGCAAACGCCTCCTCCCTCTTCTCTTTCCATCCTGTTCTACTCTGGGCCTCCAAGTGCCAGTCTTTGCTAAAGGCATCTAGCTCGTCTCGCCACCTGCGACGGGGTCTTCCGCGGCGTCGTCTCGATGTGGGTGGTTGCTACAAACTTGTTATTTTTGCCCACAATTCGTCTGGCATACGACAAACGTGACCGGCCCAATCCCACTTAAGCTTGGCTGCAGAATGGGCAGCGTAAGGAATTTTCGTTTTGGAACGCAATATGGAATGCCTGACCCGATCAGTCCGCTTCAGGCCAAACACACTGCGCTCCATGGCACGCTGACAAATCTTGAGGCTGGACCTTTGAGCTTCCGTGAAAGACCATGTCTGAGCACCGTAGGTGAGGATTGGGAGAATGCATACGTCCGTTTAAGCGAAATTATAACTTTATTCATCTAAATGACTTAAAATGCATATAATGCATCTCATAAAAAGATCGTTACCAATTTTTGTATTATTAATTATTATTAAAATCATAATGCTATGCTTTTCCTAGGTTGCCTGGAAGAGATTGCCTAATGGCAATAAGGCCGCCTAACTGTAAAACTTAAAACTAAATACTAATGTATTAAGTTTTAAGCTATCAATGTTATTCTGTTCTTTTGGTGTACAATAAAAGCATATTGTATTGTATTATTGTATTGTATGCGCGGCAAAAAAACTCAAATTTTTCTAGTCCATTACATTATGTCGGTCTAACTATCTCTTACATACTTACTAAAAAATATGATTGTCTTCCACAGGCCATACAGAGCGTCTTACACAACATACAACAACTAGTGAAGGGCGTGAGCGCGTCCGACCCCACAGAGCTCGCGCGCACAGACCCCCCACCCCCACCCACTCCCCCACCCCCACCCCCACCCGCGCCACCACAACCCCCCACCACCAAACCAGACCCCCCTAAAGACAAACCAGAGACCGCCAAAGAGAAAACAGACAAACCAGAGCCGGTGAAAGAGAAAGCTGAGCCGATGAAGGAGAAACCCGACACGCCCAATCCCAAAGAGAAGAGTGAGGAGAAGAAGGTGAAGAAGAAGAACCCAACTAGCAAACCCTGGCGGCCCACGCTCATGCCCATCACGCCGGTGAGTTTGTTTAAACTATATTTATTTTCTGTACTTACAAGAGCTGGAATAATAGTATACATACTTTTTACTTATATGACCTAAAGTATTGTGTGGCTGTACACCGTGTTGCGAAGAAAATGCATTTAATTGGACACGTGTAGGGCATCTTATGGGATAACGAGAAGTATTTTTCGATTTCCTGTACAAAGCCAGCCTTTTGGCACATCAAGTCTACTTTACCAAAAATACCACTTTGCCAAAATTATCACTTTTTCAATCATATTATTGTTAATTATGTATCGTTTTTTCTGCATTGGTCCCATAATGAATATTGTTTAGTTATTAAGCTCTAAAACAACTTGTCCAATTTAGTGTTCCATTTTTTTGTCTTTCATGAGCAGCGCCTTGTAGAAGTGCATCTTTCATTTTGTAGCTGATGAAACTACTATATTATGAAATTTAAGATAGGGTTTCAGTTTGTTATTACTGATTTATGTAATAGGTAGTCGAGCACTTTATTTTAGTATTACCAATTTTAATAGTCTTAGAATTCGTAATAATCAATCAATATACGCGTTTCTGGGACAATGCATTAGAGCTTCTTACTAAACAATTTTCATTATGGGACCAATTTTAAACAAAATGAGGAAAATATCCGGTCTACCGTACAATTTTAGTCAGCTCATCTTGAATTTTGTATTCTTCTTATATTTAAGAGCGCAGCTCTTGTCGGTGGAGTAACCGCCATTCTTGTCGTCTCTCTGCCAGTGATTTGACCTCCTGATACGACACGACACAACCGTTTCTTTTATTTGGTCAAAGTAATTTCGTCTTGGTTGGCCTCGACCTCTTCTGCCTTCTACTTTTCATTACACGATGTTTTTCGCGAATTGATCGTGTCGTATCAGGTGCCCCATCAGCTTTCCCCTTCTATTTTCTATGGTTCTCAACAAACTTCTCTTTTCGTTAACTCTCTAACTCTCTGAAGAACGTCCAGCTAATTTTCTCCATCCTCCTCCAACATCACATCTCAAATGCTTCAAGCCTCTCTTTGTCTCTCTGGGTAGTATAGTCCACGTCTCGCTTCCGTACAGTGCTATGCTCCAGACGGCTTTGATGAGTCGCTTCTTAACTTATTGGAAATTTTTGATGTCATAAATTTTTTCTTTGTTTTGAAGGCATTTTTAGCCATAGAGACCCTTGATGTTATATATGCTGTACACCTAGAGTCATGGGTGATAAGACTGCCTAAGTATCTAAAGCTATTGACCTGCTCTATAATTAAATTGTTGAGTGATATAGGAGAATTCGCAGTTTGTTTCTTAGATGTTGTAAGTGTTTTTGTTTTAGCTATGTTGATCTTAAGCCCAAATTCTTTAAAAGTTACATCCATGTAGGTTAAAAGTTGCTGCAGTTGATCAGAGCTTTCAGATAGTTCTGCTATGTCATCTGCGAATCTCACAAAACAGATCCTCTCCCCATTTATCCTTACCCCCCCTTTCTGATTCTATAATTTTCTTTATGACGCACTCAATAAATATGTTGAATATTATTGGCGAGAGCGGACACCCCTGCCTGACTCCTTGTCGAATTTTCGCTGTGCCCTTTTCTTCTCCTATTTCTATGATAGTTTCTTGTTCATTTTGGTATATTATTCTACGATCTCTGTAATCAAGTCCAGCGGTTTTCAAGATACTCATCATTTTCTTTCAGTCTACCTCCAAGTCGATGAAAGCTATGTGTGTGTTCAGTGATAAATCCATTCTCCTATCTATGATTAACCTTAATGCCAATTCAACCTCTCTAGTACCTTTTGTTTTGTCTGAACCCATACTGATCAGGGCCAATGGATTCCTCAGCTTTTGGTCTTATTCTGTTTTGGATTATTTTTAGTAAAATTTTAGAGGCTTGCGATACAAGACTTCATGCTCTTCGCATTTCAATGTGTTTGTCTTTTTCGGTATAGTTACAATTTTACTTATTTGAAAATCTCTTGGTACTTTTTCTTTTATGTACATCTCCTGAATAAAATTAAATATTTCTGTCAAAAGTGAGTCATAAACAGTATTTTTAAATGTCTCTATTAATATCCCATCGTCTCCTGCGGCTTTGCCATTTTTGATACTGTTTATTGCTTTAAAGAACTCTTCTTTTAGAATGGGTTTCCTCTAGTTCTATATCTTCTTCATCCAGTCCTTGACCTTCATAAAGCTGTTCTATGTATCTTTTCTAACTTTCCAGTTTATCATTACTATTTAAAAGATCTCTGTACTAATTGGTTGGTCTATGTTTTATATTTAATTGTTTATGGTATTGTCGATAAGTCGTTTCTGCATGTATTCAACTTTTCACAGAGTTTAACTACATTATCTTCTCTTTCCTCTCCACATCTTCACGTTATTTTATTAGTGAGTTGTCTGTATTTTACTATCGAATTTTGTGTAGGAAGTCGAAATTATTTCTCATTTTAGAACATTGGCTCCATAATAAAAATTGTGCTGTAAGATGCCGTAAACTACGTATCTAATTTAATACATTTCCTATACATGGTGTAAAAAAATTAGCTAAGAATATTCTAAGGGGTGAACCAGTACGTGAAACTGAACAACTTTCCCCAAGGAGCATAGTTCGAAATATGAAAAAAAAAATTGGCCCTCCCATACAAATTATCCCGCCCGGAACACACTAAGTATGGGAGGGTCAAATTATTTTTTCATATTTCGACCTATGTTGACCATATTATGGTCATGTTTGAATGAATATATCCAGGAGAACGTGTCCCGCATCGCGCGCGAGCCGACGCAGACGGCGGTGGACGGGCGGCAGCTGCCGTCGCTCGTGCAGGTGATGTCCTCCGGGAAGCGCTACCACATCACGCTGCAGGACTACAACAAGATGTGCGTCATGCGCCGCGAGAAGCTGCAGCAGCTGCAGGCCGGCGACCTCACCGAGGTGCACGCCTCCGCCATGCTGGGCAACGGCGGCACCGTCACCGTGCGGGACAGGGAGGACAAGCCGGTGCCCGAGCTCACGCAGATCTCGACCAACGCCGCCACCATACTCAAAAACGTCGGCCTCAAGAACATCACCATCGCGCCCATCCCGGCCAAGACTGCCACCATGACGTCACACACGGTCGTGTCCTCGCCCGCGCTCACCGTCACCTCCACGCAGCTCAAGCTGCCGCAGCTGCCGGCCGTGTCCATCACCAGCGAGGCCGTCAGCATGCCCAAGATACCCAAGTCTCTCACCGTCATTCCTCAGACCGTTATGACTCAGAATATCGTAGCTAATGTGGTCCCGAGTGGACCCTTCGTGGCCGTGTCGCAGGGGGCGGTGGTGCCGCAGGGGGCGGTGGTGACGATGCTGCCGCAGGGGGCGGTGGCGCAGCTCGTGCCGCAGGACTCGCGCCCATAGCCCCCCCGCCTCGTGTTCCTGCTCGTGCAGGGGAACAAACTTACTAATGGACCTATTGTGCTTTAAAACATGGTTACAAAAAACCGCCCTAAAGCTTGATAAGTGCACTAAAAATGGACCTTATGAGTGCTTCAAAGAGACCTCGAGGGTCGCTAGGCGACTGTGCGCGCTGAATATAACCTTAATACCCGTGGATAACTTTTAAGCACCGCAGGAGCTCGTATTAAAGAACCTTCTCTGAGGCAATGTCGCTCTTGTCAATCACATAACATTTCATTACGAGATGAAAACAAAATTTTTTGTGAATAGGTTTTACTATAAATTGTGTTATCATTGAGTAGTAAATGTATTGGTGATAGCGGCGCTAGACTCGTCCGGGATTATGCGGCACTCAGCGCATAGCGAAATGGACGCATTAAATGATAAATGGTGATATTCAGTAGGAAAGTGATAGTGAGACACTGAGTGTTGGGTTTCGAAGTGAAACGCGAAAAGTGAGAGCAACCGCAGCCTTAATAATGTTATATGTGTGTATATACTAGTGTATAGTGTAGTGTAGCGAGCGAACTAGCGCTGTGAATATCGGTGACAACAATTCGGTTGAAATGTATCATTATTACACGGTAATTAACTTTTATTTCTATTTGTTTGTGCAAATGATACGCTGTAGTATTATCAGTGTTTAAAGTTACATTTATGTTTCGTGTTTGTTTAATTTAAATTCAATCTGGCCATTCATATTTATATTTAAAATTTGCTGTTTACAATACTAATAGATATACAAAATATAAGCTACACTAAGTGTTTAGTATTCTTATTGTAGAACTCGACATCTGGTAAATTGATAATTTTATTAGTTAAATATTAGAGGACTTAAAATTTATAAGACTAAAACTTCCTCTAGTCATGTTCAAATATTTTTGCATTTATAATTAATCACTTATTTAAAACAAACTCCTGACAAATGCGTATCATTTGCATGAAGTGACTAATAATGTTAAATAAATATAAGTATAAACATGTATGTGTATACTCTGACCAGGAAAATAAAGAATTATGAATGATATAATGTATATTTTATAATGTATCTGTTGTGAAGACTCCGCAATAAAATGATGTTCCTGTTGTTGGGTTAATTGTTTATATTTCTGGTCGGCAAAACTATGATAAAAATATTGCAAATATATAAGACTCGATTCTGGAGGCCACTTGTTACAGCTGATTATAAGACAGCCTTGTCGCATTACTATTGACAACTGAAAAAAGAATAATTTATTATGCTATTTATAATTTTTGATTTTAAGTGTCACCTCCATGTATCGAATGCACCTCAAACTAACCTTTTATGAAGTCTTATTAAAATTGAGCGGTTATTTCTAAACCACGGCTGACAACTATTACGGCATAATCCGCCAATTGTAAAGACAGGAAGGGTGTAGGTTGAGGTGTTGTCGATATGAAAACCCATTTCTTTAGTTATTTTTAAACTCTATTGGAACCATATTTTATTTAGCTTTAGAATGTGTCATTCAGAATTGAGTCCATTGTTTAATAGGAAGACCTTTAATTTGGTCTGTGTCTATATTTTTGCACCTTACTATTAGAGATGTAAACTTCATATTATGGCCTGAAAGTATTTTTGTTAATAATTATCATTGGCTTCTCTGAAAGAATAAAATATACTTATCATGAAAATCTGTCACGTATTTTCTTTTCTATTTCCTATTTCTTTGCCACCAGAAATTGAATGAATCACCTTATTTTTTTTATATGCACTTCAGGAGTCAACACTCTTTTGTAAGTTGCAAAAATCGACCATTCTTTGGTTTAATTAGGAACATTAATAAGTAAAAGAGTATTTTTGTCCATAGTTCGTAAGTTCAAAAAATCTTATTAGGCTACTCTGGAAATATGGTTCAGCACTTTTCATTTAAATCACGTATAATAGATAAAATTATATATTATTTTAAACAGTCCATTATACTAAATATAATACAACTCCTAAGCTCTAATTCTCATAAGATACACTATATTTTGAATCATTAAAACTTATATTACCAGTAAGTAGTAAAACTACTGCGAATAAGTACGATGGATGTAAAAACCCTAAACAACTATTTATAATCACATCATTACAAGAATACAAAAGTCGGTCCAAAGATTGATAGACTAATAGATGGGATTTGTTCTATCATAGAATTATACAGTGGGGCTCGAATAGTGACGTCCAAAGACAACATTTTTATGTCTTATACTGAGGGGGTATCCAATCACCACCATGTATGTTCCGCGATTCATAGTAGTTTCCGAGTTATTCAACATGTAAATGTGAGTGGAAAAGATTCGGCTGGCTGTATTGTTTTTCTTTTATGGTGTGCTAGAAAGGACCAATAATCAAGATTAAGTATGCTACAAAAACAACCACTCTAAAAACCCTATGCCGAAAGTTAAAATACCTGTTGTTTGAATTTCCAATATAACTTTAAAAATTTAATAAACCTGAAACTACAAAAAATCGCGGTACATACATGGGGGTGATTCGGATACCCCAATTCAATTTTGTCTTTGGTCGTCACGTCACTATTCAGGCTATCCTGTACATAAAGGTTACAATCAAAATTTGAAACAGATATTCTTCCAAAGATATAATAGCAGTACGATTGAGGACTCAATTCTAGATGTCCTTTTGAGTTTATTATTCTTAATGTGACTGTATTACTCGTCATAAATTTACCTTAAGGAAGTGGCAACCAGAATTGAGTCCACAAATATAAACATTTAAGTTATACCTTCCTGTGCGAAATCCGAATAAGAGGTATTAATTTGTCTAATAAACATATCCTTTCAAATGATGTCGTCTTTTCGTATATATCTTCCTCATCTTATGGACAGTATAAATAAGCTGCTAAAAGTCGATAATATATCAATTACACCTAGAAATATTTATTTAAGATGGTTTTCCACAAAGCATCGCTTCGTATATTCTACAAATTATTCAGATTTCTTTTGATGTTTCGTTCCTTTTGTGCGTTTCCATTTCATCCTGCGATTTTGAAACCACACTTTCACCTGTAAAAACAAAATAAGCAGGTGCTTAAAATTAAATAAGTAGGTACGCCGTGTGATGCCGGCTTAGAATAGCATCACCACATTTCTTTCCCTTGGGAGTCGTAAGAGGCGACTAAGGGACTCGGGGGTGTGTATTGCAATTTAAGGCGATGGGCTGCCAACCTGTCACTATGGCGATACACAATTTTCCGGATGGTCCACAAATATTTGTCAGACGTGGCGTAAATTACAGTTTTGCGGCCGTTTACGCTCTGCCTACCCTGCTAGGGATTATAGGCGTGATATGTGTAGGTACTTACGGTAAGGCCATCTCAATAAGCCATATGTGACAGCTGGCAGATTCGTGCCAATGCTATGGCGAACGTCCATTTTCCTTTGTTGACATCTCGTTTAGTTTGGCACTGACAGCTGTCAAATATGGCTTATTGGGATGGCCTTACTTTAATACCACCAATTGTTCGCGCGCTGTCATACATTACATAACGCATTCGCTTTATTTTGAGCAAGTTGGCAAATCAATTGAAACTATGGATTGAAACGTCGAGATTGTAAGCGCTCAAAGATAGTATATTTTATTACTTTGAAAAGTGTAGTCGTGAACGACCTCGACAGTAGCGCCACTTCACAAAATAAAAGTTTGCTCTTTATACAAACAAGCTTTCAGAATGTCCGTTGCCCAAGTTTTTAGTAAAATGAACCTGCAAACACAATGAAATATTCGCTATTATTAAAGTTACGGCAAAAAGTGCCTCAAAACAGCCACTTTTGGTATTAATTCCCATAACTTTAATTACAGCGAATATTTCATTGAGTTTGTCTACACTAATATAATAAAGAGGAAAGTTTTGTTTTTTTGTTTTTTTGTTTGTTTGTATGTAATCGATAAACTCCGAAACTACTAGACCGATTTTCAAAATTCTTTCACCATTAGAAAGCTACAACATTCCTGAGTAACATAGGCTACTTTTTACCGCGGGAAAATTCCTCATTCCCACGGGAAAACGGTTAGATGCAGGAAAAGCGGGAAATATAGCGGATATTACCCAAATTAGCCAAACCGATTTAGCGATCTTCGTGAAATTTGGCACTGATATTGGTGGTATATTGAAAACGGACTTGGACTACTTTTTGTCAGCACTTGAGGATCTGGAGTACTTGATGGAGGGCACCAGGAGCACAGTTAAACTATAAGAGATACGAAAATGGCTTCATAGCAAAAGTTGTTCAGCATGACGGGGCGCTTCTGCTGACACATGGTTATCGAGGATCTGGAGTACCTGATGCAGACCACCAGCATCCCATCTAAACTATATGAGATACGGTAATGGTTTCAAAGTAAAAGTTGTTTATCATGACCGGCCGCTTTTGTTGGCACTTGGTCATTGAGGGTCTGGAGTACTTGATGGTGGGCACCAGGAGCACTGTAAAACTATATGAGATTCGATAATGGCTTGATAGCAATAGTTGTTCAGCATGACGGGCCGCTTCTGCTGGAACATGGTCATCAAGGATCTGGAGTACCTGATGCAGACCACCAGCATCCCATCTAAACTAGAAGAGCTACGGTAATGGCTTCAAAGTAAAAGTTGTTTAGCATGACGGGCTGCTATTGTTGGTACATGGTCATCGAGGGTCTGGAGTACCTAAAGCAGACCACCAGCATCCCATTTAAACTACAGGAGATAAGGTATCGGCATCAAATTAAAAGTTGTTTAACATGACGGGCCGCTTTTGCTGGCACATGGTCCTGTTGAGTCACTTCTGCTGGAACGGAGTAAAGAAGTAAACTACTTTTTATTGCGGGCGAAGATCCAATTTCTACGGGAAAACTGGTAAGTAGCAGCGGGTGAAACCGCTGGGCAGGCCGCTAGTAGGTTATAATTTAACTTAAGGATAATACTCAAAACAACGGACATTCTGATAAATTGTTATTGTTTAAAGAGATTTTTTTTGTGTAGTTTCGTCACTGTCGTGCCGTGAAGTGAGGTCGTTCACGAGTACACTCGCGTAAAGTGCGCGTTGGGCTGGTTGTTTGAACAACCACACAAACTTCTCCGGGCTCCCCACAAAATAGTCAGGTGTGGGTAGATTTCAAAGCCCTGGGGCTAGAATTGCAGAGTCCAGCCCGAAAATAAAATTAAATCAGGACATAAACTTGATTAATCCAAAATATAATTTATTATTTACCCTGTGATGCCGGCTTAGAATAGCCTCACCCCATTTCTATCCCGACCAAGAGACTCGAGGGTGTGTATTGCAATTTTAGGAGATGGGCTGACAACCTGTCACTATGACGATACACAATTTTCCGAATAACCCTCAAATATTTGTGAGACGTGGCGTAAATGTCCGTTTTTTGCGGCCGTTTACGCTCTGCCTTCCCCGCAAGGGATTATAGGCGTGATGTGTATGTATGTGTGTGTATGATTTATTATTAACTAGCGTTTCACCCACTTTTTCCCGCGGGACAAAGATCTTTTCCCGGCATGAATTATACAGAAAAACCTCCCTCTTGATATCTCTATCCATTTAAGAAAACCAAGGTACCGGGTTCTCGGTGGGTCACTCACAAAGTTGATACTTATCACTTTGGTAATCTGTTCCTAGTCTGGTTAGGACATTGCAGGCTGAACCACCTGATTGTCCGAAAAAAAGATGGTTCCGTCCTTCAGAGGGCACTTCAAGCCGTCGTCGGCAATGATTACTTAGACGGCGGTCGTGCGTTACACAACCATGTCTGAGGCCTACTACTAGAAGCAGGTGGTTGAAAAACTGACACCAGTGTTCATCAGGTCATTGGATGACTCGGTATCCCACACGAAAAGAAGAAGAAAGAAAACCACATCATAATCCGTTGCGTTATTTTAAAGATCTAATCATACATACATAGGGGGACACGGAAAGCGAAGCTGAAGCTTCATTCTACCACTATTTAGACATAGTTACACTTTGTTAATCTCCAAATCGTCTCTTACCTGCCTCTCCGTAAGATGTAGGGCCACAGAAATCTCGTACCGCCTCAGTCTGGTCAAGTAGTTGGCTCTTGTGAACTCCGCCTCCAAGCTCCGGATTTGCGCCTTGGTAAACGCTGTGCGCTCCTTTCTGCCGGTGCTGGCGGCTGATGAACGGCTGTCTGTGAACACAAGGAAAATTAAGTTACCCACACACACATATAATCACTACTAAGTATAATCCCTTGCGGGGTAGGCAGAGCGTAAACGGCAGCAGAAAACGGACAAATAAGTAGGTAACGTGAAGGAGTGAGGGTCATCCGGAAAATTGTGTTTCGCCATAGGGACAGGTTGTCAGCCCATCGCCTAAAATTAAAAATTAAGTTTTACCGACTTAATCGGTTAAAAGCAGTGAGCCTCACTGAAGAAGGCCAGCTACGTAGGTAGGAATTTTCCTAGAGTTTGCGCATCACACAAGTACTCATGAAACTGAACAACTTTCGCAATGGAACATTGGTCGAAAAATATTTAATAAAACTGGATCTCCCATCGCAAATTCACCATCTGATCGGCAATTTTATATAGGAGGTCAAATTTTTTCGGCTTGTCTTACTCTTACTCCCTGTATACATAGGTACATATATCACGACTTATCCCTTGCGGGTTAGGCAAGGCTGTAAAACAGACATTTACGCCACGTTTGACAAACATTTTAGAGTCATTCAGGAAATTGTGTATCACTATAGTGACAGGTTGTCAGCCCATCGCCTACTGTAGATAGAAATGGCTGCGGGTGGGTGGGTGCGGACGGCAGCAGCATGGTTCCGATCCGACAGCATCGATCATATAAGTAGGTACTTAGATATTTTTCTGAAAACTCGATCTGCATGGCAATGAATGCCCGTCCAACCTTAACTAGAAACAAATCCAGCCTTAGTAAGTAGAAATAAAAATCTTTTACCCCTGTATTGTTCCCATCCGGAAATCGAACTCGGGACTTTCGGAAATCAAGAGCCCAAGGCTCAGACACGCCAACTGTTTATTGGTATTGCGATCGATATATAACCAACCTTTTTATATATCGATGGGTAGGTATTACGCGAGCACGACATAAATTAGCTAACCCAAACTAGCTAGGTATGTGATTCTGTATAGGAGTTCCAGAGCTTTACGGTTTTTTTTTACATCGATAATATCATCAATATTATATTACTATTAGGACAACCAATTGTAGTTTCAATAGGTAATGATGTAAATTTAACATAAGAGAGAGACATAAATGTACTAAGTACATCTAAAGGTGCCACAGCATAATGCTGTAAGTACAACTTGTTTTAAATAGTAAAAATATGTACATATATACATAATTTTTCCAGACGTATAGGTACGTCGTCGCCCCAGTCACGTCGTTTGCATAAACAAAACAAGTTGGCAATAAAACACCACCTGCGTGCGATGCGCTTGCGCATATAAAGCTGGTGCAGTGGCGCAGTGACAAGCGTGTCATAAAGCGCGATCGGACAAACAAACAAACATGGCGCCGGCGCTGGATATCATCAACGCATATGGTGGCCAATTGGCCAGGGTACATACTTACATACCTAAGTATACATACTTACATATCACTCCTGTATCCCTTGCGGGGTAGGCAAAGCGTAAAGGGTCGTTATCGCCACGCGTCTGACAAATAAGTATTTACGTATAATTTAAGATAGGATTAGAGATTTACCGTATAGTGCTGGCTTAGAATAGCATCACCCTTATTCTACTTGTGGATGGAAAGTATGAAGCGACTAATAGATAATCATCTAGGGAATGGGCAGCAGCGTTCCCTGTGAATGCAACATCTTGCCTTGCGCTCGATAATCCGCATGCCAAGCGTGGTGAGTATGGCATAGAGGAGGAGGCTCTTGTCTAGTCCGGGGTCGCTGGTAAGTTTTGACAGCGTAGTTAGTGCATCGGAGGGCACGGATGCCGTTTTACAAATCGCATACAATGAGCACCGGATAGTGTATAACAGCGCTCTGAATATATGGGTCAACCATTCATTACGTTCTTTTAATTTCATCACAGGTATACAGGGTGTGTCGCAAAAGATCATCAATGCTAATAACTTTTGAAAATTATTATGCAGTAGGTAAGCTTAGGTACCTACTGTTGCGTCAATTTAATTACCGTTAAGATAAATGTTAAGAAAGTTAAATTGCTGTTAGCCAAATAAAATTGGGTACCTATACCTTCCTACTTACTACTAGCTGCATCTCTAGTTACGTCAACCATCAATCAAAATCAACAACTTAACATATTTAATACAGTTAATAAGGACAACCAGCTTAGATCCCCAAAATATGTAAATTGACGTCCTGCTGATAGTACTTACCTACCAATCTTTTTCTAGTAGATTTGTTGTGGAAAGCCCCAATCGTTTATGTGTTAGGCAATTGTGGCGTGATTATATTCAAAAATTGAGTTATACAGGGTACTTCCATTCCAGGCGTCTCACTGGGTCTCAGTCGTATTTTTAAATAGCTACAGCACTAGAGTGGAAGGAAATAAGAAATTAGGTAGCATCACCCTACTTCTAGTAATGAAGCCGCGGTCGGAAAGACAACTGAAAATGATTTATCTCGGAGCGTGGTGAAATACGGCCAGTATGGGACCTCCTATGTACACTTATCTCAATTGATCCGACCTCTCGCACCAATTTCGCATTCATTTGATAAACCGAACTGGGGACCGACAAACGTTGCAGATGTTGCGGCTAATCCTCATACTGATACTTGTAACAGGAGTTACGCATTCGCTCAAAGGCGAGGACGACTTAAGCGATTGCCTCAAGATAACCCACTTCTCAACAGTAGTCGACTTTGAGGAAGTATCCGGGAAATGGATATCAGTGTATTCAAGCCGGTACAAAGATCCAGACAAGTGTAGGGAGATTACGATCACACCGGCTTCCAAAGAAGATGTTAAAAGTATCAAAACGCGATGCAACGGAACCACACCGAAGTCGTTTCCGTTCAGACAGACCGTCGGCTTCAACTGGGACCAGACGATCAAGAAGGTGTCATTCTCGAACACGTTGAACGACACGATAATATCGAAGATGAACGACACGTACAAAGTTCTGTTGGATTGTGATATGTTTATCTACATAGAGTGTCGGAAGTACCGGGACAATTTGGTGTTGTTCGCGTGGAACGACGCCGGTAAGGGACACCCGGAGTTTATTCAGCTGGCGGAGGACGAGCCGTCGAGGTGCCTCGTCGATGACAAGTTAACTGAAATCGGCTATCCCCTGCTGCCACAGTACAGCCACAAATATGAATTCTGTCATCTGCATAACGAATGATAATGGGCAAGTAAAAGTTGAAATAAACATTTAAAACTACAAGCTAATGTAACTTTTTTGTAAATTGTACAGTTTATATTATCAAAAGCACATCCAACCTACCAATTTTAAGGTCCAACTTATAGTGGTTACTCTTAGTAACTACCTATATAAAATGCAAGTGAAAGTAGATCCCTGATTTACTGCCGACAGTCCCTACCTACCTACTTATGTTTTCAAATATTTGATAGCTATCCGCCGTTATTAAATTCTGGTCACTCTGTCTTAGTGATCGTATAGTTAGGTAGATAGGAAGGTTCTAATTTAAGAATTAGTTTGATGGGAATCAAACATTTATTGTAAAGTCTATGTTATAAATAAATATTTTAGTATGTAGATACATTTCGTTTTCATGTGGAACACTGAGCTGACCAACGACCCGAATAACTGTCGTGTTTTTCACCCGTCTATTACTACTAGACTTCTGACATGGTTGTGTAGGACAGCCGTCTAAGCAATCATAGACAGCAACCGGCACCGACGACTTAAACCTGACTTCCGAGGTACGGAACCATCTTTCTTATCTACAATCAGTGCCCGATATTATCAAACTACAGGCTACAATTTTACAGGTGAAATTCGATCTTTATTGCGTAGTCGGTTAGCCATTATAATACCAGGAATATGATCCGGCTACGCAATGTACTATGAATTTCACCTGTAGACTTGTAGCCTGTAGTTTCATAACATAGGCACCTTGGTGGTTCAGCCTACAATGTCCTTTCCAGACTGGTAACAAATTCACAAAGTCCTTAATATACCAACTTTGTGAATGCTTCACCGAGAATTGAACCCGTAATCTTTGTGTCGCAAGCAGTCGCACTACCACTGCGATGCGCCACATCACATCGATTGATACTACTCGTACTTAATTGTTGACTCAATACACAGTCAATAGTTTGTTTGCCTTTGCTTTGTTCAGTCAAATCCAAAAACGAGACTGGAAACAAATTCACTATTAGTAATAATACCTATCAACTGTGAGTGTCGTTACGTCCAATCATTAAATAGGGTCCACTATTTCGGATTTTATTTAGTATAACATGCGACAAAAATCTTTCATAAAGTAGAAGAATAAATACATCACCTTCTTCGCTGAATCCTCGACTGGCTACTTCACCGCTGGTTTCCTCCTTGACCACCACTTGACTGGCGCCCCACTCGTTCCAGTCCCACTCATAGCCAGAATTCTCCATAAAATGCCTTTCTGAGGTATACTCATACATCATCGGTAGATAACTTGGATAAAAAACTTCAGGATTCTGCCGGAAAACCACGTGGTCAATTTCTTCGTAATTCTGTTCACTTGGCTGTTCATCCTTATGATCATAGTCGTCGTTTTGCAAAAATATGTTTGAACGCAAAAACTCCATCTTTTTTCTTTTAAGAATGCGCGCGAAAAACCTTCATCTAAGTATATTTTGTATCGTTGTCGAACTGTTTTACATGACCTTTCAATTTGTGTTTTCTTTCTTCTAATATTTTTAATCGATCAGTAAAAAACACTGAAATTCAGCTGCCGTCGTCACGTTAATGTTTAGATCTCGAGACCTACTGCGTATGCGCCGGAATCATTGCTAATGAGCTTATGAGGGCGGAGCTAAAGAAGGGGCGTGATCAAAACACTACACACCATGAAATCATCATGGTATAAATCACTGGATAATTTGATCATTAACTAATTATTATTTATGCAGCTCGAGGGTAACATGTTTAATGCAGTTTTAGGCGATGGACTGAGTGTCACTTGCAATTTAGTTCCGTACACAATTTTCAAGATGACCCTCAAATGATGCTCAAATGTTTGTCAGACGTGGCGTATATGTCAGTTTTTTTCGGCTGTCTCCGCTCTGCCTACCACCGACCGACCACGCAAGGGATATAGGCGTGACATAATTATGTACGTATTCTCGCAATTCAGAGAAAAAATATTTATGTAGAATAATTAAATTTCGCCAATAAAATTCCGTTGGTCCCAGTGGTTATAATCTAGGGAATTGCCAGGAACGATTCCTGTTTATCTCATAGAACTGTTTCTTGGTAGGAAGGTACCTACTGCGTTTGCCAAGATAATTGATAAGAGAAACTCATGGTTTCGCTTGTAATCATACGTTTCAAATGGGTTATTTTCGTGCGTTGTGTATATATATATCAAGAGATATCTACAGTACGGCCATCCCAATAAGCCATGTTTGACAGCTGTCAAATGCAAGCTAATGCTATGGCAGAGTGTGCATTTTCCTTTGTTGACATATCTCTTAGTATGGAGATGACAGCTGTCAAATATGACTTATTAGGATGGCACAGTTAGTTACCGAGCGGGAATAGGTCACGCATAGGTAGACCCTCCATCCTCACCCATTCGCATTCGCTGTCCAACCTATCCATTGATGCTTTAGCTTCACATGAATGTTTGATATTGGACGGAAAGCAGCAGTGTACACAGCATGACGCAGAGCTAGATGGGCTGGACCGGTGGATACGATCGTCGGATGTTTCAATGAGACGCATATCCAGTAGCGGCCCTTTGCCTGTAGCACTAGTAGTAGCACTGACACGTATCAAATAAACTCACTCTACCATTACTATCATACATAATCCCAAATTAGCCGTGCCCTGTGTTATGTCGGCTTGGAATAGCATCACCCCTTTCTTTCCCGCGTGTTTTAAGAGGCAACTGGGAATCGAGGGTTGTATGTTTATTGCAATTTTAGGCGACAGCCTGTTAAACTGTAACTATAGTGATACTGGATTTATCTGAAAACGCCGCAGACGTGGCGATAGCAACCGTATTTTTCGGCCGTTAATGCTCTACCTACCCCGCATGGGATAAAGGAGTGATATATGCATGTGTGTATGCATCCCTAAGTAGTGCCGCCATAACAATCATTCGGTAGTTGAATTCGTGCTCCTGAGGGCACATTAGTTCTGTCTGTATAGGTTAATGTCTGACCATGCTTGTTGAAGATTAGTCACCGTTTCATTTTCTTAAATTTTTTCAGTAAATATTTTTGATGTATTTACTGACTATTCGCTAAAATAGTTTCAATACTTAGAATTGTATTGAAGTACCTACATATAGGCGTGTGATACTATCACCCCAATTCTACCCGTGGGTGTCGTAAAAAGCGACTAGGGGTAAATTCCACAACATTCCACTACTGGACATTGGCCTCCCCCTATTGGAGGGTATTGCCATACTTACCACGTTTGGTAGGTGGATTGGCAATCACAGTGCAAGTTGTTGCATTCACAGGGAACGCTGCTGCTCATTCCCTGAATAAATTTAACCCTAAGTCCCTTTTTACGACACCCGCGAGTAAAATTGTCGTGTCGCTATTTTAAGTCGGCAATGTCGGCATTCACCACACAGCAAGGGCATCATGAACGGCAGTATTTTCGATAAATGCAACATCTTGCACTGCGCTCACCAATCCGACTGCCAAGCGTGGTGAGTATGGCAATAACCCCTAATAGGTGGAGGACCACCTCCAGCAGTGCACTGCGTTGGCTGTTATAGTAAAGGAAGAAAATCTAGATATCCTTAAATCATTTCAGTACACGACATTAGAAGAACCAGTAGGATATTCCTGCAAAAAAAATACTAAAAAGATTTGGTGACTTCTAAAACTGCTACCCCATAGCAATTTATCAAATGAAAATCAAATGATTAAAGTGAGAACTTAAAAGCTAGCTACTATTATGACTATAAGTAATGCCGGATTTAACTGCGTGTTGACAAGTTTGTTGCCGACAATCCCTTGGGGCCAGTTCGCCCTTTGCTCCCACGGTGTCAGTGATATAAAATACTCACATAAAAAGGGCCTACCTATCACTTTAAGTAGTACAAATTGAAGTCGCTTACCGTGTTCCTATGTATGCTTAGATCTTTAAAAGTACGCAACGGATTTTGATGTGGTTTTCTTTAATAGATAGTGTGATTCAAGAGAAAGGTTTTTATGTTTAATTTATGCCGGTAAAAGGTATTTTACCGCGGGAAAACGGGTAAAGGCGGGTGAGACCGCTAGTATTTAAATATTCCTTCTAAGTACCTTTAGTCACTTCGCGATCTAGCCATCATTAATTCGCATCTCCTGAACTATGATTTTAGTATCTACGTGATTGATATTAGTATCTAGAAGGTACATCAGCGAGGTTGACTAAAGGTAGAATAAATTCCACATATTTTAATATAATCTACGTAAGTAGTTTGTTAAATTACGCGATACTTACTACAGAATCAACATTCAGTAAGAAATACTAATACATGGTGTAAAAAAATTAGCTGAGAAAATTTTAAGGGGTGAACCAGTACGTGAAACTGAACAACTTCCCCCAAGGAACATAGGTCGAAATATGAAAGAATATTGGCCCTCCCATACAAATTATCCCGGCCGGGTAGCACACTAAGTATGGGAGGGTCAAATTATTTTTTCATATACCGTCCTATGTTCCTTGAGGAAAGTTGTTCAGTTTCACGAACTGGTTCACCCCTTAAAATATTCTCAGCAAATTTTTTTACACCTTATATAGCTGTTGCTGTGTATAATTAAGGGAGTTTCGGAGCGTAACTAGCCAGAAGCGGATTTTATACAAATTACGTATCCATCGAGTTAAAAATGTTATTTTTATAATTTGATGAAGGCGCTAGTAGACGCTCCGGAACCCCCTTAAGGTGGAAACTTCACTTGACTTAAGCCTATAAAGGAGAAAAATCTTTTGATGGAAATACCCGTGTTTATATAACTTTTACTGAAATAAAAAAATAACCATAAGATTACCTTGTTAAAACCAATTCGCCACTTTACGCCAAAAGCAGCTGCAAAAAATAATTAGGTAGGTATATGTTGTGGACGAATACCTACCCTTCCTTAACTTTTAACGATTAGTTGTTTTGCGCCAAATCTACGTGTTTTCATCATTTCACATAAGCTTTTGTTTAAAAATTGCTCTGCATCTCTCTCTTTTTTTTCGTTTGGGACACGATTTAAGTCTATTGAATTTCAGTTTTTCGTTTGTAGGAAAAACGTTCCACTTTATTATTTAAGTTTCATTCTAATGAAACTTGTATTTTTTCCGTGAAGAGTCTCATTAAATAGATTAAATTAATATACCTAGTACATATAAACTGGCGATGAAAAAAATATAAGAGCCAACAAAAATAAGGCCAGTCATTAAATTCGGTCGCGGTACGACGTTCACAGCGCCTGTGTTTCTCATCAACGATGAACAGGTCTCTGAGCAAGGAAATGAAGCACAGTTCAGAGGGTACCCAGAACCAGTAGAATGAAGCATTAAAAAACTCTTCACCATTAGTTTTATACACATACACATATCACGCCTATAATCCCTTGCGGGGTAGGCAGAGCATAAATGGCCGCATAAAACGGACATTTACGCCACGTCTGACAAACATTTGAGGGTCATCCGCAAAATTGTATATCGCCATAGTGACAGGTTGTCAGCCCATCGCCTAAAACTGCAATACACACCCTCGAGTCCCTTAGTTTTATAGAACTTGTAAAATTGCACCGCAAGCAGAATTTGAACCTGCGACAAATCGAATCGAACCTGGGTTCAAATCTATCTAGCAAAATTTAGCAAGTTCTCCTAAATTGTACCTACCTACCTATAATAATGTAAAAGTGTCTAAAAATACATCTAGGTACTCAATAGTTTTGTTTAGACGCCGCAAAAACCAAATCAATGCTCAAAAACCTCTGAACTAACCAAAACAGTTTAAATAGAAAACAGTTTAATAAGCTCATAACTACTATACTGTTTTTTTTGTATCATGGCGATAGCGTGCATTGACCTTAACTACCACTGTACTCTCATTTGCGATAGCGATACATCGTATTTCCTTGAAAAAGTTAGCGACATGAATATCGCTAGAGTACATGAGCTTAGGGCAAGGTCGCTGCAGGGATCAGAAACATTTTTATTTGTGACCATATTTTAGATCATTATGGCGCCGTGTAGCCCATGACAGAAAGCAATGGAAGTTACTGGAGGAGGCCTTTGCCGAGAGGCACACTGAACTAAGAGATTTTATTGATTTATAAATAGACTAATAATTGAAAATGAATAATAATTTAATTTGAATGTCGACATCTAGAATTTAAATTGTAATGTAATGAATGAATTTATTAAGGCTCAAATTATTTATCGATTGTTATTTATGAATGAAACACTGTATTGTAAATGATATTGTATTTTTGCATGTTCTTTTTTTTTTTTTTTATTAATGATGGGTTTGCTCTTGACTCTCGTCTAGGTCATAGGACAGAGACAGAGTCTAAGATGGAGCGAGCTCACCCAGAAGAAGCCTGTTAAGGCACTGGCACTCCCACACACTGACGGAACGCAGCAAGCTACTTGGCGCCAGACTTCGGTGGGATGGTGGTCGCGAGCCAGGCGGCCCCTTACGGAGCCTTCCACCGCGCACGTGGGATCGTTCAGCCGGACTTATCCACAGGCAAGCCTGTGTTGCCGTTGCCCGGGGTGGACCGCTAGGAGGTAGATCCCATACCACCCCAAAAAATAAAGGCCTTCAGAAATAAAGGCTATTTGATTGATTTGATTTAGATCATTATTGTAAGTAATTCTACTAGTTTTCGTCTGCTTTAAATTGCCATGAAAATTAATTTTTTCTCGTGGTTAAAAGTAGCCAATGATGTGTGTGTTATTCTGATGTATGAACTGTATTTTCATACAAAACGCGAATTTTCATACAAACTTCAAGTCCCTGTTTACCCCTTGTGGGTTGAAATTAGAAAACGCTGAAACACGTCTGTAGTAATTATTTTATTTGTTTAGTCTTTTATTATTTATTATTTGATTCTAAGTGACCAAAATGTAAAAAATTTAAAAATGTGAAACAAATAAAAAAGAAAAAAACCAAAAAATCTAATTTAATTTGAGAAAATTATTTTTTCCAAGCCTAAAGGTTTATTCACACACATCTGGGTAGTACGCAAATGCATGGGTATAATTTGAGCCGCGCTACAATAACAAAACGTGACTGGCTAACAAGTAATGTAACAAAAATAAACTTAACAAACAAACAATAACCAAAACACCGAGAAACAGCAAGAAAGACTTCCAAACACGAACGAACGCAAGCGCACTTCACGACGATCGATCAAAATGAAAACAAAATTGAGCCTGCGGGACCGCACCTCTGGCCAGCTAGGGGCTCATTACAAAACAACGTAACTCAAAAATTTTAGTTTTAGTGTCAACAATTTTGTTTTATAACTTTTTAAGCACTCGCGATTTTTTTCACTCATTTTGAGTATTAGACCGGGTCTATCGCGATAGTATTTAGGTAAATATTAGTAATTAAATATCAGTCAACCCGCGACCACAATACACGAAACTGTGTTGAAACGTCGGGACACAGGTAAATTACTAATATTTACCTAAATACTATCGCGGTAGACCCGGTCTAATACTTAATTTTGTTTTATATTTATTTATGGTAAAAATGTATTTTGTAAAGCTTTTTTGTTTCTTATTTGCTCAAATTATAATTGCAACCCAGAATCATTTTTATTTTACGGTATTATACCTATAATAGAGAATACATTTTGGGCAATATTTTAAAACGTATGTTATAGAATTGAACTCATTTCAAAAGTTAGCGAAAATTATCGACATATAAAAGTAATAAGTAGTTAAAAAAACAACTTTTCGAATTGGCTACAAGTACACTCATTTTTGAAAATTTTGGATATACATGGTTGTGGAATGACGCCGGGTTGTGCCGGGGGAATACCCGAAATTATGATACTTTAGCGATGTGAATTCTAGCGATAGTTTGTATGGAGAGCGATAATTATCGCCTAAAAATGTTGTTTTTGGGACCGGTCGTGTCAATGTACGCTATTGCCATGATAACGCGTAAATGGTATAGTCGAATATTGTGATTTTATGTAGGAGTTTGTGCATTTAGGCGGTTCTCTCACTTGTCCTGCGTCGTTCCGTTTTTTTAACGCATGCGTTACGGACGACTAGTGAGTGAACCGCCTTAGTTGTGTTTTAACGCACTCCAAGTCTGGATGTAACGAGTTTTCTATGGATTTATTCTGGTTGTTCAAATGTTGGCTACCTAACATTTCATCACTCTATGAGTAGGTAAGTATACTTACTAGATACCTATTATACATACATACATACATACATAAATCACGCCTATATCCCTTACGGGGTAGGCAGAGCGTTAACGGCCTTAAAACTGATATTAACTTAACACCACGTCTGACAAAAGATTGAGGGTCAATCAGATAACTGTGTATCACTATAGTGACAGGTAGTCAGTCCATCGCCTAAAATTGCAATACTCATCCCTCGAGTCCCTTAGTCGGGTCGTACGACACCCATGGGTAAGAAATGGGGTGATGCTATTCTAAGCCGGCATCACACGGCAATATACCTATT
This sequence comes from Tuta absoluta, assembly GCA_027580185.1. NCBI lineage: Eukaryota > Metazoa > Arthropoda > Insecta > Lepidoptera > Gelechiidae > Tuta > Tuta absoluta. Next base: position 14,906,684 of record JAQAHW010000005.1, read on the forward strand.
ATATTGTTTAAATATTGGCCTTGATTCAGAACGGACACTTCTTTACCTAATCTTTAGATTCCATACATACACACATCACGCCTATAATTGCTTGCGGAGTAGGCAGAGCGTAAACGATTGCAAAAAACGGTCATTTTCGCCACATCTGACAAATATTTGAACGTCATTCCGTAAATTTGGAATCGCCATACTGACAGGTTTTCAGTGTATCGCCTAAAATTGCAATACACACCCTCGAGTCTCTTAGTGGCCTCTTACGACTCCTACGGGAAAGAAATGGGGTGATGCTTTTCTAAGCCGGCATCACACGGGGGATCCTTAGATTCCTGTAACTGATATTTAGTAAAAAAAATGGCTTTAGATCCACAACAGTTTATTAAAATAAATTCGCATCAACGCAGTCTGAGATCTTTAGTTAGTTAGTTACCATACAAAAGCTTTAAAGCATACGATTAATATCTAAAACAAGCCTGAGGAAATGTGTATTTTAATTATTTTTAAATTAAATAAAATGCCCAGATATCATGCACATTCATCTATTCTGCACTTAGTTTTTATGTAATGATTTGTGATGTTTTAAATACTTATACTTATCGTAGGCACAGAAGTTTTGTGACATTTTTACAAGATTCCAATTTAGGGTGGGCCTTATAGCACGTTCACACAATGCCAATATGGGCAGGGAAATAGTAAGGGGAGTGGGCAGCGTGAATGTGTAAACAGATTACTCGCGCTGCTACTCGTCATGCCGCTGCCACTTCCCGTGCTCATCGAATGTCGGCTTTTGGGGCGCGAGTCAAAGAAATGGCATGCTAGTACGAACGCGTGTGGAATGTATTGCTATCTCGCTCACTCTTATTGGTGCGAGACGAGTATGACTGCAGTGTGTGAGTGAATGCTCACTCGCGTTGATACTTCCGCGGAAGTATTTCGAGCAATATTTGCGACAGCGGCGGGAGCAAGAGCATATGCATAGTGTGAACGTGCTATTGTACACTATGAAATTAATAATAAGGATGTTATAAAAATAACAACATTTTCTACAAAATATTCGCTTACCTACAACCTAACATTTTATTTATTTTATCATTTTCAAGCAGAAATTACTTATGCACATAATATAAGAAATTTCTATCAGCTAATAAATAATTTTATTCTAATATTTAATTTATGTGATCATGATGTTAGTTGAAATTGCTACAATTATAACATTTCACCTCACCCTAATTATTTTTCTGGCCGTCCTCGTATCTAAATCCGGTTAATATTAATTTTATATTTCTCACGTGGAATGTCTTGAAAAATATTAGCTTTCCTTTTTATACAATTTAAATAAAAAATATGTTTTACAATTTATTATCACTTTAAGGCCTACTAACAAAGTACCTACAAGCTACAGCACAGAATCTATACGAGCACGTAATTTCGACCGAGTTTCCGCATGTGTTTCACGATGTTGAGTCCAACACAGAAGTACAACTCTTAAAACCAAAACAAGGGTGTGTAGAAATCTTGCAAACGCAGACTCTTATCAAAAATAACAGATGTATGACCAAACACCTAAGCACCGTATGTTCGAACCCAGTAACCCAGAAAAAAAGCTCTATCCCGTTGTCGGATTAGGAGTGCAACGTAAGTATTCTTATAAAGGTGAAGGTGAGATATCTGAGGAGGAGCGGCCGCAGCGTCGGCTACCGCGGCTGCGCAGGCGCCGGCGACGACGACGCGCTGGCTGGCCGGCTACTGAGCGCGGACAGGGAGCTTGCGCGCTTCAAACTGCAGCATGAAAATAGCAATTTAAGTTAGAATAAAAACCACGAGTTAACAAAATGAGAACACGAATCCTTTGAAAAACAAAAGAATCTGCCAAGTTGTAAGATAGACGGACTCCAGTTCATGCATGCAAATATGGCGACGCCTGCCGAAATTGCAGAGAGATCACAAAAAGTTACTTCACTACTTGAATAGGCGGCCATATTAAAATAATAACTACCTATCTTATTGTAGAAGAATTTAAGCGCAAACGCTGCGTGAAGCGGGCTGCACATGTTGACAATATTATTCGTCCGAATTAAGAAGGCGTGTCGTGACAAAACGCGGCGGACCCGCGGCCTGGGCTGGACGACCCGCGTCACGCAGCGCTGCCTTAGTATTTTGCCGAATCTAGCCCGCGCGTGCAGCTTGCTCGACGCAGCGTTGACGCTATGTATTACTTTATTGAATAGATTGTTAATTCATTCAGTATTGTTTACCTGTCAGGATCGGCGTAGTCTACATCGGGCGGCAGGGACGCGGAATGTCGCGAGAGTCTTCCGAGGAGCCGCGCCGAGGACCGCCGCAGCGAGTCCCGCAGGCGAGGGGCCCAACCGACCGCGCCCCCCGGCCCCGCCCCCGTCCCCGCCCCCTGCCGCCCGGTTACGCAATTTACACTCCATTTTGTGAAAACTAAAAACGGTGGATAGGTTGTCATTGAACTTTTGAATGTTAGGTTTTAGAGATGTTTGATTTAATAAGAGAACATTGGGTTAAATAAAATTGGGCTGACAAGATTGTTTAAGAGATGGATGTAGAAAATAGTAAAATGATACGATTGAAGCCTTGATAAAGCCAAATGAATGGTCAAGAATGTAGGCATGGATGACGTTTGTCAGCAGCTGTGTAATGTAATGTTACTGTTACTACTCTAACAGCAATGTAATAAATAATCATGCATTTAGTGTCCTCAAGTCGAGTATAGTATGTGCGTGAAGGGTGCCCCGTGTTGCAAGTTCCAACTTAACACAGACTGTATGTAACATTGCAAAGTGGAGATAAATTGCATAACTGTAGACTCACCTTAGGAATACTTCAGAGTTTGAATTCTTTATATTTATAATTTTGTAGGTTACCAACAGTATCGCCACTCTAATTAATAAGCCATATTTGAAGGATGGAGGCAGTGAAATTATTTTTTTATTTAAAAATAAAAACTAGCCGTGTTATAACAACACAGTTAGATGAATTAAGCTGTTTTGCCAACGTCAAATACTATAGAAAAATATTTTAAACACTCTTAAAACTCGTCTAACTTTTTTGTAATAAATGTTTTACTCCTTTTGATCAAAAGGATCATAAATATCTTAAAATATTATTCCAAGAATTCAAAAAGTTTAATCTGAAGTTGCCATAATTATTTAGAATTAACATCAAATTAACATTTAATCGCACCGTAACTACAACATTAGGTAAGCAAAAAAAAAACAAGCAGAAATGTTACATAAATATTTATTAACAATTTAAAAGTAATTCAATATCGCGATTTCAGAATAAAATATCTGATTGGTAATTATTGTGACAAGGTTACAGTTCCAATCATAAGTTAGATAGTATTGATTAAAGTGGAGATTCTTAATAATAAAAGCTGTAAAACTAAGCTTCAATTTAAATAATGTACACTGATTAAAACTTTCGAAACAGCACCCATTATTAAAAGATAAAATTTCAATGTGTATAAAAAATATTGTTTATTACCTAACTATACTCTCTCACATAAAACTTAGACCGATAAGATATAATAAAATACACTAACACTGGAATGAATATTTGCCATCATAGGTGCAACATTGCAATTATATGAAAAAAGAAAATTAAATAATAATTTTTTTACTTCAATTTGTAATACATGTTGTACTTTTAACATCTAGCTATGATTTTTTAAACTAATATTACACAGTTAGCAACAGGTCTACTTACCCGTTTTCAGCGTCTAGTATAATCGGAATATTCCGGCCATAATCTGTCAATCGACGACAGGAGGCAAACCAATATCAGACGAATTATAATATAACAGACATTGGAGGGGGTAGGTAGATAGATCTGCTGCCTACTACACAAAATACAAATTGAAGTAGAAAATTCCAATGATACATAATTGAAGTATCAGACTATGAAGTGAAATAAATAAAATAACATTGACGCTCACAATAATAAAATCACGATCATGCATTCTCCATCAAGAATACAAAAATATCAGCAAATTAAAATATACAAGCTTTTCATAAAATCGTTGTTTAAAACATGTGGCCTTTGTGAAAAATAAAATAAGCATAAATCTTAAAAATATAGCACACTAATTGTCGGTTGCACTAGATAAAACTTAATTAGTACAACCGGCAACTGAAATGGTACTATGTATTTTTCTTTACATATTAACACTATTTCAATAATAAATATAAATTTAATTCAAATTATTGTTTTAATTTACTGAATAAATTCAAAACGATAAATGCAAATTGAACATTTCTTTTCAAAGTTAGGGCCTGCTAGTCATGCCGGATTTGACAGTTGTAAAATCGGCAATCGCTCAGCGGTCCTGGTAAACAGCGTGTATCAGATAGAAAATATTATAACACCTTTTTTTAATTGAACTAATTTCCTCTAAATATTTATTTGAATTGCAAGCTTACATTCCTGTCACAAAAAGACCAGTTTCCAGGAAAAAATTGTTCAGTTTCATCAGTACTTTACCTCCTTTAGGGAATGAATATAACAAATCTAACGTGCCGTAACTGTCATGTCATCATTTCAAAATATTAACCGCCATTATAATTTCTTTTAGGACGGCTCACATTGTTTAGCTATCACACTTTGCATTTGTTTATTTAGAATTTTCTTGTATATTAATTGTATACTTTACCCTATCGCATGCTAGCTAATAAATAATACTAAGCTTAATGCTAGCCTCTTCGTAATTTGTTTTTGTACAACTTATTAGGGAAAAGGCATTTAGAGAAAAATTTAATATATTTTATTAAATAAAATAAAAGTTAAAATTATTAATATATTATTTAATTATAATTTTACCTTTTTTAATTTTATTTAATATAATATATTTAAAAACCCTTTGCAGAGTTATCTTCTCTACGCATTCTATAAAAAATATGCTATGCTAGTTATTGGCATAATCCAAATAAAAAGGTTGCATAGCCACGGAACACCCTGTTTAATTGTGGCAAATCACAAAGAGGCCGGCATTTTATTTTAAGTGTAACGTGAACGGTTCTTAATATATGTGAGCTTGGAATCTCGGTACTAAATATCGGATATAAAATGAAAAATAATATCAAAAAGCAAGAAAATATAAAGTGAATCTTAAACTCTACTCAAGTTCACAAATCTAAAATAACGACGTCGTCACAAAATTTATGGATTGGTAAAATGGTGGCATGAATTCGAAATTGTTGCGATGCCAGCTCGCAAAATGCAAACAAAGTAGGTAATATGAAAATCATACTTGCAGTCGTCTCTAAACGAACGAAACTGAACGGTCACTTTCATATCGATAACGGTTAAGGCGAGTGTAGCCGGCAACGACCTCGACAGGGGAACCACTTCACAAAAAAAGTCTTCTTTTTATATACACAATGTATGAGAATGTCTGATGCTCAAGTTTTTAGTGTTATCCTTAAGTAAAATTAGAACCTGAAAACTCAATGAAATATTCGCCACAATTAAAGTTATGGATAAAAGTGCCTAAAAACGGCCACTTTTGGTATTAATTGCCATAACTTTAATCACGCGAATATTTAATTTTGTTTGTAGGTTCTAATTTAGGCAACGGACTAAATACTAAAAACTTAGGCAACGGACATTCTGATAGATTGCATGAATAGAAAATATTGTTTTGTGAAGTGGCGCCACTGTCGAGGTCGTTCACGGGTACACGCGCCTCAATGGGTACATTATATGGTGTTTATGCCCTCTGTTACTATTTTACTAGCCTAAACTTTAGTAGGCAGAGGTCTTGTTTATCTGTAGCAGATTGTACATTTGGCTTGGCTCGACTATTTTTCTATCCTTCATAAAGTACAGAGTTTAAGAACAGTTCACATTATAAACGCGAGTGGCCTTACATAACATACGGTGTACACTAAGCTTAACTATAACTACTGATGCGGTGTGGAGGTGTTGATGCCGAGTGCATTAAACAGCTTGGACTTAAGGTTCATTCGGGGTTCGCTTGCTGGGTTCGCGCCCTATGTACAAAACAAAAATATAACGTAAAATAAAGGGCAAATAATATTAAAGTGCCGGTAAATTTAATTGCATGCAACATCTTTGTAGAACATACATATACATAGAACATCATTTTAGTAGAAAATTTGATAATAAAAATACTATAATTTTATTTTAAACATATTATGATACGATAGTTTAACAGTTATGAAATAAGCAAAATAAGGTATAATATAATATTAACAATAAATTATACATACAAATAGAATAATAATTATAAACCCCATAAAATTCGGTGGCTGATTTATTTTGATAATTTGCTTTTTCTCATACGTACTTAATTTACATTTTAAAATAAATGAAAACACCAAACACCGTGCGTACAAGTTACAAGGTTTATGTCCAGAATATAGTTTCGATGGTTTCGAAATGACTGACGTTTTACGTCAGTTTTAAGCAAGTGCGCGACCACACGATAAAAGACTGTGTAAGAATAAGACATCAAATACTATGAACGAGACAACACCAAAATCAAAAGCTGTAAAAAAGTGCATGTGCCACACAACCACGTGTTACTTAGACGCACCACGATACAAAATGGTGGACAGTGCAATTCAATATGGTGCGTGAATGTCAACCAGTATGATTGAAGATGGCGCATCAAACACGAGATGACACTAACACGATACAATATAGTGAGTGCAGCATGATAAAAGATGAAAGCTAGCATATGGAGATGGTGGCTTGAGTCATCAAGATAGCAGCTGGTATGACTGAAGATGACAGCTTCTAAATCTGAAGATAACGCGAGGAATGATTGCAGATGACAGCTAGCATGACAAAAGATGACCACAAGCATGTTCTAAGATGGCGCACAATTGCGAATGGAATGTTCAAGGTGCGTGGTCTTTGCTGACCTCGTCATGGTGGTCGGGGTGCGCGTCGATACCCTCGGGGTTGGCGTGCCGGCCGCCGCGCGCGCGCGACTGTTTCACGATGTCCAATGCCTGGGTAACATGTCACACGCATAAAACTTTTGCCTACGCTCCCGACATAGTGTTGAAACTAAAGACGTGTGTCAGTTTGTTTCAAAAACTATAACGTCTTGCTTGACATTGATAAGACTACACAAAACGTTCTACGTGCATTTTACTAACATTTAACGTACAACAGTGTTTGTTTTACCGATGATTTTTTAGATTGATTTTAGTTAGTCTCATCCTCGCCGTTTCTTTATCAAGGAAAAAGAAAAGAAACACGAAGGGCCAAGTCGAAGAGGCACGGCATTAAACGTGCTTAAACCGAGTTAAAATCAGAAAAAGGAAGCAAAAGTTTTAATATAGGAATCTAACCTCTGTTTGAGAGGTATGATCACGTAAATAATTGACAGGACTACTCTGTCTATTGGTCAAAGAAAGAAAAAAAAGAGACTGGAAATGTAAAGAATTTACCTCTCAAATAGAGGTTAGATTCCTATATTAAAACTTGCTTCCTTTTAACTCGGTTTTAGCACGTTTAATGGCGTGCCTTTTCGACTTGAACTTTCGTGGCCTTTTACTTTCTAGTCGTAAAGAATAAGCTACGAAATATGTTTGCCTCAATTGACACCATAAAGTCATATTCTAAATAGACAAATCTTTCGGTTTACAAATGTATTTTGTTTGCTAATCGTCAGCCACCTGTAATAAAAGTAAGTAAGCATAACCACTAAGTGAGCGTTTAGTGACTTACTTGTTGTACGTGCTACGCCGCGTGCAAACCAACACGAAAACGAATTATTATTGTGCTTCGTACTAGCTTGTTTTTATATAATCAATAACATGGATAGATATAAACCTATACGTGATATAAGCTGACAATTTCTGTAAATATGTAGAAAATATAATGCATAATCTAACACTACAATAAAAATATGGATTTAATCATAATTCATATAGAATACGTAAAGTAATATTGTGTACAAGTGACTTAAAACAAGAAAATGTTAACAAGCTTTCTCGCTGAGTCGTGACAGTAATTATACTTTTTTCTGAATCTCAATTTACGTAGCTTTCGTTTTATTCTGTCTGAGCGTGTTGGGTGCGTGTAAGTGTTTTAATACTTTCATTCAAACCTACCTATATTTTTTATTTCACAGTACCTTATTAGTACAGTGACACCTAATTTTCAGCCGTGGTTGTCGTAAAAGGCGACTAAGGGACAAACCAGGGAATGGTCAGCAGCACCTGCGTTCCCTGTGGAACAATACCTTTCACTTCGTTCAACCATCCGCCTGCCAAGCCACAATATGCCATGGAGCAGTAGTTTAATTTGAGCACTTTTTGGTCGCAAACTACCTACATTTGCAGGGATGTCAACAAATTAGTTTTGTGAACACGAATGTATGAAACGTAACATTTAAATTCATAATGCTAAGTTACAGTAACAAAACAATAAATGACATTATTTAATGAGTAGTTAGGTTTGTAGGTTTTAATTTTCACGATTTCCCGATTCTCAGCGGCAGTGCGGTTCGCTGTGACACGAGCGGCACGAGATTCTATGTAGTAGTCGTGTACGTATAGGTCAGTCGGACTTGTGCATGTGTGAGTGCGCAAACCGGGCGTAAGTATGAAGTTAAACTACTGCTCCTTGGTATATTGTGGCCAAGCGGTGTTCAGGGGAGGCCCAGGTATGGCAGTGGAGTGTGGTGACTGCTGCTGCTGATGCTGTTGCACATCAACATACCTCCTTCCTGGAGCGCAGCGCGCAGTCCTCGAGCGTCTCGGCGGCCTCGTACTTGCCCTGGCGGCGATACAGCGCGCCCAGGTTCTTCAGAGTCGTTGTCACTGTCGGTGAATCCACCTGGAACGACAAGTTACATACTGTTATACAGGATCCGTGAAATTGTGATACCGGCTTACAATAGCAGCACCCTAATTCTACTCGTGGGTGTAGTAAGAGATAAATTCGTGCAGGGAATGGGCAGCAGTGTTCCCTGTGAATGCAACATTTTGCACTGCGATCCGCTTGCCAAGAGTGATGGGAACGGCAAACCTCCAATAGGGGGAGACCCATGTCCAGCAGTGAACTGTTGTGGCTGGTAATGTATGTATACAGGGTGTAAGTGACAGCCCTCCGAATACTTATAGGCTGCATTCTGATTATGAAACTAAAAAACTTCTCATAAAAAATATTTCAGGAAACGACAAAAAGTTTTGGATTTCCCATAGTAAATGCAGTCAGCTGATTGTGATTCTGTATGTGAGGTCGTTTTTTTTTGTCGTATCCTGACATATGTTTCTAAGGAAAATTGTTGAGTTTCATGGTCTGCTCTGCATGCACCCTATCAGGTTTCAGAAAGCTGTCCCTTACACCCAGTATATTGTTTACAGAATCTGTCGTACCCATATAAATTCGTGTTTGAAAATCGTTCCCACACCTCTTATACGTTTACAAGGTCACGTGGCACGGCCATAAATAATATTGGAAATTACCCTTTGTTTAAGGCATCGCGATATGACTGTTTTTTTTTGCTTACGCTCTGCCTGACCCCGCATAGGGCAATGGCGTGAAATATTTCTCGATCTCTTTTCGACGTATGCACATCTTGGGCGGCAACAGCTTTTGCTTTATTCAATTATTAAATCAACGCCAAAGAACACATGCAACCCTTACGCATACATACATACACATATCACACCTATAATCTCTTGTGGGGTAGGCAAAGCGTAAACAGCGGACATTTACGCCACGTCTGACAAATATTCGAGGATCTTTCGGAAAATTGTGACAGGTTGTCTGCCCACCGCGTAAAATTGTTGCAATACACACCCTCGAGTCCCTTAATCGCCTATTACGACTCCCACGGGAAAGGAATGGGGTTATGGTATTCTTAGCCGGCATCACACGGCAATAATAATGGTATTACCAATAATAGTGGTATTGCGCGAGCACGACATAATCTAACCGAAACTAGCTAGCTGTGTGATTTTGTATGGGAGTTCCAATGCTTTACGGGAAAATGAATTTTTAGATAATATCATCAATATTACATAACCACTACAGCCATTTTTATTCAGTCTTGTGAAATGTATTTGACAACTTATCTACTGTTTTTTTTTCAGCTTGGCTAACATGCGTGCCACGATCAATTTTGTCACCGCATTATATCGTCTGCGGCTAACTTCACTGTAAATAATTTCCGCACTTTATTTCTCCTGAAGTTCTGCGTGTATGAGACGACATAAAATGTCGTGGCACGCATGTTAGACGTACAGGAAACCAATTTTTACAATTTCATTGTTAGTCAATAAATACTTACTTGATAACATTCCCTTATTGTTGTTAGTGGTAACAAGACAGAGACGGTGCCTTCAATGCCAGTCGCTCTCGCTGGCGTGCGATGGCACACGCGGTATAGACTACTTATCAAATAAATACCAACGGAAGTGTAAATACTAATTTACATTGATTACATGAACTTTCTTTACCTAGTGTTGTAATTAGATTTAGCTTAGTCGAACTGTTAATGGCCTCGATTCTTCTCTTATCTTATCTTAAATTAGTGCAGTCACATTCCGTCAAATAGGTTCAGAAAAGGATAGATGATATCTAAGTCCTGTCATGTTTAAAAACGTCGCCAATTTGGTCGCCATTGTTTTCATCGTCGCCTTATTTTGACAGATAACACTGATGATATCACTAAAATATCTTCTATTCTTTTCTAAAGCTATTCGACGGAAAGTGACGACACTAAATTAAGGTAAGATAAGAGAATTTATATCCCAAATTGAGGGCATTATAACAAAAAGGGTATAACAGGCCAAAAGGAGGTGAATGTACTCATGAAACTTAACAACTTTCCTCATGGCACAAAGACCGAAATATTTTTTTTTATTTCCCGGTCAGCTGGTTAATTTACTATGGGAGATCCAATTTTTTTTTATATTTCGTGTCCTATGTTTCCTGGGAAAAGTTGTTCAGATTCATGAGTACCTTGATCTACTTACGGCTTGTAAATATCCATTTTGTTACCTCACTGTAGAGTGAAATTTTGCTAGTGTCCGATAGTGAACACTTGGGACGGGCTGGTGACAAGGAACAACTTTCCCCAAGGAGCATAGGTCGAAATATGAACAAAATTTTGACTTGCTGTACAAATTAACATTAGTATCAAGGTACTGCATTTTGTATGGAAGATACAAATTATTTTTTGTATTTCGACCTATGTTCGTTGGGGAAAGTTGTTCCCTCGCCCATCCTGAGTTTTTGCTATCTGTCACTAGTAAAATTTCAGCCAACATTTTAAATACTTGTAATATCCGACTAAAGCCAACTCCAGACACAAAGCATGGAATAGAATCAAGTCACAAAGTAATCAATTTTAATAGTCGCGGATTTAAGCTTGAACCAATTCACAAACAGATCTATTTCAATTTAAAGTCACCGAATTTGTATGAATTTACAAACCGAAAACAACTAGTTATCTATACCCCGCGTGTGCGTGGGCGCGAGCGAGCGCGGCTGGTTTCATAATGCACCTTGAATACCTTAGCCGCTTTGTGCCAGCCGCCGTACTCGCCATACGGCGCGTTCTCCTTCTGAAGATGCTTGTTCTCCTCGCGCTCCTCCGCTACTTGCCAGATCGGCTTGTTGTCACCTGGGGAACACGGTGATACATTAGTCTAATTATAAGATATTGGAAGTGAAAAAAGCAATAGAATGATGAAAGTTTGGGTGCCTGCAGATGTCTGTTTTTATCCGGCTTTTTGGAGGAAAAACTTTGAGATTAGAAAAAGTGTTATGGTTACAGAAAAACGTTGAAGTCGTGTGACCCGACATGATTTTGAAGTTTCTTTTTCGTATTTTTTTTGTCGGACGATTTTTTAACGAACGACGAAAAACACGCATTTATCTGTCGAAATGTCGGTCGATAGAAACGGTCATCTGCACACACATATGAAATTACATTAAATTAGACTTCATTACGGTAGTTTGTTAATTTATAACACCGTGTTACTGAAAGGAATTTTCTTCAGCAGGATATTTACACATTTTTCATTAAAAAAAACAATAACAAAACTGAAGTAAGTTGGAATAAACACATTATAACCAAAAAGAAAAGGAAAACGAAAAGAAAACATAACAAAGCATTAAAATAAAAATAATATTTGAATATGTGACACAAGCCGGGAAAAGTGTGACACGAACGGCAGAAGACAAGTACAAATAAACTTATTAATTAAAAATAGAGTATAAAAGAAATAAAGACGAACATATTTCCCTACCTGTGCCACACATGTCCAAACTTGTGCCACTCACCTCTGTTACGGTTAAATCACCCAATCGCACCTTTTAAAAAGGACTATGTTCAATAAAATAAATAAAAATATATTCAACGGCAGGTTTATTTAAAAAAACATTTTAGGAAAATGAATGACATGCTAAAGAAAAAAACACAACTTGCATAACGAATAAAAATCAAAAAATATTATGAATTTGTACCTGTCGTTTTTACAATGAGATACATAACAAACAATAATTTTACCTACATATTCTATTGCACAATTTATTATACGAAAGTATTTAAACGAATTGAACAAAGCACCGTTAAACTATGTAGACACATGTATAAAGTTTTTATTTTCATATGTTTATTTATGTAAACAACAACATTTTAACATAAGTAATTAGGTAGCATTTAGCATTTCATATAATATTTGGCGAAAGCATTTTTAAATTTAAACAATCTAAAAACGTCTACAAGGCACAGCTTGCAACATCACAGCTAGGTACAGGACGGTCCATACTGCCTATGTAGTTGTCAGTATATAGGATATATCCGCAGTGCTAACGCTGCGTCGAGCGCTGCGATGGCGCTAAGGAGGATTATCTTCGTGTATGTTTACGTACTTATTACGTAAACATACATATAACTTATAGAAGCCGATTTAAAAAATGGCAGAATCGTGTCTTTACATTTATATTTGGAGTGTAAGGGATAGCCTTCCGAATACAGATAGGGTGCATGCAGACCATGAACAACTTTCCCCTAGGCACATACGTCAGGAAACGACAAAAAATGGCCAGCATCCCATCATTCATGGTCCGAATGCGACCTATCAGTATTCGGAGGGCTGTTCCTTACACCCTGAATGTTTCTAAATATTTTCATGAGGACAGGACAAAGAATAGGGCTATACAAATGGTTCTCACCTCTGCAAATACACCTAATATATTTCAGATAATATTTTCAATTATTCAAGTTTCCTTTTCAAAGATGAATAAAAGAAAATTAAGACGCAAGTTCATTCTATACTAAAACTAAAATTCAAAATCTATTCAAAAATATAATCATTCTAATATGAAAATACAGGCAAGAAAATTATAATCCAAAACTACGAAATAACTCGAGCCTCAAACAGAATCAAATGCATGCGAGATCCAAACTTTATTATGAAAATTAAAATATTTACAAAAATAAAACATTATAAGAAAACGTCACATCTGATAGGTAACATTTGCTCTGCTACCTACTCGTAAGATCTTATTACTAGTAACTTATCTATTTATTTCAAACTTACATATAAGGTGTAAAAAAATAGCTAAGAACATTTTAAGGGGTGAACCAGTACGTGAAACTGAACAACTTTCCCCAAGGCACATAGGTCGAAATATGAAAAAATAATTTTACCCTCCCATACTTAGTGTGTTACCCGGCCGGTATAATTTGTATGTGAGGGCCAATTTTTTTTCATATTTCGACGTATGTTCCTTGGGGAAAGTTATTCAGTTTCACGTACTGGTTCACCCGTTAAAATATTCTCAGCAAATTTTTTTACACCATGTATAATTTCAGACCAATGATGTAAATAGGAAATATTTATTTTGTTGTAAAGTTATATGTAAGTTTTCGCCATTTATATTCAACCAAATACTTAGTGCATCTTTAATGCATATTTCGGCCATTTATTAACACTATAGGAATGTCAACTTGTCATATTGCACTGAATTAATTTAAATTTAATATACTAAATTAATCATACAGCCAGTAGTTCAATATTAAAAATACATTTACAAGAATAAAGATTATGCATGCATAAAAATCGTATCTATCATATTCTACATATTTACTGACATAGCTAATCTACTGAACTCTGTCAAATGGATTTGTGGATCCCCAAATTCAAAAATAACGTCTCATCTATCAATAATATTTACGATGTACGACAGTCAATGATTTAAAGTCAAATTTCACGTCTGACGTTCATGGGAAGCATTCGAGCACCTTCACTTACAATTCGATTATTAATTTGGTATTAACAACCTAAATAACCATGACAATACCTTTTATTCGGGATAATATACATTCTTTTAACTATCTTAAATAAGTCAAGTAGAATTATAAAAGGATAGGAGATATCTAACTTCTGTCATGTTTTAAAAAGTCAATGGGTCCTGCGCAATTTCTAATCAATTTAGTCGCCATTGTTTCATGGTCGCCTTATTTTGACAGATAACACGTATTTTGCGTCAAATTAACATGACTAAACATTCCCTATCCTTTTCTAAACCTATTTGCCGGGAAGTGACAGCACTTATTTAAGATAAGTTAAGCTAATTTATATCCAGAATTGAGGCCATTAGCAGTCTTAAGATTACATAGAAAGCATTCTTTATTTTTACGAGTAAACTGGGTGTTTCAGATTAAGCAAATGTATATAACTTATATAGGGAGAAAAAATTTTAAAGGACTGTCGCGACTTGTATTTTAAAGAAATTCATGCTGGAATATTTTACAAAAACCATAAGATATTTTTTAAATAATTACTTATTATTTAAAATAGGGAATTTATTTCAAAACACCCTGTATACAAGTATGTATTTATTATACATATACAGCTTATTATTATTTATAATTGGTAAATTTAAATCATCTTCAACATAGTCCTGTCTTTATACATTAGGGTGCGGGGTGATTTTTACTTTTTGGCTTTTTTAAGGACGTAATATACTCTGAAATAATGTAAACAGAAATAAATTATAATATAATAAAATAATATAAGCATTAACATTTTGTGATTAAAAAACTTAGTAGATGTTATCTGAGTTAGTTGGTAACTAATTTTTTACGAGTAAAATTGTATGTAAGATGTAATAATAGAAGTTTTATATTGATAGAAGGAAACGGACTTCTTATGTGTTTGTTCATAATGATGTTGATATGCATTTATTTCGTCTTTCATATACCAGGTGTCCCGCTTTGTAGTGGTCCACAGAAAAAAAGAGTCTGTAGATACCTATCAAACAAGCAAAAAATTGGCCTAATATAAAAAAACAACTCCCCAAAGAGTTTTCATGGGAGGTCATCATATAAAAAGTTTTCAGCTGTACTGGTTGATATTGATACTTTTTTGCACTATGTCGGTACAAGGTTTTGGGAGTGAAGTATTATTCTTTGGACCACTAAAAGCGAGACTTCTGTTTATCGTTACAGTATATGTATTATTATTACTGGTAACGTAAAATATTGATCATATTATTTGAAAATATTGATTTATAATGTAAATAGTTACATACGGAATGATAGAAAAAAAACAGAAAGGTAATAATTAAATTATTATAATTGTGATGTTAAAGTTATCAAAAAAGTTTTATTTATTTGTATTAATATAAGCTGTCTAGTTATCAAAGTTCAGGGCTAGATGGCGCTGTATGAATAGTCGAAGATATGTATTTATTAGCGTGTAGTGTGAGCGTGAGCGTGTGGTGTGTCGTTGCCGCGCGGTATGGACTCACCGTCGATGGTTCCGAACTCCCGCTCGTGCGCGCGAGTCAGGACCTGCTTGTATAAAGTCTCCGCCTCCTTGTACTTGCCCTGGAGGGAAAAAACATTTCAAGTGGTTGTCTGAAAGAGATCGTTTATAGCAATAAGACCTTTGCTTATATTGTGTTGTGTTTTTGTATAAGTTATAATTATTAATGTGAGGAATAAAGTGTTTCTGTCTGTCTGCCTGTTTTTTGTGCAATGGGGAGGAAAACTCAAAGCTAATGGCAGATGTCAGCAGGCGTAATTGAGCCTAAACACACTAATAAGAAGTTCACTAAAGTAAGGCCATCGATAAGCTATATTAGACAGCTGTTAATTCCCTGGACCCTCTGTCATAGCATTAGCACGAATCTAACAGTTGTCAAATCAAGGGATGACCGTACTGTATGATACATTGAACTTTGACATAGAAACATTTTCGACAAATCACAGAAAAAAGGCACAGTCGAGAGTGTCGCCATTAGTTCCCCAGTTTACTATCGCATTGCCGCTCCTTGAGTTATCAAGGAACTAAGTAACATTATACTTTCATTCGTTGAATACCAAATTTTAAAACACTTCCCGTGTTAGGTATACAATTATTTCAAAATTTGCAAAATTTTCAAGCGCGGGCAGGATTTGAACCTACGACTTTCGCATTACTAGTTTCGACGCCTCTTCCATCTGGGCTACCTCAGCTCATTTCTTACCCGCCAATTTTGCAAGTGTATCTTAATGCCAGTAACGCGTGGCAAGGCTCCATCTACCGGGTTAGTTTTGGAACTAATACATACATACATACATAAATCACGCCTATATCCCTTACGGGGTAGGCAGAGCGTTAACGGCCGTTCAACGGATATTAACACCACGTCTGACAAAAGTTTGAACTAATACCTTTGCAAAACTAACCTTTTGACTGTCTAAAGAAAACCCAGCATAAATAAAAACTAAGAAAAATAATTGCCTTGTGGTGGCATATAAAATCATCGTAAAAGACGAATATGGGATAATTCCAGGGTATAGACAGCTACATTTTCTGTGAATACAAAAACTTGCCCTGCTCTTTCTAACCCTCCTGCTAAATGTAGAGAGTATGGCAAACAAGCCCTAATAGGGAAGGGTCCAATATCTAGCAAAGGACTGTTGTAGCTATTGACGATGATACATACACATATCATGCCCACAATCCACTGCAGGGCAGGCAGAGTGTAAACGGCCACCAAAAACGGACATTTACGCCACGTCAAACAAATGATTGAGGGTCATTTGGATAATTGTGTATCGCCATATTGACAGTTTGTTAGCCCATCGCCTAAATTGCAACACACATGTAAACCTCAAGTCCCTTAGTCCCTCTTACGGCTCCCATGGGGTGATGATATTCTATGCCGGCATCACACGGAAAATTGACAATACATACATACACATATCACGCCTATTATCCCTTGCGGGGTAGGCAGAGCGTAAAATGCCGCAAAAACGGACCTTTACGCCACGTCTGACATATATTTGAAGGTCATTCGGAAAATTGTGTATTGCCAATATTGCCAAATTGACATTATGTGATGAGAAATACCTGTTTAAGATAACAAGAGGCGAGGTTGTTCTTGGTCTTGGCTACGTTGGGGTCGTCGGGTCCGAGCTTGCTCTCGTAGATCTCCAAGGCGCGCTGGTAGTACTGTTCCACTTCTTCGTATTTGTTCTGTAATACAAAAAAAAACGATTAAAGATTTAAAAATAGAAAGGGCAATACCAATGTAGAATAAATTACACTGTCTGAAATACTTTAGGGGCGCGCCGTGAGAAAAATGGGAATTTTTTGATTGGTGAATACGATACACATTTTATTTTTATGTATAATGATTTTTCATTATAATATAAAGAAAGTTTGCTCGATAGATTCATTTTTCAAAGTTTGGTCAATTTTTTACACTTTTTTGCGTTATTTTACACATTATTTTTTCGAATACGATACATCTTGTACAAATTGTGCAATACTAGATTTTTGTCGTACAGTTTTTTGATTACTGGCTTATTTGGCGAAAAATTTCCAATAGAGTGATAAATCTTCTAAATATGGCGGTTTCGCTTTGTGCTCACAAAACAGGATTTGCCTTTGGTGGGAAAGGGACTTTTAAAAGTTCGAGGCAGGTTCTTGCAAACGACAGTGAGAACCGGATTAAAATTCGTTACGTGGTAAAGGTGTAAAACTCATCGTACAGACAGACAAAGAAACTCAGCGCTTGCCTAGATACACCTCGGGTACGCACACACAAAATCGATTAATCATATTTCTTTTCTCTTTTCGTGTGGGAAACCGAGTCGATTTATAATATGATTAATCGATTTATAATAAGCTAACTCACAAAAATATGTTTGTTATCTTATCATAATACTGTTTATGAAACAAGTTACGTTTTTATGCACAATTGGTTTTGTCTACATTGAGTCATACGCCAAGGTCAGATATTCGAGGTCACTGCCGGACTAAAGTAGAGACGAGCCACGGCGGCGCCTTAAGGATGCGGTACAAAAAATGAAGCATATTGTGTAATAAGACCCACTGGGTAATACTTGGTATTCAATGAATGACCCAAAGGTCATGGCCATTTTACTGAATAATCTTAGAGTGGGTGTATTAGTCAAGACACGCAAACTTATCTAATCTAGCTTATCTAGCCTGTAGTCGTTTCATTGTTAATTAAAGATGAATCGTTATTTATTATTGGTAATTTTGTTTTGTGTACTGAAACGTATTTATCAAGTTAAGATAATCATTAGCATTACTGAATAATTACAAATGAACAAATTACTGAAACTCTTTCAATCGTTTTCATAGAGGAGCATTGGTTTTGTGAAATCAAAAACTTGTTTACGTAAAAAATACTTTAATTATAGTAAATTATCACAGTTTATGTGGAATACCACGTCTATAACTATTCGATATTTAATTTCTTTTGCACCTACATGTAAATAAAGACAATACAAAACAAATAATCTAGGAAATGAAAAAATACTACTAACAACTGGCCCGTTATCGTTTTTGAGATTGCACATTTTGTATACAAGGTGTAAGGAAAAGTTCTGCGTTCCTTTCAAAGGATAAACCAGCCCATTAAACTGAAAAACTTTCCTTATGGAACATAGGTCGCAACATGAAAAAGAAATTTATACCTCCGATACAAAATGTAGCAGCCGACCAAGTCTGGTTGTACCTATGTAAGGTCTAAATTTGTTTTATATTTCGACCTATGTTTCTTGAGGAAGGTTTTTTAGTTTCATGGGCTGGTTCATTCCATATAAAGAACGCAGTTCTTTTCCTTACACCCTGTATAAGCTTGGAAGCACTCGACATTATCCTGTTTGGTCCTATTCTAAGCTTTCATATGATGTTCAATTCGTCTAACAGTTTGCAGATACACTTGGCGATCGCGCGGCAGCACTTTGACAGGAGAGGGAGAGGGTTGGGCCGTCGGGTTCGTTCGCTCATCTGTACAGACATGTCTAACTTAGGCCCTTTCCTACTACACCCGGTAATTGTCTGATCAATCAATTTACTGGAGTAAAGAGCAGGGAAATTACACATATTGTTCATATAGATATTTTTGATTATGGATCATACATTTACCTGTGGGCTGTAGTGGGTAAAGGGCCTTACAGAGCACCAATAGTGAAACTACGAGAAACTTATCTTTTGACGCGAGACGCAGATGTGCATAAGCGCGCAGCGTCACCGTATTTGAACACCGAATACCTAAGTTATACTTTCGAACGCGCTTAAAACATGTGTGGGACGGGCGTTTCATTCGTAGCATGTTTTCACTATATTTGTACGTACGAACAAGTTTCTTGTTGTTTCACTATTGATCGTTCATGGGATTCTCTTATATTCATCTTTGATGGCCCGGGAAAAGTAAAAAATAATTTATTTTCATTTGTATAAGAGTTAAGTAAGGCTACCTTACGTGGCTGGGTTCAGATCAGAAGCTTATAATGTTAAATATATTTTTGAAAATCGTATTGGTCACCGGCAGCGGCACTGGCACCATTTTAAATTTAGTGGAATATAACGCGAAACTAAGTTGATGGTACCAACGTGTGTATTCGTATCGTTACCAACTCTCTATGTCGTAAAGCTCCAACGCGTGGTTTTCTACATGCTTTAATATAAGTTTGTTTTGTTTGGTTTGGATGTCCATCATTGGCTAGGTTATCGGCAGTATTTATTCTATTAAATATGAAGACACTGTCCTATCCATTTTTCCTTATATCTTTCCTTATACTACTCCTAAAACGTCTAACAGATTTTGATACGGTTTTCATATATGTTTTTACTATATTAGTAGGAAGGAAAAAAGAAAACTCATTTATTAATTGACATGAGTAGAAGGTCACTTTAGTTATTAATTTTACAAGTGTGAAACAAACAAGATAATATGCCAAGAAAAGGTGTTGACTTAGCATATTATCACAAGTCTCTAAAGTAAATTACTTGTGACACTGGTATTCAGCACCAGAAAAGGACAATACAATCGTGAATGTTTGGTGGCATACTTATAGTTGTAAGTGGACCTCGGATTTATTTGTGTGCTAAATTTCCGCCCAGCAGTTTCACCCCCTGCCACTCATTTTCTGTTGGTAATAGTTGTTATCCCGCGGTATAAAGTGGCCTATGTGTACCTGTGTTCCAAATTCATCCAAATTGGCCGTTTGAGCGTGAAGAGGTAACAAACATACACACACACACACAAAAACTCTCAGATATATAATATTAGTACGGATTAATGTGTCTTTTTGTCAGTTAAATTTTCAATTCGTTGCCTGTAACAAGACGTATTGAAATAGCATAAAATACCTGGTTCTGGCAGAGCAGTGCGAGGTTGTTGAGTTGCTTGGCGACGTCGGGGTGGTCGCGGCCCAACACCGCCTCGCGGATGCACAGCGCGCGCTTGCACAGCGGCTCCGCCTCGCGGTACTTGCCTACAACAGACACACATACGTCACACGGGGAAACATTTCGCATTTTGTTAAATATCCTGTAACACCCTAAACTGCAGTACACACTTGTATCTGTGACTCAGCACCCGACACGCACCCACCTAAATTAAACTAACTAAAACTTTTACTTATCCGACCTTTCGAGCTTGGTTCACTGGCACACGCCTCCAAATCCTAAGCTTGCGAACATTTCGAAAATCCACCGTTGCTTCGCTCGCACCTATCGTGACCAACTGAAAGCTATTTAACTCTCGTGCTTGCACTTCCCCTAGCATAGCCGATTGTTACATCAAACTCGTTTCGCTCACACTATTATGGTTTGTTTGATTGATTCACTCAATCAGTTACGTAAATCGGTCATTCAAATTTCGATTATTAGATGTATGGATTGATCCGTAGAATAGCATCAGCCCATTTCTTACCCATGGGTGTCGTAAGAGCCAACTAAGGGACTCGAGGGATGTGTATTGCAATTTTAGGCGATGGGCTGACAACCTGTCACTATAGTGATACACAGTTATCTAATTTACCCTCAAGCTTTTGTCAGACGTGGTGTTAATATCTGTTTTACGGCCGTTAACGCTCTGCCTACCCCGTAAGGGATATAGGCGTGATTTATGTATGTATGTATGTGGATTGATAACATAACATAAATATACTTTATTGCATAAAAACAAGAAATGGACATACAGATAGAAAAGAAAGAGTACAATATAGGCGGCCTTATAGCTAGGTAGCTATTTCTACCAGACAACCTTAGGGTAAAGGAGAGTAGATTTGAGATGCGGGATAGTGCTTTTACGGTTATATAAAATACATATACAATAACACCTACATATTTTACATAAATAACAATATGAGTAAACTACTACATACCTTATATTACAATAATGGATTGATCCATTATTTGTGTTAGCTAAATAAGTCTAGTTGGTCTGATTGGTCTGTCAGGTCCATCATTCTAGTTGTTCAGTCCTAAATTAGTCTAGTTGGTCTGATTGGTCTGTCAGGTCTATCATTCTAGTTGTTCAGTCCTAAATTAGTCTAGTTGGTCTGATTGGTCTGTCAGGTCTATCATTCTAGTTGTTCAGTCCTAAATTAGTCTAGTTGGTCTGATTGGTCTGTCAGGTCTATCATTCTAGTTGTTCAGTCCTAAATTAGTCTAGTTGGTCTGATTGGTCTGTCAGGTCCATCATTCTAGTTGTTCAGTCCTAAATTAGTCTAGTTGGTCTGATTGGTCTGTCAGGTCTATCATTCTAGTTGTTCAGTCCTAAATTAGTCTAGTTGGTCTGATTGGTCTGTCAGGTCCATCATTCTAGTTGTTCAGTCCTAAATTAGTCTAGTTGGTCTGATTGGTCTGTCAGGTCCATCATTCTAGTTGTTCAGTCCTAAATTAGTCTAGTTGGTCTGATTGGTCTGTCAGGTCCATCATTCTAGTTGTTCAGTCCTAAATTAGTCTAGTTGGTCTGATTGGTCTGTCAGGTCCATCATTCTAGTTGTTCAGTCCTAAATTAGTCTAGTTGGTCAAATTGGTCTGTCAGGTCCATCATTCTAGTTGTTCAGTCCTAAATTAGTCTAGTTGGTCTGATTGGTCTGTCAGGTCCATCATTCTAGTTGTTCAGTCCTAAATTAGTCTAGTTAGTCTGATTGGTCTGTCAGGTCCATCATTCTAGTTGTTCAGTCCTAAATTAGTCTAGTTGGTCTGATTGGTCTGTCAGGTCCATCATTCTAGTTGTTCAGTCCTAAATTAGTCTAGTTAGTCTGATTGGTCTGTCAGGTCCATCATTCTAGTTGTTCAGTCCTAAATTAGTCTAGTTGGTCAAATTGGTCTGTCAGGTCCATCATTCTAGTTGTGTCGGTCGGTTGGTGTGCACTGACCTCGCTTCCCGTACAGCACAGCGAGGTTGTTGAGCGTGGCGGCGACGGCGGGATGGTTCTCTCCGAGGGTTTTCTCGCGGATGGATAGAGCATCGTTCAAAAGGTTCGCTGCTTCCTTGTATTTGTTTTGGTCCCTGTCGTGAGATAAATAATCGAACTTAGGAACATAAACCGTGCCGTGTGGTGCCGGCTTGGAATAGCATCACCCCAATTCTAATCGTAGGTGGCATAAGAGAAACTCATGCAGGGAATGGGCAGCAGCGTTCCCTGTGTATGCAACATGTTGCACTGAGCTCGTGAATCCGCCTGCCAAGCGTGGTGAGAATGACAATACCCTCTAGTAGAGGGAGGTTCATGTCCAGCAATGGACTGTTGTGGTAACGTAACGTAGAAACATAAAACATCGATAAGTAAACAAGATACACACATAGCACATGCCAAATAAACCTATGTCATAACATGGAAAATTTTATACAAAAATAAGTGCTGGCCGCATGTTATTCTATTTCTATTCTGAGTATTTGAATGTTTATTCTCTACAAGTCATCTCAGATCAAAACTCTTTGTTAAAGTACTGCTGTTCCAATAAGTATTTGGCAGCTGTCAGATTCGTGATTATATTATGGCAAAGGGTCCATTTTTTTTTGTTGACATCTCTTTTAGTAAGGAGATGACAGCTGTCAAATACGACTTATTGGAACGGCAGTACCTCGTTCTATTATCTATATTTTTAACTTAATCAGTTGTTTGTGTCTAGATAACATGGAAACCCTACACAAATAAATGATCATTACCTGTAGACTAAAGCGAGGATGTTCAGCATGGTGGCCACATCTGGATGGTCGTGTCCCGAGGTTTTCTCCAGGTCCTCCAGCGCTTGCTTGCATAGCGGCACCGCCACCTCGTAGCGGCCCTGGCAAATATCATACAATATTAGTGTCACTGAAACTAGATTATACAGGGAGTAACAAAAAGGGTATTACTATGAGTTATGCCAGTAGGCAGAATGGGGCGGTTCCAGGTGGTGAAAAATATTGCTACTCTGCCTGGCCGGGTGTTGTGGCCAGGGGACCGATATGCGTCGCGCGGTGAAACACTCCGATACCGCGTTTCAGGCCGTACGCTCGCTCACGCGGTTTCACGGGTTCCGCGTGGCGGTCTGACATCGCCGCCATTATTACCCGTCCAAATTTAGAAGGCGCATAGTGCCTAGGTAGTTGTAATATGGCAAGTGTCGTCGTGTTCGTACGGGTTATATTATGTCGCGGGTTGCTGAAGCCGCGGCGCGGGTGACCGCAGGCCGCGTCACGGGGCGCCAATCTTGTGTTTCGTCAAATCTGGCCCGCGCGGGCCGTCCCGCGCGTGAAACCGCGTGACCGAGCGTACGGCCTCAGGCCCATTGTTCTCAGCCAATCTGTCACGTGGCGCCATCTTGCGGATATGTTGGAACTTCTGTTGCGCTAGCTTGCTTGTGAACCACTTAAATGAGCTTCTTGTGGACGCCCTCTATGATTAACGTGCGATGTTACCTGCGAGGCGTACTGTATGACCAGGTTGTGTAGCGTGCGCAGCCTGGCCGGGATCTCGTAGCCCGCGTTCACTTGCTGAGCGAACTGCGACGGCGGCGTCGGCGACATCGCTGCAAACATCACATACAAATTTATATTATATTTTTATTTATTTAACTTTATGCAATAAATTTACATGGGTACTCTTAATGCCGAGGGCATTATCTACCAGTCTACCTTAGGGCATGTGGAAATGGGCGAGGCAGGTGCAAAATCAATGCAATAATAAATAATTTATATATATAAAAAATATATTATATTTTATATATAAATAATATAAAATATATATAAGGTGTAAAAAAATTAGTTGAGAATATTTTAAGGGGTGAACCAGTTCGTGAAACTGAACAACTTTCCCCAAGGAACATAGGACGGTATATGAAAAAAAAAATTGGCCCTCCCATACAAATTATCCCGGCCGGGTAACACACTAAGTATGGGAGGGTCAAATTTTTTTTTCATATACCGTCCTATGTTACATAAATAATATAAAATATATACATAAATATTAAGTATACCTTATCATTATACAAGCGAAACTAACTCTGTCTATCTGTGTGTTGCGCTTTCACGCTCAGACGACTGAACTGATTATGATGAAAGGCACAAATATGGATAACATTCATATCTTTAGCAGCAGAGCGTTAAAGGCCGGAAAAACGAACATTTACGCCACGTTTGAGGGTCATTAAGAAAATTCTGTATCGCTATAGTGTCAGGTTGTCAGAGCGATACAGAACATCAAGAGACCCACGGGAAAGAAATGGAGTGATGCTATTCACACGGCGAGGCACACACACTATAATGTTATACTGCGCTTTCACGATTAAACGACTAAACCGATTTTGATTAAATTTGTCACAAACATAGATAGATAAGACGGTAAGAAATTACAAAGGTTATTTTTTTGTATCGGATAAGTAGCTGAACCACACACGACCCAACAAACTAGTACGTTATAATTATAACTTTGTTTTGTAAGCACTCAAGATCTCGTCACCCGACGCCTTGATAACATCTCGTTGTGACGTCAACATATAAAAAACTATAGTTAAATTACTAGAGGCCTCACCACAAATTTGAACCTATGTTCCTTTGGGAAAGTTGTTCCTTATCACCACTCTGTCTTGAGGTTTCGCTATAGGTCAGTAGTAAAATTTCAATCATGTAAAGTGTAAAATAAAAATCACAACTTTCCCCAAGGAACTTCGGTTGAAAGATGCAAGCACTACAAAATGTTCCAACCGACCGGGTCAATTTGTATGGGAGGCCCAAATTTTATTTTGCAGCTTTTATTTTTATATCCTTTATAGCATTCTTTGTTTAATATATTCGATTAGTTTTACTTACGAACCCCTTAGGTACGCGTGGAAACTTTTTATTCTTTCGTATCTTTCTTAGACAATGAACGATTTCGGACAAATTATAATTTACAAAGACACTTACATTTGTTGTTCCTGTTGTCATCGTGGTCATCATCGGGGAACAAGTCCACCATCGGGTCGTCTCGCTTGCTCTCAGTCTGGCTGCGGTTGTTGTCCGACTCTTCTGTCACGTCGCTGTCGTATTTGCTGAAAACAAAATAAAAATGATGAATACATTCATGGGCCTATTAGTTACATAGTTTCCTATGATAAGGCAGAGCTAAACTTGGCGACTGATAATGCCGTTGCAGGGAAAAATTTATCATCCATAGATAGTTTTGAACCGTAAACACGAAGAAGAAGACCTACCTGTAAGAAGCCTAGGACTATTGTATATACATACGCAGAAATATATGCAAGGAACAGCCAGATGTACAACGAATATATTGGTACATTCAAATATCAGCCTGAACAAAGATCAAACACTTTCATCGCAAAGTATGTCCACTGCCTACACTGTTTTCGAAATGGACTTCCGTGTTTCATTGAGATTGGACAGTAAAATGATTTGATATTTAACACCTATAAGCGCCTGTTTACCTAAGCCATTCCGGCAATGCATGATTTTAGTAGTTACTTAAGTTAAACCAAGAGAGAAAGGGAAATACTTCAGATGCTGTCGCTTACCGGAAAGACGCCATAAAGTCCAGGAGTAAGTTTTCCTCCTCCAGCTGCGCGACTCTCTGCTCCGAGGCTTGCAGGCGCTGCTGGGCCGCATCAGCTCGTCTCCAAGCCTACTGATACAATATCTCAACAGTCAAAACTTACCGGATAGATGCCATGAAGTCCAGGTGTTTGTTTTCCTCCTCCAGCTGCGCGACCCTCTGCTCCGAGGCTTGCAGGCGCTGCTGGGCCGCATCAGCTCGTCTCCAGGTCTACTGATACAATGTCTCAACAGTCAAAACTTACCGGATAGACGCCATGAAGTCCAGGTGTTTGTTTTCCTCCTCCAGCTGCGCGACCCTCTGCTCCGAGGCTTGCAGGCGCTGCTGGGCCGCATCAGCTCGTCTCCAGGTCTACTGATACAATGTCTCAACGGTCAAAACTTACCGGATAGACGCCATGAAGTCCAGGTGTTTGTTTTCCTCCTCCAGCTGCACGACCCTCTGCTCCGAGGCTTGCAGGCGCTGCTGGGCTGCATCAGCTCGTCTCCAGGTCTACTGATACAATGTCTCAAGAGTCACTGCTTACCGGATAGACGCCATGAAGTCCAGGTGTTTGTTTTCCTCCTCCAGCTGCGCGACCCTCTGCTCCGAGGCTTGCAGGCGCTGCTGGGCCGCAGCGAGTTCATCCCTCAACCAGGCATTCTCCTGGCAGAGTCTCCGGACCTGGGTGCGGAGCTTCTGCTTCTCGGCTTCCACGGCTTGCAGGTGCGAGGCCAGGGCCATCATCACCTGGAACAAATGAGATTAGATTATGATGAGGACTTAAATGAAACATAAACATACATCGAGTGGATTAATAAGATCGTAGATTATTCAAGGGTACATTTTGAGTTACTTATTCGAGAGACTTACATATTTTAATCTTAAACTGTCATTAAAATCGACAAGTTCTATCATCATCATCATCATCATCATGGGGTGCCATCTTCAAATTGAAGTTCGGAAGACAAGATCTATTAGCCACTAAAATTGTTCTTTATTGGCAGAATCCATCATATTCCCACAGGGAAGCAGGGTAGATATTTGGATCGACCACTAGCTTTAAATACTCTGACGACATTTCGTGTGTTATCTCTCTCCTATCAATAGCATATTGTCACGACCTACCACTTGTACACAAAAGCGCGTAAGCAACCTCTCTGTTAATGGTTTTTTAAAACACTTCCCGTGTTAGATATACAATTATTGAAAACTTGCAAAATTCCCTGTCCGCTTTTGAAAATTTTGCAAGTTTTCTGCAACGCTACGACGCAAAGGTTCTGAGTTCGATTCCAAGCCAGAAAATATATTTGAATCATGAATTTAAATATCTCTGCTCGGGTCTGGGTGTTATTAAATGCGTGTTTCTGAGTATGTCCATAGCACCCTGTAAAAGGGAATCTTATTGGGTGCTATAAGTACGACCGTGTTTATTTTATTTACAATCCTTTCAGTTTCATTACGATACGAAATTTATAAAGAACCGGCCACATAAAGTATAAACAGACGTTCCGTAAAAACACAAGTCATTTCCGCACCGTAAGCGAAAATGGATGACCTAAAAGAGGTAACCTAGATCCTTTATGAGGGTCTAGGAATGTGGAGCGCAGTGCCTGAGGGATATTTGCAGCGGGTAGTGGGTGTAGGGACGTTCACAAAGGCGAGCTTAAAGGGGGAAATCATGTAAAGGAATGCCTTTTCACGAACACAAGGCAGGTTCCACGTTAAATGTAAAACATTTTGTATTAATATCTTCTTCTTTAGGTTATCTTTATCGCTTTATTTGATCCTCGTTTTTAAATCAATTTTATTAAGTAGAACAAGAATAGATGTTACCGTACGTTTAGGTCGTTAGTAGGTTTGGCCTATAGTTTTATTTTGAACTTGTAACTGTAAAGTTAAACTAGTAGCATAGTAGTATTAGTAGTGTAAAATTAATACTTAATAACTGCCTACCTCACGTCACGTCCGCAAATTATATGCATTATGTTCTACAGAAGATTAGCTAAAACGTCAATTTCCTGAGCATCTCTTAATCCTAAATCTATAGCGTCAATGCTCTTCCTGACGAGCAACGGCTTCTTATGCTCACGTTTAGAGTTGGCAGCGAGTCCTGCCACCAGCTGTACGTCCTCGACCCTTACAGCTTGAGGCGAGCTCTATGTACTGTCCAAAATGCACTATGTTCAACAGAGGAGTGGCTGAAATGGTAAATACCTGTGCCTCTCCCAATCCAAGTTCTATAGCGTCGATGCTCTTCCTGACGAGCGACGCCTTCTCATGCTCATGTTCAGTGTTGGCAGCGAGTCCTGCCAGCAACTGTGCGTGCTCAGCCCTTAGAGCCTCGAGCCCGGCGGCGACGGTCCGCGCGCCGGCCACCATCTCCTCCTGAGACATCGCCGTCATTCTGCCCAGCGATTCTATCTTCTTTCTGCGAACAAGAGATACTGAATGTTAGCTTAAGAAACAAATTAACCTGTTTGATTTACGAAACCGTAATATTTAGGACTAGCGACCTGCCTCCTTCCAATTGACAATCGACAAATTAACTTGCGTAGTTTCCAAGTTATCTTTTTTATTATTATTTTATACTGGCGGGCCAATGTTAAGAGGCATTCTCTACCGGTCAACTAAAGGGTGAACAGATAGAGAAAAAGAAACGGGTGGTCTAGAAATTGAAAATGAAAACAACATGTCTTGTCGTGAAAATAAATACCTAACAATACATATTTATCCCGACTATCTCGCTCGTCCCGTTATTTCTGTTACTTTACAGACAGACAACGGCATTATGTTTTTAGTTTTAACTATTTACATTATGTTACAACAAAATCCTATTTAGTGTGTTGAATCATCTTATTAGGAAACACGGTAACAAGATTAGGATTAGTAATACTGACGTTAATCTAATTACTCCAGGCAACAAATAGAGACGTAAAATAATTGTAAAAAACTATAACAAACGACCATACAGACTGTCGTATCAGCGCTACTGGACTCTACTGATATGTCTTAAAAGTTTTTTTAAGAACCCTAAATTCTTAAGGAAATGTTTATCCGCTAGGTATTAACATCACAACCAAAGTGTTTCCGGGATAAGACGTCTCTTTCTGAAGCTGACTGTAGTGAACATTTAAGTGTTATAGTATATCTCATTCGTTAATATATCGATCTATCTACTTCATCCGAATTATCTATCATAGATTTTGTACTTTTATCTTCTCGCGAGGTATAGTCAAGCTCGGACAGCATTCGACCGACAAGGCCGACCCGTTTAGATATGGCTAGATAATATTTCATGACATGTGAATTACCTACTTGGAAATATTTATGTCGGCAAGTAAGTTACACAACAACTTGTAAGAATGACTTAACTTATCTGGGCTCTATCTCAAGTAATTTGCTAGGAGGAATAAATGTTGTGGGACAATTTCGTGCGATCATTTCGTTTATAGCCCACTATCTACAGCTTAATGAGTCTTGTGAGACATATAGGTAGATGTTTTAGCCTACATATTGTTCTAACCGTATTAAGAACAACTGTATAATCAATGTTAACAAACCCTACACGCACATGACAAGTGTTTATCACCAGTGTAAGCGTCAACGCTGCGTCCAGCGGGCCAGCCGCGCGTGCAGCCCACTTGACGCAGCGTTGGCGCTTAAATTCAGAACTTTAGTATTGTATCTTGTAGAGTGAATATACTATCCATATATTATGTTAATATATATTGTATATAAAATACTAGCAGCCCGCCCAGCGGCTTCACCCGCCGCTAACAATTTCTAAAATAAGACAGCCTATGTTCATCAGGGATAATGTAGGATTCTAAAAATCTTGACTTTAATTTGAAACAAATATCGTTTTCTGGCGTAAAGTTACATGCCGTGTGATTAACCTGGCCAGCCCCATGGCAGTGCCTTTATTTATTTATTTTTATCCCGCCCGAGCCGGTTTTCTATTAGGTCATAATAAAATTTTATAAAAAAAAGAAAATTGTGTGATACAAATTTCTTTTTTTAGAATGACGGTTCATGACGCCAATAAGTGATAATACTATCCTACATTGAATAAAGAATTTTAATTTCAATTAACGGTAAAATAATTTTTGAAATCGGTTCAGTAGTTTCGGAGCCTATTCTATTCAAACAAACAATTAAAAAAAACCTGTTTCTAATATTAGTGTAGATTATATTATTATTATTTAAGTGTAATGACGTGACGGCTTAGAATAGCATCACCCGATTTCTTCCCGTGGGAGTCGTAGGAGGCGACTAAGGGACTTGAGGGTGTGTATTGCAACTTTAGGCGATGGGCTGACAACCTGTCGCTATGGCGATATGACCCTCAAACATATGTCAGACGTGGCGTAAATGTCCGTTTTTTCGGCCGTTTAGGATAATAGGCGTGATATGTGTATGTATTTCTTATTTTAGTGTAGATTTAATGTTTTTTGTCGTCTTTTTTTACCGAGTAAGAGACAGCCCTTCGAATACTGATAGGGTGCATGAAACATAACTTTCTCCTAGAAACATATGTCAGGAAACGCCAAAAAATTACCTTCCATACAAAATCACAATCAGCTGACTGCATTCACTATGGGAAGTCAGTTTTTTTACGTTTCCTGAAATATGTTCCTAGGGGAAAGTTGTTCAGTTTCATGGTCTGCACGTACCCTATCAGTATTCGGAGGGCTATCCCTTACACCCTTTAATACAGTAATGATTAAATTAAATTAAAAATTAAATCATTACACTACTGTACGAATATTGTGGCGTTGTTTGTACATTTTTAAATGAAAAAGTAGTTATTGTGGCATAACTGTAATAGTTAGATATATGGTACTGCGAACATTATTATAGATATTGATGTCCTCTATAAAACTGTAGTACATCACTTTGCTCTATTGTCAATAATTTCCACAGCGTACGCGATATAAGATATTTTTTTGGTACATTTGCACATTTTTAAATGAAAAAGTAGTTATTGTGGCATAACTGTAATAGTTAGACATATCGTATTGCGGAAATTATTATAGATATTGATGTCCTATATAAAACTGTAGTACATCACTTTGCTCTATTGTCAATAATTTCCACAGCGTACGCGATATAAGATATTTTTTTGGTACATTTGCACATTTTTAAATGAAAAAGTAGTTATTGTGGCATAACTGTAATAGTTAGACATCTGGTATTGCGGACATTATTATAGATATTGATGTCCTCTATAAAACTGTAGTACATCACTTTGCTCTATTGTCAATAATTTCCACAGCGTACGCGATATAAGATATTTTTTTGGTACATTTGCACATTTTTAAATAAAAAAGTAGTTATTGTGGCATAACTGTAATAGTTAGACATCTGGTATTGCGGACATTATTATAGATATTGATGTCTTCTATAAAACTGTAGTACATCACTTTGCTCTATTGTCAATAATTTCCACAGCGTACGCGATATAAGATATTTTTTTGGTACATTTTTCACACGTTGGGTTACATTATCGAAATTTTCACGCGGATCCCTATTTTTTTCTCGTATAAAATATAGCCTATGTTCATCAGGAATAATGTACGATTCTAATGGTAAAAGAATTTTTAAAATCGGTTTAGTAGTTTCGGAGCCTATTCGATGCAAACAAACAAACAAACAAACAAACAAACAAACAAACAATCAAAACTTTCCTCTTTATAATATTAGTGTAGATAACTTTTAAGGTGTAAAAATTATAACTGCAAATATTTCAAGGGGTGAACCAGCCCACAAGTTTCCTCTGGGAACATAGGGCGAAAAAAGAAGATAAATTTTGGACCTCCCATGCCATATACATACAATGTTCCAGCCGACCGGTTCTAATTTGTATGGAATGACCTTTTTTTTCATACATTCCTTGGGGAAAGTTGTTTAGTTTTATAGACTGATTCAAATATTTGCATTTAATATTTTTACATCCTGTAAATAACTGAAACATTCAAGCAAAACATCAAGTTGAAATAACACGGAAAGAGTTTCCTGAAGGGAACCCCTGAAGCTATTTACCATTGAACGTGAGGAGGATAACCTTGTCGAAATGCACCCCCTACCCTAGCCAACGAGGGACGCATAAAATATCCGTTGCTATGGCAACCAAGGGCGACGGCACCCCAGTTAGCTCACCCGACAAATTTTCAGCGTTTTCAGGAGAGTTGAGATAAACTCCATGTTACGTGTTCAAGATCGTTTGATCTGATTTAGTCTATAGAATGATCAGAGCTGGAAATCTTAAAATACTATACAAGTTTTTACATTTATACCATGCATTCAAAAGATAATGTATAGAAATTTATTACTGATTCTGATTTGTGAATACGGTTCACCAGAGCTTTTTGAAGTCTGAAAAACTTGTTAGGCATATCAATAATTATTTGGACCAGCAAACATTTACTTTTCAATGAAAATATTTTGTTACGACCACAAAGGGGAGGGTTGATTTTGGAAATATGCCAAATGCAAAACTGACTACGGCTAGCCAAATATAATGCTAGTTTTTGCAAATTAGCTAAATTGTGGTATAAAATCAACCACGGGAAAGAAATGGAGTAATGCTGTTGTGAGGCGACATCACACGGCACTCACTCAGCACGACATCGCTATATGTATGGTGGTTTTAAAGATCTAAGCATACAACGGGACACCGGGACCAGACTTTATTTTTGAGGTAAGTACAATGTAGTGATGTTAATATAAGTACAATGGCAAGTAAAGCGGACAGCTAATTTAAACAACTAACCCCTTTTTTAATAGGAAAACAGATGCATTCGTTTTTTAAATAATCAATTGATTGACAGGTCCATGTATACTTACGGATGGTGGTTTGACTTTTTAAACCTGCCCTTTTTAAGACTAACACAGGCAAGGTAGCTTAGCAAAACACAGAACAAAGGACTAATTCGATAACACGATTCGCCAGCAGGCAAACCCCCGGTAATCGATACGGCTAGACCGAGGGCTTAAAACAACTCCCGTGTCGTGTATTGCTTATATACCAAAGGGCCCAACAATATATATAGCTACTAAACGCCGTGAGATGCCGGCTTAGAATAGCATCACCCCATTTAATTCCCGCGGGTGTCGTAAGAAGCGAATAAGGGATTAATGTGTATACAAATTTTAGGCGACAGGCTGACAACCCGTCACTATAATGATCACGATTTTTGTGAAGCGGCCCTCAAATATTTGTTAGACATGGCGATAGCGAACGTATTTTATATGGCCGTTAACGCTCTGCCTACCCCGTAAGAAAGGGGTAAAGGCGTGATATGTGTATATACTAAAATTAACGTATGTTTTAATAATAATTTCACTACACAGGCGAAGAAAACTCATGCTAAGGGTAAATTTTCATAAAAATGGGAACTTAAAAACATTCTCGTGACAAATTCACTAAATATCGCTGTGGCGTTGAAGTTTTCGCCTTGCTTCATATAATCTGTACTAATAATATTATAAATCTGAGAGTTTGTGTGTGTGTGTGTGTATGTTTGTTACCAGTTCACGCTCAAACGGCTTGAACGATTTGGATGAAATTTGGAGCACAGGTAGTGTATAACCTGGAATAACAAACGGTAAAACAACAAAATTACCGAAACCGGTAACCGGTAGGCGGAAATCTAGTAAACTATAAAGCTTTGCACAAAGTAAATGAATGCGGTATTCGGACGTGATGTCGCATCGCATTCGGTTAGACTATGGTTCAGTGTGTTGGAAAATTATGTGACCCCGACGACGACATTGCTAACTTTTCGAATAGACTGTTAGCAATTTCGCGTTGACTGACTAAGCGATTTCGCATTGCCTGAATGTGGCATAAAGTGCGAGGTGGTGCTGGTAGGCATACAATATGGAAAAACGTTTAATAAAATACAACTTACTATGTATATGATACGTACTAGTGTGGCGGTCTTGTTTGTAGTTAGGATGGGATGGGATAGTCCTCCTACTTGGCTATGGATAAATCCATCTGAATAAGAATAAGACCGCCTTGTTACTATTCTGTACATCTAAATAACCACAAAAAAAAATTCCTTCAAGTCAAGATAAAATAGTGAAATGAAAGTATTTTGAGATTATTCCACGGCAAACCCAATTAATTACTACTTAGGGCTTTTCTGAAAGGTTGTGAAAGGATCCTTGCAACGCGCAATTAATATACACACACTTAAACACATATTTTTTTGTTATTTTGTTTATTTTTTATCTATTTTGTTTAAGTGCACGTATTTTTAATGAAGCTTATAGTTTGTATTGTTTATCTTTTTTTGGAACATAACCTTAACATATTGCAATGTTACTTTACTGTAGTAGGTATATTGCGTGACAGACTTATTTTATTTAGATTTAAGCATATATAGGTAGAAGCCCAGGACGAGCGAAAAGGGCAGAGGTCAAGGTTGATCTTCAAGGAGAGAAAATGGGTAAAGTAATGGACTGAATTTGCGAACAAGGAAATAATATTCTTTATGACTTCCCTTTACTTTACACAAAAGGAAGATTTCATTTGGATGCTATAAGTCTACCCCTCTCAATTTATCTTTTCTTTCATACAGTGTGTAAGTGAAATGACTGCACAAGCGTTCAGGGCGTGTTCTAGACGTGAAACTGAACAACTGTTCTTGGTACCAATTTGTCAAAATATAAAAAAAGAAACTGTTTTGTCCATACAAAATTCTTCGAAAAGCATCAACATTTGTATTGGAGAAATGAATGTTTATTTCATATTTCGAAAACATGGTACTAAGAAAAGTTGTTCAGTTTCACGTCTAGAACACGCCCTGAAAATATGTCTAGTCGATTCACAGTGCACTGTATACAGTGTTTAGTTGTATAAAGTAAAAGTGCAGATATAGTGCTCAAGTAGGACTAGTCATATCTTGTAAAGCACAAAAGAAGCATTTTCAAATTATTGTCTCTGCTAAATTATCTCTTTATAACTACTTGTTGTGTGTATTCTTGCTCTTGAATAATGTAAGGATTAACTCAGTCATACCACGAACTGACTTTATGCTGCACTCCACATTTTGCGCTAACGAAGTTTTGCTATTACCATGATATGATGGTCGTTAGTAGTCATTTTGAGATAGGTTTGATGCACGCGATGGTATCTTCGGACCGATAGCATAATTTAGACAGCATTGTAGTAGCCAATCAGTAAAGTTAAAATACAAGTTATTGCTGCTGTTTTTGGATAGCGTAATTGAAAGTAGGGCAGACGTAATCGAGTCAAAGATACAAAAATATTTAAGTAGATACAGTTGAAGAATCTAGCTGATTCACATATTATAGGTACACGTATACAGGGTGCAAGGAATTTTAATTGGTTCCTTGAAGGGGTGAGAGGGCTGGACATGGACATTTCTAACATATTCTTCCGTAGAACTATGAGTCGGAAACAATTTAAAAAAAAGATTTTTTTTGTTTTTTGCAAAATGTACGACGGGCCTTAGTCAGTTGCATTAACGCCGCACACCGTATTCGGTTTAAAAGCTAATTATTTTTATGAAAACGTGTTTAATGGTAGACTATTGCACCCTTTTGGTTAAGTGATAATTTTGCAAGTTTTCAAAAGTTGTATACCTAAAACGGGAAGTGTTTTAAAATTTGGTATTCAATTTATCGCGGGTTTTCATCGCTTAGACTACATTCAATCTGTAAAGATAGAATTGGTCGCCGGGTATTAGTTGCAAAACTAACCCGGTAGATGGAGCCGTGCCACGCGTTACTGGCATTAAATACACTTGCAAAATTGGCGGGCAAGGAACGAGCTGCGGTAGCCCAGATGGAAGAGGCGCCGTCACTAGTAATGACGAAAGTCGCAGGTACAAATCCTGCCCGCACTTGAAAATTTTGCATGTTTTCAAAAATTGTATGCCTACGGGAAGTGTTTTGAAATTTGATGAAACAGATTTAACAGAGAAGTAATTTATGTAGTTTGTATTGTATGCATTTTTCCATAGTATTTTTTTACAACAGAGTACCATAAATGCAACTGACTATGGTCCATCATACATTTCGTAAGACCAATGGTCCTCATAATTTTACAACTAATGGTTTCCGACCTATAGTTCCATATACGAATATGTTAGAATGGAAATGGCCTCTAACTCCCTCCAGGGAATGTATCGAATTACATTATTACAATTCAACGGCCACAAAGTTGACGGCCGATGTGGCGCAGTGCTAGTGCGACTGCTTGCTACGCAAAGGTTCCGGGTTCGATTCTCGGTGGGACACTCACAAAGTTGATATTTATCACTTTGTAAATTTGTTCCCGGTCTGGTTAGGACATTGCAGGGTGAACCAACTGATTGTCCGAAAAGAAATGGTTCCGTGCTTCGGAGGGCACGTTAAGTCGTCGGTCCCGGTTGCTGTCTATGATTGCTTAGACGGCGGCGGTCGTAACACAACCATGTCAGAGGCCTACTAGTGGTAGTAGGCGATTGAAAAACTCTGACACCAGGGTTTACCGGGTCGTTGGACGACTCGGTGTCCCACACGAAAAGAGAGGGAGAACGGCCACAAAAGTCTGCTGCTAGACTTGTGTCTCATACTTTTGGAAAGTAATTACTATAGACACCACGCTCGTCAGGCGGGTTGGCAAGATGCTACATTTACAAAAAAACGCTGCTGTCCATTCCCTGCACGGCATTTAATTATATCAATAATATAGGGTTAACTTTTACTAGTGATAGTGACCGATACTGAAAACAAAAGGGCTAGTGATGAAGAAAAACTTTCCTTAAGAAACGTAGATCGAAATATGACAAAAATATTTTGAGCTTCCATAGTAACCCAAATCAGCTTATTGGAAATTTTGTATGGGGGGTCTAATTCTTCTTTTAATTTTTTGACCTGTGTTCTTTGGGGAAAGTTGTTCCTTATCTCTACCCCGTCTTGAGTCTTCGCAATTGGTCACTAGTAAACTTTCACCCTTTTACCCTAAGCATAGCATAAGTATGCTTCTTAAACCTTTTTTTCTTATATTATTTTATTACTTACATTCTGTAGGCGTTTAGGGTTTTCGACATTATATCACTGTACGTTTCAAAAGTTATTTTTATTCCATGTTTTATTCCACTCTTACAGCCATAAACTTTTATTACACTCACTGCTATTCATATATCACAAGCACTTATAAAGGAATACAAAAATACTTATTTGTTATGTTGTTGTGTCACTGAAATTGCGTTGTCGTTAAGATTAATAATAACATAGGTAACACTTATGTGTTGTTTGACGACCTTGTGGAACCTTGCCTTTATGTTAAGTTTACATATGAAAAACGCTGGTATTTTAAAATCTCTATCAAATATAATAAAGTAAAGTATAAGGATAGTTCATAGTTCAAGGATCAAGATAAATACATTTGTCAGAGTAATTAATATTAGTTAATATCTTCCTTTTCGGCGCATAATGTACCATTCACAAAACGTGTCACTTAATTTTATTATTGACTATCGGCCCGCCTAGCAGTTTCACCCCTTGCTTACCGTTTTTTCGCGGGAAAAAGACATTTTATTATAGCCTTTATTCATCAGGGATAATGTAGAATTCTAGTGGAAGCCTATTAAATTCAAACAAACAAACAATCAAATCTTTCCTCTTTATAATATTAGTGAAGATGTAGATGTAGATTTAAGCGCGACGAAAGAAACGTAGATTAATGAAGTAATTTTTTAATATCTTTCAAATGAAAATCATCGTCCGCAATGTTTACTTTCACCCAGGTCATCCACGTGTGTCTTTTGGTACGGTTTTGACGGAAAACAGTGTCTTTGCCAATTCTTACACAATCATAGAACAACAGAGACGGT
Source organism: Tuta absoluta (assembly GCA_027580185.1). Lineage (NCBI taxonomy): Eukaryota > Metazoa > Arthropoda > Insecta > Lepidoptera > Gelechiidae > Tuta > Tuta absoluta. The sequence continues at coordinate 14,944,838 of JAQAHW010000005.1, forward strand.
CAGATGCGACTGCTTGTTGTAAGAATGAGGCAGACGTATGAAAGAAATGAAAATAGATCAGCATGCGTCGTCTACTCATTCCGGTGTCGTTGATCTCTGAAATCATCTGAGCGTTTGTTTAGACGCAACTCTAAAAGCCCTTGAAAATTGGCGGGAAATGATAAATAAGATGATCTATCTAGTTCTTCTAGAAGGGCAACAGGTTGACGACCGAATACCACGCCTCATAGTTTAGGTCAAGATTTTGAGAAAACTAAGTTCATTACTTTCTAGCGTTGATGTTAAATACATCAATAGTCGTGTTAAGATCCAACAAGAACAACGGGGTGATCGCTGCCTGCCTGTTCAATCGTTCACTCTACCGTAATCACCTAGACAAAGAACAAAATCACCGCAAATATACCTAATCAGTCAGTTGACGATAAACCATCTTGCTAGAACATTAAATTCTCATTCCGCGTACCTAGGTATCCAAGAAAACTTAAAATAGCGTTCATAAATAGAAGAAACAGAGTTAAAATTCAACGTTTGGTTTGAATGTTAACGAGGCCTGCGCTGGCGCATGGCTGGTGTGAAATCACGCGATCTAGCGTCTGCGGCTGAGCAATGAATGCAGAGCAAATAGTGGAGTGCATTCTGAGTGGTGCTGGTGCGTGCTAACCCAATTCCGAAGGTTTTTTAGTTTCTGTTGGCATTGCAAGTCGCGAGTAACGCAGTCATGTTCAACTATTTAGTTTTTGACGAGATAGGCAGTGGTAAGTTGTGTTGCGATGCGTTTAGTTCCGTAGTAATTCTAGTATTATGTTTAATCTTTCGAAAACCAAGAACACTATTAGCCACAAATCGACAAGTATTTTTTTCAAGTTAAAATAACTTTAATGCCGTGTGATGCCGGCTTAGAATAGCATCACACCATTTCTTTCCCGTGGGAGTCGTAAGAGGCGACTGAGGGACTCGAGGGTATGTATTGCAATTTTAGGCGATGGGCTGACAACCTGTCACTATGGCGATACACAATTTTCCGAATGACCCTCAAATATTTGTCAGACGTGGCGTAAATATCCGTTTTTTGCGGGCATTTACGCTCTGCCTACCCCGCAAGGGATAATAGGCGTGCTATGTGTGTGTATGTATGTAAATAAATAACTTTACAAACAGAGAATACAGCTAAATTTCACACATGAAAAACATTACCGAATAGGTAATACGACATTTCATTTACATAGATCGGGGTTTATTCTGCAAATTCTGCTGCTAATAGTAACGTTTTTAAGTAGAATATAATACGTGTCGGAAATTTTCAGATTCCCGCGTGAAGACAGTAAGCAGGGGGTGAAAACACTGACAATTTGAAAAAATTATTACCTAGTTTATGTGTTTAAATGTTACAGTTATATTATAATAAGTACTGTTAGTTTTAAACGTGCCTATAATAATAAACATTCTCATTCCCAAAACAAACAGCGTTCTATATGAAATTCGGTCAAGGTATTCCTTTTAGGAGGCAGTCTGTCTAGACATGGAAGTATGTACGGTTTTATAATGAAATTCTCAGTTCCCGACTTAGTATGCAAGACGTATATCCGTGATTTGAATGTCCAATGAAAATGGAAACCTATACCTTTGTCAATTTTCGATGGATTTTGCTTTTGTCTTAAGTTTGGGCGCGATCTGAGGGTGAGGTAAGGCTGAGATTAAGACAGAGTGGACGTATGAGCGACTTCAACCAATAAGCTCTATATGGCACTAGCATTCCCACTTGACGACGGCGATATGTTTTTTCCTAAATAGGTCTGGTAACTTCATACACTTAAGCAGTATTATCATAAATATTTCAAACGCTTTCAAATGTGCCGAAAACATAACCAAGCGTCAAGACGTAATCGATAAAAATACGTTTATAAACAGTACAAAACTAACCGATAAGGAAAATAACCAAATACTTGTTGTATCCCACTTCATAAATCAATTGATATCAAGCAGACAAGGTCGTCAAAATACACACACAATTTTCTTTTCACGGAATAGGACGGTTAGGGACGTAGAAAATGTTGTTGCGCGTCAGGACAGGCGTCTGCCCTACGTCGCAATGCGCCGCGAACTGACAGGTCGGGTAGGAGAGTGCGGCGCATGTTTTGTCGATAGTCGATAGGAAGTTGGATTATATCGAGTAAATTTCTTTAGCCTTCGGGGGCTGAAATGTCTTGAAAGGATCGAAAAACATTAGCAAATACTAGGAAAAAAGGACATGAATTTCAATTCAATAGAAATGGATTCAAGGTTTGGTATATTGACAGAGAAACTAAAGATTTTAAATCTTACCTAAGTGCAGCTACGCAAATACGTTGCTTTAAGCGTAAAATGCTAATAAAATTATAAGTAAATTGACGACACAGTAATTGAAAAAAATCGGTTTTTTTGTAAGATACTTATCTGCAAAGGCCTCATAGAGTCACTGTTAAGGAAAGTTGAGCAATCGCTTATCGATCAATCTGAGGTATTAATAACTTTCACTTTTAATAAACAGTTTGTGTTTTGTAAACAATATTACTCTGTATCCAATCTAAAAAGTATAATCAAGACTAAATAATAATTAGTAAATTATAGAGACAAGATTATTTGTTTTTATGTAATCGATAGACTATGAAACTACAGTTTTGACAAGAACAAGTATTTTACTGTTTGGTAGAAAGCCATACTATCTCAAAGTTATTAAGTTATGGCACTTTTTATTTTACTGCGGGAAATTATGCTTTTAATACTAACAGGATAGCTCATCGATTGGCTGGTGAAATCGCGTAGTGGAAAGACAGGCAGTAATATATTATTTATGATCAGTGATAAGATGATAAGTTTTATTATGTGCTGCTTTGAAACCTAATAATTAAAATGCGAGACAATCTTATATTCACTAAAAACTTTTCTTAAACATGGGTTATAATGTTTAAAAAAAAATGTTGCACAGCTATCATTGGGGAAAACAATCATACTTTCATGGTCCTTTGTTTGGCCCATAGATAGTAAATTTGATATCACATTTCGAAGATACACGTATAATTTGTAATAAAGAAAAAAATAAAACTTTTCTCTCTGCCCAACTCTAGAAGTTTCCAATCGAGTTAGCAAGGGTGAGGGGGTGCCACCCCAGCACAGCACCCCACTCACACATGCGCAGTCGTAACTTGTGCAACACGTACTTACACACACACGCAATAGAGGGTGAATCATGATGCGCAAGGAGTCGGGAGTAAAGGGTAGTTTCAAACTTACGTCATAGTAATTTTCTCGACTAATTGATTGGTAGTAAAAGTCTAGTAAATAATTGTATATTTTTTATGGGATCTAGCTTTTCGGCATGCGGGTTAGCTCGCGGTCATCTAGTTTTTCTTTTCTAAATTTTTGGTAGCTCTACCATAAAAAATAAACAGCTTTTATTTGCCATTGTAGTCATATTACGAGTACATTGTCATGTATGTAAGAAGAGCGTCTGATAGGAAACACATGGACTTTGTCTCCAAGCCACGCATCGATTTATGAAGTCTTTTATTACTGGCTTTGAACAAAATCAGATGGTTTATTCCACACTAATATCTAATCTGCGACTCTACATTGTTCGGCTGAATAGTAAGATTAGAAATCGGAAACTAATATGAATAATTTACATTGAATGCACACCTCAGTACTCGGAAGCTTATCGAAACTAATTATCTCACACAAGAGAAAACAATCGGGAAAAGCGTCATTAACACTTTCACTACTGATCATAATTAGTATCGACTGGGCAAGAAAAACATGTTGTGTAACTAACAAGTAGCCCTTAGTTTCTAGTGTAACTGTGTACGGCAAGGGCCCATTAAAGATAATCTCACTTTTCTTAAGTAGTCTTGATAATGATTTTATTTCTACATTTATTTTCGCAAACCTATAATACCACGATTTGTTAACAAACACCGAGGCCAAAACTGCATTTTGTTTATGTTATGATTATGGGATGAATGTTAGACTTGAAATAATAAAACTTGAATATTTTGCCCAATACAATAGGAATCTAGCAAGGAAAATTTATGACTCACATTTTACAAGTGCCAGATTTCAATAAGCAAGTTAGTAATTGAATTAGAACATGGAAGAGAAATTCGAGCAGACCTTAACAGCATTCGATACTTTCCCTTTTAATCTTATTGCCATTTACACGTAACTGGCGTAGCATTTAGATGGATATTACTCGATATTATATAGGTACTTTGTAATGGAACGGAACGTAACGTAGCTAAGTTGAAATAAAGCCCATATGCAGCCTGCAAGCTTGCAAGCTCTTTATATAAAACTTAAAGCCAATATAGGGTTGTCACCCTATAACAAAGTGTTTGCTCAAATCAATCTCCAATTGAGCAGACACCGCCGCAGTCGTAAGATATCCCTGTATATCTATCACGGGGTTTATATTATGCATATATGAATGTATATGAGAAATGCAACTCTTGTTTATTGCACTTGAGTCTTCTAGAGTCCAGTTACCTCGGTCGGCGGCCGGCGGACCGGTTAGCTGTCAACGCATACAAGTATTTTTTGTAATGACTTTGCTAGCTTCTACAATTTATCTTTTTATGTAATTGTTCCATTCTTGGTAAGGTAGGGCAAAGTAGGATTGCTTGATGATGAAAACATTGAAGATAGATGAGTTTGCGGCCCGCAGAAGGCAAGCTGAATGCATTAATAACATTACTAACGGCCCGCCCAGTGTTTTCACTAACCGTTTTCCCGCGGGAAAATGACTTCCCGGAATACATAAAAACCTTCCTCTTGGATCACTCTTATCTGCGTACGTGCTTCAAGCGCACTTTTAAAGATCTAAGCATACTTAAGGACATAGGGACACGGGAAGCGACTTCATTTTTATACTATTTAGTGATTACACAATCTATGAACGGGTAGGCCTGTGACACAAAGGACACAGCGGAACTAAGTGCATTTCTAACCCGTAATTTCAGTGTCTACGTTACCGGAAACCGCGCCTCGGATCGGTATTGTGCAATTTCTATAAGCTATCGACCGTGACCTGCATGACTTGTTTATTTATTTTATGAATCTAAGCCACTGCTGTATAGATCTTCAAACCATAATTATCTGATGTCATTGAATGTCAATGCGCGTGAGTCAGAGGAGTTTAAAACATGTTTTATCTACCTCGTGAATTATAGGTAATAGATATTCGTTAGGTAAAATAAGATTTTCCTACTTATGTATTTTATAATACCATATGTTCTCCGAGTTATCTCACGGTAAACGGGGATCGGTCACCTGTGACCGTGCCGTGTTTGTCGTCAAGTGAATCGCATTGTCCTCACCCCACGCTTCACTTCCCTTTATAAGCCACCTAACAGGCCTGATTTGACAGCTGTCAGATCTATACTAGAAGAGCAACCATCTAACTAGCGCCCTTACACGGTAAACCGGGTTCGGTCACCTGTGACCGTGCCGTGTTTGTCGTCAAGTGAATCGCATTGTCCTCGCCCCACGCTTCACTTCCCTTTATAAGCCACCTAACAAATATGATTTGACAGCTGTCAGATCTATACTAGAAGAGCAACCATCTAATTAGCGCCCTTATACGGTGGACCGGGATCGGTCACCTGTGACCGCGCCGCCGTGTTTGTCGCAAGTGAATCGCATTGTCCTCACCCCACGCTTCACTTCCCTTTATAAGCCACCTAACAAGCCTGATTTGACACCTGTCAGGTCTATACTATTATAGAAGAGCAACAACCCAACTGGCTGCCCTTACACGGTCGGTCGGAGGCGGTCACCTGTGACCGCGCCGCCATGCTTTTCGTCAAGTGAATCGCATTTTCCTAATCAGACTAACTGACCACCCGTTACTACTAGTTTTTCCGTGGAAATAAGGGAATACTGCAAGTTTTTCAGTCTTCGACTCGACCTAGTCACACCTCGGACACTGGCGCTCAAATGTATGACACAAACGCGTTGCTACGCACACAGTCTAAGCTCGCGTAGGTGAACGCGGAGCATGCTTGTGTGTGTAAGACAACAGGTCAGGGTTGCCGCCATTTTGCGTTCGCGAATCGGGATTGCAATGTGCGGCAGTATGAAATGACCTTCGTCGTCGCGTCCCCTAGCTAGCCGGTGACTGTGCGTCCTCCGAGCGCGGGTGGGCGGCGCTTGTAGGGGGAGGCAGGGAGTGACCATACTGTACGCTAGTACTATTAATTATACTGTGACCTAGTTGTTACGTTAGAGATTTTTTGTTTAGTCTGTTCAGTTTGCTAGTTTTTTAATTAACCTGTAAGTCTGATAGTCAATCAGGTTAGGTACATATTTATTAGGAAACTTGCAAAATTGTCTACCACAGGTAGGATATGAACCCGCGTGTTTCGCTATCAGTAGGTACTAGCCGCTTTTATCTGGGCCACCGCGGCTCAATCGTTGCCTGCGAAACTATGCAACTTTGTCTAAATGCTGAGTCAACCAGGTTTTTCAGTTAGTTATTCAGTGTGCTAGTTGTTTAACCTGCTAGGTGTTGTTTTAGTTCAGTCTGCTAAATGTTCCATACATTAGTTGTTCAGTCAGTTTATTTTTCAGTTTGCTAGTTTTTTAACTTGCTTGATGATCAGTCTGCTAGTTTTAACTAGTAATTTGTTCAGTCAGGAAATCATTGAGACTGCTTGTGTTATTGAATTATATCTAGTAGTTTCCTTAAGGCTATTAGATTTTTTTGTTTGGTTTTTTGGGTTCATCATCTGTAAGTTGTTCAGTCTGCTAGTTCTCCAGTGAGACCCCTATTGCACTGTTCCTAAATACTGTACAAACTCTGGCATACATTGCTGGTTATCTTTATTGAAATGCTACCCATATAATAACCAGCAATCTATACTGAAGCATTTGGCATTAGCTAGTTGTTTAGAAGCTGTTGTGAATATTTACACAGTTTGCTATGTTGTCCATGTGCTTTTAGAGTACTGACAAAACACTGACTAGACAGCACACAAGCAATGTTCTACATCTTAAATGAAATGCCTATGAGTTTGTACATGAGTGTTAAGGTTTTACATCTCCTAAAACTGCATTGATCACATTTTGTGCATTTAATCACTGAGACAATAAAATAGATTTGCATGTTAGGTTTTGTTACCATCTTACTTGTATGGCATAGTACATACACAAGGTAGGATTTAGGATAGCTACTAACTGTACAAATAAATTGTCCTACTTAGACATTGTATGTATGCATAGCAGGTACAGAGCATAGTAAAAAGGCAGGTGGATAATGGCATTTGAAAGTAGGGCATGAGACAACTAATTTGGACTGGGTATAAACATCAGGCATTCTTTATGGAAATCACATTCTATTAAGAAATATAATATAAATACAACTATTGAGATATATATTCCAAATATTGATTTGGAGTTAATTTTAAAAATAAGAACATCTGACACAGTAAAAATATGAATTCAGAAAAATTATGGAAAATATCTCACTCTTTACAGTCTAAGTATGTTTTAAGATTTCCGCGGGTGTTTACAACATTTAAATTTTTGTTCTTAAGTTCTGTTTAACGAAATTTACTAATTTTAGGAAGTTAAGGTGCCTGCCTACCTTGCAAAAAATATAATTGTATGTTTAATAGTACCCAAATAGATGCACAAATCCTCTGTAGGTCAGTGACACTTGACTACAACAATAAAACAGCATCGTTCGGCCTTTCATCGTGTTCGCGATTATTAGACCTTGTTAAAATCCTGCATTAGTCATACATCAGAACAATACAAGAACTACTCACTTTTTTCACAGAATATCATACGAACGGGCGTCAAAATATATAGACGCTTAGCACGCGCAGTAAACCGCTAGAATATCGCAAATTCTATGAGATCATTCATCGCAACGTGAAGTAATATAAAAAAATAATCTCCGACGAAATACGGAACGGAAAATGGCGTTACAAATTCATGGTTATATCGAACTTTTCGGTAGTTTTATCCAAACAACTTATGAAAAAACAATAGCCTTGTATATTAGCAGTACATTTGTGGATTTATAGATCAAATTAAAGGCAAAATGCAATAAAAATCACTTACCTTTCTAATAAATTGACAGCAAAACAGCAGGCAAATTCACTTCGTTTGTTTAGTTTTAATTTAAACTGACTGAGCTACTAAGTAGGTGGGACGTTCTAGTACGAAAGTTTTTAGCTATGGCTAGTAGCCAGATACTAGAAAAAAGTAAATTGTCTATGACTCCAGTTTTTGCGTTTCCAACTTGCGATTATATATGACCAGCTCTCCGCCCCGCGGTTTTGCTAGCAGCTGTTTCCGATTTTCTGATTTCAGATCACTCTCTCGCTCTTCAACATACTAAACACTAAAAACTTCTTACTAACGGGAAAGAAGGACAAACAAACACTTTTTTCGATTTCTAGCGTTACAGTATAACAATTTGGTATAACATCAAGCAAGATACATTATTGTTTAGACCAAGTGCGCAAGGGTGACTTTTTTGTCGCGCGACAGTCAGATCTCTCTCTCTATCGCTATTCGCCTAGAGTGAAAGGGACCACCGATTAGTCGCCTACAAAAATTCACCCACGCGCGTGATCTTACAGTGAACTTTCAGGTCAGTTGAAGGTTTACCGTGTTTTTTCCTATGAATGCTATACATCCTGGGGTACGTTCAACGTGCTCCGGATAAGATAACTTTTGCTCAAAATCTAAACTAACACACGTCTGAACGGGGGTTTGGCGAAGCGAATGAACGAAAGACAGTTAGATGTCAACACATAGTGAGAAATGGAGTTCCTCAAGGGAGCATTTTTGGGCCCCTATAATTTATACTATACATCAACGATCTGCCATTAGCAACTCCACAAAAAACTATTTTGTTTGCTGACGACACGACCGACACTTATCTTCAAATGCACTGACAAAAATCGTATGAAGCAAATATAAATAAATCTCTTACAGACATTATACTTTGGCTTGATAATAATAACTTGAATATAAAAATTGAAAAACTAAATTCATGCAATTCCAATGGTGCAATCCTCATAAAGTCCAACTGCAATTAAAATATAATAATAATTACATTTGCGGTGTTGGCTGTTGGGGGAGGATAAAAGACTGCCAAGGGATACATACTTGCTTAAGTGGCTAATAATGGGGAGTGGCATGTCGCTACAGTACGCATTGAAGAAACTGACACATGTAAATTTTAGGCATAATAATTGACACAAATCTGAATTGGAACGCTCACATAGATTCAGTTTGTGGAAAAATAGGCAGATTCATGTTTGCATTAAAACGCCTCCGCAGCTTTGATGGCATATTATGGGTATGTTACATCTACTTTAAGTTACAAAATTATTTTATAAGGAAATTCTGTCGAAGTGGATAGAGCTTTTAAAAAAAATGCGTGCGTGCTATTTGTAGGGCCGGATACTTGGACAGTTGCAAGCCTTTAGTTGTAAAACTAAAACTTCTATCCCTTCCCTGTTTGTAGATTTGAAATACATGCTGTTTTGTTAAAGCTACATCCTGAATATTAAAAAAAAACTAACAGAAGTAAAAAACTAGAAAAGTTTTGTCAATGTATACGCATGCTTTATCATCCGCCTATGCATAGGCATGTACAAAGTTAATATGTCTATTACTTACTATATTTAATAAACTTCCTGACAAATTCGAAAAATTAAATGATAAACTGAAAGTAACTGGTTGATAGATAAGTGTTTTTATAGTGTAAAGGAGTATAAGGAATTTAAGCAAGTTTGACATGTGTAAAGTTAAATTTAAAATTTGCCCACCTACTGTTTGCAAGTAGAGTACAAGGACATATTATACTGTAACATTTTAATTAACTACTGTATTCTGATTCTGACAAATACAGTAATTATTATAAGCGATTTCTAAAGATTATTTTGTTCTTATTTTCGTAAATTTAAACTTATAGTTTATAGTGCAACACGACAAACAAAAGAAATTTGTCACCAAAACACTAGATAACACTATGCTCCTGTCAAACAGACATTAACGAAATTTTTTCTGAGTCGAGAGGTTGAGAAAATTTAACTGACGTGTAGGAACGGGGTAGGATAAGTTTGACAAGAAGAAGTTTTTTACTAACAGACGCTCTAAAACTCGGTATTACGAGCTGTCATCGCAGATAAATTATCTTATGCGACTGCGGTGAACGAACAGTCTCTCGGGCAAAACTTAATCAGACGCAGCGACGCAACGCAAGTTAAAAACGTAAGTTTTGTTGTTTTGTTTTAGAAGTAATGATTTAGTCTATGGTTTCCTGAAATGACAATTTGCTGTCAAAGTCAGACTGATCATCTTTATTGTTGTGAGTTCAAGGTTGATCCATTTGAAGATTTTTCCACGTATAAGTCTTTCCTGAAAGAAATTGATATTAAAATTTGTGAGACACTGATATAATTATTTATTCATGTGACATCCTCTATGATAACCAGTAACTACTTAGAACATCCTGCTTGGCTTATCTAACTATCTCATCTATCATACCTTTCTTCCGTTTGTATATGGCCTATGCTCCGACAAAGATTATGAACCATGGCTAGTTTCGGTGTAGGAGTATATTTCGTGACTGTTATTTGGTTCATAACGCTCATGTTGTGCTGGGTTTCTGTAAAAACCGGTCATTACATTGGGAAGGTCGCTGTGGGAGTTTCTTTGCTACTATCAGTTATTTTAGTGGTGCTGCCAAAAGGCGCCGTAAACTATGAATATGGTGCCAACTTTTATGACAAAGTTTTCGTTCTCCGCTATGCCGTATTATCTTTACTGCTTGTTAGTGGTCTAGTTGGCCTGGTATATTGTTTTGTGAATGTCTGTCTAACTCCTGTAGAAACAAGGAAAGTGAGAAGTTTCGGTACTATAAATTGACTTGTTTGCTTTGGTAAGTTGGTGTTCAGTTGCATTCAATTTGCTTGTTTGATTTGTAGATTTTGCTCTTGTCAGAAATTATTAGATGTGATTTTTTCATGAGTAGAGTTGAATTTCATGATAAAGATAATGTCCACTTCCAGAACATGATAATAATTATTCATATTCACTTTTATACAGTTAGCAAGTACAAACATATCAGCCAATTGTAGTCCACTGCTGGACGTAGGCCAATTTTGCATCGTTTTCGCCATCCAGTCAGCTATCTTTTTTAAGCCATCAGTCCATCTGGCTGGAGCAAGTATTTAATTGAAAACTTAAACCAAAAAAATACATAAATCTACATTGTAAGACAAACACTAAAGTTAAATCAGAAAGAAAAGTAATCTTCAGCATTAAAAAAATCATCTTATCTTATCTTAATTAGACTGCATTGCCCTGTAGCTGGGCAAAGGCCTCCTAAATTATTTATTTTATAAATTGAAATTGTTACTAATACTGAAAACTAAGGATGGTTTGGTGATAAGAATTAACCTTGTTGCTATTTATTTATTGATTAGAATAAAAATAAATCTAGCTACCAGTTTGGTTCAGAGATAGTAATATTTGCATGCACAGTAGTTAGTGAGTAGATTCATTAAGTAAGTGTTTTATTTGCACATTAGTAAAAAGACTTATTTCTATAGAACCATAGAAGTGTTTCCGCAAATACAAGTAAGACCTGCCTAGATCTAGTTGAAATTATGAAAAAATAACAGTTTTAATCTGAATAAGAAATCGGACATGTGAGTTGATTTCATACACACTACCCTAATCTAATCAACCAATTCTATAAAATAATGTTTTTTATGTCTTGTTCTATTTTAAATTAATATGTCATAGTATTATGGATATAGTAAGGAGAAAATAAATACATAATTTTTATGGAAACTAGTCAAGCTGTGCGGCAGACAGATGAAAATGTTATCTCATTCTTATCAAGTTTATAGATGCCTAGCACATGTGTGCCAAACCTCACGTACACCAGTTAATTAATAAAATCTATTGTGGTTTAAATAAATTGAAAACATTATTATTTAATTTAAGATAACATTTCATGGTTTTGAATTGTTGCTTAGGTTTTTATCATGGTCCATTATTTGGTACACCTTTATGTAATTTGATCATTTACCCGTAGCATTTTTTTTATCCATATTGGCTTTGCATGCTGCATACATAATATCACAGGTAGGATTCTCATTTATTATTAAAATCTTGTAATCTTTACCTACTTACTGAGCTCCATACTTGAACTATTTTGGCTGTTGTAAACAGTGAAATCATACAGTTTTAAATTGAGGAAGTAAGACTTTAAACAATTTTAAGAATAAATAGTTATGAGTTAACATTTTGCAAATCAAAATACTTCCATGACCATATAGCATACATTTTTAAATTGAGGAAGACTTTAAACAATTTTAAGAATAAATTGATGTGTTAATATTTTGCAAATGAAAATACTTCCATAACCATTTTTAATATTTTCCAACTATATTTTCAGATTACAATGTGTAGCGCAATTAGTCATGGTCTGCGGTCACCCATCAGAAGACTGGCAAACCTTCGGAAGGCGCAACCCATCTGCACATCTGTTGTCCACAATGAAACTATTGTTGTCAAGACCAACGAGGAATTTGTCAATAAGGTATGTTTCATTTTGAGCACTGACTTTTTGATTATGTTTCCAGTGTTCTATGTTGTGAAACTACAGGCTATAAGTGTACAGGTGAAATTCTTAGTACATTGAGTAGCCAGCTGATATTGCTGGTATCATATTTGCTAACCTACTACACAATGAACATCGAATTTTAAAATTAAAATTGTAGCCTGCAGTTTGATAATATTGGGAACTAGCTAGCACATATCTAGCGGTTATTGGCGCATTCCTTTTTCAGTAGTAAATTTAAAATTAACTATACTTATCTTAATTTCAATTGTAATACAACTTTCAGTACAATATACTGCAGGCCATGGATCTCGATTAGCGAGTACAGTGCAAGGTGTTACATTCACAGTGAATGCTGCTGCCAATTCCCTGGATTCACCCTTTTTCAAATATTTCTCAGGTAATGAACAACGACAAACCAGTGATAGTGAATTTCCATGCGGACTGGTGTGAGCCGTGCAAGATCCTCACTCCGAAGCTGAAGGAACTTATCCAGCCATTGGAAAACCTGGACCTGGCTGTGGTGGACGTGGAGGACAATCCTGAGCTGGTGCATACATTTGAGGTAAGTATTTTGGGGTGGGCAAAATAGCGACGATCGGCAAAGGCGCAACCTGGCGCACTTACAACGCTACTTCTACTGGACTTATTTTTTTAAGAACTAGGTAAGCATTTGTCTGCCATCTCGCCTGATGATAAGTGACGATGCAGACGATGTTGGAACATGCCCAGGTTGTAACGTTCCGGAAACAGATCCGCAGGCAGGGAGTTTCACTCTTTAGCAGTTCGCATTAAAAATGTAGAAGCAAAGCGCTTTGTGCGAATTTGCGGGGTGTCTACGATATAAAGGTGGAATCCCAACCGGCGTCTCGTGCCCCGGAGATGGAATTGTGACGGAGGTACCAGGTCATGGAGAGACGGTACACACTCTCCAAAAAGTTACGACTACCAATTTTCTTTTTAAACGAATAAATATCACTCGTGATGTAAGTAGGTTTACCCGATTCACGTATGTAGAGGGCTAAACTCTACCAAATTATAAACAAGTAAGTTGCACCGTGTGATGCCGGCTTAGAATAGCTTCACCCCATATCTTACCCATGGGTGTCGTAAGAGGCGACTAAGGGACTCGAGGGTGTGTATTGCAATTTTAGGCGACGGGCTGACAACCTGTCACTATAGTGATACACAGTTATCTGATTGACCCTCAAACTTTTGTCAGACGTGGTGTTAATATCCGTTGAACGGCCGTTAACACTCTGCCTACCCCGTAAGGGATATAGGCGTGATTTATGTATTATGTAAGTTGCACAAACCTACATCATGGCTATACTGATGTTGTACCGAAAACTTAGCAGGCGTGATCAGAACATTAAACTGTTGTTGTTGCTAGTTTCTCTATCGAGCAAATTGTTGGAAACAAATTTTCGTTACACCGTTTCTTAAACCCCAATATTTAACAATTTTACTCTATTTTCAGGTGAAAGCCGTCCCAGCTGTGATAGCGATCAGAAACGGGCTGATAGTGGATAAATTCATCGGCCTCGTAGACGCAGACATGATCACAAGCCTCATAGACAGAATGTCCAGTAAAAAGAAAGATGGCGCGTAAGCGTTTAGCCGACAATTGAAATATACTTCTAGGAGTAGACCATTAGGCATAGATTTCTATTAGGACATGTAAGGAAAATACGAAAAATGGCTAAGTATTAATATTCAAATCAAATTCTATCAGAGTTCTTGTGTATCAAATCTCTAAAATGGTGTTTCCAAACACCGTAAGGTTCGAACAATATTCGTGCGCCGGTCGTCGCTGCACAGGTTTTTAAAAATACATTACAACAGCAACAAAGAATACGCCATACAATTACTTTACATATAAACTTAACTTGCGAGAAGTGACCTGGCCGCTACCGGCTGGCGGACGAATATAATTCAAGCCTAACTGGAATGGATATCTAACTTTCCCTGGCATATCAGTTCTTAGATAAAATCTCGCCGTAGTCGGGTAAAATGTAGTACCTGTATGTACAAAATCCTCAACATGTTGTTCAAATCATATCTTCGAGCCACCTATTGAAAAATAAAACTTGGCAACTCTATACTATCAATCGACCAATAAAAAACGTAACTTTTATGGTGTTGCAAGTTTTTATAAACTGTAACTGGTATAAAAAGTAGGATTAGTTACAGGAGTTATTTTAGGGCAAGGACTAGAATAAAACTTAATAGTTCATTACTTTTGTCGCAATGGTGCCGCATTAGAGCTTGTAATTTTTAAAGAGAAAACGTTAAGTCCAAAGAGTGTAGTGTGATTCTTGGGAAAAATATTAGTAATAAAATAAACATTAAAATGCGAAACGAGATGTATAGTAAAATTGTAACCACTTAGGAACCACGGATAAAAGATTATTTTCAACGTTGGTTAATAATGCAACCTATACATAGATAGGTAGATATTTGTAGTAAAAAGCTCTCGTTTGTAAAATTCTTCAATATGAAGCTACAAAGCATACACCGCTTTTTCTAATTTGGTGCTTATTTTTTAAGCTACAGGGTTTTTTAGTGTTTTATAAGAATATAGTTCAGCTTCAATGTTTAGATAGAATTGAGTTCTATTTTATCAATACCCTGTACATTATTTGATTAGAGAAATCATCGTCAGCTAGCTCTCGTGAGGTCAATCGCTTATAAGGATCTAATTATATGCAACGCGTCGCCGCCGCCGTAACCCGTCCGAAGTAGTGCCAACGCTGCGTGACGCGGGTAGTTCAACCCTTTTGCCGAATCTAGCCCGCGTGTGGTGTGCAGCCCGCTCGCCGCAGCGATGGCGCTTAAGTAGACCGTAATTGGCCACAATCGGCCACAATCTTTATACTCGCTGCGAACATATTAGATAATGAGTAAAATTAATGTCTAACACACATGTGTTGTGCGTCATTTAACTGTTTGTTTCTTGTGCACAACATCCTTCACTTATTTTTTAATCATAGGTCAAATATTCAAAGTTGGCAAAAAGTAAAAACTTATTGGACTAAATATTTTTGATTTTAGTTTAGTTCTTATGATTAAAATGTGTCATAAGGTACTTTTGAAGCATTTTATGGATAATTTTAAGAGTACTAAGTAGCTTGTCACCGGGCTGCAGCGGCAGAACAGTAAAACTCTGTTGTTGTGGTTGTTTATTTTGTTTGTCTAATCTAGCACGCGTGGGCCGTGGGTCGGCCCGCGGGACACAGCGTTGGGCCTAAGATATTTTAATATTACGATAGTCGCGCATCCCTAATAATTTAAATTACAAAATGTTTTTATCATACATAATGAATGAATGAGAGATAATGATTTACTATTAAATGTAATGTAAGTAGGACCATTTTATGTTGTGATAGTAAGTGTAAGTCCTAACAAAACACGATATTTTTTATAACTGATATTCAGTCTCTCATACACGTCACGTGTGTTGAAATAAGTACCAAATGTTATGGAACTGCAGAAATTTTAATG
Source organism: Tuta absoluta (assembly GCA_027580185.1). NCBI lineage: Eukaryota > Metazoa > Arthropoda > Insecta > Lepidoptera > Gelechiidae > Tuta > Tuta absoluta. The sequence goes on from JAQAHW010000005.1 coordinate 14,960,967, forward strand.
TATCTTGCCTAATTATTTGTGTAAATATCAGTTTCATTTATTTCTATATATTCTGCTTTTTATACTTCCTATTTTGATGTAAATAATAAATAGGTATAAACTGAATTAATTTCTTTTATTTGTTATCAAATGAGGAGTTTGTAAATTAAAAAGCCCAAAAATATCCATGTAACATGTTTAATTCAGAACAATTATCTGGATATTCATACATGATGCAACACAATGAACCTAGCGGCGGCTTTCACTCGGTAGATTTCATAGTTCCGCGTTCCGCCGGTAGACGGCGCGGTTCACCATGCACTATGATATAGGGCTCGAATTATACAAGGTACTATTAAATTCAGTGCAAATATTTTAGGGCGAGTTTTACTTGTTAAACTGAACAACTTTTTTGTATAAACGTAGGTCGAAAAATGAAAAAAGTGGGCTTGCCATACAAACATGTTCTTAAAATGTGTCACTTTGTGTTCGAGTTCCAAGTTTTTTTATTTCGACCTATGTTTATTGAGAAAAAATGTTCAGTTTTACGATTAGAACTCACCCTAAAAATATTTGCACTGAATTACATAGGACCTTATATACTCTGCTGGCAGCCAGTTATCTAGTCCCTCAAATTTTATTTTAATAATCCCCACGTATACAGAAAGTATGTTTGTGGACGGACTGATTAGATTTTCATTTTCGGACAGAATCAAGTTGAAGAATATTAGAACTATGACGAAATTTAATTCAATAATTTTCGCGCGAATCTGCATATCTTGTTGTATCCCTCAATTTCATCCCTGCTTTAAATTATTCAGAATAATTGTTAAGAAAAAGGGCGTACCTACCTTTAGTTTTAGTGCAAGAAAAATATAGAGTGAAAACCGCCTCACAAACAGAGCATTAGTACAATATTGTTGCACAACACAACAAAACCAGGTCGTTCACGGCTAGTAACGTTAAAGATTACAAAAAATCAGTCTAAAAAATATTAAGGCAACTTGAGAATAATAGTATAGGTACCTTATATTTTGCTGTTGTCCGTTTGTGGTAATAGAAAATTTCTATTTAAATTGTCGCCTGCATCGTCACGCATTAGTGGTTTAGCTAATGCTCGAATTATATTGTCTGCCAGCCAAGTCGCAAGAAAATAAATGGAAAGATTTATTCGCGTCCGCTCGGCCATTTTCTTGTAAAGTTGTGAATAGCGACCTGAACGCCGGCAGTACGAATATAATTCGAGCCTAATGCTGATCTTAGAACAAAATATTTCTGCACGTCAACGCTGAAAGTGTACTAGGCAGTAGCGCCGGCCGGTGCGGGCAGTAGTGACCAATGTTATGAAACTGCAGGCTACAATTAAAAAACAGTGAAAATTCTTAGTACCTACATTGCATAGCCGGTTAATATTCCCGGTATCATTCTAACCGAGTACGCAAAGAATTTGTGAAATTATAGGTGACTATAAAATTGTAGCCTGTAGTTTGATAATATCTTCACGTACTGCGTAGAGCACTTTGAAACGCGCTGGGTGGTAACCAGCATGGCTAAAAAATAAATCAAAACTAAAGAAATTAGATGATGGATTAATAATTTTCAATCACATTTCATAATAGATAAAATTTTTGCTTTAGTCAGCATTAAACCACAAACAGACAACGTTGAAAAAACATTCATCATAATCATATGTGCATAAATTATAGGTAAGTATTATGATAGGTAATGAAACTTGGAAATGTTTTAAATATTTTATAATACTTTAAATTCATAATGTTATTCAAAGAGCCAATTTGCGCGTTGAAACAATTAACGTTAATAAAATTTATTAAATTTCTGGCTTTTTAAACACAACTTGTCATTCATAAGTTTTAACAAACATTAATTAGATACAATAAATATTGTTAAATGTATCTATCACAAGACAAACGTAAATCTAAAATGTACTTACTAAACATTTAAAAGGCTGTGGTACCAAATTATCACATCATTTTATCGTTTATTTGATACTGTTACCATATGTATGCTTATGATCTTGTTCGATTTGATATATTCAAAATAATTAGAATCGAGATATAATCTAATCAGTTGAGGTACTGTTTTGTGTAACAGTTTAAAAATTAATAATTAAGACGCCTATTGCTTCAGCCCGGGGTCACGCACGTATTAGTCCGGTACGGCTGGTTATTAGTTATGGGCATAACTTACAAAAAATCAATGGTTGTTTATTTTTTGTATAATTGAGATAAGTGTATCTGTCAAGCACATAAAACGTTTTGTGTCATTTTTGACGCTTGCGTAAATACATAGTAGCTTATATATCAAATGTCTATATTTAAATTATTATCATAAAATATATCAGTATTGCCTATGTGACAGTTCACACAGTGTAAAAACTTAGTTTGAGTCGTGTTTATCCACTGCAAGCGAAAATATGTTTAGCATTACCTAAAATGACACAAAATAATAAATTGTGTTTGGCCAATGTTCCAGAAACTATAAGCCAAAAATGAAAGACTTAAATATTTTTGAAACATGAAAATCTAGCCATACGGGGCTATGTATGGCGCGTGAAAGTGAGGAAACGCTTTTTAATAAACTATATTTAAGCGCGTGTGTGATAATTTTGAACCGCAGCTTAACCACATCTATTCATACAAAAGACACTTATAATTAAACATAAGGTGCAATCGGTGAAAAAATAAAAAAGGAGCTGTTGCTAACTAATTTATCGATCATATTAAAATTAATTTTCGGAAAGTATAATACCTACTTACATAATTAAAAAGGACAATTGCTTACCTAGGTACTTTCCATACTGTTTTAATATATTAATGGAGTGAATATACAAAATTGTTTACATTTTTACACTTATATACACATTATTTACATGGTAAATAAATATTATCTAGATCCTGCTCGTTTCAAATAATATAGGTTTAAGTATATTTTCAATTAGAAGATATATCGCCCAATGTTACATTTATAACATTGAAAGCAAACATCTAGATATCTATACAACACACGGATATAGTAAAGAGCATTATAGGTGACGGTGAATTATGCGCCCTCTATAGGATACTGCCTTTTTGTAGTTTTGGTCATACAATGTGGATCCGATAACTCTGGTGACAGAGTTTATCAACCACCTGCTTGCTAATGAGTGGCATCTGACATAGTTGTTGAACGACTGCCATCTAAATCATTATAAGAGGGGTTTTCATTGAACATAAGCGTGACTAAGAAAAAAGATGAGCGTTTGCAAAGTACACATTTTATTTGTGGAAGAGACATTTAATTGTACAGCGCTTGATGGTTTTTCTGGGCGAGGCTGGACGCAATGCATTCAATGACGATGGTATCAAATGGAATCTTCGACCAGAGATAGAAATGATTGTCGACCGGTCTTATATCTTTTATATACACTCGTCTCATAATGTTCGAATTATGAATTCGAAAACAGATGCATAATGACCTACTTTATGCATTCTGCCTATAAAAACTAGGGTTTACTATAAATTACAGAAGCGTAATGACTTAATGACAAAACTCTTAATACGATAAAGTTGAGAAATGAAACGAAGTTTTTTTTTCCAATACTCAAATCGCTATCTTCCGCCGCACCTGACAGTTGTTGTTGTACGGGAATTTTTCGGATGTTGTTCTGTTGTTTTAATAGGTTTTTGTTCTGTTGTTGTTCAGATGTTGATTAGTTGTGGTTCAGATTTTATTCCGATGTTGTTCAGTTGTTGTACAGATGTTGTTCAGATGTTGTTCAGTTGTTGTACAGATGTTGTTCAGTTGTTGTTTCGATGTTGTTCAGATGTTGTTCAGTTGTTGTTCAGATGTTGTTCAGTTGTTGTTCAGATGTTGTTCAGTTGTTTAGTTAAGTTATTGTTAAGACTCCACATCTAAACAACTGCTAAAGTATAGATTTTTAAAAATTCATATCATGCCATATTACGTTCTCGTATTGAATTTGTCCTTGTATCGGGCCTTGCATTGCAATGGCCGGTGCGTACGTTTAGAAAAGTGTTTCTGAGTTTTTTTGGAGAGTGTAGATAAAATAGTGTATGCAACTGCTATAATTAGGCATTAGAATGCTCGTGTCAAACTATTATCACACTCGGCTGCGCCTCGTGTGATAAACAGACACTCGCATTCTAATGATCCCCATTATACGACAGTTGCATAAACTACTATTACGTTCGTTGGCGAAAATTCATTCTACAACGGACATTTCGTACTTTAAGAATTTTTGCATCCTCCTATTTTCTTTGCGCTCGCTTTCCAATACTTTTGTTTAGAATAGAGAGCTCCCACTTCACATAACTATAATATTAAGGTTATATATAACTTGATCAGATATCAATTTACTTAGAACACACAAACAAGCTTCACCTATTTACAACGTCGAATTCCAATGCAACCTAAATTATAACATGTAGTACAATTTGGTATAGATACATTTTGTAAAATTTGCTAGTAAATGTATAATTTATTTGTCGCCGTGAAAACAAATTCAATTTTAATGACAGTTTATATTTCAAGGCTACAAAGTTTATTAACTATTCCACTAACAGTGGGAGATTAGTATAAATTTTTAAACGTTTTGTTTGCAATTTAATATCATACAATTTCAAACATTCTAGTTAATTCCGCATCAAATCTATGTTGTTCCGTACAAATTTCACTGCATATTTACATTTCTACTCGCGGGTATCGTTAAAAACGACTAAGGGATAATCGAAATGGGCAGCAGCGTTCCCTGTGAATGCAACATAATTGCACTGCGCCTGCCAAGCGTGATGCGTATGACAATACCTCTCAATGGGGGAGGCCCATGTCCAGCAGTGGACTGTTGTGGTTGTTAATGTGTGTATGTATATTCACTTCTTTATAGCTATCATAGTTGGTAATCAATCATTTTATTTCTAAATTTCAATGACTTATAGTGCAATCCAGTCTTAATTTTCCAGTTTGTGACGTAATACATCTCGCATCTTCAATAATCCCTTTTCTTATTTTGTATTCAATGTTAGCCAGCTAATGGCCAACTGTTCGCATCAGACCGAGATTCATTATTCATATCATTCATTATCAATGGGCTGAAACGTTTCTTTATAAATGCTACTGGGAAAGACGTCACACTTGACTTTCATGTGGTTGGACGAGAATGCGTCAATGTCAAAGTTTTGTGCCTTCTGATTGGCTCAAAGCTTTGAATCTACCTCCAAATGTTTTAATGAATTCCTCAGTATAGCGATTTACCTATCTGACGTTAAACCTCATCGCCCAAGTCCTGCACGGCGGTCTCTGCGATGGGAACGAACCTGTCTTCGATTTGCACCAGGAGAATACTCTTGTCCACGTGTGACCGGAGCAACGGGTCGCGGTGGTTCGGCGACCATTTGTGCACCACCTGGGAAGATAAGTATTTTTTTATGCCACACAATACAGAACAATGAGCAATAAGGCCGCCAATTGTACAATTTTTATTATTAATTCACCTTTTGTTTTTAATATGTTTCTTTTGTGCAATAAAGTATATTGTATTGTATTGTATTGTACAGAACAAAAGAATAGGTAGACAAAAGAAATTCAAAAGAAATTCAATAAATATAAAGAGAAACCATCACAGTATCTGAGTGTTCTATCACCCAATTACAATCAGACAGTTCAGATATGTATCATAGTATCTAATCTGAGTGAGTTGTAATTGATTAGGTAGTACCTAATCAATTACAACAAGACAGTTTAGGTATATGTAAGTATAATGTGGCGAGGGTCAGTCTCAGTATACGCTGGTAACCGGAGTTACTCAGCACTGGTTTTCAGACTGTAACTCTTAAATTTTGCCTTAAACAAAATGCATAGACGCCCTAATGCCTAAACATTATTTGATTTTCTATGTACTGATTGTGACAGGATAAATAAATATCTCTTTCTCGGCCAATGTCTCTATCTTATTGCAGAGTGTTCCCAAAAAGGCGCTAGAAATGCAAAGCATATGTTTGTTTTTCAGGGATAACTAATTTTTTTTTTGCATTCAATTGCATAGTTCTCAAAATTAAGAAAGAAGAATTAACTGACCTTCATACTTGTATTATGGAGGTTAATGTCAAAACTACACTTCTTTGTAGTTTAATAAAGTGCACATTCAATAAAGACAGCTGTAAGCGTGCTGTCTTTTTATGCATTTATAAGAGTACTTTGAAATTTACTTTAGACTAAATAAACCAGCATCGGGTCCACTAGAAATGAAATGAAATGAAATACTTTATTAATAACACTGTTACACGTCAAAGTTGGAATTGTATAAAATAAAATTACATTTGTATTGGCAATTCAAAATATTCATCGTAGTCATAAAATTGACTAATTAATAACCACTTCTTAAGTCTAGTTTTAAATAAACTAATAGAAGCTGCGTCTCTCACACTGTCCGGCAGGCGATTGTAAATACTTGGTCCTACAACATAAATGGAGCGCTCCGACCTAGCCAGCTTATGCGGTTCCGTCACTAAGCGATCTCCGTGCTTGTTGCTGCGAAGATTATATTTCGCATTGAAGCCTTGTCGTCTGAATGAATCCGGATGTTCATGAACAAACAGTGCGACCTGTGATATGAACAGGCAGGGCAATGGTAGTATTTGGAATTGGACAAAATATGGGCGGGCCGACTCGTCATCCGGCACACCAGCCATGGCTCGCACGGCTCGCTTCTGCATGACGCGAGCACTAGAATGCTCACTAAAACAGTTAGCTAATAAATGAGTACGCCAGAATAAGGTGGACTAGAGTATTATGTAAGTATATAGATGCATACTCACCAACCCGTCCATCCCGGGCTGCGGCACCCAGCTGCCCCAGTGGTTCCTCCCCCCCCTCTCGCGCTGGTACTCCGAGGGCCACTGCACATCGATCCTCCTGCCCAAGTTAATACAATCGTACACCCCCAACGGTTCTATAATCAACACTTTACTCCCTACACTAACGTTCATTTTGAGATCACTTCTGCCGGAATCGGATCGTTTGATTTTTGTTTTAATTTCTTTTGGGTCTTTTTTCTCTTTCTTTAGAACTGTCTCTTTGTTCGATAGGTCGGAGTAGTGGGTCTCTTTCAACGGTATGGATTCTGGTTTCTCGATGTACCGGCCGGTCAGTTCGCGGTAGCTCTCGCGTTCGTGGCGGATTTCTTTGCTCGGCTTCGATAGGTCTTTAGATGTGCCCTCAGAGAAGTACCTGCAGAAGAATTGGTTATGTAAACAATAGAAAATTCAGCTGATTGGCATCATAAATAAAAGTATTAAAAAATGCGGACGAAAATAACTCGTCCGCTTATTCGAGCCTTTTGGTTGCAATCGATTTAAAATTATGTCTTCAATTCACAGAATAAGGACACAGCTTCCTTATTCTGTGTTTCAACTTTCAGTTTCTGCTTCAGAAGACCATTTCTTGATATGACTAAATAGTATGTGAAGTCGCCTCGTGTCCTTATGTATGCTTAGATCTTTAAAAGTACGCAACGGATTTTAATACGGTTTTCTTTAAGGGCGGAGCACACCGGCTCCGTATCCGTTCCGTATCCAGCTCTCGTCCGTAGTCACGCACGAGTCACGACCTTATGACGTTGTAATGTATGGGACTGTATGAGATACGGCACACCGCACACCGTGCAGCACGGAACGGATACGCAACGCAAGCGGTGTGCCGTTTCTCATACAGTCCCATACATTACAACGTCATAAGTTCGTGCGTGACTACGGACGAGAGCTGGATACGGAACGGATACGGAGCCGGTGTGCCCCGCCCTTTAGTAGATAGAGTGATTCAAGAAGAAGGTTATTATGTATAATTCATGCCAGGAAAAGGTCTTTTTCCGCGGGAAACCGCTGGACAGGTCAGTCGTGATATCTATTTTTATCCAGCTACATGGTTAGCTAGTTGTGTTACCTGGTGAAATGGTGTGTGTTATTAGCAGTTCTGTTGGCGAGGATCTTGCAGTCGGGCAGGGACAAGTCCAGCCCGTGCGGAGTGATGGCCACGTCCTCCAGAGACGACTCCTCGCTCGCCGGCCGAGGGGGCACCACCTACACACACACACTTCTTATTCATAATAGCACGTTCACACGGTGCCAATATGGGCAGGGAAATAGTAGATAAGGGAAGTGGGCATCGCGAATATGTAAACAGTAACTCGCGTTGCTACTCGTCATGCCGCTGCCACTTCCCGTGCTCCCTCAAATGTTGGTTTTTCGTGCGCGAGTCAAAGGAACGGCAGCACGAACGCGTGTGGAATATATTGCTGTCTCGCTCACTCATATTGGTGCGAGAAGAGTATACTTCTGCGGAAGTATTTCGAGAAATATACAGCGGCAGGAGCAAGAGCGTGTGCATGGTGTGAACGTGATATTAACTTTCTTTGTTACGTGATTTCAACTAACTTTTAAAAGGTGGTTTTCAAATTGACGCAGATTTTTATGATCCGCGATTACACAAAGATGTCAAGCTGAATCGATTTGGTTTTGGAGGTTGATTTTGTTTGTTTGCCGCTTTCAAGGTGATAATACTGTAGTTTTGATGAGGAAGCTGTTATAAGGATGATGAAGCAACAATCTTAAAGTTGGAGGATACGTATGAGGATGAGGATTTATTTATAAGGAAGAAGAAGGAGGAGAGTGTGTGTCAATTTAAACAAACAAACAAACGGTCAACTAGAACAGAAAAGCGCAGGGCGCGGGAAGGTGGCGACTCTTGGCTATGGTTACGCGCTTCTGCGATCGAATTCCTTCTAACTTCCTTGTAAGCTATGAGGAGGATAGTAGTTTTTAAGTATTAGACCGGGTCTATCGCGATAATATTTAGGTAAATATTAGTAATTTACCTGTGTCCCAACGTTTCCGTCGCGGGTTGAGTCAATCCGCGACCACAATACATGAAACTGTGTTGAAACGTCGGGACACAGGTAAATTACTAATATTTACCTAAATACTATCGCGATAGACCCGGTCTAATACTTAAAATGAGTGAAAGTGATCGCGAGTGCTTAAAAAGTTATATAGTACTTTTTGAACTTTTTTATGTGGAAGCGGTAACGGATGAGGAACTTCAAAAATTGCGGAACTTCCGCATTATTAGGATGTGGTAGAGGAATCCTCATCTACACTAGTATACTAATCTGATCCCTGGAGAAAACGAGGGAATTTTACAAATTCGGTGCCTAGATTATTATAATATTGAATATAAAATAAATAAAATGAATATCCTGGACATTTCACACAGCGCCATCTAGCCCCAATCTAAGCAGAGCTTGTACTATGGGAACTATATAGCTTCTTTTTCTTAGCGTGTCGATGGTAGACACTACACCGTCGCGGCCCAGAACTTGGCTACGATGACAGCGCTGACAGACGCTGTTATAAAATCGTCCTGCGTGCAGGTGCTAGGGCACTGTGGTTCATTGTTTGAACTGCACCACACAAACAGTTTACTAAATAGCTGATATTATTAAATAAATACTTTTTTTTTGTAAATGAACAATACACATTATACATAGAAAACACTTAGACTAAACACAAATATCTGAAAATTTTACTTTATGAATATTTGTGTCTTGTGGGGATCGAACCCAGGACCCCCGGCGTAGTAGGCAGGGGTTCTGCCTGCTACGCCATTGGGCTAGTCATATAATTAGTGAATGCGTACCTTAGCGCTGACGGAGCGCCGCGGCGGGCCGCGCCACGTGCACGTCCAGCCGGCCGGCGGCAGGTTGTCCTACAAATATACATCTGTTTAGATCCATGCATTTCACTTCCCAACAACATACTTTTTTTATTCAGTATGGGTTTGCTCTTGACTGTAGTCTAGTTCATAGGACAGAGACAGAGTCTAAGATGGAGCGAGCTCACCCAGAAGAAGCCTGTTCACTCTTACTTTGAAGAGATTAGGGTTGTATGCGTTTGGAAACACAGACGCAGGTAGTGAGTTCCACTCTTTAGCAGTGCGCATTATAAATTCTTATACGGGGTGTAATTCTACGTTCACAACTGGCAGCAACAGGAGCTGCCGCGAATATTGCCTCAAACGCTTCCGCACCAATACGAGTGAGCAAGATAGCAATACATTGCACTCGCGTTCGTGCTGCCGTTCCTTTGACTCGCGCACAATAAGCCGACACTCGAGGCACGGGAAGTGGCAGCGGCATGACGAGTAGCAGCGCGAGTAACCTGTTTCAATACTCGTACAGTGTGAACGTAGCATTGCACCTAGTATAATCGAAATGAAAATAGTGTGTCCTGTAGATAACTCTAGTGACAAACTATCAAATAATATCAAAACTAGTCGACCTCGCAAGAATATACAAATTCCTGTTAGTCTTGGCTGATTGTAAAATACGTAGAGCATTTATGACTTACGGGAATAGGATCTCCTCGGCTGTCAACTATGACGTCCGGCACCCGGATGTTGTCGGACGCGGCTAGCAACCGGAAGGAGGCCGGCATCGCGCGTTCGCGGCGTAACCTACTTCTGTTGCTTGCCTGCAATTTGTTATTTATATGAAAAAATTATAGAGATAATCAGGTTTCTTATTTATTTAACTATTGATTGCATACAAGATAATGACTGGACAATAACAATTAAGAAAAACAACACAACAGGTATTAATTGTTTATAAAAAGAAACCTCTTCCAGCAATCCTACGGTAGAAAGATAGCTTAAGGTGAGGCTGATAAATCGTGCACAATGTTATATAAAAAAATAAAAGTTTACTTAATATACTATATACAGGGTGTGTAAGGGACAGCTCTTCGAATACTGATAAGGTGCATGCAGACCATGCATTTACTATGGAAAGTCCAGAAATTTTTGACGTTACCTTTTTTTTCTCAAGTAAAGTTGTTCAGTTACATGGTATGAATGCACCCTATCATTATTCGAAGGGCTGTCCCTTGCACCCTGTATGTATACATACCTAACACTTATTCTTATAGGTCGTGCGTTTAAAGAAAGGATCCGTGAATGGCAGCTGAATGTCATTCTCTACCGCTCTAACATACATCTGTCTATACCACGTCTATACTCACACACCGCGATAACGTGAACAAAAAAAACTGTTTGTTGTGGTTGGCGAACGTTTGTTGGATACGCATTGTTGACGTTTTAATGGAAATAACTCTTGTTGGATGTAAAAAACTTAAAGATAAAGATGGATTCTAAGCAAGGAAAATTTATTAGGAAGTAATGCCCGAATAATTGTGTACAAGATAGTCAAATACTTTGAAGAGGAAAAGAACTTGGTACGGTACCATTTGTTCTTTTCACGTTATCTTCTTTCGTTTCGCGTGGGACACCGAGTCATCCAACGACACGATGAAGTCTGTTGTCAGAGTTTTTCAACCGCCTACTACTAGTAGAAGGCCTCTGACATGGTTGTGTAACGACTGCCGTCTAAGTAATCATATATCAATCATATAAATCAATCAACCGGGATTGACGTTATTAAAAATGTTGACACCTGACAATCTATTTCGTTGCCATGCTGCTACTATAAGTAGCGGCCGCCATTTACACATCCATTCTTTAAGAAAGTTCACGGATTCCGTTGTGACCGGGGGCGCGTTCAATGGACCATCTTTCGTAGCTCTTTTATACTAAAAAAGTCTTTCGTCGTCGCTGAACGGTATGTTTATGGACGACGAAAGACTTTTTAAGTATAAAAGAGCGACGAAAGAGCTACGAAATATGGTCCATTGAACGCGCCCCCGGGACCGCGGGCAAGCGGGCGATATCATGATAAAAAGAATATGAATATGAATATGCCGTGTGATGCCGGCTTAGAATAGCATCACCCCATTTCTTTCCCGTGGGAGTTGTAAGAGGCAACTGAGGGACTTGAGGGCATGTATTGCAATTTTAGGCGATGGGCTGACAACCTATCACTATGGCGATACACAATTTTCTGAATGACCCTCAAATATATGTCAGACGTGGCGTAAATGTCCGTTTTTGCGGTCGTTTACGCTCTGCCTACCCCGCAAGGGATAATAGGCGTGATATATGTATGTATGTATGTATAAGTAGCGGCCGCTATTTACACATCCATTCTTTAAGCATACAGCGGGTCCGCTGGCAAGCAGGCGAAACAATAAACCTATGATAAAAAAATATGGCGGTGAAGGGTGCGATACCTGTCTCCCGCGCTCTTTCCGCAGATGGCGCTCCCTGCTGGCGTGCGGGCCGCCGGTGCTGCTGGTGCGCTCCTCGCTGCGGCGCCGGGGCTCCGCTTCCTGCGCGCCCCCTGCTGGGTTATACGATAACTTACAATACATTCATTCATAATACCACGTGGACGTGTGATGCCGGCTAAGTATAGCATCAATTCAATTCAATTCAATTTTATTCAGTAAAAAATATACATTGTCATTAGGTCAAGTAAATTAAATTAATTACACAAAAGTGTAAAGTAATTAAAAATAATGTGTACAGAGTATAAGTAAAACGTTTTAATTTAATTTATATAATAATAATATTTCAATTTATTCATCTAGGAATTCAGTTACTGTGTAAAAAGCCTTTTGCGTCAGCCAGGACCTGAGGCGGCGACAAAATGTAGGATAAGAAACCACGGTTCTGATCTCCGAAGGAATTTTATTATAAATTCGGGGACCCATAACATCACCATAATACTCGTGTATTTGGTAAATAGTTAAGTCTTTTGTTTTGTCGTTTCCACGGAAGTTCGTGTGCGAATTCATGCGAACAGATTTCTGGCCACAGGGAGTCGTATTCAGGCGCTATCGACCCTCTGTGCAACGTGAGTCACCGTCACCTAAAGTGTCAACGTATCTTATTTTAGTCACGTTATTCTAGTGTGTTTATAGTATTTGTGTTAGATGTTAAGTTATATTATGGCCACAATTCGGGATATAAATTCGCCTTACTTGTCTTAAATTAGTGCTGTCATTTTCCGTCAAATAGGTTTAGAAAAGGATAGGAGATATTTTAGTCGTGTCATGTCTTATAATTTCATGCAAAATATGTGTGATCTGTCAAAATAAGGCGACAATCAAAACAATGGCGACTAAATTGACTAGGAAAGGCGAAAAAACCCTTGACGTTTTTAAAAATGACAGGACTTCGATATCTTCTATCCTTTTCTAAATCTACTTGACGGAAAGTGACAGCACTAATTTAAGGCAAGTAAGGCAAATTTAAATCCCGAATTGACCTCTATATTGTATTATTTAATTTTATATGGGCCTTGTTGCCTGAAATAAAAGATTTATTATTATTATTAAACAGCGACTGAGGGATAAATTCATCCAGGAAATGGGCAGCAGCGTTCCTTGTGAAAGTAGAATCATCTTGCCAATTGGTAATACCTCCCAATAGGGGGAGACTTATGAGCAGCAGTGGACTGTTATAGTATGTATATCATGTACGCCACCGAGTCGATAAAAGACCCGATGGACCCTGGTGTCCTAGATATAGTCCATCTCTTACCAGCCTCGTCGTGCGGGCGCTCGTGCGAGTGCTCCCGGAGCAGCCCCGCCAGCGACGCGAGGGTGGACGACGTGGGCTTGCCAGCTGACGCCAGGCTGCCTCGAGTTCCCGCTGAAAATACAATACAAAACAGATCCAGCAAATTTGAATTATTGAGTAATTCAACTAGTAAATAAATCGACCCATTAGAGTAGTGGGCTCTGCAGTATCATGACATTTGGGTACCTTTCTTCACGGCTCAAAACAGTAAAACGGAGTTTAAACCGCGATATTCGATTTTATAGAATTATCCGATATTTCAACCTAGTTGAAAGGGCCATAATCACGGAACAATGCCTCCATCTACTCACCTGCAAAACGTTGTTTCGTGTGGCCAATGCCGAAATATCGGACATTAACATTACATTAACAGCCATAATATCAGATAATTCAAAAATATTGAATATCGCGGAAAGAATCCCATTTTAGTGTTTTGTTTTGATTCATTATTTGTAACCGCGAAAGCTTGAACCAGTATAAGTTTAATAACTTACCGAGTGAAGTTCTGGACAGATGTAACGTGTTATGCCTGGGCGTGGTATTAGAGCGAGCCGCGCCCGCTTCGGCCGCGGCCACGTCGCAGCGCGCACCGCCGCCGCTCGAACAGCCCTCGCCACAACGACGACGGATTCTGTGTAACAATACAATAAAACAATTTTAAACGTAAAATTGGAAAATCCAAAATAAACACAACTTAATACATACATACATACATAAATCACGCCTATATCCCTTACGGGGTAGGCAGAGCGTTAACGGCCGTAAAACGGATATTAACACCACGTCTGACAGTTTGAGGGTCAATCAGATAACTGTGTATCACTATAGTGACAGGTTGTCAGCCCATCGCCTAAAATTGCAATACACATCTAACCCTCGAGTCCCGTAGTCGCCTCTTACGACACCCATGGGTAAGAAATGGGGTGATGCTATTCTACGCCGGCATCACACGGCAACTTAAATCCGTTTAAAATTGTTTTATTGTGATGAGTAATAGTTGTGCAAACTCAAGAAAATATGTTGTGTAACAATATTTTATTTAATATTTATTTAATTGTTTATTGTACAAACAATATAACACAAAGGATATCATAATTCATAACAATATTAAATTTTATTTACATATATACACGCCTATAATCCCTTGCGGGGTAGACAGAGCGTAAACGGCCGCAAAAACGGACCTTTACGCCACGTGTTGTGACATATATTTGAGGGTCATTCGGAAAATTGTATATTGCCATAGTGACGGGATGTCAGCCCATCGCCTAAAATTGCAATACAGACCCTCAAGTCCCTTAGTCGCCTCTTACGACTCCCACGGGCAAGAAAGTGGGTGATGCTATTCTAAGCCGGCATCACATGGCATAAATTATTAATTTTAATTTACTTTATTAGGAAAACTTACATCTACGGGGTGTAAGGGTCAGCACTCCGAATAATGATTGGGTGCACTTAGACCATGAAACTGAACAACCTTCCATAAAAAATGTTTCCGGACAAATTTTTAGACTTCCCATATTAAATGCAGTCAGCTGATCGTAATTTTGTATGAGAGATCGAATATTTTTTGGTGTTTTCTGACATATGTTTCTAGGGAAAAGTGTCAGTTTCATGGTCTGAATTTACCCAATCAGTATTCGGAGGGATGTCCCCTTACACCCCGTATATAGGGTGAAATTTTAGTAATGACCGAAAGCGAAATCTCAAAACGGACTAATAATAAGGATCAACTTTCCCCAAAGAACTTAAGTCATAAAAGATAAATTGGCCATAATTTGCCATGGTCGGTTTGGAAATCTTTAAATAGACTTCGGACTCAGACCGGCCGGAGTAAGGAAAACATGACCAAGTGGGGCTTCTTGGAGGGTTCCGATGTAGGTTGTTTGTGTTTTGCAGTTCAAACAATGAACCACCTAACATCGTGTCCTGCGTGCCCTAGCACCTGCACGCAGGACGATCTTATGACAGCGTCTGTCAGCGCTGTCAACGTAGCCAAGTTCTGGGCCGCGACGGTGTAGTGTCTGCCATCGACACGCTAAGAAGAAGAAGATAAAAGATAAATTCATTCAGGGAATGGACAGCAACGTTCCCTGTTATGCAACATCTTACAGCATAATTACCACCTGCTGAAGCGGGAAAAGGCGCAGAGTGAAATAACAGTGTGCAAATAGGTTGTAACGATGCCGCTTTCTTGACATCATCCTCCTTTCACACAATGGCATCATCACATCAATTTTAATTTAAATTCTTTATTCAATGTAGGATAGTATTATCACTTATTGACGTCATGATCCGTAAAATTTCATTGTAAAAAAAAAGAAATTTGTATCACCTTAACTTTTTTGACATTACAAATGTCTTAATAGAAAACCGGCTCGGGCGGGATAAAAAATAAAAATAAAGGCACTGCCTCGGGGCTGGCCAGGTTAATCACACGGTATGTAACGTCACCTTTCGGCCTTCTCATTAAGAACTCCTCACATTCCAGAACACTTCAAATTTCGCAATTTCCCAGACAATTGTGAGCGAACAACAATATATGATATAGTTTCTAGGGATCTTCCCACTGGGATCAATAAACCTGCATCACCATTCGAGCGTGTATCCTTTGTCACATCCCCTGCCTCTATATCTGAGCTAGGTAACATACCGTCTCCAGGCAGCGACTAGCTTGTCCCTGATGGCGGTGACGGTGACGGGGCCGCCCAACAAGGAAGTCAGCTGAGGAGAAGTGTCCGCGTACGACGTGGTGAGCGGCGACACGTAGATCGGGTACCCGATCGGCTGGTCGCACGACGAGTTGATTATGTTGCGCAATGCCTGGGGGAAGACAGGTTATGAATACCAAATTTGTTAAAACACTTCTCGGGTTAGGTACACAATATTTGAAAACTTGCAAAATGTTCAAGCGCGGTCAGGATTTGGACCTGCAAATGAATGAAATGAGCTGCGGTAGCCCAGATGGAAGAGACGTCGCTACTAGTAATGGCGAAAGTCGCAGGTTAAAATCCTGCCCCCGTTTAAAAATTTTGCAAGATTAAAAAAAAAAAAGTTCAGGTTTGATTAGGCGAACGTAGCAAGCTAGACAACGAACTATCACGAACACTATTATCGTCAGCTGGATGAGGTCATTACCTGCTTGGCGTTCTGTATGGAGCCTCTCTCCGGGTTCCTGTTCCTCAAGTAGACCAGCTCCTGCTGCTGGCCGGCCCACAGTCTTCGCTGTCAGCTGGATGAGGTCATTACCTGCTTGGCGTTCTGTATGGAGCCTCTCTCCGGGTTCCTGTTCCTCAAGTAGACCAGCTCCTGCTGCTGGCCGGCCCACAGTCCTCGCTGTCAGCTGGATGAGGTCATTACCTGCTTGGCGTTCTGTATGGAGCCTCTCTCCGGGTTCCTGTTCCTCAAGTAGACCAGCTCCTGCTGCTGGCCGGCCCACAGTCCTCGCTGTCAGCTGGATGAGGTCATTACCTGCTTGGCGTTCTGTATGGAGCCTCTCTCCGGGTTCCTGTTCCTCAAGTACACCAGCTCCTGCTGCTGGCCGGCCCACAGTCCTCGCTGTCAGCTGGATGAGGTCATTACCTGCTTGGCGTTCTGTATGGAGCCTCTCTCCGGGTTCCTGTTCCTCAAGTACACCAGCTCCTGCTGCTGGCCGGCCCACAGTCCTCGCTGTCAGCTGGATGAGGTCATTACCTGCTTGGCGTTCTGTATGGAGCCTCTCTCCGGGTTCCTGTTCCTCAAGTAGACCAGCTCCTGCTGCTGGCCGGCCCACAGTCCTCGCTGTCAGCTGGATGAGGTCATTACCTGCTTGGCGTTCTGTATGGAGCCTCTCTCCGGGTTCCTGTTCCTCAAGTACACCAGCTCCTGCTGCTGGCCGGCCCACAGTCCTCGCTGTCAGCTGGATGAGGTCATTACCTGCTTGGCGTTCTGTATGGAGCCTCTCTCCGGGTTCCTGTTCCTCAAGTACACCAGCTCCTGCTGCTGGCCGGCCCACAGTCCTCGCTGTCAGCTGGATGAGGTCATTACCTGCTTGGCGTTCTGTATGGAGCCTCTCTCCGGGTTCCTGTTCCTCAAGTACACCAGCTCCTGCTGCTGGCCGGCCCACAGTCCTCGCTGTCAGCTGGATGAGGTCATTACCTGCTTGGCGTTCTGTATGGAGCCTCTCTCCGGGTTCCTGTTCCTCAAGTAGACCAGCTCCTGCTGCTGGCCGGCCCACAGTCCTCGCTGTCAGCTGGATGAGGTCATTACCTGCTTGGCGTTCTGTATGGAGCCTCTCTCCGGGTTCCTGTTCCTCAAGTACACCAGCTCCTGCTGCTGGCCGGCCCACAGTCCTCGCTGTCAGCTGGATGAGGTCATTACCTGCTTGGCGTTCTGTATGGAGCCTCTCTCCGGGTTCCTGTTCCTCAAGTACACCAGCTCCTGCTGCTGGCCGGCCCACAGTCCTCGCTGTCAGCTGGATGAGGTCATTACCTGCTTGGCGTTCTGTATGGAGCCTCTCTCCGGGTTCCTGTTCCTCAAGTACACCAGCTCCTGCTGCTGGCCGGCCCACAGTCCTCGCTGTCAGCTGGATGAGGTCATTACCTGCTTGGCGTTCTGTATGGAGCCTCTCTCCGGGTTCCTGTTCCTCAAGTACACCAGCTCCTGCTGCTGGCCGGCCCACAGTCCTCGCTGTCAGCTGGATGAGGTCATTACCTGCTTGGCGTTCTGTATGGAGCCTCTCTCCGGGTTCCTGTTCCTCAAGTACACCAGCTCCTGCTGCTGGCCGGCCCACAGTCCTCGCTGTCAGCTGGATGAGGTCATTACCTGCTTGGCGTTCTGTATGGAGCCTCTCTCCGGGTTCCTGTTCCTCAAGTAGACCAGCTCCTGCTGCTGGCCGGCCCACAGTCCTCGCTGTCAGCTGGATGAGGTCATTACCTGCTTGGCGTTCTGTATGGAGCCTCTCTCCGGGTTCCTGTTCCTCAAGTAGACCAGCTCCTGTTGCTGGCCGGCCCACAGTCCTCGCACGCACTCGCGGTTCAGCTTGATGACGCGGAAGCCGAGGTGCCGCTTGTTCAGCATAATGATCTTGTAGTCGTCCACGTTACCCTCGTCCATTACGTGTCTGGAAAAAATTATCACAGATTATGAGTGCAATAAAACGGTAAATTTTTGAATCTGAATAGCCTTAGCTAAGGATTTCTATAAACCTACCTCAAAGCCAGCAAATGTGGAGCTCCTCTCAAAACATTGTACCGCCAAGCCGGCGCCGCCTCGTGGCAAATAACTAAACGTTGCGAGTGTTGTGTGATGGCCGTGTAGAGGGCGCCGCTGCTGCAGTATTCCTCGGGGAACATGAAGTGGTCCTGCGGAATTAAGTGATTGAAATATTTGATAACACTGGTAGGTAAAAAACGCGGCTGCTAGAAAATTAAATTTTTTATTTACAAATTATTATTTTTATACCCTTGACGCACAAAGACTAGGAGAGTGTTTGTATGTCGACCGGGCGCCGAGTCGACGAACTGCCTACTAAGTTACTCTTTTCAGGGTCTAGAAGACCCACGTGATAAGAAGCCTTTATGAAATCACGTTATCTGATAGTTCACTGACTGACTTGACTGGGCCGATGGCGTAGCAGACTGCTGCCTGCTACGCCGTGGGTCGTGGGTTCGATACCCACAAGACACAAATATTTGTTAAGTCACTTTCAGATATTTGTGTTTAGTCTGGGTGTTTCTATGTAAAATATGTATTTATTTACAAAAAAAGAAGTATATATGTATTAATATCACCTATCTAGTTCCCATAGCTTTGCTTAGTTTGGGGCTAGCTAGATGGTGCTGTGTGAATTGTCCAGGATATTTATTTATTATTTATTCATTTATGGCTTAAAACTTACCCAGGCCCATTTATACTCTTTTCGTCGAACAGAATGAATAGAGCACTCTCTCAAGCGTACTTTTGCATGTAAGTGAAAGGGACAAATGGCAAGTATCGCATTTGTCACAATATTATATGACAACTATCGTATTAACTCGGTTCGGCAATAGTAGTTTATGCAACTGTCGTATAATGGGGGTCATTAGAATGCGAGTGTCTGCCGTTGTCTGAGCGATATGAAAAAAAAATACTTAGTTTCATTTCTCAACTTTATCGAAGTAAGAGCCTTCTCATTAAGTATGTATGTATTAACTTTATTGTACCACCAGACACATTTATAAGAACAGTTACAGAAATAAATTTAAAAACAAGAGGCACAAAGGCGGACTTATCCCATTAAGGGATCTCTTCCAGTCAACCTTTGAGAGACTCAGAGGATATGTTATTTGCAGGTAAATTACGCGGTACTTCAGCATGGTCAAAGTAAGCTTAATCTATCAATATATATTATAAACAAATAACAAATACACGTACTTGATCATAAATAAAACACACAAACAAACACTTATTAATATATCATACATAAATTAATAATTATTTAAGCTTCTGTAATTTCTATGAAACTGTAATTTCTATAGGCAGAATGCATAAAGTAGGTCTTTATTTGGAACCGTTTCGGTATAATTGTAAGGTTATTTACATAGTAGGTACTGTTTTAGATACATATTTTTTTACCTACAATTTATTCCGAATAAATGATTTTTCTTTCTTTCTTTTCTTTATGCTGTTTCTGAGTTCATAATTCGAACATTATGAGACGAGTGTAGATAAAAGTTGTAGTGTTATCGTTAGTTTACCTGATGCAGTTTGAGCGCCATCCTGATGGCGGGCGCGAGCACGGAGTGCAGCAGCGTCATGTCTGCGAACACCCACTCGTCCCTCGCGCACGTTATTCTGAAGTCGCCCTTGAACAGCGCGTGCAAGCCGTACAGGAAGAACTCCACACTGGAAACAATACAATCACTGTACATATTTCATAATCATAATCATACATTTTATAGCATAATATCATAATCAATAATGTACATTCTTACGAGTATTATGTATAATTACATAGGTCTTATATATTAGTTATGACACCCCGTCGGGGTATAGCATACATACATACATATATCACGCCTTTATCCCTTGCGGGGTAGGCAGAGCATAAACGGCCGAAAAAAACGGACATTTACGCCACGTCTGACAAACGTTTGAGGGTCATTCGGAAAATTGTGTATCGCCATAGTGACAGGTTGTCAGCCCATCGCCTAGAATTGCTATACACACCCTCGAGTCCCTTCGTCACCTCTTACGACTCCCACGGGTAAGAAATGGAGTGATGCTATTCTAAGCCGGCATCACACGGCACACGGTATAGCAACACTTGTATAATAGTAGTTTATGCAACTGTCGTATAATGGGGGTCATTAGAATGCGAGTGTCTGTTTATCACACGAGGCGCAGCCGAGTGTGATAATAGATTGACACGAGCATTCTAATGCCTAATTATATGCAGTTGCATCCACTATTTTATCTACACTCTAAAAAATTAACCCAGTTAAACACTTTTCCAAACGTCCGCACCGGCGATTGCAAGGCCCGATACATGGTCAAATTCAATACGAGAACGTATTAAGGCTTGATATGAATTTTCGAAAATTCTTTACTAACAGTTGTTTACATGTCGAGTCTCAACAACAAATATCTAAACAACTGAACAACAACTGAACAACATCGGAATAACAACTGAACAACAATTGAACAACATCTTAACAACTGCTCAACATCTAAATAACATCGGTACAACAACTAAACAACATCTGAACAACAACTGAACAACATCTCAAGAACAACAGAACAAAAACCGAAAAACATCCGAAAAATTACCGTACAACAACAACTATCAGGTGCGGCGGAAGATGGCGATTTGAGTATTGGCAAAAAAAAAACTTCGTTTCATTTCTCAACTTTATCGTAGTTAGAGTTTTCTCATTAAGTCATTACGCTTCTGTAATTTATAGTAAACCCTAGTTTTTATAGGCAGAATGCATAAAGTAGGTCATTATGCAACTGTTTTCGAATTCATAATTCGAACATTATGAGACGAGTGTAGATAAAAGAATATAAAGTATAATAACCCTCCTTTTTGCTTTGCCATAGTCGGGTAAAAAGAGGACACTACTGTTTAGATAGATAGATAGAAACGTTTATTCAAAAAAACAGTTACAGTTTTTCTTAATCTAATTACACGCCAAACTGTAATAACAGTTTGTTGGCGTAACGCTCGATAACTATAAATTATTCAAAGTAACTGCACTCAAGCTAACAGTATACTATAGCTACCTACTTATGTAATTTCACAGCATAGTTAAATTACTTTACTATTCTAACAACTCGAGATACAACGCTTTCAGCTTTCTTTTAAACATAGCTTTACTAAGCTCATCATAGTCAAAGTTAATCTCATTATATATTCTCGGTATCATGTACTGAAGGGTTCTCTCACCATAGTAATTACAGCTTCTAGGTTTTACATATTTAGATCGCACTTCAGTTCTCAACGACTTGTACACAATTTTAATTTCCTTATAATTACTGTTTACATTTTAACTTACAGAATTTGACATAAGGTCTGTTTTCATTGTCATGTGTCTTTAGAAAAAAGGATGAGAAAGATTGGAAAGGAACTGAAAGGCAAGTTTGGGAAGGGAGGGAGTGAAGATCAAGAAAGGAAAGAAAAAGCAAGTATAGAAACGGAAAGAAAGAACAATATAGGGAACCTCTCATCTCTTCTCTTTTCGTGTGGGACACCGACTCGTAGCACGACACAATAAACCCTGGTGTCAGCGTTTTTCAACCGCCTACTACAGTAGTAGACCTCTGACATGGTTGTGTAACGACCGCCGTCTAAGTAAACATAGACAGCAACCGGGACCGACGGCTTCACGTGCCCTCCGAAGCACGGAACCATTTCTTTTAGGACAATCAGGTGGTTCACCCTGCAAAGTCCTAACCAGACCGGGAACGAATTAACAAAGTGATAAATATCAACTTTGTGGGTGTCCCACCGAGAATCGAACCCGGAACCTTTGCGTCGCAGGCAGTCGCACTACCACTGCGCCACATCGGCCGTCCGGGGATAAAGGGAACTGAAAATAACATATGGCCTTAACTAGAGCAAAATGAACGCTCGCTTCTCGATATTTTCATGCTACTTCCTCCATCCGATGCTAGACATCTCAATATGGAACCGAAAATAAAGAAAAAACATATTAAAGTTAGATTGCTCACCTGGAGGCGGTCATGTGGTGGTGTGCGGCCAGGGCTCGGCGGCCGACCATGCTCAACGCGAAGCACAACGTGACCAGCGCGGAGTCCCGGGCCGCCGCGCGCCGCCGCCAGCCCGCCCCGCGCCGCGCCGCGCAGAATACAACCCACTCCTGGTATACCGCGCAGAATCTACTCCTACGTACACATATTTTATTTAATTTAATTTGGGAAGCTTACAGCAAGTCTTTACACAATAGTTAATTAATTGTAACAGTATATGATAATTATATAACTCGACTGGCCATAAAAATAACTGTGATAATCCGTACTAATACCATGCTAATATTATAAATCTGAGAGTTTGTGTGTGTGTATGTATGTTTGTTACCTCTTCACGCTCATACGGCTTGACCGATTTGGATGAAATTTGGAACACAGGAAGAGTTTAACCCGGAATAACACATAGGCTACATTTTACCACGGGAAAATGAGTGGCAGGAATGAAACCGCTAGGCGGAAATCTAGTGTTTTATAAAAATGACTGTTTTTAAACGACAGTTTAGACCCGGACTTTCTAAAAATAAATTTGAGAACATATTTGATGGGAAGCTAGCGTACTCAAGAGTTTTGTGATTGATTTATATAAGTTTTATATAACTACATAGAATAAAATAAAGTCGCTTCCCGTGAACCTTTGTCCATGTATGCTTAGATCTTTAAAACGACGCAACGGTTTTTTTAATAGACGGAGATATTCAAGAGGAAATTTAGTAATTTATATGTAGACAATACATGGCGGAAAATGTTCGGGCAAGCCGCTAGTAGGTAATAGGTCTATAAGGTTTAAACTCCGGTCCAATCCGTTTTTCCAAAAATAGAAAATAGTCGGGTGCAGGTTTGATGGCCTCTCGAGATCACAACCTTGATGTAAAGCAATAAGTACCGGTGATAATACTGTCTCCATGTACTTTCATAGGTTGAAATATGTGCACTAACCTTGTGATACCCGAAGCCCGAAAGTCATAGTCCTCATCCAGATTCACGTTGAAAATGGGGTCCAGATCCACAAAGTTCCTCTCGCCGATGGGCTTCAGGGCTTTGGAGAGCACCTGGTCGGACAACCACTCTTCCAGTTTGGGGGATTGGACCGTGTAGTACACGATACTCTGTGGAGATTAAGTTTGATTATAGGAATGGATTGAGAATGGAGAAATTTAATCTGGTGCATTCATATGGAGTGTAACACGGAGTCTACGAACGACCCAATGACTTAAAGGAGCGCATTACTTAAAAAATCATAACTCGATGAAAATAAAATTTATATTTAATTTTGTTTTTTACTCTGTGCTCGTAGGGAACTGTGTAGGGGTAAAATACCACTTAATTTTTTATACCTACTTATAAATCGAATTTTCTGATACGTTTGTCGGTGTGTGTTTTTCTGGTAAATATAGTATTCTTTAACCAGCTGTAAAGGAAAGCTGGAAAATATCTCTACAAAGAGATAAACTCCCATTTTCAAACTATTGTACGTCACTGACAACAGTTTATAAAACATGGGTACCGGAGCTACGCCAGCCAGCGTAGCGCGGCGTAGCACGCTCTACGACCCACCTTGACGTAGTAGGTGAGCAGCACCTTCCTGAAGTCGAACACCTGGAGCATGGAGACGGCGCTGTTGTCTGTGACCGAGTACCCCTCTAGCACGTAGCGGGCGGCTGCCAGCTGCCACGCCAGCCAGCGTAGCGCGGCGTAGCACGCTCTACGACCCACCTTGACGTAGTAGGTGAGCAGCACCTTCCTGAAGTCGAACACCTGGAGCATGGAGACGGCGCTGTTGTCTGTGACCGAGTACCCCTCTAGCACGTAGCGGGCGGCTGCCAGCTGCCACGCCAGCCAGCGTAGCGCGGCGTAGCACGCTCTACGACCCACCTTGACGTAGTAGGTGAGCAGCACCTTCCTGAAGTCGAACACCTGGAGCATGGAGACGGCGCTGTTGTCTGTGACCGAGTACCCCTCTAGCACGTAGCGGGCGGCTGCCAGCTGCCACGCCAGCCAGCGTAGCGCGGCGTAGCACGCTCTACGACCCACCTTGACGTAGTAGGTGAGCAGCACCTTCCTGAAGTCGAACACCTGGAGCATGGAGACGGCGCTGTTGTCTGTGACCGAGTACCCCTCTAGCACGTAGCGGGCGGCTGCCAGCTGCCACGCCAGCCAGCGTAGCGCGGCGTAGCACGCTCTACGACCCACCTTGACGTAGTAGGTGAGCAGCACCTTCCTGAAGTCGAACACCTGGAGCATGGAGACGGCGCTGTTGTCTGTGACCGAGTACCCCTCTAGCACGTAGCGGGCGGCTGCCAGCTGCCACGCCAGCCAGCGTAGCGCGGCGTAGCACGCTCTACGACCCACCTTGACGTAGTAGGTGAGCAGCACCTTCCTGAAGTCGAACACCTGGAGCATGGAGACGGCGCTGTTGTCTGTGACCGAGTACCCCTCTAGCACGTAGCGGGCGGCTGCCAGCTGCCACGCCAGCCAGCGTAGCGCGGCGTAGCACGCTCTACGACCCACCTTGACGTAGTAGGTGAGCAGCACCTTCCTGAAGTCGAACACCTGGAGCATGGAGACGGCGCTGTTGTCTGTGACCGAGTACCCCTCTAGCACGTAGCGGGCGGCTGCCAGCTGCCACGCCAGCCAGCGTAGCGCGGCGTAGCACGCTCTACGACCCACCTTGACGTAGTAGGTGAGCAGCACCTTCCTGAAGTCGAACACCTGGAGCATGGAGACGGCGCTGTTGTCTGTGACCGAGTACCCCTCTAGCACGTAGCGGGCGGCTGCCAGCTGCCACGCCAGCCAGCGTAGCGCGGCGTAGCACGCTCTACGACCCACCTTGACGTAGTAGGTGAGCAGCACCTTCCTGAAGTCGAACACCTGGAGCATGGAGACGGCGCTGTTGTCTGTGACCGAGTACCCCTCTAGCACGTAGCGGGCGGCTGCCAGCTGCCACGCCAGCCAGCGTAGCGCGGCGTAGCACGCTCTACGACCCACCTTGACGTAGTAGGTGAGCAGCACCTTCCTGAAGTCGAACACCTGGAGCATGGAGACGGCGCTGTTGTCTGTGACCGAGTACCCCTCTAGCACGTAGCGGGCGGCTGCCAGCTGCCACGCCAGCCAGCGTAGCGCCCAGCACGCGCCCGGCGACAGCACGCGACCGTAGCACGACCACCATCCGCCG
This sequence comes from Tuta absoluta, assembly GCA_027580185.1. NCBI lineage: Eukaryota > Metazoa > Arthropoda > Insecta > Lepidoptera > Gelechiidae > Tuta > Tuta absoluta. Next base: position 14,986,894 of record JAQAHW010000005.1, read on the forward strand.
CACACGCCCTCTACAACATAGCAAACAGAAACATTTCCTGAGATATTTGCTTCGTATTGCGATGGATCCGGTTGATTAACTAATGATGTGTGAAAGTAATCGCGAGTGCTTAAAAACAAGTTGTCAGACGCGCACACTAAAGGTTCTGTACTATTTTATTACGTTTGATGTAAAGAAGCTCTTTAAATACTTATTTTACTGGTGCTATTTAGTATGTTTTTATAACAGGAACGAAAATACATCATCTGCAAAATCAACTGTCTTACTATCGTAGATTATGAGATACAGGTTGGTGACCGATAGACGAACCTATAGCCGTATCTCAGTAATAGGGTCCCGTTTTGACCCTTTGGGTACGGATAAGCTAGGTGTCATACCGGCGCCCTCCTCGGGCCCTTCAGAGATGGCCTCCACCTCGCGCTGCTGGCAGTAGGTGCCGCGGAACTCCAGTCCTCTCAGCTGGAACGACACCAGCCCGTTGCCCATCTCCACTATATGCACCAGGCAGTTCAGGTAGTCTGATGCTAGCACTGTGAACAGACGAGACAAGGTGTTACAACATACATAAATCTCGACTACATCCCTTACGGGGTAGGCAGAGCGTTAACAACCGTAAAACGGATATTAACACCACTTCTGACAAAAGTTTGAGGGTCAATCAGATAACTGTGTATCACTATAGTGACAGATTGTAAGCCTATACACATCTTACCCTCGAGTCCCTTAGTCGCTTCTTACGACATCCATGGGTAAGAAATGGGGTGATGCTATTCTAAGCCCGCATCACACGGTTGCAACATTGTTACAACAATTTAACTTAAACGCTTCGTGGCTTCTTCTTCTATGTGTTTACAATTCAAACTAAGCGTTATATGATTGTTTCTTGCCAGTACTTGTTACTAAGTACTACTTACTAGCCACTTTGAGGGTGAAAACATACATTTAATAATATTGCAGCACAAAGGATTTTCAATAAAATATTAAAAAAAAACATTTTATAAGTAGCGTCGACATACCAGTCCTAAAACAGTGTGTATTAATGCCAAAACCTAATTCAAAAGACATTTTCTCATCTTTGAGCCAAAATATTATCAATCAATCAATTTACAAGGGCAAAATCGTTATTCTACGACTGATATGTGGCTTGGGATCTCGGGAAAACTGTGACGATTTTATCGTCATTTACATAAAAAAAAAACTGATAGACAATAATAATATGAGCTGCGTCTTTGTCTTCGTTGAAAAAAAACTCAAGTAGTGTGTGTATGAATGAAGCAAAAATAGTAATAGTTACCGAAACAGTCGCCTTGCTGCACTTGTCCCCAGCGGCCCAGCATGAGATCTCCGCACAGGTAATGCTGCAGCGAGCGAGTTAGGTGCTCGTAAAATATCGAGTTTAGGTTGTTGTCATCTGCAAAAAAATAATGGTAATGGCATTTGTTATAAATTGGTTGAAAGAAATCAAATATTTTGCATAGCGTTTAAATATATACTAATATTGTAAATTCGAAAGTAACTCTGTCTGTCTGTTACGTTTTCACGCCTAAACTACAGAACCGATTTTGATACAATTTGTCATAAGCATAGACAGGAACCTAAGAAAGGACATACGCTACTTTTTACCGCAGATTTTTTTTATTTATTACGCCCACGGGAAACAAAGTAAATCATAAGAAACATAGCGCATAACGCCGAAGAAAATCATCAGACGAGGATTCGTTGTGCGTATGCTTTGCTTTTTGTGTCAGGCACTTTTTTTACAACTACATATACTATCAAATGCGGACAAAGTCACGGGTAAAAGCTAGTATATAATTATTTAAAAGCAGCAAATGAGAAGTTTCAAAATATTAGTAAACAGAAGACTCAAAATTAAACCGACCGATTGTGCTCAGTTCATCTTCGACACCATTTCGCTCGGGCATATTAGACCTGTAAGTATGGACTAAACAAAAAAAGACGAGCAAGTTAGCTTCTATTCGATCGAATATGTCCAATCTTATGACTGGAAAAGTACCTGCTCCCAAATTCCTCTCAAGTTGCGACGAGAGCCTCGTGTTGCTCTGGTCTACTCGCTTGGTGTTGTAGTCGCGCTCCCAGAACTTCACCGGCCGCACGTATGACGTCATGAAGATGGCACTACCTGCAATGCCATATAAGGATTTTATCATCATCACACACCTGGTTGCCATTCCACCAATTCGGACTAAGCGCTTCCAGTCATCATTTATAATGCGCTCTGCTAAAGAGTGGAACTCACTACCTGCGTCTGTGTTTCCAAACGCATACAACCCTAATCTTCAAAGTAAGGGTGAACAGGCTTCTTCTGGGTGAGCCCGCTTCATCTTAGACTCTGTCTCTGTCCTATGACCAAACCTAACCTAACCTAAAGTCAAGAGCAAACCCATCATTAATAAAAAAAATATACATGGTGTAAAAAAAATAGCTGAGAATATTTTAAGGGGTGAACCAGTACGTGAAACTGAACAACTTTTCCCAAGGAACATAGGTCGAAATATGTTTAAAAAATTGGCCCTCCCGTACAAAATTATCCCGGCCGGGTATCACACTAAGTATGGGAGGGTCAAATTATTTTTTCACATTTCGACCTATGTTTCTTGGGGAAAGTTGTTCAGTTTCACGTACTGGTTCACCCCTTAAAATATTCTCAGCTAATTTTTTTACACCTTATATATCAGCCATAATCCACTGCTAGATGTAGGCCTCCCCCAGAGTATGCCACAAGGAACGATCTGCCGTTTTCGTCATCCAGTTAATTCCAGTTGCTACCAGTCGCTACAAGTCTTCAAGTCATCGGTCCATCTGGCAGGAGGGTTTCCAACGCTTGCCGAGACGTAGCCTCGAGAACCCGCTTACTAGAATTTATAACTTGTAAGTAGACATTGAGATAGTCCAGCCTGCTATGTGGTTACCTGACTGGGAACAATTTCTCCAAGTGATAAATATCAACTTCCTGAGTACCCCACGGGGAATCGAACCGGGAAACTTTGGGCCACAGGCAGTCGCATTATCCCTGCGCCACATCGGTCGTCAGGGGGGCGCTAAACCAACAAAACAGTTATTGCGAGCGAAGCCAGCTCAACATTTTGAAATTCGAGGTGCAAGAAGCATTATGAGATTAAGGCGGCGGCTTGCTCCAAAACGGCGCCCTTGGAGTTTCTCTGCATGAGCTATGGTTGGCTGCTGCCACCCCCCGAAGCTTGGCGCCCTGAGGCATGCTGACACTTGAAAAGGGGATGACGCATTTTAGAACGACAGAAAGCTGAATTCAACTGTGAAGGGTGATAGATGCCAGTGTGGAAAGAGAGGGTAATATCAAGGAGAAGCGCAATGTTACAATAGGCTCCTGATCATACCTAACGCAGGGGTCAGTGGTGAGGAGATGAGCGCAGACACGCACGCTTGCAGGAACAGCATGGCGGAGTGAGGCACGGAGAATGGCTGAGCAAACGCGTGGAATGCGCTGCACTGTGCGGCTGTATAGGGTACATACCTAACGCAGGGGTCAGTGGTGAGGAGATGAGCGCAGACACGCACGCTTGCAGGAACAGCATGGCGGAGTGAGGCACGGAGAATGGCTGAGCAAACGCGTGGAATGCGCTGCACTGTGCGGCTGTATAGGGTACATACCTAACGCAGGGGTCAGTGGTGAGGAGATGAGCGCAGACACGCACGCTTGCAGGAACAGCATGGCGGAGTGAGGCACGGAGAATGGCTGAGCAAACGCGTGGAATGCGCTCCTCTGTGCGGCTGTATAGGGGACATACCTAACGCAGGGGTCAGTGGTGAGGAGATGAGCGCAGACACGCACGCTTGCAGGAACAGCATGGCGGAGTGAGGCACGGAGAATGGCTGAGCAAACGCGTGGAATGCGCTCCTCTGTGCGGCTGTATAGGGGACATACCTAACGCAGGGGTCAGTGGTGAGGAGATGAGCGCAGACACGCACGCTTGCAGGAACAGCATGGCGGAGTGGGGCACGGAGAATGGCTGAGCAAACGCGTGGAATGCGCTGCCCCACGTTATTTGCCATGGCGCTATGTATGTCACGACAAATTGAATCTGGAATTGAATTAAACAGTTAAAAATGTCGAGCCGATAAGAATTCTTATCTAATTTCTGTATTTAACATACACATGCTGAGAGACCGTTTAGGTAGGCGTTGAATACCAAATTTTAAAATACTTGTTAGGTATACAATTTTGGAAAACTTGCAAAATTTTTCGAGCGCAGGCAGGATTTGAACCAGCGACTTTCGTCATTACTAGTGACGACGCCTCTTTCATCTGGGCTAACACAGCTCGAGGCACCGTCACTAGTAATGACAAAAGTAGCAGGTTTAAATACAGCCCGCGCTTGAAACATTTTGCAAGTTTTCAAAAATAGTTCGGTGCTATTTGCCTTGTGTTTGACAAATGTGGACTTAGAGTTGGATTCGCTTTATCGTTTCATTCGTCACCAGTCCTAGTCTCATATCAAGAACAAATTTTACATGAACAATATATCAAAAATCCTTACCTTGAGCAAGAACTCGTAGACCTTGCTGAAAACGATAGCCATGATGAAGTAGTCGACTAGAAATGTCTCTGATATCTGTCCCGATGAGAGGTCTATTTGGAAGAAGAGTACAGCAAATATCACGATCAGGTATTGTGTGTCCGGTTCCGAGTATGCGTGGCGTAGACCTGGAAAATATACACTTTTTAAACTTAAGAAATCATGAATCTATAAAGCTTTTACAGAATGCCTTTTTTTTCTTTCTTTGCTCCGAGCACCCTTGTGTTCTAATTTACTTTATATATAGTTTGAGCGTGGTAAAATAGAAAAGATTTCGTTTAGTTTGATATGCTGCCAGAATCAACATAGTGCTCGTCAGTCAAAGAGTAACCTGGTCACTTCGCTCACTTTCAAGGTTGAAAAACTTTTTACCAACACCGACTAAACTCTTATTGGTTCGGGCTCTCGTTATCCCGATCATTGACTATGCTGACGTGTGCTTTGTTGATTTGAATGCTGATCTACTGAATAAGTTGGACAGGTTGCTGAACTGGTGTATCAGGTACGTGTTTGGCCTTCGTAAATATGACCACGTGTCACAATATCGTATGAAACTGAAGTGGCTCCCGATACGACAGCGGCAGAATGTGCGAGCTCTGTGTGTTCTTTACACTATTCTGAATGAACCTTGTGCGCCACCTTATCTGAGGGACCAATTCCAGTATCTATGTGATACCCACGAACGGCTAACTCGCTCATCTGACAACTTGCTGTTGGCTGGTAAAGTGTGCCGTACGGGATTTCTTGGGGACTCTTTTACGCCCAGGGTTGCTATAATATGGAATGAGTTGCCTCTAGAAATAAGGAAAGCCCCCAGTCGCCGGGTGTTCAAGGCCAAATTACGTGAACACTTTCTTAAGTCACTCCAATCGTCTTGATCGGATCTATTACATACCCATTTGGTTGTGTAACTTCAGGAATTAATTTCTTAATCCAAATATCTTCTTCACCTTGCCCGATTATTGTGCCCTGTGATAAGGTATACCTAATATTTATGTATATATTTTATATTATTTATATGTGTATATATGTATGTATGTATATATATTTATTAATTACATATATTAGTGTTCGTCATACTAGTTTATTATTGCATTTATTTTGCACCTGCCTCGCCCATTTCCCATGCCCTAAGGTAGACTGGTAGATAATGCCCTCGGCATTAAGTCCGCCCATGTAAATTAATTGCATAAAGTTAAATAAATAAATAAATAAAAATAAATAAATCAAGGGCATTGTAAGACCCTGGGGGATTTTTTCTGGCTTTCATATAAATGAAGGTCAGGTCAAGAGTACCCTAAGCGTGTATGAAGATATAGATGAATGTAGAGGAGGCGAAAGAAGTATGCCAGGATCGTAGTAAGTGGAAGGAAGTAGTTTCTACCAAAAATATAAAAATTATAAACAGTTAATTGCATGTTTATCTGTACGTGCACTTTATTGGATTGCACTTTGGACCATAATCTAAGGTTTAATATCTAAGCATACCTTGTAATGATTGTAATCTGTTGTGTTCGTCTTTTGAATAAAATAAAATAAACCCCCTCCGGAAAAGAGGCGTGATTTATATATGTATAATCATATAAAAACAGTGGCGTACATTTCAAAGCGCACACAGACACAATGAGGGCTCCAAGTGTGTCCCCGTACTTGGCCGCGACCGCTGGAGCGTCCTGCGTCGTGGCCGCTATCACTACAGCCGGGTACAGCACGTTGCGCTCCAGAAAACATAGGTACACGAATATCTGGGGACAATCAGGTTAATACAGTTTCGTTGGCATATATAACTTTTCTTTAAGAGTTGCAGGGCATTTAACGTGAAACAAGTTCTATTCTATGTTAATTGCTGGTGTAGCGCAGTTCCCACTTGTTATTTAAACGTGAAACGTCAACATCGTTTCGCTCGCAATACATGTCTAGTTTTTATACGACTATAACCGTGAAATAAGGAGTTCGCTTTGCTCGCAATACATGTAATAACGTCGCCTTTTTTGTTACTGTTTTAGGGTGAATCAACTTATTCTTATCACGCGATATCAGAAATTTTACTCTGTAAGTTTTTTTAAACACAACATGTCTACATACGATTTCATAGATACTAAAATTAATGAGATATCTTATGTTTGCGCAATGGAGCAAAGGTAATTTTTCTAAATTTTACCAATTTTACAGCAATTTGCCAGATGAAAAACTTATCCCCCTGATTTGTATGACAATATGGTATTTTACTATTCTCTTAAAAAAACTAAATAAATATTTGTGATGTAAGTACTATTCATTTTGTTGATTTGCATCACTAATGTAACTAGCAATGAAACAAACAGATTTAAATTTACATTAAACAACAAACCTATGAGATATTCAAATAATTTGTGAAAACAAGAAAAAGTTGATTTAACTTTTGACGAAGGCCTCACTTGCGACTTACCTTCTCAACAATGGTGAGGCGCGCGGGCTCTGTGACCTTGAAATTAGGAGCTTGATTCGCTCGCTATACATGTAACTTCGATGTCTTAACATATAACGTCGACGTTTTTGTAACTGTTTTAACGAGGGCCGCACTTAGGACTTACCTTCTCAACAATGGTGAGGCGCGCGATCTGTGACCTCGAAATTAGGAGCTTGCTTCGCTCGCTATACATGTAACTTTAATGTTTTAACATATAAAGTCGCCGTGTTTTAACGAAGGTCTCACTTGGGACTTACCTTCTCAACAATGGTGAGGCGCGCGGGCTTTGTGACCTCGAAATTAGGAGCTTGCTTCGCTCGCAATACATGTTACTTTAATGTTTTAACATATAAAGTCGCCGTGTTTTAACGAAGGTCTCACTTGGGACTTACCTTCTCAACAATGGTGAGGCGCGCGGGCTTGGTGACCTCGAAAGTAGGAGCTTGCTTCGCTCGCTATACATGTAACTTTGATGTTATAACATAAAACGTCGACGTTTTTGTAACTGTTATAACGGAGGCCTCCCTTGCGACTTACCTTCTCAACAATGGTGAGGCGCGCGGGCTCTGTGACCTCGAACTGTGCGTGCTCGTGCGCGCGCAGCACCGGCCCCGCGAGGCACAGCCACGGCTGCTGCTTGCGGAGCTGCGGGATCACGTAGTGCAACGCCCAGCCCAGGACCACCGCTATTATCCAGAGCACCTACAATATAACACACATACATATATCAAGCGTAAAAGGCCGTATAATGCTGTATGATGCCGGCTTAGAATAGCATCAACCCGTTTCTTACCCATGGGTGTCGTAAGGGGCGACTAAGGGACTCGAGGGTGTGTATTGCAATTTTAGGCGACGGGCTGACAACCTGTCACTATAGTGATACACAGTTATCTGATTGACCCTCAAACTTTTGTCAGACGTGGTGTTAATATCCGTTGAACGACCGTTAACGCTCTGCCTACCCCATAAGGGATATAGGCGTGATTTATGTATGTATGTATGTAAGGCCGTATAAAAAGGACATTTCCGCCACGACTGTAGTAAAAAAAAAAGAAATTTGGATCACTCAGAAAGTTTGCTATTGTGCACGTCATATCCGCGGCTCGAGTTATAGAATCTCACTACATAAGGTTTGCTGTAAGAAATTTATTTTTGGAAATAAGTAAACCTGTTGTGTCTTGTCTCATTGTGGATTGTTCCTGTGAATGTTTTTGTGTACAATAAATGGTTAAATAAAGTTGAGTATCGCAATAGTGACAAGTTGTCAGGCTATTGCCTGAAATTGCAATACACATAACGCTTGAGTCCCTTAGTCTCCTATTACGGCACACGGGCGAGAAATGGGGTGATGCTATTCTAAGCCGACGTCACACGGCTCTAGCGTCACTAGCACCGCAAATATTATTTCCGAACTTTCAATCAAACTCCAATTATAACTTCTAAATAAATTTTCAAAGGACGTTCATTGAGTCGTTGGACGACTCAGTGACCCACACGAAAAGAAGGAGAATCGAACTTAATGCCGCCCAAGGTATCTATCAATAATGTTTAGTACATTTTTTCTTTTTAAAAGGCTGTCAAAAAAGGTCTTATTGGAGGAGAGGTAGTTAAAACTGCGCAATAGCGATAAAAGGATGTACTAACCGTATTTAATTGCGGCCGAAGCGTAGTGAACACAGTCGTGCAGTGAAGCCCGAATACAAGCATGCCGAGAAATATGCACACGATGACGTCATTCTTCAACCGCCCGTTCACAGTCGCCTGCAGCTTCTTTGGTAACGGATCTTCCATGTCCTCGTCAGTCTTCTCTGAGGTATCCTGCTTTGTAGACTCTCTATCTCTCTTGTCACTCTTATCTTCAGTATCGCCTTCTTCTTTCAATGAGTTATTCGAGTTGTTGTCCCCACGAGGATCCATTTTCAAAGAGCTAACGCTAGATGTCTGAGATCGTTTTTGGTGTTTGGCAATGTTCGTTTCAGAACTAAAGTTGATTTTCGATGCCGAGCTTCCGATAGAGTTCTGTTTGGAGATGTTACTTTCTGAAGTGTTTTTCTTGTCTTCCGATAGAATGTGTTGAACGTCTTTTTCAGTTTCAGGCGTACAATCTGGACTATGAATCACGTAAAGCTCGGGCGGCAGCAAATGCTTCTTTATAAGATTCCATATGAGACTATAATCGCTAGCGCTTCTGCTCAAATGATACGCGATGGGTACCAACAGTCCACAGAAAATTGAAAATAATACGTTGTGTTTTTGATGCTGGGACTTCTTGCCTTCGATTAAGCCACTGTACGCGAACCCGAAAAGGACTCCTACGGCAGCTAAAGATCGAGCCACGCAGTAAAATGCTGCGCTTAAACTGCTGGTGGCGTTCCCCCCGAAAACGTGCATGTCAATTTGTTCCAGAAGATACATCAAGAACGTATTCACTTGTGGAAACAAACCCAAGCTGAACGCCAAAGGGAAAAACAACAGGAACTTTGATAGAATCTCTTGGATAGCAAATAAAAAATCTCTTTCATTCATTTGGATTCCGTATACTGTAAAAGGTGTTAGTTGTACGCCTCGTTTATGCCTCGTATGGTCTTCACTCGGCGCCGTTCCTTCTAAGTAACTATGCACCATGACTAGTATCCCCGTACAAAGACAGAAGTACACAGGTCTTGAGAACACAACCATTTTGTTGAATCCGTGGACCGGTGATGCCGAATCAGGCTGAACACTTTTTAGCAACGAATACTGGCTTCCGGCAATGATGAAGCAAAACCAGAACGCGTAAATATCCTTGTAGAATCCTTGATTTAAAGCCAGAGATCCTAAAAAAGCCACAGTGATGGCTAATATAATAGATACGAAAGTCTCTTTGAATGTTAAATTTCTATCGAACAACGCCATCAGTTTTAGCCTGTCCATGGTAATTTTCAACTCCCAACATTTGAAAAGCTTCACCTTGTAGTAACTCTTTGGTTTAGGCTGATTCGCTTTTTCAATTTCTTCTAGAAGTTTTGTAAATTTACTCCTAATGTTGATTTCTACGCTCTCTTCCCCTATGGAAGGCATCAGACTTGGCACGTTGGCCGGTAAGTCGGCCTGTTGTTGGGCGGCCTGCTGAGCCTGCTGCCGCGCCATTAGGAAGTTTATGTGCATACTAGGAAGACCCATTCTAGACTGTCTTTCAGCCTCTATTTGTTCTAAAAGGCTATCAGTGACGTAGGCGACGGGAGACCTCGGTTGGTCCGAGCCGGTCCCTCCGTCGAACACGTAGCATCGCTTATACCCTGTGATGCCGGCGTTAGTGTTGATAGGAACTACTGTGGAGACGTTGTTATTACTCGCTAATAGCGCACTGCTGCTGCCTTGATTGGAAGAACTTTGGTCTAAGCTGTCTCCGCATTTCGCTTTGGTTATGCCTTCGCTGTTTCCAGGTTCCGATTCTAAAGAGACGGAACTGCCTTCGTTAGTTTCCTGGGAATTTTCCCTGTCTATGGGTTTCACTCTATTAGAACGGACGATATCGGTCTTTTCTGGGACGGTGATGGGTTGGGCGTGGGCGACTCCTGCACTGCTTTTGTCGAAAGTGTACGACATCCAATTCCCGTATTCGTCCATGAAGCAATGTATCGCTCCGTCGGTCGTGTCATCAAAGTTTGTAGCGAAATGTACACTAGCAGAGTTGGTTTGATTTTCCACGTTTGCTGGTCGTTTATCCGTGTTGGTTGGTGCGGGAGGGTTATTTCTTTGCCTCGTGGAGCGTTTAATTTTTCGCACACGATTTCTGTGGTTACGATCCATCAAAGGCCTCAGTCTTTGCGCTTCCTCTGTTCCTTGAGTTTGTTGTTCCTGAGGCGTATTTTCAGGAGGCACGTAATTTTCTACTCTTTGATTCAGAAACGCAGCCAAAAGCGGCATCGATGTAGGAAGTAGAGTATTAGTGGATTGTTGAGCGACTTCCTCTATGGATCTTTTCCTCTTGTGTGCGTTTTCTCTCTCGCCGCGTAGACTCTGTCGGTGGCTTCGCGACCTGTCTTCCCTGTTGGGTTGAGGCATCACTACCGTGTTAGCATTGGTCGCTGCAAAGAGGCATTCGAGACCTTGCACTAACGCTGCCTGAGCTTCCACGGCATCCATTAATATTCTCTCCTCGTTCTGATTTTCATCTTGTTCTTTTTTCGTGTCCCGCTTTTTATTTTCTTTCTGAGATGAAGCGCGTGACCTTGCTAAGTTTTTTATTTGTTTTGGAATTGCGCCTAAATTTTTTGGTACATTCGAAGATGATTCTCCAAGCGCTGCTGCGGCTTTTTGCCCGTCTTGGCTGATGGAAGGTTCATCATTATTTCTTGGGTAAGTTTCTTCAAATAACCAATCTAGACTGTACACGCTTCTCTCATCAGCGCTTTTACTATCGCCAGTAAGTTGTGACTCTTCTGCTTCTTGAGCAATTTTTATATCCTTAGCTACTTTCACAGGCTTGTCAGTATTGGTATCACTACTACTGCTAGAATTTGATATTTCGTGGTCCCATAATTTTGCAAACATCTCAACAGCTTTGGTTTCAACCTTTTTGTCAGCTTCGGGATTTTCATTGGATTCTAAACTGGATTTTTCTATGAGGAGATCTTTGGAACTAGCGCTCGCTTTATCGAAGTAATCTCCGCTGTTATACTTGCATTCACTGGCAGCCTTCCCTCGTTTGTCGAGTTCTTTTGATTGTTTTCTTTGCCTGGCCGCTTTTGGTTTCTCATCTTTGTGGGGGTGACGTTCACAGCACTGTGGCACCTTTTTAGGCTCAGTTTGAGTTTTCGCTTTAACTACTTTCGCCTCTGTTCCTCCCTGATCTAATAAGGGTGACCTGGATCCATTATTTTCGGAGTCAGAGTCACTAGAATGTGCGGATTGTTCTGCATCCCAATCAAACCCTCTAAATTGTTTATCATCTTCGTAATCGCTATAACTATCCCCACTCGAATCTAAATCAGTCTCTTTTTGTGACGTTTGCATTTCATCAGAGATCTCCGCTATAGGGTACACGATTTCGGAGCCATACGTAAGATAAGGGTAGCTACAACCTTCCCCAGATTCTCCTTTAGGGTAGAGATTTAAATGCGGACCTCTAGTTAAGCTTTTGCTAGGGGGTGGGATGACGGCACTTTTCGGGTTTTTTAACATTTGACCACCAATCGTTTCAGCGCTGTTCGGATGAGGAGATAAATTAGACACACTGGGAGGGGGGCATCCGATTTCGAGGGCGGCGCTTTTGATCCTCCTAACGCCGGGACTCATGCCCTTATTCTTTTCAGAGTCCCCGCTCGGCGCCTCGGCTTTCACCATCATATATTCCCCCAGTTCTACACTCGCGAAAAACCCGGTGTCGGCGTTGTTCGAATGCCTTCGCATGTGCGAAACCAGCTGAGCGGTGGAGTTCAGTAACGGTAACTGTAGTGTTGACATAGTCGAGTTGGAATTCCTTCGCATATTTGAAGGTTGGGTGGCCAGCGCCATGGCAGATTTGGTACAGCTTTCGTCGGGGTAGTTATACCTCCGCCTGTGAGGAGTACGTTTTTTAGGCGACGGGGGCCCGACGTTTGGTTCGGAGGTTTCTCTAGAGTCGCAGCTCAACTGCCTCGCGTATTTAGATTGGAAGGTTTCTGCTTGGGCCTCGCTTCCGTCCAAATAGAGCCATTCTTTGAAGAAGTCTCTATGGTTTATCCCTCTCCTATGGGAGCATTCGTGGTAGCGTCGGCTGACTTTGGCGAACGGGCCGTCGGTCTCCAATCCGCTTCCTTGGATGTTTCTATTGCATTCGACGGCTTTTTCATCGATGCGGCACGCGTGGGCCCTGCTGGCCTTGCCGGGACGCGGTTGACGTTTCTGGAACGAAATTGACATGGTTTAGATAAAATAATTCTTTAATAAATCATTTTTTAAGAATCTATGACATTTTAAATTTCCTAGGTTTTGAAAAGAAAAGTATTACCGTGTTTTATTTTTGATGACGTGATGATGATGAATAATAAATAGTTGTGCAAAATCAAGAAAATATAAAAAATACAATTATATGCTATCGTTTCATTCTTCAAGAAAAAATTTGGACAACGGACCGTTATTATGCCGGTCGAATAAGTCTTACATTGGCAGTTCAGGTGTCTTACCGGAGATGAAGTTGACTGTACCTGTGTGGATTTTGACCGGCTCCTGGCGGACCTGGAGCGGGAGGTGGAAGGCTCGGCCTGCGCCACGCACAGGTCCGACTTGGTGGTAGCCACGGGCTCCGTCTGTTTTGCAGACATCGCTGAATCCTCCATGCTCGATTCTGAACTGTTCTTGCGGTGGACGTCCACTTTCAAGTCTGTAACAAAGGAATCTTATGCAAACTGTAATTTTAAACCGGATGCTACTATATGGGTTGAGGTGCTTCTGATAACACCAAAGTACTCTTATATTTCCGATCATTAGAATCGAAAAAAATCTCAATTTCCATTATCAATATCAGAAAGGCAGCATCTTGAATTCGTTCAAGGGCATTTATTCACAACTAGCGGCCTGCGCAGCGGTTTCAAACGCTGCTAACTGTTTTTATAGACCAAATCTCGTATGCTTAGTTATAAAAAGGTGCCTGACACAAAAAGCAAAGCAATCCACACAACACAACGAATCCTCGTCTGATGATTTTCTTCGACGTTATGCGCTATATTTCTTATGATTTACTCTGTTTCCCGTGGGATTGATAGATTTTCCTGCGGTAAAAAAGTAGCTTATGTCCTTTCTTAGGTTCCTTTCTATGCTTATGCGAAATTGTAGCAAAATCGGTTGAGTGGTTTAGGCGTGAAAACGTAACAGACAGATAGTTACTTTCGAATTTATAATATTAAGTATGGATAATCATTATCTATATCTACGCTATACAGGGTGTAAGTTTGGTACCAATAGTCGTTATGGCAGCAAACTATGCACGCCTTGATTCTGCATTTCTTTTTTTCTTACCTATAGTGCTATTGTTCGGTTTGTGGTACTCCAACGAGGTGATGGACTCATTGTCACTGGTAGCCGCCGCGCCGCCTAAACGAAGTATTGTCATTTCCATGCCTTCATCGGCCCTGCAAAAAAAAACATATATATATATATATTATATATATGTAGTTAATAAACACTTATATTTGACACCAGAGACGTTACGTCGTTGAAACGCTTCAATATTTAATAGATGGATTCTTTGTATGGAAATCTGAAGAAAAGATCTATAAGGTGTAAAAAAATCAACTGCAAATATTTTAACTACTCCGCTCGTAACAGCACACATGTGTACTTCAAGGACAATACAAATCTATTGTTGCAAAATTCGACCTGAGCATAGTGGTTAAGGGGTGAACCAGCCCATAAAACTGAACAACTTTCCTCAAGGAACATAGTCATATAAGTATGTTAGCCGGCCGGGTTAATTTGTATGGGAGGGCCATTATTTTTTTCATATTACGACCTTTTTGAAGTTCCTTGAGGAAAGTTGTTCAGTTTCACGAACTGGTTCACCCCTTAAAATATTAGCAGTATTTTTTTTTACACCATGTATTGTCATTCCTTTTACGCTTTTACCATCACATAAGTTGCACACCCCGCTTTAACTTGGAAACCCTGTGACGGCGGTGGTATGTAAATTCAAATAAAGAGCGGGAAAGTATTTCATGAACCCGGCCACAATGAAGTCCTGGAATCGCTCCGTATTGTTGCTTTTCGGGGAAATGTACTGCTTTGAGAATCTTAAAAAGCATAGAACATACGGCGTGGTATCGCTGGGCTGCGGTGCGGAGGTGCTGGCGGGCACGACGATGCACTCGCGCGTATCGTACATGTGGTGTAAGGCATGGTTGATCAGTTTGAGCGCGGCGAACACTAGCGCCACCGCGGCGCAGTACACCGCCCATCCGGCGCTCGTTGGCGGGAAGTACTGGAAATAAATTACACTTATGTACAAACTGGCAGCACGCCCAGCGATTGCACTCGCTGCTAACTGTTTTTCCGTAGGAATAAGACGTTTTCCCGTCGTGTATTATACATATAAACCTTCACAACTAGTGAAAAAAACCATCAATATCAGTTGTGTAGGGTTTCAAAGATCAGAACATACATAGAGACACTAGAACACGGGAAGCGACTTATTTTATACAATGTTTTTAGTGATATGCTATAACTAACGGCCTGCCCAGCGGTTTCACCCGCTGCTAACCGGTTTTTACGCAGGAAAAAGAACTTTAAATATAGCCTATGTTCATCAGGGATAATGTAGGAATCTAATGATAAAATATTTTTTTGAATCGGTCCAGTAGTTTCGGAGCCTATTCAATTAAAAAAAAACAAACAATCAAATCTATCCACTATATAATATTAGTGTAGATAACACTCATGTCATGAGTCATGAGACTCATAGTCACCACGATGATTACCTATTTCGTTAAATGGCGCTAGATGTAAATCGGCCCTTATGGAAAGAAATCATTAAAATCCTGCCAGTTGATTAAATTTCAGCTGATTTTGATTTTAAAATTTAAATTTTTTCGGCATCCATCAGTCAGGCAACTTTTTTTTATAAATTTGGGCCTGTGGACTTCCCAATTTTACCTGTTATTCATTTTTCTTTTATTATAAGAATAAAAGATTATCTCACAGCCAAAAATAAGCTATGATGGGATAAATGCAGTATCACATGGGCAAAGGAATTTTAAGAATATTTTCTGCCTTTTGAGAAATTAGCCCATTAGCCACAACCTGTAAGCATTGCACAGTATTGAGCTCTTCTTTATATTAATTGTACCGTGCCGGTCAGGATTGCCATTTATTCTTATCATAAGAATAAGATGTACCACGATAAAAAAATAATAATAATTAAATGAATTATTTTTTATTGTTTGTAATGCAACCAGTGCCCTCAAGTAACCTTCGCATCCCTTAGTCATGCATGATAGGGTAATTTACTGAAAATCTGCTTCTGTCAGATTATAAAACAAATTGTTAAGCTTATTTATGTTGTATCAATAATACTAGTGTAGCTATCTGTAACTACTTTGATATGTTTTTATGAATACAACATTCGGTAAAATATACATCAGTTTCCATAAAAATGTATACCTTACACTATAAGTGTTTTTAAATTTGTTATTCAAAAAACGTAAAGACCTGTACTTCAATCTGACAGAAGCGGATTTTAGATAAATTTTCATTGAAATATAATTTTTTTAAGTGATAAGGCGCCAGTTATGTACGCTCCAGAATCCTCTTAATCCCTTATTAGTAGATTGCTACTTCTTTATAATAACAAGTATGAATGAATCATCTTGATATTTGTGTGATGTACCTACAGCAGTTGGCAATCATCCAGTAAACAGGATGGAATTCATAAAAGTCTACACCTACTAAAAAGGGTATAAGAAACAAAGATACTGGTTGTAAGGGACAACATCCCAACTATTAGGGTTTGTCCCATTGACGCGGAGCTGTGCAGAGTGGAGACCAAGGTGCATGCCAATCATAAATCCCAAATTCTCTGCACCACATCAGTCCTTGGTCAATTCATACACTGCTAAACAGAGTGTTTTGGACCCATAAATTCACAATGGTAAAATATTATTCTGTGTTTGTATTTTTAAGATGCTTTTTAGTAAGTTATAAGTGTGGACCACGGTAGTAACATTACAGTAGGCACCCAAACATAAAATAAAATTGATTTTCAAGGTACCTATTAGCCACAATAGATCTTCACAGAGTGCATTGGCTGTTGGTCTCCTAAAGACTAACCGCTTGTCACCAAATAAAATAAGGTTCCTATGTTTTGTTTGTTTTTTAGGTGATGTTTAATTTATTATACATCAAATTGATGATTTGGTACATCAAACACCTATGTTCCAAAAACTACTGAACCGATAGTAATGAAATTTAGCACACATACAGAAGGTAACATGGATTAGCACAAAGGATAATTTTTATGAGTATGCAGGCAAAGCTGCGGGTAACAGCTAGTTATTCATAGTATGAATAAGTAAGTATTTTGTCAAAGTCATTTAGGTATATATAATAAACAGGAAAGATTTGTTAGTTTACAATACACTTAGCATTTATTTTGCCTCAAAACAATTTGAAGAAAATCAGATGATACCATGTGGGGGGCAAGAGGGGAGGCAGCAACAGTCTAATAACAGAGTCAAATTACAGGGCTCTTGCCTTGTATATAAAAAGTCAAAGGTGCGCAGATCCCCAAATGCCTGTGGCTCAGAGGAGACAAAAGAGCCAAGCGGCTGAGGCAAGAGACTGAAAGGCTGAGAGGTGACCAAAAATAAAAGGGAAGCAAGCTTATACCCCATCTTTCCATCAACAGATGCAATCAAACATATACAGGCCTTATCTCAAAACTTTATTTAAAAAGAGGGGGGCCACCTATTTCTCGCCCCCCTTTTACAATTCAAAAAAGTTTATTAAGTGCCTACAAAATACAAAAAAGGCTTCAAAATATCATTCTTTTTTTTCTCTCCCCAAAAAACCCAACCTAATATTTGTGCTATTCATTTCAAATTCAACATTAAGATTAGTAATGAACACTATAAACACAAGTTTTAGGCATGGTCATATCAACAATCATTTGGTCTAATAGCACAATGACCTGATTACATAAAAAACATGCTAGAAAGTCTTTGTATGTCAATCACTCACCAGGTATATGGAAAAGGGTAGACATAGTAGAAACAGCCAGATGTAAAGGTGAACAGTGTTGCAGAAGAGGTTCTGGTGAGGGTCGTAGAACCAGCCGCCAGTCAGCGAGGCCCACACGCCTTGTCGGAGGATCTCAAGCGTCTGGGACCCCATCGCAATATCTCCACATCTCTGGCCGACCACTCACCCGCTTCCTAACTACACGCCACTCAAAGTTCATTTCACACCAACACACAATCCACCCTTACTGCCATTTTGTATGACAAGACAATGTACACAAAAAACAAACCCCGAAAACAACAATTTTTATACAACAATGTATCATAAACTTATGAGAATAATTTACAACGAGTAGCGTTTTTATCAGTGAACGATAATACAATATTTAGAAGCTAATATTTACACATGAAAATTGCGAAAAAAATGTAGAAACAACACTTTCGAATTTGATATTTTTTGACACTACTGACAGCTGACCTGTCAAAATAATAATTTAAAAAAAGTTAGATTGTCTTTGATTTCGCGGCTTTCAACTTGCGACATTTACTATACGTTATGTGTCGCACGGGCACATGTAGCAATGTACAGCAAAGCTGTCATTGATATACGAATTGGTATTATCAGCTGCTTTTGACATTTTTCTCTAGGAAAATATAAAGAAAACTCAAGAGTGGAAAACTTTTGTGCGTGCGTTCACTTGTACGCAGGCGCACACTGTAGTAGTCATTCATTTTATTGTCATTTAAAACAACAATTTGGTGATTGGTGTAATTACTAAGTGTAATAATTATTGTAAATTAAAAACTTAATATTCTAACTCGAATAATTTAGATATAAGTGACATAAACAACTTAATTATATTTTTAAAATGCCGGACGTCGAAAGATTATTAAAACAAGCAGCAATTCAAATCGGGGCCGGCGGGAGTGCCGGCTTTGTTGAAGTGTGCATAATGCATCCTTTAGATTTGGTGAAGACAAGGCTACAAATACAATCGAACAAGACTGCATTATCATCTTCTGACCCTCACCACTATAAAGGAGTTTTCGACTGTATGAGAAAAATGTACAGGCACGAAGGGAAACTGTCATTTTGGAAAGGAATTTTACCACCCATCCTTGCTGAAACTCCGAAAAGAGCTGTGAAGTTCTTCACTTTTGAACAATATAAAAGGTTTTTCATGTTTGGTTCCAGTACACCTACACCTATAGTGAGATAATGTTTTTTATTTTTATATATGGTAATATGGGCAGCATCTCGAGCTACCATGTTGTGGATCAACATCATTATACTTTTGGCCATACATACCTCTACAGTTTTAAAAATAACCAGGGGTAGGTTCAGCGAGCTCCGGATAAGATAATCTTAGCTCAAAATTTAAATTAACACACCTCTGAACGGGGGTTTGAATGTACGAAAGACAGTTAGATGTTATCACATTAGCGATTTCCAAAGTATTGCCGCTTTGTCTGTTCTTATTTCTATAAATTAAAACTTATTAAAGTATAATTTATAGTGCAACACGATAAACAACAGAAATATGTCACCAAAACACTAGTTAATACTATGCACTTGTCAAACTGATGTTGTACGATTTTTTTTTCTGAAACGCGGTCTACGATCTGTCATCGCTGATATATTATCTTATGCGACGGCGTTGAACGGCTTCCATGAGCACACGTTAGATAAATTTTCACGACCGAGTCGACTGAGAGAAAATTTCGTCAAACGTCAGTTTGACTGGCGCATATTGCTATCTAGTGTTTTGGTGATATATTTCTGGTGTTTTTCGTCTTTCACTATAAATTATACTTTAATAAGTTTTTATTTACGAATATAAGAACAGACAAAGCGGTAAATCGTTGGAAATCGCTAATGTTATTGATGAAATTTAACTGTCTTTCGTTCATTCACTTTGCCAGACCCCCGTTCAGAGGTGTGTTAGCTTAAATTTTAAGCTAAGATTATTTTATCCGGAGTACGTTGAACGTACCCATGAACGGGGTAGGATAAGTTTGACAAGTAGACATTTTCTCCTGACCGACGATCTAAAACGCGGTTTTACGAGCTGTCATCGCAGTAAAATTATCGTATGTGACGGCGTTGAACTTATCCAGACAAACGAAATGGGTAGTTTGAAGTGCTGCCGGTATTACCTACTTACTATTTCCGTTATCCTTATCTTAACTTGTCATGTTTTATCATGGCAGTAGTTTATAACTGTGGGTAAATACAGGGTGTAGGTACTGTACCTGTACCTGTCGAAACACGAGCGCATCCTTCGAGTTTTTTTTAACTTTAGGGCCATGGATTTATTTACGCTATTTATGTGTATATGTATTGAACTTGTACCTGGGTATCACCAATTTTATATGCATGCCATAATTTTTGTGCTGCTTGCATACATTTATTGCGGGCATTTTGTAATGTAAAAGAAATTACCCATATTTTGATTTTCAAAATAAATCGTTACCATAAAAATATGATAAGATAAGATAATCGTTTATTTGCTAGAATACAGTCAATCAGGTCTTAACAATTTAAATAAGTACAATGTATTCAGCCTGCTCGCAGGCATGCAAATATGACTCTAATTATGTAAGTTATTATAAAACAAAATATTAAAGGCATAGGTTTATAACATTCATAATTCATTCATAAAATTAGAAACAAAAATGTCAAGAATATAAGAATTAAATATAAAAATTAATAGATTAAAAAGAAAACATAATAAAATCATAATTTAAAATTTAAATATTCCCGTATACTATAGAAGCAATGCTGTAATAACCATTTTGTCAAGTTATTTTTAAATGAATTTCCCTGGTGCAGTTTTAAGTCAGACGGAAGCTTATTATATATTACGATACACATATTATTAACATTTTGTTTATAGATATTTTTATTACAACGTGGCTGATATAACAAATTCATTATATTACTCCTTCTCTGTCGAAGCATAATTTCACCCCGTGTTTTCCAAAATTCGGGATGGGAGGAAACGAAAATGCAAACATCTCTAATATATAAACATGGAAGCGGTAAAACATTGAGCGCCCTAAAAAGAGGTCTGCAGCTTTCATCAAACCAAGCATTAGAAATGGCACGGATACACTTCTTTTGGACTTTAAATGCCTTATCTATGTCCACCGAATTACCCCAAATTATTAATCCGTAGGCAAGAACGGATGACACATAGCCGTGGTACGCGGTCAGAGCAGCTTCAGCTGACACTGTTTGTCTCAGTCGCTTGAGGGCAAATACAAAACGGTTTAGCCTACCACAAATAGAATCTACATGCTCTTTCCAATTTAGATGTTTATCAACTATAATGCCTAGAAATTTCACACTATCAACTTCATATACTTTATCGTTATTGTGCTCTATAGTGATTTGTGGAGGAGTTACATTATATGACCTAACTTGCATAAATTGAGTTTTGCTGACATTGATTTTCAAGTCATTGACTATCATCCAGTTTATGATATCCTTAAGTGCACTGTTTACCTCAGACTCTAAAGAATTTTTGTTTTCCGATTTGACCAATAGTGTAGTGTCATCTGCAAACTGTACACATTTGTGATCAATATTTATTGGAAGATCATTTACATAAATAATGAAAAGTAGAGGCCCAAGTACGCTTCCTTGTGGCACTCCAGAAACATTCACTCTAAAATCCGATCTAAATGTTTGTCTGATTGGTAAATGATTAGATGATGTCATTCTAGATATTTCTGTGCACTGTGTCCTTCCAGTCAGAAAACTCTCCATCCAATCCAAAGCTTTACCACGAATACCATAAAGATCTAGCTTTTTTAGGAGCTTCTGGTGATTAACAAAATCAAACGCCTTACTCATGTCAAGAAAAATCGACGCCATTGGTATTTTATTATTAATGCTAGTGGTTATGGTCTGTATAAGATCAAAACATGCATCTGTTGTCGATCTCCCTCTACGAAAACCGTATTGTTCCGGCCGAAGTATTTTATATATCTCCAGAAACTCGTAGAGTCTAGAGTGCATTGCTCTTTCGAATAACTTTGATAGAGTTGGCACTAGTGTGATAGGCCTGTAGCTTGATGGATCCTTACGGTCGCCCTTTTTAAATAGAGGTCTGACAATGCTAACTTTAAGGCTTGTCGGAAAAACACCTTCAACAAATGATAAATTAATAATGTATGCAAGCGGATAACATATGCAGAGAGCACAGGACTTCAGAATTGTGGTTGTTATGTTGTCAATCCCACTAGATGTACTCTTTTTTAAGCTCATTATAATATTATAAATTTCTGTTTCTGTCACAGGTTTTAAAAATATTGTATTAGAATTAAATTGATCACTATTTTGTCTATATGTCATATTAGGTGATTTATTTATTATTTTTGTCGAGTCAATGAAATAATTATTTAAAGTATTACAGATGTCAAAAGGTGAGAAATTAATATTATTATTAAAATTTATTTGCGTTATGTCGCTGTCAACAGGTTTGTTTGATATGTTCGAACTAATGAAATGAATAGCAAAATGTACAGAACCTAGGAGCTACCTACCGCCAACGAAGCAAGTGCCAGTAAAAAAAATTATATATCGACGACGTGAACATGACACAGTTTAACTGTGACTGACCAAGAAATTTCACGATCGTACTTTTAAAAGTAAAGCCACATTTACCATTATTAGACATACTCTCTGGCTGGTCTCGGTGCCGGTATAACAGAAGCTATCCTGGTAAACCCCTTTGAAGTAGTCAAAGTAACGCTTCAATCAAACAAAGCATTAGCAACGCAAGTGCCGAGTACGTGGACAGTCACCCGACAAATCGTCAGAGAAAACGGACTGGGATTCAAGGGACTGAATAAAGGATTGTCGGCAACAATTGCTAGAAATGGTGTTTTCAATATGGTGTATTTTGGCTTCTATCACAGCGTGAAGAATATTATTCCTGAGTATGAGGTAAGTCATCATCATTCACACAAGAAGATATTTTGTTGCAAGCTCTACCTCCTTTCTTTTCACGATCCAATCTTACTGTACTGACATAATACCAAGTGGCGTCCCAAGACACAACTTAAGGGCCTTTAGCCTATTATCCGAATCACCTCCATGTAAATTCCGCGATTCGTTGTAGTTTCCGAGTTTATCAACTTTTAAAGTGACCATGGGGAAAATTGTACTGCGAGGCTATTTTCCTTTTTGTACGCTAAAAAAACAAATCATGAAGATTATGCTACAAAAAGTTATTGCTCGAAGAGCCCCATAACGGAAATAAAGAAAAGAGGGACAAGCGTAATAAATTAAAAAATTTAACAACACGACTGCTTTCTGAGATAAAATCTAGCCTATAGGCTATGCCACTCAGGTAATCGTAAGGATTCTTCCGATACAATTCCCATTTTAATATGTTCAGTGGTTAATTAGTTTCAGTCATTTAAAGTAGTACACATATTTACAAACATACATACATGAACTCTTAAAACATTACACTCCTTTTTTGGTTGGGTAGTCGTGTAAAAAAGACTGTCTGTGAAAATTTTCCTATGCAACTTCAAAAGTTGATACGCGAAAACTACAGGATTTGCGGAACACACTTAAGGGTGATTCGGATACCCCTTCAAGTTATTCAAATGTTATTCTTGGACGTCACTATACCGGCCACCCTGTACGAGTATATATAGATGTTCAAATCATTAAACGATGCAAAATTATAAGCAATGGAATCCTTTGGTACACTAAATTAAAAATAAAACAAATAAGACCACAGATGCTTGACAAGAGCATTATAAATAGGTATTTACAAAGTTTGTTATTTCACCTTATCTCCAATTTATTTATCATATTATGTTTACTCTCAGATACAAATACATCTCAAGATTTAACGATTTTAGTACTCATGTCATGAACACGTGATGTTGTGGTGATATTTAGCTTATCTTATGAAACTGTGCTGCAGTGTCAGAGAAAATCGTATGGAATTTTGAAGGCGACATTTAATGCCATCATTTTTGAACACACAATGCATTGATTGTTATAGTTAAAGTTTAATATCTCTTTAACCTTTATTCCCAGGATCCTCTTCTAGAGTTCGGCCGCAAAGTTGCAATCGGTTTCACATCAGGCATTCTTGGATCGTGTGTGAACATTCCCTTCGACGTTGCAAAATCACGCATCCAGGGACCTCAGCCACAGCCAGGTTTTGTGAAATATTCTTCAACCACTGGAGCTATTGTCATGGTGTATAAGGAGGAAGGGTGAGCACGAGCATGACATTATAATAATAAATTCATATCTTAGTATTTTGTATACATAGATAGACCTAAAAGAAAAGGAAGGCTATCTAAATACGCCTTATTTATCAGCTGTCTGATTCGTGCTAATGCTATGGTAAAGGGTCCACTTTCCTTTTTTGACTTCCCTTTTAGCATGGAGCTGACAGCTGTCAAGCATGGCTTAATGGTGTTGCCCTACTGTAAGTTCTTTAATATACACGTTCGTTTATTAGACCTCTCCGAAATGCCGGTCGCTCGCGTAATTGATACCAATAAATAATCCAATGCTGTATACCTAAAGTACCAGGGGAACTGAATTATTTTGATTCCCAGTTAATCACTACATAGTATAAAATAAAGTCGCTTCCCGTTTGGTGTCTCCTTATATCTTTAGAATCACCCAACGGATTTTGATGCGGTTTTTTTTATTAGAAAGAGTAACTTGAGAGGAAGGTTTATAAGTATAATTTATTCCGGGAAATCGTCACATTCCCATGGGAAAACGGGTAGCCCAACTGGTAGTAAACTTTTGACACCCATTTGACACCTTTAAGAAGTAAAATTTCAAAAATGCTGAAACACGTATTTAATTATTTTAAGTTATGAGTCTAATCAGTAATTTTGAAACAGATCACATTTAAGATAAAAAACTTTCATACAAACTTTTAACCCACTTTTCACCCATTTAAAGGTTAAAATTTCGAAAATTCTGAAACACGTGTTTAATTATTTTAAGTTATTAGTCTAATCACAAATTTTGAAACAGATCACATTCATTTAATAAAACGAACTTTCATACAAACTTTTAACCCCCTTTTGACCCTATTAAGGGTTAAAATTTCAAATATACTGAAACACGTGTTTAATCATTTTAAGTCATAAGTCTTATCACTAATTTTAAAACGGATCACACTTAAGATAACGAACTCTCATACAAACTTTAAACCCCCTTTTCATCCCTTGGGGATAAAGAAAAAACGGAGTTTTATCTATAGTAGTTGCTTTATTACATAAACAACTTCAAGTCCAAGTTTTATCTCTCTAGCTTCAGTGGTTTAGCATTTATACTATCACTAAGGACCCTATCACGAAAACTGAGAAAAAATAATGTTTTAGTTCCATAATACAAACATAGATGTCGCTGTAAGTTTTACAACGCACTATCGTGATGTGTTTTTTCAAAAACTATAAAATTTGTATTTGTTGTTATGGCAGCAACAGAAATACAACATCTGTAAAAATTTCAACTGTCTAACTTTCGCGGTTCATGAGATACATCCTCCATACAAAAAAAAACTTTTTTTTTGTATTTGTTGTTATAGCGGCACTAAAAATACATCATTTGTGAAAATCTCAACTGTCTAGGTATAACTGTAGGACGGACGGACGGACAGACAGACGGACAGCCGAGCCTCAGTAATAGGGCTTTCGTTATTACCCTTTGGGTACGGAACTCTAAAAAACATTTAGACAATAAATAAGTGTATGTAATAGTAGCTGTAGGGAAGGATAAAATATATAATAAAAAACCTCCAATGTGAAAAAAGGGTGTAAAATTTAAAGTGTATTTATGTAAAAAATAATTTTCCCCCCGTGCGAAGCCGGGACGGGCCGCTAGTACATAATAAAAATTGAAACTAATTCTCATAAAATAAGTCATATTCTACTAATACATTTTCATATCAAGAAATAAATGTTGCTGGGGACAAAAATAATTCAGTTCTTTTGGAGTACCTCTGGTACCATATGTGCTCCTTAACCGACCAAGAGTACTCTCTACCTATAGACTGTTGTCGACATGACTAGGTCTAGCTATTTACTTTTTTCGTATTATTTTTTACTAATTTCCGTGTCATCATTGCGTACATACCAGCGACAAGGTCTGTGGCCGCCTCTGCTCGCTGGTACGCCCATGGGTAGGTACTACCCATGCTACCTACCTAGTACCTACTAGGTTGGTAGGCATGCATGTAAGTCGAAATTAGTAATTCTAGAGTGCAAATCTTATAATTTTCCGTGCAATGACAGCAATTTGGCCGCCTTGTTTTGGCTACACTCCAAGCGCAAAATAGTCGGTTTTGAGTACATTTTGTAAAATTGAGGCTATTAGGAAGGAATCATCGTATTTGTTTTAATTCAGTTTTATTTTCGGAAGGTATTCGCGACAGTTTATTCTATTGGGTTCAGTGGATAGGTATGTCATGCGATAGGTATTTTCTACACCTTCATATTTGTGGCCTGGTCGGAGGTGCCTAGCATTAAATACCTATATCCGAGGTAAAATAAAAGGTAAAATGATGTCCAGCAACTCATAATATAATTTATGTACAAATTTTGCATTTTCAGATTCCGCGCTCTGTACAAAGGTCTGCTTCCGAAAGTTATGAGGCTCGGCCCAGGTGGAGCCATAATGCTGGTAGTCTACGACTATGTATACCACTTCCTAGAAAACAAGTTCGAGTTGAACATGTAATGCATGGAAAATTGATTGAACGCGAGTATTTCACGTGAAAACGCAAGCATTTTATTAATGTAAATACCTACCGAAGTCTGCGTCATTTAATATAAAAAATTACATTCTACAAATATTATGTATAGTATTTTTATACTTAATTTGTTTAGTAATAATAATTAACTAGATTTACAACCAAATAAAGTACCTTCAAGTATACCGATATCATTTTATTAATTTATTGGTCTTCTGAGTAGCATCTCGCTCGAGTCATCTGAGAAAAGTCTGAGAACCAACTTATTCGGGCTTGGACTTTACTTTTTTTTGTATCCCGCCCGAGACGGTTTTCCATTTTAGGACAATACAAAATTGTTATAAAAAAAAAGAAAATTGCGTTATGCTCTTTTTTTTTACAATAACCGATCATGACGTCAATAAGTGATAATGCTATCCTACATTGAATAAAGTTATTTCATTTTTTCATTTTCACTTAAAAGCAGTAAGTAGGCACCATAATAATATACAACTACCTACTTTCATTCGCAGATAAGTGCTGTTTCTGTGGTAGTTACAGTTTTAAAGAGTACATATTTTACTGCTTTGAACCTTCGCTCGGTAAGTTTGTGTAGGTAATCAATGCATGGCCGGCAACCATTTAGAAAGTATTTGGCAGTTTTATTTTCATTATATAAGGTGAAATTTTACTAGTGACCCAAACCGAAAACTCAGTACGGACGACAAGGATCAATTTTCTCCTAGGAACATGCCGATAAACGAAAAGAAATTAAGCCCCCGAGACTAGACGGTAAAAACGCGTAAAAAATGCACTAGCTGGCTGAGTCAATTTGCATGGCATGTCCAATTTTTTTTCACATTTCGACCTACATTCCTTGCAGAACTGTGGCGCCACTGTCGAGGCCGTTTACGGCTACACTCAAAGAGCATAATATAACCACTTGGTTACACTCGCCTAAATTGTTGCCGCGTCCAACTACTTAATCTATTCAACCTCCACCAGCCACCAGCTGTTTATAACATCCATCCACACTATCCACACTTATCCACACTTAATATTATAAATGCGAAAGTAACTCTGTCTGTCTGTCTGTCTGCTACGCTTTCACGGCCAAACCGCTGAACCGATCTTCATGAAACTGGGCACAGAGATTGCTAGCATACCGAGAACGGACATAGGCAAATTTTTATCACCATTCGAGGGTCAGGAGTATAGATGTAGACCACCAGGTGTACCACCAGGAGCCCAGCTAAACTATTAGAGATACAGGCATGGTTCCGAAACAAAAGTTGTTCAGTATGATGGGCCGCTTCTTTTCACAAGGACATTGAGGATCTAGAGAACGTTATGTAGACCACCAGGTGTACCATCAGGAGCCCAGCTAAACTATTAGAAATACAGGCATGGTTCTAAAACAAAAGTTGTTCAGTATAATGGGCCGCTTCTTTTCACAAGGACATTTAGGATCTGGAGTACCTTATGTAGACCACCAGGTGTACCATCAGGAGCCCAGCTAAACTATTAGAGATACAGGCATGGTTTCAAAACAAAAGCTGTACAGTATGATGGGCCGCTTCTTTTCACAAGGACATTGGGGCTCTGAAGTACCTTATGTAGACCACCAGGTGTACAATCAGGAGCCCACGTAAACTATTAGAGATACAGAAATGGTTCCAAAACAAAAACTGTTCAGTATGATAGGCCGCTACTTTTCACAAGGACATTGGGGCTCTGGAGTACCTTATGTAGACCACCAGGTGTACCATCAGGAGCCCACGTAAACTATTACAGATACAGAAATGGTACCAAAACAAAAGTTGTTCAGTATGATGGGCCGCTTTATTAACACAAGGACATTGGGGATCTGGAGTACCTTATGTAGACCACCAGGTATACCATCAGGAGCCCACGTAAACTATTAGAGATAGAGAAATGGTTCCAAAACAAAAGTTGTTCAGTATGATGGGCCGCTTTATTAACACAAGGACATTGGGGATTTGGAGTATCTTATGTAGACCATCAGGTGTACCATCAGGAGCCCAGCTAAACTATTAGAGAAACAGGCATGGTTCTAACACAAAAGTTGATCAGTATGACGGGCCGCTTAATTCTTTTCACAAGGACATTGAAGATCTGGGGTACCTTATGTAGACCACCAGGTGTACCATCAGAAGCCCAGCTAAACTATTGGAGATACAGAAATGGTTCCAAAACAAAAGTTATTCAGTATGATGGGAATAAGTTGAGAAAGGACATTGCCTACTTTTTACCGAGGACAGAAAAACAAAAAATGTGGTATATAAAAATGTATTACAGTAACTTTAATTACCTTTTTATCTGTCTTATCTACTTATGCTGACCATTTTAGTGTGCTCAAATCGGCACCTCTAGAGTAACTACTCTGTTATCTACTGACTTTTGTATTCAATGGTTATAAATATTGATCTCTCAGGCCGGATAGCAAATTTTGAATTGTCCCTTTAACAACAGAAGCAAGCAAGTCATCTGTAAACAGTACCTAGAGATAAGAACTGTTCTAATATCACTGTCACACTTACTATAAATACACATACCTACTTTAGAACTTCTGCCTAAAAAAACTATCTAACGCGGACGAAGTCGCGGGTAAAAGCTAGTAAATAATAAAAGTAGTTTACTAAGGGCCACCGCAGAGTAAGAACTTGAGCGCTTTCGACTAAAAATTCGAAAAGTAACTCTATTTGACCTAGAATGATAAACGGATCTCGTGGTCGTCCGGTTCTTTTTTGGAATTTCTATGAATCGCAAGGATGGAAGGAGAAGAGGGAGGCATTTGCCCAGCAGTGGGATATGGCACAGATCTCTTATATATATGTCCTAAAGGACAGATAAGAAACAAGCCTTAGTACAAAAAGTCCTTACTGAATTGACCATAGACTTACAATATACCACTACGTGAATTGACCATGGATTGTGAAATTTTACTGTGATGTACCATGGACTACTCGCTACGTTAGGTTGTTACCTCCTAGTATTTAATAGTGATGTGTAGTAGTCACAGTAATAGGTAGTATTTTTCACAGGTATTTTTATTATACAGGTAATTTAAATAAAATGAATGTTACATAATTTAAAATAATTTTATTACAGCAAACTAAAAACGAATAATTTTATTACAGCAAACTAAACACGAAGTAAACGACTGTCACCTCAAGCCGCCATACGCCGGTTTCTTATTCGTATCACTCTGGGAGCCTGAAAATAAAGCATAGGAAAACTTTATTAAAAACGATACGATAGATAAATCTCAAAGTACGAGCCTTCTGTCCGTCGCAATGGATGTATGCAATTTAAGTACAACAGGATAAGATAAATAAAGATCCACATAATAATAATTGAGTGTGTCAAAGAAATTTGAGTTTCTATTTACTTTGCTGATCATGACCAACCAATTTTTTGATAAAATAGACGTGCAAACCTAGATTGTTTATATCAGGTTTATAATTATGTGTTTTCAGAGCTGAATAACGAAAACGCCACCCAGCCCGCCAAGCTTGTATGGTACACTTAATTTTTCTCCATGCTAATGTTTGAACTAAAATTAAGTTTATTTTGTCTTAAATAAAAGATAACAAAACTAGGTTTTGGTCTAAACCTGCGACATTACCTTCTACCTTATCAGGTAGGCAAAATAGGCGCGGATACGATTCTTATTTTTTTTCTGTATAGCCCCTTCTCC
The DNA here is from genome assembly GCA_027580185.1 of Tuta absoluta. Classification (NCBI taxonomy): domain Eukaryota; kingdom Metazoa; phylum Arthropoda; class Insecta; order Lepidoptera; family Gelechiidae; genus Tuta; species Tuta absoluta. The sequence goes on from JAQAHW010000005.1 coordinate 15,017,064, forward strand.
GGAGGGCGCTTGAAACATCAAAATGGCGATGACTGGGGGGCCCGCCCGCGGGAGGTAACCACTTCACTGACTCCGGTTACATAAACAAAGATTTCTCAGAAACGATTAAGCGATAAGCATGGTATGTTATATCGTCGAGTTCGTCGTGAAACAAGCTACCTTGTTGTTGAATAATCTAAACATTTTGGATATTGTATTTCTGTCGATCTCTAGCTGAAGTGGTAGTTTTTTTTAATACCCGGTTTTTTATGTTTACCGCCAAAGAACTTGTGAATTAAACAATGTTTGTTAGAAATATCTTTATATTTTACATTACTGTACATCTATTTACTAAAATAAAGCATAATATATCCCCACCCGATATATATTTTTCACAGGAAGAGCATGCACACAATACGCCAAAAACTGACATTATCTGTCAAAAAAATATGACAATTTTAGAGCTATTTTTAAGGATGCTTAAAACATAAATACAATTCAATTTGCTATTCATTACTTTTAACACATTATTTATTAGCTTTTTACAAAGTTTTATTAAAGTAACATTATCTTTTTATTGCAAAATTCTTGCAAAATAATTTGACAGGTAGGTACATGGGCGCGACACAACGAGACGCGGTAGCGTGCAAGTTGTTAGGAAAATGTTGACTTAAAACCATGTTAGATCGGCAATAAATTACACAAAAACGATCGTAACTTACCCTGTTCATAATTGAACAGTGCCCAAACACTTCGTAAACACTTCGAAAACCACTTATAGTTGATACAAAAAATACGATAAAAAATCTGACACCCGCGCGGCACAGACTCCGAAACGCACACAAAGATTGGATGATTTTGTTTGATAAAACTCTATGGTTCCGCTTGGTGTTGCTATTATTATATTCTAAAACCTTCTAACACTGTATTTCATTCATTCAATCACAACTGCGTGCTGTAAATATTTAAAATAGGCGCGAACTGTGAGGTCTCAGCTTTTACGACCAAATGCGACCATATTATGGCTGCTCCCCAGTTGCGCGCAAAATGGCGGCAACCAAGTCCTGGCTTTTCCCCAGTTGAGCGGATAAGCGCTGATACTGCCCATAGAATTGCACTATTCTGAAACATTAATATAGTGTTACACTGTAATTGTTCTATTGTATATAATTAGTGTATGGAAGTCGTGAGTTCATTTATTATAGGCAAGGTGGTGAAGAATGTGGGACATCATGCTATATTGACGCACACCTTTTGTGATGCAGTAGTCTAGCGTCTACTGATACTTAGCCAACTTATCGCTCGGTGTAGCTGTTCTCAATTTCAATTGTACATTGCTTTGGAGAGCATATCAAGCCAGGCCGGGATGATGTTTAAGATGATTCTACTTAAATGCTGATCGCTACACTGCCTCGTCGGCCTAGTAGGCAGTTTAAATACGCTGATGCTGCGGTTATTCGTGCGGAAAGAGAAAAAGTATAACTCACCATGCATTTAATTCACCAGTTTGGATGCCGACGAAGAATCGAATGTGTGGATCTTCATTTGTATGGAACTCAACAGATCACCAGTCTACTAAGATCACAACATCTAAGTAGCTCTTATCTTTGGTGTATTCTGAAAGTAGAAAGCATTGGATTGTTTTAAACTGGTCACTACCATAATGAACGCACGCACCAAAAAAACAAGACACTTAGACACACTTATGCAAAAAAATATTGTGATATCAACATCAAGGGAAGCTGCTTACATTTGCTATAGCGAATAAGTATGAACGTTGAAGTCATATCATTACTTATATTACATACCACAAAAATTGCAGCGAAACTGCGTTCTAAACGATGTTCTAAACAGTTTCAATAAATTCTTGATCGTGAAAACAGCAATACAAATTTTTATCGAATGCCGTCACCTCGTATTCGCCAAGTTCACTTTTCTTCGTCTTTGCCCATAGCACAGGTCAAAATAAAATAAATGGTTATAAAATGGTCAATGTTTACAATAATATTAAGGATAAATCGTAATTAAAGAAATAGAAATCGTTAGAAGTTGGCCGTGAAAAAATGACAGTTTGAATTTGACAGGCATAGATAAAATTCTTTTGTATTCTATTTATCCATTGGACAGGCAAAGGTCTTAAAACCATACAGCCTCGTCTTGATGTAGCTAATCGTAACTCAGAAGATAATCGTGGGACTGGGACAGGTATACGGCCCACAGCTTTGTTCGGAGATTCCAATGGCTGGGATATGGTGTGGGCTAGACAAGACAAGATGAATCGCAAAAACGTACGTCTGGTCTGCGGTGCACCCTTGCATACAAGTTGCATAGCACTAACTTGTTCGATGTCCGTTGCTGCTTGTGTGCACATAGTCGTCAAGTCGTCGAATGTAAAGCGGTGAACAGGCAAGTTGAAAGCGCACCAGTGAAAATAGGTCCAGTCCAGTAATTGACATTGACTGGCTTTCTCGACATATAGATAAATAATCTGTGGGCTTTCTTTGCTTTGTTGTTAAGTATGTTAAATTTGCAAAAAGAAAAGAATATTTTAATCAATGAAGATGAGTTTCATGAATTCCCAGACAGTATTTGATTTATTTGGGTTTCCTCTGTGATTTAACTTACACAGGAATTACGAAAGGTAAACCTTAATACAACCTCTACAGAAACATTTTATTGCTTTTTGTAGAGCCAAACTTAACCTAGATAATAACATGGTTTACAGGGTATAAAGATGGAGCAAATCCATCCTAATTCGAGCATGCCACTCATCGTTCAAGTTTATCCATCTACTTTGGACTCCAAGATGGAAAATGCACAAATATTACACTTATCTCACGACCTACTTGCAGCAGGCGAGTAAGTATTTATTTTAAGTTTACAAGTTTATCAGAGAACTAGGCTCCGATCCTCCTACGTCAAATGCAAAATGCAATGAATATACCTACATTCCTAATTCATTATTGGACTTCTACCCAACATGGGTAATTATGCCAGTTTTAATTCAGTGCTGCTTTCGTTAAGCAGTTTGTCACTTTACATTTGGCTTACATGTGCTTTAAATAGGTACGAAAAGTATACTCTGACTGTTTTGTTTTCTATTTCCAGCGTATCAAAGCTGACATACCAACAAACAGTAACATCGGAAGCTCTCCCCATTCCTTCATCAGACTTCAATGAAAATCATCAGCATCACTCACAAATGATGATTTCATGCCAACATACACAGTTACAAACTCTTCAATCGGTTCCTTTGCAAGCACAGGTATTAAATTGTGATTTTATATTTCCTACAATACTTTGGTGTTAGGAAGAGCTGTCTCTTCTCTTCATGCTATCTCTATGAGCATGGAAATAGTAAGGGAAATGAGCTGCAGTAGCATGTAATTAGGTTTCTTGTGCTGCAACTCTTTATGCAGCTGCCACTTCCCATGCTCTTGCAAGTGTTTGCTTTTTGTGTGTGACTCAAAGGACCACACAAACAGGAGTGGAATGTATTGCAACTTTGCTTACTCATATTGCTGCGAGAAGAGTATGAAGACAGTATATGATCACTCACTTGCATTAGTACTATCTTGGGCAATATTCATGGCAGCCGCAGAAGCAGGAGCTTGGTGTGAATGTAGCATATTTATATCTATAAATTTGTCCACTAAATAAATTTCCCCATGGAAATTAGGTGTAAAAATAAACTGCAACAAATTCATGTGTGCTGCTCAAGGCATTTGGTTAGAGAATTTCACGTTTTACCTTATGTTCTTAGCCATTGTAAGAGCCTTATCCACAATTACCATTATGTTTTTTAGGTAATCCCTACAGAAGCACCAACATTCCAGTTTGGATCACACTTTCTTCTTCCTCAAATGCCAGTACATAAACAACACATAGACATAGAGCAGCCACAGGAACAATATCTGGGCCACTATGATAACTATAAAAAGGAAAAAAGTTGCACAACTGAAAATATTGCTAAATGTGAACAACTGTATGTGAAAGATCCGAGAGAGTAAGTTTAATTTCCCATTTTTTATTTACTGTGTTTTATAATCAAGGCAACCTACATTGAACGCTGCAGAATAGTTTTAAAAGAAATAAATTTATTTATGTTGAATTTATATGTTGTGTACCTAGCTGGTTGTGTAGTGTTGGCTCAGAATAGCATCACCCCATGTCTGCCCGTGGGTGTCGTAAAAAGCAACTAAGGGATGAATCACAGGAATGTGCAGCAGCATTCTGTATGACCATCTTTTATACCTTGCACTGCACCCTCAAATCGGCCTGCCAAGCTTGGTGAGTGTGGCAAATACCTCCCAATAGGGGGAGGCCCATTTCCAGCAGTGGACTGTTGTGGCTTTTGTAGTACCCATCTTCCTGTAAAACCTTTACTGCAAATGTGTGTTAAAATATTATAAAAATATATTTCATAAATTTCAGATGTGACCAAGATTCAACAGGACATCAAGATTCGGAAGTCCAAACAAAATCCCAGAGAAGACGAGGTTTAGTATCAAACCCTAGCACATGGGCTTGCAACGTCAGAAAGGTCAAACACCAAAGTGGAGAGGCCTACATCAACAGGAGAGGCAAATTTGTCCCTGAACGTAAAATTAAGAGCACTAAAGACTGCCTAACTAGTTGTAAGTTTAAATGTAATAAGAAAATAACCGATACAGATCGAGAATTAATATTCAAAGCATTTTATTCACTGACTTCGAATGAAAAGAAGCACTTCTTACTAAACACAACAGAAAGGCATAAAGTGAAACAGCCGCAAAGCGCCGATGGAAACAGTAAGAGATTAAATACATTTAAATATTATTTCTTAGTAAGAGGTACAAGACATTCTATATGTAAAAACTTTTATTTAGGTACGCTATCAATATCTCAGAAACCAGTTTACAATGTGCATGCAGGTAAATCTGAGTTGAATATTCCTAAACCCGATGGTAGGGGCCTGTCGCCTGCAAGCTACCACAGCTTGCCAGCATCTGTCAAAGACACCGTTAGAAACCATATAATGTCATTCAAAACTGTAGACTCTTCTCAGATAAAACAATTTTCCAAAAAACAGCAACACTTAGTAGGCGACTTTAGTATAAAACAGATGTACAACATGTATTCAGCTGAATGTAATAGCAAACAAGTGTATGCAGTCAAACAGTCAATGTACAGGAAAATTTTGAAGCAAGAATTTAATATACATTTTGCCAAAATAAAAGGGGAACTTTGTGCAAAATGTAAAGAGCCAATTAAAAAAAAAAACTAGTTAAATGGGAAATTAATCAACTAATGTTTTAAGTTGGTATATTATATTATAAGGGATAATACTGCCCTTTTGCAGTTTACAACTGCTAAATAAAATAACAAATCACTTTTACTCCTAATTAATGCCTCATTCTTATAGACTTTAGGCCAAAGATGATTAGTTTTTAATATTAATAAAGTACTATGGGTACCTACCTAAATAAAATGATTGACTAATAATACTAAATGCTATAATCTTGTGCTAGATTTGATAAATAGAATGTAAGCTCTGACCAACTACACGTATTAAATACTGCCAATAATGTTAAATAAAATGTATTTTCTCCAATATTTTCTGTTTTGTTTATCTTCATAGATCACTATTGTCCCGGAATTCATAATATCCCATCAAAAACATTTTCATGTAAAATATCGCAGAGACGAGAGAGTATAGGTTACTGAGAGAAAAGATATTAAATCTCAAGTGATTTAGAGCTTCTGAATCTACACACACTAACTCCAACAACCCAAATTTGACTTTTGAGTCGAAATGTATGGTCTGAAATGAATACCAAATTTTAAAACACTTCCCGTGTTAGGTGTTCTGAAATGTAAATTGATCTTTGAAATTTTCTGTTGTTAGTGTACTAAATTTAGTCTAAAAATCAAATTTCAGCTTTCTAGATTTCAGGAAGTACCCAAACATTGATGATTATTAGTGAGTGTATCAGTGAGTGACGAAATCAGCGTATTTTAGATATAAATAAAATATAAAGTATCACAGCTACGCAATCTAAACTTTGTATGTTTAATTAGATTACTATTGACAACATATTCCGAGAGTTTAATCAATCTAGTACATCGAACACCAAAGTAATGAGGGTTAAAAATATCGACGAAGCACTTCGAGAAAAGGTAAGTAAGTGCCCTCGCGCTTCGGCTTGGTTCATCTTGGCGGAGGCACGGCGCTACCCTCAGGTAGGTAAAATATGAACTAGGTACTTATTTTATATTTTTGCTAGCCGCATCGGATCGCACACCCTCCACATAAAATACTTTTTGTATTGAATCAACGTTTATTTCGGGATACATCTATGTTATAAAATAACATTCGTGCGAAAATCACATACCTACGTAGAAAACTACTAAAATACAAATAAGAACAAAAAGTAGTATCTTGTAAAAAATCTTATAAAATTATTAAGCTTAGTAACCAAAACAAATATCCAGCTTTTCGGTGAATACAAGATGAATTACTACTTTGTTCATATTATTATTCTTGTTTAATTTGAAATAGTTATGTGTTCTGTCGGTTTTCTCTTGCTATTCATTTTCGAAGATAAATCACTGGATCCTGGCGGGTATGATGATGCAAACCAAGTCGCCTTCCTCTGTGGTCAACTGCCATTTCACGTCGACCTTAACTTTGGGGTACGATTTCAGTACGGGAAGAGAGGTCCTGTACAACGCTTTTTCGCCACCCTAAGGAGAAAAAAACAACAATTTAAAAAGAATGTAAAGTATCCGAGCGAGTTCACGACTATCCTGAAATATGCGCGTCTTTTTCGCACACGCCAGTATTGCGGCGAGAATGACAAGGAGGTGCATATTTCAGGATGTTCGTAGGGTCGAAACCAGGCACTAATCACGGATCAATTTCACATAAATCTATGTAACGCGTGGTTTGCTACATAGTTGCTACGTACCCTGCTACGAGTGCTCCTGCTACGCGGTTGTAACAGGGAAGCACACGACTCACACAACCGTACGAGCTATACCGGGTGCAAGGGACGGTGTACCGAAAACTTTGCCAGATCATGAATTTGAAGTTGGTTAACAGGAAAAACCTGACTAAGCCCCCTGTTTTATATTATAAAGCAAAACCACGCGCCACAACTTAGAATATCGAGATTTTGTGCAATAAAAGTTTACTAAATCAATATTGACCTAAAGCAACCTAAAGTCAATATACGCAGCTAATTTTGTTTGTGCTTCTTACACCTAGAATCTGACTTGGAAATCGTGTACAAAGACTTGGTTTAGTTCCCTGTAGGTATTTGTGCAACCTGCCAACCAAACATTTGCCTGATCTTTGCGTAGAAAAGCTTTAAAAGATATGCTCACTATTCTATAGGGGTCAACTTAGCCGGCCTTTCGATTCGGTATGGTATACCCCGTATATTCTACAGTATACTTAATTTATCCATATCACCTACTAAGTAACTAATAGGCTTGTGACGTGGTTGTTTAAGGAATTATGGACCGTCACTTAGGTATTCAGTAATCACTAATCATAGACAGCAATCGGATCCGACGGATGAACGGCCTTCGAATCACGTAACCATTTTTAGTCATTAAGGTGGTCCAAACGCAAAGTCCGAACCATACTGGAAACAATCTCACAAAGTAACAAATGGACAAATCCGTACTAATATTATAAATCTGAGAGTTTGTGTGTGTATGTATGTTTGTTACCTCTTCACGCTCAAACGGCTTGACCGATTTGGATGAAATTTGAAACACAGGTAGAGTATAACCCGAAATAACACATAGGCTACTTTTTACCGCGGGAAAACAACTATTACCACGTGAAAATGAGTGGCAGTGGGTGCAACCGCTGGGCAGAAATCTAGTAGGTAACAAAGGTATTACCCACGAGTCCTTCAAGGTACCTTTGAATCACGAGACTAAACTCAGACCGTTATATGCCGTTAAACGACAGAGCCTACGCAAGTAGCTATGCGGGTTTTATAACCAAAATACTAAAATACCACACCATTGCCATAATTTATCTCATCACATCTCACTAGTGACAATAGCCCTGTTATTATCCCATTATTCTGTGGTTTCAGGTTCATAAAAAGTCCCATAAATTCCGTGAACGATGTATGAAACTCGTTAAGTGCTTATGGGAATCGGGATTTGAACACACGGCGCGCGAGATAATTAGATGTCCTACTCCTACTCGTTGTCTCAAAAAGTAGGATTAGCTTCGAAGTTAGGTAACCTGTGGTATTGTTGTCTGAAACTTGAGTTCACTGTTGGGAAGGGAAGAATCCAGGTTTGATTTATACGAGGGATATACATACACACAAAGTTTGTTTTGGTGTATTATCTGGTTTGAATAAACGTCATTACATTTTTGGTGGCGTTCACAGCTTCAGATCAAGGGGGGTCACTTCACATCATAGACTCTCATAGAAATCATGGAAACTGCCTCACTCAGACAAATAAATGCATCATGGGCGAAGCGAGCTAGACACTTCACGCTAAAAAGGCAAGCGAGAAGGCATACTACACTACACTATCACTACACGTGAAGCAAACGAAACAAGCTGGACATATCACGTTAATAAGAGGAAAGCGAGGCGCCACACTGCGTTAAAAGAAGACGACACGTGTTACGAGCGAAGCGAGCATTTTAGGTTAATAAGGCAAGAGAGGACCTACACTGCGCTACAGCAGAACTACACGTAGGTAGGTACCTACTGTGAGCGAAGCAAGCTCGACATTTCACGTTAAAAGGCTAGAGAAGACCCATACTGTATTTTATATTGTATATATGTATTGTATGCAGGTATAGTTCAGTAGACTGTATATTTGTAGTTGTTATTCTATTTTCGTTTGTTATTTATTGCCTACTTACCCAATAAAATATGAATTTTCTGACAACAAATGGGTTGGCTGGAAGAGATCTCTTCTTAAGAGATAAGCTCGCCTTTGCTACTTATTTTATTGTAAAACTTTTATTCATTTTGTGCAATAAAGGATATAATAATACTGTGTTACAGCAACGCTACACGTATTGCGAACGATGCGAGCTCAACTGACGATATAAAAGCAAGGGAGGAGCCACACAAATAAGTTGTGAAAATCATCTGATGGAAGACGTGATTTCGGGATATCAGCTATAGTAGTCGTAAAATTCTTCTCCCTTGTATACGTGTCTGTTCCCATTAACCAAATTATTGAGCAGTGATATGGTAGGTACCTAAATAACCCCTAATCAGAAGCAGCCCATGTGGAGCAGTGACGCCTACCCCGAAAGGGATAAAGGCGTGGTTTGTGGTAGCTTAATACCTTAAGTGGGCAGGACAGACCGTTGTCCAAGCAGGCATCAGGCTGTGACAGAGGGAACGGTACTGGCAAGTTCATGATGATTCCGTGAACTTCGGTTTCTATACTTTTGACATCAGAGCCTGAAACAATAGTTTGGGGATGAAGAAATTTCAATCGTCAGTTTTATGAAACTATTATTTATGAAAATTGTACACAAAAGACTAAAGATATATATTTCTAAGTAGGTACCCGCTTATTAACGGTTCACTGCGCACTCCAACACCGATCTGCGGCTACTGAAGTTAATCAAAATGGGCTTAAAAAGTTATTTCAGCCAGAGTCGGCAAGTCCCCTTTATCACTTATAGTTCTAGTTTGTTACCAGTTCTGTTAATTGGGCGTAGACTATTCTTTTTTCATACAGACCCTCTGTATGGAAAAAGAATAGGCGTGTAAATTGAGGGCGCTTCTGTGCCTCAGTATGAGAAATGTCCTAGCAACCTATGAAAAAATTATTTAATTTTACCCACGCCTATTCTCTTTCCGCACATACTCTATTAAAAATTAAATCATCTCAGCCGGGGCAGGCCTGTAAAAAATACTATATTTAAGGTGGTTCATGAGCCCAGTGGCGCCCCCAAACAGGAAAAAATCCCTGGCTAGTCATCTGGAAACCAAAGTATCGATTCGCGGCAATAAATAACTATAAACATTATTTAGAATGAATAAGACACTGTTAAAACTAAGCACTTTAGTAATGTGTTGTAATTTTAACACGACTGCCCAGTTTTTAGAGTGTATGTATGTATGTATACATATATTATGTGCGATTCTTCGATGTATATAGGACTGAAACCCGTTAACCACTGAACAGATTCGAATGAGAATTCTATCGGAAGAATCCTTAGATTATCCCGAGTGTCATAGGCTAGGCTTTATATCCGAAAGCAGTCGTGTTTTAATTTTTTTAAATAAATTTTGCTTGTTTTGCTAATTAAATACATATATAAATCACCCCTATATCCCTTACGGGGTAGGCAGAGCGTTAACGGCCGTATAACGGACATTAACACCACGTTATGATAAAAGTTTGAGAGTCAATCAAATAACTGTGTATCACTATAGTGACACGATGGTTGTCAGCCCATCGCCTAAAATTGCAAAACACACCTAACCCTCGATTAAAAGATAAAAGTGGCCACTTTTAGCATTTTTTGAAAACATAACCAAATCGCACAGTTTTTACACGGTTATATTGATTCTAAATAATCTTTGTACTTATTTATTACCGCGAATTGACTAGTTTACTAGCGTGTTAAGTTAGGGATTTTTTCCTGTTTGGGGGCGCCACTGGGCTCTCGGACCACCTTGGTGAACTTACTTGGTGTGAATTCGATGGTGATTGTTGTGTTGGTATTTCTCTTGAGGACGCATTCCCTGGCGTCTTCGGCACAACCGCTCACACCCACGTTCTGAACCGAGGCCAGCTTCGAGCCTGAAAACAAAATTTTCGTGACTTTTAACCACTTTACTATTTATAAATGCAATTCATTCATATCGTGTGGTTATCGAATTGCCCGATGAGCCTTGGTGTCAAAGTTTTTAACTGCGTACTAGACTAGATATCTGTAGTTAATCATTTCATTTCATTTATTAATTGTGTTACATGTACATTCAGTAGTTCTTATTATGTAATGTTTGTATGGTACATGCACCCTGTTAGGGCATAACAATTTGAACAATGTGGGAGAGAAAATTTTTAAAACTTATCTATTATACACACATTTTGTCATTTAACTATTAAGAGAATCAACATATAATCAAGAACTAATTTAAATATTCATGTCACATATTTTTTATATCCTAGGTCTTTGTATAAATAAAAGTAACATAAAATAAAATCAAATCAATAAATTAGAATTCGTGCTTAAAATTAAAACGCATGCATGTCAAATTATTAATTCCTAAATACATTTTATACTACATGTCATAACATATTCAAATTCATTATTATCACAGTTACATATTACCATTTTCCACACATATGTTCATCTACATTGTAATACGCCTTTTCCAGTAACAATAATTTTAGTTTTTTACTATACGCTGTGTATTTATCCTCGTTTTTTATGTAGTCTGGCAATTTATTGTACACGGAGATAAATCTATAGTTAGGGCTCTTTTTTGTTATTTCTAAGACGAAAGTATCTTAGCTAATAGCAAATGACACAAAATAAGAAATTGAGTTCGGCTAATGGTCCGGAAACTATAAGAGCAAAAATAAACGACTTTAATATTTTTAAAACATGTCAAGCTGGCAATACTGGGCTATAACTAAATATTAATAGATTGCACTGCAACCGGGACCGAGACGGTTTAACTACATGGCCGTAATTCTTAAGAACGAACAATCAGGTGATTCAGCCATTGATTTATTACATGTAACTGTAGATTCAGTGCGTCATACAAAATTACGCTAAAGCTTTTCAATTTTATGCTGTCACGTAAATTCGTATTGCTCGGGATAACAATAAGGTTTGATCATCCAATCACGCTTTGCGCCTCATTTCCCGCGCCGCCAAGGTGACCAATAAGCGCATATTCCCACCAATTTAAAGACAGTATCATTTACTTGTTTCGGATCTATACCTATAAGTACTAGAAGCTGATGATCAGATCGTTAAAACCAAACAAACCTTTCCGTTTCCAATTATGAAATATCCAGCGATGATCCACCAGGCCTATGTTATGAAACTACAGGTTACAAGTCTACAGGTTAAATTCGCAGTATATTGCGTAGCCGGTTGATATTCCTGGTATCATAATGGCTAGTCGGCTTCGCAATGAACATCGAATTTCACCTGTAAAATTGTAGCCTGTAGTTTGATAATATCGTATACTGCTATCGTTTGGCGGAGTAATTTTGTGTTCACTGTCCGGCAAATAGCCGTTGATGATTGCATCCTGTCACTTTGTAAGCCTAATGTCCCCATGTTTGGCTCCATATCTTGTATCTTATAAACTCGAACGTGTTAACATATATACTGTACTTAGCGGAATTTATAGACTTTATTATTTACAGAATGTGTGTAATAACAAGCTAAATGATTACAATCTTTGGACCACAAAAAAAAGAATAAAAAAAGAAAATATAAATATTTTATTTCAATCTTTTAAACCCACCCCTGAATTACGTATTCATTTATCTCAATTATTTTATTGATTTTACTAACTGATTTCATTATCAATCTTACATCATAGTCCCTATACCTAGAAAAGTTCTGCCGTAGACGTTACCATCTACCTATTAAATAAATTCGACATACATATTCAACGCCGGAACAGAAGCGTGGAATCTTCTTCTTTTTAGTGTGGGACACCGAGTCGTCCAACGAACCGGTAAACCCTGGTGTCAGAGTATTTTGTAACAACGTAACATCACATCACACACATAACAACCTACCCTTAGAGTATATAGGGCAGATTTGGATAAATGCAAGCAAATAAATAAATGGGTAACAAAATAAAGTGTATAACACAATACAAAGAATAGTGTCTTGAATAGGTTGTTGGTAATGATATGACTGTGAAGTTAACTGGATTAAAAAACATTTAAATATCTAACCTAGGTATAAATATAGAAATTATAAAATAATAATACCTAGAGATAGGGTGTTTACCTGGGTAGCTAATGAAACACGATATATGTTAAGTTGAATATATTGTGCCGTGTGTTGCCGGTTTAGAATGGCATCACCCCATTTCTTTTCCGTGGGAGTCGTATGAGGCGACTAAGGGACTCGAGGGTGTATATTGCCATTTTAGATTTTGACAACCTGTCACTATGGCGATACACAATTTTCCGAATGTCCCTCAAATATTTGTCAGACGTGGCGTAAATGTCCGTTTTTGCGTCTGACAAATATTTGAGGGTCATTCGAAAAATTGTGTATCACCATAGTGACAGGTTGTCAGCCCATCGCCTTAAATTACAATACACACCCTCGAGTCCCTTAGTCGCCTCTTACGACTCCCACGGGGAAGAAATGATGTGATGCTATTCTAAGCCGGCATCACGCGGCATATATTATTTATGCTAGTAGAAAAATACCGTATTATTTTTGTTAAAGCGAGATTAAAAAAGGAGAGATTATTGCTTTTTCAAAGGATGTCATAAGTTTAGGTACACGTAGTAGGTACCTAAATGAAAAATAAAGTCATATTTATCCTGAATTCCTGATTGCTTTCAAAAGTTTATTATGACTTAAAGAAAAAATCCGAATGTAGGTAGGTTTATTTCCGTAATTTCAAAAGTTCTTTGAATCAGAAACTTTCAGATTGTCTTCAACTTGGCTTTGTTATGAGGAACGGGTGAAATATAAGGATTCAACATATTAAATAAATAATTCTAAGACGGTACTTCTTTCCGTAGTACGCTATATTGTTTTCGTAAGTTAATGTTTCTTTGTTAGGAGGAATAACCATAAAAATTAACTCAAAAATAGTCACGGCGACATTTGATTGGTAAAAAGTAAATTATAATCTTCGTTTTTCCATATTCCTAAACCAGTTTAGATATTCGGACAAAATACTAAAAATTTGGCCTAATTACTGGACTCGTTTAGGAATATGGTGGAATGAATGCTGCGATTATGCCGTATTTCGGTTTTAGCCAAAATCCTAGGAATCCGGCTGAATACCTAATTCTGCCATATTACTGCGACATATCTAAGTTGATTATACTTAAACACAACAATTTTAATAGTCTTATCAGAGCGGATAGCAACCTTTGGGCTTTGTTACTCATTTAATAACAATGAACTTAAGGTACCTTAGATAAATATGTTTAACGGTATTATTATCGTTTTTAACAAGCACAAAGAAAAAATAGGAAAATTCAACTGGGTTTAATGCTATAGCTAGATACAGTTTCTTTTCTAAAATTTATAAGTATAAGTTAAATTAGGTATGTATTTCTTTTGAAAAGAAAAGAGTTCAGTATATATAATGATAGTTTAGCATAAAATACGAAATAGACTCAATTGTGACAGGACACTAGTTCATTGTACCTACCAAAGAAACAGGAATTTTACAGCTTTTTCCTAACAACATTTGATTCTTTATTTCGAGCAATAATTTTTCTATATTATTAGTAAAGTTAATTGCGCCTAATTAGAATAATGAGCTTGTAAGAGCAAAGTATTTATGTTGGGGGAACTGAATGCCTGCAGTGTTGAATGGAAATAAAGAGGTTGGTATGAAGTCAAAAGTTGAGATAAGGGACCAAAGGTTTAAGCCATACGAAATAATGTTTGCAACGATTATAAAATAGACGGACACATGTGGTCCAAAATCAGCAGTAATAGAGATTCCTATAGCAATTTTTCAAATTTTTTATTAGTGGTCTTCCACGGGAAAAGAGCCCAAAAGTCCCCAATACTGGGCCCTTTTCACGTGACATTGAGTTCAGTCTTGGACTGAGTACAAAAAACAACATATTTCCCAAAAAAAAAAACAGTCTTCTACTCCGAAATTTAAAAGATTATAATTATAACTCAAACACCTACAAGGAGTAACAAAAAAAAATCGGAGTCGCGCACGAAGGGTTCCGTATCATTATCCACAAAAATCACGTTCGTTGTATGAGACATACATTAATTTGATTAAGAATTTTAGTATTTGTTGTTATAGCGGTAACAGTGATAGATTCATGTTCAGAGATAATTTAAACTGTCTAACTATACTGCTCATGAGTGATAATTGATAAAATCGAGCTAAAAATACACGCTTTTTGTATGGAAAACCGCCTCCTTTTTATTTTATTCTTATTATTAGTATTTGTTGTTCAAGCGGCAACAGAAATACGGCATCTGTGAAAATTTCAGCTCTATAACTACCACGGTTTGTGAGATACAGCCTGGTGACAAACGGACGGACGGACAGACATACAGACAGCAAAGTCTCAGTAAAAGGGTCCCGTTTTGACCCTTTGTACCCTTTGTATGGAACCCTAAAAATGGTATAACAAGCCGAAGGAGTACAAGGAGTAAAATAAAATTACCTTAAAAATAAATTAACTAGCTAATCGGCAATGTTGTATGGAAGTTCCCAACTTTTTAGAAGGGCATAAAGGTTACTTCCTGTATAGGTAAGTACCTACTCTACCTACATACCGTAAAGAAATCTGATAAGTACAAATTAATGAAAGGGAACTTGATCATCGGAAGTATTGCTGACAAACACGTGTCAGTAATATAATGTATGCTTCAATTTGCCCAACACTGGCTGCAACATTAGTAGGTTGATATATCCAGTGTAACAAACATCCTTTGTAATTTAACCCAGAATTACCACAGTCCGAATAGAATTTTGCCTCAGCCCCCGCCAGCAGCACAGCCAAAGCTAGTAACAGCATTTTGACACTAGTATTTATTTTACTACACTTAAATGAAAGCGAAAATAAAAAGATTGTATCTTGCGCGCGCTCGCGTGTGGCGTTGGCACGAATCGCGCGTCGAACTAACACTGACTACTGACCGATGACCGAGACGGTATGGCATTGCCGACCTTTTATTGTGCGCATACGCATTTCCACTGACATATCACCAGATGGACGCGGTTTTCCTGATTATGACAATGTTAACTGCAAGTCTTTTTACGTGAGTCATGTTTGTGTTTGTGTACCATGTTTGCCTATGCTTTATTTGTTCAGCCAGTTACTCCATTCTCCTTTATTTTTTTACTTATCACGTTGTAAAGTAACTGAATTTACCTAGATACTTTGTTTTATATTCCTAGGAGTTCATATTTTTACGTTATATTTTTCATCAAAGCTAAAGCTACTTAGGAAACATGACTTAGATAATTTTGAAGATAGAATTACTAATTCTTTTCACAATTCACATAACGTTGCCGATTTCAGATTTCACGTTTTCATATACATATCCACTTAAAATATTTTTTCGTATTGTCCGAGTTGATAATGGTACGCAGCAAGCATGGTAGTGTGATAAGATAAACCTACCTCCAAGACCTCAAAGAGGCCAAATCAAGAGCGATAGCTGTTGCGTGCGACTGCAAAACATTGGCAATCGCTGCTGTTATAGATTTTGTACAATCTACATTGGGCATATCCCATTGATATGATAGGAAGAAGAAGACGAGAAATGTGTGTCGAAAAGTTGAAAGTAATATTTTTAAAATTAATTTGAGAAAGAAGACCTGGCGAAAGAAATTACACCGCAAAAGTGAATGACATTCAGAACGAAAGCGAGGTTGAAATGTGAAATCGTAAACGCGTTAAAAAGGCTAGTTTTTCGCTGTTGCAGCTTGTCAGCTGTACCTCCTTTGTAACCTTTGTTGGAGAAGCGGTCGAGTGCAAACTGATTGGTGCAACTTTGTAATAGTTCCATTGTACGAAGGAAAAGGTTCACAACTGGACTGCAAAAATAACAGCGGTATATATGCTTCGTTAGAAAAGTCGCAGGAAAATTTTATGCGAAGGTGTTGATTGAAAGAGTAATGAAAGAAACGGATGAGAAAGTATGGGATGCACAGGCGGGATTTCGTACGAGAATGGGATGTACGGATCAGATCTTTTCCTTGCGGCGCATAGAAGAATAAAAGTCATAGCAGACCGGATACGAAATAGTGTGGTATAAAATAAGAAGTAGTGACTTGTATAGAAGGTATGCCTAGATGGTCTGGTCACGTGGAGAGGATGAATGAAAGAATATTAACGAAACAGATGCATAAAAGGAGGACAAGAAAAAAGGTGTGCTAAAGAAAAGTTGGGTCAAGAGTACCCTAAACTGACGAGCGTGCATTACGTAAGAGGAAGTATGCAAGGATCGTAAGTAGTATGTGGAAGAAAGGAGTCTGTGCCTTCTCCGCCGGGAAAGAGCCGTGATTTATGTGTGTATGTATGTATGTTATAAGGATTAAAGGTAGGTACTATGTATGTATGCATGTGTCGCCCTGAACAAGATAAACCTGAATTAAATTAGTTTGTATCGTAATCAACCCTCATAACAACGTACGGTGTCTATATATTATAGGTCTTTGGCGATGATATTTAGCTGAGTTTTCATGATGTGATGTTTAATGGATATTGTTTTTTTACTCTTCGTTAGGTATGACTGATGAAACTGATAACTGCAAGAGATTTGCGCACGTAGTTATGTGTAGTTTAGTAGATCTAGTTTTAACTAGGTATTTGAAACATAATTGTAAATTGTGATGTGGTTTTAAATGACGTTCTCGCTTATCTCGCAAACATATTTATGGCCGTGTGATGCCGGTTTAGCAAAGCATCACCCCATTTCTTACCCATGGGTGTCGTAAGAGGCGACTATGGGACTCGAGGGTTAGATGTGTATTTTAATTCTAAGCGATGTGATACACAGTTATCTGATTGACATGACATTGTTGATATCCGTTTTACGGTCGTTAACGCTCTGCCTACCCCATAGGGGATATAGGCGTGATTTATGTATGTACCTATGTATCTTTATGGACCCACCAGGGGCACCAGGGGTGCACTGAAAATTTTGGGAATTTAGAAAGTGACACAACTCTTCAACATCTGACTCATACCAATGTCTATGTTACATGTCTATCTTCCTCAGCCAACTTATAAACACCATCAACGTTTTATTGGGTGACGGTAGTTTTGGGGCGGCCTTGACGCGGATCATCACAGAGCTTGGCACGTACACGTTGGAATTCCGCAAACCAGCGATTATCGTTTTTGATGGAGCTCCATCTCCATATGCGGAAATCATCCGATCAGCACACTGTTTTTGTGTAACACTTCTAAAGTCGTTATAAATCATTGCTCTTTAATTTTCTCGAGTCAGTTCAATTCAGTTATTTTTTAAATGGCTTCTGTCAACATTGGACAATTATGCCAATATCTAAGTTGGACGATATTTTTTTTAATTTATAGAAGTACCAGGATATATATATACAGACTGTGTCTATTTACCGCAATTTTCCGTGCACCGCTCCTCGTACTAAACTCTCTTCGGTAATCTTTTCAGTCGAAAACAACATGATAGTACAACCTATATATATAACATAACATAACAAAATTCTTTATTGCACATTAAATAAATAATACAACAATAGATAAACACAAATAAAAGAAACAGTACAACCAGGCGGCCTTAATGCTAGGTAGCATTCTCACCAGGCAACCTTAGGGTGAAAAAGAGAGTGCGACATTGGAAGCGGGATAGTGCAAATATTACCTACGAGCACTAAAATACACAAAATATACTACTTAAACAATTTTACACATTAATACATATATATAATAGTGTAAACAAAACAATTAATATACTAATATATATTTAAATAATATTATAATAAACTAATACATATACCTAAACTATGGAAGTCAGGATAATACAATAGTATAAAGAGGAAAAGAAAACAACAGAAGACAGCACGATTATTATTATAAAATAACTAATAAAAGAAAATTATGCATTGATTTCCGATAAATAAAGTTTTTTTATTTGAATTTTGAAAGTTTCAAGGGAAGGAGCACGGCGAACATCTTCAGGCAAACAATTCCACAACTTGATCGCTCGCACTGTGAAAGAGTTTGCGTAGAAGTCGGTCTTGTGCGGGGGAAGGTTGAGCTTCATGCTATCGCTAGCACGCAAATTACGAGGCAAGGTCGACGATTGAAATATGAAGCGCTCTTTAAGGTAGGGAGGAGTTTTGGGATTGGAGAGAACGGAGAAAAGGAGGGAAAGGATATGGCAGTCCCGCCTACGGGAAATGGGTAACCACTCCAGCTGGGATCGGTATGAAGAGACGTGGTCATACTTCCGCAGACCGAAGATATATCGAATCCAAAGATTCTGCAGACGCTCGAGCTTGTTTAGCAGTTCAACAGTTAAGTCAGGATAGCAAACGTCTGCATAATCCAGTATCGGCAAAAAAAGGGAATGTGCTAAAGAAATTTTTGTTTTGGTCGGCAAAAGATTCCTCAGCTTTTTCAACGAACCGTACGCGGTGAACACCAAGATATATCCTTTATTGCATAAAAAACAAACGAACCTACCTTTAAAAAACCTACTTAAGACAATGCTACCTACTATCAGTACCTTACCTTACTTGCATAAAAATAGGGCAGGTTATAAATGGCCATGAATGAGATTAAATTGTCAGAAATACGAGTTAAATTGTTAGTAATTAATTAGCCAAGGATATGTACCTACCGTGTCATGCTAGATTGAAATAGCATCACCTGAATTCTACTCGTGGGTGTCATAAAAAGCGAATAATTGATAAATTTATCCAAAAAATTAATGAATTCATAATTTTGCTCTGCGCTTGCCCTTGGTCAATCAGGCAATAACCCCCCAGTAGACAGGGGGTGGACTGTACGGTATGATGATGTTTGTAAATTCTTAATTATGTACCTTGACGTTATTAGCTTCTTATTACGAAAACGTAACGTAATAGCACGTCACGCATGCATGACTTACCGTCAATGAAAATGAGTTTTTCACAGTAGGTATATTTTCTTGATAGGTTTGTAGTGTTAACATGTGGCGGTAGGTAGATATCATAGCTAGTATGTAGGTATGTACTTACGAATTATCTATTATATATATATGGGTGTGGGCAGCAGTGTTCCCTGTAAATGCAACATCTTGCACTTCGCTCGTCAATCCGTCCGCCAAGCGTGGTGAGTAAGGCAGGCTCTTTGCTCATGTTCAGCAGTGGACAGTTGCGGCTTTGATGTATGTGCATGTACTACAACTACAGTCCACTGCTGGACATGTGCCCCCCTTATTTGGGGAGGAGGGTATTGCAATAACTCACCACGCAATGCAAGATATTGCGGTCATCAAATTGCAGTTTTTGCAGCTTCAAGACAAACCAATTCTCGGTTTAATGGTGCCAAGATGATTACTCAATATTGTTATGTGGTGTGAATAAAAATAAATAATAAAAAAATAAATTTATCTTTTAGTCGCTTTTTACGACACGTCCTTGTTTAAAATTTAGGGTGATGCTATTCTAGTACTTATATAGTGTACGGGACAAACAAAGGCTTGCTATTATACCTATAGGATGAGTTTATTATTCATTGCAGACATTGATCAGGAATATACATCTTTACAAAATTAGTTTCCGCTTCCTGAGGAAAACTAAGTACCTACCTAGCTACTATTTGCAGCACTTAAACCTTCCATACTCGTACTGGCTAAGAATTTGTTAAGAAAATGGCGCCTGAAGAGAAGACTCCCTACCACTGTCCTAACAAAATATAATTACTTATGTAAGCTTGGTAAAACAGGTAGGTTTTACGGGTGACAGCGGGTTTCGGTATCTCGGGGATATAGTTCATAAATGTGACCGGACCGGATGGTAGTTGTGCCAAGTGCCTAGGTGTTATAGAGGGGCCTTCAGCAGATCTTAAGATCTTTATCTTTATCTTTATTGTGATCAGATCTTAAGAGTTCTAAAAGCGAACAAGATGTTCCTTTGCTTATTTAAATCATAATAATTATTTTCGACGCCCTTCAGTTGATTGAAATAGTGCCACAATCACAAACTAAAACCACAGCTGAGGCCTAAGATTCGGTGAACTATTTATGAACCCTGAGTTCTTAAAACGGAGACTTTGGTTTATAATTATATGGTAACCCTACTTAGTTTCCACCTGCACAATATATGACAGTCGTAAAGTGACCGGGGCGTAAACTAGCGGACAATGTACGAAATAAGACTCATAGGCGCAAAAGCACTCCCTTGGATTAGCAGGAGGGCACCCTCGGGGACCCGCGTGTTATGGCGTAATGAGTGACGCAAAAATTACTCTTGTCGTCATTGTACGTGTGGTACTTACACAGTTAATGGCGTTAGTAGTTACGACTGTTTTGTTACTTTTACGCCATTGTCAATTTATAAAAACAAGTACTAAATTTAAATGTCAATACGAGTCTAAAAATACAAGAAAAATTTGCTTATTTGCCTGAAATGCACCCAACATTTCCATGCGAAAGATTCTCTAACACTGAATTCACACCTCAATTCACACGGGTGTCATTTCATGTCAATTTTTAATGAACATAGTTTTGTATTTTTTCATCCTTCCCTGGTGTCTGGTGATATTTGTTTTAAACTTTATTTATTTCCTTCGTTTAAGTATTTATAACTCCTTTTAGATGTGGGTAATTTTTTAAATTTCGCACTTAATCAATTACCTACTACTTACTTACTTATTAAATAATTACGCCAAGGCTTTCATAACCGATCTTGCGGTTGATTTCAGATCTGGCAGCTACCTAACTCAGAGAATTAGTTTGACAATTCAAAGAGGTAATGCTGCCAGTATTTTGGTACTTTGTTGCCTCGCGGGGGGGACGCTTTGGAGGTTATTTATTATTTGCAGTTTTAGTTAGTTTCTAGTTTAAAATTGACATGTTTCTTTATATTTTTGTATAAGTATTTTGATTTTGTATGTATGAAATAAATTTGAAAAATCAAATACCTAATCTTCAGATTGCAGAACGAAAGCGCATAAACCGCAAAAATCGAACCTATGGTCTCCGAATAGAGAATATCCAAAAAAACCCACGCGAACCAACATTCACTTACTGTCCCTCAATCTTCATGAATTTGACCTCACTTCATCAATTGTCATCCTGCGTCATTCAAGCCAATCAATCGATGATTGATACATTGATGGAAAATTGTACTCATCCTCAATTTTGTTTTCTGTTACCTAAGAGCCTATGGCCTTGTAAAATTGAGAGATTAAAGAACCGATAGTGCATTTTTTTTTATTGCTGCAAGCGGGGTTTGATATAAAAAACTAAATATGTTTTATTTCAGGCACAGACCCATAATTAATATAAGGTCCTATTAAATTCAGTGCAAATATTTTTAGGTTGAGCTCTACTCGTAAAACTGAACAACTTTTCCCAATTAACATAGGTCGAAATACGAAAAATAAAATTGCACCTCTCATACAAAGTGACACTTTTTTTAAACATTGTTGTATGGTAGGTCCAATTTTTTTTTTCATATTTGGACCTATGTTTATTGGGAAAAGTTGTTCAGTTTTACGAGTAGAGCTCAACCTAAAAATATTTGCACTGAATTTAATAGGACCTTATATATATAAACTCCGACCTTCCGCCATCAGTGCTATGTTATCTACACAAGTGTACTATTTTTCTCTAAAATATCGATCGTCGCCATTCATTCATTTTGATTGGCGAAATTCTGAGTACATTGAGTAGCCGATTAATCAAAGAATACTATACTCACTTGCGATTAATATTCCTGGTATTATAATAGCTTACCGATTACGCAATGAGCATCGAATTTCACCTGTAAAATTGTAGCCTTCTTTCCTCTTTTTCTTGTGAGACACCGAGTCGAAGAACGACCCGATGAACTCTGGTGTCATTGTAGCTTGTAGTTTGATGATATCGGGCACAGTACGTAAAACGCTCTGTTATCTATTCAGGTACCTCCATATAAATTAAATGCTTTTTTGTTGATCATCAATTTTTTTTCACATACCTACATACATACATACGTATATCAGGCCTATAACCCTTGCGCGGTAGGCAGAGCGTGAACGGACGTAAACAGACATTTACGCCACGTCTGACAGAAATTTGCGGGTCATTCAGAATGTATATCACCATAATGACAGGTTGTCAACCCATCGCTTGAAATTTCAATACACGTGTACACTGCGAGTCTCATAGTCATCTCTTACGACACCCACGGAAAAGAAATGGGGTGATGCCATTCTAAGCCCGCATCACACATTTTGTTTCACGTAAGTAGGTATTCCGTTTAGGACTGTATATGATTTCTTCTATTTAGAGCATAGGGAATTTTATTTAATTAAACAAGTCAGCAGTAATAATTATAGTTTAATAATATTTCGCAATATTTAAATTTTACATATAATTTGACATTAATAAGAGCCAAAATACGATATAAATACAAGCTAAGATTATACATATTTTAAACTAATCAATTAGGTATAGTTACACACATAATACTAGACACGATTTCACGTTACCACTAAAAACCGATAACTAAAAATAACGTGGAATCGAGTCTTTTCTAGCTATTTACACTAGCTATCTAAAATAAACTTATCACCTAATTTTAACGTTAAATTTAACTGATCTAAAATCGGGATTATCATTATTTCTCTTTCAAAAACGAGGAAGGAAAAAGGTACAATTTGTGAAGGCCCTAGGAGATCAAAAATATGTAACGTATATACTTATTAATAAAAGCATATTAAATATCTACTTTTCTCTAAATGTAAATAAGTTAAAATAAAGGTATAACACTTTAATGTAAATGCTTTTTAACACACAAAAAAACATATTGATATAAACCTTCTGCCTACCCCGCCAGGGATATAGGCGCTACTCACTTTGGGACCGTCTTATAAAACCAGATTTGATTTTGTCACAGCATTTCGCATCAATTTTTTACATGCATACCTAAATTTTGTACATGCATCAATTTTAAGTGACCCATATTTTATTTATTTATGTATTTATTAATAAGTATGCATTGTTTATAATATATAATATGCAAGTCCCTATCTGTATGTGTACACGGTTTTGTCATTCCTTAATATAGTTTTTTCTAATTCCACTGTGCAGGTTGGCTGGAAGAGATCTCTTCAGAGATAAGCTCACCTTTGTTTGACGTTTAATATTCAAATTTATTGTAATAATCTGGTACACAATAAAGAATATATATATTTTTGAAAACACTTTAAAATGGGATACAAAACTAAATACATTAGCAATCTAGAATTTCATATCGAGATCCCGAGTGCGAGACCTAATTTCGAAATACAAATGTTCGATGAATGCTTATTCGACTGAAATGACACCAAACCAAGCCCCAAACATTGATAAATAAACGTCAAATAATAGAGTAACTTAAATCGACAAATTTCGTTTGAAACTGTCACTGGAATAGGCAGAAATTTGCGTTTTTTGCAGCGTTACTGCGTTGCATTTTGTAGTAATCTAACTAATTCATCCTCATTGTGGAAATATAAGTAAATATTGAAATATTTGCTCATCATAACTGATAATCATAATAATATAACTAGATTGCTCATTTTGTCACGTATGTTTGTTTGTCCGGGGTCAACAGGGATTGACATTTTGGAAGTCATCGTGTGTCAAAAATCAATACAATACAAAAGATCTATAGAGATGCGTAGTAATACTATCCACGGATACTAGGTACTTATCTATTTCCGTACAGTCGATGCAGAAAACACAGAAAAACAGTTTACAGAAATACTAATTCTTATGAAGAGTGTTACGAAGCAACATTGTGCATATTTTCATACCCAGTACCTTGTGCATATTTTCATACCTACGATCTTGACGCTACATAAAACTTATGTAAAATTGCACCGACTGTCACCAGCGCCAATATACCTAATCCGGTACGGCTGACATTATTGAAGGACATAACATAACTTACAAAAATGATTAGGTCGCTTATTTTTTGTACGATGCACATTTTGTGTTATTGTTTAAGCTTGAGTAAATTTTCTATTCAATGTATAATATAATTTAGCTCATTTATTAAATTAAAATTTTAAGTGTCTATAATTAAATTAGTATAATAAATTATACCATTTTTGTCTATGTGACAGTTTACACACTGTCAAACCCAGTTTGAGTCGTATTTAACCACTTCAAACGAAAGCATGTAATCATAAACCTAAAATGGCATACAGTAATAAATTGGGTTTGGCCAATGGTCTAGAAAGTAAAAGCCAAGAATAAATGAATGTTTTGAAATAGGAAAAGCCAGCCATACCATACTAGGCTAATAGTTAATTTGTGCTGTCACCGAATAACATAAACAATCGCGCCGTAATCTGCGACAAAGTACACTCCTCAGGGCAGGACTTAACTGGGTATGAGTTTTGAAATGACTCGTAAAAATGATACCACCTATTTAAAAAATTATTCCTGTTCTTGTAATATGCAGAATTATTCAAGTACAATACGAAGCCAGGTAGAGCTAGCTACAGCTTAATGTACATATTATAAAACACTATTGGTTTTTGCTAAAGATTTATCGTAATAAATAAAAAATACGGACTTTAGTTTTATTGTACTGTGTTAAAGTTGTGCATAATCTGCAGCTTCAAAGGACCGATCTCTATTATAAAATTTTCGGATGCGAATATCTGCTACTAATTTTGCTCGAATCACAAGTTTAACAAAAATAACCATTTACACGTATTCTTAAAAACTCACACTTACCCTTGAAATAAACAAATTCAAGTAGTAGAAAGTGTGATGCATGATTTCACCGAAAGCACCGATTCAGAAATTTTGCTCCAAGAGCTCTATTTTTAAATTTTCTTATGCGAAAGTCTGCTACTAATTGTGCTCGTATCACACGTTCCACTAAATTTTTCACATGTACCCTAATAAATTATCAGATACCTACTCTTGACATTAACTTTGAGTAGTAGAAAGTGAAACAAAAATTCGCGAAAATCTTAACAAAACAACATTTTCCAAGAAACATGGGTTGGAAAAAATAAAAACGACCTTCTGTAAAATAAGATCGTTTTTAATTTTCAAATTTCTTGGGAATATTGTTCATTTATCTACATACAGACATACCTAATTTACGTTATGATTATGACACAAATAGCGTAATACATAACACTAGGAGGAAATTTTATAAAGTTTCTTTCTATTTTTAGCATAGCAAATAATTTATTTTATAATTTTTAACAATTTAATAATATTTTAATAACTACAGTAATTTTAAGTACTTTTGAATAACGACTAGACATTAAAGGGTTTTCAATTGATTACAATTTCTAATAGAGTTGCTGAGCTGGTGGTGGTGCAAGTATTCCGAGATGCATTGTACGTAAATATATTATTTGGCCAATGATTGAATTATACCAATAAATTTAATGCGAGAACAAATGGTTGTTACGGGTATAATATAGAGTTTAAAAACCATTTTTTGCGTGATGTCACCATTAAAGAAACAGTGTCAGATTTGAACCTGAGTTAATATTCATTAGTATCTTACTTTTCTTTAAAACATAGTCCGTGATCAAACAACAAAATTAAAAGTGAATTGCTCCTAGTACATCACAGGAGGATGCTGACATCGGCACTCTCGGGGTATCCTCAGGAATCTGGCGAAGGGCTGGATGCCATATGCGGTCAGGCTGGTCTGTCTACCGTCCCAGGCCGGTCCACAGCAGCCCAGGGTCGTGGTGGTTGGCTCCTGGGTAATCTTCAGCCTCCACGAAGGATCTGCGGTTGTAAGCTCTACGTACAAATGGATTTTAGATAGTTTCTCGTTTTAGTGGCGGTGAATATAACTTTACTTTATGACAATGAACTTACGTGCATTTTTGAATAAGTTATAAAATCTCCATAGACAAGATGCCACGTTACCGTCTAAATTGCTGACTAATATCTCTCGCTCTTTGAGGTAAACTAGTCTATAATTTTTCTTTTCGAACGGTCTATTGATCTAGGACTTGTTGCCTAGAATTTTACGCATTTTATACGATAAGCATCAAAGAACTTGATGGCGGTGATCAAAAACATAAACAGGGGAAAAATAGTTGAAACAATTTTAGCCGCGATTTGTCCAGTTTTAAATGAGAATAACAACTCTATTATTATATTCAGTAGTAAGCGATTTTAGACAGTAACATGGAATTGAGTCTTTAACTTTAAGCAATCTAAATTGGGCCAGTAGTTTAGTTTTTGTCATGGTCATGGATAAAAAAAGATGAAAGTGATAGAGGAGCGTAATTGAGTTAGCGAAATAATAGGTAAAATACGGTGTTAGGAAAATTACAGCGTTCCTTTCACGTACCTTTGCAAACATCGTTTTTTATCCAGCTATTTAAGGCAAAACAATAAAAAAAACAAATTTGAAAAGTTAACAGCTGTTGCAAGTATGCGAGGAACCTTTTAAAATTGGCTGGTTATTCCGAACTCTTACGGATTAATTTGAAATAATCATACATTGCCAAAAAAGCTAGCTAATTTCGATAGGTTCCACATGATGTTCTAGTTGACTTGGTACATTAGCAAGTAAGTAAGTAAGTAACCAAAACACGAATATTTATATAAATATTATTTTCAATAATGCGTTCAAATGGGCTAAGTACATACTAATACTACGAGACTCCCGGTTTTTTATAATATGAGTATCGATCTCTACGTGAAGCTATTCAAAATTACTGTCGTTTGGTCACGTCCGAATGTCATTGAAGAATCAAACGGAAGGCGGAACAGTTTCTGAAGTACTCATGCAATTTTTTTTCATGATTTGTATTTTCGGCTTTAGGTAAAAGCTGGGTACGTATCTGGTACAGTCGGTTGTAGCACATAAGGTACCAGGGGTACTCCAAAAGAACTGAATTATTTTTGTCCCCTGCAATATTTTTTTCTTGACATGAACATGTATAAGTAGAAAATATAATGTAATATTTTATTATGTATTAACTGGGGATAAAAATAATTCAGCTCTTTTGGAGTAGCCCTGGTACCTTATGTTCTACAACCGACTGAACATATATTTTTTTAAGGCTTTATCAACCTATATTGGCGTAAATTAATTTTAGAAATAATTAACTTAAAACTAGACTATGAAGAGGTCCTCCGTGCGCCCCCATGAAACATGGTCTCCAGTAAGCTGGAAACGTTTCCTTTTTAAATGGGCAAACTTTACCGCTCACCGAGGAACCTCATTGAGGCGCGCAGACACCTCGTAAGTAATTTTCTTTTCGGATTGGCCCCAAGATATTGATATTCTCGAAGTTTTGAGCAAAATTGGTTTATTTCTGGTGATATGCAACCGGTGCTTCAACACCACATTAGGACTTATATTATAAGTGATCTGTGCCCACAAATACTTAAAGTACCGCCGTTCCAATAAGTCGTATTTGGCAGCTGTCAGATTCGTGATAATACTATGGCAGAGGGTCCATTTTTCTTTTTTGACATCTCTTTTAGTATGGAGATGACAGCTGTCAAATGCGACTTATTGGAACGGCGGTACTTTAGTCATGGTCAATTCAATTCTCTTTTATAAATGGCCCCTGTCAGCATAGGACAATTCTGCCAATGTCTAAGTTGGGGATGTGTAATGGTCGTGTACACACCTGATGTTCCCAGTGGGTCGTAGAGGGCGCAGTGCGTGGAGCTTACGAATGCCGGTGCCGCCGCCACCGCCACCTGTCGAACATCACCATCATCAACACACAAGCAAGAGTACTCATTAGCATTTCGAGTTAGCATTTAACGGAAGAGACGTCATTTTACGCGGACATTTTATAATTGAACCGGTATCGGTACTGTTTTAAGTACACTTTAAGTACACTTTTCTGCAAGTGGTGCTATTAGGAAGGTCCCAATTTTATATAGCCATTTGCTGATTTGGTGTCCCACATGGCATGAGACAGAAAATAGTTAGGTAAGAGAAAAATATTTATAAAAGCTATTAGTTCTAATAAATTTATTAAAGTTTCTTTAATAGTATTTAAGAAATTTAAAGAAATTTAATAGTCTTTAATAGTATTTAAGAAATTTAATAGTATTAAAGAAACTTTACGAAGTAAACAATTTAATTGGGGCCATTTCTCGGTAGTATTCCGCAACAGACATTTTAAATTATATAGGTTGGTAGGTACTATAATCAAAACAGTATTACAAAATTTCTAAGTTATACAAAAACTGAACAATAACAAAGTAGGTCATGACCAAACTAAGCGAAAACTAAAAGTATATATATCTACGCATTTACTTCTGTGAGACAAATTTTACAAAAAACAAAATTTACATCGAAAGGGTACGAATTTTTACGTTGTTATCATTTAGATTCGCAGTGCCTTGTACGTAAAAAATAGTTTGCAATACGGAAATACCAAATAATCTTCAGATTTTCCTCCTGTCAGTTCTTCCAGGAAGACCTTTGGCCAGAAATTGTCATTCGTCGCGCGCGAGATCAATGTTATTAACAGAGAGGTCACTCACTGGGAAATCAACATACTTAGATACGTGGGCAGCGAGTTACGTAGATGGACCTCGATTCTAACAGGACAATTCCTTGGCTAATTTAATTTATTTTTCAAACAATCGGGATACCTTTAGCAGTTATTTGTTTTGCTACGATATGATATTTTTACATTCTCTTATCTTATTGAGCCGTTGGGATCCCATTGCTGGGCAAAGGCCTCCCTCCCCTTCTCCACATATCTCGATCTTGTGCCTCAACAGGACATAATAAAGACTAATATCGCTTGCTTGATTTAAGTATACAAGGACCAGAAGTCTGATAACGAAAATCATAGTAGTTATGAGTCGAAAGCGTGTCAGTTGGATGGTTTTGGTCGTTTCGTATCGGTCATCGTTCCAACCCGGAAGGCCGTGTTGATCGAAGTTTCGTTTTCTGCTAACAGTTTGAAGTATATAATATCTAGTGGCAATAGAATGACAGTTGAGTGTCACTGGCATTACAATGGCTAAAAAGTAAGAAAATCGGGGCTCTGGTTGACCAATCGATTATTACTTGAATTGTTTTTGTGTTTTTTTAAACCTAATTAGATAGTTAGAGTCACTTCAATAACAAATGAATGGAATATTGAAAAATCTTTATCTTAAGAAATTATGAATCTTTTAATTAAGAAATATAATACAGTTGTAGAATTCTACAGAAATTACTTCCGTGGAATCACGTATCTTTTGTCAAAGTTAATTATTTATGTGGACATAAATAATTAAACAATGCAGATTTTATCCAGGTTCACGTAATTACTACAGGGCACTATAATTTTTTTTATACATATATGACTAAAATAACCTAATTTATCGGATTTCAACAGTTTTTTTTTCATTTAGTGGTTGAGATATTCTATTCTATTACTATGAAGTTACTGCAAATTAGCCCAGTGTGGCTAGCTTTTCATGTTTCAAAAATATGAGCATTCATTTTGGCTTATAGTTTCTGTGCCATTGGCCGAACCCAATTTATTATTTTGTGTTATTTTAGGTTAGGCTAACACACTTTAGTTTGCAGTGGATAAAAACGACTTAAACTAGGTTTTAATAAACTGTCACATAGACAACAGAGACTGGTATATTTTTATAATTGCATTGAGCAAATGAGCTACCATACATTGTATTAAAAATTTACGCAAGCGTAGTAAATGACTCAAAATGTAATATGTGCTTCATAGACACTTATAACGTAATCGTACAAAAAATAAGCGACTTTAGAATAAGTGAGAGAAACCCTCAAACACAGCCAGCCGTACCCGGCTTAAATCTGAAGTCTTTAAAAATGTTCTACAGTAAGATGGTGAAGGTGTGAGAGTGCTTTTAAACCCATTGGACGGTGTAAGGAAACCAGTATGCCTACTGGGAATGCTGGCTTAGGGCAACGCTGGGAGAAAATTGAATCAGAGAATAAAACGTAGACATTGTATAGGTAAGATGACGCATGTTCGATATGTTCCATACTAACTGAGCAAACGTGCTACTATTGCTGCGGCCTGTTACACGCTGTTATGCGTTTAAAGATTAATGCAAAACGATGTTTCGTGTGATGTCGGTTTGGAATAGCATCACCCCATTTCTTTACTGTGGGTGTCGTAAGAGACGACTAAAAGACTCGAAGGTTACATGTGTATTGCAATTTTTAGGCGATGGGCTCACAATCTGTCACTAAAGCAAGACACAATTTTCTGAATGACCCTCAAATGTTTGTCAGACGAGAGTAAATTGTAGTTTTTAGTGTTTGTACTCTGGCTACCCCGAAAGGGATATAGGCGTGATGTATGTAGAAACACCCAGACTAAACACATATATCAGTAAATTTTACAGATATTTGTGTTTAGTCTAGGCGTATCTATGTATAATATGTATTTATTTACAAAAAATAAAAAGTATTTATGTAATAATATCAGCTATTTAGTTCCCATATTACAAGCTATGCTTATTTCGGGGCTAGATGGCGCTGTGTAAAAATGCCCAGCTGCTCAGGATATCTTTATTTTAGAATGTATGCGAAGTGAATTGAAAATAGATGCATTGTTCGATTACAATTTCTTGCGTGAACTTGCGTGCTACTGCAATAGATAGTCTAGATTTTTATTATTAGTTATAGATAGACATAGGAACACAGAACACCGATGTGCTGTTCTTTGGTATGTGCATGGGAAGACGCTATTTTAAACCAGTACCAAACAGGAACTGCAGTATTATACACGATTCGCCCATCACATATTATAAGTCCCATGGGTAATACAGGTGAAGCATGATGGAAGTAAGAGACTTCGTGTATGGTGTGCAACTTGGCTCCCTTGTGGGTGGACAGACTGACATACAAAACTCATTAAACTTTGTTAAAATTGCAACCACGTGGCATGTCGTGGGTATCAGCTGTTATTCGTTGTGATACTTGCATTGTGTGAACTAGGACACAACTCTTTTAGTGTCTTTATTTTGTACCATATTGACTTTACAAACATTTGTGTCTTGTGGGGATCGAACCCACGACCCTCGGCGTACCAGGCAGCCTAGGGGTACTCTATCCGCTACACCATCAGGCCAGTTGAGCGTGGCAACTTTCTACCAATTAATTGTATAAAAAGCTTATTCTCTCGATCTAAATTAATCTACTTCAAATTAAAAATGTTTTGTATCGAAAGAATAACTTTTTTTTACAATTCATTGGTAGTGTTTATGTTACGGCTAAAACTAGTTAGAACTAGGTGTAGCCACTTACTCTTGGTTAAACCTAGTACGAGCCGATTGTTTTCGGGTAAAACTAAGTCTAGTCTTCACCATACCGGCTACAACTAGGTTCGGCCATTCCCTGTTGGATAAAACTAGGTCTATCCGATATCATTCCGGCTAGAACTAGGTCCAGACCCTCATCTATAAAAAATAGTAATACAGAAATAGAATTTAAACGTGCACTAGCACAACATGTTAAGAAAACTATTTTAATCAAATGAATGATTAATAGGTAATTGGTCTGTTTCCGAGAGATGGTTAGTATTGGTGTTATAATTATCGTGTTGTAAAAATTGTAGCTACAGAGTGCTTGTATTCATTGTGATAAAGCCAGTTTGGTGTGCGAGTGACGGATAAAATTATATTACACATTAAGTTTAATTCTCGTGTAAGTGACACAATGTCTTTTATGAGAATGAATAAAATAATCTTTAATCTTTAAATAAAACACTAATAATGGAATATACAATTTAATCAATTACATATATAAGTATAAAATAAGTAACCATTTAAGATGAATTAAATAAATACATCTTCCTAGAACATTTTAAATTAAATACGCGCGCAATCAATGATTCATAATAATTTTCACGGATATTAAACAAAGATTGTCAGTAAATAGGTGCTACTACAGATATAGTTAAAGTTACTATCTTCTAGTTATTAGCAACTCACAATAGTTACAATTGTAAAAAAATAGATATATGCACAAAGTACCAGTAGATAAGGGGTTTATCGTGGAATCAAAGCTCTATATTAGTTTAATTATACTAATTGTTATTATACGTGCATTAAACAGCAGAGTGTTATTATTGAAGTTTATGTCGCAATTTTGTTTTTCATGTTAATATAGTATTATTTCTCTTCGCCTTGTTGAAACTTAACTTCAGTTTCGTTAATATCAAACTCACTCATGGTAGATTCTGTTGGAGTTAGATCGATTTGGAAACCTGCTTGGCTATCTTCAGGGCTCGGAAATATATCACATTTGCACTTTTTCTTGTCCTCTAAGGCACGCACTTCTGATGGTAATAATAGCATACGTTGCTTGGGATCACGCAAGTCTGGACCAATCACAAGCTTTACCTTAGAAACAAGTGGTTCTTTACAACGGCAAGTGCCATCTTCAGCTACGGTCTTCGCTGCAGCTTTGTCTCGGATTTTAGAAGGAAGTTCTTCCGGACAAGGACAAGGTGGTGGTGCAATTTCAGTTCGCTCGATGGCTTCTCCTCGAATATATCTGCTGAAATGATGATAAGAAAATTTGCGTACAGGTAAATATTTGGCCCCTGTTGCTAAATTGAATGCTTCTTCAACTGCATCTTTCGCCTCCAGTTCGATTTCGACTTTCTTTTTGTGCATTTCGTCGTATTCTCTTCGTAATAGGTCTCTCTCCATTTGTTGTTCACGAGATCTTGCGACCACTTCGTCAATAAGACAATCTAACATGCAACGGAAATCATGCGTAGGTGGGTATCGTTGCGAGCGCGGTTTTGGTTTTGGACGTGGGCGGGATTTAGTGTGCTTCCAACGAGGATCATCTCTGGATACACTCTCTCTGGGCTGCTGATCTGTAGGACACACAGTACAATGACATTGTTTGTCTAACGGAGTTCCACATATAGTGCATATTGGTTTTCTGATCTCAGCATCATCAAGCAAACCAAAAATCACCTTTTTTGCAGCCTCAAGTTTTGCTCTCTGTAATTCTTGAATGCGATGTTGAGCAGCCGCTTTATGAGCGGATGGTAGCAAAAACTGCTGTACCAACTCTGCTATCAATTCGTTTTGTTCAGCTGTGGACATGTTTTCTTGCTCCTTTAGAGCTTCTTCTAGCTGGTCAGATTGTTTCTGTGCACGTCTTACAGCCTCTTCTTCAGCACTTAGGGCTATACCTTCCTTGATTATATCTTGCAAATATGAGTCCACAGTGTCTTGGGTTACACCAAGTATTTGTTTAAACATCTCATCATGTTCGCGGCGGCGGTGTTCTTCCTTTTGGCGACGGCCTGCTTCTGCTGCTTCACGCATTTCTTTTTCACGCAGAGCAATCATAATAAAAGCATGTTGGCGCCTCTCTTCTTGTAGCCTTCTCAATTCCTTTTCAAGGAAGTCCAGAGCAGCTGACACTGCTCCACCACAGAGTTCGTCAACCAAAGCTGTGATGGCGTCCTCTTTCTTTTCAGCTTCTGTACGAATGGAATTATAATCCCTAGCTTTTGCCTCCTCTTTAGCAATACGGATTTTGTCTTCCTTTTGTAAGCCATGTGTAGTTTTTAGCTCCTCCGTGAGTTCCGCAGCTCGAGTGCGGCCTTCGTACATTAGATATTGTACTGCTCTTCCTCTTATGAGTTTTTGTATGAAAAGTGCAGATTGATGGTCGATTTCGTCAGATTCTGTAACAGCTTCAACTTCAGGTGTCGCCGGACGCGGCGTGTCTTGCAAGCGTCGAGGTTTAAGAATTCGTAATGGACCAGCACCTCCAGCAGCCCCAAGTCGAGCTTTTTTTAGATCGTTGTGGAGTTTCCCTAGGAATTTTTCACTCCACTTAGTCTCCCGTTCACATAATTGTGTCTGATCTCTTGGTATGTTGTGTCCAGAGCAGGTTTTAGTCAGATTTTGGCCATACTCTTCTAGCCATGGAGGAAGGGCAGCCAATGCTTGGTGATCTTCTAATAAGAGCAGTGAAGGGTCATACGAGATTTCTGCGTGCCTTGTCCTAGCCTGGTATCCGTGTCTAGCCATTAAAGCATAAATATCTGATGTTGGGTCTACTGCAGATGTTACTGGGGATCCCATTCCACGCATGGCACGGTAGCGTTGGCAGATTCCTTGTCGACCCCCCTCATTATGAATGGCAGAAAGCTTTCGAAGTTCTCTGTCTCTATTACGCCGTATATTTTTAATTTTATGCTCCATCTCTGCCTTCTTTGTTTTCCAAAGCTTATCAAGTTTTTTTCTAGTGCGATTATCTTCTTTCTGGCGTTGTTCTGTTTGTAATTTTTGCATAAGTGACAGTCTAATCTCTTGAAGCTCATCAATTTCTGCCTGTCTGAAGATCCAATCTTTAGTTACGATGTCGCCAATAATTTGGTCTTTGCTTTTCATCCAGCGCGGGTAAGGTCCTCTTTCCGCTATTTCGGCCCAAATACGAGCATGACGCATTTTGTTAATGATTTCAGTGGTATGAAAATCACACGGTAAGTCTCCAAGGCGATAAGGCTTTCCTGGCCCCCATGAAAGTTCATCCAAATAGAGAACTTCAGGTGTGTTTTCGCAACTATCCGCCACTTTCCCAGGTGGCTGCCATGGTACAGTCTGTGCTGACGATTCTCTATACTTACTTTGTGTACCTCTATTCTTAGGTTTGCCGTTAATTAGCGGTACAGGAGACGGTGGGTGAAATTCAGGACTGCAAGCTTTTAAGTCTAAGACTTTTTTAGGAAATGCACTGAATTGGAAACGGTGTTTTCCCGCTAAATCTGGAATTGGCGTGTTCTGTGCGTTGGCTACTTTAGCTAAATATGCGTTGTACGAAGTGTCTACGTGCTCCGGTAGGCGGCAGTTTGGATAGTAGGCGACATGCATTCTTGGAAATTTGCGTAGATCGGTAAACATGGTCCTGTAAACTGGTTGAATAACAACTTGGGCCGACATCATGGCGGCTTTGAATGAAGTTCTTGCATAGTCCTTGGCACCAGATATAATGTACGCTGAGTCGTACAAATAATCATGTGGTCTTGCACTACGAATCGGATATTTACTTTGTCTTCTGGAAGCTGTCGCTGCACACATTTTTGAAAGTCTAAGGACTATTATATTTTAGAAAACAGAAGTTTAAAAATAGCACGAAAACAACTTTGACGTTGACTTTAGATCGTGGAATTCTGACACGGATATTGATATAACAGTTTCGTTGCTAAGATACAATCTCGTAAGAAACAAAATTTTGTTATCAATTTGTTTATGTCAATGAGCACCGAAACGTCATGTGCGGAGTTTTTTGTTCTGTGGTTGATATCGTTATCTATCGCTTTCTACTCCTTGTTTCAGCCACATATTAACTATTATGTAGGTTTCAGCGCAACCTGCTCACCATGAACTTCCTCTGAATTTCGGAAAACTGTGTTAAACCCAAAACCCATACTGAACTGACCACGAACGTAGCTATAAACCACGTAGTGTTGTAGTAGTGTTATTTCTCGATAGAAGAACTAAAACCTTTGGTAAACAAAATCACAACAATCGATAGCTGCAACGACACATATAAAGAGGTATATTTTTGTATCTCGAAATTAAGGCGAAGTGTAGTCGTGTAATATATCTCTTTATACAAACAATCTAACAGAATGTCCGAGGGATATTTTTTGTGAAGTGGTACCGCTTAATCTAGGCTTATATTCACGCCTTTAAGATTAGCCGACTCTCCCACCAACCCGGTTACTGGTCGGTTACCAGCCTCGGTAGTAAGTACTACCAAAAAATGTACCTACACCGCATACTACCGATAGTAGATACTGACAAACATCAACCCACATGTTGCTAGAAAAGGCCTCTGACATTCACGCCTATGATATTACACACGGGCACGACTGTGGGGTAGATAAAGCGTTTGAAGCTTTTTAGGGTACCGTACCTCAAAATAATATAATAATAATAATAATATAATATAGGATGTTAACGGAACCAGAATAACTTTGTTGTCCGCCCGTCCATCAGTCACGTTTTTTTTAATGTTTGGAACGCGTATAAATATTGAATGAAGTTAAAACCACTAGTTATTATAAAAAAATCAAGCTCCTAACGTTAACGTTAGAAAAAGATACGACCGTTTATCCCGTAAAAACCAAAATAGAATCAAAATTTGTAGGGTATTTTCCGTGGACCTAGAACTGTGTTTAGGAAGTAGCTTCGTTTTAAAGTACAAGACAAGTGTAGGAAAAATCCAAAAGCATTGAATTTTATATGAAATATGGTTTGTTTAGTTTACGGCCACGGGGCAAAGAGAACAATATTTTAAAATTGAGGCTAGTATAATACGAAAGGCCTTGATGTGCAAATAACGGAACCCTCGGTGGGTGAGTCCGACTTGCACTTGGCCAGTTGGTTTGATATTGTCTCGCGAGACGTGAGGACATTGAGTGATTAACCCTGGTATCAAAGTTCTGTAAACCGTTATCTGGTTGTGTATAAATAAATAAACATGAGACGACCGATGTGGCGCAGTGGTAGTGAGACTGCCTGCGACGCAAAGGTTCCGAGTTCGATTCTCGGTGGGACACTCACAAAAGTTGATATTTATCTCTTTGTGAATTTGTTCCCGGTCTGGTTAGGACATTGCAGGGTGAACCAACTGATTGTCCGAAAAGATATGGTTCCGTGCTTCGGAGGGCACGTTAAGCCGTCGGTCCCGGTTGCTGTCTATGATTACTTAGACGGCGGTCGTAACACAACCATGTCAGAGGCCTACTACTAGTAGTAGGCGGTTGAAAAACTCTGACACTAGGGTTCATCGGGTCGTTGGACGACTCGGTGTCCCATACGACAAGAAAGAAGAATAAATAAACATGAATGAATGTTATGGTAGTAAAGTAGACTGTTTTTCTATGTTTTATTTAGAACGAAGATACGGCATATGGTTTGATATTTATTTACTGAACTGTACTTCACATATTTAATTAACAGTAATTTTCTTTGTTTATAATAAACCAGCGGCCTGCCCAGCAGTTTCACCCCCTGTTACCCGTTTTCCAGTAGGAATTTAACATTTCTTCCCAGTAAAAGATACATACCATTGAAGCTTCCTCTTGAATGATTCTATCTGTTAAAGAACAGAGCATCAAAATCCGTTGCGTAGTTTTTAAGATATAAGGCACGAGACATACGTAGCATACGAGACACGGGGCCAGCAAGAAGCGATTTTTTTTGCTATGATATTGTTGATAGTGATTACTTACCATTGGAAGCCGGGGCCTGGACGACTGTAGGTGGACCTTGGAAGAATGTAGACCTCTGCTCAGGGGACAGAGAAGCCAGCGTCTCCAGATTGTCTCTTAGCGAGTCGAAAAACGTCTCCATGTCGTTCAGGACACCTGAAAACCAGATTCAATTTAAATGGCTGCCGATAAACGGTGCATTAAAATAAAAATTAGATGAAAAAGGGTCTTTTGATTCGCTAATCCTGCTCTGTAGGACGGAGGTATTATTGTGTATGTCTTTGTCATTGCCGAGGGCACCCGAGCACACCCGAGGGTTAATTCTTTGCCGACTTATAAACGCATGTAAATTACACGCCTTGAAAATCTTGACTTCAATTTGAAACATAGGTATTAGACCAATAGTGGGAAATAATTGGGTTTTGATAATATTAAAGTTCTCCAATTTGTAAAACCTGGTAACTGACATATTTTTAGACAATTGTTTAAAAAGTTAGAAATTTTAGATACGTGCTTTAGGTACTGTTTAAACATTTACATATTTATCAACATTATCAGTCAATATTGAATTAGAGTAGAAAAAAATTATTGAATCTAAAATTAAATAACAATATCTAATTGTTATTAAATTATTAGAAATGTAATGTTTTTAAATATTCGCATGTTTTTAAATTTTCTAAAATTTATATAAAATAAAGTTAAAACGTGTGTATGTCAGTTACAATCAAAATATTAAACTTAAATTTTATATTTACTTAGTTATTCAAAGATATTGAAAATATCTATTTTATGGAAAACACAAATGAGAAAAACTTCTAATATTTTTTTAATATGCCGAGAATAATGCTCCTAAGATAATAAAGAAGCAAAATGTAACTTTAATAAAATTATAACTTTTGCGGTCAAAATCTCCTTCCACTATCGGTCTATAAATGTCGTCCCTCTATTTATATTGTCTTATCCCGTCCGAGCCGGCAATACAAAATTGTTATATAAAAGAAAATATGTTATACAAATTTCATTTTCTTACAATGACGGATCATGAGGTCAATTAGTGATATTACATGATATTACCATCCTACATTGAATGAAGTAAATTTCAATTTCAGTTTCCGACGGCGTATGTGTTGTGTGTGTGTGTGTGTGTGTGTGTGTGTTTGTTGTGTGTGTGTGTGTGTGTGTATGTGTGTGTGTATGTGTGTGAGAGTGTGTGGTGTGTGTGTGTGTATGAGGGAGTGCTTACCGACGCCGACATACGGCGCGACTGCCTTACCGAGCGCGGGGGTGGGCTGCCTGCGACGTCTTCCCGCGTTTAGCGCCGTCGCCACCGCTGATCGCTTGTCGCCCGTTCTGGTGGCAACAATATATACATAATTATGGATGCAGATATACAAAAACCTACCTAGCATTAAAGCAGTCTTATTATACTGTTTCTTTTTGTCTGTGTTTTTATTTTATTGCTGCATTTCTTTTATGTGTGCGATAAACAAATTTGTTATGTTATACACAATCACTACCCATGTCTAACTAATCCCGGTAGATGCAGCAAAGCCATACTTAATACCAAATACACTTGCATTTGCATAATTCGTCGTAGTCAGTTTATCAGCGGTGACTCGGAGGTTTTGTAGTGACCACAGTGACTGATAGCGAAGTATAAGCCGTAAAGAGTAGTTTTTTTCGCCAAATGGGGTGAATTATCTTTAAGCCGACGTAATATGGCAATATCAGAATACATTTCTATCATCACCAGACCAATGTTCATTTCATCAAGTAATTTTCGACAAAAACCTCAATAAAAGTTTGGGTCTTGGATTTGGGTTCATGAGTTAAAGCAACATTAAATTTACTAATCCTATGCCACTAGTTCCTTTGAATTAAAGGAACTAGTGTAACTTTTTTGTATCAGTTGTTCTTTTGCACAAAAGTCACCTATTTTGTAAAAATTTGCTTTAAAAGTGCCGTGTGATGTCGGCTAAGAATAGCATCACCCTATTTATTTCCCGTGGGAGTCGTTAGAGGCGACTATATATGTATTGCAATTTTAGGCGATGGGCTGACAACCTGTCACTATGGCGATACACAATTTTCCGAACGACCCTCAAATATTTGTCAGACGTAGGATAAGTCCGCCTTTGTGCCTCTTGTTTTATTCCATCCTTTACTGATAATGTAAATTTGTTTTGTGGTACAATAAAGTTAATAGATACATACATACGTGGTGTAAATGTCCGTTTCTTGCGGCCGTTTACACTCTGCCTACCCCGCAAGGAATTATAGGCGTGATATGAAAACTGACAATTAAAATTGAAGTATGGTTATCGGTAAAACGTACATAAAACTTGTTGGGTATTCCAGTCTGCGGTCTAAAATGATCTTAATTTACAGAAGATTAACCTCTGACCAGGGGCTTAATTGGATCTTTGTGTTCATGACACAAATTTTAAATACTTTCGTATTCGTATTTACCTACTCTTATTATATAGCCATATGTACTCTGAGTTCACCGACCTTATGAGGATGAATTAAACAGATTATATCTACACTTGTCTCAAAAAGTTCGGATTACAAACTCGTAAACATTGAATAAAGACCTGCTTTATGCATTCTTCCTATAGAAATTAATTTAATCAGTTTCTTCTCGAACCCTAAAGCATTACTTCTAATATCAAGAACAGATTCTAATGCTCCCCATTTTTTGACAATTGCATAAACTACTATAACATCGGTTTCAAGTAGGCAAGTAAGTATTGACCAAGTTATTTACTTACCTAGATTGTAATAAATTATACTTTACAACTCTATCAAAGTAAAAAAAAAGTAATGAAATGTTAAACAAAACAACTTTTTATGAAACACAACTTCTCTAACTAGAAAATGAAGTTTCAACGACCAACTTATTCTTTAGCAGACTTCTGCTGGGCACTTAAGTTACATAAAAAAATGTGATAGAGCTCGTGATTTCACTCTTGAAGTGTAAACCTAGCTTAAATTATAAAAAAAAAACTCGCTGAAGTATAAAAGGGGGAGGCCTATGTCCAACAGTGGACTGTTGTGGCTGTTAATGTGTGTATGAATCATAAAAAATATCCCTAGCTGCCCACCCCTATTGTGATTGAGAAATACATTTCATAATTATATGTTTTTGTAGGTATCCGAGCACTTAACAAAAGCTGCTTTGGCTGTAGTATACCTATCTTACGTTGATGAATTGCTTAACATTAACAGCCGCATCGATCCACTGCTGAACATTGGCCTCCCTTTATTGGGGGGTATTGCCATACTCACCACGCTTGGAAAGTGCAGTGCAAGATTTTGCATTCACAGGAAACGCTGCTGCCCATTCCCTGGATAAATTTATCTCTTGATTGCTTTTAAAGACACCCAGGAGTAGACTTTGGGGTGATGCTAGTCTAAGCCAGTATCACACAGCACGATTAACACCGTCTAGGCCCAAGGCCAGCTAATGAGGTGCCTATATT
The DNA here is from genome assembly GCA_027580185.1 of Tuta absoluta. NCBI lineage: Eukaryota > Metazoa > Arthropoda > Insecta > Lepidoptera > Gelechiidae > Tuta > Tuta absoluta. The sequence goes on from JAQAHW010000005.1 coordinate 15,058,598, forward strand.
TGACACTGACCTTATCAAATCTTCGTAGAAATTCCCGGACTCTCCGTTATCGTCCCCTCCATTCATGACTTCGAGTTGTTTGGGTCCTGCGTCCACTTCTATGCGAGGCGGTCTGTCCCAGCGGCTGTACGGGCCCGGCCCGGTCCAGGGCTTCACAGCCATCATGCGAAGGAGGTCCAGGCTCTGTGAAGGCCGGAACCCTCGGATCGGCCCCTCGAAGGCTGCGGCAGCTGGTGAAAAGGTTAATATAAGGCAATGTTTTAAGCCGAGGTACATATATTTTTGACTTTATTTGTAATTCGGTTATCAAAAACATATACTCAGGTCTACGGACGTTTGTGCATGTAAAAAAAAATCAGGCAGCTCTCTCACATAAACCTAATTATAAGCTTTTTGTGACACTTGCTCAACATAAGTTTCTATTTTGTAGTTACCTATGTTATGTTCAATATAAACAAATAAATAAATGTCGTCCGTAATTGCGGTTTTTAAACGCACCGTATGCTTCTGTCAAACTACTTGCAAGACGCACCCGTTACGCACCGTAACGTAACGCACCGTAGCCATATGTGTATGGAAATAAGATTGAAATTATCTTCTTTTACGGTGTGATGAGCTCGTAATTTCACTGTCAAATAGGTGAGCGTGGAGCCACATGTGCTATAACATTAGTAAACGTATTGCGAGCGAAGCGTTCTCGATTCATCAGGTTAAAAATGAAAGGAGAGCCACCATAGTGCGCTACAGCAACACTAAACGTAATTTAACCGAAGCGATCTCATCATTTCACGCCCTAGCACCTACACGCAGGACGATCTTCTGGCAGCGTTTGTCAGCGCTGTCAGCGTGGCCAAGTTTTGGGCTGCGACGGTGTAGTGTGAAAAAGATTTTACGTTAAAAAAGGCAAGAGAGGATCCCCAGAGGAGTGTTGCTGGAAAGTACACGTACTGCGAGCAAAACGAGCTCGACATTACACGGTATAAAAGGCAAGAGAGGAGCCACACTGCGGTGCAACAACACTACACGTATTGCGAGCGAAGCAAGCTCGACATTTCATGTTCAACAAGTAAGAGAGAAGCCACACTGCACCAGAGCAACACCACACGTGTTGCGATTGCGGGCAAAGCGAGCTCAACATTTCACGTTAGACTTGATGGTGAAAATCCAGCTACAGTTCAGTAAGTTAACGTATAGTCCTATGCAAATACGATTATGCACTGCTCCCGCTGCTCCATTTACAATTTCCTGTACCTAGGTTGTCTGGAAGAGATTGCCTATTAGCAATAAGGCCGCCTAATTGTACACTAATTTTGTTCTACTTTGGCTGTAAATATTTTCATGCTGTTTCCTTTTGTGTGCAAATAATGTATTCTTATCTTATCTTATCTACAGTAAACTAAGTAAGTAGTGGAATTCTTACTTCATGGGTGAAATGTATATGCTACTGCTCAATTCACAATTTTTTTGCAATAGAATAATTATTTTACCCAACTTCAATTTATGCTCAAATAATTGTGTTAGATGAGTTAGATGAATTTGTTTGCATACACCAGCAATTTAACTATTAGTTTACCTACTCACACCGGAATACCAGGAAAGGGTAATAATTTTATATTAAAGTTAAATACTGTAGTTAGTTGTGCAGCCCACATACCTTACCCAAACATGGATAAATGTTAGTTACTGTACCTAGTTTAAATAAGCTTAGTTAATTATGTAGCATTAGCCCCTGCAGCGTTACCTCATGTGAAAGAGAATACCAACTTACTTATATGAACAATATGAACTTAGTTCAGGTGAATTTTTAAAACAGTAGTGTTATCCGATTTCGCATACGAAAGCTCTCAAAGACTGGTTTAACCATTCGTCGCGCTAACGCTTGATACTACATGAATTTTTCAATGTCAAGAATATGTGTGAATTGATTTGGGTATGTGTTGAATGGATGTGTGTAGAGGACTGTGTGTTAGGTTCAAGCACTATTAGTGGCAGACATTCGTAGGAGAAAGTTCAAAAAATAAAATTATGTAAAAAAAACTTTTAAAACAAGCTTTTATATAAGTAAGTGCTCTGAAAAGATGAAAATAAAATTTTGAATGACATTAACCACATTCATTTATGACTTTACAGAAAAAAAAAAGCTTGTCGCGATGCCTAGAAGAAACTACCTAATTTAATTACAGTTAGGTGCGTACCTTATTACAAAATGTCAATCACAAATTGAAAGTTTCGCGACAAGCTTTTATTATATTTTCATTTCTGTAAAGTCATAAATGAATGTGGTTAATGTCATTCAAAATTTTATTTTCATCTTTTCAGAGCACTTAAATAAAAGCTTGTTTTAAAAGTTTTTTTACATAATTTTATTTTATATTTTTTAGTTTATGTTACGATAGTTATTGATCAATACGAAAGTCTTTCTATAAAACGGAGAGACCTTCAATAGAAAAACTTAAGGCACGGGGAAAACTAACATTAGGATAAAGTATAATTATCTCTTTTATATTCTATAGAAGTAGGCTGGTACCTACTCCTCCGGCATCCCTAATAGAAGACTTAGCTTGTAATATTGTCTTAGTCTTTTCATTTCATTGATGGCGTCATTATTACATGGCCGAGTCCCAGTTAATTTCGAACAGTCTAATTCTTCTATCAGGAGGCCTTCTATTGACGTGACCCTAATTCATGGTGGGCCTACCAACTGCCTATCATGAACGAATTCGTATACAGAATTGCAAGTCCCAGCAGTTGAATATTGAGGAGTTCCATAGTTCGAAGACAAATCTGGATGTAGCGTCTAATTCATGGTGGGCCTACCAACTGCCTTTAATAAACGAATTCGTATACAAAATTGCAAGTCCCAGCAGTTGAATATTGAGGAGTTCCATAGTTCGAAGACAACCCTGGATGTAGCGTCTAATTCATGGTAGGCCTACCAACTGCCTATAATAAACGAATTCGTATACAATATTGCAAGTCCCAGCAGTTGAATATTGAGGAGTTCCATAGTCCGAAGACAACCCTGGATGTAGCGTCTAATTCATGGTGGGCCTACCAACTGCCTATAATAAACGAATTCGTATACAAAATTGCAAGTCCCAGCAGTTGAATATTGAGGAGTTCCATAGTTCGAAGACAAACCTGGATGTAGCGTCTAATTCATGGTGGGCCTACCAACTGCCTATAATAAACGAATTCGTATACAAAATTGCAAGTCCCAGCAGTTGAATATTGAGGAGTTCCATAGTTCGAAGACAACCCTGGATGTAGCGTCTAATTCATGGTGGGCCTACCAACTGCCTATAATAAACGAATTCGTATACAAAATTGCAAGTCCCAGCAGTTGAATATTGAGGAGTTCCATAGTTCGAAGACAACCCTGGATGTAGCGTCTAATTCATGGTGGGCCTACCAACTGCCTATAATAAACGAATTCGTATACAAAATTGCAAGTCCCAGCAGTTGAATATTGAGGAGTTCCATAGTTCGAAGACAACCCTGGAGGTAGCGTCTAATTCATGGTGGGCCTACCAACTGCCTATAATAAACGAATTCGTATACAAAATTGCAAGTCCCAGCAGTTGAATATTGAGGAGTTCCATAGTTCGAAGACAACCCTGGATGTAGCGTCTAATTCATGGTAGGCCTACCAACTGCCTATAATAAACGAATTCGTATACAAAATTGCAAGTCCCAGCAGTTGAATATTGAGGAGTTCCATAGTTCGAAGACAACCCTGGATGTAGCGTCTAATCCATGGTGGGCCTACCAACTGCCTATAATAAACGAATTCGTATACAAAATTTTGTGTCCCAGCTATAAACCGCTGAGGAGATCTCTCGTACGGAGCCGATCCTGGCAGCAGCATCAGGTCAAATTTATGATTAACATGCATTGTCATCGGTTCTGGACCAACATGCAAAATTTTAACTCAATCGGATACCGAGAAGTGGTTCAAAATAAACTTTCAAGATTTGCACCGAACAAACATTGTTACTTACTTACATACTTACATACACTGCAAGTTAAATAAAAGCTTTTAATAAAATACTCTTTTCAGGATGCGTTACAACGGCGTCAAATCTGGGTTGCTCACGAAATGTCAGTGACGAGATATAGCACGAGATATGGAAGCTTCTGGCTCAACGACGAAAAAACGCGCTAACATAGAAATACATTGAACATTTTGTACTGAACAAAATAACAAAATGCTTCTTAACAATCAATGTATACTAAATTAAAATTTTGCAAATGTGTGAGTGATGGAAATCATAAGTCAAAAAATGCAAATAGTTCATTCAAATTCGAATGAAATATCAGAATACGGACCCAAATATCTGTCAAAATAGGATAGCTTTCCATACCTATTTTATGTCAAATACGAGATATAGCTTTTTGACATAAAATACCAAATCACAACATAAACAACACAGAATATTTTATAATTATTAGTTTTTTTGGACTTTTCGAAGAAATTGGAATGTTTTAGGTGTTTTTCAGTGTGTGTTTCAAGCTTCTGGTGGGAACAAAACTCAGGATGAATAGCACGAGCAGCCAATATGGACCCAATTGATCATCCCAAATACCTTGCCTGCTTTGCCCCAATACTTCGAACAAAACTTACGAAATGCCATGGTCTGGCCATCCTACTGCCTGGCCTGGCCACACTGGACGAATACACCGCCCCCCTGCTTAAGATGATATCAATACTAGCACCTACAGCGGACTCACAGTCCCATCCCAGCACAGCTCTTTCCCTGCAGCTTTCTCACTCTTTGACGACCTCGCACATCTCAAGGCTATCGTCCCTGTGTTTAAGCACATATCAAGAGGTGCTTGATGTTTAGCTGCTGAAAAACGAAGCTCTACAATAGAGAAATGCATGCCTTTCGCATACACATCATTCAGTGTCCTAGACTAAGTGGTCATTAACCACCAATGTGAAGCACAACGTAGACAGTGCTCCTCTCTGCTTGGAGGCCTCGTCAATCCAATTTTTCAAAGACCCATTTCAGTGTGAAAAAGAAATGAAACGAACGTGTATGACGGAGATTTGAGAGGAGCGGTCAGAATCCTTACGTCGGACTACGGAGTGGCTCCCAGCAGACAAGCACCCACCTCCTTCCAGACCAATTACGATCCCAGACAAGCCAAACCCCACCGCGCTTCACCTTGCTGTGTCCCCCTGATGACGTGATTATTCATCTATGGTAATTTCACTCTGGCTCTGCAGCTAGCCTGGATGGAATGTGCCCTCAATACCTATGGAGCTCACTATAAATTGAAAGCACGGCGACAGTGTCTGTGGGCCAAGTATAGAGAATATTTGAAGCATAGCAATTGTAAACATGCTAAATTTATTAAATACACATAAAATAGATGCACTGTAGTTTGTATATCAGAAAATTCTAAGTAGCTTGTTCCTTGTTCACAATCCTAAGACCTAAACTGAGTTTATGCTTTAAGATCGATTTCTGCCACTAAAACAGTCGTGTTTTTGCAATCATGTTTTTTACTTTACATCACATACATACCTACTTTTAAAATTAATTTTCATATCATATCGCATCAGCCTACGGCAGCATTCCACTGCTGGGCATAGGCCTCCCTTAGGGTACGCCATACGGCACGATTTCCCGTTTTTCCCTCGAGTCGCTTCTTTTTCCTCTTTTCGTGTGGGACATTGACTCGTCTTACGACCCAATGAACGAGTCGCTACCAGCCACCGTCTTTAATTCGGTACATCTGGACGGAGGGTGTTCAACGCTACGCTTGCCAAGGCGTTGCCTCAACTCGAGAAACCGCTTGCTTAAAATTAATTTTAATATGTTTTTATTTATTTAACCTCCCAGTGTTAGTGCTACATACATCCGGTGTTTGTGCTACCTAAAACAAGTGGCATTTACTGAAAGTGTACTCGATGATTTCCTCTAGGACCACGAGAACCACCAGTGGTTCTAGTCTAGTGGTATCCTCAAACTGTGGTTGCCTATGTGTATCTATTACGGTGGCAACATATGGAAGTTAAAGTAAAACAAATCGAATTTCAAATTAGTTAATTGTATTTGATAAATTTTCCTAGAAAATAACTTTTTAAAAGGATCAACAGTTTCATTTAATGTCTTAAAGTGATAACACCTATCTATCTAATAGAAATCATAACTAGTCAATGTATGAAAATCCTGTTTTGGCTGAGAGTTTTTATCGCATCTGATGTGTTCTTCTTGCTCGTGCACTACAATTTTTGCAACGATACTTTCGGACGAATTACGCTGGCAAATTGTGTGAAAATCGCAATACTTTGCACCATTATAGGGTTTCTTGGAGACAGCTGCGCTGCAATGAAAACATAAAGTAGTTAATATCTAGTAAACATAAGCTTACCATCAAACAAGTGAACCAATATTACGCCGGAATTTTAGGCAAAATCTGGGATATAATGAGCCAAGATATAACACACAATCACTCCTCCTAAACATTGTTGGAACTAAAATTGTGTGTGATCACCATCAAAGTAAAAACATATATTGCTCTAGCTACCAGTTTTTTTTTTCTAATAGAAGATGGTAATGCTGGAATGTTGTGCATTGGGAAAGCTTCAAGGCTTTCACTAAGAGCCTTGTAACTTATGATGTAATAAAGAATTATGATTATGATTATGATTATGATGCCTTGTTACAATTTATTCGCCAATTTACGTTTATTTAGGCAAAAGAAACACGTAAATTTTTATTTCACGTTTGTTATTGTAGACTATGTCAACGTCAATAGGTAAAATGACAACTGAATAAACGACAGCAATGATATTTTGTGATTCTTTGACATGACATGATTTTACCAAAAAGAATTTGGTAAAATAGTTCCGTTCACTAATAAAAAAATAATTTCTTTTCAAGTTACCATCACGTTTCCTATTATTATTATTCTAATATTAAGTATAATATAAATATGGCGATACTCAATTTTCATATGTTTGTCAGACGTGGCGTAAATGTCCGTTTTACGGCCGTTTACGCTCTGCATACCTCACAAGGGATTATAGACGTGATAATAAGTATGTATGTATGTAAAGCAACCGACTGCCAAACGTTACAATATATAACTGTGATAGTCAACATTCACACATATCATGTCAATTCCTTCCGGGGGAGGCAGAGCGTTAAAGACCGTAAAAATGCCTGCTATGGTTTTTTCAGAAAATTGTATGGAGATGTAGATAAATTGTTAGTCCATCACCACCAATTGTTATACGTAGCTAGGAACGTGAAGCCAGTCCCTTGGTCACCTCTTACGTATCTACTGAATAGAATGAGTTCTTACGTATGTACAGTCGATTTTTCCTATTAAGAAGTTTATATGTGCCAAACCGCAATATTTTTAACTAATCTACGACTACGCTCTCTAAAAACGATGATAATTTATTGAATTATGATTACTCTTTCAAAGAGAACATGTCAATTATAGACTCATTTTGTTTTTACTTATAATCCTTAATAATGATATACATCTACTGCTTAGAACTTCTTTGGATTGCATTTTCAGATTTTAAGTATCTAGAATAAAACTTCTTCTTCATGTTCAGTTCTATATAATTTTTTGACAAAATTTTGTAAACCACAGCACTCCTAGTTGCCGTATTCAGATCCTCCCTGCTATTATTTGAGATGGGGCTCCAGTCTCAATTGGTCTGCGCTTTATCCATGAAGCCTCATTTGGCGTATTCACCCTGCAGTGGCCAACTTGACCGATGGTGTGATGAACCCCACAGGAGCCGGCCAACGGGAGTACCACAATTGGTCCCTGACTTGCGGCGCATTGTCTGTAGCAGATGTATTCCTCATAAGCTTTTTCGGCTTTTCAAACGAGCGCGAGACATTGAGTAGTTGTCCAGTGGGTGTCGAGTGTCTGTTTCTTGCTTCTGTTACTCCAATGCACAAGCTACTTCTCACCGGACGTCTGGTGGCGATGATATGTCTGCTTAAGGATACAGCATTTTCAGAGGAATAGGTTTAGGGTTCTAGAATAAATAAAGTATCGTAAATCGTAATAGTAAACCGTGGGTTTGACAATATTAGCTAAGTAACAAACACAGACATTATGCCACTAAACTTTAAAAAATTCGCAATGATTTCTGGGAACTGCAACGAATGCATAAATAAACCTAGCATAGGAGCGATTTTATTAGCGACTGAAAATAGTAAAAATCGTAGTAGGACTAAAGTAGTTGTGAGTACCTTAACAAAATGAATTTGTACAGTTTATCATCTTCTTCTGCAAAAAATATAATATTATGATGTCTTCTCGGGGCGGCTGGAACATTAGCTAGCCCAAAGCTAGCGGGTTTTTCCAGAAAAAAACAGCCATTCACTTCTTTATTATTATCATTTGTGAAAATTACTTTCCTTTTGTGCCTTTTGTTTGTTTTTTTTCTTTTTTTTATTTATTTGGCTTCCATCGCCTTCAGACGATGATTCTGCCAGAGTCAAGGATAAAGAAAACAATAGTTAAAAAATACAGTTTTGATATTTTATTTACATTTGACATATTGAATGACCGGAATGAACGATATTTGAAACATTAGGATAAAATGTTTTCTGTTTCTTCTGTTGCCATAAAAACTGAAGGGGATGGAGTAACCAATTTGGTTCAGATACTGGCCAGAATCTCAGAATAGGGCCATATCTCGTTTTTGACATTATCAGCTGATTATGATTGATATTTAGCCGCTCGCATGTGCGGTTTATAGCTTACAATATGATCCTACATTGCTGGCTCTAAAGAAACCGAGTGTGATTTTGGTAACAAAATCCGTAATGTATAAGGCCAAAAGCGTAACCGAAGCCAGAACCGCTATATCTCGTTCGATATATGGCCTCAGATTCGGCCCCCAGTAGAAATCCGATTTTCCATATATTTAATCGTATCCCATTTTTACATAATAAGCATTACATACGCCAGAAACTGAGCAACTAGGCCTTTGTTGGGAATTTTGTTTTCGAGTTTCCTTAGAAAGTTATTAAGCTGATCGGGAATTTTGTATGGGTGGTCGTAATTTTGTTCTCGTCTGCCTGCATAGCCGCAATAGAAAAAGTGGTTTAGTTTCATAGTCCGATCATGTCTGCAAAGTTTTCAGTTCGGTTGAATCATTAACTGCTAAAAAGGAACTAATCAAGTAATTTTCGTTTTTATTTCACTAGACATATAATTAAAACCACTGTAACAGCATTTTATTACCTATTTCCTTGGGGACTGTGCTTGATGTACAGTTTTAGTGCCAAAGTAATTTTCACTCAATTATTCAGTCCACTACTATAATTAAAATAAGTTAGTAGGGACTTAGTAGGTATATATGTACCTATATTTGTTTCAGTTCGTTTTTAATGGACTAGGTAGTATAGTAGTCGTATAGTTATAGCCCAGTCCATTTGGATAATGTATACACCTACGCCTTACGGGGAATATTCACCAGTGAATCACGTGCATTCATAAAAAAACTGTTTGTACATCACGCCCTTTTTATCACCTCTTATGATGTTCACGATTAGAAAGCGGGTGATGTTATTATATCATACGGCATAAAATCACAAATTAAATAAATTTTATCTCTTTATGAAACTTTACTACTGACCGTACCGAAAACTCAGGACGGGCTTGTGATAAGGAAAAACTTCCTCGTAGAAACAAGTTGAAATTCTTAGGATTTCTGCCGAATTTCTCAACTAGTTTAGGAATATGGCAAAACGAAAACACAAAAATAGTCATAACGACACTTACTTGAAAAAAAGTTTCTTTTGAACCACGTTTTGCTATCTTCCTAAACAACTCTAGGAATTCGGACAAAATACTTGGAATTAGGACAAATTCCTAGATCTGCTTCAGAACATGGTAGAAGAGTGTCACGATTTTGCCAAATTCTAGCTTTAGGCAAATTCCTAGGCGAATATTGCCACCTTACTGTGTAATACTTTTAATAAAGCTAGTCTAAAGAGAACATAATACCTCTATGGTCTAAAATATATTAAAGGAAATGTTTGGGTATAAGTACTTTAAATTGATAAATGATAACAGTTCACGTTCCAACCGTGTTTAGAATTATTGTCTGTTCGTCTTAGTCTTCGAGCAACGACTTTTGGGTCGGAACGAGACGGGAGACCGTGTTGCTCGAAGGTCTTAGTAGATGTCTATTTATGAAATCATCATGAGAAAAAGAATGAATCGATTTTGATCAATGGCATAAAGCAGTAATAAATCCGTACTAATATAATATTATAAATCTAAGAGTTTGTGTGTGTGTATGTATGTATGTTTGTTACCTCTTCACGCTCAAACGGCTTGACCGATTTGGATGAAATTTGGAACATAGCAACAGTATAACCCGGAATAACACAAATATACTACTATTAGTTACTTTTGACCGCGGAAAAACAACTATTACCACTGGAAAATTAGTGGCAGCGGGTGAAACCGCTGGACGAAAATCTAGTAATCTAATAAAGGACATCTTTATATTGCGGGAAAATTTATCTTGCCTTCGGGAAACAAAGTAAATCAGTAGGGAGGTACCACTTCACGGCTTCTTGTGAGTAGGTTGATACCATGTTTTAAAAAACCGGCCAAGTGCGAGTTGGACTCGCCACCAAGAGTTGCGTAACATGTACATCAAGCACTTTCATATGATACCCCACTTGAACTACTAGCCTCCGTTTAAAAAAAACATAATTATTGAATACAAAAAAAGAAACTGACATAAAGTCTGTGCGAAAAAATAACCGGCGTGAGATTTGGGGGCGTCTCTCTCTGTGCCTAAGTATGAGAAAAGTATTTTTATTTTATTTAATTTATTTTGGAAAACCTATGAAAAAATGAAAGGTTCACTTTTTCCCTTTAAGAAATAAAGATATGACTCCAAAGTGAAAAGTGGTTCCGTATGATGGGTCGCTTTTGCTTCCAAATACATCTTGAGGATCTGGAGTACATGACGTACGATAAGCAGCGCTAAACTATAAGAGGTACGGAAAAGATTCCAAAGCAAAACCTTCATGGGCGGCTTCTGGTAGAACTTAGACATCGAAGGACTGGAGCAGGTACCTGATGCAGCAAAACGAAGTTCGCGGGTCCAAGAAGTATTAAATAAACTGAAATAGTATTTGTATTGTAACCAAACATTGAAATGTAAATGCCTGAAGAGAACCTCTCGTTCTAGTTATTACCGGACATCCACCCCAATTCTGTTGTTTACTAGTTCAAGAACTAGAACTAGCCAATGAAATGAACGAGTGTTTGGACAAAGATCAAAACATACTGAAACATTTTTGTGACAGTTGTTGATTTTGACAAATATTGTATAATACCTATATGAACCTTAGATAAGTATGATCAGTCGTCCGCGTAGAAAACATTTCCATTAAAATATGTTGCAATCCCAATAAAAGTTAATTTCTTGTTTTCTACTAATTATAAGGTCATCCTTATAATCCATCGCCACGTTGACTTTGATCAACAGTTTTCATACATTGAGAATTAGTCGAAAGCCGATATTGTAATAAGTAAATAAGAAGAATACCGTTTTGATAGAATAGAATCATATTATTTGGCGGACTATCAACCTACTAGCTATACTTGTTAAACTTGTTAAAACATGCGTCCTTTCACGTGTCTATCTCTCGGACTGTAACGTTAGCGTGTACAAAAGAGACTGGGTGTCGTATTGTGGAGACATTCATCAATCTTCAAACGACACCGCACGTGGTTGAAAATAAAACTTTAGGACGTCCCGTACAAGGGTTGCCACGGCATTACTTTCTTTCGTATCTCCGTTATTATACAAAAACACGCGAATCGGCTTGTTGCCCCCACTAGGATTCCCTTTATTGTAATGCCATAGAACAGAAACATTAAATAAAACCAGACACAAGAACAAATATATACAACTAGATTTTCGCCCAGCGGTTTCAACCGCTGCCACTCATTTTTCCGTGGACATAGTTGTTTTCCTGCGGTAAAAAGTAATCTATGTGTTATTCCAGGTTATACTCTACCTGTGTTCCAAATTTCATCCAAATAGGTCAAGCCGTTTGAGCGTGAATAGGTAACAAACATACATACATACACACACACAAACTCTCAGATTTATAATATTACTACGGATTATCTTTCAGATACCTGCCCCGGCTGGGAATCGAAACCGAAACCTTTCGCCACAGCAGACACTGCACTGCATTATTCCTTTTTTTCGTGTATGAGCAGAAGCCGTACTCCCATGTGGAATACAACACATTGCACTTGGGCACTATATTCAATGTGCTTATGATTCAATTTCGTGAAAATATTCATCGAACCCTTATAAAAAATGATGCAAAACGATGGCAAAACGTGACATGACAAGTCGGTTAACATCATTTTGTATGAGGGATCAATGACTATTTTTACCAGATTAAATCAAAAGCAACTTGCTCATACCATTTGTTAAACCGTTAAGCGTAAGCGTTAAGCCGTTGCGAACACAACTCAATGAGGAGAGGACCATGTCTACCTCTAATCCTTCTTACCAGCAAAGAACCAAAGTAGGGTCAGTTTTATTCGTTTACTGCCCGAAGCCCCTTTGAAAATTGTTAAGATCACGGGTAAACGAACTACGGATGGAACCCTAAAATCCTAAGAATGTCCATCAATGACACGCTTTGATATCCTGTCATAGAAGAAGTCATATTATTAAACAGGGGTAATGTCACGTCATTCTCGTATTACAAAGGGAAGAGCGCCCTTTTCTGCCATCGGATCTCAGGATGACAGGTGATTTGCGTCAAATGTCGCATCATGACAAATACCTTGATAGCCAGTCAGGCAAAGAGATTTATTTCTTTGACAAGGCCTCATTAGGTTCGTCAGTAGCTTACACAAATAACAATATCTACGAAGGACTTTGTAGCTTGTGATATGTATGTGGGCTGAATGAAGCATAAGCTTGTAGGTATTATAAGCTACTCGTAATAACGTTGTGAAACATAATAAATTTGAATACACGACTGATTTCTGAGATAAAGCCTAGTCTATGACACTCGGGATAATATAACCAAGGATTCTTCCGATACAATTCCCATTTGAATTTGTTCAGTGGTTCGAATGGTTAGAATTGCAGCACTTTCAAGAATCGCACATACATACATACATGCCATGAACTCTAAAAACATTACACTACTTTTTTGGTTGGGCAGTCGTGTAAAAAGTAAGAGTGTTTTATTTTATAGAATTAAGATGCTTGCAGCAGCACTGGGAAACCTGTTTTTCGTTATATAACTTTCATCAATAAATGTATAGGTAAAATTAATAGTTCGTTCGTTGTGAACAGGGCTTGAAATCAGCTCAATACAGTGGCAATAGAATAATAGTTACATACAGCCACAACAGTCCACGGCTGGACATGGGCCACCCCCTTCGGGGGGTATTACCACCACGCTAGGCAAGCATTCACGAAGAATGCTACTGCCCGATTTCTGGATGAATATCGAATTTGATGATTCGGTACCAGTGTTGCTTGATAAAAAATAATGTATTCTATTGTTCATAAATACCAAAGTCAAAATTAAAGATTTTCAAAATTACTTAAAATGAGATTTTTCACATTCAGAGTTAGAAAACAGTTGAATAATATTAAAGAGTCATTTGACGCTATCATAAATATGTGAAATACGATGTCACATCTCAATAACTATTTCTACACAAATGTTGTTTAAATAAGCAAATTATAAAGCAGGTCGTCTGACTTATTTTGGTAGCCTCAGTGCTTATTTGTTCTATCGACCATCCAAGTATCCTTGCACCAGCAAGATTCATTTAGTAAACTGGTAATTATTGATATTTGGATATGGATCAAACAAGCACGAACACGATATTTAAAAATTTGTGCTTGATTATTGCAGAATAATAATGAAATATTTTGTGTGTAAGGGACAGCCCTCCGAATACTGATACGGTGCATGCAGACCATGAAACTTAACAACTTTGCCCCTAGGAACATATGTCAGAAAACGTCAAATAAAACCAGACCTCCCGTGCAAAATCACACTCAGCTATGGGAATGTAAGCATTTTTTACGTTTCCTGAAATATTTTTTTATGGGAAATTATTCAGTTTCATATCAGTATTCAGAGGGCTGACTCTGACACCCGGTATAATTATATCAAGGTAGTTGAGTAATAAAGTGCTCTCTTACTCTTTTTTTAAATAAATTTATAGACGAACTTTCCTAAATAGTCCTAGGTAGATTATACCACAGCTGCACAGCTCTCACGGAAAAGTAATTGAAAAGAAATTTGGTGTTCGCACTAGGACACTTCAGTATCTTAGTGATGCAACCATCAACTTTTACTATAATAGAAAGAAACCATCTAGGTGCAATCGCCGAATGGTCGAAAGAACCAATAACCCCACTGAAACGACGACATTATATTAGCTACACAAGTGTTTTGTCACTATGAAAATTTGAAAGATGATATTAATTTGCATCTCATATTATAATGTGAATATGGGATGACATTTTACTAGTGAACGATATCGAAAACTTTTAACGGGCTAGACGGCTGTTGATAAGGATCAACTTTCCCCAAGGAACACAGTTAAGTAAAATGTAAAACAAAAATTAACCTGCCCTGCCATATAAAAAGTGCCATTTAAACTGATCGGCTGTCGAAATCTTACCTATAAGACTTATTTATTTTCATATTTTCTATGTTCCTTAGGAAAATAGATCCTTTCTGAGCTTTCATCTTAAGGAAAGCGTAGTTATAGAAATATCTGCTGAGCAATGAATGGGAAGAAATTCAAATGAACAAACTAGTTTCTTTACTTATGCGTATATGTTTTATGAGTATAATACAAAGAAGAACACAAAACAGTTCACAGAAAATTAGCTAAGGGACTAAGCAGCAGGAAATCACCGTACGTAACTACGGTAATTATTCAAACAACCCTGTAAATAAGTAATTTCTTGTCATTCTGGGAAATTGTCTTTTCTCGTAAAGGAGCTAGAGAATATCTCGTTAGAAATATGCACAAAATAAGGAATTTTCTTTTCACAAAGAACACAGATGGGTTTTATTTTAAGTTGTGCGATTTCTACATTAGTACCTATATGTTGATTCGTTAAATCAGTAACTCGAGGTGCACTAAGAGGAACTTTACTTCATCGTAAGTAATAATGACTATAGTAAGATGATACCGATGAGAGGTGCTCACATTTTTACTCATTAAACATTGGAATCTGAAACCCGATGCCATGAAGAACTTTGTATGTGAAGTGTATGTGAATTACTTGTCATACTGTTTGACACCTCGATGGAACACGACCGAATTTCGTCTGAACTCCGGCGCCGTAATGCCTGCATGTGTCATTCCATCGATCTCCTGGTCGACCCAACATTGCTCGGCTTTTTTTGTTGTTAAAACGCGTTTTTTGGAATAATTAAAGTTTGATCGATCTATTCCTTTATTGCCTCGAAACTTCATTCATACAAATTATTATAAAAATCGTTTGCAATAGAGAAAATATTTACTTACAAGTTTTTTTAAGCAATAACTTTTTCCCAGGAACAAAGGTACAATAACGGAAGAATAAATTTGGACCGTCTATACAAAATGTATGAGCCGACCACGTCAATTTGTTGGGAAGGTCCACATTTTAAGGGGTTCCGTACCTCAAAAGGAAAAAACCGGAACCCAAAATAGGATCCGTATTGTCCGTCTGTCCGTCAGTCATGACCGTGGTCATGACCCTTATCTCGGGAACGCGTAAAAATATCGAGTTGAAATAACAACCATAAAATACTCAGGTCTTCAGCCGCTTGTAGTTATTAAAAAAATCAAGCTCCATACTTTAATGTTAAAAAAGTACGCCTGTTTATGCAATAGTAAACACGTGTTTTTGACCCTCTCATGGGAACCAAAATTCACAGAGGACCTACAAGAATGAAATTTGGCAAGTAGCTTTGTTTATGGAAAAATCCAAAAACGAGATGTTATATATCTAGATATATGGCTTTCTTAGGGGGGCGAAAATTAAAAAATAAATAAAATTTGGGATAATAAGTGGGGTCTCATATGAAAGGACTTGATGTGATAAAGTTACGTGCTGTGTGATTAACCTGGCCAGCCCCGAGGCAGTGCCTTTATTTTTATTTTTATTTTTTTATCCCGCCCGAGCCGGTTTTCTATTAGGACAATACAAAATTGTTATAAAAAGAAGAAGATTGCGTTATGCAAATTTCTTTTTTTTACAATGACCGATCATGACGTCAATAAGTGATAATGCTATCCTACATTGAATAAAGTTATTTCATTTTCATTTTCATTTTCGAACCCTCTGTGGTCAAGCCCAACTCGCACCTGTCCAGTTATTTTTTTATTAGTCTTTATCACAAGCTCGTACTGAGTTTTCGCTATCGGTCATTAGTGAAATTTCACCCTAGCGGTATATACAACACCACGTGGCAGTCGCAATTTGATGCAGCTAAGTATATCCGAGTCCTGCGAAACATTAAAAAACCATGCGGTGAGTGTGAGAACCGCCTAAAACCGCTTTTAACGATGGTATAACAAACATTATGTCAAGTATACGAAGGGCGTAATTGGGCTGGTTGTTTGAACAACCATACAAGTCTCTCCAGATGTGCCCATGCTCCCGAACAATCGCTCAGGTGTAGGTTTCAAAGCCCCGGGGCTAAAAGCGACCAGCCTTAAAAATAAGAAAAATAAAACTACGCAGAACGACGATAGTAAACACGAAACAACTCCATTTTCTTAACTAATAATAAACCCCCCGTTGTCTGTTTGTCATAGAGCCTTAAGGAAAACAACCCCATTAATGATTCGGTTTATTAATGTCATTAATTAATAGCTAAGCGGGGCTACTACTTGTGGTCCGTCGCTGCGTATTTTTAACACACGTCTGTCAGATGAAAAGAAATTGCAAATTTTGATCTTCAAACCATACAAATATGGCTACGGTGCGTTACAAGGGTGTTACTGTGCATAACGTATGCGTTTCTCAAGTCGTTTGACAGATGCATACGTAAACGTATTGTAGCCGCATTTTATGGGAGTAAAATCGGAATTCACAATTGCCTTTCATCTGACAGGCGCATGCGTTACGCTGCGTTAAAAAACGCAGCAACGGACGATATGCAAGGGAACCGCCTTAGAGTTACTGCTAGTAAATGTATGTACATGTAGTGACAGATACAGACGAAGAACATTTCACGTGACCTCTCTTGTTATTTTTGCGTCTGTTAAAATTTTTAGAGGACTGTCGTGCGTAACACACATGACAGAGGGTAAGAGGATGTTTGTGCAAATCAATGTACCATCTGCCACCCTACATAGACCGCCTTTGCTTGTTTTTGTTTAAAGTTTTCTTATTGTTTTGTTTCTGCTGTGTATGTTGTAACGTTGTAAGCAATAAAGTGTTGATCTATCTATCTATCTAAATTTACCAGACAGAACTGAATAGAATCGTGTTGTTTTGTAAATTTAGAAAGACTGAGGTGATAAAATGAATAGTTACAGGATCAAAACCAATAGTTTCAAGAAAATACAATTTGTATCTTGAAAACACAAAACAGATAGCAGTCTCATCTAATTCTTTCTCTAATTCAACATCTTCAAACATCTAAAACTAGAAAGAAGAATGATATTTCATAGGAAGAATCTTTATGCAATCGTGTATCCAGAACAACAGCCCAAAGCAAGTATGGCGGTTCTCCCAAGTATTGTCCGTCACTGCGTGTTTTGCGTAGCCGTATTTTTATGCCAATAAGATCCGAATTCGCAATTTTCGCATGTGTTACGGTGCGTTAAAAATACGCTGCGATCGACTTCTGACAAGTAGGAGACCCACCTGAATTCAATTAAAAATATATGACTCCGATACGGAAGCTACAAATAATGGGTAATATAATAATTGAAGCAAAGCTTGGTTTCGAGGAAGCTAGCCGTTATCTGCCTGTGTTTCCTGTTCTCTAGCTATATTCAGATATCATCATAATTAATTAAAAAGCAGCTTCATTATTAGTAAACTTAATTATTTCACACCGTCTTTCACACATTACATCGATACACAATTTTCCGAATGACCCTCAAACATTTGTCAGACGTGGTGTAAATGGCCGTTTTTTGCGGCTGTTTACGCTCTGCCTACCCCGCAAGGGATGAAAGGTGTGATATGTGTATCTATGTCTTTCACGAATCATAATAAGGTTTAACACAATAGATGTCATGTTTTCGGAATTTAAAAAAAGGTACCTCCATAAATTCTCTATCACAAAAGGGTCCAAAAATATCACGCATTTTTTTCTTTCTTAGCCTTGCTGCTTGAGCTTAAATATTTACAAGATTTAAATTAAGGTAGAACAAGGTCAGCAGTGGCGAAGCTAGGTGTGGGCAAAGTGGGCCCCAAAGCCCACGGCACACACTTGAAGGGGCCTCGCGAAGGCCCCTTTAAATGCGAAGCCCCATAATTTATCATAGAAAGCTAATTGATCCGTTCTATCCAAAGTTGATACCTAACTACCTAACGTGAACATTTTTTAGTAGCGTGATAAGTAGAGCTCGCATCGCTCGAGTTACATGTAATTTTCGACCTGTTTTACACTCACAGCTTGTGTTTAGACTCTCAGCTAATTTGTAAAGGGATAAGTTGAGTTTGGTACAATCGTGCGTGATCGTGTGGCTTGCTACTTCTTTTTCACTCTCTGGTGTTACGGCACCTCATCCTCACTCGTTTGTAGCGCGAATAAACGAGGTCGCTTCGTTCGTGATACGTGTGACTTTCTACTGTTTTGCACTCGCGGTAAGGATTCTCACACGTTTGTAGCATGACCAGTCGAACTCGCTTCTCTCGCAATACGTGTACATTTCTACCTCTCTTCTTAGGCTCTTCGGCTGTTTGTAGCGTGTCGCTCGCTTCACTCGCGATGTTTGATTTTCATTTTGTTTTTACTAGTTTGTAGCTAGTGTTTAAGCTTCAGTTTCATTTTGTAGCGTAAAGTCGAGCTCACTACGCTTGCAATTTGCCTCAGCGTATATTGTAGAGATAGCTTTGTATGCGGTACGTACGATAAGTTGTGGCCTACTTAACATTAACACTAACAGCCACAACAGTCCACTGCTGCACATTGCCCCCCCTATTGGCCTAGTTAACTGAAAAAAAGGATCCACTATTGAATCCGAATCTGCCCTTAAGGTAACCTAAGATATCCTTGTGTTTTTTCTGGATCCGCCATTGCTGCCGCCAGGCATTTATATTTTCCACTTTAAGACTAGACCATGTCGTGTCATAGAAAGGTAAAATATATATATTTTATTCAATAGATCTTGAGAAAAAGGGGCCTCGCTGATGCGACTTCGCCCACGTCTGTATTAATCCAAGCTACGCCAAAACCCTGTAGGGCAGCGTCTAAATACTGCTAAATGAGAAGATGAACTTTTAACTTAATAAACAAAGAGGAAAACGTACAGGTCTTTGAAATGTATCAACCATTAGGTTGATACATTTAAGTCGGTAGGTTTTAACATGTATTGCGGAAACAACTACATCATAACAACACAAACCGAGTATAAAATATCACCTTTTATATTTACAGCCACAACAGCCCGCTGCTGGACATGACCTTTCCCTATAGTAGGGTCTTGCTACACTCGTGGTGAGTACTACACTTGATAGGCGAGCGCAGTGCTAGGTTTTGTATTTACAAGGAACGCTGCTGTCCATTCCCCGGATAATTATTTCTTTGAAGTCACTTTTTACAACACTTATGGGAATCATTGGGGTCGTAATTACTGCTAACAAATTTGTGGTTTTTCTTCAACAAACCCGATAAGCCCCGGAAAGCAATTCGTTACTATTTCTGGTCTAAGCTTTTAAGTCTCACGATCTTCGGATAAGTCTTAGGATTTGTGAAACGACAATTATACATTCATAGAGGATCGACTTGTCATGCTGTAGTGTCATCGGGAGAATATGGATTAATGGCTATAGTCGATTTGAATATAGTGGGTGTAGAACATCCGAGTAGATATATGAAAATAACCAGTCAGACATTAAGTATTTCAGGCTTATTATTATCAATCATCTTTCACGTTTTATTAAGATGAGAGCTTCTTTGAAAGTGGCACATCTTTAATTACAACAATCTACTCTATTAGTGCTTGATAAGTTCAGTTTAGTTCAGCCGATAAGTTCTTGACAAAAACTTTAGCGCGCGATCACAGACTGTGTAACTCTCCGAAACATACTTAGATGTAGTATACCAAATTTTTAAAACACTTCTCGTGTAGAAAATACATATTTTCTTGAAAATTTGCAACATTTTCAAGCGCGGGTAGGATTTGACCTAGTAATGGCAAAAGTCGCAGGTTCAAATCCTACCCGCGCTTGAAAGTAGGTATAGTAGAGAGTTTATACCTAGGTGTAGGTACTGAAACTATTTTTGTGCTTAGAACCGCTAAAAATATGGCCTCATTTTTATGTCCTCACAAAATTTGTACTAATTAGACGTGGTACCTTCGTAGAAACTCCTACGTAGATTTTTGGTAGAAGTAGGACAAACGATGTCGTTTTCAGGAATAATTATCTAATTTACGCTTAGTTTACGTTAATGTAATATTGTAATGAATACTGAAGATGGTCGAAAAGTGCTACGCTACCACAATACAAATCGCCTACAGTCGGCGACTGTTTCAGATAATATTATTATTATTATATTATACAATGCTTAAATGTTTACAACATAAATATAAAAAACGAGAAATGTAACCAGTTTAAACAAGTAAAACAAATTCATAATAAAATGTTACCAAGTGTAGGAAATAAAAGACGACTGTCGGATACTTATATAGTCGTAAAAAAATATTAGTAGACTGAAAAACTGATTAAATTTTTATCTTGCGCGGTCACACACACCGATGATTGAATGATTTAAAATATTAAATGAGAAGGTTCTTTTAAGTTAAAGTTTGATTTGCTTGAATGGGAAACTCGAAGGCTGTTAACAGTATACCACTGAGCACGATTTGCATTCTATATGATGATTATACAAGTAGAAGAATCATTTTAAACTCTTCAAATACGTATACAGAGTGCCCACAAAACTACTCAATAAGTTACCAGTACAAAAACTGGCGAAACCGTGGCGAGAATTTATTCATAAGCTTATGATAATAATGTCACTAAAGCCACCAAAAATTGGAAAAAGTATAATTTAATAAGAAGGAATACAATTAAAGAAACTCCTGCAATTAAAAGTTAAGAGCTTTGAAGGCAATTGAATATATTTAGCGCTACGATTCAACGTATACCAAATGCGAGGCCAAAACTTTTTACGAAGGGTTTTTAATAAAAAGTTATCATCATAGTTATTTTTTAGGAAACAGTCGGGTAAAAGATAGTAACAATTTAGAAAGAGTGACATTAAAAAGTTACATACAACAACTAAAGAAAAGAGAGAAAGTCCTATCAACTTAGAAAACAACTGCGACAAATCGTAGCAAATGGCTACGAATCTCGTAGCGCCACTGGCTGTTAACTTAAATTGTGTCGCCATTGTGACAGGTCCTAAAACTGCAACACACATGTAACCTAGAGACCCTTAGTCGCTTCTTACGACATTGAAAGGAATGACATGGGTAGATGCTATTCTAAGCCGACATCACTCGGCAAAGTACACAAATATACTACAATGAAACAATTTTACACATCAACACATAGATAATTGTGTTGGTATAATATTTCTTGCAACAGAATAAGTTTGTACAATAGCTATAATTATGGAATCTGAACTTGTAAT
Source organism: Tuta absoluta (assembly GCA_027580185.1). Taxonomy (NCBI): domain Eukaryota; kingdom Metazoa; phylum Arthropoda; class Insecta; order Lepidoptera; family Gelechiidae; genus Tuta; species Tuta absoluta. The sequence goes on from JAQAHW010000005.1 coordinate 15,080,434, forward strand.
CTATTACGTAATTTATTAGGAACATTGCTACGGAAACGCGGTATCCTTAACAATAGGAGTTTTTGGAAGCGTATGAATCATTATAGTTAAGGCAAGTGGTGTTGCAGAAGTAGCGCCACTTTACGAAAAAAATCATATCTCTACTAACTTTTATATGAGGTATAATATGATTTAAACTAGCTGGTGCCTGCGAACTTCGTTTCGCTGACTGATTAATTCGCTGATTATCTAGTTAGGTCCCTGGTGTTTCACAATTTACCGCGGTAAAAAGTACTCTAGCTATTGACCAGGCTTGATAGCAATAAATTTTGTACAATCTGCATTGGGCGTAAATAAAAGAAGCTATACACAACAAAAAGTTTCATTCAAATTCGTCTAGTAGTTTCGGTGATAAGCCTGAACAAACAGATAAACCGACAGAATAAAAAAATGACTTCTAATCCCATTTTAACATCTCCTACGATTAGTTTTTCGTAAATTCGCTCAATGTACAAACACTCGGGTTTTACTGTTTTATTGTACTACCTATAGTTGTAGATAGGAAAAAAATATACAATCTAAGGAAAACTATTTACAAAAACTGAGGCTAAATATGTCCTTTGCACAGTTAGCAAGATTGAACTTTAAGATAATTATAAGATCCTACAAACTCAGTAAAATATTAGCGGAAATTTGAGTAATACCAAAAGTAGCTGTCTTTGGCACTTTCATCCAAAACCTAAATTCCAGCATATATTTTAATTTTCTGCAAGATTGTTATCTTTGGTATTGTTCACATGAAAAGATAATGTTTTTCTGTTGTAAAGTGGCGCTACTTTTGTGGCACCACTCGCCTTAAGTGTATTTCTTCTAATAAGTAGTGTGAAATTCAAGGAACCTGTTGAATCATTGATAAGTTCAAAGAATTACTGTGCAATTTTATTATCTTGATGGTGGTGCCTAATTGGAATAGCAACACTTTGTCTAACCCAGGTGTCGTAAGTTTCTTGTAAATAATTTTGCGCTGCGCTTACCAACTCGTCTGTAAATAGTCATTCGCGGAAGCCTGCGTCTAGTACCTAGTGGACTGGACGGTTGGCATTGATTCAAACTTTGATGGACTTCATTCTGAAAATAAACTAAACTATTAATTAATGCTTGCAGCAACAATTAAAAGCTCGTTGCAAGTTTTAAAAAGTTGTTACTTTACGGATTCTTGATCTAAAAATTGGTACTAGTATACTTTTTAAAATAACCTTGTAAAAAAGTAAAAAATATACAGGGTGTAAGGGGCAGCTCTCCGAATATTGACAGGGCGCATTCAGACCATGAAACTGAACAACTATATAAATATTTCAAGATTTTTTTTTTGACTTCGCATAATAAATGCAGTCAGCTGATTGAGATTTTGTATGGAACGTAATTTTTTTCTTAGTTGTTTCTTGACATATGTTTCTAGGAGAAAGTTGTTTAGTTTCATGGTCTGTATGCACCCTATCAGTATTCGGAGGGCTGTCCCTTACACCCCGTACATATTAGTTCCTATCGCGTGGCCAAGCCTTGAAAAGTTTTATGGATATAATAATGATTCTTTTGCATACCTTTATGAACATATATTTATGAATAGACATCCCATGGTAACTATTTGGCCACATAAAAAAAACTATATACCTCTATGTAGACATAATACATATCCATCCGGCTTAAAGGGCAGGCAGCCAAAAATAGTTCTTAATCGTATCAAGCACAGTTGAATAGCATATCTGTGCAATACGTATGAGAATTTCATGTTGTAATGTCAAATTTTTATAAAACTTCTTTTTAAGGCAGTAAGTATACACAAACTATCGACCTCGGCAGTAAGTATACACAAGTTATGCGATGAACTAACTATAAAGTATAATCTTACTAGAACTTCTTTTAAAACTGTTTTCCTGTCTCCAAAAGAATATAAGTTGTAATTGAATTGCATTGATAGATGCGTATTTTTAACCTAGTTACAGAGTTTCATATTATAATTGTAGAGAGATGACAATGACAACTTTGGCGGAAAATCGATGATGTATATGAAACAATCAAATTCCACAACCAAACTATTATACACTAGCGATACAGGTGTCGACCCTTAAGTCGTAAAATTAACATTTATGTGACAAATTTCCGCGAAAAACAATAGGTAGGACCTAATGCTGTCAAATAAATCAAACTTGTTATCTACTTGGGAAATATGACCATTGAAAAAAAGAGTTTCTTTTAGTTTTCATGTCTGATTATACTAGTACTAGCGGCTCACCCTGGTTGCTCCTGCTGCAAATTTAATTAGTTTTAAAATACTGTATTCTGTTTAATTCTTGAATTCACTCAATCATAACTGTTTTCACGTAGGAATAAGACAATTTTCTGGCGTGTATTATACTATATCTAAACCCTCCTCCTTTTGAATCACTCTATACATAAAAAAACACATCTGTTAAAAAAAAACACAATCCGTTGCATGGTTTAGAAGAATCCGCGATCGCGTATTTTATTTTGTGGTACAAAACATTTGCAAGATATGAAGATTTTGAAAAAAATACTGTATCTCTGGTTAACCGAGTAAAAAAAACAAACTTTCCTCCTGGTGAGCATGCTTTGAGAACCCTGAGGGCGGTGATCAATTTAGGTTGACTTTTTGCTGTACAAATAATGTACAGAAATTGTACTTAATTTGTACTACTGAAAAAAATTAAAGAGTCAGCGTTGTCCATAACAGACAGATAGAGAAACGTGAAAGCGACTTTATTTACAGTAATAATTACATACCTTATTCTGTATAGTTTTTTCCAGAAGTAAGTAGGTACTTAGTTGGTTTTGAGAAAAGCAAATTTTTTTGGTAAATTCTTGACTTTACACTCTTGAAAGATGCTTTTATTATTTACCCAGAAGCTTAAGACGACACTGGCATTATATGTAAGTCTATGGGCTTTACCATACAATGAAAGACATATTATTTATAACATTGATCTACACAACAAGCCATAGAAATCACAATAATTTGATAATATATTATGTAAAAACATCGAGCATAGAAACATAAACTTATGCAGTTCAATTTAAGTACAACAGACCAGACGCTTTGTGATTTATTTTTGAAGTCTTGACTTCTATAGTATTTATACAAAGTGGTACGATATAACGTACTATATTCAGGATACAGATTTTTTCTTCTTTTCGCTCGGGACACCGAGTCGTCCGACGACCTGATGATCCCTAGAGTCAGAGTTTTTTCAACCGCCTACTACTATTAATAGGCCTCTGACATAGTTGTGTTACGACCGCCGTCTAAGTAATCATAGACAGCAACCGGGACCAACGGCTTAACGTGCCCTCCGAACACGGAACAATCATCCTTTTTCAGACAGGTTTAGCCTGCAATTTCCTAAGCAGACTGAGAACAAATTCACAAAGTGATAAATATCAGCTTTCTGAGTGCCCCACCGAGAATTAAACCCGGAATCTTTGCGTCGTCGCAGGCAGTCGCAAAACGAAACTATAGAATTTATTAGAATTGACACGTATTTTCGAAGGTCCCTTACCTAGGTTCTTATTTCAGTCCACCCTAACTCTATCTAGACGTGTGATATTTTAAGTAGATCGTGGTAGGTATAGTAAAACTTTTCGAGTGATACAAGTGGGATAAAATTTCAAAAGTAATAATTGGGTTTTACTTAGTCCTAAACCTTTTTTGAGCATAAAATGTTGTAACAGTTAAAATAGTCTCAATTCTAGCAAAACAATCTTCTAACTTACCTTAAATTTGCGCCGTCACTTTCCTTCAGATAAGTTTACAAAAGGATAGAAGATATATACGTCGTGTCATGTTTGAAAATTTCAATAGGTTTTCTCCATTTCTAGTCAATTTATACGCCATTTTTTTCGTCGTCGCGTTATTTTGAAAGATAACGCGGCGACAAATAAAATTAAAAGACATGACGTGACTTAGAGTACTTTTTATTATTTTCAGAGGGAAAGTGACAAAGCTAGTTTAAGATGAGTTAAGAGAACTTATTTCCCGAATTGAGTCCAATGATTGGCTTATGGGCGATTTGAATACTGATTTCTGTACAAAGTACAAATAGTCAACATAATTGCATACTGTTTTTTTTACGGGATGTTAAAGAAATTTTTCAGTTTACACCCATGTTTCCGGATAAAGGGGTTCAGTTTCATGGGCTGGTGTACTTAAATGTTGAAATATCACATTTTTTATACTTTTTCAGAATCGTATCATATCGTCCTTGGACTTCAATGCCCAGATAGCTTTAATATATGATGATTTTTTATTAGTGACCGATAGTAAACACTCAGGACGGGCTGTTGATAAGGAACAACTTCCCCGAGAAACATAGGTCGAAATACGAAATAAAAATTGGCCCTCCCATAGACAATTGCTGATCAGCAGATTTAGGTAGCTATGGAAACTCAAAATATTTTTGCCATATTTCAACCTATGTTCCTTGTAGAAAGTTGCTCCTTATCACCACTCCGTCTTGAGATTTCACTATCGGCCACTAGTAAAATTTCACCCTAAATATCGATGTTCCTAACGCTCCCAAAAAATATTTTAGTTTATTATCAAATCATTTTGATTTTAAAATGATCAATCTGCTTTCACTATTGTGGTAGGCACTACTGAGAATAACAGCAATAATTATACACTGGATGTTGAATTGCTAAAAATACAATGTAAAACAAAACATAATCTTTTTTAAAGAAGTTTGTGTTATTGACATTATCTACTATTTTTAGTTTTGTGTATTTGTGATAAGTTGACATTATTGTAAAATCTTTTTTCAGATGTTTTATAAATCTAATTTAATTAATCTAGTAAATAAATAAACTATTCTGGTTATGACTTATAAGTAAATTTTTCTTCGCTATTTCGCTGCACTCCGTGTGCGAGCGATTGCAAATATAATTTCAAGTTTGTCTTACCTGGAGCATCAGGAAAACTCAAATGCATCACTAGCACAACTCGAAAAATCAATTTAAAAAACCAAAAGAAATCAATAATAACAGAGAAAATTGGACAACCAGTTGTTTTTCCGTAAATATGTACGTCATTAAAAGGCACTTTATGTGTTAGCTCATCTTCTGACTAACTGACCTCAAAAAAAGAAAATATTTTTACATCTTCCTTCTAACGAAGTGCCATTATAAGTTCATCTAAATTAGATGTTTCAATCATGCTCTTACAGTACCTATTAATTTTTACACTGAGAAAATATTTCTAAGAAAATGTTCTATCGGGTAGAAATACCATTATTCGGCAACGTAACAACAAATTAAAAAAAAAAACTTTCAAATTCGTGTAGGATCCTTTGTAAAGAAAAAGAAAAAAGAACATCACTTTTCGAAAAAAGAAACGTGCGTGAACTTTGAAACTAACCGGCCAGTACGAGGGCGAGCGCGGCGGCTGTCGGCGCAGCGTGCATGGTTGCGGCTGAATGGCGCGCGGAATGGAACGCGGTGCCTTATGTACGTACGCACGCCGTGTACTCGTAGTACGCCCCAGAAGTGCGCCCCAAGGGGGTAAATAGACGCGTTTACAACGAACAGGTTGACAGTTTTCATTGCATTATGTTTCAATTTAAGTAATCATTGTTTTTAGTATACCTCTATATTAAATTAACTTTTAGAAAACCCAGCGGGCGAGCGTTCGAATTATTCAAACTTTACATGATGAGGAACAATCCCTTACCTGCTATTATGATACTTTTTGTTTATTGATCAGTTTGTCAAATTTTTACAAGTGTGGGGTTTGCGGTCTGAACTGATCAATCTGATTGTCTGTAAGGAAGAAGGTTCCATGCCTCTGAACGGAGGGGACGCTTCCGGGATCGGTTGCTGTCTTCGATATTTTCGGATGGTTCACAACAATCGTCTATGTCAGAGGTCGACTAGAGTGATCCAAAATCCGAACTATTTCCTATATCCAGTTTAGTTCTGTTTCCTATAACAAATAATACTTTTCATGCCTTTACATACATAGAAACATCAGCCTATTGAGTATGCCTTTATTTAACTAAGTATAAATATTTCACAATAAAACAATTTTAAACGGATTTAAGTTGTGTTTATTTTGGATTTTACAATTCCTACGTTTCGAGCTCTTTACAGAGCCCGTGGTCATAAATATTTCGCCTAAATCGAGACTTTATTAAGTACATTAGCTGTCAAATTGGCAGTGATTCCACGCTCATGGTAGGCTTCTGCCTTAATAAATGTGCATCTAGATAATATCAGCGATGAATATGAGTTCAGCTACTTATTCAGTATTGGAAAATAAGAGCTACGAATTTTTATATCTGATCCGCAGCAGTTTACGTCTATGTTCCAATCCCGTAGCGCCCACGAACCGAAGACAACAATGTGTAACCTTTATTTATGACTAATAATACTAATTTTTTTCACCCATACATCACAGCTTGGTATTCATTGCGTAAACCCCATGGCTTTCAGCGATTCCAATCATTCGTGTTGCGATAATCTTTTAATCGGTTTTAATTTAAAGCGGCCATTAGAAATGGATTTGCTCGTTTGCTCGTGTTGTTTGCGGGTATGTGACGTCACAGCCCTCGATGATCACAACATACCTGGCTAGTTCTCTTCGAAACGCGTTCTCCTGATAATTCCGTCATCATTTTTCAAATTATGTTTTTTGGTATTTTGGGGGCATTGCGTCATACTTTAGAGGAATACAGATAAAATTATGTGAAAGGCCCGCTTTTTGGTCGAGTAATTACAAAGTTATAGCTAGCCCACTATTAGCTGTGATGGAATCAAGAGAACTGTATTCGGTGTATCACGGATCTAACAAATATGGTTCAATTGGCCTTGTTCATTAGTATTAACACGCGTAACATATACATACACATTAATTATTGTGGTATAATGAAAAATTTAAAATCCATTTTGAATTTGAATTAGATTTTCATGAAGAAAATTGAGTCCCACTATTGAGGTGACGGATCTGATAAAAATGCCCACGATTTGGGTGACGGATCTGATAAAATGTAGTAGCGTTTTTGTAAAACATAGTTTTAGTTTGTTTATTTTATAATAAAAAGGAATATATAGTAGTAAAAGAAGTGAGAAAAAGTAAATCAATGAAATAAAAGGATATGTTTAAATCTGAATATTTATTTTGAATGATTTTTTTGGGCTTGTGCTTCTGGTTGTTTACATCAAATACTCCAAACCTTCCATGTCTATTTGCTAGCAGAAGCTACCCATCAGGATAAACAACTTTTGCTTTGATGCCATATCTGTATCTCCTATAGTTTAGGTGGGCTCCTGGTGGTGCACCTGGTGGTCTTTATCAGGTACTCCAAACCTTAGAACTCTATATGCTTGCAGAAACGACCCATCAACCTGAACAACTTTTGCTTTGGTGCCATATCTGTATCTCCTATAGTTTAGGTGGGCTCCTAGTGGTGCACCTGGTGGTATACATCAGATACTCCAAACCTTCAAACTCTATAAGCCAGCAGAAGCGACCCATCAAGCTAAACAACTTTTGCTTTGGTGCCATATCTGTATCTCCTATACTTTAAGACGGCTCCTGGTGGTGCACCTGGTCGTCTACATCAGGTACTCCAAACCTTCAAACTCGATATGCCAGCAGAAGCGACCCATCAAGCTGATCAACTGTTGCTTTGGTGTCATATCTGTATCTCCTATAGTTTAGGTGGGCTCCTGGTGGTGCACCTGGTGGTATACATTAGGTACTCCAGACCCTCAAGTGATAACAAAAGGTAGCCTATGTGTTAATCCATGTTACCTCGATATGTATGCCAAAGTTCCTGCAAATCGGTTCAGTAGTTTTTGCGTGAAGAAGTAACAAACATATCGCATTTATAATATTAGTAGGAAGGATATATTAGTAAAATATAAACAATAGACCCAACCGTGGGCACCGATTTAGTCCCACTTTTACCGAATCTCTTAATTCCATCATCACCTTATCAGATCCGTCATTGCACTGATGACGGAAAGTGATGGATCTAATATGAGGGATCTGATAACCAAAGCATATTTTTTGGCTTTGTGGCAAACTGATAGCAAGCAAGTACGAATGTTACACACAATGACCTTCAATTAGCAGTGGCACATCATATTCCATTGAAAGAAAAACTCATATTTACATAGAATTAGAGAAAATCGCAATGAAAGGTATAGCAAAATCATGAAACAAAATGACAGATCTGAAATGTCTTAGCTTCTTGTGCGGATTTCCATTAATTTGCAACGTGTCTGCCTCGTTCAGATCCTGGGAGGTAACTAAGGTAACGTGCAGGCAGGGTTATCATACATCTCACTCTAACTGTTAACGAATGACAAGCGCCATAAAGGGTGCGTTCGGATATGAGACGAGTTCTTGACACCAATGATTAAACGAGATTATCTATGGCAAAATTACTTTTCAATCACTATCAAATGTCACCATATGATACTCTCCATCACTATCCAACTATGTAAGTAAACCTATGTACGTATGACCAAAACACAAGATTTAATTCAGTTTCACTTTGCAAAATAGGGTTGGACACCACCTACGGAATCTAGAGAACGACGTTTTAAATAATTATTTACAATTATCTATAATAATTACAACCATTTCGTGAGTTTGCTTAAGGAATTAAAGGTCTTTACTTCCAAATAAAAAATCCAGAAAAATATATTATCATCAGATCAATATGTTTTCTGGTGCCACTCATCAGTTCCCTCATCAATGAGAACTAGCCACCTACTCAAGGTTTAAATTAAACTACTACCCCACGCAAGAACCGATGGTATAATGGCTGTAGTATTTGACAGTTGTCAGATTCATGATAATACTATGACAGATGGTCATATATTTTGTATGGATATATATTTTGTGTTTATAATTGAAGAACCAAGCTTTTTTAAGAAATGAACAGAAATTAAAGGTAAATGACCTTCAAAAATTGAATTTTATATTAAACTACCGTTTCCGCCCGCGGTTTTACTCGCACATTAATTTTTTCGTAGGTAAGGAACGGACAAACCTACTAAAAACTTTATTATTTTTATCTCCTTCGTGTAATAACAAAAAATGATTTTATAACAGGTAGCAGGTCAATGACGAAAACTTATAATATTATGGTAAAACATCACTAATATTACTAATTTCATTAAAAAGTCTAATAGGTATTTATCCCGTTGCATTAAAAAATAAAATATTTTCAAATATTACTTAAACTAAAAAGGACTCAAGAAAATGAAATATGGACAAACTGCTAGTTTTTTGCTTCTAGGTTTGCATCGTGAGTACGTATGTAAAAAACATTGTTTAAAACATTGAAAACGTTTGTTTTATGCATCCATTATAAATACTGATGAGACAAAAAAAACTTTTTATTTGACATAGGTACTCATCTTTTAATTTAACATGACAATACTAGAATTATTATTAAAAAAAATCTTTTTAATAAATATCGATGTTAAATTAATTTATTTCTACGTCCATTAATAACATATCGTATTTATGTTAATGATTTAAGAATCAGTGCGTTAGCAATTCTAGGCGGTAACTAAGAATAATGTCAAATTAATTTTTAAAATATATTTCACCACTTTTTTGTTTGTTTATGTATAGGGCTTCAGTAGCAGCCATACATTATTACCATAAGTGATCCCATACAAAGAATCGTACATTTCCAACTATATTCTATGACGCAAATCGGTAATTTTACTCAACCTAAAAAAGCACTGTCACTTTCCCTCAAATAGGTTTAATAAAAATTATAAGATATCTATATCATGTTTTAAATTTTTTAGTCGCCGACATGTCAAACGCCGCCGATCAAAAGTGGCCAGCTGATTGGAGTTTCGAATTGTCAGTGAATATTTAACAAACTCTCCAAAGAAATAGGGAGCCATTTGACTGGCCCGATGGCGTTGCGGATAGTACCCCGGCCTGCTACGCCAAGGGTCGTGGGTTCTATCCCCACAATACAAAAATAATTGTTAAGTCATTTTAGATATTTGTGTATAGTCTGGGTATTTTTAATATGTATTTATTTACAAAAAAAGTATATAGGTAGGTATTATTATCAGCTATCTATTTCCCATAGCTAAGTTTGGGGCTAGATGGCGCTGTGTAATTTGTCAAGGTTATTTATTTATTATTTTCCCGGAAAATTAGGTTTTTTAACCAGTTATAACCTCCTAACCTAACAAGACAGGGAATAATAGTTCTTTCTACACGCGCGAACTTCCTACTACGTACGAACGAACTTTCTTCCAAGTGATAGATAGTGCTTTATGCTACACCTACGACAATCAAAACATAACAACAGTTCATAAAAACTGAAATTAATGCCACGAAAAATCTAAAGTAAATTCCCGCGTTCGAGTAATTATCTTTTTAAAAGCAAATGCATTTTGTCAATTCAGCCAATGTTTCATTCTGCCTGATATCACCTTCCGTTTTACGAAAGTTGCATCTACTCCTGACAGAAGAAAGTGATTTGTATGGATTATTCCTTCCCGCTTATTTGAAACGTGAACAATATCTCACGTTCCTCTAGTGCTTTATGCTACACCTACGTCCTACGACAATAAAAACATAACAACAGTTCATAAAAACTGAAATTAATGCCACGAAAAATCTAAAGTAAATTCCCGCGTTCGAGTAATTATCTTTTTAAAAGCAAATGCATTTTGTCAATTCAGCCAATTTTTCATTCTGCCTGATATCACCTTCCGTTTTACGAAAGTTGCATCTACTCCTGACAGAAGAAAGTGATTTGTATGGATTATTCCTTCCCGCTTATTTGAAACGTGAACAATATCTCACGTTCCTCTAGTGCTTTATGCTACACCTACGTCCTACGACAATAAAAACATAACAACAGTTCATAAAAACTGAAATTAATGCCACGAAAAATCTAAAGTAAATTCCCGCGTTCGAGTAATTATCTTTTTAAAAGCAAATGCATTTTGTCAGTTCAGCCAATGTTTCATTCTGCCTGATATCACCTTCCGTTTTACGAAAGTTGCATCTACTCCTGACAGAAGAAAGTGATTTGTATGGATTATTCCTTCCCGCTTATTTGAAACGTGAACAATATCTCACGTTCCTCTAGTGCTTTATGCTACACCTACCTACGACAATAAAAACATAACCAACAGTTCATAAAAACTGAAATTAATGCCACGAAAAATCTAAAGTAAATTCCCGCGTTCGAGTAATTATCTTTTTAAAAGCAAATGCATTTTGTCAATTCAGCCAATGTTTCATTCTGCCTGATATCACCTTCCGTTTTACGAAAGTTGCATCTACTCCTGACAGAAGAAAGTGATTTGTATGGATTATTCCTTCCCGCTTATTTGAAACGTGAACAATATCTCACGTTCCTCTAGTGCTTTATGCTACACCTACGTCCTACGACAATAAAAACATAACAACAGTTCATAAAAACTGAAATTAATGCCACGAAAAATCTAAAGTAAATTCCCGCGTTCGAGTAATTATCTTTTTAAAAGCAAATGCATTTTGTCAGTTCAGCCAATGTTTCATTCTGCCTGATATCACCTTCCGTTTTACGAAAGTTGCATCTACTCCTGACAGAAGAAAGTGATTTGTATGGATTATTCCTTCCCGCTTATTTGAAACGTGAACAATATCTCACGTTCCTCTTTATGTTTGAAAAAGGCATATGGCACTTTCTATGTAGGTGTAGTATAAAGTAAATTTAATTTATTTATAAGAATGTTACGTATCATTTCAGTATAAAGCTTCTCTGTACGTGATTCTCATTCTTGAGCTCATTTGAATGGGATAGGTATTTAATGACTGCTATCGACAAAAAATAATAATATTATATTAAATTATAACAGCACATACAGTACAGTCAGTTACAATTTGAAAATTTTATGTAACCTGGTACTCGCATCCTGGACGACGAAAAATAGTTGATAAACTTTTTCGATTCTGTCATTTAAAGTACATGCCATTTAAGTCTGTTTTTTGTGGGCGTTTACGCTCTGCCTACCCCGCAAGGGATAAAATGCGTGATATGTGTGTGTGTGTTGAATTGTTCTAAATTTATTATTGGTTATTTGTTTACTTACACGAATGACACTCAATATAATAGCAAACCGATAAGTTTTTTTTTGTATTATATCAAACTAACATAATTAATTTGTAGCAAACACAACGTGAAACGGAACCTGTGACAAAACTATGGCTGCCGCCAGCCATATTGAAACGTCACATTTTCAGTTTGGCACAGCGCCCTCTGGTTTGACATTCGGAACTATCAACAGAACTGTCAACAGAAAAACTCCCATTGTAGGTGCATCAAAAAATACATGAGTAAAAACATAATTATCCTTGTTCCACTGGCAGCACTTACAGCCGGTGCATGATAAGCCGAATTTGACAATAGGAGATTACCACGAGTTTACAAATTAACATAGATAGGCACAAAAATATCGAGGCACACGTCGCCGCACCAAATTGCGGCTGCCACAGGTAGTAATTTGTTTGGTCGCTGTCACGAAGCACAATGCCATCAATTCGGGATGTAAATTCTCTTGACTTACCTTAAATTAGTGCGGGTTAAAAAAGGATAGGAGGTTTCTAAGTTCTGTCATTAAAAATGTCAATGGGTTCTTCGCAATTTCTAGTCAATTTAGTCACCATTGTTTTCATCGTCACCTTATTTTGACAGATAACACGTATCTTGCGTCAAATTAGGTATTAAACATGACGTGACCAAGATTATCTCCTATCCTTTAACCTATTTGACAGAAAGTAGCAGCACATACCTATTTAAGGTAACTTAAGAGAGTTTGTATCCGGTGCTTGTGCGATTCACCATAGACGAGAGCATAGAAAATCGCTATGAAAGTTAGTTCAGGGGCTTTATGAAAATTCTTTCGTTGAATCATATCATATCGCTCAACGAAACAATGAGCTTAGCCCGCTGAGCAACTGTGAGACTTCTTATGAAACCAATAGTAAGCAACAACGTCTTGACATTTAAATATAGCTTGACAATGGGCCACAGTTGCCACAAGCAATGTAGAAACACCTAAGTAAAGTACGTGAGCAAAATAGTGACTCGCAAAAAACGTTTTCTCACAAACTTTAAAGTTGCAAAACTCTGACAAGTGCGACTTTTTAGGGTTTCGCAGTCTACTACAAACCTTTATCATTTCGTCAACTTTGTCTGTATGCCCAGCCTTGATACCTTCGTCAGTTTTGCACCCATTATTATCGAGTTAGATCAAATTGACGCAATTTCAGAAACATAAACAAAACACAAGTTTTTGGACCCGTCCCAGATAAATGAAAGAGATGCAAAAAAATACGACTAAACTAAGAAAAAAAATTGAGTTTGGTACCATTGAATAAATAGGTCTTGTAAAAAAAAAGCAACAAAAAAAATCGTAGCTCACTCATAGTTTCAGAAATATTGTGAAATTATTCGCAAATGTACCAAACTTATCAAGGTAACAATATGATTTTTATAGAATTGAAATAAGACTTCGAAACCCTTTATTCGGGCGTGTCCGACACGCTTATGGCCGTTTATTTTAGTACAAAGATATCTGTGTTAGCCACGGGACGAAATAATTTTCTGTGAAGTAGGTAACTTTTAGCGAAATAAGAGTTCACAAGATTTTGTGGTACCACAGTGAGTACCACAAGATTTTTCCGCAATATTTACCTACTAGAAAATGTTGAGAAATGAAACTTGCTACCTAGATGTTCTACAACTTCACCCATTATACTGTGTCCTAGAAGTAAGCTTAGAATTTACACGAGCTGCGCGAGCTTTTTTTAGATAAACTTGGGGTCGTTCATTTATTTCGTATGGCGATTTAGGGGGGCAGGAGGTCCAAACAAGTCTTACTTGTGAGAAATGAGAAGAGGTCCAAACTGTTTTTACGTAAGATCACAAAATTAGGCAAAATTCCCCTGAAATTCACATTTTGAATAAAACATTCTGTTGAACGGATTAACTTAAAAAAATATATGTTTTTATCACTTAAACATTAATTTGTTTCAAATATTTCTTTGTTATCGTACTGTCCTTATGTAAGTTTTAGGCGGGGTGTGGGAAGTAAATCCAAGTCTAATGTTTTCCTACACAGGGGGGAGGGGGATCAAAATTGGTCAAAACTTAATTTAGGGCTTCGGAATAAATTAACGGTCCGCTAGGCTCACACCTCATTTCTCCATAAAATCATAACTGTATTTTTTTTTAATTTGCAAAAATTTGTGTTGCTACTACTTGTCCTGGCTTTATATGCCACAAAAATATTGATTCTCGCACTACCGACGGGTTGGCTGGAAGAGATCTCTTCTTAGAGATAAGCTCGCCTTTGCTCACACTGTTTGTACATTTTTCGTTTGTTTTTATGCAATAAAGGATATATATATATATATATATTTGCTATTATTTGTTACCTACGCTTCTTCTTCGCTTTCTTGCTTGGGTCTACGGTTTGAGTTTTGGAGCAGAGTGTGGTGTTTCGGACACGGTATGTATATCCTTTTGACTCTAAGAATGCTCTGCTCCATTGTTCTGTGATACACCTCGCGTCGAAACTTCTGCAGAACGGTATTTCTCCGCTCTATAAGTGAGAATGGACAAGATGCACAAGTCAACGAGTTTGCGTTTTAAGCAAAGTGGGAGGTGTCTCTTCATTGAGACTTTCATGGACCGGAAGCTCCTCCAGGCATTTTCTATTTGGCGATAAATTTCATTATATTGCCGGTTTTGGAAGGAAACTATTTAGACCAAGTAAATGTACTCGTCGACATTTTAATTTCTACCCGTGTACTTCTCTTCTATTTGGCACTGTTGGTAATGGTCTTTGTTTTGGACGAGTTCATAATGAACGACTACAAGGCTTGCAGTGTAAAGGCTTTCAAGAATGCGGCCAAGAGCAAGCAGTTCTTCCTAATCTCCTGTTATTCCCATCGATCTATTAAGGCAGCTCCAACCGTCTGATCTGCCTGTTCGAAATTCAAAAGAAAATCAGAAGTTATGCCCGAGCTTGCCACAGAGTATAAAGGGTAGGTGTATTTTTTTATAAATGGGTAGCTGAAGTGTAAAATTGAGATATATTTCTGAAGTCATCTCATGCAACCCTTTTATTTAATACCGAACACAGTAGGATCAACAACAACTATTTTTAGTGCCTTAAAAAATCGAACGTCAACCATCTTGAAACCTGATTCTGTTAATTTCTCCAACGAAATTACAATACTAACTGGAAAATGAGTAAACCATCATAACGACACAATTACTAGGTGTATTAGGATTGTATGCACTTACAGTGCCACAGTAAGTGCATAAAATATTAATTTAAGCAAGCTTTATCATGGTTTGAATTCCTACTGCAATAAATATGGACTCACCAAAATATTTAGTTGTTAACTACTTCTACTAGATGTCGCTTCGAGACGAGCATCAAGAGATTGAAAATTTAGCAGCGGTAGCCGAGGCATTCATAGTCCCAGCCGCCGCAAAAACAATTTGGGTAACTAGGCGGTTAGGTTGTGTGCGGGCCGCTCGGGTCAAGTGTGGTTTAGCTATTTTCCCGCGTTAAAAAGTAGCCTTTGTTCTCTTTTACCGTTGTATCTATCTTCGTGCCGAATTTCAAAATTTCTTCAGTGTTTTAAACGTGAAAGCGAAGCAGACACATGGAGTAACTTACGAATTTATATTGCCGAGTCAAACTCCTCCAATCTGTAGGCCTCGCCAAGCCTCCTATACATACTTTGTGACCATAAACTCGAAGCCAAATCCTAAACCTACATACAATATGTATATACTAAACCTAGCAGGCATTAATTATTATCCTACTTACGTCCTACGGTCGCCCAAAGTTCACCTATTGTGACGTAGGAGGATGTATAAAATAAGCCGTTGTATTGAGTGACACTTCGGTCATCTCATCTAAGTAATTAATCTTTTGGTTGTATAAGTTAGTCAGCATGTTTTGTGTATTTATTGGTTGTGTGGAAAACTGAGTTGTCCTCGTTGCACGAATTCCCTGCTAGGTTGAGTTAGAGATGCCAGAGTACCCTTTGAATGGGAAATTTTCTAGACAATCTTCAAGTGTACTTAGATGACGCTAAGCTTAACCAAAAAAGTTGCTTTCCATAGAAACGTATGTAAAAACGTTTGTCATAATTTCAACTTAGAACAACGCCATCTGGTATGACTT
The DNA here is from genome assembly GCA_027580185.1 of Tuta absoluta. Lineage (NCBI taxonomy): Eukaryota > Metazoa > Arthropoda > Insecta > Lepidoptera > Gelechiidae > Tuta > Tuta absoluta. The sequence continues at coordinate 15,096,670 of JAQAHW010000005.1, forward strand.
AGAACTGTCAGAAGAAAAGTCCCTTGATCTAGTTACTTACGACGAAAATGTATTTCTTGAAAAATAAATAACGTCAGACATACATACTCTTTGATTGCATCACTTTTCTTATCCCTATTCAGCGGTCTCCGCGGATCTCACATCATGGGGAAAATGATCCTGTTTGATGGATAAAACTAATTTATGCCAGCAAAGTTTTTGTTCTTTACACCTCGTATTCCTTACCTTCATTTTATTTTAGGTCTAATTTTACACTTTATATATGTATAGTACAATATACATACTTACATAATAAAATAATTCAAATAAAATATATCTTTTTACCAAAATATTGCCTCCAATAAGTTGATAACTACGTGCGTTAGCTACCCAAGTAGTATGTACCGAAGTCACCTACCAGCACCGAATCAAACGTAGCAAATCGGTTATTGGTGGCGATACCCATACCAAATCGTCAAAAAATTATATGACAGCTAGCGCAACTAATTTGTTTCGCATATTCTAGCAGTTTATTCAGTAAATTAAAATATTTTCTGTAAAATATTGGGTGCCCCTTGGAACGCATAACATTTTTACTCCTACTTGCATGAGCCATAAAATTTTCGGCAGTCATTTTGCATAACTGGACATTGGCATACTTTTTATAGCCATATTGATATAATATTTCCATAACAATATTTATAATTATGTTTACCATAATCTTATGACAAATCACTAAATAGTGTAAAATGAAGTCACTTCCCGTGTCCCTATGTCCATATAATATCTACAAAAGTACGCAACGGATTTTGACGCGGATTTCTTTAGAAGATAGAGTGATTCAAAAGAAAGGTTTTTATGCGTAATTCATGCGGGGTAAAGGTCTTTTACTGCGGGAAAACGGATAGCAGCAGTAAACGCTTAAAAGCTGATACCAAATGAGTTGCGAATTGTTTAAGTTAAACATAATCAATCAAGAATTAATATTACAGGCAGTGTTTAAAAATAGGTCTGTTAGGCACGACCTGACCTAACCTGGTGTAATGACGCCAGGTTAGGTAAGGTTTAAACCGTGACCACAACGCACGAGTCAAGCGAGCGGAGGTAGCGTGCCGCTGCAGAGGCCGGCGAAGTGCCAGAACCGAATCAGGGCATGATAATGTTCCATAAAAGTTTCTTAATAAGTTTCTTCAATTCTTACCTATACATATTTAGTGTGAAATTAGTAATTATAAGACATACTTTAACCTAACCCAGATTAATAGTACAGTAGGTAAGTTTTATGTTAGTGCAATCAAGTAAAGGCAAGTTAAATGTTTTTGAACGAACTTTATAGGTGAGCCGTGTATGTAATGATAATGAATAACGTTTGTCAGATAAAACAAAAAATGTGAAACGTTTTTCATTAAAAACTAGTACGCCAATTAAATACAGAGTTCCTTCTCAATTTTGTTATACGTTACAATATTATGGTTAATGTTTTTATGAATACATGTTTGTCAATGGTATGGGGAAGAAAATTTGCCTAATCATTTATGCCAAGTTATACGAAAAGATGTTTATGCCAAATTTAGTTGTAAATGCGTTGTAAAAAAAAGACATTTAATTTCTGCGAGTTTTCAAAATTTGTACACCTAACACGAGAAATGTTTTTAAAAATTCCGCATTCAGCACAAATCCGCAGATTAACAGACAAATAGATAAAGAGACTAACAGACCAAATTAAAAAAACGTTGCCTTCAGTTAATTTTTGTTAATTTATTTGCCATGTACAGACAGCGACCCGTCAAAGTTTCATTATATAGATAGATGAAAGCAAGCCTCTTAATGTAGTCCGTAGAGAACGGCGTATACCCAACTATTTTATTAAACAAGTACGATACTGAGTGTAAGTTAGTGACAAAATCCTTGCATCTGAACCAGGGTCTATAAATATTTATAATAAATATATAATTTTTATGATATTTATCGGATGTATACCAAGCAATCGCAACCCTTATTACTAATAAATTTAATTCTTTGTCAAACTTGTAAAATTTTATTATTAAGTATATTTATTCCACGATAATTGATTTTTAAATTATGACTCCTTATTAATAGTGTATTAATTCTGAAAATTTTGCATAATGGTCAAGCGTGTAGGTACATTTTATAAGTCGACCATCTGTCATGATTTGCCTTAAATCAACCCTTTACCCCACACACACTAAAAACGGAAATTAAGTACCTACCGAAATAAAAAAATAAAACAAAGCACTACTTTAAAAAAGTATTTATTAAAAATTAATTTAAGAATGAAGGAAGGGAAATATTTACATCAAACTATTTGTGTATTTCTTGTAAACATTTGAACTTAATCGCGGGTTTTGAAATAAAACAAACTAGTGACATCTCTCCGCGGCAATTTCGGATGATATAACCTTAATAGTTCCATGATTAGTCACCGAAATATTTTGATATATTATATCGGTACACCATCCCTTACACCCTGTATAAGCGTAATATTAACAGAGAAAATAGCTATGAATATATATACTCGTAGAACATAGTTATATTCAAATCAGTCGTGTAATCGTCTACTACTGGCCAAGATGTCAAATTTTCGCCACGCGGTTTTCATTGTTACAATTCTCGGTATTTTTAATGTAACTTCTGCAAACATCATAACAAGCGGCATTTCAAAAGCAGTCGACGCCATTGGCAACGCATTGCACCTTAACTCAAGTCAGTGTATTCTTCCAGAAGCACTTTGCGACGATGAAGATCGAGGTAACCTGGAAGAAATTCTAAAGACGGCACCAAACCTGAAAGAAGACATAGCTAAATTAGAAAAGACTGATTTTTTGGCGAAATATAAAGCGGGAGAGAAAAATTCTGACAAAGATTTGCCATTCACTCAGTTGGTCGCTAAGTACGGATACAATCTGCAAAATTTTACGGTGGAAACTGAAGATGGTTACCTGCTTGCTTTATACAGAATTCCAGGAAAAGGAGATCCTGTATTGCTAGTGCAAGGTATTACGCTTAGCGCTGTTGACTGGTTTACCGGTGTACCGGAGAGCTCTCTACCGTACCTGCTAGTAGACCGGGGATACGATGTGTGGGTTCTCGACAATCGTGGAACCACTAAGGAGTCACAACGACACGTACGATTAACTCTACCAGAAGATGGTGACAAATATTGGGACTTCTCTTTCGATGAACTCGGCCGTTACGACCTACCAGCCACAATTGATCTTATATTGAAGGAAACAGGTAAACCCAAAATGAAGATCGTCGGGTACTCACAGGGTTCTGCCATCTTCTACGTGATGGTTTCAGAACGGCCAGAATACGCTGAGAAAATTTCACTGATGGTATCGCTTGCTTCAGTCGCTTGGCTTCCTAATGTTATAAGCCCCCTATTCAAATTTGCAGGAGCGTTTTCAAAACCATTAGATGGTCTTCGCACCGGAATCGGGTTTAACAGTTTTAATGCAGAAAGCCCGCTAGTTAATCTTTTATTCGAACGTATATGTGGTACAGCAAAATTGGCCGTTATTGTTTGCTCAACGACCACGTTCTCATTGGTTGGATTCGACTTTGCTCAAATAAACGCGACGCAACTGCCAGTAATATTCGGGCACTACCCGAGCACATTTTCGATTAAACAGTTAATTCACTATGGCCAATTAGTGAAGTCTGCGAAGTTCCAAAGGTATGATTATGGTGCGGATCGGAATATGGCTATGTATGGCTCTGAACAGCCCCCGGACTATCCAGTGGAAAAGATCAGCACACCTGTGGCGTTGTTCTACAGCATGAACGATTGGGCCTCTACTTACAAAGATGTTTTGATCCTTAAGGATAAACTACCGAATGTTGTAGACTTTTACAAAGTTCCTTTCGATAAATGGGCTCATTTAGATTATTTATGGGCCAAGGATGTTAAAGTATTAGTATATGATAGGTTGTTGGAGTTATTACAGAGATATTAAGTTTTCCAGAGAGGAGTTTTGTTCTGTGTTGTGAATATACAACATGTATAAACGTTTCTTATGTTCCTTATAATAACATACATTTTTGATACTACATAAATATTGTGAGAGGAAATATATGAATTATAAAATATTGTTTTTCGTTTGAGTGGGAAAGTTCCATGCCTATTTCTACCGATGAGATTCTATGATATTCCCCCCTCCTCCATGATGTGAATTTGCATACGGCACTCACACCAATACTTATTATTAATTCGGATTACTTCTTTTCTTAGTCGCTTTTTACGACACCCACTGATGCTATTCTAAACCGTGTCACCATACGGCAATTGTCTTCAGCGTGAGTATAATTTTCTTCTGGTCAAATTGTTTTCGTATAGCAGCTTATTATTACCATTAATCCAATAATCCTAATTATCTACACTTTACGCAATTATAGAAACAAATAAATCGGGGCGTCCGTACCATAAATTTTTGTCTCGTAGCAGTTTCAGGTTTTCCTTCCCTACTTATGCGTTCTTGTCTTCAGCGCCATCTTGAAGATCTATTGTGAACCTCTTCGTGTGACGAATAACTTGTGAACCACCTTGTTCCTAGTGGTTTGTATGGGGTATGAGTGTGTTCGTCCTCTCAAAACAGGTGTCGTCTAAGTCACCTTTTCTCGGTGTTTTATGTGTATTTTATTTCAGTGACTGTATGCAAGGCACTAAAAATTGTTCGGAATGAATAAAATATAATATGAAATGTTATCCAAAATCATTCCCTCCTTCTTCCCCATAAAAACTCATTTTATTTTATTTTAATAAAGATTATTAACCTACTAGAGCTTTTTGTGTCGGAAGAAATAGCTCTTCCAGTCTGGAAGTTCCAGAGCATCACATCATTGCACCATAGGTACAAAGTACCCATGGTTTATTGGTTTTGTTAGGCACATTTATTAAATACATATATGTTAGCGTAGATACATCTTAAAACCATAATAAGTACAATCAGCAGCTATTCGAGCAAAATGCACGGCCGATATCGGGGTCGAGACGGGGTCTTATGATAACCGGTATTTTGGGTTTTTGGCAAGTTACGTTTCATTCTAAGATAAGTGACTGACATGACACAGTAGAGATTCATTCGTATTTTTTGATATTGCATAGAAAAATTAAGAAAATGCAGTTTGATATACCGACGTTTATTAGATGTTGCGTCTGTGTGCCCTTAAGACTGGGGCTATTGATTTGGGGTTACGCGAGTCTGGTAAGTGTAATTTTTCATACTTATGTCTACGAAGACCTTCATTATAATTATAATACTTAATGTTTGGTTGACAACTGTAGCAAATTTAAGGGTGTGGGGGTCTGAACGTACGAACAACTTTTGATATAACATCATTTCAAAACACCATAATTAAAATTCCATTACAATTGATTTCTGAATCTTTGATTCGACTGACTTCAATTCTTTCCCTATGAGCTCGTCTTTTCGAAATAGTTGGTACCAACATAATAATAATACGGTATTTGACTAACAAGTAAATAAACCTTTATTTTTTCTTTCAGATACTACTTGGAATTATTCTTGTTCCTTTGTTCGAGGAATGGAAATATCTCGTATTCTATTATCTTTATAGTACAGAAATTTTAATCATATACACATTTCTTTTATTCTTAGCATTTGGAAACATTGCATTCAGTATTCTATTGATCGTAGCCGCACATAAGGTAAAGAAGAAACAAAAAACATGTGATAGATTTGTTTTTTTTTTAGGCATACAGGCTGGCCCAAATTGTGACTTCCAAAGAAAAAAATCTTAATGCCTTTTACCGAGGCGTACCTGAATCACCCCATTTTACGCGTTTTTTTGTAGTTTCCTTGTTTTATAACTTTTAAAGTTGTATAGGAAAAAGTCGACTGGCCGGGTATTTTTCTTTTTATGGACGCTAGAAACTACAAATTATAAAAAAATGCCACAAAAACAACCGCTCAAAAAGTTATTTTGCGAGAGGAAAAAGAAGGAAAATAAATACCCCGTCTTGTTTTGAAAACTTCCAAATTTTTCAAGCGCGGGCAGGATATTCAAATACCCTGCTGCCTAGTTTTCCCATACAACAAAAAGTTACATGGAACAAACATGGGGGTGATTAGGATACCCCTTAGTATTCAAATTTTGTCTTTGGACGTCACTATTTGAGTCAGCCTGTATATTGCAATAAAAAATTTATTTCTTGTTATTTGCAGAGAAGCTCCAGATTGATGATCATTTATAACAAATGCGCGTTTGTCGCAGCGATTTTAGAATGTATTAGCTTGTTGTTGTACGTTGTATACAATGTCTATGGTCATGGACTGCGTCTTTTCTACGGCGGACCAATAAGGGACACGGCTTTTACAGTCCTGTTTTTAGGAATTGCAGGTGTAGGTGAGCATATAATAAAATAACTAAACGCTTTGCGAGTTAACATATAAAGTTTTGTTTTTACTTGCAGGATTTGAACTTGAGTACGTCTCGTCCATCTGGGCTAGTGAATTGCGAAAGTTACAGGTTCAAATCCTGCTCGCAGTAGATAACTTTGAATGAATAAAATACGATATATGACACAGATAGTGTTTTAAAAATTTGGTATTCAAGTAAGCAACTTACCTGCTCAAAAATCTGTCATTTTATTCTATCGTCTATTTAATAACTCACTTCATAAAATGTTTTTATATGGAGTAACTCTCGAAACTGAACAAATGTCCTTAAGGAACAAGGGTCAAAATATAAAAAAGAATTGGAGTTCCCATAGTAAATTAACCAGCCGATCGGCAATTTTGTATGTTTTAGTTTTTTAGTTTTTAGTTTGTTTATTCATAAAAGTAATATATATTTTACATGTCAGGGGTTTCTTCAGTACATTGCTTTGGCCAAGGAGTGGTTTTATTTAAAAAAGTCGTTAACCGAATAGTGTGCATCCGTAATCAACTTTTGTTTTAATTTAGTAACAAATGACTCATACGTAGAAGCATCTTTAATATCCTTTGGAATTCTATTGTATACTTTCGGTCCTATTATACTAAGACATTTCCTCGATTTAGCAAGTCTAGCCGATGGTTGTCGCAGGTCACTGCTATGAGAGGTTCAATATATAAAAAAAAAAATTCAACCCAATTTCAAAAGTTGTTCAGTTTCATTAGTACCTTGACATCTATTCGGCTTATTACCCCCTGTTGAATTATATTTACTAATTAATTTTTGGGTTTCTATATTCCAGGCATGCAAACATACATCCTCGCGATAGTGAGAAGTGAAATAATAAAACTGGACAGCAACAGAGAGTTTGAGTTTCAAAATATCGTCGCAGAACCAGAAAAAGATGATAGAGAACCTGAAGCAGTCGTAGTTGATGATCAGAAAAACGAGGAGTCTATAGAGAAAGTAGAAGAACCAACAGAATAAATATATATAGCAGAACATTCACACAGCGCCACCTAGCCCGGAACTAAGCAAAGCTTGTACTATGGGAACTAGATAGCTGATATTAATACTTAAATACTTTTTTTTTAAAATAAATACGTATTATACACAGAAACACCCAGACTTAACACAACTGAAAATGACTTAACAAATTTTTGCATCTTGTAGGGATCGAACTCACGACCCTTGGCGTAGTAGGCAGGGGTACTATTTGCTACGCCATCGGGTCAGTCGAAATGAAAAAGAACAAGCTGCAATTTAGCAAAAAAATAATACGATTCCCAGCGAAGACGCTAGTAAATATAACGTATATTTAACTGATGTTGATAAAATTTGATGCAACCTCTAAAATTATAAAGAATCATCAATATTGGTCTGCGACAGCCCTAAGGAGTAAAAATAAATACCTACTGACGCTTTCAAAAGTTTTCGAAAGTTTGTAGGTATCAAAATAGACGTAGGTATGTTGTATGCTTTGCTTAGATCTTTGAAACTACGTACAAGATGCGGTTTTTAATTGGGTGAAATGATTTGAGAGGAAGTTTCAAATGAGGTATAATACATACAATACAGTAAATGCAGTCAGCTGATCGTAATTTTGTATGGGAGATCGAATAATTTTTGTTGTTTCCTGACATATGTTCCTAGGGGAAAGTTGTTCAGTTTCATGGTCTGCATGCACCCTATCAGCATTTGGAGGGCTGTCCCTTACACCCCGAAGCGGTGACCCCCTATATCAGTTCGTAAAAACCGGCCAAATTCGGAAGTCATGCACAAGGTGATAAAGGTGGAAAGTTCGTACGAGCAGTATTTCGGCCGATAGGATGTATTTACTACAGGGACAATCAAACTTAACTCAGCTGTTGTGATAATGACGTCATAACCAATCTTTGTTAGTTGTGATTGTGGTTGGCACGATCGAGCAACACGGCCTTTCCCGCCGTAAGTTGGCACGGTTGTAGTAAAATCATTTTTAAATCTTTGGTAGTGGCTGAGCCTTACAAAAGGTCCAAATGCATATTTTTCAGCGATTCTTAAACTACCATGTTCCATTACACGGAAAATCTATATCTAAAAATTACATGATGAATGATACAAAGATAAAATAAAAACGTAACATGGGCGTTTTTTGGATGAAACAAAAGTAACGTTAGACTTAACATCTATAACTGAAATGTAAATCTAGTGTATTGCTTATCTTATGTGCAGTGCATACCTACTGTTTTCCATTTATTTTATGCGTACTATGTAACATTAAATGCATCAAGGTGCATAAAAAGCCTCGAAGGAGATCAAAATATTAGTGGTCTTCTAAAGCCTGAGAATAGTATGAATATTTGCGCGCGAGTTCAGAAACATTCTGATACTTATTTCGTGTAAAATGTTCAGGATGGTCATAAACTCGAGTGCGAAGATGTATTGATATTAGAACCTATACGTACTATGTGTATATAAAGGTACCTATTCTTCTTGGTATTTTATGTAAAAAGCAAAAGTAAAAAGGCATTTATTTGAAAAAATCTTAACATGTTTGTGTTGAGACTTCCCAGTAAGTAGTCTTTTGACACTTTTGTTATGAATATCTCGCTAAAATCCCACTTACACCGCTAACCTAACTTAAATAATTTCAGCGTACAAAAATACGAAAAACTACAAAATAAAATGATTAAATATAAATTAAGAAAAATGGTCCAAAAACAGCTTGAGTATTCAAAAGATAAAAAGATATATATAATATGTTTTTGAACGTATAATGAAGAAAGTATAATGGTTAAATAATTGAGTATGTAGATACATAGATACCTAGTACATGTAAGTGTATGCGATAATAAATATATGTGAGAGTAAATCAGTGGGTTATGTAATTCTTCTTAGAAGATCATCTGTTTCCTTGTCTAGTGTTTTTAGCCAATAAGTTAAAGACTTTTTACAATTATATTGTATCTGAAGATAAATATTTATTAAGTGTTTGTTTGATTCGATTTTATCATCGCGTAAATAAAGTTCCCACTGGGAAATTATCAGGAAATCTTCAGCTTCTACGAGATGCACTGACCTTTAAACCCAGCATGTTTATATGATAACCAAGCAAGTACCTTTAATGCTTATCTAGATTAAAGTGTAGTATATATTTATCCAGATTCATCCAGTGCTAGTTCATTCTCATGTTGAGAGAGAACGAATAAACTTTTAACACTATTAATATTTATAATCGGGTAAATACATACGTTTTGAAGTTTAAGATTAAGATGGAGGAGTGTAAAAAAATTAATATGAGGACAACTAGAAGCAACGTGGAATCCTGTTCACTAATCTTTGCGATAATCAATATTGTAAGTATTTCACGTAAATAATAATTATTTATTATGCGTATAATACAAATGTTATAATAGTTGTAATTATATTTTGGTTATAAGTATACCATTTTAATGAACTGTTTTCTAACTTATTTTTTTTTTGTGTCTAATGTTTCTATGTCGTGTGATGCCGGCTTAGAATAGCATCACCCCATTTCTTTCCCTTGGGAGTCGTAAGTGGCGACTAGGGACTCGAGGGTGTGTATTGCAATTTTAGGCGATGGGCGGGCTGACAACCTGTCACTATGGCGATACACAATTTTCCGAATGACCCTCAAATATTTGTCAGACGTGGCATAAATGTCCGTTTTTTGCGGCCGTTTACGCTCTGCCTACCCTGCAAGGGCTTATAGGTATGATGTGTGTAAGTATGCAATTTATATACGGCAATTCACGCGGAAAATATTATTTTATAAAACGCAGTTGAAATCCACAGTTTCACATCACATAGGTACTTAATATTTGCACATCTTTTATTAGTACTTTTTATCAACTTTATTGTGATTAAATCGTTAATTTTATTATTAAGCTCCGTTTTTTATGAAATTATCCACTGAAAATATATTTTTATACAGATTCTCGCTGCTATGTCGATAATCGTGACAACTCAAGCGGTATATTCGGAAATGGCGTATATTTCTCACTACTTTGGACGACAAGAGAGAACTGAGAATATGGACATTACCCTGTCGGTGCTGATGATGACTTTTATTGTGGCGATGACTCTTTCACTCGTTGGATTTGCTTTTTCTATTATTCTGGTCATGGGCGTTTTTCAGGTAATGAACGTCACCTGCGGTAAGTATGTCGCATAGTTTCGGATTTGAATATATTCAGTAACTCAGATGATATGTAAATTTGTATGTCACAGACAAAAAATAGAGTATGCGCGCCGCCGCCAATAGTGTGTTCATAGATTTACACTTAATATTTTGCCGTGTAATGCCGGCTTAGAATAGCATCACCCCATTTCTTCCCCGTGGGAGTCGTAAGAGGCGACTAAGGGACTCGAGGGTGTGTTTTGCTATTCTAGGCGATGGGCTGACAACCTGTCATTATGGCGATACACAATTTTCCGAATGACCCTCAAATATTTGTCAGACGTGGTGTAAATGTCCGTCTTTTGCGGCATTTTATGCTCTGCCTACCCTGCAAGGGATAATAGGCGTGATGTGTGTGTGTGTATTTTAGAGAGGTAAGATTTAGTTTTTGATTGTCAATAGTCAATTTGTTCAAAAACTACTGGACCGTTTTTTTACATAATTAGAATGTTGTACATCGTTCATCTTATTCGATTGGGACACTGAGTTGACGCCCCGAGTAACATGGGCAAAACGTAGTAGCATTATATTATCTGTGGCAAAACATGGGTAAACGGGAAACCAGTGGATGAATCCGCTGGGCTCTAGAAAGAAAATGAAGGCTCTAGATCAGACAATCATGATTTTGATTATGATAAACAATGAATGTCGCTATTAATAACAATAAGCGAACTAATATGAAGCAAATAAAGGTTACAACGTTTTAATATTATGTGATAATTTGCGGATATTACGTAAGCCCGCACACATGACGTCATTTGCTGTCACAGGTCCCTCTTTTGTTCACCATTTTGGGAACTACCGGCACGTGCCGGGTAGATTCAGTCCAGTCCGTTCTTCCCAGAACAACTCGTAAGCCCAGTCGGGTCGGGATTGGGTTGGTTGTTTGAACAACCACAAAACTTCTCCGGGTGAGCTCCTGCTCCCCACCATACAGTCACGTGTAGATTTTCATAGCTCCGGGGCTAAAATAATAGGGTCTAAAAATTATGTCCTTGCTGTCACCCCTCGGAGTTTATTGGTCGGTAGCCTTCAATAATAGATGGATTCGATGGATTCCGGATGAATGCCACTTTCTGCCACAGAGGGCATATTATGTCACTTGTAATAATATGCACACGTCACACCAGATATAAAAAAGTATATATACTTTTAAAATGTATGAATATTAGTATAATATGTTATTAATATTTCAGAGGAAGGCTGGGTACGTGAAAGCATACTTCGTGTTTGGCATCATAGCTACTGTGATCACATTTATGTGCTCAGTGGCACTAATACTGTTGGTTCAAGATGTTGACATTTATACGATATATTTTTACCAAGGTGGATGCAGTAAGTAATTTGTATACTTTGTAAGTGTTAACTTTCGGTTGCGGATAGATTTAAGACTAGGTACATAATACAAGATGTAAAAATATAAGCTGCAATTATTTTAAGGGGAGAACAAGCCCATGAAACAGATAATTTTTTCCCAAGAAACGTAGGTCGAATTGTGAAAACCTGTTCCTGCCGACCAGATCCTTTTATATGGGAGGTCTAAAATATTGTTTTCATATTTCAACCTATATTCCTTGGGGAAAGTTACTCATTATCATGGACTGGTTCACCTCTGAAAATATTTGCAGCTCATATTTGAACCTGTATATTGCGGGTTCCCAAGTGCTTTCTGTACATTCCGATGATATCTATATCTCACCTATATCTGCTGAGTTCTGGTTCAGGCAAAACGTATCCACTAAATACAGAATATTTATAACGACCTCTTGGAGACTTCGTACTGAACTTATTCCAAGTAAAGCAACCTGGAAGGAAGGACTCAACAAATCTTAAAACTAGATAGTGCTAAAAGACAGCTGGTAGAACGTAGAACTTGAACTGCGGTATGAAAATCTTCACGGCACACCGCACATATAACCTCGTCCTATCTTATCCAGGTTGATGAGTCCGTCTCATGGCTAGACGAGTAGCTATTCTTTTAGCCTCTCCATTCTCCCTCATGGTTTACCGCTAAAGGATTATGTGGAAGAAAGCTCACATATTTTGTTGACGTATTTTGCTAGCGTACTTCTTGGTTCACCTTCAGCCCGACTATTTTCTTTAAGCAACAAATTTTTGTTTCAGTGGTCTACTTAGCGATACTAGCGATGATCTGGATCACACATCAGAGGATAGAAAAGATCGAAAAAGACAATCAGTCTTCTAGTGTGGAGATTGGAAAGTTTTGAGCATAAAGGGCTCTTTTTGTGTAGGGCACCGAGCTGACGAATTGGCGCTATAATCTTTTGTGCCAGAGTGTGTAAAGATAAAACAAATGTTTTGTCTAAAGAATGATTGGAAGCTATATGATAATGACAACTGCTCGTGTGGTAATTGGGTTACTCCAGGGTTCTCAGTCCAAAAAACAGTTTCTAAACGTCCTGTTTTACTCTGAGGCTCCTATTTATTACTAATCCTATTTATATTAAATTAGTTTTTCGTTTTATAGCCAAAATATATCGTTGTTTCTTAAGCCGAAATATAAAATAAATCTTACCTATTAGTTTTTTTTTATTCTAGCCGTTAAAAACTATTAAAGGGATAAATTTAAACTGGACTTTAATGCTGTTATTTATTAACAATAACCAATATTACAACCAACATCATTGTTATGTAGATTGCATCAAAGATGATGAACTTTTATACAAACTTTTACCCTTTTTTACCCCTTTAGAGCCTAAAATTTACAAAATCATGAAAAATATAAGTAAGTATTTTTAACTTCTTAGTCTATTTACAAATTTTGAAACAAATTACATTAAAGACAAAGAAGTTTCATACAAACCTCTAATTCCAGTTTATAAAGATATACCTATTTTATTTTATTCGGAAAACCAACAGCTCAAAAATAAATATAGCTATACAGTAAATACAAAAAGCCAATTACAGGTTTTCGTATGTAGTTATATTGTACAAGAAAAAAAACACACTCGCACTCACACAGTTCGGCTCGCCACTAATCTTACGTATATTTTATTTATATATTTTTTTATGTAAGACATAAAAGTTTAAGCCTGGTATACCTACTATTGTTATGTTTTTTAACATGTTTTGGATTCTATTTGGGGGTAATAGAGATCGACATCACTGGTACACTTGATGTAGATGAGGCGTTAATCGTTAAAGAAATTGCTGCTCAGCTGTCGTCTAACGACACTGGGACTTCCTTTCTTTCCCCTGGGAGTCGTAACAGGCGACTTAGGGACTTGAGGGTGTGTATTGCAATTTTAGGCGATGGGCTGACAACCTGTCGCTATGGCGATACACAATTTTCGAATGACCGTCAAACATTTGTCAGACGTGGCGTAAATGTCCGTTTTTTGCGACCGTTTGCGCTCTGCCTACCCCGCAAAGGATTATTGGCGTAATATGTGTTTGTGTGTATGTAGATCAATGTAAGCAAAGTAAAGCGATGCACTCGCGGAGCGTTTGCATAGCCAGTATCAGAATCGAACTTCGGTCGGGTGTTTTATCAAAATGTTTGTTGTGATGAGTTACCACCGCGCGTGTGTGCTATTTTGACGTTTATACACATGTGAATAGAGTTCAACTTTATAAAAAAAGTTCAACATTGACCTTTAAACGTTTTTGTTTACAAACATTGGTGCAGGCGCAGGTTTGCGAATGCATTTGATGAAGTGAAATCTTTTACCAGTCAAATTCTTAGTAAAGATGTTTCCTTATTACGTGTTGGCAAAGGGTTTTTATAATGCGCACTGCTAAAGAGTGGAACTCACTACCTGCGTCTGTATTTCCAAACGCATACATACACCCCTAATCTTTTCAAAGTAAGAGCGAACAGGCTTCTTCTGGGTGAGCTCGCTTCATCTTAGACTCTGTCTCTGTCCTATGACCTAGACTAGAGTCAAGAGCAAACACATCCTTAACCCTTCCGCTGTAGACCACTTAAAAAATTCAAGATGGCGCCTGTGGAGCGCCCACGGGTGGCAAGTACTTGACTCGACTCCGGTAACATAAACAAAGATTTCTCAGAAACTAGAGACCGATAAGGATTGTATGTCATATTGCCGTGTTCGTCGTGATACATGCTACTTTGTTGCAGACTAATATAAACATTTGAGGCATAATAATTATGTCAGTCTCTAGCAGAAGTGGTAGTTTTTTTTTATAACCCGGATTTTTGCTTTTGATTTGGCAAATTTTTGCGTGCGAATAATTTGGCAAATTTTGGCTTAAAATTATGTTAGATTGGCAATGTATTACATAAAAAATGTTCTGTTTATCGTTTATCTGCCACTAAACTAACACAAACCACTTCAAAATACGTTTTTTGTCGCTTAAAAACTCCCAGGGTGAAATCTGACACCGCGCGCCAAAATCTCCAAACACACACTCAAAGTATGACATGTTTTTTCTTAAAAAAACTCTATGGTTGAGAGCTTGATGTTGCCATATTTAAGTTCCTAAACTCTACAACACTATATTTCGTTCATTTATTTACCGCTAAGTTCAGTAAAAACTAAAATAATGAACGAAATATGGGCACCCAGCTGTAAAGCCGAATTTCGGCTTTTACACAGTTGTGACCCAAAATGGCCGCGACCGAAATACGGCTTTTACACAGGCCAGAGGTTAATAAAAAAAAAACATTATATGAGAACCGCATTTTAACTCAGATAATAAGAAATAGTATATTTTATGTGATCTACTGCGGTCACATTTTACACAAGCAAGACAAAAAAGATTAATTATAATGTTCGTAGGTCTTTTTTTCAAAATAAATATATAAATTCGTGGCAGGAAAAGCTAAGAAAAGTGTAGATGAAGTACGCTAGAATCTCGACCACCGTTCTACATTAAATAATCCTAAACACACTACAAAACAATATGCTTTTATTGTATACGTTCTGCCTACCCCGCAAGATATATAGGCGTTATATATGTTGCGTTGTAATTAATTAATACCGATTTCGTTAAATTGTATAAGTCTGTTTAAATGTATTTGTATGTAGAATCTTTTTTATGTAAATGTTTTGTACTAACGTTTAGTAGATGTAAGGAATATGGCGTCAAGACAAACCCAATTATAAGGGTTTTTATGACACCCAATTATTATGATAATGTTTTTGTAAAGCATATAAATAAACGTTATTTTTTGTGTTTATTACATACATACATACATACATATATCACGCCTATAATCCCTTGCGAGGTAGGCAAAGCGTAAATGGCCGCAAAAACGGACATTTACGCCACGTCTGACAAATTATTGTAGAACTAAAATAACATAAACTTACAAAGAAATAACATAGCATTTAATTGAATACTACGTAAGTACAATTAGGCGGCCTTATTGCTACAGGGGTCAGTCTATTGATTCACTGTCGAAATAATGAATTGTTATTTCGTTTTGTTTTTTATTTACATCTATTTGGACTGTATTTGCGGTGGCGGGTATGTACAGGTTTACTGTTTTCAACTTCTTGTAAGTTTTCCAAATCATCCATAGAACTGCTGAGTAGATAACTGAAACAAGGTTACAATAGATAAGTACTTACTTAGTTATTTTCTAACTTTTAAATCTTTAAATCATCTATAGGATACATAGATCCGTGGTGGTACTATAGTTTTCCGAGTCGTTAAATTGATTTTTGATTGATGTCAGGTGAATATAAAATTATCTTTACGGCAATTTAGAACTCTGTAATGCAGAATCATATAAAAAAAAGTTCACTTTTGCCCACGCCTATACTTTTTCTGCAGATATACTCACTACTTTAATACTCTACTCTTACTCTATACATTTTCTATCACCAACAGAATAGAACCAACATGGCCTGTGAAAAGTCAAACCTGTTACTTACCTAATCCTCCTATGCATGGAATTATATATCTGGGGGTGAACGATTCTTCCAATGCAAACATGAATACTATCGACACACTGCCCACTAAAGTGACCGCTGTCATAACTACCCCGTACACGAAGTATGCTATCACAAGGCCGGGTTTTCTCTGAAAAAAGGGGAAAAAAGATAATATTATTCTTATGGTAAGATCTAGAACATCGCACATTAAAAAAATTGGGAGTGTATTTTTCAATCAAAAACTTTAGAATTTTTGCCTTTAACCGCGGGATAACGCCTTGTACATAATGGGCAAACATACGGCTTGCAAAGATTTTAACTGCTGGATACATACATACACATATCACGCCTTTATCCCCTGCCGGGTAGGCAGAGCGTTAACGGCGGTAAACTACGATCTCTATCGCCACGTCTGACAAATATTCTAAGGGCCGTTTCAGTAAAATCGTGTATCACTATGGTGACAAGTGGTCAGCCTGTTGTCTAAATTGTAATACACATGTAACCCTCGAGTCCCTTAGTCGCCTTAGTCTTACGACACGGCTGATGTGGCGCAGAGGTAGTGCAAAAGTCCTGGGTTCGATTCTCGGTAGGGCACTCACAAAGTTGAAATTTCCGTGCTTCGGAGGGCACTTTAAGCAGTTGGTCCCGGTTGCTGTCTATGATTACTTCGATGGCGGTCGTTACACAACCATGTCAGATGCCTACTACTAGTAGTAGGCGGTTGAAGAACTCTCGAAACCAGGGTTTATCGGGTCGTTGGAGGACTCGGTGTCCCAGACAAAAAGAAAGGATGATGAAGAACGACACGGGTACTGCTATTCTAACCCGGCATCACACGGATGTTGTTGTTGAATATAAAGCATTTTAGCAGGAGGCTGGTAAATAAAAGAACTGTAAAAAATTTACCTACCTTGAAAACTCCGACGACTAATACTATAGAGAAAGCAAAGGCTATAACACTTAGGACCACTGCCAGTATAAGTACTGACATGAAAAACTTGGTAAGATCTGGATCTCCACCAGGTCCAGAACTGAAGTAATATGACAGTTCAATAATCAACAAAACGCTAGTGAGTCCGGTTGTAATTGTTGTGCATATCTGTAATAGAAAATAAAAAAAACATTAGCCAGGAAACAAAGTTGTGAAAATGCATGGAACAAATGCGTACTTAATTAATGTAGGTACAAATTTTAGATTGTATGTCTTTGTGGCTTATTGGTTTAAATATAGGATTGTTAGGGACTTGAGGGCGTGTATTGCAATTTTAGGCGATGGACTGACGTTATCACTATCGCGATACACAGTTTTCCAAATGACCCTCAAGTATTAATATGTCAGACGTGGCGTAAATGTCCGTTTTTACGGCGGTTTACGCTCTGTCTACCCCGCAAGGGATAATAGGCGTGATAAGTGTATGTATGTACGGACTGTTAGGGACGGTGTAACGTCTGATCATGCCTGCCTGATCAAAGTTTTTGGGGTACACCGTACCTTACACCTGGTATTGAAACAATTGGACTACCTAACAGAGTTTCACTGTTTTAATGCTATTTCGTTGCCTGCTTTTACGAGATGCAGTTGCTTATCTACTTACTAGGCACAGCTATCCTAGGTATATCTCAAATTTTAGTACTTACGAGGATTATCACAGCGAAGATTGCACTTTGCAGAACCAATTACAACACAGCTTTTTGTCGGATTTTGCTTAGTTACATGATTATTACTCATTTTACGGTCTTGTTCTACATAAAATAACAATAAAAAACACAAACACAACAAACACGACAAATACGTTCTCTCCCAGCCAAATAATGCGATATACTGCAGCGTGACTCATGTATTTTTATTTTTAACATATCCAATGTGAGTAAATAATGAAATAACTGAGGACCTCATTTTTCAAAATTTAACTGTATTGTCATGACGATAAGATCCAGTCTCTTTTCAATAGATTTAACAGGATTTTCAACCGAACTGCGTATGCGATGACATCATAATGCTTCGGGTGCGCCCAATATGCAACAAATATCATGCAATACGCCTATATCCCTTGCAGGGTAGCCAGAACGTAAGTGGCCGTAATAACGGACATTTACGCCACGTCTGAAATTGAAATTCTTTATTCAATGTAGGATAGCATTATCACTTATAAATTGACGTCATGATCCGTCATTGTTAAGAAAATAAATTTGTATGACACATTTTTTTTAATAGCAATCTTGTAATCTCCTTATAGAAAACCGACTCGAGCGGGATAAAAAATTAAATAACGGCACTGCCCGGGGCTGGCCAGGTTATTCACACGGCATGTAACGTTACATGCCGTGTGAATGTATGTCACCACAGTAGTGACAGTTGAGTCCCGAACGTTGGAAGGGGAAGACCAAGACGCACGTACTTGGATCAGATCGGGGACGTTCTAAATAAAGACCCAAGAGTACCCTAATCCGACGAGCATGTCGAGCGTGTATAAAAAGGATGATGCATGTTGAAGAAGCGAAAGAGGTGTGTCAGGATCGTATAGTCCCTATGGGAAAGAGGCGTGATTATATATATATGTACCTATGTATATTACGAATGACTGTGACTAATCCATATACCTGCGCTTATTTTATTGATTAATAACCTACGCTTAAACTCGGAAGATAAAGAGTCTGTTATAATATTGATATCGATTTTCTATGTTCCGCAAGTACTTTTCTAGAAAAAAAATATAAGCCTACGAGTAGTTTGTGATGACATCACCACAACCATGCGACGGCGCCTCCGGACCAGGCATAAAACAGTCTTCTTTATATCAAAATACAGTTCACTTTCCAGAGTCTACTCTACATACTGTATGCTTTACCTACTATCTAGATCAATAAAAGAAAAATTAAAAATAAACTTACATCCAAGGTTGAGATTAGTTGATTTTTGCAATTTCGTAGAGAGAGGACGTCCTAATCGTAACTTTTTTTTGAATTTTGTTTTCAGTTTACAGATTTAAGGTCCTATAGATTGAGTGCATATATATTTTTTTAATATTTTGACCTATGTTCCTTGGGAAAGTTGTTAAGTTTCATGAGTGATACTCACCCTAAAATATTGTCTCTATATAGGACTTTATATTATAATACGTTATTATAACTAGGCATTTTCCCGTTAACAGTAAAAAGTCCCAAAATGGATGTAATTCAGCAAAAGCTTCGGGAGCTAAAGCCCCCGAAAGAGTATACAGAATTTGGTTCAAAAGTCTTCGCTCTGCTAAACTTTGTAAGTACCAAGCTAATTTTTTAATTATTAACTTTATTCAGCTTTTGTAGATACAAAAAAAAATAACAAAAATATCAGCAATAAGAAAAATTGCGAATTGAACGCATTTTAACATGCTTTTTAATTCTTGGTCAGTATGACGTATCTCAGGTCAAATTAAGGTTGTTTAGTTTTTTTCATAAATAAGAGTAATCTTTAACTTTTTCTTACTAATATAAGAATGTTTTGAATCAGACTAAAATATCTCCAAATGGTTTTCTTATCTTATGTCTTCCAGTTCCAGCTAAGCTTTAAATACCGAATTGTGTATAGATAATTCAACCGATAAAAAGCGTGTTAAAAAGGAGCTCAACAAATATTTTGTTCAACTTCGCTTTTCAATACACCGACTGCCCTTTAAGCAACATTTTGATGCTACATGTTTTATCTTATTGCAATTTTTATTAATTCAGATTGCCACAACTACATTGACAGGAGTCACTCTCTACTGGTTTATAACTAAACACTATGTCATGTTATTCCCGTTTTTCTTTACGTTCACATCAACATCTGCTTTGATAAGACCGAAACTGAAATATATGTTTGAGGCCGCATCAGATGTGTTTGGAAATGAAACATTTAAAGAAGATCAAGGAGAATTAAGGATTGGAGTATTCGGCCCATTTGAAATTTTCGTGCTCTGGGTGGCATTGCCTTTGGCACTAACAGGGTTTGTCTTCTCTATAATCCTGGTCATAGCTATTTTAAAGGTAAGCTGATGGTTTTCACTCGTGCAGCATGTTTCCAGAAATCAGAATAGTCTTATTGAATGAATCAAACATCACTTCGGGAAACAAATCCATTTCTTTTGTCAGAGTACTTTCTTACAAATTTAAGAAAGTGACATTTATTTTCTGGACAGTCGTTGGATGCAGTCAGCCCAAAATGGTGGTACACTGACTATCTGAGGGAGGCCCATTATGTCCAGTTATGGACATCTTACGGCTGTTGAATGTTATCTGCAACTTAACACCATTTTGTGTTTCAGAAAAAGCCTCATTTAGTTCGTGCATACTTTGTGTTTGGAGTATCAACAATAATTATGTGCATTATGACCAGTATCTACCTAGCATCAGTGTTTAGACTGGAGACCAGGCCCAAGAAATATGACATTTTCATCTGTGTTTCAGTAGTATCTTACGGTTAGTATTTTTTGACCTCATAACCTTTGACTGACTTCCTAAAAGAATCAACTAATTTGTTTGTTCTTTAAATTTTTGTTATGGTTCCGTACTTCAAGGAAAAATACGAGGAACCCTTAATAGGATTACTTTGTTGTCTGTCTATCCATCTGTCACGACCCGCTATGTCGTAAACACGTCTAGATATCGAGTTGAATTTAAAACTATTTAGGCACAAAAGTCAACAGCAGCAGTAAATGTAAAAAAACTCATATTTTTGACCCTCTGAAGGGAATCAAAATTCATACATCACGTGGGCCTAGAACTATGAAATTAGACAAGAAGATTGTTTTGAAGTACGTTAAGGATAAAAATTTTAACAAAATAGAAAAATATATTAGGGGAACACAAAAGAACAAAATTATAAATTTGATGCTTGTAATTCAAGTGGGGTATCAGGTCTTGATGTGCATGTTACGGAACCCTCGGTAAGCGAGTCCAACACACACTTGATCGATTTTTTCTCATACTGTTTTCAGTAGTTCAAGTTAATATTACACATGATGTCAGATTCCGGGTGCTAAAAGTGTAACCAATCATTTTTTTTTCAGTCATCTACTCAGCAATACTTGGGATGATTTGGATCACTTATAAGAACTTCAAAGCAGAAAATCAATTAAAGCATACACTTTTAATCAATATGAACAACGATAATCAAGGACCAGGGGGCCGAATCTGAGGCCATATATCGAACGAGATATGGCGGTTCTGGCTTCGGTTACGCTTTTGGCCTTATACATTACGGATTTTGTTACCAAAATCACACTGGGTTTCTTTAGAGCCAGCAATGTAGGATCATATTGTAAGCTATAAACCGCACATGCGAGCGGCTAAATATCAATCAAAATCAGCTGATAATGTCAAAAACGAGATATGGCCCTATTCTGAGATTCTGGCCAGTATCTGAACCAAATTGGTTACTCTATCCCCTTCAGTTTTTATGGCAACAGAAAAAACAGAAAACATTTCAGCCTAATGTTTCAAATATCGTTCATTCCGGTCATTCAATATGTTGAATGTAAACAAAATAAAAACAAACAAAAGGAAAGTAATTTTCACAAATGATAATAATAAAGAAGAATCAAGTGAATGGCTGTTTTTTTCTGGAAAAACCCGCTAGCTTTGGGCTAGCTAATGTTCCAGTCGGCCCGAGAAGACATCATAATGTATTTTTTGCAGAAGAAGATGATAAACTGTACAAATGCATTTGGTTAAGGTACTAACAAATACTTTCGCCCTACTACGATTTTTACTATTTTCAGTCGCTAATAAAATCGCTCCTATTATGCTAGGTTTATTTATGCATTCGTTGCAGTTCCCAGAAATCTTTGCGATTTTTTAAAAGTTTAGTGGCATAATGTCTGTGTTTGTTACTATTACGAGTTACGATACTTTATTTATTCTAGAACCTCAAACCTATTCCTCTGAATATGCTGTATCCATAACAAGACGTCCAGTGAGAAGTAGCTTGTGCATTGGAGTAACAGAAGCAAGAAACCGACACTCGACACCCACTGAACAACTACTCAATATCTCGCACTCATTTGAAAAGCCGAAAAAGCTTATGAGGAATACATCTGCTACAGACAATGCGCCGCAAGCCAGGGACCAATTATGGTACTCCCGTTGGCCGGCTCCTGTGGGGTTCATCACACCATCGTTCAAGTTGGCCACTGCAGGGTGAACACGGCAAATGAGGCTTCATGGAAAACGACCAATTGAGACTGTGGAGCCCCATCTCAAACAATAGCAGGAAGGATCTGAATACGGCAACTAGGAGTGCTGTGGCCTTTACAAAATTTTGACAATGTAAATGCCGCTTGTTTTAGGTAGCACCAACACCGGATGTATGAAGCACTAACATTGGGAGGTTAAATAAAAATTTATTAAAATTGTTTTTATGCAAGCGGTTTCTCGAGTTGAGGCAACGCCTTGGCAAGCGTAGCGTTGGACACCCTTCGTTCAGATGTACCGAATACCGATGACTTAAAGACGGCGGCTGGTAGCGACTCGTTCATTGGGTCGTTGGACGACTCAATGTCCTCCACGAAAATAGGAAAAAGAAGCGACTCGAGGCAAAAACCGGGAAATCGTGCCTTATGGCGTACCTTGGGGGAGGCTTATGCCCAGCAGTGGAATGCTGCCGTAGGCTGATGCGATGTGATGATGTGAAAATTAATTTTAAAAGTATTTTAAAAACACGACTGTTTTAGTGGCAGAAATCGATCTTAAAGCATAAACTCAGTTTAGGTCTTAGCATTGTGTAAAAAGGAACAAGCTACTTAGAATTTTCTGATATACAAACTACAATGCATCTATTTTATGTGTATTTAATAAAAGCATGTTTCCAATTGCTATGCTATAAATATTCTCTATATTTGGCCCAGAGACACTGTCGCCGTGCCTTCAATTTATAGTGAGCTCCATAGGTATTGAGGGCACATTCCATCCAGGCCAGCTGCAGAGACAGAGTGAAATGACCATAGATGGGTTATCACGTCATCAGGGCGACACAGCAAGGTGAAGCGCGGTGGGGTTTGGCTTGTCTGGGATCGTAATTAGTCTGGAAAGAGGTGGGTGCTTGTCTGAATGAATCTGCTGTAGCCACTCTGTAGTCCGACGTAAGGATTCTGACCGCTCCTCTCAAATCTCCGTCATACACGTTCGTTTCATTTCTTTTTCACACTGAAATGGGCTTTTGAAAAACTGGATTGACGAGGCCTCCAAGCAGAGAGGAGCACCGTCTACGTTGTGCTTCATATTGGTTGTTAAATAACCCCTTAGTCTAGGACACTGAATGATGTGTATGCGAAAGGCATGCATTTCTCTTCGTTTTTCAGCAGTTAAACATCAAGCTCCTCTTGATATGTGCTTAAACACAGGGACGATGGCCTTGAGATGTGCGATGCGAGGTCGTCAAAGAGTGAGGAAGCCGCAGGGAAAGAGCTGTGCTGGGATGGAACTGTGGGTTCGCTGTAGGTGCTATTGATATCATCTTGAGCAGTGGGGCGGTGTATACGTCCAGTGTGGCCAGGCCAGGCAGTAGGATGGCCAGACCATGGCTTTTCGTAAGTTTTGTTCGAAGTATTGGGGCAAAGCAGGCAAGGTATTTGGGATGGATCAATTGGGTCCATATTGGCTGCTCGTGCTATTTATCCTGAGGGTTGTTCCCACCAGAAGCTTAAAACACACACTGAAAAACACCTAAAACATTCTAATTTCGTCGAAAAGTCCAAAAAAACAAATAATTATAAAATATTCTGTGTTGTTTATGTTGTGATTTGTTATTTTATGTCAAAAAGCTATATCTCGTATTTGACATAAAATAGGCATGGAAAGCTATCCTATTTTGACAGATATTTGGGTCCGTATTCCGATATTTCATTCGAATTTGAATGAATGATATCAATTTTTTGACTTATGATTTCCATCACTCACACATTTGCAAAATTATAATTTAGTATACATTGATTGTTATAAAGCATTTTGTTATTTTTTTCAGTACAAAATGTTCAATGTATTTCTATGTTAGCGCGTTTTTTCGTCGTTGAGCCAGAAGATGCCATATCTCGTGCTATATCTCGTCACTGACATTTCGTGAGCAACCCAGATTTGAAGCCCAGACCAGAATAAATAAACTAGCATAAGGAAAGGTCCGCATTTTCTTCGGACCACACGGCGTGCACACAATTTTTTCAACAATATATATTATATATATATATATTTGTATTTGTAAAAATCATGCTTTGAAAATACACCTACCTTCCTGAGATGTAACTTCTTTTCATTTTGATAACACTGAGGAAAAAAATAATTAAACAACAACATAGTTGTGGTGTAATGTGAGCAGAATATCATCACATCATTTATTTCCCCTGGGTGTCGTAAGAGGCGACTATGGGACTCGAGGGTAACATGTGTATTGCAATGGATGGCACTATGTATCGGCGCGCAGCCGCCAATACTTACTTGCTATGCTTATGCTTACTTAATGTGCTATGGCGATACACAATGTTCTGAATCTGAATGACCCTAAATTTTTTCTTCGAAGTGACCTACGTCTTTGCCTACGCCCTGCCTACCACGCAAGGGATACAAGTGTGATATATGTATGTATTTTACAATTTGATTATAGTTTAGCAGTGCTCCTGGTGCCCTCCATCAGGTACTCCTGATCCTCAAGTGCTGAAAAAAGTAGTCCAAGTCCGTTTTCAATATACCACCAATATCAGTGCCAAATTTCACGAAGATCTCAAATCGGTTTGGCTAATTTGGGTAATATCCGCTAAATTTCCCGCTTTTCCTGCTTCTAACCGTTTTCCCGTAGGAATGAGGAAAAAGTAGCCTATGTTACTCAGAAATGTTGTAGCTTTCTAATTCAATTAAATTCCCGGCTATGCAGGATAGCTACCCTTTTCCCGACACCACCTAGAACCCTCCAATTTGCCTATTGGCATTACTCCTGTCACCCGCCATAACCTCATTTCTTACCTGTAGGTGTCGTAAGAAGCAACTAAAGGGACTCGAGGGTGTGTATTGCAAATTTAGGCGATGGGCTGACAATCTGTCACTATGATGATACATAATATTCCAAATAACCCTCAAATGTTCGTCAGATGTGGCGTAAATGTCCTTTTTTTACAGCCACAGTTTTTTACACTTTACGCTTTGCCAACCCCGTAAGGGATTATAGGCGTGAGATATGTATGTATGTATTATTTTTACAATTAGTTATAATTTCTAGATTGCTTAGACTAGACACGCACAGTGGGTGGGAGTGATGACATCATTTTATTAGTGCCAACACACTGGTTATAAAAATGGATCTTATCTCTCTAGCAACAACGTTTAATTTGGCAGGAAAAAGATGCAATACGCATACTTAGCCATCCAATATATCTAGGCAATAAGCATTTTAAAAATAAAAGCTTCAATGTCAATTTCAGTTACTTCTTGTACTTTCGGATTAACGTGCGTGTTCCTTCAACACTTTATTTGTATCCTTCCATAATTATATTAAAAACTTATACAAGATGAGTGGATTAATATGTATAGCAACTCGGCTGAAACCTTATGCTACGGCTGAAAACGGTTCAAAACTATTCGCCGTTATAAACATTGTAAGTACCTAGGCTTATCTTCCTTCTCAAGGTAATAATTGTATAGAGTTTAATTTTGCTAGCGACCGTTACCGAAAACTCAGGATGGTCTGGTGATAAGGAACAACTTTCCCTAAGGAATGAACGTTGAAATATAAAAAAATATAATTGGACCTTCCCCCATACGAAATTATCGATCAGCTAATTTGGGTTACTATGGAAGCTCAAATATTTTTGCCGTCACAACCTATGTTCCTAGGGGAAAGTTGATTCTTATAACCAGTATGTCCTCTATATCCAGAGTCTATATCTGGTGAAATTTTACTAGCGACCGATAGCGAAAACTCAAAACAGGCTGGTGTTAAGGAAAGACTTTCGTCAAGGAACATAGGTCTAAATACGAAAAAAATGGCCCTCCCATATACTACTACTACTCTCTCTCTCTCTCTCTCTCTCTCTCTCTACTACTACTGTCTAGCTGATTTGAGTTTGAGTCTTGGAGAGGGATGTTGCATTTGACTGATCTGATGTACTTGCTGATCTTCCTCGGCGGCTTGATTGAAGCTCGCTCCAGATTTCTACCGATCTTATCAGTTACTCCCTTCAAGTATGGTAAGTATGCTGGTTGTCGTTCGACTGTGGTTGGTTAGACACGGTTTTTGTGACGTTGACGGGGTGGCTTCATGTAATCTTCATGGAGTACTCGTCTCACATGCTTGAGCCCATCGCCTAGGGTTTGGGGGTCACAGATACCGCGTGCTGATTGTACCATTCGTGTTTTTAATTATAAGAATATGTAAAAATGCTAATTGTTTATTTTTCTCTGATTCCATTGTAAACTTAATATTGGGATGAATTGAATTTAAATTATTTAGAAAAGCAGTAACTTGGTCTTGTGGAAGGATGGTGAAGGTGTCGTCTACGTACCTCGTATACATCTTAGCTCGATCCTCAAAGTCCTTCATAAACATGTCAACCACAAGGGGGATACTGGAGAGCCCATGGCAACGCCGTCGACTTGTATGTAGAACTCATCATTCCACAATAGGTAACCAGATGTTAGGCACCATTCCTAAAAGTTCTGCATATTCTATTGCTATGTAATTTTCCCGGAGTTTTCTTTTTTCTATTTTGACACAATCCTTGACTGAATTGCAGTAAAAAGCGATTGGACGTCAAAACTAACCATTATTTCATTGTTGTTTACTTGCAAGTTTTTGAGATCTCAGACAAACTGATGAGTCCTTCACATGTGCACTTGTTTGGCCCCGAAGCTGAGATAGTACATTAACTAGGTGCTTGGCCAGCTTGTAAGTTGGTGTGTCAATTTAGCTCACTATAAGACGAAGTGGAACATCAGTTTTGTGGATTTTAGCTAGATCATATATTTTTGGTGGTTTTGCACAGGTTGATAATAAAGATTTCTAAATAATGACGTCTAACACTTTAGTCATCCGTGACCACGGGCTCTGTAGAGAGCTTGAAACGTAGGAATAGTAAAATCAAAAATAAACAAAACTTAAAACCGTTAAAAATTGTTTTATTGTGATGAGTAATAGTTGTGGAAGTGTGATAAACTCAAGAAAATATTATTAAAATACGCATTTAGGCTGTAGAAACCTTTAATTAGTAATATTTTTTTAAATTTTAGTCTAAATTGCGTACTATTTACAACTGTCAAATATTTCTTCTTGGCAATAAATAATAGTGTGATTATAATATTATTGCAAAGACTATGTACTTACCTTCTTTAAAACTTTTTTTTTTCAGATAGCCGCATCTACGGTCTTAGGCCTTACCATACAAGAGTTTTCTCATTATAATCAAATCAATGAGGTTATGCTGGCACTGAAAGAACCAGGGAGAGAGGAAGAGTGGAACGATACAATCTTATTACATCATATTTTTTCCGGTCTTGATTCTATGTTTGAATTATTTCCACTAAAGACTCTCGAAATAATTAAGGTAGCGTTGGGTTTATTCATAATAGCCCTCGCTTTCTCTATCATCCTCGCTATAGGAAATTTCATGGTAAGTTAAACTTTAAAAAAGTAAGGCCATCCCAATACGCTGTATTTGACAACAGTCAGTTCCATACTAAAAGAGATGTAATCAAAGGTAAATGGACTCTCTGCCATAGCATTAGCACGAATCTGACAGCTGTCAAATATGGCTTATTGGGATGGCCGTACAGTAGTCTCCTAACAACGAGGGAATTTGAATTGCACAAGATTTAGACAAGTTGATGGAATGTTATGCTATCTCGCTCACTTGTGAGAGTATAACTGCAATGTGGGAACACTCACTCGTGATAATACTTCCACGGAAGTATTTCGAGCAATATAATAATATTCGCCGCTATATGGTGCCGCGTGATGCCGGCCTAGAATAGCACCACCCCATTTCTTACTCATGGGTGTCGTAAGAGGCGACTAACGGACTCGAGGGTGTGTATTGCAATTTTAGGCGATGGGCTGACAACCTGTCACTATAGTGATACACAGCTATCTGATTGACCCTCAAACTTTTGTCAGACGTGGTGTTAATATCCGTTTTACGGCCGTTAACGCTCTGCCTACCCCGTAAGGGATATAGGCGTGATTTATGTATGTATGTATGTATGTAATAATATTCGCGACAGCAGCGGCAGGAGCAGGAGCATGTGCATGGTGTGAACGTGCTATATGATGTAATTTTATACAATACCTAATGGAACTGATATACGTCACATACATAATAAAGGTTGTAAAAAAATACCTGTGAATAGTTTAAGGGTGAACCAGCTCTTAAAACTGAAAAATATTCCTAAAAAACATAGGACGAAATATAAAAAATGGACGTCCCTTACAACTTGACCCGGTCGGTCGCCTAAAACGATTTATATACATACATACACATATCACGGTTATAATCCCTTGCGAGGTAGGCAGAGCGTAAACGGCCGCAAAAATGAACATTCACGCCACGTCCGACAAACATTTGAGGATCATTCGGAAAATTGTGTATCGCCATAGTGACAGGTTGTCAGCCCATCGCCTAAAATTGCAATACACGCCCTCGCTTCCCTTAGATGCTTTATACGACTCCCACGAGCAAGAAATGGGGTGATGCTATTCTAAGCCGGCATCACACGGCTATATGATAATGACGATTTATATGGGAGGTAATTTTTTTTAAATTGCTAGGAACCGATGTTCCTTTGCCGTGTAATGCCGGCTTAGAGTAGCATCATCCCGCGGATGTGTTGCACAATGGAGTGGCATTGTCATATTTTGACAAAACTCCTTAAATAAAGATTAAAAAAAATCCCGCGGGTGTCGTAAGAAACGACTAAGAGACTTCAGGGTTTGAATACAAACTATAATAACTATAAACTGTAAAAATAGTAATAACTTTTCACGCTGACAACCTGACACTATAGTAATACACGATTTTTCATAAACAAACCTTCAAATATTTTTCAGACGTAGTGACATCAACCGTATTTTCACGGCCGGTAGCGCTCTGCCTACCCCGCAAGGGATAAAGGCGTGATATATGTATGTGTATGTTTCTTGGAGAATATTTTTCAGTTTCATGTATGTATGTATGTATGGACTGGTTCGCCCCTTGAAATAATTGCATTAAATTTTTGGCACCTTATTTAAGGCGAGTTTTTAATTAACTTTTTTATGTGCTATGGTTTTATTGTGCACTCATACGAGTAACTTTTTTATTTTTCAGAGAAGACCAGGATGTATAATGGCTTACCTGATTTATGGAGCGAATATAATTGTGATTTCCATGGTATTAATTGTGGTAATAGGTGCCAATCATGAAATGGAATCAAAGAATTATTGCCTGTACATATTTTCCTCAATTATGTTATACTGTAAGTATTTTTTTAGGTGATGGCCTTGCCATATGATGTCGGCTTGGAAAAGCATCACCCTATTTCTTTGGGTGTTGTTTACGCTCTGCCTACTCCGCAAGGGAAAGGCGTGATATGTATGTAATTACAAACGTCTGTAAATACGGGGTGTAAAAGACCTCTCTCCTAATACTGATAGGGTGCAAGCAGACCATGAAACTGAACAACTTTCCCGTAGAAATGTATGTCAGGGTAGGACAAAAAATCGACCTCCCAAACAAAATCATAATCAGCTGACAGCATTTACTATGAAAAGCCAAAACTTTTTTGAAGTTTCCTGAAATATTTTTTATGGGAAGTTGTTCAGTTTCATGGTCTGAATGCACCCTATGAGTATTCGGAGGCCTGTCCCTTACACCGTATAATTAATTGACTTTCACAATATCAGGAATTGGTATTGTGAAAAGATATGTGTGAGGTATTGCTATGCTCTTACGGCTCAAAGGTTTATGTTTAACTAGATTTCCGCCCAGCGGTTTCACCCGCTGCCACTCATTTTCCCCTGGTAATAGATGTTTTCCCGCGGTAAAAAGAAGCTTATGTGTTATTCCAGGTTTTACTCTACCTGTTGTCCAAATTTCATCCAAATCGGTCAGGCCGTTTGAGCGGGAAGAGGTAACAAACATGTATACACACGCACAAACTCTCAGATTTATAATATTAGTACGGATTTATTTTTAGAAACACTTCGAGCTACCCTTTTAATGGACCAACCATACTGTAAAAACTTAATATACCAAATTAAGAAAAGAAAATGTAACTTGGCCCCTCAGACGAATAACTGCTGATTCTGCTGATTATTAGTAGTAGATGTGGCGCAGTGGTAGTGCGACTGCCTGCGACGCAAAGGTTCAGGGTTCGATTCTCGGTGGGACACTC
Source organism: Tuta absoluta (assembly GCA_027580185.1). Lineage (NCBI taxonomy): Eukaryota > Metazoa > Arthropoda > Insecta > Lepidoptera > Gelechiidae > Tuta > Tuta absoluta. Next base: position 15,127,480 of record JAQAHW010000005.1, read on the forward strand.
ACAAAAGTGGTTATTTATCTCTTTGTGAATTTGTTCCCCGGTCTGGTTAGGACATTGCAGGGTCAACCAACTGATTGTCCGAAAAGAAATGGTTCCGTGCTTCGGAGGGCACGTCAAGCCGTCGGTCCCGGTTGCTGTCTTTGATTACTTAGATAGACGTGGTCGTAACACAACCAAGTCAAAGGCCTACTAGTGGTAGTAGTCGGTTGAAAAACTCTGACACCAGGGTTCATCGGGTCGTTGGATGACTCGATGTCCCACATGAAAAGAGAAGAGAAGAGAGAAATTACTAGATAAGTATTTATCACTAAAAATGTTTTTTTTTTCAGTCGTGTACTCATTGGTACTACGGATGCTCTGGGTGAACTACAAGAAAATGACGGCCAATGGCGAGCCATCCACCCCAATATTAGATGTGGAACCTGTGGCCTGCCCTGGTGGCATGGGAATACCGTCACAATATATGAACGGTAATAGCTGTGTACCGCCCTCCGCCCCTCCAGTCCCCTCACTGGACTACCCCCTCGACGATCGACGAAACATATTGCAAGGAAACTAATAAGAAAAAAGCAAATTATTATATTATAATCCTATATTGCATAAAAAACAAACGAAAAACGTACAAACAGTGTGAGCAAAGGCGAGCTTATCTCTAAGAAGAGATCTCTTCCAGCCAACCCGTCGGTAGTGAAAGAATGAATATATATCCATGACGATAGGAGTCCTATTGGGCTAACGTGCGTGCTGCGATAAAATAAAAATTGTCCTTATTCTTAGATGATTATTTTTCATCTGACACCTGGTTACAAACCTATTACTGTTATCGTTTGATTTGTCGTAATGACTTGACTTTAAAAGTAGTCAAAACTGCCACGTTTGTGTTCCTCTAGGTACTAAATGGCTGACATATATTTCGTAAAGCCAAATCATCCGCCATAGCCTCAACTCTTACATCACAAAAGGAATCATATAAATTACAGGATCATACATAGATACATACATCACGCCTATATCCCTTGCGGGATAGGCATAGCGTAAACGGCCGTAAAAACAGAGATTTACGTCGCGTCTGACAAACACAGGATCATGTTTTAACTGCTTGTGCACCTTGTACCACCCGATAAGCCTACTAAGCCCTCTCTCTAAACTTTACAAACTTATGATCAATATACACGACTTCGAGACCTTATCCATGACGAGCAATTTGGCTTTCGGCACCGTCACTCTTGTACTCAACAAGTGCACCGCATTGGCGAACTTATTACTTTCAATTTGAATGCTTCGTGCAAACAGATTTTATGCATCCCACCCACCGTAACCTTATAAGTGCAGTATTTCTGGCTGTAGCAAAAGCCTTCGCTAAGGTCTGGCACAGCGGGCTGGTATACAAGCTACACCAGCTCGCTGTGCCGAATCTTCTCGTGCTTGCAGAACGTAATTTTCTGTCAAATCGAGGCTTTCGCTACAGAGTAGAAGGCACTCTGTCCTCCCCCCACACCATACAGACAGGAGTACCCCAGGGCTTCGTCCTGTCCCTGTTACTTTTCACGCTATACACTAGTGATGTTTCTAAATCGCCCACGTCTAAGCTGGCTATGTTCGCTGATGACACTGCCATTTACGCGTCCCACCGTAACCACGAGAAACTAGTAAAGATTAAGAAGAAGAGTGCACTAGACTCCTTCGGAAGCTGGTTCCGAAAATGGTGGATCGAGGTCAATCCCGAAAAAGTGCAGCTGTGCTCTTTTGTAGAGGCTCAAACCGGCTCAACGTCCCCGCTGTAAAGCTTTTCGGCCGACCCATCCCCTGGGTTAATGAAACTTAACTTCCGTAGCCACATCATGAAAGTTCGCATCGCGCGGCGTTACGTTTTGGTGTTGTTAAATGATATAGTTAAATATAGATTTAAGTATGAAACAGAAGACGAAATGATTGTAAGGTTAAACACGCGCAGATTAGAGTTGAACAATGTAATTAAGCCTAATTTTAATATTGTAAGACATTGCCCTATGTATCAAGCTGTAAAATTATTTAATAAATTACCAAATGAATTAAAGGCCACTCAAAATATTAAAATGTTTAAAAGGAAATTGAAATTGTATTTATTAGATAAAGTTTTGTATGATATTAATGACATGTAATTGCTATCTATTATTATTTTTAATTTTATTTTGATTATTAATTTATTGAGATTTAGTTATTAGTTATAAGTCCTTATTTTGTAGAATTCGCACACAGTTTATGTACTGTTTTTTGAATAAAGAACTTGAACTTGAACTTTTTCGTTTTGGGCAGATTACAACCGACGTTGAACAAAAGGAGCAAACTCTCCCTCAGAAATAAGGTGAGAATGTACACCACTGCGTCAGTTCTATCATGACCTACGCAACGAAAACTTTGCTCACACTTTTGATACGCATCTGAAATGCTGTAGGTCATCCAAAACCGTTACATGCGCAATGCAACCGGGGCGCCCTGGTACATGCGGAACACCAACCTGCGTTTTACTCTCACAGGCAAGAGTACCAGAGGCTTTATCCGTGTCGGTCATTCGTAAAAAAACTTACAAAATGCCAAAGAACCGAATCTAATATTGTAAATATTCAAATCTTATTTTGTAATGGGATGCTAAGATGTTAAGACAATTACCTACAGAGTTCTAAAATTGCGTGAAGTGTAGACAATTTATATTAACACGGACTGAAACGTAAAATCATTGTTACCAAGTAATTTACATATTGACTACTAACACTAAATAGTAATTGTGTTTCAATTTCGGTAATTACCTAAAAAAGCAATAAAAATACATTTTGTTTTTCAAAGTGGGCTCGAATCAAAAAATTAACCCGAGTTCAAAATGATAACCAAAAAATTTTACTTACCCATGATTCATGATCATTACCTTACTCTCTTCTCTTCTAGAAAGATTACCTTACTACCCTTATCCCACTTCATTTGTGATCGGCGCAGCGCAATATGGTATTTAGGTACCTACCTGTCTAAATACAATTATCTGGTACCACAAGCACGAGCGTGCAGCGGCACTTAGCCTGAGGAAGGAAAGGACCACCAACTGCTCTACTGGTCCGAAAAGTCACGATAACGCCCAACAAAAATAAACAGTGGGTTCGATCCGCTTTTTATAAACCAAGCCTATCTAAAATTTCAATTCCTATTACAATATTAACGAGTATAACCGCCATGGAACCCAGTTTTATTTGCACTACTTGGACAAAAATAAAAATTAATAATGAATAAAATCATCCACTCGTTTGAGCTTGAAAATGGCATAACGCGCATACCTTCTCAAATTTGCTAGTATGTAGGTAAACAAAGCTCTCAAAGTTTAACCATCCTTCTGCGGCAGTGGAAAAAGTAGGCGTGAATGTGCGTGACGATCGGGTAATTTTCCAAAACCGTACTTTTACAGATTTTAAATTTATGTGTTCTCATTTCGGAGGATTCGGTGGGCTAAAATATCTATAACATGCCACAGAAATGATAATACCCCACAGAAATATATATTTTTTCATCACGGTGAGGAAGAATTTCGATTCCCGGTGGGGCTAACACAAAGTCTGGTTAGGACATTGCAGGATGAACCACTTGATTACTTAAACGGCGGTCGTTACACAACTACTACAAGTAGTATATAATATACAATCATCAGCCTATTGCAGTCCACGGCTGGACGTAGGCCTCCCTCAGGTTACGCAATACGGCACGATCTCTCCGTTTCGCAATCCAGTCCCTCTGAGCCGCCTTTTTTAAGTCATTGGTCCATCTTGGAGGTCGTCCAACGCTACGTTCGCCGAGGCGGGGCCTCACCTCAAGATCCCGCTTAATCAACCGTCTATCAGTTCTACGACAGATATGCCTAGCCCACTGCCTCTTCAGTTTGCTACACTTCTAGACAATGACCGTTACTTTGATGTTTTTGCGGATAGTCATTCTAGATTTTATCTATTTTATAGATATCGAGCATAGACCTTTCCATAGCTCTATAAGTATTCACATAGACCTTTCCATAGATGTTTCGATGGATTAGAAGGCTTTTTGCATTCCACAAAGGCCATACACAGCGGTTGGCTATACTCTTCTGACTTCTGTATAACCTGCCGCACAGTATGGCTGTGGTCCACAATGCTGAAGCCTTTACAACACCCGGCCAGTTCCGGTGACTAGAAGGCGGCAAATCTTAATGCTAAACGATTCATAACGACTCTCGTGAACAGCTTATAGACGTGGCTCAAAAGTGTGATCAGCCTATAGTTTTTTAGGAGCGTTTTGTCACCGTTATTGAAAAACAACGCAACAACATATCTGTTCCGCGCCTTCTTCGGGGTTGTTCCATTGGCTTCAACGGAGTTGAATAGCCACTTTAGCTCCTTGAGGAAAGGCTTTCCACCAGCCTTAAAAAGCTCGCTGGAAACCCTGTCTTTACAGGGAGCTTACTTCAAATTCGGAAGCCGACTAAGAGCCACCCTGATTTTGTCCACATCCATGTCCGGGAGATCTGTTTAGTGGTAAGAGAGTGGAGCTCTAGGGTCTGGAATCGCGTCAGGTAGAGGTTTTTGCACATGCGAGGCATACAGGTTTCGGTAGAAGCCTTCAATTTCTGTTTGAATCTCTGGAGCCGATGTGACTGTTTTCTAAATCACCGCCGTTATGAGCTGAGTGTTCTGTCGCGTCGCATCACCATATTTCGGATCTTTTTGTTAAGTGACTGGGGATCTGGCAAAGCATCCTCTGGTGATTCCCATCTAATTCGCATAAGTTCCAAGGTCTAGCTTGAAAGTTTAGACTTCTTATCTGTTCGCTTTTTCCGAAAGTGTCTCCCTCCCGTTTTGCCTATAGCCCCAATTATGGCCTTCTTAGTCCTTGTCAACATTTCAGAGGTCTCCAGGCTCTATTACTACTAGTATTAGGCGGTTAAAAACTCTGACACCAGGATTCATCGGGTCGTTAGATCATTCAGTGTCCTACACGAAAAAAAAGGATTATAATTTCGGTGTACACTTATTATCATATCGATAGACTATTTTAATTTCGGTGGCCACTTATTCTCATCTCGGTGGACCCTTACAATATCTGTGTCTTTTTCAAAATTTAATATTAGTTATTGCTTGAGATATTGAAAACCATCTTACACAGTAATTTTTGGAAGGTTTTGTCTCAAAGTGCATAAAAAAGGAAAAACAAAATAGTCCATTAATATGAGCCGAAAAACACAAATGACGATATCCACCCGAATACATTATTTTGGAAACCTATATAAACCGGTAAACAACCGAACCATGGCGCACTGTAGTACTGGCCAAGAACAAGATGACGCAATTTCTTAGTCGCGTTGGTTTTTTTGTTACAATCGCCTGTTGCCTGCAAATATCTTCTTCAAATATAATAACAAGCGGCATATCAAAAGTAGTTCATGCTGTTGAAAATGTATTCCACACTAACTCAACTCATTGCGTTCTCCCGGAAGCACTTTGCAGCGAAGGAATTCTGGGCACAATAAATAAAATTGTGAAGACGGGACCAAACCTGAAAGCAGACATAGCTAAATTAGAAAAAACAGATTTTTTAGCAAAATATAAAGAGGGACAGAATAATGAAGATAAAGATTTGTCAATCACTCAGTTGATCGCAAAGTACGGATACAAGCTGCAAACTTTTACAGTAGAAACCGAAGATGGTTACCTGCTTGCTTTATACAGAATTCCCGGAAATGGAGATCCTATATTGGTTGTGACAGGTATTACGAGTAGCGCTGTTGACTGGTTCACCGCTGGACCACAGAGCTGTCTACCGTGCCTACTAGCAGACCGAGGGTACGACGTGTGGGTTCTAAGCAATCGTGGAACAACTGAAGAGTCACAACGTCACGTACGTTACACTTTGCCAGAAGATGCTGACCAATATTGGGATTACTCCTTCCATGAGATGGGGCGTTACGACTTACCCGCAACGATTGATTTTGTTCTAAAAGAAACTGGTAAATCCAAACTGAAGTACGTTGGGTTCTCACAAGGCACAACTTGTTTCTATTTGATGGTGTCAGAGCGGCCAGAATACGCTGAAAAAATCTCACTGATGGTATCGTTTGCACCTGTAGCGTTTGTACCTAATATGAAAAATGCTCTGTTTAAACTTGTAGGTGCGTCACCCAAAACTTTTGAGGCTATACGTAAAGTAATTGGGTTTAACAAATTTAATGCTGAAAACCCTCTTATTCAATTTTTGACTGATCAAATCTGTGGTACGCAAGAATTAGCAGTTATCGTCTGCGCTACATTAGCGTTCTCATTATTTGGATTCGACTATGCTCAGGTAAACGCGACGCAAGCGCCGGTCATTGCCGCGCACTACCCGAGTTCATTCTCCACAAAACAGGTGATTCATTATGGCCAATTAGTCAAGTCTGCTAAGTTCAGGCAATACGATTATGGTCGGGATCAGAACATGGCTCGGTACGGCTCTGAATTTCCCCCGGACTACGCATTGGAAAAGGTCAGCACTCCAGTCGCGTTATTCTACAGCAATGCGAATGATTTGGCATCGGTTTATGAAGATGTTTTAATTCTGAAGAGCAAACTACCGAACGTTGTGGAAGACTATGTTATTCCTTACGCGTCATGGGCTCATTCGGACTTCATGTGGGCTAAGGATGTCAAAGTGTTATTATACGATAGGGTGTTCGAATTATTACAGAAATACTAACATTGAAGATGGCGTTGAATGTATAATTTCCATTTTAGGTTTTATTTATTACTTAACTTGCTTTCCGCCCCGCAGTTTCACCCGCAACATAATAAGTTACCTATTATGCGTTATCCCCGATTATATTCTATCTGTTTTCAATCAACCCGTTTGAGCGCGAAGAAGTAACAAACAAACACACAAACACTTTTAATTAATTAATATCAGAATGTACAAATAAATTGAATTCTTTATGCAATACTAACTAGAATATTTCATTTACTTATTTAAGTTATAATATGACCCTAAAAATATATCGTCTCAATAAAGAAAAAAGTGGTAAGTATCGACACTCCAATCTTCTGTGCTCAAAATAATAACTTAATCTACCCAAGTAGTATATTTTCTTTAAATAAAAACATTGCTTTCTTTTTAGTTCGATTAAAATCTACTTATTCAAATGCTGCTGTTGTAGATAACTGAGAATAATTTGTAGAAATGAGTGTAGAATATATATCACTATAGTGATACAGAGTTATCTGATTGACCCTCACACTTTTGTCAGACGTTGTGTTAATACCCGTTTTATAGCCGTTAACGCTCTGCCTACTTCGTAAGGGATATAGGCGTAATTTATGTATATATGTATGATTGTAGAATCTAATTTATCTAAAGTTATACCTTATTCTAATTTTTTTCGTATGGGACACCGAACGTCAACGATCCGAAAAACCCTGGTGTCAGAGTTTTTCAACCACCGACTACTAGTTAAACCATGTACTAGTTTTAAGTAGGTACGAGCACCTATTAATTCATGAAATCAGTATAAAGTTCTATAAATCAGTATTAGGTAATTTCATATATGCAAATTCCTGTTAACCTTGTTTTAGGTCTTCCTACCTAAAACAAGGTTAACAGGAATTTGCCAATTACTCAGTTGATCGCTATGTATGGATACAAGCTTCAAAAATGAACTAAACATATCATAACTTAAATTTATATTACATTATAACTTAAATTTGAAATTGAAATTCTTTATTCAATGTAGGATAGTATTATCACTTATTGACCTCATGATACGTCATTGTTACAAAATGAAATTTGTATCACACAATTTTCTTTATTTTTATAACAATTTTGTAATGTATTTTTTAAATTTTTTTGTACAAAAAAAATAAAATAATGGCACTGCCACCGGGCTGGCCAGGTTAATCACACGGCATGTAACTTTACGCCACCACTATTTGACTGTGACTGTAACTGTGACTGTTGGTTGTCGACAGTCGTGGAACCACTACACTTGCAATGCGCTTGCGAAGCGTGGTGACACTGGTGACTATGGCAATACTCCCCAAATGACAAGGACCATGTCCAGCAGTGGACTCTTGCGAATGTTATCAAAGTGGAGGCTGTAATATACGTCGAGTGAGACTATTACGCCTACTTCAATTTTAAGAGCAATGTATAAGTACGCATTATATCCACCAGTAAATAGCCACGGCAGGCCACGACGGGTGCATTTTTATACTCACCACGCTTGGCAGGCGTTTTGGCGAGTAGTTTAGTTATCTGCTACTGTCTGTCTGTTCTGTACCGTGTACTGTGTGATGCCGGCTTAGAATAGCATCACCCCATTTCTTACCCATGGGTATCGTAAGAGGCGACTAAGGGATTCGAGGGATTGATGTGTATTACAATTTTATGCAATGGGCTGACAACCTGTCACTTTCGTGATACACAGTTATCTGATTAACGCTCAAACTTTTGTCAGACGTGGTGTTAATAATATCCGTTTTACGGTCGTTAACGCTCTGCCTCGTAAGGGATATAGGCGTTATTTATGTATGTACTCGTATGTATGTATGTACTGTCTGCAGTAGCACATATCCGTTTATGATATTTATGATCTGTATATATCTTAGCAAATCTTTTAGATATTTAGTTTTTGTGTAAGGTCTACAACCGATCAATTACCAGTTTCGATCTTTTTCTCTTTTTAAAGTTGTAACTTGTATCCCCCAACTTAGACATTGGCAGAATTGTCCTTTACTGACAGAGGCCATTTAAAAAAAAGAATAGTAGCACATATGTACCTAAATCATATTATATGAAAAATAAATTAAAAATATATATAGCGGCAGCCTGTACTTGAACCCGGAACCGTCGGGTACCATCCGACTATTCTACCAACTGAGCTACCGGCGCCTCGACAACCACAAAAGTACCTATATACACCTAATGATTTATACTACGTAGATTCACGTACTAGAACCGGCCAAGTGCCAGTCGGACTCGCCCGATGAGGGTTCCGTAACATGCACTTTCACCTTTTTCATATGATACCCATTTGAACTACTTACAAGCCTTAATTTGAAAATTTTGTTCTTCTTCGGCTCCCTAAAAAAACAAATGCCCAGACAAGACAATAAATTGAAATTCCAATCACAGACACATTATACTCAAAACCGTCGATAATTGCAACTATATGCACTTCGAAACGATCTTCAAGTGATCGAACAGAATATTAAATAGGTACGTAAGGTAGGAAGGAAGAGGCTGAGGTAATACTACCAGCAGCACCTTAACCAACTTAAGGGGATCACTTTAAATTGGTTTATCTTATCATTCAGTGTATAGCAAAAAACAGTTATGGTTTATCCTTCAAAGGGGTATTTACATGTGCCGCTGACAGTAAAGAAAGAAAAGGTTACGAAGCAGTTATAAGGTCAAAATCTGTCGTCACGTGGAATCTAACTTTTTAATACTCTGTATTTTAATACTCTGTTACACTTATAATAAGGCACTTCTACAATTACTTAAGTAGGGATTGGCCTTAATTCGGTAATTTTTTCATACTATAAATTAGCGTTGTTACTTTTTGTCAAATAGGTTTAGGAAAGAAATGAGGTATCAAAGTCAGGTCATGTCTTATAATTTAACGCAAGAAACACGATATCTGTTGATATTAGGTGACGATAAAAACAGTAGCGACTAAATTGACTAGAAATGGCAAAGAACGCATTGACATTTGCAGATACGACGGGACTTCCATATCTCATATCCTTTTCTAAACCGCAACAGCGCAAATTTCAGGTAAGTTATGAAAAATCACATCTCGAATTGAGGCCATTGTTGAATCTTCTACCTTTCGTGATCCGGACTTTAGGAAATCAAACGGAAACCCACTGGAAACTTTGGAGGATGACTGTTTTACCGCAAAATGTAAACAAGCAGGTAGAGCCAGGGTAATGCTATCTTTAGGAGAAAAACGAAAAGTTTTATTTTGAGTCTTTGACTCAGCAGGGTCCGTCCCGGTTGTACACTTAATGGTGCTACTCAGGTTTACAACTGGTAACGCGGACAAATTAATTCATGAGGTGCTTTTTTACCATAAAGAAACATCTAAAAATAACTTTGGTCTACTTACTTTCGCTGTCTTTGTCTTCTTCATTTGATGGGACACTTAGTCGTCCAACTGCCTGATGAACGCTGGTGTCAGAGTTTTTCAACCAACAACAACTAGAAGTAGGCCTCTGACATGGTTGTATGACGACCGCCGTCCAAGTAATCATAGACAGGAACCGGGCCGACGACAGCTTAACGTGACCTCCGAAGCACGGGTCTATCTTTCTTTTCGGACAATCAGGTAGTCTAGCTTACAATAAATATCCTATCCAGACTGGGTACAAATTCACAAAGAATCGAACCCGGAACCTTTGCGTCGCAGTTGCACTACCACTGCGCCACATTTTTCGTTTAAGAGAAAATGTAAAGAAAGAAATTGATAGCATAAGGACTCAACCTGATGGTTTTATTCCTGGCTACGGTTAGTTACTGCTATCAACCGACTGCGACTAGATGACTAGGCACCGACCACAAATTGGCACCTACTAAGGCGGTTCTCCCAGTATGACAGACTGAAGGACGTATTTATGACACATCCGTCTGTCAGACCAAAGGAAATTTCGGATTCCCGTCAAAAACTTACACCATGGCATACTATAACGCATCTGTCAGTCCTTAATAGTGTGGAATTTGCCTTAAATTACATTCCTGCTTTGACAATATCTTAGGTGAAGCATTTTGTTCCCGAATCACCCTAAATCGATGACTTTCTTTCCACGTTTAACCTTCTGGAACCAAAAATATCTTAAGCGCAAATAGTCAGAACATATAGGATTTTTGACGTACTCAACCTTCACATGGTCATCAATGTGACGTGAAAATCTGTCACGGGCTTTCCTGCTAATTCTCTAACACCTCGGTCAGATTACTATGGGATTAAACGGAAAATTGTGTGTGTAAATATGTGTGACGTATGCCTGCCATACTTCAGCTAACGACACCTCAAGGTTAATGACTTCACTGGGATTTTCACACAAAGCCTTGATAGGAAAATTCCAAGTTCGTATGGAGAGTCTTCATCCTACAGAAAAGTCTAAGAAACTAAGTTGACTTATTGCATATTGTCAAATTATATAGAGGTACAATCTTGATCTTAATTTCTGCACAGAGGTTCTAAGTTCACATAGATGGACAAAAAGGGATACCATATACAGCTATACGAGTAACTCCACACAGTATTATGTCGCAGGTACCTAAACAAGGTAAGTACCTGTACAGGATAATAATTTCTTGAGTTTGCACAACTACTTATTACTCATCACAATTTAAATTAATCCGTTTTAAAATTGTTTTGTTGTGACCGTGTACGAGCAATAATCGTACATAGGTTTTAGCTGACGCTGCGGTCAGAATGTGGCCGCCGCGTGTAACTTTATAATTATATTAGTGTGCAATAAACCATGGACGAAACAAGTTGTCTGTTTAACTTAACTCAACAACCTAACTAAATAATCCAAATATTGTACATTCAAAACAACTATAACAACATACGAGTCTGCAAACTGCGGCTCCTACAGACCGGTACAGGATTTTAGCACAACGAGAAGAATTGCAAATGGCCGAACTATCAGCTGTTGCCGTACCTACGCCGCTTTTATCGTAAAGAATTTGTAGAGCATTAAGTAAAAAGGAGTTAGGTCTGCAATTCAAACCTTCAAGTCGTAAGTATGTTTTATATCGCTTAAGCTAGTATGTTAAAGTAGGTCTGGGTAAATGCTTATTTATAAACAGAACTCTATAGGTTTGCCATGTTTATGATAATCAGGACCTTCACGACTAAACATACACGATAATAATCAAACAAATGAACAAAATTAAGGCTATTATAGCACGTCGTAATACGTTTAAGCTAGTATAAACTTTTATTTGCAAACGACCATTTCAAATAAGCCGCTCTAGGACATTTTGACCAAAACACTTATTACATAAGTATACCTAACTCTTATTTTTAGGGTTACTTTGTCAACAAGATTATTTAGCCAAAATCTTTTTTCCGCCTGTATGTATGCTTCCACGTCATTCTTTGACCACCGCTAATACTTCGTCAGTGTTGTACCTATTAAAGTACGAGAAGTAGTCAGTGACGAAGGGTCCTTATTTTCAAAAAAGAGTTCCACTCGAGTTAAAAAGCGGACACTACCCCCAAAGGTTTTGATCAGTAACACAAAAAGTACCTTCATGCCGAATTTGCAGCTTTGTAGTTCGATTTTCAAAGTTGAGGGCGCTTGCTTTAACGCCGCTATATTATAACGATTCTTATAATATAAGCTTCGTTTTTAAAAATCGCTTCTTATTTCCCCTTATTTTGTTGTTTAGCTTATCGAGTTGAAAAAACACCTTTCTGTTTCATCAATCGTCATTAACAGGCGTAAGACGGTCAGTTCTGGTTTATTGCATAAATTGATTATACTGTTTTTATACTTTGGGGTTTGCCCTTAATAAAAGAACGGATCTTCAGGACATCGTTGGTTCTAGGTTTGACTGCCTTAATGGCCCTGAGCGGAAGGCCCGAGAAGGGCGACGTAAGCCGTTAGACTTCGGAGTCGACGGTTATGACGAAGGTCAAGTAGTTGCCAAGTAGGGGTGCATTTGGGCTTCAAGACTGTCTGCCAAATACTCAGACGTTTTGGTCTGGTGGAATCTGTTACGTACCAGTATATCGGCAACGGCGTCTTATTTAAGTGAGCATTGTAGTTTCGAAAATGCCGGTTGTGATGGTTTCAGTTCCTCGAGGTGCTGATCTCACCTGGTGTTACGCCATTCAGCTGCGCGCTGCTTTACGTGATCACTTAATATCTTTTTTTTTATCAAATCACAACGGTCGTTTGGAGGGTTACAATTACTATCGTGCCTAATTGTTAAAGTTGTCCACGATAAATTTAACGTGATTTGTGATAAAGGACACGGCTAAATCGATGTCAGTCTCAGTAGAGAGTCTAGTCGGTAATTGGTCTAGGTGAAAAGAGCATAGTTTTGATTGGGCTGCGCATAGGTACTACAGGCACCAGGAGGGTCAGATTGAGGGTGGAATCGCAACAAAACCGGTCTAGGTATGGTTAGAGCTAAGGATGTCGGGTCGTTTGTTTACGTCAACGAGGAAAGAAGTAGGTTCGGTCGGGGCGATTAAGTCAAAAGACTGGTCATCCTGGCTGGTAACTAAAAGTTGTTACAATTCCATGACAGGTGCTTGGCATTCAAGTCGCCTGCTATTTTTTAAGAAGTTGCTTTTCTTCGTTAGGACATGAATATACCGACACCAACGTAATTTGTTGGTGCCCCGCCATGCCTATTGCTGGATAATACGAATATGACTTCTAGGCGCCTTCATAGGTCCCGATTTTATGCCGAACGCTATGTCGCGCGGGTCAGCCCGCGCAAGGCGACAGTCGGGTGCTTCCTTGGCAAGTTACAAGAGCAGCGCTGTGTGAGGCGCGTTATGCCAATACGCGCCGCGCCCGGAACAAGTACAATACAACCCGTACTAACACGAGGGCACCTTGCCCGAAGGGGAGCCAGTGCGTGCTGCCTGCCTTATGCAGCGTTAGGCTTTAATCCGACAGTGTCGAACTCCTGCCTGCAATCCTTCGTCATTCCACTCGGTAGGGACACAAATCATGCATCTTTTGGTGCGCGAGGCTAACGGCCATAAAACGGACATCAACACCACCTCTGAGAATGGTTTAAGGGTTAATCAGATCACTGTATATCACTATAGTGACAGGCTGTCAGCCCATCGCCTAAAATAAGAATACACATCTAACCCTCGAGTCCCGTAGTCGCCTCTTACGACACCCATGGGTAAGAAATGGGGCAATGCTTTTCTAGTCTGGCATCACACGGCAATGCTATTGTAGGCCGGAATCACACGGCAAATGTTTTTTATTATTATTATTAAATAAGATTGAAAATGTAACGTGTGATGTACTATTTCATTTAAAATAAAAACAGTTTACGTAGGTAGGTGTGTAAGGTGTATTTTTCTTTTATGGGTATGATTAATTAATAAAATAATAGTTACGCTTTTTAAATAAACTCCAGATTAAGTTATTACGTGTGTAGTAGCGATAACGTTAAAAAGAGATAAAAATGATATTTATAATTAGCGTTTGACCCGCGGCTTTGCCCGCGTTCTTATTAGGAATTAACAATGAGTTGTGTATTGTATTGTGCGTTTTATATGCATTATACAAATATCTTATCCCCTTTCAAAGGTTGAAAATTGAATAAAGCTAAAACACATTACCTATGTATTATTTAAAAAAATTGTTGGTCTCGGTGTCGGTCTGCTCAACTTAAGAGTTTCATACACAGTTTCACCCTGAACAACTTTTCCCTAGGAACATATTATATCAGGAAACGACAAAAAATATTTTACCTTCCATTCAAAATCACGATCAGCTGACTGCCTCTACTATGAAAAGTAATTTTTCTTACGTTTCCTGACATTTTTCCCATAGGAAAAATCTGAATGCACCCTAAAAGTATTCGGAGGGCTGTCCCTTACACCCTGTATATCACTAGAGACATCGCCACTAGTAATGGCATAAGCCGCAAATTCAAATCCTGCGCGCGGAAAAAAAATGCACTTTTTTAGAAATATTTTTTGAATTTGTATTTGGAATACTTTTATTTGAATCTAACCTGCTGTTTTTTTTCGTAACAAGTACACACACAAACATCCGCCTTTATAATATTAGTGGGAAGCGGGATAAAAAAAATATATGGAAACCTTTGATATCATATTATTATGTATTTAATAATTTTCGTATAATGTATACCTAGTTCTTCAATCAGATTCTCTGTTCCATTCCCTCAACCAATATGTTTTCAATTTAATGAGCTACTTATACATACTTGTAATGCCCTTGAAAATTGAGGAAGATGTTTTACTTCCGAAAGAAAAGCAATGCTTTTTTTACCTATTAAAAAAAGTGACCTTGATGGTGAAATGTCGAGTACAGTCAAACTCTCGTTCGGTTATACACTCGAACCATCAATTTAAGTCTTATGCGAGCGGCATAAGAACGGTCCAAAAGTCAAAACTGTCATACCCAACTTGAAATATACTGTACATTACTGCATACCTTTCAACGTTTGTCCTACTTTTTTCTAGGTATGCTACGTATTGTCATTTTGATAGGGGTTTGTTTTTTGTCTGCTTTTAACATACCTACCTTCTAATCTTCATATTGAAATGTTAAACAAGAACTACAGAAGTTTTATGCCAAATCTTTTGTTTGCAAATCATAAAAAATTATAATAATGCCGAGAGAGATTTTTATTTTACTACGAGTTTATTTCGTAAATTAGGTAATGAGTCATGTTATTATTTTGTTAGTGCTAATCACCTCATGAAAGCGAAGTACGCAAGACGTAAA
Organism: Tuta absoluta; assembly: GCA_027580185.1. Classification (NCBI taxonomy): domain Eukaryota; kingdom Metazoa; phylum Arthropoda; class Insecta; order Lepidoptera; family Gelechiidae; genus Tuta; species Tuta absoluta. The sequence goes on from JAQAHW010000005.1 coordinate 15,142,962, forward strand.
GAGTACATTAGAGTCATATTAAAAAATATTAACATGGCATCAAAAATGTAGCTTATTGGAGGAAGTAGGTAAGTGTAATAAAATAATTATAAGCTCTGCCTACACCGCAAAGGTTAAAGGCGATATATGTATATATGTATGTAAGATTACTACATACAGTTTGATTTTGACTTTTTGTCTCATGAAGCCTAAATCTAATTGCAAGACGACGTCACACTGTTGGAAGGAATTTGCTATCAAGTGATGTAACTATCCTCACACAGACAGTCACTATCAAACGCAAAATCCCGCTTAATCCCAGGTCGTAAACGAAAATCTTTCCCCAATAGAGCGTAGTCTGCGTCACCTGCTCACGTTTATAGTACACAATAACCTTACTTATTATCCTTTACGACGAGTTAATGCGAGTTGTCGTCAGTCAAACATTTAGAGCTAGTCGTATAAAAAAAGGACGTGGACGCTGAGTACGCGCGATTCCGAGCGCGCGCGCCGCCGGGAAAAATCATTCGATCGAATCGACCGCTCGCCGCCGGCTGCTCGCATGCATCCCTATCAAAACTCTATCGACACAATTCTAAGATGACACCTTCCAATAAAATAAATAGTTTTAAATTCGCTGATGCGGCGTTCGATTTTCGAATTCAAAGTTCATAGTGCCAGCCAGATGCAAACTGGAGAATGTGCTTCCGAAGCTCCGAAGACTGTTTGTGTTTGAATCGGTTCACGGACACTCTTGAGATCCTGAGGTTCCTACTGCTGCAGCTGGTGATACCGATACTGGGTGTAACGGATTGCTGAAACGTGATTAGTGATATTTTGACTTATTCAGACTGTGATATTTAAAAAAGTATTTTTAACGTCTTTTGCTAATAAGAAAAGTTGTGAATAAAAGCTAGTCAAGATGATGTCCAAGAAGCAGCTGGCGTGCATGTTGGCACTGCACATTGTCTACCTGCTCGTTGGAGCGAGCATTTTCTACCATATAGAGAGTCCGCTGGAATTGCAGCAAAGGGACGAAGACAAACTTGAAAGACTTGAAATCCAAAGTAAGTTAAATTCTCATACATAAAATGTGAACAAGCCTTACCAACTATAAGTTGACCATAGCTTAGAAGGTACCTCAAGATACCTCATGTTCTATTTAGGAAATATGGCCTTACACCAGTTAAGAAGTACGGACGGACAACTCATGTTGTTTAAATCATCTAACATCTAATCATGTTGTTTTCAACACGCTTTATTTTTAAACGAATGTCAATGCTTTCGCTGCGACATAAAAATTTAGATTCATAGGTATTTTTATAAAAAAACTTCTTTCATAGAGTGTATTACTTTAGTAGGTACGTGAAAAAAGGCTACAATTAGAAAGCTAGATGCGGATTCGCGATCCCAGCTGCGTGCAGTTGAGTCGCTGAATTTCGAATGGGGACTTTTCCACTGACAGTTATTAAGCTTTTTTATAATGTCATACCTGATGGCGTTGTGCTCAGTAAGTTAAAATGTTGACATATCAGTCATAAATTTTCATATTTTTATATTCCACAATAGAACTATTAGTATATGAGTTGACTTTCCAAGATTAATATACTTATTATTATTATTATTATATATCTAAGGTAGCAACGATTTATAGACGATTGATCAATATTTGCTGTAAATCGATCCACTTACACAGCAGTGTCGTTACACACGAGTATGCAGTGTTGCAACTGATTGTACAGCCATCGGTACTGAGAAAAACAAAGATATAATTACTGAGACACATTTATAAATAGATTCACGCGACTTTCCACGGGTTTATATCATTATTAACAGCCAGTTAGTTTAGTACCCTATAAGGTACTAAACAATAGGTACCATCTGCGAAATAACATTCTTCTTAGTAAGTGGCAAATTGGCGAAGAACATTACAAAATTGTTTTTTGAGAAATGAGAAAAAAAAACAAAGATATCGTCAAAAGACCAAGCCCTAAGCCAGATAATATCTTAAACGTTCAAGAGAAAAGAAAATTAATTTACTTTGTTAACGTTAATAGATTTATTCTAATTGCAGTTCATTTAACTAACAACTAATAAAATATAACTGCAAACATGAAAGAGAGCAAAGTGTAGGCAGAATGTAAACAGTTGAAAACTTGTATCATTTCATTATTTACTACTAACTCCACGAAAACAGTGGCCTCTAGTTTCATTGCCAAGAAACGTATCACACTAGACTGTTTTGATTTATCTCCTTGGACTAATCATTTTTGATAAAAATACACGTGTTCAGATTTGCACGAATTGGCTGTATGGGCTTAAACTTCACCTATCTTATATGGAAATTAAAAAGTAATTTAAAAAGTTAGGAAAGTTTTACTTTTAATTTTTCCTCGCTTGCAGCATTCTACCCGCACTCACGACGCCCTCGTTTTAATGGCCAGTGTGTCATCCTATTGTATGTTTATTTTTCCACGACGCTAGATAAAAAACTTGAAACAATTGAGTGCACCGATCGACTAGTTGCAGTAACCACTCGATGTTGATTTTATTGATACCTTTTCAGTCAAGTAGAAATTGATTCAAACGCTTTTTTGTTGCCATTTTGCATGTAGTTTTAGGAAACATTTTTGGTTTGGTAATGTTAGATTGCAGATAGATGATACGCGAATTTTGAGAAGTAGTTTTATCATGAAAATACACAGCATTTTCAAGTAGATCGGTATCAGTCAGTTTTGTGGAACTATCATATTATCATGTGCGGCAATGCGGCATCAAACAACATATACAATAATAAAACGCATCTAAAGCTGTTTAGCTCCTCTCGTAATACGACTAAATCTGCATACATACATAAGCTTAAAAAAACATGTAAGTAAGTAAATAATATATCGGTAGAAATTATTATTAGTTATATTTGCTTATTATGTTGCTTATCATGTATAATCGCCGTGTGATGCCAGCTTAGAATAGCATCACATAACGTAAGTATGGCACTTAATACCAATAGGGGGAGGTCCATGTCCAGCAGTGGACTGATGTGGCTATTAATGTAGTGTATCTAGTTCAAACAAATGTGTTTCTCATCTAATCTAAGATTTTCAAGTGCAAAATTCTCTATATCTTGTAATCTTCTTGTCTATCCAGTGTCAGAGACAAGTGACAAATAAACTGTGATTTCTACATTAGAGACAGAAGGAAAATTGCTCAAAACAATACATGCCACGCCTATATCCATTGCGGGGCATGCAGAGCGTAAACGGCATAAAAACGAACATTTACACACAATAGAGAGTCATTCCGAAAATTGTATATCACCATAGTGACGGGTTGTAAACCCATTGCCTAAAATTGCTATACACATGTAACTCTCGACTCCCTTAGTTGCTTCTTACGACACCCACGGGAAAGAAATGGGGTGATGCTATTTTAAGCAGACATCATAATAACAATTAATTTAACATTATCTGATGAAGTACTGAAGTGCATTGTATTTATTATTCTTGTAGTGATAATATGTGGCTACTGAGCCAGTTATAGTCAAGAGTATTCGAGTGGCAGATATCTACTGCATTCCGATAGAATAAAGTTGCCAATACGGGTATAAAAAAAACCGGTTAAGTGCGAGTTGGACTAGCACATGAAGGGTTTCGTAGTATCCTAGTATCTCCACGTCTGATAAATATCTAAGGGCCGTTTCAGATTAAATTGTGTATCACTTTAGTGACAGGTTGTCAGCCTTGCGCCTAAACTTATAATACGCATAAAATCACGTCTATTTTATCGGATCCCTCATATTAACTTCATTTTGTTATTATTGCATGTTTTAAGGCATTAGTAATATCTGTTATGTGAACATTTCAACAGCTGTCTGAATATTACTGTTCATGAGATACAGTCTCCGAACCATTATAGAGAAAATCGGCCTTTGTATAGGAGCCCTCCTTTATTTTATTTTTTGTAGTTGTTGTAATAATATTTAACTATCACGGTTTATGTCTCACTAATAGGGTCTTATTTTGACCCTGTGGGTATGGAACCCTAAGAATAGAATACAAGCCTTAACATGACCTACAATATACATGTGAAACTGGCTGTAACCCGCGACTTGGTACGCAAGATGTACGAAGAGACTCTTAAGTTAGTGTAGTTTATGTAAGTACGTTGTTTTATATAAATATTATTAACTAATTTTCATCAAGTTTACAAAGGTTTGCATAACTCGATAGAGGAACATTTAACTGACTTCGTTTCAAAGAAACCTTCTCTAAGGCGGTTCTCTCACTTGTCGTCCATCGTACTGTTCTTCTAACGCAACGTAACGCATGCGTCTGTCAGACGAATGGAAATTGCGAATTCCAACCTGATTCCCATACAAATACGGCTACGGTGGGATTACGGTGCGTAACAGATACGTGTGTCAAGTCGTTTGACACACGCATCCGTTACGCACCGTAATCACTGCGACACCCTGGCGCCGACCCACATCTGCAGCACCAGCCCACAATGCCGAAAAACAAAATTTCTAAAATACCAGGACATACCACGGGTGCTTTATGTTTGTCCCTCTGGTATTCGAGACCCTACGCCAGGGATGGGGAAATACATTTTGGAAAGGGCCATATCAAACAATCACAACTTGTAAGCGGGCCAAATAAGTTTACTAATTACTAAAAAAAATGTACAAGAAATTAAGTTTGTTGTGATGTGCTTGGTCGATGAGATAAATGAAATTTTGACTGTTCGTCTACAAGCACGTCAAATTTTGGCTTCAAATTACCTACTTGACGTAACTTTTAAAATACACTCAAGGTGTTCATCAGTCAATTTGTTCTTCAGTTTGTTCTTACGCAGCTTCATTGTGGAAAACACTTGCTCGCGGATTTTCTGATCGGGTGATAGATGACGCACGACACGACGGACGAGGACCGGTAGCTGGTAGGTCGCTCGCGCCAGTAAACACCTAACTACCTTCACCAAATTGGTACATACTTATTAACATGATTAATTGAACTTGAGGGACAAACTTAATTAAAATCAGTCAGTGACCGCGGGCCGGATGAAATCACTCCGCGGGCCGGATTTGGCCCGCGGGCCGCCATTTCCCCATCCCTGCCCTATGCCCTTGTGCCCTTGGGGTCCTGAAGTGGCCAAATGTATCAAAGACCTTTCAGTGCGTCTCCTAGAGGCTTCCGGCGACTCAAGGGCTTGCAGCTTCTGCGCATAAGCTTGGCAATCCAAAAAGGGAATACTGTCAGCGTGTTGGGCACCGTGCCTCTCGGAGACGCACTGGAAGACATTTTGTACCTTTAGCTCGTGTATATACGGAGTGTAAGGGACTGCCCTTCGAATACTGATAGGGTGCATGCAGACCATGACACTGAACAACTTTCTCTGAGGAACATATGTCAGGACACGACAAAATATATTTGACCTCCCATACAAAATCAAGATCTGTCAGACGAGGTCCAGACAGTCTGGAGAGGAAAGTCTCCTTATCAAAAGAAAAAAAAGGCCGTGTCGAAGGAAAAAAGAGTAGAAGACGAGCACCATCGCGATGGAGCGACGCAATTAAGGACGATACTCGTACCAGCTTGCAAGCCGCAATACACATGGCACAAATCCGGAGAGTTTGGAGAAGGCTGGTGACGAACACAGTGACTGCAATAACAGGAATTATTAATTATGGGAAGTTAAAAGATTTTTGGCGTTTCCTGAAATATTTTTTTATGGAAAGTTGTTCAGTTTCATGGTCTGAATGCACGAAGTATTCTATAAGTATTCAGAGGGCTGTCCCTTACACCCTCACATATCTGCTCTGCCAATCAAAACTTCGCCGTAATAAATGCGATGCGACGTCACAGTCGAGGGATAAACATAAAGCATCATGTGTGGGCGGCCTATTTCCCCTATTATCATAACACACCTGCATATAATTCAGCCGCGTAATTTAAGGCAGTGTGCGTGCAGACCTATTATTCCAGCAATCTGAAAACCGAAAATTCCGATTGAACTATAGGCTAGACTATGATCAGCGGCCGTACACATACATATTTGTTTTATCATTATAATATAATATTTTAATTATCACTAAAATCCGTGTTTGTTTCGTAATGGAAGACGCCCCCCATGCTCTACCAGATGTGATGAGGATATTATAACACACATTAATATCTCACTCAGGTTCTCCCCGGCTTGGAAATCGAATAAACTTACCTTGTTAATCGATTAACCCATAATTACCTACTAATATCTTAATATCCTATGGCATCATAAAAAACTGTGCCGTCTCTCTCTTTTTCGTGTGGGACACCAAGTCGTCAAACAACCCGATGAACCCTGGTGTCAGAGTTTTGCCGTGCCGTGTGATGCCGGCTTAGAATAGTTTCACCTAATTTCTCTCCCGCGGGTGTACCTAGAAAGAAGCGACTGTGTATTACAATTTTAGGTGACAAGCTGACGACTTGTTACTAGAGGTATAGTGATACTTTCAAATATTTTTTGAGACGAGGCGGTAGCGACCGTATTTTTATGGCCTACTTTCTACTGCTACCCCGCAAGGGACTAAGGTTGAAGTAGAACCAGAATTGGTACTTTTACAACCTTTCGTTAGTAACACCGGATCGGATCGGCAAAATACCGCAAAATCAAGCGGCACGTTTGCGAATTAGAATTCCCTACCTGATTTAGAGCACAAAGTTTTTAAAACTGCTTTGTTTAAATAAATAAAAAGAATAAATATTTAAGACAATTCACACAGCGCCATCGAACCCACAGCTAAACTAATATTAAACTGAGCTTGTACTATGAGAACTAGAAAACTGATATACATATACTTTTTTTTGTAAACACATCGAAATTGTTTATAGAAAACTCCCAGATTAAACACAATTATTTGAAAACTAACCTAACAAATAGGAGATCGAACACACGACCCTCGGCGTGGCAGGCAGGGGTAAATACTACCCTCTTACGCCATCGGGCCAGTCAACTTTAGTTCGCAAATACATTCACAAATTTTCTGTTTAGTCCAGTTATAATTATAACTAGCTGTTACCCGCGGCTTCGCCCGCGTACTCATAGAGTTTTATTAATTAGTTGTGTATTCTAAACGACACATCGTAAGGCGAACAACTGTGTAAACTGGGAGGGCACTAAAATCACTATTCACCGATACACAGACGACACTACACTGGAATGGTTCACTTCCTTGAAAAAGTATATAATTTGTGGTACCTGGGCGCTACCATCACTAATACAGGCTATTGTAAAATCAAGTAATGAGGCGCAAGAATGATCCTTGAGTTCTTTTGCCACTTTGCACTCATGATCACTGGAAAAGTCGATGGCAAACGACCAAGAGGTTTCAGTACAATTAGGTGGTCTCATTAAATACACTCAGCGCTCTATGTCGCCAAAGATACGCAGCGATGGAAAAGAATCCTGAATGAGAAAAATATTTCCCATCAGGGGAATTACGACCTTCAATAATGAAGATATTACGACGCTAGAAAGAAGATTATGACACATTTATAGTGTAAGGAAAAACAGGCATTTAATGTTAAAAGTAAAGATAACGTAATTTTAATAGAGACGCAGTCACTAAACCGGAAAAATTATCGTGAGTAATATGGAAGACATATCTTGATGGAGAGCGCGTATACAAAAATTGTCTTTCAAAGGGGAGGGATTTATGCTTTTACAGTGTTTCGGAGCGTTTGTTTCCAGAAGAGTGTTAAAGACATAGTACACAGCTTAATGGACACAGAACAGAGCACTATTTTAATACGCTATTGTAAACGATATTGTAAGTTTTACCATCTGGGGATAAAATGAAGAGGTTCTGAGCATTGGACACACGCGAACATGCTACATATAGCTGGCCATGAGAGAAGCACGGTTTTTCTAAGTGGACCCCCGCTACCTTTAAAGTTTGTCCCTGCGCTTTGTTGATTGTCATTGCGAAACTAAGCTTGATAGGAAATTGCAGCCTCTTGAATTGGAATGGAAGATCTGTGGGAATAATTGGGATCCGTGGTATTATTACATTTTCACCCTTGCCAACGCCGGTTAAGATGGTGGCTCCAATTATGTTCCGTCCTAGTTGTGTCACACGAAGTCTCGTTCCATTACATAATCGAGGGGCATCTAAATTTCGCATAAGCATGACTGGAACGCCTACTTTTAATTGCAGCTTATGTGAGGGCACACCTGACAACTCCAATGAATTTAAAAACTCGACGGGGTATGAAGTGCTCTGTTCTGTGTCCATAACCGTGTCTACTTGTATATAGCTTTAATTTTTTTTTAATATTCCTGCTATTTTGAAATTTTTATTTTATACAAACATGCTCCAAGAAGACATGAAAGAAAGGAGTGGGTATGTAATCAAGGATTTGAAAACCTATATTAGCTCCAAACCAAATTAACTTGGGGATGGATGTTCTTGGATTGGAATTATAATAATATGAATACGCAGTATAATGATTTTGCCTAGTCTTCAATTTTCAGGACTATGGTACCAAAAAATTTAAGTTTATTATGTGTCTTCGAAAGTATACGCAGGGCAAACTTACTGTGCTAAAAATGGTTATTATTATAGAAATGGACTTTCAAATCATGTTTAACTGTAGAAATTAACTTTACTACTGTGGTAAGAAGTATCTCAAGTACATACCCACATCACCCTTAAAGCCACATTCATATCCCAAAACTCATATTCAAGAGACATTCTCATAGTAGTGCTATACAGGGTGTAAGTGACAGCCCTTCGAATACTGATTGGGTGTATTCAAACCATGAAACTGAACAACCTGCCATAGATTAAATTCTTTTTTTCTATATCCCATACAAAATCACAATCAGCTCACTGCATTTACTATGGGAATATCAGTATTCGGAGGGCTGTCCCTTACATCCTGTATATACATCTTTTTTATGTGGTATGGATGTATTCTATGCTACACAATAATCAGTTTTCCGATGGGAAAAATATGTTTTTCCGAGATAAAAAGTAACCTATGACACTCACCAGCTTTTCATCTAACTGCTTTCCAAAAAAAAAATGCTTTACATCGCTGCATGATACTCATTTATGTATGTAGTATGGATGTATTCTATTGCTAAACATTAATCGGTTTTCCGAAGGGAAAAATATGTTTTTCCGGGATAAAAAATAACCTATGTCACTCACCAGCTTTTCATTTAGCTGCTCTCAAAAAAAAAAATGCTTTACATCGCTGCATGATACTCATCTATGTTCGTAGTATGGGTGTATTCTATTGCTAAACATTAATCGCTTTTCCGATGGGAAAAATATGTTTTTCCGGGATAAAAAGTAGCCTATGTCACTCTCCAGCCTCTCACCTAACTGCACACCTAAAAAACACTGCATGATATCGCTCTGTTGTAACGTGAAAGAAAGACAAACAAACAAACAAACAAACACACTTTCGCATTTATAATATTAATAGTATGGATATCAACTAAACAAAAAGATTTCCATGCAATAAAATTAAAACGGGCGGTGCTCTGGTGGACTTGTTTTCATTTTCTTTAATGTTTTTCGAAATACGATACAGATGTTTTGTTGTTTTTATGTCAATTATTTTCGTCCAAATGATGCTTCTTTCGACTGGATGGCTTCTCCTTTTGAGTCACCGAGTCGTCCAATGACCCGATGAACCCTGATGTCTGAGTTTGGTGGATGGCGAAAACAGGAGATCGTACTTTAGGCGAATCCCACACTATGACAGACTGCGACTGATGCGTCTGCCATAAACCTTGGGCAAAAAGCGTTACAATATGCCATGGTATCCGCTTTATGTATGGGAATTCGATTTATCCTTTCGCCAGGCGAGCGGATGCGTCAAAAATACGTCTGACAGTCCGCCATAGTAAGAGAACCGCGTTACATGGCGTGGATACCTCCAGGGTTAGAGGAGGCGTCCAGCAGTGGATTGCTATAGGCTGATGCCTGTGTGTGTAATGTTTTTTTTGGTCATAGTGTGGCTAGATTACTAAGACAACTAGGAGGAAATATCTTTCAGATTCTACCTTACCACAGGGACCTTACTCTTAACTTACATTTTGGTATCTCATTATACAGGGTAAAAGGGAAAGCCCTCCGAATACTTATAGTGCATTCAGACAATGAAACTGAACAACTTCCCATGAAAAAATATTTCACGAAACGTCAATTTTTAACTTCCCATAGTCAACTGATCTTGATTTTGTATAAGAGGTATTTCTTTGTCGTTTCCTGACATATGTTCCCGGGGAAAGTTGTTCAGTTTCATGGCCTGCATGAACCCTTTTAGTATTCGGAGGGCTGTCCCTTACACCCCGTATAATAAGGAATCCCTGAGAATGATTTCGTCACATTGTGATGACCAACAAGTGTTGGTGTACCAACAACACTACCTACTCCAATTTTCCTTGTACGGCTATCTTTATGACGACATAAGATTTCCAGGGCAATTAACTTAAAGAAGTTTGGTTTTCCTTCAAAAATTATTTAAAGTATATGCTCATACTCTTTAAGGACAATCGTTGAAGTAACGTAGACGTAAACTTCAATGAGTAACATGTGGCAAACAACACAAACTCAATGGTTTAACCATATTGAATTGCTCATACCTTAATTTTTGCCGTGTAATACTAGTTTAGAATACCATCACCCCAATTCGAGCCGTAAGTGTCGTACTTCGTAACGCCTAGATACATTTTAAAAGGTATGTAGCTCTATAGTGGTCCAAGCCCAAGCGTATGCAAACATTACATTAAAAAGCAACCTTATTTAAAACTATAAACTTCGGCTTGTATTTATCATTTATTTATATAAACTTTTAAGTAAATATCTGTGTCTATTAATATTTTATGGTTCAAACTAGAATAAGAGGCCTCCTGAGGCATGTGATATAGTTTATATCAGTAGACCCAGGATACCTATGCTGGAACTGCAAGCTTCCAGAACCAAATAGATGCACTATTTATCACTAAGGTTACTCACTTAGGTTAATTTTCCTTTGAAGAATCATGTAAAGGATATAGGCGTGAATTATGTTTGTATGTAAAAATCATACGTTTTAAAAGGCATCTGGGCCGCTATCTGTGAAAAGCTCCCAGAGGCCTGGACGTTACGAGGATAAGGTGACTAAGGGATAAATCCAAGTTATGGGCAGCGGCGTCTCCTTTACCACTTTGCACTGCGCTCGCACACCTGCCTGCCAACCGTGGTGAGTATGGAAACCACCCCCCAATATCGGAAGGCTCATATCCAGCAGTGCTTTGTTGTGGCTATTGATGTGGAATTGCTTAAAAAGAAGAATTAAAACAAGTCTTCCCGATCATCAGATAGATAAACCACTTCTTACAATTATCAGCTATTGCAGGAAATTCTTGTAAATTACATGAAAGATTTTCAATAGCTATAATACAAAGTGTAAGTAATAACACTAACAAGTAATTATAGGTAATGTCTGTTGCAAAATTAAGCAGATTATCATTCATTATCCTAGCATGTCACTCTACCTAAGCTCAGACAGTTCTTGACAAATATAGATGTGCAGTTATACCCATATGGAACACGATTAAAATAACGACAAAACTAATATACTTACTTATAAATCAATTTAAACCGCATGTTCCTGATTTTAAGACAATGGCGGCCGTAAACCATTGAATTATTTTAATGTTTTGACATCATAGATGGCGCAAAAGATGAAGGTATTCGCTGAAACAAAAGAATTTAATAGCGCACTTATGCTAATTTATTGGTTATTAAAATTGATGATAACTGGTTATGGTCGGTTTTAAAGTTAATTGTCGCTAATGTTGTAGACATTTTATTAGGAAAGTTGAGATTATTATGTAAATTGATGTCCTTACATGATAAATGGTTCTTAGACAGTACAAACAGAAGTGCAGCGTTATTTCATTCCCTTTTAAAGCAATTGAACCATTTGCTTTTAAATTTTCTTATAAAATTAAGTAAAAATCAAAATTAATTACTTTAATTATTTGTTAATACCCGTTTTACGGCCATTAACGCTCTTCCTACCCCGTAAGGGATTAGGCGTGATTTATGTATGTATGTAAATATTTGTGCAAGTACTGATAGAGTTATAGGTTGTTCATTTATATACGGGGTGTAAGGGTCTGCCCTCCGAATACTGATACGGTTTATTCAGACCATGAATTAAACTAATTCCCTTAAAAAAATTTACGTTTCCTGAAATATTTTTATGTAAACAATTTATTTAAATAATAACGTTAAATTTAAATGAGCTAATTCAAGTAAATACTTAGAATTTGTTTCTTTTTAATGTTCTCATACTTTACTTAACTAGAGGTTGCTACTACATTTACATGTTAGAAAATAATAATATGTAAGTCAGCCTATGAGTGATTAATTGCTAAGATACAGAACACATGATAAACCAATCTTTAAGATAGGCATGATGTAGGCATGTTAGTAACCTTTCTTATTAGATGATCAATAAAAATTGACAAGCTTTCTACTCTCAATGGTATTTACCCAATTCTTATTAGGTAATCAATGAAAATTAACAATATCTCTACTCGCAATGGCACCTATTAGCTTTGCCCTTCTTCTCATGATATGTATAAACAAACCGAAAATACTACTCACAGTAAACTAGTCTATGAAACTGAATTTTTTTCTCCAATAGGTAAAATTAAAAATAATTTTGAGCTGTGTGATTCAAATTGTTATCTCGGCCAAATAATTTCAAATAGGTAGGTCGTAAAGCTATATTTTTAAAGTGTCAGAAAAACTTGGACAGGATTAACGATAAAGGAAAGAAAATAAAATGAAATGGACCATTAAATCTGCTAATGTACCTACAAATCGCATTGAGCGTGTACAAGCCGTTTTATTTGCAATATATGTGACTGACTAGCTTGCCTTAAATTACATCTCGGTCATGAGCACTGAGCCGCTGTGTAGGTACATAACTAAGATAGGTATACATACACGTAATGTTGTTATTAAATTTAGTGAAATTTTCTGCATTACGTATATAGTGCGTAATTTTACTAGTGATCGATAACGAAGACTTAGGACGGGCTGGTGACAAGGAACAACTTTCCCCAAGAATTATAAGGGCATTTCTACAGACACGCTGTTTTTTTTTGTCCTGGCCCAAAAATCATGTTAAAGTCCTATTTAAAAATCTCAAAAAAATTACATACAAGCCCTAATGTATATTCTTTTCGGAGAGCATACTATCATAACTGTGTTATTAATAGTTCATCCTAAAAAAAATACCGAAGTGAAAAAAATTGCTAAATTTCGTCCCCTTGCCGGAATTGAATGTAAATTGGTTCATAAAATGAAAATTACTGGAATATACTATAAAATTTCTATATTCACATGTCTATAGATGTATATCAAAGATATATTTATCACTTAAATAACGATAAAGTATAATTTTTTTACTTTTTTATCACTTTAAATATTTGTCCCGAGTCTACGACTTAATCGGGTACAACTTACAAAATACTTGAGCAAATATCTAAATATTCGCGATATGCTCATCACTATTCGGTTCACGTTAACTGTAAGTTACGCCCGAGCAGGCGAGTGCAGTAAACGTGTGACATGATGCCGGATTTTACCATTTTCAAAGGTAAGAAATTCCGCGTCGTATTTGGTGCAGGGTAATTTCTCAACTCCGGATCATGAATATTTTAAAAACTATAAAGGTTGGAAGTTTGTTTCTTTGTGTGATTATAACTTGTCAGGATATCAGTAGATAAGAAATGTTTGATTTGCTTTAAGTAGTAGAATGAGCGATTTTTTTAAAGAAACCAACTTTTTCTCAACTCCGAGACCCATAACTCCGTGTGCAAATGCTCATGGAGTTGAGAAATTTGCTCACGGAGTTGAGGTATTTTAGAAAACTGTTATATTTACTACATACATTTATTTAATATACTTATAAATTTGCTACTCTCTTTAGATGACAAATAGTAAAGAAGAAAGACAAGAGGAATGAAAGTTGTTCAATCGTATAAGATGAGCTAAAATCAAGAGTGTATAAAAGAGTTTAAGTATGAAAAGGAAAAAAAGAAAGAAAGAGAAAAATGGGCAAGGAGAGTAGCAAAAGAAAAAGTTAAAACAAGGTATGAAAGATTTGCTCGCAAGCGGAAAGCTATAAGAAAATAATATAGAGAACGTGTGATTTGATTATGATAAATAAAGACAGTATATAAGAAGATAGTTCTTGTTCTTCCTTGGATGGAAGAAGATAGTTAATAAATAAAAAGTGAAATGGATGCTAGGAAGGAATCTCTTGACTGTGATTTAATGTAGTATTTACTAAAAACTTTGAAGCAGGAAAAATTTATGAAAACTAAAATTTTTGCTTTTAAGTGTAAATTATACAAATAGTGATTTTGTAATTTGTTTAAAACGTTTTGTTTTGTTGGTAATTTTATAGCAAATTTGTACTGTACAAAGATATCTCTTGTCTGTTTGTGATTTCGTTGAGTAAAGCGAATAATTACATAATCAATAACGAAACAAAACAGTTGCTTTTTTTCTCATTTCTTTGCTTTTTCATTAATTTTTTCTCCTTTTTGTGTCCATTCCTTTACATTTATGAAAATATAATTAAAAACTCTCCACTCTGTGACTGAATTTTTCAACTCCTTGAACACTCGAAATTTAAATTCGATTATTTCAGAATTTACAAGTGCGAATAATGACATATTAGAATCATTATGTTTGTTTATTTTTTCAGATTTTTTTATAGCAAATAACTCAATAAAAAGCTTAAAATAGAAAAGAACTCTCAACTCCGTGACCATATTTCTCAACTCCGTGAACAGTAAAAATTTAAATTCGATTATTTCAGAAACCACAAGTGCAAGTGATGGCAAATGAGCATCATTAAATTTGTAATTTTTTTTTTCGAATTTTTTAATATAATAAAGTCAATAAAAAGCTTAAAATAAAAATGCTCACGGAGTTGAGAAAATTTCACCCCTCCTGTAGAAGTGCTCATAAGTCGAAATAGGACAATTAAAATTGACCTCCCATAAAGAGTAGCCGATCAGCTGATTCAAGTAACTATGGAAACTCAAAATATTTATATCATATTTCAACCCATGTTACAAGAAAAAAAGTTGTTCCTTATCGCCAGCCCATGGATGAGATATCGGTATTGGTCACTAGCGAAATTTCACCTAAAACAGGATTACTACCTTTTCAAACTACTTATAATTAAAATCATTCCCTTCATACTCTTAGGCAGCTAGGCAGGCTTATTAGGGCAGTTAGATTTATGTGATATATTCTCGTATTTCATACATAACAAAAAATAAAACTATAACGCGTACAACTTTGAGAGATTAAATCGTCGTCATATTTAGAATTCACACATATTAAACTTGAAATAAGTAAAATAAAATTAAAATTTAGCGCCATATATCCAGAAGTCCTTTACTTAAACTTGCTTTGACGAAACAAAACGTGACTTAAAAATTAACTACCTAATGATAGCTATTCTAGAGAGGTAAATGTTTTGTTACAATTTAATATAATTCTTTACCATAAACATTGTCATTAGTTGGGTATTTTATTTTGTCGGCTTGTTTATAAAAAAAAATATAACTCCTAATTCTTAGTATTGCAAAATTTACTTATCTGAATTATCAAAGACATCTTTAAACTTGTTACTCTTCCTCGCTCTTCCAAGCAGCTCGCTTTATGACAGATATCAAAATGTACGTTGATGTTACTTTCAAATGGCTATCGCATTTGTTTATGTTTTTCTTTCCGCTTACCAAAAGAAGGACATAACTTAAGCTGGCTGGCATAAAGTAACAGACAGGAAGTAAATGCATCACAATCAACAGACTCTATGTTACACTTTGTGTTGTTATTTCTTGGAACTCCATGTTGATTTACTCATAAAACATTTTTTCACTAGTTCCACTAATTAAATATATTTGTTTAATTTGATATTAAACTAAATGCGACCGGTTTCGAACATCATCATCAGGCAGTTATTTCAAATCGAATTTTTTTTTTGTAACAAACTGCCCGAAGATGATATTCGAAACCGGTCGCATTTAGTTCAATATCAAATTAAACAAAAATATTTAAATAGTGGAACTAGTGAAAAAGTGTTAGTGTGTTAGTAAGTCAACAGACTCTACATTGTTACAGAAAATTTCTTATTAAGTCACTATTGCACTCGGACATGTACCGATTCTATTTAAGTAAACGTAATCGCATCCTTTCTTCTACAGAGAAAATAAGAAAACCAATACTATAATGCAGAAGGAACCCTGAAAAATTACAAACCTTTGATGGTTTGTAAATCCTCAATCCGAATCGAAATACATAAAATTAAATAAATACTACATGACGTGAAGTTTTGTACTGTTTAGATCTTTTCACCCAGTTTTTTGTATCTTGTTGAAAAAGTCGTAAAATATTAGGTTGTGCTTGTAGGTGGTACGTCTAAATTTGATTTAGGCGCATAGAAATAGAATGGCAATACTAATTGATGTTTTGGCAAGATTATTTTGTTAGCTTTGCTCTTTTCGTTTACAAGATTCTTTCCTCCTACAACCCACATGGAGATTTCGCGAATGCTCCGCTCATGGAGGAATAGAATTAGGATTCCGTCTCCGTATGAGGAAGGCGAAAGGAAGCCGCCGCCGGTCTTTGAGGATGCGCAAACGCAGGCCTTGGCCAGGTCACTGACAGAACCATCGCGCTGAGTTATAGCCAGACCGTGTTCTGAATTAAATAAGCTTATGATTAAAAATTCGCTGAGTAACGGAAAAGTTGGTTTTGAAAGGGATTTTTATCACATTATTTATCTGCCGTGTGATGCCGGCTTAGAATAGCATCACCCCATTTCTTGTCCGTTGGAGTCGTAAGAAGCGTCTAAGGGACTCGAGGGTGTGTATTGTAATTTTAGGCGATGGGCTGACAACCTGTCACTATGGCGATACACAAATTTCCGGATGACCCTCAAATGTTTGTCAGACGTGGTGTAAATGTCCGTACTATGCGGCCGTTTACGCTCTGCCTACCCCGCAACGCAAGGGATTATAGGCGTGATATGTGTGTGTGTGTATTATTCTTCAAAAATGTTTTGCAATAGTTACGCTCATCAATCTAACTTTGATTTTTGGGTATATTGTAGACCAGGCGGCAAAAGTATGTTATGTCATAAACATGCGGCTATGACGGGATTTCGTAAACTCCTTTCGTTAAAATACTCCACCGGCAAAATAATGTATCCCCCCAATATGTCTAAAGCCTAGGTAAAGGTGCTATGTGCTATGTATACTAGCATTGATCAAATAGATTGTCAGAACAATACCTACTAATTTATCTCAATAACATTTATGTCACCATATTTAATACTTGCGATTGTTAGCGCTTGGTGAAACTCCATGTTTAATTAATTTTGACAAAAAACACTTGTACTCGTTTCACAGTTTTATGTCACCTGTTACAATCACAGTAACAAAAGACGTGGACTTAGAGTTTAGACATTATTAACAATTTACATGCCTTAATATACATATCAAACTATAGCTCGGATTCTAAATCGTGTTACACACATTATTTTAATTTATTTTAAATCTGTGGTGGTACCCTAGTAACGCATAGATATATCGAGTTGAAATTAACACCATATACTCAAGTCTACGGCCGAATAGGCGTCAATGCTGTAAGAAACGACTGTTCTTCATCCTCTCAAGGGAATCGAAATTCGTAGGGTATTTTCCGAGGACCTGGAACTATGAAATTTGGCAAGAAGCTTCGTTTTGAAGTACAAACAAGCATTTGGCCGGCTTTTTCTAAAAAAACCTTTTGGTCAATAAAGTCTGACTGGGTGCAACCAGATTTACACAACTACATATGGGTACTTTCTTTATCCCTCTGATAAATAGATTTTACAGATTAAAATCATTAAAAATGTTTAACCTTTAATATCTAGTTATTACAACTTCTGTATTTTAAACACCTAAAATAATTAGGGTTCTAAAAACAAATTCACAAATTAGAACCCTGTTTACAAATTGAACCGAACTCGCGTAAAAATGCATCGCTAATGTAACAAAAACAAATTATATTTTACAAATTCATGTCACAAATTTACGTCTAAGCATGTATGTAAATAATATCGGCCTCCGTAGTTACGTAGGACTCCGTGAGAGAAGAATTAGTTCCCAATTAGAAGATTGTCGCATGTCACATGCATTTACAGATGTGTTAGACCAAGGTTCAGCTGTAATAGATGTCACCTAAAATTCACGATTTTCTTCACGACGTATTGGCGTGAAAAAAGTATTCATTATATACAGTTAGCACATGTATACAATTGAAGAACATGTGTATTCTGATGGTCAAATATGTTTTAAAAAGTTAATCTGATTAGAATTTATAGTTTACACGTTTGCAGGAATGAAACTCATGACATTGTTTGAGTCGTTGTTAGAAAATCAATGCGAACTTTGACTTATCTTGACAAAATCAGCGTCTTTTGCACGAGACCGTAAATTAGAGTGATCATAATTCAGATTAACTGAGGCGGTTCTCCCGCTTGTCGTCTGTCGCTGCGTATTTTACCGCATGCGATACGGTGCGTGTAGGGACTGGCGACAAGTGTGAGAACCGCTTCAGTTTTTCATGAATTTGTACAGATTCGGATACCAGACACAGCATGACACAGGGATGAATAAATCTCGATGCATCTTATCTCTATTTCTTATTATTTCCTTACGATACCTAGACGTGATAGCTTGCGCATGATTGTCATTTGAGAAGATTATTTGCATGTGATATACCAACGCAAGTTACTTACCGAAATCACCGATCACATTATCTATGAGAGTGATGAGAGTTATCACGATACTTTTCCTTACCTAAAACTAGATAAAACTGGCATTACAGAACCGGATTCTGTTTTTTTTATCTTAACTTGATCCAGATTTAATGCTGTATGTTGATGAGTATAAAGATTACATTAATTCATTTGCAAATAGCTTCCGCTTTGTCTCCGAGATGATCTGCAAATGTTATAGGATAGGTAACACATTGACATGTTTTAGTCCGATCCGTTTGCAATGCGAAATGTATACCAATCGGTAAACAAAACCATTAAAAATGGAACCTAATGAATTAAACATCAACACATAACATTGGTTAGAAAAAGCTAAAAGGTAGGTTCAGCTTTTTCAAACCTAAAAAGCTAAGTACCTTCGCGAAGAATTACCCTCGCGCTTCGCATTGGCTCGTCTTGGCTGGGGCATGACCGTGCCCATTTACATAGAATATGCGTAATAAATAGTTTTTTTTTAAGATGCAGCTTGAAGTAAGATTGAAAAGAAACATTACGTAGATAACTTAGGTAACGTATATTTTTTATGTGGTGAACATTCCGCTAAACAGTTTCATGTTGATGAAAGGAAATGAAAATTCATTTAGCGACACAAGACATACATATGGATGCGAACTCAAATCTTGAATCATTTTTAAGTATAACGTTATTATAGAACTTGATAATCTAATTAACACGTTGCCCAGGGTTAATGTCAGCCAAGTCATTAATAATGCATCGGTAAATATGTCTAGAGCTGAGTAACGAAATCATTTACTATACTATGTAATGAACTAGGTACGTTCCTATATACACTGTGTTATATAGGAACGGGTGCTGTGTGATACCGGCTTAGGTGCTGTGTGATGCCGGCTTAGTGCTGTGTGATGCCGGCTTAAAATAGCATCACCCCATTTCTTTCCCATGGGAGTCGTAAGAGGCGACTAAGGGACTCGAGGGTGTGTATTGCTATTTTAGGCGATGGGCTGACACCTGTCACTATGGCGATACACAATTTTACGAATGACCCTCAAATGTTTGTCAGGCGTGGCGTAAATGTCTGTTTTTTGCGGCCGTTTACGCTCTGCCTAACCCGCTAGGGATTAAAGGCGTGATATGTGTCGATAAATAGGACAATTTTTTTCTTTAAGTCACTGAGAATAAAAAATGGTTAGAGAAAAGCTTGCGCAAACCATACCTTCATTGATCTCTACAAAGTTTCCAGAATTATGTTTAAAAAAGCATCGATTTAGCCTCTATATTTCTACCCTACCTATCATAAGGTCCAGCCATAAGAATTTCACTTGCATTATATTTTTACACGACTGCCCAACCAAAACAAGAGTGTAATGTTTTTAGAGGTCATGTATGTAGGTAGGTACGTTTATATGTGCTATTCTTCAAAGTGCTGCAATTCGTTATCCACTGAACATATTCGAATGGGAATTGTATCGGATGAATCCTAACATTATCCCGAATAGCTTTCTGAGGCTAGGCTTTATCTCAGAACGCAGTCGTGTTTTTAAAATTTTCATTTTATTATGCTTCTTACTCTCTCTAGTTTAAAACGTTTCGTTCTCCCTTTACTTCTCATAGTTGATGATTCAGTTAACAAGGATTGACTAGTCTTAATTTAGTTTCCTGTTGTTAATTCCCTAAAACGACTGGTCAATTTGTCTAAATGAACATAATAACTATTTTGTCATGCAATGCTGTAAACTAAAAAACTTTTATTAGACCAATTTTAGACATAGTAGATAGATGAACATTTTTTATTCCAGTCAATGAGTGATTTGATTATAGAGGACATGGCAGGGACAAACCTTTCTTTCAGAAATGGGTTCAGGTTTGCTAGGAGACAAATATCCAAAAATACCCGAGTTTTGGACTATGGCTCCATGAGCTATCACTGCTGAAAGGCTAAATATCTACTCAGTTTTTAGTTCTGTGCTTAAGGCTCGAAAACTATAGATATTAGAGAAAAAAATT
This sequence comes from Tuta absoluta, assembly GCA_027580185.1. NCBI lineage: Eukaryota > Metazoa > Arthropoda > Insecta > Lepidoptera > Gelechiidae > Tuta > Tuta absoluta. Next base: position 15,163,805 of record JAQAHW010000005.1, read on the forward strand.
ATATCTGAGGCAATTTGGAAGGTTATAACTTTTACTACATGTTTCACAAAGACACAAATGTTTCATATTTTATCTTTCTTGGAATACATTCAGAATATTTTTATTAGCATGGCATTAATTTCTATAGGTTAGAGGAAGGGCCTGAGGTTATCCTGAGATTTATTCCAGTTTAATTAGAATAACGTGATGGCGGTGTGCTTCGGAGAGCACTTTAAGCTATTGGTCTTGGTTGCTTTCTACGCATATTTATAAATGACATGCTTTTTTTGCAATCACATGATGCAAGAGATTTAAAAAGTCCGACGCCAAGATTCATTAGATCATTCGTCGACTATTTATACTACCGTTTTTATCCAAGCTACTTAATTTAATAAACTTTTATGGATGAAAAACTCTTAACGCCAGGGTTCATCAGGTCGTTCGTTGACTTGATGACACACACGAAAAGAAGAAGATCCGACGCCGAATCGAGCACTACCAACAGTGTATTGTCCAATAGTCCAACGCTCCTGGAGCTAAGATCCAATACATAGGGAACTGTTAGAATTTTTGTCTCCTATTATTTATTTATTTAAGAGCCCTTTTACTGCAGGACAAAGGCCTCTCTCCTCTTTTTCCACGTCTCTCGGTCCAGTGCTAGATTAATAGGTTTTGCCAGTCCGGTAGATAAGCCCTGAGTTCATCGCTCCACCTCTTCCAGGTCCTCTATACCAGATTTCAAGCATTCATTGACCGAAATATTCTGACAATCGTTCTGGTTGTTTGGCTAGAAAGATGTCAGCTAAGGGTTCTGATATATAGGGTGTGAGGGACAGCCCTCCGAATACTTATAGGCTGCATTTGTGAATGGTGTTGGTGGTGTTTCGTGGTGTGCCACGAAACACGTTTTTTATTACTTTCCTTAGTAATTACAGTCAGCTGATCTTGATTTTGTATGGGTTGTCGAATATATTATTTTCTCTTCCTGACATATATTATGTTCCTAGGGGAAAGTTATCCAGTTTCATGGTCTGTATGCAACTTATCAGTATTCGGAGGGCTGTCCCTTACACTCCATATAAGAACTGAACCCTTAAAACTCAACAATGTGCGAATTGGGAGTTGGAAGTACCTCTACTAAAGATAATTAAGAAATGACAAGCTGTGTTGTCGTCTCATAATCTCCGTCAATTGGACTGTTGAACAGGTGGTCTAATGACCTGCTTTGTTGCTCGTCTTACACACCATTGCCTTTGTTCACCTCTATATTTAGAGAAAACTATATTTCTCAATTTCTCAAAACATATTTAATATCATGTAATCAATTATTGAAGGCCGTGTGATGCCGGCTTAGAATAGCATCACCCCATTTCTTTTCCGTGGGAGTGTGTATTGCAATATCAGGCGATGGGATGACAACGGCAAAACAATTTTCCAAATGTATAACAGTCAAGTGTATAACAGACGTGGCGTAAATGTCCGTTTTTTGCGGCCGTTTGCTCTCTGCCTACCCCGCGGGTGTGTGTGTGAGTGCAATCAATTATTCAGTTGCAGAAGAGCGTCAGTGATAAACGGAAGTATCTACAATGTTACATCGTCCTTCGCAGTGCTCTTGACAGTGACTATAACCTCTACTCACAATGATCCGATTGAACCAATATAGCGATCGGTTTTATGTCCGTCTGATGGTAATCACATAACAATGTAACCACTCCTCCTGTTCATGTCGTTACCTATAAAACTGCTCGGTGAATCGTTTTCTATAGAAAAAGTACCGCTAATGACTTCCGCGATAGACGAAATTGGTTGATTTTCGACTAGATCGAAAGCGTAGCGGTTCCTGCCTGCTACGGCGAGGGTCATAGGTTCGAAGCCGAAGACACAAATATTTGCTAAGTCAATTTTCAGTTATTTATATTTAGTCTAGGTGTTTTCTATGTATAATATGGATTTATTAACAAAAAAAAAGTATATAATTATCAAGCTACCAGCTATTTTGTATATAATTATTATTTCCAAAGTACAAGCTATGCTTAGTTTAGAGCTAGATAGCGCTGTTTAAAATGTCCATAATTTTCATTTAACTGGTGATCTAAAAAGAGAAAAAACTATTTGTAGGACAACCTCTTGTTTGTTACAAAAAAGAAACGGACTTTGGATTTCTTTTTGATTTTTAATGCTGGCACTTCACTTTGCCTATTTCTATCTCTTTCGGTCTAAAGTTTAAAAACTCTGACACCAGGGTTCATCGAGTCGTTGGACCACTCGATGTCCCACACGAAAAGAGACAGAGAGAGACTAAAGTTACCACGGTTGCAGATAATTAGAGAAAAACAAACAGGCCAGCATAACATGCCCACAGCCTATTGATACTCGTAAACTTTTCCTATGTTATGTAATCAAGTAGCTACGACTTTTTCTTTTAAATTGTCTAAGAAAAAGGTCACTTTTTTCACAATCTTCTAAAAACTTATTGGATGTAATTTGTGTTGAGCCGCCCGTATAATTGCCGATCAAAAAAACTGATACCTTAAAAAAAACCTGCCAATTTCTTCTTATTGTTACTGCAAATGATTTTTGTGATAAAATGCACTTAACTGCAGTAAACGCCTAGCAAACTGACCAAAAAGAAACCTATTTAAGAAAACACTTTTTTTACACTAGTTCCACTATTATTTTAATTAAAATAATTTTTATGCATGTAAACACGTAGTGTAAGAAAGTGTTTTCTTATAGAATACCATGGAGTTCCATCAAGAAATCACAACACAAAGTGTAAATCCACCTAAATAACAACAACATACTTATATAGGCCAATGTCCAGTGGACTATTGAATCTGTTAATGTTAATGTTCAAAATAACAGCATTTCCATCAGTTTTTTTAGCCTTGTGCGCCAATTCGGTTTGCTAAGATGGTCAATATCTAGAAAAATCTCAAAACCATTTCAAGAATTATATTTTAACTGCATTACCTATCTACTTATTAGAATAATAAGAAAGTGTAATAATACTAATATATTTCATAAAATATATTTACTTTTTGTTTTCCTTTGTATAACGCCTCTAAACCTGAATATGAATAAGTAATACTTTTGCCTTATCAAGATAAAATGTTTGTAACTGAAATTTGTCTTATCTATAATTTTTCTGCAGGCAAAGGCATTTTACACTTAAACTTTACTAAAAATCACGCCCTCAAAACTTTAGAAAAATATGAAAATTAATCAAATAATGATATTGGTTTCTTTAAATTACCTATATTTTTAAAATAAAACCATGAAAATATCCTGCACACCGAATCTAAATAGTTGTATTTTCATTTCGAACAAAATTATTACTAATTTATATTATATCTAAAAAAATCAAAGTCGTTACCTATAAGAATAGCAGACCACTCGGAGCATCTCTACTGAAAATGTTTTCATGATAATGAAGGATTTTTCTACGAAATGGTTCCTTTTTTTCACATTTTAATCCAAATGCTACCTAGGCAAAGTTGTTCGTTATCATGAGGACATATACGAATGTAGGAACCACGTAAGAACTTTTCTGCCTAGAAGGATTCTTAAATATTTTCTTTATGTACTCGGTATACCTCTACTTACTTACTCGACGACCCAACGTGAGTCTTGGCATACGAAATTTCGCCACTTGTCTCAGTCTTGTGTGGTTTCTCGCCAATCGCTTGCCAGAAGCTCGCGAAGATTCGCTTCCACCACATCATACCACCGGTACCGGGGGCGCCCGACCGGTCTTCGGCCAGTCGGGCGGTACGGGCTTTGGTTTAATCGGATATCCATAATATCGCGCCGTGAGCCTTTTTGGGATCAGATCGGTTTTTCTCTCTTATCGGATTCATAGCAATACTTCTTTTACACGGGAGGGCTGTTAACCCGGTATACAATTTTGAATTTTCTCAATTCCAGATCTCCTGTACGAAAACTACATTCCAGACAACCCAGACAAGCAAGACACGATTCTGAGGAAGCTGTCAACTTATTGCGGCAAGCCCATGTTCAATGCCACCACGGAAGATGAAGAGCCGCCATTCAAATGGGACTTCTACCATTCCTTCTTCTTCTCCTACACAGTCGTCAGTACCATAGGTAAATGAAGGAGATTCATTTCATTTATTTTTGTAATAAAAAATAGTTAAACCTGTTGTTTAGTTTTGAAATATCGGATTGATTAAATACGAAGTCAAATAACTTGCTCGCAACCTTATCAGTACTAGTAAAAAGTACTTTATATAAATAAAAAACATTTAGCATAAACTATACGGGGTGTAAGGGACAGATCTTCAAATACTGATTGTGTACATACAACTTTCCTCTGGAAACATAAGTCAGGAATCACCAAAAAAACTATTTCCCATACAAAATCACAATCAGCTATTTACGCAATCAAAATTTCTTTGATGTTTCCTGAAAAAAAAAGTTTCGGAAGTTGTTCAGTTTCATAGTCTGAATACACCCTATCAGTATTCGGAAGGCTGACCCTTACACCCCGTATATAGCTAAGTACTTAGCTACAATGTTTCTGCATTGTACTGTGTCTGCATTGGTTCACATCACAGATGACATCCGACACAGTATACAGGAGGGGAAAATCACTGTCCTTGTTCTCCTTGACTTCAGTAGTGCTTTTAATCCCGAGGACAGCGATATTCTTCTTGTTGTGCTCCGTAAGCTTAACATTGAATCCAAAACTGCTGCGTGGTTCTGTTCGTATCTTACGGACCGATATCAGCTTGTGAAGGCCGACGTAAGACGATCTGGCTGGTGTAGGATTGGGGCGGAAGTCCCGCAGGGTGGAGTGCTGTCGCCTTTACTATTTTTATTGATGGTATAACATGCGCTTTGCGATCCTCGTTTCACCTGTACGCTGATGATCTTCAACCACCACCTCACTGAAGAACATCTTAATAAGATGAAACGGCTCCAGAACCAATGCATCCGCTTCGTCTTTGGGTTGCGTAAGTTTGACCACATCACCGAGTACAGGGAGCGCTTGAGGTGGCTACCTATACGTTTTTGCAGAGATCTGCACACCCTCTCACTTCTCTTCAATGTGCCTACAAATCATGCCACACCTCAGTATCGTTCAATGTTGCGGCCCCTCGTCAACGCTCCTATGGTGACCTTTCGCTGCAGATAGCCGTTTGTTCCTCTACGAGTATTAAGAAGTCTTTCACTGTCCATGCTGCGCGCTTGTGAAATAGACTTTCTGTATATGTGAGGAAGAGTGCCAATGTGAAGGTGTTCAAATCCAACATCAAGGAGGTATGGGTGTACGATCTGGGTGACATGGACAATTTATAAGGTTTATTATATATTTATGTGTAATGTGTATATTAATTTATGTATGATATGGGTATGTATTTGTGTTTTATTTATTATCAAGTACGTTGTATTTGTTTATAATATATATTAATAGAGTAAGCTTATTTTTACCATGCTGAAGTACCGTAGTTTACCTGCAAATAACATATCATCTGGGTCTCTCAAAGGTTAACTGGAAGAGATCCTTTGATGGGATAAATCCGCCTTTGTGCCTCTTGTTTCTAGATTTATTTCTGTATGTGGTCTTTTGATGGTGGTACAATAAAGTTAATACATACATGTTAGGCTTGGCTAAGCTAAGCTTGATAACTAATCGGAATGTAGTTCACGTAAAGGTAAACAAACATAGCAACATGCTTGGACTGCATGACAAACTCGTAGTAAACATTATTAAGTACCCAGTGTGATGTTTTTCTTAAGTGTAGATAGATATCGAGCTGATAAATCAATAAATATTTTCAAATACCCTAATCTTAGCGTCATTACATCCACATACTTATGTACTCATCTTTATTTCTAGAGAACTGATAACATTTAGCATCATCGAGTGCCATCTTCAAATTGATGTTTCAAAGTCAGCTGACGACATAAGATAAAAAGCGCTTGATTGAAATCATTTGACCTAAATTCATTTGAAAATAAAATGCAACAATGTACGTACATGAAAAAAAATCTTCATATTTTATTTATATTGAAATATGAAATATGTTTTGATACTAAACTAGGATGTAATCTTAGAAGTCGTGAAAATCTGCAGAATTTGATTTCATGAAAATTTCCTTTGTGTTTCAGGTTATGGTAATCTTGCACCTACAACGCACTTGTCAAGAACCCTCATGATCTTCTACGGCCTTTTCGGTATACCAATCAATGGTATCCTGCTTGCCAATCTCGGTGAATACTTCGGGCTCCAGGTACTACATATATTTAACGCATAGGTTAAACTATATCATCAACTACAAAAGTGTAAGCTACAAAAATCTCACTTTTGGCTGTACATTTCCTATGTAGTGGTTATGTTATGTTATGGTATACATAACAATTAGCAATGAATACTAATTGTAGCTACCCGCTACCAAAGTTACAATGTATTTTTGAAAGATGGCTGGCTGGAAAAATGTTGTATTCACAGAAAACGTACTTACTGTCACATTGTATTTCTATCCCGACATCATGCCAAAATATTACGCAAGAATATATTTTATTGACATTACATAAATTTTTTTAATGATTGGGTTCAAATCACAAGCTTTTTAAATATTGTATGTATTAGGTACTTTTTGCGTTTCACTTGTTTATGTTTATTTCTGGTATGAAGAAATTATCATGAGTGTATGTGTGATTAATCCTTTACTTTCTCCTTGATTCCAGTTAATCTCCGTGTACCGGAAATACAAGAAACGCCACAGAAGACGCGCTAATACCATGAACTACTGTTTCACCAACCTCGGAATGCTGGGTCAGATTTTCCTCTATCTGGTGCCAGGATTCCTCTTCTTCATCTTCCTGCCCTCCTGTATCTTCGTCATCTTCGAAGGATGGGATTTCGTCTCGTCAATCTATTACGCTTTCGTGACTCTCACCACAATTGGATTTGGAGATTTAGTGGCTGGTAAGAATATTCAAATGCAGCTTTGAAATACCTAAATAAAAACAAATATAAATAAATCAATAAAAGACCTATTGATACGGTTATGGTAAATATGTCTTATATGTTAGACTAGTAACTCCTTGCGAATAGTTCCACTGATGTTTTCTATAAAAGTTTTCTATTTTGTCTTTTTCAGGCACTGTCAATAATGGCTTTAAGAGTGGATACTACTTCACCTACCAAATATTCCTGATAGTTTGGATCACCTTCGGCCTCGGATACATCGTGATGTTGCTGGGATTCATCACAAGTGGAATGCGATCGGAGAGTGTTCATAGAATCGAACAGAAAATAGCTTCACAATTCAAATCCACTCAAAATAGGATCTTACAAGGATTTTCACGAGATGTGAATGTTATAAGAAAATTAATTAATGAAGCTAATTTAATCAAAATCAAGCCAATTTACGTGGACGTTGCGCCAATGTTAAGTAAAAGTGCCAGCTGTCCAAACTTTACTTTTGATGTCGAACCAAGAGGACCAGTTTTTGGGCGTAAACGAGCAAATTCAGAAAATATTCACTTATCTGCGAAGGATATGCTTCGTATTCAGTCTGATACAGATTTACTAGGAATAGATAAGGAAAAGACATTTAGCGCTCAGGCCATAGTTAAACCAGCGGAGTTGTTAGCAAGAGTAGTAAATGTGCTCGGAGGTATTGACCCGCAGCAACAGCAAAACGAGAAAGGTGTACACATGTTTGACGATGACCAAATATTAGCCAGTGAAAAACCACCTATGTTTAGTATAGGACCTGATATTATAAGTTCTCCTTATGCTGCAAGAAATAGAGCACTTAGTGTGGCTGTACCGTGTTATAGAAAAGAATCTGTTACAAAATTTGATCATGATCTAACTTGGACAAATGGTGACACGGCGGAAAAATACCAAAGAGAAGCCAATTTCAGAAGTGGTAAATTATCATTACCTAATAACTTCATTCCTCCTGAACAAATTGACCTTCAAAACAGGAACATGCTGGCAAATCTTTTTAATAATCAATCAGCAACGGAAAATCCATCGGACCTAATCAAAAATAGTATGAAAGAAAGAGTCAATCAGGCACAAGAAGTGAGTGAGCCTGTTGTTTCAGAAAAACCAAAGAGACGTGGTAGTATCTTCGCAAGGTTAGGATTTGGACAAAAGAAAGATTCATCGGAGGAAGAAGAAGACACGGCAAAAATTAAAGCGTACCAACAGAAAAAGAGGCATAGTATTTTCCCCACTTTTGATTTCAGTGAAGATGAAGACGAAGAAGATGCAGCTGCTGCAAAAGCTTATAGAGAAAAAACAAGATCGGGGAGAAAAAGCATATTCCCCAAATTCGACCTCAGTTTTAGTGAAGACGAAGAAGAAGATGACACTGCTAAACGTTATAAAGAAACTACCAAGCGGGGCAGACGTAGCATATTTCCAACTTTCGATTTTAGTGACCCCGTAGACGATGAGGAAGATGATACAGTAGACGACGAAGAACTAAAAAGATATCAAAAGCGAACCCAAAAAGGACGATTAAGCCTTTTCCCAACTTTTGGTAAAAATAAGAAAAACGACGAAGAAACTGTCATACCTGAAACATCTGATGAATTAGATGCTTACAAAAATAAGACTAAAAAAGGAAGATTAAGTCTTTTCCCCACGTTTGGTAAAGATAAAGAACGTAAGAAAAGTTCCGGGCATGAGGAAATTAGTGATCTCGAAGCCAGTATAAGACAATTTCAACTACAGAATAGCCAAGGTAGGGGCAGCTTGTTTTCAGGCGATGATGATTCCCAAGATTCTGATCTAGAGCGTTATAAGAACAAAACTAAACGTGGACGTGGTAGCTTATTCGATCCGGACGTCAACATTGCTGAGCTGCCACAGTCGCAACAGGTTGAAGTGTTAGAGCAAACTAGTGTAGCTGATTTACTTCGTGCTCTAGCTGTACTTGAGACAACTGGCCAAAGCCAAGCCAGTGCTTCGCCTAGTAGCCTGTTACAGTTATTAGGACAATCAGCGCCAGCACCTACACCAGCACAATTAGGGAGAAGACGCGGGTCTATCAGACCTGCTGATTTTGTTTTACCTCCAATACCAACTAGGATAGAGAAACCTCAAAGTAAACCAGATAGCACTCCAACCAGTACTGTAGAAAGCTTATCTCCTAAGTTCGATGGAACTCAAAGTGAGGATGGCTCTGCTGGGCCACGGAGAAGGAGGATATCTGGTCGGTCAAATGCTGCGCAATTTACTCCAACGCTAGCTACCGTGGTAGCGGGAGCAGAATTACACATACCTACAGCTACAGCAGCAAGGGAGTCACGTATGACTATGCTGCAACAGCCACCGCCTCCATACTCTGAAACTCCTGAAGAACCTCAAACTCCGAAGGCTAGACGATACTCGCCAGCTCCTATGGATCATAGCCGGCCTAGTACTGGCCCTGTACCAAGACTTTTTTCACGACAGCTGCGTAAGGAAAGCAGTATAAGTGTTCCAGATGAAGAAAGTTCAAGAAGAGGTAGCCTAACAGACATTGTAATAGAAAGTGGCAAAGACCAAACGTAACAAAGTGCCTTTATAAGTAGTACAATTTTAAATTTTAAGTATTTATGTGTGTGTATATTGAAGTTATAACTATTAAAATTTAAACCGTCCAGAATTATGTTTGTCTTTTGTTTACTTACTAAGGATCACAGCAACAAAGTACAAAAATACAAGGTTTTGTTTGATATCTTTTAATTAGTATTTTCAGATATATTTTAGCCTTATGTTGGTACTCTTAATTAAAATTATATCTAAAACTACCTAGTAATTACACTAATATAGTGTAGATACTTACAAAATAATAAATATTACCTATGATTTATTCAATTACTTCTGTATCTCAACCGCTTCGGTGACAATAATAAACCATAGTATTTTAATAACAAACAATAATCCAAGTGAGAGAACATCAAAATCAAAACATGTGAACACTTTGAATATCGTAAATAACGCCATCAAGATTAAAAAAGGCATAAAAAGAATAAATATAAAAAGATAGTACAATAAACACCCAGCATATCAACTCAAATTTAGAAATATCTAGTTCAATTTGAAAAATACAAGTAGTGTACCCAGTTAATTTACAATACTATGAAGGTCATGAGATTCTACACGAATTTAAAAATATCTTCTTCATTAAACAATAGATATTGATTTACTTAGTTGGTGGTAATCTAATCTACATTGAGTATTTAAATTTTTAGTACAACTAAGCATTAAAAAAAATACGTAAAACGATTATTTACAAAGCAGTTGAGTTAATTATATTTAATGTATGTCATCTGATCCAGAAGATCTCGTCTAAATTCGCAGTACTGGCTACTGCTTCCAAGGAATGCACAAAGCACAAGTCAAGATCTCAAAAGAGATTTACAGTCGAACACTGAATGTATACTCAGGTTTCAAGGCTGTCTTGTCTGACAGTTTTACTTGTATCAACATCTAAGTTTTTGGAGTAACACTGATCGATGTTAGCATTGTCGTCTTTGAGTAAAGACTCGAAGATGGATATAAGATTGTTCAGTCCAATGAGGTAGCCATCTTCGTGGTTGCCGACTTTCCAGGCTGAGTCATGGTTGATGTTGACATTTTCTGGAACCGGTACAGTCTTGGCGAAGTCTATCATCCAGACGGATGCTTTTCTCTTATCGTGTACGAAGAGAAGAGAGCTTCCTATTAATTCATGTGTTCGGAAGAAATGGGACTCTTCTAAGGTTGCTTTGATGTTTTTCAGTCGTTCAAGGTAGCGTGGCTGTAAAATAAAGATTTTATCGTTAAATTTGTAATCAAAAATTAAAAATGTATAGTGTCTTACATTATGAAGGAACCACGACAAAGTACAAAATGTTTATGAAATTAGGAGTAGTAAGCAACTTGTTAAAAAGTAACGTGTATATTTAGCATGTGTCAAACTCACCGCAGCATTAGGAAAATTCTCTGTAAACTCTTTGAAAGCTTCAACTATTTGATCTCTAGTTTTGGTGGTCTTGAAGTCTTTAGAGCTGGTTCCATCTGCCTTCTTAACGCCGTCTATCCTGAAGCCAAGAGTTGCTGTTGAGCTTATGGTCTCCCTCCAGATCATGTATCTTGGTTTGGTGACTCCTTTACTTCTGTGTTCTTCTTCTGTTGGTGCCTTAGGATCTATTTGAATCATTTTCTCGTACATGTCCTGGAAGATAAAATAATTGTTGGTTTGAATCACATATTTTTATAAATAGATAATGGTAATGAACATAACTAGTTAGGTCAAACATTTTGAACCATTACAACCATTTAATGCAAGTAATAAGATCACAGAAAAGCCGAGGGCACTATAGGTAAAAATAATCATAATAATATGATAATAACAGCTCACACTGACGCTATATAAAGATAACAAGCTATATATGTGCTAAACAAAACAATAAACACTGTTTTTTTTCAATAATAAAGTCCATTGAATAAGCAATTATGATAATTCTGAAATAGAATCTGTTTTCACACCAAACACGCGAGAGTAGGTTTACCTGTTTTCAAAGTCTACTTCATTTTTTCATTGTTTTACCACAAAACATCTTCATACATCTTTATATTAATTTATGGTGTATATTATTCGGAGAATTATTTCCCTGATCGCAATTTGCCAGGGCGGCTTATATTCCATATTTTTGTTCGTCTGTACAGACATAATAGACGGTTTAAAACTCTGACACCAGGGTTCATCGGGTCGTTGGACGACTCGGTGTACCACACGAAAAGAAGAATATATGAGCAAGAAAAACTTACTTTTCTTAGCTTAGTCTTTTCCTTTGCTTTTGCTAACTCTTCTTCCAGATAGGTGCGGACTCCAATTTTGCAGTCCATCACGCAAGGACAGTCGAAGTCACTCAACAAATCTTGCAGTTGGAGGTATACTGTAAGGTACTGTTAAGAAAATTTATTGCGTTCATGGTAAAAATGATTTCATAAGTTTTTAAAAACCTTGGCACCAAATTACCCCCTTGTTGAACTATGTGGAATAAGTTTTCAGTGACTGTTTTATAAATGTATTAGGTATGATTAGCAGGATCAAAATTAACATGTTTAGCACTAAAATCATGGTAAATGACTTCTCAAAATCAAAGACAGGTTAATTAATGACTAGTGGTAAATCCTCTAGGGAAAAAACTGACTACGATTTTTATGATCATGATTAATATGGATTTCGTTAAGGTTCAATTTAGCCATAATATCATCTATATATTTTCATGTATTTAATAGATTTTTTATTAAGTTTATATATTTTAATTTTGAGTGCAGTTTTTGTAAAGGATACATTCTCCATCTTCGACGGATTTCACTTGGCCTTTGTACTCAGGAACAAATGGACGGAGGACATCTTTCATCAGCAACTGCAATTAAAGAACATTTTTTTAATATACCTAATGCTAACGAAAGTGTTACTTTGAATCCAGTGGTATATGGTCTACCAACCATTAATTACATAATGGTTTTACCTTTTCAGAACCAACTACTTTCAGAAAAAAGACTTTATCTACGTCAACACATCAGTTTAATATTTCTAGAACAAGGTCACAAACAAAACATACTGCAATAAACCTAGCAGTTGCACAAATGACTTTTATTCCATATATACAGTAGGCAACAGCTAACAATATTCATGCTAATTACACACAATTAAACAAACATACAGTCAAACAGACTTCACGCGGCCATTAACTTGTTGTTAACGATGTTATTGACGTCACACAATGATATCTAGTAATTCGACTTATCTTTCCATGTTTCTATAAACAGTTAATGTGAAGTGCTAAATATAGAATTATCTTTTTCTTAATATTTAGTGGGACTTGTCTACGGCTGCTCACCTCAAAAATGTTTGTCAAGGGTGTCTACGGCTCATTTTTTTTTTATTGGTAAACTAGCTGGTGTAAAGATGAGAGGCAAGGAAGCAGAGACTACAGTACGTTTTTTAGAAAATAATCGAGTCGTATCATGTGTCACGTTGAAGTAATAAAAATTTTCGTGGTTTATCATTTTTCGCTAAAATCATCAATGTATTTTTCACTTTTTGCTTTTAAATGGATGCAATTTATTAGCACGTGGGTCATGTCGTGGTTTATTTTTCGTTTTAATAGTACCATCAATCCAATGAGAAATCAGAATTTTTTGGAAATGTTCGTACTTTGTTTTTAATTATATTTAATGAATCAAACTTCAACTGAAACGCAGCAAAAATTATATTGAATAAATGAACCTAGAAACACAGGTAACTTGTACGTAGTAGTATATCTCAAGTACGTATCTTTAATAATAATAATAATTAATTACATAATGGTTCATATAAATTGCAATCAATACTGTATTGAGACGCACTTAAGATTTCGAATGACACAAAATGACGTCAATTATTGAGAGACACATTACATTTTGTAATGAAATTTAGTTGAATAAGAATTTGTTTATATGGCAGAATTTACTTAATTTGCCTAACAATACTTATTTTAATTTCCAAGACTGACTGACAGTGTCTACAGTGCTTCGGTTATGCTTGTCTCAAATTATTAATAATATCTGTTTTTATCTGCTTTTATTCAGTTTGACGATTTCATGGCTCAATTTTGATCTCATATTTTTTTCACTGTAGTAAATACCTTTGGTTTCGTTCTCTGTAAAATTACCCATGCTTAAAGGCCTGCCTCGAACTTTTAAACATTTCTTTCCTACTAGTGGCAAATTATGTGTGTAAGAGAGATTTTTCACTCTTTTGGAAATTTATCTCTTAAATAAACAAAAGTAATCAAAACACAGTACAACAAGAAACTTGTTAAATAGAAGACGTATTATATTTGCAAAAAATAATGTGTTATATTCATAAGATTGCTATACACTACGCAAAAAAGTGTAAAAGTGGACCAAACTTTGAAAAATAAATCTATCGGGCAAACTTTCTGTAATCGTGTTTTCCTGCGACCAGAATCTTGGTAATTTTATAAAAAATATTTGACATAAAAAAATGTGTTCATCGTATTTACATTAAAAGTGTCCTACAAACAGGCTATTGACACACAACTGAAATTATTTTAATATGACAGACTTCGGCAGGTCAATATCATAATTCATAACATTATGAGATGAACTTAAGTGTTACGGAAATTCAAATTTAATCATAACGGTTTTTGTGGTCTACCCATGTTTTCCATTTTATAATATATAAAAACTATATTTTGGAAATACCACAAAGTATTTCTTTTTCCTAGACGTCAAGATGGTTAAAATCCGCATATATGGTTGAAAGTCCACTAGGTTCATTTTTTTCCTTAATATGTGTTTGATGATTCGTTCTCACTTTATAATATGTTCACGTTAATAGTAAAATACATACATAGTTAATTGCATATTGGAAGAAACCAAGTTACACAGTAAACCAAGGCCACCAACAAACCCTAAATTAAAGCTTTGTCATTGTTTCGAGATTGCGACAGATTAAAATAAAATTATATACTGAACATGACATTAATAGCCACAACACTCCACTGCTGTTCATGCGCTATTGGGAGGCATTCATTACCATACTCGCCACGCTTGGCAAGCGGATGTCTAGCACAGTGCAAGATATTGCTTTCACAGGGAACGGGCAGCATGCCCATTCCCTGGAAGAAATAATCCCTTAGTCGCTTTTTACGTCAACAAGGGTAAACATTGGGGTGATGTTTTTCTAAGCTAGTATCGGCAAATTAAAATGTATTGTTATCTTTGTTAAAATCTATATGATGCCCACCTGAAAACACCTCTCCTCTTGAGGGCACAATTTCTTTAATATCGTGCCCTGGTCCGGCCCAGCCTTGAAGTTGCCCTGGTGTCCAGCCAGCTGCACCCAGGGGTACCTCTGCTTCTTGTAGGTCTGGAAGAACGGCGTCCATTGCACGATGTTGCGGAGCTTGCGCCATCTTTCGGATTGCTGGAAGGAGAAGACAAAGGTGACGTTGAATTTTGGACGTATAAAGAACTAGGTTCTACATGACCATATAGTTTTTTTTTGTGTCTAAATCAAACATGGCTCTGGGGATGCCGGTCTACGGTTGAACAATTTAATAAAAAGGTTATAAAAAGTTTTTGTTTTTTGTTTTAAGTATTTTTATACACATAAAAAATGCGTAGTTTAAGGGAATGCAGTACTTTTCCTATCACCCTGTACAGAAAATATAGGAGAGGTAATTCATATGACTATAACTAACTGACATCTTATCTTGGCCTGTTTGTTGGTCTCGTCTCTCAAAGGATATAAATTAACATGATGCCATTATGATAATAAGATTATGCCTTTATAACTCAGTTGAAACAATCCTCTCGCGTGTTGTTCCTAATGATCGTTTCCCACAATACAAGGGCAGCGGAAATTGTCAGGCTTAAACTTGTGAGGCAAAAAATGCACCTATACTTAGCACGTGTTAGGGAAATTAGGTAAATAAATACAACAGGGTTCATCGAGTCGTTGGACGACTCGGTGTCCCACTCGAAAAAGAAGAAGAAGGGAAATTAGGTAAAACTTGTACACGAAAGGTTTCCTACTCCTTCGAGTAGAGTTTTCTACATAAATGCAACTGCTATAACAGTGACTGACTTTGTATGCAAAAACGGTACGTACTTGAACTCAAAAACACCGACGCATTTGCACGTAATAATAATATAACTGATAGTAATTAGTTATTTGTGAATTACAAATAATTTTAACCATCGCACCATTACCAGCAATATACAAGGAGTGTCATTACATAGTCATATAAGAAGAATGCAATTAAAAACATGTGCTACAACAATTTGTGTTTGAAATGTTTACTTGTTGATGAAACTTTTGCTCTGTTTTGTCTTTTGCATTTCTGGGTGAGATCGAAAGATACCTAATACCCCGATATACTTTTATGATATACCTTATGCTACATTCACAATATTGCTACTACCGCTGCCGCGAATATTGCTCCAAATAGTTCCCCGGAATTATCAACGCGAGTGATTGTTTACACACTGCCGTCATACTCTTCTCGCACTAATACTAGTGAGCGAGATAGCAATACATTTCACTCGCGTGCGTGCCGCCGTTCCTGTGACTCGCGCACGAAGGCCGATATTTGAGGGAGCACGGGAAGTGGCAGCGCGTGACGAGGAGCAGCGCGAGTAACCTATTCACATGCTCACTTCTCCGACTATTTCTCTGCCCATATTGGCATTGTGTAAACGTGACATTAGGGTACCTAATAGACCAAACCAGTGGTTATGTTCAATATACGTAACATTGTTTGGGATCAAAGCAATAGATGCAATAAAGATGCAAATTACAATCGTTTGTATGCAAAGAACGTCCTATCACATCAAGGTAACTCAAACATTTCTGCAAATAGTTGAAGTACTCATACGATACAGGCTGCAAGACGTACCTTTGAGGTCTGCGATACGTAAGCACAGAAGACAACATCCATGAATCCGTCAATTTTGAAACAAAAACTTCCCACGTACATGATGAGTGTGATTACACTCGCACAACACAAGTCAACAACTTCTCAACTAACAAAACAGATGCAACATAGATTCCGCTATGGTTCGATCAAGTTATAGTAAAGTACTGAATCGTCACGAGCAAAAATTGCTAATATAAACCGCATTTATTATCTGTTGCTGAGTCAGTCGTCACCACAGCTGATGACGTCAATGCTCGTTATGTAGAGAACGAATGTTCCAATTCTGGTTCCGTCGAAGGCGTTCACAAGTGCAAGGAAAACTGGCTGTTAGGTTGCAAAATTATTTTAACAGTTTTACACAAATTCCGCGTTTTCCGATAAGGGGTTTATGTTGTATTTGGTAGGTCTGTGACGTTGGTTAAATGTATTGTTCACGTGTTTTACTACATTAATCACTTTGAATACTAAGTCAAATTTTTGATGAATGTTTCTGGGACTAAGTTCTTTGACATCGCGCAAAAACACACGTCTTCATTGGGAAATTTTAGATATATTACAACTCACAATCACCTACTTGGAGTGGTATGGGATCTACTTCCTAGGGGTTCACCCCAAGCACAGTCTCCACAGGCTTACTAATGGATATGTCTGGCAAAAAGATCCCACTTCCTTAGCAGTCCACTGCTGCTAGGATCAAGCAACCGTTCTGCTTGTGACTATGTATGCCATCTTTAACTTACAGCTTTCGGTATTTCGTGGTTGTATGGTAATACCAGTTTTCTGGGTTTTTGTGTTATGTCGATTTATATTTAACCCTGATTCAACCTTATCTGAACCAAATTAGTTGGGAGCAAATCCATCGTTCATAAATTAATTAAAATTAAATGACGTCAACTTGAAAAATGCCAATTCGGTAAAAGTTCACTTTGTTGACGAATAAGGCGTATTGTACGTTCAATTAAAATATTCGTTTAAAATACGTCATTGAGAGGTCAAAAACCTTGATAAAAATTTTGTAACTCCGGATTTTACAATAACGTCGATAATGTACGCAAGCGGGTGATGATGAAACCTATGTGATTTCGCAATATTAACTTTAAAGTATTTTTATTTTACGTAGTTATTACTATGGATCGTCGAAGATGTAGAAAGCGAATCACAAGATTGAGGTAGAGGTGGGCAGGATACGTGGCAAGGAGGCTTGACGGACGGTGGACAAAACCAGTCACAGAGTGGTGGCCAAGGTGAACAAAAAGACCAGCGGGCAGACCATCAGCCCGGTGATCCGATGATATCACCAAGTCGATGGCATCCCTATGGATGAGTTTAGCACAGGACCGTAAAGATTGCCTGCCCTGCAGTGGGTGGATGTGGGCTGCTGATGATGATGGTGATGATAATTACACTATAGATAATATTTGTCAGACGTGGCGATAACGACCGTATTTTTACGGCCGCTCTGCCTACCCCGCAAGGGCGTGACTTGTGTGTGTAATTATTTTGTTTCTTGACGTAGGTACATTAAGTTGAATGTGCCTAGTGAGATTATCATATTTCTGCCTATCTGTCAGTCGTGACTCCAAGCTTCTTTTTCAATCGAGTCGAAAGCAACCCGGCAGACATTACACCGTGCGTGGTGGCCCAGTTTTAAACACGTTTACAGCTTTGTCAGTATCTCTGCTGATGTAAGGTCCCCATGCATGCAACACATAGGTTAATCCTTTAGTTATATCAAAGAAAACGGTTAGATTATAAACATGTAATGTAATAAGATACATTTTCATAAGTAATATACTTGTATCATTCTAACCGAAGAAAAAACGACATTAAGAATGACTTTTAATTAACAAAACAACAATTACTTGTTACGTAGACGAAACCGGTTCAGTTTTTTAGTCGTCATCAACAATCAAACAATCATTACACTGTACTTATCGTTAATCAATATAATCGAGAACTTAGCGTGAGAATGGATTTCTATTGAGACTATCCAGTTCAGAAACAGGCCCCTTGATTCTCGCTATTGTATCCTGAGAAAGAAGTTAAAATTAGATCTATTATCTGTTTATGCTATCATCTGATCATGTCATCAACATTTGGCACGTCATAACTAATAACGATAGGAAAAAAATATCTACTTAATGATATTTATTATTTGAATTTGATTTATCTTTGTAACTATTGATATATTCACCTAGAAGCAGTTGTGTCAATCAATATATTTTTTGTTTGAGTTTGAGCAAGGACCGTGTTTGAAATTTAAGCTTGTATTTATAATACCTATTCTGTAAAGAAAAAAAAACATGAGTCAGTTCATCCATCATAGATCTTTAATTTTATATGAAGTGGTTTTTTTTTTCATGTTTTCGTTTATGTTCCAATAATGACTCACAAGCGCAGCATGGGGTAATCCTTGTTAAACATAGGTATACAGGGAGCAAACTATTGAAATGACGTCAAATACGTAATCTATTTGATTTGACGATGGTATTTGCGCAATTTTCCATGATTTTTACTTGATAATACATATTTTTTATTGAATGGAGGTTCCTGACAAGCATTTTTTTTATTATCTATTAAAATATAACAAGAACACAAAAAGAAGAAAAAAACATTGTTGCGAGTTTTGTGATTGAATTCCGAGCTAGCAAAAGGAGTTTAAAATTGAATCACGAACATAGCGAATGATTCTAAGCTAGACTCCTTAGTACAGTGAAGGATTCTGAAGGAATGAGTCAGCTAAAACTGTGTTTTCGTGTGCCATATTATATACAACTTTTCACCACTTCACACTTTTAATCAGTACCACTACCATACCTAGCATAAAAATGTCACACGTCATGATATTCGATATTTATTCAGTTCATTTTTGTATCAATTGTCTGAAATCATTTTCAGGACGCACTACCGCCAATATATTTTTATTTCGTAAAAAATTGAATGTCCGAAATTCAAATCACTTTTCTCCATTCCGTGGATAAAAACGGCCTTTGCCTACTGATTTCACGCGGCAAAACAAATCATTTCTAGCTTAAAAATACTTAATTTCTTTTACGTTACGTCTAATTTTAAAATTTAAGTTGGAATTTGGCAGGTGAAATACATACAGGTAATATGTAATGTTGTAATATGCTCATTGAGTTAATATGATTAAATGACATTACCTACTGAATCCATGCTTCTATCAGTCATGATGATGCTACCTTATTTATTACTAATAATCGCCCTATTATTATGAGTAACAAATAACAAAAACGTTATTCAGTAGAAACGAATTGTAATGTATTGCAAAACTCGTAATTAACGTACATTACAATTTGTTTCTATTGAATTACGTTTTTGTTATATGTTACTCACACCTGTGACGTGGGTCAATGACCTCATCGTCTAAGGCGGTTCTTCAACTTGTCGCCCGTCACTGCGGTCAAGACGTTTGACAGGCGCATCCGCAAACGCACCGTAGCCGAATTAATATGGAAATAAGCTCGGAGTTCGAAAATTCATTTCAGGTGACAGATGCATGCGTGACGGTGCGGTGAAAATACGCAGTGACGGATGATAAGTGGCATATCCGTCTAAGTCATGGAGTACTTTTGTGTATTCTATAGTCATGAAATGGATGGGCAGGTCAAGACGTGACGTTTAGGTGACGAGTTACGAGTCGATTGATTCTTTATTTGTGACGTTAATGTTGATCAGCAGGATCAGCTGTTCCAACTTCTGCTCCAAGGCCGAATAAGGCGGCCTTATTGACAATAGGCAATGTTTTCCTGGCAACCTAGGTAAGTACTAAAGATTTAAACCTAGCATAAATAATATGAAGCATAAACATAGCGCTAATTAAAAATTAACTAACCTGAAGAAAGCACTCAGTCGCGTTATTTTCGGTTTGTAAGTAAAAATTTTTTTTAGATATTTGCAGTCATTTGGGTTTAGTATTTCTTGCCCGTGGGTGTCGTAAGAGGCGATTAAGGGACTCGAGGGTTTCATGTGTCATAATTTTAGGCGACAGACTGAAAGCCTGTTACTATTGTGATACCCGACTTTACTGGAGCGGCTGTTTTTGACAACCGTTAACGCTGTGCCCACCCCACAAGGTACAAAGGCGTGATATGTGTATATATGTATTTCCAGTAATATTCCTATAGTTCAAGGAATTATACAAAACTGATTATGGTTTCTTGGAGCGGATGCATGTGTAAATTCGTCATCTGTAATTTAAGTAATTACCTACGTTTCAAATATTTATAATGTTGTTGCAATGGTGTTGTTTATGTTGCTGCATTTAGGTATATGTAATATGTCATGTACCTTTTACTAATGAACCCCTAATACTGTCCGTTCTTCATTTTCCTAAGAAAACTAATCGGAAACTATAATTATCTTAGTTTCTAATCTTCAACTTAACCAGAAACTGTAAAAACGTCCATAAAACCACTTTCTCACTGGTCTTTCATAATTGTTATTGGTTCACCTGTCTCTATTAGAGCTTGATATAATAAACTTGTAGATAATTTTATGACATCTACTGTACAGTCAATTTCATGAGTGCTTGTCATTATAATAATTAACTTTTTCCCTTTTTCCATGCAAAATTAAGGCGCTATGTTCAACAAATTGGGTCTTTAACATTTTAAGATCTCTAGAACCACAAAGATTCGGATTTTGTCACGCATTATAATTAGATACGTTCCTATATATTCAATGCGAATAGAAATAGAAAATGTTTATTTCAATGTACACAACAAAGCAGAATTTTCAGTATCTGTCTCTAGTAAAATTTCACCTTAATATACCGTCGGTCCTGGTTGCTGTCCATACCAGAGGCCTATTATTGTAGTAGTAGGCGGTTGAAAAACTCTCACACCAGGATTTATCGTGTCGTTGGACGACTCGGTGTCCCACACGAACAGATAATATACGTACGTATATTACGCATATTATCTTTTGTGGTAATAAACATTATATTATACGTACATATAGTCCTGTGAGCATGATTTATTTGACTACGCACTTATAGACTTCACCGTATGTATCTTGTAGTTAACCGACTTGACTGTACCTATTGCTTCCTTTCTGATTAGGAGTTTCGACGCTGGACTGGTTTTTGCAAATACCTAGTTACGATGATAGAGTGGCTGTTACACCAGGCGCGGTCACAGGGGGGGGGTCATTGGGGTCATGACCCCCCCCGAAACCTAATAAAAAAAAAGAAACTGCCCTGAACCGCCTTTCACCGGCTTCACCCAATTTTTCCGAGATTCAAGGAAAATAGCTCATCACATCACCTCACTCGTCACGTAACTTCACAGTCCTGGTATCCTATCTATTATCTATTTTAACGTAAAAAGTCGAACTCGCTTCGCTCGCAAATTTTTGTATTGATGGGGCGCCTCTACTAATCTCCTTAAATAATGCTTGCACTACACCAGTCTAAACGTGAAAAGTCGAGCTCGCTTCGCTCGCAATAAGTGTTGTTTTGGTTTCGTGCCTCTTACACTCTCCCTTAGTGATGCTTGCACTACATCAGTTTAAACGTGAAAAGTCGGGCTCGCTTCGCTCGCAATAAGTGTTGTTTTGTTGTTGTGCTTCTTACACTCTCCCTTAGTGATGCTTGCACTACATCAGTTTAAACGTGAAAAGTCGGGCTCGCTTCGCTCGCAATAAGTGTTGTTTTGTTGTTGTGCTTCTTACACTCTCCCTTAGTGATGCTTGCACTACATCAGTTTAAACGTGAAAAGTCGGGCTCGCTTCGCTCGCAATAAGTGTTGTTTTGTTGTTGTGCTTCTTACACTCTCCCTTAGTGATGCTTGCACTACATCAGTTTAAACGTGAAAAGTCGGGCTCGCTTCGCTCGCAATAAGTGTTGTTTTGTTGTTGTGCTTCTTACACTCTCCCTTAGTGATGCTTGCACTACATCAGTTTAAACGTGAAAAGTCGGGCTCGCTTCTCGCAATGGGAGTTTTTCTGTTGTCAGTTCTGTTGATAGTTCTGAATGTCAAACCAGAGAGCGCTGTGCTAAACTGAAATTTTGACATTTCAAAATGGTAAATAGGTAGGTAGGTACTCAAAATGCCCTTAAGCCAAACCTTGGATCCGCACCTGCCGAATTCTTTCCTACTATTAAAAAAAAATGTTTCGCCGTAATTCCAAAGTTTGGGTCAGCCACCGGCCACGATGACCCCCCCCGAAACTGAGTGCTGTGACCGCGCCTGTGTTACATGTAATGATACTACGATGGCAGAATAGATAAAACCTACCATGTGTTTCTACAGAAATGTTGTCTACTTATTCATACCTAAATAATAACATTAACAGCCACAATAGTCCACTGCTGGACATGGGCCTATTGGGGGGTATTTGCATACCTACCACGGCTGGCAAGCGGATTGGTGAGCGCAGTGCAAGATATTGCTTTTACAGGCAAAACTACATTCATCAATGGATGAGTTAGCCCCTCAGTCACCTTTTTTGAAACTTATAATCATAAATTATGACACACCTTCGTGATCAGGCCCTGACAGTTATGCGATTTTCCCACTTGCGAATTCCGATCAAATTCCGTAAGCTGTATTTTTATGGGAATAATATCGGAATTTGCAATTGCCTATCGTGTGACAGACGCATGCGTTATAGTACGTCAAAAGTATGCAGCGACGGACGACAATTGTCAATTGTTAATTAGTGGGGACCCGCCGCAATTTAAACGCCTTATTAATAGGATCTACAAATTCCATTTAATTCTTATTTATTTCACAAAATAAAATAATTCAATTCAGTACAAATACCTTATGAAATAAAAAATAATTACACTTTATTAATTGATTCTTTAGTATTCATATTTGCTGTAAAAACCGCTGTTGTTTTCTAAGATTCGCCATAAATGGTGAACAAAACTAACAGAAGGTTTCTGCAAATAAATGAGTAACGGCATCACCCACAAGGTCGCGCTTTTCCGCGGACCTCTGACGTCCGGGCCACCACTTGCGCACACGCATTCGAGAACGATACAACTGAAC